>CM075782.1:595365-3260587 GCA_037974665.1 Ehretia macrophylla
TAAATATCTCAAATTGATTACCCCACAAATAATGACGCCATTTCTTCAAAGCAAAGACAACAGCAGCAAGCTTAAGATCTTGTGTAGGATAATTGAGTTCATATGGTTTCAATTTCCTAGAGGCATAAGCTGCCACCTTACCATTTTGCATAAAAATGTAACCCAAGCCCTCTTTCGAAGCATCACTGTATATTACCAAATTACCAATTCCCTCAGGCAATACAAGAATAGGGGCAGTGGTAAGTCTCTTATTCAATTCCTGAAAACTGTCTTTACACTTATCATCCCAGTTAAATACAATTTTCTTTTGGGTTAAGGAAGTCAATGGTCCTGCAATTTTTGAGAAATCTTTAACAAACCGCCTATAATAGCCTACAAATCCCAAGAAACTACGAACTTCCGTGACAGTCTTGGGTCTTTTCCAAGTCATCACCACCTCAATTTTCGCAGAATCTACAGATATTCTCTCATGTGAAATGATATGGCCTAAAAAGGCAACCTGTTTCAACCAGAATTCACATTTGCTAAATTTGGCAAATAATTTATGTTCTTGCAGTGTTCGAAGCATAATTCTCAAGTGTTCTTCATGCTCTGCCTCAGATTTAGAATAGACCAATATATTATCAATAAATATTATCACAAATTGATTCAGGTATAGTCTAAACACTCTCTGCATCAAATCCATAAAAGCGGCTGGAGCATTTGTCAACGCAAATGGTAATACAACAAACTCATAGTGGTCATACCTGGTTCTGAATGCAGTCTTGGGTACATATTCTCTACGGATCCGCAACTGATAATAACCTGCCTCAAATCAAATTTAAAAAATATAATAGTACCCTGCAGCTGATCAGACAACTCATCAATTAAGGGCAAATGATATTTATTTTTCACCGTCATTTGATTAAGACCTCGATAATCAATACACAATCGCAGAGTCCTATCTTTCTTATTCACAAATAACGCAGGAGCACCCCAAGGTGATGAACTAGGCTGAATAAAACCCTTTTCAAGTAGGCCTTGTAGCTGAATTTTCAATTCCTGCAACTTAGGAGGAGCCATTCTATATGGGGTTCTAGAAATAGGATTAGTTCCTGGCAATAAATCAATCACAAACTATATCTCTCGGTCAGGTGGTAACCCCGGCAACTCCTCAGGAAATACCCGAAAAATATTTACTAACAGGTAGCTCGTTCATTTTCAATTTATCCCCAGGCTGATTAATTAGATAAGCTAAATATGCATCACAACATTTTAATAGCTCTAATAGAAGATATGATATGAGTCCCAATAGATTTTCGACTCCCAGTGACTTTAATAATAGGTTGATCAGGTACTTTTAAAGTTAAAACTTTTCTTCTACAATCCAAACATGCATCATATCGCCCCAACCAATCTAACCCCAAGATAACTTCAAAGTCCCGAAATGACATAATAATCAAGTCAATAGGATACATATGGCCCTCAATGCATATACTACAATCCTTACACACAGACTCTGTAACAAACTTAATACCCATAGGATTACCCACTTCAATCACATACGGCAGTTTATCAACTTTTAAAGTAGTAGATTGTGCACATGCAGGAGTAATGAATGAATGTGTAGCCCCGGTGTCAATCAAAACTACTACCGGCTGACTATTAATAAGAAAAGTACCTTCCACCACCACCGTCATGTCTGGAAGTTCCTTATAATATAGTGCAAATACCAGTGCCTGGCCTCGCGGTATAGTAGTTGCTCCTGAAGCTCTAGTCTGAGCACCCTGGCTTGAAATCTGCCCCTGACCTTGTTTAAACCTGGGGAAATCTCTAGTTCTATGCTGATCACTGCCACAACCCACGCATCGACCCAATTTCCTCTAACATTCTGCCTCCGTGTAGCCCTTGCGATTGCAATGATTGCATTGTAGGTTCTTGTTGGCAACAACACCTCCTGTAAGAGTCTTGTAAGTAGATGTAACAGAACTACCCTGCTGAGATCTAGCTGTCATTGGTCGGGTCTGTGACTATTCCTGTGGCTGGCTCTGAGCTAGTCTCGACTGTGACTGTGCCTGAACTGGTCTTGGGTAGCTCTGGGTCTGCCTCGGTTGTTGAGTCTGAATAGACTGCTGATACTGTCTCTGGTAGCCCTGACTCTGGGACTGATACTGATGTTTACTTGACTGACTAGACTGAGCCAACACATTTGCCTTACGTTTCTCGTACCTCGATGCGGCCCTGACTACTGCAGCATAACTCGGATAGTCCTGCGAAGACAGATTAAGCATAATATCACTCCTCAACCCTGTGATAAATCTCTGAATCTTCATGTCCTCCGGCTGAACTAAAGATGGCACGTATCGAGAAAGTCTAGTGAAAGTAGCCTCATACTGATCTACCATCATATTTCCCTGCCTTAAAGCTATGAATTCCTCTTGATGTTTCTCGCGAGCTACTACAGACACATATTTGTCCTTGAACTCATGAACAAAGTTAGCCCACACATGCTGGACCCTTTCAGCATCCCATTTCTCTCTAACAGTATGCCACCACTCCTTAGCTTCACCCTCCATTAAAAATGCAGCATAAGTAATCTTTCTCTCATCATTGCACTTGAGTATCGCAGAGACCTTCTCAAACTTGTTCAACCACATCTCAGCTTTCATGTCATCTGGCTCACCATAGAAACTGTACGCCCCGTGGTGCAAGAATTTGTCATACAAGTTACCCCCAGCAATACCACTACCCTCTGCTCTAGCAGCCTGATTACCTCTGCCAACACTTGCCGTACCCTGCTGAACCACAAACTGAGCTATAGTATTCATGGTGGTGGCCATTGTGGCCAAAATCTATGCATTGCTCGATTCCTGACCCTGCGGTACATTCCCTACTACCCCTACACCTTGCCCAGGTACATCCTGCCGAGGAGCTTCCTCCGGCTCTCTCCTCGGTCTTCCTCTTCTTCTCATCTCGATGCTAGAAATGTATAATATTATAATAGGAAAATAGATAATACAAAGACAATATACACATTGCTTTCAAAACATCTTACTCACATAAGCTAACATATAAAACACTTAACAACATTAAACACTAAACTTTTCATATTTATATCATATCATGCTTTACCAATCCTGTTACATGATAGCATGACTTTTACCTAACCACTTAGGCAATTAAACAATCACAAATTCACATAATTCAACTTTCACATATAGGCCTCTACCCACATGCCAAGGAAGTTAACCCGGCTTCATGCATTCAAGTAGCTCTGATACCACCTAAATGTAACGCCTCGAACCCAACCCCACGCTATAGGTCAAGTCCGGACCTGTTACTCGGACAGAGTCTCCTCTGTACCGTGGACTAAACTGCTACCTGTAAATAGTTGCATACAGTCTTTGACTTACCTCCAACAACACATAAAATCCATCATACTTTTCCCCACAACCAACTCAAATAGTTCAATTATACTTTAGATGATCAATATAATACATGATAACACAACAACAAGCTCCAGATGCATCAAAAATAGCCAAATATTACTTTTTCTCTTTCTTTAACCAAGCTTTCCTTCTCCTATGCATGTTTCAAGGTTACCAAACCATATCCTAATCATACTACATTCCTAAGTAAGCCAAAAAACACCTATTAAGATCATAAAAACTCGTTTTAGAAGCAAAAGTTCAGGAAGGCCCCGAACGGGTTTTAACTACAACTATCCTATCCGGACCCCAAATTCACATAACGAAAGCACCAAAAGTGCTTCCATACCCCAATGATACCTAAACCAAAGCCCAAAAGTGCCTAGATTGCTTAACGTGGAAAAGCCCTCTTTTAAAGTTAACAAATTTTACATTTTAACTCATTTTTTAGCAAATCAACCTTATGTGAGCCTTGGTCTAGTTTCATTAATGTCTAAAGTACCTAATTGAAGTCTCGATTCAATCTAATTATCAAGTTTTCTCAAAACCCTAATTTCAAGTACTATTCATCATCTCTTTCATTCAATCTAAACATTCAATCATAAAATTTGATAACAAGCTGCACAAGTTAGTTCTATAGGTTCTAATGATCATATAATAAGAATTCAAGACAAGCAATATAGCTATATTCAATAATATAATAAATTCAACATATATGTAACTAACTTTAAACTCAAAGAAAATGCAACTCCCTCACTTGCAAAAGGTCTAGGAGGCTTGTGAAGGCTTGGAGAAGATTGAAGCAAGATGTAGATTGCTTGCAAGGGATTAAACACCAAAGCTTGAAGAAGAAATTGTTCTTTTCCTTTCCTTTTTGGTCATCGGGTAAGGGGGGGAGGGGGGTAATTTGAGTATTATTGCAATTGTTTTGACTAGAAATGCTTGTGTGTGTGTGTTATGTTATGTATATAGATAATATATGTTAAGTTTTGCTAATTCAAACTTCACTAATGATTGGTCAAATGAGCTTAAACTCTAATCAAATGTTAACCACTTCAAAACCAAGGTTGTTACGTACGTAACACTATTTAAATGTTGCGGAAAATATTTTCTAACTGTATGCTCCCGAGTACAAAAGTCTAAAACAACAAGTTCCCGATTCCTATTATGTGTCATATGACCTAGGAAAAATATTAAATCGCACTTTTAAGACGGTCGAAAATCTTATGAATAGTAGCCTTAATATAAAGCAATTAAGCAAGAAAAAATGATGCACATAAGAATGCTCAAGCAGGTATGCAACAGTTATAAAGAAATTGTGATGAAATTCCCGAGCATCACAATGACAAATTTTAGAACTTTGTTGAGAGAAATTTGAATTGGTGAATGTATGAAACCATTTATGAACACTTTGATTTGTTTTATCTATTATAAATATCAATATATTTATGATCCTATGCAGTAAATTTTTTTTCTCAAATATCTACTAATACATTTGAATCTCATAAAAAAAATCTTTTTGACACCTTAGTCTACTAAATAAAGGTGTCAATCTTTGAGTCTTATGAAAGCATTTCGACTATATAAAAGAAATGGTATTTCCAAAAATGATCATTCGTATCATTGTCTTCTTATATTGAATTGATTTTCTACGTTGTTATTGGCTTTTACTTTTTTATACGTTGTTATTGGCTTTTACTTTTTGTTTTCTTCAATGTATCCATTTTTGCTAAGAACAAAATCAAAATTTTCATCACTATTAATGGAGAAGGTTTTTCTCAATATAGAAAGAGATGGACGAACTATTATAAGAAAATGGATTGAGCTCAATAATATCGTCCTTTATTACTCATTATTTTTCATAAAATATCATGCTCTTATTAATATTGACTATATATGTGTAAGACAATTGCAATTAAATATTTATTCAAATATATTCCCAAGGGTGATAATCGAGTGACAACTGCTCTATATGACAGACTTGTAACTTGCTGATGAATTACGATTTATTATGATTACATACAAATATCCCCTTGTGAGGCTGCATGGGAACATTTTTTTTCTTTGATATTCATTTTATATGTCCAATTGTACAAATATATCATTTTATCTTCCCTTCAAAAACACAGTTATCTATAAGGATAATGAATCAAATGAAAAAATTAAAAGAAATTAATGTTTGAACTTTGGATGAATGCAAATAAGGAGTATGAGAAAGCCGACAAGCTTATGTATTTAGAGTTTCCAAATAAATTTTGTTTACAAAGAATGTGAGCATAAGTGATATCAAAGAAAAAAAAAGATTTGTTATTAGAATAATATCAAACGTGCCTCTAGCCAATGGAGAGGATTATTATCTTAGTATTCTAAATTCAAGAAAGCTTTTCATGCACTCAGTTTATTAGAAGATGTACAAAGAATATTGACGGAATAAATGAAACAAATACTTGAGAATCATAGTTCTATATTAGAAGAATTTTTTTAAACTCTATTTATATAAAATAATATGAGCAGAATAGAACATGTATAGTAGAGTTGGATAAAAATGCTAGATGATGTTCTAAAATGAATATTTTTGCACTTCACACTAATATTTAAGTCTTTTATAATTTATTAAAATATTTCATTTTTTAAATATCGATTCTTGGAGTAATATATACCTCAGACGACTATGATCTCATCCAACCAAAGTTTGTCCGTTAAATTTTAGCAAAGACAATTTTACTTGGTTGTAAGTTTTCCATGACTATAAATAAAAGTCAGGATCAAACTATTTCTTACATTGGGTTGTCTTTTAAGACTTGTTTTCAGTCATGAGTTACTATATATTGCATTTTCAAGAGTGACAAGTAAAAATGGATTAAAGATTTTGAAAATGACAAAATATTAAAAACAACAACTAATGTGGTTTTCAAATAAGTATTGTAAATAATAAATTAGCCAAGTATGTATCTCTTATTATTTTGATCGTAGATTTGACTTGATTTGATTTAATATGTTTATATTCCTTATTCATTATTGTTTATCTTATAATGCAATGGTAGCAATAAAAATAAAGTCTTATATTATATGACTTCTCAAGTGATTTGCTTAGTCATTTGAATTTCGCACTTAGATCATATAACAAATCTACTTCAAATATTACTAATGCATTTCAAACTAATGAGACATATTTGTGAATTGAAAGCAATAACAAATCTGTATCAATTTAAATTCATTATAGCCATCAATTATAAGTTGCTAGGTAGTCCATAATATTTTTAGAGTATATGTTCAAGTTGATAAAAAAAAAAAATTGTGTAGTATAAAGCATTCCAACATCTTTTGTTGAGTAGCATATTTACGCAAGATCACAACATATTCTTTGACCATTGGATCATTCAAACTTTTGATGGTAAAAGATGAATTATTTACAAGTAGATCACATTTACAAAGAGTAAGAATGGTGTCAAATAAGGATGAGGTAGGTGTGAATTTTGTAAAAACAACAATTCGAAGAAAGTAGATACATTTATCTTTTGAAATGTTCAATCTTTGTTAAACAGTATTTACTGTCACATTTTTAAAAGAATAAATGCTTGCTTTATTTGGTTTCTTTAGTAATGATAAATTACTTAGAGTAACTTCATATTATAGTTTTTAAATAATGTGATTAGAAAGTTGAATGAATTGGTAAATTACTTGGTAACTACATATTACTATCAAACCCGTGAATCGCACGGGTACAATACTAGTTAAAATTTATATAATAAATCAGATTGAAAAGTTGTGAATGATTGATAGAATTATAATAAAATAATATTGACAACTCACAATTATTAAGTTTTGTTGATAATATTATAACATTATGAAAAAATATTCCTTATTTGTAAAGGTCCTATACAGAATATTCAATAATTTATAACTGTTATATCTCAAACTCAATATTATAGTGCAATTCAACAATTTATAACTGTTATATCTCGAACGCATTATTATAAAGTTACAAGGTTCGCAATTGTCAAGGGTTGTATGCAAAAATACTTATTCGCATTCAGACATAAAATATGTCAACGAAGTTCAGCTCATAGGGCCCTCCTTTCCCTTTACAAGCAGACGTTAAGTAGTCGTTAAACCCAAAGTCCAAATACTTCTACTTAACAACACACACACACAACACACACTCAAAGTGCCGAACGCACCTCACCAAACAACCCCCTACTACACCAAGAGACAGAGACAGAGAGGTGCGTGAAGCTCACGCGACACAATGCCGATCTCCGCCACCGTCGCCGCCGCCTCCGCCGCTATTAGCTTCACACCTACACCACCATGCTCTCTCAATCTCTACCGCCCATCATCATCGTTTCATCATCATGCTCTTGCTGCACCTGCATCACTCTCCATACACCTCACCACCACCAAATCCTCCCCCTCCATTTCTTCCAAAAACCCTACCTTTCTCCACTCCACACGCCCCTTTCTCTTCCTAGCTTTCTCCGCCGCCGCCGCCGCTGCCGGAGGCGGAGACAATGATAATTACAACAACAACAACAATAACTCCGGTGGTGGAGGTGGCGGAGGAGACGGCGGCGATACGAACAATGAAAATAATGATAATAGTAATAATAACAAGGAGGAGGCGATGATGACGATAGCGGAGGCGGGGAGGACGATAGAGAGCCTGCCGAAGGATTTGAAGGCGGCGATCGAGGACGGGAGGATACCTGGATCGATCGTGTTGAGGTACTTTGAGCTCGAGAAGTCGCCGTTGCTGGCGTGGCTGCTCAAGTTTGGTGGGTTTAAGGAACGCCTCTTGGCTGATGATCTCTTCCTCGCTAAGGTCGCTATGGAATGTGGCGTCGGCATTTTCACCAAGGTAATATAACTTTACCGTTGCGTCAAGAATTCAGTTTTACGTGGGTGAATTGATAATGTAGGATCGAGGTACAACTTTTTAAGCGGAAAGTGCATGTTTGTGTTGTACTATATGCAGCTCGAGTTGTACATTTTCCGTACTTCTTATTCCCCATACCTCCCCTTTGATGTTTTTATATGCATACGTTCGTATAGGCCACTAAACTAACCGTTTTTCAAATCGCTCGCTAATTTTATTTTATTTTTAAATCCACTATGTGTTTCATTTGTCTCAATTAAGCAATTAGTCTACTTTCAAGGTTAGAATTAGTTAATTAATTAGAATTAATATTCGACCAAAAAAAAAAGGTTAGAATTAATAGAGTAAAAGTGTAAACATGTCATTTATGCATCAGAAGAACTAAAGGCCAAAACTGTAACTGTTAGTTTCAACTCCGCAAATGAACGGAATGATTTATTTGGAACAAAATGCAAAGTTTATTGGACGTTTTGAAAAAGACAGTTTTTTGGACTATTTGAAACTTCATACATGTTTACTGACCTCCAATGTGGTTTACCCTTGTTTAAAATTGATTTTTATATAGTGGTGATTGTAAAGAATTTGTTAAGGAAGTGTTTAGACTTTAGCTTTTACCTTTCTTTAGTGTACTATTCCATTTAATTATCGGAGACAGCAGAATTGTATACTATGGTTTGATAGTGATCATGTAGCTTCTTTCCTATCTTGTCATTAATACCATTTCTATTTGCAGACTGCTGCTGAATATGAGCGAAGGAGGGAGAATTTCTTCAACGAGATTGAAATTGTTGTTGCTGATGTGGTATGGCAACTCTTGTGTCTGATATCTTTACCCACTCTTAGATAGTTTTTTACCCTTTTTTCACTCATTTCTTTGGTATATCCGCTTCCATGGATGCAGCTTTTACAAATACAAAGATACTGTCGGGAAAAAACACCTTTAACTTCTATTGTGTGTTTCAGTTCTCCTAGGCAAAGGATGAAACGTATATATTCAGGGTTTGTTAACTTTTAAAGTGCTTTGGGACTTTTAGAAAGTGATGTACATCAATTTCCCCAATCCAGTTAAATTGTCTATTGGTAGGTGCAACATAGAAATTAATTAAGAGGGTACCTGTTTCCTTTGTTGTTCTCACGGGCATCTTGGGACAGGTGCTTATTTGACCTTGATCTTTTAGGGAGTTCAAAGTTGGGAGTTCTAATGGTAATGCATCGTATTTGCCTTCTGTGGACATCCTATTTCTTGTCCAGACTTTAGATCATGTGGCCTATTATAGTGTTTTATATTAAGCAAACAAAATTCTTGTTCTCAGTATTTACATTTCATATTCTGCTTAGGTGATGGCCATAATTGCAGATTTCATGCTTGTGTACCTTCCGGCTCCAACTGTTTCTCTTCGACCACCTATTGCAGTCAATGCTGGGGGTATTGCTAAGTTCTTCTATAACTGCCCAGATAATGCGTTTCAGGTTACCATCTTTTCTTCTCTGTATCTTCTTATATATCTGATCATCAGTGAAATAAACTGAGTGCTGATCTTCGGTCCTCAATGTTAGGTTGTTTTGCCTGGAACATCATATTCATTATTACAGAGACTTGGTGCAATAGCGGTAGGGAGCTTTCTTCTAGTCCACAGCTATCTCATAAAGTATTAAAAATTTCCAGTGTCTTTATACCACTGGCCTGTTGGCTTATTGACTATTGTTTTCCTTTTCAGCGGAATGGGGCAAAGCTTTTCGCTGTTGGCACCACATCATCTCTGGTAATATTAGAATTCTTTCTTCTGTAGTTAGAAGACTTCCTTTTGCATCTCCCTCTTACCTTTTTCTTTTTCGAAGTTTCCTTTCAACAAAAAGCAAGTATCTAGTTGGCCATCACTTTACTGTTTCCTTTTCTTCTATCCCTTTAGTTAGAACTTTTCTAAATTCAATGTTCTGCTTCGGTGAATGATACAAGCTCTCATGATCATAGATGTTCTCAATTTGATGTCCTGCTGGTAGCTCTTTAGATTGTGATAAGCATGTGTTTACATAGCTATATTTCTTATATTATCGTTTTATTGTTTCCTTTTTCTTACTTTTTTGTGATCTGTACTTTGCCATAAACTGATTTATATTTTGGTCATTGTTGTTGTATGATAATCGATGTAGTTAAAGTGGACTCTTAGTCAAATTGAAGTTGCTTGTTTTGTCAGGTTGGCACGGTCATTACAAATGCATTCATAAATGCAAAGAAGGCTGTTGACAAGTCTGCCGCAGAAGAGGTTGAGAACGTGCCTGTGTTATCTACCAGTGTTGCCTATGGAGTCTATATGGCTGTCTCCAGCAACCTTCGGTATGTGAGATCAAATGCATACAATGGAAGTCACGAGCATCACTACTAATGCTTGAAAACAATCTGCAAATCATAACTACCTCTCTTCCCATCCTGTCACTAATTTCCTCCCTAGTTTTGTTTATTTTCGTTTCACACTCTATTCTACATAAATTACCTGAAAATTATTTTCCTAGGTGAAGTGAACATCTTATCTGATATGAGTATGGGTCTTTCAAGAGTCAGGTTGACCCTTGATACGAGGAACTTTTTAAGGGATTTTTGTGTTGGGTACTGAACTTGTAAATGAATATGGTACTAGAAAGTTTTTTCTTTGCCTCTGGAGCCAGTATATGCTGCTGACCTCATCTGGAGGAGGGTGATTGTCTATCTGATTTTATTGCCAATTGAACATTATGACATGATTTGTTTTTTACCGGTTGCTTTATGAGAGTATTTGCAATCACAAGTAGAGATTATCAAACTATTCGAGCATATGATATTTTTCAGAATTTCACCAAGCGCATTCTTTTTGGACAACAGGTATCAAATATTAGCTGGTGTTATTGAACAACGAATTTTAGAGCCCGTGCTGCATCAGCACAAGTTGGTTCTAAGTGCTCTATGCTTTGCTGTGCGGACAGGCAACACATTCTTGGGTTCATTATTGTAAGATTCCTCATTTTCGTTTGTCCTATGGTAAATTTGTTTCTTATGTTATCTTCTTCTTAGTCAAGT
This sequence comes from Ehretia macrophylla, assembly GCA_037974665.1. Classification (NCBI taxonomy): domain Eukaryota; kingdom Viridiplantae; phylum Streptophyta; class Magnoliopsida; order Boraginales; family Ehretiaceae; genus Ehretia; species Ehretia macrophylla. The sequence goes on from CM075782.1 coordinate 606,701, forward strand.
GCCTTCTAATCGTTGTCATTGTTTAATAGGTGGGTTGATTATGCTCGGTTGATAGGAATCCAAAAGGCTCAAGAGACAGAATCTAAGGCTCAAGAAATCGAAACTTAATGTGGATTCCAGAGTATGAATGTCAGTCAATCAAATTAGTTGACAACACGGAGAAGTGAAGGGATTTTTTTTTTTTTGCATTTATGTGAAGGTTGTACTCGCCCGTGCTTAGTTTTTCGTTTAGTTAAACTTGTGTGATTGACCATGAGCTTCTTCAGATTTTCGTCTGACATGATCTCTTCAAGGATAGCTTTAGTACGAGAAAATTGTCAAATCTTAAGATGGGTTTTGTTATTTGTATCTACATTTGCTATTGAGTGGGTGCATCGAACTTGTTTGTGGGTTGTTATTAAGAACATCCATGAGCCCCTCATTTCATTCTGGCCCATGAAATCACGCGCTAAGGTGGTGCTCACATTTCAGACGTTTTAAAAAAATTTCCCTTGTTTGTTGCTTCTGTTCTTTGTGAACTGTGAGAAGTGCTTTCAAGCTCATGAACATGTTTCAAGTGTGCTGTTGACAGCCCATGGCCCTCTCTAGGGATCAATCAAAAAAGAAATCTTTATTGATTTTACCTCCTGATTTCTTCGAGCTTCATTCTTGTGAATATATTCTGCAGGCGGGATGCTTAACATGTTAGTTACAGCACTACACGAGTTGATACACATAGAGTCTAGTATCCATTGTTTATAGCTACGGGGTGTCTATGCCATGCTTGTTTCATGGTTTTTTTTAAAATTATTTTACATTACTAGAAACATCACTGAGCCCATGCCATCGGTGCAAGAAATGGAATGAACACGGTTAAGCACAACCAAGTACGTATTGTACTAGGAGCACATTAGTTGAGCAATGAAAAACAGATGAAGGAGAATTGTTTGAAATGATTTAAAACGTGACGAACCAATTGAAGTATTTGGTAGAAAATGGAAAAATCATCCAATGCAATTGATCCATAGAAGGCGACCTAAGCCACTATCAAACATTTAGATGAAATTTCACATATGCATAGCTAATAAAAGAATAACCCACAACAAGAGAATGATATTATCAAATTCCGATAATTTAATGGAGTAAGACTTAGTTTAATTGAACAAATATAAATTAAACGACAAGAACCACAAGGTTTCAGCAACAGCAAAGTAGTGTTACTTTCTCATTTGCATGAATTTTAAAAGAAAAAAGAAACAGGAAAGTTTTCAAAACTTCAAGTCCGATGTTTGGCTCTAACATGAGGGCGGGCCCACCCTCACAGTTGGACCTCCGTCCCGTCCTGATGTTTGTAAGAGTTTTCACAAACAAACAAACACTTGTGGAATAATTTTCAGGCCAAGGTAAAGAAACACTACAGTGTCTGCAACTTTAAGAAAAAGACGGTGAATGCAAGAAGCTTTCAAAATTAATTGGTATCAATTACAATTTAAACTTTTCATGTCAAATTCAAAATCCTAATTTATGCAATAGAATGAGCACAAAGTATACTATTTTGCCCCTTTACCAATCTCCACGAAAGCCACCAAAATATATATTTCTCGGGAAAACAATCAAAACTTACAGCCGAACAGCCTGCCTCGAGCAAATGCGAACCTAAGACCATAGTGTAAGTCACTGAAAAGTAAACTAAGCCGGAGATTCTACCATAACCCGATCGCCTTCCACCAAATGCCTCCTACCCCGAGCCAGATAATAATATTGACAACAGAAACTAAAAAGCCGTAACCCCACCATTTGGCAAGGGGAACATAGTTTGCACCGTAAAATACAGGTGCTGATCCAATCCCGTAGTGTGTGAGGCCACCCATAAGGTTGGAGAGGAAGGAGAGCACCATGGCTCCCAAGTATGGCGGGGTGCCTAGAGCACTGGCAACTGATATGAACGCTGTGAACATGGCACCGATGTGAGCAGCTCCACTGGCAAAGAAGTAGTGAGAGTAGAAGTAAAGAAGAACAAGGATGCCAAAGGAAAGCTGCCAAGAAAGACCCAATCCACCAACAATCTGCAAAGAAAGCAAATGGATTAGTTGTTAAATGCCTGTACACTCGGTAATTTGGAACCTTTCACCAAAATTAATTGGCAAGGCCACCAATGCAAATGCCTAAAAGAAAAACATTCCAATGCCACACAAATAGCATACTTACAGCACGGTCCTAGTGCTAGAAACTTCACGAGATGGGAAAAATAAAACTTGAGAACAGATTACATATGTATTTAAGACAAAACATAATAATCGCCCCGATTTTTGTCTACTCTAGACTTGCATAACTCGCATGATTAATTAAGATGCTGATTATCACTTCTTAACTCCTCAAAAACAACGAAGGTGCAAGTATATTCATCGTAAACCTATTGATAATTTAGAGATGGAAAAAAATATAGAGGAACATTTGTGTGTTTTCCTACAAGGCTAACAAAATGCAACTGAATCTAAACTCATTGACGGACAATGTGTGGAGAAAGGTGGTCAGAAGTAATCTGATGATTGTTGACTCTTGGCAAAACACATATTGGGAAAGCAACTTGAGATATTCGGATAGTTCAATAAGTCTTTTCATTTTTATTTTACTTTTATCTTTTTTGGGCCTAACCAGGTAAGACCATACTTCTCAAAAAAGCTCCAACTTCAAATGCAGCGTTGATCAAATTGAAGTGGAAAAAGACAGGCCGAATGCAATTCTCATTCCCAATAGATGTATTACAGGAACAGCAAAAGGGGTGTCAATAAGTGGGATTGCAAACGGACACAGATAAAAAAAATACAATGACAAGAAAAATCGGACAAATTATATACAGTATGACGTTATTTTTGGTTATATCTACAAAGACCAATATTTTTCTACGAGCATTGAAGGTTTGCAAAATTCAAAGCTCTTCACAGAAGTAATAAAGAAGTAATTTTTGCAGAGAGAACGTATACTGTCTAGAAGAGAAATTGGTCTCTCTCGTTAAAACCATGAAACCCTTACAGACTGAAACTTTACCTCCGATGAAGCAATCAACCTCACCCACAACATATTGAACCACACTCAACCCCTCCCTCTTTGATTAGCCGTTTGCCCCTTGCTCTCTTGCTGCTTTCTTAACATCTCATTTAATACATATCATTAATACAAGTCGTAACTCCACTAGTGAGATTTGCTCTCACAGAGTGTACCAATAAATATCTACGTTGCTTTGTACCTTCTCGATGGGTACCCCCTTTATGAATCAAGCACCGATTCAGTTGGATCTAGAAGAAGACAGCTTGGGACTTAATGATCCTAAGCCATCCCTCGTTGGTAAAGTGTTAGCCGACAAGGCCATTCATCTTGGGGCTGTTAAAACAGTCATTAACAGAAGCTGGGGCCTAGATGAACTTGCAGAGGTCCAAACACTTAAATACAATGTTTTTCTGATCTCGTTCCACAAGAAAAGGGACAAAAACAAAGCTTGGAACTACAGGCCTTGGGCTGTTCAAGGTTACCATCTCCTATTACAGCCATGGAATGACGATAATTCCCTTGTAGGAGTTGACCTTTTCTCAACTGTTTTCTGGGTTCAAGTCCATGGACTACGTTTGAAATATGTCACAATGGAGAATGCAAGAAGAATTGGAGCCAGATTAGGAGAATTCGAACGCATTGACATCACGAATACAGGGAGTCCACTTAAAAGTGTAAGGATCAGAGTCAAATGGAACATTAGAAATTCATTGATTCCGGGACTACCCATGCCAAGGAAAGACCAACCTGATGCTTGGATCCATTTCAGATATGAGAAACTCAGTGAATTTTGCATCAAATGTGGCAGATTGGGCCATGAAGTCAAATTTTGCAGGAATCGTCAACCTGGAGAAAGAGTAGAAGCTAATATGCATGATGTCAAGAAACTACGCTATTGGATGAGAGCTCCTCCCAAGAAAGACCAGCGCCGGCGGAATTCTAATTTGAATGTAACACATTCCGGTGTCCATCGGGCCATGTCGCGTGAATTCAATTGCATAAATCAGGCAAGTGGGTCAACTAGTACAGAAGTGGGGGCACTATGACTCAGCTAATGCAGAAATGAGGCAGAAAAGAAAAGATGAACAACTACGTGGCACAAGACTCAAATCAACACAGGTAACACACAAGAGGAAAAGCAGTTTGAATTTGGAGTAAAAGAGAAGCAGCCTTCTGACACAGGAACGTTAGACATTGGAAAAAGAAGCCAACGAAACCACTCTGCAATGATCCAGTTCCCTAACCAAGTTAGGGACCCAGTTGCTCTGAAACAAAACCAACAGGAATGTCTGGAGCCCACTCAAAAGCCCAACAATGTGCAAACAAAGGTCAGCCAAAGTGCACATACACCAAAAGCCCAAATACACAAACTGACAGACAAACAAAAGCTAGAGTCCACACACCAACAGAAAAGTAACGTGAGCCCAAGTCCAGTGGAAACCTCCCCAGCAACCAATCAAAAAATCGATCAAAGCCTTGAACCAACTACTGGGAAGCAAAAAAACCAGATCCTCACTCAAAGCATCAACTCTGATAGGCTTGCTTCACTAACTCTAAGTACAAAAAGAAAGGCAAAATGGCTGGAGGATGAGGATGAGGATGAAGATGACTATTACAATGAGCAGTGGGAGGAAGAAGAAGAAGAAATTGAACAGGTAAGCAGCAGCCTAGTGGAGATACCAGTCTCTAATGAGCCGATCAATGATCTGGAAGGCAATAGAAATGGCGAACTGCAAAAGAAAAACAAAAGGCTCAAGAGTGGAGGTAACGAAATCCAAGAATCAGGTATGCCCATTAATCCAAATCCAAAGGTTCTGGGTGCTGTCCTTAAACAGCCCTAAGAAGCCCAATGAGATTCATAGCTTGGAACTGTCAGGGGTTGGGTAATCCCTTGATAGTTCAAACTTTGAGAGATATAATCTCTCATGAAAAACCCGCTTTTGTTGGTCTATCAGAGACCAAATCTAAATCCAATAAAGTTATTAGAATTGCTAATAGAATAAAACTGATCCATGTCGTCGACCCTGTCGGGACATCAGGAGGTATGGCCCTGTTTTGTTTTGAAGATTTGGATTGTAAAGTGATTGATTTTGATAACTTTGTCATTCGGATCAGATTTCTTCCTAACTTTCCCCATAAATGGGATTTATCTTTTATATACTCTTATCCTAAAAGGCAGGAAATGCAGAGGCTGTGGGAATTTATTTTCAAAACTCAAGAAGAGCCCAACATCCCTCATATCTTCATTGGGGACTTTAACTGCATCAAAATGCAAGAAGAGAAAAAAGGAGGTAACTTGAAGGCTCAAAGTGACATCAACTTCTTCTCTTAGAACATTAGTAATACAAAATTGGTGGAGATTGCATCCAAAGGGTGTAGGTTCACGTGGTTTAATAAAAGAGAGGGAGCTGATTTCATCATGCAGAAATTGGACAGAGCTTTTGCAAATTACAGTTAGACGTGCCGATTTTCGAAAGCAATCACAGTGAACCTTCCCTCGGTGGGATCAAACCACTCCCCTATTGTTCTTAGTATTGAGATTGTTGAACCTAAAAAGACCAAGAGAAGATTCCATTTGAATCGTATTGGGCCGAGGAAACAGACTGTGGAACTATTGTGGAGGACTGTTGGAGCGATCAGCTTGCTCACGATCATCTCCTTGATGTGGAAAAAAAGTTGAACATATGCAAAATCAAGCTCACAAAATGGAGTAAAGAAAGATTTGGGAACAACAAAATGACTATCAATCACCTGAAAATCAAACTTGAAAAACTGATCAACTCAAAGCAAGGTGATTTTGATGCGGCCGAATTCAAAAGGATCAATGAACAAATTGAAAAGGCGTGGAAATGTGAAGTACAATTCTGGGAGGCAAGAGCTAGACTGAAATGGCTTCAAGCAAGGGACAAAAACACTGAGTTCTTTCATGTAGTCACCAAATAGCGAAGATCATTTAATAGAATTGTAAGACTGCAAGAATTGGATGGCAATTGGACCAATGACAGTAAAAAAATTGAATGCATGATCCAAGGATATTTCAAGGACCTTTACACTACTGCAGGCCAAAGGAATATCAACCCGATCCTTGAATGCATTGAGCCAATGATTACTGAGGAAGATTATAGAAGACTAATTCAACCCATTACAAGAAAGGAAGCTAAGCGAGCAGCTTTTAGCTTGGGGGCTAAAAAAGCACCTGGACCTGATGGTTTCTCAGGGATCTTCTATCAGAAATATTGGCACCTTGTGGAGGATGACATCTTCAAAGTGATTAACTATGCGCTCCGAGGTAACGAACTATTAAAATCCATTAATCACACCAATATTGCACTTATTCCGAAAGTCAAGAACCCTGAGGTTGTCTCTAACTTTCGCCCCATTAGTTGCTGCAATTTTTTATACAAAATTCTTTCTAAAGTGTTGGTTCTCAGGATGAAACCTCTCATGGATAGAATTATTGCTCCTACACAGTCAGCTTTCATTCAAGGGAGAACAATTCAGGACAATATCCTCATCGCCCAAGAGGCAGCATTCTGGCTTAAGAAAAAAAGGAAAAATCTTAAAAAAGGCAATGCCATCTTAAAGGCGGACATGAGCAAAGCCTACAATAAATTAGAATGGGATTTCCTCTTTGGAGTGATGAACAGGTTTGGCTTCCATGAGAATTGGATCAAATGGATTAAAAATTGTGTCACTTCAGTTTCTTTTTATGTCCTTATCAATGGCTCAACTCATGAACCTTTCATTCCTACAAGAGGAATTCGACATTATCTCTTCTCTATTGCTACTCAAGCACTCACCTCTCTTATGAATATGCAGCTTAGTAGAAACCTTTTAAAAGGTTTCAAAATTACTAAAGCTTGCCCCCCCTGACTCATTTGCTATTCGCAGATGATTCGATTTTCTTCTTTGAAGCCAATTACCAGGAAGCTTTTGTCCTACAGGACATCTTATACAGGTATTGTTTTGCATCAGGCCAAAGCCTCAATATTAACAAATCCTCCTTATTTTTCAGCTCAAATACCCCAGAAGGAACCAAAAGAGGGATTGTGGAAATTTTCAGAATGAGATATTCAAACAACTTAGGCAAATATCTGGGTCTGCCTACAGAATGGGGAAGATCAAAATCCACAGCATTGAATTGGCTTCTAAACAAATGCAACAACAAATTGGATGGCTGGAAAAATCTTCTCTTATCTGATGGAGGTAAAGATATACTCATAAAGTCAGTGCTACAAGCACTACCTTCTTATGTAATGTCTGTTTTTCTTTTACCCAAAAATGAGTGCAGGAGTTTGTCTTCTAAAGCTTCAAAATTTTGGTGGGAAAGGAATGGGAAGAAGGGGATTCACTGGATCAAATGGGAGGACCTCACAGAACCTAAAAGAAAAGGAGGACTTGGCTTCAGGGACCTCCAATGTTTCAACCTCGCAGCGATTGCGAAACAAGCTTGGAGGATCTATTCAATGCCACACAGCATCACCTCTCAGATTCTTAAAGGAATTTACTTTGCTGATGACAATTTCTGGAAAGCTAGACCAAAAAGATCAGCTTCGTGGTCTTGGAGAAGTATCTTGAAAGGAAGAGAATTAATCAAAAAAGAAGCGATTTGGATAATTGGAAATGGCGAAGATGTGAATATCTAGACTGATAGATGGCTGGAAAACCACGATCATCTCATTTGCCAAGACGGATCGGGACCTACAAGAGTGTGTGAACTCATTGATTTCCAAAATAAGAGGTGGAATGAAGACCTCGTCAAGAATACATTTGACAATCAGATTGCAGAAGAAGTTTTGGCGATCTTTATTCCAAGCAATGATCAGAGTGACAGAATTGCATGGCCCCTCACAACAAATGGCATCATTAGTGTCAAGACTGATTATTATGTTGCAAAGGAGTACAACAATAACAGAGGTGCAAAACCTTCCAATGTTGCAAGCTCGTCATTTACGGATCCTCCTACTATTTGGAAAATGATTTGGAACATCTTTGCCCCTCCCAAAGTAAAAATTTTCATGTGGAAGACATGCAAGAATGCACTGCCAAGCAATGAGAACAGATTTAAGAGAAAATGTGCAAGTTCCCCTATTTGTGGCATCTGCCGAAAAGAAGTTGAATCCATTGAACACTTGTTCCTGCTATGTCCATGTGCCCAAAGAGTTTGGTTTGCATCCCCCTTGCAATGCCAACCAAAACCGGAGAAAGTGAGGAGATTTAATGAATCGATCATTGATGTGGTTCAGGGATGCATTGCAGTTGGATATAAAATGGAAGAAGCAGCCACGATGATTTCAATGTTCTGTTGGCAAATTTGGAAGCATAGGAATGAAGTCTGCCTTGAAGGAAAGAATATTTCAATGGACAAAGTTATCATTCAAGCACTGTGTAACATTTCAGAAATCAACAGAGTTAGGAATTTGAATCTTCAATCTTCCCTTTTGCCTACTTATGATGATAACCCAACACCATCTTTTTGGTCACCTCCACAGTTTCAAGAGCTCAAGTTCAACGTTGATGCATCCTTTTGTGGTGGAAAAAGAGCAGCCATTGCTTTTATTTGTAGAAACTGGGAAGGAAATCTTATCTTCGGTCAAGCTTCATCTATCTTTTGCAACTTTGCAGCTGAAGCGGAAGCTCTAGCTATTAGAAGCGCTTGCATCTTTGCATCTCAGCTTCAGATGACCAACATCACAATTGAAAGTGATGCGCAGGCAGTGATCAATACAATCAAGTCCACAAGTATTGCTCCAAACTTCAGGACAAGAGCCATTACGGACGATGTTCAAAAGATTGTGGTAGGATTTCCAAATATAAGGTTCTCCTGCATCCGAAGAACTGCTAATAGATTGTGCGATTGGGTTGCAAAAGAGAAATTAAAAGGATCCTTGCCTCTTGATTAGACTTCTAATGTCCCTTGTAGCTTGTATCAACTATTGAACTTGGATTTCCACCCCACTGGGATTGGTTAACTTGTATGCTTTTCTCAGTTATGAAATGTTTTTATTGACCAAAAAAAAAAATAGAAGTAATAAAAAATTCCAAGTACATTAAGAGCTAGACAGAGATAGAAAGAACGAAGTAGGTATAAATACCTTAACCACAGAGTCGCTAAACCAGGAGATGAGACCATATTTGTTTAGATAGCCAGCCATTGCAATAAGTGCAGCAAACCATGTAAGGGTGTCCCACGCAACCGCTTCAGCTAAACATTCCTTCCATGTAACGACCCCTGTCACAAGAAGGACAGACAACCCAAGAATTGCTGCAGTAACAGCATCGACATTTAGCACACCCCCAAAGATCCAAAGACCCACCTGCATACAGACAAGAGAGTCTCAAGGATGGTTGCCGAGTAAAAGGTCATCTAGAGAAGTACAGTACAGGGACATCCATGAGAGGAAATGTAGTCAATTCATTCTTCAATTTATTCAAAGAAGCTTCAACTTATGCCCTGATGGATACAACTAACTCTTCAACTTATATTATATCAGGAAAATGTTGAAGAATTTCTTGTCAGCTAGCGCAATGCTAGACGATAACTAGATAAATGTTCTACCAATAACAGTATCATCCTCCAAATTTTGCAGTTACAAGGATATTTTGCATCTAGGAAACACCAGCAATACACTTCTTTTACGTTGTCCAAGTTCAAAGAATGATTTGATGATACAGTCAATCTTTGTAGAAGAACATTAAATAAAAATACCATCTGATTAACATTCTACAAGAAGAGAAGCAAATTCTTACCTGTTTCTAGTCTACAAGTCTACAAAGATTACGTCCTTCATAGGTGAGCATAACAATTAAGCGATTCCCAACATAGAAAGCCACGTAAGGTTTAGCCATGCCCTGAAGCATTACAATTCTGCACTTCCCCACATTGTTTCCCAAACATTCACAACTTTCACTAAGAGTAACATAAAGACTTGTTTCCACAAATTGTAAATGTGTGACACCAAGTTGCAATACAGAATGCGCTAACGACTAATATTTCGACATTGTACATAAAAAATCAGTAAGATGAGAACCTAAAAGCAAGGTATCAGCAGAATATTTCCGTATATCATTAGCAGCTAAAAGCCATTACAGAGTAATAAAATGCTAAGGTATAAGTAATATATACCGTGAGAAGCAAAGTTGCAGCCATTATAATCTCATTCTTCGACATTGGCCCCATCGTCTCCAACCTCTCCTTAGCAAGCTTAGGCGCGTCCGGGCTACTCTTCACCTCCGGTGGATACACAATATACAACAACAACGGAACCACAATCAACGACACCAACCCGGGCACTATTGCCGCCTTAGCCCAATCCATCCACCCTATAGTCTTACCAATCGACAAGTAGGTCAAATTCGCTGCCAATGGATTCGCAGCCATCGCAGTCAAGAACATCGACGATGATATCACCGATGTCTGAAAACACGTCAGCATTAACCAAGATCCTAATTTATTCTCAGTCCCATCACCTACATTGCTACCACAAGCTACACATAGTGACTTAACCAACGGTAAGAATATCCCCCCGGCGCGTGCTGACACGGAGGGTATCGCAGGTGCTAACAATGCTTCGCTGAATACTAAACTGTAACCTAAACCTAAAGATGAGCTTCCAAAGAGCTTAACAAACTGGTAAGCTATTCTGTTACCTAAGCCTGTTTTGATAAACCCACGCGCGAAGAAGAACGCGAGTGCGATAAGCCACGGGATCGGGTCGCCAAAGGCCGAGAACGCTGCCGAGAACGTTAGGGTCTTTGTTAACACACACGCGCCGAGACCCATCAAGGCGACGGCCCCAAGAGGCAAAGGTTGCGTGATGATACCGATAATTGTCGATAAAAATATCGCGAGTAGCTGCCACGCGCTGCGGGAGACGCCGGAAGGTGGTGGGACTAGCCAGAGAATGACACCGGTGGCGACGGTGGCGAGGAGTGGCTTCATAGCTGCGCCTTGCCACTGTTCTTTTTTTGCCGGTGGTGGTACGGCGGCGGCACCGGCTGGTGATGACGCGGCAGAGGCTTTGACTAGTGTTAAGTTACCGGCGCCACGTGGCGAGACGATGGAGTTTCTTCTACTTTGAGTTCTGAAAGTAGTGAGCTGATGATGAATATTTTTAGTTTCGGATTTAATAAGGTTTGAGTTGTTTAAGGATTGTGATTTATGGAGATGGGGTTTGTGTGTGGTGGGGGGTGGTCGGGAGCGGAGGTTTAGGGAGGAGGTGAGGGCCAAAGACGCCATCGGGTTGGTGGTGGAGTGAGGTGAGTGGAGAGAGAGAATAAAGCACTGGGAACTATCAACTGTGGTTTAGGATGTGCGTGAATTTTTTTTTTTTCCTTTTTTTTCATATAATATTAGTTAAAGTCGTGAATCTTTCAACTAATAATCTCTTATTACACCTGATCAAGAATTAGTCGTATTTTTTCAAATTTAGAATTACACACCAAATTAAGAATTAGTCGTGATTATTTAAATTTAATTTAATTATAACAGATTGTTTCTATCATTTTATTTAATTCTTGTAATATATGGGTGAATCTGGAACGTGTGAATTTTAGAATGGAGGGTGGAGATGGGGAAATGGAATATACGGCTTAAGTTCTTAGGGCCAGGTGAGGTTTGGACAATTGGTTGGCATTGAGAACTCCGTGTGAAATCTGAACATCTATCTATCTGCTAAATCTGTAGATTTTGTTTGGGACTTTCTGAGGTGGCAAAATGTGAATCCCTTTTGCCGACTTTGGAAGGTTTCAAGCGTCGAACGACTCCTTTTCGTTTTGGCAAGGACAAACAAATCGATGTACGAATTAGTTTGTCAATTTTAACTTGAATGCACTGATGAAAAGTATTACGATTCATTAAGCTCTTCTTACTTTGCGAGTACTTTTAGAGAAAGATAAAATAATCGAGAAAATCCTAAAATTATGGTAATATAATTTTTGACTTTGCCTCCCTTTTCTTCCGAAAAAAAAAAAAAAACGAAATCTCCTCTTATTTGAGTCTGAGAAAGTAAGAAAGGGCAAGACTATCGGTTATCTTTCTTCAGAGGAGATTCTGACTTTTAGGTTAGTGTTTAGAGTGAAAAACGAGTTTGAAGAGGTCCAAAAATGTGACAGTGAAGAGCTTAAATACAGGCAACATTAATAAAATATGAAAGTGAATATGAAAAATTAAAGATTAACCCTTGTTTGGATTGTATAAGAGAAAGGAAAGAAAAGGAGGGTAAAAGAGAAAACTAAGGAAAGGGATTTCTTGTTAGGATTGCCCAAAAAAATAATAATTAGAAAATTAAAATAATTTTATGATTCTTTTTTTAGATTGGAGAAAGAAACGAAAGGAAATTTATTTGGTACCTCTTTGCTTATCAAGATTCCTTATGGTCAAGATGGTGCAAACTTGTTCATTTGAAAGGGCAGAGTTTCTGGGAAGTTAAGACCCCTGCAGATACTTTGTGGACGTGGAGGAAAATACTCAGTATTAGGCCATTGGCAAGGAAAATGATTTCTCACTGCATCAGTGATGGGAAAGATACACATTTTTAGCTTGACTCCTGGCATCCTCTTGGTTGCCTAAGAAACCTCTATGATGTCGAAGCCTTGGCAAACCCAGGTACAAGAATGTTAGCTAGAGTTTCTGACTTTATCTCAAATGGTCAATGGGCTTTTAACTCTAGATATCAAACTGTGAATTTCATTAAAGTCAACTTGGGTACATTGCTTCCTAACCCAAATCAAAGAGATGAGGTTTTGTGGCTTGGTAAAAGAGATTTTACCACTGATGCTACCTGGGAATCAATCAGAGAAAAGAAGCAACATTTGGCATGCACTGACATTATTTGGTTGAGACATGTGATTCTGCGACACGCTTTCTGCAGTTGGCTCGCTATGAAGAACAAACTCACTACAAGATACAAACTGATTTCGTGGGGGTATCAAGTTAATTCGTATTCTGTGCAATATGTATACTGAAACTCAGGAACATTTCTTCTTTGAGTGTGGCTTTTCTAAAAAGGATTTGGTAGAGTTTGCTTAATCTTGCCCAAGTTACAACCAGACTCTGTAAATGGGATAGATGTATCAAGTGGATTATCAATTTCTGCAAGAAAAAGAGACTCCAGGCATGGATTATCAAGGTTGCTTTCTGTGCTCTCATTTACTATCTTTTGGCAAGAGAGGAATCAACGATTTCACAACAACAGTGCAAGAAATGAGGACCAAATCATTACCAGAATCAAAGCTGATATCAGTGGGAGGCTGTATGGTAAAATTAAGTTTAAACGTACAGGTACTAATATTAGCATATGCAAAGCATGAAATATTGACAAATATATTCTTTTGTAAGTCGTTCTTTTTCTTTAAATATTTTTAACCAGAGAGCATATATATTTTTTTGTATTTTGAGTTGTTGAAATGAAAATCCCCTTTGCTAATTGAGAAAAAAAAAAAAAAAAGATTCGAAAGGAAGTGATAATTTAAATGAAACATTATTTATGTGCCCTTTTTATATCCATAGCCATGAGATAGATAAGGACAAAAATGACTTGTAACATGCTAATTTTTTCTTTTCCTTACACACGTCAAATTGGGAGGATTGTAATATCCTTCCAATTAGAGAATCTCTTTCCTCTTAAAATGCAAACCAAATAGGAGAAAAGATTCTCTAATCCCTTTCCATTTTATTTGAAAATTGCAATCCAAACAATGTGCAAGTGTTTCTTGTATTTTCCTCGACTGTCAAGGGTGTGAAGTCTTTATTTATTAGGCCATTTATAATGATGAACACTTACCTCTCTTGAGACAATAACGTACTTTGAGACGTTAAACCTATGTTGCATGTCTTGAAAGTTGAATCCGCGTAGCGTGTCTTGGAAGACTTGTGCAACATGGTGGAAATAACGATGTGTCATGAGAATTTGGATGGGGTGTATGTTGTAGTAAGGATGTCAAACATTATGTATTATTATCAACTTAGTTGGGGTTTTGTCTTCTGAGTGGTCATAATATCGTCTGGATTTTCATATCTTATAAATTCAGATGGCATGGTGTATTTTGAGTGAAATTACATATTCCAAACTTGTGAGAAGGTAACCAAAAGAAGCAAGGAATAGCCAATTCGGAGGGCAGCAAATTGGGCATGCATTGTTTAGCAATCTAGTTGCATTAACTTGATGTTAATTAAGGACAATATTAAGGATTCTTCGGCTGGGCTTTTAAGTGTCATTTAATAGGACAAATAAGAGGGTTTTCAATATCAGTTTCGACCACTGTAATTTTTAAACAAGTTCAGCAAAAAATATTTATTTATTATTTTTAATTTAATTCTTATAAACCTTGTTATTCTTGTAACCTGCACATGCGTGTGACTCTAATAAACCATTATCTTAGACTCTAATTGATGGGGGGGTGTAAACCGAGCCAGACTGGTCTTTCCGACCTGGGGAGTTGTCACTTGCTCAACTCTCGACCCACTCCTTTTAATCAATGTAACATGTCACTTTCGATGTGACATAAATCAAGCGTAAGCAGTGCCGAACAACCAGTTTGGGCAGACGTGAACAGTGCCAAGCAGATTTAAGCATCAATTGCTGCCCGAAATCAGAGTTAGTATAAATAGTCCGCTCACTCTTTATTATCAGATAACTCACATATATTTATTATTCTCAACTACCTACCGTTGAGTTCAGATATACTAGTCATTCTTGCATCCGAGGGGAAACACGGGCCGTCATTTCCGCGATTCCTTACTTTGTTTTGCAGGTCAGGTGTCCTGAGGTCGAATTACTGAGCACGGGCAAACAATCATTTTTCACCCTTATCACTAATAAACCATTATCTTTTCTCCTATTATTTCTTTATCTATATTTTAAAAATTCTTATGAATTCATTGTTTGATGTGAGTGTGAGAAGTTACAAAATTAATTACCGCAAGTGACATTCTGTAATATGTGTTATACGACTTAAACCTCATTTAAAAAAAATACCGCATAAGACTCCACTGTGCTTAATGAAAGAGACATATTGTCAAATAATCTCCATTGGGATCTTTTTTACTCATACAAAAACCAATGAATCAAAATAAATTTGATAAATTAGTTGGATGGGTCTATCAACTATAGTGTGGAAAACAAATTAGTCTCTAATATCTCAAAATAAACCTTTTAGTATTTTCATTTATAATAGTGTGACGTCGTTAATCTTCACACCAAATTTTGTCCAAAATCTAATATTTTTGGCAGGAGAGGAGCACGTGCCTGTCAAATTTAGAGGGGTCCCAGGTAAAAATGAAGGGTGGTCCACAACTTAATGAGCAAAAACATGGCCATGCTATTGGCTGAAACATTTGCTTATCTGGAAGTATAGGACAGGTCACAAAGTGCTCATTGAAAGTGAGAGAGTTGGGTATGTTAGGAAATTGGTGCAAAACAATATAATTCTTCAAAACGATCGGATCGTGAATTTATAGCGTGTAAACTATCCATAATTTTATATATTTTTAGTAATATGATCGTTAAAAAGTCTTACATATACGTTTCGGAATTCATGAAAATGGTCAGAGAATTTGGAGATGTATAGACCACAGAAATGCACTTGTAACAAGACAAGCAACTCAACATTCTGGCAACATGGTGGGTCTAAAGTGCTAGAACAGTGTGAGGACTAAGGTGAATCTCAAGAGAGAAAAAGTAGAAGACAAGATTCTGCGGTTGAGTTTATTTCCAGCCGAAGCCTAAAAAAAGCTGTCTCTTTTCAAGATCCAAAGGTCGATTTTTAGGAGGCCATATGTTTGTGCCCAAGGACTAGGGACCTTAGTCTACCGTTTGCATTGTTTCTTTCTCGACTCTGGACCTTAGTGCCCGAAAGATCTGTTTATAGAAACAATTTAGGCCTGTATTGAGTGTTCTACCTTAGGCCATCAACATCATACGCTTTTGTTCGAAAATTGAAGGTTAAATGTGTCCCTATCTATGCACTGTTACAATTTTTTCTTTTTAGTTTTTATCCCACTTCCCTAATGAGATTCGAGTTTTAGTTTCTCAACTATTAAGGGAGCAACTCACAACCATTCTACCCTTGAATTTCATGCACTGCTACAATTTAAGTTTTTTGCAATACTCTATTTAATAAATGAAAAGTCGTTACAAATATTTGTTTTATTACAACAATTTTTTAACCATTACAATAATTAAAATTTTTATTGTCACTTTTTATTAATAAGTACTCGCGCATCGTAATTTAATTGCAACAGTCTTAAACGTTGCTTATTGTTTGTCCAGATCCAAAGTTCGAAAAGCAATCGTATGTGACCAAGGTTGATGCTTGACTTGAGTTTCTATAGATTCTTCACATGATACACATTATTCACTACAAGTCAAATTATATAAAGTTACCACATCATTTTCAACACCTTATGTTTTTCCTCTTTTTCTTTCTTTCATGATTGATATAACAACTCACACATAAGATGAGAATCCAAACAAATTAGCAGCTACAATCACTACTAATTACACAAAACTCACTAATAATGGGAGAGGATACCCTAGTTCTTATAGAGGATTGAAATCAAGATACCAACTAATTAATTATGCTCACGAGAAAAATATAGTTGATCATTCTTTCACCTAGGTTCTAGTATCGTTAATCCTGATTTGTGTGAAGATAGTAAATATGTAACTCGGTTCTAACCTCCTTTAAAACCAAAAAAGAAAAAAAAAAAAAAAAAAAAGAGAATCAGTGTACCAACCAATTTTGAAAACTATCGTCTTAGAGGCCTCCAATTTATTCTTCTCTTTAGATTCACTCCTATTTAACACAATTATTCATGGCAGTTGATGAAGATGGTTCCTCCAATATCTTCAGCAAATGGGACTATAAAGATGGACCAATAGCAAATTCTAACAGAACAAGGAAAAACAACACACACGTCATTGTTTATTCACTTCAATTTAGGATCTCCAGTAATTTCTTAAGTATTAAATAAAACAAATCATCAATGTTTGTGGAATATATTGCCTGTGTTTTCTGTCATTGTGGAATATATAGCCTTGTTTCAGCTTTAAGAAATTATTTTGTTCGGATGTCATTCTTTTTTTTTTGAATTCAAGGGAGGCCTAAGCATACAATATATAAATTAAATGATATTACTTATGAGAATTGATCTTGCAATCTCTCACAGTTATAACGAGAACATATTACTAGACCAAAAACCTGGTGGTTCGGATGTCATTCAAGAATAGAAGAAATTGAAAGGTAAATCATAACCAAGATTATTATTTAAGCTGATAATGATAATAAGGAGCCTGAAACAATAATGCCTTGGCTTCCAAACATGTCTTTAAGGACCCCCAATGGGTGCCAATGGTCAATCTAGAAATGCGTGCCATTCCTGTTGTCAAATTTTTTTAATTGTGAGTTATTACTTATTGAAATATTTTTATTATTTTAAACTCTGATTTAAACCCTAAATCCTAAATCATAAACTCACTGCTGAGGGTGAAAACTTCCAACTGTTCGAGTTCAACGCCTGACCTCAGCTGTTAGACCTGCACAAGGAAGGGAAAGAAAAACGGGGGTGATGGCCCGTATTTCTCCTCGGATGTGAGAGTGATTAGTTTGTTTGAGCTGAGTGTTTAGTTGGTTGAGAGTATTAACTATGTGAGAACTGTTACCTCATAAATGTGAGAAGGAGCTTTATATATATTAATCAGAGGTCCGGATAGCAATTAATGCCTAATGTTGCCCGACACGCCACCGGTCTACCCGTACCCTATGTCCACTTGACAAAGCTATTACCCCGCTATTATCTACTGGTCCGAGCTTGGTATCCACTTGATGTCACGTCCGGACGACTGTCATAACCGTTGGGGTTTACACGGGTCAAGTATGGGTTGGGTCACATGGTTAGGTCGAGCGGTGACTCGGTTACGTTAACTTTGGCTCGGGTACCCCCTTGTCAATTCCCCCTCCCCCTCCCTTCCCTCCCCCCGCTTTCCTCCCTCAACCAAAGTCTAGGGCTAGGAAAGGGCACCAGATTGCTAGAGCGTATACCCGATCCGAAGATGACCGACCTAGTGTGGATGGGATGCCACGTCATAATGGTGCTTTGTTTATGGTTCTGACACGTCATGCCTTTGTTCTAACAGGACGCGATGTTTGGTGTTCCTGAGTCAGTTATACCTTTTCGCCTATAAATAGAGCTTCGATGCTTTTAAAGTTCCCTTACTTCTTGCACTCAAGTTTTCAGAACTCTCGAAGCAAATGTTAAGCTCGGAAAGTCCAGCTCGGGAATTGATAAGCCCGGAACGCCAACTCGGATCTACCAAACCAACTTAGGTCTCCGTTAGGTACGTCCCGACTCCTTTTGGATATTTTAATATCTTTTCTTTTCACATATATATATATATATATACATGATGGGGAGGTTAGAGTCCGAAGATTGTCAAGAGATGGAAGTTAGGTCGTATGACGGCAAAGAGGAAGCTCATTCGAGCTCGGAATCTTCGTCAGAGCGAGGTCAAGTTGAGGGCAGCTCAAGCCCTTCTTTGGAGGAAGGGTCGGCGCGTGAGGCTTCCTCTGTAGGGAGTAACGATGATGAGTGCCAGATTGTTGGGGTTAAGCAGGTGCCAAAGGAAGCCGAGACGAACCTATTGTCTGACCTAGGTGACTTGGGGGACGCCAAGGATGGCTCGCCCCTTAATCAATTGACAGAACTCGAACTACCTCATGCCTTCTTAATCGATTCTGCCAAGATGGTAATAGAGGCGGTACCTTTGAAGGCGGTACCTCCTCCGTGCTTAAAATCAGCCAACGGTTCTTTAGCCATGGTGAAGATGATTGAACAGCTCTTTGCCTGCTATAAGCGTGAGTGTCGTTCTTCCCCAATACTAGTTAACCGGAGGTTGAAAAACTGGTCGGTCGATCATATTTACAAGCTGAAGATTCTAGGTCGGTATGACCATGCTTGCAATTCGCCGACTAATCATTTCACTATCTATGATCTGGCCTTTGATCTTATTCAGCTGCCCCTTTCCTGGCTTCCTAACTGGCATCTTGGACTATTTTGAGCTTAGCCCGGGCCAATGGCACACAATGGTTGGGTCGTGATGGTAGCGTTCTACGTCTACTGCTTGAAAAAATATGTGACACCGACCTTAACCCTATTTTGGCAGTTCTTCGTCTGCAAGCTGAATCCCAAACAACCAGGGTGGTTCCATTTTCAACGCGGAAGGACCACATCCTTTTTACCAAATGGAAATCTTCCAACAAAGGCTGGCATAATAAGTACTATTGGGTAGAATCTTATCTGGCCACGGGGTGTAGGAGGGAGTGGACCCTTGCGCTAAAGAAAACTGCCAATGATCCTCCTAAGAAGTCCAACCCGGGGCTCCGTGGCGTGAAATCACTTATACTGAAGCCGGATGAGATAATAGACGTCAATAGCGTGGTGAAGTGGGACAGGATATGGGATTCCGAGCTGTTTGGTTCCGCGCCCGACCTATCGAAAACTCATCCCGGGTTACTTTCTGAATCGAACAGTGAGGAATGAGAAGGGAACGGGCAAGAAGAGGGTCAGTACCTGGATCGGATCCGACCTCTCCCCCCCCTCCCCTCCCATCCCCTACCCCGTGCCCTTAAGATCTGTGCCTTGTCTACTTCTCCCTTTTTGTTTTAACTGCTATTAAACCCTTCACCTTTTTTGTTTTTTAGAAATGCCAACCGCGGGTGAGATGACATATGCTTTAAGGAAGAAGGTCAATGAGAGTAGAGAGGCATCAGCGTTTGGAGCATCCCAAGCCCAGCAATTATCCAAGAAGACGTCTAGCGGACAAGAGACTGAACTCGGGACGGAGGTTTCCTCCAAAAAGTCCAAAGTCTCGGAATCCCCTTCTAAGAGAAAAACAGGTACATGTATATCCATTACGGAGCAATCAGGCTTCCGTGCCGACGGGGGTCACAGGAGAAGTCCCCGAGTCGATAACGCTAGCAAGGGAAAAATGATCGAGGTTATCCGTTCTAAAAAGGACAAGGGAGTGGGTACATCGATTTCTTTCCTACGTGATCCCAAGCTAGCCAAGGTCTCCGTCGATCAGCTGTCCTTGGACGTACGACAGATGCGGCCACAGTAAGTGATTTTGACATCTCCTTACTTTTCCGAGATCCGGGTTTAGCTTGTCTAACTATGCCATGATCTTCTCTTTCTTCCAGATAGAGTCGCATATCCTCCTTATCCCTTCCCTTATCACTAAGGTGCAAATCCGTTGCATCAAGCTCGAGCACCGGTGTAGGGAAGCTTACGCCGAGCTAGTGGAGCATCAGGAGGAGGCAAACAAAAAGTACAAGGAGGATGGCGAGACTATCACCCGTCTCAGAGAGGAGCTTGAGAAGAATGGGAAGGAGCTTGAGCTTGAGAAGTCTAGGCGGCAGATGGCTAGTAATGACGTAACTCAGCTCAAGAAGAAGAAGCGCGACGCTGAGATGAGGCTCTAGGACTTTACCAAAAAGGTTGGTCTGAGTGGAGAAAAGGTTGTGGAAGCCTTTAAGTCTGGTGGTGCGGGTGTGGAATGGTTGATGAAAGAAGGAGAAGCGATGACAAAGTTCACCGAGCTAGAATATTTTTTCCGAGGTCAATTGGATGCCCGCGAACGAGCGAAGACTTTCTTTCCACCCTCTAAGACCGACTTCCTAGAGATCATAAAGGCTCCCGCCCCAGAGTTTTGGGAGATCCCTGGCCTCCCAGATGACCTGAAATTCCAAGCCCACCAGGTTATGGAGTACATCAAGAAGGGGATGAACCAACTTGGGGACGAATCCCCTGGTGCTGGAGACCAAGCCGTGGGTGATAGCGCCACCTCCTTTACTCCCGCGCCCTAGGATAGGCTATTTGTAACCTGCCCAGGACGGGCTTTTGTTTTTGTTGTTTTTTTTTTTAATAAAATGACTTTAGTTTGCATTCTAGTTATGATTGCTTATTTCGCCATTTTACTTTCATTTGTTCGCTTTGGACTGTTTACACATTTTTCGAGCTATGCTTGGCCGTGTTTCTCCTTTGTGCGAAACCAAACTCAAGTAATTGAGGTCGGAACCCTAATTTAGATACTTAAATTAATTAAGCTCCAATTAATAACCACGGTGGGATTATCTTATGAATCAAACTGTGTTGATTAGCCGAGCTGGACCTTTAACAATGGAAATCCAAAATTTTGACACATGCTAGATAAAGAATCAAATTTCATTGATTGAACCGAGTTGGACTAATTAATCCGAGATGGTTAACTTGGTTTTAATTGTCAAGTGTACTTGTATCCTTGGACCGACTAAATTGAACTTGATTAATCCGAGCCTACATGTGGCCACTTTTTAAACGTTAGTTTGGTTAACTGGGATAGTTGAAAGGCTCAGTTAGCCCGATCATGTCATTAGGACCCAAGGCGGATCAACAAATATATGAAAATACATACTGTATTTATCAAAAGTTTGGTACATTGGGAGTACATCAATTTGGGAATTTTAACAAAATTCCTTTGGCTCGGGGCCTTACACAAAATAGTGCTTGAGGTGTTTAGCATGCCAAGCATTTACTTGTCGCGAAGGTAAAAAGTACCGGGGCGGATCTCCTTCACGACTTCGTGTGGTCCTTCCCAAGGCGAGAAAAGCTTACCACTTGAGCGCAGCAAAAAGATGGCCCTTCGCAGGACTAGGTCGCAAACCTTAATAGATTTAGGCTTAACTTGTTTGGCGAAGACTCTTTCCATGGCGGCCTTTCCAACTAACATTCTGACCTGAGCTTTGGCACGCAATTCTTCAGCTAGGTCCAGCTGTTCTCGAATCCGAGCCCCATTTATTTCTGGATTATGGTAGAGGGTCCTACTGGTGGGAGACCCGATCTCTACCGGTAGCACTTCTTGAGTACCGAAGGTCAGTTCGAATGGAGATTCTCTCGTTACCGAGCTGATGGTGGTGCCTTGTACCCACAGTACCTCCGGAAGAATTGCTGCCCACTGGCCCTTCGCCTCTTCCAGTTTTATTTTTAGGCCCTGTAAAATAATTTGATTAGTTTTCTCGATCTGACCGTTACTTTGAGGATGGGCAATAGATGAAAATCTAAGGTCTATCCTAATTTCAGCACATTTTCCTCAGAAATATGCACTGTCAAACTGCTTGCTGTGGTCAGTGATTATGACTTTTGGCACTCCGAGTCGGCAGATAATGCTATTCCATACGAAGTCCCAAGTTGCCTTCTCGGTTATTCTTGCGATACCTTCAGCCTCGAACCATTTGGTGAAGTAGTTGACGGCTACGAAAACATGTTTCTTTTGTCCGACATTATTTGGTAGTGGCCCAATGATGTCCAGACCCCACTGGTAGAATGACCACGGGCTCGTCATCACTGTCAAGTCCATGGCGGGCTTCCTTTGAATTTTGGAAAATCTTTGACAAGTGTAGCACTTCTTTACATAGTCTTTGGCGTCTTGCTCTAATGTCAGCCAGAAGTATCCTTGCCTTAATGCATTCCGTGCTAAGGCTTTGCCACTGAGGTAATTTCTACATATCCCCTCATGGATTTCCCTCAGTATGTAGTTTCCCTCCTCAGGTCCTACACACTTCAATAGAGGCCAAGTGTGGGCTCTTTTGTAAAGTTGTCTAGCTACTATGACAAACCTTGAGGCTTGTTTTTTGAGCCTCCGAGCTGACTTCTTATTCTTCGGGACTATACCCCCATCCAGGTAATCCACGATTAGTTTAGTCCAATCTGGGTTTACATTTAGCTCGGCCATCGTTTGCTTCCTTATCTAGATGCTGGGCTTAGTAATCTCCTCTACATAGACTAAGGCAGGTCGGTTTTCTCTCGCAGCCAATTTAGACAAGGCATCAGCTTTTGTATTCTCCTCTCAGGGGATCTGATGGATTGAAAACCTTTTGAATCCCGAGGTCACTTCTTGGACTTTGTTAAGGTAAACAACCATGATTGCATCTTTGGCCTCAAACTCCCCGGACACTTGGCTGGTAACCAACTGAGAGTCGGTGTACATTTCGATTATTTGCGCCCTGAGCTAGGCTAAAATCTTTAGCCCTGCAATCATTGCTTCATATTCAGCCTTGTTGTTAGAGGTCAGAAAGATGAACTTGAGGGAGTACTGGTGCTCATGACCCATTGGATCGAGGATGACCACTCCAGCCCTACTTCCTGCTTTTCCTAATGCTCCGTCTACATGGACTTTCCATAATTCCTCTGGATCATGCTCGGCCCGACTGGTGCATTCCACAACAAAGTCTGCGATCGCTTGGGCTTTAATGGCTGTCCTCGGTAAGTAATTGATATCGAATTGGCTCAACTCGACCGCCCACTTGAGCAGCCTACCTGAGGCTTCTGGCTTGTGCATAATGGATTTAAGTGGAGAATCCGTCATTACCTTGATTATATGCGTATCAAAGTACGACTTCAGCTTTCTAGATGCTGTGACTAAAGCGAAGACAAGCTTTTCTAGTAAAAAGTATCTTGTTTCAACTCTGCATAGAGTCTTGTTGACGTAGTAGACTGGTTTCTGCTCTCTACCTTTCTCTCGAACCAGCGCAGCTGCCACTGTTGTTCAAGAGCATGCCAGATATAGTACCAGCTCCTCGCCTATCTCAGGTTGGGAGAGCAGAGGTGGCAAATCCAAGTACCTCCTCAACTCTTCAAAGGCATTATGGCATTCATCAGTCCATTCAAAGTTCTTAGGGTTTATCAAAATTTTGAACAAAGGTGCACATTTGTCAGCCGACCTGGACATGAACCTACTTAGGGCTGCCATTCTTCCTGTGAGCCCATGTACATCATTCACGCAGGTTGGAGGTGCTAGGTCTAATATAGCCTGAATCTTCTCCGGATTAGCTTCAATACCTCGGGCCGTGACCATGAAACCTAAGAACTTCCTAGCCTTGATGCCAAATGCACATTTATCTGGGTTCAACTTGATCCTGAATTGCTTCATTATGGCAAAGGCCTCAACTAGGTCGGTTATATGGTCTTTTATTTTTTGGCTCCTGACCAATATGTCGTCTACATAGATTTCCATGTTACGCCCGATCTGACCTTTAAAGACTTTGCTTACCATCCGAGTATAAGTGGATCCAGCGTTCTTGAGGCCAAAATGCATAACCTCATAGAAGTAAAAACCTTATCGGTAATGAAGGCGGTCTTTTTCTTGTCCCCAGGGGCCATTTTTATCTAGTTGTAGCCTTTGAAAGCATCTATAAAAGAGAGCAGTTCGAACCCCGATGTGGCGTCTACCATCTGATCAATCCGAGGTAAGGGGAAGCAATCTTTCGGACAAGACTTATTGAGGTCGGTAAAGTCAATACACAATCTTCATTGTCCCATTGTCTTGGCGACCAATACCACGTTAGACAGCCAGGTTGGGTATAAGATTTCCTGTATGTGACCGACGTCGACCAGTTTATCTATCTCCTCGGCAATAATTTTATATTTATCGTAATAGAAGTGCCTACGTTTCTGCTTTACTGGGTAGTAATTGGGGTTGACATTCAGGTGATGCTCAATTATGGACGGGTCGATGCCTGTCATGTTAGAAGCAGACCAAGCAAATATATGTTCATTGTTTAGAAGGAATTGGCTTATACCTTTCTTGAGGTCATCGGGGAGCTCACTCCCTATCCTTGCCTTTTTGTTTTCCTTCAAGAGTTCTATCTCCCTCAGGTCTTCAGCCGGGTTTTCTCTTTTTGCGTCCTTCTTCTCCTTGGGTAGGTCTGGTCCCCAACCTGTCTAGTACTTCAGCCAAAGTGAGCTCTCATAATACTCTTGAGTGGAGAGGTGGGCTTCCCTAATAGTGGCAGTGCCCATTGCAGTCGGGAACTTCAAGGCCAGATGATATGTGGAAGGGACCGCCTTGAAGTGGTTCTGAGCGACCCGACCCAAGATACCGTTTTAGGCCGAGTTACAGTCTATGACAATAAAATTGGTCTGCATGGATCTGTCATCGTCCTCTAGGGTCAACGTGAGGTTGATTACTCCTTCAGTCTTGTGGTCGTGCCTGGTGAATCATGTGAGAGTCCCCTTCAGCGGCCTCAACTGACCTCAATCTAGCCCCATCTGCTCAAAACCTTTCAAGAAAATGACTTATGTCGAACTTCCTGTGTCTACCATCAACCTTCTAACAGTGATGTTAGCTATCTCGGCGTTGATCACCAGAGGATCATCATGTAGCTGTATCACCCCTTCAAGGTCATTTGATGAGAAAATAATTAACTCCGAACCTCCGACCGCTCCCGTAGCTGGCCCATACTCACGCCCGACCCAGACGTACCCCCTCCTACCTGTCGAGGTCTCACTGCCCGACGCTAATCATGCAGCTATCATCTCAACCACGTCAAGGTGTCCACCACCCGAAGGTCGTCTTGGGGGGCTTCTCTCCCTCTCCCTACCTCCTCCCTAGTCAGGATTTCGAGAGGGTTGGTGGTCTACGTACCTCCTCAAGTGACCTTGGGCTTTCAAAGCCTCTATCTCCTGCTTCAGGTCCTTGCATTCCTCGATAGTGTGTCCGTAATCCATGTAGTAGCGGTAATATTTGGTCTTATCGCGTTTCTCGGGTCAGCCGCCTATCTTGGGTGCTGGGGGCAGGTGATTCTAGTACTGTATCTCCATCAGGATTTGTTCCCTTAGAGTGTTAAGCGGTGTGAACATTGTGAATCTCGGGCCCTGCTTCTGCTGCTGTTGCTGTTGTTGCTGTTTACCTCAGTCATTCGGGGTTTTATTCCCTAACTGGGCTCGTAAGGGAGTTTCTCATTTCTTCCCGCCCTCATTCTCTTTGTCTTCATCTCTCTTGGCTTGGGGGATCTCCTTAGAGTAAATGTACCATTCGGCTCTCACCATTAACTCGGCTACAGTATCTACTATTTCGATGACCAATGAGGAGGTGAGGGTGCCCGATCTGAGCCCACTCTGGTAAGCTATCAATGCCATGGAATCTTCCAGGTTGGGGATCCTGAGGGATTCCTCGTTGAATCGGGCTGTGTATGCCCTCAAGCCTTCCCATTTCTACTGTTTTACCATCAATAGTGACGAGGTGTGACGAGTTGCACGCCAGCTTCCCACAAAGCGCGACAAGAATGCCTTGGCTATCTTATGGAAGTTCTCGATCAAACCGGGATGAAGTTTCTGGAACCAGTCCAGTGCATTGCCCACCAAAGTGGTTGGGAATGTCTTCATCTTCATCCGATTTATCATGTCGTGGAGAGTCATGTAGTGATCAAAGTTGAGCAAATGGCTTGTCGGGTCCCCGTCCCCATTGTACATGGCCAAGTGGGGTATATGGTTACCTACAGGCAAGGGCGTGGATATGACCTCGGGAGAGAGAGGGCTGATACTGAGCTGGTTAATGACTTTGGCTATGGCAGCCGCAGTTTTAACCTGCTCGGGATCCATATGAGGGCCTTTGTCACTCCTGGTTCCTTAAGGCCGGCCAGCTGTTGTAGGAGCTTCTTCCCCCTCTTGAGCCTGAGTTTGCCCCAAAGCAGGGATGCAAAACTGGGGCCACATCTGCTGTGGTGAGGAGGCTGGGGGGCGGACCGACCCGTAACCAACCTTGTTACCTGTTCTTTGAGCTCTTCAAACATCCGGAATAGTGATATCATTTCCGGGGTCAAGTTGGCTGTGGATTCACCGCCTTCAAGCGGGGTGGTTTGCGAGGCTAAGTGTATACGTTGGCTTGTACCAACGTCGGTCTGGGTTAGGTTTTGGCTAGGACTTTGTGTTGTTTCAAGACCCTCGCTCGAGGTGGGTGAGTCCTCTACTGGCACGTTGTGGCTCATTGTTTGCACCATAGTGGTTTCTCAGAGGGTGGTGGAAAAATGATAAGATTGCTTGTTTTCCTACAAACGACACCAAACTGTTAAGCGTGAAAACTTCCAACTGTTCGAGCTCAACGCCCGACCTCAGCTGCTGTACCTGCACAAGGAAGGGAAGGAAAAATAGGGGTAATGACCTGTATTTTCCCTTGGGTGTGAGAATGATTAGTTTGTCCGAGATGAGTGTTTAGTTGGTTGAAAGTATTAACTACGCGAGAACTGTTATCTCATAAATGTGAGAAGGAGCTCTATATATACTAATCAGAGGTCTAGGCAGCAATTAGTGCCTAATATTGCTCGACACGCCACCAGTCTGCCCACGCCGTATGTCCACTGGACAAAGCTATTACCCGGCGGACAAAACTATTATCTACTGGTCTGAGCTTGGTATCCACTTGATGTCACGTCCGGACGACTGTCATGACCGTTGGGGTTTACACAGGTCAAGTATGGGTCGGGTCACGTGGTTAGGTCGAGCAGTGACCCGGTTACATTAACTTCAGCTCAGGTACCCCCTTGTCACTCACGATTTTACGTAATTACCAATAAACATATCATTGTCAAAAGTGACAAATTAATTACCGGGTGAATAGCACCAGACCCTTTGTGGTCAGGCGTAAGTACACTTACACCCCTATGGTCTCAAAACCTCTTCCAGATCCCCTTATGGTCTGACTCTTAGTGCACACCGCCCCCCTCCGTCAAATTTTCAATCACTTTTAATGGCATGTGAAGTACACTCGCGCTTATTGCAACTTGGATTTGTTTTTAATAATTTTGTCAATAAAATAAATGTGTTTATTGACCAAAATATTATTTTTCACAAAAAAATAAAAAAAATAAAAGAAATGGAAACAGTCAACTTACCACCACTATCATCTCCGCCACTATCTCTACCTCCGGTCATCACTACCGCCAACATCACGCCTCCATCACATACATGTACATATCAGAATTTACACACACGTACATATCATAAATAAAAAATAAAAAAAAATAAAAGAAAAAGAAACAGTCAACTCACTACCACCATCATCTCTGTCACCATCTCCACCTCCAGCCACTAACAGTCAACTACACCACCATTATCATCTTCGCCTCGATCACACCGCCACTACACACACGTACATATAAGAAAATGTAATGGATTAATTAAAGTCGTGGGTTGTGCTTGTGAATCATTGTGAATCTAATGGATTAATTAAAGTCGTGGGCTATGTGCTTGTGAGGAGTCGATGAAATCATGAAAATGTGAGCTGGTCAATTCACGAGTCAATCAAATATATATATATATATATATATATATATATATGAATGTTGTTTCTTTTCTGTGTTATTAAATCTCAAAATATGGAGTTGGGTAAGGGTGGCTGTGGTAGTGGTGGTGTGCTGGGGTGGGGTGGAGGAATGCGGAGGAAGGGAACAAGAAGAAGAAGGAAATAGTTTTTTTTTTTAATTTTTGTGAAAAATGGTATTTTGGTCAATAAACACATTTATTTTATTGACAAAATTATTAAAAACTAATCCAAATTGCAATAAGTGCGAGTGTATTGCACATGCCGTCAAAAGTGATGAAAAATTTGACGGAGGGGGGCGATATGCACCAAGGGTCTGACCATAAGGGGGTCTGAAGGAGGTTTTGAGATCACAAGTGGGTTGTGTGTACTTACGTCTAACCACAGGGGTGTCTGACGCTATTTACCCTAAACTACCCGAAAGTAGAGTTAGCAAATGGCTGGCACGGCCCAGCCGAATAGTGGGTTAAAAAAAATGAGTCCGGCTCGGCATATATGTTTAGTGGACTAAACTGGGCTGGGCTCAATTCTTGAAATATAGGACCCAACTCAGCCCACGAGCCAGCTACCACGAGTCGTGAGCTGGGCTGGTCCAGCCCATCTTTTTATTTTTATTTTTTATTAGTGTGTTCTGAATTTTAATAGTTGGATTAATAACGAAAAAACTTAAGCTTAACTTTTTTTTACGAAAAAGTTATTTTAATAATTAACAAGACATAAGTTGATTGATAATATTAATATAAATTATAAAATATTATTTAACAAACCACAAGTTCACGAGACACGGATATGTTACTAATAAACATAAAACAAGAACATTGTTATGCTCCTTGTGCGGGTGCTTGGCTTGTTGGTGGCGGTGGTGGCAGTGGTTAAGGATTAAAATAGTTTGAAATATTTGAGAATTGAGATACAAGATGTCTTATAAGCGTTCCAGTTTCAAATTGACGATAAAATATATATTTACGTTCACAATAGTTACAAATTACATACCCATGTTCTTCAAAGTAAGCAAAATGATTCCAAACATTTGAACGTAATCGTTGTGAAAGATTTTGTTCCCCTATAGCCATAGATATTGTGTATTCTCTTGTAGTAAAATAAAGAGATAATAGGTAGTCAAATAAGTATATAGTTTTGTAGTAAAATGAAGTTGAATACACTAACTATTTATAAGAAAAATTACATGTACAAATTATAATCTCAAGATGGGTTTTATCTGGGCTCGAATTGTGCCTGAGCTGGGCTGGGTTGGGCTGGGCTGGGCTGGGCTGGGCTGGGCTTGAGCACAAATGGGTTTAGGCACAAATGGACTGGGTCTGAAAATATATGCCCCATCTCAGCCCACCTATATGTGGTGGGTTAAACCGAGTCGAACCCACTTTCATTCGAATTAAGTTGGACCTAAATTTTCGTATGTTAGACTAAATTAGGCCTGTGTCGGCTTGACTCAAATACCACCTCTACCCAAAAGAGCCATACAAAAGTCACATTAGTTTTTAGCAAAAAAAAAAAAAAGTCACATTAGTTAGTTATTGCATGCATGTTAAAAGATCTAATGGCAAATGATTCAATGAAGCACCATCTTCGTCGGGCTTTTAACTTAAAGTAGACTACCTTGTCTCTTTCTAGACTTGGTTGTTTTTCAAACAACTTTTTAATTTGCAGAAGTTTCTTGCTTATCATGTCCATTATGTTCTTTGCCTCAATCATCTTTTTTTTTTTCTATTCTCCTTGCAAATCATGGATGTAGAAACTAAGCACCAAATTTGTGTTGCAGCTGTTTTGGGAACCAGGATACACGCATAAAATACAATAGAAACACACAATATTTTAATGTGGTTCGACTTTCTAATTAAGTTCACTATTTAAAATTGAAAATATCCACTATTAGTACTACCACAGTTTTGATTTATTACAATATTTAAAGATATTTAAAACTATTACAAAAAGATTAAAAACCATTACAAATACCTTTAAACATTGCATATAGTCTTGTTGCAAATTCTCTATTACAATGGTTTTTTCATAATTATAAGAAACATTTTAAAACTATTGCCAAAAAGTAATTTCATAAACAATTATTAGAAAAAAATCATTATTTTTTTTTAAAACCGTTCCAAAAAATGTTTACTTTATACAATGGTTAAAAATCATTGCAAATAAGACATCAATTGCAACGATCCTTTTTCATCTTTGGCAACGATTTTTTTCATTTTAAACGTTGTATATGGTCTTATAATTACAAATTCTCTATTGCAATGGTTTTTCATAATTTATAAGCAACATTTTAAAACCGTTGCCGAAAAGTAATTTCATAAAAAATTATTAGCAAAAAATCATTAAAAAATTTCTAATCGTTCCAAAAAATGTTTATTTATACAATGGCTAAAAACCATTGCAAATAAGACATCAATTGCAACAATCATTTTTCATCTTTCGCAATGTTTTTTTCAATTAAAGTGTTACAAAAGATCCTAAATATTATTGTGTATTCAGCAACATTGGTTCCAATGCAATGATTTTTTTTTTTCCACAGAACAAATCTAAATTCTGGCTCACATAGACTCTATGCAAGGGAAAGCCTAAACACTCATACACATGACTATATACATGAATAACCTAAATACGCCCCAAATCAACTTTTCCTTAAAAAAGTACGAAGAAACTTTCACACATAGTTATATTTTTTTGGACAAATACAAGAATGCAGAAAATTATCTCTTTGACTCACAACCCACATACACCCCACAAATAATTACAAGTTTAAAAGTCTCATTTATGAGAAACTCTTCCTAAACTTATATTCTCATCAGAATTAGACTTCTACTTATTTTCACGGTGATGTGGGTTAGGATTGAGCCGAGGCCCCAATCAAGATTCCTAGAGTTGAAACAAATATAACGAGCTCATAACTGAGTGAACAGCCTCCGAATCGAGGTAGCTAGCCATGATTCGTAACCGAGCCATCAGGTCCCCAGTTCATATATCCGAGCCGTCAAATTTCAGGGTATCGCACGAGACCTGTGTGACTATGGTAACCCGTACAAGGGACAGCTGACACGTGACAAAATCCCATGAAATCAGGAAAGATATTCTCTAAAGAGGTATAAATAGCTATTTCCATAACAGAAAGAGGATAATTGATCTTTGATTAATCTCCATATCATTGTTATTTACCTTTAATCATAAATCACTAACTTGAGCGTAAGAGTGCTCATGTGGGATCAACCCATTCATGTTCTTGGTTGCAGGAACCTCATCACATCTTGCAGCTCGGGATGGATTTTGACCTTAACACACGAATTTAGACTTGAAATTTGAGCCAAAAACACAACAGTTATTTGGATAATTACAGTTCTATGGACTTCAAATTAATTGTCACTAAAAGAAATTTTACAATGGGTGATTGTTTTCTTTGTTGAAACATGCACCTAGGTAAAATATACTAGTGGTTTCTGAAGAAATGGGAAAGAGAAGTGAGAGAAAGGTATGATTACTCGTAGAATCTTAATTACCATTGTCGTAATCAAGTAACGAGATAAAATCTTTATTAGAGTCCAAATGAGAATGACAGAAAAGCTGACTTTGTAATCAATCTATGGTGGTTCATATTCCAAGTGGACATAGCACCTAGCTAGTAAACTAATCCACGTTAGAAGAAAGAATGATAATTATCCCCAACTTAATCTGTTCTTCTTTATTGACCAAAAAAAAAAAAAAATGTTCTTCTTTGGAAAATGATGATAGCACCTAGCTAGTAATCTAATCCACATTAGAAGAAAGAATGATAATTATCCCCAACTTAATCTGTTCTTTGGAAAATGATGATAACCACCACAAAGAATGCTCCAGAGAGAGATGAATAAAAAAGAAAAAGAAAAAGCTATTCTATGTTGGCAAAATACCCATATCTTATTTCTCTTTGCGCGGAGGCTATACAAAGGTAGAGACGAGAAGAGAGATTAATGAAAAAAAAAAACCAAGATCGAAATCAAATGCCTGGTGGCATAATCAAAGCCCATGACTGTAAGTGCTCGTTTAGTTGGGAGGGGTGGGGGGGGAACAGAGACGTTCTCCCTTCATTTATTGTGGATCCCACCTCACCGCAGGTAATGAATGAATAAAATGGGTTATATTGAATTTTTCACTCTTTGAGAAAGAGTTTCCAAACCCTTATAGAAGGCGGATTAGCTCTTAAGATTACTCCGCTTATTAGGATACCGTGTCTCAAAGCGGTCCTACCATCGAAAAATTTGAGACAGGTCAATACCTAGCTATTATCTTGTACCTGTCCTAAAGAGAAAGGATGAGAGGAGAGGGGAGGGGAGGGGAGGGGGAAAGGGGGAAGAGAGAGAGATTCTAAAATCTTTAAATCAATATATATGAAATGTGCGCAATTCTACTACTATTAAACTTTACATTGGCTTTGTTTTAATATGTACAAAGTAAACTATTATTCGCTAACTAATTTCTACCACACAATATACTCATCTCCCTTTCACAACTATGATGATTATTATAGGTGTTTAGAATAATTCTGAAAATAGATCACGATAAGGTACATGCAATTAGATTAAAAAAAAAAAAAAAAGTTCACCTACTTGTAAACTTTGAAATGGAGAACCTTTCTCGAACTTCCATATAGCAGAAATTTCGTGCACTGTGTTTACTCGTACAAGATGCGGAAGCCATGACTGTTTAATTACGAAAATCAGGGAATGAAAAGCAGGAGACATCTTTCATCAATTCGTCCAAGTCCCATTCCCCTACTCTTACTTCGTCTGTTGTCGTCTCCCAGTAGCTCCCAAACCCTCCCATGTTCTCTACTTGGTTGTTTTCATTGTTAATGTTGCTTTGGTTGATTATTATGTTATCGATACTGTTAACAACGTTGTTGTTACTAGTGTTTCTATCAACAACGTTTCCAACTTGTGCCATGCAAAATTGTGGATTGAAACACTCAGTTGCAGAAGGAAACTTAGGGCTGTGGTCAAGAATCGGCAAAGGGTCGATCATGGTGGTGCTGCTCAGGGCCATAGACTGTTGCAATGCAGATGAAGCTGATGGTGATGTTGATGATGGTGATGAGTAATAGTCCATATATAGTGTTCTCTTGATCATGTTGTGGTTGTGCATGAGCATGATATGATCTCTCAGCTCTGTTGAAGAATCACTTGTGTTAGGTGATGATGTTGATGATGATGATGAAGAGTTCTTGAGCCGCTTCTTTAAGGTTGAATTCCAAAAGTTCTTGATTTCATTGTCTGTACGTCCTGGCAAGCGTGCAGCAATTTGTGACCACCTTTCAGAGAAATATAAGAGGAAACGGTTATGAAGTGTTTATACAAATATGACAAAATGATGGAGATTGTTTATTCTCACTATATCTGATATTGAGAAGATCGTAAATTCTAGACATGATGAAAGACAAGCTAATTGCATGCATGGTTTGCATGGAAAGTGAATTCTTCAAATTAAATTAACAATTCATATGGGATATGGTTTCGGTGGAGTGTCCTCAACTCCAAGGGCAGATGGGAACATCCATGGTTAGTACATCACATCGATAAAAACACCCTTTGGCTAAGTTTGGCTCCGGTGGATTTTTCACGTTATATATGTTCGAGATATCATATACTCTTTACTTAAACTTTCATATGAAAAGTTACATAACATATATTGTATTAGATCAATGTTACCAAAAAGCTAGGTTGTGTTCATGTTTTCTCACTATCGTTTCATTTATTACGTGTATAGCTTATAATACCTCAACTTGTATGATAGGATCATGTTGGTAGCATCAAATACACTTAATAATAATTTAAACATTTAGACTCTATTATAAAAAAAAAAGTCAAAATTCTCACCAAAATTTAGCACACGTAAAAGTAGTCAAATACATAAAAATTTGACGTAGTTCAATTATATCTGTCCACGTTTGTCATTTCCTATAAGGAGATAAACAAACAAACCCCAAATAGGAGACATGCTTAAAACGAACTCAATATATCCAATGGTTTGATGTTGCATTTATACCGTATACTTGGTCATTCTAATCTTCTCAATTGCATGTATACTTTTGCTTTATATTCGTCCGCAGAAGCTTAGGTGCTTTAACCAAAAAATAAAATAAAATTGAAAAATTTATATATATGTTTTAATATTATTTTTTTTTGGCAAAATATACTATTGTATGCCAAACAGGATATAAATATCTCGCTTTCGTATGCTATACATAATTATGCCTACATGCACTTGCTATCAAAATAAGATTGTTTGCCTTTTTTAAGTTGACTGTGTTTTCCCAATCTATTATGTCCTTTTAACGTCATTTTGAAGTGAGATAGTAGTAACAACTCGAGAAAATAAAAAAAAATGACCCAAAAAAATAGAGAAAATCAAAAGACAATTAGCTGCTCTTTTTTATTATTTTTTATTTAACGGAAGTCTAAAACTGTATAACGTAACTAGCAAGACTTGATTCGCAACTTCTCGCATATAACAAGAACATTAAATCCCCTTGTTGTTCCTCGTACATTTTCACCCCCCATATTCTATGATGTGCCCTAAATTGTAGCGTGCATGGGCAAAAGAATGCCCTAGTAGCACATGTTTGTTATAGGCACTATGTACTCATAGATCAGCATGAGCGGATTTAGAATATTTCATGATTGGAAGGTTAGTAATTTTGTAATTCAAAACTAGTAATGTGGTGGGCACTAAATAGTTTTTTAGACGAAAAATATCTAGATAATTTACTAAAATTTTAAAGCATTTTGTACGTTAGTGAGGTTGCGATCCAATCCAATCCAATACACTTGGATCTGCCATGGTCAATTAGCAAGAAAATATATATACTATAACCATATATGGTAAATCATTATAACTATGAAATTTTAATTTCATTTTTGTATCAATTCTATGTTTGAAATCTTCCAAATAGTAGCCATCGTACATTTATACTCTCCATCAACTAGTGTTAATTATTCTTTTTAAGAATGATTAGCTGCCTAATAATACCGTTAAGAAAAATTGGCTTGATCACTTTGAGACATGAATCGCAATCCTCGTGGAAAATCATCACACCCAAGAAACAATGTCTCTATCAAATGAATGCAGAGGAAAAGCTAGCATCAAAAGATAGAAGGGGTAATGTCTTATGTCGCCCACGGTGATAGTTCAACCTTTGTATAATGAGATTTTTCGTGTTAAATATTAAGTTTTTATTTGGTCTAACTGTGAAATTTTAGTTTTTTATCTGTAGAGTTTTTTTAATAGAACTTTAGTTAGAAGTGTTGTTGAACAAAAGTCGTTGATTGTTTGGCGTATATTGGATAATATTGTGCTTTTAAAAAATTTGAAAGTAATATTGTATTTTAAAAAATATGAAGAGATATATTTAAAAAAGAAAAAGAAAACAGTTTCAACCTATTTTAAAAAGCTTTAATTTGGAACTTTTTATTTTTCAACTTTTTTCAGTTTCAACTTTTATCTAAAAGTACTTTCAGAAATAGGCCAAACAAGTGAGATCAGCGTCTAAATTCACAGAAAGTACTTTTAAATGTTAAAAATTTAGGCCAAACAAAGTTTAAGTCATCAGATTACGGTGAAATATCATTGAGGTAACATAGAACAACGCTCAATATTATAAAGTACATGCACCAAGCATAAGTGCGTGCGCTCACCGTGGAGAGAGAGATCGGGAGGGATAGGGAGAGAGAGAGAGATCTCACCTGTTTCCGAGAAGGGAATGCAGATGTATGATAAGCTCTTCTTCTTGGGGAGAAAATGCACCTCGTTTAAGGTCAGGCCTCAAGTAATTGATCCAACGAAGCCGGCAGCTCTTTCCACACCTTTGTAAACCAGCATTTCTGGCCACATCACTCCAACAGCCTTGGCCATTAGTAAGCATGTAGTTCATGAGTTTATCATCTTCCTCAGGTGACCATAACCCCTTTCGAAGTTTTCCACCATTGTTGTTGTTTGTCATATTATTCTTTCCTGAGAAGAGGTCTGGTTTCCTCATTGTCCACAATTCTCCCTAGTGTTTTCAAAGCCTTTTATCCCCCCCACCTTTTGTGACGTAAAGGGATGATAACCTTATAAAGACAAACAACAATCTCTAATAGGAATGCAAAGAAAAGAGAGAGAGAAACTTCAATGGAATTGAAATGATGATCATTATGATTGTGATGGTTGTGGGGTTTGCTTAGAAATGGGGAGAGAGACAGAGTGGCAAGGGAATGTATCTGTTTATAATGTTATGACGTTACGAGTTTTATCACATTATGAGCTCTACTAGTTATAAATTATTAATATAAATGTGATAAAATAATATAAATAGTTTATGACCGTGTCCATTAGTAATACAGTAATAATAAAATATTGTCAACAGTTTACAACCGTGTACATTAGTAATACAGTAATAATAAAATATTGTGAACAGTTTAGGATCGTTAAATATCGTTTATAATATTATGCTGTTATAAAGAATTCTTAGGTGTAAGGGAGCGAGGTTGTTGATGAGTCTAGTGACAAACGGTTTGGATTGAGATAGGTGGTCGTCTTGTCTTTGATTCCATAGCTATCTCTTGTCTTTTCTTATGCAAATTTCTTCACAATCAAGCTAGTTATTGTATATGCATATTCGAGCTATGTCATTGAGGGTAGAAAAAGTTGGAAAGTTTGTTTTCTAAGATATTTGCTTCCACTACACATAAACCCTACTCTCTCCAATTCTCTCAATTATTATGCATCCACACGTGTACAAAAAAGATAAGGAAATATATTAAAGAACATCATGGTACTTACATGTGGTAAATTTTTATTTATCCATATAGTCTAATGTGATATAATGTCTAATTTGAACTAGGCATAATATAGATATATATTCAACCTGTAAATGTAAAAAGTAGGAAAAGAAAAAGATCCAATTTCTAGAAGCATTACTAAATGATGATAAAAAGTTGGCCAAGGAGATCATGAAGACATGAACGGCAGGCGGCAGGGTGCACGGATCTTTTGTCCTGCTAGATGACTGTTCATTGAAATTGTATTGTGTTTGACGATGTAGAGTTTGGTTTTGTTTGATCGTAGTGGCATTTTTTTTTTTTGGTAAATAACCGTAGTGGCATTTAATTCAGACGATATGATGTTTGGTATGTTGAGAAGGATCTTGAGAAGAAGATTTTAGACCTATAAAGAAGGGAATGCTAGTGACATCAATTGGTTTGAGTAGATACTTCGATACTCAAGTCTGTCCAAGATTTTAAATGATTTTTGATAGGGACTAATAGGCTTAGTAGCGTTGTAGAGTTTAAAAAATGTTACTTTGACGGTAGTGGTAAACGAGTTTATATATCGTTTACGAGTTGCCATGGGTTGAGGATGACCTATTTATGGGCATAAAATCATCGTAGTGGTAAAAGGGTTTATATATCGTTTACGAGCTGCCCTGGGTTGAAAATGATCTATTTATGGGCAAAAAATCATCATTACATGATGTTTTTTCTTCGATGGGGTGTAGGCCTTCTAAAGGTAAATGAGACGTGTAAAGATTTTCTCGGGTCGGCGAATATCGACCCTCGAGTATATGATTGCAAGATTCACTCGTTTCGGTCTTAGAGTTTGTTTGGCCTAGCTTTTAGAAGCTCAAAATTGCTTCCTGTGAGTTTAGAAGCTGAATTAACTTGTTTGACCCATTTTTTAAAATGCTTTTAGGTAAAAGCTGAAGTTGAAAAAAACTAAAAAATGAAAAGCTCCAAATTGGAACTTCTTAAAAAAGGCTTTTGCGAAGCTGTTTTACATAACGTGGGAAGCTATTTTTCTTTTTCTTTTTCTCAAATATACCCCTCCAAATTTTTTAAAATCTAATATTACCCTCAAATTTTTTAAAAGCTTAACGTTACCTAACACAGGTCAAACAGTCAGCGACTTTTGTTCAACAATACTTCTAACAAAAACTCTACTCTAAAAACTCTACAGTTTAAAAGCTGAAATTTTACAACTAAGCCAAACAGAGCCTTAGTGATCTGAATCCAAGATTCAGAAGGTATGATGAGTTAGCATGGACAAGCCTCAAAACATGCAACGTGTAAAAGGCCTTACTTTGGTCTCCAATTGCACTCTCTTTTATCCAAGATTGGGCACATGCTCTCGGAGATTACTTGTGGCTTTTTACTTGGATCGGAGAAAATAACATTTTTGGCGAGACAACTTATGTTATTATTATTATTATTATTTTATTTCAACGAAAGTCTAACTTATTACATTAAAATTCATTTGAGAAATGTTTCACTTTATCTATCCTTCTCTAACAGAAGGGCATGTTATTC
Source organism: Ehretia macrophylla (assembly GCA_037974665.1). NCBI lineage: Eukaryota > Viridiplantae > Streptophyta > Magnoliopsida > Boraginales > Ehretiaceae > Ehretia > Ehretia macrophylla. Next base: position 645,198 of record CM075782.1, read on the forward strand.
TTTGATTGGACGAGATCAACTTTTTCCGTCGTGTATTAATTGATGCATGTCACTCAAAAAAGAAAGATTGAAGCAGCCACTTGGTCTTCCATTTGTTGTTGAATTTTACATGTGAGAAAATATTACTTATTAATGGGCCCCTTTCAGCAATAACTACTTGACTAGTTGAGTGGCATCATTCGTTTGCTTGTGCATCAGAAAGTAATAGAAGCATTATTAAGTTTAAAGTGGATTGAGATTTAAGTAATCGTGATTTGTTAGACTTACTATTTTATTTTTCAACTGAAATATTAAATTAAATTTTTTTATGTACCCATCCATTGCGAGTGATTTGTTTTATTACTCTAATATGCACCTGCAATTAAACATTCATCTCCTTTTATAAATGCAGAAAAATATATTCGAGGACGAAAGGCAAAAATATAAAGATGAAGTAACAAGATCATAATAATGACAAAAAAAAAAAAAAAAGTAACAAGATCATAAACCAATGTACTAAGATTGTGAATGCCAAAATTAAATAAAAATGTGAAATTCTGACGAGAAATGAAAATTAAAAAGTGTATAGAATATAAATCAAAAGAATCATATATATGAATATACAAACGTTTTTTTTGGGTCAGAATATGAATATACAAACTGAAGAATTATACTTCGAAAATGATATCATATTTTCTATCAATTCCAATTGTTATTTCATTAGCCAAATTACAATATATAATCGGACTTGTATCCTTTTCTATTAAATAATATTATGAGAGGATTTAACAGTAGTAAATTATTCACATTATTTCACCATAATAATATATCATTGCAAAAATAATTCATCTCTATTCGATTTTTTTCATAATGTTATTTGATATTAAAGTATCCAATTCCGATATCAATTTGTTAATGAATATCTTTTCTCTCGAAAAAAAAAAAGGAAAAGAAAGGTGCTATATGTAGAGAGAGAAACTAGGCCCGTAGCAAGTGGCAAACCTCAGACGTTTGAATTGGGCCACAGGAGTCCACGTCTCATTGGGCTTGAAGGACCACTAAAAATTCGGAATCTTAGCTAACAAAATCCAACTTGAGAGGGATTGATCCATGAAGACGAAATCATTACGTATCCCCGATTCATGTTACACTAAATTTTCGAATGCGTGTGGATGGCTCGTATAGTAAAATGGGGATAATTTTCCTTCTTTTTTTTTTTCCTCTTCTGTAATGAAAAACTCATTTTAGGTAAGGTTATATTGGAGTCCTTGGTACCTTAATATTACCTTTCACATTTTATTGCCTTTATGTTTTTGTTTGGATTCTCTTACCTCCAGGGGCGGAGCCAAAAATTTAATGTTGGAGGGTCAAATTTTTTTTTTTTTTGTATAGTATTTTTTTCACTGTATTTTTTTGGGTTAATAAAAAAGAGACCTAATTTTTACAGTTAAAAAAAAAAAATCAAAACAAGCATAGCATTAAGTACTTCAAAGTTTTATATCCATTTATCTAATAGAAAAATAAAGTCAAAACAAGCACTAATAGACACACACATACTACCAAAAAACTGGCAAAAATATGTAACTAAAGTGACTTAAACTCACACCCATAATATGTTAGTAATTGTGAATAACCATTAAACTAACTCCATATTTTTGAAGAATTCTATACATTTTTTACCTTTTACTTGGGGGCCAAATATGTTTTTTCAAATAAATTGTATTAAATATTATTTTCTTTTTTTGGAGGTTGGCCTCCTCCGGTCTCCCCTCCCTCCGCCCCTGCTTGCCTTTCTCCTTAAGTGTAGCACGTATAATATATCTCTTAATTTATCTTTATTATTTTCTGAACATGTATGATGTCTCCCTTTATTAAGATTGATTTTTGACGAACCAGACAAAGATTATTTTTTATTCCATCATTTCATCATAGATATACCCATCTTTAATAAATTTCACTCAAAATCTTTTGCTCATTCGCTTAATCTCCATTTTGCCAGTACAAATATTTCAACTATGCGTGAAATATATAATCAAAGCAGTCATGCATATACTCAAGACTGGCAAAGTGACTACGAAGTGAAATTTTAACTATTCATCTAATAAATGAAAGAATCTCGATTACATGGATTTGAGATGGTATCAATTAATTAAGGGTAAATAGTGTATTACTTCCTTATGTTTTGCTAAAAATATACAATATTTCTCTGTGTTTTAAATATTAGCTGATTATCCTTTTGTATTTTGCTAAAAGTGCACAATACCCCCATGTGTTTTAAAAATTAGCAAATTACTCCCCTATGTCTTTGCTAAAAGGAGCTGATTACCCTCTTGTGTTTTATAAAAATAGTTAACTATCCCTTTATATTTTTTAACAAAAATGCTAATTTTTAAAAAATACAGGGGGGTAATTAATTAATTTTATAAAATACAGGAGAGTAATCAGTTAATTTTTAAAACACATGAAGTATTGTACACTTTTAACAAAACACAAGGGGATAATCAACTAATTTTTAAAACATAAGAGAGTATTTGTATTTTTAACAAAACATAAGGAGATAATATGCTATTTACCCATTAATTAAACACCATCACACATTACAAGGATTTGAGATGGTATCAATTAATTAATTTAATCATAAGACAACAAAGCTCAAAAAATTCAGTGAAATGCACGTGTGCAAGAAGTAAACCGACATTACAATCAATTACCTGATCCATAAGGGGTATCCAAAGCTCAAACTTTCCAATAAAATTTAAATTAAATATTCTTTAATTTATAGTAAATACAAAATGAAGGTATCCAAGAAACATATGAATATAGACCGACCAGGTGAGGATAATAAAAGAAATGGTCTCAGTTTAGAATCAAGAAAATTAACTTCTGTTCCCTCTCTGATAGATCATTCATGTTCCAAAGCCTATACTAAATCTTCATTGACTATCAACTGCCCCATTGGGGCAGGTTTGTCGGAAGTTGATCCATATCAAGACGATTCATTTATCTTGTACTATGTGTATGTCTAGTTGTAATGTTAATAAAAGAGAGAAGTACAAAAATAAAAGAATAAAAAATTGTTAAGTTGGAGTGTAAAATTTGAATAGTTAACGAGATTAAAATCTCTTAGAAAAATTTATAGAGTGTAAAATTTGAGTAGTTATATAAAAACAGGAGTATGCATGTAATTATATACCCTAAAATGTTTCTGATCTTTCTCTGAATTTCGAGAATAATAAAAATTTTATGCATCGACTGGCCTCTATATAAAAACAAGGAGCTTCCCCAGAATCATTGCAATGTTCTTGATTAATTTTATTTTTGGGTCGAGGACAATTTGTATTTTAACTTATCAAAATAAATCTGAATGCGAGGACAAATAAAGACAATAAAGCAAGTGTGCGATTTTAATTCTCTCTTCACTTAGGTTTCTTGACCATCAACCATCCAGCGGGCAGCGGGCAAACTGCCCGAATCATTCCCCTTCAATATATAAACCCTAAACAAGCACAAACAATTGAAAGTCCTTCCTTCCCTCCTCTCTCTCTCTCTCTCTCCCTCTCTCCCTATCTCCCTATCTCTTTAGGTTTTGATCATAGTTACGACCTTTTGGTACCCAATAAAGAGAGAATTTCACGCTGGTGTTTCACAATTAGTGTGTCAATACCAATTAGTGGTATAAAGTCTTGATTTGATTTCGTTTCGTAACTTAGTTACTGTCGTTTGATTCCATTTCAGTTGTGCTTTTCAGCTTCCAAATAGTGCATTTCTATAGGATTTCAAGTACCCTTTTGCCTGTACTACCTGTTCTTGAAAAGGCTTGTTTTGGAAGAAGTATCATTTAGCCTTTATTGCTTTTCTCAGTCAAAATTTTGTGCTCATCTCACAAAGTAGTGTTCTAATTAAGCTTTCTGAGAAATGGTGGTCTGATTTAGAGGTCCTTAGCAAAATATCACAGCTACATTAATTAGTAATTAATCTCGGCCCCACAAACAGTAGCCAATATATTCCAAAGCATTATTATTTTTTATGATCCAAGGCTCGGGTGTATAGAGAAAACCTCACCATGTAAGAGGTTACGGAGATATATCATATTCTCAAATGGGACCTTCTTGTAGAAGAAGCACAAGAAAACCAAGAAAAGCCTATGGCAAGAAGCAGCTTCATAAGTTGAAAAATGAAGAAACATCAATGGCTTCTTCGCCTTCAGGATCGCCTGCTAAAAGCTCCACTGCTAACACTGCTAAAAACTCGTTGAAGATTGCTCATGGTGATTCCGAAAGCATCTGTATGCCGTCTAACGTTGCCTGCTCCACTCCTAAAGGTGAGAGATACAAAATACCAGAGATTACAAGTTGCCCTCCAGCACCAAAGAAGAGAAGATTAGTTAGAAGTTGTTTGTTGCAGAGAAGCCCTATTGCTTTTTATGCTCCACCAGATTTAGAGCTCTTCTTTTTCTGTGCACTCCATGACATCTCTGTTTGAAAAAAGTGTGTTTATAGAGTAAGAAGATCATGATACTAGTAATTTTTCCCTTTTTCCTTTAGGTCTTCCTCTTCTCTTTTGGTTTCGTTCATATTAGTTTTCCTTCTTTTGGCGTGTAGTAAACCCACAAGTGAACCCGACCCTTCTTTGAACCCGCGTATAACAGGAGTTTCGTGGCCGGACTGCCCTAATTTTTTGATGATCACTTTATGGATTGTACCTTTAATATATATCTTATTGTATTGCTCACTTTTGAAGTTTCATAATATTTGCGCTATGATTGGATCTGTAGTTCTTCATAATGTTATGATTTTATCTTCATTCATCAGCTTTCAAAATTTCAACTGAAGAAAGCGAAAAAATGGGAATGATTCTTGTGTGTACACCGTTTATCTACTTCTCTTTCTTTGTAAATGATAAGTGATTTGTTGTGTAAGAATAATGATTTAAATGTTTCTATATATAAATCATGTCGTGAAATTACAATCATGCTTGCACCCCATTTCTCTCAAATGAAGCTCAAAAGTTCAAAATATTACAAGTTTTATAAAATAATTAGGGTTCAACTTGGTTCTAACGACACATTAAAGCGTAATCAATTGGTGAATTGCTTTTGCCCAAAAAAAAATAAAAATGGCGAATTGCTTACTCCCATGTTATATATATCACATCTAGTAGTAAACCTTTGTGTTTGTCAATCACTACAACTTCTAGCAAACATTTGTCACCGTCGCATTTTGTCCTGAGAAATTATTGTGTTCGGCCAACAATTTATTCGGTCCTAATATAAAAATGAGTTTTATATGTGTATAAAATCCACATATTTACTGCTGGACCAAACGATTGTTGGCCGAATAGCAGACCGGCCCTTTGCCGTCTATAAGTAATCTGCAACCATAAGTACATTTGGATCAATTCCTACACTATATGTGCCTTCTTCATAATGCAATAATTTGGAGATGAGTTCATGAAGGAACTTACTACTAGTGTTTGTTTTTTTTCTCATATTGAAAAATCACTAATTCAAAAAATATTTTATAAGATCTTGGGATACTTCACTTAACATTAATTGATTTTAAGATGGAATCTCATGATTCTTAATATAATATCAAATCTAGACCTTTGGTCCAGTCGTATTCATCTATGTGTGAAACATATGTTTCATTTCATTTCGCTTTTACTGACTCATTTCTCCTCAATGTCAGCTCTTGTCACCTCTCGTTTCTCAGTTCTCGTCGGATCACACATGAGGGGGGTGTTCGAATATATTTTCCTCACACATCGAAAAATTACAAACTTAAAAATCATCTTATAAGATCATGGATTGCTCCACCTAATACAAATTGATTTTAGGATGGAACCCATGATTAATATAATTGATAATCTTGATCTTTTTTGTGGCATTAGAATCTGTAACAAGACAACCTTTGAGGGAAAGCAGCAATAACATAGCTGAATGTGATATCTAAACTAAATTATTCTTTGAATTACTATGAAAACAAAGAACTATTCGGTGGTTGTTTTGAATATAGAAAGGTAAGATCAGTGTGTTTGGCCTTAGGCAACATCATTCAGAGAATCCAATGGAAGGGCTCGTGCGGGTTGAGATCTTTGCTATACTTGTCATCTTCCCCACCTCTCCCCCCTTCTCCTCTCCTCCACCACCGGCCCCGCCGCCGCCCCCCCCCCCCCCCCCCCCCCCCCCCCGGCACCGTTGTATTTTTTTCACATTCCACAACTTCAACAGATTGCTTAGCCCCGTGCATCTTGGGTATCGGGGAGAAGTTATCCTATATTATTCCAGTAACTAAAGTAACAAAGATGTGAATTGTATCAATAACTTTGCTCAATGGAGTTTTTAGGACACTTCAAAATCTTGTGGAACACATCTTACAGGGTGAACTTCACTCACTTTATTTTTATTTTTTCATTTTTTCCTTTGGTTTGGGTCTAAGCCTCTCGTAATTCACAGATTTGCAAAGAAAATACATGAAGTGCGACTTAACATAAGCAAGTTTTTCACCCATGAGCGGATCCAAAACTTTTGTTCAGTAGGAACTAAAAAAACATAATTAACACCTATATACTATTTTTTTTTCGAGTGGGGGTATAAATTAATTTTGTACATAAAAAAAATCTTAAAATTACATATATTTTCAAAAAACACTTGAGATGAGTAAGGATTACAACCCCACTCGTCAATGTATGGCTCCGCCTCTGTTTTCACCTCTCACCCAGAAATTCACGAATATTTTAGATGGAATCTAACTTTATATTTGATTGATTTGTGTAGAATCTTTATAGGCTTCATATGCAATACTACCTTGCTTTTATATATATTCCTAAAAATCGAGACTTGGAATATAATAGTTTTTGGTTCGATAAATTCTGATTCCTTTTTCTTTTTCCAATGCAAGGGGACAAGATGTAGACCTTGAATTTTTGAAAAAGAGCTCTTAGCATTTTGAAGTCTTGCAAAGTATTAGTCATCAATACGTGTAAAAATATATTTTTATATACTTTTGTCTAATTGGTGGAGTAATAAAGCAATGTCTATCAAATTAAAATAGGATAATGGGGAAAACATGTAGGTCTTCATAAACCGATGCATGAAGATGGCATTAGCATTCTACAAGGTGAATGGATATATATAATAAAAATTTTGTACACTAAATTATATTATATTCATATTTCATATACCGTTTTAAGGAGTGCGTGAGAATCTTTGCCCAAAAATTCATGCCACCATAATTAAAGTAACACTTGTGGCCAAAGCTTTACTTTAACTCATTTGCAAAAGCTTTGAGGAATTCACAATTAATTGCATGCACACAGTATATGTAATTGGACAGTTGATTTTTATTTTTTTTCCAATTACTTAACTGTAAAAGTGTTTGAGGCAATGAAGCAAATTTTATTGATAGAGATAGTCTTGTATATAATGTACAAAGTCTTCTGTACCTAAGCTAATTAACAGCAAATCAATTAGCTGAGATTTTATGTACATGAGAAAGGAAAGAATAAATACAATTGGCAATGGAATTGCAAATCGTGGTGATTGGAGAACTTGTCGTGCAAGAATGTAAATGATGCCAAGATTGTCGCTCGTCAGCTCCAATACTCCCCCTCAAGTTGGCGCATGAAGAGTGGAAATGCCCAACTTTCCTAACAAACGTTGAAACGAATCTGTGCCAAGAGCCTTGGTGAAGATGTCAGCAAGCTGGAACTTAGTCGAGATAGGCCTAGGCACCAAAGTTTTGGACTGAACATGATCACGAATGAAATGGCAGTCGATCTCAATATGTTTGGTACGCTCATGAAAGACAGGATTAGCAGAGATATGGAAAGCAGCCTGATTATCACAGAAAAGAGAGACCGGCTCAGGATGAGGAACAAGGAGGTCCTGAAGAAAGCGACGAAGCCAAATTATTTCACTAGTAGTAGCAGCCATACTTCTATATTCTGCTTCAGCCAAAGATCGAGAGACCACGGTTTGCTTCTTAGAGCGCTAAGAGATGGGAGAAGACCCAAGAAAGATGAGGAACCCAGTGGTCGAACGGCGCGTTGTGGGACAGCTGGCCCAATCTGCATCACAATAAGCGCGCAGGATAGATGAACTATCAGATGGAAGAAAAATGCCTTGCCCAGGACTACCTTTAAAATAACAAAGTACTCAGTGTGCAGCATCAAGGTGAGATTGACGAGGATCCTGCATGAACTGACTGAGTACATGAACCGAATAAGAAATGTTTGGACGAGTAATAGTAAGGTAGAGAAGGCGTCCAATGAGGTGACGATATTGACCCGGGTCAGTGCATGGAAGGCCAGAATCAGCAGCAAGTCTATGTTGAAATTCCATAGGAGTGGATAGAGGACGGGTGTCAAGGAGACCACTCTCAGCGAGAATGTTAAGAGTGTACTTGCACTGACTCAAACTAATACTTACTGGGGAATGAGCTACTTCAATGTCCAAGAAATACTTCAAACGCCCAAGATCTTTGATGCGGAAATTATCATCTAGATGACGCTTGAGCTTGAGGATGCGAGAAGAGTCATTGCCGGTGACAATCATATCATCGACATAAATCAAAACAGCCAGAAATGAAGAGCCATGCGAAGAGGTGAATAATGAATAATCAGCCTAGGACTGCCGAAAACCAAGACCAAGAAGGGAGGAAGTGAACTTTTGATACCAATTACGAGAGGCTTGACGCAATCCATATAAAGATTTTTGAAGGCGACACACACGACGCTCCCCCTGCTTTGTAAACCCCTGTGGAATTTTCATAAAAACTTCTTCTTCTAAGTCGCCATGGAGAAAGGCGTTGTTTACATCAAGTTGATGAATGGCCCAATTGCAAATGGAAGCAACAGTTAGTAGGCAGCGGACGGTGACGAGCTTTGCTACTGGTGCAAATGTCTCGTGAAAATCAACACCTTCAAGTTGAGTATAACCTTTAGCAACTACGCGGGCTTTGTATCGCTTAATAGTGCCATCCGGTTTGTACTTTATTTTATATACCCATTTCGAATCAATTGCTCGTTTTCCAGGTGGTAGTTCCTCCAATACCCAAGTTTTATTAGCTTCAAGGGCGGCTATTTCCTTTTCCATGGCGTCGCGCCAATGACTATGACGAATAGCCAGTGAGAATGTGTTGGGCTCATCATGAGATGTGATGGCCGCTAAAAAGGTAGTGTGAGAATCAGAGAACTTAGAGTAGGAAATATAAGAGTTAAGAGGATATACCGTCGAGTTAGCCGAGGGAGTAGGCGAAAGAGACAGCTGGAGAGAGGGTGGCAGGGCGAAAACATAATCAGTAAGGCATCGTGGCACCTGTCGAGGTCGTTTATTCATATCCGCTTATGGACTTGACTGAGCTCGTGGTGACATAGATACTCCAGTATTATGATCAAAACCTTGTGTAGAAGTCGGATCAGAAGAGTTCAATGCAGTGGGACTATTAGTATGTGACGACATCAAAGAAATATGACCAGTAGGTGAAGATGGATCAATAATACTCAATGGTGCATGAGAGTCTTGAGCAGTTTCGTCCACAGTGCATGGGGTGATAGAAATGCCTTGGTGTGTTGATGATGGCAAACCAAGGTGCTCAGAAGTAGGAACAAAATAATTGTCCAAAAAATGCTTTGGTGGATCTTGACGGAAGACCGAATTCATGGCATCTGATGTAGCTGTTTGGAAGAAAAATTTTGCTTCATAAAAAATAACGTCGCGGGACGTGTATATATGATTGGTTTGAAGATCGAAAATGCGATACCCTTTCTGTCCTGGGGGATAACCAATGAAGATACATGGTCGTGATCTTTCACCAAACTTATCACGATGCTGGCTTGGTACATGAGCATAGCAAAGACACCCAAATATACGGAGATGATCGTACGTGGGTGGTGTTCCAAAAAGAAGCTCATGTGGTGTTCGATTTTGTAGTAGAACTGTGGGCATTCGATTGATTAGATAAGCCGATGTGAGCACGCATTCACCCCAAAATAAAAGTGGCAAATGGGCGTGAAAACGTAAGGCTCGTGCGACTTCAAGAAGATGCCGATGTTTCCATTCCACAATGTCGTTTTGTTATGGCGTATAGACACAAGATGTTTGATGTTCAATGCCGTGCAAATGGTAATATGTGAACAAATCTTGATGTATGAATTCGAGACCATTGTCAGTACGCAAAATCCGCACTCCCACATTAAACTTTGTCTTGACCCAGTTGAAAAAATGGGTCAAATATGAGCTAGTATTAGATTTAGTTTTCATGAGATAGACCTAAGTTGCTCTACTGTAGTCATCGACAAGGCTTAGAAAATAATGTGCACGAGAATGAGATGGAGTTTTATATGGTCCCCATATATCGCAATGGACTAAATCAAAAATTTTGGAACTTTTATTGCTTCGTATAAGAAAAGGGTGTCTTTTATGCTTGGCTCTATGACCAGCGTCACAAAGAAAATCCCTATTTTTGCAAGAAGACAAAGAACTCAATACATATGATAAACGATCCATCGGCAAGTGTCCCAAGCGTTGGTGCCAAAGAACAGCATCATCTTGTTTGTTCACCATTAGTGCCACTCCCTCTCGCGTTGGTTCAAGATAATATAGACCATCCCTTACGTTACCCACTCCAATCAGCTTCCTCGAGGGTAAGTCCTGCATAACACAAGAATCCGAATAAAATGTCAATGCACAATTCAAATCTTTTGTTAATTTGCTGACAGATAAAAGGTTGCAATTAAATTGTGGAACGCCTAACACTTGTTCTAATTCAAAATTGGTTCCTAATGGCATTTTTCCCATGGCATGTATTGGTACACTTCGGCCATTTGGGATGCGTACAAACGGCAAATTAGGATTGATAACACTGTCAACCAGTAGCTCGGGTGTGCAAGTGAAGTATCAGTTGCCCCCGAGTCAATAATCCAAGGTATGGAGGTGTTAATCATACCAGACACGTTTGCCAAATTTGCCGCCGAACCTGTTATGCCACCATTGTTCAAAAGACCCAACAGTTGTTGATATTAGGCTTCGGTAAGACGTAGAATAAAAGACTGATTTTCCACATGCACATCGGTACCCCTTGCATTTGTATCTGATGGTTCCATGTGAATTGCATTGGCTGCACTAAAACCACGCACAACTCCTCTATTATTGGATTGTCCTCCTTTAGCATTTTGTTTGCCTTATTTATTACGCCAATTAGGTGGGTATCCGATAAGCTCGAAGCAGCGAGCTTTGGTGTGACCCATCTTCTTGCAGTGGTCACAACTGGGTTTTTCCCAATTGTTTCCTCCCTTGCCATGAGTATTCATTATTGGTATGGCAGATCGATTAGCCATGAACGTAGCTGCTTCAACATTGGGTATACGCGCCGCTACTACTGCCTGTTGTTTCTCTTCCTGTGCGGCAATAACATAAGTCCATCCCAAAGATGGCAGCGGCTCCATACTCAGTATTTGTGAGCGAACGGTATTAAATCCGCCATCGAGTCCCATGAGAAAGTCATAAACTTTTTCACTCTCTCGTATAGTCTGTATTTTCTTCGACGCACCACATCGGCAGCCACATGTGTATGTTGGTACAGGATTAGCCACTTGTAACTCATCCCAGAGTCCTCGTAGTTTTCCGTATTAACTAGAGATGGACATTTTTTCTTGCTGAAGTAGTGCAATAGCCCGCCTTAATTCATACACCCTTGCTGCGTTTCCTTGAGAGAAATGCTCCTCAAGATCTTTCCAAACTTCTCTTGCAGTCTCCGCATGCAACACTATTTTGGAGTTCCTTGGTTACTGAATTCACCAACCAAGATCTCACCATAGCATTGCACTTAATCCACGGATTTAACTCACGAGCACCAATATCCGGCTTACTTATAGTTCCGTCTACGAAACTTGTTTTAGCTTTAGAATCCAAGGCATTCACCATGTTCCTTCTCCATGTGAAGTAGTTTTCCCTACTCTCCTCCAAAGGAGAAACAACAAAGATTAATCCCGGGTGATCTGAGGGTTGAAGAAAGTAGGGGGAATTAACATCCCCTACAACAGATATTTGGCTATCTTCTTTTGTGATCACAGCCGTGTCGTTCAACGACTTTTCTGCTGAAGATGAAGTAGCCATAATATTATATGAAGTGTTTGATTGACTTAAACCTAGTAGAGTAGCAATATGATGGCCTGTTCTATTACCATGTAAAAGTGTTTGAGGCAATGAAGCAAATTTTATTGATAGAGATAGTCGTATATATAATGTACAAAGTCTTCTGTACCTAAGCTAATTAACAACAAATTAATTAGCTGAGATTTTATGTACATGAGAAAGGAAAGAATAAATACAATTGGTAATGGAATTGCAAATCATGGTGATTGGAGAACTTGTCGTGCAAGAATGTAAATGATGCTAAGATTGTCGCTTGTCAGCTCCAATATTAACACCCTTGATTTTTAACTGCAATGCCTAAGTAATTAGGTGATACTTAGGATGGTGTTATTGCTAATCTTGAAGGTTATACAACTTAAAATGAATAGATTGTGTAAGAATGTGCTACTAAAAGTGTAAACGATCACTATTGTCGCACTATAACTAAAAACATCACTAGATTATTCTCTTAATTATACATGGAAGACTGATGTCGAAATTTAACTGTTTACATATCTAGGAATTGATTCCCCTCGTTTGTCACTTTAAAAACACATATCTAGATTATTCTAATTGGAAGGTACTTCGACTTGGAAACAACATGGAAACACTTGAACATGAATGTACCTCGGCACAAACAAAAACAAAAAAATCGTCCCCACGTGTGCAGGAGTCTGCAGTGAAAAGGGAAGGGGGAGGGGGTGGGGGTTTGTTGTTTTGTAGAATTCTTGGAATGAGGATTGGTGCTGTGAAATGGATGGTGCTTTAGTCTATAAAGAAAATGCATTTGGAATATTGGCCTCAAGGTTAGGTAAATTACTAATCGAATAATGACTCGTTGTGAATAAATATTTTAAATTTAAATTGATATTCTCCTATTACATATATGAAATATTATTTGGTTTTTTATTAAATTAGAGTATGTATTGGGTGCTTGTTACACTACGAGATTTATAATCTTATAATGAATTCAATATAATTCTACTTATAATGAATTCCTCATCGTAGAAAAAATAAAACTACATATGGATTGATGTCTTTCTCATAAAGTTCATGGTTACTTTTTCAATTCCAACTATGTTATGTCTTATTAATCAATAACTTTGTAATAATTAGATCTTACTATGCCAATGAGGCCAACTTTTGTAGAATCCGAGGTTCCTAATGCTTTTGGGTCAAAATAGACAGCAGAATCTAGTTGGTAATTTTGATACACCATTTTGCTTTTTATGTGTAAACAAACGGCTTTCTAATTAATCCATATATGTTTGTGTCTTTCAGGGACTTATTAGTGTTTATCTTTTCAATAAAGTTTTAGGTTGAATGTGTTGATTGAAAGATGCATTACCAAATGCACGATTAGGAAAAAGACAAAACGAGAAAAGATAAGATCGATATTTACGAAGCCTATTCCAATTGCTGCTTCTTGTAGGAGTTTAGATTGCATCTCAAAAATAGTGTGGTTGGTCATCTTTTTGGACAAGGACTTTCAAAACTTATTAAATAATGGATTATCGAGCGAACTCTCCAGGAGGAGTGACAAGGAAAAGGATGATACAATTTCAATTTTGGAAAGGTGTTGGGTTGGGTGGGGGGTGGCTAGGATTGATGAATGAGTCCATATACCTGCAACCTTAATCACAAATTATTTGTCAACATTAGTGCAGGAGGTAATCCTTTTTAAAGGATTCCCTGGTCAAGCGATGTAAATAACACCATTTGATAGTCATGTTTGGAAAAAAAAAACAAAAAACAAAAAACAAAACTTTTGCTTCCAAATTCATCAATTGTTTTTAATTATTAAGATACTTCTTGATTATTGACGTTATTAAATTTTTTGAGGGTCAAGACAAATTCAATCTCTTACTAGAATCAATTAAACGATATATATATATAGAAGTTGTAATCCTCACTTGTCCCACAAATTCTTTTATAATCTCTTATCATTTTAGGGTATTTTTAATTTATAAAATTACTTAGCCATATATGCTTGTTGATAAGGTGGATCTGTTTGTAGAGGCAGCAAAATTTCTTGTAACAAATACGTGAACTAAGTATAAATTATGTGATTGCTTATAGTTTCTGTAACTGCTGATTTGGTTCGGATAAAATGGTTAGATAGTGACCTGTTGTAATTAGAAGTTTAGAGTTTGAATTAATACAGTTTCGATCTTCATTATACCAAAAAAACTTGGTTTGTGTTAATGAAATTGTCCTATAATTTCTTCTAGGATGTTGAATAACGTTAATCCTAATTCCTATACATTCAGTAGTTAATTTGTCAGGTGTTTTATCACAATTATGCTCTTTATAGGAACTGCTTTGTCGTGTTTTATCGAGATTATACCGTTAATCTATAGTTACTCGTAATGTTTTATAACATTACGAATGAAATTAATAATGGTAAAATAATATTGTAATTATATGATTTTTCGCGCTTATATGGTATAAATAATTTTACCATAAACGTATAATCACTTCACGACCATTAGTCTAATTAGTCATAACGTTGGATCCAAATCCTACTTTACAGCTGCTGCTTTGTCCATTTTTTCCTTCTAATAATTCACCTCGCAGGGACAAGTTCATTTATGATTTGATAGGTTGTACCTATATCCACATATTGACCACCAGAAAAATCGATAAATAAATATTAACATAGTCGAGAGTATCCAATGTAAATTGAATTGAAGATTGGAGTCACGTTTATGAGATCTTAATTATGCTTTTTCCCTATACGAGTTGGTTATTAGGGGCTTGAGATACACAATGATAATGGTATGTGTTTGTTTGTTGTCAAGTATTTTTTTTTCAATTAAGCACAATAAAAGCTAAAATTATAGTTTAAATTTAAAATTTTCGATTACTATTGGGTAAATAAAACATTCGATAAATAATAACAGATTATAAACAAGATGGGTCCAAAAGGAGAGGCCCACCTAGAAAGGAAATAAATAAAAATGGGCTCTGTCCAATACATCAAAGCCCAAAGGGACAGACAAACACACGACTAGGCCATGTCCAACCTGCACTCTGCCTTTACAATCACATCATTCTTCGCTTATGTGAAAGAGAATGCTAGGCATCATTGATCAATACCACTCACTGAGTTGAGAGAAATAATCGGGTAATGACTTATTGTAATTAAATGTTTCAAACTCGATTGACCCTTTGCTGTTGATAAATTACTACTATTTCTCATATCCTTCATTAAAGCTTGGTTTATGAATGCTATATATTATTTCCTTGAGCTAGCTTTAGTAAGATCTAATGTATGTTAAACATCTCTTATGGATGTTTAGTGGCAGATGCATACCCCGCTGACCCGAGAAAATGCTAAAATTTTTATATATTTTTCATAAAAAATATTTAAATATCTCGATGGATACTAATTACTAAACCAAACTAAACTGAGCCTTTGTTCCACTAGATGGGGTCGACTATATGGATTAGACGATATCATTCATTTATGTTGAGAGCTAACTCTTCTGTAAGCTCTATACACGCAAAATCCCGTCTGAGTGTCTTTGTCTAAGACAACTTAGGTTTTTCTCTACCTCTCTTTTGATGTGCTATCTCTAAACATTCACATCATCTCACCGGCGTCTCTACAGGTCGTCTCCTAACATGCATTAACTATCTCAATCGGTTCTCCCTCATCTTATCCTCGATCAGGGTCACTCCTACTCTTTCACGAATTGCCTCATTCCTAATCATGTTCTTCCTGGTTTTCCACACATCCATCTCAACATTCTCATCTTGGTCATTAACATTTTATGGAAGTGTTGATATTTCATCGCCCAACACTCAGAACCATATAACATAGATGGTCTAATGGCAATCTTATAGAACTTCCCTTTTAGCTTAAGTGGTATTTTTCAGTCACACAAGATTCCTACCGCATTCCTCCACTTTGTCTATCCTACTTTAATTCTGTGGTCAACGTCTGTATTAATCTCCCTATCCTGTTGGATCATAGAACCTAAGTATCTAAAACTCTCATTTTTTTTTGAATTCTTTCCGAGTCTAATATTATATCTATCTCACTTCTTGACTTAGTCTTGTTAAACTTGCATTTCATATACTCATCTACCAAAACAATATCATCTGCAAATAGCATGCACCACAACACATCATCTTGGATTTGGCTAGTAAGTTCATCCATGACAAACGCAAAAAGGTATGGGCTCAAAGCGGATCCTTGATGTAAACCTACTGTAATCAGAAAAGGACTAGACTCTCATCCTCTCACCTTTATACTAGTCATCGCTCTATCATACATATCTTTTATTGTCTCGATGTACACCACACAAACACCTTTTTTCTCGAATACTCTCCATAAAACCTCCCTAGGGACCTGGTCATACGCCTTCTCCAAATCAATGAATACCATATGGAAGTCTTTCTGGTTCTCTCGGTAATGTTCTACTAGTCGCCTTAGTAGAAATATAGCTTCCATTGTTGATCTCTCAGGCATAAAACAAATTGATTTTCTGACACCCTTGTAGTCCGTCTTATTCTCCTCTCGATCACTCTTTCCCAAAGTTTCATAGTGTGACTCATTAATTTAATTCCTATATAATTGGCACAATTTTGGATATCTCATCTGTTTTTGTATATTGGTACTAAGGTAGTCCTTCGCCAAGCATCAAACATCTTTTTACTCCTTAAAATGACGTTAAAAAGTCTTGTTAACCAAGATATGCCCTCTTCACCCATGAACCTCCATATTTCGATTGGAATACCATCTGGTCCTACGGCCTTTCCAAATTTCATCTTTTTGAGTGCCTCCTTTACCTCCCCTTTCCCTATTCGTCGATAGAATGTTCGATTTAATTCCTCCCCTAATCTATTTAGTTGTCCCCAATTTATGAAGAATGAGTATCATTAAAGAGTTTGTGAAAATAGTTCTTCCATTGATCCTTTATCTTTTCTTCTTTGATGAGTATCCTACCATCTTCGTCCTTAATACGTTTCACTTGGTTTAGGTCTCTAGTTTTCCTTTCCTCGACTTTTGCAAGCTTAAACACTTCATTTTCTCCTTCCTTCATGTCAAATCGCTTATAAAGCTTCTCATATGCTTTAGCTTTTGCTTCACTAACTGCTTTCTTTGCCTTACTTTTTGCTACTTTGTATTTCTCTAAGTTTCCCTCATTACGATCTTTTTGGCATGCTTTGTAGCATTCTCTCTTGGTCCTAACTTTATCTTGAACTTCGTTTCTCCACCACCAAGCTTATTTTAAGGCTGGTGCGACATCTTTAGATTCTTCTAAAATATCATTTCCTACACTTTTTATGCATTCTGACTCGATGTATACAATTAGTTAAAAAAAATTAATAATCCCCCTACTGAAAAAAAAAATACATATAATTGAAAAATTATGTATTTAAACCCGTATTGAGAATTCTTTTTGGATCCACTCCTATGGATGATATGCAAGATCATGTTGGAGATACAGAACGAAAAGAAGTGAGAGGTCGGAAAGCAGAAAAAATAGTCGTGATAATTTGTGCCTCGTAATATGTCTTTAGTTTGTGGACTTGGACCAAAAAAAAAAAAAGTTTGTGGACTTAGAAGCTCTCATGGTTTCTTACATGCTGCTTGAAAGGAGCTTTTTCAGACGCTTGTGGCATGTCATATTCTGATAGGCAGATTTTGAGGTGCGTGACAACAATTTGACAAGCGAACAGTTGAGTAATATAGACTTGCAATAAAGAATTACTAGAAACAAAATAACTTGAAAGTAGGCCCTAACAGTTTATAGTACCTTGACCCTTTGCTCATGAGAGAAATCCTGTGGTGCAGTCAGTGCACTCAAACACAAATTATACAATATTTATGATTAAGAGATATAAGTTTAAACTTAAGATTTTTAATAATGATTTTCAATCCTCTCCCAACCTTGTCAAGATCACAATGGAAGTAGAAAAGATGCAAACTCTCATCAGATTGATGTATGAGATGATGATTTATTTTAAAGGTAACTACAACTGCACTGAATGCTTATATGAAATTAAAGAATTCTCATATAATCCGCCACGAAGCTGAGTTTCTAGCAAATTTTTTTTTTATCACAACAAATTATTATCTGACTATTCCATTCAACGTTTAAAGGACATTCAACCTGACATGATCAGGATCATCCTATCGGCAGAAAATTAGTTTGTGCTTGCCATTCATTTTTGCACCCAAGAGAAAAAAGGGGCCTTTGATAACGATGCAACTCCTTATTAAAGACAAAATTTAAGAGGATGCCTTTGCAATCATTTCTTGATTTGTGATTTTCTGATTGTAGCAACTCCGATCATGCATGGAAACATCCACCTAACAAGTCGTTCAGGGCATAATTCAGGTTTAGAATTTAAATGTCCTTTTGCTATACCTAGTTCAAGTCATGGTACCTAATACTGTTAAAGATAATAAATAATACAATAAATCATTTCTTAACAATTTAAACTTTTAAATGAAGATTTTGGGTTCAAAACTCACTACCACCCATTTAAAACATTAAAATTGTTCAAGTGCAAAACTCAAAAACTAACTCCGCTTGCACTAACGGGGGCATGTTGAAGATAATAAATAATATAACAAACTTATTTATAACAGTTTAAACTTTTAGATAAGGTGATCACTTAACAAATACAATTTGTGAAATTAGAAGGTAATTTAGATATCATTTAATTTTAGGAGAATTAAGAATATATAAGTTATTGTAAATATATTTATGTAGGTTTAGGTCCGTTTGATATCCGAAAACTGTTCAGCAACAGTCGGACATGCAAGTGAAGAATGTTGGGGTGAATAAAAAACGTTTTGGATGGAGCCGGATTTAAATGTTGACTAGGTAAACTCAATATCTTAACAATAATGCCTAAGCAAGATATATAGGAAATTGCTCAGAACCGATTCTTTAAGATCTAGTATTGGATTGATCGAGCAATCAACAAATTTGGCCCCTGGTCACATAGCTAAAGCTGCTAGGGTTTCTCTTCTTTTTTTTTTTTTATACTAAATAAGCAAGTAATCTATTCATTTCAAAAAACTGTACAGAATTTACAAGTATGCCCGCAAATGAATACCTATACTATGCAAAAATACACATGTCAATTTGCCAAACATGACAAATTGATCTATTAAGGATGCTATCTCTATACTTTTGTCCACTATACACCCGATGATGATTATTCTATTTAATATTTTCAAATAATGTTCTTCAGTCAATGCTGAATTCGTGAAAAGCCCGTTGTTCCTTTCATGCAAAATTACATAAACTGAAGCCCCCAGCTGGATCTTGAAGATAAACCCTTGAAAAATTACATGTTGTTTGTTCATAGCTAGGGTTTCTCTTTTGTCCCAAAATTAGATTTCTAATTGTAGGGTATTTTTATTTTTTTTCTATAACGAGGAACTCATCAAAAATAAAATATGAAAGATTTATCTTAAAATTATAAATCCTATGATGCAGTCACATGTCTCAGATTATATTTTAAGTTAGTAAAAAATTTAACAATATTTATGATGAGAAAGTATCATCCAATCATTTTACTCATCGTGGGCAACTAAGGGCTATTTTTTAGACCTTTTTGAATGTTCACGTCCACTCACTACGTGTGTCTCGTCAATGGTAAAATTGAGTATACACTATTTAAGTATTATATATATATTTACTGCACTTGCACTATCTTTTTTTTTTTTTTTCGGGTCATATGTACTTGCACTATCATACGTTTCAATTGAACAGGCCTAAATGAATCAAATCACACCAAGGACCTTTGAAATTTCGTGAAATTTCACCTGTCTTATTATATGCTTTGTTATAATAAATGCCGACCAAACTTGTAAACGTCCAAGTGGCCAAGATCAGTTCAGTGTTGTCTTATCCATTTTAACCTTGAATAAATAAACCTCAGATTTGTACCACTAATCTCTCTCTCTAAATATATATATATATATATATATATATATATATATTATATTGCGTGACATTAAAATTTAATAATTAAAATTTCTTTTGTGGTCCAAAGTACTGTTTACCATTTCCACTAACCTAAATAGTATTTCTACACTTAAATTAAACAATATTTTTTTCGTAATTCGAAATGTACACAATTAACGGGATGCAATTATTGATCTTCCCATAACTAGTAAGGACCACTGCAATAAAATAAAATTAGTCATAGTCAGACTTAATAAAACATCTCAAATTAGGAGAGATCTTCCATTAACCGAGGTATGACCGGTTTTATGGCCAGTTAACCATTTCTTCAATTCTTGATCACCTCCGTTAAATTTTAACGTTTTATATGTAATTAATCATTTTTTTCCAGTTGTCTACCTCACAGAAATCCATTAAATTAATGACAACGTTATATATATTGTAACATCAAGACCCAAACAATCCACTCTACTCCATTCAATGAGCTCTGTGGAAATGCATATACACCATTAAATGTCCAGGAATATCATATCTTATCATATTATCTCACATACAACTTATCACACCTTTCCTTTATTATTTCTGTCAATCAGCAAATGATGCATATATATATATATATATATATATATATATATAAGTGCAAAGTGGAATGGAGTGGTCTTTTCCTAATTTCTTTATCCCTTTGGTTTTCAATAGGAATATCCAGAGACCAATGATTGGCTCAAAGTATCAGTAACCATTAAGAGATTCCATGATTAAATAGCATATTCTAAGTGAATGAAGATGATATCTTATCCTTTTTCTTCTTCATTTTTCTATATAGACTCTTCGGAACATTGTGATTTTTTTTTTCTTTTTTTTTAAAGGGGATTAACAGTAATTCCCTATCTACTCCCTAAGTGACTCGAACTCGAAACTATTTAAATCTCAAGTGAGAGTTGCTCCCACTAAATTTAACCCTCTTATCTTCGGAACAATATTGTGATTGATTGCGTTAAACTATTTCTTTTGATGACAAAAAAAAAAAAAAAAATTATTTCTTTTTATTGTTGGGAATTGTGCACACAAATATGCCGGGCACAACAAAATTTTTAATGTATTTTGGCCTAACTAGCTTACATCTACAACCCATCTCTGGGAGAATCCAATATTAGAGTAATTGCTATAACGCTTGGCTTGATGCAAAGATAGACTTTCTTACAACTGATCACTTCATGTACAAAATTAAAGCTTGAATTGTCAGATGGTTTTTATGTATGAAAAAATCTAAACCTTTTTCACATGTTCACTGATCGTCAGAGCTTATCCTTTAAGATTGAACTGACGTTGTTCATTCTGCAGGTTTACAAATCGATTCATGTCTCAAGAATAAAATCAGCCATAATCTTTTGGACGAATAAAAGATTGAAGAAAACCCTATTAGGGTTACACCCTTCCCATAGTCAGTTGTAACAATTAATCGTATGTTAAAAAATCCTATTTATAGAGAGGTAGTACTAACTCTTTGAGAATTTAGATCCTCCACTTTTATCAAACATCTACTTGTGTTTTTTGTTTGAGTTTGAGTTTGAGCTTGGAACATGAACAAAAAACCCAACCTTGATTGCATAAGTCCAGCAGAAAGAGCCAAAAATCAAGGATTGATAGGAAGCAAATTGCAAAATCAACATGTTTATCTTGTGATGCATTATTGGAGAAACATAACAACTAATTAATTTATATAATTATTTGATCAAGATAGCATATCTTGATAGAAGATGCACCCCATGGAAAACATTTCCAACAATTGTGACAACCTGATATCTGTAAATATATTTGTTAATGGAATGATATATAGTGTGATAAAATTTAGGTGGTGTGGCCATATAATAGTGACATCCAGTACATCATATTATTCGTTCATCTTTTTGTTTACTCTTTTCTCACCCCTCTTCCACCACAAAGCCCCTAAAGCGAGAAGCCACCATCCACTTTGAATTTATTTAACTTTTCAATGGCCTTGTGTCTTACATCGCCCACGGGATTGTAGGTCTTATTGAACTTTGAGGTGGAATTATTAATGAGTGAATTGAAATTATAATTTTTAATTTTTAATTTTTGTATTTTTAAGATATTTTTAAATTAAAAAATTAACTTCACTTTATTAAAAAATAAATTATTTATATATAATGCTAACTAAATTATGTATTTTTAATATTTATTAAATAAAAATTTAAAATCTGTCCCGACCCACATAAATTGTGCTGGAACTGTACTTGTAACATCATGACAACAAACGTACCCAATGGCTTTAGTAATTAAACAGCAAATGGCTCATCACAAGTCCACAAGATGACATACTCCACTTTTAAATATCTCTTATCGTTTTGTTTCTTAGTGCTATCATGTCGTAAGTCTCACGTAGCAATATTTGGCTTATCAATTCAGGCTTGATTAAATATTCTGAAGGCTACTTGCTTTGTATTCAGTGGTGGTGCTGTTCATGAGGGACACGATGTGAGGACTTGACTCTAGTCTACAGTGAAAGATTGGGTGAAGTACATCAGATCTCTTTGTACTTTAACGAAAGTGCATAACACCCCCTTATAGTTTAAAAACCCCCTGAGTTAGTCCTTGTAGTTTTTCAAAAGTGCACAACCACCCCCTTCCGTTAAAAAATCCGTTAAATTTAACGGAGAGTGTACTTCACACTCGTTAAGTGAGATTTTTTTTTAATTTTTAACGAATTTATTTATTAAATAATTATATAAATTGACCAAATTGCCTTCTTTTTTTTTGGCCTAAACAAAACAAAAGAGAGAAATGAAAAAAAAAATGAGGGTATTTACGTCTTTTTTACAAAATCCGTTAAATATGACAGATTTTATAACTGTAGGGGGGTGTTGTGCACTTTTAAAAAACATAGGGACTAGTTCAGAGAGTTTTTGAACTATAGGGGGGTGTTGTGCACTTTCGCTAAAGTATAAGGGGGTCTGGTACACTTCACCCGTGAAAGATTTATGAGTAATTTATTAAAATGGTCTTAAATTTTTATTTTTTTTAATTTAATTTTATTATATTTTATTTTAAATAAAATAGTATTTTATCTTTTATTTTAGTGACAATCATTAGTCCTTAGAATAATATTTATCAAAAAAAATAATATTAATGATCACGTGGATAACACGTAACAACAAAATACACAAATCTTTAGAGATAAAATTGTTACGCGTTAAAATATAAGCATAAAATATTTTTCAAAATTGTCACGCGGTAGTCCTCAACGTGTCATTCACATGCTCACTAATATTATTTTTTGACATATGTTGCTCCAAGGACTAACGGTTGTCACTAAAATGAAAGATAAAAAACTATTTTATTCAAAATAAGAGATAGAAGACTTAAATGTCAAAAAAAGACAGATATATGCTAAGACCATTTCGGTAAATTACCCAAAAATAAATTTATTTATTTTTTTGTCGGAACAGTGAAAGATTTACACTTACACATTTTAGGTCATTTATAATACTTCGATTTTTTACCCAAAAAAATATAATAATACTTCGATTAAAAAATAAAATAATAGTTACATCATGTGTTTTATTGTAATGATTTTTTAATTATTGTAAAAATTATTTTTTTTCAACGGTTTTAATTAATTCAACGGTTAATTTTTTATTTCATTTTGTTTTTTCTGTTGACAAGAGAATCTAAATGGCGGAACCTGACCACCGGAATCCGACAGAACCTGACTACCAACTGGTAAATCTCAGATGTAGAGCCTCACCACAAGGATACACCAGGTAAGTTAGGGACGGAACCTTAGAATAGAGTGGGAATTCGAATCTGTGACCAATCACAGACCTTCCCACACCTTAACCATTTGAGCCATGCCCTGAGGGATGTTTTGTTTTGTAAATAATTGCTCATAAGGTTATATTTTCACAATGATTTTAAAATAGGTAAAGTGCACAGGACCCCTCCTGTACTTTTGTAAAGTTGTACAATACCTCTTGTAGTTTTAAAAGCGCACGGTATCCCCCTGTGATTTCTAAAACTAAGTATAGTAGCCTCTTCTGCCAAAAAATCTATCTATTTTAACGAAAAGTGTGATGCACGTGAGTCAAATGCGATTGTTCAATATTTTTTTTGTTTAAATTATTAATTGTTTAGACAAAAATAATCTTATATGACACATATTTTTTTTTAGGGTTGGAAAAATATGTATTTTTTGTCTAAATAATTAATAATTTAAGCAAAAATAACATTGAATAATCGCATTTGATGCATGTACATCATAATTTCCATTAAAATAAATAGATTTTTGATAGAGGGGACGACTGTGCTTAGTTTAAAAAACTACAGGGGGTACCGTGTACTTTTAAAATCATATAAGGGTATTGTGCAGCTTTGCAAAAGCACAGAGGGTCTTGGGCACTTTATCCTTTTAAAATTATAATTTGATTTTAATGGTTTAAAAATCTTTACTTGGTATTTACAAAATAGCATTCCGATCCAATAAAGAATTTGCAACATTGTGATCATATGCAACTGTTAAAATCATTTACAACATATTTTTAGTCTTTTTATAACAGTTTTAAATGTTGCAATAGATAAAAAATACAGTAGTGTAATTACTTATCGAGTTGTGAGGATGTAACCTCTACTTATCTCGCAAAATACTCTCAAATGCTCTTAAATCTTTCATCTAGCTATAAACCAAGTTGGCCCTCACTTAGTTCTTACATCTCCACTAATTTTTATTTTTAAAAATACTTAATCTTTATTGATAAAATATTTTAGACCCTATTCATCTAAAAAGAAAATCTGTGACTAGATGAAAATAGAAGAAAAAAAAAAGATTTCTTCGTAAAACAAAAATGTAAAAACAAATGTGTTCTCTTTTTTGGCTAGGCAAACAAATCGGTTACTGAATTTCTGTCTGGACCAAGTTAATAATTACTTTTTAAGTGTAGCTAAGTACGTAATTTGATTTGCATGTTAGGCCTAAAGACACATCAATACAAAAGGTTGGAGATGATGAAGATACCATTTTCAGCAACACTTTGTCTTATAGTCTTTAAAAGGCACATTATTGGGGAACTAGAAGCCAAATCGGATTTTAAAGAATGAAAAATTAGTTGTGGCTATATAAGAATTGTATATTATGTTCGTTATAATTTTACTCAATCATTAATAAGCCGAGGATGAAGTTTAGTTTAGTAACTCAACGATTTTATCGCTCTATTTGTAGATTAGAATACCACGAGTATATAGAATATGAAAGAGTTTTAATAGAATCTGCAACTGTAGCCAGAGGCGGATCTACATAAAGGCCCCTTTTGCACTTTTTATGTACTAATTCAGAATAACGTTAAAAATTTTACGTATTTTTTTAAAAAAAATTAAATATCTATGTATTTTTAATTAAAAAAAATTAATTTGCCCCTATTGTAAAAAAAAAAATCAATGTACTCTTATGATTAAAAAATTATATATTGTAATTCGAACTGAAAAAAATTTATGGGTCTGTCCCTAATTGGCTCGCGAACTATTACGAGCTCAATTCTCGGAGAAAAAGGTGGAAAAAGAAAAAGGTGTACAGAGATAAGAAGAAAGAAAAAGACGAACAAAAAAAAAAAGAACGTCCATAATAGTCAACTAATGTTAAGATTTAAAAATTTAGAGAGAACTTTAATGTTGGTGGGATTTTTTTTTTGTTTTTGGCTAAGTATGTTTGTGGGATTTGGTTTTGACAACTTGTAAGTTTATGGCTTTTGCTTTTTCTTCTTTGGCCTCTGGTCATCTTCGTTGCAATCTTTTCCTTCTTTTGGGTCTGGTCATCTTCACAAGAGTTTTTGGACTCCATTTGTGGTTACTATATCACACATATAACCTTGAGCCCTAGCTTTACATTTTAGCCACATGAAGTTGAGCAATGATATAGAAACAAACAAAAATAGTTTAGCTCTTTTTTAATAAACTAATTAAAAAATAAAAAATTGTTACAATAAGTATCTTATTACAACGATTTTTTAAAACTGTTGTATAAACTAAAACTTTTTATAATAGCTTTATTTAATTGCAACAGTTAAGATTCTTTAATTATTTTTTGGTAATTATTGTTCATGAGTTATTTTCCGCAATGGTTATGAAATCATGGTTTAATTGCCTCAGTTTGAAAAATTATTATTTATTATTTACATAAAACTGTTGTAATAAAAAAAAATTTACGAGACCATTTGGAACCATTTAAAAACCACTGCACAAAATCATTTGCAACAATTTTCAGCTTTTTTTGCAACAGGTTTAAGTGTTGTAACAAATCTAAAATGTGGTAGTCACAAAATCTTTGCAAAATCAATTTAGAAAAAAAAAAAAAATCAATCTCAGTTTTTATTTTTAAATATTCATGGATCTCACATCATAATGCAAGTGAAGAGTTTGAGAGACAGACCAGTTTATAAGAAAGTTCTGTAAATTTCTATTGTAAATTTATCATTTTCTTATGAAGTTATGAACAATCATATCAGCATCTTAACAACAATTGTCTAACCGGGGTATGATAAAATACGATGAATTGAGACAATATTTTGTAAATACATAAATTATGAAGAAAACAAAATACAAGTTTTCCAAAAGGATACATATATATATATCGATCCTTGGCAAACTTCAAACTTTCATGAACAATATTAGAAAATCTTGAATCTAGCTATGCTAGTACAGATACTTGTAGTCATACTATGTTGGGCAACACCTTTTTTAGACTAACTCTCAATTAAATCCATAATATATTTGCTTTCTTTAGGTAAACAGCTATGTGACCTTTATCTTCAAATAGAGTTACCATAGTATACCTCACTTGTCCCTTTTTCATTTCCTCTTTGAGTCTTTTCTTACCCCATATATATCACTAATCATGGCCTTTCCTGAAGTCAAGGGACATTATCATTTATCACTACCTCAAATTGGATTAGAAAGGAAGATCTGGCACCTCCCACTTCACTTTATCCATCATTTTAAAGCACTTCAAATGCTTATTTAATCTTTAATTTTTTTTATTTCTTTTAAACAATGGAGGCAGAAATTATAATTTAATTTTAAATTTTTTTATTATAACAGGTCGTGACTATCCGATCATTCTACCCAACTGTTAAATTATTTAATCTTTTTTCACCTAATATGATGCTAGTATAATGAAATTTAAAGCCTTTAACTTGTAGTGTTGCCTTGGGACCAAGATTACTTACTAAAAGGAAGTATTGCTAGAGTTGTGAAAAAGGTGTCTCACTTTGTGACTCTACTTCTTCTTCTTCTTTTTTCGTATTTTCCGGCGATAAGATCACCTCTTATACATGTATGAAACTTAGAGAAAAGACAAACTCTCAATAAGAATAAATTATATTATCAAATTTATTTTTGTACAATAAGATCATCTCTTGTACGTGAATGGAACTTAGAGAAAAGACGGATTCTTAATAAGAATGAATGATATTGTCAAATTTATATAACCGACTCACCTAATAAACAACACTTAAATGATCATCAAATTTATATAATCGACTTACCTAATAAAATAACGTTTAATTAGATTTGATTTGATTTAGTTTGAATAATAAAAACACACTAAAACAAAATGAAGTAGAGAGCAAAAGGTAGTGCTAGTATAAAAATAAACGGCAACTCCTGAAAGTTACATCAACATATCAACCTCAAACTTATCTTGAATGTATAGTGGCTTGCATCATATGCAATTGTTCTTGTCAGCAAAATAAACGCGCGGTCACCACATGTACGGTGAGGATACAAGCAACAATCTTAAAATAATGAACCCCCCATATATATCACATATTCTTCATACCAAGTAAAGTAATTAACCAGTATAAATATCAGTATTTATTGAGTAGATTGATCATCACTCAACAAAGAAAGTTAAGAAAAACAAGTTAGGTGAAGAAAAAGGAAACAAAAAAAATAAAAATAAAAAAGTTGCAAAAATGGTTCATCATCAAGATCATCAAGAGATCAGAAAGGGTCCATGGACTGAACAAGAAGATGTTCAGCTGAATTTTTACGTGAACTTGTTTGGCGATCGACGTTGGGATTTCATAGCAAAAGTATCAGGTTTGAAGGTGGCGGGAGACAGAAAAAATAGGTAGGCTTATTTGGGCATGGCATCATATTTTGAAGGATTAAGGTTTAACAACAATTTATGTTGTAGGTTTGAAAAGAACAGGAAAGAGTTGCAGGTTACGTTGGGTTAATTACATGCACCCTGGTCTCAAACGAGGCAAGATGTCACCCCAAGAAGAGAAGCTCGTCCTTGAACTTCACTCCAAATGGGGAAACAGGTTGGATTCAAACCCTATCTTGGTTACCAAAAAAAAAAACATATCTTGAATTCCGTGCGTAATAGGAATTTCTTGTACCGAGCTCTACTTTTTACATAATGAATTCGTCTACTTATTCTTTTTTATTTATTTATTTATGATTATAAGCTTATATCAAAAGCTTAAAAATACATATGAAGAATCTGACGTATGTATGATGATTATAAACTTATATCAGATATTTTTCAAATTTTTTTTTTAACACGGCTAAATTATTAATTTGATTTATGGTCCATCTATTTATGTCAATTTCTAAGTGATATCTGGTGATATAATCACTTGTAGCTGGATGGTAAAAGAATTAATTAATGATTTTATTTTTATCCATCTAATTCTAAATGTTAATTATTTATATCACATATACATAAAATTGAGTTTATATATGTTCATTTAGTTGTTTAAATGTAATATTTGGATATAATTAATTAATCATTTTCAGATGGTCAAAAATTGCTCGAAAATTACCTGGGAGGACTGATAATGAGATTAAGAATTATTGGCGAACTCATATGAGGAAGAAAGCTCAAGAGAAGAAGAAGGCTATGTCAACATCATCCTCTCTATCCAGTATTTGTTCTTCATCATCTTCTTCCTGTAGTCCTACGACGGACTTCAATACGAGAGCTGACATGAAGGAACGTAACTTTTACGACACCGGAGGTCTTGACATGATCAACACCAACGGAAACATGACTAAGAATCAAGAAGAGGAAAGCCCTGCAGAGGTGTATTCAATGGATGAGATATGGAAAGATATTGAATTATCTGAAGAAGACATTATTAAACCAGTTTATGATAGTTTTAATGAAGAAGGGTCGAGCTTTTCGTGTACAACAATTGCTTCTCCTATATGGAATTATTGCCCAGACACTCTTTGGACAATGGATGATCAATCAAGTACGATGTTCATGCCCACCAATGATGATCAGTTTGATTCCTTTCACAGTACTCAAGAGCAAAACATGTTTCTAATTGGCTAATCAGATGTTGATTCATTTGCTATTTGTTCATAGATCTAGCTAGGCAGTGTTTTTAATTAAGGAAATTAAAGTCTCTAACTTGTAAAGAGGATGAGGTTCTCTCGAGTGTGTGTGTGACAACCATTGTAATTTACCACCACTTGCATAACTATAGAGTTGAGTATGTTTCCTCTTGTGGTGAAATTTACTTATCTGTGTTAGAAAAATCTCAAACAAGGCATTCTATCATGTGCATTACATTTGTTGAATTACCGAAAAATTGGGGCATCATACAGTCAAGCCGGAACAGGCCAGGAAAGAAGCCTGAGAGAGCAGGAGTTGTTCTATGTTGAGCCAATTTGCACTCGTATGTTAAACTAAACAAAATTAGTTAATTAATTATATCTTATCTTATTACGTGGGATTGATTATTGTAATTGTACGGTATAATCAGAAAATTAATGTAATCTAATTATTCTATTATGTAGGGTCGATTTTTGCGATTGTATTGTATAACCAAAAAACTAATCTTCGTGTTGGGGCAGCCCAAATAAGAGCCTCGAACCAATAATCTCGACCGTGTACACGTGAGTGAGAATGGAGAAAATAAGTGAAGTCCAGTTGAGGTAAAATAAGAATCGAGCAACCAATACTAGTTTATAGTAACTCTCTAAATCAAACTTAAACTGACTCGTTTTATTATCTTTTTCAATATATGTTAACACCCACACTTCAAATGATCTCCAAATATTTTCTTTCTCTATATTTCTTTACCTCTCTCTTCATAATTAAGGTTCGATGTCCGTTTTAAAGAATTTTCACTCAAATATTAAGAAGTATTGAAATATGGTTATTTGATAATCGGCCCATACCATTAATTATTTAATTTATTTGCATTTAAAACAGTGATGAATTCATGACCAAGTATACAACATTAATTGCTTTTTATGGCCACCACACAATATGCATTAATAATAATGTCACTATCTTGGCAAACTTTTAATTCGTGGCTCAACGAATAAGTGCTCAACTTCGTTACGACGACAGAGATGTGGGTCAGTGAGCCACCTCAAAATGCTCAAAGATGCCTTACTCAAAAGTTGTTTATAAAGTTGGTGGTGGAATTAGTGGTAGTTTAATTAATTGTGTGTACAAAATCTAGGAAACTATAATAAATTCAAAATTGATTAATATACGAGAATGTCAAAATCGCTAATTATATTAAATGACTAAATGAGCGAAGGGCTTCTAGCTTCTAAAGTGGTGGCCCTAATTTTCCACATATCTTTACCTAACATGTTTGCGTTGCAAAAATTAATCACAACCACCAACTTGCCCAAATCAAGTAAACATATGATATAGGCTCTTTATTCTTTATCTTTAGCTCATTTGTTCTCTGAAGAAAATATAATTTAAAATATATATATATATATATATATATATATATATATATATATATATATATATATATGTATTTGATGTAGGTCTTTTTTTCTTTCTAATTCTTTTCTTTGGAGATGGCAAGCAAGATATTTGATTTTGGAATTTTTCAATATAAAAAAATCATCTCATGAAGTAAGGCTTTCTCTTGCACTTATAAATAGACCGCCAATCATTTTTACAATTGATGCCAATCCTTTTTACAATGGATGTGAAATAGCCCAACAATCTCACTCTCTCTCTCTCTCTCTCTCGTACACACCAAGGTTTGGGTTAGCTTACTATCAACCCAATATCTCCTGGATCAACGGGAGATCTGTTGAAACTTTGAATTCTGAATGCAGTGAAAAATGGTCTTGGAAATTTCGACCACTAAGCTAGTTTATGTGATGACTTTTCGTCACACTTATAAATAAACTACTAGCTCCTACCACAACCAATATAGGATAACCCAATGTAATGGCCGACTGAAAGCGAACTGAATTCGTTTGTGGCTTAACTGAATTAAGTCGAATCATTTTTAGTTGAACTCAATTATCCTTGGACAGACCGACTAGAGTCATATATGAGTTCGGTATAACCATTCCGTGAATCTCACTATCACCTTTTCCATGATATCTCATCATATGTCAAAATCTTGGAGCTTGCATGCACTGAGAAACATCCAACTCTTATCACTTCCAGACCCTTGCTCTGAAAACTTGACATGGCACTTGAAATTAAAAGAGAAAATGATTTACAGTAGTGTTTCTTTATTGTAATTTATATATAGCTTAATTGGAGGAGAGAACGTAAATAAAGCATTTGATGTTGATGAAAAATTGGCCCAATAAGAGGCGCGATAAGGAGCAGAGATAATAATCTTTCTATTTGCTTTCACTTTCCAAGTATTGCGTGATATGATTTTCTTTTTGATAGTTTCTATCTATTTGTGAATTCCAATTTTCAAGAGCATGAACTGAAGCCTGCAAGAAATTGATCTTTTGCCTTTATTTTTCTTTCCAGAGCTTAATAACAATAAAAAAAGTGATTTCGATAATTGGTTGGTCGTCTCCATTTCCAGCCACAGATACACCATAACCTTTTCTACACGTTGGTCTAATTAAATGGTATCGGGTGTATTGAGAAGTTAAAAATAATAATTTACTAATGATGTCATTTGCTGAGCCACCTGCACTCTCAAGTCTCAACCTAAAAAAAACCTTCAGATGCATAACAATTTTAAGCAAACAAAATTTAAATATATAGTAAAATCATTTAAAACATTACAAGGCTAGGCTTTTGAAAAAGAATTTTGGTTGATAAGAGCATTGGGCTCACCCTCGTCACTGTTGTGCAAGTGCACCTGACTTTTCAATTGCAGAGAACTATAATGCAGAAGATCAAATTTTGTAAAACTCCAGTTAATGCACCATATGTTGGACGTTTAGGATAGGGTTTTTTAAGTTTGTCGCAAAAGCTTTTCAAATTCATGTCCTCTCATCACAAATATTACTAGATCTTAACTTGGAGCATGCATGGGGTGTGTCATTGCATTGTGGAATTTTTAGCGTTGAGTGGATCCAATATGTTATCTGTCATGAGTGAGTTTCTCACCATAAAAGAAAAAAAAAAGGGTAAAGTGCACCAGACCCCCTTATACTTTAGCGAAAGTATACAATACCCCCTTATAGTTCAAAAACTCCCTGAACTAGTCCCTATGTTTTTTAAAAGTGCACAACACCCCCCTACAGTTATAAAATCCGTCATATTTAACAGATTTTGTAAAAAAGACGTAAATACCCTCTT
Organism: Ehretia macrophylla; assembly: GCA_037974665.1. NCBI lineage: Eukaryota > Viridiplantae > Streptophyta > Magnoliopsida > Boraginales > Ehretiaceae > Ehretia > Ehretia macrophylla. The sequence continues at coordinate 677,806 of CM075782.1, forward strand.
TTTTTTTCATTTCTCTCTTTTGTTTTGTTTAGGCCAAAAAAAAAAAGTAATTTGGTCAATTCATATAATTATTTAATGAATAAATTCGTTAAAAAAATCAAAAAAAAATCTCATTTAACGAGTGTGAAATACATTTTCTGTTAAATTTAACTGATTTTTTAACGGTAGGGGGTATTGTGCACTTTTGAAAACTATAAGGACTAACTCAGGGGGTTTTTAAACTATAAGGGGGTGTTGTGCACTTTCGCTAAAGTACAAGGGGGTCTGATGCACTTCACCCAAAAAAAAAAAAAGGAAACTATACATTTTTTAAAATGCTAATGACAGAATAATACTAGCTAATTATTTGGACCCCCTAATCAATCACCATTTGTTCGAAAATTCATGCTGTAATTCTTGGCCCCACTTTAAACATTAGATATTTAGACCATCACCCTCACTTCAAATTAATATTTTCAATAAAAAAAGTGGTCATTTAATTTGATATAGAGGTAGTATAATCTTGCTCAATCCAATGTTTCGCACCTCCATGTCTATTAGTAGCTGGAATAATTGATGCCTATTGATGCAATTGCATTAGCGTACAAACATGTCATCAGTTTGATGCAAATTACCAACTTGATTTTCTTGAAAACGTTGATTCATTAAAAAATGATCTTTATGTAATAAAAATTGATTAAAAGAAAAACGATGAGGCTCACGTCTATGATTGATTGTAGTTGTTGGTGTAGAATTGTGAAGGTGAGAGAAATAAAGAGATAAAAAATACATTAATTTTCCAAAATGAAGAAAAATAGTAAGAGCTCAAAAAGGCTGAGAGAGGCTTTACTCTATTTTTTTCCTTTGTGTAATCAGACTTATTTCTTCGGTTATTTCTAATCAAAATATTTTCGAGAGAAGCTTTTTTTTTTTTTTGGATCAAATTTTTGAGACAATGAGAGATTAGAGCTTTGGAAATGACACATGTATTTTTCTGGTCTCACACACACAGAGTCGGTGAGGGGGGTGCGCGACCGGCTGGTGGTGGTGTAATGGTGTCCTTTTCTTGGATACAGAAAAACCATAACATCAACACTAACACAAATGGCACTTCTACTGTATATCTCTTTTTAGGAAAAAGTTTCAGTCTGGCTATTTAAACAGAAATGATTTTTTTTGTCACGGATGAATTTCAATACATGTAAAACTTATTTATAAGTGAGCCATTACATTCGGTCAACACTTCTCTCTCTCATTCTTGATCAAATCAGATCAGAACTTAGCTAATTTGGAGAGAAGTTGAAATTAATTTTTCCTTAGTTTTTCTTTTTCCGTGAGCTCCAATCTCTAAAAGTTTTTGACTTGGTTGCAATTAAATCAATTTTCCAAAATTTTCTAGATTTATGACCTGGTCACGTTTGGATAGTCAATGTCCATGACCAACTTCAACGATTTCCGCTAGGTTGTACCTAGTTGTCCTTCTTTTAAACGCATTTATAAAAGTCAACAAAACGATTTTTTTTTTTTTTAAGGGACGCCTAACAAATGAAATGACATGAGCGGATGGTTATGTAGTACGATTTGGCTAATCACAAATCTCTCAAGAAATTCTTCGTCCTTCTTATCGTTTCTCTAAGAGATTGTACAAATCCGAAGATCTTGGAACAAGACAAATGTAACACTTAGGTTTGCATGTATGTTCTCTGGACAGATGCAGCGAAGTGATGCATAGGTCATCCTTAAAGGACTTCTATCAATTGAAAATTGTGGCTGATGTGAACCCTCACATCTGATGTATTTGCTTCTGTGTGATATCATGGTTCGGGTATTGGATGAACCATGTCTTTTAAGGAAATGCATTCTATGATTTGACGACAAAAAAAAAAGAAAGAACAAGACAATTATGCTTCGTATCCAAATACAAAAACAAGACACTTGTTCACATAGAAGATTCGAGATAACCAAAAGCCCAGTGGCTATAAACACTTTGGAAATCAAACCAAACAACACAAACCCCCAACCCCCAACCCCCCTCCCAACATTACATGTAATTGAAGAAGAAAAAAAGACATAAATGCTTAGTAATCTGCGGTAGGTAGTTGCTCATGTGTGCTTGGGGCAATGAAGAAGACTTCATAGACCACAGCAGCAATTGCAGCACCAACGAATGGACCAAACCAATACACCCAGTGGTTGTCCCATGTCCAGCTGACCACAGCAGGTCCAAAGGACACAGCAGGGTTCATGGATGCACCATCAAAGGCACCACCAGCCAAGATGTTAGCACCAACAATGAAACCAATTGCAATTGGAGCAATGATCCCAATGTCACCCTTCTTTGGGTCAACGGCAGTTGCGTACACTGTGTAGACGAGGCCAAAGGTCATCACTATCTCGAAAACCACTGCGTTCCAAGCTCCCACGCCAGATGAAAGTGCAAATGCTGATGTTTCCTGTAGTACATGCATAAGTATTAGTAACCTCAATCATGCCTTTAGTTCTTTTTGTCAAAGAAAACTAATTGTAGATGTAATTTAACTCTAGCTGTTTCGCCGTGTAACCGAGGACGGATTTAAAATTTTTATTATATGAATAATTAAAAACATATAGTTTAATGTTTATATTCAAATAATTAATTCTTTTTCTCAGTTGTGCTAAATTAAATTTTTAAATCAAAAGTACTTTTAAAATACATATATTTTTATAAAAATAAATGTTGAATAATAGTCGCAACTCGCACTCAATTGTTAATGTATCCGCCCCAAAGTGTGATTAACATAGACCTATATAAAAAAATGGTGATATATATGTAAGTCATCTTTTTTCTTTTTCTTTTTTCTCCTAATGACTGAGAAGTCATCTAAAAGTCCTTTAAACTGACAATTGAAATGTCGAACCCGAACCACATGACTCAGCCTAAAGAATGCATGGTTTAGATTAGTTAGGCACAAAACTTATCGAGACAGGTCCAAAAAAAAAAAAAAATTAACTTCTTGACTAAGTCGAAACTAAAAGTAAGCAAGTTTCATACTATACCATTATGATTGATTAGTAATTCTTTGAATAAGTATATAATGATACTTCAAATGTATCAATATGCTTACCAATCCACCCGTGGAAAAGCTAAGAAGTAAGCAAGCAACTACGGATCCAAGTAATTGAGCAATCCAGTACATGATACTCTTGACCAATGTGATGTGACCACCAACGAAAGCACCAAAGGTGACTGCAGGGTTTACGTGACCCCCGGAAATGTTAGCACCAACTGATACCGCCACGAAAAGTGCAAAAGCATGCGCAATGGAAGCAGAAATTAAACCAGCAGGCGAGCTTGGTCCATTGTTCGTAAGCTTACCTGTGAAAAAGATCATTGAAATTTCGATTAGAAATGATACACATGCACAAATTTTAAAAACTAATTAATACCGATACGAAACATGATTAATTCATCTTAAAATTATTTGAAATTAAATAGAATAACCGAACATCTTATAATTTAACAATACGAGAGACAATTGTATTCTCTAACACGAGTAATATAACATTACGCGGATTGAGGAACCAAGCACTTACTGAAAGCCATGCCAGAGCCTTCTCCAGCAAAAACAAAAATGAGCATGGAGATGAACTCGGCAAGGGCTGCCTTGAGGGTCTCCGGCTTGGTAGCCTCGGCCGAGTTGCCAATGGCAATATGTGCAAGAGGCATTTTGATTTTCACAAAATTTTAAGCTTTCTTGATCTCTAAGAGTTTGCTAGGTGCTTTAGTTGCCGACTCTTCGTTGTTTTTTTTTCTACTTGTGCGAAAACTAATTAGTGGCACCTATATATATATAGAAGGCCAATGTAACGTATATGATCAATCGTATTACCAATAAGAGCATGATTAGATTATTAAATAAGCCTTACTCGAAAACCACATGTCGTTCTCAATAAGGCGGGCCTCCAATTTAATTTGGTGTTGCCACGTGGCATGGTGAGCGATGCAAACCATGAATAAGTTGGACGAAGATAAAAAATAAAATAAAAATAGAAGAATTTGAATAGCCGACCAAAAGTTGCATGTAGGGTCCACCAATGATTGTGCATAGCTTGATTAATTGACCATTGGGGAGGTTTGGTTTGTGTCAAGTGTTTAAAATTTTAAATTTGGAAGTGAGGTTAATATTATAGGTAAAAAAATTAATTCTTTTAAATAGTTGACTCAAGTTATAAGAAGGAGTGTAGGATTCTAGATATAACTCTTATAAGTTAAGATGTGGCTTCTGCTGTCTTTTTATTGTAGCGTTTTGTGCAGTATATCACTTAGCTCCTGTATCCGATCTGTCACCTCAAATCAATTATTCTAAAATGATTAACTCAAATTATCACTTAAACTTACAATATTTACTTATATATCATCCACTTAACACTTCTTTTACTATGTGGGGCATTAGACTTTGGCAGCTACTATTCACCTCCCTTAATGGTCACATTAACATTTCTGTTATTAGAAAGACATGTCGATTGAGTATATCTGACTATGTTGCTAATCTAGTTAAGGCCTCTTTTTATCTGCTAATTGAATCTTTTATATATATTTACCCATAGACTGTACGTAATCCTTTCATATATATATCAATTCAATCTCTATTTCAACCAGAAAAGATAGAAAAGAAAACAGGAAAAAAAAAAAAGAGTTTGATAGTTGGGGACCATTGTGGTTGGTTGTGGTGGAATCAGTATTTCATGAGTGTTCCTAATTTTATTTAGTAAAGAATTAGGGGATGGTTCTTGTTAATTAAGCAAATATAATGGACCCCTTGTGGTGGTTGTATACTATGGCTTCGATTTCATAAGCATAATAGTAATTATTACTAATGGAGAGATTAGGGCACATCTTCTTTCACACGGAAGCCTCGTCACAAAAGAGATGAAAAATGAAAACACGAGAAATCGTAAACATTACTTTTTCAAGAAGAAAACAGCATGAGTAGGAAATTTTCAAAGAAAGCCAAAATTACGACGACAATAGATTTTTGGGTTCTATATAATCAATTTTTTTTTACTTTCGACCTTTTCGTTTTAAAACTTAATTAATAGCCTCCAAAAAGGGCAACGAATGATAAATAAAGAAATTTTAGATGGGTCAGAAATCATACACTCTCGCCTAGAGAGGAATCAAACGCCAAAGTTGACCTCTCTAACTAATACTATAGAAACTATACTAATATATTTTCCATGTGTTTTAATTTTTTTTTTTGGGATGACATGAAAATTCAATTGGGATGAATTTGATCATTGAATTATCCATCGAATCCCTATCATCAACTGATAAACCCTCGGGTGTGGCGGTGTGTCCCTACACATGCATCAGGTTAGTTAAGAGTGAAACTTCATATCAATGGAGAATGTTGAACCAACAATCTTACATGAACAATTTCACTCCCACTACCTCTGAATCATGTCCCTGGGGACATGTTTTAAATTTTTTGCTCAAGATTTAAATTAATGATCAAATTAAAAAAGAATCAGATAATAAACCGCACAAGCACAAGCACTGGCACGCGCTGACTACTGCATTCATTCTTATCTGGCTTGTCCGTGAAAGCTTCTAATCATTCAGAAAGCGAAAAATGAGATCAACAGATCCAATCAAGTTCCAGGAAAACAATGGCCATAAGTTTCTTTTTTCTTTTTTTCAAATTTCTACAGAATAAGGAAGAATGGAGTCTAATTTAATAAGTTTGTATTCTTTTCATGTCATATATTAATATTGCAAATTGCTTTTGTATATAAATATAAGTCTGCATGAACAGCTGAAAGATGCTTTAGGTATAAATCTACCAGGAAAATGGCCCAGATGAGTTGTTAGAGCAAATTGAATATTAAGTAGGTGATTTGGGAGATAGTGGACTTAGTGCTTCATCATTAAATATATTTGTTTGAAAGGGCACCATTGTATACTTATGAACACTAACATTATTAATACCGATTTAGATCATCTCATAATTCTTATTATCTCATAATGGTATCAACAAAATATGAATCATTTATTGTTTAATCCAATAATAATGAAGTATTGACGAAAGGGCTTAAATAAAGAAATCGTTTTTTAATATGTAGTTATTATCATTATTTCATCACCGATAAATCAAACAATAATCTAAATATCTCTCATAACTTTAGGAGTCAATAGACATTGTATTTATGAGACAATAAACATTATGAGAGGACTGGTTAACAGACCTAAAATGGAGGTAACTAACCAGTTTCATTGTTCGAATTAAGATCCTCTTCTAATTACAAAAAATTTAAATTCTCCTTTTGTATAGTGTGTTATGGCTTAATTTCCTACATTATCGCTTGATTATTTTAATTTGGGCGGCTAAGATGACCATCATTGGAGTAGGGGAAGCTTAGTGCTCTCACTTTCTTTAATATATGAGAAATCATTGTCATCCTCCTTTTTGGACCTTGTAAACCATTTTGGCTTATTATAAGAGATGCATGACGCCAAGGTTAAGTTTTTATATCCTTTGGTTAGAAATTCATCACACATCTGATTCTTGAGCTTCGGTTTGAGAATACTGTACATGTTAGCTAGAATCATTTAATTGATTTTCATTCTTCTACGAGCCCTTTAAAACATAACAGAGAAAAAATCGATTTTGAAGTTCGTTTGGTTCAACTTTTAGACGTTTGAAAACATTTTTCAAAACTAAATCTAATATATTTAATCCACTTTTTAAAGAGTTTTTACATAAAAGTCAAAACTTAGAAGCTCCAAATTAGAGTTTTCCGAAATTTTACAATCAGACGAAATAGACATTTAATTACTACGTTTTTCTTTTGTAAGTTATTATTTACAAGATGATAATTACGGGTAAATTTCACTTTGTAACTTAAAGTTGCAGAAAATTCTGAAATTCTATACCACAAGCTGAAGTTTTTGAGACTGAGAAGCCAATTTGAACTTTGGTTGTGTCAATTTATCATCGAAGATTTGCACCAAAAAAAAAAAAAAAATTATCATCGAAGATGTGCTTCAACTTTCCATCTATTTTCTTTGTTTTTTATTTTTTTTTATTTTGCCCAACAAATTTTTATTCATTGAGCAAAGATACAACCACAGGACCAGACCATTCTGGCCCAATTAAAAGACATGAATAGAATAAGGCCCAAATGTTCGCCAGACAAGTAAAGGCCCAGTATAATGCCTAAAACAACAACCTCCCAAAGGACTAAAGCCCAAAGAGGCCAAAACACAAGCTAAACAAACAGGGTGGTAACCTATGGGGTTGGGCCAAGAAATTAAACCCCAGCCCAAATATAAAAAGTAAAAATAAAACTCCTAAAACCTTTCGGACTGAACCAGGATTTCCAAGCTTTATCTTTTCACTCAAGTAAAAATGGAAAAAAAAAAAACTAGAAGAAAAACACATTCCATCAAATTCAGTTTTTATTTCATTCTTTTTCCATCTAGAAGCCCCCACTAAAAAAATAAAAATAAAAAATAAAACGAAAAATTATAGAGGAATGCTAAATTGTCTATTGTATGCCCTATTAAAAAATTTTGAATCGGCCTCTATAATCCATTATTTTTTGCTATGCTAATACAAGCAGAACTAAATGGGGCTAATTTGCTATTTCTGGATTTTTACTTTCTTGCATAACTGGGACATCCCATATCGTTGAGAGATAGTAGATATGTGTGGCTTATAAGTAGATGTTGTGGGTATAAAGGACATTTTGGACCAATAGAAAAAAAATTCAAATAGTTATTTCTTATGTTTACAACACTAGTCTCGCATACGAGTCTGAAATTCTGAGTTCGGAACGTAACAATAACAATACTAAAATGAAATTTTGGGGGTAGGTAACTAAGTTGTTTGGTATGTTATGTTTAGTCTTGAGGCTGCTTTTAGGAAATCGTTCTATAGATTTAGTTAACGCTGTATTTATTTTTTGATTTTTAGTAATTTATATTTTCATAACGAATTAAGGAAACGAGATAGTTTGTTTTACAATTGTATTCTCTAACACTCTTAAACGCAGATGCGTTCGGATTTTGTATGCTGTAAGACAAGGCAGGATGTTGAGGAGGTCAATCGGAAACTGGATAAAATTAGCGCGATGCTCGGCGTAATGGAGAATTTTCTGAGCAGCCCCAGTAAGGAGGAGAAAGCGGAAGACTGGAAATTTTATTTTTCTCTTTTTTGGGGTAAACAAGACTGGAATTTAAGCTCAATTTGAATGTCTCTTGCATGTGGTCCATGGCTAGTAGCTAGTTTGTGTATCACGTTGATCTTCTTCCTTCTCCAATTAGTGTTGTATATATGTTTCCATAGCACTTAGTTTAGATCGAAGTTTTACGTTTATGCTATATATCTTTCAAGGGAAATAATTAGAGAGATATTATTATATGAGTAAAATGTACAGCACCCCTTGTGTTTTATAAAATTTGCACAATAAACCTTGTGTTTTGAAAAGTGGTACAAAACCCCTTTGTGTTTTCTATAATATTACAAAATGTCCCCTCCGTCTAATTTTTTGTCAAAATTAACAGAGAGTTGCATACACTCGCTTGTAATGCAACTGAAAATCACACAAAACTTCAAAAAATATTTGAATTCACCAAAATACCCTTACATTGTTTCTCATTTTCTTTCTTTCATTTATCATTTTTTTCACCCTTCTTCTTCCTCACCATTAACACATCCCACCACCACTACATCTCTCTACTATAAATTATTTTATAAACTCACCATTAATAATCTTTTGAAAATCTTTATAGCCTATAAATCATTTCTAAATAAAAATTTAACCTTGGGATTGGTTTTAAATTAAACCCCAAGTTTTTCAACATTTTATTGTTGTGTATTAGGTAAATGAATCTTTCATGCTAATGGACTCCTCAAGCCTGGTGGTGGGTGAAGGCGGCGGTGGGAGGAAGTGGCGGAGGTGGTTTGTGAATTTTGGTTTGAGGAAGAGCAGAGATGGTGGCTGTTGGGGTGTTATTAGAGTTAAAGATGGCATAAATACTTTTCGTGCATTTAAAATCGAAAGATAGATGGACAGCATAGTGGTTGGATTGTTTTTGTCCATGCTCAAGGTCATGGGTTCGAATCTTTATACATGCAAGCTATTTTAAATTTTGCCATTCACATGTGACACGTGGAACTATGTCATTGGTCACTTTTGGAGAAAAATGAATAATTCAAAAAAAAGAGAAAAGAAAATTAAATAAAAGACAATAAGGTCATTTTATATTTATTGTTAATAGACATTAACAGAATTTGAGATGGGGGAGAGTGTGCAACATTTATTATAACGAAAGGAGATATTTGCCACTTTTTAAAATATAAGGTTTATTGTGTAACTTTCATATAACACATTAGAGTATTATGCATTTTATTCTTATTATATTTTGGTATAGAAAATTGTGTGATTTTTCTATTTCAAAGAATTTTTATGATACATCAGAAAAAACGGTTCAAAGAGCATATTTATCCCTTTCAATAGGCGATCATTTTATTTGGTAATCAAAATAATAACTAATACTTGGTGAATCTTGTACTTTCATTCCGTGTAAGCTGTCATACAATTGTACATGTGCCATAAGCACTGGAACCTTTGTTAGCTAAAGATAAGGCTGAATGAAACATTCCGGAAATAAATAATTGTATAGTTCACGACCTTGTGCCTTCATGTATTTAAAAATAATAATTAGTACAAAAGAGAAAAATTAATCACTGCTATTCTTCTTGGAGACAATTTTGGTAGACTTCTTGTCTGATAAAATCTGATCATACCTTTTTGGAAGAGAATTGTAGTCTCAAAATTTAGTATCTTGATGTGATTTCGAAAAAGTTTTAAAAGAATTTTTCGTCATAAAAAAAAAGTAAAAGGATAGAAGAAAGTTGGATAAAAGTAATAAAGGAAACACCATGATTTAGAGCACTAATTCTATTTGACTTTTGTATGACCAAAAGAACCCTTTATGCTTGAAAGACTTGTCTCTCTCATATACTTATCGTTAGTTGGTGGTCTTCTTCATTTGAGTTGTTTCATGTGGGGTGCACAAAATATCTCTCCAATGCCTTGTCCTACTCAATCTAGTATATCGTATAGGCTAGTTTATTGCCTAGAGAAAAATAACTATTTTTTCACACTACAAGTCATTCTTTGACCACACCAAAGTTTTTTTAGTTTTTCTTTTTTTCTTTTTATGATAAATTTAAAAAATATCGTCACACAACCAATCCACAATAAACAAGCAGGCATCATGCTAGAATTAAAATCCCACAATTATTTCCTTGCACACATTATTTCGATCTTACTATTATATCTGACTATAACTCTTTTAGTTATTGCCAACATAAACTACTAATATAGCAAACTCCTCTAAATTAATATTTGAAAGGAGCCTTTACATTAGTGTCTCTCCAATGGATTCATTATAAGCAGCCTTGTGTTCCTGTTCTGCATTAATATATTTATTTTTCTTCACTTGCAGTTTAATTAATTCTAGTTTAAGACCAACCATGCATCTTGTAATGATGCACACTTTGTTGAGCTTAATCGGATGTTGCAATGTACTCTAACCATAATTGGTAAAACCATACCGGCATCGAAATCGGGCATCATAACAATTTGATCACATTTTAAAAGATAAACTTAGAATTGTATATCCTCAGAGATGAAGCTTGAAAATAAACTAACATAAGGCCATCAACAACAAAATTATGACCAAGAAAAAAAGCGTCAATAACAACCACCACTAGTCTCTTCATCACCCTCATCTTCACCGAGGATTCTGGTAGGCAGCGCTAAATTCAAAGGCATTTGGCATTGGCATGATTTTTATTCTGCCAATGGCCTATTTTTGTTCAACAAGGTACGTATTTAAGGTAAGTGTTTCATGTGTGACTTAATGGTTGGGCTGAGCTTCATTATAATATAAATAATTAAATAGTAAAAAAAGATGACAAGGCAATCCATGTATTATAGAAGTTTATCAACTATTGGTCGGGTTCCGCTGAATATTTTGATAGTCGAGTCCTATAATAGAAGGGGTTTCACATCCCCTAAGATGATAACTAAAAGTATCACAATATAAAACTTTTTTCTTTTTTATTCAAAGGGAGGCAAAGCCAAAAATAGCAAAAAATACAAACAAGTTAAGGGACTAAAGAATACTCAACAATCATCTTAGGGGATGTGAAACCCTTTCTATCATAATTTAAAGAGTTACAAAGCTAACGGGAGCATATCAATAGTACAACTATCGAGAAACTTTGTCATTTAATCTGTACACCTATTTGCATTTGCTTCCCGATTGAAGAATTTTAAAAATAAATTCAGTATCTTCATGTACTGTTTAATATCATAAAAGAAAACTAACATTTTATGTACTGTAATAGATTTAATCGATGGATGTGCTAGTTCCACTGCGTGTGTCGTAAATCTAAGTGCACAATACAGTTTTGTGCTCTGTTAATTCACAGCCTATAACCTTTTTGATTGATATGCTAAAGAGAGTTCTCTCTGTTTCTTGTATCTGATACTAATAGAACGTTCATCGTTCTATTAGTATATTGGGCTTATATACCCAGTGATGGGAAGTTACCCAACTTCCCACACTTGGGTCTAATGGGTCGGGTCTGCCCATCTAGGGCGACCCAGAATCCAAATCCAACACCAATAAATATAACGGAAACAATACCCTTACTGACCTCTAAGCGTCCTCTTACAGTCTTCCACCAGTAGTGTTAACGAGCTATGGGAATAAGTGAAAATGTTCGATTCTTGCTTAAGCACTAAGCCAATGTTATGAACAGCTTGAGACACATGCAACCCCGTTAACAAGCATAATCCCATGTGCCACGTGACACGGTCCTCGCGACACGGTCCTCGCATCAAGTGTGGTGAACAGAGGGGCACCCAACACACAAGTGCAACTTCTATGTATGTATTAAAATAGAGTGGTATATAACAATACTCTTTCTTATATTCAAGCGTTTAGCTAGCTTAGAGGTTTTAACCTATACAAGATATACCTATTGTGCACTAGCATTTTATTGGTATCCGTAATACAGGTGAATATTGGTATCAAACAGTCTTGGACTAATTTTATTGATGTATTTTAGCTTATCAACTTAGTGTGGTTGGTTGGTTGGTTCCATCCCTAGTTTATAGGCAATTTGCGGTTGACCCATGACAAGTAGCTTCACGCACTTATATTTGTTATGTATTGACCTTTATTGTCAATCATATATGTGAAAGTTGCGACCCTGTTGTCGACCTGTCTTGAATTAATAATATTGATTCATTTTAGTTTGTCGACTTTGTAAAACTAGTTGGTAATCGTACAAGTAATTTACAATTAACCTGTAATAAGTAGTCGCAGTGTAAATTTGCTCACGTAGCTATGTATGTATAGACACGTGTCGATATGCGGTAGGGTGCCACATGACAAGTACCTAATAGGCATGTGCCGCCGCGCAACAGGACAAGCTTGTGAGTATAGTTCGGGTGAAGTCTGAAACCGGGCTTTTCTTAAGACCCACTAATAATAGGAGCATGCCAATTAATTATGGCCATGAGATTTAATTATTATCTAAGTTATGATAAAAGTGCTTAGAAAAAGATAGATTCTCAACGGTGAAATGACATATTGGTAACGACTAATGATGTGTTAGAATTGTGGAGTTTCTTTTTATCGTGCTTTATGTTCTTCATAATCACTATGCGCTACACCGTAATGAGGATTAATTTTCATGATTATGTTGACAGGTAAAGTCGTTGCTCGTTAGGTTCCAGAAGGAGGTAAAAGTGCGGAATGGTCTAAACTTTTTGAGGCGTTGTTTTGTAAAAATAAATTTGTTTATAATATTATAATTTTATGAATAAGATTAGAATTATAAGAAAACAACGTAAATATTTCACAATTATTAGATCCTTTCATAAGAGAATCTTCACTCGTCGTTTTGGTGGGTGCAAAACAACTTTAAACTAGTGTAAAGGGTATTATAAGTACTGGATTTAGAATATTTTGAGAAAATTAAACAGTTTTGAAAATTAAAATTAGTTTTCTAATTAACGCTCTTTTTTATTGTAGCTAGCGAGTTTCACTAATAAGAAGACTCAACATTCAGTCAAGTCATGCGCTAACTTGTTTGGAAGGGACGTGTTTGAGGATTAAAAAAATAGAAATACTTTAAAAAGATATTGTAAGATTAGTGTATAACGTTCATAAACGACCGAGAGCAGATCCACCCTAGTCTGTAAACCCATAATATTGTTGCATAAAGATGTCTTGGTAAGGCATTATCCTTTTTAAATTTATAGTATTATGTCAATTTTTGGTGTTACATTTCCTTCATCATTTTGCTAATATGAAATTTGATACTAGGTTATATTGTAGTAAACTTGCGATAGAAAAATCGAGTAAGAAACTTTTAGCGTAGTTAGGTTAGATCTAAATTAATTTACATAAAGAGCCCATTAACTCCATATTATGAAACTAAATTGCAAATTCCTTCTGTTCACAATTATCTTAATGCATCACAAAACCATTTTATACATAATTATTAGAGATATGGTTGTTGTAAGTTAGGAAATTAATTAGCTTAGCATGTAATTAGGTAATTTTCTTGTAATTTCTTTCTTCGTGTTTTTTTTCATTGATCTCATATCATGTATATATTAATTACACTTGATGGGTAATGCAATTAAAGTAAGGTTCTTTTTTTTGTTGGCTAAGAAATGAAATTACATGAAAATCTCACAAATTACGTACAAGTATCTATTCCACTACTAAAAGTAACTATTCTATTCAATACAAGTGTTAAACTCAATACCATATTCGTCCTGACTAACATGCAAGGGCGAATATAGGATTTTATTTGCGTAGGTGTTATAACATACATTAAATGTTTAGATGCAAAAAAATATATGTTTTCCCCATGAGAGCTATTTTATTTTTCAATTTAAAAGATACACTAAAAATACCCTATAAGCATTTACATTTTTTTTTTTTTAAAAAAAAAAAATCAGGTCATTGAGAAGAGTGAGATAATCTCTAGTCTCTACTCCTTCAAAGACGTTCTCGTATTGCTTTTTTTTTTTTTTTTTTTGTAGAACGCTCGGCAAGTGAAAAAAAGTGTTTAGCTGAAGCCAAAAGCAGGTTGATCACCCGCTTCATTTGCCAAATGAATGATCTTTGCTTTGTAGGAACAACAAAATTAAAATAATCATCTCGTCTTTTCTTTCTATATGATGCGGAGTCCATACTTCTCTAATAGAGTGATTGTTCGAGAGTTTGACTCTTAAAATAGTGCAAATTATCTTTGCTAGACCATAGGCACGTTAAAGCCTAAGGCCCTAATAAACACCCTAGATCGTGGATAACATCAAAGTAATTTTCAGACCCTTAAATCTAGGTTGAAAACTACTTGTGGTGTTGTTAAGTGATAACTTGATAGCTAAAATAATGTACAAAAGACTGAATTATTCATGTAATGTGACTGCGCAGATTTTTGGATAACATAATCAAATAAGTGCATATATAGTCAACTTTTTTGTAGCAAACCTAGGAAGTGAAGAATCACATGAGTGTGTGTTGGATGTGCGATTATATTATTCAGGTTCAGAGCTGCTAGATACATTGCACGGGGTGAACAAAAGTATTTTAAACCTAACAGATTTGTACAAAATTATTTTTTTAATTTGGATAGCTTTGTCTTTTTCTGATCTCAAAGTGAACACTCATATTTATTTCAGAATCTTAAACAATTCTAAGAACATAAATAATAATTAATGTTGTACAAGCTAGAAAAAACACTTTGAGCTGCCCAGTTATACAAATGATGAAACGAATTAATCATGATATGCAAACGATAATTAACCTCAGTGGTTAGGGTAATATCTCACATTAGTGGGAGGCATAATGTAAATAAAATTTATAAGTCACTATTCTGATTTTTAAGGTATATAATTCGTGTTAATGGTGGCTAGCTAGTTATCGCTGAGGTAATGATCTACTTCTTCACATTCACGGTGCAATGCATGTAGTTATTTATAGACGGAAGAATCATAGGGATTGTCGAATCAGTAGCAATAAACTTGATTTTAAGAGATATATATACAAAACGCCGTAAAATAATACCTAGAGCAATAGAGAGTTTCGCTGCAACACCTATTATTCTAACTAATTGTTCATAATAAACTTTGAATCCAAAACGGTTACTCTTAAACTATTGTGATCATCAACAATTGAATATATAATTAATTAGATGAAAGTAAAGATAATCTAAGGTTTGCAGAAACTGCTTGTCGGGATAAAGAAAAAAATATTCCAGTTTTCAAATGGGAAATACATCATCCATGTTCATTTGTCTATGTCAGATGTGTTTTTTGTTTTGTTCTTCTTTGTCAGTAGTGGTATATATAATATTCTTGCAAGTTCAGGGTTTGGATTCTATTTGGATCAACAACCATCAATTTTTATATTAAGCAGGATGAAACTGCGCTGCGTGTTAACATCACAAGGAATTCCATTGTCTAGTTTCACAACTTGAACCCGTAACTTTAAATCAATATATGATGATAATTTTTGTTTTGTCGATACAAGGGAAACTAAGCCGTTGGGAACTAAACTATCATCTGAGAGGAAGTCTCCTCTTTTATCTTTTTCCAAGAGGAGTACTTCTTGTTGTACTGTTATGTGCTCTATGATAGCAACCCACAAGAGAAATTGATGTCCGTAATTAACTATCCAATCAACACATTAATTAATTAACATTCTGAAACATATGGGTGAGATAAACTCCGCCATGTACTGAAACATGTGGGTAAAATAAATTCTATCACGTGTTAACATCATAAGGAAATTGCATTAGCTAGTTCCACAACTTTGAACTCGTAACATTTAGATCATATGATGATCATTTTCCTATTTCAGTAAGATTCTCCCTTCAAATGTGCAATAGCATAATGTAGAAGAAATTATTTCAAACTTAATGGGTTTTTTTTTTTTTTTTTGGTCGGAAGCTTTTTGGGGTTTGGGAGTTAGATAAAAGGTTTAAGTGTTATGCAACCAATCATGTGCTCTCAGGGACTTCATTTCACACGCGTTAAGGGTTAAACTCTAACACCATGTTAAGAATTATGAGATTTCATTCTAAATAATTGATGCTAAAAGGAGTAGTCCAACTTAGAAGATGGTCTTGAATTTATAAACTTTAATTGTGAAGTGGTGCAAGTATATATTCTTACAAAAATAGTACTCTTGTTAGCTTCGAAAGCGTGTAAAACCTAATTACTTGAAGATAAATTCTTGTCGAAATTTAGATCGTGACCCGACTTGTGATTTTTATTTTTGTTTTTGTTTTTATAAATAAAGACGAAGAAATTATAAATTCAATTTGCGCTTTTAAGAACTTTAAGTAGGTAGTTATTGATAACCCCGTATTACGAGTTAATTATTTTTTGTCACGTTATTGTTTCTTTTTCGAATTATCATAAGTTAGTAACTTTACATTGATATTTTTTTGTGTAGCTTCCGAGGAAAATAACCTAGAACAGAAACTGCCAATAGCTAAAATTAAAGTAGAAGAAAACTTCCACATATTATATTCTTGTCAAGCTACTGAAGAAAACAAACGGCGCAACGCACTCTAAGACACGGTTTTATAAGTGAAAAACGTTCTCTAATGTGACAAAAGTTGTGTTCAGATTTATACACAAAATAAGGGAGAATTGTACAAATGGTCCCAATTATTTTTTAAAATTTTTAAATTCATTTTTATTATTTAAAATTAGTCAACTCAATCTTTATTATTTTTTAAAAAAAATTAAATTTATTTCTATTGTTCAAAATTAGTCAATTTAGTCCCTATTATTTTTTAAAAAATTTTAATTTTGTTAAAAAATAATGGTCATGTATGTAGAGGTTAAATTGATTAATTTTAAACAATAAAGACAAATTTAAAATTTCATGAAAACAAAAAGTACCATTTGTACAATTCCCTCCCCAAAATAACATGTAAGAAGTAATTAATTTATTAGTATTTTGGCCATATAATTACTAAATAATTCTCACCGCTTAAAAGCGTGTGCCAGTTGTCTTGGTATATGAGAGAAAGTTGTCAAACAGAGAGAAAATAAACTGGTGAGTGAGTCAACGGTAATATGGTTAATCTTCAGTTTTTTTGGCAGTTAACTAGAAAATCCAATACACCGCCCTCTTGGGAAGGTAATATATTCATCTAGAAGTTCATTCTATTGTTTTTTTTTTTTTTTTATAATTAAATAAAGAGTACTGTTGTATATATGCCCGGGTAATGTTTTCCTCTTCTTAATTATATAATATACTTTCTTATTTTTTAAAGAAATTTTTGATATTTTATATATGAATTATTATTATACAAAGGAGATGTGAAGGATCACTCAAGTAATATAAAAGGGAGGGGGGGGGGGGGGGGGGGGGGGGGGCATCTGTATAGTAGAAAATTTTCTCATGTGCCAAAAATTACTCGACGATCGATCATAGCTTGGTTTTGTTTTCCTCAATATGCTCTCAATCTAGGCAAGAATTTATCCACCTCTTACGTTCAAAAAGAACATGACTTGGAGAGGAGAGAAATAAAGAGACCTCAAATCATAATCATGATATGAACGATGATTTTTTTTTTTTTTTTTTTTATAACAGAGGTCGAACCTGGTTCAAATTTAAGACTCTAATTATAACAAATTCGCTACTTTCTCTCCATTCTTAGGTGTATGAAGATGAATGTTTGCTAATAATACTATATCACCATAAATTTATTATGCGATGCTTTTTTTTTTGGGTCAAAGCATAATTCATTCATAAAAGATTACAAACGAAGAGATGGATGTCACACTCAAGTAAATACATAAGACGAGATGGTATACAAAAAGTTCAATCTAACGACAAATTTTTTCTAAATTTACTTTTTGCTATCCAATCAAAAGACTGATTAGTCGTCCTCCTAATGCATCAGAACTCCACGCATGATCAGTTCCCAGCCTCAATCTTCTGGATATCATCAACCAATTGAAACAAGACATCATCAAACATGGTGGGTCATAGGGCATTTTTGTTTTTGTTTTTTTGGGAAAAGAAAAGAGGGAGATAAGCCAACTGTTTTCTCTTGAAAACTTTCAAGAACTATAATTGAAAACGTGAGTGAACGAAGATTAAGATTCTCCAATGCGTAGTTAAAGGAGTCTTACCTTTTTTAACAGACAAAACCGCGTTAATAACAGCTTGCTTTTACACATTCATCATAGTGGCTATTTCATATCATGGTTGTAATAACGACTTAGTCTTATAGTTGTCATGTCTCAAATGCCAAGATTCGAGTTTAATACTCAAGAGCTCTTGAGTAAAATGAACGAGTAATTCGACTTCGATTTTGAACTCTATTGTATACAAAAAAAAAAAAAGTAAGTTTAAATGTCTCGAGTTTGAAATTTATTTTTTAAAATACTTAATATCTAAATAATTACACACTCTGCCTTCTTTTAAAATACTTAATATCTAAATAATTACACACTCTGTCTTACATAAAACTTTCAGAATATGATTAACCTCTAGATCTAAAATTACTGCTTCTATATATACCCAGTATTGATCATAATTTACAAGAACTTTATGTAGTCTTAGTAAGAGGGGGAAGGGTTAAGGATTTACCTGATGTGAGATATTACATTGTTTGAGGAACCCTAGATGTTTAAACTCATAATATTGTTATAAACTACTCTCATATCATGTTACATGTATGTAATAATCGTGTTTTTAAGTGCAATAACGACCGAAACTGTAGTTCAAATTTAAAACTTATGATGATAGTAAATTATTATCCGATCATTCCAGTCAATACTCATGAAATATCCGTAGTAAGAGAGAAGGCCCTGAAAGAGTGGAAGGCAATTTCCACAAGAATTTACAGACAAAGAAATGGAGACTTACCAAATATTCTAATAGGAAAGTTTTGTGGATTCCATACATAGAATATTTTTTCTTCATTTCTTTCCATGATGTGGATTGGTTGTTTTGTTACGGAAGTTTGAGAGGAACCAATTACTCTCTCTTTGTCTTATATTGACATCTTTATTCTATATAAGACTCATAACACACCCCTCTCAAAACCTCCCTTCCCCTACAAAAACAAACATATATAAAACAAGATTCACTTTTACTATACTTCTTGTAAGAAAGCTTTGTTGTTTAGAAATGGAGGAGATGACCTCTTTATGGAGTTATCAAGAGGTTTGTCATGTTTCACGTATTGCTTGACTTTTTTTTTTCTTTTCTTGAAATATTGTTTTTACGATAGATAATTTGATTCATTTCTCATTGATATGTTACTTGTTTTGGCTTCGACATGTTTACTGTTGTCTTCAATGTGAAAAGTTTCTACATGCAGTGTCATTGTTTTCTTTAATTTCAAGTTGGTCTATTATATTGCTTTCTTTCTTCTGCTAGTTTTTGTTCAAACATGATCTAGTGGAGATCTTTGATGTCTACTAACTTGTCAACACAGAGCAGTGGTGGAGCTAGGGAGGGGTCGGCGCCTAAAGTTTTTTTTACAAAAAAATTTACGTAGTATCGTTAAAAAAAAATTAATGTCATTAAAAAAATTAATATAGTATCGTTAAAAAAAGTTACTGTCCCCCCCCCGCCCCCCTATTTTTTTCTTATTTAAATCTTGACACCTCAATTTTAAACTCCTCGCTCCGCTCCTGACACATAGCTTAATCAATTAGCTCAACATGTTTAAACCCGTGGTGACAATAGTAGAGGATTCAACAATTTACGATCATCTTTTGCCCTCCATTCTTGTTGAAAATGACGCTTCATTGTTCATGTTGTTTTTGCTTGTCTTTGTCTTGGTTTTTATAATCTTCTGCATCTTCCTCGAAAGTATTAGAACTCTCTCTCTATTTCTCTCTGAATATTCAAAACAAGGGCTGCTAAGGGATTTTAATAAATAGTGAAGTCTTCGAAGCCATTTCTATTTTTTATATAGTTACGGTTTTTTTTTTCTTAATTGGTCTCACCTGATACGATAACGCTTATTTTAGTTTAGTTTAATTTAGTTCATCGTCTCTCCTGTTTTTGGGTAAAAAAAATTATTATATTGCACCCCTTTTATTATATGAGTGCACCTGTTTACCCTTCTTCCTTGTAAGTACGTCCGATGACCCCTGACTCGTGGCTCTACCCCTGCTTCCAATCCGTCCGTGTTTCATGTAATGGCTTTGTTCGGTAAAGCGAAGCACATCATGTTCTTTATGAACCGAGACATGTTTGTTTCAAGACTTTTTGAGATGGTAGAAATTTTTTCCCGTGTTGATGGGGCTTCAATATTTCAAAAATTTAATCATTTGAAGTAAACTCACTGTTAAATTGTTGATTTTCTAATTGAAAACTTTTTGTTGACTTAATTGTCTTAGGTCACTGCACTGATGTTGATATACTTGAACTTGTCACAGGTTCAAGCTGTACTTTGAATGTCATACATTTATGCTTAAGAATGTCTGGTGTTCATATTAATATATGCATTCTTGTTTATCGGTCAAAATATTTAAACTCGTATTGACAGTAGTATAACGCCTAATCAATTGATCTAAATTACTTAAAGTCAACTTAACAATAGTAGTGAATTCAAGTAATTATAAACTAAATACAAATATTTTACAGAACCGTTATTGGACGGAGTCTTACAATGTCGACCCCACCTTGTGGAATAATGTTTGGTTTGGTTTGACTTGATTATTCTTGTTCGTCTACTAATTCATGCATATGCAACATGCTATTTAGCCGATCCCATCTAATGGGTAAGACTTTCTTTCGCTGATGATGATGTGATTTTTGAACTGGCAGAGCATAGATGAAATGAGGCAGAAGCTTCTATGCACAACTCTTGAATTTGAACAATTCAAAGCTGAAGCAAGTGAGGAAATAAGGAAGAAAAGTGAATATGTAAAACAACTAATCCAACTCTTGAAGACAACTTGCCATGAAAGAGATGAAGCAAGAGATCAGCTTCAAAAACTATTGAACAAATTCATGCCCTCAACAACTTTTCCTCAGCTTCAAGCTGAGAGTCCTCAGTTAAAAGCTACAATGGCAAATTCAAGTATAACTGAATCAAACAGTCTGTCTGAAACATACAACTGTTACAATTCACACGGTTCATCTCCTGTTGATTCATTTTTTGACGCTGTCTCATCTCCTGAATTCTCAAACGTCAACCAGCCTTTGTTTCAGGACTGTAATGGCAGGGGAACAAGGAATCTGGTGACTGTGGAGGCGCCAAAAATTGATCGCGCCTCGTTGATTATTGAAAATCTTGTCAAGGGAAAACCTCTGCCACAGAAAGGGAAACTCCTGCAGGCTGTACTTGATACATCACCACTGCTTCAGTCACTTCTTGTTGCTGGTCCACTTCCAAAGTGGAGTAATCCTCCAAAGCTTCAGCCTTTTCAGATTCCACCATTTTCGATCAAAAGCAGTGATGCTGAGACTCTCTCTCAGAAACAACCATCTGCAAATTTGAGCCATGGGGGGGCTTCAAGATCTCTGAATTCTCAGGCTTCTGTTCAGATGTATTGTGGATCTTCCCAGATGTTGTCGGCGCCTATGTTCGGGTTTTCCCCTTCTGGATCTTGTTTAGGCACTGACAGGTTGATATCTGCAGGTGCAAATTTTAACGACTTTGTTTCACTGAGCAAGAGACAGAGGTTACAGTGAGATTGGAAGGATGCTATATCCTTCAAGTTTTTGTATAAAGCAGACTACAGGGTGGTGTAAATGTGACACATTTTTTCGAGTTTGAACAGTATAGCTTTCTAATATGATCAGTTTCATTCCTGTCTTTTAATCTATATGTATGTTCCAGTAATCATTTTGCTTGGCAAACTGAAAAAAAAAGTGCATTGCAGGCGACCTTGTAAAAGACAGCACGTTGCATGAAGCCTAGAGTGTACTCAGAATTACGCGAAACCTCTGTTTAATCATCATTCTATATTATACGCAAAACTTAGGTGCTCTACAAATAAACCGATGTTAACACAATCAAGCGAAAAGTACTCATTCCGTAATATACAGTAAAAGAACTCTTTAACAGAATTCCATCATTTCTGTAACTTCAGCATATCATGCCTATAAATCCAACCTCCTCTCTGCACCTCAAATCTTCACGTTAGGATCCATGGGTGTACGATGCTACAGCGAAGCTGCAGCATGTTTCGAGAAAAAGGCACGCTACAATGGATAATCTAGATCAAGAGAAGTTTACTCTCAGGCTGGATTTCAGTGAAATTGAACAATACTTTTAGTACATTCATCAAGATATATTAGAATTGTAACTTTAGAAAGTCTATACAGTAAAGATTCAGTTGAAAACGAAATTGAGCGCTTTTAATGCGCTGTATCTCTCTGTATCAATTGATTCATCACAGTTTCCGTATGTAGATACACGTAAAACAATGAATTCCATGATCAAAGTGATCTGAAATTTTGTGTTGTTCTAAAGAATGAGAAGAGCTATTCTTTTAAGAGTAAAATAGCAACTAATAGTTCAATTTTCCTGTGTTCCTTTGGTTGGCTCTTGTTTACCTATATCTGGACTGATTAATTGTCCTCGTATATCAGATCCGTATACATGTCCCATCTTTATTCTTTTCGTTTCCAGATATCTCCTGTTCTCCTCAGTGATGGACGTCAACACTGGTACGCGTCCAACTACTGCTAAACCATAGCCCTTTAGACCGGTGAACTTGGCTGGGTTGTTTGTCATTAGCCGCATTGTACGGACTCCTATGTCCCCCAGTATCTATTGTCACAAGAAGAAAAAGTAATGTTAATGCTGATGAAACTTCACTTGGTAACCTTTAGCAAAACAAGAATAATCATAGAACAGCGCGGAATTAACAATATTCCTGAGAGTGGAAAGACAATCAAACTTACTTGAGCGCCAATACCATATTCACGTGCATCTGCAGCAAAACCAAGCTCAAGATTTGCTTCAACTGTGTCATGTCCTTGGTCTTGCAAATTATAGGCCTGAAGCTTGTGTCCCAGCCCAATGCCCCGTCCTTCATGACCTCGGAGATAAACAACAACCCCTCTACCAGCTTGCTCAATCAACTGCATAGCCAAATCTAACTGGTTTCCACAATCACACCTCTGTGATCCGAATATATCCCCTGTCAAACACTCAGAGTGAACCCTTACTAGGACATCCTGTCCATTTCCGATATCTCCCTGACAATTTCCATAGAGAACGAGGAATATTGAGTTTGTTTCTTTTTTGGAGCATCATACTGCAGTGCTTTATGAGTAAATGTGTTTACCTTAATGATGGCTATGTGTTCCGTTCCATCAAGTTTTGAGCGATAAGAGTAAGCCTGAAACAAGCCCCATTTAGTTGGCAGACGTGAAATTGCAGTCCTTTCAACCAGTTTTTCCCTCTTTCTCCTATACCTAAAAGAAGTTGAATGTGACTATTGCGCCAAGTTAATCATCGAAGAAAATGTATCATTTTTTTCAATTTGATCGCTGAAAGAGGACAACTTAATTGCAGCAAATTAGACGCTCGATAAGCTAAATATGTTCACTTTGGAAGTTGATAAACTCGGGTTTAACTACTTATGTTTTTTATTTTTCTATCTTCATTGAGAAGTTTGGAGTGATCTACGACAAGAGTTGACTGATTGGTGCATCTTACTTGATCAATGTCGTAAATAAAACAATAAGCAACTACATTTGCTTCTAATCATCATCAAGAGCGTCTGAACCATAGATAAAACAATATTGAAAAAACTTGCCTAATTAAATCAGTAATTGAGACCATCGGAATGTTGTGATCCAATGACAACTTTCTCAAACTCGGCATGGATGCGATAGAGCCATCGTCTGCATCAACTATAGCTGAAAGAAGAGACACCGGTTGCAGGCCAGCCAACATAACTAGATCTACAGATGCCTCAGTATGACCAGCTCTCCTTAGTACTCCACCATTCCGATACTTGAGAGGAAACACATGACCAGGCCTTTGGAAATCTTCTGGTCTAGACGAAGGAGAAGAGAGTGCAAGGACAGTTTTCGCTCTGTCTGAAGCCGATACACCAGTGGAAGTGCCAACTTTCGCATCCTAATAATCAAATTGACATCCTTAGATAACCTCAATCGTCTCTATCATATAGTTACTCTAGAAAAGCTATTGAATGAGGGACAATTAGACGAGTCACCTTACCACTGTGATGGTGAAAGAAGGAGAAGAAGAATCGTCTTCCTTATCAGGCGACATAAGAGGGAGCTTTAACCGCTTAAGATCCTCGCCTTTCATGCCTACAGAAACAATCCCTGATCCGTGCTTAATCATGAATGCAACAGCCTGAGGACTCGCATAAGATGCTGCCATCACAAGGTTTCCTTCAATATCCTCATTTTCGTCATCTACAACAATCACAAACTAGAAACAGTTTCATCATAGTAATTAGTTTGGACGTTGATTTGTAAACAAAATACTAAGAGCAGACAAAGTTAAAACAACAAATGATGAAACCAATTCGAACCTTTCCTTGGCGCAATGCAGCAAGAGCCTGTTCAATCGAAGTGTAACCTCCTGAGGGGCAATCAGGATCACCCTCCGCATCACTGACAAAGAAGTCAATTGTTTCAGGAGTTATCTCAGCATCCAGCGTTCCAAATGTTGGCAAACAAGACTCATCCATGGCACCACCTAACAACGATCCGTTTGATGAGCTCTCATCAGATAAATCCCCTGATAAACCAATTGCACAGTAAGTGAAACTGGAAGGTCTGTGTCTGCATATTCCAAAAGATTGATAATTTCCATTGAAGGGCCTGGATCGCACGAAGAGACGAGGAAACAATGAATGCTGAAACACAACGCAATCCATCATAAAACAAGCTTCACAATAGAGGTTGGAAAATCTAATTCTTCTGTTTTTGCTACAATTTTCATGGGATGTTGCATCTCAAAGAAAAAGAGACCACCTCTAGTTCTCTCTTTCTTTATCCACAAGTAATATATATATATACAGCAAGTGGATTGCAAGTACAAAAATTTAGAACCACATACATGTAGCCATAAACTACTAACTGACAAGCTAGCATTATGCTTAGCTGTAGAAAAAGTTGAAATCCGTTTGTATTCTTCTGAGCTTTTATTCGCTTCTGATTTGGTACCCGAGCCTCAATTGCAGCCCATAGTTGGCAAGTTAATCTGCACAATATTTGCTTCATGATAAACATGAATCAAAATGGAATTCTCCATGCACATGCAACATCTTTAACTCCACATAATATTTTTCAAAATATAGGGTAGGTAGTTTGACCGGTATCATAACCTGATAACAGAAAATTCAAATATAAATTCGCATGAGTCATATGAATTCCAGAAACATTTCTGCACCATGTCATGAGCTCAGATCACTCGTGCAACATCCAATCTTTAGAGGTTAGGGATGGAATCAGTCTATTACACTAGGTCAACAAGTATAAAAAATCTAATATGACCGATTCTAAATGGATATTATACTTTAATTCATAATAGCATAAATAAGTGCGTCGTATATGATTTAAAACCTTTCAATTAAGTGCTAGGATATCGGAAATTGTGGACCGTGACATCAAGATAGTGGCACATATATACTCCAATAGCTACCGTAATTACATTATGAGACAATGAACTTTATGACAATATTCAATTTCTTATAAAGCACACGACTTTCTATCTATGAACCCGTGGTGACGCGAGATCTCGAGTCATTGCCACATTGGCTTCTTGTTTTTAGGGGTGCAATTTATCTTTTTCTCTTTTTCCATAAAACTTGTTTGTTCCAAGGTGCTTATGAGGATATCTAGAAAGAGTTTCGATTAAGGGATATCATTGTGTTGTTCCAAAACTATCATTGTGTGACATTTCAAATTTTTGGTGGAATGTTTAAGTAACAATTTATTATAATTAAAGATTTTGAGTTCGCATTACAATTTCAACCTTCATTGTACAAAAAAAAAGTGTTTTTCAATTTTCTTATTTTCCTTCAATTGAGTCTGATTCGCAGCTGATTGTTAGTCTGATGAAGGGGCCAACACCTCCCAACAATCCGCTCAAATGGTTAATTGAAGACTGCAAATACATGTTACTAATGAACTCTAAGTTTCATATTGAGCACGTTTATCGTGAGGCAAATGATTGTGCGGATTGACTAACTAGCAATGCCCTCAATTGGTCACATGGAGCCCATACTATGGACACTATTAGCTAGCTCTAGCAATGCTCTCAATTGGCCACCTGGAGGCGACACTGTGGATGCTATTCCTTACTTTCTTTTAGTGTTATTAAAAAATGACAAAAGAAATTAAATGTCCCCTCAATTAATAGTTGTATAATTATGTAGCGCGTCTATGAGGCCGACTCAGAATTTTACTTGGTTGGTAAGGAATCATTTGAAGTGTTACTTATACTTGAAGTTGAGGAACAGGAAGTGGTAGGACACATGATGTGATTGAACAAGCCTACAGAAATCTTACCCAACTAACTTGTTGTCATCCTTTTTTTTTTTTTTTTTTGTCATTTGTCACTTATTTTATGAGATTGCATGTCTCGTCTCTTTTTATGATAGATTAACGTCTGGTTGAGTTATACATGTCATCTGATTTATGAGATTAAGTTACTTCCGTCACAATCTTATTCATACATTTTAATTTAAAACTTTATACGGTTTACATATCAAAACGGAGTTTAAATGAACATAATATATTTTTGTTGGCTAAACAAACTAAATAATATGTGGTGAAGGAAGCATGGAATATAATTATGAGTCTTAACATTCTTCTATGATTCATCTATCATCAGCTACATTAAGCTCTATTATTATGCTTCTTTCCTCTTGGCTGTTTGCGATTTCTCTCTTCCTGAAAAACCCAATATCTATTTGCTATAGCTATGTGGAGGATAAAGTCATATATTCCTTATGTTACTAAAGCATTTTGGAATTGAGAAAAGCCTACAAGATGCTATGAGTTAAAGGAATCTTTTTATGTCATGTCTCTAAAGAATTGTTCGATTTCTAAGCAAAAACTAATTCAAGAAACAAAATACTTTAACTTTCATATATTATATATTAACCCAAGCATGATATTTGTATATATACTGTTGCTTAATTGTGTCTCTCGAAAACTATTGGGACGAGGAGTTAAGGATAAGCTAGGAATTCTGGATCGAAGAAGAAGAGATAGATCAAAATATGGTGCGCAATTTTAAATTTTCTAAAAATGAAAATAAATTGGTCCCAATAATTGTTTTTCTCAACCTACAAAGCCAATGGTTTCCAATGGTATGGATGTAAAGCAATTCAATTATAGAGGCTCCCTTTGTTTGTTGTAAAATAACTTGTTAGTGGAAAATATTTTTCTAAAAAATGAAATATTTCCTACTGTTTGGTTGTCACACTAGAAATATTTTCTGGTGTTTTGATATAATGCTAAAAAATTAATTAAAATTATTATTTTATTAATTTTTTAAAATTATTAATAATTTATCACTATTAATTTAATTTATTAAAATTATCAATTAATTAATAAAATTTTAATTAATAGATAATCAATAAATAAATTAATTAATTATTCAATTATTTATTATTTATTTATAAAATTATCAATTTAAAAATAAATTAGTTGAATAATTAATTAATAGCTAATAAATGAATAAAAATCTTAAATTAATTAATTAATTAATTAGTTATAATTAATATTAATGTAATTTGATTTTATTAATTATTAATACAATTAATTAATTAGTCATTAAATTAACATTAATTTATTTTTTATTATAAATTTATAAGATATATTAATTATTAATATAATTAATTAATTTATTATTAAATTAAAATATATTAAATTTTTATTATAAATTTATCAAATATAAATTTATTAATTATTAATTTAATTAATTAGTTATTCATTAAATTAAAATTAATTAATAATTTATTATTAAATTAATTACTTTTTATTAAATTAATTAATTTTATTTAATAATAATTAATTAATTTTTTTTATTCGAAAATATTTTTTGATTGACCAATTTTTCAATGTTGCTAAACACCAAAAAATTAGAAAAAATATTTTTCAAGAAAATATTTTACAGCAAACAAATAGAGCCTGAATTGGGGGGGAAAAAAAAGAGCCAATAGTGAAATGTTGTATGTTCAAGAAAAAAGAAAAAGGAAAATTGAAATTCGAAGTTCTAACGGACTCTTGGAAATATGTATAAGAGAAAAGATTTCAACAACTATATGCATTTTGCTTCTTGGAATTTTAATTTAACAATATCCAAATTCATAAAACCTTTACTTTTGAGTATTAATGGAGCAAGTCGAGAACAAAAAAGCACATGATTGATCAAGCAACATTCAATTAGACTGAAAGGAACTCATAAACAACAAATTGTTAAATCATTAAGAATAAGTCAAACAAGAAAACTATAATTCAATAAAAGCAAACAAAAAGAACGACTCTACTTTCACATATACAACTAAAGGCATACTAACATGCGTATACGTGAAATGATTTGGATCCTCTCTAATTATGGGGTAATTGAAGGATCTTCCAATTACCTTTTAATAGAGTAGTGACACATCACTTCCATTTAAAATAAATAGTTAGATTTGTGCCATTTTTTTTTTTTTTTTTTGTTCAAGAGATTTGTACCACTTCATGGATCACTTATATACCTAACATCAAAAGGATATAATTTTATACATCTTTATAAAAAGCTGATTTTTTTTATAAAAAAAAAAATATCTATATATATATATATATATATATATTATTGTAATCATATTATTTATTTCTAAAACTTTCACCCCAAATATTGGAAGTTCTTAAATTATTTGGCACCAAGACCCTAAATCTAATAAAACGATCGATAATATCCTCAAGTACAGTACTTTTTTGCCCTCCACTAAAAGGCAAAGCACACTACTCTTTGTTTGTGATACTGTGGTGATGTACCGATATTTCCAATCATTGCCTCATTAATTTCTTATTTTTAGTTGGTGAAGGCAATTTTTTTTTTCTCTTTTCCAAATATTTTTACAAAAGAAACAATTTTTTGATTTTTTTTCTCTTTTCCATTTTTGCAAAAGAAACAACCTTTCGTATAGCTCTCATTGTTCTGACCAAAAACTTCTTATTGCAAAGTACCTAATTAAGGGGCTATGTATTAATAAGAGTTTTGATTAAGGGCTACCCCTTCAATTTAACTTTCATTGTGTCCTTTTTGGTTTTTTTTTTCTTTTTTTCTTCTAATTTTCTACATATAAAAGACATGAAGCAGCAAAACAATACCTCATTTGGTTACGGCAAATTATTCAGTAAGATACAAAGCTACCATTCATTGGTCTTGTATTGTAATGATGCAAAAATTAGTTCATGACCGGTACTTATTCAGTCAGTCAAAATTTAGATATTTTGGACAAAAATTTGTTTGCGTATACAAGGATTGATATATGGTTCTGATGGATGGTTCTTTGCGAGAAAAAAAAAAAAGATAAATGGCACTTAATTATTTTTCGGAGCAAAAATTCTTAAATTAGTGAGTGAGCTTTAGAGAGCTTTAATGGAGATGATGGACTTAATGATAGTGTAGGGGGTCCCGTCGGTACCTTCAAGTTGTAAGGAATTATCGTTACGAGAACCATATTGTAATAAAGTGGATGTTTGGCTTCCAAAAAACCTTACCAAATTAACTTCCTTCGACAGAAAGTTTATACCATCTTGTAATACAAATCAAAATGGATTTGTTCCAAATTCAACTCAGGATTTTTTTTTTTTTTTTTTTTGTTGGTCAACTCAAGATTTTAAACCAATGGGCATATTAATTAATGTTTTGCTGGCTATGCATATTAAACAATATGTCGTGAAGGAAACATGGGCTTTAAGAATTATTTGTCTGAACATTTTTATATGATTTATTTATCACCAACTACATCAAACTATAGGTACCAAAAAGCCAAAAATTGACATTAAACTTTGTTTAGTCTGAATAACCGGCAAGCATGAGCTATTTGAATATAATACTCAATGTACAAACATTAGAAAGCTTCTTAATCTTATAATATGATTTGTTTGCTTCACTTTATATGAGTGGTCAAAAGGTTTAAACATATTAATATATTGTGCCTCTTTCCTCTTGGTTGTTTTGCAATTTTTCTCTACCTTAAGAACTATATATTTCTATATGGAATATAAAGTGATAATATTCCTTATGTTGCTAAAGAAATTTGGAATTTAAAGAAAAAGTCTACAAAGAGGCTAAGAAAGAACTTTAAAAAAAAAAAAAATTTAAGATAGACCTAAACCGTAGAACACATATATATTAAAGAATGTCGTTTGTGAGAATTAATCTCACTAGACCAGAGCCCTATTGGTGAAAGGAATCTTTTTATGTCATGTCTCTAAACAATTGTTCAATGGCAAAGTGAAAAACTAATTCAAGAAACAAAATACATTAACTTTCATATGTTATATATTAAAATAATCGAAATAATTATCCAAATTCACACATAATCGAAATTTCATGTAATAAAATATCCTTCACTTATTTTTTAATCAAACCAAAAAATTCAAGAAAAAAGAAAGAAAATAAAACAACCACGAGGCATATGTTTCAAACACCTATATATTTCTGGATTTAGATTTTCTTATAGTATTATAGTGTTATGAGAGAGATCTAATAATAATAATATATCAATATAAAAATTTAATAATAATATATGCTCATATAATTATGATAAAATCTAAATTCGATATTTTCGGGCCCCGTTCTACGGACATGTCTGGCTTAGATATTTCATGCTAGGCATCTACCAGTACGTGCCTAGACGTTTCGAATTCAAATCACACACTACACTCACAATAAGAGTCCTAAACAAATTCCACCAAATCACAACAGCTGAATCGTAATCAATAACAAACTTATCCCAAATCTTATCTATTTACACTTTTGAAAACCATTATAAATACACACTTTTCACAATCCCTTTGATCATATAAAAAAAAAAAAACTTTCTTTTGCTTTTACTTGAACAAGATTCGAAGAAAAAAAAAATGGAGATTGATCTAGCACCA
This sequence comes from Ehretia macrophylla, assembly GCA_037974665.1. Taxonomy (NCBI): domain Eukaryota; kingdom Viridiplantae; phylum Streptophyta; class Magnoliopsida; order Boraginales; family Ehretiaceae; genus Ehretia; species Ehretia macrophylla. The sequence continues at coordinate 708,959 of CM075782.1, forward strand.
AGATTGGCCAAGAAGGTGTATGGAGGAGACGGTGGGGCCTACTATGCATGGTGTCCTGATGAGTTGGCTATGTTACGTGAAGGTAACATAGGTGCTGCCAAGCTTGCTCTTGAGAAGAATGGCTTTGCTCTTCCTCGTTACTCTGATTCTGCTAAGGTTGCCTATGTTCTTCAAGGTATTGTTTCTCTCTTTTTTTTTGTTTTTTCTGTATATGTTTGATGTCCTTTTAAACCCCTCGTGTTTTATAAAGTTGCATGTCATGTAATATTGTAATAATTTAATGATCTCGTGTTGGATCATTATTTCTTCACTTTATTTTAGATCATTATTACGCTTAACGATTTAAGGTGTAACTTTGACAAAAAAATATGTCTTGGTAGTTTATGTTATTTATGGATATGCATGTTAGTATGCTTGTAGTTGTATATGTGAATTAAACGAGTTTTTATTTTTTTGTTTAATTTTATAGAATCATGGTGTTCTTGTTTGATTTATTCTTGATGGTATAACAAATTGTTGTGTATGAATAATCTTGAGGCTAATTTATGGTTTGATCAATGGTTATTGCATGAAGTCTGTCATAATTGGTCAATTGGTTCAGTCTTGTGTTGTTCTGTTCTGAATTGCTTCAGAGATATAATTCTCAGTTTTAAAGTAGAGTCTATATAAAGACTTCAATACGGTCCTCTTGTAATGTGGGAGGTGCGTGGGCCCACGGGCACCTTTTAATCGGACTGATCTCTCAAATGAGTGACCCATGAATTTGGATGTTTTCAAAATTTTCTTGAAATTCCTGGAAACAAAATGCATATATTTGTTAGGATCGGATATCTTTTGTTATAATTTCTGTTGGTTATAGATCTTCCTCATTATGGTAGTTAAATGATTAAATTTTTGTAACTTTTGAAGATGCTATGGATTTATAGCTACCAATCCTCCTTGCATCTCTATTTGACTTTTGTTTGAGTTATTTAGGTTGTGGAGTGGTTGGAGTTGTCCTCCCGGAGAAAGAGGAGAAGGTTCTTCCAATTAAGAAGGGTGATGCCCTTGCTCTTCCTTTTGGAGTTGTTACATGGTGGTATAACAAGGAGGACACTGAACTAGTCGTTCTCTTCTTGGGTGATACGAAAACAGCCCACAAACCCGGTTCATTTACAGACTTCTTTCTGACTGGCTCCAACGGGATCTTCACTGGCTTCTCGACTGAGTTTGTGAGCAGGGCATGGAATTTGGATGACAGTGTTGTGAAAACCCTTGTCACAAGTCAATCAGCCAAGGGCATTGTCAAGCTTGATGCAGGATGTAAGATGCCTGAGCCGAAGAAAGAGCACCGCAATGGCATGGCATTGAACTGTGAGGAAGCTCCACTAGATGTGGACATTAAGAATGGTGGAAAAGTTGTGGTGTTGAATACTAAGAATTTGCCATTGGTTGGTGAGGTTGGACTTGGTGCTGACCTTGTTAGGCTGAATGGTTCAGCCATGTGTTCCCCTGGTTTCTCTTGTGATTCAGCTTTGCAGGTGACTTATATTGTCAGGGGCAGTGGCCGGGTTCAGGTTGTTGGCGTTGATGGTAAGCGTGTTCTGGAAACAGTTGTCAAGGCTGGAAATCTGTTCATTGTTCCGAGATTCTTTGTTGTTTCAAAGATTGCTGATCCTGATGGCTTGGAGTGGTTCTCTATCATCACTACTCCAAAGTAAGCATCCTTTAAAATTTTCATTTTGCACGCCTTATCTGTTTAACAGTTTAAGCCATGTAATTTTTCTCTAAGTCTTGATGAGCAAGATAGTCATCTTGTGATCTAGATATTCTCTAATTAATGCTGTTTTCCTATCTTGGTTTTGTTTAATCATACAAAACATTTTTCATGGCAGTCCAATTTTCACTCACTTAGCTGGAAGAACCTCAGTGTGGAAGGCCTTATCGCCCGAAGTCCTGCAAGCATCTTTCAAAGTGCCTACAGATGTCGAGAAGCAATTCCGCTCAAAGAGGATGGCAGAAGAGATTTTCTTCCCACCACCCAATTGAAGAATCAGTCTGGTTGTCTTTTAGTTTTCGTTTAGTCGGTAGCAATAATGGTTAGTTGAGGGATGTTGATAGCTTTAGTACAGTTTTCAGTTCATTTCTGCAAATGGATGTTGGTTAAGTTTTACAATGTCTTTTTAGGTTTGGATTTTCGTTGTCAAAAACTAATATGCTTTTTCTTCAAAATTTTGCTCTCTTGCTGTTCTTTCGGTATCTGTTTGCTGATTTTTTTGTTCTTATTAGCTTCCTGAAACCAATGATCAACGTTGGAAGGGACTACTCTATACCACGTTGTTTGTAGCCTTATGATCCTGCTTAAAATGAGTTTCACGTCATTACAAAAAAAATACTCAGTTTTGAAAGTATTTCGAGTTAACCCGTACAACCTAGATAGTGAAGATCTTTCTCAAACTAACAAACAATGATGGCAGTACTTCCTCAAAGAGTACTAGAACCAAAAACCTTTTAGTAATTGAATACATTGGCAAGACTCGTACCAAAAACTTTGTACACGTGTACTGAGATACAAAGGCTTCCTGTTCCACAGCCCAACCCTTGGAATATCCTACAGCCCCATGTGAAGAGCCAACATCGAGGTGCCAAACTTCCGGTACATATGTTATCATTTTCCTGCATTGTCTTAGCAGTTACAATTCGATCCCTTTAATGCAAAACTGTCAAAGTGTCTTAAACATTTATGCGGAGGTTTCGTATTTGTTTAATGTTCCATCTTGCCTTAATTGTGTAGCAAATTTATGTGCGTATGCATTTTAGAACTTAAACGTATGGTTGATTCTTCAAAGGATGTCTTTCCATCAGAACTTGCGGCATCGTTTCTGTCTGATCTGAGTTTTATCTTACTAGGTGGAGCAAAATAGGTGTTTAGTATCTCCATGACCGTAACATCAAACCCAACTAGTCGATTAAGTCTTATCTCACTAGGTGGAGATGAACTAACATCAAGCTAGCTCCAGTTTAACCTCTAGTGCTCGACGATGATTGAGTACGTGCTCTTGGCTGCGGTTTTCACTCTCACGCTTCTATACTTACGAAGCATTTTCTCAACTCAGGGAAGCCTTCCTCCTGGACCATTGCCTCTTCCAGTTATCGGTCATCTTCATCTTCTTAGTCCCCTCCTCCATCAAAGGCTTCATGATTTATCCTTCCGATATGGTCCTATTTTTCGCTTAAAACTAGGCTCTGTCGAATGTGTCATTGCTTCATCTGCAGAAGTTGCAAAAGAATTCCTTAAAACACATGAACTGAATTTCGCCTCTCGCGATCACCATTCTTTTGCCATTGATTACCTTACCTACAATAAGTCTTTCGTCTTTGCACCCTATGGTCCCTACTGGAGATTTGTTAAAAAAATGTGTATGTCACAGGTTCTAGGCATCAATAACTTGAACCAGTTTCGTAGCATCAGGACTAAAGAAATACAGCAGTTTCTCCACCTTTTAGCAGACAAAGCCAAATCTCGCGAAACTCTTAATGTAAGTGAAGCCCTCCTAAGATTGACAAACAATATTGTCTCTGAAATGATGCTGGGCATCAGATGTTCAGGGACTAAAGACGAGGCAGAAGAGGCGAGAAAGATAGTCCGTGAGATCACAAAGATCATTGGATCGTTTAATCTCTCAGATTTTGTATGGCTTTTTAGAATCATAGATTTGCAAGGATATACTAAAACATACAAAGAGATACAAACAAGATATGGTGCATTGCTAGACAAGATCATAAAAGACCGCGAGGAAATTCGCGAGAGAAGAAAAAACGAACAGACATCAGGTGAAGGAGAAGATCACAGAAAAGATTTTCTCGATACTTTGCTTGATGTTTTGGAGAATGATTCTTCTGATATGCAATTAAACAAGGACAACATTAAGGCATTGATTTTGGTAACGTCTTTCTCTAGCACTGTTATTGTTACATCTTCTTGTGAAATTTTGTTATACAATATTAATATGCATTGATTTCGAATCACTTTTTTCCAGGATTTCTTCACTGCAGGCACTGACACTTCAGCCATTGCGATGGAGTGGGCATTGGTGGAGCTCATCAACCACCCTAGGGTGCTTGAGAAAGCGAGGACGGAGATCAATGAAGTGGTGGGAACAAAGAGAATAGTCTCGGAATCAGACATTTCTCATCTTCCATACATCCAGGCCATCGTAAAGGAAACACTTCGGCTGCACCCCTCGATCCCTATGATCGCGAGAATATCAAGAGAAGACTGGATGGTAAATGGATACAAAATTCCAGCCAAGACACTCTTGCTAGTAAACGCATGGTCCATCGCCAGGGACTCCAAGTATTGGGACATGCCACTGGAATTTCGCCCCGAGCGCTTTCTGGAGACAGCTGACGATTGTGGTGCAGATGTTAAGGGACAGCATTTTCAGCTGTTGCCTTTCGGATCAGGCAGAAGACTCTGCCCTGGAATCTTACTAGCAATGCTGGAACTGCCTACATTTGTTGCTTCTGTCATCCAATGCTTCGATTTGAAGGCGACGAATTTGGCCGGAGAAGAAATCCAGGGAGATGCTGTCATGGATACGAGTGAACGTCCTGGATTGACAGTTCCAAGGGCTCAAGATCTGCTTTGTGTCCCAGTGATTCGAAGCATTGATCTCCTTGATCAGATGCCTGAGGCATGAAAAAATTCGTATAGACATTGCGTGTACAAAGGTGGGAACGAGAATTACCGTGTTTTCTTTGTTTGGATCGAAAATGAAGAAAGATATCTTTCTGAGGAATTAAAAAGGAAAATCTTTAGATTTTAAATAGTTATAATAAAGTCAAGTTTCTAGTACGACCAAGTAGAAAATCTTGAGTATGTATATTTAGCGCTTTGGTCTTTATTATTTTGGTTTCAGGATCTAAAATTAAATTTTTTTGCAAATTTCCTCCAAAGTTAAGCTCTTTTGTATGAATGATGAGATTAAAAAAATAATTGTACTATTGAAGTTTGTCTATTTAACTTTTCTTTTCATATAATTTATCAAAAAGGTGAAAAAAAAAAACACGTTTTCTTCTGACTAAATCATTGAAATATTTTATTTTCTTTAAATTTGAGTCACTTGATCAACTTTGGCAGTTATATATTACGGCCTTAATTTGATTTACGAGTCTCTACTAACTACAAATTACTACAAAAAAGAAGGGAAAAGAGTGAAATAACTGAGGAAGGATTAGTGGATTGGAGGTTAAGTAGTTCTGGAGATCAAAACTAGTAATTTTGTAGAGCTAAATGGTTAATACCAACAAATAATGCCTAGGTGTTAGTGATTTTTGATCGTTAGTCTCGAAATATCCAGATCTCTAAATTATAGGAATATGAGTCCCTAACCATGCCTACTGCAAACTTGTGCATTTGTATTCCAAAATTAAGCTAATAAGAACAATAGGATGTAGATATCAGAAGAACAGCATTTGCAGAACTTTAAAGAAAAAGCATAGAAGTTAAACAGCAAACAAAATCCAAATTAAAGACATTGAAGAACTAGCAACAGTCATCAGCTTGAAAGTGTTTAACCCCGCGCTAACTACTATTTATGCTATAACTAAACGAATACTTAAAAGACAACGAGCAATTCTTCAATTTGGTGGTGGGAAGAAAATTTCTTCTGCAGTCCTCTTTGCGCGGAATTGGTTCTCTACATCAGGAGCCACTTTGAAAGATGCCTGCAGGACCTCCGGCGATAAGGCCTTCCACACTGATGTTCTTCCAGCTAAGTGTGTGAAAATTGGACTGCCAAGAAAATGGTTTGTATGATTAGACAAATTGCAGAATATTACAGATCGAGATGTGATCTATAAGATAGATAAAAAACGTGCAAAGATAATATTTTGAAGGATATGCTTACTTTGGAGTAGTGATGATGGAGAACCATTCTAGGCCATCAGGATCAGCAATCTTTGAAACAACAAAGAATCTAGGAACAATGAAAAGATTTCCAGCCTTGACAATCGTTTCCAGAACGCGCTTGCCATCAACGCCAACAACCTGAACACGGCCACTGCCCCTGACAATATAAGTCACCTGCAATGCAGAATCACAAGAGAAACCAGGGGAGCACATGGCTGAACCATTCAGCCTAACAAGGTCAGCACCAAGTCCAACCTCACCAACCAATGGCAAATTCTTAGTGTTCAACACCACAACTTTTCCACCATTCTTAATGTCTACATCTAGTGGAGCTTCCTCACAGTTCAATGCCATGCCATTGCGGTGCTCTTTCTTCGGCTCAGGCATCTTAAATCCTGCATCAAGCTTGACAATGCCCTTGGCTGATTGACTCGTGACAAGCGTTTTCACGACACTATCATCTAAATTCCATGCCCTGCTTACGAACTCAGTTGAGAAACCGGTGAAGATCCCGTTGGAGCCGGTCAGAAAGAAGTCCGTAAAGGTACCAGATTTGTGGGCTGTTTTCGTATCACCCAAGAAGAGAACGACTAGTTCGGTATCCTCCTTGTTATACCACCATGTAACCACTCCAAAAGGAAGAGCAAGGGCATCACCCTTCTTGATCGGAAGAACCTTCTCCTCTTTCTCCGGGAGGACAACTCCAGCCACTCCACAACCTAAAGAACTCAAACAAAAGTCAAATAGAGATGCGAGGAAAATAAATCCATACCATCTTCAAAAATTATAAAAATTTAGCCATTTAACTACCATAATTAGGAAGATCAATAACCAACAGAAACTTATAACAAAAGATTACAGATCCCAACAAATATATGCATTTTGTTTCCAGGAATTTCAAGAAAATTTTGACAACATCCAAATTCATGGGTCGCTCTTTTGACAGATCAGTCGTACTAAGCCCATGGACCCACTCATCTCTCGCATCCCGAGAGGATCATATTGAAGTTTTTATATAGCCTCTACTTGTGAAATTATATCTCTGAAGCAACTCAGAACAGAACAACACGAGACTGAAGCAATTGACATATTAGCCTCAAGATTACTCATGCACAAACAAATTGTAATACCATCAAGAATAAATCAAACAAGAAAGACTCTAATTCACATATACAACTACAAGCATACTAACATGCATATACATAACTAAAGTAAACTACCAAAACCCCTTTTGCTAAAGTTACAAGCTAGATCATTAGAATAGTAATGACTTAAAATAAAGTGACAAAATAATGATCCACACGAGATTATTAAATTATTATAATATTACACATGCAATGTTTTAATAGATTATTACGGCATTACATGATCGTACAACTTTATAAAACACGAGGCGGCTTAAGATAACATCAAACAGAAAAAAAAAAGAAAAAGACAAATACCTTGAAGAACATAAGCAACCTTAGCAGAATCAGAGTAACGAGGAAGAGCAAAGCCATTCTTCTCAAGAGCCAGCTTGGCAGCACCTATGTTACCTTCACGTAACATGGACAACTCATCAGGACACCATGCATAGTAGGCCCCACCGTCTCCTCCATACACTTTCTTGGACAATCTAGGTGATAGATTAATCTCCATTTTCTCAATATTTTTTTACGTAAACTAAAGACTTTAACAAACGCAAAGATGGTTTTTCTACTAAGTGAAGAGGGTTATGAAAAGTTTGTATTTATAACGTTAGGTAAGCCTAAAAGTCTGGTAAAAAATTTAGATAAGATCGTAACGAAAAGATATGTACTTATCTTATTGAGATATGTGGATAAATATATATTTGGAAAAGAATATCTATTGTCTTGTACTACTTAAAAAGATGTGATTTATTAACATTAATAGTACTTAATTTTCGGATAATAAGTTCGTCTATTATTTATCAGATTTTATCTGGTGAAATTAATAGCACTTAATTTGGGATAAGTTTTTCATTGATTAGGATTATTGATGGATATATATATATATATATATATATATATATATATATATATATATATATATATATATATTTTCCCGTTTTGGGGTTTTGTTAAGTAGTGTTTGATAAAAGAAAATTACGGTTTGGTGTATCAAAATTTTATTATGCACGAAATTTGAAAAAAAACTAATTTATTTTGAGATTTCTTTTACACGGTCTTCTATATTTTTGTTAGTATCAATGAACACCTAGTAAAACATTATTTTTTTTCAACATACAACTAGTTGCAATTGGATTTTTTTTTTTCAAATAAGTAATTGGATTTTTTTTTTTTTTTTACATTTATATCATTAGAAGACATTGTAGCTTTAGAAAAACAGTTTGACCAATGGATAGGGACAAATCTATTTTTATTTTTAAAAAATTAAAATTGTAGAATAATAGTTTTTGAGACATAATTAAGCTATATTATATATATGCATATCACGCTTGGGTTAATATATAATATAAGAAAGTCAATTATTTTGTTTCTAATTAGTTTTGCTTAGAAATTGAACAATTCTTTTTAGAGATGTGAGATGAAAAGATTTATTTCATAGCAACTTTTACAGTGTTTGGAAGCACTTGTGTTGTAGAATTCATTTGATTTATAAATGAATTTTATGAGAATTTGTATTTATAAATGAATTCTCTTATTTGGAACTGTAATTTGCAATATATGTGGAATTAGAATTAAAAATTATATTTTACTCAAATACCCGTTCTTTATTCTATTGGAATTAATAAAATTTAGGAATGATAAACAAAAATTTTTGAGCTATTTAACTAGCACTAGTATGGACTGACGATGTCCTGACTTATTGATTAATTATTTTCTTCGTGTTTTATTGAAAGAAGGGTTAGGGAGAGGGTTTCAAATATTTTTTATTTTTTATCTTTGTATTTGAGCCAAAGTTAAACTTAATGTAAAGAAAAATCTAGAGGAGTAATTTTGTCTTCAAAAGATAGAACTAACTTAAAAAACGTGAATTTGTAAATTCCACCTCTTGAACAAAGATTTGTGTTAGGGTTGAGTAAATTCAAGATTTGCAAATCCTAAATTTCTAATTTTTTAAAGTATTGATTTTAAACATAAAAAAATTAGATTTGCAAATAAATTCCGCAAAATTTTGTAGAAAAATCTAAAAAAAAATTTCTTGAATTCCAAATCGTTTAATTAGCAACATAAGGAATAAGTATAACTTTATCTTGCACATAGCTATATGAAATAGATATATTTTTATTGAAGAGAAAAATCTCAAAGCAGCCAAGATTAAAGAATCACAATATAACAATTGTTTAAAGGGTAAATAGCGTCTCGGCCTCCTGTGATTTACCATTAGTGCAAGTCAGGTTCCTGTGGTTTCATAATTAACTTATAACCCCCTGTGCTTTTCAAAATTGAAGCATGCATGCCCCCTCCATCAAACAATCTGTCAATTTTAACAGAATTTGTTATGCACGTGCTAGTAACGCAACTGTTTGTATTTTTTACACGATTGACCAATATGTATGAGGTGCACAATGGCCCATTGTGTTTTAATGATGGTGCGCAATAGCCCCCTGTGTTTTTAATGATGGTGCGCAATGACCCCCTGTGTTTTTAATGATGGTGCGCAATGGCCCCTTGTGTTTTTAAAGATATTTGATATGCTGACATTACCTCGGGGGCATTTGTGTCACTACAAAAAAAATGGCTTTAGGCGACCACCAAAGTCGTCTCCATGCCGTCGCCAAATTGATATTGGCGATGGCTGGCAACGGCGTAGAGATAAATATTGGTTGTCGCCAAAAGTAGCATCGCCAAGTTGTCTCCCCGTCGCCATATCGTCGCATTTGGCGACGGCATTTTAGTCGTCTCCATATTCGTCTCCGAATCGTGTCCCAAAAATATCATCTCCACACCGTTGCCAAAAGCTCTTTGTCTCCACTCCATCTCCATCTCGTCTCCAAAAAATAGTGTCTCCATTCCGTCTCCATGTCGTCTCCAAAAACTAGTGTCGTCTCCCATCCGTCTCGACGTCGTCTCCAAAAAATTGTGTCGCCATTCCGTCTCCATGTCGTATCCAAAAACTAGTGTCGTCTCTCATCCGTCTCAACGTCGTCTCCAAAAAATTGTGTCGTCATTCCGTCTCCACGTCGTCTCCAAAAAATAGTGTCTCCATTCCGTCTCCACGTCGTCTTCAAAAAATAGTATTTCCAATCCGTCGCCACGTCGTCTCCAACAAATAGTGTCTCTAATCCATCTCCAAATAGTCGCCAAAAATATAGTTTCTCCACACTCCATAACATAAACTCTACATTCCGTCTCGAAGCCATCGCCAAAATTGCAACTCTCGAAATTTAATTTAATTTTTTGTTTTTCAACTAAAACCTTTAAATCTCCAGTTTTTATTAATTATTTGATTATTAAATGAAGATATAATACACATTCATATAATATAAATTATATTTAATTTATATTGAAAACTATATTGTACCACACCATTAATAAAGTAAACAAATCATAAACATAATTTAACACACTCGTTGCACATATTAACATAACAAAAAAACATGAAACTATTCTTCATTTCCATCATCGGGTTGAGGCGGATCCTGATGAGCAGGTGGCTTCATCATCATCTTTGTCAGCAGTGCGATCTGTGCACGCAGTTCTCGAAGTTCAGCATTGTGTTCTTCTTGAAGTCGTTCAATCCGCTCAGTGTGTTCTTGTTGCGCTTTACGCAATTCCTCATTCTCTGAGATGTGTAGATCGAGCTTATCATTCAATGTTGTCGTCGCCCGAGCAACAGCCTGATGTATCTCTATCTCTGTGATCTGGCGTCTGCCTAGTGGGTTGTGGTGTGCAGAAGACACTGAACCAGTTGACCCGACCCCATATATGCGCCCTCGGTTTGGTTTGCCCACAACCTGCAGGAAGAGTACATCATAGTCTATTGGTGTCGCTGCTGAATCGGACTCCGAAGAAACAGTTGCCTGCTGCACCAATTCCTCATAATCAGCCTGTACGACAGAGCATCTGACTTAATCATTTTAGACATTTCGTTGGTAAATATATATATATATATATATATATATATATATATATATATATATATATATATATATATATATATATATCCCTAATTTTTTTCCTATTAGCATTAACTTGCACATACCATGGTCTGTTCTGCCCTAGGGTCTGTGAATGGACCGTCTGGTCCCTTGCGATGAGCCCTTGCAAATACATCAGCCCTAGTCACTGGTGCCCCCCGTTCTTCTGCCTACAAATTTTTTAAAAAGGAAAACATAACTTCAAAAGCATTTATGATATGTTATATAATTCAATATAATTACGACATTTTGTTCATTACATACCAATCTCCTTGCAGCCTCTTCATAGGGGATAGGTCCTAAATGATGTGGAGATGGCCGATGCAGTCGGTTATTTGAATTTCGCTGTGAAATTGCCTGCCATTCAGGGGTTTCCCACTTTTCTTTTAACTGATCCCACGCGCCATCGCCCGCCCACCCACCTCGGCTTCTTATTACGTGTCCGTCCTTTATTAAGGAGGTCACGTATACGAGATCCAGCTTTCGAATCAAACATTCGGTGAAGCGCTGCTTCCTCACTTGGGTACCACTTGTAGACCCTCTGCAGCCATAAATTAAAGCATATAACATATTATTTTAACAGTATTCAACCCATTGATTATAACAAATATCATTACATAAAATATATAAACACTTATTTATCATACCTGAAAATTAGCGAACCACCTATCCCTAACATCATCGGGGACCTCAGTCCAACTCCCCCAAGGCTGAGAATACCCGGCGTTCATTGCTCTAGTGACTTCTCTTGTTGCTGCGTACGGTGTCCAACTACACATGAAGAAAACAAATAAATAGGATATTAAATAGCCATAACATAGGATGAGTATTGGGATAGGGTTAACCATGGAAAAAAATACAAAATCAAATACTTACCCACCACCGTCGATTGTCAAATGTGTCCGTCTGTCAACCTGCCACGCGACGTAGGCATCGTGCGACGAGAACCCATAATATTGCCATGGCTCTATCCCAGCAGGTCGTTCTTGAGCTGCTGTAGATGACTCAGGTTGTTCAAGAAATGGTGTGGATTGAGCCATAGGGTCGGGCGCATTCGCGCTATCAACGTTTACGTGTAAATCCTCTAAACCTTGTCTTAAACCGGACGATGAAGTTGAAGGTGTAGACATCTCATGTGGTGGTAATGGAACGTGCAAAGGCACCTAGCCTGATGCAGCGTCAATGGGCCCTCCAAACGTGCTAGTATGAGTATGTACCCTTTGTTGTGAGGGATACGAACTGTGTGGAATCCCGTGCTCCAATCCTACTGATGATGACGATGAGCCACGACCCGTCGACGGCTGACCGACAGAAGACCCATGACCAACCGATTGCGGTACTCCTATGGACCCATGACCAACTGAATGCGGTGCTCCTGTCGACCCCCGACCTACTGAGTTCGGTGCTCCTGTCGACCCACGACCAATCGATTGATATCCACCAGTGGACGTATTGGATGTACGCCCACGACCTGTACTTCCACGACCTATCCCCGTCCTGAGGAATTGTCTAATTCCTTCTGAAGAGTTATCTTTGCCTGCAGCCATCTCTGTTCCCCTACAAATACACTTAAGGAATTAACTGTCAGTGCTACACACATTAATACACACATACACATGTTCCGTTAATTGAATTATAATTTTTAAATGTCATCCGTAAAAAAGTTGAATATATCAACATGATTGTTACATTTTTTTTCCAAACTAAGTATCATCTTCTTCGTCATCATGAATGTCATTATCATCACCGTCATTATCATCATCATCATCATCATCTTCTTCATCTTCGTCTTCTGAATTATCATCATCATCATCATCATAATCTTCTTCTTCTTCGTCAATCTCCTCGTCCTCTTCTTGAGCATCATGTTGAGCATGTAAATCATTAATATATTCGTATGATATTTCTATGTTGTCACCCGATGCATGACAAAGTGGAGGTAAACTAGCATCAGTCGGCTCTACTTAGGCCACATTCATGTCATCTGACTGAAAATCTATTTCTTCTTCTCCTACACTCTATTGTCTTGATAGGTCATACAAATTTCTTGGACGGATTTTAACCACAGCCCACCAATCCATTTGATCCCTTTTCGCTCCTAGGTATTTACAGTAGTACACTTGTTGTGCTTGTTCAGCCAAAACAAACGGTTCATATTTTTTATACTTTCTCTTAATGTTCACTTCAATCTGTCCGGTCTTCAGATGATACTTCACCCCTCTGTCCTTTGTGGAATCATACCAGTCACACTTGAAAAGAACGACCCTTGTATATTGCAATGTTGGATTATGATATTCAAGTTCAATAATGTCGTTCAAAACTCCATAGTATCCAACATCCTCAGTATTACTATCATTTATCCCTTTAACAAACACTCCACTATTGTATGTTGATTTTATCTTCCCAAAATTTAATGTATGAAACCGATAACCGTTGACCAAGTATCTTGACCAACTGCGAACCCGTCTACTAGGCCACATTGAAAGACATTTTACACGATCATCAATGCCATTAGTGCCTATCAACTGCAAATCGCATAATAAGGTGATTATGCAAAGTTAAATGAACTCGTTAATTTAACAACAATTACACTTCTTAACATATACTTACATGGTGATATAACCACATCGGAAAATTATTGTACACTTCATATTGAATTTCCGTCGAACACAATTCGGGATAGTTTTGGCGAAGATATTCCTCAAACATGCTGTGGAAAAAAAAAATTGTCGGCTAAATCATGTAGTTAAGTGTATGAGGAACAGTGAGTTCCAATTTTCAAATAATATACTTATTCGTACCAGATATAGGGGGAAACTTCTCGGCAATTGGTCAAAACATAAATGTGTGCCGCATGCAGTTCTTGATCATTTAAGTTTCGTTCTGTTTCCTTCCCAATTGGACATCCCGGGTAAGTAAATATAGATAAACAACCATCAGGGTATGTCACCTCGTTGTATTGGTTATTCCGCGGAATACTTCTTGTTCTAGTACCCACGTGTGGTTCAAAATAATAAGAACAAAATGTTGATGTCTCCAGAATGTGATAAGCTTCACAAATTGATCCTTCAACGTGTGCTTTATTCTTAACTTTCCGTTTCAATCTTTGCAATTTTTCCTTCCTCAACCTGGTGATTCTTGTGCCACTGCATGTGCTAAGCTGTCACCTTTGACATGTATAGCCTTTTCAACCTTGGAGTCAATGGGAAAAATCGTAATTGTTGATATGGTTTCAACTTACTCCGTTTTGAACCACGTGTTGTTGGTTTGAAACGTCGGTGATGACAACGCGGACAACAATCTAGGTGTTTTCTGTCATTGTAGAATAAGGTACAACCGTTTACACAAACATCAATCTTCACATATCCTAGTCCCAAGGGTCTAATTAATTGCTTACACCTGTAAAAGTTTTCAGGCATCGTATGCGTATTCGGCAACGAATCCCTAACTGTTTCAATCATTGTGTTAAAACATAGTTCGCTCATGTTATGCTCGGCCTTGACATTCATGTAACGAGACACAGCAGATAACTGTGTTAAGTTTTCACAACCTTCATACAGTGGTAAATCAGCAGCCTTCAACAACTGAAAAAACTGTTGTGCTTCAATGTTAGGATCTTCTGTATAAAAGTTTTCATCACCATACCATTCTGGACCAACAGCGTCAAATACCATTGTCCTATAGTTATTTCTTTCTTCTACCATCTCGTTGTAATCATTATTTTAAAAATTGGACGTACGTATATTACAATTATTTGACATGTCTTCCCCGTGTTCAGTCCATTTATAGTAGTTTACCATGAAACCTTTCCTGTAAAGATGAAGTATGACCTCCTCGGATTCAAAACTGCGATTTTTGCATTTGGCACACGGGCATCTTATTTTTTCACCATCCATGTAATATCTTTGGCCACGTGCGAAATCTACGAATTCGTGTACACCAATAACAAATGCCTCGTTAAGATGCCCGTCAGGATCGTGACGATGATACATCCATTCACGACTTGTATCCATATCGAACAAAAATTTCCTATGTAATATATAACATATTAAATAAATGACTTATTGATGTTTCGTTACATTTAGAGCATAATATTGGGACCATAATAGTTACACGGACCTTTTTCTATGTAACATTATGTGTGATAAATGCATTTATGCTTAATATATGTAAATTAGTTTATTTCACCAAGATCCATGTAGATAAAGATCTTAATTGCAACAAATTAACTACTTACTTCTTAAGCTAACTTCCTAACTTAGCTTAAGTACCTATGGTTTAACCAAAATTTTTATTTTCTTCTATTGTTTAAAATGTCTCATTTTAGTCACAACATATAATTCAAAAAGTAAATATGTCGCCCCTATTATTTTTAAGTAGTGTCAATGTTGTCCAAATGGTTTTCTTAAAATATTAAATTCGTCTATATTATATAAGGAGAAAACTGACATTTTGTTAGGAATAATCAAAACAATAGGGATGCAATTGATAACTTTAAACATTACAGAATAAATTGAAACTTTTCAGCCAACAATAGGTACTATATTTAGACATTTTCAACAATATGGAATACACTAAATTTTTTTGCAAACAATATGGACTAAATTTGAGATTTTTCATACTTATCTTACCACTCTAATATAATCTATGTTACTTTCTTGTATTTAAAGTCCACCATCAAACATTCATTAACAAAACCAAGCATTGAAGAAAATTAAAACACATAGTATATAATTAGAGTAATTACAACACGTACTACGACCTAACAAGCCATACAATATATAAATTCAAAATACAATTCTTAAAGCAACACATATACATGCAAGACTTATACTTCTTAAGTGAAACAACATCAAAATGAATTACTTAACCTATACTTCTTACATACTAAACTACTTATCTTACTTATCTGAGTGTGTTAACATAACATATTAATTTGTCTTGCTAAACTTATGAAATTAAATTATATATATTTATTACTTATTAATTATCTAAGTTTATTAAGCTAACTTATTTAATTACTTAGTCTATTATCTTAAATTTAATTACTTATTAAATTAGTCAACATATCATACTATCATGGAAACCGTCTAACCTAATTTAACTGACTTAATTGTCAAGACACACACGGAAGATGAAATCGGTATTCTTACTTGTTAATCACCTTAAATTTCTCACTCGAATTAACTTAACTTTACTTAAACATCTTAATACAACTGCAAAAATTTAATTCTCCACCAACAACAAAATACCAATTCATCCATTTACACAAACATCATATTCACCATACACTTTCAACTAAATTATCATAATATACAAAATCAAATACATAACAAATAATCACAATAACTTTAATTTAATTAAACGGATTTACATTTAGTAATAAATTTATTTTAAAACTTCCAACTCGTACAATTATCAAACTCACCTGAGCCGATTGAAACTAGATAAGTCACATCCAAATATCTAAAGCCCCAAACCTTGCAAAATAAAGTCAAACACATTGTATTAATCAAAAAAATAAATGTATAATCAAAAAATATTTATTACATTAACACTATGAATTTTTGGAAAAAAAAAATTTAAATAAAATAAATCCAAAAAAAAAAATCAGAAATATATTAAGCAAATATTGCTCAACCAAATTTTTGGTTAATTAAAAAACAATTTTATTATATAAAACAAAGAAAAAAACCGAAAAATAAAAAAAAATATATAAAACTAGGAAAAAAATATAAAATTATACAAAAAAAATACATAAATAAAATTATATATATAACAAAATAATAAAACACATTATATAAATGTTTATATACACATATATATACATACATATACATATAGTACATATATATATATATGCATATATACATACATTGCAAAAGAAAAAAATAGGGAGTATATTTTCGGATTTTACCTAATCGTCAAGGTAAGAGAGGGTGTTGAGGGGTGGGGATGGGGGTAGGGGTGGTATGAGGTAGGGGACACGAGGGGGGTGGGGGGGTGAGGGAGGGGGGGATAGGGGTGTTGCTAAGTTTGTTTTTTCGCTGGGGGTGGGGGGCTTATGTTTTTTTTTTTTTTTTTTGAATTAAAAGAGGGCAGCAGCTGCTGCCCTCTGTAAGCGCCTTCATATGGGAACCAGCTGTTCCCCATGGTGATGGCCCAGTGACTAACTGGGCCATCACCAAAGTTTGGGGACCCGATTTGACGGGTCCCCATAGAGACAGCCTGGTCCGTGGAGACGGACCAGGCCGTCTCCCAAGGGTCTCCAATAGGAGACGGCCTTGGCTGTCTCCAAAATGGAGACTGGGCTCTCCAAAATGGAGACGGACCAGGCCGTCTCCAAAATGGAGACGGACCAGGCCGTCTCCAAAATGGAGACTGGCCTGGTCCAGTTCCAGTCTCCATTGAGGAGACGGCGTGGGCCGTCTCCTCAATGGAGACGGACCAGGCCGTCTCCAAAATGGAGACTGGCTTGGTCCAGTTCAGTCTCCATTGAGGAGACGGCGTGGGCTGTCTCCTCAATGGAGACGGGGCTCTCCATTATGGAGACGGCTCAGGCCGTCTCCAAAATGGAGACGGACCAGGCCGTCTCCAAAATGGAGACTGGCCTGGTCTAATTCCAATCTCCATTGAGGAGACGTCGTGGGCCGTCTCCTCAATGGAGACCGGGCTCTCCATTATGGAGACGGCCCGACCGTCTCCAAAATATAGACGGCCTGGGCCGTCTACAATTTCTAGAGATGGATTAAGCCATCGCCAATTGTTTAATTTTCCTTGTCTTTCAATTTTAGTTATAATGATTTAATATTTGATAGTTTATAATATATTGGTATAAATTATAAAATAAATGTTAATATTCATATTTAATTTCAATTGTGTATCTCAATTTATCAAACAAATATGTTGTTGAATTAGTAATTAAATTTTTTTTAAAACAAATATTTATAAAAAAATTTTAAAATATAAAGTAGATGAAGGTAATTCATTAATAATTCAAATGCTTTTACGTCATTATGTAGTAATTGGGAACGTCATGTCCCCAATTATTTGACCTATGGAAGACGAATGGTACGCAGCCACGTGGTCGCGAATCATACATACGATAGGGACATGGTGAACTCTGCCACGCGGCATACGAAAATTGAATTGGCAGGGCCCCCGTTCGTAAGGTAGATGGATTCAGTAACTTTTCAACATCGACAATATCGTGCATGCCATGTCCCTTATTATTTGACCAATTGCATACGAATGGTACGCAGCCACGTGACCACGAATCATGCGTAGGATAAGAACATGGTGTACTATACCAAGGGGCAGCAGGAAATTGAATTGGCATGGCCCCGGTTTGCAAGGTAGATGGAGTCAACAACTTTTCATTGTCGAAATTAGCGTGCACGCAAGGTCCCAAATAATTTGACCCATGGAAGACGAATGGTACGCAGCCACGTGACTGCGAAACATTCGTGCATACATTACCATATTATAAAATGCTAGGGTGTCTCGCTACTGTCATCAAGTTGTCTCTACATAAATCAATTACTTGTTTGCTATATATAGCAGTCGAAATTGTGCTTTCTCACACCGTTTAGAATTTTAAAAAAATAGATTGTAGTTAAATTGTTTCAAGGATGAGCAAGGATCAACAACACCACTCAGTTTCTCTTCCAAGACCAACAAAAGATGAAGAGGTGGATACGATGAAACCGTATCCAAATTACAGCAAATACGTTAAACCCCAACTTGATCTAAATGCTCTGCCAAAATACGACGGATACATATCTAATGCCCAAGTACTCCAAAAAGTTCAAGACGACATGCTACGGATCTATTGCCCAAACGTATTTAAATAATATTTATATTTTTTTATCATATTGGAAACATCGGCATTAGTACTATTTGTTACAATCCGTAACAATATTATTGCGTTGTTCTGCATGATGTGTAGTGTATGGTTGTTATGTTTTAGTGATCACGATGTACTATGTTAGGTATTAAGTTGGTGTGTTTATGTATTTCGAGCATATAATTTGTAACATGTTAATTATGTTTCCTATTTTGTCGTTTTGTTGCTGTATTAATAAATGATTATATGTAATCCTTTATTAATTATGAATGTAAAATTAAGTTTATGTTTGTAATGATTTAACTCTTATAATAAAAAATCTTAAGTTGTTTCCTATTTAATCGTTTTGTTGATTTAGAAGAAATAATAGAAATAGTGGTGCATTACGTTAAATATTAACCATATATATAAATTGTTCTTCACGGAGACAATAATGCGTCCCATTAACTTTTCGAAGATTATAAATATGTTTTATTTATAATAATAAAAGACATATTTTGTTTTGTAAGTAATGATGAATAACTTATCGTTACAATCAAAGCCTCAAATGTGGATGACTTACTTATGTAGACGCCAATTCATGACATTATAAGACGGAAAATTAGTATTCACTACTTATATGTGTAATTATTACATTAAAATAATTCATCAATATAAAATTATAAATTTTTGGCAACGACAGGGTGACTAAATTATGACTTGTTTTGTGGATCATCTCGAACAATGAGCCACTTGGCGACGGCATGGAGACAACATGTTATTATCTGTCACCAAGTTGTCACCATATGGTCACTTTTGGAGACCGCATATGATGTTGTCACCTTCTCGCCAATTGGCGACGGCATGGGGACGGTATGGAGACAACATGTCATTAGCTGTCACCAATTAGTCACCATATGGTCACTTTTGGAGACCGCATACGATGTCGTCACCAAATTGTCGCCAATTGGCGACGACATGGGGATGACATATGTAGGTCGTCTCCAAAACGTAACAAAATGGTCACTAAATTGTCACTAAAGTTGCGACATCTTACACCGTCTCTAAACCGTCGCCAAGTTGGTGACAAAATAGCGACAACCTGTCGCAAAAATGCATTTTTTTGTAGTGTGTCATTTTGATATTGCCGTTAAAATTTTAAACGGATTTGGACCAAAAGGGTACGTGTGCTTCAATTTTCAAAAGCACAGGGGGTTATAAGCCAATTATGAAACCACAGGGACTCGACTTGCACTTATGGTAAACCATAGGGGGCCGAGATGCTATTTACCCTTGTTTAAAACCTTTTTGACCACTCATATAGAATGAAGCATACAAATCGTGTTATAAGATTAATGCTATGTTTGGCCTAACTGTGAAATTTCAGCTTTTGAACTGTAGACTTTTTAGAGTAGAGCTTTTGTAAGAAGTGATGTTGAACAAAAGTCCTTGACTGTTTGGCCTGTGTTACACAACGTTAAGCTTTTAAAAATTTTAAGGTAATATCATATTTTAAAAATATGGAGGGGTATATTTGAGAAAAAATAAAAAAAAAATAGCTTCTCGCATTATGTAAAACAATTTCGCAAAAACCTTTTTTAAAAAGTTTCAATTTAGAGTTTCTCAATTTTTAATTTTTCTCAACTTTAACTTTTACCTAAAAACACTTTTAAAAATGAGTCAACAAATTAATTCACCTTCTAAATTTACATAAAATATTTTTGACTATCTAAAAATTAGTCCAAATAGTGCCTAAGAACCTTTCTAGTGTTTGTAATGTTGAGTATGATAATATAAAATAGGGTAAATATCACTCCACCCCCTGTGAAATCTATATATATCAGTCCGCCCCTCTATGTTAATAAAATTATCAAAAATTCCCCTATAATTTTTAAAAAACGTCGCACCGCCCCCTCCGTCTCTTTTCAACTAACACTATTAAAAAATTGTTTTAAATAACATTTTTACCCTTATGTTATACATCTTTTTTTTTCTTTTTCTTTATTCTCTTTCCTCCTATTGTTTTCATCCAAAAAAAATTCACCATCTTCCTCACCTCACCCACCAAACAACTCTCATAATCTATGGGTCCATGAACAACATTGTCAATTGATCGTATGTGTAATAAGTACAGAGAATTTGCAAGGCAGAGAAAAGCACGGTATTGAATTTAACTCAAATAAACAATACAAGATAGTCAATTCTTCGAGTGAATTGAGAAACTCTAGAGAGAAGAAGGGGATGAAGAAGCAGAGGATTAAGAGAGAGAGAGAGAGAGAGCTGTTGCTAAAAGCAAAAGATACAATTGTTTTTTTGAGATAATGCTTTCTGCTCCAAATTTCTGTATTTATACTTGTTGCTCCCTTTTGAGGCCATGCACTTCATGAGGTAACAAAATCAGCTAGAAGATTATGAATCTTTTTGCTGCGTCTGCTTTTTCTCAACTGATTTGGGTCATCCAAATGCTGATTATTGTCTTGCTCATTTGTGCCAATTGTTGGCCACGTGTCTGCAGTCATTACAGTTAAGCTCGACAATGGTGGCGTCAATGGCAGCCAAGAGGAAATCCTTGGAAGTGGCAGTTGAATTCTTTGCAACATGAACAAAGCTAGCGTGCTCTGTGTGTGTGCGCGCGCGCTGTACAGGGGCTGAGGGGGTGGGGGAAGGGGTACGGTGGTGGTGGTAGTGGTGGGGTAAGGGAAGGGGTGGTAGGTGAGGAAGATGGGTTTTATGTTCTTTAATTTTTTTTTTCAGTTTTTTTTGGATAAGAATAGGTATAAGGATATTTTGGTTAATTACCTAGTTTATATAAGGCCAAAAACCACTCCTAACTGCAAATAAAGTGCGTGAGTTACACTCTAAACGAAAAAATAGTCGGCATGCAAACGGAAGGGGGCGGTGTGTCGGGTTTCAAAAATTATAAGGGAGTTTTTGATAGTTTTGCTAATATAGAGGGGTAGACTGATATATATGAATTTTACAGGGGACGGAGTGATATTTACCCTATAAAATATATTAAAGAGCTTATTGAGACATATCGTACGTCAAGAGGCTTGGAGAAGTCACTAGAAACTTTTGGAGTAACTTTGAATAATCCGGATTTCTCTAGAATGATTTACAATATTGTATATTCTTGTAGAATAGTCTAAAATTGTAATTAATAAGTAGGTGGTAGTTGGATGATGGTAGATGTATTTAATAATCCCTTAGGTAGTAATTGGTATACTAGAATAAGATTGAGAATATAATGACATTTTTAACTCTTTTCAATTCTTATACTTGGTATGTATGAAGGAATGAATTTAAAATTTTCATTCCTAAAATAATCTCATTCCTGCGTAAATTTGCCCGTTCAATCTATTCACCCCCCTCTAGATTGAACGACGGGACCTAACAATGCGTTTAGAAATAAAGTTGACTGTCATACCCCCTATATAACATAATTTTTATAAATAGTTTGTTTTACAATAATAATAATAATAATTAAAAAAATATAATAAATTCAATTTGAATCACGTAACTTTAATTATATATTGAGTTTTATGTTCTTTTTTATTATTCTTTTAAACTTTACAATATTAAATTCAATTTGAATCACGTAACTTTAAAATTAAATCATAGTAATGATAAATATAAATACATATCTTAAATAAATGTTAAATATTAATTATATATTAAGTTTTATGCTTGCAATCAAATAATAAAAATAATATTATAGTAACTGAGTTTTAAGCATTTAAAATATATTTTGATTAAAATCATTGTTTATGAGAATTATATGTGAAAAAAAAAACTTCTTTGTTTTATTACGTTTAATGGATTCTAAAATTGGTCCAACGTTTTCTTGAATTTCACACTATGCACATAGTGAGAACTTTGTGTATTAATCTACCCTTTATTTTAGGAATGCATTATAGGGTTATATTTTCCAATCTTTGCTGTAATCAATATTTAAACAAATTCAGATAAGCACAAACGTTAAATTTTTTAGTTTGCATTTTTTCTCATACATAAACTTACACAAACCACACACAAATCGAATAACAAACAGTACACAAACTAGTAAGCAAGATAGATAGTGATCTCCAGCACAGTCTGCATTCCATCAGTCTCTTGCTGCAGATTTGTAGCTGGAAAAGTCTTAACCGTGGCAAAGCCCTTGGCATTAACATACTTTCCAGTACCACCCATGATGGCAAGATGTGATTCTGATTTAGCCGTTCGATGGACACCAAACAAGCAGAGACTATCAGCATAACCACCATCATGGAACAACACGTTGAATGCCATAGTTTGACTCGTTCCATCTTGCGAACTATATACATAAAATCCTTGGGCTTTTCCAACCAGGCCTGAACCGAGCTCGTGTCCTTCAGTTAATTCATCGTCAAACACTGTCATCGTACCAAACATTAGGTTCTGGAGAGTGGTTCCTGTAGGAAATTGCCCAAGGTTTATAGCAGGCATGCCGAAGCCTCCACCAATAATGCTGTTTCCATTTCCATTGTTTTGAACAACATTGGATTGGTATCCACTGAGGCCAGTGAGGAAGGGGACGTTGTTATTGTTAAGAATTCCACTGTTGGCATTATTGGTTTCGACGCCATTGTTAACTGGAAGGACAGCACCATTAGGCTTTGCGAAAGGGACCTGGCCGCTGACGGCTGGATTGGCAACAATTCCAGTCACAGCTACAGCTGTGGGGTTTGATCCGCCAAGTATATCGTGCATAAAGAATGTTAGTGTATGATCAGAACCTTCTCCGCCAACAGAACCACCAGCTCCTGTAACAGGGGCAGCATTTGCTACCCCACCAGCCCGTGGAGGAGTGACCCCGGCCCCTGGAGGCGCAACTCCAGCACCTGGATTTACAGCTGCCCCTGGATTTGGACCAGAAACAGGTGCTTCGACATCATCTGATTCGTCAGGCTCAGGGGCAATGGTGGGTGCAGCTACTTCCTCGTCGAGGATACGCGCAGAGGTTGTACATGTTATTGCCATAGCTAGAATCAGCAAGGAGATTATGCCTATAAGCTGAAGAGAAATGGATTTACTTGTCGCCATGAATCTGAAAAAAGAACGATTAATTTGGAGCTTCTGCTTCTGTGGTGTTTGATTCTTGACAAACGTTGTTGTTTTTAGCAATGCATCTGATGAGGTGCAATAAGCTTGAATGGGGTATATATATATGTATTGGAATTGAAGCATAAAGCATTAGAAAATGTATAAGATGGAGTTGATGAGATGGAGTTGGTATTCACGATTCTCAGTCTTCTCATGTGTCTTACATAGAGATGCGAAACTGCTTTCATGTTGGAATAGGTCGATTAGTTAAATACGGCAGCATTTAAAGACTAAAAAAATCAGAAGTTGGGTGGAACGGTCAGTGACATCTTATAATCAGAAGTTGTGATTTCGAATCTCAACTTCGATTTCTATATTACCAAACAGAACTATTCCAAATAAGATATTCAACAAAACCTACATATTTGCAGCTGCAAATTATCAACAACCTATTAACTTGTGACTTTAATTGTTGAAAATCTGAGCTTTCTGTATCGATTAATTACTCAAAAAAATATTAGCTGATTTCTCTCAAGGAAAAATGAGTACTGCAATATCAGGCTGAAGCAAGTCTTGGGATCACTATATTTTCATGTAGAATTTCAAATAAGAATGAAATCTTTTTGAAACTGTTTATATTTAGTTCATCCTTTGAAATCATATCACACCTTGACTCTGATGAAATATAAAGAATTGAGACAATATTTTGTAAATATGCAGTTATTTTGAATACATTAACTGTTTCTTCATTTCTCGATCGCTTGGAAGGGACAACAAAAAGATGTTTCTTCAGCGAACTAAGAAACCCTAACAAAACTTTTTGTCGATAAAGCAAGCGATTTGTTGAAACAACTTCGGATCAGATTAACACCCTTTCATTAATCAATCTTACAAGAACAATTGGGTGGACTAGATGGGAAGGAATGATTAACAGAAAAAAGAATTGTTTTTTTTTTATAAAAAATTTAGGAGAGGTCTAAGGCCGTACAACATAGCCAGCGAGACACGAACTCGCAATCTCTCGCATATATAGCGAGTTACATACCATTGGACCAAAGCCATAGTGGTAGGAAAAAAAAAAAAAAAGAGATAGATTCTGCTACTTGTTCGGGACAAATGAGTGGCTATAAAAAAATTTACTTAACAGATGCTCAAGGACATCAAAAGTATTGTAAAGCGGAAGGCCAATTTATGAAGAAAAACACCAATTACTGTGTAAAATTGGGAATTATCACCCAATTGGACATTGATTAAAAAAAAAAGTTTTTGTTTGTAAATCCTTTTCTTTTCGTGTTGGCTGAGGATCTGCATCCTCTTTTGAGTATGTAATTATCGGTTTTTTCATCAATAAAAATTATTTATTTACAACAAAGAAATAATATAGTTTTGTGGAAAAATGTACCAATATGATTTTGATATTATCCCAAAAGTTCTTCGGATGTGTTGATCTTTATAATCATTAAGCAGGAATCTATTTGTTGTACTACTAACCAATGTACAAACTACTACATTACATTCCATATCTTATTTGGAGTAATTTCATTTGGTACCATAGAGGTTGAAGTCGTGATTTGAATCAAAACTTCTGATTATAATAAATTATTAGCGTGCCATTTCATCCAATACCTGGGCTTTGTAGTCTTTAACCATATCCAACTAATCAACCTATTCCAACATGAAAGCATTTCACATCCCCAATTTAAGACACATGAGAAGACTGACAATTGTGAATACCTACTCCATCTCATCAACTCCATCTTTTACATTTTCTAATGCTTTATGCTTCAATTCCAATACATATATATATATACCCCATTCAAGCTTGTTGCACCTCATCAGATGCATTGCTAAAAACAACAACATTTGTCAAGGATCAAACACCACAGAAGCAGAAGCTCCAAAATCAAATCATTCTTTTTTCTGACTCATGGCAAGTAGTAAATCCATTTCTCTTCAGCTTAAAGGCATAATCTCCTTGCTGATTCTAGCTATGGCAATAACATTTACAACCTCTGCGCGTATCCTCGATGAGGAAGTAGCTGCACCCACCATGGCCCCTGAGCCTGACGAATCAGATGATGTCGAGGCACCTCTTTCTGGTGCAAATCCAGGGACTGGAGTTACACCTGGGGTCACGCCTCCAGGGGTTGGGGTTACGCCTCGAGGGCCCGGAGTCACGCCTCCAGGGGCTGGTGGGCTAGCAAATGCTGCCCCTGTTACAGGAGCTGGTGGTTCTGCAGGCGGACAAGGTTCTGATCATACACTAACATTCTTTATGCACGATATACTTGGTGGATCAAACCCCACAGCTGTAGCTGTGACTGGAATTGTTGCCAATCCAGCCGTCAGCGGCCAGGTCCCTTTCGCGAAGCCTAATGGTGCTGTCCTTCCAGTTAACAATGGCGTCGAAACCAATAATGCCAACAGTGGAATTCTTAACAATAACAACGTCCCCTTCCTCACTGGCCTCAGTGGATACCAATCCAATGTTGTTCAAAACAATGGAAATGGAAACAGCATTATTGGTGGAGGCTTCGGCATGCCTGCTATAAACCTTGGGCAATTTCCTACAGGAACCACTCTCCAGAACCTAATGTTTGGTACGATGACAGTGTTTGACGATGAATTAACTGAAGGACACGAGCTCGGTTCAGGCCTGGTTGGAAAAGCCCAAGGATTTTATGTATATAGTTCGCAAGATGGAACGAGTCAAACTATGGCATTCAACGTGTTGTTCCACGATGGTGGTTATGCTGATAGTCTCTGCTTGTTTGGTGTCCATCGAACGGCCAAATCAGAAACACATCTTGCCATCATGGGTGGTACTGGAAAGTATGTTAATGCCAAGGGCTTTGCCACGGTTAAGACTTTTGCAGCTACAAATTTGCAGCAAGAGACTGATGGAATGCAGACTGTGTTGAAGATCACTATCTATCTTGCTTACTAGTTTGTGTACTGTTTGTTATTCGATTTGTGTGTGGTTTGTGTAAGTTCATGTATGAGAAAAAATGGGAACTAAAAATTAAAGTTTGTGCTTATCAGAATTTGTTTAAATATTGATTACAACAAAGATTGGTAAATATAACCCTATAATGCATTTCCTGAGATAAAGGGTAGATTTGATACATAAAATTCTTACTATGTGTGGGATTCGGAAACATGTCGGATCAATTTTACAATCCACTAAACGCAGTCTTACCTTGCAATGGACTTATAGTGGAAAATTGGATTGAAGATTTGAAACAGTCCAAGATCATGGGAGCAAAATGCATTGGGTGTTAATGCTTGCATGGAGATACAGGTTTATTTCTAAGACATTGCAGGACATGATATTTATGAGTTAATGCTATTTTGCTCTACGAGTTTTTCACAAAGATTTAAAGTCTTCCGTAGACTTTAGAATTTATTTATCTTTTATGGGGGGACTTTGAAATTTTGTTAAGAAATCATGGGACAAAATTTGCCCTTTTATACATAACACAAAACAGTATCTTGCAATGAAAAATAATAGTGCTTGTTCAATTCCTCAAAAATATTTTAATTTGTGGTTATCTTCTGAATATTATATGTCAGTCCATTAAAAAGTAGGACAAATTCAGAAATAAAGATAAAGGCCCTATTGTATGCGTTGGTTCTAGTAGGGTACTATGTGAAGACCTTCATTACAGAAAGTTGTTCATAGGTTGTGAAGTTAAGGAATTCTTAGAGGAAAATGGTTGACCTGTGAATGTTGGTGGCTATGGTGATGAAAGGTTCTCTTGGCTCTATTTATCTAATGATCTGACCAAGCTTTTTTGTTAATTAGAAGAACACTACAAGAGAAATCGGTTTCGGCGAGGGACGATTCCCCTCACTGGGCCAATGCCGAAAGGATCTCGGCAAGGGCCCGGCGAGGGGAATCGTCTCTCGCGCCCCTCGCCGAAACCTTCGTCGGTGAATTGCAGTCCGTTGTCGACCCCACGCCATTCGGCGACGACTCGGCGAGTGACATTTTCGGCGACGACAATGCGAGGGCAACAAGCCCTCGCTGTTTTCATCCCTCTCCGTGCCCCTCTCCATGCCCTCACCGTTTGCGTCCCTCTCCGTGCCCTCGTCGTTTGCGTCCCTCTCTGTACCCTCGCCGATTTCGTCCCTCTTCGTGCCCTCGCCGTTTTCGTCCCTCTCCGTGGCCTCGTCGTTTTCGTCCCTCTCCGTGCCCTAGCCGATTTCGTCCCTCTTCGTGCCCTCACCTTTTTCGTCCAACCCTTGCGTAAATGTGAACTTATATTTTTCTAAATTTCCATTATAATTTTTACTATAATAAGTTGTTAAATCTATCAATTAAATATTTTGAATTGCAAATCAAATTAAAAAGCACATATTAATACATTTAGCTAATAAAAAAGTAAATAAATTGTTCATAGTAAATCCAAAAATTATTACAGTCTGATTGTAAATTGTCATAACATTATAAAAGTTTGAAATTCTGTTCCCTCTGACTATCATTCGAAGACGACGAACACTGTTGTTGTTCAGGAGCAAGAGCAGGAACAGGTAACCTTGAAGCAAGTAGTACTAGTTGTACTTGGAGATCATGTAGCTGCAAAGAAGTTTCTTGTTGGA
This sequence comes from Ehretia macrophylla, assembly GCA_037974665.1. Lineage (NCBI taxonomy): Eukaryota > Viridiplantae > Streptophyta > Magnoliopsida > Boraginales > Ehretiaceae > Ehretia > Ehretia macrophylla. The sequence continues at coordinate 737,447 of CM075782.1, forward strand.
GTTTGTTGTACACCTCGTTTTGCTTATCCAGCTTGTTATACGCCTCGTTGTTTTGTTCCAGCTTGCCTTCCAAAGTTGTTGTGGCTCGAGCAACTGCGTCCTGGAGATCTTTGGGAGTGATGTGGCATCCGACAGTTGGGTAACTGGTCGATGTAGACGCCACAGAGACCTGTGATCCTACCCCGTATAAACGGCCCTTGCGTGGTCTGTCAACTGCCTCTAAGAATATTGTGTTATGATCAACGGGTGTAGGAGCTAAATCGGACTTGGATGCCTATGTTGGCTGTGATGCCTGTTGGAGCAGTTCCTGGTAACGATCCTGTTACGCACATATATCAACACGTAGAGACATGAAATATTATTAACAAGTAACTTGTGATACCACACAAAAAAATTACGTAACCATCAGAGACACAAACAAAACAAGCATCAGGAAATACATACATATACTGTTAGAAATTGTCATAGTCTGACAAGACCCCACGCTGAAAGGGTACGTTTGGACCCAAAAAGTTCATAAGAGTTTCCTTTATACCGTAGACTAACCACATATTCCCCATGAGCAAGCCATACATAGTAATTAGGCATGAAACCTTTAGTATAAAGATGTTTTATCACAATGTCAGTTGTAAGATATCGCAAGTTTTCGCATTTCATGCATGGACATCTTATTTTTACACCGTCCATGTAATATTGTTGACTACTTGCGAATGTTATAAATTCATTCACACCTTGAACAAAGCCCTCATTGATATAACCATCAACCCAACGATTATACATTCATTCACGTGATGATGCCATTATGACTGACACATAGATCAACAAATAGGATTTTAAAATTAAAAACAAGGAAGTAAGACTTAAATTTAAGCCTTGCGAATTTAAGTTTACTATATTCTTACTTAATATGAAATTAATTCACATTAGTGAGCTTTACTTAAAAAGTGGACCACAAATGCAAGCAACATAATCAACGTGAAGTAAACAACATTTTTAACTGTTTGAAAAATCCTATTCAACTGCGCAGACCAACACACCCGTTCATACAGAAAGTTAAACTCTATCTTCACAAAACCCTAACGGCTCAATTCAGACAATATATTCAACATAAAGTTACACATAATAACTTTAAATTAATGAAACGGACTTAAAACCACCATAAAATAGATTGTACAATAAATACTATATGAATCATAAAACTTACCAGAGCCTATGGAATCTGTAAGTGTTTCCACCAATTACTCCAATGCCCCAAAATTACCTGTAGAAAATCCAAACAAATGAAATTAGCTATTAATATTATAATAAAAGGTATTTAAAAAAAATATTGATTTAAGTTACAATATATTGATTTACGTTAACTATTATTTTTAATGTAGAAATTGTTTATAAATAATAAAAAAAAACAAGATAATTCAATAAATTTAATAAAAAATTTGGACAAAAAAAAGGTTATAAAAATTGAAATAAAACGGGAAAAAATTAAAAATTTCAGAAATAAAAAAAACCGAAATTTGTCTTTGTTGAAAATAAAAATTATTTTAACAAAACATATTGTGAAAAAATAAAAACAATATAATTCAATAAATTCCCTAAACAATTCAAAAAAAAAGGTTATAAAAATTGAAATAAAACTGAAAAAAAAATCTCAGAAAAAAAAAATCCAAAAATTATATATTGAAAAAAAAAATTATTTTCTCACATCTTAAATAATACAAAAAAAAAACAAAAACAAATAAAATATATTGTTACATATGTATGTATACAATATATATATATATATATATATATATATATATATATATACACAAATTTATATATGTATGTAAATAAATAACAAAAAATAATAAAAAAATTACCCTTTAGCCACGGGTGGGGGGTGGGTTGACGAGTAGGGAAGATAAGGGGTGGGTTGACGGGTTAGGGTGGAGGGTGAATGGTGGGGGGTGGGGGATGGGGGGTTAGTTTACCACGTTAGGGGTGGGGTATACAGGTAGGGGGTTGGGGGTGTTTGGGGGGGTGGGGTACATAGGTAAGGGGGGTAAGAGGGTAGGGTATGCAAGTCTGGTGGGTGTGGGTGTGGGTGGGGGTAGGGGTAGGGGTAGGGGTAGGGGTAGGGGAAGCGGGGGGGGGGGGGGTAGGGGATGCGGGTAAGAGGGTGGGTAGCTGTTGCCCAACGTGGAGATGGGAGGGGGAGGGGGTGGGGGTTTTTTTTTTGATTTTTGAAATTTGAGATCAGATGAGGCACAGGGGTAGGGGATACGGGTAAGGGGGGTGGGTAGCTGTTGCCCAACGTGGAGATGGGAGGGGGGAGGGGGGTGGGGGTTTTTTTTTTTGATTTTTGGAATTTGAGATCAGATGAGGGACATCGTGCCTCATCTGATCTCATTCTGGGCGACGGCCTAGTGTGAAACTGGGCCGCCGCTTAGAAACCAATGGGGAGGCCCATTGTGTCACGCCCCGATGCGACCCCGCAAAAGGCCAAGCCCGGACCCAACACACGGACGGAGTCTCCTCTGTACCGCGGACGATCCGAAAACCCTAAAATCAATATAATACTTGCGAAAGCTATATAATAACCAAAATAAGCCAACTTTCTTTACAACATACATTCTTATTAACCAACTTTCCAAACCCAAAAATGATATGCATACTACACAAGTACTTATGCCACTAAACCATTAGCTATTAACATGCATTTCTTCACTAGTCATCCGAGTATAAGTTACAATATTACATTCTTTAATCCATTACAACATAAGACCATTAAAGGTCTCAAAATAGAAAAATACATACAAGGCTACAAGCCTCAAAATTAAACGACCTTCACGCAATATACATAACAAGCAAGGTTTGCACAAAAACTGGTAACCAACCACCAGCAAAGCAGGGAAGTGCTATCACGGAAACACCTCCACCTGCTCCTCCTCCTCTATTACCTCGAGAGGGTCTGCTTCAACTACTCCTGTAAAAACATGGTATAGAAAGGAATGAGCAAAAACTATTGCTCAGCGAGGGCAATTGGTCTCAAGGACGGAGATGAGAGGAGTATGCAATGCAATTAGCCAAGCAATACATACAAATCATATAAGTTACATCCAAAACCAACAATAAAGCAAGGCAAGTATTTAAAGCCGCAAACACTCAATTAAAGGATACGATGCTCTTTTCACGAGCAACTTTCATTCAAGAATTCGATGACGACGCGCCGGCCTAAAACCACCTTATAACACCAGTTTGGAATACTCCGGAAGTATCTATCAACCTACGACCCAAATCTCCCTGGGAGGCAACCCAAGCGAGAAAGGGAATAGCAGCGGAGCTAGAGCAACCAACACTGGCAACCCGAGGCTACCCAGAGAGGCCCATCACTCACGCGCGGACACTATGCAATGCAAGACTCGATACAAGGCGATAAACAAGCGATAAAGCCACACGTGGGAGAATAACAAAGTAGGTTACTCTCGCACGCAATAGCAGCAATTTGATAAGTAATTCAATCCAAAACAACTCAAACAAGTATTCCAAGTAATTCTAAGCATTCTATAAGCATAAAGACAAGAAAACACACAAAAACACAAATCGGCCCCAACTATCAAAATGCTACCATTTCCAAACGAGCCAAGAGTTCTGGAAACTGACTTTGCCAACCCTCCTAGGTCACCGTAAGGCACGTCTAAAGACCCCGAAACCTTACTTTACCCTAGAACTCGCGCAAAGTCCCGATTTTTCCCTTTCTCGTTTGAACTACAACTATAACAACCAAACACCCAACCAACGCCATAATCGCACCAAAAGTGCTTCCATGGCCTCCCGAAGCAATGCCAACACGCAAAACGAGAAAACGCTAAAGCCGACCTAAACGACCCCGACTTTCCCAAAGGCTTAATTCTCGTTTTTTCTACTACGCAACCCAAACAAACCACACATTTTAGCATTCTAGCATACCAAGCACGTTTCTACATCAACGAAAAGCATAACAGCGCAACTTCAACGTTTCAAGGTTTTACTATTCATAAAATACTATTCATTTCACAATTTAATTTGCAATCACAACATTTAACCGCAGAAAATGTTACAAAGCTATAAATACATGTTCTACAAATGCTAAGGAACATTCTAGAAGCATCAAATCGCTTTAAATAACGATCTACGGATAAATCTAAAAATTGACAAAGTTAACATATACAACGTATAAATGCGCAAATAACATGCTTCCCTCACCTTAGGTACTCCTAGTCGCTAGGAAAACAACGTTGGTTGCCTCGAAAACCGCCCCGCACGAGCTCACGCAAAGATTGATCGTTTGGAAGGTTGAATATTTTTTTTTCTTTCTCTCTTGTTTCGGCCTGCTGCTCACTGTTTTTGCTGCTGTTTTTTTTTTATTATGCTAAGTTATAAGCTTATTTAAGGGTCAAATGGTCAAAGGGTCAAAGGGCTAGGTCAAACAACTTAAGACTTAGTCAAAAGGCCCTATTTTGCGCGTTTTAAAGCCGTTTTAGCTAGGGTAAGTTCAATTAAAGCTAGCAACATTTAAAATATAAAATTTAAGTCATCTAAATACTAGTTTCACTATTTTCTGAGGACTGAAAATCGTTCTCTAGCTATCGCTCCTTAAATGCAATGCACGTTGCGTCGGCGAGAAAGTAACAATTAATTCACAAAGAATTTAAGGAAATATAATTTTCAAAATAATAAACAAAGAATTTTCACATTCTGGGCTTGGGTATTACACCTTCTCCCCCTTAAAATAATTGCGCCCACGCAATTCTTACCTGGTCAACAAACAACTCCGGATACTGATCCCGAACTTGGTCCTCTCTTTCCCAAGTTGCTTCCTCAAACCCATGATGATTCCACAGAACCTTTACTAACGAAATACTCTTTCTGCGAAGCTCCTGAATCTTCCGATCCACAATTCTAATAGGTTTCTCTTCGTAAGACAACTTTTCTTCAATCTGCAAAGGCTCTGGTTCAAGTACATGTGAAGGGTCTGGATGATACTTCTTCAACATAGACACGTGGAACACATCGTGCAGTCTCGACAAGCTCGGAGGCAAAGCTAATCGATAAGCCAAAGGACCTACCTTTTCGGTGATCTCATACGGACCCACGTACCTGGGACTAAGCTTCCCGCTCTTACCGTGCCGAATCAATCCCTTCCGTGGAGAAATCTTAAAAAACACCCAATCTCCCAAATCAAACTCAAGATCCCGACGGTGCTTATCTGCATAACTCTTCTGACGACTCTGAGCTGTAAGCATATGCTGGCGAATAAGGTGAACATTATCTACCATCTTAATCATCTCAGGTAACACAGTCGGATCAACTGTTCTCATCTCTCCAACCTCTTCCCAATATAATGAGGATCTGCATTTCCGACCATACAACTCCTCGTAGGGAGCCATACCTATAGTAGACTGATAACTATTGTTGTAGGCGAACTCCGCTAAAGGCAAAAACTTCTCCCAATTCTTCCCAAAGTCAAGCACACATGCTCGAAGCATGTCTTCCAAGATCCTGATGGTTCTCTCAGACTGGCCATCAGTTTGCGGATGATATGCAGTACTGAAGCTCAACTTAGTTCCCATGGCCTTTTGCAACTTCTGCCAAAAATGAGATCTGAATTTGGGATCCCTATCTGACACTATACTCTGTGGCACACCATGCAATCTCACGATATTAGCAACATACAATTCAGCTAGCTTATCAAGGCTATCCTGTTTGTTCACGGGAATAAAATGTGTAACTTTAGTCAAGCGGTCCACCACAACCCAAACAGAATCACATCCTCTCGGAGATCTAGGAAGATCGGTCACAAGGTCCATTGTTATATGTACCCACTTCCATTGCGGAATCGACAACGGCTGTAGAAGTCCGGCTGGCCTCTGATGCTCAACTTTAACCCTTTGACAAGTCAAACATCTGGATACATACCCAGCAATCTCCCTCTTCATATTGTTCCACCAGAAGTGTTGTTTCAAATCTCTATACATCTTTGTACTGCCCGGGTGAATCATATACCTCGAATTATATGCCTCCGACAGGATCTCATTCTTTAAAGTCGGATCACCAGGAACACATACCCTGTCCCTGAATCTGAAGATACCATCTGCATGTAATTTAAACTCCGACTCTCCCCCTTTTGATTTCTCTTGGATCTTCAAGATGTGAGGATCAGTCTTCTGAGCCTCTTTGATCTGTGCTAGCAACCCTGACTGAATCTGTAAACTAGCAAATCGAATGCCTACCTCAGTAGCTTCTGGTTTCCATGAACAAATTTCTTCCAAAGTCTCCCAATCCTTGATAATCAAGCTTGCAATAGTAGCCTTTCGGCTCAAAGCATCAGCAACAACATTTGCCTTACCTGGCACATAGTTAATAGAACAGTTATAACCACCCAATAGCTCTAGCCATCTCTGCTGCCTCATATTCAGATCCTTCTGTGAAAACAAATACTTGAGACTCTTGTGATCAGTAAATATTTCAAATCTGCAACCCCACAAGTAGTGACGCCACTTTTTCAAAGCAAACACAACTGCAGCTAACTCAAGATCATGTGTAGGGTAATTAACTTCATAAGGTTTCAATTTCCTAGAAGCATAGGCAATCACCTTACCATTCTGCATTAAAACACAGCCCAATCCTTCCTTAGATGCATCACTGTAGACAACGAAGTTCTCTGTTCCCTCAGGTAAAGCTAGTATAGGAGCTGTAGTTAGTCTCTTCTTCAATTCTTGGAAACTGGATTCACATTTGGCATCCCAGTTGTAAGCAACTTTCTTCCGAGTCAACTGGCTCAAAGGTCTAGAAATTTTAGAAAAGTCTTTAACAAATCTCCGGTAGTAACCTGCCAATCCAAGAAAACTCTGAATCTTTGACACCGTCTCAAGTCTCTTCCAAGATGAAACAACCTCAATCTTAGCTGGGTCCACTAAAATTCCTCGATCTGAAATGATATGGCCTAGAAAAGATATTTGATTCAACCAGAACTCACACTTGCTGAATTTAGCAAAAAGCTTGTTTTCCTGCAAAGTCTGAAGCACAATCCTCAAGTGTTGCTCATGTTCAGCCTCGTTCTTCGAATACACTAAAATGTCGTCAATGAAGATCACGACAAACTGATCAAGGTAAGGTCGGAAAACTCTCTGCATCAAGTCCACGAATGCAGCTGGTGCATTCGTCAATCCAAACGGAAACACAACAAACTCATAGTGGCCATATCTAGTCCTGAATGCCGTCTTTGGTATATCGTCACTCCGAATTCTAAGTTGATAGTAGCCCTGCCTCAAGTCAAATTTGGAGTAAACACTCGCACCCTGCAACTGGTCAAACAATTCTTCAATCAACGGTAAGGGTATTTGTTCTTAATCGTGACTTGATTAAGTCCCCTGTAATCAATGCATAACCGTAGCGTGCCGTCTTTCTTTCTCACAAACAACACAGGCGCACCCCACGGCGAAGAACTAGGTTGTATAAACCCTTTCTCAAGCAAGTTTTGAAGCTGAATTTTTAACTCCTGAAGTTCGGCCGATGCCATCCTATAAGGACTCCTAGAAATTGGCGCAGTGCCTGGTACAAGATCAATCACGAACTCAATCTCCCTATCCGGTGGTAAACCCGGTAATTCCTCGGGAAATACACCAGGGAAGTCTCTAACAATCGGAACCTCATTCAAACTCAACTTATCAGCAGGCTGATTGATCAAATAAGCTAAGTAAGCTTCACAACCCCTATTCAACAACTTAGAAGTCTTGATCGCTGATAAAAGTGGAATGCGGGCAGCCCTGCAGTTCCCAACAATCTCTAGTACCGGTAGGTCAGGAACCTTAAGATAAACAACCTTTGTTCTACAGTCCAACTGAGCATAATACTTTCCCAACCAGTCCATTCCCAAAATGATTTCAAAGTCACGGAATGGCAATATAATTAAATCAGCAGGAAATTTACGGTTCTCAATACATATATCACAAGATTTGCAAATAGACTCAGTAACAAATTTTTCACCCAAAGGAGTACTAACTTCAACTTCATGAGGCAATTTATCAATGCAAACATTCACAGATCGTGCACATGCTGGAGTTATAAACGAATGTGTAGCTCCGGGATCAATCAAAACTTTAACTGGCTGAGTATTGAGAAGAAAGGTACCTTCCACTATAGCTGTGGTATCGGGTAGCTCCTCTGCATCTAGTGCAAAGACTCTAGCCTGAACTCTCTGTGCTGGTCGTGAACCTGCAGCCCTATTCTGAACACCTTGGCCTCTACCACGGCCCTGAACATTATTATATTTAGGGCAATCCCTCACCCTGTGATCATCACTGCCACAACCCGTACATTTACCACTCTTCCTCCAGCAGTTAACCTCAATATTCCCTGGCCGATTACAATAATTACACTGCTGATTTTGCCTAACCGCAGTGTTTCCCGTAGGTGCTGGGGCTCTGGCAGGGGTAGGAACTGTAGCTCCCTGCTGAGGTCTGGTCACAGCTGGCCTAGCCTGATACTGCTGTTGTGGCTGATACGGACGCTGCTGAGGAGCCTGTGTAGAAGACTGGTACTGCCTCGGCTGACTCTGGCTGCTCTGGCCCAAATACTGCTTCTTACTCGGCTGACTGCTCTCAGCTATCATTTCAGCCTTCCGTTTCTCAAATTTCGAGGCTGCCTGAAATGCCTCGGGAAAAGTAGTGTAAGTCTGCCCAGTCAAATGCAACTGTATGTCCATTCTCAGCCCACGGACAAATCTATGAATCATCCTCCTAGCCGGCCGTACCAACTCGGGCATATACCTCGACAGGCTAACAAACCTAGCCTCGTACTGAGCAACAGTCATATTTCCCTGTTTCAGGGCCACAAACTCATATTCCCGTCTCTCCATAGCCATCTCGGGAATATATTTGTCCCGAAACTCACTTACAAAATCATCCCACAAATGTGGTACATCCTCACAATCCCACTTCAATCTGACAGTATTCCACCACTGCTCTGCATCACCCTCAAATAAAAATGACGCATAGTCTATTCTTGCCTCATCAGTGTACCTCAAAGCGGTGAAAATCTTCTCAACTCGATTTATCCATCTCTCAGCCGCCTCATCATCCGGCTCCCCGAAGAACTTTCCTGGCTCGTGCCTCAGAAATTTCTCTAACTGATTGTTCTCAACTCTGTACCCCTGTCCACCAGGATTAGCTTGATTATCCTGGGGATTAATCCGGTCCTGCCTCTGCTCATGTAGTACCTGTGTGATCCGGTCTATTGCAGTAGTCATGGTAGCCATAAACTGCTTGGGCAATGGCTGCTGACCCTGTTCTGCTGCCTCTTCATCTGATCCTATACCTTGAGTACCACGACGTGGCGGCATAGTAGCAACTCACAATAGCTGGCAACATTTAAAAGTAGTTTATAAACAGAAATATAGCATATAAGATTAGATAACACTCAAGTCAATAACAATCCAATATTCTATCATACAATTCACATAAGACAAGTTTAACTTGCCAAACTATTTCACTTAAACACATAAACATTCCAAGTTCACAAAGTCATGTTATAACATTTTCTTTTCACTTAGCAATCATACATAAACACTTTAGCATTTTAGGCCTTTACCCCACAGACTGAGAATCATATCCCGGCTCATGCAAGACTATCATGCTCTGATACCACCTAAAGATGTCACGCCCCGACCCGACCCCGCAAAAGGCCAAGCCCGGACCCGACACACGGACGGAGTCTCCTCTGTACCGCGGACGATCCGAAAACCCTAAAATCAATATAATACTTGCGAAAGCTATATAATAACCAAAATAAGCCAACTTTCTTTACAACATACATTCTTATTAACCAACTTTCCAAACCCAAAAATGATATGCATACTACACAAGTACTTATGCCACTAAACCATTAGCTATTAACATGCATTTCTTCACTAGTCATCCGAGTATAAGTTACAATATTACATTCTTTAATCCATTACAACATAAGACCATTAAAGGTCTCAAAATAGAAAAATACATACAAGGCTACAAGCCTCAAAATTAAACGACCTTCACGCAATATACATAACAAGCAAGGTTTGCACAAAAATTGGTAACCAACCACCAGCAAAGCAGGGAAGTGCTATCACGGAAACACCTCCACCTGCTCCTCCTCCTCTATTACCTCGAGAGGGTCTGCTTCAACTACTCCTGTAAAAACATGGTATAGAAAGGAATGAGCAAAAACTATTGCTCAGCGAGGGCAATTGGTCTTAAGGACGGAGATGAGAGGAGTATGCAATGCAATTAGCCAAGCAATACATACAAATCATATAAGTTACATCCAAAGCCAACAATAAAGCAAGGCAAGTATTTAAAGCCGCAAACACTCAATTAAAGGATACGATGCTCTTTTCACGAGCAACTTTCATTCAAGAATTCGATGACGACGCGCCGGCCCAAAACCACCTTATAACACCAGTTTGGAATACTCCGGAAGTATCCATCAACCTACGACCCAAATCTCCCTGGGAGGCAACCCAAGCGAGAAAGGGAATAGCAGCGGAGCTAGAGCAACCAACACTGGCAACCCGAGGCTACCCAGAGAGGCCCATCACTCACGCGCGAGACACTATGCAATGCAAGACTCGATACAAGGCGATAAACAAGCGATAAAGCCACACGTGGGAGAATAACAAAGTAGGTTACTCTCGCACGCAATAGCAGCAATTTGATAAGTAATTCAATCTAAAACAACTCAAACAAGTATTCCAAGTAATTCTAAGCATTCTATAAGCATAAAGACAAGAAAACACACAAAAACACAAATCGGCCCCAACTATCAAAATGCTACCATTTCCAAACGAGCCAAGAGTTCTGGAAACCGACTTCGCCAACCCTCCTAGGTCACCGTAAGGCACGTCTAAAGACCCCGAAACCTTACTTTACCCTAGAACTCGCGCAAAGCCCCGATTTCCCCCTTTCTCGTTTGAACTACAACTATAACAACCAAACACCCAACCAACGCCATAATCGCACCAAAAGTGCTTCCATGGCCTCCCGAAGCAATGCCAACACGCAAAACGAGAAAACGCTAAAGCCGACCTAAACGACCCCGACTTTCCCAAAGGCTTAATTCTCGTTTTTTCTACTACGCAACCCAAACAAACCACACATTTTAGCATTCTAGCATACCTAGCACGTTTCTACATCAACGGAAAGCATAACAGCGCAACTTCAATGTTTCAAGGTTTTACTATTCACAAAATACTATTCATTTCACAATTTAATTTGCAATCACAACATTTAACCGCAGAAAATGTTACAAAGCTATAAATACATGTTCTACAAATGCTAAGGAACATTCTAGAAGCATCAAATCGCTTTAAATAACGATCTACGGATAAATCTAAAAATTGACAAAGTTAACATATACAACGTATAAATGCGCAAATAACATGCTTCCCTCACCTTAGGTACTCCTAGTCGCTAGGAAAACAACGTTGGTTGCCTCAGAAACCACCCCGCACGAGCTCACGCGAAGATTGATCGTTTGGAAGGTTGAATATTTTTTTTTTCTTTCTCTCTTGTTTCGGCCTGCTGCTCACTGTTTTTGCTGCTGTTTTTTTTTTTATTATGCTAAGTTATAAGCTTATTTAAGGGTCAAATGGTCAAAGGGTCAAAGGGTCAAAGGGCTAGGTCAAACAACTTAAGACTTAGTCAAAAGGCCCTATTTTGCGCGTTTTAAAGCCGTTTTAGCTAAGGTAAGTTCAATTAAAGCTAGCAACATTTAAAATATAAAATTTAAGTCATCTAAATACTAGTTTCACTATTTGCTGAGGACTAAAAATCGTTCTCTAGCTATCGCTCCTTAAATTTAATGCACGTTGTGTCGGCGAGAAAGTAACAATTAATTCACAAAGAATTTAAGGAAATATAATTTTCAAAATAATAAACAAAGAATTTTCACATTCCGGGCTCAGGTATTACACATTGGATTAGTTATAGGAGACGGACCTGCTCGTCTCCTAATTAATTTTTTTTTTCAATTTTTTTTATTATTATATATACAGTTTTTTTTTCATACTTAATTTGTTTGACATTTGTTTCATCATGAATATTATATAAATTTAATATTACTTTGTATTTTTTTCACTTTTTTTTTTATTATCTTCACTTTTTTTTTACATATTGATTTGTTTAACTAAAGAATAACATAATTAGTATAATCATTACATATTATATTGTGTTTTTAATTATGTTTTGTTTATTAAGTTTAAACTTTAAACAAATTTAATTAATATATTTTTTTCATATTTTCATCAATTAATTATATTAATTAGCTAGTAGTTTGTTTTTCCCCACTTTTTCTTTTTATTTATTATATTTTATTTTAACTTAAAACCTTATAAAAATATAAAGTGAATGAAGTTAATTCATAAATAATTCTCTATATGTAGTAATTTTGAACCAAAAATTTACTACTATATGTAGTAATTTTGAAAAAACACACAAATTTAAATAATTAATTTAGATTTTACATGAGAATATTATATTAATTACATTTGTCTTAATTCTCTATTTACATAAGTCGTTAATAAACTGATTATAGTTATCAATTAGTTATCAAGTAGGATGATATATATATATATAATGTGAAAGTTATAGAAGTTCAAATTTTTTTTGAGAATCCATAAATATTATGTAATTGATTATATAAACACAATAGTTTAAATACTTTTTAAATAGAATATGTTATAATTGTAAAAGCATTTTGTGTAGTTAAAATACTAAAATTGAATTGTAAATAGTTTCATCAATGTCGTCAAGTCCCATCACCATGTCTTTGGTTTTCACGAGGAATGAAACGTACCATTGATCAATCTTGTTATTAGTATTATGAGAATATGTTATACGCAACAAAAAGTTCATAAAAGAGTCCAAAATTGCAAGGGACACGTCTTGCAATATTTTTATCAAAATAATTATATTAATTAGCTAATAGTTTGTTTTTTTCCGCTTTTTTCTTGTTGTTTAAGTTGTTTCCAATAATCGCATTAGCTAATATGAAATACGATGGCCCCGTTTTGGAATAGACAATGCGAAACACCTGTTTTGCATGCATTGTGTTCGCGTGCACGCCACGTGATAGAAAATTGTCCAAACTTATAGGGCCCCGGTTTCGAAACGAGATGGACACGTGAGCTTTTAAATGTCGAAACTATCGTGCATGCATGCCCACTTACCACATGGCATAATATAATGAAATGCGATGGCCCCGTTTTGGAATAAGCATAGCCAGACACCTGTTTTACATGCATTGTGTTCACATGCACACCACGTGGCAAAAAATCGTCCGAACTGATAGGGCCCCGGTTTTAAAACGAGATGGACACATCAGCTTTTAAACCTCGAAACTAGCGTGTATGCATGTCCTCAATTATTTGACTCATCCAACACCAATGGTGGACAGTTACGTGTCCGCGAACCATAAGTTGATATCTTGACCCTTGTAAAAATGAAGATTTGTCTTCATATGCTCACCAAGCTATCAATCTTCGCATTCAATGACCTTCTTCCTATAAATAGCACTTGAGAATGCGTTTTCTCATACCATCTCAAATTTGTATTTGTATTTTTCATCTAAAAAGTTTGAAGGATGAGTAATGATCAACCACATCTGAAAGATTATGTTCGAGTGACTATTAAAGAAGAGGTGGATACAATGAAGAAGTATCCAAATTACTCCAAGTTTGTTAAACCCGCCCTTGATCTAAATGCTCCGCCAAAATACGACGAATACATTTCGAATGCCCAAGTAGGTCAGCTCGTTCAAGACCAAATGATGCGGATCCAGTGCCCAAACTTTTTCCCCTAATATCTCTATCTTTTTAGCCTCGTTGAAAGTATCGGCATTAGTAATCTTTAATTATGTTAGGTATTAAGTCGCTGTGTTGCTATATTAAAAAAGGATGATATGTAATCCTTTATTAATTATCAATGTAAATTATGTTTATGTTTGTAATGTATTAACTATTATAATAAAATGCTTTAATTATAATTATGTTTTGTTGATTACAAAGAAGTAGTTGTTTATATTTTGCAGTACGTTAAATATTAATATTGCATATAATTTATTTTTTATGTAGACAACAATTTGTCCCATAAATTGTTTAAATGATGTAAACATGTTTTTATTTATAGTAAAAGCCATATTTTATTTTGTAAGTAATGATGAATAAAGTATTGTTACAATCAAAGCCAAAATTTCGAAGTGTCGAGTTATGTACACGCCAATCCAGGACATTTTAAGAAGAAAAAATATTAGTCAGTAGTAGTATGTATAATTATTTAAAACCAATAATTCATATTGAATAATTTAAATTTAATGCTTTTAAAACACTCATAATATGAAATAATCGTAATTGTTAAATGTATACTTAAAACTAATAGGCGAGAGAAGTTCCTGTCCCTTGATGTTTTGGCGACGGTATGTCACCTCTATCGCCGGTTTGGCAAGGGAAGTCCCTGTCCCTCGCCGAATCGGTGAGGGCAAGAGGTGGCTATCACCGATTCGGCGAGGGACAGAGACTTCGATCGCCGAATCGACGAGGGCAAGAGGCGGCCCTCGCCGATTCAACGAGGGAAAGAGGGGCCCCTCACCGAGTCGGTGAGGGCAAGAGGGGCCCCTCGCCGATTCGGCGAGGGCAAGACCCTTCCCTCGCCGATTCGGAGAGAGCAAGGCTTCTCTCGCCGAGACTGATTTTTCTTGTAGTGGAAAGAAAAAATGTGGAAGCCAACTAATTTGTGGGATGACCCACAGAGTGTTCTAACCTGTTAACCATAGTGGAGAATACAAGATTATAGCATTGAGAGCTTCATCTGTGATATTTCGAGTTTATTTACCTCCTATATATATATATATATATATATATATATATATATATATATATATATATATATATATATATATATATATATCGTAGAGTAAATTTTTGGAATCATTTGTTTGTTTACTTGATATAGGATGAAATTCATAGGTGAAGGTAGTAGATGGTGAAGTCTATGTGGATGTGTTTGTGGCTGCTCTGTATATATGTGTGTGAGTTTGCATAGGGTGTTTAGGTAATTAATAGTTGCATTGCAGTACTTGGGGATTATATGTAAGTGAAATATATGTATTTGCATAAGTTGTGTTTGTAAAATTGTGAAAGAGAAATTTATTACTTCTATATAGTAATTCTTTACTTTGATAAGTGGGTAAAAAAGTAAGTTCAAATAAGGAAGACTAGTTATTTATTGCTTCTGCATAGATTATTGACTTTATTTGTTGGTTGACTCAGGCTTTATATCTTAATAGGGATGTAATCTTAGGAAGACTAGTTATCTATTGCTTCTGCATTTGTGGGAAGAAAGGGATGTAATTTTTTCATGGTGATTCCTTCTTTCACCATGAAAAATAAAAATAAAAAAGAAAACAGACAATTCGAACAACCCAGATTAATTTTGCACAAAGGTGATTGCCTATTTTTGTTAAATTTCAATTCTTCTTATATATATATATATATATATATATATATATATATATGTATGTATGTATAAGTAATAGATTTAGTGAAATATATATATTTTTTGTGATTTTAATCACTTTATATCATTTTAAAATTTTTAACATGTTTTTCTTTTTTTTAAAAAATTACAGATTATTGTCGTCGTAAACGTCACCGCCCACAGCCATCAACATCGATAGCACGAAAATGAGGATGATGAAAATTAGAATAGTTTTAGTTATTTGTGAAACTATTTTAATTTGTGTAAATAAATATTATTTACAAATTAGTATAATATAATATATTTTCCTTTTATTGTTCTTAACTATTATTGTTTATTTAAAATAAATAAATTAGTCTTGAGAAATATTAATGAATTAAATTAAAAATTTTATTTAGCGACAAACTTTTGTAGTTTCTAAAAAGCGGCAGATTAGTGACTAAATTACTTCCTTCGCTATTAGTGATGACTTTAGCGATTGTAACAGTCCGTTGCTACTTAGTGACGGGCTCTAGCGACCCTAATAGTCTGTCGCTATTTAGTGACCGTAATAGTCTGTCGTTATTTAGCAACGACTTTAGCGACTGTATTATTTTCATCGCAATCCGTCGCTATTTAGCGACAAACTTGGTGACAAACCCTTGCCGTCGTCATTTAGTGACGGATTTAGCAATCGTACTATTTTCGTCATAGGCCGTCGCTAAATAGCAAGAGTTTGGGTGATGAAACAATTTTGCTGTGAAATAGCGATGAATTTAGTGACGGAAATCCAATTTAGTAACGACCTAATTTGTGACCGTCATTTTGTGACGGAATTCCATCGCTAATTAAATTTAGCGACAGAATAGCAACGAAAAACGTCTGTCGCTCATCTCTGTTTTTCTTGTAGTGGTACATGTTGATGAGAGAATGATAAGTGACTTAATTATAAGAGAGTCTAAATGCGTTTAAGTAATAAATCGAGCGAGTTAACTATTTTAGTTCTATGAATTTGACGCTCAATGCAAATTTCTTTTTTTTTAATTTATTGGCATTAAACTTGCTTGTGATCGCGATCCTAATCTTGGGACATGACAAATATTTATATCTACGATATTGAGAGTGAGCGTTATTCTCATTTGTGGGTTTTATCTTGGGCCACGACAAATATTTCCCTAGCTCTACGATATTGAAACTGACTGCTAATATTAATGAGGAGATGAGTACAAAGTTTGAAGCATACATCATTGAGTTTTTAGGCCTTGCTCCTTCCCTTTTCTTTTTTAAGTGGCCTTGGCGCTTAAATAATCATGTCCATCATTTTCAGTTTTTCCTTGGCACGTTTTGCTTCAATTAATGGAATAAATGCTAGGGTAATGCTTCATGTCACACTTGTTACTAAAGTGATACTTCTTTTTTATTTTTTTAATAATAACATTTTATGTATTATATATCAAATATTTTTTTATATAGTAAGAACTCTTATCAACTATAAGAAAGAAGTGAAATATTACTCCGAATGATATATAACAATGTTACTATATAGAATTAATGTATCCATTGAAGGAGTGGAGGCTTTAGCCCCCATTGATTTAAACTTTTTCTAATATATGAGTATTTTTAATTTAAAAAATTAACGAACTCATACGTTGAAGATAAAAAAAATTATATATGAATGTTAAATTATTCTTAATTAAAACAAAATTGTAGATCGACCCCTAACCCAAGTCAATAATCAATTTGTTTGAATAAACTGCATTAATTCCTGGACAATTGGACCAAATTCAACTTTATTTTCATTTACTTAATTTTAGTCCAACATTTGGTCAAACAAAAGAAGGTTAATGAAAATTCCAGTCAAGAAAAGGATACTTCACCTTTAGATTTAAATTAAAGCATTAATTGCATGCATGCAGATAAGGATTTTGGAAATTTTCTTGTTTGCACACCTATTAATGTTCCAAACTTTTGCTTTTTTCATCGATTGTTTGTTTAGAGTTTGGCACTAGGGACTTGGTAGTCACAAAAGCAAAACAATGGTGGATAAAGCAAGACAAGAATGAGGCCCACTAGTGGAAATTTGATAATGACTTTGAAACCAAAAAGTAGTCCTTCTTGTCGTCGATCATTGGGTTTCCATGTGGTCACTTTTTTGTTTTTGGTCATTGGTTTCCATTGTGGTTTGGATCGACCATTTAGGGTAGCAAGAAGCCAAGAAAAGAAGAGCATGAACACTTTCATAGACATTGACCAAAAAAAAACTTTCATAGACTAGCTTCATATTTTTATGTGAAAGTAACTGAGAAGAATTTGAAGGGATTAGTTTAATTGTGGAGTATTTAAGGTATAAATCAGAAATTTAATTATATTTTGAATTTGAATTAGTTAATAGATTAATGTATTTAAAGACTCTTAATAAATTTGGATTATATCTTTTCGAAAAATGTCATGCATCTTAGAATTTCACATCAAAGAAGCAAGTGAGTCAGAAGGTATAATGAACGAAGGCAATAGGGGACACTCCACTACATTTATTAGAAATCATAGCAAGTTCTCTCCCGTCCATTCAAAGGGCCATGTTGGCCATTCCTTTTAGAAAAAAAGTAAGAAGAGATCAATTTACTTACAATGATATTAAAAACCTAATTAAACTATGTTATGTTGTGAGTTTTATGGTTTGTAATTGATTAATACTTACAATGGGATTAGATTTACTAGAAAAGCATTAGCATAATAACAATTATCCTTTCATAAAATAAATTAAATAGTGACTAACCTAGAGGGATTAACCTAGTGGTTGAGTGCTTAAATCGTGGGCGGAAAATTTGCTCACGTGTAGATTTTTTTTTTTATAATATGGAAACTTAGCTAGTAGAGCTCAACCTCCAACTGTTAAGTTCTCGGGTGTAGCGGTACGCCCCAATATTTACACTAGTTCAAGCAAGAATTTGATCTCGATTGGTTACAACGTGGAAACCCTAAGTTCAACGGGTTTTAAATTCACGCTCCACAAGTTTCTCTACTCCTACATTGCAATCCAATTCCGACAAACCTTGTATCTAATTGACATGAACATCCTTCCTTTGGGTCCGATCATGTGTTTTAAAGTTTGACATCTTAATATAAATTCAAAAAAGTTTTCAAAAAAAGTTTTTCGCAATAAAGAAATTAAAAATGATGACTGAAAATGAAGCATATGGCGTTTATCCATGTATGATGGAAAGTTTGCGCAATAAATACATGAAAAACTGTGGAACAGACACAATTAATACACTTCACTTTCATGGCCACATCTAAATAATGAAGGAAAACTAATGAGGAAGATGGTGTTGATAATGCTTGCTTTTAACCCCATATCGTACATGTCCTTGAGTGCGGACCACTGCCGTGCACCTCCGCATGCATATCCACAGTTTCCACACATGATTATGATCATCAAGCATTTGTGTTATTATCGCATTCTCAATATGAAAAAAAAAAAAAAAAAAAAAAAAAACCCTTGTCAATATGGACCTGTTAGTTCTCAATAATGCTTAGGTTGGGGTTTTAGTCCTGCAAACGGTAGTCATTTGTAAGATTGAAAGTTAACTTTACACGTTTAGTGTTGCTTTTCCAATATTTAAGAGTTACGTGGATGGCAGCCAAACAAAATGACAAGTGTTTGCGGGACTTGTTTTAGAGCCTTACAGTAGACAGTGTATGTAATATTTTTAAATGAGTGGCGTGAGATTTGAATCCAATACTGTTTAGTTACTTGAACTCTGATATATACTATATGAAGTTACTCTTATCTAAAAGTTTAAACTGTTAGAGAGAAATTTATTATTATATTTATATTAAGTCTAATCAATTGACTTTAAATATCTAACTCATGGTAATACCAAAATAGTAAATAAAAAATCAAATTTTTATAAATTAAATACATATATATTTTACAGAATAAACGTGAAATAAGATGTAACAAAGAGAAGACGGTCATGTTTCAAAAAAGCACAACATTAGCTAGAAAGTAGTAAACAAGAGGACATTCAACGAGACAGATATGTCATTGCCAGCCTAGTTATCAGTTTATTAAAAGAAAGGAAAAGAGTAGATCCAAAAGTAGTCGTTTGTTCCAAGAAATTGTAAATTTGCAATCAGAGAGCTCATGAGAACAAAATATGCTCTCTTTTCTCTTGAATAACACAAAGACACACTTCTACCACCATAAAATTTAGTATTTATTTACATCTCTCATAAAGAGAATCTTTTAATACACGTAAAACAGCATGTGATGATTCAAACAAGAACATCATAAGTTTTAAAGAGTCGGTCCCGATAAATTTTATGACTAACAACTTAAAACCATACTTCTTTCAAGTAAAATCACGTGTTTTCAAAATTTGGACCATACATTCTTCAAGTGTAGGCACGCATTTTGAGAATTTGAACCATAACTCTTTTAAGTGCAATCATGTGCCTCTTTAGTTAGGCACGGCCAGACGACATCGATGATAATGAGGAAGATGAGGAATTAGCTGGAGATGGCCAAAACTGTGCGTTTTTCACCTTGGAAATGCTTGCCAATACGCCCAGAGGAGTCACATCTCCGATTACTGTCACTTTCTTTGATGCGAAATCTATACTAAAAGATGTTACTCCTGCACAAATTAATCCAATACCATTGCTTAATTTATTAATTATATAAGTTTCAAGTAATAATAGTGTGTGCTTATCCACAAAGAACCTAATGGAATATTAACATAAGAAAATTATAATATTAATGCACAACCTTAGGAAAAAAAAGGACAATCAGCACATAAAACTTTAATTATGTACGAAATTTAAAAAATTATTGAACCTATTTTAAAATTTATTACACGTAACCTTACCTTATAATTTTTTTGTAAAAAGCTAAAAAAGGGGGGAAAAACCTTGTAGGTACATGTAGTTTATTTGTATAATCGTGCTTGTGACTACGTTAAAGTGCTTACCTTTCCTAGCAAAAAATAAATAAATAAATAAAGTGCTTACCTTCCATTCTGGAAAGATGTTTTCTTACTTTTCCTTCACAACCTTTGCAATGAATTGACACCCTCAATTCTACAACCTGAAAGGTAATAATAAAAAACACTTTAAACTAAATAAAAGATTTATAAATAACATTAAATTACTTACTTTCAGTAAACTATGAAAAAAACATTAAACTCTTTTTTTGTGCGCTTTTTATGACTTAATTCGAGTTCATTCCAAGAGTGTCAAATCCTGAAACACATAATTTGTTATCATGCTTAGGCCAAATTATTAGTCAACCAATACATTAAATCTAATCAACTGGCTTAAAATAATTAAGTCCGTATTAACAATAACAGTGAAATAAGTCATTACAAACTGAAGTATACATCTCGTACGGGGAGTAAATGGACTAATACCTGACAATTTGGGAGGGTAGGAGTTGATGAATTAGATTTATGAACATGAGAATCGTGCGGTTTCTTCACAGACGATGATCTGAACACAGCGGGAACTTGATCCTTTGTATTCAGTTGCTTATCTTTTATAGGATTGTATGGAACCAACTCTGCAGAGATATGTTCAGCATCTGATATGAAATCTATCATCATAGGCTTGTCACTTAACAAATACCTAGACGAAGAACTACTAATTAGGTCAGAAACATCAGCTGAGCTTTTTCTTCGTAATTCTTTTTCTTTAGCAGAACTCTTTCGACCCTTTTGATTATCAGATGATGGACATGGAGATGGAGCTCTTCTTCTGCCCATTTGTCGTCGATCACCGAGGCGTTGAGTATGGCGGCGATCAATGTGCCTCATTCCATGCCTGACCATGCTGTATTTATCCATGCTGGAACATATTGCTGTCGAAGCTGGAGAGGCACAGAAGAAATCTATGGATTTCATGTTTTTGCTAGAAAGGAAATAGTTCAGAAGGAAAAGGAAATGTTTAGGTGATGTACGCTAACGGGACATAGAGGGTAGGGGTGGCTATGGGAAGATCTTTGAAATGAGGCCAGTTGATTTGCTTTTAAAGAGATGGATTTGGCAGAGAGAGAAAAAGATGGGAAGAAGAAAAAAGAAGTAATTAACTAGGGACTCACTCCTAAGAATATCTCTCACATTAGTTCCGTATAATACGTGTTTAATTTATAATGTTTTAAATTTTTCATTAGCATAGACATTTTGGTACAGTTTATTTAGTAGCGGACTTAAGTATTCAAGTTCAAGGTATGCATTCATATAGTAAAAGAAGTTAGGGTGTGCACTTATTAACGAAAGTGTCCAAAACAATTATTTTAAAAAAAAAACCAAAAAGAAAAAGAAAAAATATATATATATTTTTTTCAAGTTGAGGGTGTGCACTCTCAACACAAGCTAGGTCCGCCATTGAGTTGATTACATTTATTATGTTGATAAGCTAGTAGTCTGAGTGATTCTTGCGGATGGTTGATCGGGTATTACGATTCTGTTTCTTCTGATGGTGACCGTAGTATATTTGAGGGCTGAGGCCATAACTACAAGCAGAGCATATCCAAAATTATTATTTAGTAGGAATTAAAAACATACAATTTAGTACTCGTATATGGATAACTTTTTTTTTTTGATTCAGGAGAGGCAAGGTCATACAACGTAATATGAATAACTTTTTTTAGTGAGAGTTAAATTGATTTTTCAACCTAAAAATATTGTAACTCCCACTAACTTATAAATGACTCAGCCTTAACTCTGAGTCTAAAAATGAAACTAATATCTTAAACATCATATTTAATCGTTTAAAATAATTAACTTAAATTATTAATTACAATCACAATACTAATTTATAAACTAAATTCATAATTAAGACTAATAGTATTGTAAGTTTGGAGGGGACACGATAATTCTCGACCCAATTTGAAGTTGTCTTTGACCTTTTTGTATATGGGGTGGGCAAACAGGTTTTTCTTCTAGTGACCTTTCTGTGGTATGATTACTACAACTAAATAGGGAGAGTTTTGCAAATTTCAAAGTCTAATTATTGCCATATCATTGCCTCACACTAGAATCAAGAGGTCATATCAGCTACCGAAAGTAGCCTTTCTCGTCTCCTTTGATATTTTACCATTGGTAAAGAAGACGAATTAGTCTCATCGAGATAGAAAAAGAAAAAAAGATATCATGCTATTCTTGCATTGCACACAAGAACCTACTTTAAGATCTAAAATCTCTCTTTTTGTTGTTTGGTTGATGGGGATTATATATCTTTTGTTTCTTTGTTTAGCATGTAGCATCAATAAAAGCAAATTCTATTACATCAAAGAGTTGCGGGGTTGCAATTCAAATGATTAGTTTAGTGATAAAGTGTTTAGAATTTGAACGAAAAATTTGTTCTCTTTTGAGTTAAATTAAATAAGAAGTTATTTTTCTTTGATTGTATTCTAATAAATCTTATATATGTTTAACTAATTTGAACTACCGAATTTATAGGGAAGGCAGACGCCCATGCACAAGGCCCCGGCCATGTCCTCGGTGCAACATTTGCCTAAAATGCTCAAATCAAAGAGTAGTCGACGGGACACCAAAAAGTTTAGTATCATAGGACTCATTAAATCAAAAGAAAGGGAGAGGAGAAGAATGTAAAGAAGGTCCACTTTGCCACTCTTATGAGATAAAAGGCATTTGATTCTGGCCCTATGTTATAGATAGTATAAAGATGAACTCGTTATATGTAGGGAATTATAATACCTCATATTTTTTTTAGATGGAGTTATGTATTTTAAGATTTAGATCCTAACATAAGCGAAATATTTTTCTTTTTTGATCGGAAGAAATGAAATGCATTGCATTAACACAGAAAATGCAAATTTAGCCTACTCTTGTAGGTTGCAAGTCTGTTTTAATTAAGCAAATTACAAAACTTATGATGGAGATTAGAAATACAATATACTGACGAGGTTAAATACTGATTTTAATTAGAATCAAATGGAACCTCCAAGGAAAGGCAGCAAATACTTCTACCTGTTAATTCAAAGACCCACCAATAGATTTATAGGAAAGACAAATAATTAATTAAGGGTTCACAATACATGATTTAATTCGGTGAAAAAAATTCTAAAAATCCTAGTTTCACAATATCACTTGACCTGCTTAAACTATTTTCATAATAAATCAAATCTTATTTCACTAAATAAGGTCAACGATTAAATCCCGTTATAGTTTACTTAAAATACTCGTGTAAAACATATCTCGATTCTTAAACTGAATCAACATTAACAATTACACATAAATCAATTGATTATGAAATACACAGGTTTGAGACCCAGATTTCAGACCAATATATAACTGGATGAGACATAGCATAAGTGAAATTATATAGAACAAAAGGTGAAGATAGTTAAGAGTTAGTATCTGAAACGATAATTTTATTAGTGATAAATAAGATTTACACACGCCCTATACACATTACGAATCGTGGTTTTAAAGTAAATTACAATAGATAAATGTTCCTCCGCATGAGCTGAAACACCAACAGTCATATAGAGGTGAACACATGATATTAATTACACATCTTTCAGGGTACTTGAACAGATTCTGTCAAATTTATGGGATTGACTATCCGTTGAAGTGAATTTTAGTGAAACTGACAACATAGTATACTGATATTTCTTGCATATGATTTAGTGCTATCAGAGAAATTGGACGTTGAAGAGAGCATTTTCTATTATTTTCTAGCTAGCGGAATGCATACTCATGGTCTTATTCTTCTTGGTTCTTAATGCTAACGTGTTAGCTCTTTTTAATGGGAAAGTTTTAAAAACGTCACAGATTCAGCTGTAAGTGCAGGAGAAGGTCCACACACCTATATTATATTAGAATCAGATGATTGACTGTAACGCTTTTAAAAAAAATTTCTTGTTAATAACCGTACTACTAGTGATGCTGGCAAGGGTGTCTGTCGAAGCTACTATGTGGATTTGAAATCACTAACAAAGTATAGATTACAATACTAGCATTTAGTTTGCCGTTCCTCTGGCTTTTTTTTTTTTTTTTTTAATTTTTAATTTTTTATAACAAGAAACTCATCGTACAAAATTTTTGTTATAATATATCGTTATTTGATCACTTCATATGATATTCTCAACTTATCTGTTGCTTTCTTCTCTCGTTTTCCGATCCCCAAAGGATAATTTTCTAATGTTCGAAGATAAATCTTGCGAGTCGGATGACAAGACTTGTAACAAGATTTACAAATCAGCTGTAACAAAATGGGGTCATAGCTGAATCAGCTACTTCTATTAATAATAATAAATCAAACTTTACGGATAAACCAAATGATTGTAATTATTACGATCGCAAAATGGTTGAAATGTGTTTCATTTTGGTAGGTCCAATTCATCTTTCACAGTTTGCTGTCTTTAAGTGGAGATTAAAGTTGATGTCTTTGACAAAAAAAAAAGTTGATGTCAATTATGACCTGCAATTTGTTTTTTTTTTTGTTTTTGACTAAAGAAATTTATTTTAGACAAGATTTTATTAGATCTATTTTAAGATTATAAATTCTATTATAAAACAGTGTATTTTTAACATATATTTTAAATTAGTCAAAAATTATTTAATATTTAAAATGAGAAGATAAAAATTCAAGTTCAAAATTTCAAATCACAATAAGTCAGCATGTGACTACTACATCCAACCCTTTAGACACTATTTGCTTGTTGATTAGCATGAAATCCGCCGACAAGTTGACTATTTGAAGGCTTTAACTTTTGACAAAAAAAAAAAAAAAAACTTTAACTAACTGGAAATTAGTGTTGAATACAAATATAGTTTCCCTTTATGGCTGCAAATTGGTCCCTTGCTTTGGACAAAAAACAAACAAATAAATACATTAGATATATATATATATATATATATATATATATAATACATTTATTTATTTTGAAAATGTTAAATATATAATATTATATTTTTTAATCTTCCAAATTTAACTAGATAATAGATGAAATTGTACTGGTTTTCATCTTATTTATAATGTTTGAATAGTTTTTATAGTTATTACAATTCTTTTTTTTAGTTGTTTTATTGACTGTGGAATGAAATTATTTTCTTATATTGACATAGCATATAATAGTAATATTTTTTTATGAACGTTTATACATCTAGTAGCTAATGACCAAAAAAAAAAAAAAAATTCATTCATTTGCAACCTTACGACCATTAATTTTCAATAAAGTGTTTTTTCTTCCTAGGCCCTAATGTCACCATTTTTTTTCTTCTTTTTTCTTTGGGTCTGATATTGTCGCCATGATTGCGAGACCTTCTTGTACAACCTGCTGTTGGGCCAGTGGGACTACACACAGTTGTAACTCCAACATTCTCCTTGAAGGAATTCATTTTTATAACTTTTCAAAGAAACAAATAAAAGAAAATTATTATTATTTCAATTGCAAATTTCAAAATTTCCCATTTGCGTAAGTGTAATGTTCCACATTGGTGGGACAAGTGTTAAGTGTGTGATTTATAAGTGAATATTGTGAATTTAAGTAATAGCTTAGATACTATTTTGGCTACTGGATTTGAAACTCGAGTAGTTATTTTTTATGCATATAGCACTAATTTCATTTGCTATGAAGCACTTCTAGAATAATGGTATGGAATCTCGTTACCAATCAGATGTGGAAGTCACTACAAAAAAAAACTGAATTTTGTGAGAGACGGTTCCCCTCACTGTGCCGTCACCAATTTGTTGACGGCTGCGAAACTATCTCCAACCCGTCTCCAATTCTTCTGTCACCAAGCCCTCGCCAAATTTCCCATCTCCAAGCCGTCACAACAATTTGCTGTCACCGTGCCCTCGCCAACTTAACCCGTCCCTAAACTGTCACAAAAATTGTCCTCGCTAACCTTTCCCGTCACCCGGCCGTCACCAATGTTTGCCGTCACCGAGCACTTGCCAACTTATCCCCTCACCAAACCGTTACCAAAATTGTCGTCGCCAAGCCCCCGCCAACCTTTCCCTTCCACAATCCGTCACTAACCTTTCCCGTCACCAAACCCTCACTAACTTAACCTTTCAATATAATTGAACTTCTCATAATAATATTCAACTCAGACCAACATTCAAGCTCTTAGGTAGCTAACTATTCAAGAAAGAAGTGTTTCACTTAAGACTTTATAACTAATATCAAACCATCCTAATTGTATCATTAGCAGCACAACAAACTTTAATATAACTTATAACTCATTATTTCACAAGTAAGACACGAGGTAGGGAAATCTATCTATCAATAACTTCAACATGAACTTGACAGCAACTTAAAATAAGAACAATTTGATCTCACATTCATAGTAGACTCAAGTTAAAGATAACATTTAACAAGTCAATAAATAACTACTTTACAATTAACTTACATTTTAACTAAACCACTACACACTTAAACTAACTTTTCAATTTAAAATTAAATCATAAGTTTAAAGAATAGATGCTACACCAAAACACTTGTCTTAATTTCCAATCAAATTAACATTCAAGATAAACATTTTAGTCTAAATCACATGCATTTATAACTAATTACTTTATTTGAACAAGAAACACAACTCGGTTATGAACTAGTAACCAAAATAATAAAGCAATATAATATACACTACCACTTAAACCTCAAATTCCCACTTTAACTAACATAAATCTCTTAGCCTCCTTAGATTATCAACTACACTTAATCCTTACACATTCCCACTTTTCAATGGTTAAAAGCCAATAATCCGAGCTAACTTAACAACCTTCCATTAATAGATTAGTTTACAACATTTAACTAAGTTAAACAATTTGCACAACCAAATCAACAAATTCAAGCTATAGCTAACCCCTACATAACTTAATTAAACGAGTTCACATTTTAGTAAGACGGGGAAAAGGGCAACGCAAAGGCAGTTGCATTCCATACTAACTCATGATTCCTAATTACCCATTCAATTTCAATTATATCACAATTTTCATAACTATAAGAGCTCCATTAAGCTACTAATCATCCAAGAACACTACACAATAAAGTTTTGATTGAATACATCCAATTAGAGTTAAAATATATCATCACTTGAGCAAAATAACAATGCTATTCAGATTCTCGCGTAATAGGACGGTTCCAACACATCTCACCAAAATGGTCATAACTTATTCTAGAAAACTCTGATTAATGCACCGTAAAAAGCTTTAGAAACTAGACTCGCAAGGTTTTCTAACAGTATATAATTCAACCCCTAATCCTTCTCCAATTAATACAGTTTTAAGCTCGAAATTGCCATAGTTTTGCTGAAAAATCTAGACAGCCACAGTTAAACCATGATTAAAATATGTTGCTAGGTAGTTGAACAATTTAACTCCATTGTAGCATTGTTTCAACACATAGTCTACAATATAAATCAATGGAACAATTCTTTAAACAAATTGATTAACTAACTATACACAAGCTAAAAAAAAAAGAACATACACGTAAGCAAAGTCAAAACTTCCATGTTGTTCAATATAGCTAATTTTGCGTACTCAAGAACGTCTGTATAGCATTATCCAACATTAATATCAACTAATGCAAACAAATTAACAATTAGAATGCATAAAGGAGTGACATTCCCTCACCTTCAAAGACTAAAACATGCAAAAAAATACAAAGGCCCAGCTTGCACTACAAAAAATTCGCCCATTAGCGCCGTTTATGATATTTTTTAAAAGAATTATATTCATTTATAGAAACCGAAAACCGCCGCCTATAAGCATAATGGGAAAAAATATATATATAGAATAGACGGCGGTTTTATAAAACCGCTGCCTATAAGCACCATAAGGAAAAAAAATTAAAATTGATTCCATGGCTCCCCTTTTCTAACAAAAAGAAATTAAATATGGCATGAACTATGTTTAACCAAATAATAATCAAAACAAATCTACACAACATTAATACCCATGAGAGCTCATATTAATAAATAAATAAATAAAAGCAACCAAAGTAGAATCATTTCATTAACTAGTATAGATCTAAAATATTATCTGATATACTAATTGTAGTAAACATTTGAAATAAAAAAATAATAGTGAGTGTGTCACGCCCCAAAAACACCAAGCCTTCAGAAGCATTAGCTCTAGCACTTGCAAATACCAAAAAAATCATTAATGAAAGGAATGTGCAAGACTGGAAATTTTAACTTATTCCACCATACTTATAATGTGGGACAAGCTAATGAGGTTCCTTCTCGAAAGTCGAAAATGTTGTATGCCAAAACATTTTAAATTTAAGCTATTCTCTAAAGTCAAGCTTATTGCACAAGATATTGGTTACACATGATGTATAACTATTGGCCTAATTTTTTCCATCCTTAAAGCATATGATTGAATGTTGATCTCAAGTCCAAATCCGAAAATTGATTTTGGGAGAAAATGCAACAAAACTATCAACGACTATATTACCTTGTAAAGTTATTGTAAGAATACTTTCTCATCAAACTGCTTGCTGTAGATGCACTTGGGGGGAGCTACAAGATTAAAGCAAGGATCAATTAAGAAAATCAAGTTTAGCAACATATAATGATGAAAGGGGCATAAAACACAACTATGATCATACACTAACTAGAATTCTAAGATTCATGCAATTAAAAATAACTTACACCTATGATTGCCAATAAGATGGGACTGAAGGACCCATAGAATTATAGTATCAAGAATGAGCAAAGAAGCAAAATGTTCAGCCAGTTACTTAATAATATCTATTTAAGTCAAGTTGTATAATAATATAACCATTATCTTCTACCCTCTTGCATAAATGCATAAAGACCCTAACCTATATCCCAGTATCCACAGAAGTGAAGAGAAAAATCTATAGAATTGCAAACTTCATTTCAGGGGTCTTATGTCATAAACAAGAACATAAGCATAGATTTTAGCTCCTATGAGTTCTTAGATGCATCGAAAACAAATCAAATACTCTCATCACCAAAATAATGTTTTCTTGCTCAATTACTTCCACTCTTTATCATTGTTTTAGTTTTCAAGCTCTTTATTAAAGATAAGCCAAAGACCCATTTAATCATTAGAGATTGATCAATTTTAAACTTGATAATTCATTTTGCAACTAGAAATTTAGATTATTAATATCTAATCAGAGGCAAAACATTCAACAACAAATATCAATTGTAGGAACATACATATCATTTGTTACAAGTATTATTATTAACATATGGCCAGCACCAAAGATCTCTGCCATCATTATCAGTCACCCTCTACCCCCTCATAATACTAACACCACGCAATCCATTCGCTAAAACACAATACATGCATATATGTATATATCACCCACACCTAATCCCTAAACCCTATAGCACAATAATTAATTACATATATAGCTTATGCAAACACACACACGCGCAGCTAACACTCACACACCTATGCATGGCTGGTTCACACACACGGCTATATACCTCAAGAACACATCATTGTATACACATATATTCATTAATTTTCTCAAAAGATAATTCACTTGATTTGACAGGTACAACACTCACAAACATATATATAGACATGTATATATGTATATATAAACAGATCTAGAGAAAGAAAGAATAAACGAAAAATAGAAATAAAAATAAAAATTTCTAGATCTAACGGGTTTTTGCGAGAGTAAAAAGGTACCTTGGTGACAGAAGGAGATGGTAGTGCTGCAAAATAGTGTTGGTGGTATCGCGGCGGTAGTGACGTGAGATAGTGGTTGGTGGTATCGCGGCGGTGGTGACGCGAGATGGTGGTGCCGCGAGGTGGTGTAGGTGGTATTGAGACAGTGGTGATGCGAGATGGTGGTGCGCGTAATGGTGGAGGTGGTATTGTGCGGTGGTTGTGGTGATGAAATGTTGGGGTTTGGGGATGGAGTGAGGGAGGGGTAGGTGAGACGTTGAGATTAATGGGAGGGCTTGGGGTTTGAAGGGGGTGGGGGATCGTGAAAATAAATAATAGAGGGCTACTAGCCCTCTGTTATTTCGTTTTGGGCCAGGGATTAGAGATGTGAGGCACTGCGTCTTTAATTTTGGTGACGGGAGGCGCTCCCGTCTCCAATTTTAGTGACGGTAGGCGCTGTTGTCTCCAATTTTGGAGACGGCGAAGTATGCCGTCATTGTTGGTGACGGCTTAGTGACAGTTTCTTCCATCTCACACTATGCCTTCACTGTCCTGTCACAAAATTGGCGTCAACTTTTCCTTTCACCAAGCCGTCGCCGTATTAGTGACGAGATGGCGACGGTCCGTCGCAAAATTTAATTTTTTTTTGTAGCGAGTTAAGTGTCATGCAGGGCCAAGCTAACTACTACTCTAAGAAAGCAATATAAGCGACCTCTTAAACTTGTAGGAGCCACCTCTAGAAGAATTAATGGTATCAAAGCCTATTGTCAGTTGGACTGTCGAATGAAGGAACTAAATGTTATGTGGAGCAAAGTGCTATACTAAGAAAGCTTTAGGAACTATTTCTAGAATCCTGCACTACATGGTCTATGCCCCTGATAAGAATTATGTATGTATAATATCTCACATCGGTAGAAAAATATTAAGTGTGTTTATAAGTGAGTGTTGTGAGCTTCAATATATTGTTTGAGTTAAATATTATTTGGAGCCAGTAAATTTGAGACCCATATAAGAGCTAACCACATCACATACGAGCCTGAAGTTTTAGGTGAAACGTGACAATTATTTTTCCCAAATCCTACGAGATGCGACTTTATCATATGTTTTTATTACTTATATTCCAAATAACTATTATTGGCTTACTTATTAAAAGAATATATATGTTTTCCATCCATCTCTTTTGCTGTATCAACAAGAGATTTTTCATTCCATTATAAAAAAACAGAATAACTCCCCCTTGACACGTGTCAATTTTTTACAAAATAAAATCACAACGCCCACCTTAAAGCTAGGCAAGGATTGTAAACAACTGTTAACTATAAATCTTTATCAATTCTTTTCGAAATTTTATATAGTGGATAGGGTTTTAAACAACCAATTAGTTTTTATAATCACGCGTTTAAAGCTGTGGGGCTAGCTCTCTTTTCCAGTGGAACAACGAAGAATCCCATTGGTTTGTTTAATTGTCTGCTTTCTCTTTTTCTCCTTTTTATCTTTCCTTTTGATTTGTTTAATTATATTATTGTTTACGTGTTGCTTGATCCAATGTGCTAATTCTTTCCACATCGCTTTTTTTAATATCCTTTCAACAACTCATTTAAGTTCGAAAGTAAGCTTACATAGGAAAAAGAAGAAGAAGAAGGGTTTATCCATTTTGCTTTTAGACCATCGTCTGAATGGAGGCAAAATGGGTGAAACAAAATAGAGGAAGCAACGCCTACTAAGGCCATTCAATGATTATATGGTAGACTACACTATGCTTATCTTTCTTCAATAGAATGAAAGTGTTGGTTAAATTTGATTCACTACAAAACTTGCTAAAGGTTATTTCAAATCGTAGTTTGCAAGTTATGGTATAGATTCTCATAGCATTAGGGTGTTTGAGAGTGTCTTGTTGACAGTGATAGACCGGCCTTGGCTTGAGGATGCACATCCTCAACTTGAAAAAATGTATTTTTTTTTTATAAAAAATTATTATATTAGATATTTTTGCTATATGAGTGTATATCCTGACTACTTTCACTACACAAGTGCACACCCTGAGCTTAAGTATCTGAATTTGCCACTGCTCGTTGAGAACATTTTACGGTGAACATGTTTATTATATGTAGTTGTAGACCGTACGATATACAATTAGAATCTTGATTCTAAAGTTTTAAGCTCCATTTATTTTTAAGTAGGTCCCTAACAATTCATATTAATTCAAAAGACTTACAGGATCACAGAAGGATGAAGAGGTCATTAATGGCAAATGTGCTCACTATCGTTGATTTTGGTAGAAAGAGAATAAAGAGGTGACTGTGTTTTAGGGAGTAGAGAAGGTAAAGTTCGGATCCCTGTAGGGTTTTACTAACATGATTATTTGTAGGAGGATTATGGCTTAAGCTAGGCCAATTGTCCTAGTGGCCCAATTAAAGGCAATCCAATTTGGTTTGGCTAAGAATGGCTTGGTTCGGCCTTATTAAGGATGACTTTGATAAGTCGAGGCGGGTGCAGACCTGGTGGCCAAACAGTATGAATCTTTCTATTTTGGAGGGCCTACCATATGGGCATCTTATAACGGTCTAAGTTCTCTGCATATTTTACTATCCACACAATTATTTATCACTAAGGTTTTCAAGTCGATTGTCAGTTATGCTACGCACGTAAAAAAATTTTAATTTCCGTATACATATATTAAACGATTAATAGTATAACACATGACAAAAAGAAAAAAAGGAGGGTTTCGTGATTTTAGTTTTGAGGGGCCAAAATAAGAGAACTAATGTTGAATAACTTAACTAGATACTAGTAGAGAGAGGTACTTAATAGGTGTAGCTATGACCTATAAAACAATCATGCTAACTTTCATCTTCTTCTATAAGCACAACTTTAATTCAAGATTTAATTAATACTCATATGCCGATTAGATCAAAGGTAAAGCAAAATAAAGTATCCAATCAATGGGAAGAAACCAAGAAGGAAAATGGGAGTGAGGAAGAAATTAAATGAAAACAACAATACCCAAAATTACTTTTATGCTCACCAATCTTTAGAAAATAGACTTATATTCGCAATTTAAAAGGGTGAAAATTGAAAATGTATTAAGTTTTTATATCCCTCCTCCCTTTTCTTCACATATCCTGAACCTATACTTATCCTTTTTCCCTTTCGTCTGATTGAAATTTTTATTAACGATCCTACAAGAATGGACCAACCAACAAGGTAGAGGTGGAACTGCCTATCAAGCCTTGGTTCATGCAATCAAATATTGGGCACAATCACTTGAGATGGGCTATGAAACATATTCTCCCTTAGTTAACATTAGTTTTGCTCAAGAAATAGTTAGGAAAGGATATTCATTAATTAATTAATTCTCCTACTTTGACATAATAAGTGACAATGAGACTCGAACTCAAATTTTATTATTATTTTTTTGGTTAACATGGGATCTCAACTAACGGAAGAGTGTGGACTTAATAAACTGAGCTTGTCAAATATTATTTCTCCTTATTTGCCAGTGAATTACTTGGAAGGGCCGAACTCAAATCCTTTTATTAATCTGAAATTTGATCCAGTTACGTATGAAAAGCCCAATATGTGAACATGCTTAAAAAACCAAAGTATCCCAATAGGCTAGTACTGGGCTTATGTTGGCCCATTAATTAGGGTTTTTCAGACACTGAGACTGATGAACTCGGCCGTTTAGCTACTTAGATTAGGGTTTTCATTTGCTCCGCAGCGAGAGACACAGAGAGAGAGAGAGAGAAGACGCCATGGGTAAGTAACAAAGAAAGCTTCTTTCAATTTCGTATCTTTATTATTGAAGCATTGCTTATGGTGTGTGTGTGTGTGTATCTGTAAACAACAACAGCAAGGATCAAGGTACATGAACTGAGGCAGAAGTCAAAGGCTGAGCTTTTGGCTCAGCTGAAAGATCTCAAGGCGGAGCTCGCCCTCCTCCGTGTCGCCAAGGTCACCGGTGGTGCCCCTAACAAGCTCTCCAAAATGTACGCCTTTTTTCACATTTATATCAATTTATCTATTTATTTGCTATATATATGTGTGTGTGTGTGTGTGTGTGTGTATCTATGTATATGTTTATGATTTGATGTGTATACGTGAGTGTGTTTATATGTATGAATTTGTATTGATATTTGTATCTGTGTGTATTTGTATCTATATGTATATGAAGTGATGTATATATATGTGAGAGTGTGTTTAGATAAGTATTTTAGCGAATAATTGAATTATGCACGGGACTTGAGTTACAAGATTATACAAGTAGACGAGCAAGCTTGCGAATTTTCTTCTTGAATGACAAGCCTTCTTTTTGATTCAACACTATTATCGGATTGGACATGCCTATAGCTTTCTGACTTGGTCACCTGTCTTAATAAGTGGATTCCAATTCACATATGAATATGAATTAATGCATATATATGTGTGTGTGTGCACGTGTGCACACATGTGTATACGTGTATTTGAATTGATATGTATATAGATGTATATGAGTTAATGTGCGTTTATATATGTGTGTGTATGTATATAAGTTGATGTGTATACATGTGTTTATTGTGTATATATATTTCTATGATTTGTTGTATTATGTAAGTGTTTGTTTATATATGAATAAGGATTGATGTTTGTATCTGTGTGTATGTGTTTATGAATTGGTATATATATTCATGTGAGTGTGTGTAGATATGAATATAAAATAATGTACATTTATGTGTGTGCGCGCTCTTGTGCTTGCATGTGTATATATGTGTTTAGGTATATATATATATATATATATATATATATATATAATTGAATTTATTTTTATTTATGTATATATGTGTGTGTGTGTATGTATTTATATCAATTGATGTGTCTATATGTGTGTGTACATATGAATAAGTTGATGTGAATCAATGCTCATGTATGTTTTGAGTGTGTGTTTGTGTGTTATACGTATAAGGGTTAATGTGTGTGTTAATTGATGTGAATATATATGTGAATTGTGTGTGTTGTATATATATATATATATGATTATGCATTGATGTATAAATGTGTGTGCTTGTACATATATGTATACAAATTGATGTAGATCTGTGTGTTTAATTGCATATATGTATGCGAAATTGATGTATATATGTATGAGGTGCGTGTATTTACATGTATTTGAATTGATGTGTGAGTATATATGTATGACTGTGTGTGTGGATGTGAATGCAGTAAGGTGGTGAGGCTGTCGATAGCACAAGTGTTGACAGTGATTTCACAGAAGCAGAAGACAGCATTGAGGGAAGCCTACAAGAACAAGAAATACTTGCCACTCGATCTCCGTCCCAAGAAGACCAGGGCCATCCGCAGACGTCTTACAAAGCACCAGGTATCATTCTTCTATCACTTTGCCCTTTCACTGTTTTACTATTCCTTTATTGAATTGAGGAAATTGCGCTAATTAATTTTGCACATGTCATGTGATCTGGAAACTTTCTTTATGAATTACTTTTTATCAAGTTGGGAATTGAAGGTTTTGAGCGTTGGTTGTTTACGTTGGTTGTTTTGGTGGTTTAATTTTACCGGCTTTCATTCTCACCTATGACCTGTCCAGTGCATATGGTGTGCAGGGCCTTTGTTTCCCTGACCAATTTAAGATCATTAGTTTGTTGATGAATTTTCCTTGTATCGTTACGTCATACATTTTATCATTTTCATGCTACATTGCTGCTACTCATGAGATATTTTGCTTTATACCTCTTCCAGTTGCTGAATAAAGTTCTAAGCACAATCAAATATTAAATTTCGTGACAAAGGCAGTTAACAAAAGTTAAACCTTTATATTCCCAAGGACAAGTATGCGACTCAAACAGCATCAAGATGTCACATATAGAAATGCTTACATTGTTAAACTTTATATTCCCAAAGGAGAAGTATGCGACTCAAACAGCATCAAGATGTCACATATAGAAATGCTTACCCGTTTGCTTTATATGAGCAAACCGTCATATATCACGATTAGTACTGTGAATTAGTATTAGATCCGTCTTACCAGTCATAAATTCAGTTCTTTTAATCGTGAATATTCTCTTTCCTTCATGTCAATAATGTCCTTGTCTTCTCGTATAAATTTAAACTCTTCTGCTGCTTCTTTCAGGCGTCTTTGAAGACAGAAAGGCAGAAGAAGAAGGAAATGTACTTTCCAATGAGGAAGTATGCCATCAAGGTTTAAGTCATCTACCTGGGAAGCGATTCCGGTCTTTCTTCCTATCCAGAGCCTCAGAAAAACAATATTTTGATCCTTTAAATTGTTGAACTCTCTTCTAGCCTAAACATCTCATGAATTACAAACAGAAGTATGAATTTTTGGTTAGTCGTATCGTTACCACCATGTCGTGTAATTTCTTCAATTCGTGCTTGAATCTAGGTACTTTGCCTTTTCCCTACATTTTCCAGAATTTTGCGAAAAGCACCTAAAAGAAACTTTTCAGGGTGATGCCATTTCCATACCAGTTGAACAATGTCTAATGCTTTTATACTTGGAACGGTTTTGTAAATTGTATCTGGGCGTTATGTTTTCAGCCATCGTCTGTTAGCTTAGGATGGCGCAGATCAACTTTTGATCTTGAACTGTAATGGAACATTCTAGGGACCCAGCCCATCTATTGTTCTGTCAACACATTATGTTTAATTAATTAGTTCAAAATACTTATGCTCGTGTTGATTGTAATAGCAAACTTAAGTTATATAAATTGAAGGCAAATCACCTACAAATTCGATATGGGACAGGATGTTATAGATTCCTCTCCTTATGAATCACACACATATTAGATGGAGTCCAGGACTACGATGCAGTGGGGCAAAACCCATTCTTTTGTTTGCTGGTCTGTTATGATTACTTGTAATGATTTAGGCTCATCTATTGGCTTATTAACTCGTTGAGCTTAATCAATTAGTCTAAAATATTATATTTTTCCATACGCCACACAATGATTTCTTTTTCATTCTTCAAACACCAAGGATGCCATAAACAAGCTAGGCCAGCAGATGGGGAAACAGGCATCACCACCAGTTAAACCCTGGGCTTACTGTAATACAATTGTTCAGAGGAAGTGAAAAAGCTATACTCACTCACTCGGCCAGCCAATTGCGTTGAAAGCGGAGGGTATTAAAAACCATTCTTCACGCAAAGGATGGGACGGGGGTAGCGGGATGCAATTCTTATCATGCTAATTCTAATCAGTAAGAATCCTAATGAACCTAAAAAAAAGATAAAGGCCCAATAAAAATTACTTACTTTTGGAGACCCCCTTATAAGTTATATTCTTATATGTTTTGAACACCAACTCATACTTGATCCGATTTTATTTTATTGGAATTGAGAGAATACCTCAAATGAATTTGACTTTATTTATTATTATTTTTGTTTCCGAAGTAACTCTCATCAACTAGCACTAGTTTGATGTGAACCTTGAGGAATAATTCATCAAATTGGTTAGATCTAAAATAATAACATGCCTTTAATATGATCCCACTATACATATAGATCAACCTACTTTTACTTTCTATTTCATCCATCCAACAATCTTGATCAATTTGAAAATAGTTAGAAAGCTTTTTGCCTACATATATTATCTTTCTGTAGGCATAAGAGCTTTTCCTTTATGTTTGGTAGAAATCAAATGGTATACCATATTCTACTAAATAGATATGTGTTATGATACAAGTCTAAGTTTTGAAAAAAAAAAAGTTGGATGGGATGAAAATGATTCCCATCGAATCTAATAAACAATCTTGTTTTTTGGAACATAAAGAAATAAAGAAGCCATTACAATTGCCGGAAATACTAGGCCTACTAAAGGCACAAAAATAGTGGAAAAGTTGAATGTTGTCATAGAAAGGGTACCACGATTTACTATTTGTACTTGTTATTATTTTTAAATAAAGATATGTTATAATAATTATAATTAAGAATTGTAATTATTATTAATTAATAAATTCGTAGATAATAAATTTTTATTAATTAAATAATAAATTCTTAGTATAGATCTAAGTATCTATATAGAATAAGTGCAATGAATGTTGAACTAAATAAATGGATTTATTTTATTCATCTTTCTACATGAAAGATATGTATGATAATCTATTTTATTATTTTTCTTCATTTCTTTGTCTTTTAATTTAATAAAGAAAGAGTTTCTTACTTATTATCGAAAGATTGATTAGAATCCGACCCAACATGGATTTTTACCCAAAATGGGATTTGCGAGAGATAGAGGAAGATACAAAATTCTATATCCATATATAATAATCTATATTTTATATATTTGAATTATATATGTAAGGCGAGAAGAAAAATTTCATTTTATTTGCCTAATTTTATGAAAGGTAGAATTCACTATTTTATCTTGTTGATTGAGTCTTCTTGATTAGTAATCGGGAATGGGAATATAGGTAGAAAAAGGAGTTATCCGCAATTTTTGCTTCTTTTTACAAATAGTTCTTATGTGACAAAAGCAAAGAAAACTTCATTCTTATTTACTTTGATTTCGCTAAATTAACTACTCGTTTGCTACAAATAAAATAATCGAACTTAGTGTTCTACTTGATTGAATTTTGATCCAAAGAAAAGAAAGCGTGAAACTTCAATAGCTCACTAAGAACGCTTTTTAAAGGATTACGTGATACAGTTAGTTCAAATAAGCCCTTCCGAAATAAATATTTAGCCCTCTTGAACCTTCCGGTACTGTTTTATTTAATATTTGTTCAATAACTCTTTTACCCGCAAATGCAATGTAGGCATTGGGTTTGATAATAATGGTATCTCCCAACATACCAAAACTACTTGTCACCCTACCAGTAGTAGGAGATGTAAGGATTGATACATAAAATAACTTTTTATTTGATTGATAATCATATAAAGCAAACAATATTTTAGCCAATTACATCAAGCTCAAATTTTCTTCTTGCATACGTGCCCCCCGGAAGCACACTTCATCACGTATACATATGAAGTTATTTTTATACACTTAGTTCTTTCATATATATTAAAATCTTAAGGTTATATACATAAAAACTTGAAAAAATAATATTAGACAAAATTTAATTAGGCGTGAGAGGAAAAGAGTTATGAACCAAAAGAAGTTTTTAGTTATTCCTTTAAACAATATACTACAAAACATTAGTTAGTCTTTACAATTATATCACATGAATACCCTTTATTCATTAATGAAATTAAAACAATCTTACAGGTTTGTGCTGAAAAAAGTATATCTATATTCAAAAGTAGAGTTGTGATTACTATTGATATGTGGACATCCAACAAGTGAAAAAAGTATTATGGTAATGTGCATTCAATGACACAAATGAACATTCTTTTTCACATGTAGTTCTCATACTTAGTGATTTTAGTCGAGACTTGATTTAAATGCTTAAAACTCGACTATAGTAATATTATTTTTGCTATCGAATTGTAGGCATAGAATTCAACATGTAATATATTTGAACTTTATTTAACATTTATATTTATATTAATTATTTTTGGTAATTTTAGTTTATATATTGAAGTAATTAAGTGTTTAAGTTAAACTCAATGTCATATGGTTTAGAAAATGACAAAAAATCTGCAAAGTAACTCGCATTTCCCTTGGAAATTCTAGGACATGACAAGGGCGGGAGATAGGGGTAAAGGATACAAAGGCGAGGCGGGTGTTAAGATAACTTTTCAAATGATAGGGCGAGGTATGAGGATAGTTCTCCCCACTTTAACCCACACCATTATCATCCTTAAATTGTTATCTAATCAATAGAAAGTTGACTCTCAAACATATTTAGCAATGTTGTCCACTAGTTTGTTTCCTTGTCTTCCAACGAACTAAAAATTTAAGATTGCTGACATATTTTGCAAGGGAGATAATCTCTTTGAATGATCACTTGGATATTCTAGCTAACATCACAGGTAATAAATAGTTTTTTAGTCTTTTTCAATAATAAGAGTATTAAGGTTAGCATTGGTTGTGAAATTGCAAGCATGCCTAATTGCCAAAGGGCTATTGCAATCAAACTTCCAGGTATTATTCCGAGGAAAATGGAGAGATAATTGATATCTCTTGCACCTTGTTTGGATTTAGGGGGAAAGTTTGATATAAGGAAAGGAAATGATAGAATCATAAAGAAAATGAGAGAAGATGACTAAATTTTTTGGATTGGAAAATTTTTATAAAGAAAAGAATCATAAAAGATTATGAATTTTCTTTGTTTGGTTGAGAAAGGAAATAGAAGGAAATGATAAATTTTATATACAAATTTACTTTTAAACCCTTATTTAAACTCCAGTTTTAATGCTTGGTAAGATAAAAGTGAAGGTTATTAAAGTCATTATAAAAAATATAATTTCCCCTCCCTCCCTTTGATCCCAATTTATAGAAGGACTACATTTTAGGGTATAGGAGGGGCCACACCAATTCTTCCTATATTCCATCCATTCTTTCCCTCCCAAGCCAAACATATCCCCTCGGCCCCCAGGGGCATGATCTAATGGTAGTGTGGTGAAATCGCTTCTGGTTTGTCGTGGATTCGACACTCCCCATTCTTCCCCCCCAACCACTCATTTGACATTTCCTCCCATTCCCCTCAATCTAAAAAAAGAGTGTTAGACTCTGTTTGGCCTAACTTCTTGACACTCAAAAATACTTTCTGTAATTTTAGAGGCTGATCTTACTTGTTTAGCCCATTTCTGAAAGTGTTTTTAGCTAAAAGTTGAAAAACAAGAAGCTCCAAATTTGAGCTTTTCAAAATAGGCTTTTATGAAACTATTTTTTTTTTCTTCAAATATATCCCTTCATATTTTTTAAAGTACAATATTGCCCTCAAATTTTTTAAAAACTTAATATTCTTCAATATAGGCCAAACAGTCAATGACTTTTGTTCAACAACACTTTTAATCAAAACTCTATTTTAAAAACTCTGCAGCTCAAAAGGTAAAATTTCACATTTAGACCAAACAGAACCCTAGTGTCCCTTATCTTCCCCTCGTTCATCTTAATCCAAACAAAAACTCAACGAGTATGTGCATCAAACCCTTGAATTATATTCATTTAGTTGCATATCAACATCATGCATGTGATTCCCTTATGTTTGTTGACATGAGGGTATTGACCCCAAATTTTCCAGCTTTAATGGTATGTTTAGTGGGCAGTTGTTCTCAGCATTTATGTATTTTGGAATTATAGATCGATTATTGCTTCTAGATGACCACTACGTCTTCATAAAATTGCTAGCCATTTCTTTCATTAAGCACTTCCAATTACACATCGTTTCATAATTTTTTCCACCATTAAATGGCCTGAAAAACTAGTTTTGCAATCAAAGCAATTACTTGAATGACTATGAACAGTTGCTGGTCCTATCCTTTGCTCTAGTTGTGGATACCAAAATCTGCACAAGCCTAAATATCAATAGGAATAAGAGGCTTATACGAAAGGGGGTCCAATTTCAGAAAGTTCATAAGTCGGCATCTGACTCAACTGATCTGATAGGAGTTGTCCTTAGTAAAACCGGACCAAACTATTCTTAGCCAACCTATATTGAATTACCTTCAATGGAAGTCCATAAAATAATAGACCCAACTTAGACTACGAAACTATAAGAGACAAGGCTTTCCTCCATCTTCTCTAATCTGTCAAAGATCATAACTTCTATGCTCTTTACTATCTCCACCATAATCAGCTATAGTCATACCTACCAATACCTCCACCATGGTCTCTCTACCTTTCTCCAACCTAAAAAAATAAATGGATCCCGGAGCTCTTGAACCTCCCTCCCCCACTCTTAGTTCTTTATTAAAGTGTGTGCAATGCTCGTGTTGGTCGTTACAATTCATCGAAAAGCTATCTTTTTGCTTTTTTTGTCAAGCAAAGGAACTTGTATTAATAAAGTCAGTCAACAACAACAGCTGCAAAGTCAGCTGCTAGTTAGGAGTGTCATCTGACTAATTTAGTAATAAGGTCATCAATTTGATTGGGCTGATCGTCTAACTAAATTGATGTGGATGTGATCATTGATAGAGGTCAAAGTATTTATTTCACGGATTTGAATGAAAAAAAATTGCTAAAAGAACCCTATTATTTTCATTCTTTCTTATCAAAATTAATTACAGGAAAATGTTAGTGCAATTTTCGTTTCTTGGTTTTCTTTCAAGTGAGATGGATCAAGCAAAAGGAAATCACTAACCTCAAACTAAAAAAGATTACAAAGTCAAGCAAGATAATCTACGTTTTTTATACAAAAATATATCCTAACCTCCAACGATAGCAGATATCTTCATTTATAGTTGTTCTCGTAAACTTTTTACATTTACAAATACATATTTTAATCATTTGAAAAATTCCTTCTAATTTTTAAAGACGTGGTTTTGTTTCTTTGCTATTCTTTTGACTTTTTTTTTTTTTAATTCAGAGGAGACCGAAGGCCATACAACGTAACTAGCGAGATTTAAATTCGTAACATCTCGCATAACAACGAGTAACATTACCACTTAACTAAAACGTTAGTAGTATTCTTTTTGACTTTTTCAATATGATCTCTCTCTCTTTATATATTTAGTCAATGATACATGTTTCAAAGCCTATAGGGTTTGACACACCTTGAAAAGGAGATTGATTTGAAGTAGGATAACCTACTTGTATCATAATTAATGGTTGTTTGAATATTTTGAGTACTATACTAATATAGAGCCGTAAAGATCATAGAAAAAAATTTCAACTTGCAATAACCGGATTACAAAATTAAGTTTTGCAACACAATGCTTCTATTTTCTTCGATAACCAAGAAATATTACTAATTCCAAGTCAAATATACAAAGTGCAACAAAATTTAATAAAATTAACTTTACCGTAATTAGGTGGTAATTGACAAGAGAAGGTGAATGGTGAAGTTTAATTCGTTATATATATGTATATAAGAAGCATGATCATCTAAATGATGTCAAGAACGCTTCAATGTGATCCAATTTTTTTACCTCGTATATATATATATAAGAAGCACGATCATATAAGAGATGTAAAAAAAACTTTTAAATGTGAGCCAAATCTTTATGACTCCAAGCACGAATTGAGTAAATAGTATGCTCAAATTTGTGTTCAATTATTTGCAACTGGTAGAAGGGATATGACCGGATCTAGTTCCTGTTAGAATATATAATCCTCTCACATAAAAAAAATCATAAATTCTAAATTTATCATATAAGATTTCGGGCTACTCCTCATTGCACTAATTAGTTTTAGGATGAATCCCATGATTCTTATTAGTATGCCATCTATCGGTTCTCGCTCTCACTAATATCAGTTTTTGATTATCGGTTCTCATCGGGTCGCACATAAGGGGGTATTAAAATATATAATTCATCTCACATAGAAAAATTACAAATTTCATGTAATATCCCACATTGGTAGAATATAGTGTGTTTGTATCTCTAGCTGGTGTGGGAACTAAGTGTTATGTAAGACAAAGTGC
Organism: Ehretia macrophylla; assembly: GCA_037974665.1. Taxonomy (NCBI): domain Eukaryota; kingdom Viridiplantae; phylum Streptophyta; class Magnoliopsida; order Boraginales; family Ehretiaceae; genus Ehretia; species Ehretia macrophylla. The sequence goes on from CM075782.1 coordinate 781,060, forward strand.
TACATTAAAGAGACGGTGGAAGCCACCTCTTGAACTCGTAGGTACCACCTCTAGAATCCTTCACCGTCTGATTAGTCCTGAGTATGTGGTTGGTCCTAAGTATGTGTTCCCCTGACGAGAACGTCAAGTCCTTAACGGGGGGTGTGTGTAAATCCCACATTAGTATAATATAGTGTGTTTGTGTGGTTTATAATGGGTGTTGTGGGTATAAAGAATAACTTGGGTTTACCATTTTGAGTCAGTAGAAAAAGAGGCTCAAGTAGTTATTTTCTTATGCCTACAACACCAGTCTCGCTTGCGGGCTTGAAGTCTAAGCTCGGGGCAGTCTACCATATAAGATCTAGAATTACTTTTCATTGCACCAATTAATTTTAGAATAAAATTTGACACCCTCATCCTACATAAACTTTACATCTCTTTAGGCCGGACTAATCGTTTGACGGATGCAAGTTTTTTCCATTCTTTAGATAAACTCGATCGTTTATATATGGAGAAAACGGATATATGTCAATCATCAGTTAGTTGCATGTGTTAATGACAACCTCCAAATTAATATCGTTTGCTAAGTCGAGTAGGCCAATGAGATTATGTCAACGTTGACTACATCAAGGTCACTCAATTTAATAGCTTGACCATTTCGTATTCTTATATTCTTTATGTTCTGAATTTGCAGACTATAGGATATGGCTTCTACAAGCATTACATTTTTTTAGTATTCTAGTTTCATTATTCAAATACTTCTAGAATAGTTCATGTCCCCAGACCTTGACAGGTCATGCACCAAGTCCAACTGTCATGTCTCAGAGTCAAATTTTCGAATGCTCAAACGAAATTGGTGTCTATATTAACTGTTTTAATTTGTGCTTCAAATTTCCTAATTCAAAAGATCAACACGAATTATACTTAGGTTATACATTAATTTATAAATTACTTTCATATCATGTTTTACACCACTATATATAATATCATCAGATTAATTTCTATTTAATTTTTAGTTTTAGTCAACCGATGAGAGACAAAGTCGAAAAAGACTAGGTCCTTTCCTTTATAAACTTGTAACGAATGGTTCCGGTGAAGATGTCTTGTAACCAGAAGTCAATCAATTCGGTTCCTATCTACTGTTGGTGTTAAACGGAGAACTGCAATGAGCTAACCCTAGTGCTCAACTAAAGCATAAGTCCCTCCGAATCTCTACATGCAATTTGCTCACTTCGGGAAGAGCGGACGGAAAGAGGAGGCCTTTGCTCTATCTGCTTCATTAATTATATAATTTCACTAGTTCAAAAGATCAAAAGTAACGAATTATACTCAGACTAATTTATTTATAATCACTTTTATATCATGTCTTGCATGCACCAATTTAAGATTTAGGAATAGTTTAGTAATATACTATTTTCCTTAATAGTTGAAAAACTATAATTCAAATCTCATAGAGAGGCAATAAAAGAAAATGTATTACGTCAATTTAATTAGTTGATCACTTTTGGGAATCATGTATGGTATTTTAAAATTTTAAACAGAATAAAACGCAGCATAAAATAAAATACACATGCATCACGTTCATGGCTATTTACGTAGATTACATACATGCATAATAATCGACATTAATTACGCATAAAAGGATTTAAGGATTACCTTTACGATGCCGAATCCGATGTAGAATTTGAACAATCCAGAGCTCCCCAAATGTGAGGCCTCCAAAAGTATCCACACGAGATCCAAGCCATCAATTAGCAAAACCCCCACTACGAGTTTTAGAGAAAATATATTTGGTATGAAAGATAGGATTTGTGCTACATTTTCTGTTTGTCATAGTTTCCTATTTATAGAAAACACCGAACATATTAGGGCTAACTTTTGGGTCAGTCCTAATTATTGGACTTGGACTGATTAAATAATTGGACTAATATTCTAATCTAATCGGTCTTGAGTCCAATTAAATATTAGACTCTTCTAATATTTAATTTATTTTTCTCACTGATTAATTCCGAATCTCTTTTATGTGTGACCTCTCGGGTTCATAATTAATTGACAGCGAAATCATATTAATCCAATTAATATTTAATTAGAACACTTTTAATTTATTTTTCGCAAGTCATGAGTGATACCTATCAGTATATCACGACTACCAAAGTAATGATGAAGTATAAATACTACGAACCCTTAGTATTTATCATGCAACTAATTCCTTATGTCTGAATCATCTCGATTGAGCCAGAGTCATGGATAGGGTTGTCAAACTCTATTACTCAATCATATGTCCAAATCTATTTAATCAATAACTTATGAATAATCCGTGGAACGACTTCCACTATTCTACCTTGGCCAAAGATATCTAGTTATTCGATTAATAGATCGTATAGGATCCCTAATTGATAGATTTCATATCTACACACACCTATCTCCATGCCAAAATAAATCATAACCACTGAGTACATTATTCAATCCTTGATTAGGACTAGCTTGATTGCACTAACAAATTACGGTATCCCTAACACAAGATAACCGTGGTGTCTCAGGTCTAACGACTAATTGCATTATTACACTGTACAACGAATTATTGACCATTCCATGTAATTCGTTGTACTAGTGGTTGATGTGTTTGTATTTTGAAGGTTAATTGAATACATTTTTTATGGTGTTTTGTACTTAATTGATTGCATTTATTAGTTATTTGTGTCATTTGTTGATAAATTGAGTTTACTATTTTTAATGCTTCAAATAGTTAATTAATGTAAACTTTGATATCTAGGTGATGCTTGTGAAAAGAAAAGGTGGTGCTTGTAATGAAGAGTGTGGTCGGAGCTAAAATGAAGAAAATAGAAGATTCAAATGAAAAAAAAAAATAGAACATAGTGGCTCAATCATTATTTTAATCATGGCCCAATGATTGGGCCATTTCATATTAGTCTTTCATGGACTTTTGAAGCCAACGAACCAAAGAAAAAAAAAATATAGCAGCAGCGGCACACCAATTTGATTCCAATCAGTGAGCATCATCACCTGCACACACACAGACTTATGCGGCACACCACTTGAGTCCAATTTGCACACCAAGCATCTCACCACCGACCCAAATTCAATTTTCTCTACAACATCACACGACACATTAGCGAACCAGCAAACCTCACCACACAAGCACTGATGCACCACATCACACTCACCAATTCCAATTCAGACCTCATTTTTTCACATATTGGACAAAACTCACTAATCTTATCCACTTAACACTTCATATACACATTCCTATCCACTGTTCAATTCATATACACAACACCCACACACACTTTCATAAACTTTTTACATACACATTCTCTCTCATTTTTCACACACTAATACACATTATTTTCATACACACTCACATCTACACACACACTAACACACACTTTTTTACTCATATTTTTACACTTTCACACACATCTAATCTTACCCATTTCATTTTTGGCTTTGGATCAAGGTTTGGAGGCACATTGGAGCATATATTCTAGGATTGCAAGTATTGAAGACATGGAGGAGCTCTTCTCTTTACTTTTTCATGTCTTTACTTTTATGTTGAGTATGAGCTAAACTATTTGGTGGTTAGGAAAAGATATTTTGTATAAACTTCTATGTAGTATATGTTAGATGCTAGATTTGGATATTTAGATGTGAGATTTCTTATGGGTGTTGTTATCTTTTTGAGATTTGGTTTATTTTTGCTATGAATTTCAATTATATGCTTTAAACTTGCTTGTAACTAGCATGTATTTGATTGTTCATCACGATATAATCATGACTCTCAATGGGATATGAGCTTATTTGTTTACATGCTTTGTTTTCATTTCTTAAAAATTGCTTGTAGCGGATTTGATTTTAAAGTATGACTACAATCCCTTAGAAAATGAGCTTAATGATTAAATAAATTATAGGTTGTACCACAATTTGACCACATAGTATAATTAATTGAACTTAGAATCGTTTGGACAAGTCCGCACCTGGCTTTGAGAGTGTCTAGAGGACGAAATTGTACCTAGGTTTCAGTAAGATTAATTGGCTAGTTAGGTGACCACATCTAGACGGGCTTGTAGTTCGGTTGACCATAGGTTGACTTTCCAAATTTAGGATCTACATATAATTCATAGATTTTATACATAGATCTAGACCTAACCCGACTCTACCTTTGATCCAATTCTCGGATTCTTGCACTTTTATTTTTGATTAGATTTAATTAGCTTTAGTATTTATTCTTTTTTAGTTAATTAGTTTGATTTCAATTTAAATTTTAATTCAATCAATCATTAATTAATCAAATTTTCTTTTATTCACGTTTTTAAATTACTTTTCACATGAACACATTTTAGACTCACTTAGGAGCCTCCTTGAGGATACGATTCCCGCACTTGCCCACTTTCTATCACAACCCGTGCACTTGCAGGGTTTGACTTGGTTTGTTTTGCACTTAATTTTCTATACATCAAGAAACGGATCAAGTTTTTGGCGCCGTTGTCGGAGAGGGACGGTGAATCATTGTGTGTTTTTGTGCTTAGTAGTTTATTTTCGTGATTTTAGTTTTTGTTAATTAGTTAATTTCCATAGTTTTGTCTCTTTCACTTTTTAATTTCTATTTTCCTGATTTACGTGCTTTTAATTGGTTAGTTTAGATTTACTTGTTTTATTAGTTAATTTTCTTAGTTTCGTGCCTTCAATAGACTTTATTGTGTTAATTTAGTACTTTGAATTCATAGTTGTTTGTTGTTTTTCTTTTATTTTAGTTTTTAGGTTTGTGGTAGGTAGCTGGCTGCTTTTCTTTTTGTTATTCTTGGGGTTTTCTTCGTTGCATGCTTGGGCGCCATTCATTAGGTAATCATTTATTCCCATTTGACCCTGAACCCCAACGTCTTTCTCGTCAGTTTCGAGTCACTAGAGTTTCTATTAGAGGTATGGCAGACCAACAGGACCCTCCGTATGTTCCTAACGTACCGAATGCCCAATATTTTCCTAACAATCCCGCTCGCGTTCCTGATGACGTGACTCTTCGCCAATACTTCTTTCCAAGTTCATACCACCCTAATATCGCTATTCGGCCACCTGATCTTTATAATGTTCAATTTGACATTAAGTCGGCGAGTTTAGCGATCTTGCCCACCTTCTACGGGAAGATTAATGAAAATCCCCATGCTCACATTTGCGATTTTCTTGAGATTTGCTCGTCTATGAACATTCCTCACGTCACTCAGAAGAATGTTCGCCTGAGATTGTTCCCATACTCATTGAAGGATACCACCAAGTAATGGTTTCATGACCTTGAGATGGATTCTATCACTTCTTGAGAGCAATTGCTTACTGAGTTTCTGCTTCGGTTCTTTTCCATGGCCTCGACCACCTCTCTTCAAGAAGAAATAATGACATTTACTCAGTCTGATCTTGAGTCTTTTCATGAGACTTGGGACATATTCAATAAGCTTCTCCGTCAGTGCCCCAATCACGAGTTTGATAAACCCAAGCTCCTTCAATATTTTTATAAAGGCCTGACCTCAGCATAAAAGACGATGGTCAACTCCATGTGCTATGAAGGATTCTATAACATGACCTCGACTGAGGCATGGGCCCGTCTAGAGGGTGTTGCCAATGATTCATTTCAAGACTCCGATATGGATAGGAAAAAGATACCTAGGTCCAAGAGGGCATTATTTGAGGTTAGCTCGAATGAGGATTTGGGCGCCCAAGTGGCTGCCTTGAACAAAAAGTTTGACCTATTGCTTTCTTCAGGCTCAAAGCCTGCACCTACTACCCCTCAGCTAGAGACTTGCGCTCTTTGTCTCTCAAAGGAACACTCTACTTTGGAGTGCTCTTTGGCTCCTCAGTTCCCCGATTTCATAGAGCAGGTTTGTGCTGCTTAGGGTTACTCTCGCAATTACAACCTTTATTCGAACACTTACAATCCCAGCTGGAGAGATAACCCGGCTTTCTCATAGCGGCAAAACAACAATGCCGACTCTTTTGTTCCTCAGGGTCAATATCAGAGACCACAGCGAGCCCAACACTCTAACTCTTCAGATCCACCCGATTTCTATCGTCTTCCAGCATCGAACCCTTTTTGACTTGAACCTGTTCAGAATACTCCTCCTCTAACCCAGTCTTCCATTGATGACAAGATTGACAAGATCCTTCAGCTCCTTCAAATGCAAAGTCAAAAAGTGGATACTCAGGAGCAATCACTTGCATAAACGAGTCAAGATCTTGCACAGACAAGACAAATCCTTAATTCGCAGGCTCAGTCCATTATTAGGTTAGAGACTCAGTTTGGGAAAATCGCCCAACAACTGAATAGGAGAGATGAAGGAAAACTGCCTGCCCAACCAGTTATTAATCCTAGAGGACAGTGTAGTACTGTACAGGGTACTCCCTCGCTTGAGCAAGCAAAGACTGTTATCACTCTTAGGATTGGGCAAAAAATTGATAACCATGTGGGTGAGACTAATGGAGAAAGAGAGGAGAAACATGTAATCGAGGGAGAGTCCAACCAGTTAGAACGAGAGATTGAGCAAGAGGGTGACGAGACTAGTGATAGCACCATTCCTCCCGAAAGAGACGGGAAACAGATTATTGAGCCAGACTTAGAGATACCACCTAGGGTTCCCTTTCCTGCTGCCCTCAATAGGACAAAGCCCAACCTTTAGCCAAAAAATCACAGAGTCATTGACCACCTTCGATAGGTAAATATAAATATGCCATTGGTTGATGTTGTCCAGTAGATCCCGACTTATGCCAATTTTTTTAAAGAGCTTTGCATAAGAAAGAAGTGATCCACCTATATTTTAAAGAAAGTGGCGCTCTCTAAAAAAGTTAGCAGTGTTTGGACAAAGGGGACCACTCCTAAGTTTAGCGATCCAGGAGCCTTCACTATTCCGTGCATTATTAGTGAGCATCAGGTTGATCATGCTCTTCTTGATTTAGGATCCAGTGTCAATCTTCTCCCATATTCAGTTTACGAGCTTTTAGGTTTGGGTGAGTTGACTCCTACTGGTGTTATCATTCAACTTGCAGATCAATTTGAGAGACGCCAATGAGGGATAGTTGAGGATGTTATGGTCAAAGTTTGAGAGCTTGTTTTCCCTGTTGACTTCATAGTTTTAGATATGCATATGGGCGCCGACACTAAACACTCTACTCCTGTCCTTTTAGGTCATCTATTTTTAGCTACAACTGACGATGTGATCCATTGTAGGACGGGGATGATCGAGTTGACTTTTGGTAATCTTTGGACTAAGTTGAGAGTGGCAGACGCTGCTAATTGAGTCTGTCGTGACGATAAGGATGAGTGTTTCCATGTTGACCTCATTAACCCTTATGTTGATGAGCATGCCTCTACCATGTTATATGTTGAGGATGAGCTCGCTGAGTTTGAATCTATTCTTGACCTGTTTGATTCGTCAACATTTGTGAGTGAATATGTTGCTTCTACGACCCTGTTGACCAGTGATAACCTTGTCAATGCTAGTATAGCCAACAACATTGTCACTATTGAGTCCGATCCTTCTCCCGTTGTTTTTGCTTCTGATCCTCCTACGGTTGAGTCTTCCCCAGCATTAGAGCTCAAACCATTGCCCGAGCAACTTAAGTATGCCTATTTAGGTCTAGATGAGACCCTTCCAGTTATCATTACCTCGGATTTGACCACTGAGCATGATAAAAAAACTCTTAGAGGTTTTGAGTACCCATAAGAAGGCAATAGAATGGACAATTGCTGATTTGCAATGGATTGATCCCTCCGTATGCATGCATAGGATTCACCTTGAGGAGGGAGCTACTCCTTCTCAAGAGTTTCAGAGGAGACTAAACCCAAAAATGGGTGAAGTCGTCCATAAAGACGTCAGTAAATTACTCGATCCAGGTATTATCTACCCGATTTCTGATAGCCCATGGATGAGTCTGGTACAGGTAGTACCGAAGAAATCTGGGATCACAGTGGTCCCAAACGAGAGATAAGAGCTTATTCCCACCCGTGTTACTACAGGGCAGCGTGTGTGCATCGATTATCGCAAGCTCAATTCCAAGACCAGGAAAGATCATTTCCCTCTGCCCTTCCTTGACCAGATCCTAGATAGAGTAACTGGATAAGGCTACTATTGTTTCTTAGATGGGCATTCAGGTTATAATCAGTTCGTTGTGTTCCCTAAAGATCAGAAAAAGACCATATTTACTTGTCCCTATGGGATATTCGCCTATCGTTGCATGCCATTTGGGCTATGCAATGCACCAACCATATTCCAGAGGTATATGATAGAATTTTCTCTGACATGATCGAGAAATATTTAGAGGTTTTCATGGATGACTTCTCGCTCTTTGGTTCCACTTTTGATGACTGCCTCACACATCTTTCTTCTATGCTAGCCCGATGTGCTGAGATGAATTGTGTTTTAAGTTGGGAGAAGAGTCACTTTATGGTTCAATGAGGGATTGTGTTAGGTCAGGTGATTTCTCACGATGGCATTCATGTCAACCCAGCCAAGGTTGAATTGATAACAAAGCTGCCCGAACCTAAAACGGTTCGAGATGTTCAATCCTTTCTTGGTCACGCCGGTTTCTACTGACGTTTCATTAGAGACTTTAGCAAGATTGTGCATCCTTTGTCTAATTTGCTAGTGCATGTTGCTCCCTTTGTTTTTAGTGATGAATGCACGAGAGCCTTTGAGAAGCTGAAATCCCTTCTGACCTCCGCTCCCATCATTCAGCCACTACAGCCTTCCATTTTAGATTATGTGTGATGCTTCAGATTACGCTGTGGGAGCTGTTTTAGGGCAACGGAAAGATAAGTTGCCCAGTACAATTACACTACCACTGAGAAAGAATTGCTCACTATAGTTTTTGCCTTAGACAAGTTTTGTTTTTACATTCTTAGGTCGAAAGTTGTAGTTTTCACCCATCTCGCAGCATTGTGATATCTGTTAGCCAAGCGGGGTGCCAAGCCCCGTTTGATTCGTTGGATGCTACTCCTTCAGGAGTTTGACTTAGAGATTAGAGACAAAAAGGGTAGTGAGAACACAGTCGCTGACCATCTTTCCCGTCTTGTCTATGATTCCCCTAATGATATACTCCCATTTCACGATGCATTTCCTGACGAGCAATTGTTTGCTGTTTCACAGCACACCCCATGGTATGCTGATATTGTTAACTTTCTCGTCACAAGGCAATTACCTTCACTTTAGGGAAAGAGAGAAAATGATCGCTTCATGGCACAAGTCAAGCATTTCATTTGGAAGGATCCCTATCTCTTTAAGGTGTGTGCAGACCAGGTCATCTGGCGCTGTGTGCCAGAAGATGAGTATCTTAGTATATTGAGCTTTTGTCATAAGGGAGCCTGTGGTGGCCACTTTGGTGGTAAGCACATATCTGCCAAGGTCCGCTAGAGTGGGTTCTTCTGGCCCACTCTCTTTAGAGATGCCCATGATTTCTGTTAGAGATGTCTTAAGTGTCAACAATCAGGGTCTATTTCTAAGATAGACATGATGCCCTTGTCCCCGATTTTGATTTGCAAAATTTTTGACGTGTGGGGTATTAACTTCATGGGTCCCTTTCCTCATTCCTTTGGGTATGTGTACATCTTAGTGGCCATAGATTATGTGTCGAAATGGGTTAAAGTTGTGACAACCCGAACCAATGACCACAAAGTGGTGGTCAAATTCATTAAAGAGAACATATTTTTTAGGTTTGGAGTTCCACGTGTGTTGCTTAGTGATGGCGGACAACACTTTCGCCATAGGACACTTGAAGCATTATTGCATACATATTCGGTCACCCATAAGATTGCCATACCATACCACCCACAAACTAGTGGTCAAGTAGAAGTCTCCAATAGGGAGATAAAGTCCATTATTGAGAAGACAGTTAGGCCCGATCGCAAAGATTGGTCATGTCGCTTAGATGATACTCTATGGGCCTATCGAACTGAGTTTAAGACTCCTATTGGCATATCACTGTATTGTTTGATTTATGGAAATGCTTGCCACCTGCCTGTTGAGTTAGGGCACTACACTTATTGGGCTATCAAGGCCTTTAACTTTGATTTGAAAAGCGCCGGTGAGAAGAGAAAGTTAAACCTAGCTGAGTTGGAGAGGATGAGATACGAGGCATATGAGAATGCCAAACTCTATAAGGAGCACATAAAACTTGTGCATGATAGTCACATCCATAGGAAGACCTTCGCTCCCTCTGATAGAGTCTGGTTATTCAATTCTAAGCTCAAACTCTTTTTGGGAAAGTTAAAAATCCGATGGGATGAACCTTACGAGGTGCTTGTTGCTTACCCCTCTGGAGCTGTTCAAATTAAGTATCTTGGTGACAGACGCGTTGTTACTGTTAATGGTCAGCGCCTTAAGCATTCGTTGGAGTCGAAGATGACTGCTGTTAAGTCTCTCAAGCTTCGGGACCCTGAGTCTTTTGATCACCTAGCTGAAGGCGTTAAACTCAACGCTTCTAGGAGGCACACTAGGATTGAGTTTATTTAGATTACTGTTTTTTTCTTTATCTTTATGGATCTTAGATAGCTTCTTTCTTTTTGAGCTTCCCCATGCCGATTGTCCATGTATTTGCTCTTATCTTCTGTTTTGCTATTACACTTAATTGTCACATCCATTTTCTTTTTCTTTGTTTTTTTTTTTTTTTTTTTTTTTAAGGTTCTTTTGGATTTCGTTGAGAAGAGGTTTAGGGATGTCCATGATAGCATTATCCATATCACAGGCATCGTGCATAAGGTGATATCTTTCCTTACTTTTTCTTTCCACGGTTCCCTTGTGATATAGCCATTGGTAAATTTGGTTGATTTTCCCTTCCACAGTACCCTTTTACATTTTCATCGGATATTTGCTTGTTGTGCTTTGATACTATTTGCTTGAGGACAAGCAAACATTAGGTTTGGGGATGTGGGTACTTATTGTGTTTATTATTATTTGGGAGAAATTGTGTTGATTTTTTTCGATTTTTGTGAATATATTATGGTTTATGGTGAATTTCCTTGTGATTGAAGAGTTGTAATGATGTGTTGGTTGGATTTTATGAGGTGATAAAGGAGAATGAGAAGTTTTGATTTTGTGAGCTAGTCGTGAATTGAACTTTTAGGGTTGATTTTGATAAAGTCAATGTGTGGGGACTTTGAGATTGTGCTTAGCTGTTGCACATGGCTAGGTGGTAAGATGATAAGATACGATTTAGTTGGGATATGAGTACCCTCGCTTGAGTAGTCTTCTTGATATGCCTTAGCCCTTATAGTAGTTGTCAAAAAAACTAAAAAATAATAATAATAAAAACAAAAAAAAAAAGAAAAAGAAAAGAAAAAAAAAAGAGTTTAGCACCACTGTCCTTGTACTTATTGTCTATCTTTAAGGATATGTGCTTAAGATGTGTGGTGTTCCGATGTTCAGCACTTCGAGCAAGTAAGGTACGCATGGGGCCTTTCAAAGCCTATCAACCTAAGCCTTGAATGGCTGGGATTGATGACCTCGAAAGCTCGCTACACGGGATGTTGAGCTAACCGTCTGAGACCAAGCATCAAATAAAGAGAGGAAGTGTGTTTTATTTGTGCTTTAGGATTGAATAAAAGGTGCGAAAGGCAGATTTAGAGGATTACGAGAAAATATGTGGTGTGAGTATTGTGGCCTAGTTGTGTTGAGTTGTCTTGCTACTTGGTAGTGTGATGACTTAATGGTGCTTAGCGTGGTCTTGAGGGAAACTCTATTGCTTTAAAGAAAGAAATTCGAATGAGTTTGTTTTACTACTACACCATGAGATCAAGCTTTTTATGATCCTTTGTCATTTAGTGAGAGTTGATTGATTCATTAGAATAACTTCTTGAGAACTTGGAGATTTGCTTCGTTTCTAGTCATGCTTGGGGACAATCAAGTGGTAAGTTTGGGGATGTTGATCTGTTTATGTTTTGAATGTTAATTGAATACATTTTTTTTATGGTGTTTTGTACTTAATTGATTGCATTTATTAGTTATTTGTGGCATTTGTCGATAAATTGACTTTACTATTTTTAAAGCTTCAAATAGTTAATTAATGTAAACTTTGATATCTAGGTGATGCTTGTGAAAAGAAAAAATGGTGCTTGTAATGAAAAGTGTGGCCCGGAGCTAAAATGAAGAAAATAGAAGATTCAAATAGAAATAAAAGAAAAAGGAAAAAAATAGAACATAACGGCCCAATCATTATTTTAATCATGGCCCAATGATTGGGCCATTTCATATTAGTATTTCATGGACTTTTGAAGCCAACGAACCAAAGAAAAAAAAAATTATAGCACTAACGACACACCAATTTGATTCCAGTCAGCGAGCATTACTACCTGCACACACACAGACTTATGCGACACACCACTTGAATCTAATTTGTACACCAAGCATCTCACCACCGACCCAAATTCAATTTTCTCTACAACATCACACGACACATTAGCAAACTAGCAAACTTCACCACACAAGCACTGATGCACCACATCACACTCACCAATTCCAATTCAAACCTCATTTTTTCACACATTGGATAGAACTCACTAATCTTATCCACTTAACACTTCATATACATATTCTTATCCACTGTTCAATTCATATACACAACACCCACACACACTTTCACACATTTTTTACACACACATTATCTCTTATCTTTCATACACTAACACATATTATTTTCACACACACTCACATCTACACACACACTAACACACACTTTTTCACTCATATTTTTATGCTTTCACACACATCTAATCTTACCTATTTCACTTTTGGCTTTGGATCAAGGTTTGGAGGCATGTTGGAGCATATATTCTAGGATTGCAAGCATTGAAGACATGGGGGAGCTCTTCTCTTTACTTTTTCATGTCTTTACTTTTATGTTGAGTATGAGCTAAACTATTTGGTGGTTAGGGAAATATCTTTTGTATAAACTTCTATATAGTATATGTTAGATGCTAGATTTGGATATTTAGATGTGAGATTTCTTATGGGTGTTGTTATCTTTTTTTAGATTTGGTTTATTTTTGCTATGACTTTCAATTATATGCTTTAAACTTGCTTATAACTAGCATGTATTTGATTGTTCATCATGATATGATCATGAATCTCAATGGGATATGAGATTATTTGTTTACATGTTTTGTTTTCATTTCTTAAAAATTGCTTGTAGTGGATTTGATATCAAAGTATGACTACAACCCCTTAGAAAATGAGCTTAATGATTAAATAAATTGTAGGTTGTACCATAATTTGACCACATAGTATAATTAATCGAACTTAGAATCGTTTGGATTAGTCTGCACCTGGCTTTGATAGTGTGTAGAGGACAGAATTGCACCTAGGTTTAAGTGAGATTAATTAGCTAGTTAGGTGACCACATCTAGACGGGCTTGTAGTTCGGTTGACCATAGGTTGATTTTCCAAATTTAAGATTTATATATAATTCATAGATTTTATACATAGATCTAGACCTAACCCGACTCCACCTTTGATCCAATTCTCGAATTCTTGCATTTATATTTTTGATTAGATTTAATTAGCTTTAGTCTTTATTCTCTTTTAGTTAATTAGTTTGATTTCAATTTCAATTTTAATTCAATCAATCATTAATCAATCAAATTTTCTTTTATTCACGTTTTTAAATTACTTTTCACATGAACACATTTTAGACTCACTTAGGAGCCTCCTTGAGGATACGATTCCCGCACTTGCCCACTTTCTATCACGACCCATGCACTTGCAGGGTTTGACTTGGTTTGTTTTGCACTTAATTTTCTATACACCAAGAAACCGATCAGCGGTCATGTCTAGTCACTTGTTCTCAGCAAGCACTTATACATCTACCCTTACGATATGAGACTAATCACTCAAATCAATATCTCATATTATTTGGATGGTAGACTGTAATCCAATCTTTTCAGATAAATCAATGCCCAATTAATTTATCCTACGATCGGAGACTATTTTAGAATATATTTATGAATATAGATTATGTCACTTATATCCTCACTCTTAAGGATAAAATCTATAAATATTATTCTAAGGACTCTTATTTAAATAATTAATCGCATTAATTATATTTAAATAAACTGCCACATTAAATAAATAATATAATTATTATGTCATAAAATTGGCTTTTAGGGCATATAATCCAACAATCTCCCACTTGCACTAAAGCCAATTACCCCGGTATTTCATACCTATCTTCTCAAGATGGTAATCTAATGATTGCTGAATCATTGCCTTAGTGAGTGGACTAGCACCGTCAATTGTTGACGTTATTTACTGTATAATATCATTCTTCCCACAATCTCTAATCGATGTGATAATGCCTCTTTAACGCACTTGGATCTCTTAGTGAGACCTAGGTTCCTTAGCTTGCACTACAGTTCCATTGTCATCACAGCACTACCCGTTGACTTAATGAAAAAGCCCATCCTGAGTTCAATTACGAACTACTAGATCCAAACCACTTCCTCTTGTTACATCTAATGCAATGATACACTTAACCTTTGGAATTCACAATTGTACCAATAATTGGAACCTCTCCAAATAATTGTTCTTCTGTCATAGGTGAGTATGAACCCAAATATGGATTCCAATAATCCATTTCAGACTCTCAACCTGAAGTTGTAAAACTTTAAGTTTTACATTCTCCATATACCAAGAACATTTCTTCAGTGCTTCTCAAGTGCTTAAGAATGTTTTTGATTGTTTTCCAGCATTCCTAACCTAGATCAAACAGACGTCTGCTCATAACACTTATAACATTTATGATATCATGTCTTTGTACACGACATAATGTATATAAGATTCTTAATTGCTGCAACACTTTGAACCTTATGCGTCTAGTATCTCTCTCTTTAGAAGTCTTAAGACTCACATCACTAGAGAGATAAATGTCATGCCTTAAAAGAGAACAGTCCTCTTTTAGAATCTATGTACTTGTTAAACACCTTTAACACCTTTTTGGGAAAAACCCATTAATCCTTTTGATCTATCGCTATAGGTTGACTTTCAAAGATTTAGGCGGATTATCCCAAAATTTACTTGGAGAAATTATTTGAATAACTAGACCGACTTATGTAGTCAAGATTCATCTTCATTCTCAATGAAGTCAATCAAATGTTCTAGATTATTTAGGCTTGGTTAAGTCCATAAATGGACCCTTTTAGTTTGCATCCTTTGTGACTCATCACTGCACTCAAAACTTATTGGTTATCCCATATTAATGTCTTCATTAATGAAGTCATTATGGAATACCGTTTTGACATCCATCTACCATATCTCATAACAGTAGTATGCAACTATGGCCAATAAATCATAATAATTTTCAACAATTGGTGAAAATATTTCTTCATAGTCAACTTCTTGTTTATGACAATAATCTTTCATCATTTGTCTTAAGAGGTCTCCACCTTTATCCATTTAAGATTTTATGGCCTCAAGCCATTTAAGTTTATGTCAAACATAGCTTTTCATGACTGACAAAAATCATTAACATGATTATTGTCATTTTACTAATATGAAAAACTGTGAAATAATCAGTTGCTCTTGGATTGGGTTTTCTAGAATTAAATCCTATATTTGACTCGAGTTAACTGGTTGCTTAGTGACTCCTACTGAGTCATACTTTTCTTCTCACACTATCTTCTCAGATGAACTATTCTTCCAAGAAGAAGTTGTACTTGCTAACAGACTTTCTTGTCAACAAGGGAATAAAAGTTATATCCCAACAAACCCTTGGGATAACCAGTTGATCTTATCCAATTTTACTTCCAATTTATCAGACTTAAGCCTTTAATCAAAGGTAGGATGACCCTCATTTTTAACACTTTAAGACTAGGTATCCTATTATCTCATATCCTATATGAGGTACTTAAGACTAATCTTGAAGTGACCTTATCCAAGAGATGGACTGTTGTAAGGAGAATATAGCTTCACATACTAAGTTATATTTCAACATAGTTTATCAATTACAGACCATGTCCAACAAGGTCCAACTCATTCTCTCCGACACTTCACCGAGCATCGGAGTACCAGAAGAAGTTAATGAAATAACTATGTTATTTTCCTTTGATATACTATCAGAAATTGAGGCTAAGAACTCTCCATAATCTCATTATTGAGACTTACTTCTCATTTCTAGTTTGATTTATCACTTCAGCTCTAAATTCTTTGAACATTTCAAACAACTTAGACCCATACTTATGACAATTATAAGTATATGTAAGGTAGCTAAATCCTTATTGGGCTATATGGCCCATATACATCCCTATGTATAAACCCTAAATATTTGTGGTCCTTTGACATTGTCCTACAAAAGGTGATTTGATCATTTTAAGAAAACAAGATCCACGTGTTGGGAATGTCCTGGGGCCTCAAGGGCTTACCAGTCCTTCTTTCACCAATTGAGTGATTCTTGTTTCTCTCTATGACGTAATCGTAAGTGCCACGATAATCTAAAGTTATCAATATCTCTAAATCTCTCATATTACTCATTTATCTTGTCATTATCCATATAAGACTTCATTCATTAATGTACTAGTGTCATCTAATTTATTTTCCAAATAAATGAAACACATGAACAATAATTATTTCAAAATTAATGAACACCCAGATGGGTAAACGAGAATACAAGATGTATTTATAGAGGATATCTATTTCTCTTCAAACTCCTTGAAGTCCTTTGGATTTTCCTCTCCTAGTAATTCTCATTTCTTGCAGTAGAAATAATTTCTTTTTTACCAATTAATTTCCACTTTTCCAAATATATCCTTGATACATGACTCTCATGTCCAAAGGTTGTGTCAAATGTATTCATACGGAAAAATCCATTATGAACGACAAGAGATAACTAAAAATTGACTTTGAGGATATGATAAACCATGAATAAACTTATGGACTCAAGATACTCATCCTAGGAAAACATGCTCTTAAAACAATTCCTCTAGTTATTGTTTGGAACAAATTTCTAGATATCTCATATCTACCACTAGATATTTCATATCTAGTTGTCCTATCTTGGTTACTTCATAACTCTTGTAAGTAATTAATGATAGATACATTATCCATGCTCTTTTGCATCTCTTTGACAACTTATTTCGGCATCTACAACGTGTATGACTTTCTTAGATTTGAGAACAATTCTCAAAACATTGAGCTAGTCATCGAAGTTTGGTCTAGTCAAAATAAAAGGTTGGGTTCACATCCGATATTATATGTATGCAGTGGTTTCTAAGGATATTAGATGATTATATTATTAACCATTTGATTTGGATCTTTAAATCAAACAGTAACCCCCACAAAATTTTTCGAATCTCACACTTCCCTAGTGGGTAACGGAAAAACAATAAGGTGTTTTCCTTAGTGGAATTGGGGGCCCATTTACTTTAACCAACCTAACATTTTAGATTTTTGGTGAAGTTATAATAAATAGGTGAATAACCTCTTATTCAATGTATCTCATACAAATTTCAATTATTCTTGCCTCCAATCCTTTCGACCTCACATTATAAATTTTTGGTCTTCAAGATTGTTTAAGTTAAACACATTATCCTGGAAAATTTGGATCAATGCAACACTGACACCTCACATTATAGATTTTTGGTGGCCAGTGAGAATCCAATTTCCTACATCTCATGCTTATATAGACTTAGTTCATATGTTGATACAAATAAATAACCCCTATGTATCCATAGTCAGCTACTTACTTGCCCAACACATAAACTAGTCTACAATAATGGAAGGCAATGATGTAATCTTCTCAAGACTACACCATTATTAACTTAATATTTAATTTGGGAAGGTTTGCTGGTCTTTAATTTAGGTCTCACTTTTCATATGCTTCTAATTTTAATTTATCGCATAAATAATATGGAAGCATACATGCATTCATCACATATTTATCGCATAAATAAATAAATAAATGCATAAAATAAAATGTGATGATTATGGACTAGGAACACTATCAACCCGAGCTACTGGGTTGAATACCTAAATCAAATAAACGGACCACAAGATAGATCAATGGGCTGCTCCTCTTCGGCTTCATAAAACTCTTTTCGTAAACTGGGCCCGCCAACTCTTGATGTCTTCATCTTGATCTTCTATTACATTTATGTACATAGATTCCTAATCTAGTGTTGATACATAAATGAAGATAGAGGCTTACATCTTTAATACGTGGATAAGAGGCATGCAAGCCCGATTTTAAAATATTACATAAAATCCAAAATAGGTAAATAAATAAAATAATGACATTCATCTATTCATTCATACATCTAAGACTAGTCCATGATCACCCACATACATAGCAAATAATAAAGAAAAGTAATCCACCAATATAACACAATTAGTCTCCCGACATAATCTCATTATATTAGATTCATCCAATTAATAAACACCTTTATTAATTTGGATCCTTAAATAACTCATATTTAAATAAATATAATGAGCTCATTATATTTATAGTAATTAATTAATAAATAATTTATTAGTTAATTACAAGTATAGCACAATTAATTTTCTAATATAAACTTTTTACATTAGATTTTTTAAGTTAATAAACTCTATATTAAATTTATTTCATAAATATATCATATTTGCAAACTATAAATATAATCAAATTATATTTAACAATTAATAAACTATTTATTAATTCAAAGTGTCAAAATACATTTTGGGCTTCTACAATTAATTTGTTAAACAAAATAATTGAAGCTAGGTCCATAGACAATAAAACAAAAGTCCAACTCTTTATTTATTGCATTCCGGATTTTAAGCCCAACTAAACATATGCCCATGGTGCCCAAGGAAGAATGAGAGCCTTTTAATCAAAACCCAACCCAAACAGCAAAGCAAGTCCACACTTGTTTTACTTAACTTTGGTTTTCTTAAAAACGGCCCAATTAGAGCCCAAACACCCCAAAAATAATAAAGAAAAGAAAAACAAAAGTATAACCCAACACCCAACACCTTAGGTTCGGGTTCGGGTCTGGATCCATAATTGGATCTAACCTATTTTGAATGCGGGTCGGGTTTGAAAACCCTACCCGAATCAGAAAACAATATTTTCTTTTTTCTTTCTTTCTTTTTCCTCCTTGCGCCGCTACCCCTAAAAACCCATTTCCTTTCTCTTTTGCCATGGCTACAACCCTGCAGCACTATCCCTCAAGGAACAAAGCTCCTTGAGCACCTAGCATGGCTGTGACAGCCTAGGTGTCGGGGCCAGAACAACCACAATAGCCTAGGTATCGTGTCTGTTGCAACCCCTGCTGCAGCTGTGAGACCCGGTCCCGAACCCTCGAGCATTAACATTTAATTATGTGTAATTTTACATATTCTGGTGTTATATATGTTTTAATTATATGTTATAAGCTTTAAAAATAAGTTATAAACCGAGTTAGAACAATAATTAAGCAAAATGACTTTCGGGGCGACTTAGTAGTTATTAGAAACTTTAGGGGCTAAAGTGTAAATATTCAAAATACTTCATGGGCGTTAATTAGAGTCTTGAAATTAGGAGTAAAGTTTGTTTATTTGCATATTGACCCCCATCGTTCAAGCATAGAAAAGAATGGGAATCATTGCAAAGTTAATAAAAACTTTGGGGTAAAACTATAATTTCTAAAACTATTATTGTTTCTTCCAAGCATAACAATTAAATAAAAACATACATCTACCTACCAAACACTACACCCCATGTCTGCCATAGACAAATAAGAAGAGCAAGAAATCTGAAAAATAAGCTAGGGGAAGAAGAAGAAGGCAAAAAATTCAAAACAAGCCATCAACTAGCTAAGGAAAATCATCTTTTGAGCTATAGTTGCAAAGGTTATCATCTTCTTGCAAAGACATGAGGTGAGGGGTCCTTTTTAAAACTATTTTCAGAAGTTTAAATTGCATATATATGTGTTATAGAGTAAGAATTTGATGTATTATACAAGTCTTGATGTTTATATGCATGCAGAAATTTGTTACAGAAGTTTTATTGTGTGAACCGTTTAAACAAGTAAAATTAGTGGGAAAAATATGGAAAAATCACATATTAATCTAGACTTTTAGAGGAACAAATTTCATGTTGGATGAATTATGAGGAAAAATCATTATCTTGTTCGAAATTGTTAAAGTCAGTAAGGTTTTATAGCTAACTAGAACTGGATAGTTTTGATAATTTGAATTTTGTGGTGCTTTTGTCCAAGTAAAACTATCTGGAAAAAATTAAAAAAATTAGGGTAGCTAGTTTGATCAGTTAGGAACAAACTTTGTTTTGACTGAAAAATTAGGAAAAATCATTTAGGCTTCAAAAACATTAAAAATTGTAAGGTAACAGAAATCACGATCAATCTGAACAGCTTTGCGCACTTGTGTTGTTTTGGTTGTAACTTGAGGAATTTAGCTGGGAATTAGGTGCCGTTTGATTCTAGAGTTATCTACTTTTGAAGATATTTCCATAAATATAAAAATCAGTTTAATAGGAGGTCATTTACTTAGGTAATTTTGCAGCCAAAGTTGAGCTACTACTGAAAAATTGAAACTGTTGAGCTTATTTGTTTTATGTTTTTATTGATTCTTGTGGCTTTATAATGCATTATAAGACATTATTATAGGTGCATATATAATTTGAGCTATGTGGAGTTATGTATTAGGATTAAAGATAATGTGATGTATTACGCGATATGATTTCCTATGTGATATATATAACATGCTACATGATTAATGTGCATTATGAACTATGAGTTATTGGTTATGTGTGATATATATCAAGAATTATGTAAAGTTATGTGTTGAGACTAAAAGTGTGATGAGAAACGTGATGCGATGTGATTATCAACGTGTTATATGATATATTACGTGAATAACATGCACTGCATAAACTAATGTGCTACTGGAAAAGTTGCAACCTTCTTTTGGCATGGTAGTGTCGAGAAACTCTGGGCGGAATTGGGCTTGTCGGTCTAGCTCGGCTACCATGGTCACCAATTCCCCTCTCACTAGGGAACTTTATTACCCTAGGAGAGTGGGTCGTAGGCTTGGGTATATCAGGAATACCTCGTGTTGGGAGACATAAGGGACTTGAAGATCATTTGGCCAGCCACCACATGCGATGCGATGCAATGCGTTATATCAGCGTAAGCTTATTCTTGCCCTAATATGTGCTAAACATTTATTCTATAAAAATGCGATGTGCTTACTATATAATGTTGCGACGTGATTCCTATAAGCTAATGCGATGTGTTTAATAATTGTTGCTAGTATGTGCATGACATTCACAAGTTTTCAAATGGATTTTTAAAAGAGAAAATGATTTCAAAAACCCTTCCCGTATTCCTCCCTCGCTGAGCTTAAGTTATTATAAGCTTACCCTGTTTTTCCACCCTTGCAGGTTGCTCGAGATAAAAGTTTAAAGGTTGACATTTGCTAG
This sequence comes from Ehretia macrophylla, assembly GCA_037974665.1. Lineage (NCBI taxonomy): Eukaryota > Viridiplantae > Streptophyta > Magnoliopsida > Boraginales > Ehretiaceae > Ehretia > Ehretia macrophylla. Next base: position 802,477 of record CM075782.1, read on the forward strand.
TAGATTGCACATTTATCTGTTGTATGCGAGGTGTATGTTTGCAACATTAGTCACTAGTGATGAAGTTTGTATAATGTGTACTAATGTAAACTATTACCTTGGTGTTCAAGAACTCAAGTTATGTATTGTACCTTACCAAGTAATATTTTTAGGCTTAAACGAATATCTTGTATATATAGCTTGTGGTATTAGATTGTGGACTGAGGAGTTTGGAATAGTGTTGTTGGCTTGAATGGTTGATTATTGGTTTTGGGGGAATAATAATTGTGTTGGTTGATTTGGATTTGCGATATTTTCTGTGCAGGTTGAATAACTGTATTGTCCAACTTTTAGGGAAAACTTTGTCCGTTTTTCTATTACACTTTGCATTAATAGCCTTGATGTTATGAATTATGGATAATAGTGCTCGGGCTTTTATAAATGTGCCTCAGCAGACTTAGGATGAGTGATCTTCTTAAGCCCATGACATCACGATCCTAAGATTGCTTGTGGTTTTACTAAGGTATCAGAGATTATATTAATGAACGAAAATGGGGTCGTGGCAGAGTAGTATAAGATCTTAGCTAGTTAGCTAGGCATTAGTTGGGATAGGATCCTCAAGCCATGAGGAGGTGTTTAAAAGAGATAGGATGATTGTATTTGTTCGATGTGCTTATGTGCTACATGTAAACTTGTTTAATGTGTTTTATATGTTATATGTGAACTATATGTAACTAATGTGCATTAGTATTTGTGCCTTGTTTTACGTGACATGAATTGTATTTATAAACCCTCGAGTAACTTTTTAAGATCGCGAATGACTAAGAATATAGGCTTGATGATCAATAAGGCTAGGTAAAGGCGAAGCTTAGGATGAATTCCTAACCCTGTTTCATGAATGTTGGGTGTGAGCTCGATGTATGATATATTTTTTAGAGTTAATCTATCTTTAACTGTCACTAAAGTATTTATTTATGAATTATAGGATTAGTATTAGTTGTAAACCAGTTGGTGATTGTATGGTTATATAGTAATGTGCATTGAATGTTTAATTTTAATGATTGTGTGTTGTGGAATTTGGAAGTGATCCAGGACTTTGATGGATTTAAGTTCATGGAGTGTAGAGCTCAATGAGGTAAGTTTGAACTCCCCACATGAACCATTCTTTAGCACTCTGAATTCTTATTTATTGATGTGCTAGATGTTTGTTGACCCTGTTATAATTCTTTGACATTCCTTTTGCCTTGAATATTATATATTTCTTATCCATTGATTTCTGAAATTATAGGCTCCTAAACAATGTTTTGCTTCATACAATACCTTTAACTATAAATAGTAACTTCCCATCCTGCCATGTATTACTCCTGTAATGTTTGTTCTCCATCTATACCGTTATAATAAATACTTCCTTAGTATGCGATTGTAATTATTGAGCTGGACTCCAAGATTATATCATTTACCATCTAATTGTTGAAGTTAGGCTTTGAATATATTGACATGGTACATGACATCGGGGTTTAATACTGTTAGGTTGATGTTAGGGCTTCAATCTTATAATTAGGTAATGAATCTTGGGAGGTAATCAAATTATGCTAAGTATATGAGAATTGATTTACTGTTATATGGTTACTGTACATATGTAACCCTAATGGTGAACATGCTTAAGGATAAGTTATACATCTTGAGGTTTGAATTTGATATATTTTGGTTGTTGTTACCTTATTAAGGTATAGAGATGTTAAGTGGAGAAATTTGTATAGCTATGTTGTTGATGGACTCGTATTGTAAACCTTATGCTTGTCCATTTGTGTCTGGGAAATAATGTTAATGTGAGAATCGATTCTCCTAGTAAGGGATGGATTATAGAATTGGGACAATGATATGTAGACGATTAATTATAAGAGTTGTATTATGAAGATTTTGGGAGTTTGTGGGTCAATTGCTTTATCTTATGTTTTCTAGTGATATTCTTGTGTAGGATATTTTTTTCGGTAGAGACGGACATAAGATGAACTAACCTTAGAGTTAATTGATTGAGATAAGGAGGAAAGAATCTAAGGAGATAAGATGAATTGGTGTACTAGATTCTTAGTGTTTGTATGGGTTAATTGAATTCACTGACTGTGGCTTGCAAGATTCTATGGGTACTTAAGAGATTTCCGAAGTTATGTTATCGTGAGTGAGATTTTAATCAAACCACCTTGGGACTTGAGCCAAAAATATAAAGAAAATAAAGGAGCAATAATCACTTTCTTGTTAATTACAACTTGATGGACTCGGATTTGGAGTTATATTGTGTTAAAGAAAGTTGAGGTCCCTAGAAAAATTAAGTGTCGTACTTGTTCTATATGTAAAATAGGATGTGTGACCAGATAGTGACTAAATGATGATTGAGGAAGAACTAAAGTATTTTAAGTATTGAATGGCTTCCTACTATGTGTTCACCATTGTTAATTAAAGATGATTTCAAATTAAAAGTTATCTTGAAGTTGAAGTAAAGGTCTTAGACATTGAATAATCTACGTTTGAGGTTATTTTATACTTGAAGTATATAATGTGTTCTAAGGCTTGAGTTTGAGCTGTAAGACTTCGACATAACTCCCTTAGCTTAACATTCTTTCTATTCTAACCTTATTAATGTATTGAATTCGTTGACTGATCTTCTTTGAAATCTTATTACTCGGATTCAAGGACTTACATTTATCATTATGTTTGATCCATGACATTTATGCTTGCCTTGTATCATTTATTTTGAAATCTCTCATTTTGTTTCGTCTTTCGAATTATTGATACCTTTCCACCTAATCTGTTGCATTCCTTAGTATACTACTTACCTCTTATAGGTTGAGAATCTTTGAATGAAATTGGTTAGGATTATAATGTATAAGTAAGTTTGAACATGATGACTTGAGTCGGAGTTATAGAATTTAATCCCTTGGTAGTTAGTAAATGAAAGTTGAGGTTGGCTTGGGTTCTTGAATGATAAAGAGACATTGAGTGAAGGAATTGCGAGGATGCAATTCTGTTAAGGGGGGGAGGATATGAGACCCGGTCCCGAACCCTCGAGCGTTAACATTTAATTATGTGTAATTTTACATATTCTGGTGTTATATATGTTTTAGTTATATGTTATAAGTTTTAAAAATAAGTTAGAAACCGAGTTAGAACAAGAATTAAACAAAATGACTTTTGGGGCGACTTAGTAGTTATTAGAAACTTTAGGGGCTAAAGTGTAAATATTTAAAATACTTCATGGGCGTTAATTAGAGTCTTAAAATTAGGAGTAGAGTTTGTTTATTTGCATATTGACCCCCGTCGTTCAAGCATAGAAAAGAATGGGAATCATTGCAAAGTTAATAAAAACTTTGGGGTAAAACTATAATTCCTAAAACTAATATATTTTCTTCCAAGCATAACAATTAAATAAAAACATACATCTACCGACCAAACGCTACACCCCATGTCTTCCATAGACAAATAAAAAGAGCAAGAAATCTGAAAAATAAGCTAGGGAAAGAAGAAGAAGGCAAAAAATTCAAAACAAGCCATCAACTAGCTAACGAAAATCATCTTTTGAGTGATAGTTGCAAAGGTTATCATCTTCTTGCAAGGACCTGAGGTGAGGGAACCTTTTTAAAACTGATTTCAGAAGTTTAAATTGCATATATATGTGTTATAGAGTAAGAATTTGATGTATTATACAAGTCTAGATGTTTATATGCATGTAGAAATTTGTTACAGCAGTTTTATTGTGTGAACCGTTTGAACAAGTAAAATTCGTGGGAAAAATTTGGAAAAATCACATATTAATCTAAAATTTTAGAGGAACAACTTTCATGTTGGACTAATTGTGAGAAAAAATCATTAGCTTGATCGAAATTGTTAAAGTTAGTAAGGTTTTGTAGCTGACTGGAACTGGATAGTTTTGATAATTTGAATTTCGTGGTGCTTTTGACCTAGTAAAACTATCTGGAAAAAATTAAACAAATTAGGGTAGCTAGTTTGATCAGTTAGGAACAAACTTTGTTTTTGGCTTAAAAATTAGGAAAAATCTTTTAGGGCTTCAAAAACATTAAAAATCGTAAGGTAACAGAAATCGCGAACAATCTGGACAGCTTTGCGCATTTGTGTTGTTTTGATCGTAACTTGAGGAATTTAGCTCGGAATTAGATTCTGTTTGATTCTAGAGTTATCTAATTTCGAAGTTATTTCCATAAATATAAAAAACAGTTTAATAGGAGGTCATTTACTTAGGTAATTTTGCAGCCAAAGTTGAGCTACTACTGAAATTTTAAAACTGTTGAACTTATTTGTTTTATGTTTTTATTGATTATTGTGGTTTTATAATGCATTATAAGACATTATTATAGGTGCATATATGATTTGAGCTATGTGGAGTTATGTGTTAAGATTAAAGATAATGTGATGCATTACGCGATATGATTTTCTATGTGATATATATAACATGTTACGTGATTAATGTGCATTGTGAACCATGAGTTATTGGTTATGTGTGATATATATCAAGAATTATGTAAAGCTATGTGTAGAGACTAAAAGTGTGATGAGGAGCATGATGCGATGTGATTATCAACGTGTTATATGATATATTACGTGAATAACATGCACTGCATAAACTAATGTGTTACTGGAAAGGTTGCAACCTTCTTTTGGCTTGGTAGTGTCGAGAAACTCCGGGAGGAATTGGGCTTGCCGGTCTAGCTCGGCTACCATGGTTACCAATTTCCCTCTTATTATGAAACTTTACTACCCTGGGAGAGTGGGTCGTAGGCTTGGGTATATTCGGAATACCCCGTGTTGGGAGACATAAGGGATTTGAAGATCATTTGGACGGCCACCACATGCTATGCGATGCAATGCTTTATATCAGCGTAAGCGTATTTTTACCCTAATATGTGCTAAACATTTATTCTATAAAAATACGATGTGCTTACTATATAATGTTGCGACGTGATTCCTATATGCTAATGCAATGTGTTTAATAATTGTTGCTAGTATGTGAATGACATTCACAAGTTTTCAAATGAATTTTTAAAAGAGAAAATGATTTCGAAAACCCTTCCCATATTCCCCCCTCGCTGAGCTTAAGTTGTTATAAGCTCACCCTGTTTTTCCACCCTTGCAGGTTGCTCAAGATAAAAGTTTAAAGATTGACATTTGCTAGTAGATTGCACATTTATCTGTTGTATGCGAGGAATATGTTTGCAACATTAGTCACTAGTGATGAAGTTTGTATAATATGTACTAATGTAAATTGTTACCTTGGTGTTCAAGAACTCAAGTTATGTATTGTACCTTACCAAGTAATTTTTTTAGGCTTAAACGAATATCTTGTATATATAGCTTGTGGTATTAGATTGTGGACTGACGAGTTGGGAATAGTATTGTTAGCTTGAATGGTTGATTATTGGTTGTTGGGGGATAATAATTGTGTTGGTTGAATTGGATTTGTGATATTTTCTCTGCATGTTGAAGAAATGTATTGTCCGACTTTTAGGGGAAACTCTGTCTTTTTTTCCATTACACTTTGTGTTAATAGCCTTGATGTTCTGAATTATGGATAATAGTGCTCGGACTTTTGTAATTGTCCCTCAGCGGACTTAGGATGAGTGATATTCTTAAACCCATGGAATCACAATCCCAAGATTGCTTGTGGTTTTACTAGGGTATGAACGAAAAATGGAGTCGTGACAGCAGCGCAGAGCCGCGAGAAGTACCTCGACACTCTGTGTCTCGCAAACGCGAGGGCCACAAGGCTCATCGCGGCTTCCATCCTCGTGGTCGTGAGGAGTCACCACTCCTCGCAATTGCTTGAGGCAGAGCCGCGAGAGCCCAGTGGCTCTCGTGATGGCCATAGCCGCGAGAAACCTTTCTCACGGCTGTGGTTTGCGAAACACCTACCTGGGTCACGAGGACCTTTCCTTGTGGCCCTGGTCCGAAATGGCAGCGGCACCACCAACATGATAAGCCGCAGCCATGGCTGAGAATAAAGGGTTTCCAAAAATTTTGAAATCTGTTTTTTTTATAAAAAAAAAAATAATAATAATTTTCAGTCCACCAAACGGATTTTAAAATCTAATTTTAATACAGTTTTGCAAGCAGCTTTTAAAATAGAAACTGAATCTATTTCAAAAAAATAAAACATAACCTGATTTATTAGAAAATAACTTTTCATAAAATTAGTCCTTTTTTGGAAAAGCTTAGGGCTAGAATTTAATCCTAATTAAATTCTTTTGGGCATAAATTAATAAATTTCACAAACTATTAATTTTACAATAGTTTCACAAACTATTAGCATAACACCTTAACTGTGCTATGAATTATGTGATATAAGCGAATAACCACATAAAAGGCATGAACGGTGGCTCTGATACTATTGTTGAGAATCGTGCATGGTATTTAAAAATTTCAAATCAGAATAAAACGAAGCGAAAAATAAAATACACATACATCACGTTCATGGCTATTTACGTAGATTACATACATGCATAATAATCGACATCAATTACGCATAAAAGGATTTCAGGATTATCTTTACGATGCCGAATCCGATGTAAGATTTGAACAATCCAGAGCTCCCCAAATGTGAAGCCTCCGAAAGTATCCACATGAGATCCAAGCCATCAATCAGCAAAACCCCCACTATGAGTTTTAGAGAAAACATATTTGCTACGAAAGATAGGATTTGTGCTAGTTTTTCTGTATGTTATAGTTTCCTATTTATAGAAAACACTGAACATATTAGGGCTAGCTTTTGAACTAGTCCTAATTACTGGACTTGGACTGATTAAATGATTGGACTAATATTCCAATCTAATCAGTCTTAAGTCCAATTAAATATTAGACTCTTCTAATATTTAATTTATTTTTCTCGTTGATTAATTTCGAATATCTTTTGTGTGTGACCTCTCGAGTTCATAATCAATTGGTAGCAAAATCATATTAATCCAATTAATATTTAATTAAAATTCTTCTAATTTATTTTTCGCAAGTCGTGAGTGATACCTATCAATATATCACGACTACCCAACTAATGATGAAGTGTAAATTCTACGAACCCTTAGCAATTATCATGCAACTAATTCCTTCTGTCTGAATCATCCCGATTGAGCCACAGTCATGGATAGGGTTGTCAAACTCTATTACTCAATCATATGTCCAAATCTATTTAATCAGTAACTTATGAATAATCCGTGGAACGACTTCCACTATTCTATCTTGGCTAAGGATTTCTAGTTACACGATTAATAGATCGCATAGGATTCCTAATTGACAGATTCCATATCTACACACACCTATTTCCATGCCGGAATAGATCGTAACCACTGAGTACATTATTCAATCCTTGATTAGGACTAGTTTGATTGTACTAGCAAATTACGGTATCCCTAACACAAGATAACCGTAGTGTCTCAGGTCTAAGGACTAATTGCACCATTACACTGTACAATGAATCATTGACCATTTTATGTAATTCGTTTTACTAGCGGTCATATCCAGTCATTTGTTTTCATCAAACACATATACATTTACCCTTACAATATGAAATTAATCGGCCAAATCAATATCTCATATTATTTGGATGGTAGACTGTAATCTGATCTTTTCAGATAAATCAACGTTCAATTAATTTATTATACGATCGAGGACTATTTTAGAATATATTTATAAATATAGATTATGCCACTCATATCTTTACTCTTAAGGATATAATCTATAAATATTATTCTAAAGACTTTTATTTAAATAATTAATTGCATTAATTATATTTAAATAAACTATTTATATTAAATAAATAATATAATTATTATGTCTTAAAATTAACTTTTAGGGTATATAATTTAACAATCACACCAGTGGCTTCTGGAGCGAACTTCATAGTTGTCACCCGCACATCTATTAATTAGGTGAGCAATAGATGATCATAAAGAAAAGATATGGTCCTCCACATATATCCAGCTATATATTGAGCTACAATACAATTACGCCAAAATTTATTCTCAAAATTGCTTCTCCTATTATCCTTAGGTGAAGAATCAAGAATACGATAAACCCCAATAAATCAAACAGTACTTTACTTTTAAACTCTAAATGATTAGTCTAATGATGGAGTATATATTTGAATTGTGAGTGCGGGACTTACTTATATATATCGGGTTCAAATTAGTAAGAAAGCGAGATTTGCCCATATCTCATATTTGAATAAGTTAGGAATTTAATTTCTTTTGAAGTCAATCCGGGTAGGATTATGTCTGGTTAACCTAAAAGATACCTCTTGCGGAGAGAATTATGTATTTCAAAATTCAACACCCTTAGTGTGACCTTGAAAAAAATCACGTATCCAAAAATTTAACACCCCTAATATAATCTTAAAAGGCTTCCCAAAGTAAAATTTCCCCTCATATAAGTAATTAATAAATAAACAATTAGTTTTGTTTTGTTTCATTTTCATTCATTAAATACTTCCATGTCCAATTTCTTTCTATATAACGTGTAAACCCTATCCTTGACGATGAAATTGCATTTTCTTTCAATATCTAGGCAGTCAATTAAGCATTTTTTTAATCACTTAGAATACATTTTCTTTTTGAACTATTGCTAGTCTGTACCAGCTGGGTTGAGAGTCAAAGCATCACGGGTGGTCGTCATAATTTTATCCACTTGAGTTTCCATCTGCCACACCATGCAACTCTTAAATGTTGGTAAACCATGCATGAGTCCGTTGGTAAACTCACCCGCTTATACGTACGCACGCCTCCATAAATGGCTTTCTCAGTTCACATCTACCCCACAAGAAAAAGAAATCTCATCGTCTAAAATTTGAAAAGAATCTTCGTAATAAGAGAAAGATTAGGAAAAAAATAGTAAAAGAAAACACGGGTCAGATACAGATTTAAAATATTTTGTAACGAGTCATCTGAAATATTTGGACAAGAATCTTCATGCTCGGAGAAAGAAATTAAATGAAGAAAAATAGTTAAAGAAAACACGGGTTAGATATAAATTTAGAATATTTTATAACAAGTCATTTAAAATTGGACAAGAATCTTTATATTCGAATAAAGAAAAGAAGAAAATTAGTAAAATTAAGAAAACACGGGTGAGAGATATAGTTCTAAAATATTTTGTAATGAACCGACTAATTAAAATTGGACAAGAATCTTCATATTTGAATAAAGAGAAGAAGAAAAAAAACAAAAGACAACCCAGGTCATATACAGATTTAAAATATTTTGTAATGAAGTTATAACATACAATTTTACAAATATAGAAACAATGTTGTTTTCAGTGGAGGGGGTGTTACACTGATTCCACCACTGACACGAGTCACAAATTATTATGCATCTTAGAAAAATAGCGGATGATTATGGGTATATTATTTAATGAATTAGAAACCATCCTATAAGCATTTTTATTCACATCTAATTGGACAAGAATCTTCACATTCAAATAAAGAAAAGACAACATGAGTCAGATATGGATTTAATTTTTTTTTTTTAAAGTGGGAGTTATAATATATGATTTGACCAATATAGAAAGAACGTTGTATTTCACTAGGTATATATATATAGATTGAATCTATCACTGACCAGGGTCGGCCCAAGTCCTGGGTTAAGGGGGCCCAAGGCCCCCTTAACTCAAGGATCCCAATTTAAAAAAATGATTTATTTTTTGTTAAGATAAAGGTTTATCATAAATTAGTGTCATTTAATTGGGGTCAAGATGGTCTTAGAGTCCCAAGGCCTGCACATTAAACGAGCAGACCTTCATCAACAAATTAGTTGGGACTCTAAGGTCCCATTAGCCTCAATTAAAAGAATTTTTTTTTTTTTTTAATGATTGGTTGAGACTCTATCTTTTTGTTAACCTGTAATATTATGTTATTTTATAATTCTAATTTTGGTTTTTTTTTTTTATTTGTAGTGATTATTTTAGTAGAAAATTTAGAGTTTTTTTTATTGAGAAAAAACCTAATTATTAAGACCTCCATTTAGATAATCGTCCAAGGTCCTCAAATTATTTGAGACGGCTCTGTCACTAACACAAATTATTACGCTTCTTAGAAAAAATGGCTGATGATAATGGGTATATTACTCAATCAAGAAACTATCGTAAAAGAATTTTTATTTAGCGGATCCTATACTAAATCCGCCAATGATACGAGTCACAAATTTTTACGGAACTTAGAAAAAATGGCTGATGATTATGGTTCCGTTATATCACTTAATCAAGAAACAATATATGCCATAAGAGTTTTTATTTCACATACCTAAAGCATGAACTGTTGTTGACAATTAAAGATTGTTAAAGAAGTCACGCACCGATCAGTTGTTGGGGGTTGAGAAGATTGAAACTGGTTTAAAGCACAGTCACATGTATGCAAGTTGTACAGCTAGCCCTTTTAAAAGGTGTGGTGTTTGATTTAAATTTCTCATCACAAAGCACATTTTACACTACTTACAAAAACACCTCCAATATTGTTGCTCCCCTACCTAAGCTTAATTTCTCTCTTATCCTCCTCCATATCTCTCTCTCTCTCTCTCTCTCTCTCTCTCTCTCTCTCTCTCTCTCTCTCTCTCTCACACACACACACACACTATGGATCTTGTTTTCATGTTGTTTTATTGCTTTCCTATTTTGTGTCTCTTCTTCTCAATATGGAAAATCATTGATAGAAAGAGGCACCAAGGCTGTTACATAATAGACTATGAATGTTACAAGCCAACTGATGACAGAAAACTCAGCACAAAGTTTTGTGGTGAAGTCATCAGAAGAAACAAATTGTTAGGCTTGAATGAGTACAAATTCCTCTTGAAAGCCATTGTTAGCTCAGGCATTGGTGAGGAAACCTATGCACCAAGAATGGTGTTTCATGGCAGAGAAGAAAACCCCACCTATGAAGATGGAATCATAGAGATGGATGATTTCTTCCATGACAGCATTGACAAGCTCTTGAAGAGAACAGGCATAAAACCAACAGATATTGATGTGTTGGTGGTGAATATCTCCATGCTTACTTGTCTACCATCATTGTCTGCTAGGATTATCAACCATTATCAGATGAGGCACGACATCAAGACCTATAACCTCACAGGCATGGGGTGTAGTGCAAGCTTGATCTCCATTAACATAGTTGAAAGCATCTTCAAGAATCAGAAGAATGTCAATGCTCTTGTCATCACATCAGAGTCTTTAAGCCCTAATTGGTATTCAGGCAATGATAGATCTATGATTCTTGCTAATTGCTTGTTTAGATCAGGAGGGTGTGCTGTACTTTTGACTAATAAAGTGGATTTAAAGCACAAAGCCATGTTGAAGTTGAAGTGTCTAGTGAGAACACACCATGGTGCAAAAGATGAGTCCTACAATTGCTGCGTACAAACAGAAGATGACCATGGCAGGGTAGGGGTTCACCTTGGGAAGACATTGCCAAAGGCTGCAACTCGCGCATTTGTTGACAATCTCAAGAGAATCGCGCCGAAGATCTTGCCCATTAGAGAGCTTCTTCGTTTCACCATTGTGTCATTCATGAGAAAACTCACCACTCAAAGCTCAGCTAAAGGTGGTGTATCCAACAGGCCAGTGATTAACTTCAAGACTGGTGTGGATCATTTTTGCCTTCACACAGGAGGCAAAGCAGTCATTGATGGGATCAAACAAAGTCTAAACCTTGCTGAGTATGATGTTGAGCCTGCAAGGATGACACTTCACAGATTTGGCAACACATCTGCAAGTAGTCTCTGGTATGTTTTGGGGTACATGGAGGCCAAGAAGAGGCTCAAGAAAGGTGACACCATTTTTATGATTAGTTTTGGTGCTGGTTTTAAGTGTAACAGTGCTTTGTGGGAGGTTGTGAGAGACTTGGGCAATGGAACAAATGTGTGGCAAGATTGCATTGATGGCTATCCACCACAAAACCTAACAAATCCCTTCTTGGAGAAGTATGGATGGCTTCAAAGTGAGGATCCAAACACCTTTAACATCCCAGATGATTATGAAATTCCAGAATGAAATTTGGTTTTTTTGCCAAGTCAGCAAGTGCTCGTTTCATTCCAGATTATGATTATTAGTACTTTAGTGTATACTAATAGTAGATCTGTTTTTTTTCTTCTTGTTGATTTATTCTTTTTTCCAACATGTAACACTATAAAGTTGATCTTATTGTTGATTCATTGGTGAATTCATAAGCCAATAAGACATGCTTGCTGGTTCCATTGAGTTTAAAAGCTTGCAATCCTATTAATTGGAGGGCTTCTTTTTCAATTCAATTCTTTCAAGAGTGACATTAATTTTGTTTTGTTGTTCATTTTAAATACTTTTTGGCTATGGTGAGCTGGTAGCTTGTACGTACCCATATTGTTCTCTCTCTTTCTCTTGCAGTGTGTAAATTTATGATGTTCTTTTGATTTGTCGTACAAATGTCCACTGAAGCAATTTTTATTTCCATTGGAATGAACCTCTTCCCTTTTTTTTTCTCTTTTTTTCTTGAATAGGTCTTATAAAAAAACGCTAAAATGTTAGGTTGTGTACACAATACCTGTACTCAGCGAAAGCCTTATAGGCTATCACACGTGGGTCTAAACTTTCCCTAGGTATTGCACAAATTGTGAAAATTTTGTACAAGGCGAATCCAAAATTTCTCATTAATAGGAATTATATATAACATACAGTTCAATAATCATGCCTTTTACAAAAGAAATTTAGAAATTACATACAAATTCTATATATTTTGCGGGATCAATGAGACTACAATCCCTTTGACCCCTTAATAAATTCACTAATTATTTCCCCTTTAATAGATCCGCTATTGATTTTGTTAATTTTGTGCACTAAAGTGTCTCTTTAATATTATCCGGTGAGTTGTGGGGAGGGGGGTGTACGTAAAAGAAAGGACTTTAATACACGAACCAATATCCCAACAGTCCCCTAAAAATGTGGTCGTGCTTTGAGTGTTCACTTGACCTACTTTAGAAGCCAAATTAGGTTGCACAACATGCAATCCTTACAAGTGAGTGGTTACGAACTTTTATGAAAGACACCCTAGATGCAAACTAAGACACACCGATGGACGAATTCAAGATTTTTATTTTGTGAGAGTTAAAAATATATAATTGAATATTTATTTATTAGGAAAAAAAAATTAGTGGGGTTTAAATTATTTTTTTAGCTTAAAAATACTTTAAAATATATAGAATTTTTTAAAATACAGGTCCAAGTCACTTATTAATAACTCTATTTTCAGGGTCAGTAGAGGTTGCAGTCCCCGTTGGCCCCTCTATAGATTCTCCCCTGGACACACATGCGTAGTTTCAAGTTTTTTTTAAAAAAAATAATGGAGGCCTAGATCATATATAGTTTGAACATGAAATATTTAAATACAATAAATTACTACCCGATCATTCACCCAATTCTTTTGCATATTTTCCAGGGTTTTCGCCAACCATGCGAACAGCTAGACAGCTCTTCTTGGCCAAAGATCCCTAACATCTCAACTGATCAGCTCTTAAATATGCCTCCATTGCTCCATGTGAACATTAAAGAAACTGATAAAGACACCCATCAAAATAGTATTTCAGTTTTCTATTTATAAAAAAATCAATGGAGAACATGGAAATTCAAATACGCTAAGTATCGTCGTTATCTGTTAGAATAGCTATAATAGACCGTAAGGGTCCATGGATTGCTCCTTCTTCCATTCAAAATGGTCATATATATATAGGGACGGATTTAAAATTTTTCTTCCGCAACTATAACACATAATTTTACAATTATACTAATATAATTTTTTTAATGGGTACTAATTAATTTTTTGATTAAAGATAAATAGATTTTAAACAAAGTTTTTAGGCTAATGGAGAAAATACATTGATATTTGATAAAACTTTTGAACCCAGTGGGAGCTATTTGTTGTAGCTATTGCTGGTCATGAGCTGTATCCATTCATGCTATTCATAGATAGAGGGATTGAACATATTACTAATTTTTTAAGATCATTGAATTGATTAGTATAGTTGATAATGACTCATCAGATAAAGACTTAGTTTGATTTGAAAATTTTCGCATTTTTCAGGTTGTGTTGGGCGACCCCATTAAGTTTTCGTACTTATCCCTTTTGATTGATGATGAAAATGGTTGAATTTGGGAGAAGTTCTTGCATGTGGCTTTCGGCCCCTCTTACAAATATGTCGACTCACATTTATAAAGCTCAATTTTTATTTCAAGGGGCAAATAACTGTTTGTCGAATACAAGAATTTTTCTTACAATTGAACAACCAGGACATGTAAATACTGGTATATATTTGGCTTATCATTTGCTAGCTGAGGAAAGCCGAAAACCGAAGTGATAACTGTATTTAGTGTATATGAAGACACAAAACTAATTGTTATACGAAGTCCCTTTCTATCTTGTACCTGCATGCAATAATTGTTGTCTAATCTGACTTATAATACTTCTTAAAGCATTAATTGAAAAATAAAAATGTTGACTCAACGAATCTATAATTAAAGTTGATTGGTTTATACTTAATCCGTTGTCCTCATTTTACAATGGGAAAATAGTGATCGAGACTTGTCAATATTTGAGTACTTCCATCCTATGAGCACATCGGATAGCTACTAGTTTTCGTGCAAAGGGTGCAATACACTGAAATATTTTCTCTCTTTACAATATTTTAATGAGAAGATAACAAAAAATAATTGCAATAGGTATTGTATAAAACCTTTTTGTTAATAATTGCTCATAAGATTTTTTTGTTTTGTTTTGTTGTAACGGTCAAACAATTGTAGTTTAATTGCAACAGCTTTTTAAAACTATTTCTATTATTTACAAAAATTGTCGCAATAGAGAGTTTTCAACATGACTGACTATATGTAACGATTTTTAGTCTTTTTGCAATAATTTTAAATATTGCAACCGAAAAAAAATGTCATAGTATATATTTTGTTAAGAAAGACAGGGTCTAAAAGTAATTGGTATATACATATTAAGTGAAATTACTCAAAATTTTATTATATACTGGTACTAAAAATTATTATTATTAAATTATTTAATTATGAGAAGATTTAATTTTAATTTACTGAACCTTAAGTCTTCTTCTAATGTGGAACATGCATGGAAAATAAATAAATTAAACTTCTTGTTGAAATACAATTTACAGGATATCTTCGTCAAAATTGCGTTTGACACAATCAAAGCGTCACAATACAGATGTTAGCTCCCCTACATTGGCTGCTCTTTAAATATTTGTCCTTCAATTCCAAGACAATATAATGAAAAGCTAGCCTTTGAAGCTAGGAAAGTGAATTATTGTTTTCACTTCCATTAAAGCTTCCCTCCTATTTGAGAAAGTGGAGTAACGTCAGAATCTTATAGTTGGCGAGTGCACTTATATGATGAGAGGAATAGCAGGTATATGAAGGAATTTAATATAATTTTTTTCTCTAATTGAGCCACACCGTTAAGAAAATGTAGCTCTCCACATTGTGAAATAAATATATATATATAAATACACTCTAAAAAACACGTGACTCCTCTACTTACATCATTAGATCCCGATATTGAAAAAGCAACGGGGGCCTGCTGTTACATCTCACGAGCCTCATCACTTTTAATGGTCAGACATGTACCCACATCATTTAGAGCCTTCTTTTTAGTTTTCTTTCATTCTCCACCTGAAGCATCTTTTGGTACGAAGAAGAAGAGTACATATATATGAAGCCACGATTGATATTAAAAACACTTGAAGGGATGCATGTGAAGCTTGCCCTACATGTGGTCTGTTTAATTTCCTATAGAGTAAACAAACCCAGATGTCCGTCTCCAAATATGGAAACCAACCATGCTGTTCCGTCTCTCTTCTTGTGAAAAATTGATGACTTTTTTTTTTGTAAATTTAAGGAAGACTTAAATTAATTAAGATAATTAGTAAGTTTTTAATATTAATTTAATTACAAGTTTATAGTAAATTATTAATGATAATTTAATTAATAATAATAATTATTAATTTAATTACTAATTTAAAATAAATTATTAATTAGTAAATATCCTTTTTAATTTAATTATCATTATTATATGATTTAATTATTTACTTATTTAAAATAAATTAGTAATTGTCAAAATTAATATAATTACTATTTAACATTATGTATTTAACATGCTTTGTCTGTCTCCAATTCATCTCACCACGGAGACAAAATGGAGGCGAAAAATCATATATTCAACCATGTCGTCTCCTTTTCGTCTTTGCGCGGAGATGAATTGGAGACGGTAGTCATTTTTCATCTCCAAATCGTCTCATTCGGGGGACAATTGGAGACAACATGGTTTGTTCGTCTTTAATTCGTCTCGGTGCAAAGATGAATTGGAGACCAAAAACAAAAGTTTCTCATGTTCGTCTCCATTTCGTCTCCAACTGGAGACAGTTTGGAGAGTCACCAACAGGAGACAGTTTGGAGATGACAAAGATAAGTCGTCTCCAAACCGTCTCCTGTTGGCGACTATTTGGAAACGACTTATCAAACCGTTTCCAAATTGTTACTATTCATGCATCAAAATTTCCGTCTCATTTTCGTTGCTTTTTTGGCGAC
Organism: Ehretia macrophylla; assembly: GCA_037974665.1. NCBI lineage: Eukaryota > Viridiplantae > Streptophyta > Magnoliopsida > Boraginales > Ehretiaceae > Ehretia > Ehretia macrophylla. Next base: position 819,064 of record CM075782.1, read on the forward strand.
GGAATAGAGACGAGTCGTTGCTTTTAACAATTTTTCTTGTAGTGCGTTCAAAATATCCATCTCTATCAAAATGTGACAACCTTAAATTTGCCTTAGATATTTTGCTGTCGTTTTTTTTTTCATGTGCATTTGGTAATGATATTGTTGAAGACATTCAATAAATATGCCACAGTGAATAGGGATATTAATTTTATTAAACCTTAAGTCTTCTTCTAATGTGGAACATGGAAAAGAAATAAATATTAAACTTCTTGTTGAAATACAATTTACAGGATATCTTCTTCAAAATTGCGTTTGACACAATCACAGCGTCACAATACAGATGTTAGCTCCCCTACATTGGCTAGCTGCTCTTTAAATATTTGTCCTTCAATTTCAAGACAATATAATGAAAAGCTAGCCTTTGAAGCTAGGAAAATGAATTATTGTTTTCACTTCCATTCAAGTTTCCCTCCTATTTGAGAAATTAAGTGGAGTAACGCCAGCAGAGTCAGAATCTTATAATTGCTGAGTGTACTTATATAGCAAGAGAAGTAGCAAGTATATGAAGGGATACAATATAATTTTTTTTTCTTAATTGAGCCACACCGTTAAGAAAATGTATAGCTCTCCACTGAGGCCATCACATTGCGAAATCAAAAAAAATATAAATGTACTCTCAAACACACGTGACTCCACTATTTACGTCATTACATCCCGATATCGAAAAAGCAACGGGCATACTGTTACATCTCACGAGCCTAATCACTTTTGATAGTCATCCATGTACCCACATCATTTAGAGCCTTTTTTTTAGTTTTCTTTCATTCTCCGTCTCAAGCATCTTTTGGTACGAAGAAGAAGAGCACATATATATGAAGCCATGATTGATATTAAAAATGCATGAAGGCATGCATGTGAAGCTTGCCCTACGTGCTGTTTGTTTAATTTCTTATGGAGTAACATTTTGGTTTTAATCGCTCAAAATATCCATCTCTATCAAAACGTGACAACCTTCAATTTTGCCTTAGATATTTTGCGGTCGTTTTTTTTCATGTGCATTTGATAATGATATTGTTGAAGACATTCAATAAATATACCATAAATCTTGTTCTAATATCTTAAGTTTTTGGATAGATAATGTGGTAATTTAATATAGTATCCGCGTTAAGTGACAACCAACTTTTAGAAAAAGGTTTATTGTATTTATTTGTTATATATGCTCAATACGCCCCCTCACTTATAAGTTTGATAAATTTTTATTGAGTTTTACACATGTACGCAATTTTACAAACGGGGTAGATTGTAATATCCCACATCGGTAGAATATAGTATATTTGTATGGTTTATAAGTGGGTGTTGTGGTTATAAGAAATAACTTAGGTTAACCATTTTGGGCAAAGAGAAAAAGAAGCCCAAGTAGTTATTTTCTTATGTCTTCAACACTAGTCTCACCTATGTGCCTGGGGTTTTAGGCTCGGGGTGTGGCAAAATGGTATCAGAGAAGGTTACTAGCTGGTGTGGGAACTAAGTATTATGTGGGACAAAGTGCTACACCAAGGAGACGGCGGGAGCCACCTCTTAAACCCGTAGGAGCCACCTCTAAAATCTTTCACCGCCTGGTTGGTCCTGGGTATGTGTGCCCCTAACGAAGACGTCAAGTCCTTAATCGGTAGAATATAGTGTGTTTGTGTGGTTTATAAGTGGATGTTATAAGTATAAGAAATAACTTGAGTTAACTATTTTGGGTCAGTAGAAAAAGAGGCCCAAGTAGTTATTTTCTTATACCTTCAACACTAGACTCGCCTGCATGCCTAGGGTTTGGGGCTCGGGGTGTCACATAGATAGTGAGTTTTGAACCTAGACTCTTTGGTTCTTAGACACTGATATCATGTTAAATTACTATATTATCTAAAAGCGTTAAGTTGTTACAAATGGATTAATTCAGAGCTGCGTTAGAATCTAAAGTCACCCATTTTAAAATGAAAAAATTGTTTTTATGTAAGACTCAAAATAAATCATACATACACGTGAGGAGACGTGTTAGAGACAACAAATAAATATAATAAATCCTTTTATAATAAATAAAATTTTAAATGAGGTGATAATTTACTAGAATAATTAATGAGACAATATATCTCTTTATGCTTAGAAGAGTACTATAGTAGTCTATTACTATAAAACACTCGGTTTTATTACTCGAGTTTACTAAATTATTGCATCATGATGTGATGAATTAGGTTTGATTATAACTCCCCATTCATGTGCCGTTTGTCCCACATTTTAAAAAAAGTCAACAAAAAAAAACATATAGATAAAGTAAGAAAAAAATACATAAAGAGTGAGAAATAAAAACTTGGTTAATTATGAAGCTTTATCCGTTTGTCCCTGTGGACGAACCGATCAAGTTGAAATAATGTGAAAATTATATTTTATCTCTTCCCTAACAACCAATCTTAATACAATATCTAGGTAGTTCTCATCCGGAACTATTATAACAAAGTAGGTAAAATAAGTATCTAGGCTTCAGCTTTGTGCTCTGTGTATTAATTAATTCATCTGGAACGAAAGAAATATTCCAAGATTATTCAATCATGGTGATTCAACAGAAGAACAAGTCTTTTGTCAAATACAAGAGTCTACCAAGTATACAGTGACTACTGGTAGAAAGTTTTGTAATAATACCTTGAATAGTTTAATTAGAACAACATGCATGGAAAAAGTGATTCCTCTGTGCTCGATTGATTTTGTTTGACATCAAGATCTTATAAATTTTAGTAGACTTTGTTTTAACTTAATGGACATTTACTTCGCTTGGAAAAACATAAACAAAAAACAAAGTAGGTAGACTATATTGGAGGCCTCTTCTTCTTTTGAGAATTAATATCGATTCTGAAAATCTCTATCTTATATCTTATTCTGCCATCTCTTTACACGACATGTCCTATCATATAATTGATAACTTCATTCAATTTTTTTTTTTTTAATTTATTCAAAGGACACTTAAAGCCTCTCGCACTCAAAGAGAGTGACATAAACCTATGGACCTATAACTTCTTTCAACTTTTTTTTTTCCTCGTTTCATTGCATCCGCATTGAAACAGGTTTTAATCGAGTTTCAATAGAGTTTTGGATTGGATATAACCTATTACCCTTTAAAGCTATAAGATAAAGCTTACTAATTAGACCACCCTAAACTTTGCCCTAGATATTCTATATTTATTTGTTTTCATGTGCGTTTGATCCGCGCCTAGTAAAAAAAAAAAAAAAATTGATTTGTTTGATTTAATTTGGTTTCATGTGCGTCTAATAATGATATATTGCTATGTTTTTGGTAGAATTACGCGATGACTTATCTCTTTTTACTTGTATAAGAGTACTATGTTGGTCATTTACTATAAAACACTCAATTTTATTACTCGAATATATTTCAATAATATATACCTTATATATCCTACCCTATTACTATTGATATAAAAAAATATCCACTTTTTTTTTTCTTCTTATTATGCCATCTCTCTACACTACACTTATTCTATCCAATAATTTACCATGCCTACGTCGTGTAGTGACCCTCCCCACCTATGATTTCTTTTAATTTCCTTCGCTTCATTGCATTATTGGAAAATAGGTTTCGATTATCCTTTAAAGCCCTATAAGATAACGTCAAAAGAAGTGTAACGTTCCATATTTTGGGTCTGACTTATCTGATCTCATCTTTATTGGATTAAGGGAATAGAAATTTATTTTTCTTGGACTAGGCCTCTTGATAAATATTTAAGCCTAACCCTATACGTCTATTTCTAACTTAGAGTAATCTATAAAACGTTCTTAACTAGTAGCCTCTCTGCAAATATAAGAAACATTCTTGAAAGTTCGTGATTAGAAAATCAAGAATATCTTGAGATTTAGGCTTAATTTACGTCAAAAAGGTAAGCGGGATCGATCTTTACCTTCTAAAACTCCCCGTATTTCTTTCCCTATTATGATTATGGTATGTAAAAATATCAAAGTTACTGTTATGACCCCTGTTATTGAGGATCCAGCCCAGTTGAAAGAACAAAGCCCAGAGTCCCTTCAATCAAATGGAATTACTCAGCCCAAGCCCACCAGAAAGAGTACTAGAGTGAAGATATACTCCACAGCCCTTAGGGATTACGTGGCCTAAAGTCGTTATAGCAAGCAGCATGTAGTGCATGACCTGTGAAAGAAAGAATATAAATAGTGGTTCTGTTTGGAGAGAGAAGCTAAGTCTGAAATATTTTCTTCTTTTATGTAATCTTTTTATTTTCCTATGAATACAAAGCTCTGCTTTCGTAATTACTAGCTAAATTGTTACAAATTGGTGCTTTCATTGAGAGTCGACAATGGAGGAAGGAACCCGATTGAAGGCGGTAGACGAGCTAACAAAGAAATTGCAGGAGGATGCTTCGATTCAGGCTGAGCGCTTGGATGATCATCAACGTTCATTGGGAGATGTCATGGCAAAAGTTACGACGTTAGATGGCAAGTTAGATCAAACTTTGAAATTGCTCAACAAGAAAGCAACAGAGAAGGCTACTGGTATGGGCGCAGTAAATGGGGGAGCGATACCCACGGCATTTGCGCAAGCTGGAACCTCGTCGGGACCTCTATCTCCGATGACGGTCCCGCACGCTCCACTTCTGGCAACGGTAAGTCCTCACCATCTGGGCTCTACAATGCCGTTGCAATATAGCCCGATTCCATTTAGCTCCCCTTTAATTCAGGCAAGGCAGATGAGACTGGACTTCCCGAGGTTTGACGGAGAGGATCCCTCGGGGTGGATATTCAAGGCAGAAAGGTTTTTTGCGTATCATTATATGCCGGACGATCAACAGATGATGATTGTATCATTTCATATGGACGGAAAAGCTCTTCAATGGTTTCAATGGATGACAAAGAATAGACAATTTCAGAATTGGGAGCAATTCACACAGGCCTTGGAGATTCGATTTGGGCCTTCGGAATTTGATGACCATCAGGGAGCTCTTTCTAAATTGGTCCAAACTTCCACGGTAGAAGAATATCAGTCGCAGTTTGAAGCGTTGGCAAATCACACCATGGGCTTAACTCCGTCATTTTTGATCAGTTGTTTCATAGCAGGCCTTCGAACAGACATTAGATCGAAGGTGTTGGCCTTTCGACCCACAACTGTGGCCCACGCAATGAGTTTAGCAAAATTGCAAGAAGCAAAATTCAATAAGCAGATGAGACACGTAGTGAAAACGGATCGGCCCAAATGGTCCCCAGCCCAATTCACTTACTCAGCCTCAATGAACCCAAACCCAAACACTAGCCAAAATAGCCATCAACCCCCGTACTCTTCTTACCCAGCCCAAACAACTCACCCAAATTACATAAAATCCTCTTACGTGGCCCTAACTGGACCACTACCTCAAACCAACCACCTAACATCACATTCATCATCAATCTCATGACCAAACACCCAAGCAGCGACAACACCATTCCCTTTCACTATAAAGAAACTTTCACCAAGGGAGATGCAATTGCGAAGGGAGCAGGGGCTGTATTACAACTGCGACGAGAAATATACTTTTGGACACAGATGCAAAACGAAGCCTCAGTTTTTTCTATTGGATTGTGAGGTCGCGGGCGGAAGTGATGTAGATGCCGTTGATGAGATGGTTACACAGTTGCAAATAGCTGAAGTATGTTCACAGCCAGAAATTTCATTAAATGCAATGTCAGGTAACCATTCCCCGACCACGTTACGTTTTACGGGTACTCTAGTTGGTCAACCTGTGCAAATTCTTGTAGACAGTGGCAGTACACATAGCTTTGTGCAGTCTCGAGTGGCTAAGCATCAGGGATTACCAATCGAAACGACACCTCAACTAACTGTAGCCGTGGGAAATGGACAAAAACTTCTCAGTGCCGAGTGTGTTCGACAAACTAAAATGTTAATTCAAGGGCACGAAGTTGTGGTTGATCTGTTTGTGTTGCCATTAGAAGGGTCAGAGGTGGTGTTGGGTGTATCGTGGCTGGCAACATCGGGACCTGTTCTTCATGATTATGCTGCCTTAACAATGAAGTTCACGGCTGGTGGGCAGGAAGTCATGTTGCAAGGAGATATACGCAAGGCAATTGAGCCAATTGAATTTAATTGCTTACGACGGTTGGCGGTAACTAGCTCGGTTGCTGAATTTTTTAGCTTAACCTTGGAGCACGAAGAAGATTGCAGTTTAGAAGTTGAGAGAGCTGAATTAGAACCCTTGTTACACCAATTTGAGGATGTTTTCTCTACACCTCATGGATTACCTCCGCCGAGAGAAAGGGATCACGCCATCCACTTGCAGCCAGGCACAACACCAGTAAATGTGAGACCTTATCGCTATCCTCACTTTCATAAATCAGAAATTGAAAAACTTGTTGCGGTAATGTAGGTAGATGGGATAATTCGACCAAGTACCAATCCATTTTCATCGCTTGTGCTTTTGGTGAGAAAAAAAGATGGAACGTGGAAGTTTTGTACAGATTATCGTGTGCTCAATGCGATCATAATTAAGGATTGTTTTCCGATTCCAACCGTCGATGAGCTACTGGATGAATTACACGGGGCGCAATTTTTCTCAAAGTTGGATTTAAGGTCAGGGTACCATCAAATACGAGTTAGAGCTGAGGATATTCATAAAACGGCATTCCATACGCATGATGGACATTATGAATTCTTGGTTATGCCGTTTGGGCTAACCAACGCTCCCTCAACCTTCCAGGCAATTATGAACGACACGTTTCGCTCCCTTTTGCGCAAATGTGTCCTAGTGTTCTTTGATGATATACTAGTCTATAGCTCCACATTTCAACAGCACATTGACCATCTCCGATAGGTACTCCAACTTTTGCGCATAAATCATTTCTTTGCCAAAAGATTTAAGTATACGTTCGGGGTGAAATCGGTGGAATATCTGGGCCATATCATTTCGTGTAATCAGGTGGCGATAGATCTTGCAAAAGTCAAGGCAGTACTGGAGTGGACGAAACCACACATGGTAAAGGAGTTAAGAGGTTTTCTTGGTTTGGCCGGTTATTATCGGCGATTCATTAAAAACTTTGCAGCAATTGCAGCACCTCTTACTGATTTGTTAAAACTTGGGCCTTTGATTGGAGTGAAGCAGCCACGCAAGCTTTCCAGACCTTGCAACGAGCTGTGACTAGTGCCATGGTACTTATTTTACCTAATTTCACACTGCCTTTTATTGTTGAAACTGATGCATCACTGTATGGAATATGTGCTACTTTGCTACAAAATGGCCATCTAGTTGCATTTTTTAGTCAAAAACTAAGTCCCAAGATGCAGACAGCTTCTACTTATCAAAGGGAAATGTTTGCCATCACTCAAGCAGTGTCTAAATGGCGTCAATATTTACTCGGTAGAAGGTTTGTTATCAAGACAGATCAAAAAAGTCTTAAGTCGTTGATGGAACAGAATATTCAAACCCCTGATCAGCAACATTGGTTGACGAAATTACTTGGCTTCGATTTTGACATACATTACAAGCCAGGCAAAGAGAATATATCGGTTGATGCATTATCAAGATTTCCTCTGGATGCTACATATGTTGCTTTTTCAACACTTCAACCAACATTCATAAGTAATCTACGCCAAGTTAATTCAGTCGACAAAGACATGATTCGTCTCAAACAACAACTCGAGAATGAGCCCAGCACCTTATCGGGATATGCACACCACAATGGGTTAATTTTCTTTCAAAAACGATTGGTCATTCCAGCTCCTCTTCGAACTACTATCTTACATGAGTTCCATTGTACACCTATGGGGGGCACGCAAGATTCTTGCGTACATATCACCGCATCGCCGCAGTATGCTATTGGTCACAGCTTCGTTCAGATGTGAAGTATTATGTTGCCTCCTGTTTGATTTGTCAACAAGCAAATACGAGTAACTTAGCCCCGGCGGGTCTCCTTCAGCCATTGCCAATTCCTGAGCAAATTTGGGAAGATGTTTCAATGGACTTTGTCCAAGGCCTACCACAGTCGAGGGGATATTCAGAAATTTTGGTGGTGGTAGATAGGCTTTCAAAGTATGCTCACTTTATTCCCCTTCCAGCTCATGCGACGAGTACTAAAGTGCTAGATGTATTTATGAAAGAGGTTATAAGACTGCATGGAGTGCCGAGGTCAATAGTGAGTGACAGGGACAAGTTGCTCATTAGTGCTTTTTGGCGAGAACTGTTTAAGTTACAAGGCACCACTCTGAAATTCTGCAGTGCCTATCACCCCCAGACAGATGGCCAAACGGAACGTTTGAATCGCACAATGGAAATGTATCTTTGTTGTTTTGTGATGGATGAACCGCAATTGTGGGCGAAATTTTTGTCGTGGGCTGAATATTGGTATAACACATCCTATCATTCCTCTACGGGGATGACGCCATTTCTTGTTATTTACGGACGGCCGCCCCCATCGTTGTTGCGATATACTCCTTGTACTTCCACCATTGCTACAGTAGATCAGGAGTTGCAGAGCCGGGATGCCATTTTAGTACAACTCAAGAAAAACTTGCAATTGGCTCAACAACGCATGAAAGATCAAAGTGATAAACACCACACGGAGAAGGAATTTGAAGTAGGGGAGTGGGTGTTCGTTCGTTTACAACCATATAAGCAAGTTTCGGTTCGTGGATTTGGAAATCAAAAGTTGGGTCGAAAATTTTTTAGGCCATTTCAAATTGAATCGCGGATTGGACCTGTAGCTTACAAACTCCAGCTACTAGCTACTGCGAAGTTGCATCCTATTTTTCATGTCTCTTTGTTGAAGAAAGTCCAAGGTTTAACGGGTCCTATTATGACACAAGGAGTGCTACCTCTAGAGTCTGACTTGCCAAAGCTTAATCCACAGTCAATTCTAGCTGAGCATTCTATTTTTCTCCAAGGCAAACCCCATCGCCAATTTCTGGTCCAGTGGCAGCATTTACCTCCAGAAGATGCTACTTGGGAAGATGCAAGTCAGTTTGTGAAAGCTTATCCTCACTTGAACCTTGAGGACAAGGTTCCTGCTGATCCGGGGGGTAGTGTTATGACCCCTGTTATTGAGGATTCAGCCCAGTTGGAAGAACAAAGCCCAGAGTCCCTTCAATCAAATGGAATTACTCGGCCCAAGCCCACCAGAAAGAGTACTAGAGTGAAGATATACTCCACAGCACTTAGGGATTACGTGGCCTAAAGTCGTTATAGCAAGCAGCATGTAGTACATGACCTGTGAAGAGAAAGAATATAAATAGTGGTTCTGTTTGGAGAGAGAATCTAAGTCTGAAATATTTTCTTCTTTTATGTAATCTTTTTATTTTCCTATGAATACAAAGCTCTGCTTTCGTAATTACTAGCTACATTGTTACAGTTACCTTGTTTTAGAAACATATTGTGCATGTTTTGGAATTTTTGGCATAATTCCGTGTATCACATGTTTTGAGTTGGTTTTTCGTGAAGAAATTTAGGCTTCAATTTAAATTGATTACTATGAGAAACCTAGAAAAGAAAAGAAAAAAGAGAGAGAGAGAGAGAGAGAGAGAGGGAAAAAAAAACAAAACAAAACAAAAGAACTTTGATACAAAATAATTTGAACAGTGACTTTATGCAAACAGTGACCGAAGCCACGACCTATATATGTGAACAATGACATACGTGAACACTGGTTGTAAACTAAATAAATATTTAAGAAAAAAAAATGCTTTGAACAGTGACGACTTCCCATGGCCATCACTTGAAAAAGAAATGTAATTCTTGGTCTTTTTTATGATTTTGCCTTTATAAGAAAAACAAAGAACAGAAAAGTGGAAATGGGTTTGAAAAGTCATTGAAGCTTGGCTATTATTAGCTTATAAAACAAAGAGTGATTTTCATTTGTTTATTTACCTATTGTGTCAATATGTTTGAAAAGAAATGTAGTTTATTTGTTCTAATTACAGTCTTACTATTATAGCTATATATGTATGTAGTTTTGAAATGTTTTGTTTATAGATTTTATTTGGGCTACCTATTTTTGCATATCTGAATTCTAAATGCATTAAAACATTTTTAAAAACCTCAAAAACAAAATCTTGGAACTAAATTTTAGTGTAATATCAAGAGACTTCTGTGCATTATGTGACTATAGAACATATTTTTGGACTTTTTAATACTTAAGACTTTGAAAATGCAGTGAATTCAGGACTCTGTTGGTGGGGGTTAAACACCAATATTTCAGGACTCTGTTGGTAGAGTTAAACACCAATATCTTTGTAGCAGTGCACTATTATAAGAATCAAAATTTCAATTGGGCTTTTGGTGGTTTTGTGCTTATCAAACCATACTGCGCTAGAATGGTGTTACTCATTTGTAACCACAACCGCCTATATGAACTTGTATATTGGACTATCAGACTATCGATTTTGGCATCTATGAAATTCGAAAATTTGAACTTATCTTAGTTTGAAATGTTGTGACTTTTTGCATAGAGTTTATGATTTTCAAAGTATAAGATTTTTATGAACCTAGAATATAGTGGCTATTTTGGTATATATGAACATTTTAAAGGTCCCAAAGGTTTTCTTGGAGATTATCACTTACTGAGATTTGTGTCTCATCTTTGTAAAAATAATTTTCTTTGCAGAAGGGGAAGAATAGACTTTGGCTATTATTTGAGATAGATGTCGCTCTAACAAGAGATTGAATGAGAAAATTTATATTTCTTAGTTATGGACAATTTATTTATTTTATCTAGACATTGGATTATGATTCAACTTTTTATGTAAGAAATTATTTATCTTAGATAGTTTATATATGGAATTTGGAGATTTAATTCCGCGGTGCTTAAATTGGTTTAAATGTTCTGATGTCTTGCCTCCTATTTACTATTGTGATTTTTAGATTGATGTTAATTTAGTGTCTTACGCATTTAGGAAGGTCGTTCCTTCTTAGTGCATGACAGTCTAATTCCTGAGATTCACCTAGGTAAATTTTTTAGGCGTGACAATAAGCCTAGCCTATTAAGCTAAGCAAAAGCTTTTTTTCACCTTTTCGATGCCTTCATGATATCGTTTTCGGTAAAATCTGAAACCAAATTAGTATATCAAGATGCATAATCCTTCTATTCCAAGATGCATGACAGGAGTTCCTCCTTTCAGCTAGTAGGTGATGTGATACTCAGTTTCACATTTATTTTGTAAAAGATTTGTATTCAGTTTATAATAATTTAAATGAGTTAAAATATTTTGAGATAATAAAAAAGGTTATCATCGAAAAATATGAGTATGCATGGAAAGTGATTAGAAGTAAAAATATGAAGATAAGTAAAATTACTATCTATTGCTCCTAGGGTCGCAAACTTGCCTACTTTGCTTCCATAGGTCCATGAAGTATGTTGATGGTGGGTGTAACTCATCAATTCTCATATCGGAAGCACTTTACACAAGAGTCGCTTAGTAACTAGGTCCGGGAAAAATGGTTCAGGGTTGGGTGTGACAGTTGAAGAGATTAATGGTTCTTGTGCATCTAGGTGTTCCAAAATGTGACAATAACCTAAATGAGATTGTACATAGGAAAACTCTTCAAAAAGTCTGACAGACCATAATGAATGATCCCCATATATGTTTGGTCCTAATGTTTTGTATGTAAAAAGTCTGACTAGACTTTTTGAAAAGTTTTCCTTATACATAGAATGTAGTTGTCTAAAAACAACTTTAAGTATCCATGAAATAAAGTCAGTAAGTTGAAGAGATAATGCATGCATAACAGACAAGTCTCGTATTAGAAAACACAAATAGCAAGGTTCAATTGTGCACAATGTTTGAAAAGGTTGTAAGGTTATCCTTACCAGAGTCTCTAAATCATAAGTCTCTAAAAATTATTTTACAGACTTTTAACAAAATAGAGACCCTACCTAAAAGTTTAGTTACTTTTTGGGTCTTTAAAAATTTTCCAACCACATTAGTGTTTGGGTCTCTATTTTAGAAACTCTATTAATTTTTCAACATAATCTAATTTTGTGCTACTTTTTTGTGAATTTTAGTACTTGATTTTTTTATATACTTATAAATTCATTTTTTTTTTTTGCGAACATTTCAACCTAAAAATTAATTAATTCTGACAACGATTATATTTTGCCAAATATTATATCGTTAACTATACTCGATTATAACAACACTAATTTTCGAGAAACCAGAATAGCGACCATTGGATATGATGTTTCCTCGATGATCTCATCCATTAATTTGTTATCATGAAACAAAATATCTTATCCAAATGAAGGCCTTTATATTGGGTTTTCTTTAAACGATCTGGGTCGTCCATTCATTATCATCAATGAAATCTCTCATCCAAAATAAAGGCTTTTGGATTGGATTTCCAACCAAAAGATCTCAGTCGTCCATTCATTATCATCAATTAAATCTCTCATCAAAAATAAAGACCTTTGGATTGGATTTCCAACTAAACGATCTCGGTCGTCCATTCTTTATCATCAATTAAATCTCTTATCCAAAATAAAGGCCTTTCGATTGGATTTTCAACTTAAATCTCGTTCATCCATTTCAATCTTATCTAAAGAAATCTCTCATCCCCACAAAGACCATTGGATTGGATTCTCCATGGCGGATCTCGTACGTCCATTTTCTATCCTTTAGCCACAATTATATGTAATACATATCCAACACTTTCACAATCACTATAATCAATCACCACAACTCTCACCACTCACTCTAAACTCTACATCCCACATTCTAAAATGTCCAACCAAGGAGGCGAGCTGGATTCGCTTCTATTTGATGAAAATGTCCGGATCCATCAAAATAACCGTCGTCATGGTCATGCAATGATGATGACCATGTTCAATCAACACCAATCGATGAGCAAATTGCATATTAGCTTGCTACGGAGGAAGAGAGTAGTAGCTCGTCACGTCAATTACGCCGACGTTCCAAAACCAGAGACCACTTTGGTGCCCATGAAAGACTCATGGCAGATTATTTTATTGATCAACCTTTGTTCCTCCTGCTGAGTTCACGTTACGTTTTCGCATGCGTCACGAACTATTTCTGAAAATAATGGGCGATATCATCAACTATGACGATTATTTCAAGCAAAAACCAAATGCTGCAGGAAAGCAAGGCTTATCTCCTTATGTGAAGATGACGGCGGGGCTTCGTATGCTTGCATACCGAAACCCCGCAGATGCAAATGATGACTATTTGAAGATTGCAGAGACTACATGTTTGGAGTCCATGAAGCGATTTTGTCGGGCCGTCAATGCATTATACGACAATGAATATTTACGTCCTCCAAATAATGCGGACTTGTATAGGCTTCTTCAAAAGGCACAACAACGTGGGTTCCCGGGAATACTGGGTAGCTTGGACTGCATGCACTGGGAATGAAAAAATTATCCTACTACGTGGGCCGGAATATATGCTGGACACGATAGTCGTCCTACTATAATACTAGAAGTCGTTGCGTCTTATGACACATGGATATGGCATTCATTTTTCGGAACACCTGGTGAAAGAATGACCTGAATGTGTTATATAGTTCACCGATTTTTTCCGATATCCTTAAAGATCGAGCACCGCAGATAGGATATACCATTAACGGCAGAAATTATAGTCAAGGATATTATTTGGCTGATGGTATATATCTTCACTGGTCCACAATTGTCCAAGCATTTCCAAATGCACGCGAGCGTGATAAGATGCTTTTCAATAGGTTGCAACAAGCCTATCGTAAGGATGTCGAGCGGGCATTTGGTATCCTTCAGAGTAGATTCGAGATCATAAAAGGTCCATGTCATTTCTGGCACGAACGTGATATTGGAGAAATTATGAAGACTTGTTTCATTCTGCATAATATGATTGTAGAAGATAATCGTGAGAAAGAATGAGATGATTTCAACGATGATCCATCACTTTACCATGTAGAAGAGGCCTTTGTGCAACATGCCCGAAATCCCATAACAATTACTGAGTATTTGAACAATCGTCGACAGGTGATGAACGAAGTGGCTTACTATATACTTCGAAGTGATCTAGTTGAGCATGTTTGGAACGAGATTCGTACACGAGATCTCAATGTGTGACATCAATAGTTGTACTGTTCTCGTCCTTTAAGTCCTGGTTTAATAAATTAACTGTTTGTGTTCCTTTTTAAAAAAAATTAATAATGGTGTAAAAATTAATTGTACACAAATTTCTCAAACCAAATACAGATTCAATTAGATTACAACAGTACAACATATTTAGACAAACCAACAGTACAACATACGTAGAAACAACAACAGTATAATAGTACAACAATTCAAGGTATTTGAGGACGATAACCATCATCGTCAAACTTGATAGAACGAGATGACCTCTTGGCGATGATTTTGTTTTGTTGGTCAATCATCCACGCTCTTCTAGCCGGAGTCTCGATGGTCGAAGTCTTCTTTGACATTATACTATACTCTGTTGCCTAGTCAGAACTCTCTTTGTATTCTTTCATAAGTTTTTGCATTTCTCTTCCTTGCTGAACGATTTCTGTCGCAACATCCTTGCCGTTTTCTAATTTTTTTGCCTTTTCTCTTCCAATTGGCCTCGAGGATGATGGTTCAGATTGGGTTTCGGGCACCGACTCATATGGAGAGTCATCTTCAAAAGAAATCGGTATACCCTCTTGAGATGCACTTTGCCCTTGGTGGAGCTCGGTAATCTTTCTCCACTTTTGACCATGTTGTAATATCGACCAACAATGATCAAGGTTGAAATTCTCTCCTGTAACAGTAGCGTAAAGTCGTTTGGCATCATCAACCTGAAAAAATAAAAAATAGATCACCATGAGTATTTTTTTTTTAAAATAAAACTAAATCAACATATTTTGCTACATAAAACACACAATATTTGTTGCATTTGCTCCACTCCGAGGTCTCATTTGCGATTGAGCAAGATACTCCGCAAATTTCGTGCTTTTTTTGTTTATCGAGGTCCATCATGATTTTAGAGATTTTGCGGTTCTCTTTTGCAACAGAGTCGTTGGAGGGTAAAATTCTTTGAATTTCTGAAAGATTCGCGTCCACATTGTTGCTGAAGTTTGGTTTCGGCTTGTAATTGGGTCTTCACTAATATCAAGGTATGCGTGGCATAACGCGATATCTTCTTCAACAGTGAAGTTGCGACCCCTAACTCCTTCGCCGGAATCCATAGTTGAAGAAAAAAAAATTAAATGAAAAAATTACAACTTCAAGCAAAATAAAAATATATATATATATATATATATATATATATATATATATATATATATATATGTACATTTAAATAATATGAAGAAAAAAAATTCAACAAAAAAAAATGAATAAAATTATCAAAAATATAAATTTAAATAATATGAAGAAAAAAATTGAACAAAATTAAAAAAATTAATTGAATAAAATTTATACAATTAATATAAATTTAAATAATATGAAGAACAAAAATTCAACAACAAAAATTGAATAAAATTATCAAAAATATAAATTTAAATAATACGAAGAAAAAAATTCAACAAAATTGAAAAAATTAATTGAATAAAAATTATACAATTAATATAAATTTAAATAATATGAAGAACAAAAACTCAACAAAAAAAATTGAATAAAATTATCAAAAATATAAATTTAAATAATATGAAGAAAAAAATTCAACAAACTCAAAAAAAAATAATTGAATAAAATTACAAAAAATATATATAAATATGAATAATATAAAGATAAAATATTAAAAAAATAAACTTAAATGAATAAAATTTAAAAAAAAAACTTACTTTAAAAAATAAAAGTAATAAATTAAATAACATAATTTAAAAAAAAAACAACAACAACAAAAAAATTAGTTTAAAAAAATAAATAAATATGTATATATATATATAAATCAAACCCTACCCCCCTCCCCATTCATTTCCCCTCTCCTTTCTCATTGCCGCCGCCCTCACCCCATCGCCACCCACTGTCACGCCATCGCCATCATCACTACCGTCACACCATCAAAACCACCGCCACCATCGCCACCATCACACTATCGCCACCATCACGCCATCGCCACCCACTATCACGCCATCGCCACTATCACACCATTGCCATCATCGCCACCATTGCCACCGTCACACCATTAGAACCACCGCCACCATCGCCACCATCACACTATCGCCACCATCACCACCCCCCACTCCCTTTCTTCAATCAGACCTTCGCCACCATCGCCACCCCTTCCCCTACCCACGGCATCATCACCCCCACATGACCCACACACCCCCCATGACAGAAAACCAAGCATACCTTTTTTCTCTGTTTTGGAGTTGTGATCGTTGTCTGTTTTTTTTTTACTTTGAACTTGAAACAACAATCAGAATATATATATGTATATATACATACGTTGAAGGTGAACATTGCAACGTTCACCTTCAACGGCTATAAAATTTGTGGCTTTGGATTTTTTTTTTTTTTTCTGAAAAGGTCTGTCATCTGACAGACATTTGGAGACTCACTACAGTGAGTCTCCAAATTTGTTACTTTTTTGCAGACTTATCAACTTTTATTATTTCAGTCTCTAAAAAAAAAAAAATTCTTTTTGGGTCTTCAAATTCACTTCTGTGGTTGAATTTTTATACATTAGAGTCTCTAAAAATTGTTATCATTGCATTTTACATCCTCTGATAAAGATGGCCTAAGCAGTCTTGACTGTTAAACTACCCTACCGTTCATCATTATTAAATATCTTTATACGTTATCTAAGTTCAATTTATTGAGGGGACAACTAAATGAGTCAGAATGTGTAACGAGTCTAAAGAATATCAATGAGCAGATACTTATCAAAATTCACAAACCCAACCCAAATCTGATTATATTATTATAAATAAATAAATAAAACTCGAACCAGAAATTGACAAGTTAAAAATTTGTCGATTATTAATTTATTCAAAAATTACACAAATTGAATGAGATATTCATCAAATTCGAATTTATACTCGATCTTTTTGGAGCACAAGATTAAATAGTAATGCTCTTCGTAATTGGGCCCTTAATGAGACTCGACTTCGATTGGGCTCAGTTGAATTCAACCCGTGAAAATATACGCACTCTGGCCCAGAACATTACATTGATTTCAATGTGAAATAGCATACAATCACACACAGAGCTTTGCATCTGAAAATGGACGGCCACGATCGTCCCCCATTCAAGCTTCTTCTCTCTTGCCCTTCGGGTCTCAATCCCTCACAGGTCAAATTTTATTTCCGTAATTTGTTATAATTATTATTATTATTGTTTTATTTTTTTAACTTTATTTAATCTGCGGAACTAATTTATGTTCGTGAAATTAATTTGCAAGTGAAGGTTTCGGTGGATTTTAGCGAAGCTTACGATAGGATTCCGCATGCTGACGTCAATTTGGAAAATTCAATTTCTGAGGTAAATTTTTTTTACAAAAATATATTATTGCTATTATTATTCTTTAAAAAAAAAAAAAACTTTTCGCGCGCTTTTTTTTCATCAGAATATATCTATATATCAATAAGGGTCTTCTATGGAGTTCAGCATTAAAAATATTGTTTGATTATCTAATATTATATTATTTAATCCGATTGTCGAATCCTTCGAGGGTGGACTTTTGAATAGGCAAAATTACATAAATGTACTTCGGAAATTGCAAAACTACCATGCCCGATCATTTGCCTATGGTGATTAGGTATTTCCAATAGCCAAAATTACAAAAATGTACTTTTGAAATTTAAGAAAATATCCCTGCCAGTCATTTTGCTGTCTGAAGTATTTTCGGCACGTATTTAAATAACCAAAATTTCAAAAGTTACAAAAGTGCGCCTGCCGATCATTTGTCTGTGGTACTAAGTATTTCCCACACATCTTTAAGTGTTTGTCTTATTAGGTGGGATCGGTTATATGAATTAAACGACATCATTCATATTCATTTATGTTGAGAGTTAACTTTTTTATATGCTCCATACGCGCAAAGTCCTGTCTGAATGTCTCCGTCCAAGTCATACCGTTTCAACGGTGTCTTTATAGGTCGTCTCCTAACATGCCAAAACCATTTCAATTGGTTCTCTCTTATCTTATCCTCAATTAGGGTCACTCCTACTCTTTCACGGATATTTCCCGCACATCTTTAAATTTCCAAAATTACTAAAATGTACTGCTGTACGAATAGCATTTAGAGCAGCTCTTTGGGGTCGTATCCATTGGTTAAAAGGCATGGCGAAAGCTAGGATCTTTCAGAAAATGAATTCCTATTCGAAGATGCCCCTGCTGGTCATTTGGCTGTGGTACTAATTATTTCCGCCACTTTTTTAAATAGCCATAATTACAAAAATGTACTTCAAAAATTACAGAAGTGCCCCGCTTATCATTTGGCTGCGGTACTAAGTATTTCCCGCATGTTTTTAAGTAGCCAAAATTACAAAAATGCGCTTGCCTCTCGTTTGGCTGCCGGAATACTTGGGTATTTGTTCACGAAGGATGTTCCGAACCTTTTGGCTTTCTATTATGTTAGATATGGAAGCAAAGAGTTCAACAGAGCCCGTCACTGTTCAATGGACTGAAGTTTAGGGTATGTGGATCCTCTCCTTTGATTTTTCTTTTATGGATTTCGTAAGTGGTCAATTTCTAGAACTTTATGTTCTGTGCTTGCATTGTTTCTCTCTAGTTAAGGGTCGTATTTTGGCTCATAATGTTTAATAGAACTTGTCATTTAGATAATGAGAATAACGTTTAGTTGTCGGATTCAAATTATGAAGGACTGAGCTAATGAATTGCCACAAACCAATCGATAGATTTTACAGGGGCAGCCTGACTGAATCTTATACTCTATACTGCCACAATAAGTGTGTTAGAATCAATAACAATCAGTATACTGGAAAAATTCAACGCAATATATATGCACTCTCTGTGCTGTTGAATTTCCTCTCTGCTGAAAGAGATGATTTTATGTATGCAATTTATTTAATAATATTCCTAGACAACTTGCAGAGCATGATATAGACGAATGCAGATACAATAGTTTGTAAACTATTTTACTTTCCCCGAATTAGCAGTACATGAAGAATAATGAATTTGAATTGAATTCAAGACAAGTAAGTTGTGCTATTTAATAATCATAACTTTGAATTGCTGTGATTTCAAAGTGCACTACTACTGCATGCTGGGTTTCACATAAACTCGATGCCTAAAAATTGAAAATATGGAGACACCTCAATTGCAATGCATTTGTCCGTGTATACATATACTTATCCGCATGTCGAGTTTTTGTGTCTTGCGAGTGCAGATATTGTGGTGAGAATGATTCAGTTAATACTGTAGAGGAGTGCCAGTTTTGAATATAAATGCTGGTTCCTAATAGAATCTAATGTGCAATGTTCAATAGTTTACGGGTGGCACACCATTTATCTGCTTTTATCAGTGAACCATTTCTGTTATCCTCTAATAATTTGATAACCTCTCAGTATGGAGGATACAGCTCATACAGTGGTGGTCATTCCAATCAAGAGCCCAATGTTTGCCTTCACCTTGGTTTGACAGATTATAGGTTTTATTCCTTCACTTTTACATCTCCATTGTTCTTGACATGCGTGATCTATAAACTATTTCATTCTTACGGATTGAATTTGGTTAGGCCCATAAAAGTTTTATGGCATTATTGTTGTTTCACATTTTCCATTGGTTGAGGTCAGCATCTAACTGAATGTAGTCAAACAGTATACTTGTTTCACTTGCAGGACATTTGTGGGCACAAATTTGAATCCAGCATGGGAGAGATTTCTTTTTCCATCTGAAGGTAAAATCACATCAAACAGTAATACTTTTTTGCAGACACATGATTTGAGCTGATTTATCCCCATGTTACTTGTCTAACCATTAATATTTCAAACTGGGCTGATACTGTAACTGAGCCTGCATTTTGTTGATTCCTAGCTCTAACCAATCATTTTCTTCAGCTGCAACTGCATTTCTTCGGAGTTGTGACTGATTCACATTAAAACCTGTCTGGGTTTGGCTCACATATGTTGCTACTTTGGCATAGATTTTCATATTGCCAAACCTTCAATACTATCTTAGCTTGTGTTGTTCGTATCCATTGATGCTAAGTTCATTTCTGGATGGTCTTTCATAGATTCGTTGCTTCTCCTTTCCTTTGCCAAGACCTTGTATTTATGTGTTTGAATAATCAATATAAGATCCTTAAGTTTTAACGTATTCTTTGTAAGCTCAAGTTATATAAAAAAGAAATTATATGTGCCAACATATATGTCGCATATTTTGTTTCAATATGACAGACCTATGTGTGGTAGTTGCTGAAGGAGGGCATTCTCGACTTGAATTTTAATATTTGTTTGGTCTCTAAAAAATATAGTTTAACCAGGCAAGTTAAGTATGCAATGAAAGAAATTAATAGATCAGCCTTCGGTTACCAATATGTTTATGCTTTTGTAAGTCTAAGATTGGTATAATACTTTGCTTTCTTAATCTACTGTTTGATTTTTGAGCGGCATAGAACTTTGAGGTTGTTTATTTTAGATGATTGTCTACAGTGCCAGCATACTTCAAGTCCACTAGGAAATGGGGCAGTGGTAGAGACATCTGACAAGAAAATACTTGTGCTGAAAAGAAGTCATAATGTTGGGGAATTTCCAGGGCATTATGTTTTCCCTGGAGGTCATCCGGAGGTATCTTATATTGAACTCTAGTTCTTAAAAGTATGCGAAGTCTTCAAATTTTGTCCAAGGATATGGGAAGTGCTTGTGATCGTGGAATTTTAATTTCGAAATTTCTACTCTGTCTTCTTCCGTTTTAGAATTCTTGAGGCCTGATGATCAACTAGATGACATTAGATTTACTAGTTCTGGAGTATGGCTGGCCTTCTTGACTTAATATATTGCTCTCTAGCCAAAGATGCGTTCTCTAAACTTCAAATGTGCAGAAATCTTGAGCTTCATTCCCTTTTAGATGCCCATTGTATAACAATGTAGCTAGTCCACTAGGATTTCATGGTTGAGAAATAGATACTAATCCTTTTTCTTGCAGCCCCAAGAAGTTGGAGTAATATCCCATCGTAGCGGGGATTTAAATAGCCGTGAGACAATCAACAAAAAGATCTCTCAGGAAATGTTTGACAGCATTGTACGTGAAGTGGTTGAAGAAATTGGAGTTCCCCTCAATGCGCTAGTAAGTGGCTCCCGTTTATATCTTTTGTTGCTGCAACTGCTAGGCTGCATAATATTTTGACAAGAGGGCAGCTCTTCGTAATGATCTTGTTATCTTAACAAAATGGAAGTGTATCCTTGCTTCTGATTTTCTATTTATGGTAACAACATTTTTTATCATTCCGGAGGCATCTTATAAAACAAAAACTCCTGTATTCGATCAAATGTAGCTAAATCTCATAGTGACCTCGCTCTTTCTGACACAAGTTTTACATTTTCCATCTAAACAAATGAATTATATGGCCAAATTTAAAGCTATCGAATCTGTATTCTACTTCTTTTAGCGATGGCTTTGTTGCCAACTCTGCTTTCCTTTTTTCTGATGATCCTGACATTACATTTTGGTTTTCACCTTTTCCTTGTGATGGCAATTTTACAAAATATATAGTCTTAACAACGAGCGGTTAGAACTATGCTTATTAGAAAATGAAGCAAAGAATAAGAAGAAGCACTCTTGAGTCTTTAACTCTTAGAAAAGAAATAAGAAAGAATTTCAATGAAGCAGAAACCAATAGAAGCTGTTACCTTTCCCTAGAAAGGTGATGGTAACAACAAATTTTTGTTGATACCTTTATTGTAGTCTAAATAAGGTTTCGAGGCTGAAGGCCAGGGGCATAGCTATTAAACATTTAGGTAAGACGTTGCCCTAATTAGTCCTACAGTTCTTAATATTTAGAAAATAAAAGTACTCTTAACCGTGACAGTTGTGAGAGATTCAGCCATATGAGATTATTGTGAGTTTCATGGCTCACATCTCTCTATCTTTGAAAAGTGCTAAGCTGGAACAGGCTATCTGATCACAATCCATTCTATTTTTCATCGTAAATTATCTGCGGTTGGAAGGGACCATTATTTGTACAAATTGCATATTACTTGCATGTCACAATTGTAAGAAGAGGAAAGAAAATTGTATAACTTGAATTGTCTTTTACTTACAAGATGTTGATTTGTAGTTGGGTAACGTTTGACATTTGTGTCTTACTGATTTTCATGCAGAGCAACCCTGTATTCGTGGGGGTATCCCGTAGGGTGTTGAATGTGAGACCCACGGCTTTTTTCTTCATCAGATGCAGCCTTTCGTCAATGGAAGTCCAGCAACTGTATTCCAGTGCAGAAGATGGCTTCGAGTCGACACAACTTTATGCTGTTTCAATGGTTTGTTTAGAATACTTCGTTTTTAAATTTAATCGTTGATTTATTTTCATAAACTGACTGAAATATTACTGTATTAATTCCGGATCATAACCGAGCTAGTTATCTCAAAACCTGCTTTTGTTTTCTTTATTCTGTAATTTATTTGTTATTCTGATGAGTTTTCTTTACCAGGATGAATTGGAGAGCATGGCATCTAAAATGCCTGGCTGCCACCAAGGAGGATTTGCACTCTATCGGTTGATGGTAGGTGCTATGAATTCTCACTAAGTGTAATCGGTTATATAGATCCGATGACCTAATTCAGATTGACCGTTTATGCGGAATAATAGTGTAATAGGGGTCAATGTAATCTATATTACTTTCTCTCTCATGTTTTATAGGATCAACATCAAATGATTATAATTTGAGTAAAATTTGACTATTATGTTTAAAGAATTGTAATACAAACAATGAGTACCATTGGATCAGAGTTTCATTTGAAATATCTGGATTTTTTTTTTCAGTCATATGGCACTCAAGGTGGCATAGATTAGCGAGTAAGGGGGTTAACTTATTAGTGAAGCATTAGTGAATTAGATATTTATTTACATCTCAGATTCGAATCAATCATGAAGTCAAAATTTAATTTTTTGTTTTTAAGTAAGTTTTGGTAATTCTTGTGCTTGAAGACAGGTCCCGTTCCCTCCCTTCCATTTTTCCTAACCTAAATACGCCGCCAGAGATGATGAGAGTGAAGCATGCTGTTTTTAATTGTTGTTCTTTTTTTTTTGGATGATGTCTGAATCAGATTATTCAATAGAATTTGATCACCAATTGATAAATTTTCAGATGAAATAATACGATTCTATACATGCATCAGGTTAGTCAAAGACGATATTCCAAATCAATAACGAGTGTTAAATTTGCGACCTTACAATAATGATTTTATCTTCACTGTTGTTGAACCATGCTCCGAGGGCAAAATTATTAATTGTTGTCCTTATCAATAACGTTATTATAGTTCAATACATTATGTCACATTAATAGCCACCGTAGCATGGCTTTTAAAATGGCCA
The DNA here is from genome assembly GCA_037974665.1 of Ehretia macrophylla. Lineage (NCBI taxonomy): Eukaryota > Viridiplantae > Streptophyta > Magnoliopsida > Boraginales > Ehretiaceae > Ehretia > Ehretia macrophylla. The sequence goes on from CM075782.1 coordinate 842,504, forward strand.
TTTTGACTGGCCAAGTGCTCTATAGTCGTAAAATGAAAGCCACTCGAAAAATTGAGTACTTTTTATGTCGTTATCTCGTTGGATCCAATTTTTTTTTTTTTTTCAACTAATTAAAGATTGAAGTCGTCTAATCATCCAAAATTTCAAGCTAGCATTTGTTTGTCTTTACTTTGTTTTGTAGGGGTCCGCTAAACTTACATCTTACACAATGTAGAGAAAAAGCAAAGATCCACAATACCTCCATCAAAAAAAATAAATGATAAAAGTATTAATCCGTCAATCAAAAGATCTCAAGTTTTGAATTTTTCTTAATTGAACTGATTCATGTATCAAAAGTATATCGCTACACCATAATATTTGTAATTTTTATATAAATTCAATATAGTGCGGTCTAAAATAAATTTGTCATTATCAAAAGAAAGAAAAACACAGAGACATAATGACCAGTCAAGCAAAGATATGAGAATCTCATTGGATAATTTAGCTTAGAAGTCTAAATACATGAATAAGCATAGTGAAGATGAAGATAGGCCCATGATTGTAACCTTTGCTTTGCAGTCAACTTATCCATGCCATTCTAGCAGCTTCTACTTGAATTTGCCTCTCATGAATATCATATCAATAAATAAATAAATAAATAAACATCATATCAATGTGTCATCAATTTTAGGGTTTGGCATTTCATTAACTAACTACTCAATTAATTAACTAAATAGAGTATTAGGTCAACTATTAACCATCAACGACCTTAACTATTGTGGATGACGTTTGTACTATTTCTATCTTATTTGAGTCAATTAGTTATTGATTTGTCACTAGGGTTATCAATAGTGCAATAGATTAATTATTATGGATATCGTTTGTACTTTTGTTCCTTTTAATACATAGAATACTTATTTTGATTAAAAGAGAAAATCAATGATCTATCATCTATTATTTGGCGTGCTACATGTATTAGAAAATAATGTTCAACAAAATGGAATTATATTTCATTAACTTTACCAACTTCTTTTTCTTCCACGCACGAATCTTTCTTCACACTATATCTATTTGATATATTTTCATGAACATTAAGGTTATGCATGTTCTCAAATCAATACTTTTGCATCTTCAATTAATTCTCTTATTATAGATATTGAAATACAAGGTAAGAGTTATGTACAATAGATCGTAATTAAAGTGGATTTAATATTTTTTCTTAATTAAAGTGGATTTAATATTTTGTGTGTGTGTGTGATTTCATTGATCCAAAGTGGGAAAAAAAGCTTTTTTCTTTTTCTTTTTTTTCCTTCTAGAAAAAAAAAGAAAAAAAAAAGAAGCTTCTTTTCACATTGCTTTGAGTAGAAAAATGGTATTTTAGTAGCATAAAGTGAGCCAAAAAACTGATGCTGAAAATGAAAGGAATGGCCAGTAGTTGAGTCAATGGTCTATATGAAGCTAAGTCAATGCAAATTTCACTTTCAAAGCATAATAAAAAATAAAATAAAAAAAATGTGATGTATTTTACTCGAATATATCCCTATCAAACAACCACCACCAATGAGAATGTATTTTTGTGAGACTTTCGAGACATGTTTGGACCCTCCCATGTCTGATAATGCATCACGTGTTTTGTGCACGTAGGGCGGGCGTGGGTGGGAGAGGATCATCCCCATTATAGCTTTGCAGATTTGTAGCTAGGCCGGCCTGGTCGACTTTACAAAAGGTCATACATATGGAAGGGTAAATTTTATTGTTAGTTCACATTGTTTGTATAAAGTGTTATTTTAATTTTTATTATTTTAAAAATAGTAGTAATATTTTTTAATATTTAAAAAAAATAATGTGGTAGGTTTTTATTGTTTTAAAAGTGACAGTAATAGCTCTTTATGTTTGAAAAAAGTAACGCGGTGAGTTCTTAATGTTGGTTTGAAATGCAAAAGTTGCACAACTAGTCTCTAGTATTTGTAAAAAGTGACAAAATTGGTATTTTCATCTATTTTTAATGGGAATGACCATTTCTGTCACTTTTTACAAATATTAGAGACTAGTTGTACCACTTTTGAAATAATTGGGACTAAATTGACATTTCGAGCCAACATTAGAGACCCACCGCGTCACTTTTTTCAAACATTAGGGACTACTGCTGCCACTTTTGAAACAATATGGACCTACCGCGTCACTTGTTTCAAATATTGAGGACTATTGCTATCACTTTTTAAATAATAGAGACTAAAATGACACTTCATACAAACAATAGGGTCTAACAGTGAAATTTGTCCTATATGGAACTCAAAGAAAAGGTTACCCTTGTGGGTTAGTCTACTAATAAAGCGTGGAATAAAGTCTCATTCATATTACGGGTTTGAATTAGTTAAAAAATTAAGGGTAAATAGCATGCCATCTTCCTGTGGTTTAAGTCAAGTACATGTTTTTCTCCTATATTTTATAATATGCACGTTTACCCTCTATGGTTTTAAAAAGTTTGCACACGTCGTCCCTCCATTAGAGAAATCATCCAAATTAACAATGAGTGAAATGCACGCGCTGATTTTGAGATGTTGCAAGTTTTTCTATTATTGCTGACTTAAAATAATACATTTTATGGACAAAAATACCCTTAAAGGATATAATGGTAATTTTAAACTTAAAACTTAAAAAAAAAAAAACCCACCTCCTCGTCGCCCTACCCCCGCCCCCACTCCCTTCACCACCTTGAAACTGAAATGCTTAGTTGAAAATCTTTTTTTTTTGCTGCAATATGATTTTTTTTTACTGAAAATATTAAAAAGGGTATAATTGTCAAAGACCTATTTGCGTTAAAAAAAATCTAACATCTAATTGGTGGATGGCGACGTGTGCACACTTTTTAAAACTATAGAGGCAAACGTGCACATTGTTAAGTATAGGGGCAAACGTGCACTTGATTTAAACCACAGGGGGTGGTGTGCTGTTTACCCCAAAAATTAATTTTTTTTAGAGTATGTCTGGATAAGTTTTGTTTCTAATTAGTTTGGATTATACTTCCTCTATATGTGATTATATTTTCAGGGTTTGACACATTTGAATGACCCTGAAGGGCTTCCTAAAGGTAAGATCCGATTCCTATCATTAAAACAAAAAGAATATAAAGATGGTTATCGAACTAATATCCTATATCACAAATAGTGGTTCTTAGAATATGGAGTCTGAATCAAACTTATGTTTAAATTGAAATTGAGATATTGATACAAGTTCTTCCCTTTTGAATTAGATAGATTCATATCTGAAATGAGCTACATATATTTCAGGGTGTGCTTGACTTTAAAAAAATCTCTTTGTTGTTTAAAAGAAAAAATATTTGATATATTATATTTTAGTTAAGGATCCACCAAAATTTATGAGTAGTCCATTGACAATAAAGTCTTGGCTCCACTATTGATTCGCGAAACAATAGATGGGGTATACTTTTCTTATGCTTAGAATTTTAAACTTGTAAACGAGACTTGTACTATAAATTTAGAAATATTTGGTTTAAACCAAATATCAACTAAGAGTAAGTCCAACAAGCTCTTTACATTGCCTTTTTAGCCAAAGTAAAGAGTTAATTTAAAAAAATATACTCCAACAAACTAGTCAAATGATCTCATCAGATTAGATAGCTCGCCAGTTGATGCCATTTGCTCGCTGCATTCAGCGAGGATTTCATGCTCGCTATCTACAAAGTATTGGTTGAAAAGGTAAGGAAAAAGTGGGAAAGGACAAGTAAAGTCAACAATGGTGGCTGAAAATGAATGGGGAAGTGGTAAAAGAAAGGTGAAAAGAAAAAGATAGAGAGTCAAACAGAGAGTGTTGTTGGTGTGAAACTGAAATAGAAAGTTCATAAAAATAGAGAGTTATTAATTTCGTTATCTATTATAGAGAAAAGATAGAGAGCTTGTTGGACTTGTCCTAAAACTTAAAAAGTTGACGTGAATTATTAATTAAGCCTACCATTCTAATTTATAGATGAGACTGACATTATGTCTTCTATCACCGTGAGACATCACACCATACATGGAGATGTTTTTATTTCCAGTACTTATAAATAGGACATGTCACAATTGTTATGGAAAGCCAACATAGACATTAATGCACTCATGAGAAATCTATGGATAGAATGGTCCAGTGAAAAGGAGCCCAAGAAACGTTAGTCTCCTCAGTGATGGAGATGCTTGTTATCTGCTGGAGATAAGTCTCGTTCATGATAATAACATTACAGCGGGGTGGAACCAGAACCTCAAAATCAAGATGTGTACTAATACAATAAAAGTGATCAGACAGTCATGCAGTGAAAGGATTTCAACATATTGATTTTTTTTTTTTTTGTACACCAAAAAAATAGTTGAGGGTGTATATGTGTCCCTCATCTCAACGTGGATTTGTCAATGGTTATGAAATGATCCTCACTCTGCTCATTACGTAATGACGTGTAAAATTATGAGAGAGATCTAATGAATATTAACTATTAAACTCATTTTATGTTAATTGAATTGCCAGTTTACTGCAACTGGATCTCCCTCATAATATTATAATTTTATGAAGAGATTTTTACTCAAAATTTAAATGGCTAGATAAAATTACTTAAAGAAAAATAATTGTGTGTAATTTGCTCATGGGTATAATTTTCCGAACTTCTATCATCAATTGTAAAAGCAACATATAAGGAAATAGGTTACATTTGTATGTTTCCTATTCAAGAAAACTATTAGTTGTGAATAAATGAAAAGATAGAAGTATAGTTTTTTTTTTTGCTAATGAAGATAGAAGTATAGTTAATGGCATAAAAACTCAAATGCTGAACATTCTGGTTCCTTGATTAAAATTGCTAATAAAGCGATCACAAATTTGATCTAAATCATGTGGTACTGCAGTACGTTAGAACGCATACATATTTTAAGTTAATCGAGGGTTGGTCAATATTAGTGACGGGGAAGAACATGGGATCAAATTTAAAACTTTTAATCACAACAAATCGCTATTTAATCACTCCATTCGACCGTTGTGGACTATAAATTTTGAACATCTTATTTGAACCTGAAAAAAGAATATAATAATTCATTTCAAACGAAAGAAAGAGAGAAAGAAAAATCAGTTACCCTCCTATTTTCATTGCAAGTTGACGAAATGTAATCAAACACCACTGATTGATCATTAAGGTCAATAATCTGAATCAACTAGCTATTATAAAATTCCTCAAATCAAATCTCAAACGCATTCATGCGTCTACCATGGCATAATTCAGTATATTTTAACATCATGATTATATTGATTGTGCTGATCATCAAGGAGACAGAAAAATCACAACATAAGACTCAATTTCTTTTATTTTATTCATAACAAATCTGAATTTGTCCCCAAGAGTTGAATAGAGTAATCGGGTAATGATTTATAATTAAAGGTTTAAAGTTTAAATATGTTCCTCTCATTATAAATATTGTCCACCCATTGATTGACCTGAAACATGCGTTGGGTCGTACTAGTGCAGCACGGGATTTATTATCTTTGGATAGATCTAATATAATTCTAGCTAAAATGAATTTTTCGTCATAAAAAAATAAAATAAAATAAAATAAATCTGGATTTGCATTTGAGGAATTTAGAAAAATATATATTTTTCAGCTAAAATTAAGGCACATATTTTGTTAGTTTTGGCAGTTAAGGGTGTCAACTATGTATATGCTTCAAAATTGAGATCTTGAGAATCTAATACATGGATTTGTCTCGCAGTATTTGTCGGGCTTTATTCTGTTTCAGTGCCTAACCATGTTAGTTTAACCTCACCCATCCAACTATAATTCAGCGCCTGCATATCTCTAATTGCGGTTTATCTGTAAAACTTTTTTTTTTTTTCTCTTTAATTACATAGAGTTGCAAGCAAAGAAAAAAACTATAACACTAGTCTCATTTGTCGATTTATAGCTCTAAAGTGGAACGTGATAGAAAAATATTAATGTTGTGTTTTTTAATTGAGAGTGACACAATTATATGGATGTTGCGTTTTTTAGTGTTAGAGATTGCAAGTCCCTATTCTCTCACTTAGCAAAAAAAAAAGAGTCGCTAATCTCTTATATTGGTTACTATAAGATAAGTGATTACATTATAAATAACTATAGGATACTTTTGTAATAATTTAGTAATTAACTTTTTAGACAGTATTCTTGAGTTATAATTTTTACATTTACAACGCTATTCTTACTTCCAAACTCGGGTTTTAAAATTGAACGTGATGCTCGGTGTGAGAACAATTGCGCGTGCGCGTGGGTCCAACAAAGGCCCTGTCCTTTTGTTAGTTGTAAGTGTAGAGCAACATGGGCATTCTCGCTTCCGTCCAAAACCCACTCGCACCTTGCCAGCGTGAAAGCCAACATATAGCCGACTCAAATTGTCATAGGTACAATTATTGATCACTTGAAATAAGTTTTTGCCGATGACTTGCCCACTTACCCAATAGAATTCTAACATGAAATGTAGTGGGGACAAATAGTCGAGCGGATAAAATGGACCAATTGACATCTATTAAAAGACATGAATTGAGTCAAGAGTGATCATTTGATTAAATTTTGAAATGCTAATTGAAAAAATGTTACACTTATTGCTAGATTAATTTTGGCAAGATAAGCTGGTCGTAAATTTTCGTAAAAATTTATTCATAATAGTTTAATTTGAACTTTTACATTATTTTCTTTCTTACATATACAAAATCTCAACTTTTTAAAAAATCATATTGATGGTAGCATTAGACAGACATTAGTCCATACATAATTTTACGACTTTATGATTTGTTAATTTAAAGATTTTCTCTCTTCAAACGATACATAGATGTATACACACGTACATAAATGTACTGAGATAAAATTTATTTTTGTCTACTAAGGGCCAATAGTTAATCGACATTGATTTCTTTGATCGAAGTTGAAAAATGTAAAGCAACTAGCAGTAAAAGGGAAAATAACCCTTTAAAAATGCTCATTGAAGACAGTCAGCGGCTCATTAGGAGACATGATCGTTACAACTTTACGTACGCAATTAGATTTATTCAAACAAAGGGAACCGAAAGTTTCCTTGGTATGTTAGTAGTAACTCAAGTGCTGCGTAATATCAACTGTTGTATTAACTGATTTGTCAATTATGATCGTCATCTAGTTCTATCAGGACTCAATATCTTGAATTAGTGAAATAAGTAATCAAAGAGATGTCATTAGTTTAATTAAAAGACAAACTTCTATTTTCTCGTATGTTCTCATCGGTTGTTCAATACTCACTTTACAAGAACATTTACCGCTATTGTTGAAAAAGGACAAAAGGCAAAAAATTTCTCTTAGGTTGGTGCACTAGAGTATAAAGACTAATAGTTAATTGATAAGCTTTACCATGTTAAAAAGATTGGACAGCGCAACTCCCACATGAAATATGGTCAATAATGTTAATGTTTTCTTGAAATATGACTTTTAGAGTCTGATTCTGTGGGGTCTATTATAAGTGCATTTTCCTTTTAGAAGAATAATAGTTCCAAGTGATATTAACCATTAATTCCTTTAATTTTCCTTTTCCTATTAGAAGAAAAGAAAATAAATAATAAAAATATTTAAAAATTAAAATTAAAATGCTTCTAAAAAGTGTGTCCAGGTGATTCTTCTTGGTGAAAATTTGAGTCCCATCATTTACAATCAGTCATGATAGTAAGCCCCACCAAATATGTGCATATCTAAGGTGCCTTAGGTCATGTGTGCACCTAATAGAAACGAAAATAAATGTTATGAAAGAAATTAAGAGTGACGATTAAAAGAATTGGTTCAAATAAATAGAATCTTTTTTAACGTAGTGATAAAAAAAGTGATTTAAATCACTGATCATTCATATCGAATAATTTTTTTTTTTTTTTTGTTATTTATGAGATTCCCATTTCCTTCTTAACCTTCTAGAACATCCTCACAAAAGCGCGTTATGCTTTCAACACATGCTCTATATTACATTGGTGTCTTGGGGTGGACACTCAACTTAGTTTGTTACTGTTATTACAGTTGGTGTCCAGCCCCTATTGTCACATAGCTGCCTTAATAATGGACTAATGAGCACCATGTTAAAGTAAAATTTACAATCACCTTCTTACATGCATTACGAATTTTTTACTTATATTTAATTAAAAATTTAAAAATATAACAATACATTCACCGATTCAATTAATTATTTCAATTTTAATTCTTCACTATTACTTAGCAACACCATCACCAACATCATCATCAATCGTCATGACCACCTTTTACAAAAGGACATCTCTTTTATTAGTTCAAGTATGGTATCTTTATCTAATGCAGAGAAAAAAATAATAATATTCATTGATGTAATGTAAAGTTTGTTGCATACATGTGCTTCATTTGATGTCCCTTCCCCTCAACTCTATAGCATTTTGTGTGTCTCTTTACTTTATATGACAACAACAACATGCAAAAGCCTTGCCTTTGACTAGTGGTTTTGATCACAAATAGCTCTTCTAGCTTGAGGGTCTTTTTTCATTTTTTAATAGAGATGTGCAAAAGCTTGAGGTTTCTTCATATCAAGGTAATTGATTTGCCTTTTTCTTTCTCTTTGCAATTCAATCTTTTTTAGTTATATTAAAATTGAAGAAAGAATGTAAAGATACATAAAAGAACATGATATTATATTAGTTTATGGTGTAAAGATAGATTCTTTGATTCTTGAATGCATATCAAATAGTTTGTTTTCTGTGAGGATCAGATGGCTACAAGGGTGTGAAGTGAAAAGATTAAAACTTGGTCATGCATGGCAATATCTGAAAAAAATGTTGTTATGTTTTTAACAGGGCATTGGTGGAACAAACTTGCCACTTTTGATAACTCGTCGCTACTTCTGACCTTTCTACGTACCCTTTTCGGCCTTGGTTTGATCAGATGATATTTCCCTGTATTGCTTCGGATAATTAGTGTTTGTTGTAATTGAAAATGCGATTGTTGATCTGGGTTTTTGAGGGGAGAAAGAAAAGGCTTTTATAGCAGATTAGTATATAGAAAGGAGAGGGAGTTTTTAGGCTTTAGAAGAAGATGGAGGTGCCGGTAGGACAACCGGCTGCGCCCCGGAAAAAGATGACGAAGCAGTTGACCGGGAAGCGCGAGGACACGGCCTTGCATTCTGCGGCCAGAGCTGGAAACCTCAATGCTGTGAGGCAGATCATTAGTGATACAGCAGAGGAAGAATTGGCAGAAGTGTTGTCAAAGCAAAATTCAGCAGGCGAAACGGCTTTGTATGTGGCTGCAGAATATGGTTATTGGGAGCTGGTTAAGGAGCTGATCAATTACTATGATCTTGTGGCTGCTGGAATCAAAGCTAAGAATGGCTTCGATGCGCTTCACATTGCAGCCAAACAAGGGGATTTAGGTATGTTTTCAGAGTTTCTTTTCTGTTTCATATTCTATTGGAAATATTCTTTTATTTTAGTCACAAGCCCGATAAGGGAAAGGGTTATTTAGAATATAGCTTTCGTGTTGTTGATTCCTAGGTGTAGTGCTTCTTATTCTATGTAGTCTATTGTACTAGTGGAGTAGGATTGACCTATAATACAGAACCTCTAGGTGTAACCTTGCACTCAAAACTAGAATCGAGAATTGAAACATAGCATCTGAGATTGTATTAAACGAGGATCCAACTCAAGATTTTCCTTGGGAGATCTCGCAAAGGAATAGGAATCGAAAATAGTTGATTCATACAGAAGAAAAGGTTTTCTATGGACAGACTGTACTACCTATCGGATAGGGATAGAGGAAGAGGAAAAAACTGAATATCTCAGAGTACATCTGATCTTCCTCAATAGGGAAGAAAATGACTTGTTTGATTGGGTATGCTATCCTATAGGAAATAAATGAATTTTGTGTTGACATATTTGCAGAGGTGGTGAAGGTGCTAATGGAGGCCCATCCAGAGCTCTCAATGACTGTTGATAGCACAAACACTACGGCCTTGCATTCAGCTGCCACTCAAGGACATATAGAGGTGGTGAATTACCTATTGGAGGCTGAGAGCAGCCTAGCTGCTATAGCTAGAAGTAATGGAAAAACAACTTTGCATTCCGCAGCAAGGAACGGACATGTGGAGGTTGTGAAGGCTGTTTTAAGTAAGGAGCCCGGGATCGCAACCAGAATGGATAAGAAGGGGCAGACTGCACTTCACATGGCAGTTAAAGGACATAACCTTGAGGTGGTGAAGGAGCTGATTAGAGCAGATCCTTCAATGATAAACATGGTTGACACCAAGGGGAACAAAGCTTTGCATATAGCAACCAGGAAAGGCAGAGCTCAGGTAATTTGTTTTTCATCTAAGCTATAGAATTCTGATAATAAAAGTAATTATTTTGCAGATTTTTCAGTATAATTTTAAAATAATTGTGTGGTAACGCGTTATCCTATGTTGTGTTTCAAACTTTTTAACATTCTCTGAGAATTTTCATTTGAAGACCTTCTCAAGAATTTGAGCATAAAAAACGTACTGCAGCCTTAGTCCTGATGTGTGGGAGATGAAATAACAAGTGGTTATGACTCGAGTTAACCATATTAGCCTAGTTGATTTGAGGGCCAAGATAGTTATTCATAAGTTATAACACTAGTCTCGCTTGCAAGTCTAAGATTCCTGGCCTGAGCATGAATTCTTTCTCATGTTATTATTAATCTTTATGCTTCTGTTAGCCCGTGATCTTGTTTGGTGCTCTCGGAAGTGATGATTTATTAATATGGGAAAATCAATTTTTTTAACAGTATTAACGTTGCATATATAGCCCAAAGTGTCATACATCTTCTTCGTCAACGTCATCAGACACAACTGCACATTGTGAAAAAAGATTAGACAACATAAGAAACTTACTAGACACTTATTTCACCTGTGCAGATTGTTAAGCTGCTACTGGCACAGAACGAAACCGATACAACAGCTGTTAACAGGTCTAATGAAACTGCCCTTGACACCGCAGAGAAAATGGGGCAAGCTGAAATTGCAGCCATCCTTCAGGGCCATGGTGTTCAGAGTGCTAGAACCATCAAACCACAACCAACAAACCCGACACGAGAGTTGAAGCAGACTGTGAGTGACATAAAACACGAAGTGCACGATCAGTTGGAACACACTCGTCAAACCAGAAAACGCGTGCGAGGAATTGTCCATCGCCTCAACAAAATGCACGCTGAGGGGCTTAACAATGCTATCAACTCTACAACTGTTGTAGCTGTACTCATAGCTACTGTTGCCTTTGCAGCCATTTTCACTGTTCCCGGACAATATGCTGACGATCCAGAAAACATCCCACCTGGCTTGTCCCTTGGGGAAGCAAACATTGCGCCCAAAGCCCCATTTCTGATTTTCTTTATCTTTGATTCTATTGCCCTTTTCATTTCTCTTGCTGTTGTTGTTGTCCAAACCTCAGTTGTGGTAGTCGAAAGCAAGGCAAAGAAGAAGATGATGGCGATCATAAACAAACTAATGTGGCTGGGTTGTGTGCTTATGTCAGTTGCATTCTTGGCATTGTCATTCATTGTGGTTGGCGAGCGCGAGAGATGGCTGGCAATTGGTGTAACCATCATAGGAACAATTATACTGTCTACAACTTTGGGTACAATGTGCTACTGGGTGATCATGCATCGAATAGAATCCGCAAACAAGAAGAGCATTCGGAAGAACTCTCAGGCCAGCAGATCAAGGTCCTGGTCTATGTCTGTATATTCAGATTCTGAATTACTAGAAAATGATTTTAGAAAGATGTATGCAATTTAAAAGAGCTTTCATGAATTCTCCATCATCTGCATACTTCTGTGTCAAAGGTTGTTTCTCTGTCTTTGAAGTTTTGGTTAACTCATCTCAGATTAGTTGATAAAGATTGACAAGTTAAACTTCTGTCAAGTAAACAACTGTTCGACCTTCATATATACAAATACTGTGAGGTTCACTTTTTATCTCACTGACATATTACTGATTTAGAGAATTTCCCCAAAATTGACTAGTTAAAGTCAGGATGTGTAGGGGTAAGATGTGGTGGTGTAGCAACATAATGTACCAAAGCCATGATAGGTCGAAAGCAAGCAAATGTTGTAGTTCATTCAAGATACTAATGGCATATAGGATTTATCCAAAAAGTCTTGCATTTGAACATTACAAAAACATTAAAATCAACAGTATGTGCCATGCCTTAGGTCCATAACTCTAAGCATGCAAGTAAAACTTAAGTGGTAGGTTTAATAATAATTACTTAGGTCTTAAATCCACTTGCTCCATATGTCAAATCCAAATTGTTACTTTAGGCCATAATATTCACTTATACACCACTGATTTATTATGTCTTCCACCAATGTAAGATATTACAATCACCTCTCGTTTAGAACCTAACATTCTCATCAAGTGCATATTAATCCAGGCCAAACACTGGCTCTAAAAACTATTGTGTCAAGGTCTCCGGGCTCACCTTGGTTTTGCTAACGGGCTTAAACATTTTAAGCCTATTAATTACGCCTGATGTATTAACATACTAGGTAGTTAAACGTAAGTCATTATAATATGATTGTAATCCCTCAAGGTCCTGAACTCAACAGTCGAGTAACCCTCTAGTGGTCGTAAGAGGACTCGAATTGCCGACCTCTGGAAAGCACACTCGAGGCTTGACCAGCTGAGTTACTCTTAAGGGTTGCAATAATATTAATCTTAAAAGGTAAGAACTAAAAAAGATGCAAAAGAAGAAAATAATTGTTTCATTGCACTTGTAAGACTAAATTTGACAAAAGAAAAATACAAAGAAACTAAGATCCCTAATACTCTAGGAAACAGTGAAGCAAAAGGTTAGATCTCCCCATGGCCTTTCGCCTCTGAAAGCGTCCTTCCTTCTCAATGCCCGGGCATCCATCCAATGGATCCTTTTCGATCATGTACTAACTTGCTCCTAAAAATAAGTTAAATTGAAGATTTACACTCTAAATTGGGGGTATTTTGTCAATGTTGAGGTAGAGCTGGTCTTTTTTCCAACATATCATAATGCAGTACAAAGTTATCCTGCATTAAAATCAAGAGTCGTTTGTATGAATTCGAATTCCACAAATAACGAAATCTCTGCGCATCGATTTCACAATTAAAAAAAAGTGAATATTTACCTTTCGGATTGTCTCCCATGTGTTTGGATCAAAACAGACATAAGATCCTCTCTCGTATGTGTTTGACTTAACAAGTGGCTCCATGTTAGTCGCTCTCATGAACCATAACCGATGCTCTCTGTGATAGAACCAACCTCTATCATACCTGCAAGCAACACATATCTACTTAGGCCAACTTCACTCTTCATGACTTGATAAGACGAGTACAGATGCAAAATATGCTCGATAAAACATATTCAAGCAAGCAAAAAACTAGGAAATGGATTTATATGAAGAGGCATACAGTTCATTCGCAGCATATAACTGGGCTTCATCCTTTGGCATGCTGCAAAAAAAACGAGAAAAGAAGACTCCATTATAATATATAATAGAAGACAAGATAAAAACTCATCATAGAATATAGAATACGGACCTGTAAAATATATAAAACAAAGTGTTCAATTGAAATTTCGAGAAGTACGCTTGCTGCAGCAAAGTCGGAAACATTTTAGACCAAGAAAATAAAGCAGAAGCAGTGTATGACAAAAAAATACAAGAGTAGCTCACATTTAAAGGTGGTGGTTGTTTAGCATGATAACATTGTGGGACAGTGAACTCTGGATCACCCTTGGAAGGCTCGTCAGACCATGGAGAACCAAATGTCTTGTGCAGATTTTCTGTAGAGTTCAAGTTTAATCCAAGCGTTGTTAGATCTATTCCAAGTGCCAGAGATGTCAGGTCAGGATCGCTCATTCTTATCACACTTAACAAACCGAGCAAACCAAATGGATCAGGAGAAGCTTGTGCAGCTTGCATGGACTTCACGCCCTGATCCCTGTATGGCTGACTCACAGTAGACATCTGTTGCAGGCGAAATTGGGATGGATTTTGATGTTGTTGATACTGCTGGATGAGCTGGTCATATGACCCTATAGTAGAAACGCTATTCGGAGAATTAAGAGGTCGTAGTCCAATTCCAGGTGGTCCACTGGTCTGTATCGGACACCAAAAAGGAGATAAACAAGTAGATACACGAAAAATTTCACAAGAACTACGCTCACAAAGCCTTCCATCCCAAATTCAGAAGCTCAAAAGTTTGGAAGATCATTCAAGCACCAGCCAAAGTAGAACACATCTCTACCTGGATGGAAGGCTGGGAAGATCTATTAATTATTGCTTAATATTTTCAAAAGTGAAAAAAGAAGAAAGAAGCTGCTGGCAAAAAATGGTAAATACCTGTGGGTGGTAAGTTGAATGTGATGATGGAAACATATCAGAACCGTGTAAATGGAGTAGATCTTGATTGTTGACAGTTGAAAAGGAGACACCGCTGGTACTGACTGATGAAGCATGTTGCTGTTGCTGTTGCTGTTGCTGCTGTGGCCGATGAGACGAGTATGATCCCCCCATATTAAAACCAGCAGACCTTCCCAGCTGCACGGTCAGTCAGTACAAGGCAAATTTAATTCCAAAAAGCACTAATCACAATACCGTAATACGTAGAGATGCTCATATGCCTCATAAGGTACTGAACATACCGAGAAGTGCTGAGGCTGCATCATAGAAACAGTATTATCGCGAAGTTGTTCTTTCTGGTGCAAGTCCATACCATAATCAGCATTGCCACCTTCGCAAAAGTAACAAATGTGTCATTTTTAGCAAAATTTGATCTTACAACTCCCAACCAATGAGGTGGAGGTACATAACGTTAAGCCAACAACAACTTGCGGTTGTAGCCAGATTATATATATTTTTCGTTAATAGATAGATAATCCAGACTACTTGAAAGTTACTTCTTCGATATTTTTTTTTTTCAAGAAATACTTCTTCGATATTTATAAACAATAAATCAAGCACAAGACATCATTAAACCTAAAATTTCCAACATCAACTCGATGAAAACTATAGATAACATATAATTAATGATAAACACTGACACAAGCACCTCTGTATCCTGGTAAAGCTGGGAAATCCTCATTTTGAATGCTGAACTCTTGATTTTGTTGGACAATAGGACTAAGACCTTGTTTTCGCAATGAACCTGAAAATTTAACTTACTTAGTACGCCGATTACTGTCGAGAAGGAACTCGAATGTAGTTAAAAAAGAAGAAAAGGGCGAGTAAATTACTCAATTGTCCTTGAGGCCCTCCAGCAGAACTAGGCTGACTGCTTAACTGAGGAAAATCATTGATATCAAATGGAGAAGCTTCATTGGAATTTACATCATTCAGCATTCCCATAGAATTAAGGTTATTCACAGCTTGGACATGGTTCTGTGACAATGGGCCACCAACAGTTGGATAGGAATTTCCCAACATAGACATAACCTGCGGAGAAGCTGAACACAACAACTGTCAATACCACAGCAGAAGCATCAACCTGTAATGTGTTTGTTCAAATCCAAATTGCACAGAAATGACATAGATACAGTGAAGCATAGATAAAATGACAGCAACACGTCAGTTTCTGAGAGAGGGACATTTTATAATTGCTAATATATCACAGCAATTTGATTTGCTGAAAAAGGAAATAAAATAAGAAATGAAAAGAGGAAAATTGAGAGCTTAGAAATAAACCTAGCACCAACCAGTCAAGATGAAGAATTAATCAATCAATGAGGTCTACATAATTTGCACGTGCTATAAGGAAATGTACATCTAACAGGAAAGAAACAGAAGCACTACCTCGCAACAAATTTAATTAGTTTAAGGTAATTTACCTTGTTGAAGCACACTGCTCATTAGCCTATTCGGTCCTTGAACATTTAAATTTCCAGAGCCGGTGTTAGCGGATAAATTCAGGCGGGATCCAAGACCCGGCACAGACAGTCCTCCAGAGCTAATGTTTCTCCCTATGTTGCCCCCACCAACAATGTTTCCCACTGAGCTAGGGATCCGTGGTCCTGCATTCCCCAGCATTGGAGAAACCCCAAGTCCTGGAACTGCACTCCGGTTGCCAATTGCTGCAGAGGTTGGGAGAATCCCAGGAATAGAACCACCAACCCCATTTGTGTTGCTAGTATAACCTGGATTCCCAACAACACTCATAACACCTCTGTTTGTCATCCCTGGATGACCATGCGTACCAGATATCTGTAGCATACAGAATAATCAGCAGGAAATCAGCTAGAGATGTATCTCTGCAATTGTATTAACAAGAAAACTATTTCTTTGGCATTACAATGCTCAGATTTTCAAGTGCATTTAAACTAACAGGGGAAGATTATTTTTTGGCATTTAGGAAAAAAAGGAGTACCTGCGACAGAGCAACTGGAAGATTGTTTGATGCAAAACGTCCACTAGAAAGGTTACCAGCAGACTGTTGAACCCCACTTGAAGGAACATTACTTATAGTCGTGTTTCTTGAGCCAAGTGTGCCCGGCATGTTGGGGACATTGAAACTCCCATGAATGTTGTGTAGTCCCTGAATACTTCCTGTAAAAAGGAAGCTAGCTATAAAACTGTTTAGGAAAATAAGGTACCATCAATCCAGTAGAAAACTCACCGGTGTGATGATAAATGGGGGAGCCAGCCCCAGATTGAGGAGAAAAGGATGTCGCAAACGAGCGCCCGGTGCTATCTGGAAGATTTGAAGTAGATCCGTTCAAAGATGACTGCTGCCAAAGTGTGAAAAGATTGAAAACAGTCTCTAAGAATACACCAGTGCACAATCAGTCCTTTATTGATATCAATTGGAAATGTATTCATGCACCAGAAAGCCACTCCAAAAATGAATGTAGATCACAGAAACCGACTAGCAAAAAAATAAAAACAAAGAAACAGAACAACAAACTCTAGAGAAGGCATATTAAGATGACTCCTTAGTGACCATGAGCCACCAGAAGTTTAAACGGGGGTAAATTGCCATCTTCAATGAGAAGATGCATCCCCTAGAAAACAAGAGATATTTCATGGAAAAGTGCAATTTTATCAGTAGACTTAACATATGTGTCAACAAGCTGATGATGGTAAAACAAGTAACTACTTGCGGTGACATACCAAGTCCAAAGACAAGTAATCCAGAGCCTCATGAGGCTTAAGTAAAGACATCTATGAGCCTCCTAGCATCACTAGCTTCCATTAATAAAATGATATGCTTAATCATTCACCAAAACCAAATTCATAATTAAAAGTGACAAATTGCTGCCAGGCAAAAGCCTAGGATTCTTTTCAATTCGTGCTTCTATCTTTCACAAAGAGCTTGAAGTGCTATCCAAACCCCATGCTGCTAAGAAGACACTCTAGAAGACTCAACTGATAAATGAAAAAAACAACTGTAAAATCTTTTTGACAAAGCAAGATAATAATAAAGACCTGCTTGCAGTTTATGGCCAAGATGCAAAAGTGATACGTGCTTTTTCTTATCTGGCATACTTTAATAATGTGAGATATCATAATCCTTCAATATCACTTTTTTTCTTATATTGTAGAGCTCCCAATAAGTATAATGAGATAAAGCTCGATAACTCAGACACGTAATCATATTCAAGCGGTATAAGTGTATAACACTCAGTTGCATATACATTCACCCACAAAAATAGCAACTGATATGATGGATCCAAAATCAAATTAATGCAAGAATATATGTAGCACGACAAATCATATTTTTAAACAAACTGATAAAGCACCAGGTGCAGGTTTCCACACAAATTAAGCACTCTCAGTCTAGAACAACCAGACAAAGAGAACATTAACAAGGTTATGACTTCTGAATGTTGTGAAGAAAATATAAGAAGGAACAATACATTAAGTAACCCTGACATTGCAGGAATGTCAAAAGGTCATGCAGAAATTTGTTCCTTGCTGAACAGCAGCTTTCCTTTTCTATTTCTTCAGGAAGGTAATGGCAAAAAAAATTTGAAGCCTTTCCAGCAAGTATTGACCTAGAATATGAAAAGGAAACATGACATCAAAAAGCCAGATGAAAACGTTATAGATGCTGCACTTCTACTGAGCACTGAATAATGCAAAAGATATAAGGAAAAAGAGATACCAAACCAAGACTTTGAGCAATACAAAGATGGAGCAAGAGCACTAGAAAAGGGAATATGACACAAGCATGCAGAAAAAAAGGATCAGATGCAACTAGAAAGTCAAAATGGAAAAAGCAAAGCCCATATGCTCATCACACGTAACATACTTTTGTTTTTCAGCAAAAAATTAAAGAACTAAAGTAAGTTACTTCCATCCTCACATGTATAAGCCGATGTGACATAAAACCATAACATACTTTTCAACAAGCACGAAAGTATTTCATGCATCACAGTTCAAACAAATCGAATTAATAAATTGCCTTAAGTATGTATAATACAAGCAAGTTAATTCAAACTTTTATCACATTGGTAAAACATATCCATCCACACGCACTATACAATGCAGAGAGTAACTTGTGGATGCTAAATCTTCATTAACAACCTAAAGTTCAATTCTCACAAGTCCAGGTACCACTGACCCACAACAACAATGCTCATATCTCACATTGTATTCCGAAAAAAAAGAAAAAAGAAAACATATGACCATTTTTCTGCAGATCCCACAAGCCCACAGACAAAACACATGTGGATTCCCAAAAACAGAGTCAACTCAAAAAAACATCATTGCTCCCTATAAACCCAATGCACCTAAGAATTAAAAGAAGAAGAAACATGCAATCATTGTAACCCTTCCTATTGACCATTTCAATTATCTATCATAATCAAACAAAAAATGAAAGTATCTGAATAAAACGATTGTAGAGGTAGAACCCCAAATTCTAATTCTCTGCTCATTTCAATTAATAAAATTTATTTCATCTTCATAAACACCGATATATAAATGTTATGTGTGTAGATGCTGCTGTGCATGTATTTGTTAAACACATATCTGTGGTCATATGGTAAGAGAGGACAAGTGATTATCATTTAAGAGCGCAGATCAAACAGACAATAGAAGAATACTGATATGTAATGGTCATGAGTGTTTTTGTGTGTATGAGAGAGTGAAAAAGAGAGGTGATACTTTGCTCAAAGGCATTGCACTGACCTTACGTATTTTTGTATGATTCTACCCCTTCCTACAGCATGTCTGACACATAAGGAAGGTTCAGACGCAAGAAAAGACACACAAGGAAGGTTTTCTCAGATCACACATTTTAATGTCACGCTTTTACTGTGATAAGTTTAAGTTTAAATCAACCACGATCAATTCATATGCCCGATAAATAGACACATCCCATTGCACTAATCAGGGGTGTTTGCCCAACAGACCAGCCAGTGCCAAGATGCAAGGCCCACTAAGGGGCTACTTGTTTGAGCAGAAGCCTAGTCCTGAAGATATAACTATTATCTACAGATATACTCAAACTATATAATTGAGCGGTGCCCCATGCGTGGTGACACGTCCATAACAATGCACCAAATGACGCAGGGAGATTAACTCATGAATGCTAAAATCTAATCAAATTGTAAAGAAGAACCTAAAGCTCAATCTTCACAAGTCCCAGGACCGTCAACCGGCCACAGCCACTAATGCCAAAGCCCCAAACTACATTCCAGTGTACCTAACTTTCCCGCAAATCCACTCTAAATTTGTAACCAATATCCAACAACAGAATCTCAAAGGAAACAGACACGTAAAAGGGAAAGTTATCCTTGTCACTAATTTCAACTAGCTCACAATTCTCGGTATTAGACTGGTATCCTTGACACTAATTTCAATAAAAACAGTTCAACATGTAGTGATTCTCTCTGCCTCTCTTCCACGACCACCGCTCGTGATGGCTCCTAATGACTTCTATATATAGAGAAACTCTCTCCACCATTTTTCATTTCTCGTTCATTTAACACAAAAAAAAAGTCAATACACATAAACTAATACAAATAAAGCAACGACACCTTCGCGATAAAGCATTAAACAAATAAAGTCTACACCAACAATAAACACATATTTAACCTAAAACCCCAATAAAAAAATAAAAACTAAATTAAATTAAATTGATTCACATAATTGAGAGCAAAAGGAAAGAATTTCAGCTCTTAAAATCAACAAATATCGATTACACAACCATAATGAATAAAATAAAATAATAAAACCCTAACATCTCAAACCCTAACATTTATTTCAACTTCATAAAAATAAAATATAAAAAATGAAATTATTAGTATTATATATACATATATATATATACATATCGGTGGTTATATATTACCATAAAAGAGAGCAGATCTGTAACGCAATAGAGAGAGTCTTCTGGTTTCTTATGTGTGTTTTTGGTGTGTGTGAGAGAATGTGAAAATAGGGGGCGCTATTATATATAGTGACGTCACCTTTTTTTTTTTGGGTATGCTTTCATATAAGAAAAGGTTGCGTTTTATTTTATTTTGGGTAAATATCTAATTTAGTCAATTATCTTTAAAGTTTGTGTTAATTTAGTCTATATATTTTAAATTGTATTTTTTTTGTCTTATATTTTTAAGGTTTGTTTCAATTTAATCCATATCTTTCAAAATGTATCATTTTAATCATGTATCTTTACCATTTTGTTCTAATTTAGTCTTTACCTTTTAAAATAGTTGAGGACTAATATGAATCATCATGACAAAGATATAGACTAAATTGGAACAAATGATAAAGATACACGACTAAAATGGCATATTTTGAAAAATATAGACTAAATTGACACAAACTTTAAAGATAATGGATTAAATTAAATATTTACCCTTTTATTTTTAGAAAATATGTGATTGTATTCGATTGTCTTGGCATTCTTTGTATTTATGATTGGGAAGAAAAAATATTTCCAAATTTGAGTTGTGTTTGCTATTTTTATTTTGATTATTTTTTTGACACATATTTGACATTTCTCCATATGTGTTCGGTTCAAAAATCATTCTTTTACTTTACGATACTTATAAAGTATTTGCAACTTGTAGTGTAAAATTTACTTGTTTTGTAAATGAATTCCGTGATAAATTGTATTTATAAACAATCTTAAATCAATTTTGTGATTTATAAATATATTTATTGTAAGCATTTCTTTTATGTCCCTTTATCTCAGAGTTCTACTTTTGAAACTTTAACACAGATTTGTGTTCCTTCAATAGCACTACACAATTTTTAAATTAAATTAAATTAATTAGTATGGATAAATAGATAACACGAATAAATGATTTTTTTTTTTATTTTAGATGTCTAGGTATGCTAAGATACCTGAAAATAAGGATGGATGAATGAATAATTTATGAATTGCACTTCTAATTCGAAGACGAAAAAGTAGTTTTGATTAAAAAATATGAAAAATAATTTTGTCACGAAAGAGCTCGCAAGAATTGAATAAGAAGAACTAACTACATAGAAAATGAGAGCAAAATAAATAAGGGCAGTAAAAAAGCTAAAGAAATTTTATAGGGCAGTTTAGTACTTAAAAATGAGTAATTAATTTGGTGGTTTAGAATTGCCTATTTTGCAAAAAATTGAGTAAAGTTTGGATTTTCTAATTTTTTAAAAAGGTGCTTCTAAAAATAAGTAACTGGATTTACAAATTAATTCCACAAAATTTTGTAGAATTCATTTGTTCTAAACAATATGTTACTAGACATTTCTTTATGAATTTTTTTTATGTGTATAAATTTTATTTGAACGCTAAGTAGGAGTCACTTTACCAATCAAATGCGAAGTATTTTTTATATTATTCTAACTTTATAGTTGTTAAAGGTAAAATTTATGGAGCATGACATGAGCTGGTCTGGCAAAAGAAACGGATATGAGGTGTGTCCGCGTAAGCACTCCAATAATTAAGTTAGCATGTTTATCTTGCTTGAGGAAGAAGATAAGTAAGAATCAAAAGTATATAGAGTGTATGAGTTACCTTTACAATAAGTGTATGTGTGCTATTTATGCCTTCTTGAAGGAATCTTTCCCTGATTATGTGATATTGTGTTAGAGTTAGTTATAATTGTCATCGCGAAATCTCTCGGATGTCTCGGTGATCCGAGCCTTGATTTACTTGACTGGATAGAGTGCACAGACCTCAGTCCCCGGATTCTTGGAACCTCGGGAAGGGCCTCAGATTAGATCTCAGCTGAACGAGTCTCCATAGGACTAGTTTGGTAATTATGCCTCGGGTCAGGATTTATTCCACATCAAGTCATTTAAAACTTTTTGTAATTCATGTTAGGTATTGATAAAATATAATAAAAAAAACATGTTAAGTTCTAATATAGTTCTAAGTAAATTTAAGTTAATATTAATTAAAAAAAAAGATATTTATAGCGATGAGCATTTTTTAAGATGGCATATTATATCCACCAAATGAATCCAAAAGTTTGTAAATTATATCTATATATAATTAGTATAAAATCTATTTAAGATGATTTTGTTTGACGTTGTATATATACCTCTAAATTTCATCAACTTATCATAGTAGACAATTTATTTTTTTAATTTTTGAGTTCCTCGCTTGTGATGGCTTAAGTTTTTTAAAAAATTTGGTGTTCAAATCTTCCTATGATATCATGTTTGTGTCTTATGTTTGTATTCGTAATTCACTGATTTATGAATGATCGAGTCTAAAAGTATGTATATTTGTACAAAAGCTTAGTACATGCAACTTGATTTGATAGAATTTATTTATTTTTTGGTCAAAATTTGATAAAATTTAGACAAACAAGTTAAATTCATGCCCATGTTTACAATTAGACTTGTATTAATACTTATAAATTATGATCATCACTATCATATTTATGGTTAGGGATGACAATGGGAATTGATTTTGTGGGTATTTACCCTGTCCCTGCTCCCACTCCAGCCCTAGACTGGGCTACTATTGGGATGGGGGATGAAGAATAGGGCGGGGGATGGGGATTGACTTTAAATTCTTGCGTGTGGGTGGGGCAGGGGCAGGGGATAGACATTTTCCGCCCCACATTTCCCTCCTCGCATATTAATAAACTTATTTAAATATTTTATTTATCTATGTTAAAATGTTTTAGTTAATTATATAGTATTAAGAAATATAATTCTTTCCTAATTTATTAGCCTAATTGTTAGTGTTAATTAATTCCTCTATATTTCCTTATTTGTATTAGTGTTAAGGTTATATTTTAATCTTTTATATTGTATAACACAAATCGTGTCAATGAAACTAACATGTAAACTGTAAACTTTAAAGTTAAACCTCTTATTTTGTCCAGGAAAAAAAAAGAAAAACTAAACCTCTTAGGATTATAGCTTATAAATATATAATACATCCATCAAGATTCACCACTCACCATTAACTTAGTTTTTCAATATTTCATCTCAGGTACTATTTTCAAACTTCTTTTCTTTACTAAGTTATTGCAAGCAATATTTACTTTTAATTGCAAAGCTAAAACTCAATCTATAATATATATTTGATGTTAATTTAATATATATATATATATATATACACTTTTATTTAATTTTAATTTACATAATAAAATTTGTGTGTTGTAAATTAATGTAAGTGCGTAATTTAAAAAAAATTAAAAAACTCTGTGAGTAATCCCCATCCTCCACGAGGATTTATTAACGGGGCAGGGGCAGGGACAGGGACAGAGGACGGAAAGTTCTTTCAGATGACGGGGGAGGATGTGAGAATAGGTCCCCCGCCCCTAACCCACACCATTGTTATTCCTATTTATGGTCGATATCAAGTTCATTTTAGTAATATTATTCATTTTCTGCATTTGTTTAGGTTAGTTGAGACCTTTTTTAATACTTTTTTGTTGCAAAATACAGCAAGAAACAATGTTAGCAAATATTTTTGTACAAGATTTTTGTGCCATCAAGATTATTGTATGCAAGTAATTGAAAACGATACAAAGATTCACCGTGAAGATGGAAAAGTTAACGCTAATCAATTCTCTGCCACTTCTATAAAAATGACCTTCCATCTTATCTTTTTTCTCTTTCTTTCATCCTCTTACTTCTCTTCATATGCCATTTGTGCTTATTGTAGTATCGTCGGTCTTTTCCACCAGTTCTTTGCTCTATTTTTTTTTTTAGAGAAATTTATTTCAAACGAATGTCGTGTGAAAAAAAAAGTTTTATCTATCTATATTATATAATAAGAGGTTAATAAGGGTCAAAATTGTCAATTCATAAAAATTGTTTCGCTCGTCAATGCTTAAAAAAATTGTACCATGTTCTACCAGTGTCATACATTTATTATGCTATGACCATGATGCCCTTGGATATAATTGTCCATTGCGAGGCATCAATGCATAAAAATCATTGTACCATATGCTAATAGTATTGTACAATCCTTTATATGCCTGAAACACCCTTAGTGAAATCTGACGTGGAATTCCAAAAGAATCTAACGGTTAAGATCTCGCCACAACAAATCAAGTACACAAGTGTCAACCGTCGATGGAATTTGACACTTTATATGGGCCAGCTTTACATAAAGCTTTCTGATAAATTATATTTTAACCCTTGACTAGAATATTCGAAATGCACTGGTGAGAGGCTATTATAGTCTTTTTAACTTCTTTCACCTCCACTTCCCAACGTTTACAGAAGCTTTACTATTACTATTTCTTTTCTATTCTTTTATGCTGCATCTTCGGATCACATATTTTCTTTCCTCATTCATTGAAATGCACTGATAAGGGTCTTTTTCACTTCTTTCCTTCTTTGTTGGTTTTTATTTATTTTTATTACTAGAATTTAAGAGCTTAGTGATTTTTTTTTTCGCTTGTTACAGCACTAATAAAAAGATGTATATAAGCATATGTTGTTACGATTTTTCTAATTAACTCTTGTGAAAATTTATAAAAGAGATTGATTATTATTTTGTGTTCTATGTGTGTTTATCTTGATGTTGATGAATTATGTGTCGTTGTTTAGGACTGGAGATTCGAGGGGTTTTGTGTTTGTGCGTTACAACTAGTAGGATGAAGCTCAGAAGGCCGTGGATAAGCTCGATGCTGAGTTTAAAAGAATTTGTACCTAAAGTCATAATTTCGCAAGCAGGAAGCGCAAGTTTTTTTTTTTTTTGGTGAAAAGCAGGAAGCATAAGTTGAGTCATCAAATATATGTGCTGCGATAATTTTACAGCAAGCATCCACTCACTGCTGCACTCAACTTTTGTTTATGTTAATGTGTCTTCAGATGCATATGGAGTATGGCAATTCAGGTTTTTATTTTCTTCTGAAGGAAAAAATAGTTCAAGTCTTTGTTGGTTTTTATTTTTAATTTTCCTCTAGCTTCTATATTTTGAAGATTACAGTATCATTATTTATATTTTGAAGCACTAACACTAGGAGATGGCTTTGAGATCATACGCTTACTCAACGAAGAAAGTGGAAAGCAAAGATCAGTACACTTTGTGGATGACTGGTAAGTAGTTGACTTCTCTTTCTTTTTCTTGGTTTAGCATTAAAATAGAGTAATTAAGCCGATAAAATTATGATCTTTTAGAGGCTGAGTTCGAACAAAATGGTTGTATTGTTAAAGAAAAAGAGAGATTTAGACTTGGCATTAGTTTGATAGTTCTCTGTTTTCTTGCCATTTGAAGTTACAACTCATGGTGTGTTAATGAGTTCAACGAAAAGTTGTTGATAATTGATTTAGTAATGAAATTATTGCAATTAATAATTTCAGAAGTGCATGGTTTGTGGAAAATGATGTAGTTGCAAATTGTAGTGCGTTAATTTGTTGGAATGTAGTTAATGATCAGTTCATTGATGTAAAACAGGCAATGCATTGAATGCGCTGAAGTCCAATTTAACCGATCCTAATAATGTTCTACACAGTTAGCATGCAACCCTTGTGAATCTCTTTAACTGGTTACTTCAAGAATTGAAACCAATATTTGTCTGTACCACAACATATTTGGACTACAAAAACATTTAATGCCATTTTCGTCCTACTCTGCAGGTTCTTCTTTCTATCAATTTATTATCTTTTGCTCTTTTATCTTTTAGGGAGTACACAAACCTTAATATGACAAATTTACTATAGATTTGACACAAAAATCATATGTAATGCTGGTAAAATCGATATTTTAAACATCATCAAATGATTATTATAGCTTAACTCCAGCCCACCAATCAATAAACCATACAAACTGGAGCCACAACAGCTCTGCTCTCATCACTTTCACTATTATGTTTTGATATTCTCTTATATTCTTTATTGTGGTGACATGGAACTTTATAGTAACAACATAAGCAGAAGGATTATGAAGTTTAGGAAAAGGTGACATTTTTGTGTAAGAGCTAAAATATTATTCCTCTGAAATGTGACATTTTTGCATTATGGAAGTATGTCTCAAATGCTACAAATTTAAAAACTGAAATATGCAACTTTTTTTTTTTTTAATGACATCTATCATGCCCTCTTTGTCTACACGACAAATTTCTCATTTTGCAGGTTATGATGTATAACATCTTTACATTCCGTTGCATGATAAAGAATATGGAGTACCAGTTTGCGTTGTTTTAAAGCTATTTGAGGTACTTATTTTATAGCAAGCATTGGGAGAACTCACATGGTCGACAATTCTTTGCAGGCGAGATGCATCCAGGTTTTCTTGACCTATTCTTGAATCTCTACTTACAGCTTCCAAAATCTTCAAGTATGCATACACTTGAGTGTAAATACTTTTTATGAAGCCTTTTGCAGGACAATGTTTGAAGACTTTGACCCATCTTCAGTTTCAAATTTTGATGAGAAGATAGTTGTTGTTATTCACACAAACTGGCCATATATTGCTCTTTTAACTGAAGCTTCATGCGATCGTCGAAAATTCTAAGCCGTTTGTTAAGGTAATATTTTGTAAAAAATGCATCAATTCTCCAACTTCATTTATTTCAGCGTGTTAAATGGTCAATTTGTTGGTTCTTTGTCTCGAATATCTCAAATATAATCATTATGTTGGTAATAACTATCTATTTCTGTTGATTTGTTGCAGATATCACATGATGGCCTGAAGATGAAAGAGGTAAAAGCATTTAAATTCTCATATTTTTCTTTTAAAATCGTTGTTAAATGATTATTATCATAGTGCATTTGGCTCATTGAACTTCTAGCCATGAGACCCAGATTTTAAAAATAGCTTAAAAAATGGGATGGTCGTATCATGACATTGTAGATAAGTTATACATAACTTTGAAAAATGACTATCTTTAAAGCTGTATAAGATCATGAGCAAAAATAACAGATTTTGCAATACTATCATTATTTTTACAATCGTTGAATTGTTTATGTTGTCTAATATTATTCTTCCTTTCCTTTATGTATCTTCTTATTATTTATCTTGATTATTGGTGAATTCTTTTATTGCTAGAAAAGTTTTATTTTTTCACACATCCTTTATTTGTTTTACTTGATGTTAATATAAATTTAAATATCTCGCTTAATCTGATGTTGCTATATTCAAAAATCATTTTAGTTTTTTGACTACCTTTTAGAATATCATGTTATGGATTCCTTAGGGACTATCTCATGAAAGGCTGCAGTACTAGGTACTTTCATTGTTGTCACCATTTGGGCTGTGGTCATAACTGAGGGTTGCAGGAAAATTAAGCTATTGTACTATGATTTTAAACTTGCTTCTGCCTATAGCCTATAGATCCTTGAAGAGCCTTATTAATCTATTATGTATGTTTTGCATCTCAAAGGCAAGTTGGTCACTGATACTAGATCGCAATGACACCGAATAATAAGCCTGGTCAGTTCAAATTTTGCACTATATCCTTCTCCTTCACAAATGTTTAGTCAAATATGCCATTAGCCCACTATTGGTTGCAATGTTGGCAATAGAATGCACTCTTCGTGAATACTCAGGTTGCATGGGGTCTTATGTTGCAAGTTTTGTAAATGAATTTTTGCTATTATTTATTTATCAAAATCCTTAGAAATATAAGAATCTTATATTTTAAACTATCTCCATGTAAGTTTTTATGAACTTTGTGTGAAAAAATTCATTTACTAACTCAACTTTACTAAAATTTATAGGATTAACACTATTTATTTGAATTTATTGATACAAGTTAATTTTTGTTGTAAATTATTTTATTTATAATATTCTCTTAATGTATATTGGGCTCAGCCCGTGCATAGGCACGGGCCAGCCCTCACTAGTATAGTTATAATTTTTATCTTATCATATTTGTATTATAACTGTAAAGTTTTTCACAACTCTTAACATCACTATGGTAGTTAGGATTTCTAACTTCTCGATATGGGCTTGACCCATTTGCCATTATATTCTTTTCTCTTTGGGCTTAGTCGGCTCATGCCAGCTATAAGGTCTTCGGTCAGGCATATTGCATTCGAATTAATTAATCTTGGGATAACCCCTTATGTGACTTTAACTAAGCAACAAATTTTTCGTGGCACCTGTCTTTTTTTTATTTTATTATTATTATTTAAAGAAAGATTTAAATTAATATTATATCACATTATATTTATCAAAAGTTAATCTCAAAACTTCTCGTACACAAAACAAAAATCATATCACTAAAATAAGTGCCTAGTTCGTGATACCTATCTTCCGTTTTCATTATTTCCTCTGTATGGGACACATTCTTGGTGGAAATTGTTACATGGTTGTTAATCTTTGAGCAATTGCAGCTTTCTTTTATTTAACTTTATCTTATTTGAAGTAAGTAAAGAGACATGACTAAAGTATTCACGTTTGCTAATGTTTTATAACACGCCAAATCCTATTATTGGTCTCGTTTAAGACAAGTGGTGCTACGTGTAGGAGCATGCATGTAGAAATGGATTGATGGCTTAGTTTTACCTAACTACTATCTATTTAAATGGTGGTTATTAGAAGTACAAACCTTGGAATATCTAATACAATTGGCAATATAATCCGACGTTTGCGAATTCTTGAGTTTGAAATAATTAAAAATTATTACAGGAGATTTAAAATTATTGAAAAAATAAGTTTATAAAGTTAATGTAAAAAATGATTTTTAATAAATTTGAATGATATTATCAATTCATATAGCCCCGTCTATTGAAATATAAGATAGACCCATTGAAAATAATAAGATGGAGAAGGTCAACAATGAGCAAAACATGATTTGATTTGATAAGGCTAGCTTGAGCCCTTAATTTGATAAGGAATTAATGAAAAACTGTTAATCCATTAGTAAAAGCTCTGACTTACTTGAAAAGGAAAGGGCTTTGATCTACTAAGTTTAGAGTGTATTTATACACTTATTAAACCATATTAAAGCATAGCTTTAATTAATTAATTTGGTAAGATGTAAAAGTAAATAAACAATTACAAATATTATATTTTCTTGACACAAAATATTATGGACCAAAATGCCAATAGAGGATTCTACGTCTCGTCCACTTTGTCTTTGCTTTCACTATTTACCGTTGTCTACATTTTTTGGGTTTATCTTACTATTTGCGAGGTGGTATTATTTCATACCCTTCCATCTATTTCTCTGAATTTCCTTTAGTGGTTCAAAACACAAATGTTTAAAAACAAGAAAAATGGAAAAAGCCCATCAAAATGTTGATTGACAACTCTTTCAAAAAAAATAAATAAATAAAAATTTAAAGGAGGTTTAAAGTCGAGACTCGAGTTCGTAATCTTTCACAAACAAAGCGAGTAACATAGCACTGGACCAAAGTCCTAGTGGCAATTGACAACTCTTTTGTTATGTGTTTATAATATTCTAAGAAACATGAACATGTAAGACTCTTTAGAATTTTCCTATTGCTATAACAAATTTTTACCTTTTTAATTTTATCATTTCATTTCGCGTTTGTATCGAGTTTGGATCTATGTTCTACTAAGATGGATTTTGCAGAATGAGATTTTTTTAAAAGTCAATAAAATTGGATTTCTTCCAAATTTATAAGGAGATATTTTCATTTTATTCCTAGCATATTAAGAAGACTATGCAATGCTCTTTTTTCAAATGATGAGGAATTTTTTTCTAAAAGGAACACATTGAATCCAACAAAAAATATAAATTCCGTAATACAAATACGCATCTCAATGCATGCTTCAAGTTATATTATATGTAATACTTATTTTTAAAAACATCTTCTTTCCAGCTTTATAATAGTGCAAATCCGTTGATTTTCTACTTGTCCAAGTCTTTATAAATCTTGGTACAACACTATTTTAGTTGCCACAAATTTTTAAAATCATGTTTGAAATGTGAATTTTGTTTTTTCAGCTTTGGAATGCTTTGCCTAACGCCATTTGTTGTCAAAATACAAATTCAATCAAACACAACTATCAAGGACGGCCAATAATTAAAAAAAAAAAAAAAAAAAATCTTGTTGGTGCCAATGCAATAGTTCTCTAGAAACTTGTTCTTGACAACAACTATAAAATGGGAAATTACACTACCATCTTTTGTTGACAATGACTTCAACATTTTATATGGAAAATGAGTGATAAGCTCCACTAATCAAGCACATTATTACTCATCTTTCCCCTCCACTAACCCCACATTACTCAAGTTCAAAGCACATAAATTTGAAGATAAATGAACCCTCTAATGTTACGAGTCTAATCAATAACAATATAACAATAATAAAATTATAGCCATCATTGATCGTTCGATCAAATAAATTATTTTCAATTCATCTCTAATTTATCCTCATTTAAATAGTATCGTAAATGTTATTACAAAAAATTCTTTATCAGTAAAAAACTCCAATCAAATAACCTTTTTTAAATTTATCTCCAATTTATTATCGTTTAAATAACACCGTTAAATACCGTTACAAAAATTTCAGTATGTGTAAATTTTCAGTTACACACTTTAAAAGCTCCTCTCTTGACCATCTAAGAAAAACTTTCTTCTCTCCATGACTTTTACCTTTTCACTTCAATTTTTTCTTACCACAATTACACACACAAAATAAAAAAACACAAATATTTTATACTACCACCATTGGGCTAATAATAATATTTCCCTTTTGTTTTCTTCTATGTACACACACATATATACACACAAAAAGTACACACATATATTTAATTTTAGAATACTACCTAATATCATCTGTTTCTAGCTGGGCTCACAGCTCATACCAGCCAGAGCTTTACTAGATTTTTGCTGTTATGCACACAAAAGAATCTATCTTTATCATTCTTTTGATTTGCAGCCAAAAGGGTACTTAATATTTGCCTTATTTTTCTCTTTTTTCCTATCAAAGATTCAATCTTTTTTGCCTTCTTGGAGCTGATTTCATCACAAAGGTGCAATCTTTACTCACTTCTCTTTAATGGGTATGCAAAATTTTGTGTGTTTTTGATTGATATATATCCATTTGTTTCAATTTTATGCTAAAAAAGCCTTGTTGGTATTGCTAAAAGTTGAATATTTGTGATTATTACTGTTGTTGTTTATGATGATGATGGGGTTTGAGGTTTCGAGATTGTGGATGTTGGTTTTGCTCATCTTGTGTTTATCTTGCTTTTCTAGTGGTTTTGATCCACCAGATAAGTACTTTATAGACTGTGGATCATCTAGTGATACTCAAGTGGGTAATAGGACTTATGTTTCTGATAAATCAGCTTCAAAGTATCTTACAACTTCTGAAGATGTTTTGGCTAGTACAAATGCAAATTCTATCACATCTGATGATGATTCACAGCTCTATAAAACAGCTAGAGTATTTACTAGAGCCTCAGACTATAAGTTTTCAATCAGTCGTAACGGAAGACTCTGGATCCGGCTTTATTTCTACCCGTTTGTTTACCAGAACTATGATATGAAGTTGGCAATGTTTTCGGTGTCTACCCAAAAGAATGTACTTTTAGGCAATTTTAGTCCCAAGAATGTTACTGTGAAAGAGTTTTCAGTAAATGTGACCTCAGGGGACCTTATGATCAGTTTCGTTCCTGGGAATAATTCATTTGCCTATATAAATGCCTTGGAAGTTGTCTCTGTACCGGATGATCTCATAGCTGATGATGCCAATCTCGTGAGTCCGTCGGGTTCTTTTAGAGGTCTGGTGACACAGGCAATGGAGACAGTTGCAAGGGTGAATATGGGTGGGCCTCTTGTGTCGTTTAAAAATGATACTTTATGGCGAACTTGGGTTCCTGATCAAAGTTTCTTATTGAATAAGGTTTCTGCAACGAGTGTTTCGAAAATTGGAGGTGTAAGATATCCTCCAGGTGGTGCGACGGAAGATTCCGCTCCCCCAACTGTGTATGGTACTTGCACTAGGATGGACTCCCAAGGTGATCCTAATAGCAATTTCAATGTGACTTGGGAGTTTTCTGTGGATCCAGGCTTTCAGTATTTCATTCGGTTGCACTTCTGTGACATAGTGAGTACGGCTGCTAACCAGCTTGTCTTTAATGTTTATGTTGATTCCTGGAATGTTGCTTCAGAACTTGAATTGAGCTCTAAGCTCCTTGGTTTTCTGGCTACTGCATACTTTATGGATTTTGTCACACCGTCAACTGATAGCAGTAAGCTTCGTGTCAGTATTGGTCCATCACGTGGTGATGCCCTTCCTGATGCTATCTTGAATGGACTGGAGATTATGAAGATTAACAATTCTATGGGCAGTCTGAGTGAAGTATCTTCAGTCCCATCTACATCTAATTCAGGCTCAAAGAAGAACGTGGGAGTCATAGTGGGTGTGAGCATAGGAGTGCCAGCTGTTTTGGCGATAGTTGGCGTTCTGTTTTGCTTGCACCGGAGAAGAAGACAAGAACGACTTGGCCATTCGAAAACTTGGATACCTTTATCCATTAGTGGAGGCACTTTCCACACCATGGGCAGTAAATATTCTAATGGAACAACTGTGAGTGTTGGTTCTAATATGAGTTATCGCATTCCTTTTGCAGCTCTCCAAGAAGCAACAAACAATTTTGATGAGAGTTTGGTAATCGGAATCGGTGGTTTTGGGAAGGTTTACAAGGGCACTCTGAATGATGGCACAAAGGTGGCTGCTAAGAGGGGCAATCCCAAATCTCAGCAGGGTCTAGCAGAGTTCCGAACTGAAATCGAGATGCTTTCTCAATTCCGTCACCGCCATTTGGTTTCTCTTATTGGGTATTGTGATGAAAGAAATGAGATGATTTTAGTCTATGAATACATGGAAAACGGGACCCTTAAAGGTCATCTATATGGATCGGATGTACCCAGTTTGAGTTGGAAGCAGAGGCTTGAGATATGTATTGGGGCAGCTAGAGGACTACACTACCTGCACACTGGCTACGCAAAGGCGGTTATCCATCGAGATGTAAAGTCTGCAAACATACTGCTTGATGAAATTTTTTTGGCAAAAGTTGCTGATTTTGGACTGTCTAAGACAGGACCAGAGCTCGACCAAACCCATGTCAGCACAGCTGTGAAAGGGAGTTTCGGGTACCTTGATCCAGAGTATTTCAGAAGGCAACAGCTGACAGAAAAATCAGACGTCTACTCTTTTGGCGTTGTTCTATTTGAGGTTCTTTGTGCAAGGCCCGTGATAGATCCAACTCTTCCAAGAGAGATGGTCAACTTAGCTGAATGGGCAATGAAGTGGCAGAAGAAGGGACAACTGGAGCAGATCATAGATCCTAATCTTGTCGGAAAAATAAGACCTGATTCCTTAAGGAAGTTTGCAGAGACAGCAGAGAAATGCTTGGCTGATTTCGGGGTAGACAGGCCGTCAATGGGTGATGTCCTGTGGAATCTGGAATACGCACTTCAACTTCAAGAGGCAGTTGTCCCAACTGACCCTGAAGAAAACAGCGTTAATGTCATCGGGAGGCTCTCTCCTCAAGTCAATGACTTCTCTCATGTTGATGCTGGTCCTTCAGCTGCTCAAGCTGAAACGCCAAACTTGGATGATCTTTCAGGTGTTTCAATGAGTAGGGTTTTCTCGCAACTAGTTAAGTCCGAAGGAAGATGACAGAATCACGGTATCATCACATACATTGATGCCAGTATGGTTCATCAACTGTTGAAGAACACGTTTCTTGTATATTGTTACGTCGATCTCTTGCTAGCTATAGCAACATCTGGGCTTATTCTGTCAATCTATTTCACCTCTGCTTGCTGTGTTGTAGTTTATAGCTTTGAGTTTAAGAAGGAAAACAATTAGTGCACTTTGTATAATTGATCACTTTGATATGTTTATGTGGTTTTTGGTTGACATATTTCATGTAAGCATCACTTTACCTCAGAAATTGTTAGGCTAAATGTTTTTTTTTTTGTTTTGGGTTTGAGAGGAGGCCTAACCGATGAAAAGGAACATCAACAAGTGGTTAGCCAGCCGAATGTTGCTGACAAATAACCACTCAAGGGATGTAAGGCTTCATTTGTCTTTCTCCAACAGAGTGTTATGTACTTGAGTTATCAAAACTTGTGTGCCACATTTTGTTTGGAGCTGAGACAGCAATTCTCTTCCTATTTTTCTTTTATATGACAAGAGCACCCTAGGACACCTTTTGGGGTTCAACATAGGGTCCAAATTCCAGGACATGTGGCCTCAGTTGAAAGAGGTGAGGCTCGAATTAGTTAGATACAAAGAATTTTCTGGATTGGCACCAGAATAATAATTTTTTGGTTGATTCGAACTAGAGACATGAGCAAATTTTCTATTCATGCCTCAAGCGTTTTATCACTAAACTAATTTTTTGAGTTTTGAGACAGCAATTCTCCTTCATAGCTAGAGCTTTTCTCTTTCAAGATTTACCAAGCAGTTTTCACTTTAAATTGACTTACAGACTGTTTGGAATAAATGAATTCCACAAAATTTTATGAAATTCATTTGCAAGTCCAAGTTTTTTTGTTTGGTTGTACCTTTTTAAAGAATTACAAATCCAAGATTTACAATTCTTGGATTTGTACAACCTTACTCAAATATGAGCTCAGGAGGTAGAATTTGCAAATTCACGTTTTCTAATTCTACAGCTAATATTTTGAGGACAAAACTACCCTCAAAAACTAAAAAAAGAAAAAAAATGTCTTTTAAATATAAAAACTTTTGAATCTCTGTCATTCAAGTGTTCTCTATGCTTCGCAATCATTTTTATGCTCAGTCAAAATCATCTTTCTTCTCATAACACTTCTTTGTAGACTTCTACCAGATCTAAAATATGTGCTATCTTGGCAATCTTATAATTGGTATCTTCTAGTACTATTGCCTTGTTATCTTTTGTCTTAATTTATTTGCTATAAACTAAATTAAATTAAACCAAGCGTTTAGATGAGATATCTTAATTCATTTGATATACTTATAAAAAATGTTGTATAATTATTTTTTCATGTTAAACTTACGGTTAAACTTAATCTTATTATGATTATTTTGTAATGTTTAAATTTTTTGAAAATATTTCTTTGTTTTGTTATTTTTTAATTTTTCTTTTGGATTTTTATAATAGTACCATAAATTAATAATGAATTGAGAAGATAACGTTTATATGATAGCCTAATTTCAATTGAATAAAAGAAGGCTATTTAAGTAAAATACAAATGTTAATTCTAATTTCACATGTGTTCCAAACACAATTTGGATTTATAAATAACATAATTGACTTAATATTATTTTAGATTTCCAAACAAGAGAATTCATTTGTAAATGAATTCCATGAGGAATTCATTTATAAATCAAATGAATTCTATACATAAATTGCTTCCAAACACTATGTTAAGTTTGCGCATGAGTTCATGCATTCTAATTAGAAAAACTGCTGTATGAAGTTGAAAAGAGCAAATACCATACGTCATACGTAATCACTTACTTTTCACCTCTTACGTGATAAATGTCGCACTAAATTTTTCCAAACAAAAGGATCTAATACTTTTCACTGTCGCACTAAATTTTTCCAAACTAAAGGATCTAATCTACATGCAATACATGTGACGAGAAATCATATAGATGCTAATTTAGAATTGAAGCTCGAGTGATATATCATTAGCAAATAAAAAAGACAAATTATTCAAGAATTGGGTAGAATGATCAAATAGGGGTTTGTTATATTAAAAGATTCTGAGTTTAAACTACGATTTCGAACTTCTATATATCAAAAAAAAGAAAGGCAAATTACGGTTGGACCAATGGGCGAGGCCCACTTCTTGAAGAAAACGGGCCGTCAACTGAATGCGGCGTAGGCTAGGTTTTCATGACGTCTTACAAGATAGGTTTTCTGTTATCAAGCAAACAATAAGAAAAAATACAAATAAAAAATTTCGTCCAAGGCATTGGTTTAGTGGTGAAGCCTTTGAGAGTATAAAGACGCATTCACATCTAAAGCTTGAAACGACCAATAAGCTAAATTTCTTAAGGGTCGTTTAGTTCACGAAATGTTATAAAATTTTTGGGAATGTAAAGTTTAAAATATGACATTTAAATGTTTGATTCACAGAATAAAAAAAATATTCATAGGAATGTCACATTCTTAGGAATGTAATATTTTTATAATTTAGCCAATTTCTATTTTTATGTGAGAATAAGAATATCACATTCCCAAATCTTAGAAATAACTTTGAAAAAATAAAAGACTCAAATACCTATATTAGAAAAAACAAAATTAAAATAAATAAAATAAAATAATTCAAAAAATAATAAAAAAATTAATTAAAATAAAATAAAAAAATAAAATAACAATAAAAAAAATTAAAAATAAAATAAAAAAAATAAAAAAATAAATAAATTATAAAATAAAATAAAATAAAAAAGTAAATGATAAAATAGAATACGAAACATAAAATAAAAAAAATAAAATAAGATAAAAATTAAGTTAAAATAAAATTATACAAAATAATAAATTTAAGTTTCTATTTTTGAAGTGTCAAGTTAAAATTTATAAATTATAAAAATAAATTTACTTTGGTTGTATTAATACGTTAAATATTTTTTTACTCGCGTATTAGCAAAAATATGCAAAATATATCATTTTTTTTTTTGCTAAGTAAATACAAAATGTATCGTTATTTGTACACTTTGTTTGATATTCTTGTTTTTTTGAGTTAGAGACATTATTGAAAAATTGCTTAATATTCCTAAGAATATTAAGTTAAAACAAACATAATAAAATAATATTCCTATGAACTTAACAAAATATTCTCAGGAATATTTTTAACAAATCAAACATTTTTAACCACATTCCCGGAAATAAAAAATCTATCTGTGAACTAAACACCTCTTTAAGGTCAGATCTTGTCCAATAATCTTTGTTTCTGACTAACGTGCAACATGCATGTTTCTACCATACGAAATCATATTTTCAAGATCTCATATTTCTAGTGCAAGTGTGAACAACTTTTCAAGGGAATTTGCTCGTACAAAAGATTAATTTAAAAAAAGACAAATAAAGTAATCATCATCGCAAAAATATTCTTGGTTAGGAACTAAGTTGTGTTATCGAGCCTTTAACCCTCCGGTTTTTAGACCTATAACAATTACTATTCATGCTAACAAATGATCAAAAAGGAGTATAGAACCTACAAAAAATATGAGACCCATTAAGAAAAAACACATCTATTAATAACATGTGTCGCAGTCTCAATTTAAAATGATCGATATTTCCATCACTATAAGGAGATCTGATATACACATATCAAAGAACTGTTACAGATCGTTCGTTGTAACCTGACATAATTTATCATTTTTGCTGACCTCGTGTAATGATGAATGCTATATTTGTTTATTGGAGATGAACTTTTGAAGCATTAAGAGAAATGTATTTAATCTTTTTCTTTTTCCTTCTCATGTGTGCCATAAAAACTAACTTCAACTCTTGAATTATTTAATATAAATACTACTCAATTAATTAATAGTAGTGTTATAATCAATTTATGGTGAAAAATAAAGAAATCATTTCCACCAATTCAACACCACTGTGCAAGTTGGGTAACCTTAGGTTAATGTATAGTTTTTCACCTCTAATTTCAATAAACAAAAAGATAATGATCGAGCTAGTTATAAAATTATTTATGCATAAAATAATGTTAATTTGTTGTATACATTGAGATGGTAAGCTAGATATGCATAAAGAAAACAGACAAAGGTGCAGAGAAGATGTTGGAACAAGAATAATTGTTTTCATTTTTTTTTTAGAAATTTAAGTTAGTAGTACTGTTGAGAATAGGAGTCTAATTGAGTT
Source organism: Ehretia macrophylla (assembly GCA_037974665.1). NCBI lineage: Eukaryota > Viridiplantae > Streptophyta > Magnoliopsida > Boraginales > Ehretiaceae > Ehretia > Ehretia macrophylla. The sequence goes on from CM075782.1 coordinate 880,667, forward strand.
AAAGTTGTCTTTGTGTAATTAGAACGTCACATATTTGAGTCATGAAAATAATCTTATAAAGTGTGTTTACATCGTATGTAAAAAACCCCTAAAATAAATTTAATCAATTTTTAAATTTTATTTATTATGAAAATTTCGTGTATCGAACTCTTCTACAAGTGATAGTGTTGAATGGGGATGATGATAATAATCAATGGCATGGCCCCTGATGATGGTGATGATTAGTGGCGTGCACTAGTGTTGATTACATGGTGACTCGGTGCATTCCCTCCAAATAATGAGAAAAGTAATGCTGTAGGCTATAAACACAAACAGACTTGCGTTGTAAGTTCCATTACATGCTTATTTAACTTTATGGTTACCTTTTTCCTCGTCAATCCATGCCCTTTTTTGGATGAGCGATTCACGTTAGATAAAATTATATTGAATAAATTTTAAAGTTATAAATTTCGTTATATAATATTGTACTTTAATAAATATTTTAGATCAGTCAAAAATCAAAAGAATATGTATTTATAATAAAGGGGTACAAATTCGAACTTAAAATTTTATTTCATGATAAATCGTTACCCAATCACTCTACTCAATTCGTGAAGGCTACTCCATGCCTTTAATTTGGCTCAATTTCCTTTCGGCCTACTTGTTCTATCCATGATATTCTCTACTGTATGAAGGCTTTTTCTAATTATAATAACTTATATGGTTGGCCACAGTTGTCTTCACAGAATGATAAGTATGATTATTTTACCGTTTCTGAATTTCTACCATCAATTCACTTATGAATTTTTGTCATGTATTTGGTTATAGAATTTCAGGTTTGCAACCCATACGAATGATCTAAAGTTAATAATAATTTTCTTAAGTTTTAAATCTATTAGCTAAAATAAATAAATTGAATTATTATTTAAATTCATGATCACGTTAATTTATAAATTATTTTCGTATGATGTCTCACACCAGGAACATCACAATTTTTTTTCTCTTTTTAATCTTCAAATTAAATTATTAATTCTAGTGTTGACCACTCCCAACTATGGTACTTATTCTAAAATAGTTTAATTATATGAACCTTATTTGATGTAATTACCTTAATAATTTTTTGTATTCTAAGTTGGAGTACTTAGAAATTGGAAGTAGTCATGAAAAGACAACGCAGCAAATTAAGCTTCTATGATCTCCATCAGATCTAAATCCTCTTCTTCCACTTTTATGATATCTTCAATGATCTTCATCGGATCTAAATCCTTATTAGATTTTTTTTTTTTTTTAATTTTCTTTTTTGTTATTATAGAGAGTCCATTTGAACAAATATAAATCAGACCCGATTTTAGGGCTGATAGTTGTTCAAAACTTTTAATTTGAATTCTCTCCCAATTGAACAAGTATAACTTGATCCAATTTTAAGGGTGTGGTACGTTTTTAACTATATATACATTTTCACAAATAAATAATTTATTCAAAACTTTTATATATTTTGGATCCTCTCGTAACCTCGCTTCTAGAAATGTATGCAAAGCTTTTGTTTAAACAAATGGAAAGAAAAGGACACTTCCAGTTTAACATAATTGACTCAAGATACTTAATAGTGATGACAATTTAACCATATGGATAGCATGATGTTCATGTACAAGTAGGTCGAAACTTCCTAACCTCCATCTTTTCAGTGGTTTGAACTTTTCATTAACGAACTCAGAAAGTCAACCAAATGAAAGGCTGCAAATGCTGAATCCGTATTAGAAGTTCAAAATCTTTAATTAAAATAGATCGTTATCCGACTATTTTACTGACTCTTTAGTATGTGTAAAATGTTACATTTTCTTCTACCAATTCCTCTCATGGCGGGGGTATTGTTTGCCAAAAAAATCATAATGAAAGAGGTATTTGGCATTGGACAAGAAAAATAGAAGGCAATTAAAAAGCGTTAAAAGTGAGTTTGACTTTTATTGAATTTGTAAATCGAATTGTTTGACACAAAGAGTAGAACCAACAAATCTGACTTAACGTGTTATATATGAAGGCTTCCCTAAAATTGAAATATTGAGGACTTATTTAAATAACCTAAACCTTGGCTTTCATGAAAAACTTATAGAGAAGTATATCATTATGGAAGTCTTGATACATATATATATATATAGAGAGATGATCATGTATACAGAAAAGCTCAATCCAAATTATATAAAATAAAAAAAAAAAACTAAAAAAAGAAAAGAAAAGAATCACAAATGATCAATCAACAACATCAACCTTGGTTGTGCAAAATAGCAGCCTCTGGAAAATAGAGACAAAGGCAGCGCAAGAAGCCTCCTTAACCCTCCTTAACCGCCCACATTTCCTCCTCCCGCGCCGCCCTCCGCGGCCATAGTTTCCACCACCACCGCCACCACCATGTCTCTTCCTTCCAGTATTGTCAACTTTCGATTTAACTCTTCCAAGACACTTGGTGTTCTCCTCCTCCATGTTATCTTCTTCCCTTGAGAAAGTATAGCTTCTCAAATACAATTGTCTGCATGAGATGCTATCCACCACCCTAGGCCTAGGGTGACATGAGCTGCTGCTGCTGCTTCCACCATTTTTGCGCATGTTAGAAGAGCTCATCGACCTTATGAATTCAGCATCAGACTCAGGCCACTTGTATAGGTTAACATATGTGGCTCTAACAGGGGCTCTTGTATCATTAACACAGCTTGATATGCATGAAGAAGCCATTTTTTTTTTTGTGTGGGCAAGATGGTTAGGCTTCTTTGGTTGTTTTTTTTTTTTTTTTTTTTACTTTATTTCTATGTAATGAATCTTAGAAATCAAGAAAAGCTAGTGTGTGTGAAAATGGTAATGCGTTGGTGCCAGTCTTGAGGGTGTTATGACTTATATGTTTAAAGTGTGGATTTATGTGTTGTGGGTTGGTGTGGTGTGTGAAGTGATGGAATGATTTGGCATCATGTGAGGAATGTTGTAGACCATATTTAATAATGTAAGGGCATGATATGTATTATAGTCCACTATATATTGTATTTTTGTTTCTAACCTTTGGAGCCAAGTCAAAGAGAATGTTGGTGCTATTGTCCCAAGAAAGTGAGAGTAAGATGAGTGTTTGTGGTAGCTATTTATTTTTATTTAATGTTTTCTTTTATAACGAGAAATTTATTTAAATAAAATCATATTAAATTTATATTAAAAATTATAAATTCATATAATATTTGAGCTTTTTTTGCAATACTTTAATTGAAAAAAAAATATTACAATAAGTGTCTTATTGCAACAGTTTTTTAACTTTTGTATAAACTAAATTTTTTTGACAGTTTTATTTAATTGTAACATCTCAATTTTAATCATTTTTGTTAATAATTAATCATGACATTACTTTTTTGAATAATTTTAAAATTATAGTGTAATTACAATAATTTTTTTAAATCAATGCCTATTATTGAGAAAAAAAAAAGTTGAAGTAAAGAATTTGCATTGGAACCATACGTAATGGTTAAAGATATTTACAATAGTTTTTAATTTTTCTACAACAGTTTTAAATGTTGAAACACTAATACTGGTCCTTTCCTATTTTCGATCCATTTTAAGGTAAAAAAACTTGTTTCAAAACATTTTTTTTTTTTTTTTTTTTTTTTGTCATAGATATCATACCAAAGGAAAATTTTAAGGGTTATGAAGCATTATGGTGAAAAAATGTACTTGCAAAGTAAAACAACATTTGTATATAAATACAAGATTTTTTTTTTTTTGGAACGTAAAACTCACCCCTTCTATCTCTATTTATGAATGACTGTACTAACTCCGGAGATTGCAATAGTTACTTAACACCGAACTGATGGAGAGGAAATTTTTTTTTTTTCCATACTGTGAAATCCCTAGTGCACTATTTTGGATGAGATTAAGCAACTCATAACAACCACTCCTTCCGTCAACTTTCACATTGTGCGAAGGTGATTTGTGAACAAGTTAGTGGACTGGATCGGAAAAAGTCAAGTTGCACGAGTTCTACAATTGGATTGGACTGTTAATACACCTCCTCATTTTGCTACTCTGTTGGTTAATAATTTTTGATCTTGTGTCGATGTAGAATAAATTTTATGTGCTAAATCTGAAATACATGACTTCATTTAAAATATGTCACGTCATTAATGTACGCCACACAGACCTACACGATGTGGAGATCCAGAAAAGAATTTTGGTTATTAAGAATATAGATGACCCGGGATAAAATAACAAGACTTGACACCTGACATTTTTACTACAAGATACACCTGAACTCCTCAATTCCCATACAACATCAATACTTCCATTGTGTACGCATGTCTTCTTGAGCAATGCAAGTTCAAGGTCTCGAAACAAGCAACTGTCTCTGGAGAGGTAAATACCATCATTAACATTTTTGATATAACTAGTTGGCTTCATAGCCGGTGTAGGGGGCCATCTCAATCAAAAAACACGTGACCTCTTTCTCATTCACCTCACTTGCCCATTTCATTGGTGTTGCCTGTATTTAAACCTTTTACGGTCATCTTTTGGGCTCCATCTTCCAATCCAAATACTATATTGAACGTCGAAATCACCTTCTGCAGAAGATTCAGAGCAGTATCACCCTTTCTCTTTTGCAAGAAAATAATTTTTATTTATTAAAAAACATTGATTATAAGCTTAACACAAAAACAGAAAAGAAATAATAGTAACTTGGTCCCAGACATCTACCATTATACCCACAATGATCGGCCATAATATTACTATCCATAATAGGAAGGAATATTTGCCTGTTTATATAACACATCGAATAGTAGGCCACAAATTGAGAAAAAATTTACACCTACTTAAAATTTTCAAGTAACTTGCACGGAACCTAATTAAGGACAAATTGACAACTCCAAATCAAACAACATCACCGTCCTTATTGTATTAATCTAATGCTACTCTTCTGACCAAAGAAGAGGCAGAACAATAGTGGTTTCCTAGCACACACAAACGTGCGGTTCAGTCCTTCGCTTCACTCTGGCACTCTGCTAACTTCCAGCTCACAATGATGTGGTAGAACTGAAAAACTGAGACTAGTCTCAGTTCTCATCACAATAAATCCTCATATCTAAGAATATATTTAATGTAGTCGTTTAGATAAATTAATGATCCATTATAATTAAAAATTTTGAGTCGAATATACGATTTTAATTTTCATTATATTTCAAATATATATATATATATTTGTAGTATAATGTCGTTGAATATGTCACGTAATTATTTAGTGTTAGGTCAACATAGCACTTTCTTTTTTCTTTTTCCTTTTTCCTTTTTCTCTTCTGTGGTATAGAATATGTCACAATTCAGTTCAGATTTTCTCAACTTGAGACACAAGTATTGCTAACAACCATCAAAAGTCAAGCGATGACGGGAAAAAAAAAAGCATCAAAGGTCAAGCTTTATTAATTAAGTCCTCATATAATTGAACTAAAAAATAATTATGTTGACCAGAATATTCTTTTTAAAATCTAAATTTGTGTATATAGAACGGAAGGACCATATCTGCAAGTTTTTGCAGTTGCATTTTGATACCGTTTTCAGACTTAAAATTTTCGCTTGTAGATTATGGCGAGGAACTAAGCAAGATTAACTGGATTCACTACAGAGTTACATATTTTGTCATACAGCACCGCATTTCAATGCACACTTCGAATTTGAGATTTTTAATTACAATAAGTCGTTATCTGACCATTTCAATCAACCTCAGGGGTCCGTTTGAGTCTAAGGTATAGAATATGTCATATTTCCGTTGAGGTTTTCTCAATTTGAGACACAACTATTGCTAACAACCATAAAAAGACAAGCTTTATTAATTAAACCCTCATAATTAGACTAAAACATAATTAATTATCTTGACCAAATTGTTCTTTCCCAAAATTTTAGCTTCCTCGTCATGCCGACAAAAGAAAATTTAAATTCTAAATTTGTGTATATAGCATACAAAGACCATATCTGCAAGTTTCTGGAATAACATTGTGATATTGTTTCCAGAAGCAAGTGAAGGCTTTTGCTAGTAGTTTAGTATGATGAGGAACTGAGTTTAAGTAAGATTATATCTCCTACGTACAAAATTACACATCTCGTGGAGTAGTAGCGTGTTCTAACACATGCTCCAACGAGTAATAAAAAAAAAGAGAAGGACCCTGATTTCCGGTTTTGAACCCGACGTGAATCGAACACGCAACCTTCTGATCTGGAGTCAGACGCGCTACCATTGCGCCACGGATCCTCGATATCTTTTGCAGCTTAACTCAAATATATCACAACAAGGTCTCTAGAAATTATTTTCCTTCCAATTAACGTGATCAAGAACGGTCCACTATAACAGTACAGACTATAGCTGCTACTAATTCCAATTTTTTTGGAAAATATATGTGTATTACCTCAATATTTTTAGCGTTTGTTGAAAAATTTATTAGTGATATATTCTCACAAAAATAAAATTTTAAATCCACTCCTAAATGTCATGTCGTATGATTTTTTTGAAGAGCTAGCTTTATTAAGGAAACGGTCATTCCAATTCCAAATTATGATTTCGTTCATGAGTTACAAATTCTGAGAAAACAAACTTTACAACTTCAATGTTTTCTGTTCTTTAACCTGACTTAGCCTGTGTTTATGAGCTCGAATAACAGTTCTGAGTGCAAATATTTGTTAAAAGGTGTGTCTGGGTTTTCGAGTGAAACATATTTATCGAAGTAAACATGTGTGTAGATTAATTGACCAATTTTGACTTTAAACTCAGTAAAAAAAAAAAAAAAAACCTTTGACTTTGAACGACTCCTGAATTTACAATTTCTTGATCAAGCTCTCATGGCGCTCCACCTTCTTTCGGAAGTCAGGGGCTAGCCACGTGTGGCTGCCCTTCATATGTTGATGTTAAATATATTCCAGGCCTCCTTTCAAACCACAAAAAAAAAAAAAAAAAAAAAAAGAGGAGAAAAAAATTATTAATCCGACAGTCGGATAATTTGCCTGTGTCACATTTCATCTATGTTTCATACGTGTAGTACTCATATTTATACTCATACTCGGTCACTTCGACAGCCGAACGGAGGAATGTTTCAAAAACCATTAATATGATTTTTATTTGGCATTTCATCAACTCTCAGTCTGCTTCATACATATACTTAGGAGGTACTCATTTTGAAGTTATATTATTTTTTTGTCGAAATCCTTAAAAAAGGTGGTCTCGCGCTCTTAATTATTATTTACCTACCTACATAAGTCTAGCGCTCTTCATTATTATTTACCTACCCGCCTATGTAGGTTTCGATTAAAGTATCCATTTTAGCCACGAAGTACATGTCTTAACTGGTCACCAACTAGCCATTACATAGCTGCTACGATACTTAGAAGGTGACACTATTACAATTTGCAGTCGTGTAAATTAATATTACGCCATCCCATTATGTGCTGCTGGAAATAGCACCACCAAGTTGCTAAGAATCTACCAACTCTAGGGATCTTATTTATTATTAGTGTAATGCCCCGTATCCTATGTTTGACTAAACTATTTTTCTTAATTTGGGTTAAGGGCTAGGAATTTATTTTTGTTAGATTAGATCCTTGATAAATATTCAGCCTAGCCCAATAAATTTAGTTCTAACCCAGAATGGTCTAGGAAATATATAATACTGGTAGACTCTTAATATCTTTATGTCCAAAACGGAAAACATATTGGGCAACACTCAAGTGTTCCTAAGGAAATTAGAGAAATCTCAAAGTTTAGATTTAATTATCTAAGAGGCAAGTGGAATCGATCCTCATTTTCGAAAACTCTATGTATTTATGTCCCTATTATGACTATGTTATACAGAACTATCGAAGTTACCTTATTTTAGAAAATATATTGTGCATGTTTTGAAATTTTTGACATAATTTTGTGTATCACATGTTTTGAGTTGGTCTATCGTAAAGAGATTTAGGTTTCAATTTGAATTGATTCGTATGAAAAACTTAGAAAAAAACTATCTTTGTTTTATTTGAAATTTTGCTTTGCAATGTTTTCGTAAGAGTTGTGCTTGCTTTTTAAGGCTCTAAAATTCAAAATAAACTTAGTAAGTAGTTCTTTTGCATATTTGAAATTTATCAAATAAATGATTTTAAAAAATTTGAAATAAAATCTTGAGACTAAATTTAAGTATGATTTCAAGAGACTTCACGAAAATATTTGACGCTTGAGATTCATTTTGTGCATTACGTGACTATAGAACATATTTTTGAACTTTTTGATACTTGAGATTTTGAAAGGACTGTGAATATATGACATTTCTTGGTGATGAATAAATGTCATGAGATTTTGAAAAGACTGTGAATATATGATCCTTTCTTGGCGAGGGATAAATGTCATGAGACTTTAAAAGGACTGTGAATATATGACCCTTTCTTGGCGGGGGATAAATGTCATGAGACTTTGATAGGAGTGTGAATATATCACCCTTCTGACTGTGAATATATCACCCTTCTAGTGGGAGATAAATGCTATAAGACTTTGAAAGGATTGTAAATATATGACCCTTCATGGCGCGAGATAAATGCCACTAACTCTGATTCTATAGCTGAGGATAAATGTCAACACTTCTCACTCTATGACGGAGGATAAATGCCAAATATTTTGACTCTATAACGGAGGATAAATGTCTACTTAGACTTGGGTATTGGATTCGTTTGACTATGATTTCTAATGTTATGAATTCTTGACATATGAATTTAGTTTGGTATGAATTTTTATGTTTCTAGGCATGAAATATCATGACTTTCGCATGAACTCCATTATTTTCGAATCTATGATGTTTATGAACTATGATAATATGACTATTTGACATATACGACTACTTAAGGGTCCTGAGATATTTTATTGGGATCGTCATTTACTGAGATTTGTGTCTCATTTTTGTAAAAATTATTTTATTTGTAGAATGTGATAATAGACCTTGGCTATTACTTGGGACAAAGGTTGCCTCGACAAGAAATTGAGTAGGATATTCAGATTTCTTAGATGTGAATAATTTATTTATTTCGTGTAGACATTAGATTATCATTATGTACTTTGGTTTAAGACTCTGTATTTTGGGTATTTTATTATTAAATTTGGAGATTTAGTTCCGCTGTGTTTTATTTAGTTTAGATGCTCTGATGGTTGTCACCTATTTATTATTGTGATTTTAGATATACGTAAGTTTAGCGTCTTGCACATTTAAAAAAAACATTACTTCTTAATTTGCAACAATTACGTTTCCTAAAATCCGCCTAAGCGAATTTTAGGAGACGTGACCATTAGACTGCCATCATGGTAGGAATATTATATCCTTGCAACATTGTAGTATTGGTCCTTCCCTTCCAAACTAAGGCTTTGTTTCACTAACCGTGAAATTTTAACTTCTACGGTATAGAGCTTTTAGCATTTGAACTTTTAACTTTTAAAGTATAGAGCTTTCAACATTATAATTTTAGTTAAAAGTGTTGTTCAATAAAAATCGTTGATTGTTTGGCTTATGTTTGGTAATGTTGGGCTTTTAAAATTTTTGATGACAATATAATTTTAAAAATATAGAGAGGTATATTTGGAAAAAAAATATATATATATATATATATATATATATATATATATATATATATATAGCTTCCCGCATTATGTAAAAATAACTTCGCAATAGTTTTTTTTTTTTTTTAAATAATAATTTAGAGCTTCTTTTTAAAAAAAATATTTTTTAGTTTCAACTTTTACCTAAAAACACTTTAAAAAATGGGTCAAATAAATTAGTTTCAACTTCTTAACTCACAAAAAGCGCTTTTAAGAATCTTATTTATTACAAAAAAAAGAAGATAATAAAATAGAAATAATAATAAGAATCTTATTTCGCTCTTTCTTTTGTCAATTTGAGTTATTGTAGAAAGTTTAATATTCTTCTTTTCAATTTTAGTGGAAAGTTCTAGTGAAATAAGAGATCGAATATAATATCAAGTGAATATTTGAAGATTTCAAAAGATTAGTAAAAAAGAATATTGCTATCAAAATAATTAAACTTAACCGAACCAAACCAGGCAATTATTAAATTTTAAGGTTTCATCCTAAAACTAATTAATATTGGGTGGAGTAGCCTAAGATCTCATATACTAGTCTTGAATGTCATGATTTATCCATGTGGGACAATTAGATACTCTAACACTTCTTTTCAACTGTGATTCATGATTATTTGATTGACGTGGTAGAGGAAGAAGGAAATTCAGAAGAGTTGCACAACAAAGTTAATTGTTGAAGGTGTAGTTAATGAATGATTTGGTAAAAAGGTAATAAATTTGAGAGTTGAATACTAAAGTCAATAACTAACTCACGAATGGGTGGCGGTGGATAGTAACATAAAACCAAGCCCAACTCTAATACCATACTAGGGGATTATGATCATCTCCTCACTAAAAATCATTTTAACCTTTTAACATTGTATCATAACCATTCATTTGAATTTCAAATTACAAACATTAGAGAGAAAATGATTTTGTTAAATGAATGAATGACTAAGATGCAATATTAGAAAGTTATAACAAACTTCTAGTTAGGAAATGATCCAAATCCCATACTAGGTACCCTAATGCTTTATTTTAAAATTAATTAGTTTTAGTAGTTAGAGTAGCTTATGGTCTTATATACTTTTAGATGAGATGATATATTAATAGTGATCTTATTTCACTAAATGGGTTTAACTATATAGATCTTGACATTTCAAATAATATGGATAAATTCGACGTGTTTATATTGATTGTTGGTTACTTAATAATATTCTCCTTTTTTTTATCTGATTTTGGGACCAATAATGTTAAAAATAAAACTTCTAACACGTGTTCCATTGATACGACTGAAAATTCAATGGTGTATTGTCTAGTAACACCCTAAAACATTATGTGGCTTGTCCAATCTTATCACACCTCACCAAATTTGACGATCTTGATGCAATTACTAGTCTCCTTGTGCTGCTATTGCAATTTACTCCCTACAGTAACAACTACCCATTTTAGGCTGCTAGCAGAAATTGGATTGTTGACTAATTGTTTACTTGCATGTCACGGCTGCTCTGATTTTCACCGGTCTTAAAATTGAAATAGATGGATAACGACTTGTTAAATCATGAACTGCTTGCTAATCTTAGCAAATAACACTCACCAATGCTCTCTTTGTCAAAGGATGTCGTTACAAGAGAAACCGGTGGTGTTAGTTGTGTGATGCATTTGTGATGAAGTAATTTCAACCATAATTACACACTTTCACTTCATTCTCAATTTATGCCATGGAAATCCATTTCCGAATCTCACCCTCTGCTAATTTTCCACATTGCTAATACTCTTCAAATTTGTTGTAGTATTTACAAAAGCTATCACAAAAAGTATTAAATATTGTTGTTATTATTGTTTGAAACCGTTGCAGTTAGGAAAACGCTTATCCATGTAGTCTTTAAAGAAATACTCTTAAAAAACCATTAGTTGCAATAGTTTTTTATGTTATGCTACTATTTATTTCTAAAACACGAGAGCGGATTCAAGCGTTGATAAACAATTGCTTATAGTCATATGTAACAACTTTTAACCTTAATTTTAGGAACGGCAGGGGCGGAACCAGTATTTTAAAATTGGGAGGGATAAGATTCAAATAAGAACATTGATGACAAGGGAAAAAAAAAATAGGAGGGCCGCTAATTTATTTTTTAACGATACTATATTGAAAAAAAAAAATCTTGGGGGGCCAGACCCCTGCTGGCCCCGGTCTAGCTCCACCCCTGAGCAACGGTTTTTAAGTATTGCAATATATAAAATGTGTGGCAGCATTAATATTAATGCTTGAACAACTTATCAACAAACTGAAGAGTTTATTTTATCCCTTCTCGTATCTCTGATATTATCTTTTCTATCTCTCAATTTATTTTGGAACTGACCCAATATAATATATATATATATATATATATAATATAGATATATATATATTTCGAGTCACCAGTTTTAACTTAATTTTAATAATTAGACCCACATTTATAATTCCTATTAATTTTGAGTGTGTGAAAACTCCCTCACAACTGAACTGGGTATAGAGCTGCTCATTTGACTAAAAGAATGTACCAAGGAAAATGCTATACCAATATTACTTTATTTCCGCAAAATATATGAAAGGAATGGTTGCCACATATGGTGAAAGATGATAACGAAAGTGACAGACATTGATGACGACAACAAATTTTGGATCAAACAATGATGTCTTAAACTAAGTTCCAGGATAGAGACTTTTCCATTAACAAAAACCTTGACAAGACATCTTTTTTTTTTTTTTTTGACTTTATATATGATAATTATAATCTTAATAATGAGATAAAATGTACGAGTATTTAATAACAAATTAGAGTATATTTAATAACAAATTAGAGTATATACTTCTTGGCCTACCTCATGGGGTGTGGGAGTAATTGTATGAGTGAGTTTTTCGTCTTTTTACTAAAAAAAAAAGGTCAATTGTATAAAAGTTTATATTTTTTTGTGCGTAGATTCAGGAGAAGAGAATTTTCATTATAATTTTTATCTGTACAAAAGATTGTAGCCATTATTGAGTGGGTATATGCTTCCTCCTTAGATTTGATTAGTATTATATATGTGACATTTTTCGTTTAGATGAAAATGAAAATTCTAGGGAAGCTTATGCTTATTTCCCCTTAACTTTTGAGAAAGTCACACTTGATATTTTTCAATTCTCGATAGTTTAATTCTATGTCACTATTAATTCAAGTGTTCATTTCAATTTATTTATTTAACTACTTCCGGATTCGCCAAGAAGCAGAAAAGAAGGGAAAATAGAGGAAAGAATTAAAAAAAATGAACTTCTCTTGTCTCGATAGAAAAAAAAAAAAAAGGAAGTTGAAATGATATGAAACAAAGTGTGGTCATTTGCAATGTTAGTGGCTTTGATATTGGCTTATTGTTTATTTTCCTTCCAATTTCTCTCTTATTTCCAAAAGCATATTCCCATTGAACCTATTAGTAAGAAAAGCAATTAAATGACAAAAAATAAATAATTTCTTGAGGTTGAGGTCACAGATATAGTTAGCATAGTAGTGCAAAAAGGAAAGTCATCTATTATTCTATTTTACCCTCTATAGGAATTGTATTTTCAATAATTTCGAACTTAGAGTAGGAGTTTAAATATACATATTCTTGGGGGAAGTAAGAACAATTTAGGGAAGAATCGTTTTTTTAGAGGTTATATATTAATGTTTTTTTCATGACAAGAAACTTCTCTTGAGAAACTCTTTAGGTTCGCATTAGGTGTTCGGGACACATAACGCGTTTTCGAAGAAGAATAATGCAATTTAATTAAGCATAAGATCTACTAGTATTAATCCAAAGTCTCTAAACAACCAATGACAGAGCCATTGTTAGTGAGTAGGGGCTGAATCTTTTTTGAAAATCTATGTATATTTAAAGTATTTTTAAGGTGAAACGTTAATTTAACCCCCATTAAAAATATATTTATATATATAAATATTATATATATTTTATAATTTTAACCCTCACTCAACATAAATCTTAAATCTTGTCTTTTGAGTACTTTATTTCAACAGAAAGTGAATGCAAGGGCCTAATCGTACTTGATAGATCTTCAATAGTTGTAGATTATTAAGGCCTCAAAGGTAAAATAGTTAATGTGGTCCTCCAGAAAATTCACATGATGAAAGATTGGTCATATTGGTCCTCAATGGGTAGTTTAGTGACAAACAAGGAGAAGTAATATTTGTCAAGTTTAAGTTTAAAATTTCTTAACTACTTATTAGGTTCACACTCTTGACTGACGTGGAACATGTGTTAGAGCGCACCGCTTCATCCGTGAATTTACCACTTTGCTAGACCTAAACGGTGATTGAGTTTTATCAACTGGGTTTCACGTTAACAAAAAAAAAGAAAAAGAAAAAAAGATTGCCCATATTGTTGTGGTGTCAACTTCTTGACAAAATGAGCCATGTAGAGAAAAGGTGTTACTGCCCTGCGCCCACACACTATCAATGGAAGGTAAAGGTCAATGCACGACACAATGTTGAATTCATCGACATTCCAATGCTTTTTTTTATTTTATGCTTTGACACGTGAAGAAAGATGCAAAAATACATATTCCAAGTGGACTCCATGGTCTTTACCAAAAACAAAAAAAGAAAAAAAAAGAAAAAAAAAAAAAAAGTGGACTCCATGGTCAATGCCTCAAAGAGAAGGAAACCTCTTTTTGCAAAGTAAGTCACGAGTAAATTTCCTTGATGGGAAATCTATCTATTCATTCCTTTATAAAAGTAAGACTCGTAAGACTCGACAAAGTAATATTGAGTTTCAAGTATCCCACATTCTTTCCCTATCATATATGAATGGACAGTCACGGAATCACGATCCTATAGTGAAGGGGGAAAAAAATGAGTTTTTTTTTATTATCTAATTGAGGTCTGCACAATTATATTTGACTCTACCAATGTGAATGGGTTGAATAATTGTTAATTACGGAATTTATTTATACCTGTGTCCACGAATCAACAAAATCAATTTACTAATGAAATGGAGAAAGAGATTATAATATTTCTATAACGGAAGAAGAGATAATCTCCCAAAACTTATGCTCTCTCCCTCTCAAGTTACAATATAATGTGACTGCAATATTGTAAAATTACTCTTTCTGTCTCTCTCATCCAACTGCAAAAGAAGATGAGATTATTTATAGAGGAAAACTAGTAATAATCTACCATCATTAGGATTTTTCCTTTTGTACCCTTATTGGACTTGTCTTTCTAATAAGCCAATAAAAATATGAGTTACTTTTTAGGCAAAATTGTACAAATGGTCCCTATCGTTTCTCTAAAATTTTAAATTTATTTCTATTGTTTAAAATTAGTCAATTTAGTTCTTACTGTTTTTCTAAAAATTTCAAATCTGTCCCTACTATTCAAAAATAGTCAATTTAGACTCTTTTGTTTTCTAAAAAAAAATTCAATTTAGTCACATTTTTTTTTGAACATTAAGGACTAATTTGAATATTTTTTTAAAAAAAATAATATGGACTAATTTTTAATTTTTTAAAATAATAATAAATATTAAATTAGCTAATTTTGAACAATAGAGATGTATTTAAATTTTTTAAGAAAATAATAGGGACTACATTGACTAATTTTGAACAATATAGACGAATTTACAATTTTAAGAAAATAATAGGAACCATTTGTGCAATTTTCAATTACTTTTCAATAATGTCCATGTCAAGAATTTCAGGTATGCGAACATGAGTTTTGGATCATCTCCTCTACTTATTCTCTCATCTATTAGTTGAGGTGCATTATAAGCCATGAGATTTTGTATTTTTAAATTTCAACCATTAATTTGAATTTTCAATTTTGAAAACGATGGTTAAAATAAATTTGAAATGAATGATTGAAATTTAAAAATACGAAATCTCATGACTTACAATGCACGTCATCTAATAGATGAGAGTATAAATGGAGGCAATGATCCAAACCCCACAAACGCGACTACTTTTATAGATCTAAAAATAATATTCTTTAATCTCAATTTTACTTACCCAAAATAACTAACTTAAATTACTACTTAAACTTATGATATTAACTTCTACTCCACAATCTTTATGTATTTCTTACTCCAATGTTGGAAATCGCACTTTCAATAAAGCAAGCAAAGCTCCTAAAGATCTCGAAGTTGTCTCCTCTATTTGTTTTCACCTTTTGTCCTTCTACTTTGGTGATTAACAATCTTGATGCTTCAAATGAAATGCTTGCTTCTTTCCTTCAACAAAGAACAAATGAAAGCATATTGTTCATTCACGTTATACATTGTTGAAACTTTTCTCAAATTAACTGTTTTTTTTTTCTTGTATTCCTTCATTGCACCATGTCCTCCCATGAATCCACCTTTACTTGAATCCTACAGATGCCTATACACCTCTTTTTGTCTTCGGATATTAGACTATAAAGTGAGACATGACAAGTGAGTGGTTAAGAAGCGAATCTTGTCAGTTTGAGAAATATATAATTTGGTTATTTATTTTGAGTAAGTGAATTTAAGATTTAATGAAATTGTAATTACGTTTTTTGATTAATGGAGTTGCATTTCAATGACCCAAAAAGAAAATTTTTAAATTTAAGATGGTTATTTTTAAGTCTGCAATAATAGTTTCGCTTGAAGGCACCAAGTTCTTAACCTATAGTGTGTGTGACAAAAATATTTTACCCTAAATTTAAGATTTAAAACGATTATTTTTAAGTGTACGATACTAGTCTTACTTATAAGTACCAAGT
The DNA here is from genome assembly GCA_037974665.1 of Ehretia macrophylla. Taxonomy (NCBI): domain Eukaryota; kingdom Viridiplantae; phylum Streptophyta; class Magnoliopsida; order Boraginales; family Ehretiaceae; genus Ehretia; species Ehretia macrophylla. The sequence continues at coordinate 897,001 of CM075782.1, forward strand.
TCTTGACCTAGAGTGAGACAAATACATTTTACCCCAAATTTAATATTGGGTAAATTTTACAAATGGGCCACAATATTTATATATTTTTTCAATTTCATCATCATTGCCCTAAAAGTGACGTACTTAATCTCTAAAAATTGAAAAAGATTTGATTTAGTACCCAATATTTACATTTTTTTTTTAAAATTATTCTATTATTTCAAAAGTGGCGCGCTTAGTCTCCAAAGTTTTTTAAAAAAATTCAATTTAATCCCTTTTCTAAAATTTCAATTTGTGACATGTCCATGAAACTTTGGAGACTAAATTAAAGAAAATGAAAATATTGGGTCTAAATTGAAATTCTTTACAAACTTTGAAGACTAAATTTTCACTTTTAAAACAATAAGGATGAAAATTAAAAAAAAAAAGAATAAACATTAGAGACCAAGCGCGTCACATTTGATACAATAGGGACAAAATTATAAAAAAAAATATAAACATTAGAGACTATTTGTGAAATTTGCTCTTTAAGATTCAAGACAATTATTTTTGAACCTTCAATAACAGTGTCGCTAGCCAGCATCAAGTTCTTGACCTTGAATGTAACAAACATTTTATACAATTTGTTGATCGAATCATAACAATTGCAACATGAATTATTCGTTTTACTAATTACGTTCACACGTCATTAAAAAAATAGTTGCATTATACAGTGAGCACCTATAATTGTCTAATTACAGTGATCAACCAATGAAGTCTTTATCTTTATCAGACCACTTTTTTACTTTCAATTGACCTTTTTTGTCTTTATGGAAACTATCATACTTTAAAATGTTTCCATTCACGGTACGATCTCTGACTTTGTCAATGGACTAGTCAGAAATTGTAAAGAACTTACAACTTGATTCCTTGGCTGTTTGCTAAAACTTTGCTAGTGCGATTATTGGTCCCTACACATATATTTTGATGTTGAGTGACACACTTGCCTCCATTCTTTTTAACCATTTCCAATGGACAAATCTAGTCCATCAATGCCTTAAACTAATGAGAGGCATCGTACGTTTTATTGGATCTAGATGTACTATGGAGTCCATGATCAAATGTACAAATCTTGGTCAATTGTATTAATCATACATAGTAATCCACATATAAAATAATCGGTAATATTTATCGAAAGGTAAATTAATAAACATACTATTTAGTCAATATTAGCTAAGTTATTCTTTTGGATGATATACGATTGAGCAAATCTCTATAACTCTATTGCCCTTACTAGGTAGAGATAAAATGGGTGTAAAATTTAAGCGGTGTTGTGCATTCTTTTTTTTTTTTTTCATATTTACATATGTTTTTTGACTAATGAAAATCTCTTGTTTATCTAACAAAAAAAAAAAAAAGAGGCAAAAAATTTCCTAAATTGATTATTGAATAATTTTCGACTTCAACCTTCCTTGTAATAAGAAAAAAAATATATTTTAATTATTTTTCCTTTTTTTAGTCCTTAGCTTGCTAAATTTCACCCCCGTGAAGAAGCAAAACTTCACAAGAGAAATAGATAAGAAATTGTTCAACTCCATGAAATGAAGAAAATGATGGTTCCATGTCTGTTTTTCTTTTAAAGTTTTTGTTCCATGGTGTATTAAGTCATATCCTAATCGATAGGACCAAAATAACGAATTTGACGATAATACTAATAATTATTGAGAGCCTATCTCTACTTTATTTGACTCTTTTTTTTATGATGGAAAATTTCCATGAAATTCTGTCACTTTCACAACAAGGTGTGGAAAACTTCCATAAAAATTCTTTCAACTTCACACCAAGGTGTTAAGAACACCTGGGACAATGCCTGTCCAAAAAAAGTATGATTTAGGTAGTCAGATATAAAATTTATGGAGAGTGGTTAAAGAAAAATAATATCAAGATTAATTCAAATTCGAAATATGAACAAATATCTCATTTATGTCCTAAATATATTTTATTGTTTTTCAAAAGAGGATAGTTTATAAGACCAAGGGACCACATGTACACACCCACACTTCAAATTTGAGCATTTATCTCCATCAATATACTACAATTAGAAAACAAATAGTAGAATAAAATATTTGTATCCACCTAGTACTTAAATCAATTAAAAATAATAATAAAAAAGAGAAAGGAACACAAAAGTATGGAAAGAAGAATATGCTTGCATCTAATGCGTCACCTTGGTAATCACAAGGAAAGCACCAAGACATTTCCAACACTAATTATTTTAATCCCATCAAGATTTACTTAACCATACTCAAAAATTGAATCGAATAGTTAAATAACGATCTATTATAATAAAATATTTTAAATTTGAATTACGATTTCAACATTTATTATAAAAAGAAAAAAACACTTAATTGTTTTTCATTTTGTCAAGAAAAAAGCACTTGGGTACCAAAAAAAAAAAAGAAAAGAAAAAAGCACTTAATTTTTCTTTGTCAAGAAAAAAGCACTTAATTAACTGCCTCACTCATAAAGCCTATACAGACACATCAACCACTCTCTCCTGGCCACATCAGCATTTGAATTCTGACGTGTCACTTTCCCATTCGTTCCATTGAGCACATTGCTTCCCAAAAGCCATTTCGTAGCAGAGTCAAAAACATCTTCTGATCCCGACCCCTAGCGGTACAACCACTCCATCAAAGCCACAATGACATAATTACCCCTTTCCTTGTGTAGTAAGCAAGGCATAAACCAAATTAAGTCTTGTGGCGTATTTCTTTTCCGTGCTCTCATTTCTAGCCCGTGCCACCTTCCAAATTAAGTCTTACCTCTATAGTTGAGATTAGTTTTATTGATGTTATAATGTTACTCATTCTTATTGAGAAGCACCTTCTGAATTAAGTTTACAGAGGTAAGTCGCTCTATCTAATTTCTCTGATCCCTTTTTACTATTATTATAGCGTATGACTAATATATTTTCACACGATTTAACAAATTATTCCATGATTTACCTCAATAACACGTCCAAACTATTTCAAATGATTATTTCTCATCAAATCCTCAATCAAGTGACTCCCACATTTTCTATTTGTGTCATGGTTCGCAAGGCTATCCTCTCGAGTATTTCCACACATTAATCTCAATATTATTATCTTGATTGCATACATCTTTTAATTATATTTGGTATTTCACTACACAATATTCTGAATCATATAAAAAAAGATAGGTTCTATCAAAAGCTCATTCGTGATTATTTCACAAAATTACTGACATATATTTAGTATTTTGTGTTTGTGAGTTTAAAAATGTGCTAAAACATACTAATTTATTACATATATAAATCGAGAATAATGGAAACTATTTAAACTCTAATTTAGTCTCATTTGATTAAAATTCATTTCTAAAATTTAGTTTTAATTTTGAGGTCATTAAGAGATCAAACTAATCTTGATCGAACTTATAACAAAATTCTTATTGGAGGAGCCAAAGACCATATGATCTAGCTGCATGACACTTTGAATAATAAAAAAAAAAAAATTCTTATTGGAGGAGGTTGTTTGTCTGGGCTAATGATCCTACCATAATATACTCTTACCTATAGCACCGACAATCCATCCTACTTGACTCGATCTATATAAAACATTATAATTTTCACATAAGTTTTAGAAAAAATATATCAACAACGTTATGAGATAAACAAACTGTCATAATTGTGTAACACAACAACAACAACAATAATAATAATAAAACACTCTTGATTATCCATATTCAATAATCCATTTTTACTGCATCCCCATTTATCACTAAACGATTCTCTCTTCTACTAATTTTCCTATTTTCTTGATAAGGTGTATTATGGATTGCTTGATGAGTAAGATCTAAAAGTATTAAACTTGATAGCCCCCCATAATATATACCATCTAGAAAATGAGAGAATTAGAAGGGGAAATGATCCAAACCCGTTAGGTTACTTCCACAATTCGTGTTAAGTTTTGGATGATGAAAGGTGATTTAGTCTTTTTAAAATCGATAACAAAATCTTTTTTTGGATGATTTGGGAATTCAACTAGTGGAGTTTGACCACCGGACTCTCGGGTGTAGTGATGCACTCTACAAATGCATCAAATTAGTTAAGGACGAAATTTTAAAATATTAAAAAATGTTGAATCCATAATTTCGTAGGAACGATTTTACTTCGTTATGACTGGATCATACCCGGGGGCAAAACCGGTAACAAAATCTTGCTGTGCTTTCAGGAGTGGAAATATAAACCTAATTTTTTTTTTATTGAAAACACAGAATATAAATATGATAATACTTTGGGGAGAAGGTACGCAGAAGCAAGCGAAGCGAAGCGTAGCGTTTGAAGCGTTCCCTTTATTTTGACAAAAAAAAGGCGTTCGCTTTATTATTGTGTTCGTTTTGTTTGTCTTTTGGGTATAAAATATCGAGCATAGATCTCTTCTCTTTTCGATTTTATATGGCTCTACATCTCTCTTGAGAGAGAAAACACCAACACTACACACTCTCTCTCTCACACACACACAAACACATCAAATAATCTCCTCAGTTCTGGTAAATTCTAAACCCTCGCATATACATACATATACATGTATATATATTCTATATATGTTCATTCACCTATACACACACTATGCTATATATATGAATACGCACTTTAAGTATAATTGTGTGGTGTGTGACAGTGTGGGACTGTTCTGAAGCTTCTAGATCTTTTGTTTGTGATGATTTTTTTGTTTCTTTTGGGTTTTTTTTTATTTTTTTGGGTTTTTTTGATTTTTTTTTTGGGAGGTTAGAGTTTTGAATATGCTGAATTTTGAGATGATAGGATCATGAGATTTATGTAATTTTGTGAATCTTCGTTGTTTAGGCTTTCAGCTGAATCTATTTGAATTTTTCATGAGATTTATGTGATTTTTGTGAATTTGTTGTTTACATTTTGGGGTTATTTTATTGTTTTTTTAATAGATTTTTCCATGAGATTTATGTAATTATGTGAATTTTTTGTTTACATTTTTCAGGTGAATTTTTTGGATTTCTGTATTGAATAACAGTGGAGTTTAGGGATTGGTGAATAATTTTGATGGGAAAAGGAGGGCAAAATTATGGGGGAGTGGGAGGGAAAAGTGAGGCGAAAGGTGGGGAGGTATTCGCGGCATGGGCCAAGGAAGTGAAGGAGTGTGAGGAGAAGTTTCAAGTGAGTAGAGATTACGGTTTATCAGCTGATGAGGTGTTAAAGAGGAGGCAGATCTATGGGTTGAATGAGTTGGAGAAGCACGAGGGGCCATCAATATTTAAATTGATTTTGGATCAGTTTAACGATACGTTAGTTAGGATTTTACTTGTGGCAGCAGTGATTTCTTTTGTTTTGGCTTGGTATGATGGGGACGAAGGTGGTGAGATGGAGATCACGGCGTTTGTGGAGCCTCTAGTGATATTCTTGATCTTGATTGTAAATGCCATTGTTGGAGTTTGGCAAGAGAACAATGCAGAGAAAGCGTTAGAGGCTTTGAAGGAAATTCAGTCGGAGCAGGCCACTGTGATTCGTGAGGGTAGGAAGATTTCGAATCTGCCTGCTAAGGAGCTTGTCCCTGGGGACATTGTGGGGTTGAGGGTTGGGGATAAAGTGCCGGCTGATATGAGGGTTTTGAGTTTGATTAGCTCCACTCTTCGGGTTGAGCAGGGGTCATTGACGGGAGAGAGTGAGGCTGTTAGCAAGACCACCAAGGCTGTCGCAGAGGACGTTGATATACAGGGGAAGAAATGCATGGTGTTTGCAGGGACTACTGTGGTGAATGGGAATTGTATTTGTTTGGTTACACAAACAGGGATGAATTCAGAAATAGGGAAGGTGCATTCGCAAATTCACGAGGCCTCCCAGAGTGAGGAAGATACACCGTTGAAGAAGAAGTTGAATGAATTCGGAGAAGTTCTAACTGCTATAATAGGAGTTATATGTGCTCTAGTTTGGCTGATCAATGTGAAATACTTCCTCTCCTGGGAGATTGTTGATGGGTGGCCAAGGAATTTTAAGTTTTCATTTGAGAAATGTACTTACTATTTCGAGATTGCTGTTGCATTGGCAGTTGCTGCCATTCCTGAAGGTCTTCCTGCAGTAATTACTACTTGCTTGGCTCTTGGCACTCGTAAGATGGCTGCAAAGAATGCTCTTGTCCGCAAGTTGCCTAGTGTGGAAACTCTTGGTTGTACAACTGTGATTTGTTCTGATAAAACGGGAACATTGACAACCAATCAGATGGCAGTAATAAAGCTTGTTGCTATGGGAGCAACAGCAAGTAGTCTTCGGTCCTTCAATGTGGAAGGGACCACATACGATCCTAAGGATGGAGCAATACAAGACTGGCCAGCAGGTCGAATGGATACTAATCTTCAGATGATTGCGAAGATTGCTGCTTTGTGCAATGATGCTGGCGTTGAAAAATCTGGGCTGCATTATGTTGCCAGTGGAATGTCAACTGAGGCGGCATTAAAGGTAAAACTGCTTTGTCATGATTATTATGAGTTAAATATTACTTCCTGATTTGCAAATTCAATCCTTGCATTTGTTATATGACATGCATTGTGAGTGAGGGAAGATACATATGAGAGTTTTATACGTGTTATTCAATTCATTTAGCTTCCAATTTCTAAATACTAGAATCAGGTTTTAGGCATTCTAGACATAAAGAATGCCCTAGCTCAGGGGATCTAGTAAAATGATGGAATAAATGTTTCTTCATTTAGTGTATCATATTATCACTTCAGTTGTATATCCTTGTAAAGATTTTAGTTTGTTTGTTGAAACATTTTCTTTATTGGCTGCCTAAAAATATGGTTTGTCAATCATAATTGAGAAGTAAAGTCTATTAATGTGATTTGAACTTTTTAGGTTTTGGTTGAGAAAATGGGACTTCCTAATGGAGTAGACTCTGGTTCGTTTTCGGGTAACAACGATCCACTACGTAAGTTACTGTTATACCTAATATCTGTCTTGTTTGCGTATCACCAGTTGTTGTACATCCTGATGGTGTTACTAAATAGAATTCGTCACAGGTTGCTCCCACACATGGAGTAAAATGGAACAGCGGATTGCTACTCTTGAGTTTGATCGTGACAGGAAATCTATGGGTGTTTTTGTGAGTTCCAGCTCGGGCAGAAAATCATTGCTTGTGAAGGTGCGGTCTTTAGATTTTATGGAATCATATTTGGCCATCAATTTTTTCATGATGACTAGTGGAAATTGCAGTTGCAAGTGCTAGTGTCATTTTATTCATTAGATATGCATAAATTGTTGATACTAGAATTATAATTGAAGAGTGTGGAGATATCACCCACTTGTTATAACATTATATATCCTCCTCCCTTGCTTCGTGTTTTATGCTTTGGGAAAGCTTTCCTTCTGATATCCATTTGTTTTATAGTATATCCTTAATTTTTCTCCATTTCTCTGTTTCTCCTTATTTCCTTTGGATTGGGGGAAGTGGCCTTGAGGAGGGGAGTACTGTTGGTATACATACTGACTTGGGTTCTTCATTTTGTCAGGGTGCAGTAGAAAATGTGTTGGAAAGAAGCTCCTTCGTTCAATTGTCTGATGGTTCTGTTGTGCAACTTGATCAAAATTCAAGGGATAGAATTTTGCGAAGCCTCGATGAAATGTCCTCAAGTGCATTACGTGTTCTGGGTTTTGCATTCAAGGAGGATCTTCCTGAATTTGCTACATATAATGGTGATGAAGACCATCCAGCTCATGAACTCTTACTGAATCCTGCTAATTACCCTTCAATTGAGAGCAAACTAATTTTCGTTGGCTTGGTTGGATTAAGAGTGAGTGAACAACTTTATTTTTCATCATGCACTTGTCCTAATATCCATGATATTCTGAATTTCTAGTAAATGCCAGGAAGATCCTTGCTAAACTGTTTCCCTGTATTATGTGCTCTGAAGGATCCCCCTCGGAAAGAGGTACGCGAAGCCATTGAGGATTGCAGAGCAGCTGGCATTCGGGTTATGGTGATCACTGGTGACAACAAGAACACAGCAGAAGCCATTTGTCGAGAAATAGGTGTTTTTGGGCCTGATGAGGACATTGACTCACAAAGCTTGACGGGGAGAGACTTCATGCTTCTCCATGATAAAAAAACACATCTGAGGCAAAGTGGTGGACTTCTTTTCTCTAGGGCTGAACCCAGGCACAAACAGGAGATAGTGAGGCTGCTCAAAGAAGATGGTGAGGTAGTTGCAATGACAGGAGATGGAGTAAATGATGCTCCAGCCTTGAAATTGGCTGATATTGGAATTGCAATGGGAATTGCGGGAACTGAGGTAAACTATTATAGCATTCAACCTTTGGAGTTCATCGACATAATTCTCCTACATAGCCCACTTCTGCTCCTTGTATTGCCACTAACTTTAATAACTGGTAGTTGGTTCTGCATCAAAGATCAATCTATGAAATGATTACATCAAGCTTGAATGTCGTGTTTATTTTTTTGTTTGATAAGTATAGTTCTACGAATGAAGTCCTTCTTAAATGTCTGAGCTTTTGACTTTTTTAATCTTCTGTGAGTATCATTCTGTCATATGCACGTGCATACTTATTGGGGTATCTTTTGGTAGTTTTTTTTTTTATCTTTCTTTTGGAGTCGGTTGTTCAAAGAATTTGTTTTATCTCCATGATATGCTTCATATGCTAAATATGGGTTCAATTGCCCTTATCCCAAATAAGTAAAAAAGAGAATAACCTAATTAATTTGTTTACTTGTGATTTCAGTTTCCTCTGTAACTTTACCATTTAAATATTTTTCATGTTTTACTTTTTCCCCAGGTTGCAAAAGAAGCTTCGGACATGGTTCTGGCGGATGACAATTTCGGCACCATTGTTGCTGCAGTTGGTGAAGGCAGATCGATTTACAACAATATGAAAGCCTTTATTAGGTTTAATTATCTTCCCTCTTGTTCTGACTTCTGATTGCCTTTTTACCTTTGTTCCTTCACAAAATAAGAATTTTTGAATTTTATCCATCTCGTATGAGGTTCTGTGATGTTTCTCAGCACCACAAATAAAATAGGCAATCAAAGGAAAAAGAAAGAGGAGGACCAAAACCAGAGAGCAACATCCTTATATGCAACTCGTTAATCTGATGTTTACATTGCAGTTCCTATAAGAATCATACCTAAGTTTTTCTCCTCATGGTGCAGATACATGATCTCCTCAAATATTGGTGAGGTTGCTTCAATTTTTCTGACAGCTGCTTTAGGAATTCCAGAAGGTCTGATCCCAGTTCAGCTTCTGTGGGTCAACCTTGTCACTGATGGTCCCCCAGCAACAGCTTTGGGATTCAATCCACCAGACAAAGACATCATGAAGAAACCACCAAGAAGAAGCGATGATTCATTAATCAGCGCTTGGATTTTATTCCGCTATCTCGTACGCGTTCCTTTTACCTTCTGGGTTTACCCCTTCCACCTTCTCCTGCAGAACCACTTTTTTTGGGGATTGCGATGATATTCCTGTGTTTGCCTTGAATGCTAACCCTGAGTTGCTAATGCAGGTGATTGGACTGTATGTTGGTATAGCCACTGTGGGGATATTTATCATCTGGTACACGCACCATTCATTCTTTGGTATTGATCTCAGTGGAGATGGCCACAGCCTTGTCACCTATTCCCAGCTTGCTAACTGGGGTCAGTGCAGTACCTGGAGCAATTTTACAGCGTCGCCTTTTACAGCCGGGGATCAAGTATTCAGTTTCGACCAGAATCCATGTGACTACTTCCAGACTGGAAAAATCAAAGCCATGACTCTCTCTCTCTCCGTATTAGTTGCCATCGAGATGTTTAACTCCCTTAATGCCCTCTCAGAGGACGGGAGTCTTTTAACAATGCCTCCTTGGGTCAACCCTTGGCTACTTCTGGCAATGTCAGTTTCATTTGGCCTGCACTTCTTGATCCTTTACGTTCCGTTCCTTGCTCAAGTATTTGGCATTGTACCTCTAAGTCTGAACGAGTGGTTATTGGTGCTGGCCGTTGCCTTCCCAGTCATATTAATTGATGAGGTACTAAAGTTTATTGGTCGGTGTACAAGTGGAGTTCAAACATCTTCAAGGAGATTATCCAAGCAAAAAGCCGATTGAAGAACAAAATAATCGTCACTAGTCGGAAAGCACTGATTCTCACGACACACCATAAATGGGAAAAAAGCTGCATGCTGCTCGGTCCTTGTTCTTTGATCCGTTCCATTTATCCTCAAAACTGTGAGGGGTTGATTTGTTCGTATTATTGGACCTAGACAATTTAGTTTAGTCTTCATTATACGCGGATCAGCATTTTAGTTTTGGCTGGTCTTAAAACGCTCAAAAAGAAATGGAATCATTTCGAGTGAAGTTCTTTAACTGTGTATTTGTTGGTTGCTTCAAATTTTATTGCATATGATGAATAGGTTTAAACTTTTGCTGATGGTTTCTCTGGTTTTATGTTAGCTTAGCAAGGTCTTTCACCCTTATTAGTAAGTCATTCTTTTTCTACTTATCTTTCTATCTATATTTTGAAGATAAGCCGAAGGATAATTGTCTAATATTGGTATGGATATGTTAAGAGACAGATTTGTGGTGATACTGACAGAAATGAGACCGTAGATATTTGGGCTTTGCCCTACTATTTCTATGGGGACTTTGAAGTTAATGATCAGACAAACCTCTACTAGCAGTGAGGGGTGCCGAACTGGTGATCTCTGGGGAGTATATTTAAGGTCTGACTTGTTGAGTTATGCTTAAAGGAATAGTATCAAATAGATTTTATATAATTTTTTTTTTTTTGGGTCAGTATTTTATATAATTGATTTCACCTAATGGAGAAAAGAGGTTTGGTTTGTTTTGGTTTGATTTAGTTTACTTTTTTGTAGTTCTTTGAATTATGTTATTAGCAAAAAGTTCTTTGAATGATGTTGGTTTTGGTTTGGTTTGATTTATTTTTGTGTAGTTATTTGAAGGGAAAATAGTTCATATAGTTACCATTGTTTTCCATTGTCCCAAAGTAATCTCTATTGTTTTTGTTTGAGTTGACTCAAACTAGTCCCTAATATTTTTTAAAAAGTCCTTAGTTAGTTAGTTCCTACTGTTAAATTAAACACCAAATTTAAAAGCAAAATATTTTATTTTATTTTTTCTTAAAATATCTTTCTATATTTTTAATATGATAACGTTGGACAGATCTGGTGATCATTTGCGCTTGGGCGTGACATTCGGGTCTTACAAACGGAAAACTACTAAAAACGCTAAGACTAACCAAAATGTCTGGACAGTTGGGCCTTTTTTATTTTTTTAATATAATATATATTGTATAATGACTAAACTAACCCCTCAATTGAAAGATGATGAGCACGGATAATAGTCTACTTTACCATAAAAGTAAAATTACATTGTTGACCTTTTCATGTTTTACGAGAACAATACCAAAGCCTCAAGCAACAATCAAATCAACGTCTTTCACACCAGCAAAAGAACTGTTCATCTTCTCCTTGCCAACAACTGTCACAAACGATTTAGAAAAAAAAAAAAACTATCTCAAAGGCCTCTCATCTCTCTAATCTTCTAGGGTTTTTTCAACTGTTCATCTTTGCCATTAATAATCAGAAACATCCATAATCTTCTCTTGTCTTCCAGGTTGGTCGCTCATCTTCGTCTTTGATTTGATCTCTGTCATCGCCGCTGCCATCTCCATCACCTGTAAGTTTTTTATTTTCATCTTCATCTTTGTTGTTTATTGTTTGCTTTGGTTTGCTATAAACATCAGCATTATCGACGAAGAGATGACTAATTCCTATTCCCTTTTGAAATAGGAACAACCTTTTTCTTGATTAAACTACTTATTTTCTATCAAAAGTTATCACCAATTTTCATTGAATGTTTTGTGCTTGAAATACATTCTGGATGCAAAAAGAGTTCTCTGTTGGTCACTATGTCTCTTGCTATTATAGGGTTAAAGTCATATGATCTAATATTTATGTATATGATTTTTTTTATGGGGTTAAATTAATTTTTTTGCATAAAAATACTTTTAAAATACATTTATTTTTAACAAAATTTTAGATTAAGTAAAAGTTATAACCCTGCTCGTTGTAAAGTAGCTATATCTTTATCTTTCTTTGGTTAAACGTGCTTCATCCCCACCAAAAAAAAAAAGATTACATGTATGCTAAAAGCTAGGCGATAAAGCAACAATTTTATCTTCTAACACAGTACCATGGAACTACAATTTTTGATGTGATCAATTACTTGATTTGCATTTTTGTCCTATATGCAGTTCTGCGAAGACAGAAGCAATGCAATGCAATGCTTTTGATAGAATTGACATTAATTTGTAGTATATCTGAATGAAAAAACATGAGTGCATCTTTCTGCACAGATCGGCATTAATTTGTGGGATAGCTGAATGAAGAAGCTTGCCTTATTGTTAAAGTAGACTCTTGTTATGATACGAGTTGATTTAAAAGTAGTAAGCGTTATTTATGTAATAATAGGAAGTATTTGTGGCTTTTCACAATAAGCCAGATGCTGAACACAAAGAATTCGTTTTACTTAAACAAGTTACTTTGCTTCTTCCACTTATGGTACTACCTTTTATGATCTTGTCTTGAAGATCTTCTTTTAACATAGGGCAATTTTGATTATTAGGCCATAGGAATGTAACTAACCTCTGTGATAAAAGATCACTTTTCTTTAGTTGATTCTTGAATAGGTTTTGACTGGTGGATCGTATTCAATTTGTATGATTTATCCCTTATTTAGCTACGTACTTCATCATGCTCCATCGTGCAATTTTAAGAATCGATTTAGAATGACTGGAAGAGATTATATGTATGCTTAAAGCTAGGCGATAGAGCAGCAAACATAATTATGGCCTCCATGGCTCCCAAGCATCACTCATAGTTTGCAATCACTGAGCTTGGATACTCTTGTTGAAGTTTGATGACGATAGATTTTAGGATTAGTTCCAAAATTTTTGTTCAATGTGACTAGAAAACAATTGAGAGACAGAACCGATTCACATAATGGCAAGAGTAGAATGCAAAAGAAAGTTTATTTATCTTGATTATTTGAAAGCTTGCATCTCTCAGTATATATCTTTGTGTTTGGGAGATATGTGTATCTTTTATTCTTCATTTGTACTTCATCATTTACATCATTAATGTGTCTTGAAATTATTTAGTTCTAGAAAGAATGGCACTAAGAAAAATATTTAAAACTCTTTGAAGACAATATTTGTAGTTGACATATGAAAATTGGTATATGTGCATCCTATATTTGTTGTTTAGAACTTGATATATGTAATCTGAAAAAAAAAAATATTATGATTTTAGCAACAATGGTGATAACAAGAAGAAGTGCATCTTTAGGAGAGACAGGTCCTAGTTCATCTTCATCCAAGAAGAAGAGAAGGATAGTAACTGAGCCTAGTTTGAAGATAGTAAAGAGGCCAACAAATGCTTTCGAATTCTATATGTAAGTGTTGTATGTCGTTTACATTACTCATGAACTATGTTAGCAAATATTAATTGAGATTTGTCATTATTTTGTAGGAACGAGCGATACAAGGAATTGAAAGAAGAAGTACCAACATTGGAGATAGATGACAAAGTAAGGAGAGTAATTGGTCGGGAATGGCGTGAGCTGAAGCTGAACCAGAAAGTTCAATATGAAAACATGGGTAAGAAAAAATCTGATGAATATCGAAAAAAAAAGGAAACAACTCATGGACAATAGCAAAAAGGTAATCCGAAATTAATCACAACGTAGTTTTTTTCCTATTAAAAATGATCTGAAATTTATATCGTTCCTTATAATCTGGTGTTGTAGGATAATTTACAAACCCGATTATCCTTGCTAAAGATTGTTGAATTAAACAATAGTCTTTCTGAGGAACAAAAAATTGATGTTGAAAGTATTGGGTTTGGGGGCTTGTTGCAATTGAAATGCACCGTTTTGAAGCATCCCTTATGTAGGTGGCTAGTGGATAATTTTAATCCTGGTTCAAGTACGTTAGAGATCCATGGGCATGAAGTAAAGTTAACTAGCGCCGATGTAGGGAGAATATTTGGTTTGCCCAGTGGAGGACAACCTGTAGTTTGTAAGGGCCCGGACAATGAAATTGATGAATTATGTAAAATGTTTGAGGTTTTTAAATCACTTATATCATTGGGCAAGTTGAGTAATAAGATTACGGAATGCAAGAGCGCTAGGCCAGAATTTAAAGCAATGTACTGTATATTTGTTTTAGGATATTTGTTATGCCTGATAACAGATTTCGCAGTGAAAAAGGAGATGTTGCACGCGGTGAAAAATGTTGATGCAATTTCACAGTTCAATTGGTCAAAATTTGTGTTAGACTTATTAACAGATGAAATACAGTGTTCAAGACATTTGGAACAAAATTACATTGGTGGTTGTCTATTTCTTTTGGTGGTAAGAGAATTATACTATCTCGTGAGTTTGATTTGTATTTAAGTAATTACTAATATGATAGTAGTTACTTGTATTAACTTGTTCAATTTTGTCATGCAGATTTTCTTCTTTGAAAAATTCAATCCTGCTCATGAGAGACACTCTCCCCATAATCTTCACCCTTGTGTTGCCTTTTGGACCAACAAAAATGTAAATAGAAGGTTAAAGCAATATGAAAGGTATGGAGGCTATGAGTGCGAGCGATCTATTTCTCTAGTTTCTGAAACGGGTGAAAGTGGTGATACAAAAGTTGGAATAAAAGATAGGTTGTTATTGGTTGAGAACAAAGTTGATGGGTTGACAGAAGAGGTGAAAGAAATGAAAAATATGTTTAAAGCTTTGTTGAACAAGGTTGAAAACATTGAGCGTATTTTGTTAAGAGCAGTTGTTGTAGAGAATGATGGTAATGATGGTGACGATGGGGGTCACAGTGATGAGTTGGATGATGAGGATGATACGCATGATGAGATTGGCGAGGATGATGGTGATTATGGTGATGACGATGTTGATGGTGATGATGATGATGATGATGATGATTATGGTAATAATGCTGATGATGGATATGATTATGATCAAGGTAATGATTCTAATGATGGTAATGATGATGGAGTTGACAAGGATGGTGATTTAGGGGTGATTTGGTGTTTGAAGGTGACAAAGATAATAGTGAAAAAGCGTATGAAGCTGTTAAAGATGGAGAAGTTCATGTAACAACTATTGGTGATGAAAAGCAACCTGTTCAATGTGAGGAATCTACCTCGTGCAATTCTTCTTTTAACATGGGTAATGCAGCAAGTCAGTCCAATCCGAATCTTCGTAGGTGTTTGTTTCGAATCAACAATGATGCCAAGTTAAAAGATGCTAAGAATGTTAATGTTACTTTAATTGAGGTGGGAAGTAAGACAGAAGGAAGTACTGAAGTACCAGAACATATGAAGTTGGAATTGGATTATAGGGAGGATGATAAAAAGTTGTTGTCATTTTTATTTTCATCCAATCTGCCTCCTGAGTAAGTTCTATATACTACAACATTTTTTTATACTACTGGGTGATTTGTACATTTCAGCCAATGCAATGATATGGTTTTTTACTTTAATGTCATAGGGAAGTTGTTGTAAGCGACAAAATGGGGCACCTTACAAGGAAGCAAATCCGTGGCCTTGAACCCATGAAGTTTTTAACTGGAAGTGTAGGTGTTTTATGAGACCTTTTATATACTTTTCATTAATCTCTTCACATTTACGAACATATTTATTGATATTTTATCCATATTTAATCATTTTGTTTCAGATTATAGATACGGTGGCATGGTATTTGACATACAATGCGCGTTTGAAGGATTTTAAACTACCAAAGTGGTATTTGCCTACACTCGTCTCGGTATGTTAGCTTTATTTGAAGGTTGTACTAAATTTACTTATAATACCATAAACTAATTTAATTAATGGTGAGATGTTATTGGTTGTAGCAACATATCTTGTCTAAAAATCAGCCCACTTGCGAAAAAATGAAAAGCAATTTTTTTGACAACAAATTCGCAGGATCATTATGTGATTGCCAGGAGATAATTCTTGTTTTTATTTTTATTCCATCTTTTGCTTTAATGATGTCTTTAACATGTAGTTATATACTTATTATGTTACTGTGATTTGTATGTATTTTTGTAGATTTACATACCAATTAATCATGGGCAAAGTCATTAGTATTTGTGTGTCATTGACTTTCTCAATCAATCCATCAAGACATGTGATACATTTACGAAACCTAACACTGAAAGATCGATTGATTATGATGTTGGACGTGTGGTAAATTTTATTGGATTAAGTTATTTTCTATTGTACTACTTACTGTACATTGTGGTGTTGATTTTTTGGGTTCATTACTTTTAAATTTCAGATTACATATATGGACAATATGTTCAAAGAGTCGTACGGGCTTACATATAACAGGATGTCAAGTATAACCACATTCCGACGTGAACGGCCTGCATGGATCCCACGACAGGACAATGGTTGGGATTGCGGATTGTATGTTTGCTTGCTTATGGAGTCATACGAGAGTGTATGTTTATTGACGACACATGAAGGAGAAAAAGAACGAGAATGATTGGCTATAATGCTTTGGCGACATCCTTGCAGCTATGAAAATCCGAAAAATATGTTGAAGTAGGAGATTAACTGACAATTGACCACATTTTTGGCAAAATCTTTGGATATATAGCGATCAATTTTTTGGTATTGTAAGTAAATAGGTCAAGTGGGCACAACTCTATTGTAAAGTCTTTTCATTTACATGTATGATCACTTTTGACCATTGAAATGACTGTGTAAAGATTGCAAATTTCACATTTTCGTTTGGGTTATTTTGAAGGTCTAATATGATATTATTTATGAAAATGATTGATTTTTAGTATGTGAAGTGGGTAATTGCTCTGAATTGGAATTGATTTGAGTTGGGTTTGGATGGTGTGTTGAATTATTTTATAATAGTAATGGCTTTGTATCTACTGTGTTAAGGAAAAAAAGTTTATTTTTTGGCTTGTTAATATTTTTTTCTCTTGTTTCTTTGTTGAACAAGAAAAATAATTGAGAGGGTAAATGTGATTTTTCCTGTTATAACTATGGAAATATTTGGCTTATGGGAAACTGCTGCTTGCAGCATTTAGACATGATAAGAAATTTTGTAAACTAGCATAATGTTCATATTTATTTATGGGGCCATACGAATAAATTGCCTCAGTGATAAAGTTTTGCAATGGAGGAAGCAGTTTGGGCATAAGGCATAAGGCATTCGAATATTGTCCCTTTTTTTTCGGGCGTTGAGAGAGCAAAACTTTTAGTAGGGCTGAGACCTTTCCGACCTTGTAACTTGTTTGACTAGAGCATCATCCACGCACAAAATTACATAATTTTAATTCCAGGTCAAAATGTGTTTGCATTAAGCAACGTTTTGGTTACATCATTGAAAGCAAAATATTAACAACCAATATTACAACTTATTATACTATCATTTCAAGTTCAACACAATAAGTAGTATCAACATAAATATATTACCAAAACAACAAAATCTAAGCAACCTAAGCATGTTTTTCATAGAATCAACATCTTGGCTATTAAGTCGAGTGGGGTATGTGACCTCATCACTATCACATTCATCTAACTCCATTGTACTACTATCACCAGTAAGAGGAACAACAAGCTCTCCAGTTCTGCCCCAAGATATACATTTTGGGTCGCACCAACGGAAAAAGTCGCATGGATGGCATTTATAGTATAACCACCC
This sequence comes from Ehretia macrophylla, assembly GCA_037974665.1. Classification (NCBI taxonomy): domain Eukaryota; kingdom Viridiplantae; phylum Streptophyta; class Magnoliopsida; order Boraginales; family Ehretiaceae; genus Ehretia; species Ehretia macrophylla. The sequence continues at coordinate 914,757 of CM075782.1, forward strand.
AATCGACTCCTTCTTCTCATCCTGCACAACAAGGATATCCATTGTCCTCTTGCAAAAAGGACATCTTTTGGTTGTGTATCGCAAATCAATCAACATGCCCCTTGAATTCCTATATCCACCCCTTGAATTCCTATGTCGGCTTATTGTTGACATGATTCCTGTTACAAGCCAAAAGACACGTGTAACTACAAAGTCAACCAAAAAAATTTGCATATTAGACATTTTTACAGTCGGGATTTCTAGCGTATAAATAAGTTTTACCAAAAAAATAAAAATTACATACCTTTGAATGACTTGTAACATGTGATGAGTAGAAAATTATAACGTTGCAATAGATCTAATGTGATTATATTTATCATTAATTTCTTATTATACAAAAATATATAAATTAAATACAAGAACTGAACCCCAATCTTGATTAAAAAGAACACTTAAAAATGCATGAAAATACTGATAACAACGCAAGTGCAAGAAGAACACTAGAAATGTAATGTCAGCCACATTTTTTTTTTTTTTTAGTATGATCAAATCTCCTTAGCAATATTTTGGCTACAAAAATTGGTATTGATGATTTTTTTTAGGTCAAGAAATCAACAAACAAGAATATCAGTTTTAAGGTCAAGATCAGTGGGGTATATTCTAGGCAAAAAAAAAACACATGCTCAACCAACACTAAAAAATCATGAAAAAGAAATACTAAAAAAGAGGACATGATCCGGCTATAGAGCTACACATTTGAGCACTTAGACCAAAAGGAGTAAACAAAAAACATAAAAGGAAATGGAACTACAACAACTGGATCTATACGATATATGAGATAAATGAGCTGAAAAAACAAACAAACCCAACACTTATTAAGTTAACCTTTGTAGAGTATATTCATAAATAAGCAAAAAAAAATCCATAAGGTCAACCAAGAAATTGATAGTTTGAACAAAAATGTAAAATAAAAAGTAAAAAAGAAAAAGAAAAAGATATACACTCACCGAGACGAGAAAACCACAACCACTTTACTAGCAAGCTTTTCACGGAGGATTAATCAAACTCTAAATCAGGACCACAATGATAGCACAAAAAAGAAAAACTTTTTAAGAGAGAGAGAGAAAGAAGAAAAAAAGGATGAAGAAGGAGAGAGAAATTAGATTAAAAAGATGTAAGTTTCCAAGAAGAAAAGCTTGCTACTGGTACGTTGGGATTGGAGAGAGAAGATAATAATATGTCTAAATAGACTAAAATAACCTTTACTTTTCAATTTCAACACGTTAGTGAAAAAGTTATATTGTAATTGTGTGAAAGAAGCATTTAATGTACTGAGTATGTCCTGTCATTTCATCAATGCAGCAAATCGCAAAATATCTGGCCATATCGTGCGCGTCAAAAATTCAAAAATAAAAAACCAAAATCGTTAACAAAATAATTACGAATAAATTTCTATAAATCACCTGATTATTGATCAATTGGGTCGGAAAATTGGCATATGAAATGACGAACTAGATGAAGCATTATCACCGTGCGCGGTAAAAAATTGACTCATAACGAAATTACCGGTATCTCCATATCGTAGTGATATATTATCATAACCATACCCGAACAAGTTAATACTGCTATTCTTATGCCTCAAATTTGGCATTATGGATTGAGTAGGATTATCGTTCAAGCCGTAGTATGTTGAATTAGTATCCTTTGGTGCATGATTGTGTTCTTTACGACACGTATTTGCTTGATGTCCAATATTCCTACAAAAACACGTCACGTTTTTCATTATAATAAAATTGAATATATTTTATTAATTCAATAAATAATATCACCAACCCGCATTTCCTATAACGTTTTGGTGCACGTTGTTTTTGACTATTTTTATCCCTTGTCCCTTTTGGTTTGGCAATTTTAGGATCTAAAACTTCAAATTCCACAGGTTGGGACGATTCCGCATGATTTCCATCAGTATTATCCTTCAACAGCCATAAATCCTTTGCACTAGTAGTTAGTTTTGCGATGCCATCAACGACTTATGTATATCCTTGCAGTGTCATCTTCGCGTAGTATCCCATTTCATTACACCTCGAGATTATATAACCGTGTTGGGCCATCTCAATTTCGGTAGTCGTGCCGGATGACAAATTCTTATCACGGAAGTCCTGACTAATAACAGCTGTCCAACGTGGGTTGATACAAGATGGTGGGATATGCGTCAGTCCTTCGCACTTGATCACGTATACAATGTGCTTACATACCATTCCGGACGATTCAAATATTAAACAATCGCAACTAATGAGTAGGCCATCCCGATTAAATAACACTTTACGAAACAACCCTTTGTTATTATAATCGGCTACCACATATGTGCGATCACTACCATTGACGTGGGAGATAACATGCTCGTGCCAAAGCATAGATTGCAACTGAATTTGTTTTTGGATCTTCTTGAAAATTGCTCGCGTAAACACACTGGCAGCATGATGCTCAAGTTCTACCAACGAGGTTCTCAACACCGACTTCGTATAGTTTGTCAACACTTCTTGCCTAACATTGTTAATTCGGAGGCGTTCCAATCCTCTGTGGTAATCCCTAACGAAGTCTATCAGCTTCCTATTGCTCGCAAGAAACTTATTCAAGAATGCATTCATACCCTCGCAACGTTGAGTACTCTTGACTAGTGCAAAAAATTGACCTTGAAGGTATGCTTCAGACCACATGTGTCTCCTTTCGTACACATCTACAATCCACTTGTGATTCTCAATGCCGTGATGAACTACCATTTTCCTCCACTCAAATTCAAATTCCTCAATAGAACACTTAAGAGACATCAATTTACTAAAAGTTTCCCCGAAATTATCAATATGCACATTTGAGGTTGCATTACGTCCAAGATGCCAACGACAAAGCCTGTGTTTCGCATTTGGAAAGACAATGGCGATAGCTGCTTGCGTTGACTTGTCTCCGTCGGTAACCACCGACAATGGTATCTTGTTGTTCATCGCAAACATAAAAGTATTGAGCACCCATACATAGGACTCTATGCTCTCATTTTTAATCAATGCAGCACCAAAAATGCATGTGTTGCGATGATTGTTTGCCTTAGCTAAGATGACTAAAGGAAACTTGTACGAATTGGTCTTATAGGTTGCATCAAATATCAATACATCCCCGAATACTGCGTACTCCTCCCTAGACCTTCCATCAGTCCAAAACAATTTATCAAGCCGGTTATCGTCATCAACTGTGTACTCAAAAAAGAACATTGGATCTCATTTGGACTTCCCGTATAGGTACGCAAGCGCAATGTTAGCATCCCCATCGATGATTTCTTTTTGGCGATCCCGATACATTTTGTTGTACAAGTCTGGCCTAGTGAAACCCACGTTCTCGTATCCTACGGAACTGTAGTTAAAGAAATCCATTACTTTACTAGGATTTATACCGGCATGATGCATAGAATGTGCTGTATTTATATGCCCATCATCAACGTGTCTGTGTGAACGTAACTCTGGAACACCATATTTGGGTACAAGTTCATGGTTATGCTCGTCAACAAAAGTAGTTACTATGTAACGCATGGTTGCTCTATCAAGCTTTATACGAAGTTTTGCACTACATTCATATCTGGTCAATGCACGGTGTTCCCGTTGTCTACCAGGCATTTCCAATAATTCTTTCCTTCGCAACTCTTGACAAGAACAAACAAACTTACAATTCGTTACTACTTTTGTAACTGGATGTTTTTGTACAGTGTCTTTCCTAATACTGAATCCTTTCACACGTGCATAGCTATTGTAGAAATCATATGCCTCTTCTACAGACCCAAATGTCATCTTACAAAATCTACATTGCTAAAATCGCCATCCATCTTGTATATCTACAATAATTAGCATTCATTTTAGTAATGTCTTCTTTATAAACAAAAAAATCTAGACTATAAATTATGGAGAAATTCTAAATATATTCTAAAGATTAGTTTACAGAATATATATTATACAAATTTATAATATTACTGCAAAAAAAAATCAAACAGACTATATCTTACACTAATAAGTAAATGCATGGACAAAATAATTTTTCTAATGCAAGTACATAAATACATACAATTGCAACTACACATTAGTAAGAACCAACAACATATCCAGATAGAAAACTTATATATATTACGAAATAAAAAATAAAAATAAAAACTCTATACTTACCTGATATATTAAATACGACTTTTTTTTTTATCTATCAACTAATTTACGAAATAAAATAGAATAGGATACTATAAAATAAATATTACGAAAGAAGTCAACGAACTATCAACATATACGTACAAAATAAATTAAATACTAACAAATAGTAAGAAAGAAACAAATAAACAAACTCCTAATACTTACAAAAAAAATTAAATACAATTTTTTTCTATCTAAAAACTAACCTGATATTCTTTCCTTCTTCTTCCTTTCTCTTTGACTAAACTGGCTATTACAATTCGTGAATTTTAAAGTATTGAATGGTTAGATGTATTAACATTCCGATGCATTAATTTTTTTATTGCATTTAACGCAATTTAATTTGACTTGATGTTTATCTAATAGAGGTAGTTACGTTGACATTTAATTTAATTGGATAATTACGCATTGTAATATTTGTCTCCGGATATTAAAACTGAAACAACAAATAAACATACTACATGTATTATTCTTTACAAACCATTTCATATTTCAGACGCATAAAAATTTCATTTGCATTTAACACAATTTAATTTGATGTGATGTTTATCTAGTGGTTGTAGTTATATTTGAAATTTAATTTGATTGGACATTATGCATTGTAATGCTTGTCTACGGATATTGAAATTTAAACAACAGATAAACATGCCCCATATACTATTCATTACAAACCATTTCATATTTATAATACATTAAAATTTCTTTTTGCATTTAACACAATTTAATTTGATTTGATGTTTGTATAATGGTAGTAGTTACGTTAAAATTTAATTGGACTAGACAATTACGCATTATAATAATTTTCTACGGATATTGAAACTTAAGCAACAGATAAACATAACACATATACAAAAAATAACTAACCATTTCAGACTTAAACTTTGGGCGGGATTATTTTATGTTGGAGATAAATTGACTTTGGTTGCATTTAATGTTGCAGAGGACTACTTTAGTCTTTTGACACTTATTTTGTCTTTATGCATATTAGTATTCAGTCCATTTTAGTAATTATGCATAGTTAGTTGGGGTAAAATGATAAAAATGTCCAATTTTAATAATGACACTAAGTCAATTCAATGGGTCCCATCGCAATTCCATAAATTCTGTATTTATAAGACAAAGGATAATTAGGTAAAGTCACATTTAATGAAAGCTTTCTAATATCAACCACTACGTCGATGTAACACGCATTTATTGGATCATTGCATGACTATCCTACACTTTAGCGTTTTTAATAGTTTCCCCAAACAATATAAATCCCTACAAATATAAGAAACCCCACTCCTTGACCACCGAACCAAGTGATGGAATTCTTCGACCTAAACATCCCCTACTCCACCAAAAAAGCCTCCTCCACCACACGTATTCACCTGGCAGCCAAAGCCATGGAACTCGGCTACGGCGGCGTAGCCTACAATCACACCATCAAAGGCGTCATGTCTCAATCCCACAGCTGTTCCATCCCACTCTTCTCTCTCTCTTCCTTTCAAAAACTCTCTCCTCCTCATCTCTCTTCCTCTTCCGCCATATTCCACCGCCAGCTCCTAAACGTCGCCGTTTCCTCCCCCTTCCGTCAGTACACTCGCCTCACTGTCATCCTCGACAGCCCCTCTCAAGCCGCCGCTCTCAACACCGGTAACCCTGTTCTTAAGACATATGATCTCGTCGCCGTTTGTCCCGTCAATCAGAATGCTTTCGAACACGCTTGTCAAAACGCTCAGGTTTTGTTTATATTTCTATTCTTATTCTCTAATATATGTATCTTTGACATGCTAGAGAATTAGTTCATTATGCTGTTATACCTCGCGCTCTAATGATTGTACCTAGTTCGCTATGTAGAATAAGCTTCCTGTCGTTTTCCTTTTCTCATTCAATATACACACACATACATACATAGATACATATATTTATATTCAAACAAAGTGCAACGATTATAGTAGCTTATGTGTGCGCGCGCGCGCATTGACATGCTAGAGAATTAGTTCATCATGTGTTGTACCTCATGCTCTAATGGTTGTACCTTGTTCCGGATGTAGAATAAGCTTCCAGTAGTTTTTCTTTTCTTATTCAATGTATATATATATATATATATATATAACATCGAGAACAAGGTGAAGTCATTACAGCACAATGTGCAACAGCATAATGAAACTAATTCTCTAGCATATCAATGTATATATATATATACAACAGCATTATGGACTAATCCTCTAGCATATCAATATACGTATTTGGATCTAAGTGGGTATGTATATATTGATATGCTAGGGAATTAATCCGTAATGCTGTTGTACCTCGTGCTGTGATGCTTGTACTTTGTTTGAGGATAAAGAATAATGTTATATTAAATCGATCATATATATGTGTGCGTCTACGTATATTGAAATGTTAGAGAAGTTGTCTCTAATGCTGTTGTATCTGGTGCTATAATCATTGTGCTTTGATCGTGGATATAGAGTAAGCTTATGTTAAATCCATAATATGTATTTATTTGTGTCTGTGTGTGTATTGAAGTGCTGGAGAATTAGTTCGTAATACTGTTGTACCTTGGTTCTATAATCATTTTACTTCTGTTCAAGGATATAGAATAATCTTACATTAAGTCCAGAATATATATGATTTTTTGTTTTTGTGTGTGTATTGAAATGCTAGAAAAGTATTTCATAATGCTGTTGTATGTGGTGCTACAGCTATTGTACTTTCTTTGAAAGAAATAGTTTAAGATTCCAAGTAGTCCATAGTGCTGTTGTAATTTGTGCAATAATGATTGTACTTTGTTCGAAGGAAATATAATAAGCTATGATAAATTAAATTCATACACTAGAGAAGTAGTTCATAATGCTGTTGTACGTGGTGTTAAAATTGTTGCACCTTGTTTGAGGAATTAGAATAAGCTTCCGAGTAGTTCATAATGCGCTTTTTACCTAGTGCTATGACGTATATGCTGAGGCATTTAACATTGACATTGGATGTGTAGGTTGATATCATCTCTATTGACTTTTCAGACAAGTTGCCATTTAGATTGAAGCAACCAATGGTTAAAGCTGCGATTGAGGTTAGCTCTTTGTTTCATTGATTTTATCTATTCTGATTTATAATGTTAGCTCAATAGATTTTGATAATTTGACAATAATGCTTAAGATCTAGAATCAAGAAAACAATTATTCAAATGCCCTCCCTCTATAGAGGGGGTAGTTCGGTTGCAATCATATTGTAGTGGCTCTAAGTTTGTGAAACATTTAGACAGTAATACATAGATTGACTGGACATGGATCAACCCAGTCTCTTTGATTTGACCTCTCAATTTGAATCTGCAACTTGAAGACTGATGTGGAAAATGGTTTTGGATGGACTTGGAAGGACTGTGCTTATTTAGACTTGTCATGAACTGTTATCCTCCTAGTTTGCCGGAGTTAATATATAGTTTGAGATCCCTATGATTTGCCTGTTTTTAAGGGAAACTATACACTGCGTTAACTGAACTAGATGATGTCTGGTAACATGAAGTGCTGGTGGAAAATTATGCCCAGCCATCTTCTTTATGTTGGTGATTATTGCTGCATGGGAGGAATAGCTTCAAAGCCCATTCTGAATTTTGATATCTTTTATAGAAGAACAAATTGGGATGGTAAACTAGTTTACATTGCTTCTGTTGTAATTCTGTTTTATTTTATTTTTTTATTTTTTATTTTATTTATTTAAATTAGAGCCGTAAATGTCCTTTAAATTCTTGATTGTTGATAAATTCTGTGATTCCATGCAGCGTGGTGTGTATTTTGAGATTACATATTCCAACCTTGTATTAGATGCTCAAGTAAGAAGGCAAATTATCTCGAATGCGAAGGTGATCTAAGACCTGTTTGCTTTTTCTGCTTTTGTTTTTCTTCTCGTTGGGATTACAATATTTGTTCTTGCTGTTGGTATTGATATGTTAAAACAAGAATGAGGTCTTGGTATATTATAGTGAAATGCGAGTGTAATAAGGACTCTTGGAGGCCTGTCTAGTGAATGCAAGAATTTACTTTTTTATCATCAAGGCCAGTAAATCAAAATAATTAGTAGAAAATAAAGAAGCTCAAATGGTTAGGAAGAAACTCATTTCAAATCCAAATCTCCTGGTGCTCAGGCCCATGAGGAAGCAAAAAAAAGCTACCCCAACCTAAAGTTATATTCATGACCCAATCTCTGAAAGCCTCCTATTCTCCCTGTCTAGATTTACCAGACTATTGCCAACTAGCCACTTTGCTATAATCTACTTGTCAGTGTGTTCCTCATCTCATATAGATACATTTGTTTTGTATGATAGTCTTGTTGACCTAATCACAACCTGATTAGTTATTACTAGGAAATTGTTTAAAAGTTGAACATATCACATGATATTTCTTGACCATGTTGGTATTCGCCTAACTGTAAACCAACATAAATTGTCGTCTGCTTCCCCTGTTGAATTTTGCATTCCTAACATCTATATGTTGGCGTGTGTACATCTATATTTCATCTTTGGATTACTGCTTTGCCTCTTGACTTTTAGTTTGAGAGACTAACTTCCTCATTTCAGCTACTGGTTGATTGGACACGAGGAAAGAATCTTATCTTCTCTAGTGGGGCTCCTTCTTTAACTGAACTTAGAGGGCCGTATGATGTCGCAAATTTGTCATCTCTTCTTGGGCTGTCTTTTGAACGAGCTAAAGCTGCAATCTCAAAAAGTTGTAGGTACGAAAACATGCAGAATGTTCTGTTTTTAGGTGCTGTTATCTGATCTATTACAATAATCTATATCTTCCTGTATATGGCAGATCTGTGATTGCTAATGCTTTAAGGAAAAAGCATTACTACAAGGAGGCCATTAAAGTTGAAATACTACCTGCAGGTGGACAGATTAATTATAATGACTGGCTTAATTGGGATCCTATCTCTAGTGGTGAGGGTGATTTGATATTAGATGACTCGGAGAAATCTTTCTCTACCTCTGATCATGTATCTAAAACTGCAAAAGCTATTGACTTCACATCAGCTTTGAATGGACTGCCCTCACATGGTTTGCAGATTATGGATATGATACCCATAGAGAAGGCGGCACCCAAGCCTTCTGCTGTTGGTGAAAATTCGTCCGCTCCTCAGGAGCTTGCGGTGACTTGTTCTGTTTGTGAGATATCTGAACAGCCAGGCAGCTTCAGTTTCCCTTCTAAAGATCAAACCTCATTACAAAACGTGCAAACTATAGATCTTACCTTCGGCAACAGGAAATCTGAAATATCATCTTCTATCACATGTAATCTGAATAATTCCATTGATGTTGCAGAAAAAGGAAATCATGCAGTGGTTAATGAGGAACTGAAAAGTTCACAGCAAGTGGACCATACTGAAAAAGACCCCCATGATTTGAATTTGCAAAATTGCATTGGTAATAGTGAAAGAAAAATTATCTCTACGGATAATAAATCCGCTGAAACTTGCATCCAAGAGACTCAAATTGCTCCATCAGGTGACCTGTGTGCCCCTGCAGAAACTTCTACTCCTTTAAAAGATTTTGCTTACACCCCTTCCCATTCTGAAGGGTCCAGGATGTCGAATACCTTTAGTGCAGGTTTATATACCCACAGTGTCACTGTTGATGAAGTGTTGGCCGAGAGAGATAGCAGAACCATTAAAGAACTGGCGACTGCATCATGTGATGTGTCTTTACATGAAGGATTTCTGGAAAGAGAAAATTTAGTGGAAGCTGAAGATTCCCCAGTTATGATTGTTGATCAATTCCCCGTCAAGAAATGTGATGATCAGACAACAGCTGAGAATAAATATTCAGTTCCAAGGGAACCGCCTTCAGTGTTATGTGACGTGTCTATGCATGAAGGATGTGTGGAAAGGGAAAAAATAATTGAAGAAAGAGATGGTTCAGTTATCAATGCTGATGAATCACCTGTTGAGGAATCTTATGATAAGATTAAATCTGAGAATGAGTACTTAGTCGTGAAGGATGAGCCTATGGAGGAGGACAATGTGGGAAACCAAATGCTGATAGAAGATCATGCTGGAAGAAGTCATAAATTCCTGGGTGAATCGCCATCAGGTACCAGGCCGTTCTTCTATATTGTAAAAAAATCTCCTTCCTGATTTTTTTAAATGAAGCATTTCCCTTGTTGAAATTTGCTCATGATCCTGATCAAATTAGCTCCTTAAATACTCTTATTCGAATTCTCTCTCGATGTCAAATGTTTTGGTTTTCCTTTTCTCTTTCCCCTGAATATCGGCCCTGGTTTGTTGGATGAAAGTGTTTGATTTCAATATCGAAACTCATACACAATATTCTAAATGTCATTGTCATTATCTTTCCTTTCTTGCCTTTAGTGATGTTAACATTTCTGCCTTTCCGATTGTACGCAGGGAGAGGTAGAGTAAAGCGAAGGGCATCTCGTAGAATCTCTTTACTTCCTTTCAAACATTTGTTACTTCCTAGGCCTTTCAAGAAGGCTAGAAAGTTAAACCATTTATAACTGTGTAAGTTTGCTCTCTTGATGTCTTTTTGGTTGTCAGCATGTGTATCATAGTTGAGGAAATTTCATTTATTCTTTCGATCGTGTCGGTGTTCTTTATACTCCGTTACTAATTTAGACTCTGAAATCTTCAATTTTTTTGTCAAAATTTCTCCTTTTGTTGTTTACGGCTCTTTGATATTAAACTACCTAATGTAATAAGCGGACATTGTTATTCATGTGTGGAACTTCATAAATTATTATCCTAGATAATGATTTAAGACTTCCTAATGTAATTATCACTTTCAGAATCTTGGACACGTGTAAAAAGGAGGCATTTCTAATTATTGCAATAGCATAACCATAATATCGTTTTCGCAGGTTTTCTAACAATGGTAGTCTAGTGCAAGAAGCTTCCGCAACGCGCAGTGACCAAAAAAAGGTTAAACTCACTTTGAGTGTATTGTATACGACTTTACCTTATCTTGTTGCTAGAGGCTGTTTTGATGACTTGAACAAAGACAAGATCTTAATGAGGCTTATGTCTCTTTTTGTGTATATAGCATAGTTAGTTTATTTAGTGCCTGTTTCTTGACAAGTGAAGTGGGTAACCCAGCGCCGGCAGACAATAATCACCTGGCCGTCCTCCCCACTTGTAGGGGCTACCTTGTTGGCCAATATACTTGAGTTAAAGAAAATGTCTGGATTCAGATTATTGTCTCATAGTTATACTCGTATTATCGGGAATGAATTTGTTCATAATTTAAGATTCTTGCGGAAGATCAATTTGGTGAGCTGTGTGATGGAAAACCTTTCCGTACAGTCGGTTGTAACTATAACAGTACTAAGATAGCGAAATTCTTTGTCAGGAAAGTTCCGGTTTGTTATGAGCTAGGATCAAATGGTTGTGAATTATTGATATATATTTATGGAGAAATAATATAAACAGTTTATAATTGATGATTTTTTCTCGTAATGTTATAATATTATGAGAGGATTTTTATTCCATATAATCTCTTGTACATTATTTTAAGCTCTAGCTCATGATTCAGTAAACATGAGAGTCCATATGATTAGTATTAAAAGATGATAAAAAATTCACTTTTGCGATATTGAGAAGGCATTATGGCTCCTAAAGCCAAGCGTGCACTTTAAAAGATATAAAACAAGAGCAAGGAAGGGGCCATTAGCAGCCTACTTGTCTTGGTTGTTTATATTAGTCATTGTCATGAACTTTGCTTCCCAAGGTGGTGGGGGATATTTCAGACCTTTCTTTAGTGCCAATTCCTTTATGTTGGTATTACAGTTGGAGATGTTGAGGGAAGCCGGCTCTTGATAAAAATAAGTGACTTCATCATTAGATTTATGGTTTTACGTAGTGAAATGAGGCTTTGGTTTGAATTTTTTTTAATAGATGAGTGTTCGTTGTTCGTTAAATGTGCTACATAGGTTCCAAGGGCGTGATCTGATTTTTGTTAGACGGCCATTTCTTGCTAGAATATTATACAGAATTGAGAATCTTAAGGTAACAATAAAGTAGTTGTCGTGTGATATGAGTTCAAGTCGTAAAAACAATTATATAAGATAAAGTTACATAAAATAGACTCTGGTGAGTTAATCTTTCTTTGAACCTCGCATATAGTAGAAGCCTTAAATATCGGGTTTCCGTGTATCATCATATTCATTATCAAAGGGTAGCCTTTACTTTCCCTACCCCTAATCCCTAGAAGCATCCCAATCAACTTGAAACCCTAGAGAGAGAGAGAGTGCCTAGAGAACTCTGCCGAATAATTCAATAATACAAAAAAAAAAAAACTTGAAACCCTAGAGCTAATTAGCATCATATATTAGTCAGCATTGTGTCATGGTTTCTATATCGTTCCCCTCCATTTTGAAATAGTTTTTACTGTATCCACCTATTGTTTGTACTTAATGATTGTCAATTCCTTTCTTTTTGGGTTAGTTATTATCAAACAACAACAAGAGAAGTCCCATAGATTCAAGCAATGCAAAACTTTTCATAACCCACAACATACTTGAAAGAGGTCCATTTCCACTACTAAAATGATGAGTGTTAAAAGAACTTCTAATTGCTAATGGTGCTGTTATGTGTTGGTAATAGCATCTTCAATGGAGTTTTTAAAATATAATTTGAGTCTCTAAAAAGTAATAATTGAGATTTTTAAAGATCTCATAAAAAAACAAAAAGCAACACTAATAGGGTTTGTAAATTTCAAATATACATGAAATCTATCACTTTTACCATTTTTTAAGTTAAAATAGAGTACTAGTCTCCCATCTTTTAAACCAATTAATTGAGGTTTGCAATAATGCCCTGTCTGTGTCTTTGATTGAGATAGCTAGACACTGATTATTAAGCTCCACAAGAAGCTCTAGTTAGCAGAATAGTGCTATATATTTAGACTAGGTAACGTGTTGCTCTTGACCCCCGGGGAAAGAGGGTGGGGAAAATGGATCTGTTCATATTTATGATGTTACGAGTGAGTTATAATGATTCTTAATTGTTAATATAATTATGATGAAATTATGTAATTAATTACATTATCGATAACGTTATGATGTTGTAAGGTAGTCACGTGAATGAATTATTTTCTTCAAACTTGTGAACTGCTATCAGCTTACATTTTTACTGATGTTAGAGGTTCTAATTATTTCTTACAGTCAAAACTCTATAAGTTTGTAAGATAAGATCGGGGTCATAAATTTCTCAAATTAACTACTGGTACAAAAGACGGGTAATGTCGAATTATATATTATGCAAACTCTTAACATTAATCATTGCTTTCAATGATCAAGAGCTTCTTGTTTCCCCCATTGTAGAGGCCTTTAATGTAGTCGCAGGTGGTGTAGCTAATTACAATCGATATCAAAACCCTAAAAGCATGATATGATTACAAGTTATTGAATTTTCGAGAAGGGGACGACCCTCTTGACAATGGGGGGGTTGCAGTAACTATTTAAGTTCGGACGATTGTTTATCAAAGACAGTCTCAGCAAAGTCGTAAGACTACATATATATATATATATATATATATATATATATATATATATATATATATGAGGTTTGATGCTTGTCCCGTGTTGCACTTATCTTATAGTTGTTCTAATAATTTCCATTATGATCGATTATGCTGCAAAGAGATATTACGATCACTTAATTTCAGCATCAAGCACTATTAAGAACAACACATCGTAAACATTGCTAACATTGTCGTCGTCACTAGAGATTCGACACATAAAAACTTGTGGAACTCTTTTCGGGCCGGCCGGGCTCTAAGGAATCAAATTTGCAGAATATGCATCAAGAAAATTGAGCCAATTATCATCATACTCATCCTCTTCCATCTCCACATGGCCTGCTTGGCCCCGTTCATTTTGAGTCATCTTCTCGATTTCATCATTCCTTGCAAACCTCCCTCTGATGCGTGGTCTGCTATCGGCTAAAGTTTTCCTACATTCATACTGATTGATTGATTGATAGAAAATTTGATGTGAGATACGTATTTAAAACGGTAACATTTAAAAAGTTAATGATCCGTGATAACATCACTATAAAATGATAAATCAATTATATGTAAACATCATTGTAAGCAAGGGCAGGTCTATTCATGGGCAGGGAGGGCAACACCCACATACTGATTTTGAGAGCAGAATCATTAAAGAGTGAGTTGCGATTGTATTTTTGAAAATGTGTGTATTTTAAGTTGAAAAAATAATTATCCTGTATGAGTGAAAAGTTTTGTGTAATTAATTTTTATTGACCAAAAATTCTAAATCTATCCCTAATCATAAGGGTTGTCATTCAACACAACAACTTATTGGAATTTTTTTCAAAAAGAAGTTAGATGTGAGACACAACAAATTAAAGATAGAGACTAGGTACAACTAGTGGCCTAGAAGCCCCTTTTGACTCTTGGGAGCAATAATGCAAAGTATATATACGTGCTTGCATGTGTTGATACACCTACAGCACTAGAGGCGTCATAAACAAACACTCTATAAATTTTTGTCATGAAATGTCATTGTAATTTGTCAATGTCATAATCTTTACTTTCATTTTCTCTTTTCCAAATTAGAAAGGATTGATTTCTATTCATTATCTGTCACACTCTCAATCCAGCAAGTCCGAACTCACAAGTAAAAATAGTGTCATAAATTTAAAAATAATTATCTTAAACATCAAATCTATGTACCCAAAAATGTTACTCGAGTTATTAGTTATATTCATTAATAATCATATTTAAATCACTCTGCATATCATGTCTCCTATCAACGTGGGGTATTACATTAAGCTTCTACATTGCGATCATATGCATTGGGTAATATTGGTCTATATTAAGTGAACACCCCATTTAAAAGTTTAATTTCTTGAGGAGGGGTTTGATAAATTTATTTATTGTGTTCATACGGCTCCTCACATGTAGACTTCATAATATCTTTTAGTGAACTTTACTCGTGCACGTAATTTCACACAAACAGGTGGCAGTGAGTGTTGAATTCATAACATTTTGACAATTAAACCCTATAGCATATCAAGTGATATAAATCTATATTAAATCAAAAAGCAGTTATATATCATCCTGCAAATTAACTAGAGAAAACAAATGTTACATAACCTTGATTTTCTTGTTGAAATTTCTCAAGTTCCTCTTGCTTCTGTATCTCTCAATCCTCTCTCTCTTCTCCTCTGGGCTGTATCTGCAAGCTTTATTCATACTTTCAATGATACTAATCTCAATAGACAGTGGACTTTCTGACCTATGATTACGTCGCACCTGCTTCACTTCCTGCAGTCATACATGAAATAAAAAACACGTTTTCTAAAAGAATAATTTGTAGAGAAAAATGGACACGAGAAATTTTTTAAAACGTCTGAATATAAATATGTATATAACAACAGTAATAATAAGTTGGACGTCACCAATATTGAGCCGAAAGATAAATATTTGTTCAAGTAAATCTTGAATTGGATTGTGCCCACGTTGGACCACTAGAGTATAATGTTTGCATCTACTGTGTAATGCATTAAAATAAGCACTTACATATATACCATAGCTTTCAAATGGCATATTAAGCTTATGTACTGCAGAAATAACACTTTTCGTCATACAATATCAGGTAAGAATTTTTTTATAACAATGTAATATTATGAACGGAATTCAATAATTGTAAACTATTTATATTATTTTATGTTAATTGTATCACTAATTTACATTAGTTGAATCTAACTAGCTCATAATATCATAAAGTTATAAGTAAAATTCTACCCGACAAAAGTGAGCGAATAAGCATGTCGTGAAAGAATATTACTCTCTTTTGTATCATCGCCATTCAAGTAAACTCAGCCCAAGAGTTTTTACTTATACTAAAGTTAATTTGATACACGAAATTCTTGTTATACCAAATTTTAAAATGGTGGGACCACCATGAGGTAGAACGCAGTCATTGCATTGGTAAAAGTTGAATTGTGACAAAAATAGAATCGCATCTCACTTTGATCAAACTTATAGCTTACACCATGAAGTTACGCAGGCAATACACATGCACAGACACAAAGAGAAACAAGACTGCATACACTCCTGAAGAAAATAAAATTCCTCGCTAACAGTTTAAGCATTTAAATGACGTGGTAATTTAATTTAGTATTAAAATTTAGGTTATAGAGTTTAAGTCTCATTAAAAAAATTAAAACTGTTCACAAGCGAGACTAAAAAATAATCATGCCTCCCCTTTAGGGATCGTGTCGAAGACAATAAGACCCATATCTAACAGTTTAAACTTTTAAACGAGAATGAACAAAAACATTGTCACCTGCAAATCACCAGCGCTGTAGACCTTCCTAACTGAACTAGTCTCCGAGTCTGCAGCATACGCAGTTGGAGATGAAACAAGTGGAGAAAACCCTTCAAATACATTCTTTTGAAGTGAGACAACAGTTATGCTCCTCTGAAGAAAACTTGGATCATTTGTTCCATAAGTACTTGTAAGCGAGCTTGTAGAACCACCATAGCAGCTGCTACATCCACTAGGACTATAACATAGCTCTGGCTTCATTGCTGCAGAAATCGAATGATGATCATGCTCGTTATTGGTAATGGCCGCCATAGATGAATAAGGTAAGCTAGCTAAATAGTCGTCAACATTGTTCATGGTATAAACATAGGCAAGTTCATTGTTATGTCCGTACATGGCGTCTGGTGTGTGTGTTTTTGTAGAGGTTTTGATAGGTTTTTTGCAGAGGTGTTTTTAGTGTGTGTTGTGCGTGCGAGGGAAGAGTGGCTTATGGAAAACACAAGAATGAGAGAGAGATGGAAGTTTTGTGGTAAATTTGATTGATAAAATTGTGTGTATTTGCACACACTACTTAAAGAGGTTGGACAAGCTGGCTGGTGATGTGGAAGATGACGTCATTTTCATGGGGGAGGGAGTTGACTTGGCTTTTTCACTTCTGACCTAGACTATACTTTGGTCTGCCTGCACTACCATTGGGTCCATGATGTTTGTGTGTTGTGGGGAGGGGGAGGGATTTGGATCTCCCAACTAGAAAAATTCAATGATGAAATCGATTTTTGAAATTGACAATGATCATTAGAAAGTTTTTTTTTTATAATATATTGAAATTCTAGTTATCTGAATAATAGACATACAATTTTATTGAGCAATACTAATTATTGATATTGAAAAAGTTATTTTTTTTGTTTTTATTTTTGTGCTAGTTCATGATTTAATTGAGTCGTACATATGGTCTAGTATAAATACTGTTCAAAGTATTTTATTATAATTTTATAAACGATTCACTACCATTGAACGTATCATTTAATTTGGAGGGCTTGGAGACAGTTGGGAGGGAGGGAGCAAAGTCGTAAAATATAACTCGTCCCTTTAATCTACAATATGCTAAGCATGCATACGAGTTAGATGAAATCCCCCCAATGGTTTCATATATTAATTCCACGATAATATTGCACCCCTCTACCCTATCATTTAGTGATATATTAAAGATATCTGTCATCTTCAGTTAGAATACAAATAAAGAAGAATTTGATGAAAACACTCAAAATGAAATCTAATAGAATAAACACTCAAACGAGGTGACATGACCACCGCCTACTCTAGCAAAAGCTATATGCATCAAATTAATGAAGGTCACTGCCCCGAGAGGATCAGAAAGTCATAGTTTCTTTGTGTTGATCTTTCCAATTTCGCTCTCTTTCTTCTTTGGGACTTAAGCCTACTTAGTGCGATAAAACTTTCGGTTTAGTTAGTCAGTTTGTTACCCAATTGTTGAGCTACTTAGACAATCGGTCAATTTTCTAGTCCTCTAGAGCAGTAATAAGATGCACTTTCGGTGTGGCCCTATGTATGTATGTTTCTATTTGCAGTTAGTCTAAAAATCTGGTTCCATAGACACCAATATTCTTACCCAACTTGCATTTTTGACAAGAAATGTATGAAATACCCCACCACTAAGGAGAAAAAAGAGTGTGATAGATAGTGGCATAACTAAAATCATCATATATTTCTTTAAGCATACCCACGTGAAGAGCATATAATTAAAATCCCCAATCATTTTTCATAGGTTAGGAATGCTAATAACATAGTGTAATCATCATTAGTATGACATAATTTGACTCTCAATGTTCCTAAATTTCATATCTTAATTTTAATTAAATAATTAAACTATAGGTTAGGTTGAAATTCCAAATTTAATTAACCCATTTCCAAAAATGGTCTAATTGACTTGTAACATCGTTAGCTGTCACATTTCATGCAGGTCAAAGCCATGATAAATACCTGTGTAAGATTTGAGAGCACTAATGAAGACATGAATGGTTCGACAAGATAATCCTTGCATGATAACAAGTATTTTCATGTCAAGAGTTCAAGAGTTTAAGACGCGTACGTGTTGAAGTCTCAAGCAAGAATTTATGCATTATGTTAGAAAAAAACATAAACATTAATTGTCATTGATGGATGCATTTACAGGCCAGCAAAAGTTATAGCTCCTATCGACCCCAATGATAGAACTAACAAAACAAGAGATTTCAGTTCTCGTGGAATATAGACAATCGGCCGTCAAGATGCAATAAATTAATTCTAGTATTTTTCACTAACAGCATTTCTACTAATGAGCCTAACTTCGTTCTCTTTCAATATATAGCATATTGTTCACTGTTAAATCATGATGTTAGCATTAAGAGATAATACATAAAATGTGAATGTAAATGATTCCCTACTTAACTTCACTTAACATGAAACACAAATATTAATGAAAATGAGACCATCACAAAATGGAAAATTGTTATTAATTATATTTGATAACAATCAGGGGCCAATATGATCAATTTTTAAAAAGAGAGGTCAGGGGAATGCTCTTCTTAATAGGAGTAATGAGCAATATAGAGATACAGGGGTGTAAAATGCATATGTGTTTCCCTACTTCTATCAGGTCCCAGGTTTTGAATCTTAAACCTTCGAACAAGATTAGTGTTGGAAACTTAAGAAGTAACTATTTAAGGCTTCAAAGTTCATTAACTCGAAATGGTTAATTAAAATTATTACTTAAACACTCAAGAGTTAGATGAAATGGTTGGTGAGCGACTTGTAGTAATAAAAAGTTATGAGTTTGAATTGTATAAAGTTCTGGTCTCCATCGTATCAAAAAGAAAAAAAAAATTATTACTAATTAAACTCATAACACTCACTTATAAATCATTTACTTACAATGTCTTTCACCAAAATGGATCGGAACATTATACTTTCTATGAAAATTTCTCTGAAATCTAAGGAATAAAAGGTTAGCTTAAAAATCTTGTATATGATGATGCACCCTTTGAAAAATGTCCAAATCTTGAAGACATGTTGCATCACAATATATATATATATATATATATATATATATATATAGATGGGAATAATCAATAACCATGAGGTTGGGGACCCCTATAGCATCTTGTGTTGTAGGTCCTCAAGAATCACCTATATATACCTGTCTTGAAATAATAGTTGTGTAGACTTTATAGCAGAAAGTAACTAACCAACCCCTTTGAGTACTTAACGTTTCGTTCCTCGGTTGGTCTATAACCAAGACTCAGCCATTGTTAACCAATGAGATAAAAATTAAATATCTTCTCATCTATGGCTTCCCTTAGGACCTTGAAACTTGAAAGTACGATTTGTGTGTGCCAAATTTGTCTGCAACTGTTTACTTAGCTGTGCCAACGTATCGTTAGGGTTCGAAATGCTATGAAACCTAGTTGATGTACTATGTTTCCCAGCTAGCATGCCGATGTTTTTCCATGTTATTATTGTGCCCTATATAGCTACAGTGAGAATTCTGCAATCCCATTGTGGTGCCCTCCTCTATGACATGTTGCCTCTTACATCACATATGCATATGTGTCGTGAACCGAATGGACGAGTTTGAAGAATTTTATCTTAAAATTAAGGGTTGATATCATTTTTAGTCCTTTATCTTTGACCTCATTGACATTTTGATCTCTTATCTCTAAAAGTGAGACATTTCAGTTCTTATATTTTAAAGTTAGGACACCGTTAGTCTTTGTCGCTGATTCCGTTAAAAAAAGGCGGAAAAATACGTGAGTGACCAAAATATCCTTACCACCACCACCGTTACCACCACCAAATTGCAGGGGTATTTTGGTCAACCATAAAATTTTTTCCTTTTTTTTTACGAAATCAGCGATAAGGACTAACAGTGTCCCAATTTTAAAAGATAAGAGATTGAAATGTATCATTTTTAAAGATAAGGCACCAAAGTGTCAACGAGGTCAAAGATAAAAGACTAAAAATGGTATTAACCATAAAATTAATTGATATTAGGTGAGAATAGTTCACGATCTTATATAGGTGTTGTCCCTTATGAATAACCAGGATTAAAATTAAGCCAGCCATGTTTCTTAAATCGTGATGATTGTGGGGGGAGGGGGCAACGAATGCAACTTTGGTGTGAAACAGACTTTTTAAGGAAATGCAACATAGATCAAGCTCTTTTAGCTTCATATTCTCTTTTACACTGGGTTGGATTGGGGGGAATGGGGGGGAAATGGGATGGGGAGTAAGGGGTGGGGGGCACTGCTTTTCCTGTGTGGTTTGGGAGGGATTGAGTGATTGGGGTATAGAAGGGATGATCTTAACCCCTCCATACCCTCAAAATATGATCACTCTAATTTGGGATAAAATGGAGAGAGGGGAAAATATTATTTCCTGTGAGGATAATTTTGCCCTTTGCTTTTATGTTAATGACAATCATACCAATTATATAAACATCCAAAATAAAATAAGATGAGGGCATAAAAGTTATTATACACATAAAATTTATCCCTCACCTTCCATTTCCTTTTTAATCCAAATAAAAGACAATCATATTCCTTTATAATCATTTCCTTTAATTTATAAAATTATTCAATCCAAATATAATTTAATCCCCTTCACTCCTTCCCTTTATAAGTATCTCATTTCCTCTCCTTTATTAAATTTCTCCCCTTAATCCAAACAAACTTTTAAAGAATGACAAAAGGGGAGTTACATCTCCCCGATGATTAGTAGGGTTGCTGGCATTACTACGTAATCATATCATCAACTGACACATATATTATAGAAATTGTATTGGGATAAAGCATCTCTTCGTTCCACAAAAAAAAAAAAAAAAAAAAAAAAGAAACTCTCAATCTTATTTTATCCATGTAAGTGATCGTTATTGTTATACAATAAATGTGGGCAAAGAAGATAGAGATTTTTTTTTTTTTTTTTAGTTAAACAAAATTATTAGCAATTTATTGTCGGTAGTAAATGATTTGGTGCTCATCCATATAATGAATGAATGGTCACATTACTCGAAAAATCCAGCCATAGAGGACATTTTATTTCAATCTGAAAAGAAAAACCATGAGTGGCAAATAGGGTTGGATAATGAATATATAGGAGCTACTACGTAAAATTCTCCTTGAAGACCATAGTGATGTCTCATCTTATGATAGGATGATTTGTCTCCTTTTCTTTCTTTTTCTAATTTTTTGTGCTTTTCTTTGGAAGTGCTATGATCGAAGATTAATTACGTTAATGGTCAGTGCACATTATAAAAAATGTCGTCTCACCTGAAATCCTGCTTTATTTTTGGTTTTTATTTTTCATTTCTATTATTTTATTAATTTTATTTTTTAAATTTAAAAACTTAATTTATAATTTATATTTTAATTTTTGCTGTTCTATTAATTTTATTTTTATTTGCTTTATTTTTTTAATTGAATAATTTAATTGAATATTTTTATTATTTTTGTATTTTTTAATTTTATTTTTTAATTTTATATTATTTAAATTTAAATTTTTAATTAATTAATTTATTTATTTTATATTTTTTAAGTTTTAGGTATAACGTGAGTTTGATGAAAAAAGAAGCTGAGATAGATAGGTAATCTGAAAGGTAATTCTAATTAGGATTGATATTTTTGTCTTTTTATTTCTCTAAAATATTCCAACAACTTGGGAATGTTAGATTTTCATCCCTTTATCTGGGAATAAAATTTTTTTTAAAAATTATGAAAATATTGTATTCCTATGAATGTGATAGGCCCAATAATATTTTTTTATTTTACAAACCAAAAATACGAATATCACATTCTCATGAATCTTATAAGATTCTGCGAACCAAACACTCTCTTAGAAGTAGTTCAGCTGGTCATCAGACCTTAGTATACTATGCATAAATCACTAGTTCGAGTCCTCTTAAGATCATTGAAACTTTATCCCACTATTAACTTCAAGATTTTGTGAGAGCAATACAACAAAACTCGCATACCCACATATATATATATATATATATATATATATATATATATTATTTTTTTTTTTAAGAAAAAAAGAAGAAGAAAAACATCTTGCTTTTTTTATTTTCTCCCTCGTGGGGAAAATTAAAAGGCGAAGCATCTAAAGCTATCCTTAATGGGGGCTTTAAAATGTAAAATTTTTTATTTTTTTTATATTTTTAGAGCCCCATGCCCTAAAAAATAATACTATTCATAAAAAAAGTACATAAAGTCCACCATTTTTTACTTAAAAGTTGTCAAAATAGAGCTCGAGGCTCCATTTTGTTCAAAAATACCCAAAAATAAAAAAATTTATATTTTAGAACTCCCATTAAACTTAGCCTAATGCATTCCTAAAGTCCCAGGAGTAATGCTGTATACCAATAGATCTTCTAAGGCAATGATATCTCTTGTTAATTCATGTGGAACATGAAAGTAACTAAGGTGGGGTTTCTTCTAGATGAATATGGCAGGCCAATGACAATTAATAGAGATATGGTGAAAGGTGCTGATCCCATCTTCGCTATAGGCTTCTTATTTTGTCAATTGGGGCCGTAACTAAACAGTCTCTCCACTAGATTGATTGATTAGATGACCATTCGAATATTGTGATTGCAACCATCCTGTTAGCTCCAGATCCATATCCCATATACTAAATATTGTAACAGGGAATTAAATTTTAGGGCAATTACGCGTCGATTTTTTTAATCGTCATCTATTACTAATTGTTTATAATACTATATATGTCGAAGGTATAAAAACTTATGTCGATGATTCATGATAACCGCTATCTATAGTTACATAACCGCCAGCTATGTGAATTATACAATAGGTAACATATGTTTCGAACCGTTGCCTATGGTATTTGTGACACTTGGGGGTGGTTTTAAATCGTGGCTTATGTCATGAACTTTTATACAATCAGTTTAATTATTTTGAAATAGTAAATTTAAAGCTTATGACAATTATTCTTAAGCTTATAACAATAACGTACTTTGTTTGCGAAATCAGAATTTTAAACGTGAAACGTAATAATAGTCAATGAAAAAGATACTAATTTACGAATAATTAATTACTACAAGTTGTAAGCGATCTAGCCTACCTCAGAGTTTCGGATTATATTTTCTTGTTCTGCAAAACTAAATTCTATGGAGGTTTTCATCATTAAACTTTGAGAAATGCTATATACCACCTTATTTTTATCACTCAAATACCACATCCTATGTGTATACTTAATTAGCATACTAAAAGAAGAAAGAGAAATTAAAAAGTTTATTATTTTAGCATGTCAACTAAGCATCCATGTAGGAGGTGATATTTAAGTGATAAAAATACAGTGGTATATAGCAATATTCTTAAACTTTTAGTTGAAAAGACTTCTATTATCGTTTTTGTTACTTAAGAGTTCAAAATTTAATCTGAAAATTTCAAAAATAGCAAAAAAAAAAAAAACATTTGGATTTTAAATCTACCATTTGCTAGATTGTTTTTGAGAATTTTTTTTTTATTTTTATGTAGTCGATTAATGTAGAACTGCATATACTTGGAATTTTCATAATTATTTCATTCTTCAATTATGTTATGGAATTTCATGGATCACATATTATAACCACCCTCAAGAAATCAGAAGTATATATGCATGTTAGGTACAACTTTTTTTTACCCAGTGTCTTTCCCCACGTTACTACGACATTTTCTCCTTTTTGTTCCCTCTTTGAGAGTGACCCTAATGGTAGCTTTCCCTTTTGGGGTGCCTTCCTCTTACACTATGAGCGGATTAAAGATTATCTTATAACATTATAATACTATTTGTAAAATTTAATTGTATCAATAATTTACAGTCATAAAATCTCGTTCATAACATTATAACGTTATGAGTAGATTCATTCTTTAGGTAAAAGCATTAGATGGATTTTACTTGTTAGAATAATCTAAGATGACTTAAAGGCACTATCCATGTTTTGCTTCAAAATAGCGTTTGTATCAAGTAAAATAATAACATCAACCAATGCCTAAAGGTGAGTTTGTATCAGAATTTCCCAAAGGCATTATCCACTGCATGATCAAATTTCTGGGTGTTAGGGGAAACTCACGCATATCTTTCGTGAACGAAACTAATCGGCTAACTTTTTAACTAATTTGGGAGCTAAGGCAATGCATGCTATAACTCTTCAAGAAACGAAGGATTACAGGGAATTTCATGGAATGATCAAGCTAGATAAATTAGGATTCCCTTGTTTTCGATTCTAATTTAGGATTTATTAGATTTTAATTTTGGTATTTTATTTTATAGGATCTTGTAAAAATGAGTGCTTGTACTCTTTTTGGAGTAGAAGGACGATGAGACAAGTAAGTCCTCCATCTTCCCACGAAAGTTAGGTCTTATGTCCCTCTTGTTTTTGTAACTTTCTTTTTAGTATTAATAAAATCTCAAATGGTACTGCCCCTCTTCCCCCCCCCCCCCCCCCAAAAAAAAAAAAAGGGTGTTAGGGGATTGTGTAATAACTTAGCAATTGTTTTTGAACTATTGGATTTGAGATCCAAGACAATTATTTTTCAAATTTATGACACTGGGTTTTCCATACTAACTTAGGGTTTTGAACCTAAAACCGGATTCGCTATACTGATTTAGGTTCTGAACTCGACACTAATTTTGCCATACTGACCTGGGTTCTAAACCTGAGTCAGTGACATCAAGAATGTGTTTGAACAAGTCATAATCTGACCTATAATGTCTCCAAATCAAGGAAATTTACCATTGATTTAAATTGGCTTTTGGGGGCTCAAAGATAAAAGCAGGTGGTTAATCTCTTTTAATTTTGGGGTATTTGACCTCTAAATATCCTGAATTGCACGTCAAATCTTGACTTTTAGTGGATTTATTATTGCACATCACTGCTCAGATTGACACAATTTTTAGCTAACTGTTTATCTTATGGTGAGGGTCTGAAACAAAATGATTGAAATAGAAATTGATGAAGGAGCTTCAAAGATAAGGTAAACCAAGCACTACAGTCGTTTTCACTTGTGCATTTTTCTTAGAATGT
This sequence comes from Ehretia macrophylla, assembly GCA_037974665.1. Classification (NCBI taxonomy): domain Eukaryota; kingdom Viridiplantae; phylum Streptophyta; class Magnoliopsida; order Boraginales; family Ehretiaceae; genus Ehretia; species Ehretia macrophylla. The sequence goes on from CM075782.1 coordinate 940,322, forward strand.
AAGAAAAGCAGCAGCTTATGTTGTTAATATCCCACACCGGTTAGAGCAGCGATAAATAGATTATTTATAAGTGAATGTTGTAAACTTAAATAATAATTTGAGTTAATCATTTTGGGATCAGTTGACTTAAAACCTAAATAAATTTTATCTTCTACGCTTTAGAATATTATAGTCTCGCGGACATACTCAAAACGTGACAAAAGTAGCTAAATATTTCGCTTTTTCGTTTGAAAACAGAAGTTGAATAATAGGCTTTTTGGTTTGAAAATTTTGGAAACTATGCGATCTTTCAGATTTTGGCAGTGGTCAACTCAAGTGTATCAAGTTTTAGTTGGTTCTATTTGTGTTTTTTTGGTCAGAAGTTTTAGTTGGTTAGGTTTATGATAATGGAAGACCATAATAAGCCATGGAGTCTACACTCTTTTTAGAACCAAATTAGCAATTTGGTAGGATTGCAGGATCTTTTTGTTGCTTGCATCAGCTAATCTGCAGAGTATCTTTCAAAAAAAGAAAAAAAAAAAAATCTGCAGAGTAAACCTAACAATTACTAATCGAAGTCTGTTTAAAAGGATGTGAAGTCATATTCCTCTTCCCTTCTCTTGTTATTACAGAAAGATAAAGACGTGAAATATTCCCCAGATAGTACTATAATCTTGCTTCTTTTTTTATTTTTATTTTTTTGGCTTCGGCCTCTTTTATATCAAAAGAAAAAAGTAAAGGGGGGATTTTTTTTTTTTTTTGGTTGACAAAGTAAGGGGATTTATCTATCTATCTTTCTGGAGAAGAGTTTTTGGCGCAATAATAAAGGTTTCATTACGTGTGATCTAGAGGTTACAAGATTAAGTCGTATAAATAATTTCTTACCAAAATACAAGATAAAACTACGTATTATAAAAGTGAAAAAAATAAAAAATCCTACACTTTAATTTTCCAAACTCATGCATAGCAAGAACTTAGGAACTTGTCCTAAAAAGTAGAAACTCTCGACCAATTAGGATTTCACTCATTCTCAATTACATATGCATAGACACCTTAAGCATATACCTCATGACCTTTCTGACAATGGTTCTCAATTGCAGGTGATTTTCGTTTTAAATCTTGCATGTAAATAACTTTTTTTTTTTAAATAGGTGACGGCAAGATTTGAAACCAAACGGTAATAACGTGATATTTGATATCATATTAAATTATCAATTTATTTTTAAAAAAATTGTTAAAAAAATTATTATATTTATTTATTATCTTCTATCGTTTTCCTCCAACAATTTGGGCTTCTATGAACATTGACTAGTTAGGTACGTGCAAACCATTATACAAGACATGCTAATAAGTTAGAATATTTGAATATAATCCTATATTAGTACCTCATACCGGAAACAAATAGAGCTCGAAATTATACAGATCAAATCCCTACACAAAAAAGATATACATTAATGATCGCACATATAATCTTTATAACAATTTAAAAAATAGCATTTTTTTTTGACTTGCAAAATTTATCAACCTTTAAGTGATTTTCAATTTTTTCAAGATATTAATTTTTAATCTTAGCCACGATCCATTACCATGGTCTCGTGACATTAAAAATAAAAAATAAGAAAATAAAAAAATAAAAAATCACAGTCCATGTAAAAGTCCAATTTCTGATAAGATTGAAAAATCTGAACGTGTAGACATATCTATAAATGTAGTCCAATTTGGTTAGTCAATACTCTGATGAACTTTTGTAACCTTTTTCAAGCCGACCAAGAACCTTTTGGCATTGGATAGGCTTATGAAAACTTCTCGATGAAATGCATTTCTCTTTTTCGATAAAAAAGAAAGAAAGAAAAAAAAAAAAGAATTTCCTGTTTCATAGTCAGACCTAAAAAGAACTTGACCAATTTCAACTGTTACGTAGAGTAGAAATATGCATTGGAGTCTTAGACCTTGTATGATAGTATTATAGTAAGCAGCCCAGAATGATGTAATACCAAAGGAAGTGCCTATCGCGATTTTAATTGGCAAAGGCTATATATATTAAGACGAACTGACACATCTAAAAGTTTAAGATTTTAGAGTGATTAATCACTTGTATATTACATATTTTCAACATGCTCTATTAGAAGCAAACGGAGTTTATTTTTGATATTTGGTTCTAATATCTTATAAGAGTATATATACTATAATATTTTAGCTTTTTTGTAACACTATTTGAAAACTGAAAATTTGTTGCAATAATCATTGTATAAATTAAAATTTTTATCAACCGATGTTATTAATTGTAAAGGTTAAAAGTTTTATTAATAGTTGCTCATGAGATTAATTTTTATTAACGATTTTAAAATTATAATTTAGTTACAATAATTTTTTTTAAAAAAATTCTTATTAATGAAAAAAATCATTACATATGAGAATTTGCAACGAGACATTTGGCCTTTTTGTAATAATTTTAGGCATCGCGAGAGGTTAAAAATGTGGTAGTGTCATTCAACTCAAATTCTTAGCATTTGGATAACCATGCTGAAAATGTTACAGGCCTCTCCAGCCAAAGGACTTCGAGCATCTAAAAGGCCTCTCAGCAATGGCCTTTTATTAGTCATCATCGTGTATTCATGGCTCAGCATGTACAAAAGGGTAACAATTTATGATTCGGGTAATGTTTCATTTCTTTGAATATAAGAATTTATACATTGAATGGCAATTTTTTTTTTTTTTTATTTTTTTACAATTAAATTTTTATTACATAAAATACGATGAAACATCACCAAAATAATATATAATTATGTGTGATATTTTGTTTCACACTGATTCTATAAAAGACATACAGTAGAATCTCTTTAAATTAATAGGATTGGGACCACCAAATTCTATTAATTTAGCGATATATTAATTTATTGATAAATTAATAACTATTAATTAAAAGAGATATTTTTAATTTTTTTGGCTTTATAGTAAACATATTATGATTATGATGTCTTTTTTTGAAAAATGACTTGTATTTTTTTGGTCCAATTTGAAAATATAAGTAATGAAAATAGAAGAAAAAATTTAATTTAGTAAGATTATAACAAAGTTTTTCTAATTTTGTATCCAAGTCTTTGTAGGATTAGGATGAGAACTAATTTATCTAATATTGTATCCTAATCCTTGTAGGATTATCTCAATTTTTTCTCTTTAAATAATTAAATATGAGATTCAACTAAATTTGAAATTCGACAAAAGACAAGCTATTCTTGATTCATATTTTAAGAAAATCTCATAGTAAATTTATTACGTACTTTTTAGCTAATTATTAATTTATGAAATATTTGAATCAATAAAATACAAAGAAATTTTTTTAAAATGTATTATCTTATAATTTTATCGAATTTATCAACTTTTTACATTGGTCCCAAATCGGGACCAGATATTTTTATTAATTAAAAGAGATTATTAATTTATCGAGTATTAATTTAAAGAGATTCTACTGTATATTCAATTAAAAATAATATAGGTTGACTACTACTGTTAACACGAGCTTAAATATTTTGGGCTAGTTAATTAGGCTTAATGTGATAGCAGATTAATAGTTGAGCCTAAGTCGTTACAAGTGGTTAATGAGAGAATTTGTGGCATCATGTTTCAAACTGACTTTGTAAGAAATATGTATTCAATTTATAAGAATTTGGATTCGTTATTATTGTTAAAATAAATTTAAATATTTTGACCAATTAATTAGATTGACAGACTAGTAATTGGGCCTGGTTTGTTTAATAAGCGAGCAAACAATCTTATTCATGTGGTGATGTGGTTGGTCAATGGTCATGGTCAACATTGATCACAAGAATAATCATAATAGTTTGAGCCTGAAAATTGTACTAAAAAATGATGATTGCTTTTTTGTTGCATAGAAGAGAACAAAATGCTCCATTCTCCAAAGAACCCAAACCCATCTCAAGATTCCATGTTTCAGTTAACTCTTCTATCTAGGTATCTATGAGAGTAAACAATTAAGCTAAATCCCTTTTGTACTTCATTTATTTCTTTATAATCAATAATTATATTGCGTTAACTACATGGCCTTTGGTCTAATGGCATGCATGATCTCGTTGTAAATGCGAGAGATTACGAAATCAATATTTGTGGATGACATTTGATATGTCTTGATGTACGGAAAAAAGGAAAAAAAAAATTATCTTGCGTTAAAACTGAGAGCAAAGAGAGAAGAAAACAAAAAGTAGAAAAGAGGAGGTTAAGAGAAGAGACAGAAATGATAATATTCGAGGCATAACTAGGCAAAAGTAGGATAAGGGTTTCAGAAGCCATTGACTTCTTATCTTCTTTATCCACAATAGGCCTTCGAACAAATCTTGTATAAATTAAGAGAAGTGATCTAGATAGTAAGATTTATTTGTAGTTAGTAAAAGTTTACTACAAATTGTGAGTGGGGGTTTATAGAGAAATCGCCATTGAACATATTTATCACATCGCCTAAAAAATTAGGTTGTTAAAGAGAATTTTATAATATTTAGCTATCCTCAAGCCCAAGGATTTTATATAGAGTGATGGTAAGATTTGAATTCATTATTTTTTATAACTAGAGTCTTGATATTATATTAAATTATTATATCATTTAAAAATTTAAATTATTAAAAAATAATTTATTATTTATTAACTTCAACATTCAAAACACTTTTCCTAACGTGTACAAGTATCTTCCATGTATGCTGAGCAATATTACTTGCATTTTATGTTGTGTTTTCAATTCTCCTCTTCTTTATTATGCAAGCATGTGAGTGCTGTTATATTTGATTTCTGATTGGGCAAAATCATTTTGGTCCCTGAGGTTTGGTATGAAGTCCAAACTGGTCTCTGAAGTTTGTAAAAAGACTAAATAGGTCCTTTCATTATCTATGACTTAATAGTCAAAGATTTGACTAAATAAAAAGACTTAAATGCCCTTACTTTAGTGGTTAGAGATTTGGAGGGAAGGAAAAAAATAAAAAGATTGGGACCATGCAACAAGCACAACTATTTAAATACTCAAGTCATTTTTTCTCGTCATTTGAAAACAAAAAAGAAAAAATAATAATAGATGAAAACAATTCAAATATTAAATGTGAAAAAATAATTCACAGGTAACGAATTTCTCGTCTATTATTATTTTTTATTTTTTGTTTTCAAATGACGAGGAATTCGTTACATGTAAATTATAGTGAATTTATCACAAGGTTATACATTCTATTGTCTAATATTGCACCTCAATACATTTTTCAAGTTAGTTAAAAGTCACACAACATTTGTAGTTGGATAACATATATCCAAAATTTAAGACTTTAAAAGCCACAATTAGTGGCTATCCGATACTAAATTCAACTTTCGGGGACAAGGTAGTGGTTATAAATATACTTGACTTTTTCTTTAATTTATATTTAATTTTATACTATTATAAATATTAAAAATTACAGACTATTCAGTCATAATATTTTTATAATCTGAAAATGATGAATGAGATTACATAGTTGATCAAATACATCAGATATCAGTAATTTCATAAACTCACTCAATATTAAAGGGAAAACAAACTAAACACAACTCAATCAACATTACCAAAGAAAGAAAAAAAAAAGGTATATTCTAAAAATATTAAGAGCCAAACTCTTCTAAGTAGCAAGAATTTTGTTGTTGTCGTTGTTCTTTTTTTTTTTTTGGGTGAGAAAGAGCATGAATTGAAAGTGAGAAAAGAAAAAAAATGGCTTGGATGCTTAAATAGTTGTGCCTGCTGCATGGTCCCAATCTTTTTTTTTTTCCTTCCCTCCAAATCTCCAACCACTAAAACAAAGGCATTTAAGTCTTTTCATTTGGTCAAATATTTGATTATTAAGTCATAGATAATGAGAGGGACCTATTTGGTCTTTTTACAAATCTCAGGGACTAATTTGGGCTTTATACCAAACCTCAGGGACCAAAATAGTTTTTGCCCATTTCTGATTAGTAACATAATATTTGGAATCAATTCATATATGAAATTCATTTCATTTATAAATAAATTGCATGAAAAATTCATTTACATATGAATTCTCTTGTTTGAAACTGTAAAACAATATTAAGTCAATTCTGTCGTTCGTAAATACAAATTATGTTTGGAACACATGTGAAATTAGAATTTAGAGTTTTATTTTACTTAAATACCCTTCTTTTATTCTATTGAAATTAAATTGTCAGATAAGATTTATCCTTTCATTTTATTATTTTTTTCTTCTTACTATCATAAAATTTTTCAAAAAACAATAAACAAAAAATAACAAAAAAAATTGACAATAAAATTAAATGTTATAAAATAATCATTACTTCAACCATCAATTCAATATTATAAAATAACCCTATACTCAACCTAACAAAATAACCTTAAGTTTAACTATAAGTTTAACATAAAAATATAATCTTAAGTTCAGCCATAAGTTTAACATAAAAAAAAACCTGAATTTCAATATAAGAAAAAGAGAAACAAATTACAATTAAATATCAATCAGCTCCATAAAAAAACAAATATAAAAAATCATTGTTCAACTTCTGTAAAAATGCAAGTCCATTATGACTAAAAAAGAGAAAAAAACAGTGGAGACTTCATATCAAGCAACTGAAAAGAGAAAAAATTATGACCCAAAAAAAAAGAGAAACAGAATAGTGGAGTAGCTTTCAACGGAAAATAATTAAAGAGCACATTTTCAAAAGAAAAGACGTCTTTTTTCTCCCTTTTCAATTAAGCTGAAACACAAGTCTAGCATCTCTACAGCATATTATGATTACCATTGCTAGCATTAAAACATTTGTTTTTTTGTTTGTTTGTTTTTTATCTATGTATTTGGAAGAAGAGAGAAGAATGGGGAATAAGAGTGAAAAAGACGTTTATTTTTTTCTTTAACCTGAGAGTAGTTTTGTCTTTAAAAGATTAGCAATAGAATTAGAAAACGTGGATATGCAAATTTTACATTTTGAGTTCGGATTTGAGTAAGGCTTGTACAAATTTAAGAATTACAAATCATATATTTGTAATTTTTTAAAAAAGTGTAACCAAACAAAAAAATATGGATTTGCAAATGAATTTCACAAAATTTTGTGGAATTCATCTATTCCAAACAGTTTGTAAGTGACAAATTTGAGTATGATCACATGATGAAGTAATTATGCACTTCTAAATAAGATTTTAAACTATCCCATCTAATGCGAAAAGAGAAAAATATGTTATTTTTGTTGATGAAAAACTCACTTTAGATAAGTTTACATTAGATCTCATTAAAATTATAAATCATGTGGTGTAGCGGTGACTCCAATATATGTGGCCGACCTACAATAAGAGGAAAATAGAATTCTTAATTCCATTTTCTAAGATGAACTAAATGAATCTCTCTAATCAGGCCAAGAGCAAGCATGATTAATCCTACCTGCTTAAAAGGAGGTTAGTTAAGAATCTGATAATATTTGTGATGAGAATGTGTAAGGTCGAGGTTAAGACCTAAAACTATAATAAATCGCTATCCAATCATTTTACCTAACCCTTAAAATCAAAACAAATATTATTCCTTGAGGGTTTTTAATTATTTGATGTCTCGAAAGATCCTATTTTACTAGGTAACATGGGTTATAGTACTTGTTTATGATAGCATGCCGTGGTGTACCACATATTAGGGTTCAGATCATATCTTTTATCACTGGGACCATTTCTTCCTTCCAAGCAACTAGGATTCATATATATGTTTCTTACTGCATCAGCATATATCTCTGTACGTATTTAAACAATGGTCTTTACCATTCTAATTTCACATGCATAAGTAGTGTAGCTTTCATCACTTGTTGACACATGGTGTTAATGCATGTGATTCCTCCTAGATCATGGTCACCATGAACTTTGCTCGATCTTTCCTTTTCCCCCTTCTCTCCATCTTCCGTTTAGAAGGACACTCCCTAGTGTAATGTCCTATATCGGTGAAAAATATTGTGCATAAATGATTTATAAGTGGGTGTTAGAAGTTTAAAAAAAAATTTGGATGAACTATTTTGAGTCAATTGATTTGAAACTCAAATAGTTATCTCTTATCTCTATAACACCAGTCTCGCCAATGGGCCTGCATTTTGAGCTGAGGGCATGACATAATGGTACTTAAGGTCAATCATTAGTTGGTGTGGGAGCTAAGTGCATGCTATGCCAGACAAAGTGTTACGCCAGGAAGGTAGTGGGAGCTACTTCTTAAACCTGTAAGCAGGGGTGGAGGGAGAGAGGGGCCGGGCTATATATGTTGATGTCATGAGTGTAAGTCACCATAATTGCATACATTTTTTTGCCAGTTTTCAACTGTTTACTGTTATGCTTGTTTTGATTTTTTTTCCTCTTTTCTACATTGTACAAAAAAAAAAATCGACCCCCCAATATTAGATTTCTGACTCCACCCCTGCCCGTAAGAGCTACTTTTAGAATTTTACACCGCCTAGTTGGTCCTGGTTGTGTGGACTACATACCCGTGATGAGGACGTCAGGTCCTTAACATGAAACATATATAATCTCACAACGGTGAGAGACATTGTATATGAGTCGTTACACACTTCCCACAATAGTGCGAGATATTGTATATGAGTACTTTATAAATGAGTGTTGTGGATCTAAGAAATAACTTGAGTTAACCATTTTGGACTAAATCGTTTGAGGTCCAAGTAATTATTTCTTATACTTATACCACCAGTCTCGTTTGGGGCCTGAAATTTTAAACTCAAGCCATGAAAGATATACATGACTTCCATCATGAACAAGATCAATAAACGGGCTGCCCTAAAAAAAAAGGAAATTTAAAGAAAGAAATAGAACATAGAATATTGTTGCACTACCTTCCCTCTTATTAGATCAAGTATACGGATTACCTGTGTAGCCAAGATCATGAAGTCCACATAAATACATTCAACTTTTGATTCCTACTATGACCTCTAATTAACTAATTAACCTCATTTTATCATGCGACACATAAAACTGACCATTTTCGACATTATCATAATCCTTAGTATGATCCTCCAGTTAACTAGTATTAAGAATTATGGGGTTCCATTTTAAAATTAATTAATGTTAAGTGAAGTAGTCCAAAATTTTATTAAATAGTCTAAAAATTTATAATTTTTCAATATGCGATAAATATTATATTCTAACAACTAGCCAAATGTTATCTAAATGCTTAAGCAATTTCACAACAATGTGTAATTGTTAAGTCTTTACGAGAGACATGTTGTGAGTCACGCGTTGCCACGTAAATAATTCATGTCTGTACTTGTTGGAGCATTTGCCTTTGGGGTCCAATGTCAATATATTGTCTTTATATTTTTCGATATACTATTCCTATACAGTTTACAAAACTTAATTAAGTGAAAGCTAAGCACGTGATAAAGATGGTTATAAGGGCAAAACTTATATCTCTAACAAATTATTTTGCAATCTACTCTCTAATTTCTAATGGAGGCCTTCTTCATATTACTGAATGAATTAAATTGCGTTACCATCTAAATTTCTCATTTCTAAGGTCATATCCAACTCATTCCCTAAACCCCCTTTTACCCTACATGTAAAGATACTTTTGGAGATATTCATCCCCAATAACATTCTTAGAGATTTTTTACAAAGTAGAGAATCCCTACATCAACCTTTTACTATCTCTACATGTAGATATAGTAAACTCATTTCTTAAAATATCTCCAAAACCATTTGACAATTAAAAAATAGAGAAGTTGTTGGAGTAAAAATTAAAATAAAAACTCCCTAAAATTAAAATGCAAGGAAACTGTTGGAGTGAAATTGAAATAAAGGATCCCTACATGTAGATAAATGACCAAAATTTCTTACATATAAAAAAAAAAAAAAAAAAAAGCTATTGGAGATCTCCTAAATAGTCCAATATTTTATATAAACACCATAAATCTCATGTCTTTACACCACACCAGCATGTGGTATCTAGATGGGCAAAGCAATGTGATGGAGCCCTAGGGACGGAGGTAGATTTATATATACACTTGTCGGGATTTTAACTCTCACTAACTCCACAAATTTGTACAAAATTTCTTAATGTTTTTTATAATTTTAGTTTATAAAATTGCTTAAACCCTACTAATTTTGTTACTAAGCCTATTTAATAATTACTTAAATCTCAATAATAAAATATTTTAAATCGACCCGTATTTTGCGAGTTACCTTTAGAATGGAAGTTGAGAAAGTCTGATAGTTGCACGTAAAGCAGACTGCAGAACATATCAAAACCTCTTTCGGTTCGAGAGCTTAACAAAAAGGAGAAGTAAACCATACGCAGCATATGAATAGAGTGCGAGACAAGTAACACCATCACCTGATCTCTGACAGGAGCATCATAGTGTCATGACTAAATAAATAAATAAAAAGTAAGCTAAATTGATGCTCAAATTAACTTCGAGATTAGTCCCCAAGGGTTGTGCGGAGCTCTAGTTAATGGTTTGTGGTGAATAATATTCCGGTTCGAAATCCTCTCTCTCTTATTGTCTTTGACTGAATTGAAGTATGTATTGAAGCATATGTTATTACACAATAGGGTTTGAAATCTTTGGATTCAATTTATTAGAATATGTATTCCTCCTACATTGAAAAATTATCAACTTAAAAATTACTTTATAAAATTATGAATTACTCTACCTAACACTAATTAATTTTAAGATAGAACTCTATAATTCTTAACATGATACCAAAACTCGCTTCTCCTCAAAATCTAATGTGTTCATAAAAATAAAAAATAAAAGATTAACTACTTTGAGATTAGTTCAAACATTGTACTATAATCACACTAGTCAAATGGTAATTATATTTAGTAATGTTGCTAACTTTGTGCAGTTTAGTATCAACAACAGCACAGTTTTGTTAGTAGATAAGGTAGCCAATGCTTTTCAGTTGCCAATGACTCTGACACTTTGCCTTTCAGAAACTCTTTTTTCTTTTCTTTCACTGGAGGCAGAGGGCTGACATTTGTATTTTTGTATTAGTAATTTTACTGTGTGGTTTTAAGATTATAAATTCTAATCATAAAAATAGTTTCTTGAAAAAAGATGTAATATAAGAGTGTACAAAATGAAATCCAATTCAATCTTTCTTCAACTCCCCGTATTATTAAATGACACCTCATGTAAACTCTTGTTACATTTAGGCTCGATTCTTTTTTTAGCCTTAGACGTTGACAATTTTAACCCCAAACTATTGGGTAGTCTAAACTCTGATATATGTTAACTCAAGATTTTAGAAAATGATCTTACAATTTATAATTTTTTAATATAAAACAAATATATGTTCTATCATGTATAGTAAAAGATTCGTACACGTGCTGTCCTTTTATGTCTGTATGAGAGCAACCTTATGCATATGCCTCTACAGGTACATAAATGTTTCACGAAAAAGTTATGCATCATAGATCATGGATCGGGAATTACATGAATTCCTTCCAAGAATGAAATGGAATTCCATGAGAGATAAAAAGTAGTTCCCATATCAAGTGACAGAAGACAGTGAGATGCAGAAGAAACAAAATTTTTACATCAAGTTGAACGGTCATCCTATCATGAAATAAAATAGTAATTTCTACATTATATGAAGTTTTTTATGTATGAAAGAGTCGAATAATCGTGAACTTAATAAAAAATCAACTCGTACAAGAATTTCAGTTGAATACTGAATGTAACGGAAGCTTAGTGTCATGTGCTCAGAGTTTTGGGGTCCCCCTGAGTACTGTACTAAGAGTTAAGTCCCACGAGTCGCACAGAATGGACTCTAACAGATATATCATTTGGTTTCAAATATTTCAGCTGCTCTGGACCTTGTGTTTCGATACTTATACCTACTAACTCTATAAAAAAGTGTATTTTAACCCTAACTTCTGAAGTTGAGAATCAAACAGAACGTATGCTACGCACGCTCCGTCTCATTAGGCACCGGGTACCCAAAGCCATGTGCTGGCTAACATCACTCTTTATCACGTGGGGCATCTTTGACACCACACGCTAGCCCAGTTTGTCCACCTTTATGCTATCACCATTTCTTCCTACTGTTTTTTTTCCTTTGCCGTTCTAATAAATCAAACAAAATTTACTCTTATTTTACTAAATGAAATTCGTTATCTGAATATAACATCATTTATATTTATTAAGAGTCATTTTCGCCGTTAATTTTATATATACAAAATCTCATTTAATAACTAAAATTCATTTGAATGTCTCAATCTATTTTTTTTTTCATTTTTATCTTCCGTTAATGTTTTCATCTAACACAAACTTTTTCCAATTCAAACAAACATTCTACCACAACCACATGCCCTAGATTATCATAAATACAGAAATGGACATAATCCTTAAACTATTCATTCCTTGAAAGCAATAATGAAGCTAAAGAAAATTCCATTAATTGAATAAGTGCAAATCTTATTTTGAGTGGTCTAATGGTAGACACTATCAAGTTGTGTGATGTCTAGTTCAATAACTTCTTACAAAAAAAAAGTTCAATTACTCACTTTGGTTGCTGTCCAAAATCTTTAATAGGCTACTTAATAAATGCTAAATCAAGTGAAGATTAAAAAAAAAAACCCTTTACAAAATTATTCAATTTTTTTATGACAAAAAACTCACTTTAAGTAAAACTATATTAGATTCACTCTAAAATTATAAATCTCGTAGTATAGCGGTGTGCCTTATATATGATCCTGGTCAGTTAAGGATCAAACAATATTTGTAAATTGTTTTTTTATTTTTTTACAAAGTATTGATATGTTTTAATGGGATACTAAAAATAGAAACTTCAAATTCTTATTTATTAACATTTTAGTTCGATACAATGTCTTATTTTTTTGGGGGGAAAAACAATAAATTATAAAACTCACAAAATAGTGTGACTTCTTTGATAACATCTAAACAATTGTCGTATTGGATTGGATCTTGCTTTCTACTATAAACAAATCTTAAAGACATGGTAAGCAATATCCTGTATTTAAAAGCCACCACAACATTATTTTTTCCTCTTCATCGCATTAAAAAATTACCCAATAAATCTTGTAATAAGACAATTGGCACCCCTATGGACCCCCCCTTTCCTCACTAAGTGGAAAAAAAGCTCCACTAATATATCATCAAAATTCAAACACACGAAAACAAATTGTCACGTTCATGAATATCTTACCCACTCTTGCTTCACCTAATAGCAAGCAAACAGACATATCTATAAGAAAATTTTAGCACGAGACTCAATATTTACTCAAATGTTCAAATAGTATTAAATATTTTAATTAAAAGTCATACTTTGTTAAAAAGGATAAAAATTGCCTATTTGATTCACATGCATGCTATCTTTTGAGGATTAATTTGAAAATTTAAGTAAAATATTAGACATTATTAGAATATAATACTTGTTTTTTTTATCAAAATATTAGAAATTCTAATACCGTTTTATAAGATCATGAGTTACTCCACTTGGCATTAATTGGTTTCAAGATAGAACCTCAGTTATCTTAACATGGTATCAGAGTTGGGCCCTTGATCCAGTCATATTCATCTACGTGCGACCCATCTTAAATCAGATCTACTTGTGTTCAATTTTTTGCGTGTATCATGTTTCACACATTTTCAATCTCTCACATGTGTTCAATCTTTCATATGTGACCCATCTAAAAAATTAGGTTAACATGTTCTTCAATCTTTCACATGTATTATCTATCACATGTGCTCAATCTTCTAAGTGTGACCCATCTCAAAATTAGTTCCACGAGTGTTTAATCTTCCATGTGTAACTCTTCTCAAATTAGGTCACACATGAGGGGAGTGTTAGAATATAACACTTGTCCCATATCAGAAAATCAGAAACTCTAAAACTACCTTGTAAGATCTTGGACTACTTTACTTGATATCAATTGGTTTCAAGATAGAAGGTCAGTTATCTTAATAGAGACTAACTTGAAATTTTAAAAAATAAATTTTAGAGGATGTAAAAGTAATTTTGTAATTTCTTCCAAACTTGACCTAAAGATGACGAGAGTGATTAAGTCAATAATTTTTATGAAATGTTGAAGATGAAAAACTTTTACAAATATCGGATGAATCGTCCGGCAATATGTGGCTCCTCCTAGTGCTAGAGGCAGAGAGTCTGTTTGATATTTTGAAGAGTAACCATTGAAAATTAATCATATAACTTTTCTAACACGATAAATTAACTTAAAAATATGGGTAAACAACACTAGAGACGACTAGTAGAAAAATGAAAAATAGTGGCATTCTCGTAAAAGTTACAACAAACATGCCTACTTTCACAGCCTTCCATTATTTTAGGTTTCAAAAGGCTTATTGGATTTATTCATATTGTTATTATTTTTCATTCTCTAACGGTCAAAAAATTAATCCAAAACGGAGACATAACGCTGTTAAATTCCAACCAGTTAAACCCTTCCAATCTCTCTCCTCAATCTCTTAAACGCCGTTAAAATTTAGCTCCTCTTCTACTTCACACACACACACACACACACACTCTCTCTCCCTTAATTAAAAAAGACATCATCGTTTTTCCTTCTCTCATTACTTTCTCTCTCTAGTCACTGCATTGTCTCCCTACTTTCTCTCTCTAAAATCTTGTTTCTCTCTCTCTCTCTACAGCATTTGAAGCTCTCAAACGCCATCCGCTGTAAGCACTTAATAGCTCAGTTGCACTACACACATCTGTATATATACATCTAAATACACGTATATGTATACATACATATATATATATATATATATAGTGTGTGTGTGTGTGTGTGTGTATGTGTGTGTGTGAGTGACATATACTGATATACGTATATATGCATTTGTGGATATAGCATTTTGTATACATGTTCGTATATGGTACTCGCACACACACATATACACACATGACACACACAGATAGACAAATATATATATACACATATAAGTAGTGTATATGTATATATTAATATGTATGTAGTTATGTATGTATAGGTGAGTGTATATAAGTTTAATTTTCCATCTATATAGTTTTTTCCGATTATAATTTTATTTTGATTTGATTTTGTTATCTTTTTTGCATTGATCGGTCTATTTTCGAATATGAAAGCCTTTGCGATAAAGGATTCAGCGGAAAAAATCGAAATTTATTTGAATTTTTTGTTAATTAATCCAAAAAAATTGGAATTTTCATTTATTTTTTAAACTTAATTTATCTCTCTTCAATGTACAGTGGCTGCACTTAAGTTAGGGATTTATTGATGATTAATTTTTTATTTTGTTTTGATTTCAGATTTGAAATTGAGCTCGAGTTGACTCAGTGAATTGATTCATTGAAGTTTTTGAAGGAAAGATTTGTGGAATGGAGAGAAAAGGAGGGTCCCACACACCGCGTTCCAGCGATAAGGTGGCAAGAGATCTGCGATCAGGGGAGGGGAATGCGAGCGGGAAGCATCACGATAAAGATAAAGGTGTTAACGTGCAGGTCATTGTGCGGTGCCGGTTAGTTGACTCACCGAGTTCGATTGGTTGATTGATTGATTGATTACAATTTTCACTGAGTTGTAGTATTTTCAGTAAAATTAATAGAAAAATGTAATTTTTTTTGTTAGGCCATTGAATGAGGACGAGACAAGATTGCATACGCCGGTGGTGGTTACGTGCAATGAGGGTAGAAGAGAAGTTTCTGCAGTCCAGAATATTGCTAATAAGCAGATTGATAGAACATTTGTTTTTGATAAGGTTCTCAATATCTTCACTCGTTAACATTTTACCCAGTCTTGTTTTAGTATAAAGTGATCGAATGGAAAAGATTAAAAAGGCTTTTATAGAGCTTATTGACGGATTTTCTTCTAAATTCAGTAATTAGAGGTAGAAATGTTGAAATACGTGTTATACGTGACAAGAGTATGATGTGAGGTGATATTCTTGTAGGTGTTTGGTCCGAATTCCCAGCAAAAGGACCTTTTTGATCAGGCAGTTTGTCCCATTGTTTTCGAAGTTTTAGAAGGCTATAATTGCACTATATTTGCTTACGGGCAAACAGGAACAGGAAAGACTTATACCATGGAAGGAGGGGCAAGGAAGAAGGTGTGATTTTTGTTAAGAAGATTATGTTTTTTGTCGTATTTTGTATCTTATGATTAACTCACATTGATAATTCGAGTTTTTTACCCCATATAGAATGGGGAGTATCCAAGTGATGCAGGTGTTATTCCGAGAGCTGTTCAGCAAATCTTTACCATATTGGAGGCGCAAAATGCGGAGTACAGCATGAAAGTTACATTTTTGGAGCTGTACAATGAGGAGATAAGTGACCTTTTGGCTCCTGAAGAATGCACAAAATTTGTCGATGACAAATCCAAGAAACCAATAGCGCTCATGGAGGATGGAAAAGGAGGAGTTCTTGTTAGAGGCTTGGAAGAAGAGATGGTATCTACGGCAAATGAGATTTATAAGATCTTAGAGAAAGGTTCTGCTAAAAGACGTACAGCAGAGACCCTTCTTAACAAGCAGAGTAGTCGTTCTCACTCGATATTTTCTATAACAATACACATCAAGGAGATCACCCCGGAAGGAGAGGAGATGATCAAATGTGGAAAGCTGAATCTTGTAGACCTTGCTGGTTCTGAGAATATTTCGCGCTCTGGTGCAAGAGAGGTGAGAGACACATTTCAAAACCAAAAAGTACAAATGGAATGTTCTTGCACTTGTCAGCCAAGAGCATCATTGCATATAGAAAAAAGTAACAGCATGTCTATACTTTGAATATTCTTTACCAATGAGAAATCCCAAGTGGCAAATGGCTCGGTGTATACTTTCACCATGGGTTCGACGTTTACTAGTGCATGAATAACATTAGTATATATCTAACTTTAGATTTATAATTCACACATTGATATTTGGTGGTTTAAGTTTGACCAAGAAGAATTTACTTTTGCAGGGCAGAGCACGGGAAGCTGGTGAGATCAACAAGAGCTTGCTAACACTTGGCCGTGTCATAAATGCTCTAGTTGAGCACTCTGGTCATGTACCATATAGGTATAACTTAGTTATTCATTAAAGTTGATTGGATGTCCTGGATATAATTCCCAACCAATCTAGCCAAATATTCTTAGAATTTTTAACTTTACTTGACAGGGATAGCAAATTGACAAGGTTGTTGAGGGATTCCTTGGGAGGTAAAACAAAAACATGCATAATAGCTACGATATCACCCTCCATACATTGTTTGGAAGAGACGCTCAACACTCTAGATTATGCTCACCGTGCTAAAAACATAAAGAACAAACCAGAGGTCAGTGGACTGGCGTCAATAAGTGATTAATCTTGTGGCAATGATCCTTTCTTTCTATGTATCCATGTAATGTTAGACTGCCTTCCGATGACCTCGTGAATAATTTTGGTTGGTTACTGTGTCAGATAAATCAAAAGATGATGAAATCAGCAATTATGAAGGATTTATACTTCGAAATTGAACGACTGAAGCAAGGTTGTTAACTCTCTCTCTCTCTCTCTGCTCATTCATCTCTATGTGTTTTGTACATAGCTATCTACAAAGCTATACAAAGCAATGGAAAGTAAAATGTTGATAGATATACTGATGTTAAAATATGTTTTAATACTTCGATACATGTCAGAGGTGTACGCTGCAAGAGAAAAAAATGGGATTTATATACCAAAAGAACGCTATCTCCAAGATGAAGCGGAGAAAAAGGTTTGATTTCTTAGCCATATACTGTGGTTGTGGTGGACTTTGTACTCCTGAGAGGAACACTTCTGAAAATAGCTAACTTTATCCATTTGTTACTATTTAGGCAATGGCTGAGAAAATAGAGCGTATGGAACTTGATTTGGAATCTAGAGACAAGGTACAGAGATGAGCTTTGAAATATTACATACATGGACGCTTTTTTTTTCCTTAAAATATATGAAAGCTTATTGCATTCTTCTTGCTAAGCAGCAATTGGTGGAGCTTCAGGAGCTTTATAGTTCTCAGCAGCAGTCGACTGCAGAATTGAGTGATAAACTTGAAAAAACTGAGGTACTATTTATATTGTCTACCAACTACAAAACTAACATTTGTTTTCATCTTGCTCCTCTTGCATGCAATAACTATACCTTCTATTTACTTCAGAAAAAGCTGCAGGAAACTGAGCATGCATTGGCTGACCTCGAAGAAAAATATAGACAGGCAAATGTAGTAATCAAAGAAAAAGAATATCTGATAGCCAATCTTCTCAAGTCCGGTAAGCCTCATCTTTCTATTTCTACTTCCTTATGACCCTTGTGCAGATTTCCAATGGATTTAATATTCTATACTTGTTCTTCTATTTTAAAGAAGTAGATTTCATTCTGTTGCATTAGTAAATGCAGTCTGTGGAAAATATCTCATGGATCCTTCAAGCCACATTTTGTCTTGCATCAATTACAGATCACCAATCTGCTTTCTAATTTTGTATTTGTCGTGGAGTAAGCGGCTTAATGTTTTCAATATTTTCCAGCTGTCAATGTAGAATGATATCTTGTCTTGAAAAGTCTGACTTGTATAGTTTTTGCTCGTTCAACATTTTCTCAATTAACAGGCAGCCTACTTGCCAAAGAGATGGATATCTAAACATTTGCAATTAATTACTACAGTACCGAAACATATAATGTACACTTCTTTTCAATTTTCACTATTAAGTGTTTATGAGATACATACGGTAAATAATCTAGTGAACCACAGCTTATATTACATGTATCCATGCCTTACAAGTTTCAACTACAACATCACCAATAAAAGTTAATGGAAAGAAGAGGGAAGTGAGATATTTTATCCATCTAGTAAATACCACTTCTCATATCCTGCTTTTGTTTCATAAACTAGTGGGGAACAAACAACTGAGTCGGGTGGGGGAAAGAGAGATTGGAGAGAGGGAGCAGAACAGAATGGTTCATATGGATATCTTAAACTTTATTATCTCACGTTTATGTACAAACTTCATTTCTCTTTTTAGATTAGATTATGATTTGTCCCATGTTTTCCTTTGACAATGTTAGTATGGTCAAATTCCAAAGGTTTTTGTGGGGC
This sequence comes from Ehretia macrophylla, assembly GCA_037974665.1. Taxonomy (NCBI): domain Eukaryota; kingdom Viridiplantae; phylum Streptophyta; class Magnoliopsida; order Boraginales; family Ehretiaceae; genus Ehretia; species Ehretia macrophylla. The sequence continues at coordinate 959,382 of CM075782.1, forward strand.
TTGGTTAATCGTATTTTCATACTTTTCCCCTGCACATCTTCCTTTTGATAGATTAGTAATTGTATTTCAAGATTTAATTACAGAATTTTTATATCTCATTCGGATCAATCACTATAAAAGCATCCTGGTATCTCAAGATATTAATTAAAATGAAAAATTCTTTTTGATTGTTTCCTTCCAGAGAAAGCACTACTTGAGCGGGCATTCGATCTTCGAACAGAGCTAGAGAATGCTGCATCAGATGTGTCTTACCTGTTCTCCAAAATTGGTATGTATCTGATCTGCAGATGTATTGAATGAAATATAGAACCTTTTCTATACTGAAAAGTGAATGATTATATGCTTATATCATTGTTAATCCAGAGAGGAAGGATAAAATTGAAGATGGAAACAGAATTCTCATCCAACAATTCCAGGCCCAATTAACTCAACAGCTGGAAATGTTGCACAAGACCGTGGCAGCTTCAGCCACGCAACAAGAGCAACAGCTGAAGGAGATGGAGGAAGATATGCAATCTTTTGTATCCACGAAGACTGAGGTATGTTTTAGATAGTAGAAGCCTGCTGCTGTCCAAGCTTTGTCAGTCAACCTGGGTTCTCACTCCACACATTTTGTAGGCTACGGAAGAGCTTAGAACTCGGTTAGAAAATTTAAAAACTATGTACGGTAGTGGTATCAAAGCACTGGATGATTTAGCTGGGGAACTTGATGGTAATTCCCAATCAACTTTCGGACGTCTAAATACTGAAGTTTCTAGACATTCATCCGCTCTTGGAGAGGTATGTATCTCTTGCCGTTTGTTCAAGGGATGCTTTAAAACTCCTTTCTTTTGCTTGTGCTTGATCACTTTTCGTGTAATGCAGCTTTTTAAGGGCATTGCTTCAGAGGCTGATACACTACTCAATGATCTTCAGAAGAGTCTTCATAATCAGGAGGAAAAATTAACTGTATTTGCACAACAGCAACGAGAGGTTAGTAACTTCTTTTTGTTGTTGACATTAAGTGCTGCGAGTGTTTTGCACTTTTCTTCTTCTTTTGATGCCTGTCACCGATGTTGAACTAGTCATAACTTGATGGCATTTATGCAGGCTCATTCCAGAGCTATCACAGCCACTAGGTCAATTTCACAAATTACTGTGAACTTCTTCAAGACTTTAGACATGCATGTGTCAGAATTAAGCCAAATTGTGGAAGAATCACAAACAGTCAATGATCGGAAATTATCAGAGCTTGAAAAGAAATTTGAGGTGATTAAAATTCTCCACTGGAAGTGCTTGTTTGGTTGCTTGAAGTGGCATACAGCTTTACCTTTCCATGTCTATATCTCATTTTTCTGTAGGAGTGTGCTGCTGTAGAAGAAAAGCAACTATTGGAAAAAGTCGCAGAGCTGCTTGCGAGCTCAAATGGTAGGAAGAAAATGCTGGTATGTTCCTCTGAAGTGATTTCAGACGTTCACCCGATTCTGTTTTATGCATAATGTTGAATTAGTCTCTAGATGTTATCTAAGACCATCTTCAACATAATCTTTTTTTTTTTTTTTTTGGACTAATCTTCAACATAATCTGACGTGCCATGAATTTGCAAAATTTTCCTCATTAATTTTTTCATTCGTCTTGTACTTCAAGTTGATGCTTCTAGATTTACTGCAACTATACCACACATGTTCGCTTGCCAAATACATATATGTTCACCGAGACTGTCATATTACTAGTGACAATTCACTGTAAATTGTCCTATGATTTCTATACAGTTCTGTTTACATCATACCATGCCGTGTTTTAGAAACAATTCAACTTTATTTGCGTCTAAGTTTTAGGTTCTATTTTTATTGTCGTACGGATCTGGTCCTTTTATTGCTAATACAACCTGTTCAATTTGAGGAAGGTATTTAACATGTTTGAGTGATCAGTTGCATGATCCAATTGCCTTTGTTGATTGCTGATAATCTAAGTGCACGTTCTCTCTCGTCTAGGTTCAAACAGCCATTAAGGGACTGCGAGAGAATGCAGCCAGTGCGACCAACAGATTACAAGAAGAGATGTCAACAATGCAAGATTCCACTTCTTCTGTCAAAACTGAGTGGACGACATACATGGATAAGGCTGAATCACATTATCTTCAGGATACTGCATCTGTGCTAAGTGGGAAGCAAGACATCACAGAAGTTGTCCATAATTGGTATAATCACCTTGTTTTCCTTGTGCGATGTCTGATACGTGGTGTTATCTTCTCTATCGGCATCCTTTAATGGCTTTCCTCACCAACTTAAAATGAAACTTTGCAGCTTGCAAAAAGCAAAAATGGGTGCTCAGCAGTGGATTAATGCTCAAGAATCCTTGCTCAGTCTGGAGAAGAGCAACGTTGCTTCTGTTGATGAAATAGTCAGGTTAGTCACTATCAAAATTTTCGGGCAGCAAGTTTTATCTGAGGGTGCTATATCTCACTTGTGCTATATGTTAACGTGTCCTATAGGGGAGGGATGGATGCCAACCAAAACTTGTGTGCTCGGTTTTCATCAGCTGTGTCATCTGCACTTGATGATGCTGATCTTGCAAGCAAAAATCTTCTTTCATCAATTGATCGTAAGCTATCTAAAACCTGACTATTTCATCAGCTGTGTCATCTACACATACTTTCAGATTATATTTGTAGTTGGGTGAATATTCTGTTCTGCAAACTAAAACCAATCCTTGCAGATTCTTTGCAACTTGACCACGATGCGTGTGGGAATCTCGACTCCATGATCGTTCCTTGTTGTGGAGAGTTGAGAGAGCTGAAGAGCGGACACTACCACAAGATTGTGGAAATCACAGAAGATGCCGGAAAATGCCTTTTAGAGGAATACATGGTAAGGTTCTTGAACCATATTCTTGTGAGCATGTCTCTAACTTCTCTAGAAACACGTGCAACCACAACTTCTTTTGTTTCTTAATTTCGCTATTTTTCTCTAAAAAATCAATAGGTTGATCAACCATCATGCTCGACACCAAAGAAGAGAGCGTACGATCTTCCAAGCATGACTTCCATCGAAGAACTCAGAACTCCTTCATTTGAGGATTTGTTGAAGTCATTTTGGGATGCAAAATCATCCAAGCAACCAAACGGAGATATAAAGCATATTGTTGATTCGGCGCATTCGTTGAGAGATTCGAGACTTCCACTCACTGCAATTAACTAAAGGTGTTGTGGCATAGAGAACATATTTGTACAGTAGATTGCTCTCGAGTACTATGTACCTTCATTGTTGATTGTTTGTTCATTGCATCCTATTATGGAGGCAGTGCATCTATAGTAGAGGTGTTGTGGTCTGGAAGCAGTTTCAGTTCTCTGAAATTTTCCAGATAGTATAGAGTTCGTTGTAGTCTATATAGATTTTCAAGCGCTTGTACCACATTCATCTCAACATTTATTTGTAAGTGATTTTGTAATGTGTGAAGGTTTCTCTATCAAAGAAAACTCCATTGGAGACCTTAGTCTAACTAGGGCATTTATAAGTGATTTTGCTTTTGGAAAAGGATTGACCAAGCCCAACAAAGGTAAGCCCTAAGGTCTTAGGCAAAGCGGACTTCCTGCGAGGTTTGGCAACGCCCCCTCCTTCTAAAGAGAGGACGGGTTATTAGCAAATGGGAAGCTAAGCAGTGATAATTTTAAAAATTTTCATTACACCACCTATAATAATTGGAGGTATAGATCTGAATCTATGTGAGAACATAAACCAAATGACCATCCTTGAGAAGTTCACCTCAAAGGGTACTAATTTTGATGACCAATTGATGTATAGGCCGTAATTGATATCGTAGAGTAATACTATAGTCTCTATATGGGATATGATTGATTCCTTGGGTTCTATTTTAGGTGTTTTGGTCCATGAACTTCTTTGTGCTAACTTGGGGAAACATTCAACTCAATTAACGCACAAAATATAAACTGGATTAACCACCACTCAGTGATATCAGACGAGACACACTTTATTGGCCTGATGGCTGAATGTGAACCAAAACCACCAAGATACAGCGACCTGACCCAAGATATATACCAGATAAGTTAGGCAGTGATTGGTATATGAGAATGAGTTGGGAATAGAATGAGATTCTCAATTCTGTTTAAATTCTCATGTTTAGTATGAGAGAATGAACTAGGGAATGAACTAGAGAATCTCATTCCCACATACATGGGAATAGCCATTCCAGACCAAATAAATAGAAATAGCTCATTCCCATATGTTTAGGAATAGACTTAACTACTATACCCCTATTATATAACATAACTTTTATAAATAATTACAATAATAATAATAATAATAATAATGAAAAAAAATAATAATTATTATTATGAAAATAAAAATAAAAATAAAAATAATATAATAATAAAAAATAGTGATTAAATATAATAATAATAATTTAAAAAGTATAATAAGAATAATAATATAATAATAATAATAATAAATAAAAAATAATAAAAAATAAAAAATAATAATATTAATTAAAATAATAATAATAATAATAAAAAGTAAAATAATAATGACAAAAATAAAAATAATAATAATACCAATAAATAATGATAATAATAATAATAATATATTATTATTATGATTTATTGTTGTTGTTGTTATTATTATTATTTATTATTTTATTATTATTATTATTATTTATTGCTGTTATTATTATTATTATTATTTATGTATGTATTATTTACGTTTTTTTTATTTTATATATTCTTATTTTTAATACTATAATAATAAAAAAGACAATCCTGTCATATTATACAAGTCATTCATATTACTACTTTTAATTCATAGAGCATACCAAACATGTCTTTCTCATTCTCAAGTTCATTCCATTCTCAATTTCATTTCATTCCTTGACTCATTCCATTACTACTCAAATTCATTTCAATGTACCAATCGCTACCTTAAAGTATAATCCCTAATGGTAATAACTATACTCAAACCCAGAACCTCCTCGCAAAGGAGTTTGACTACTACCACTGGGGCAACCCTTGGGGTCTTGGTCTATGAACTTATTTCAGTGCTTAATTAGTTTTTTTTTTTTTTTTAAAGATATTTTTCCATCGTTTTTTACGAAAATCACTTGAATGGCATGTGCATGATAACACCAGAGGCATCAGTGCGCTTTTGTGCGTTACATTTTTGGATGAAAAACATATCACTCTACTACAAAATTGATGGATCAAAAGATACAAAATAGAAAATAAAGGACCAAAATTTTATATTTGAATGACCTTACCAAATTAACAAGAGAAAGCATGCGTTTAGCCCAATGTTTGAGGAGTTATTGTCCCTTCAAATCTGTCACATTTTTAAGGAATAACTAGCCCAAAGTCTACTAGATAAACCAAACGCGATCCTACTTACTGTGAGTTCCTAAATATGGAAAAAAAAAAAGTTTGCTTCCTTTCTAATGAAGTATAATATTTAGAATATGGTTAATACTAACCCAATTTTAGTAAAGCAGCATATTAGCATTTGAAATAAGCTGAATCTAAGCGCTGGTTAAGTAAGCATCTTGTAGTAAGAGTAGTAGTCACATACCCTGTAGACCACAATCGAGACTCAAGTGCTTGTTGAATAAGGTCGGCTTTCGAGCCCAAGCCCCTTGTATGGGTTGCTTGGATGCTTTTGCGCATTTTTCTCATATCGGGCTTTTCTTGAATTTTCAATAAGGGGCACAAAAGCCGTTGCGCTAATGCGCATCCGTTTTCTTGCAGGAGTGCTAACGCGCGCCCTTACGTTTTTTGCGCTTGTTCTGCAATACGAGCCTCATACAGAGCCGCAGCGCTTACAGTAGTCGATACATACACTAGAGATATCCGTGGGTATGTAAGCTTTTTCCATCCACAGTTACCCAGCCTTCAGGTTGTTGATCATCAATCAAATAACACAAGATTACACATCAATCTAGTTCTAATTATATCTGGTTTAATAACTTAACCTTCTCAACGATGCGTGCGTGCATTTATTTATTGTAACAACTCAAGCCTAAATGGAGAGTCCAATCCAAAAGATACTATATTAGGGGAAAAAACTCCTTACATTTAGGAACCACTCTTTATAAAAGTAAGATTTCGATGTGAGATCATTACATTCATTTCGAAAATTTTAGAAGATAAAATCACCCTTAAAGAAAGAATCTACAATCATAAAAGAGACATCCACTGGAATGAACCGCAGATTCATGCCATAATGCATTAAGTGTACAAATGCAAATTCAACTGCAAACTAAAACAGCTCAATGTGCAACTCCTTGACCATATCATAGTTATCCGATTCGTAGTACGGTCTGAATCAAATACAAATTTAGGTACAGAGTACGACACTTAAAGTTTAAAAGATACGATAGGAGTATACTTCTTGGTATGCTAATTTTTGTTCATAATACAGTATGAAAAATTATTATGTTTCATTATCAAATATTCTGTAAATCAATGATATTTTATGTTTATTAATTATTAAAATCAATTTGCTGTAACGTTAATCTAAAGTCTAAAATCCAAACCCAATAATTAAGATAGTTTTTTAATATTGTATATAAACACAAGACACAAAAACAAATTAGAAAATGTTTATATGTTAAAGGTTTACAATCTGTATATATTATACTTTTAGGCTCTTTTTCTGATAAAAATTTGTATATTTTTCGAATCGCTAACTTTAATGAACTGGAACGCGAATTATAGAGTTCCGGTACAAAAATGTACAGTGAATTGGAACGTGAAATTCGATACGCGGTTCGAAAGGAGGTAAGGCAAATCTGATAACTATGGACCATATAGTCATTCTGACCAGAAAAAAAAAAAAAAAGACCATATAGTCATCACCATACAGATGTTTGTGCTGTAACTTCTACTGACCCAGAAGAACAATGACGACTATACCGAGTGTGCATTTTGGCATTAATGAAAATTTCCAAGATTCAACCGTCAACGAAATATCTTCAACAGTGACATGAAAATCAACAAGATTATAATTGCAATAAATAAAAACTATTAAACAACGAAAAGCATTCTCGCCTCGGCATATATATGTACAGTGAGTCTAAGTAGGGGTACAAGTAAAATTAGCATCTAATCTCATTTCAAAAGAGGCACAACAGAGTACATTTGAATTGATCTAATATCTGTTGTAAGTTATTAAAATAAAAAGTAAGAGAAAATACGAAGAAAAACTAATTAGAATAGGAAATATATGTGATGTTGAAGCATCAGATAATCACCTGTACTTGTAATTTCTTGGGCTTCTTCAACAAGTCCACTACTCTACATTTCTTCCACTATAACCAATTTACAAATTTAAATGCACACCTTCAATGGGCACCATTACGGTACAGTGAGTCCAAGACCTGCACCATAACGTGTAATATTTTTATGTCAGATATCAAGAGAACTGACGTATTCAGCTTGTGCAAAACCACAAAACACACAAGAAAATGACTATAGCACCTATTTTTCCAAAGCAATCAATCAACAAGACCCGACCCTTCTTTATCGAAGTGACAACACTAGGGATTGCCGTAATAATTTAACCACCACCAGGAAGACACAACGTAGCAATGATGGCATCACGGAATTATACCATTGACATACAAACACACAAGCATATACCACTCCACTGTTGGGAGTTCTTCAATCACAGTTGAGCACTGGTAGCAAAAATCAAGAGGGACAAGTTTACGACATCAAATAAATATGTATGTGCAGCAGGACAGTGGAAAAGCACAGCGGCTTTCTTTCTTTCCCCTCACCCCCGGGGCTAACAATTTCAGATTGATGAGATAAAGAATGCACATCAAAATGACATCCCCACAAGTTAAAAACTCAATTTCAACATGACACATTCCAAATTAAGTCATCGTAAAATATGAGAATGCACATCAAAATAACATCCCCAGAAGCTAAAATAAGAATTTCAACATGACAGATTCCCACATTAGGTCATTGTAACATATAAGATAGCTATCTGAGCAACTGGATACTAAATGCTTCAGAAGTTGTACTATAGTGTATATACTAAGCAAGTATTACATTTTTCAAGAGAAACAAGAGGACCCAGTCAAGCCAAGAATTGGCATGAAAAATTAAACGTACCTGCCAGCATCCCTCAATAAGCTTGTCTTTGCCAGCTAAGATGACAGTTCTCTTGCAAGCGGTTCATCATCAAAATCTTCGTTGGTGGAATTTTCTTGACATAGCAATCTGTTTTCTTGCATAGGATTCGAGCCAAGAGCATCCCAGGTCATTGGAGTAGGAACGTGATGCGAGACACCTTGTTCTGATCCATGATTGGTCTCAACATTGGCTTCAACATTGGCCTCAACATTGGCCTCGACATTATCTTTACCATCATCAATAGAAATAAGATCTGCCCCCTTATCTTCATCCATGCCTTGCGGCTCAACATTGAGATCTGATGTCAAATCAATCCCAGTTTGTTCCGAGGGTCCAGGATAAGCAACAGTTACTGAACCTTGGTCTGGCTCAGTGGCTTCCTTTCTTTGCCTCTTCCATTTCTTTGTGGATGAAGTCCCATCATCTTCAAAATCTTCTTCTTCTCTTTCTCTGTGTAAATAAACCCACAGTTTCCTCTCACCATCAAATTGTACACAAGGATCACGTTCATAATGTAAACGATCCAATGCTCCACTAACAACTTGGTTGACTTGTGCATCAGATACATCTTCGACGATATACTGTGAATCTCTGATCAAAGTACAAACATCTGCTCTAGTTCCAATACTTCCAGGCAATCTAGCAGCTGCATCTCTCACAAGACAAAGAATAGTAACGTGGGGCGGTCGATCACGTTTCAGCATAAAATGATCCCTGGCTTTAGATGTTGGCTTGCCACCACACCTTCTCAAGGGAGCAACAATTGATTTCTTACCATCAATAGCAGTGTAAGCAAAGGCCCTATCAGGAATTGAATACCTAAGGACTTCTTCCTTGCGGAAATAATCTCTTACTTCTTCAGAGCTTGGGCTGATAGTACTGAGACTCTTCTGAGCTCTCAGGTCCTTAAACCTTTCTTTCTCATCCATATTATATTGCATGAGACTCGAAGGGGGAGCAGGAAGGCTACCTATTTGTTGAAGTGTCTCTTGACCATTTTTCAGCCAATTAGCAAATGCATCAACTAACTTGACAAGCATTTTATGGGGAAGACCCCATGCCTCTGGAGATGTCACCTCCTCAATGGCCTCTTGGTCAGATGAACCATGATTTACAGGACCGATCCAGGACCAGCTTTTTGTAGCTTTTTCATAGACTACAAGCGCTTTCCAACCTTTAGCTCCTAGAGGAGCTGTTTTGGAGGAATAAATCTTCAAAACTCCTCTAACCAGATCCTGAAGAGGTTCTTGAGTCTCAAGAATACAAGGATCTCCAGGGTTCGACCTCACACGGTTCACAATCTCCTGAACAGTGAGAGAAGGTACATTAACTCGTACAGAAGAGTTTGATTTATCAGCATCGGCATCCCCATGCGGAGGAACCCTATTTGTGCCCTCTGGCTTCGTATCTTGCTGTTCCTTGTCCACCGGTTTGCCTTCATTCTTATCAAGATGATTGCCAGCATCCAAGGAATCCTCTGGGAGCATCGTGATCATTGCCATACGAACTGCTGAAAGAAGATGAATGATGGAGAATGAGAATCCAGTATGAATTGTAGGTGTAATCAAAGTGAATGGCTTTTTCTGTGGTTTGGCATCTAGTTCCACGTCTTCTACTCTCATTTCTGATACGGGTGGTTCAGAAACTTCCTTTTCCAGAGTTTCATTGCCATCCTCCAGTTTCTTTTTCCCCCTTTTTCTCAAGGTATCAGGTCCATCGTGCTGGAGCTGCATATCAGAATGGTGGAATTCTTTATTGTCTTGCTCATCCATATATGTGAAATCATTCTTTACTTTCCGCTTCTTTGTGACAGAATTGCAGCCTATTAACTGTGCATCAGGTATTTCAAATCGGTTGTCAGCATGTAATTCAACAATCTGACCTTTCTTTCCAATCCTGACTGCGCCTCCATTAACCCCGGCCAAGGGTCGTCTTAGTAAATGATCTTCCTCCTCAAGACCATAATCTTGGAAATAATTTGACTGAGGATCACCATACTCACGGCTAAAATCCCCTTTCCACCTTCTATCTTTCAGTGGTAACACATGAAGCCTTTCATCATAGCCTCCATGCATGTGGCCATTCCTTCCTGGCTTGGATAATTGTTGCCAATCATCATCACCAGAGAACCTACCTGATCCAGAGAGATAGCTGTCATCAAAATTTCGGCCCAGAGAAGAATTCAAGTGGTCAATATCGGGCATCTTACCCTTGGGCTCCACCCTCACGCCAGGATTTCCAACTTTTCTCATACCTAGATGTTCACCATAATCATCCATCTTCCTAGAGGAGTTTGAAGGTCCGTCAAGTGTACGAACATTTTCCTTCTTATCTTTCTTGACAAACTTTGCCTTCCCAGGATCTCGGCCAGACTTCAAATCTGATATCCCGCTGGGGTATGCCCACTTGCTCCTAATCAAAGGATTGTCGTCATCGTCCTCATCAATTTGTTCTGATGAATCAGACTCTGTTTCGTCATTTTTAGCAAAAGACCTATATCCTTTGACTCCTTGCACATCTCGCCCTCCATTCTGCATAGAGCTTGCCCTGAATTTCTCATGTAATTGCTGTGCTCTGTGATCTGACGGAAATAACCTGTCATTAACATCAGGGGACTCCCTACCCAGCTTCCCCTTTTTGCTTTTAGTGTTCCATTCAACATACTTATAAGATGGATCAGCTGAGAAAGGCTCTCCTTGTGCTCCACCGAGATAGAATGGTTCACTTCCATCTGCTGGATCCATTCGATTACCTTTCATTGACAAATTTGAAATCTGGCCTTTCCGAAGTCTCGTCTGATCTTCTGCACCAAGCTGCTGAAAATTCTCACTGTATTTTACCTTTTTCCCATAATCAAAGGTTGCTCTGGCACTAGATGGCTTTGCAGTTAATACCTTAATATCTGATAACTGATTGACAGGCTTGTTCCTCCCATAAGAATGTAAATCATTCTTCCAAGGCATAGGTGACCCAATAAAGCTGTCATTGTAATCTTCATCAGTCAGACCTTCATGCTTCTTCCTCATTTTGAAAGTATTAGCTTTAGTTGCTGGTCCAAATCGTGAAAAGTTTCGATCTCTCTGCAAAGACGCTTCATAAATTGCTTCCTCCTCTTCATCATCACCTCGAATCAGATTTCTCATCTGAAGTGCAGCTCCATAATCATACCCTGCGGTTTTATTGTGTCTTGAACGAGAACCTGATTTCATATCCAATCCATGGTAAGCAGACGGAAGTCGGCCTACCAAGTCTTTTGCTGTAGAAGCCTTCATTCCAGCTGACTTCAGCGCACTTTTTGGATTCTGCTTTCCATATTTTGCTGGTTCCAATGCCATTTGCTTGCCACGGGAAGAAAATTCCGACCCCGAGTTCATTCCATATGCAGAATAACGGCCAATTTTCTGCCCAAATTTCTGATCCTTGGCCTTTTTTCCCCACAAACCATCTCCAGACTCCCTCTCGGACGACTCGCTCTCCATCTCTTCCATCTTCTCAGACATTAAACTCTTCTGACTCTTCATAATGTTCAAGACACGGAGTTTCTCCTCAATGCTGTACCCTTTACAAGTAGACCAAGCATCTCTTATCTGACAGAGATTAGTAACCATCGTGTTCTGATGCTTCCTCAAAAGATGATAATGCTGGCGCTTCTGAAAGAAATTCAAACCCTGCCGATATAGTGCAACCCTCGGCTCACACAACCCTCCCTTTAACATCTCGAACAACTTATCAACTGGACTTCCAAAATGCAAATTACAACCCGTAAAGAGCTCCTTCAAGGTTCGTAGAAACATCTCCTGGTCCATATCCGGCAAGTAATGTGTAAGGCTAAATCTTTCTTCCTCAGTCAGAACATCATTCCACACATCCAATGACAAAATATTGCGCAACCCAGGAAGGTCATATAATTCATATGGGATGCTACACGTCTGATCCCCAACTTGGCAGAACTCTTCCCCAGCCTCACCCAATTCCAGCAAATCAAAGTCATCCGACCCCGCCCCCGAATCACAGTCATCAAAATCATCATCATCATCATCGGATTCCACAGCAGCAGAGCTCCGCCGCGGATAATCCTCATCATCACTCGACATAATCACGTCCCCACTATGCGGCGAAACTTCCGAATCAAATCTCGACACAACCTTGAAACTGTTCTTCTCAATCGCCATTCAACATAAACATAACCACACCCACCTCCACAAAAGCTCAATCACACACCTTTCTGCCCTAAAAAACACTGAAAATTACACTCGAGCCCTTCAATTCAATTCAAAATCCTATAATCAAAAAATTAATATGAATAAAAAAAACAAAAAATAAAAACAAAATCCACATTGCAATTCGTCAATTTATCAATACCCATATAAGAAAAAAATAACTAAATAAAAACAAAAAAACTAAAAACTAAAAACATTATAATTAAGTAGTAAAAACATAAAAATCAAATCTTTCAGATTAATCCTAACAAATACTATGCAAATACATATGGAAATACCCAAATTAATTAGAAAATGCTCAATACTCCATATCATAAAACCAATATATAACCTAAAACAAAGATCAAATCACAACTACTTTACATACATAACTACATAATATATACATATACACATATGAGTATGTGTGTGTAAAAGGTAAGATGGGATCGAAGAGGTACCTGAAATTTGATGAAGAAAAGAGAGAGAGAGAGAGAGAGGAGAGCGCATGGGAGGCGACACACAGTAGGTGTGTGTTTTAGGTGAGTGAAATTGAAACCCTAGAAAGAGGAAAAGGTGGAGAGGGGTTGGTTAAAGTACGCCACGCGTGTGTGTGCCTGTGTGCGTTTGTGTGTATGTGAGTTAGATAGAGATATATATATATATGTACTGTAAATATAGTTTGTGAAGGACAAGAAGACGAGGACGTGGAGGGCTAGGAGCCGTCGGATTAAGTGGGTTGGGGTTATGATGATGAAGAAGAGAAAGTGAGAGGGGGAAAGAGGGTAATGTGATGTTGGTGTTGGTGCTTTGGAAGGGAATGGGAAAGGAAGAAGGGTGGTGAGTCAGCTACTGTGTGTAGTGTGTGGTGTTTTTTCTCCAGTCAAGTGTGTGTTTTTGTGGAAGAAAATCAAAATTCCATTTCAGGACTAATTAAGAAAGGAGAAAGGATATTTAACCGGCTTAGCGCAGATTATTCGAGTGATATTTAATTTTGCGAGGTTAATCCACATTGCAAAATCGATTATCGGTATGTAATATCCCAAAACAAGTTCTGATTTAATGAATAAAATAGATTTTCGATTGAAAAATAATATCCAAACTTTATGACTTTATAACATTTAAAATGGGTAACTCGGACACATTAATTTAATTCATGAATTAGTTTACTACGAGTCTATTGTATTCTGCATGTTAATTAGGACTAGCTTACCTAATTAATTCCGTAAACACACATAATTATAATATTGTTTACTTCTAACGGGTATATTTTACCATTTTACGTACATTGTTAAATGTTGGCTCAATTATACAGTAACTTTCACTCTCATGGTAGATTAATTTGTTGTCCTTACCCTCACTTAATTACCAAGCCGGGTCCAAACTTCTTGTAAATGGGCTGATTCGAGAATAGGATGAAGCCCAGAATAGATGATGAGTCCAACTCGTAATGTTGTTTTATGGTGAACATTGTTATAGATGGTCTTAAAGTGGGCTGAGAACAAGCCCATAAACAGAAATTACACCAACCAGTTCATAGTGGGCTGAGAATAAGCCCAGACTATAATACTATGAACTCGGGAAGATTTCACCTAGCAAAAATTTGATGATATTATGCTCAAGTAACTAGGGGAAAAATCTTGACCAAAAAAAAATAGGGGGGAAAATATTTTCCACACTGGTGTACCATGCATCAATCATTGGACGAGTGTGTCATTCTCTGTGCATGATTCGCATGGCCTCTTGTGGTCAGTGTTATTTTTAAATTTATGATACTAATCTCACTTGTAAACTTGAGGTTCTGAACCCCAGATGTGACGTAATGATGTTAGAGTTAGTGTTGGTCTTGAGTGATTGTGTTTCTAACGAGGCCGTGAGGTCCACAATTATATTCTCATATTGGTTGGAAATTGGACAATAGTCTCGCTTGTAACCCTAAAATTAAGCCTTGGGCGTGGTAGATTAATTCACATACCAACTCGTAATCATAAACTCACTTATCCAACATTTGGTGTACGGTACATTGGATGTATGAAAGAGTTTCTCGAAAATAAGTTATTTGCAACCTATGCCATGGAAAATAGGTTATGTGAAGATGGTGTATAACTAGCAAAGACCAATCACTTGAAAGGCAAGAACCTTTTATGAGAGATGATCTTTAATTTGATAAAACAGAATATAGATTTGGGACTTATGTGAGTCTCACGCCTCACCTCAAAACTTATAGTCCGACTTTTGCCAGACTGAATTTTTTTTTTTTTTTAAATCAAGAAAATATTTTCTGACAGCACAGATTTGGCTTGAGATTTTATCGATTCTAATTTGACTTTCAAACTCATGTTGCTCTTATGGTTAACCATGAGATTCATGTCACCACAATTTCTTCCCTGGCTGCATGGAACAATAAAAAGCGAAAGAGTTACAGCACTTCACTAAACCTCTTTACATAAAGATAAAAAAAGAGACGATCAATATATGAAATTATTGCTATATGCAAGATTCATATAAAGTTAGACTCACTTTGAATGTTTTGCAAGGGACTGTTTTTACAAGTAGACATTATGAGATATCAAATGACAATAACTTTACCTTCAAAACTTCCCTTCATATACTTAAAATGTCAATTTATGTGGAAGACTTGAACGAAAATATTATTTCTTGTTTCTTCCCTTTGGTGCTCATCTTTATTGCCAACAGTAAGGTTTAATAATTTATCTACAAGTTCATTACTTTAATTTCACTTGCGGGCCTAAGATTTTACGCATCGACCGTGACACCTACATCCCAATAGTAAAGATTAATAATTTTTCTATGGTAGAAAATGTGAAATACGCTGGTTGATATTTATATCAATAGAGTAGTCAATAAACCTATAGTCTTCGTATTATGTCATGTCCAATAGATAAACCTCCCCCACATAGCATGTTGAAGAAACAATGAAACATGTTTTACACCATGGAGGCTTTAAGATTCACTTTGCAAAAAGTGATGGTACATGAGCTTTAACCATGTGCCACAAAACAAAACATTTTGAAGAGAAAAAGGAACCAAGAAAAGACTCCAAGTTTAGCTTTCAGTCTGATTAGCTGATCATTATCATTTTAGGACTAGTCAAGATAAAAAAGAATGGTATGGTGTTGTGATAGCTCATAAACTTTAATAAAGTTAGGCCATAATCTTTTTCCTAAAGCACTAATAATGATTCAGTTTAATAAACTTTTTAAACAGGGACGGATTCAAAATTTTTATTTAGAGGATTAAAAATACATAATTAAACATTCATACATAGAAAAAAAATTAAGTGAGTACTAAATTAATTTTTTAATTTAAAAATATCTTAAAATATATATATATTTTTTAAAATACAGGTCTAACTCACTCGTTAATAACTCTATTT
The DNA here is from genome assembly GCA_037974665.1 of Ehretia macrophylla. Classification (NCBI taxonomy): domain Eukaryota; kingdom Viridiplantae; phylum Streptophyta; class Magnoliopsida; order Boraginales; family Ehretiaceae; genus Ehretia; species Ehretia macrophylla. The sequence goes on from CM075782.1 coordinate 975,103, forward strand.
TTAGAATCAGTAAGGGTTGCAATCCCCGCTGACCCCCTGTAGGTCCGCCTCTGTTCTAAACAACATCTAGAGTGTGTGTATATTGTTAAGAAATATGAGATTTTATTCTAAAATTAATTAATCTTTTGGGGAGTAATCCATGATCATTATATACTAGTCTTGAAAGTTATGATTTATTTATATTTGGATTATATTTTCTAATGCCCTGCTTAATTATGTGTGACGAGAATTGAAAAAATAGTTTTTTTTTTTTGGTAATGTAGATAACTATGTACGAGAGTTTGATTTCACGTGGATAAATATTGCAACGTTCGAAAGACATAGATAACTGCATGACTAGACTAAAACAAAAGTATCATATTAAAAATCATAAGATTCAATCCTAAAATCATATTTCAGATCTTATCTAAATCAACGGTCTTGAAAATTACTATAAAAGACATATTTTTCGAATTTTTCGCCAATCAGAGTCCTTTTCCAGAATTTAGTGACAATCCAAAGTTGATAATCCATACCTATATTAATTAGCGCATTTAGATATAATAAATTTTTATTGAGCATACAACTTTTAACAACCAAATTAAACCTCACATCTCTATTGTGAGAAATGAATTTATTCATAATATTATGATATAATGAATAAAATTCAACCATTATAAATTATTGATATAATTATAATAAAATAATATGGATAATTTCACAACTGTTAAATACTGCTCATAACTTATTTAGGAAGGAATCTCTCCCACGACCATTGCATTCAATTTTCTTTTATGAAAGTGTTTATATGACAATCACTTAGCAGAAGATGACATATCATAAACAAGATCATTAAATTATTGTGAATTATTGATACATGTATAATGAAATAATAGAAATTATTTTATAACTATTAAACCTCACTCGTAAAATAACATTATAATGTTAGGAAAGAATATGGAAATGTTTATATAATGACAGCCACTGAGCAGAAAATGTCATATCACACGCTAGAGTTTCATTTCATTATTGGAGTTGTCAAATTTTCGAAATTACAATATGCTAACATGACTTTGACCAAAGAAAAAAAAAGGGATGCAAACATGACCACTCCATTGAACGACGTGCTTACCACAAATAAATCACTAGCCCGACATTATCTAAGGATGATGCCTCAACCGATGGCGGATGTAAATGTGCAATACTAAAAAAAGATGTTAAAAATATTATGTATTTTTTTTTATAAAAAATAAATTTTTATGTAATATATGGGTAAATAGCATCATAACTCCTTATGCTTTAGTAAAAATGTATAGGACCCCCATATGGTTTCAAAAGTGCACCGAAATCCCCTGTGGTTTTAAAACCGTACACACGCACCCCCTCCCTAATTTTCCGTCAACAAATTTAACTGAATTATATAAAAAGATTTAAATACCCTTTAATTTTTATTTTATTTTTTCTCTTTTCCTTTTCTTTTTTGTTTACAGACACACACAGACACACACACACACACACATATATATATATATAATATACACACACGTGTGTACATATATATACCCATGGATATTTATAATTTATACATGTTTATATATATATATATAAAAAAAGGATTTGCAGGTTTTGTGGGGTGGGGGGGGGGGGGGGGGGGGGTTGAATAAGAAGATAGGTTTTTCTTTTTATTTTTTGTGAAAATTGCATTGGGAGAAAAAGAAAAGAAAAAAAAAAACCATATATAAGGGCATTTTTTGTCCAATGAAGTAATAATTTAAGCATAAAAATATGAAAAATCGCACCAAACGCACGTGTAAAGCACTCTCCGTTAAAAGTAACGGTTTTTTTAACGGAGGGGGCTGTGGTGCTACATTTTTAAAACCACATGGGGTTCCGATGCACTTTTGAAACCACAAAAGGGTCCTATACACTTTTGCTAAAGCATAGGGGGTTATGATGCTATTTACCCTATTTGTTAAAAAAATTAATTAGTCCCACTAAAAATATATATATATATACTCATATTGTTAAAAAATTAATTTATATATTTTAGTCTCAACTGAGAAGAATTTCTGAATCTGCTCCTAGTCTCAACGACCTTAAATTTTTGTATACAAAATTTCCATTTGCGTATTGTATGCAATCGAATGTCTTGCAACCCATAATTCTTTTATCCAATAATTAATTACTTAATCATACAAATATAAGAACTCTTACCACGTTCAGAATTTGTGCTTGTGTGTTGCGAAACATTCGATTGGATGGTGATGGAGAATTAGTATATGCTGGGGCAAATTTAAGATTTTTCGTTTGTCTGGCTCATATAAAAACTTAGTTTAAAATTTAAAATTAGTAGTAGATCGGTGCAGGCTAATTGATTCTTTTTATTAAAAAATACACATTTAAAATATTGTTTAGCTAGTAGAGGTTGTAGTACGCCTCAAATCAACAAACGAAATTAGTGTCATATAATTAAAAATAACAATATGTGACCTCAAATTCAATAAACCAAAATAATTAACAAGTTATGTCTAATACCAATGTGAGACATAAGACAATTTATATTATAATGCGATGTCACGACAGACGAAAATTCCAAGAAATTCATAAATTAGGTTGGCCTTGTATCAATCCCTCAACCAACCAGAAAAAAAAAAAAAAAAAAAAAAGAAGTAAGCATCCAATGCATGTGACCACGTTAGTGAACTCAACATGTAGACTTGCTCAATTTTACAATAAAATCTAAAATAAAAGGATAGAGATCTTACTCTTTGTTGGCACATTTTCAGACAAAGAATTGCTATTTTTTATGCCCATTTTGATCGACCTCATTTTCGGACAAAACTCAATCTGACTAACTTAGATTTTCTGCTGTGTTTTTCACCCCTCCTACGCTTCATCTCTCTAACAACATTTCCTTCTCTTCCTTCAACCTAACAGACATCGAAATCTGTTAGGTGTATCATCAAGAAGAGGAGGAAAAAAAAGAAGAGAATTTTCCAGGACGAGAAAATATTAACTATCGATGGAGAAACCTGAAATCTCTAGAGGGAATTCTGTGAAATGGATGTTGGAGAGCGTGGAGGTTGATAACATGGTCGATGTGCCTATTGATGATCAACAATCAAATCCATTACAAACTAGTTCAAGTAACAGATCGGTCCCCTGGGAAGGTGGAAGCCTGAGAAAGAGAAATGCGGACGAGCCCGGTGCTCCCCGGACAGGAAAGATCGAATCAGGGGCTGCCGTGGGGGGCCTGGATAGCTTACGCTTCCTCGACAAGAAGTCCACAGGGGCAGACGCCTGGAAGACTGTCGAGAAACGATTTAATCAAAATGCAGTTGATGGGAGGATTTTCAGGGACAAATTCGGCACCTGCATTGGTAATTCTTCGTGAAATCTAGTTATTGTGATGGAATGTTCTTCTGAAACAAATGAAGTAGATTGGTCTATATCCATTAGTTTTCTTGTTTCCAGGAACCCTTTTTTTTTTTTTTTTCATTCATGTGTATTCATTGACAGGTATGGGAGACAGCAAGGAATTCGCGGGGGAATTATTCGATGCCCTGGCAAGGCGTAGAGGCGTCAACACAGAAAATGGGATATCAAAAGAAGAGTTTAAGGAATTCTGGTTAAACATGACGAATAATGACCTCGATGCACGGCTCCAAATCTTCTTTGACATGTAAGAACTTTTACTATCTTTCCAGCTATAAGAAAATTAGTGTCTTTAGAGTAAAGAAAATCAGGAGAAGAAGCTCAACGCGTAAAAAAATGGACTAAGATTGTGTGTATACTTTCTGCAGGTGTGACAAAAATGGTGATGGGATGCTTTCAGAGGAGGAGGTGAAAGAGGTTAGGGAAAAAAAGACCTTGTACTACTTCCTTAAACCTAATTGTTGTTTCTCTTCTATGAATCAAACTTGTGGATTTTGTTATGCAAAAAGGTTCTAATAATGAGTGCCTCAGCGAACAAGCTATCGAATTTTAAGCAACAGGCTGCCACTTATGCTTCTCTGATCATGGAAGAGCTTGATCCTGATCATTTAGGCTACATAGAGGTGATAGTTTGCGCGCAAAATTTGTGTTTTTTTTTTTTTCTCCCCTTATCTTTCTTCTATAGAATTTTCTTGTTTTTCTACTTTAAATTAGATGTGGCAACTTGAAACTCTGCTGAGAGGAATGGTGAGCTCGGAGGAAAGTAAAAAGACTATGAAGAGATCACAAACACTTGCAAGAACCATGATCCCTAAAGTGTATAGGACACCAGTTAGCAAATTTATGAGCAATGCCTCAGAGAAAATACATGAGAATTGGAAAAGAATTTGGGTGCTGCTGCTATGGCTTTTCATCAATGTGATACTCTTTACTTGGAAGTTTCAACAATACAGAAGGAGAAGTGCATTCAGAGTCATGGGCTATTGTCTTCCTATTGCTAAAGGCGCGGCCGAGACTGTAAAGTTCAATATGGCTCTCATCCTCCTTCCTGTATGCAGAAGAACTCTGACCAAGCTACGAGAAACAATCCTCGGCGCTGCCATACCTTTTGATGACAATATCAACTTCCACAAGATAATTGCTTTGGGGATTGCAATAGGAACATTTCTTCACGTAATATTTCATACAACTTGTAATTTTGTTAGATTAACGACTTGTGCTAATGATACATTTATGAGTATTTTTGGAAAAGCCTTCCATTACAAGCAGCCAACGTACATGAGTCTCCTACACACTTTTGTGGGGATGTCTGGCGTTTTGATGCTCATTCTGATGACTATCGCCTTCACATTGGCAACGCACTTGTTCAGAAGAAATGTCATCAAACTACCATGGCCATTCAACCACCTAGCAGGGTTTAACGCCTTCTGGTATGCGCATCATCTGCTAGTCGTTGTTTACATCCTCCTGGCTCTCCATGGATACTTCATATTCCTCACCGACAAGTGGTACAAAAAGACAGTGAGTTTAAGAATTTCCCAATCCTGAAATTTGCAGTTTTATGATATAGTTGCATTGTTGAACTCTGTTTGAATGATGGCTGTCAGTTTTCGTTCTCATTTCCTTATCTCATCTTCTTTTGATGTGTTATTTCAGCCTATCTTCCACAAATATTGATAGGCCTTAACCTGTTTAATTTCATTTTCTGCTCATTCTGAAACTTTTGCCAAAGCAGACATTTAAATAGCATCTCATCATGATCAAAATGACTATTAACAAACATTTAATTTCAATAGTTTTCTTCATTACTGTGTTCAAACCTCGTGTTAAGTTAAAGCCTAAGATAGTTTTCGCCCAGCTTCTCTGTTTAAGTATGAGATTGAAATGCCTGTTTAGTGATGGAAATGATTAATTTTGAACCTCAGGGATTTTACATATGTGTAACATGGCAATTGACTGAAAACTAATGCTCAGTTTATGCCTTTCATAACGCAGACGTGGATGTACATTGCAGTTCCAGTACTTGTATACGCCAGCGAAAGGATCTTGACTTTTTATGATCCCAGCTCCCATGTCGACGTTTTAAAGGTTGTTTATTTGAAGTATAATATTCTTAGATAATCCTTTTCCGCATTTACCTGCAATTTTCTTTCTCTGTTTTCTTTTTTATGGCGATGCAGGCTGTAATATACACGGGGAATGTGTTGGCGCTGTACATAAGCAAACCTCCAGGATTCAAGTATAAAAGTGGAATGTATCTTTTTGTCAAGTGTCCTGATGTATCAAACTTTGAATGGTAGAGTAGCCGGGCAGATCTCGCTGTATTTCATTGTCAGTCCTCAATATCTGCATTGATTCATCGATTACTCTTGCAGGCATCCATTCTCCATCACTTCTGCACCAGATGATCACTACTTAAGCGTTCACATACGTACATTGGGAGACTGGACCACAGAGCTTAGAAACAAATTTGCCAAGGTGACTGACTGATTTCTCATTCTATTGCATTGCCTGGACCAAATTCTGTGACTTTTCGAAGAACTCTGGTCCAAACGAAACAATTTAGCTGATGAGCTCTACAATACTCTTTTCTTTTGGAATAATGATCCTTCTTGTACTCTATCCTATTCGCCGGTATTGATCATTGATACTGGAAGAGTCGTTTTCATGCTTTTGTGCCATATTTAAAACTAAAACAGTATGAAGAGGCCGAGTTCATGCTGCATTGGCAACTAGAAACCTCCCTTTTACTTGAAACATAATTCATTCAACTATGACTTAGTGCACGGTACAACGCGATCAATTCTAATAATTCCTCTCTTTCTTGACTCGGATTGTTGTTGTATTCATTGTTGTGTTTCGTTCTGCTTCTTCACTCTGATCCATACAAATACAGGCATGTGAGCCTCAACCTTCACAGCCAAGAAGGCAAGGTCTCGTAAGAATGGAAACTAAGGCATATTCGAACATTAACGAAGTTCAAGAGTTAGGGTGAGTAGTAATCCAGGTGATCATATAGCAACTGCTTCATATATCCTATCCATAACATTTCTGATAACTGATCTCTTCGCGCAGCTTTCCGAAGATCAGGATCAAAGGACCTTACGGCGCACCAGCACAGAATTACAAGAAATACGATATCCTTCTTCTCATCGGCCTGGGAATAGGAGCAACACCATTCATCAGCATTATAAAGGACCTTCTGAATAATGAACCTGGATTGGTAAGAGTACTAAACAAGATTCATCTAATTTTCCAAGAATTTTAGAGGTCAAACGCACACCGAATGTGTGAATTGGATAAAAATCACTGCAGAATCCGGAAAATGGCATGCGCACTGGGAACACAGGTCCTCACAGAGCATACTTTTACTGGGTGACCCGCGAACAAGGATCCTTCGATTGGTTCAAAGGCGTTATGGATGATATTGCAGAACATGACCATAATGTGAGTTCTGATTCTCGAAAGTGTAAAATACATCCATGTGTTTTCAAAATCCCCTCTGGGCTTTCCAAAACTAAAGTAAATATCCCCTCCAGAAATATATAATTGGGGGTGTAACCGGTGTTTCAGAAACCAGAAGTCGATTATGAGGGAGTTTTCGAGAAACCGCAGGGTTCTTTTTGCTATTCATCCCAATTTTGGTTCTCTTCCTTACCAGCAGAAGTATATATTAATCATCAACACTTTCTGAAAGCCTATTTCCTGCATGTTTCAGAATATTATAGAAATGCACAACTACTTGACTAGTGTGTATGAAGAAGGAGATGCAAGATCTGCACTCATTGCCATGGTGCAGTCTCTTCAGCGCGCTAAGAATGGACTAGATGTCGTGTCACAGAGCCGGGTAATTTCCATTTACCCCTATGGCTCTGTTTTGTTTGCCATTAAATTTTTTCTTGAAAAATATTTTTCTAATTTTTCGGTCTTCGGTAACACCGTAAAATAAGAAAATATGTGACAGGTTTTTCATTTCAGTGATTTTATATTTTCTTTCTAACATTTTAATCTAAACAGATAAGAACACACTTTGCAAGGCCTAACTGGAGAAAGGTGTTCGCTAATTTAGCCAGCACTCATCCATCTTCGCGGATAGGTAAGCATAGAGGCAGATCCATGTCACTCTTCAGCTATTAATTGTAATTGTAGTGCGATTGTATACTTAATTAGTTTGATATTTTTAACATGTCATTTCATGTACAAGTAAGATTTTTGAGTTGTGTATGTGATAAATGAAATAATAGTGGCAAGACTTATATCTTCAATAAGTCTCCTCGTATGTAAATGAGAATTTTCAACTATACAGTGATAAACGAGATGATAATAGGGAGACTTAAAACTTAACACCATTATGATAATAGGGTCGTAATAACATCCATATTACTAGGCTGCTTGTTTTAAAAACTTAACTTGCTAAAGAGTGTATACTTAATTAATTTGAAGTTTCTTTGTACCTGCTTGTTGATTGCAGGTGTCTTCTATTGTGGAAGTCCTACACTTACAAAGATGCTCAGAAATCTATGCCATGAACAGAGTTTAAATTCCACCACTCGTTTCAATTTTCACAAGGAAAATTTCTAGAATTTGTGGTTATGTATGTCGAAACTCGCTTGATTTTGACATATTACATATTTATATATTTTAACCTTTTTTTTTTTTTTGGGTCAGAAACCATACTTCAATTTGCCTAGTAGTTTGAGAGTTGCAAAATAACTTTCAGTATGGTACATAGATATTTTGTTTCTGATGCAATAGGCTTCAGACTGCATCAGCTTTTTTGGCTTGTATCATAATGTGTGAATAATAAATCACCATTAGAGCATCATTTATCTTTTGATGTTCAGTATTTAGTCACTACAAAAAAAACAAACATAATGACGGTTAGCAGTATTTAGTCACTACAAGAAAAAAAGACATATGTTGTACAATCAATAAAATGATTTTGTGACGGGTTTGTGATAGAAAAACAATTTTTATCTACGAGTATGTCGCAAATTTAAGGTTTGTCGCTATATCATCGCCAATAACTAGTGGACTATTAAAGTTTATCAGACATATGTTGATTTCTCTATGAGATTAAGAAATAGAAGCAAATCAAGTCTTTGGAAGGATTTTGGAGTAATTTAGTGGTGAGTTAATTTTTTTAATTTGTGGGTGACAAAGGATTTGAATTGTAGTGGTGGAAGCTGTTGACAATCATAGATGATATTTAAAAAATTTTAAACAACACAACGGAATTAAATCATGTATCCGTTCATGACTAATTTCGCATATTAATACACATGTATATATAATCATATTAATATACAAAGTTGGATTTTAGGATTACCTCGTTGTGCGAATCCGATATATGATTCTACTGAAAATGATTCAAGCTCCCCAACAGTGAAGAGTTTAAGAGTATCCACACGAAATTCGCGCAGGATTAATAGCGAAACCCCCACTAAAATCCTAAAGAGAAATCCCACCCTCTTTTCTCAAAGACGGATTTGTGCTAGTAAAATTTCTTTCAAAATATTCCTATTTATAGGAATCACTTATTAACCTAGGACCAACTGTGGACTGGTCTAATCTTATTAAACCTAGACCTGTAGACTGATTGGATGAACAGTCCAATTATTACGTATCCAATAATTAAATTAATATCAATATACTCTTAATAATTAATTTAATTATTTCTGGTTGATTATCAATTCACCGGATATCTATTATATGTAATCTCTCGGGTTTATAATTAATTGACAGCAAAATAATATTAATCCAATTAATATTTAATTAAAAATATTCTAAATAATTTTTGCAAGTCGTGAGTGGCAACTAGCAATATGTCACGACTACCCAATTAATAATAAAGTGGAATCGTATGAACCTGTGATATATAATTTCCATACAATTAAGTTTTTTTTTTTTCTAAACCATCGTGATTAAGTTAGAGTCATGGATAGAGATGTAGAACTCTCTTGCTTAATCATATGACCAAATCTAATTAATTGGTAATCATAAATGAATCGTGAAATGATTTTTACTATTCTACCACGGCCTAGGATTTTCAATTTTTTAATTAATAGATCTCATAGGATTTTCAATTGATGGATTCCATATCGCATACACATATGTCTCTATGCAGGAATAAGTCATAACTGTTGAGTACATGATCCAATCCATGATTAGGACTAGATAATATTGCACTTAGCAAATTACGGCATTCTAAACATAAGACTGTTGGGATTAGTATGCCCTAAAGCTTATTAGCACATAATATTTCAAATATGTTGGACACATATTGTGATTGTTAGTATTAATGAAAGCATTAATTCCTATTCTATCTATTCTATTTGTGTGTATTTGCTTGTATAGAAGTCCTTAATCTAAGTGAGTGACTTAGGTTCACGGTGGCTGAGTATAGAAGGTCTAAGTCATAGTTACTTATTTCTAGATTATGTTTATAACCGAATGATAGACTTGGGCATTTCATTAGGTTTAGGTTATAGTGAGATAATCTTCTGTGTAGGGTGACCTGTCTTGATCATTGGTAGGTTTTCAGACTAGTCTCACTTGTGTGTCTGTCACACATTGAATGGGTCAAATTGGAATGCGTATGAGAGTTGCTAAATTTAGAGTCCAAATGCAACTAGAATTCCTATTTAGAAAAGAACTTTCTATTTTGGTAAAATAGAATTTTCTAATTAGAATTGTTGAGCACATTTTGGAATTTAGTTATAATTAATTTAGCAATTAAGTGTATGGAGCCCTTTGGACGCGTAGGATAGGCGTGTGGAGGTTGTGGATTAGCTTTGGACTGTGTTAAGTTAATTTGTATTGAATTATTTGTAGTTCAAGGTGCATAAGAGTGTTTCAAGAGTTTCATACTCGGAATATGAAATTAGTATCTCCTATTTCAATTTGAATTAAATACTTTGACGTTTCCACATCTATATAAGGGCCACCTCTACCTCTCCCATACACACATACTTACACGTGAGGTGCAAGAAGAAGAAGAAAAAAAAATTTCTCTCTTTCCTGAGGGTCACACGTTAGAAGCTAGAAAAGAAGTAAGAAGAATCTCACAATTTTTCATATTCTAGGCGTGTAGATCATCTTATAACAAGTTCAAGGTTCAATCTTTTATTTTTTCATTAAATTTATAAACTAACGAATTCAGGTAACAAATTATATTATTTGCTGAATTTTGATTTCTACATAATTATAGTACATGACATGCAAGTTATGTTTATGCAATTGTTCTTCTTAAAATTATGTGGTTTGATTCTAGATGAGCATACTATTATGTTTCTACTGTGTTATAATTTTTTTTTTAAAAACCAAGATATATTTAGGTAGTATGCACCTTCAAAGACAACCATGATGTCTGAGATCTAATAAATAATTACATAATTACAACATATAACAAATTATTGACTATATCCATGTAATTTCTTATATGTTTGATTAAGTCCAGTCACTTGTTCTTAACATGCACTTATAGATTTACTAATGCAACATGAGACTCATTACCCCAATTGTTTGAAGAATTTTGTATAAGGACAAGATAAGGCATATGTCGGCATTGATATTCTTCTGTTTATAAACAACAATATACAACAAAATAAACGAATGAAAATTGCATAAAACTAGGAGACAAATTTGTAACAATATTACAACTAATATTCATATCATTGACCCTTAACCTTTGTCTTCATAACAACCATGATTTACGGGATTGAGTTCTTGATCATGGTGCTTGATTTTGTCTTGAGAGTAACTATGATATGGGGAGTTGTTGGGATTATTTTCCTTAATACACCCCCTCAAGCTGGAGGGGTAATGAATATGTACTCCCAGCTTGGCTCGAAGGAATGTGAACACATGTTTTGGCAGCGGCTTGGTGAATATGTCAGCTGGCCGATTTGATAAAGAGATGTGTCGAGTAACAAGAGTACCCATTGCAACTTTCTCACCAACAAAGTGGTAATCTAGCTTTATATGTTTGGAGCGAGCATGAAACATTGGATTGATAGACATGTGAAGAGCACTAAAATTGTCACAAAAAAGTTGAAGAGGTTGATCAAGAGTGATACCAATATCTTTGAGTAGGAAGCTTAGCCAAGTGATCTCGGCAGCGGTGGAAGCCATTGACCGATATTCAGCTTCAGCACTTGAACGAGCAACGATAGGTTGCTTCTTAGAATACCAAGAAACACAATTTGTACCCAAGAAAGTGCAAAAACCAATTGTACTTCTCCATGTTATCAGACAACTGCCCCAAACTGTATCATTGAATCCATATAAAGAAATACGGCTTTGAGCAAGATAACGCAAGCCAAAATTTGGAGTACCCTTCAAATACCTAAGGATTCGCTTCACTGCTTTCATATGAATTAAAGTGGGAGCATTTAGAAATTGGCATACACAATTAACAGCATGAATTATATCAGGTCGAGTGAATGTCAAATATTGCAAAGCACCAACGATACTTCGATATGTAGTAGGATCAATAATGTCTGTATTAGAAGCAGATGGTTTTTCCTTTGGAACCATTGGTGTAGCCATGGAGGAACTTTCAAGCATTTGTGTGCGTATAAGAAGATCTTGAATGTATTTCGTTTGGGATAGATGTACTCCCCCAGGAAATGGTTTAATTTCTATATCAAGAAAGAATCGTAGCGAGCCGAGATCCTTAATTGCAAATTCAGTGCCAAGTCGAGTGATCAAACCTAAAATAAAGGAATCATTGTTACCGCTTATAAGAATATCATCAACATAAATAAGAATAATTGTAGTTATTTTGTTGGTGCGGTAGATGAAAAGTGAAGAGTCCGCCTTGCTGCAATAATACCCAAGATGAAGAAGAAATTGTGAGAGGCGATCAAACCAGGCACGTGGAGCTTGATTAAGACCATATAATGACCGTTTGAGCAAGCACACATGATTAAGAAAATTGAGGTCGATAAATCCTGGCGGTTGTTTCATGTAAACAGTTTCTTTAAGATGACCATGCAAGAAGGCATTCTTGACATCTAATTGACGCATATTCCACTTGAGTGAGGTTGAAATAGCTATAACAAGTCAAATAGTAGTGGGCTTGACTACATGGTTGAAAGTTTCATCATAATCGAGGTCGGAGACTTGAGTGAAACCTCTTGCAACTAAACAAGCCTTAAAACGATCAATGGATCCATCATCTTTATACTTAATATGATAGACCCACTTTGAACCAACCACATTTGCATTTGGAGGACAAGGAACGAGAGTCCATGTGTTATTGTCATGAAGAGCTTGAAGTTCATCTTGCATGGCCGTCACCCATTGAGAATTATTTAGTGTTGTTTTTAGAGTCTTGGGTTCAATTGGAGATACTATTGTGGCAAGAGCATAATCCTTCAAATATGATGGTGGTCGTCGAGTTCTTGAGGGCCTCTCATTTGAGATTATGGAGTTGTTTTGTGAAGTATCAAGGATAGATGAAGAAATATGCCGATGCTCCGAAAATTGAAACCCACAGTCAGGTGCTCTATCATTTGAATTTTGTGAGATATTTTTAGTAGCAAGCTGCACTTGTGGATGAGTAATTTCAGTGGCCATTTCTTCAGGATTTGAGGTAGTTAAATCAACAAGTGAACTTATATCTTGCTTTGGCATTGACTCAACAACATGTGGAAGAAAACCTGCATTACAAGTTTGATCACAAAACTTAAATGGGTTAGAAAGTGCAAAGTTTTCCATATCTGATTTTGTCAATATTGTTTGATTTGGAAGAGCATTAGGCATTGAGGAAGCTTCACGTTTTGAGTTACTGAACTCATCAAAGTCAGGAAATTCAGATAAAGTCAATTTGGAATTTTTAACAGTATTCGGAGAAGTTGTAGAATCCTTGTAAGGAAAGAATTCTTCATCGAAGACAACGTGTCTAGATATATATACTCTTCTTGTCATTGGTTCTAAGCAACGATAACCTTTGTGCATAGGGCTGTAACCAATGAAGACACATGGATATGTTTTTTTGGCAAACTTATTTCCGCCTTGATATTTCAAAGAAGGAAAACATCTACATCCAAGAACCCGCAAGCCTTTATAATTCGGTTATTGCTTGTAAAGTTTCTGATATGGAGTATCATTATGTAGCACTGATGATGGCAGACGATTAATGAGATAGACTGCAGAGAGAAAAGCATCAACCCAAAGTGTTAAAGGTTTGCATGAAATATCATAGTTAAGCCAGTCTCAACAATGTGCCGATGCTTGCGTTTGGCGACTCCATTTTGCTCGAGAGTTCCTGGGCAAGAGATTTGCATCTCAATTCCACTATTTTTTATATGATTAAGAAAATCATGTGAATTGAACTCACCACCTCCATCACACTGGAAAATCTTAATTCGATGATCAAATGTCTACCAACTTTTGAAATTTTTTGAAAGTATCAAAAAATTCTGATTTTCTTCGTAATAGGTATAGCCAGGGGAATCTTGAATAATCATCAACAAATATTGCATAAAATCTAAATATTTGGTTTGAAGCCAAAGGGGCAGGTCCCCATAAATCATAATGAATTTTCTCAAGAGGAAGATTTGAAATTTTATTTGAAGAATGAAAAGGCAACTTACAACTTTTTCCCTTTTGACAACTAATACATACTGAAGGTTTAGTAACCCAATGAGAAACATCAATTGCTTGTTTTTCCTTTAACAAAGATAAAATCTTTGAGTTTGGATGCCCAAGTCGTTCACGCCACAAGAGTGAAAATGATCCACATTTCTTTATTGCACTAAGGGCCTCTTAAGAGACATGATCTAAAGCGTAAAGTTGACCCTTTTATGCCCCCTTGCTATCGTCCTCTAGTTGCGATCCTTAACAACAAAGTCAGAAGCAGTGAATTCAAAAGTACACAAATTATCTGATGTAAGTTTTCCGATTGATAATAGATTCTTTTTCAAATATGGCACCACTAGCATATCTTTTAAATTCAAATGCCCATCTTGTGTATTAATATTAATTTCACCAGTATGAGTTATAGGTAAACTATTTCCATTTCCCACATAAATCACATCATTCCCGTTGTATGGTTTTATGTATGAGAGTTTACCTGTATTATTAGTCATGTATGAAGTAGCTCCCGAATCCACATAAAAGGATGAGTCATTTGAATCATTAATAATAAGAGCAACGAGAGCTTGAGGAAACTCCTCAGATTGATAAGAGTAATCAAACCTGTTCCAACAATCAAGTGCAAGATGATTTGCTCAACCACATATTTGGCAAGAGATTTTACCGTTATTTTCAGAACCATTTGAAGATGAACGTGATTGTTGTGCAAGAGGAGTTGTGTCCTTCAAATGATCATTGTTGTTGCCTTGACAAACATTACGGTTTTGGTGATTTGGAGAGTTGTTTTATGGATTGGTCATTAACATATTTTTCAAATGACCTTCCTTCTCTATTGTGATTGGAAGAAGTTGTTCTTCTAATGAGGTCTATACTTGATATGCTATTTCTGCACCAAAAACAGAACTCATGACGTTTTCTTTCATAGTCCCAAGTAACCAAGAAATGAGAAGACCATCATTAGTTGTCCATGGCTCGTACATAGGATTGAGACTTTTGCTGCCTTTGTCATCCTCTATTTCTT
Organism: Ehretia macrophylla; assembly: GCA_037974665.1. Lineage (NCBI taxonomy): Eukaryota > Viridiplantae > Streptophyta > Magnoliopsida > Boraginales > Ehretiaceae > Ehretia > Ehretia macrophylla. Next base: position 990,140 of record CM075782.1, read on the forward strand.
TTGTGGGTGTAAAATCAGTGTTAAGATGATGATAAAGACTTAAACTTCAGACTAGAGGTATGATCTGAGAGCACCACAACAGAAAATTAGTTGTGCTTAGCTTGATAGAAATCAAACTAGAGCATTGATGGAAAACTTGAATTGTAAGTTGAGGTTCTTTGGTAAAAGCAGAAGAGTTTGACATGGTATTGAGGCTTGCAGATGATGGCTCTGGTAACATGAAGAATTTTGTATAAGGACAAGAGAAGGCATACGTCGGCATTGATATTCTTCTGTTTATATTCAACAATATACAACAAAATCAACGAATGAAAATTGCATAAAACTAGGAGACAAATCTGTAACAATATTACAACTCATATTCATATCATTGACCCTTAACCTTTGTCTTCATAACAACCAAGATTTACGGGATTGAGTTCTTGATCATGGTGCTTGATTTTGTCTTGAGAATAGCCATGATATGGGGAGTTGTTGGGATTATTTTCCTTAACATTATTAGTATCTCATATTAATTTATCCTATATATGATCAGGGACGTATTTTACAATAATTATAAATCTTGTCACTGTTATTCTTAACGACTTAAGAATAAGATTTATAAGATAATTCTAAGGACTTTATTTAAATATTAATTAACACATTAACTAATAATTAAATAAATTGTCCACAAAAGAATAATAATGCAAAATATCATGTCTTAAAATAATAATAAATAGGCTTTTAGGACATATACTTCAACAATCCCCCACTTGCACTAAAGTCAATCGATATGATATCTCATACTCATTTTCTCAATATAGCGATCTAATAAATTGGCTTTTAAAAAATATAATAGAGAAGAAATTCCTTTCATTATAATGATCGTGGAGATAATTATTAGTGTAAAACCAAAATGTAAATCTTTGTCTAGAAATAAAAAGCTCTTGGCAGTATGATATGATCTTTGCCAAAAATTAAGAGAATCAAAGGACCAATTAGTATTACTACTAAACCAATGAAATGACCACATTTAAATTAAAATAGAATATTTTGATAAAGAATAGATTCATCGTTACAATTTATTTGTCATACACATTAAGAATAATCACATGCATGTAAATCGCTAGGAGAAAAGCTCCACAAGTTCACAAAAAGTGTCATATAACTTAAGCTCGAACCTACTTAACAATGGATTTTTTTTTTCAAACATGATATATTTATGACTTCTTTCTAATAGGGTAAATAGCACTCCACCTCAAAGTGGTTTAGCATAAGTGCATGTTACTACCTTGTCCTTTCAGAATAAGCTTATAACCCCCTATGATTTTTAAAATTGGAGCACATTACCCTCATATGTTATTTTTTTTGAGAATTTTAACGGGACATGTGACACGCTCCATAAATGTACCTATACTTTGTTTTTTTTATTTGCTCATTTCTCTATTGACTAAAATACCCTTCAACAATTATCTTCAACAAAATGTGGAAACTGTTGAAAATATCTTCATTTTCTATCCATGGGTCCAAAGATTTTGGTTTTCTTCACCCCTGCAATATTCTGTTCCTTCTTTTGGTTCTCGATTTGGCATTCGCTAGAATTGCTGCATGCTGCTGGCAGATTTGAAAAGAGAGAAATGGAGCTAGTATCGAAGGAAAAATTGTCGATATGGATAGAGCTATTGTTTAGGTTCATTGTTTAATGGATGATCTTTTATCTGCATTGCTGATTTGAAACCTCTTCATAGCACCGTCCAAACTCTAAGAGTAGAAAATGGAGTGGCAACCTGTTGGACACCACTACCTGAGAATCATCTTAAGTTTAATGTTTATGCCTCATTCATTAAATGAAGAAGAGCTGTTATCGCATTTCTTTGCAGGAACTGGAAGAGAGAGCTATGCTTCGCGTAAGCAAATCAGCTCTACTACAAATCGTCCTATGAAGCGGAAGCGCTTGCAATCAAAATGACGTGTCCTTTCGCAAAATAGATTGATTCCCCTTGAATCACCATTGAAAGTGAAATTGAAGCAATACTCAAAGCAATCGATTCTCCATACTATGCCACAAACTAGCAAACACGACGCATTGTGGTGGATATTCAAAAGATTGTGGCTGATAACCCTAAACTTAGGGTTAAATGCATAAGGAGGACTGCAAACAAAGCTTGTGACTGGATTGTCAAATGTAAAAGTAGAAACTCCTTGCCTGTAGATTGGGTCTCAAATATCCTAGACCTGTTAATCAATCTCCTTGTATTGGATTTCTACCCAACTGGAGTTAGGTAATGGTTGTGCTTTCCTGAAGTAATAAATTATCCTTTGTCCAAAAAAAAAAAAAAACACACACACGTGAACTTAAGCAACGCAATAGGACCATTGATCATCTTCATTAGCAGCAAAATCAATCTTGTTATTGTATCTCCCATTTAGTTTCCAGTTTATCGTCGAGGTGGTCTATTTTTTTAATTTTTGAGTGAGCTTTGTTTTTATTATCCAAGTTGTTCATTTTCCATTTTAGTTTGTGATGAACATTATGTGCTAAAAAGCAGAAAAAATAGTCTTTTCCATTTTGTAGCCAAAATGGGGCTCTTATAAAAACATACAAACATGCAGTCAAACACTCAAAGACTTACAAGCACATGAATACACACCTAAAATCGTCGATTGATGTGTTCAATTGTGTTGAATTTAATAAAAAATATGATAAACCCCTCTCTAATAGCTTAAGTTGTTAGATGAGGTGATAACTTAACATGGCATCAGAACTTAGGAACCAAAAAGTCCTGGATTCAAAACTTATCATCACCCATTTAAAACATTATAATTGTCTAAGTGCAAGTCTAAAAAACCAACTATACCTACACTTGCAGAGGCGTGTTGAAAATAATAAATAATATGACAAACCATTCTCTAATAGCTTAAATTATTAGATGAGGTGGTAACTTAACAAATCAACTTGTCGAAGCCTTGGGAGTACAATTGTGGTGGTCACGTAGCTCGAGAAAGCCAAAAGTCACCAAAAGATTATAAAATTGCGCATCAGGGTCTTGCCGTTCGCCATCATCAGAGACTCCGCATCACTGGTTGAGTATACCAATAGACTCGCCAGCTTGTGAAGAGTCGATTGGTGGTGGTGCCGTCACCTGTTGAGTAGACCAACCCATATGGGTTGGTATAATTATGCTTTTGTTTTTTGACCAAAAGAAAACAAAAAAAGAGAAAAACAATAAACAAAAAAAAAAGAATGGAATGGACAGACCAACTTTGACTGGTCTGTCACTTGTTTTGAAAAAGAGAGAGTGAGTGAACGAGAAAAAGAAAGAGAGAAAGAAACAAAGAGAGAAAAATAGTGAGCAAGAGAGCAAAAATTTTAGCCTGCGCCATCTTCATCCAGTCGATAAGGCCATTTGTGGTCCGATTGAGCTAAAATTTTGCGTGCATGTTCACAACTCTTGGGTCTTCAATCTAAACGGTGGAGATCAGATTTGGAGCTCTCTATAGCCCGTTTTTCTGATGTGAACAATGACGACATTTTTGGTAATTTCTTTCGTACGTCTTGATTTAATCTCTTTTGTTGATGCAATGTTTGCAAGAATATGTTATTCTTGGTAAATGTATTATGTATGCCTCTAGTTGTAGCTAGAGAAGACTCTCTTGTACCCATTATTTGTTGATAGTGGAGGTTTTTGGGTGGACTACGGTCCCGTGGTTTTTACTCTCCACGTTGGGGAGGTTTTCCACGTTAAAAAATCTTAGTATTGCTTTATTTGCTTGAATTGTTTAGATTGGGCAGATTTGTGCATATTGTTGTTTGGCTCTATTTGTTGCTTCCTAACAGGTTTACACAAGGTGGGGAGTGTTAATTCTGTTGTGCATTTTTCTACTTTGTTGTTGTTATCTTTGATTTCGGGTTTCCTCCCAAGAAAGTGATATCAGAGCTTGGTTATTGAATTGTTGTCTTGTATAAACAATGGAAGTTAATACAAGTAGAATGATATTTTTGAATGGTTTGAATTATGCCATGTGAAAAAGAAAAATGGAAGACTTGTTGTATGTGAATGATTATTATCTACCAGTGTTTACAATTAAAAAACCCGAAAATAAAACTGATGAAGAATGGGAATTATTTCACAAACAAGTATGTGGTTATATCAGGACATGGGTAGATGATAATGTGCTGAACCACATTAGTGAATAAACACATGCACGCACATTATGGAACAAACTTGAAGAATTGTATGCACAAAAGTGTGGGAGCAACAAGTTGTTTTTGATAAAACAATTGATAGGTTTGAGATACCGAGATAAAACCCCTATAATTGATCATGTAAATGAATATCTTGGGTTTATAAATCAGTTAGCCACCATTGGAATTAAATTGGATGATGAACTTAAGGGGTTATTGCTTCTCGGTACTTTACCGGACTCATGGGAGACATTTAGAATGTCATTGTGTAACTCAACCCCAGATGGTTGAATCACTTTGAATCTAGCTAATAGTAGACTTTTAAATGAAGAAGCTAGAAAAAAGTCACAAAATTCATCTTCAGAGTCAGATGCTTTGGTTACTGAATCTAGGGGGATGAATAAGCAAAAGGATTCGGGAAATAGAGGAAGTAGTAGAAGCAAGTCAAGAGGGAAGTACAGTAATGTCAAATGTCATCACTGTGGGAAAATGGGTCATATTAAGAGATTTTGCAGAATATTGCAAAATGAAAATAAAAACAAAGTAAATGATAAGAAGAAAGATGATGATAATGGTAAAGATCGAGTTGCTACCACTACACAGGAGTTTTTCATTGTATATGACAGTGATGTTATTAATCTTGCATGTCATGATACATGTTGGGTGATTGACAATGGTGCTTCTATTCATGCTACTTCTCGAAATGACTTTTTAATGTCTTATACAGCTGGTGATTTTGGGGTTGTGAAAATGGAAAATGATGGTGTCTCCAAAGTTGTTGGTACAGGAGATGTTTGTTTGGAGACCGAAAATGGCGGCAAATTAATCCTTAAAGATGTGAAACATGTTCCTGACATTCGATTGAATTTGATCTCTGCAGGTAGACTTGATGATGAAGGTTTTCTCAATACCTTCGGTAATGGTCAATGGAAACTTACAAGGGGCTCTATGGTTGTAGCCAGAGGTAAGAAATGCTCAACTTTGTATTTGATGAACTCAAAGGTTTCCAGGAGCACTGTTAATGTAATGGAGAATGAAGATGCAATAGAGTTGTGACACAAGAGACTGGGTCACATGAGTGAAAAGGGAATTTCAGTTTTATCCAAGAAGAAAATTTTATCGAGACTAATAGATCCACATATCAGAAAATGTGATCATTGCTTTGCAGGAAATCAGAACAAGGTTTCTTTCCAGAGTCATCCACCTTCCAGGAAGGAAAATGTACTTGAGCTGGTACATTTGGATGTGTGTGGTCCGATGAAAATTAGAACACTTGGTGGTTCCCTTTACTTTGTGACGTTTATTAATGACCACTCCAGGAAGACTTAGGCTTATACCTTGAAGTCTAAAGATCAAGTGTTGGATGTATTTAAGCAGTTTCAAGCATCCGTTTAAAGAGAAACAGGAAGAAAGTTAAAATGCATCCGTACAGATAATGGAGGTGAATATTGTGGTCCATTTGATAGTTATTGCAGATAGCAAGGTATCAGGCATCAAAAGACACTGCCAAAGACACCATAGTTGAATGGTGTTGCTGAGAGAATGAATAGAACTTTGATTGAAAAGGTAAGATGTTTGCTTTCACATGCAAATCTATCACATTCATTCTGGGGTGAGGCTTTGAATACAGTTGTTCATTTGTTGAATCTCTCACCATGTATTCCATTAAAGCTTGATGTTCCTAATAGAGTTTGGACAGGGAAAGATGTTTCTTATGATCATTTGTGAGTCTTTGGATGCAAGGCATTTGTACACATTCCAAAGAATGAAAGGTCCAAACTTGATGTGAAGACACGACAATATATATTTATCGGTTATGGCCTTGATGAATTTGGTTACAGTGTCACGCCCCAACCCGACCTATAGAGGCTAGACTAGGGTGTGACCTAAATCATTATCGTTATTTCACACACTTAGCCTTTTGTTATGATTTAATGCTTAACGTTGGCCTAGAACTCCAAAAGTTTTTCCAAAAAATCGGCAGCATGACTGCTATATTTAGGACCTTTGGTTTGACCTAATTTTCTAAAACACCTCAAAACCTTTAATCATTGATTCAATTCCAACTAAAATTTCATATTTTGTTATTAATAGATATGCCTACTAATTTATCTCGATAGTCTCGTTTGATTGACAAGCCTAGCATGATAATTATGTCTCGTTTATTTGCCAGTTCCTGTCTTGCAAGTACTTATTATCCCTTAGCTTACGCATAAGCACCTAAGTGAGATTAGATAGAGTTTCATTATATGCTTCTTCACCTAGTGGTTTAAATACCTATGATAACTACTAATCAAGATAATGAAAGCAAACAACCAATAAAGAGTTCGTCCGGTTATAATCAGTACAAGCCAAAATTAGACCCAAATTACAACGGGGTCATTTACATCAATAAAATGAACAGTTTGCAATCAAACACAACATCCATATAACAACCACTTTCAGGCAAAGAACAAAAGCACGTAGTCACTCCAAGGAATCATCAACTAGCACATTTACTTCGGGTACCTATTCTAAATCTGCTGCACCTGTGACAAAAAAAAGGGTGAGTCCTTATAAACTTAGCGAGGGGGAACGAGAGATAACGTTTTGAAATCTTTTTCTAGTTAAACTTATGAAAACTCATTTGGAAATATGTCATATAGAGTGAATAAATACATAATATGACATAAATATAAATGAATACATTTACCCGTCTTTCCTCCCCGAGGTCCTCTAGGAACCAAGCGAGAGTACTTAAACACATAGTAAAAAAGATACGGTGAGCTTTCGCTCTCAAGATATATCAGCGAGCATTGCTCTCAAGATCATTTCTGATAACAGTCGTTGCGGCCGGCTTCAATCATCCACTTATCACGCCAAATGGATATACTCCGGATGTACCCTGAAATTCTATAACCCAACTCTCCGAAGAAGTCTAGCCCCCAAGCAAGAGAGGGAATTGGACCATGGTAGTCACGGTAGTACCATCAAGCCCGATACCGCCCGGCGTGTGTGAAACGCTACCATGCCAAAATGAAAGGTTGCAACCTTATATGCAATGCACATGTATGCCATTTAACATTTCACATTGGGAGGTCAACAAAGTAGGTTGCCTCCGAGCAAGTATATGATCACATTTTGACATAATGGCATATAAGGCATTGTAAGATCATGTAATCATTTTATATATCAATTTGAAAGCAATTAAACTTCCACGGGCAGCCAAGTAATCATGTTCAAATAAGCCATAGAATATCTTTTAACAATTCACATTAGGAGGACAACAAAGTAAGCTGCCTCCGAGCAAGTATAAGATCACATATTGACAAGTAAACGAACGAGGCATGCTTAACACGAATTTTCACTTTGTAAAACACATAGAGTTATATGAACATTAAACGGGCAGTCATGTAACACATGTAAATCAAGTCATATAACTCATTTTCGGGATTCACGTATCAAGTATTAAGATTATACAAGCATATAATGACGTTTACATGAGACCGGGTGCAACAAGAGTTTACTTATCAACATATAATTTTCGGGAATCATATTTAGAGTTATAAAAACAATTCTGGGCAGCCCATTAACATTCCTCAACATCAATTTATAATTCACACAATAGTGGTCTATGACTTAGGCATCTACGGGGCCATTAGGGATTACAAAGCCGTGCTCGGGGTTGGTTTTATTTGCTAAGCACTATAAGTAACACTTAAACTGTTTTAAGCATACTTAACATTTATTAGACAGCCTACTAACCACACAATTGAACGCATTAATTCATAGGATCATCACTTAACAAGTTTTCATAAGCAATAGGGCCTTAATTCCGTGCTTACACATGCGGTTAAGCAAACCATTCATCAATTAATGATCCCAAGTCATACATCAATCAAATGAAGCAACCTCAACCAGCCACAACAGTTCACACAACATCTAAGTGCCACAATTCCAAGCATTCAATACCACAAGAGAATTTACAACATGTTTCAAAGCATAACACTAAACAAAACCTCACTGCAATGGTCTGTTTTCCCACATTTGATTAGAAAAGCAAACAATCTCTAATTTCAGTGAACAAAATGTCAAATTAAATCTTAATGAGTGATTTAAGTCTAGGAACAAACCTCGCATCATTTGGAGTTCGGATTTAGGATTTATGGCCAAAACCGTGAGACTACTCAAAACTGTCCAGTTTTAGACACATTATGATTTTTTCTATTTTTGAGGGTCTTAGAGTCATAATTGGCTTTGGTCTATTTCTAAAAAAAATGTCCAGAACTTCAAAATATAGCAACCTACCAATTTTTATACATTTTGGACATCATTTTCTAGGCTAAAACAGTTTCTTTCTACAAGGTCAGAAGGCTGCCAGATTCTACTTCAAATTTCTAATTTTTCCAGATTTAGATACCTTTCGATGTTTTGCCATTTTGGAGGCCTTAGAGTCAAAATTGGACTTGGCCTATTTCCACAAAACATGTTCAGAACTGAGAAAACTAGTGGCCTTTCAATTTTTATGCATTTTTATCAATCTTTACTAAGCCAAATGCTTTTCGAACTACAAGATCAGAAACTGCCAGCAAACCGTTTTTACCTATCTTCAAGTTCTAGCAAAAAATCTTGCCATGCATGGTCATATAAGCTCATGTACACACATATACAACAACTAAAGAGGTAAATATAGTTATATGAAGGTATGCATGTGATTTTTGAAAGCTTTTAAAAGAGTTTAACCATCACCTCTTTGAAGACTTAGCAAATGTGCACAAAATCCTTGTTTTGAGCTTTGTGTGTGACTTTGAGCTATCCTTGCTTGATTACCTTGCTATGGCCAATACTTGGAGTGTCCTAGAGAGTGAGATTGAGGTCTTAGAAGCTCAAGAGAAGCCATGGTCGAAAATGAGAGAGAAGGAGAGAGAATGAGAGCTTGAGAGGAAAATGAAATGTGATGAGTTGTGTGTGTGTATGTGTCGGCCTTAGGGCCTTTCAAATCTGAGTTTTGTGTGTCAACTAGCATATAATTTGAGTTCTAATGAGGCATGGGGTGGGTTGGTGGAGAAAGGGGACTTGGGGTAGGTAAAATGGCAATATTTTATGCATTGTGTATTGTGTATGTCATAGATTGTCTAGGGTAGAATATTTTTTGTTCAAAACTTGCTCAAGACCTTGATATGGCCGAGTAATGCAATGAAAAATCTGAAATTTCATATTCAAGTTAATTCACTATAGATTATAATAAGTGTGGAATTTGAGGTGCATTGGTTTTGGGTGAGAATAAAGAATAAAGAATGTTTAGGTGTTTGTGTAGATAAAATTATTTATTGTTAGTGGATTTTGTAGAGATTTGAATTACGATTATAATAATAGTTAGTGGTATTTGTAGGATTATTTTATAGTCTAGTACTTTGTGTAGGATTCTTTATTGATTAGCGTGCAGGCACGCTTTTCTATGTCTATGGCACGCACTACGAGACACGCACATAAATAAATACGGGGCACGGATCACGAGGTAGACACGAACTACGAGGTAAGGCACACACTTCAAGATAAATGCACGGATTTCAATACAAATGCACACAACCCTAGGTAAATGCACGTAAACCAATACAAGACACGTAATTCGATGCAATGCACGTAAATGAAGACACGACTCTTAAACCTAGGTTAAGGCATGCAATTCAAGGTTAGGGCACGTAAGTCGAGGATTAGGGTACACAATTCTAGGTCAAGGCACGTATGATAAGGCATGCACGAAAGCCAAGACATGGCATGTAATCCTAAGTCAGTCATATAATTCTGAGTCCACGGCACGCAAATCGAGGTAAGACACGTTATTCGGGGTCGGGCCTCACATACAGGCTATATGATCCAGTTGAGAAAAAAATTGTCAGGAGCAGAGATGTTGTATTTGTGGAGGATCAAACAATTCAGGACATTGGCAAAACAGAGAAAGAGTTACCCCCACAGTCAGATGAATTGGCTGATCTTGATATAGTGCCTTCAACGCCACCAGCAACAGAGCAGGTTGAAGATGATGATCAAGGTAATTTCCCTAATGATGATCAAGCAGAAGTCCTACACAGGTTGAGGTAGGTGATGATGATAGTCAGCCTGAGACTCCACCAACAGTTCTACTCAGGAGATCCGTTAGAGACAAACAACCTTCCATGAGATGTTCTTCTGATGAGTATGTTTTATTGACAGATGGAGGTGAACCTGAAAGCTTTGAAGAAGTTATGGATGATAAACATAAAAATGAGTGGATGAAAGCTATGCAAGATGAGATGAAATCTTTGCATGAAAATTGCACATTTGAGTTGGTGAAGTTGCCTAAAGGCAAAAGAGCTTTGAAAAATAGATGGGTTTACAGGTTAAAGTAATAAGAAAATACTTCACAGCCACGATACAAAGCAAGACTGGTTGTGAAAGGGTTCAGTCAGAAAAAAGGGTGTTGACTTTGATGAGATTTTTTCTCCAGTTGTGAAAATGTCATCCATTCGAGTTGTTTTGGGTTTGGCTGCTAGTCTTGATCTGGAGATTGAGCAAACGGATGTAAAAACTGTTTTGCTTCACGGTGATTTGGAGGAAGGAATTTATATGGAGCAACCGGAGGGGTTCAAAGAAAAAAGAAAAGAGGATTATGTGTGTAAACTGAAGAAAAGTCTTTATGGCTTGAAACAAGCACCTCGACAATGGTATAAGAAGTTTGAATCTGTTATGGGGGAGCAAGGCTACATGAAAACTTCTTCGGACCATTGTGTTTTTTACTCAAAAATTCTATGATGATGATTTTATTATCCTGTTGCTATATGTTGATAATATGTTGATTATTGGCAGGAATTCTTCAAGAATTGACAGGTTGAAGAAACAATTGAATAAGTCTTTTGCTATGAAAGACTTGGGACCAGCAAAACAGATTCTTGGCATGAGAATCAATCAAGACAGAAATGACAAAAAGGTGTATTTGTCGTAGGAGAAGTACATCGAGAAAGTACTTCAAAAGTTCAACATGGATAAAGCTAAAGTGGTTAGCTTTCCTCTTGCTACTCACTTTAAGCTAAGTGTTCAACAGTGTCCTTCTACAGATGAAGAAAAAAGAGATACATAATGTTTCATACTCTTCAGTAGCTGGAAGTTTGATGTATGCTATGGTGTGTACATGGTCAGATATAGCTCATACAGTTGGTACAGTGAGTCGATTTTTCTCAAATCCTGGGAGAGAACACTGGAATGCAGTGAAGTGGATTATGAGATATCTTCGAGGCACATCCAAATTGAGACTTTGCTTTGGATGTGAGAAGCCTATGCTTGTGGGTTACACAAATGCTGATATGGCTGGAGATGTTGATACTCGTAAGTCTACTTCGGGTTTTTTGATTACCTTTGCAGGGGGGGCTGTGGCATGGCAATCGAGATTGCAAAAGTGTGTTGCCCTTTCTACTACTGAAGCGGAGTGTATTGCAGCAACTGAAGCATGTAAGGAGTTGTTATGGATGAAAAAGTTTCTGGAAGAACTTGGGTTTGAGCAAGATGATTATGTCTTGTATTGCGACAATCAGAGTGCAACACATCTTGGTAAGAATTCTTTATTTCATTCAAGATCGAAACATATTGATGTGAGGTACCATTGGATCAGGGATGTTTTGAATTCGAAGTTGTTGAAACTTGAAAAAGTTCACACAGATGACAATGGCTCCGATATGTTGATGAAATCATTACCGAGAGAGAAGCTTGAGATCTATCGTTTTGTTGCCGGGTTGATTGACTCACCCACATGAGTTGGTGGGGGAGTTTGTTGAGTAGACCAACCCATATGGGTTGGTATAATTATGCTTTTGCTTTTTGACCAAAAGAAAACAAAAAAAGAGAAAAACAATAAACAAAAAAAAAAGAATGGAATGGACAGACCAGCTTTGACTGGTCTGTCACTTGTTTTGAAAAAGAGAGAGTGAGTGAACGAGAGAGAAAGAAACACAGAGAGAAAAACAGTGAGAAAGAGAGCAAAAATTTCAGCCTGCGCCATCTTCATCAAGTTGACGATCGTTAGGTCATTTGTGGTCCGATTGAGCTGAAATTTTGCGTGCATGTTCATAACTCTTGGGTCTTCAATCTGAACGGTGGAGATCAGATTTGGAGCTTTCTACAGCCCGTTTTTCTGATGTGAATAGTGACGATATTTTTGGTAATTTCTTTCCTACTTCTTGGTTTAATCTCTTTTGTTGATGCAATGTTTGCAAGAATATGTTATTCTTGGTGAATGTATTATGTATGCCTCTAGTTGTAGCTAGAGAAAACTCTCTTGTACCCATTATTTATTGATAGTGGAAGTTTTTAGGTGGACCACGGTCCCGTGGTTTTTACTCTCCACGTTAGGGAGGTTTTTCACGTTAAAATCTTGATGTTGCTTTATTTGCTTGAATTGTTTAGATTAGGCAGATTTGTGCATATTGTTGTTTGACTCTATTTATTGCTTCCTAACAGGTTTACACAAGGTAGGAGGTGTTAATTCCACTGTGCATTTTTCTGCTTTGTTGTTGTTGTTATCTTTGATTTCGGGTTTCCTCCCAACATCACCAATGGTGGGCTGTGGTAGCCGAATGTGCATTAAGAACATGGCGGGATGGGGCAAACAAAGTTGACGGAGATTTTCGTCATTAGCCGGTAAGTATGTTGTGATAATATTTGCAATCCCATAATTGTATCGTTAGTTGCTAGCGGGTCGCTTAGGTTTGGATTGATGTGTTGGATTTTTTCTTTTTTTCTTTTTTTTGGCTAGGATGGATTTTTTTTTTTTTTTTTCATTTATGAAGTGATCTTTTTGTCAAATGATGTAGCCATTAATTCAAACAAATGCAGTTACGGGTTGGGGCATGTTAGCTTTAATTTTAAAACCATAGAGAGTTATAAGCCTATTTCGAAAGTACAAGGAGCTAGCGTGCACTTATACTAAACCACGAAGGGATAGGAGATGCTATTTACCTTTTCTTAATAATGTATTGTATTGAATTTTACGTATCCATCGTATTAGGTCCACTCTGATTTTTGTCAATTGTTGTACACTTATCCTTTACTAGAGTAGTTTTATTTTTTTATTTTTTATATTTTTTTACAGTTTGTGTGGCAAAGGGTAAAAAAATGATATGTTATGACATTGGTCCTTTTCTCTTTACTTTTAATTTTTGGAAAGTCAGACAGAATTAGAATCCTCTTCTAACTAACGAAGTCAGACAGGTCCATTTAGTTTTTAAACTACAAAAATAGGCAAGAATGTATTTTTGTTGGGTGAAATTACATATTTTGATATGATGAATAAAAGTTATTGTCGCCATTAGATTAAATATTAATTATTTTGGGTTAAAAAATAGTTGGAATGCAATGTTAGAATGTTAAAATAAAATATTAATTAAGAGAAGATTTTAATCTTAAAGTAAAAATTTGTTCATAACGTTATGAACAAAATCAAACAATTACAAATTACCAATTTATGATATATGTATTATCAACTTACAATTGATAAATTTAACTTATAACATAATAATATTATAGGGTGAAGTGCATAAGACCTCCTTATACTTTTATTAAAGTGCACAAGACATCCCTATACTTTTAAAAGTGCACAAGACCCCCCTGTGATTTTTTAAACCCAGCACGGTTACCCCCTCTCTACTTTTCCGTTAACAAAGTTGACGGAAAATGGTAAAAGACATAAATACCTCTATTTTTTTCTCTCTTTTCTCCTTTTCTCTTTTACTTATTTATCTATAAATAAATATATTTATATATTTAATATACATTACAAAAAAAGTGATATATTTATATACACACACAGCACACAGAAAAGAAAAAAAAACATATATACATACTAATACATCACTTAATTTGAAACTACCAACACGATATAAGCCTTTGGTTGATGCTCCTCTTATAATTTATCTCAGCTTTAAGTTACCTACAATGCATTATAATGGCAGAGAATCTCTTGTACACGTGAAGTTTACTGCATTGACAATTAGTCAAATGAACTTGGGGTGTTTGAACAAAAATAAAAAATAAAAAAGCTTGGGGTGGCTGACGGGGAGGGGTTGGGGAAGAAGATGATTATTATTATTTTTTTTTTTGAAAAAGGTATTTTAGTAAATGAATAAACATATCTTATTGTAAAATTGATAAAAGAATAATTCTAGTTGTAAAATGGGTGTGTATCATACACTTGCAGTTAAAATTAACAGTTTTTTTAATGGAATGACTAACCGTGATATGTTTTAAAAATTACAAAGAATTTATATATACTTTTAAAAATACAGAGAGGTCCTGTACACCTTAACAAAAACATAAAAAAAATTTGTGTACTTTACCCAATATTATAAATGAATCTTTACTTTTGATAGTGGTGTTGGGGGTAAGAGGTTGTATAATAAAGACATTTCATTTTAGCATGCACGCATTGCCTGGTCCAGAAGTCAAGGACAAACAAAGGCCGATTACTTCACGTCTATGTCAATAGGACTGAGATTTTGCATCACATCAGCCTTTTAGATTAGCATACAGACAAAGCTACAAAGAACTAAAAAACAAAAACTTTGTTAAAAAACGATGCAATCCTATTATGGGAAAAAAGAGTACAATATGAGCAGACACTGGTTGTGCATAGCCTCCTAGTAGCAAACAGTACCGTTAATTCCAAATTAGACAATTCAGATATTTCCCCTAAGCCTACAGACACATAACAGAAACCACAACACACTCCACGAGGCCACAGGGCCACTATTGAAACCTCTTTGCCTACTTAACTAGCTACACAAGTGATACGAAAATTATTCGACTAATTCATATTGATATCAGTTTCTCACATATTAATAGAATTTAAATTTATAAATTCTATTAATTATGTGAAAAACTAATTAGTCCGTCTAGATTAACCGAAAAATTTCCCAAGAGAAAGAGAGAAAGGAGGTGCATGTTTAGGGTTCGTTTGCTGTGCTTTGATCCTTGAGACCGGTGGCAGTGGTGGGGAAGAGACTTAGGGTTTCAAGCGGCCTTCTACTGGTGGTGCAACTGGAAATTGCAGGACTCACATCCATCATCATCATCATCCAATCATGGCCATATGTTCTGATCATGCTGTGATTTTCCATTTCACAACTTCTTGGAATATTCACTTTCCATATGTAGTCACCTAATCTAGGTGATGCATCCTCAACTCTACCCTATATGATTATACAAAAAAACATCATTAGCAATCAACAGAAGAATAAAATACAACACTCTTATAACTCAGCGGTTTTTTTTTTTTTTTAATCTTTGTTACACTTCAGAGGAAAGTGGGTAATTTTTTAAAATTTTATGGACTTTGGGTTTTAGAAAAAATGGCTTTAACCCTCTTGTTTTTCTTTTTCGTTTTGTTATGGTATTCTTTTAGGGTGATAGTGTTATTATCTTTTGATTTATCTAGATAATCTTTGCTTATAGCTAGAAATCTTAGCTTGGCAATTTCTAACACAAGTCATACTAATGAACTTTCTCTTGTATAACCACTTGTGAGCTGATAACTTTTTTATTCGAAGGACAAAATTTTCACTACCGTAACTGTTTGACTGTAAATATACAATTTGGTCAAATCCGGGAAAAAAAAATGACACCCACAAAAGAAAAAGAAACAAGTAAAATTATGCTCGATAACTTTATAATTTTCCTGATGCGTGTGTTTCTCAGCGGCTAAACTAAGCAGAAGTAAAAGTCTGTAAGATTTACTTAATTTTTGATGTATGCTTTAACTCAGCTATGAAAAAATACTAAAACCACACGCATTACTATGGTGATAAAAAATGGAGGGTAAATATGCATCACATCCATTGAAAATCTTAGAAACAAGAGAACTGTAGTAGAAGCAAAACCTAGCAAAGTTATGGTTTTAGCAGGGGCAGAGCCAAGATTTAGAGGTCAACAATTGCACTCGTACGATAAAAGTAGGTCTAATATAGTAATTTAATTTTATAAATAAAAAATCTATTTTCTAAGACTAGATGGCTCTGCCACAACATATTTAAAAAATCTTTTTCTTTTCAGTAAATGCAAGTTGAAACCGTCGTTTGAATAATATACTATTATTTGACGGTTCTGTTCGATCCTTGGATGTGTAATTATAAAGTCTTTACCACTAAACCATTAGAGTACAATAAGAAACATCTATTTTAGATTCATCTAAAGCTTGTTATACATAAAGAGGAAATATATACACACACACGCACATTCATAGATATATATATATACCACCTGAGGAAGACATCCAACTGAATTATAGCAAGGTAGCTGCTGATGAAGAACAGTAGAAGGATAAGAATCAAGGTGGTGATGAAGAGGCTTTTCTAGGTTATGGTGTTGATGCTGGTATAGTTGCTGTTGTAATAGTTGTTGATGCTCTAGTGGTTTAGTGAGTTTTCTTCTAAGTTTTTGCCTATCTCTAGCTTTGTGGTTTTGAAACCAGTAAAACACATTTTTGCCCTCAATCTTTCCATATAAAGAGAGATGTGCAGTGATCTTTTGTATTTGGTAAGCCTTTGGAGTTCTTAAACCTCCTCTATACAATTCTTCTAAGATCATTAGCTGTTCAGGGGTTGGGCACCATCTTGTTGACCTAGACATTATTAATGTGTTCACCCTCTAGCTAGCTCTATTTTTGTGATGTAGGAAGGCTTTTGCTATAGCTAAGTTTGTGTAGGTAGTTGAGGGTTCAAAGAAGAGTATATATAGATGGCCGGAGAGAGAGGATAATTTGGTGAGATAGTTAAAGGTCAAATGAAGAGAGATAAAAGTGAATAAAGAGGAGACAATCTAGAAAACACAGAGTATAGCCATGAATATTATACATGACACAAGTTTTTTTTTTTTTGAAGCACACCAGCGCAGACAATGACAGATCTAGGCACTCGAGGTTTGGGGATACATTACAGACACTTTCAGTAAGAGGTTAATTACTATAGGTTAGAGAAACTCATCTATGCATAAATTATTTAAACACTTTAGAGCAATTAGGAAGAAATAAGCACAAATTAAAAGCATATACAATTATAGCAATTACAAAAATATAAACACTAAAACATATATGAAGTCTTTAATAAAAAAAGTACATTTTATAATTGTCGGCGTGATTTCATATTTTAATGCTTATTGATGCTGCCACTGCTACTTTCCCTATCCTGCTCCACCTCCACAGCCATTTTTTCACAATTTTTCCACAACTCCACCTCTAAAAATCCAATCTTTTCACCACCCAAATAAATAAATCACCTCACAAAGCTATCAAAACTATTAGCAGTTATCTGGAAACCAAGATTCTTCAAACTCCCCACAAAGATTCGATCTTTTTATGTACATATATATAAAGATTGAATTTTTTTCAAGTGATATATTTATGCTGTTGGACTAAGATCAGTACGTTAGCACAGCTTTGTTAACCAGTTTTGGTTGTACTGTTAAGAAGTGAAAAATGCGCGCAAATTAGTTAGTTAATGTTGCCTTGACGAAGCGATCTTTGGGCCCTTTATTCTTTAAATTCTATATCAGTTCCAACTCTTGATTAAGAAATATAAAAAGAGAGAGATATCCCCGATCATAATTGTCTAGGGTCCTTCTTTCCACTATTACCCCTTGTGGACTTATCATGACAAAAACTATGAAGTCAAAAGTTGTATGTATTTTTTCTCATTCTTGATTGACTTTAAGCATATACGGGAAAGTTCAGTTGTATCATATAATTAAGGGCACATCTCACAAATAGTCCCTATTGTTTACAATTTTTTGATAAATAGTCCTTACTGTTTTAAAAGTCACGTAGTTAGTCCTCATTGTTTGTAAAAATTTCACCAATAGTCTCTATTATTTCACAAGTCATTCAATTAGTTCCTATTATTTGCAAAATACATTTGCAAATATTGAAGACTAATTGAAAGACTTTTGCAAACAATAAGGACTAACTAAGTGACTTTTGAAACAATGTGGACTATTAGTGGGACTTTTATAAACAATGGAAACTAACCGTGTGGCTTCTAAAATAATAGAGACTATTTATTCAAAACTTGAAAATAATAGAGACTATTTGTCCAATTTGTTCTATCATATAATTTTTAGTTTTGGATAAATTCAATGAAATCATGTTTAAGGTGAATAATTTTTTGAATAACAAAGGAAATCTAGATGACAAAGTCCAATCAATGAGTTAATCACCAACTGATAAAATTTCGGATAAAAAGTCTCACTTCAAAAATACATTGAGTTAAGAACAAAAACTTTTATCGACACTTTAACAAACCGAAAGTGATCGAAAAAGAAAATGAAACTAGTAATAAATGCTTTGATGTCATGCTTATGTCTTCCCGTGGAGAAGCATTGAAGATTGGATCGTACAGACAGAGAGAGAGAGAGAGAGAGTCTATATGTGAATTGAAGGGAAGAATCAGTGGTTTCTTGATGATTTCGTCATCATGGGCCTATCAATCAATTAGAAGGGTATATTCTGCATATAGCCCCTATTATTTATACATTTTTTTAAATTAGTTCTTAATATTTTAAAAAAATTATATTAGTTTTTAATAATTACAAAAGTGATTTAAAATGATCTATATTATTCAAAACTAACAATTTAATTTTTATTATTTTCAAAAAATTTTAATTTAGTTCTTAAATAGAGATCACGTTTAGAGACTAAATTAATTTTTTTTTTTTAAATAATAGAGACTAAATTAATTTTTTTGAAAAATAATAAGGACTAAATTGGTTAATTTTGAATAATAGAGACCATTTTAAATCACTTTTATAAATATTAGGGATAACTATAAATCTTTTAAAATATTAAAAATGACATTCAAAGAATATGTAAATTATAGGGACTAAATTTGAATTTTACCCGCAGAACGACTTGGACACAGCAGACAACTCACACAACACATCAGACAGACAATTCAAGTCCCTGCTTTTTTCAGTTTGGTGAAAAATAAAGAAAGAGAAAATAGAATATACCCCCTCTCCAACTTCTCATCCTAGTGGCGGACTTATATTAAATTGAGAAGTAAATATATATATTTTTTAAAAATTATTATTTTAGACATTTTATTGTATGAGTAACACACTTAAAGGCCTCTATCTTTGCATAATTACACATCCTAAATTTAAATGTCTGGATCCCTCCTATCCACCCTATTTAGTTCGTTTTTACGTCTAATACCAAAACTATTTAAGCAGGGCCACTTCATTCGTAGAATTTTCTTTCCATTTTTCTTTGTTAAGCAAACAAATTTTATTGATAACAGATTAGTTAAATACAAAAGAATATAAACACCGGCCTATAAAAATATTTATTGGTCTATATCTAAATGATTGATAACTCTCAATTAACAATTATGGTTTAATGGTTTGGGATATTATTGAAACGAAGTAGTTGTTATAAAATAAGGAAAAAAATACAATTTTAGTGGTATCCAACTAGTTTTGAGATCAACATTTTTTTATTACACTCATATTCTAATTTCACCTTTCAAATTGTTGTTTCAATAAGTTGGATTCAATTTTGTAAACTATATATATATATATATATATATATTTTTTTTTTTTTTTTTTTTAAAAAAAAAAAAAAATAGAGTTCAATAGTTTGGCTGTTGGATTTGGATTCTGGGTCGCCCTAGATGGGCAGACCCGACCCATTAGACCCAAGTGTGGGAAGTTGGGTAACTTCCCATCACTGGGTATATAAGCCCAATATACTAATAGAACAATATACGTTCTATTAGTATCAGATACAAGAAACAGAGAGAACTCTCTTAAGCATATACATCAAAAAGGTTATAGGCTGTGAATAAACAGAGCACAAAATTGTATTGTGCACTTAGATTTACGACACACGCAGTGGAACAAGCACATCAATCGATCAAATCTATTACAGTACATAAAATGTTAGTTTTCTTTTATGACATTAAACAGTGCATGAAGATACTGAATTTAGTTTTAAAATTCTTCATTGGTATCAGAGCCATGCTACTTGTTCCCTGCAATATACATGATTATATGCATGAATATATGCAATTATTGTGTTTTTGACAATTTTTCACGTATTTATAGTATTATTGCGATTCTGTGAAGTATCACAAAATTGTATGATTATGATACTGGTAGAAAGTACTTTTTTCAAGGATTCTAAAGCCGCTAATTTCATAATTTTTCGATAAGTATTGAATTTATTATGAATTTTTTAAGATTGAAACATACACTGTTTTGAACGTTAAAAATAGTGCATGTTCTTGGTGTTTGTGCGTGCTTGCGTCAGTTTTTTCTCTGTCAAAAAGTGGGGCTGAACATGGGGTGACGTGGCATAACGGGATTGGTGCCACGTGGCCACGTCATTTGGTAGTTATATTATTTTATAATTAGTTTATTAATTAATTATTTTCTTTTTATTTAATTTTTGAAATTCGAATTTCAAACATTAAATTAAAATTAAAATAATTTAATTTTTATATTTTAACTACGGCGCCACGTGGCACATTAGGGCCTTGCCACGTGGCGCCACGTGTGAGCCACGTGTCACCAAATGGCGGTGACACGTGGTGCCGGTACGGCCACCGTCTGGCGGCCGGCCGGAGGTGGTCCGGCGACCGGCCACCGACCGTCCGGCCGGAGGCAGCGGTCCGGCCAGAAACGGTGGTCCGGCCGTCCGACCGGCCCAAAAAAAAAAAAAGGTGTGTTCTTTTTTGTTTTTTTTAAGCCCTATATCTATATGATATTTACTGTATGAACCCCATGTCCACAAAACTTTGTGCTATTTGTGAATTAGCCCCAATGTTATCTATTTAGGCATTATATCTTTGTGATATGCTTATTTAGGTTTTTTATTTTAAAAATTATGCCACAAAACTTAGATTAAACTCTATTGAGACTTAGAAATTTTAAATAATTTCTAATTGTAGTATGAATTTGTGTAATTTGCGTTGTAAAACATTATTCTAGGAATGAAATTTAATGAAATTTCAAATGAAAACCTAGAAATTTATGTAATCGTTTTGTTTTACAACTTATTGTATGAAATTTATGTAATTTCATTGCGGTAAATAAAATTTATGTAATTTTATTATAATTGTTGGTATGTACAACATTCACTATGCTATGTGCATTAACCTTTGTAAGAATTTAATCTAGGAAGGTTTTGTGTCTTATTTTTTAAACCAGGACTTTTGTAGTCATAATCACATGGCGAAAGTAAGACGCACCGCGAGGAAGTCTGTTGCGGTGGCATATATTAATAGTTTTCGTCATGGTCCCGGTTGTAATTGTAGACCACGTTTGCTAAATAAATACATGAGTCTACAATTCATTGATGAGAAGACTTTTCGTGAGCACCTAAATGAAGTTAAAGATTTTGTTCTTAAAATGCGCATTAGGCTTGAAGTTCCACCTACCTTACAGGAGGAAATTGAGGGATTGCTAAACTTTCTTCCTAGCATGTATGATCATGTAAAAAATAAGATCATCGAGTCGGAAATGTCTTTTGAGAATGCTCTATGTGAGATAGAACAATTTTAGAAAAAGAGAATACTTCAAGGGGTTAGACGCACTGCTTGTTTGTCTTTGTTCCCTAACATGTCCAAAGCTAAGGGATCTCGTAAAGACTCTTTTCTCATTAATCGTTTAGCTCCGAAAATAGTTAAGGACTATGAGATCACTTATGAATCAGATCAAACTAGATATGGGTGTCAAGATGATGAAGAGAGTGCATAATATGTCTTACATTCTGTTGTTGAACTTTTATGCTTATTAATTTCCGCAATCATCGTTTTTTTCCATATGTAAACAGTGATGTTTATTTATAGATATATATCTATTTCCTTATCTTTTTAATTATTCTTTTAATGATGTTTTTAAGAGAATATTCTATCTAAGTGGGAGTTCTTTAGATGCTAAACTAAGTGATTAACATTTAGAACTTATTTTTCATAAAAATATGAATTTGGGTAATTCATTTTTTTGAAAATATAGTTTTTGCTAGAATGAGCTTAATTGTACTTTTAAGACACATGAACTATGAAGGATGATAGATCGTGCCACGATCTGTTGATTTTAAGTCTTGTGTCTTTTCAATACAATTTAATACTCAATCTGACAAAATTACTAAGTGTATGTATGTGCTAAGTATCTCTTATTACTGTCTGTGTAGAGTTACAAATGGTATCGAGAAACATCATAGCAGATCTTAATAAGGGTGACAAGTTGAATGGGGACAATTATGATGTGTGGCATTGTAAGGTCCAGTATATTTTAGAAGAACAAGAAGTAATTGAAACCCTTAACCATGTAATGAATGAACCCGAGATTGGTACTGGAGCTCAGTATCGAAGGGATATGGATGCTTATCAAATCTGGAAGAAGAAGAATGCGACTGCTCGCATTACATTGTTAAGTACAATGCATGATAATCTGATTTCTGAATTCGAGGCTTACCCTACCACTGAGGGCATGTGGATAGCCCTGAAAGAGAAGTTCGGTGGAACTTCCGTGTCAAAACTTCGTCGGCTTACTATCAAATTTGACACCTATAAAAAGAAACCTGATGTCAGCATGAGGCAACACATTAGGGAAATGTCAAATATGATACAAGAGTTGAAGACAGCCGGCCATGTTCTGACAAACGAACAGCAGGTGCAAGCTGTTATCCGATCTCTCCCTGCCAGTTGGGAACACATGATTGTTAATATGACGCACAATGAGAACGTGAAAACGTTTGAGGACATTGCGCGTCACCTAGAGCTCGAAGAAGAACGTCTCCTTGCTGTCAAGGCCACTGGAAAAGCCTATGTGGCTGAATCTAGCAAGTCTGGAGCATCTGGCTCCAAACGCAAAAGAGGCAAACAATCTGGAGATAAAGGGAAGGGTAAGCAAAACAAGCAAGGCAAGAAGGAGAAAAAGAAAGGCAAGCGCAATGGGAAGAAGAACATTGCAAAAGTTAAGTGCTATAATTGCCGAAAGAAGGGTCACTACGCTCGGGATTTCCCTGAGCCCAAGACCCAGGTAATGCGTTTTACCAAACCTTCTTGTAATGCATATGTTTCTAGTTGTGCGTTACTGACTGAATCTTTACCTATGTGGACACTTGACTCAGCAGCGACCGACCATATAGCTAGAGATAGAGGTGCGTATGTAGAGTACCGACGTGTTCCGACTGAGTCCCGATGGATATACGTTGGCAATAATGCTAGGGTCGAAGTTAAAGGCATTGGCACTTGCAAACTTCAGCTGCGTGGCGGCCGAACCCTCCTTCTCCACGATGTCCTCTATGCTTCGGATTTTAGACGGAATCTGGTCTCTGTATTAGTCCTTTTGCGTTTGGATTTTCATATTTACATGTCTGGCGTTTCTGTTGAACTACTTTTTAATTCTGTTTCTTTTGGTCATGGATATTTGTTGGATGGTTTTCTAGTTTTGGATATTGAACATATTAGTTATGGTCTTAATGATGAATGCTTTTCATATTATACATCTTCTAGTACTATAGATGTAGATGTGAATGTATGGCATAGCAGGTTAGGGCATATTGGACAAGATCGTATGAACCGACTGGCTAGAGAAGGTCTTTTGGGATCACTAGCAAAAGTCAACTTGCCCGTTTGTGAAAGTTGCCTTGCCAGTAAATCCAGTAGAAAACCATTGGCAAAGGCTTACGAGCAGAATTTCCATTACAGTTAATCCATTCTGACATATGTGGTCCAATAAATGTTAGGGCGAGGCATGGAGCCTCATACTTCATCACTTTTATAGATGATTTTACTAGATATGGTCATGTCTATCTGATGTCACATAAATCTGATGCATTAGATTGTTTTAAAAAATATGTGAGTTTGGTGGAAAATCAGTTAGACAGAAAGTAAAATCATTACGCACCGACCGTGGTCGTGAATATCTCTCTGATCAGTTCAGAAGTATATGTGATGAAAAAGGTATAGTTAGACAACTTATTATCCCTGGAACTCCGCAACAGAATGGTGTTGCAGAAAGAAGGAATAGAACCTTACTAGACATGGTTAGGTCTATGATGGTTCAAGCTAATCTTCCTATTTCGTATTGGGGTGATGCACTACTAACAGCCACATATGTACTTAACCGTGTGCCCACAAAGTCCGTCAATTCCACTCCTTACGAGTTATGGACAGGTAGACGACCTGATCTCTATAACTTACGGCCCTGGGACGCAACTGCTTATGTTCATAACAATTTCCATAAGCATGGAAAATTGGGACCGAGAGGAAAAAAATGTATTTTCATTTGGTATTGTGAACACTCAAAGGGATATGTTTTCATTGGAGAACAAGCAGATGGGAGTGTAACCGATATTGAATCACGTGACGTAACATTCTTGGAAACAGAATTTCTACGTAGGGGTGAAGTAGATAAGGATGTTCAGTTAATTGAATTGAATAACCCTGACAATCCTAATATTTCCACATCATCAGTTGGAATAGAGGTAGTGCTTCCGTTCCCTGATTCAAGTGGGAGAAATACACCGGTTAGTCATATTGAATCTGAATCATTTTCAGAACCGATTAGTAGATCTAGCTCACTCCATACCCCTACACGGAAAAGTAACCGCCAAAGTATTCCTCGACGTCGTTTTGAGATTGAAGAGGAATCTTTAATGGTTACTACTCAAGATGATGATGAGTCGAAAAATGTGTCTGAAGCACTCTCATCCTCTGCACGAGAAAGTTGGATTAAAGCAATAGAAGAAGAAATGGATTCCATGAAGAAAAACCAAGTCTGGGTACTGGTTAATCTTCCACCTATAAGGAGAGCTATTGGAAACAAGTGGGTTCTTAAAATTAAACGAAAAGCAGATGGATCCATTGAGAGATACAAAGCTCGCCTAGTGGCTAAGGGCTATACCTAGATGGAGGGTATAGATTATAAGGAAACCTTCTCTCCGGTGGTAAGGTTTGCCTCAATTCGACTAATTTTAGCCATAGTCGCTCATCAAGACCTGGAATTACATCAGATGGATGTAAAAACGGCATTTCTCAATGGAGAACTGGATGAAGAGATCTACATGGAACAACCTGTAGGGTTCATAGAAAAAGGTCAAGAGAGCAAACTGTGCAAGCTCCAAAGATCTATTTACGGGTTGAAACAATCATCCAGATAGTGGTATCTAAGGTTCCATCGAGAAATCATTTCGTATGGTTTTGTTATGGTTCAAGAAGACCACTGTGTATATGTCAAGAGGTCTCAAAATAGATATGTAATTCTATCTCTGTATGTTGACGATATTTTGTTGGCTGGGAATAGTAAGGATTATATAATCACCGTAAAAAAAGTGGTTATCTTCAACTTTTGAGATGAAAGATATGGGTGAGGCAGCATATGTACTTGGAGTCAAGATTCAGAGGGATCGATCAAAAAGACTCCTTGCTTTGTCACAAGAATCTTACATCAAGAAAGTTCTTGAACGATTCCAAATGCATAACTGCAAACCTATTGACACTCCTATAGCCAAAGGTGAAAGCCTGAACCAAGGGATGTGTCCCAAAACTCCAGAATAAATAGAAGACATGAAGGTTGTTCCTTATGCGAGTGCTGTAGGTAGCTTGATGTATGCCATGTTATGTACGAGGCCAGATATATGTTTTGCCGTAGGATTGGTAAGTCGTTATCAATCCAACCCTGGACGAGCTCATTGGCAAGTTGTTAAGAGGATTCTGAGATATTTGAAGGGCACTTTGGATTATTGCTTATGCTACCAAGGAGTTGACCTAAATCTAAAGGGATTTACAGACGTTGACTGGGGTGGTGATCCGGATGAGCGTAAATCAACTTTTGGGTATGCCTTCTTGCTGAATAGTGGGGCTATTACTTGGTGTAGCAAGAAGCAAACCTGTATAGCATTATCTACCATGGAAGCTGAGTTTGTGGCTTGCTCAGCGGCTGTACAAGAAGCGGTGTGGCTTAAAAGGTTCATTTTGGATTTAAGAGTATTCACAAATACTGAAAAACCGGTGACAGTCTATTGTGATAGTCAAGCAGCCATTGCCTACACTAAGGATCCTAAATACCATGGCAAGACTAAACACATAGACATAAAGTATAATTTTGTAAGAGATATGGTGTCAAAGAAAGAAGTGATCATTGAACATATCTCTACGCATGAGATGGTAGCCGACCCTCTCACTAAGCCAATTCCTAGAGATATATTTTTGTCTCATGTAAAATCTCTAGGATTGCGCAGAATTTAATGTATGTTCATATGTTGTGAAATGATCACTTTTGTACTCATACAATTGTATATTTCAGATGTCAAATAAATAAATAAATGAAATATTTTGATACACTTAAGTAGTGTTAAATCTTTGTTATATATGTAAATTAGAATGTGTATGAGTATGTTAGCACATACAATTGACATCGAATTGTACGTCAACAGGTTAAGGAGATTGGCTCTCTCATACGAGCAATCGCCTCTGACACAGTGGGAACGTATAGAGATGAGACAATATAAGTTAGTTAGTATTTGTTGAAAATACTATACTTATATAAGTGTCGCCTTGAAAATTGGTCAGAGATTAGTTCCAACGACAATTATTAAGATGAGACCTCATATTGTATGTGTTATAATTAAGACTAATGTGAGGTCGATATGGATTCCCACAATCCATACAACCTGTATATAGTCAGATATGAAACCTCGATTACTGTGAGTATCAAGTTCGAGGATTCAAGTTAGTTATTTGAGTGATAACTAAATCAGAATCTGTACGGTGTTAGAATTAAATAAAGACGTACTCCCTTTTTCTAAAGGAAGTTACACCGTAACACACGTTACATACCGTGTGTACTCTAGCGACTATTTAAGGAAGTTGATGAATGAATCCCTACTTCATCACTGTGTGAGACCTTGAAGCAAAATATGCTTAGTTGAATATACCCTTAGAGACCTACGCTCATATTCTGATAAATCAAGTTTAATGTTAGCTACTTTGGTATGTTGCCTAAAGATCACGTAAGATTCGATCATATGGGACATGTCCAGGAAAGCAGTTAACTTGATTTAGAAGGGTATTGAGCGAAGGGAAGACTGTTCACTTCTAGCGCTACATGTGTTCATTGGTCGACCAGTTATACAATCTATGTGATTGAATGATCTTTGTGATCAAATATAACTATGAATACGTGATTGAGATTTTATAGGTCATGCATAGTCTAAGAGGGATTAGGTGTGCACTGACTGATGTGAACTTAATTTGGTCTAGGGTATAGCGAGACTCTATATTCTTTTGAAGATAGTGGCTCCTATGTCATCCTTAACAGGTGCATGGTCTTTGAGCCTCCACTTGTTGTGTGCTCGCGAGTCGCACGGCCTATTTACCTGTATGGAGTTTGATTATGCTTTGAAATCAGTTTCTTGAGAGATAACGGTGGATATTGTTCTGCCCATCTTGTGCGAGTGGGAGATGTTGGATTTGGATTCTGGGTCGCCCTAGATGGCCAGACCCGACCCATTAGACCCAAGTGTGGGAAGTTGGGTAACTTCCCATCACTGGGTATATAAGCCCAATATACTAATAGAACGATATACGTTCTATTAGTATCAAATACAAGAAACAGAGAGAACTCTCTTAAGCATATACATCAAAAAGGTTATAGGCTGTGAATTAACAGAGCACGAAACTGTATTGTGCACTTAGATTTACGACACACGCAGTGGAACAAGCACATCAATCGATCAAATCTATTACAGTACATAAAAGGTTTGTTTTCTTTTATGACATTAAACAGTGCATGAAGATACTGAATTTAGTTTTAAAATTCTTCATTGGCTAATTAGCTCCATGCTAAGTTAAAGTCGTCTTTTGTAAATGGTTGACAGGTACATTTATTGGAAATGGAATGAAACAAATTACTTACTAAAAAAATTGGATTCAATTGTGTAGAAAAGTTTTAAACAACAAAACATCGTTAAGTGGTTTATTAGTCATTTCGATTTTGAAGTATAACAGAAATTAAAATCCGAATTATAAAGGAAAAGGAAGTCTAGTATGTTTTTGATGATATGTTTATATCCACAATTTCCATTGGAGACACTTAACTCTATGCTAAATTGCTAGTTTCACATGAGAAATCTTTTTTAGATAAAAGGCAGTTTTTAATTCTCAAACAATAGAAATACATGCAAGAGAGCAAAAACTTCATTTGGCACAATTTGAAGAAATTATTTTTTAATAACAATTGGGTTTTCAATTGTTCTAGAATTATGTTTTTGTTAAAGTGTTGTATCCCAATTATTTATAATTATTTAGCGATCGAGAAAAGCTTTCTTTCTTTAAGTTATAATATTTTTGAAAATTTGTTGCCAAGGACAATTTTCTTAAAACATTGCGCGCATGGCTTGAAACTTTGAAAGGGTAAATTTTATCACTACTCTAGGTTTGGAGTTTTACACGTAAAATTTTGTTTAGATGTCAAAAAACAAGTTTTAATTCCTAAAAGAATAGCAAACATGAAATAGAGCGAAAAAATCATTTGGCAATTTTTTTATATATTTATAGAAATGATCTTTAATATTAACTGAACAATCAGGGATCTTAACTGTTTCAGATTGATGTTCTCACAAGTGACAACCTATCAAAATATACAAGTCAAAGTCTCCTACACTTAATGTTATGCAGATTTATTGTAAACGAGTTTGCTAGTTAAATATCTATGTCAGCAAGTTCATATATCTTGTTATATAACAACAACAACAACAACAACAATAATAATAATAATAATAATAATAATAATAATAATAATAATAATTTCAAGACTACCTTGTAAGATTCTGAAACTCCATCTAACACCAATTGCTTTTAAAATGTATTTCATGTTTGTTATATTTGTGTAACCAATTTTTCAACTGACTCTGTTATTTCATATTAACTCTTGTCCGCAGCTCTTCTTGTTGCTTTTTTATTCCAAATTAATACTAATATTTAAAATTATTTCTCCAATCTTGGTTACATGTGAGCAAAAGTGTTAAAGTATACTATTCCTCTACATGAGTAAATAATAGATTTTTCAAGACCAAGCTTTATTATAAAATATTGAGTTACTCCAAGTAGTTAGTTTTAAAGTAGAAAGCATGTTTCTTGATAAGCTAAAACCTTCGCGATTGCATCCAAGCTTATTGAAGATTATTTCGCGATTTTCACTCTGGAGATAATGCTCGAAAAAGTAATGTTGTGTAAGTAGGTATAACAAAATAAAAATTTAAGATCTCATCCAAAAATCAATATGAATTTTGAGAAATTCGTCCAATTTTTTTTTTTTTTCTCAACTTCAGAACTTATTGGTTAATTTAATACAGAAATCTTAGATTGATAGAAATGAGTATCGTTTTTCTAAGCACCATTTTGTGCATGGAAGCCCTAATAACATGCTTGAAACCCTAAAATTTTATCATGCAAAAAAGTTATTGTATTAGGTGAAAGGACGTCGATCTTGTGTACAATTTTAAATCTGTTCCTGAAAACAAGTTGCCTAGAGGGACAATTTACTTCGAGTATTTACTCCTCAAAGTAAAAATTATTTAACATTTGCTAGTCAAATATATGGATTAGAATCCTCTCCTAACTATTATTAGTCTAACATTCTAGCACTATGTTTCAATAATTCATTTCACTTAAAATATCTAGAATTTCACTTTTCTACCCATTTTTTGTTGTTCAACATTGAAATGAATGATTGAAAGATAATGTTAGAATGTTAAAATAAATGATTAATTAAGAGAGATTCTAATCCCCATAATGATATGAAATATTTTGTAGCTATTGGAAACCAATGGACCCTCACATGCTATAGCTAGTTAAATGCTATTATGTACTACTTCATGGATATAATTCTCATCACTAGGAAAGAAAAAAAAGATTACGTCTTCTATTAGTGAGAGATATTAATTTATAAGAATGTAATTTATAATTTAGCGCAACAAACTTAATATAATAATTTTAATCAACTTATTTGTAAAAAATATTCGTTTTGATTAACATGCTATCTCGTTTGCGTTCCGTAATTTTATTTCCTAGTTCATCAATGTGGGAAATTATCCTTGTCCCTTTTCCGTTTGGCCGCGGGTTATTCATTGCGTACCTATGGTGAAGCAAATTAATTTAAGATTCTTGGTTGATCTTGTCCGTTACGAAAAAGTTATGTTCGCCATAATGACATTAATGAACCCGACCATCCAAAACACGTTTTCGAACTATTCAATATGCATGCGGAACAATTTGACTAAAGGAAAATTGTGTGGAGGACGTATTTTATATATAAGGATTGATATCAGTTTGAATTGATTGAATATATAACAAGAAAAGTAAAAAAAATATATATACATATTATTATACTTTAGTTTAATACCCTATTTAGTCAAACATATATTCTATTTTTAAAATCGTTATATTTTAATTGTTTAACAATGCATCTTGTGATACCGGTAGCTATTTTGTCATTTTATGTTAAAAAGTGACAATAAAGTCACATGATACCGGTAAGACTATCATTGTGATGTCAATTTTCGTGGTGTGGATCTCAGGCTTTCATAAGCATGTTGCATGACTCAGTGATAGAATTTTTGGGACGCGGATGAAAAATTTGCTCATCTTTTGGTTTGAACGTCAAAAAGTTGTAATTCTTCTTGAGATCTATCCCAATAAATTATGTGTTTGGTTAATACAAATCGTAATTTTTTTAAATACTTTTTGGGGCCTATTCCAATAAATTATGTGTTTGACTAACACAAATCGTAATTTTTTTTAAATAGAATCATGTATCTTAAAATTTAAATATTAATTTAAATTCGAAAGGCTCATCAAGAATGTTCATCGTCATATGAGAAAAAGAAAATTGGAAAAAATTTCCAAAGAAGATAAAATAGCTCTTGGGGAGGAAGCATCACAAGATGCTGGCCTTTTTCAAGTAGTCTGACTTTCATGCATCTGTGAGTTTCTGTTTCTGCTTTTTTCTGTGTTTTCAGCTAGGTTTAGCTTCGCATTCTAGGCTTTTTGCAATTGTTTCACCCTTGGAGCCACTAGGTACTTGACTGTTTTGGGAATGAATTTTTTTTCAAAAAGTGGATGTTTAAACATCTTACACTAAAGTCGTGAGCCTTACCTCAACGCATAAATTCACGTGCCTGACTGATTGTGTGGGGTCCAGTCATTTTTAAGATTTTCCCTTTTGGAATGGCAATGGCATCTCACTCTGTGTGTGTGTGTGAGAGTATCTATGCACTATTTTCACAATGAGGCAAAGCTAGGATTTGGACGAAGGATTAATTTTTCATTAAATGCATGGGCGACAAAGCCCTACATATTTCATATTTGGAGATTATATTTTATGTCATTCCATTAATATTTCATCTTAAAGTTATAAATTTGTTAGTATATCAATTTGTTTTAAGTAATATTTATAATAAGAATATATAAATTTAAATTAAACACTTAAGCTATTACAAGTCGTTACTCGATTAGTCTACTCAACGGTGGAGACAATACTTGCATCTTTTTCCTTTATGTGTGCGGCAGAATTATAAGGCCTCCAATAATGGTTTGCATTAACCAAATTGGCTGCTGGTGGCTATCTTTGTGCACCCAAAAATTAAGAGACAAGACAACCAAACTAAATCCTAGTAATATTGCATGCATGTGTAGCAAGATAGTGCATGCAATGAAATTAATGACGTCAGTTAGCACGTAGAATGGTATTCATAATGGTGATACCAATTATTTCTGATAACCATGCTCTATATTTAATTCCAATTATATTCTACTCTTTTTCGACTACAAAGTTTGTCATTCGATGGTCGTTAAAGTTAGCATAATTAAACCTTGTCCTTTTACCCTTTCTGGTAGTAAAGGCAAACGAGTATACGTACAATTTGATGCATATTTTGGTTGTTTTGGTTTTAATGCATGTAGTAAAATTAGATAGAACATCTTATAATGGTTTAGAAAGTATGGGGTTGGGGAAACATCTCATTTACATCAATGGGAAATGATATGGAGGTTATGGGGAGAAAAAATGAGTTTATGGTGAAAGATGATTCCTACTATATATGTTTAATTGGGCGAATTATTATTTATTTGGAATATAGATGAAAAAAATATTTTTGTTATTATGTCTCAACAAGTCATCTCTCAATATGTCCAAATCATCTTCTCATTCATCTTATCTTCAATTTGGACCACCTTATTTTTTCTCGTATTACTTCTTATCATTTTTAATTTTTTCACACAATTATAGCAACATTCTCATATTTATCCCTAATATCTTATGAACATGTTGATACATCTTCGACCAATATTTTTTTTAAAAAAATATAACAATAATGTCCAATAGCAAACTAACTTACCAAAAAAAAGAAAAAGAAAAGAAAAAAAAAGTGAATGCCAAGAAATTCATATAAAAAAGAGTAGCTAGCAAGGTTAGGATGAGATCATCATGAAGTTTGCATATAACATGTAGATAGATTCTACTACTATTCAGAAACATGATTCCAAGGCCTAGTTGCAGACTTCAACTGTCTAGTCACTTTTTGAAAGATCGTGTCCACATTTTTATTCACTAATTTATTAGCCATATCCTATAAAACTTTTTGACTCATATCTTTACTTGAAAAATGTTCTAATTGTCCTATCAGTCAAAGTAGTGAAAAAAATGAGTTTTTTGTGCACCAATCACGATTGCCACCATATCAAGGCCTGAAAGGTTTATTTATTTATTTATTTATTCATGAAACATTTAAAATTATACAACATAACTAATGAGATTTGATTTTTATAACCTCTCGTTTAAATAATCTTTCACTTAAATAATGAGTGATATTACCACTTGACAGTTGGACCAAAGCCTTAGTGGCAAGGCTTGAAAGGCTTTGCAAGTTTCCTATTTGTGGTAAAGAATTTTTAACTGCCCTCCATATCTTGTTTGATTTGTATGGAAAAATGTCACATTAGTCCTTATTTTTTTTAAAAAATTCAATTTTGTTCCTATTGTTTAAAATATTTTAATTTCATCCTTATTGTTTTCTTAAAAGCTATAATTTTATCTCTATTATTTAAAATTTCTCAATTTCGTCCATATTATTTTTTTTAAAATTTTTTAATTTTATCCTTATTATTTCTAAAAAGTTTTAATTTTCTCCTTATTTTTTCTAAAAAAATTTAATTTTGTCCCTATTTTTTTCTTAAAAGTTTGAATTTCGTTCTTATTATTTTTTTAAAAATTTCAATTTCATCCCTATTATTCAAGAACTAAATTGAAATTTTTTGTAAAGCAATAGAGACAAATTTATTTATTTTAATAAAAATAACATAGACTAAATTTGCTAATTTTGAATAATAAAAATAAATTAAAAAATTTAGAAAAATAATAGAGAAGAAATTAAAACTTTTTGAAATAATATGAATGAAATTAAAACTTTTTTTTAAAAATAATAAGGATAAAAATGAAAAATTTTAAATAATAAAGACTAAATTAAAACTTTTGAAAAATAGTAGGGATTAAATATGAAATTTTTTGATTTGTATTAAATACTGATTGGACATCTCATCTCTGGATCGTTTAACGTGCTGTCTCTTTGCTTTGTGTTTGCAGTATATTTATACCTTCTCATGTTCTCTCACGCCATTTATTTTCTTTAAATAGCCTAAAATTTCCTTTTTGTTGGAGTTTTAATAATACTTGTGACTTGGACAGTTTTATAAATGAGAGATGGTAAGTTTTAAATTAAGAATTTTTTGGTACTTAAACTCTAATAACATATTAAGTGATCATTTTATCGAAAAGATTAGGCTGTTAGATAATAGTTTATTATATTATTTATTATTTCTACATTATGAGGGGACGCATCTGTGAGGGCTGGTACTCATGCAATCAAAGTAAGATTAATAAATTAACAATAAAAAACATTTACTTATGAAATATATATGAAGAGGTGGAGTTAGGACTCTAAAATCAAAGTGTATATTTATAGAGTAATTTTTTGTTTAGTCCGAGATGATTATTAGTTCACTCACATACAAGTGGATCTCATATATTTTGGGTCCCATCCCATGTCTCTAGGATGGATGGTCAGCTCGGGCTGGCCAAATAATTTTTAATATTTATAAAATGAGAAAAGTTAAGGTGTTCACTCATCCAATGAGAATGTTCAATATAATAATTTTTTTTTGAAAAAAAAAGGTGTTTTTTTTTTAGTTGATCAGGTGTTGATATTTGACTTTGTCGCTATACGTATGAGAAAATACAGGCATTAGAAAAATCTTTATCCGTTAAGAAGGCATTCATATAAATTGACAATCTATTTCAATTGTCCTTGACGAGTTCTTATTTATGGCTAACCAAAAAATTAAATAAAAGCAATTATATAACTTATATATAGGATTTAAAGATCTTAGGGTTATAGGTGGATTGCACATGGATCCTAGTAGGGGTATACAACCCCTACTGTCCGAGTGAAATGTTAAAAAATTTATATATTTTTAAAAAAAATAGATATTTATGTATCTTTAATTAAAAAATATTAATTAATCATCACTGAAAAAAAATATACTTATATAATTAAAAAATATGTGTTTTTGACTCCAACAAATAAGAATTCATGAATCCCGTAGGCCGTAACCGTTCTTGGAGCTTGGGTATGACAATTTCAGTGTCCACAATGAGCATGGTGGTCCCTATTTCATCAATTCAAACATTTGAGAGCCCATGATATACTTTGACTATATCGTGTTCGATATTGTTTGCAAACCCTGCAATTCAATCACCATGGTGGTCATGGATTAGTCTGCCTTCTCCCTCGCCGCCGTCGATATCAAGTTTCAATCTACTTAGGTGGCTTCCGATGAACAAACAATGGATGCTCGTGGAGAACATAAATAATAGTATACATACCACAGTTTGAAGAACTTTTGCTTGATTTGTTCATCAAACCTTAAGCTTTGTTGTTAATTTTGGCAGCATTCTCAACCCTCACGTGTAAGCGAAAAATTTTATTACGAAAACGCATTTATATCAACAAAAGGCTTTGATGTTAATTCTGGTAGCATTTTAACACGCGTCTTCATATGTAGGTGATGTTCTTTTTTATTAAGCCTTGTGGTGCAGTGAGACTCAACTCTGAACCTTTAAGTAGTTAACTATGATACTAAGGGCCAGCCATATGGACTTCGAGAGACCTGACCCAAGAATGCTCCTGGCTTGGTCCTTGCATGCATCTCCTTGAGTCACCTCATATTTTTTTTAACCTAATTATATAAATTGATCGATCATCTAAAAATTGAATGGCTAGAGTTTGAATGCCAAAGATAGAAGGGGAGAGATTATTAATAATAAAAATAAAATTTGATTGATTATCTAAAAATTTAAGATATCAAATATATATTTATTTTATTTCTTTAGTATCTTCAACAATATGCCAAGGAAAATTGTCCTTTGAAAACCCAGATTCACCAGTATTTTAAGCTAAATTCCATCAATTATTGATTTTTCAAAAAAACTACAGTATTAACTTCCAAAATGAAGAAGATAAAAAATCAAAAATCTTGTTTCTCAATATTATTTTGGAATTACACAAAAAAAGACGAATATAGAATCTCATGTTTTCTCACGCTAACGCAAGTAACATAATACTTACTGAAGTTAATTCTTTGCGGATGTTCGTTTGTACATTTTTAATAGTTTTTATTCTTCTAAAAATAATATCTCCTTTCCTGCAATTCCTCCTCCTTTTGCCACCTACGTACTGTTTTTTCCATCAATATTGGAGGCTGCGCCGCCCAAAACGGTGGCGCACAACATTAGACAACTACGCCATAATTGATCATATATATATCTGCATTCATAATTCCTTTACTGATATGGTACTCTGTAGTCCGTATTATATATTCAATTTTCTTGTCTTTCAAAATAGAAGACAATCCTAGGTGGTCACTGGTCACATTAATATGAAATTACGTCAACTGAAACACCTCAACAATAATGTACCCCCATGGCTGCATGATGAATGAATGAAATGCATTATATGATTGCTACGTCGACGTACTCATTTGCTTCAATGAATTCACAGTGTGAATCATGTCCAAAAAGTGTACATCTTTAAATATAATGACATATATAGTTTTGGGTAAAGTAAGATCGAAGTTGGTGATCCAATCTTAATATTTATTGGTTTCTCTATACACATGAGTAATAACATAGTTTTAGAGGCTTAGCAAAAGTTTCTTACACTCTTCAATGACTAGCATAAGTGAGCTACATGGAGCAGTTGGTCCTTGAACAAGTGAACTAACCACTCTAGAGTTAGTCTCAATGCTGAGCACGTCAATACCCATTGACATGTCGTCTAGACTATTTTATTAGTGAAAGTTATACAGTTTCGAAAATCAAAAGTAATAAGTTATGGGGTTTAGTGGCATAAATGATTTTGCAGACTAAAAATACCAAGGTTTTGTAAAGTACTTTGTGGAATCGGTAGGAGCTACAGCCTTTATAATCGATATAGTAGGGTCGTCCAACTTTTAGATTCTTAAAAACGCTTTCAAAATTAGTGAGTTTAGAAACTTAATCTAACTTGCTTGACCCATTTCAAAAAGGACTTTTAGGTAAAAGCCAAAGTCAAAAAAAGCTAAAAAGATAAGACATTTCAAATTAGAGCTTTTCTGAAAAGGTTCTTATGAAGTTATTTTTCCATCAAAGCTGTTTTTCTTTTTTTCTTTCTCCAAAATATCCTTGCATATTTTTAAAAGCCTAACATTGCCCTAAAAAATAACCTTCCATATTTTTGGAAGCCCAACATTGTCTCAACAGTACTCTTGACAAATAACGCTAAACAATCAATTGCTTATATTCAATAACACTTTTAATTAAAATTCTACAGTTTAACAATTAAAATTTTGACAATTAGACCAACAGGCTAGCTATGACCGTAAATCCAAAATGCCCCGGAACATAGCACTTAATCCGTTGGGTGAGGGTGGGGGAGAAATTGAATTTGCACTAACTGTTGTGTTCCATTAATCACTTTTCTTGCTTACATAAGATGCCTATGGTTCTGGTAAACCATAATTGAATGTAATTTATGTCAAGGAAATAATTGAATATAATGCTGTACCTCTTGCTGATGCAATTCTTATTAAATGCTCATGCAAAGAGGTGGCGTAGGATATGTCATTCCTAAATAAATACAATATCATAACCAAGATATAGCTGAAAAAGACTGAGTTCAAGCTTTTATATTGCTAACCCAAAATGAAAAGAAGTAGATGAGTTGAAAGTGATAGCACTTGACGATATATATAGCGTGTGATCGTTATTGGCCACCATCATATTAGACACTTAATTTTTTGAACGATATATAGCATTATTGACGCTTTACTTTTTATTTCGAGGTATTTTATGCTTATATTTATGTCATTTACTTGACAATCATAACTTTTCACTTTCTCGTATAAAACTCAAGTATAGCTAGCTTGAAGGAGCTCAATCAGCCACTAATAAATCAACTCGTTTACGGAAGATATTACAAAATTGTTATACATGTAAATAGTAAAAATAACATTTAAGAATAAATGAATTGGGAGACATGGTAAGTAATGGACAAAAATGTACTATTAAGTTTTTGAATATGGTATTATATCCTATTTTTACTAGCAAAAACCAATTCGAGAAAACTTCATATTGCCCCTTAATTCATCCTGTTATATGTTGATGTTATATAATTTTTGTGTTATCAAGTGCCTTTGGATGGAGTGGCTGAAATCAAAATAATAGCGTACTTTTTCAACTCAAAGAAATAGATATATGATCTGAGAGCGTTTGAAACTAAAAGTAGAGTGTTAATAACAATACTCATTTCCACATTTAAAAGTTGAAATTATTTCCAAATAAAACTCAATATATATTACAAAAGAAAGTGGATCTTAGTGCCTTAATTAACATAATATATATATATATATATATATATATATATATATATATATATATATATATATATATATCTGAAATTGAATCCAATCTTTTTTCTTAACCCAATATATAGCTTTTTTACAATGAGCTAATGTTTTAAGCATCATTAAAAAATTAAAGGTTTTGCTGACATAATAGACTAGCTTCTGTTCATTCCCTTCTTCTCAGACCAGTGTCGCCGCCACTACTGTCCCCAAGCATGCTAAGTAT
The DNA here is from genome assembly GCA_037974665.1 of Ehretia macrophylla. NCBI lineage: Eukaryota > Viridiplantae > Streptophyta > Magnoliopsida > Boraginales > Ehretiaceae > Ehretia > Ehretia macrophylla. Next base: position 1,028,529 of record CM075782.1, read on the forward strand.
AGTACTAGCTCCTCCCCCACCTCATGTCAGGATAGCAGGGGTGGCAAAGCTAGATACATTTTCAACTCTTGGAAGGCGTTTTGGTATTCCGTAGTCCATTCAAAGTTCTTAGGATTCCTCAATATTTTGAACAGATGAGCACACTTGTCAGCCGACCTGGACATGAATCTACTTAGCGCCACGACTTTGCTTGCTAATACCTGGACGTCCTTCACGCAGGTCGGCGGCGCCAGGTCAAGTATCGCCTGAACCTTCTCCGGGTTGGCTTTTATTCCACGGGCTGTGACCATGAAGCCCAGAAACTTTCCTGCCTTGATGTCGAATGAGCACTTTTTTGGATTTAGTTTTATCCCAAAGTGCTCCATTACAGCGAAGGCTTCAGCCAAGTTAGCTACATGGTCTTCCGCCCTTCTGCTCTTGACCAACATGTCATCTACATAGACCTCCATATTTCGATCAATCTGATTTTTGAAAGCCTTGTTCACCATCCGAGTGTAGGTAGCTCCAGCATTCTTGAGGCCAAAAGGTATGGCCTTATAGTAGTAGAGACCTTTATCGGTGGTGAAAGCAGTCTTTTCTTTGTTTCCGAGAGCCATCTTGATTTGGTTATAGCCTTTAAATGCATCCATGAAAGAGAGTAGCTCAAATCCAAAGGTGGCATCCACCATGTGATCAATCCGAGGTAGAAGAAAGCAGTCATTAGGGCAGGCTTTATTGAGGTCGGTGAAGGCAATACACAGTTTCCATTCACCTAAGGACTTGGTCACCAGAACCACATTGGATAACCAGGTTAAGTATTGGATTTCCTTTATGTGGCCGGCGTCTACCAACTTGTCCATCTCTTCTGCTATGATTTGTTGCTTATCATAATGGATGTGCCTGCGCTTCTGCTTTACAAGATAGTGATTTGGGTCAGCATTCAAGTGATGCTCAATCATAGCCGGGTCGATACCTGTCATGTCAAAGGCAGACCATGCAAATACGTGCTTATTTTTTTAAAAGAAATTGGCTTATACCTTTCTTGAGGTCATTGAGGAGTTTACTCCCGATCTTTGCTCTCTTTGTTTCATCGGAGAGCTCCACATCTTGAAGGTCTTTAGCCGAGCTGCCTCTCTTAGCATCCCTCTTCTCCTCGGAAAAATCTAGTCCCCAACTAACCTGATATTTGGGTCGGAGGGAGTTGAAGGGACAGCCTTGAAATGGTTGAGTGCCACCCGACCTAAGATCCCATTGTAAGTGAAGTTGCAATCCATCACAATGAAGTTGGCTTTCATCGAAACCCGCTTGTCCCCATCTTCCAACTTCAGCGGGAGGTTGATTACCCCTTCGGCTCGGTGGGCATGTCCGGTGAAACCAGCTAAAGTGCCCCTCAATGGCCTGAGTCGGCTCTTGTCCAACCCCATTTGTTCAAAAGCGCTGAGGAATAAGACTTCCGCCGAGCTTCCGGTGTCTACCATCAGCCTCTTCATGGTGAGTTGGCTATTTCAGCGCTGATCACCAAAGGGTCGTCATGGGGTAATATCACACCCTCCAAATCTTCTGAGGAGAAAATGAGCTTCTCTATCTCTGGGGCTAGGCCCCGCACCGATCCATACTCCCTCCCAGCCCGAACATAACCTTTCCTACCAGTCGAGGTCTCCCCATCCGACACCAATCCTCCAGCGATGGTCTCAATCACAGTCAAACGTCCGCCCCCAGCCTAGCGCCTGGGTGGACTCCTCTTTCTATCTCTCTAATCGTGACTCTGGGTCGGCTGCTGATCTACGTACCTCCGGAGGTAACCTCGGGCTATCAGTGCCTCGATCTCCTGTTCAAGTCTTTGCACTCCTCGGTGGTATGGCCGTAGTCCATATGGTAGTGGCAATACTTGGTTCTATTACGCTTCTCAGTTCGGCCTTTCATCCTTGGAGCTGGAGGCAGATAGTTCTGGTGCTGGATCTCCATTAGGATCTGCTCCCTTGTGGTGTTAAGGGGAGTGAACATAGTGAACCGGGGGTTCTGCTTCGGTTGATAAGGCTGCTTACCTCAATCGTTTTGGACTTTACCCCCAGGTTGGGCTCGGGAGGTCTCTCCCTTCTTGCCGGCTTCCTTCTCCTTGTCATCATCCCGCTTCGCCTGATGGATTTCTTTCAAGTGTATGTACCCTTCTACTCGTACCATCAGTTCGGCAACGGTATCCACGGGGTCGATGGCCAAGGAGGATGTAAGGGGGCCCGACCTGAGCCCACTCTGGTAAGCCATCAATGCCATGGAGTCCTCCAAGTTGGGGATTCTGAGGGACTCTTCATTGAATCGAGCTGTGTAAGCCCTCAAACTTTTCCCTCTATGCTGCGTCACCGACAACAATGTCGAAGTGTTGCGGGTGGCTCATCGGCTTCCCGTGAAGCGAGACAGGAAAGCCTCTGCTTGCTGATGAAAGCTTGCAATAGACTCGGGACGAAGTTTTTGGAACCAGTCTAAGGCATTGCCAACCAGGGTGGTCGGGAATGTCTTCGTATTTATGAGGTAGGTTATATCATGCAAAGTCATGTGGTGATCAAAGTTGAGCAGGAGGCTTGCGGGGTCTTTGTCCCCATTATAAACTACCAGGTTAGGCATCCGGTTGTCGGCGGGTAGTGGCGTGGCCAATACTTCAGGTGAGAGTAGGCTTACACCGAGCTGGTTGATGACCTTGGCTATGGCAGCCGTGGTCTTAGCCTGCTCGGGGTCGGCATGGGCCGCTCTTTTCCCTCTCTCATCTTCAGGTCCCGTTACCGGCTCTAGGAGGCCTTCTTCGTCTTGCGTCCGTTTTTGCCTTAGGGCTGGGATGCGGAACTGTGGACGTGCAGGCAGCGCCGTAGCTGCTTGCAGAGCCGAGGGGTCCCTAGCTAGCCGGGCTACCAGCTCCTTAAGCTCTTCAAACATCCTCAGCATCATCCTTATCTCCGTTGACAAGCTAGAGTTGGGTGGCTAAATGTATACGTTGGCTCATTCCAATGTCGGCTTGGGTTGGGTTTTGGCTAGGCACCTGCATGGTTTCGAGGTCCCCATTCGGGTTGGGCGAATCCTCTACCGGTGCGCTGTGGCTTCTCGTTTGTACCATGATGGTTTCTCAATGAGTGGTGAAGAGAGTGATAAAAATAACTCTTTCCCACAGACGGCGCCAAACTGTCGAGGTCGGAATCTTCGACGTTGAAGTTGGATGGCTACTTCGGCCGAGCTGGAATTTTAGGTCGACTTCTTGACCTAGATTTTCGGGTTGGCTATCTGACTTGCACAAGGAAAAGAAAGGAAAAAACGGGGTGATGACCCGGATTTTCCCCTCTGGCGTGCGAATGATTAGTATGTCTGAGTTGGAGAAGTAGCTGAGAGTATTTAATGACGAGTTACCTCAGAAATGAAGGAATGGAGCTCTATTTATACTAAATTCGGACCTGACAGCATTTAATGCAGTGCAACTTTATGTCCCATCAAGACTTTATGTCCCATTAGGGCAGCTGACACTGAGGTTGGGGTTTTTCTGGGTCGGGGTGAGGTCATATCAGCATCCAGGTTGGGCAGTAGCTGTATATGATAGGATTGGTTCGGATTAGCCCGTCTCAGCTCGGTGGGAGTCTCTTACCTCAGCTCGGAATCCCCCTTGCCGACTACAATTTAGATGGTGTAGACATCGATTATGAACACTTCAAAGCAGATCCTGATACATTTGCTGAGTGTATAGGAAAGCTTTTTTTCTACCTTAAACAAAACGAGATTGTGTCGTTTACATCAATAGCACCATATGAAGATGAATCTGTGCAGCCACATTATTTCGCTCTCTGGAAAAAGTATGGACATCTTATAGATTATGTCAACTTTCAATTTTATGCCTATGAGAAAAATACAAGTCTTTCACAGTTCACGGAGTATTTTGAAACTCAAAGGTCTAACTATGGAGGAGGCAAGATATTGGTGAGCTTTGGCACTGATGACAATGGTGGATTGTCTCCTGAAAATGGGTTTTATTATGCCTGCAGCATGCTAAAGAGTCAAGGAAATGCGTAAGTGTGACATCAATACCCACCTAAATATCACCAAGATAGTCATAAATTTCTATCAGGATCGCATAGAAAGGATCAAGACGTACAATGTAAATATTTAGGATGAATTGCAGCGGAGCTCTTTGTGATTTACCATAACTGCATAACACCCTCGTGATAAAAAAAAAAAACCAACTAATACATCAAAAGAAGAGTTTAAGGAATTCTGGTTAAACATGACGAATAATGACCTCGATGCACGGCTCCAAATCTTCTTTGACATGTAAGAACTTTTACTATCTTTCCAGCTATAAGAAAATTAGTGTCTTTAGAGTAAAAAAAATCAGGAGAAGAAGCTCAACGCGTAAAAAATGGACTAAGATTGTGTGTATACTTTCTGTGAAATGGATGTTGGAGAGCGTGGAGGTTGATAACATGGTCGATGTGCCTATTGATGATCAACAATCAAATCCATTACAAACTAGTTCAAGTAACAGATCGGTCCCCTGGGAAGGTGGAAGCCTGAGAAAGAGAAATGCGGACGAGCCCGGTGCTCCCCGGACAGGAAAGATCGAATCAGGGGCTGCCGTGGGGGGCCTGGATAGCTTACGCTTCCTCGACAAGAAGTCCACAGGGGCAGACGCCTGGAAGACTGTCGAGAAACGATTTAATCAAAATGCAGTTTATGGGAGGATTTTCAGGGACAAATTCGGCACCTGCATTGGTAATTCTTCGTGAAATCTAGTTATTGTGATGGAATGTTCTTCTGAAACAAATGAAGTAGATTGGTCTATATCCATTAGTTTTCTTGTTTCCAGGAACCCTTTTTTTTTTTTTTTTCATTCATGTGTATTCATTGACAGGTATGGGAGACAGAAAGGAATTCGCGGGGGAATTATTCGATGCCCTGGCAAGGCGTAGAGGCGTCAACACAGAAAATGGGATATCAAAAGAAGAGTTTAAGGAATTCTGGTTAAACATGACGAATAATGACCTCGATGCACGGCTCCAAATCTTCTTTGACATGTAAGAACTTTTACTATCTTTCCAGCTATAAGAAAATTAGTGTCTTTAGAGTAAAGAAAATCAGGAGAAGAAGCTCAACGCATAAAAAAATGGACTAAGATTGTGTGTATACTTTCTGCAGGTGTGACAAAAATGGTGATGGGATGCTTTCAGAGGAGGAGGTGAAAGAGGTTAGGGAAAAAAAGACCTTGTACTACTTCCTTAAACCTAATTGTTGTTTCTCTTCTATGAATCAAACTTGTGGATTTTGTTATGCAAAAAGGTTCTAATAATGAGTGCCTCAGCGAACAAGCTATCGAATTTTAAGCAACAGGCTGCCACTTATGCTTCTCTGATCATGGAAGAGCTTGATCCTGATCATTTAGGCTACATAGAGGTGATAGTTTGCGCGCAAAATTTGTTTTTTTTTTTTTTTCTCCCCTTATCTTTCTTCTATACAATTTTCTTGTTTTTCTACTTTAAATTAGATGTGGCAACTTGAAACTCTGCTGAGAGGAATGGTGAGCTCGGAGGAAAGTAAAAAGACTATGAAGAGATCACAAACACTTGCAAGAACCATGATCCCTAAAGTGTATAGGACACCAGTTAGCAAATTTATGAGCAATGCCTCAGAGAAAATACATGAGAATTGGAAAAGAATTTGGGTGCTGCTGCTATGGCTTTTCATCAATGTGATACTCTTTACTTGGAAGTTTCAACAATACAGAAGGAGAAGTGCATTCAGAGTCATGGGCTATTGTCTTCCTATTGCTAAAGGCGCGGCCGAGACTGTAAAGTTCAATATGGCTCTCATCCTCCTTCCTGTATGCAGAAGAACTCTGACCAAGCTACGAGAAACAATCCTCGGCGCTGCCATACCTTTTGATGACAATATCAACTTCCACAAGATAATTGCTTTGGGGATTGCAATAGGAACATTTCTTCACGTAATATTTCATACAACTTGTAATTTTGTTAGATTAACGACTTGTCCTAATGATACATTTATGAGTATTTTTGGAAAAGCCTTCCATTACAAGCAGCCAACGTACATGAGTCTCCTACACACTTTTGTGGGGATGTCTGGCGTTTTGATGCTCATTCTGATGACTATCGCCTTCACATTGGCAACGCACTTGTTCAGAAGAAATGTCATCAAACTACCATGGCCATTCAACCACCTAGCAGGGTTTAACGCCTTCTGGTATGCGCATCATCTGCTAGTCGTTGTTTACATCCTCCTGGCTCTCCATGGATACTTCATATTCCTCACCGACAAGTGGTACAAAAAGACAGTGAGTTTAAGAATTTCCCAATCCTGAAATTTGCAGTTTTATGATATAGTTGCATTGTTGAACTCTGTTTGAATGATGGCTGTCAGTTTTCGTTCTCATTTCCTTATCTCATCTTCTTTTGATGTGTTATTTCAGCCTATCTTCCACAAATATTGATAGGCCTTAACCTGTTTAATTTCATTTTCTGCTCATTCTGAAACTTTTGCCAAAGCAGACATTTAAATAGCATCTCATCATGATCAAAATGACTATTAACAAACATTTAATTTCAATAGTTTTCTTCATTACTGTGTTCAAACCTCGTGTTAAGTTAAAGCCTAAGATAGTTTTCGCCCAGCTTCTCTGTTTAAGTATGAGATTGAAATGCCTGTTTAGTGATGGAAATGATTAATTTTGAACCTCAGGGATTTTACATATGTGTAACATGGCAATTGACTGAAAACTAATGCTCAGTTTATGCCTTTCATAACGCAGACGTGGATGTACATTGCAGTTCCAGTACTTGTATACGCCAGCGAAAGGATCTTGACTTTTTATGATCCCAGCTCCCATGTCGATGTTTTAAAGGTTGTTTATTTGAAGTATAATATTCTTAGATAATCCTTTTCCGCATTTACCTGCAATTTTCTTTCTCTGTTTTCTTTTTTATGGCGATGCAGGCTGTAATATACACGGGGAATGTGCTGGCGCTGTACATAAGCAAACCTCCAGGATTCAATTATAGAAGTGGAATGTATCTTTTTGTCAAGTGTCCTGATGTATCAAACTTTGAATGGTAGAGTAGCCGGGCAGATCTCGCTGTATTTCATTGTCAGTCCTCAATATCTGCATTGATTCATCGATTACTCTTGCAGGCATCCATTCTCCATCACTTCTGCACCAGATGATCACTACTTAAGCGTTCACATACGTACGTTGGGAGACTGGACCACAGAGCTTAGAAACAAATTTGTCAAGGTGACTGACTGATTTCTCATTCTATTGCATTGCCTGGACCAAATTCTGTCTTTTCGAAGAACTCTGGTCCAAACGAAACAATTTAGCCATTGAGCTCTACAATACTCTTTTCTTTTGGAATAATGATCCTTCTTGTACTCTATCCTATTCACCGGTATTGATCATTGATACTGGAAGAGTCGTTTTCATGCTTTTGTGCCATATTTAAAACTAAAACAGTATGAAGAGGCCGAGTTCATGCTGCATTGGCAACTAGAAACCTCCCTTTTACTTGAAACATAATTCATTCAACTATGACTTAGTGCACAGCACAACGCGATCAATTCTAATAATTCCTCTCTTTCTTGACTCGGATTGTTGTTGTATTCATTGTTCTGTTTCGTTCTGCTTCTTTATTCTGATTCATACAAATACAGGCATGTGAGCCTCAACCTTCACAGCCAAGAAGGCAAGGTCTCGTAAGAATGGAAACTAAGGCATATTCGAACATTAACGAAGTTCAAGAGTTAGGGTGAGTAATAATCCAGGTGATCATATAGCAACTGCTTCATATATCCTATCCATAACATTTCTGATAACTGATCTCTTCGCGCAGCTTTCCGAAGATCAGGATCAAAGGACCTTACGGCGCACCAGCACAGAATTACAAGAAATACGATATCTTTCTTCTCATCGGCCTGGGAATAGGAGCAACACCATTCATCAGCATTATAAAGGACCTTCTGAATAATGAACCTGGATTGGTAAGAGTACTAAACAAGATTCATCTAATTTTCCAAGAATTTTAGAGGTCAAACACACACCGAATGTGTGAATTGTATAAAAATCACTGCAGAATCCGGAAAATGGCATGCGCACTGGGAACACAGGTCCTCACAGAGCATACTTTTACTGGGTGACTCGCGAACAAGGATCCTTCGATTGGTTCAAAGGCGTTATGGATGATATTGCAGAACATGACCATAATGTGAGTTCTGATTCTCGAAAGTGTAAAATACATCCATGTGTTTTCAAAATCCCCTCTGGGCTTTCCAAAACTAAAGTAAATATCCCCTCCAGAAATATATAATTGGGGGTGTAACCGTTGTTTCAGAAACCACAATTCGATTATGAGGGAGTTTTCGAGAAACCGCAGGGTTTTTTTTTCTATTCAGCCCAATTTTGGTTCTCTTCCTTACCAGAAGAAGTATATATTAATCATCAACACTTTCTGAAAGCCTATTTTCTGCCTGTTTCAGAATATTATAGAAATGCACAACTACTTGACTAGTGTGTATGAAGAAGGAGATGCAAGATCTGCACTCATTGCCATGGTGCAGTCTCTGCAGCGCGCTAAGAATGGACTAGATGTCGTGTCACAGAGCCGGGTAATTTCCATTTACCCCTATGGCTCTGTTTTGTTTGCCATGAATTTTTTTTGAAAAATATTTTTCTAATTTTCCGGTGTTCGGTAACACCGTAAAATACGTAAATATCAGACAGGTTTTTTATTTCAGTGATTTTATATTTTCTTTCTAACATTTTAATCTAAACAGATAAGAACACACTTTGCAAGGCCTAACTGGAGAAAGGTGTTCGCTAGTTTAGCCAGCACTCATCCATCTTCGCGGATAGGTAAGCATAGAGGCAGCTCCATGTCACTCTTCAGCTATTAATTGTAATTGTAGTGCGATCGTATACTTAATTAGTTTGATATCTTCAACATGTCGTTTCATGTACAAGCAAGATTTTTGAGTTGTGTATGTGATAAATGAAATAATAGTGGCAAGACTTGTATCTTCAATAAGTCTCCTCGTATGTAAATGAGAATTTTCAACTATACAGTGATAAACGGGATGATAATAGGGAGACTTAAAACTCAGCACCATTCTGGTAATAGGGTCGTAATAGCATGCATATTACTAGGCTGCTTGTTTTAAAAATTTAAATTGCTAAAGAGTATATACTTAATTAATTTGACGTTTCTTTGTACCTGCTTTCTTCTTGATTGCAGGTGTCTTCTATTGTGGAAGTCCTACACTTACAAAGATGCTCAGAAATCTATGCCATGAACAAAGTTTAAATTCCACCACTCGTTTCAATTTTCATAAGGAAAATTTCTAGAATTTGTGGTTATGTATGTCGAAATTCGCTTGATTTTGACAGATTACATATTTATATATTTTACCCTTTTTTTCTTTTTTTTTGGGTTAGAAACCGTACTTCAATTTGCCTAGTGGTTTGAGAGTTGCAAAATAACTTTCAGTATCGTACATAGATATTTTGTTTCTGATGCTATAGGCTTCAGACTGCATCAGCTTTTTCGGCTTGTATAATATTGTGTGAATAATAAATCACCATTAGAGCATCATTTATCTTTTGATGTTCAGTATTTAGTCACTACAAGAAAAACAGACATAATGACGGTTACTAACCGTTGTTGCATAATTGATAAAATGATTTTGTGACGGGTTTGTAACAGAAAAACAATTTTTATCTACGAGTATGTCGCAAATTTAAGGTTTGTCGCTATATCATCGCCAATAACTAGTGGACTATTAAAGTTTATCAGACATACGTTGATTCCTCTATGAGATTAAGAAATAGAAGCAAATTAAGTCTTTGGAAGGATTTTGGGATAATTTAGTGGTGAGTTAATTTTTTTAACTTGTGGGTGACAAAGGATTTGAATTGTAGTGGTGGAAGTTGTTGACAATCATAGATGATATTTAAAAAATTTTAAACAACACAACAGAATTAAATAATGTATCCGTTTATGGCTAATTTCGCAAATTAATACACATGTATATATAATCATATTAATATACAAAGTTGGATTTTAGGATTACCTTGTTGTGCGAATCCGATATATGATTCTAATGAAAACGATTCAAGCTCGCCAACAGTAAAAAGCTTAAGAGTATCCACACGAAATTTGTGCAGGATTAATAGCGAAACCCCCACTAAAATCCTAAAGAGAAATCCCACCCTCTTTTCTCAAAGACGGATTTGTGCTAGTAAAATTTCTTTCAGAATATTCATGTGACGCCTGGCACCCAGTGCATGCATTTATCATTCATGTGTATTTATGTGTGCAACTATTTGTTTAAATGCCTATTTTTCCTATAAAATGCTATTAAATGTTTATTTACTCTTTATGTGCTAATATTTGTTAAATTGCTTTTAAATATCAAAATTTTGAGTTTATTACTCTAGTAAAATATAAATGAATATTCAAATTATTTTCATCATAGACTTTTTAGTAAACTTGCATTTAAAAAGTTTTCTACTAAATTGAGCCCGAACTAAAATTTTTATTATCTTATTTCCCGAGTTTCATATTTTTCTATTATTACTTAACTTATAAGTTCACAAAAATTATATTCATTGCATATATGACGAGTGATTTGCAAAAATATCTTGATATTATATGAATAGTAAAACTATGTATTATTTTGGGCTTAAAGAAGTTTTCTCGCATTTATTGTAATACACCTAAACTCAAATCCATTTTAACCAACAACTCAAACTCAATATCTAACCTATCAACCCATATAATCATCATCATCATCATCATATATGTATATATATATATATATATATATATATATATATATATACTTAACAAAACACAAAAAAAAATACTCAAATAAGCCAAAAAAGACCAAAAATCAGCCAAAAAAGCCAATTACGGGAATAATACTTTTCTTGCCAATTTTGGTCAATTTGATCTTCTAAGCTTTGCCAAGTCTTCTCCAAGTGTTTCCAAGCTTCTCCAAGCCCTATCCTAGCTACCTTGCACGTTTTTTGTGAGGGAGTTGCATTATTTTCATGGTTTAAAGTTTATGCCAAGTTTTTAAATTTTTGGATTTTGCTATTATTGAGTTATAACATGCTTGTTTCTTGCTTTATATAGTATGTATACATGCTAGAGAACATCCATATGCAATATTATAGCTTGGTGTTGAGTTTTTAGCAAGGTGTCACTTGAGGAAGATGATGAATAGTGAAATTTATAGGGTTCCGAAAATTTGTGTAATTTAATTTGATTCAGTGCTTTTAGTAGTTGCTAATTAGGTCATTGAGCGTGGAAAAAATGTTAGTTGCGCTTGCCATGTACAAAATTTGAATAATTTGGTTAAATTAGACTACTTTAATAAGGGATTTCGGGGTTAACTCAAATCCAGACACGTTTCAAGGTTATGGCTAGTCTTTATTAAGTGTTGAAGCCTTAGAAGTGTCTTTGTTTCGCTTGTTTGGGTTCCGGAATTGTTACTTGTAGTGTAAACCCACAAAGGGGCATTTTCGGTGTTTCCGTGTACTTGTACTCTAGGTTATGATTTGGATGCTCTCAATGAGGTATTTAGGTATTCTTAGATTGGTAGGATGGCTAGTTAGCTTAACTTGATCCTTGAATTCCGATAGGAAGCTAATTAGCCTAGTTGAACAAAGGGGGAAATGGATGAATTAAGTGTTTTGGTGCTTGTATTGCCTTGTAATTTCTTATAGTGTGTTTAAATGCATTTCTATAGTATATTTGAGTTATTGGTGAAATTTAGTGAAAGTATGTTATTGATCGATCCCCTTTGTGCACCGATGGTTAATTTCATGTTTATAGCTTATAGTCTTGTGTTTCTTGCTTCTTATGCTAATCATGTAATGTTATACTTGTGTGAGAGCAACCTACCTTGTTGTCCCTCATTTATATGCTTAACTTGTTACACTATTGTTGTTAGTTGACTCTTAATTGGTTGGATAAATATTTAATTGTATTTGTATGACAAGTTCATCTACTTGTAGAAGTTGTGAATTGAATCATATGGTTACTAGTTAAAGATTGAGTAAACATATTTATATTGCTTATTAATTGTATTGTATATGTGAAGCTATGATTATTTAACTTATTGGTTAGATGCTATATAGTGTTTCTACTTATATGAATTATCATTGCTATGTATATGTTAGTTATTATACTATTGTCTTTGAGTAATACTTAGAACATTAAAGAATGTTGTACATGTGATCACTTGAGTTATCTGTTGTGTCAATAATGATTAGAATGCATGTTGAATAATGAAATATATTGTTAGTTATGTGAATTAAAGGGAATCAAATAGAGTTGGATAAATTAATGGCTTTATGAACTAGCTTTAGTTGAGAATAATGAATCATCACTTCTTATGCATATAGTTGATTGTATTAGGTAGTGATAATTGAAGAGAATTAATGCTTTTAAAGAATCTTGAGGGGATCTTGGCTTAATTCGTACAGGTTTGGCTTCCTTAAAGATGATGGATTTGATGCATATTTTGGTTGTTTTGGTTTTAATGCATGTAGTAAAATTAGATAGAACATCTTATAATGGTTTAGAAAGTATGGGGTTGGGGAAACATCTCATTTACATCAATGGGAAATGATATGGAGGTTATGGGGAGAAAATATGAGTTTATGGTGAAAGATGATTCCTACTATATATGTTTAATTGGGCGAATTATTATTTATTTGGAATATAGATGAAAAAAATATATTTTTTATTATGTGTCAACAAGTCATCTTTTAATATGTCTAAATCATCTTCTCGTTCATCTTATCTTCAATTTGGACCACCTTATTTTTTCTCGTATTACTTGTCATTTTTAATTTTTCCACACAACTATAGCAACATTCTCATATTTATCACTAATATCTTATGAACATGTTGATACATCTTTGACCAATATTTTTAAAAAAAAATATAACAATAATGTCCAATAGCAAACTAACTTACTAAAAAAAAGAAAAAGAAAAGAAAAAGAAAAGTGAATGCCAAGAAATTCATATAAAAAAGAGTAGCTAGCAAGGTTAGGATGAGATCATCATGAAGTTTGCATATGACATGTAGATAGATTCTACTACTATTCAGAAACATGATTCCAAGGCCTAGTTGAAGACTTCAACTGTCTAGTCACTTTTTGAAAGATCGTGTGCACATTTTTATTCACTAATTTATTAGCCATATCCTATAAAACTTTTTGACTCATGTCTTTACATGAAAAATGTTCTAATTGTCCTATCAGTCAAAGAAGTGAAAAAAAAAGGAGTTTTTTGTGCACCAATCACGATTGCCACCATATCAAGGCCTGAAAGGTTTATTTATTTATTCATGAAACACTTAAAATTGTATAATATAACTAACGACACTCGAATTTTATAATCTTTCACATAAATAATGAATGATATTACCACTTGACAGTTGTACCAAAGCCTTAGTGGCAAGGCTTGAAAGGCTTTGCAAGTTTCCTATCTGTGGTAAAGAATTTTTAACTGCCCTCCATAGCTTGTTTGATTTGTATGGGAAAATGTCACATTAGTCCTTATTTAAAAAAAAATTAATTTTGTCCCTATTGTTTAAAATATTTTAATTTCGTCCTTATTGTTTTCTTAAAAGTTTTAATTTTATCCCTATTATTTAAAATTTCTTAATTTCATCCCTATTATTGCTTTAAAATTTTTAATTTTGTCCCTATTATTTCTAAAAAGTTTTAATTTTCTCCATATTATTTCTAAAAAGTTTCAATTTTGTCCCTATTATTTTCTTAAAAGTTTGAATTTCGTTCTTATTATTTTCTTAAAAATTTCAATTGCATCTCTATTATTCAAGAACTAAATTGAAATTTTTTGTAAAGAAATAGAGACAAATTTAATTTTTTTTAAAAATAACATAGACTAAATTAGCTAATTTTCAATAAAAAGAATGAATTTAAAAGTTTATAAAAAAAATAGGGAAGAAATTGAAACTTTTTAAAATAATATGAATGAAATTGAAACTTTTTTAAAAATAATAAGGATAAAAATGAAAAAAATTAAATAATAAAGACTAAATTAAAACTTTTGAAAAATACTAGGGATTAAATATGAAATTTTTCAATTTGTATTAAATACTGATTGGACATCTCATCTATGGATTGTTTAACGTGCTGTCTCTTTGCTTTGTGTTTGCAATATATTTATATCTTCTCATGTTCTCTCACGCCATTTATTTTGTTTAAATAGCCTAAAATTTCCTTTTTGTTGGAGTTTTAAGAATACTTGTGACTTGGACAGTTTTATAAATAAGAGACGGTAAGTTTTAAATCGAGAATTTTTTGGTACTTAAACTCTAATATCATATTAAGTGATTATTTTATCTAAAAGATTAAACTGTTAGAGATGAGTTTATTATACTATTTATTATTTCTACATTATGAGGGCACGCATCTATGAGGGCTGGTACACATGCAATCAAAGTAAGATTAATAAATTAACAAAAAAAGCATTTACTTATGAAATATATATGAAGAGGTGGAGTTAGGACTCTAAGATCAAAGTGTATATTTATAGAGTAATTCTTTGTTTAGTCCGAGATGATTATTAGTTCACTCACATACAAGTGGATCCTATATGTTTTGGGTCCCATCCTATGTCTCTAGGATGGATGGTCAGCTCGGGCTGACCAAATAATTTTTAATATTTATATAATGAGAAACGTTAAGGTGTTTACTCATCTAGTGAGAAGGTTCAATATAATGATTTTTTTTGGGAAAAAAAGGTGCTTCTTTTTTAGTTGATCAGGTGTTGATATTTGACTTTATCGCTATATGTATGAGAAAATGCAGGCATTAGAAAAATCTTTATCCGTTAAGAAGGCATTCATATAAATTGACAATCTATTTCAATTGTCCTCAACGAGTTCTTATTTATGGCTAACCAAAAAATTAAATAAAAGCAATTATATAACTTATATATAGGATTTAAAGATCTTAGGGTTATAGGTGGATTGCACATGGATCCTAGTAGGGGCTATAACCCCTATTGTCCGAGTGAAATGTTAAAAAATTTATATATTTTTTTAAAAAATAGATATTTATGTATCTTTAATTAAAAAATATTAACTAATCGTCACTGAAAAAAAAATATATTTATATAGTTAAAAAATTATGTGTTTTTGACTCCGACAAATAAGAATTCATGAATCCCGTAGGCCGTAACTGTCCTTGGAGCTTGGGTATGACAATTTCAGTGTCCATAATGAGCATGATGGTCCCTATTTCATCAATTCAAACATTTGAGAGCCCATGATATACTTTTACTATATCATGTTCGATATTGTTTGCAAACCCTACAATTCAATCACCATGGTGGTTATGGATAAGTCTGCCCCCTCCCTCGCCGCCGTCGATATCAAGTTTCAATCTACTTAGGTGGCTTTCGATGAACAAACAATGGATGCTTGTGGAGAACATAATTAATAGTATACATGCCACAGTTTGAAGAACTTTTGCTTGATTTGTTCATCAAACCTTAAGCTTTGTTGTTAATTTTGGCAGCATTCTTAACCCTTATGTATAAGCGAAAAATTTTATGACGAAAATGCATTTATACAAACAAAAGGCTTTGATGTTAATTCTGGTAGCATCTTTAACACGTGTCCTCATATGTAGGTGATGTTCTTTTTTATTAAGCCTTGCGGTGCAGTGGAACTAAACTCTGAACCTTTAAATAGTTAACTATGATACTAAGGGCCAGCCATATGGACTTCGAGAGACTCGGTCCATGTATGCTCCTGGCTTGGTCCTTGCATGCATCTCCTCGAGTTGCCTCATATTTTTCTTAACCGAATTATATAAATTAATCGATCATCTAAAAATTAAGTGGCTAGAGTTTGAATGCCAAAGATAGAAGGGGGGAGATTATTAATAATAAAAATAAAATTTGATCGCTTATCTAAAAATTTAAGATATCAAATATATATTTATTTGATTTCCTGAGTATCTTCAACAATATGCCAAGGAAAATAGTCCATTGAAAACCTAGATTCACCAGTATTTTAAACTAAATGCCATCAATTATTAATTTTTCAAAAAAACTACAGTATTAACTTCCAAAATGAAGAAGATAAAAAATCAAAAATCTTGTTTCTCAATGTTATTTGGGAATTACACAAAAAAGATGAATATAGAATCTCATGTTTTCTCACGCTAACGCAAGTAACATAATACTTACTGAAGTTAATTCTTCACGGATGTTCGTTTGTACGTTTTTAATAGTTTTTATTCTTCTAATGATAATATCTCATTTCCTGCAATTCTTCCTCCTTTTGCCACCTACGTATTGTTTTTTCCATCAATATTGGAGGCTGCGCCGCCTAAAACGGTGGCGCACAACATTAGACAACTACGCCATAATTGATCATATATATATATGCATTCATAATTCCTTTACTAATATGGTACTCCGTAGTCCGTATTACACTACAAAAAAACTGCTTTAGGCGACCACCAAAGTCGTCTCCATGTCGTCGCCAAATAGGTATTGGCGACGGTTGACAACGGCGTCGAGATAAATATTGACTGTTGCCAAAAGTAGCATCGCCAAGTTGTTGCCCCGTCGCCATATCATCACTTTTGGCAACGGCGTTTTAGTCGTCTCCAAATTCGTCTCCGAATTGTGTCCCAAAAATATCATCTCCACACCGTTGCCAAAAGCGCTGTCTCCATTCCTTCTCCACGTCGTTTCTAAAAAATAGTGTCTCCAATCCGTCTCCAAAAAATAGTGTCTCCAAGGCGTCTTCAAAAACATAGTGTCTCCAATCCATCTCTAAGCCGTCGCCAAAACGTAGTGTCTCCATTCCGTCTTCAAGGGGTCTCCAAAACATAAACTCTACATTCTGTCTCCAAGTAGTCTCGAAAAATATAGTGTCTCCAATTCGTCTCCAAGTCGTCGCCAAACCGTCTCCAAAATCGCAAATCTCAAAATTTAATATTATTTTTTGTTTTTCAAATAAAACCTTTGAATCTTATGTTTTTATTAATTATTTGTTTATTAAATGAAGATATAATGCGTATTCATATAATATAAATTATATTTAATTCATATTGAAAACTATATTGTACCAGACCATTAATAAAGTAAACAAATCGTAAACATAATTAAACACACTATTTTCACATATTAACATAACAGAAAAACATGAAACTATTCTTCATTTCCATCATCGGGTTGAGGCGGATCCTGATGAGCAGGTGGCTTCATCATCATCTTTGTTAGCAGTGCGATCTGTGAACGCAGTTCTCAAAGTTTAGCATTGTGTTCTTCTTGAAGTCGTTCACTCTGCTCAGTGTGTTCTTGTTGCGCTTTACGCAATTCCTCATTCTCCGAGATGTGTAGATCGAGCTTTTCATTCAATGTTGTCGTCGCCTGAGCAACAGCCTGATGTATCTCTATCTCTGTGATCTGGCATCTGCTTAGTGGGTTATGGTGTGTAGACGACACTGAACCAAAAGACCCGACCCTATACATGCGCCCTCTGTTGGGTTTGCCCACAGCCTGTAGAAAGAGTGCATCATAGTCTATTGGTGTTGCTGCTGAATCGGCCTCGGAAGAAACAATTGCCTGCTGTACCAGTTCATCATAATCAGCCTGTACGACAGAGCATCTGACTTAATCATTTTAGACATTTCGTTGGTAAATATATATATATTATTTTTCCTATTATCAATAACTTGCACATACCATGGTCTTTTCTGCCCTAGGGTCTGTGAATGGCCCAACTGGGCCCTTGCGATGAGCCCTTGTAAAAACATCAGCCCTAGTCACTAGTGCCCCCCGTTCTTCTGCCTACAAATTATTAAAATACGAAAACATAACTACAAAAACATTTATGATAGGTTAAATAATTGAATTTAATTACGACATTTTGTTCATTACATCTTCCTACTTACATACCAATCTCCTTGCAGCCTCTTCATAGGGGATAGGTCCCAAATAATGCAGAGATGGCCGATGCTTTCGGTTATTCGAATTTCGCTGTGAAATTGCCTGCCATTCAGGGGTTTCCCACTTTTCTTTCAACTGATCCCACGCGCCATCGTCCACGCACCTCGGCTTCTTATTACGCGTCCGTCCTTTATTAAGGAGGTCACGTATACGAGATCCAGCTTTCGAATCAAACATTCGGGGAAGTGCTACTTCCTCACTGGGGTACCACTTGTAGACTCTCTGCAGCCATAAATTAATGCATATAGCATATTATTTCAACAGTATTCAACCTATTGATTATAACAAATATTATTACATAAAATATATAAACATTTTTTTATCATACCTGAAAATTAGCGAACCACTTATCCCTAACATCATCGGGGACTTCAGTCCAACTCCCCCAAGGTTGAGAATACCCGGCGTTCATTGCTCTAGTGACTTCTCTTGTTGCTGCGTACGGTGTCCAACTAAATATGAAGAAAAAAATAATAGGATATTAAACAGCTATAACATAGGGGGAACATTGGGATAAGGTTAACCATGGAAAAAATACAAAATCAAATACTTACCCACCACCGTCGAATGTCAAATGTGTCCGTCTGTCAACCTGCCACGCAACGTAGGTATCGTGCGACGAGAACCCATAATATTGCCATGGCTCTATCCCAGCAGGTCGTTCTTGAGCTGCAGTAGATTATTGAGGTTGTTCAGGAATCGGTGCGGATTAAGGCATAGGGTCGGGAGCAGTCGCGCCATCAACATTTACGTGTAAATCCTCTAAACCTTGTCTCAAACCAGACGATGAAGTGGAAGGTGTAGACCTCTCATGTGGTGGTAATAGAACGTGCAAAGGCACCTGGCCTGATACAACGTCAATGGGCCCTCCAAACGTGCTAGTATGAATATGTACCATTTGTTGTGAGGGATACGAACTGTGTGGAATCCCGTGCTCCAAACCTACTGATGATGACGATGAGCCACGACCCGTCGACGGCTGACCGACAGAAGACCCATGATCAACTGATTGCAGTGCTCCTATGGACCCATGACCAACTGAATGCGGTACTCTTGTCGACCCACGACCAGTCGAATGATATCCACCAATAGACGTACGGATGTACGTCCATGACCTATACTTTCATGACCTAACCCCATCCCGAGGAATCGTCTAATTCTTCCTGAAGAGTTATCTTTGCCTGTAGCCATGTCTGTTCCCCAACAAATACACATAAGGAATTAAATGTCAGTGCTACACACATTAATACATACATACACATGTTCCGCTAATTGAATTATAATTTTTAAATGTCATCCGTAAATAAGTCGTATACATCAACATGATTGTTACATAATATCCAAACTAAATATCATCTTCTTCCTCATCATGAGCGTCATTATCATCACCGTCATCATCATCATCATCATCATCATCTTCTTCATCTTCGTCTTGTGAATCATCATCATAATCTTCTTCTTCTTCTTCTTCAATCTCCTCGTCCTCTTGTTGAGCATCATGTTGATCATGTAAATCATTAATATCTTCGTATGATATTTTTATGTTTTCACCCGATGCATGACAAAGTAGAGGTAAGTCTGCATAAGTCGGCTCTACTTTGGCCACATTCATGTCATCTAACTGAAAAACTATTTCTTCTTCTCCTACACTCTGTTGTCTTGATAGGTCATATAAATTTATTGGACGGATTTTAACCACAACCCACCAATCCATTCGATCCTTTTTTGCTCCTGGGTATTTACAGTTGTACACTTGTTGTGCTTGTTCAGCCAAAACAAACGGTTCATATTTTTGATACTTTCTCTTAACATTCACTTCAACCTATTCGGTCTTCAGATGATACTTCACCCCTCTGTCCTTTGTGGAATCATACCAGTCACACTTGAAAAGAACGACCCTTATATATTGCAATGTTGGATTATGATATTCAAGTTCAATAATGTAGTTCAACACTCCATAGTATCCAACATCATCAGTATTACTATCATTTATCTCTTTAACAAACACTCAAATATTGTATGTTGATTTTATCTTCCCAAAATTTAATGTATGAAACTGGTAACCGTTGACCAAATATCTTGACCAACTACAAACCCGTCTACTAGGCCACATTGAAAGACATTTTACACGATCATCAATGCCATTAGTGCCTATCAACTGCAAATCGCATAATAAGGCTATTATGCAAAGTGAAATCAACTCATTAATTTAACACCAATTACACTTCTTAACATATACTTACATGGTAATATAACCACATCAAAAAATTGTTGTACACTTCATATTGAATTTCCGCCGAACACAGTTCAGGATAGTTTTGGCGAAGATATGCCTCGAACATGTTGTGGAAAAAAATTAAAATGTGTCGGCTAAATTATGTAGTTAAGTGTATGAGGAACTGTGAGTTCCAATTTTTAAATAATATACTTATTCGTACCAGATATAGGGGGAAACTTCTCAGCAATTGGTCAAAACATAAATGTGTGCCGCATGCAGTTCTTGATCATTTAAGTTTCATTCTGTTTCCTTCCCAATTGGACATCTCGGGTAAATAAATATAGATAAACAACCATCAGGGTATGTCACCTCGTTATATTGGTTATTCCGCGGAATACTTCTTGTTCTAGTACCCACGTGTGGTTCAAAATAATAAGAACAAAGTGTTGATGTTTCGAGAATGTGATAAGCTTCACAAATTGATCCTTCAACGTGTGCTTTATTCTTTACCTTTCGTTTCAATCTTTGCAAAAACCTCTCGAATGGATACATCCAGCGATATTATACCGGAGCACCACAAATGGCTTCATATACCAAGTGAATTGTCAAATGCTCCATCAAATCGAAGAAACTAGGGGGTAACATCTTCTCTAAATTGCAAAGTGTGACGACAACGTTTTCCTGCATCCTTTCCAAATCAGTCATTTGAAGAGTTATGCAACATAGATTGGTAAAGAATAAACTTAGTTGGGCAAAAAATTGCCAAACATGTTTCGATAATAGCTCACGTAAAGCACTCGGAAGCAATATCTCCATAAATACATGACAATCGTGACTCTTCATGTGTGACATCTTCAATTCTTTCTTGTCCACACATCGAGATAAATTGGAAGCATATCCACCAGGGAGTTGTAGGTCTCTAACCCATTCAAGAAATGTTTTCCTTTTATCCACAGGAAGTGTGTAAACACCCATCTTCAATTCATGCTCACCGCATAATTCCGGACGGTCACAAAAGGTTGATACATCAACTCTAGCTTTGAGGTTGTCTTTTGTCTTACCCTTGACCGCCATCACTGTGTTGAAAACATTATCAAACACATTTTTTTCAATATGCATCACATCCAAATTGTGTCGGACAAGATATGTCTTATAGTAAGGCAAGTCCCAGAAAATACTTATCTTCGTTCAATTGTGTCAATCCCTAAAACCGTATAATTTGCTTTCTCTCATATCGTTTATTTTCGGGTAATCTTTCACTAGTTCCCACAACTGTATACCATCTAATCTTGGCAGTGCCGGATCAGTTTCAACTCTACCTTTGATAAAATTCTTTTTGTCACGCCTTAATGCACTATTCAATGGTAAGAACTGACGATGACAATCAAAGAAAGAATTTTTTCTACTTGCTGGTAATCGAAATGCTTTAGACTTATCTATACAATACGGGCATGACAACTTTCTATGTGTGCTTCATCCAGACAACATACCATATGCGAGGAAATCATTTATTGCCCACATCAAAGTAGCCCTTAACATAAAGTTTTTGTTTGCAGCAACATCATAACAAGGTGCACATTCCAACAATAAATTTTACAATTCTTCGATTAGAGGCTCTAGGTATACATCAATATTCTTCCCAGGATTCTTGGAACCTGGGATAAGCAGGGTTAAAAACATAAAAGGATCTTTCATGCACATCCACAGTGGCAAATTGTATGGTGTTAAAATGACCGGCCAAAAAGAATAAGGTTTCGCATTTGAACTGAAAGGATTAAAACCATCTAAGCACAAACCAAGCCGAACATTGCTGGGTTCACATGCAAATTCAGGATATACACTATCGAAATATTTCCATCTCTCAGTGTCAGAGGGATGACAAATTTTTCCTTCCTCAACCTGGTGATTCTTGTGCCATTGCATGTGCTCAGCTGTCACCTTTGACATGTATAACCTTTTCACCTTGGAGTCAAAATGAAAAATTGTAATTGTTGATATGGTTTCAACTTACTCTGTTTTGAACCACGTGTTGTTGGTTTGAAACGTCGGTGATGACAACGCGGACAAGAATCCAGGTATTTTATGTCATTGTAGAATAAGGTACAACTATTTACACAAACATCAATCTTCACATATCCTAGTCCCAAGGGTCTAATTAATTGCTTACACCTGTAAAAGTTTTCAGGCATCGTATGCGTATTCGACAACGAATCCCTAACTATTTCAATCATTGTGTTAAAGTATAGTTCGCTCATGTTATGCTCGTCCTTGACATTCATGTAACGAGACACAGCAGATAACTGCGTCAAGTTTTCACAACCTTCATACAATGGTAAATTAGCAACCTTCAACAACTCAAAAAACTGTTGTGTTTCAATGTTAGGTTCTTCTGTATAAAAGTTTTCATCACCATACCATTCCGAACCAACAACGTCAAATACTATTGTCCTATAGTTATTTCTTTCTTCTATCATCTCGTTGTAATCATTATTTTGAAAATTTGACGTACGTATATTACAATTATTTGACATATTTTCCCTGTGTTCAGTCCATTTATAGTAGTTTACCATGAAACCCTTCCTGTAAAGATGAAGTATGACCTCCTCTGATTTTTCAAAATCGCGATTTTTGTATTTGGCACACGGGCATTTTATTTTTTCACCATCCATGTAATATCTTTGATCACGTGCGAAATCTACGAATTCGTGTACACCAATAACAAATGCCTCGTTAAGATGTCCGTCAGGATCGTGGCGATGATACATTCATTCACAACTTGTATCCATATCGAACAAAAATTTCCTATGTAATAATTAACATATTCAATAAATGACTTATTGATGTTTCGTTACACTTAGAGCATAATCTTGGGACCACAACAGTTACACGGACCTTTTTCTATGTAACATTATGTGTAATAAATGCATTTATGATAAATATATGTAACATAGTTTATTTCACCAAGATCATAATGATTCGAAAATAATACTTCTATTTCAATGCGTGTGTTTGCAAAACTTTTTATCAGCAAGCACGTCTTTCTTCGCCTCAAATATGAGCACATATTGTACTGCAACCAAAGAAGCACGTTTAGCAACGAAATTGTACAATTATATAACTCCTGACTGCAGAAGAAGAACATATTAAATATTGCAACATAAAATTTGTATTGAGTGGAATTAGCACGGATTAGAAGCCTAAACATGAGCAAGGGCCCGCATAATGTGCGACAATCAACCTTTTTCACCTAGAACTACAACAATGATGTTTCTTTTTTTCTTCTTTTAACTAATTACAATAGACACATTATAGAAAAAATACTACATAAGGAATGCGAAAAGAAAAGCAGTGAAATTGCAAGAGCTAAAACTAAAAGGCTAGTCAGGTAAGTAATATGAGTAGCTGGACATCAATACGGCTCAACCAAATCTCCTCATTAATTTATGTAGTCCATATCACGTATTAAACAACCAATTTTCCAAAACTTACCTGCATCCCTTCACGACCATTAGTGCCAACTCCAATATCAGCTTCTTGAAGCATGCCAAGAACTTGTGATTTTCCTTCTCTTATCTGCTCTGTTATGCTCACACTTGAAGCCTACAAGATAAACACATTTTTAAAAACAGAATCAACTGATTGCGCTGATATTTATCATAATAACTAAAGCAAGTTGCCTACAAACACACACACACACACACACTCAGAGATACCAAACCAATGGCACTAAACTTAGTTAAATCCCAGTATACAATACGCAACATAACCCATCACAAAAATTCATTCATTTTTCCAAACCAAAAACCACACAACCTTCAAAAAAAGACTAAAGAAAATGACCCATCAGCAAAAATTACATAAAAAATATAGTACAAATTATATTCAAAACTGTTTTTAGAAAAAAAGAAAGAAAATCAATAATTACCACAAAATATGAGCTAGTAAGGGTTTTTTTTTCAAGTAAATCAGCCAAAATATGAGAAAATATTTAGATAATAAAAAAATCAAAGGTAAAGATTGAGTGTTGACGGGTTCTTACGGGTGAACAAATGAGCTTGGAAGCTTGAACAGAGAAAGGCCAAACGATAAACTGAAGAACCCAACGTGTAGAGCAAGGCTTATGGATAAGTGGTGGAGGAATAGAGTCTTTTGGCTTCGTTTTGGTGGTGACGTCGAGAAGAGCTGTTGGTGATCTCGCCGGTCAAGAGAGAGAGTTAGAGGTAGTGGTGGGTGGTGAATGAGGAAGCTAGTGGTGGTGGTGGCACTGGACAGAGACAGAGAGAAAGCTATAGAGAGAGAGAAAAGAAGAAGATGATGAAGTGAGGTGTGCGGCGCTAAGTTAAAAGAAACCCTAAACAGCGGCTTGCAATTTTTAAAAAAATGTTCTTTTAACATTTCATCGCCGGCTAGCCGGTGGCCCCTCTGGTACCTCATCCGGCAGGACAGAGAGTTTGGCCAACTCTCTGTCCCCACCGGAAGAGAAAGCCGGCCGGCCGGCGAATCCTCCGACAAGACACTAAGTTGCCTATTTAGGCTATACTTATTAGAGGTAGTAAAATAAAAACAATATTAAATTTAATAATTTTTAGAGAGTTAAATATTATTTTTAATTTAAATATATATAGGACTCACTACTTTTTATAATTTTTGAGATAAAATAAATCTCTAAATTATATTTGGGTCTCTAAATTTAATACCTAAATATAATTTAGAGACCCATTTTGCTTCAAAAGTTATGAAAAATGATGGGTCCTATATATATTTAAATCAAAAATAATATTTGAGTTTCTAAAAATTTCTAAATTTAATATGTTTTTTATTTTACCACCTCTAATAAAGATTGCCTTAGACATAATTGAGTAGTATAAGATTAAGCAAAAACCTTTCAAATTGATTTTCACATTTAACATAATTGAAATAGATCTAAGACTGTTGAATTAGTTTTTTTCTAACTTTTGCCTATTCAATATGAATAGAGTATATTCTACACGTGTGTCTTTTTCTAATTGTTTGAAATTTGACGATTCATCTTATAATTTTTCCTCTAATTTTGCAAAAAAATAAAGTGATTATACATATGTACTTCATCATTTTAGAAAAAAATTAATTTTTGTTTAAGAACATCAACAAATTTTCTTCAAAACTTTAATTTTAACTTCTAAATCTAAACTTTTGACCATTCCTAAGAGTTCAAAGCCAATTTATTTAAATATTTTTAATTTTATTGAACCTGTGAAATAGGCATATAAGTTCGTTGTAATGACTTCTTTGTTACTATTATTTTTTCTATGGGATGTCTGAAAATAATTAACTCATGTTAATTGCATAAAGAAACTCCCATTATATTTGTATTCATGTGTCTTCTACCAACTTATGGTTCTTATGGTCATAATTATAGACATTTACCTTTTGATAAATTATAGCATATATCTTTTAAACATCTTTAGTTTTTTTTTTCTTGTTTAATAATTAGGCTACGGATTAGGTACGGAAGTATAGAAGTTCGTAGCCCATCCGTAGCAATTGGCTACGGTTGGGCTACGGAAAAGTCAAAGTCCTAGATTAAACGCTTATTAATATTAACGTAATGTTAAGTGAAAACATGATAAGTTCGATTTAAACGACAATTGATTTCTCTATAAAAGTACGCAAGTTAATGAAATACGGACCAAGTTTATTTTTATTTGAAAATTTTATAACTCAAGTGAAGTTTACTATGTTGTAGGTGCAATCAAAATTTTATAATTCAAATTAAAAACGGTAAACCTCGGTTTTTTATTGAAGTCTGTAGCCCATCCGTAGCTAGGGACTACGGATTGGCTACGGAAAACTAATAATATATATTATAACTTCTTAATAAGTAGGAACAACGTATTAAAACATGTTAATATCTTTATATTTTTTTTGTTTATGAAGTTTAGCCAAAATATGAGAGTTTTTTGACTTCTAAATTGAACATTTATTAACATTAACGCAATGTTAAGTGAAAACATGATAAGTTCGATTTAAACGGCAATTGATTTCTCTAGAAAAGTATGCACGTTAATGAAATACGGACCAAGTTTATTTTTATTTGAAAATTTTACAACTCAAGTGAAGTTTACTATGTTATAGGTGCTATCAAAATTCCATAATTCAAATTAAAAACAGTAAACCTCCGTTTTTTATTGAAGTTCGTAGCCCAGCAGTAGCCAATTGGCTACTGCTGAGCTACAGAAGAGTTGAATTACGTAGCATAGCAGTAGCCAATGGGCTACTGTTGGGCTGCGAAAAAGTCAAAGTTCGTAGGCCATCCGTAGCTAGGGACTACGGATTGGCTACAGAAAACTAATAATATATATTCCTACTTCTTAATAGGTAGGAACAACGTATTAAAACGTTTTAATATCTTTATATTTTGTTTGTTTATGAAGTTTAGACACAATGTGACAGTTTTTTAACTCGTAGATTGAACATTTATTATCATTAACGTAATGTTAAGTGAGAACATGATAAGTTCAATTTAAACTACTATTGATTTCCTATGAGATTTCTCTATAAGAATACGCATGTTAATAAAATACGAACCAAGTTTATTTTTATTTGAAAAATTTACAACTCAAGTGAAGTTTATTACGTTGTAGGTGCAATCTAAATTCCATAATTTGAATTAAAAATGATAAACTTCGATTTTTTGTTAAAGTCCGTAGCCTAGCAATAGCCAATTGACAACTGCTGGGCTACGGACGAGTTGAAGTCCGTAGCCTAGCAGTAGCCAATTGGCTACTGCTGGGCAATGGAAAACTAATAATATATATTATAACTTCTTGATAGGAATGAATAACGTATTAAAACGTGTTAATATCTTCATATTTTTCTTATTTATGAAGTTTAGATACAATGTGACAGTTTTTCAACTCCTAAATTGAACGTTTATTAACATTAACGTAATATTAAGTAAGAACATGATAAGTTCCATTTAAACGTCTATTGATTTCCTATGAGATTTCTCTATAAAAATACGCACGTTAATAAATATGGACCAAGTTTATTTTTATTTAAAAAATTTACAACTCAAGTGAAGTTTACTACGTTGTAGGTGCAATCCAAATTTCATAATTCGAATTAAAAACGATGAACCTTGATTTTTTATTGAAGTTCGTAGCTAGCAGTAACCAATTGGCGACTGCTAGGCTACGGACGACTTGAATTCCGTAGCCTAGCAGTAGCCAATTGGCTACTGCTAGGCTACGAAAAACTAATATATATTCTAACTTCTTAATAGGTAGGAACAACGTATTAAAACGTGTTAATATATTCATATTTTTCTTGTTTATGAAGTTTAGACACAATGTGACAGTTTTTCAACTCCTAGATTGAACGTTTATTAACATTAACACAATATTAAGTGAGAACATGATAAGTTCAATTTAAACGACTATTGATTTCCTATGAGATTTCTCTATAAGAATACGCACATTAATAAAATACGGACCAAGTTTATTTTTTTTTGAAAAATTTACAATTCAAGTAAAGTTTATTACGTTGTAGGTGCAATTCAAATTCTATAATTCGAATTAAAAACAATGAACCTCAAATTTTTATTGAAGTCCATAGCCTAGCAGTAGCCAATTGACGACTGCTGGGCTACGGACGAGTTGAATTCCGTAGCTCAGCAGTAGCCAATTAGTTACTGTTGGGCTACGGACAGCTAATAATATATATTCTAACTTGTTAATATGTAGAAACAACGTATTATAACATGTTAATATCTTCATATTTTTATAGTTTATGAAGTTTAGACACAATATGAGAGTTTTTCGATTTCTAGATTGAACGTTTATTAACATTAACGCAATGTTAAGTAAAAACATAATAAGTTCGATTTAAACAACAATTGATTTCTCTATAAAAGTACACACGTTAATGAAATATGGACCAAGTTTACTTTTATTTGAAAAATTTACAACTCAAGTGAAGTTTACTGCGTTGTAGGTGCAATCAAAATTCTATAATTCAAATTAAAAACGATAAACCTTAATTTTTTGTTGATGTTTGTAGCTTAGCAGTAACTAATTGCTACTGCTGGGCTACGGAATAGTTGAATTCCGTAGCCCATCCGTAACTAGGGACTACGAATGGGCTACGGATTTTGTTATTTTATTTTTTCTTATTTAATTAAAAAATCCGTATTTATTTTTTTAAAATATTTTTTGGATAATATATATAGTCCGTAGCCAATCCGTGGCTATTAGTCACTGCATGGCTACGGACTTTTTTATGAATTTTGTTTGAATTAATAAAATAATTCGTAGCTAGTCTGTAATAAATTTGCCACGGCTGGGCTACGAATTTTTTTTTTTATTAATTAAAATTATTATCCATAGCCAATCCGTGGCTATTTGGCCACTGCATGACTACGGACTTTTTTATGAAATTTTTTGTCGAATTAATTAAATAATCTGTAGCTAGTCCGTAGCAAATTTGTCATGGCTAGGCTACGAAATATTATTTTTTATTTTTTTTATTAATTAAAATTATGGTCCGTAGCCAATCCGTAGCCAAGTTTTGTCATCATTTTAACGGGGCATAAGTAGGCTACGGATGGGCTACGGAAGTTATTGCCCGTAGCAAATCCGTAGCCTGGCAGTAGCCAATTTATTACGGAAAATATCTGTCGCCCAATTCCGTAGCCCGAGCGCTGTTTTCTTGTAGTGAAAATGAAGTGGCAACCTGTTGGACACCACTGCCTGAGAATCATCTTAAGTTTAATGTCGATGCCTCATTCATTAAAGGAAGAAGAGTTGTTATCGAATTTCTTTGCAGGAACTGGAAGGGAGAGCTATGCTACGCGTAAGCGGATCAGATCTACTACAAATCGGCCTATGAAGCGGAAGCGCTTGCAATCAAAATGACGTGTCTTTTCGCAAAACAGATTGATTCCCCTTGCATCACCATTGAAAGTGACATTGAAGCAATACTCAAAGCAATCGATTCTCCATACTATGCCACAAACTAGCAAACACTACGCATTGTGGAGGATATTCAAAAGATTGTGGCTGATAACCCTAAACTTAGGGTTAAATGGATAAGAAGAACTGCAAACAAAGCTTGTAACTGGATTGTCAAATGTAAAAGTAGAAACTCCTTGCCTGTAGACTGGGTCTCAAATATCCTAGACCTGTTAATCAATCTCCTTGTATTGGATTTCTACCCAACTAGAGTTGGGTAATGGTTGTGCTTTCCTGAAGTAATAAATTATCCTTTGTCCAAAAAAAAAAAAACACACACACATGAACTTAAGCAACGCAATAGGACCATTGAACATCTTCATTAGCAGCAAAATCAATCTTGTTATTGCATCTCCCATTTAGTTTCCAGTTTATCGTCGAGGTGGTCTATTTTTTTAATTTTCGAGTGAGCTTTGTTTTTATTATCCAAGTTGTTCATTTTCCATTTTAGTTTGTAATGAACATTATGTACTAAAAAGCAGAAAAAATAGTTTTTTTTTTCCATTTTGTAGCCAAAATGGGGCTCTTATAGAAACATACAAACACGCAGTCAAACACTCAAAGACATACAAGCACACAAATACACACCTAAAATCATCGATTGATGTGTTCAATCGTGTTGAATTTAATAAAAAAATATGATAAATCCCTCTCTAATAGCTTAAGTTGTTAGATGAAGTGATAACTTAACATGGTATCAGAACTTAAGAACCAAAAAGTTATGGATTCAAAACTTATCGTCACCCATTTAAAACATTATAATTGTCCAAGTGCAAGTCTCAACAACCAACTATACTTGCACTTGCAGAGGCATGTTGAAAATAATAAATAATATAGCAAATCACTCTCTAATAGCTTAAATTATTAGATGAGTTGTTAACTTAACAAATCTAACTTGCCGAAGCCTTAGGAGTGCAGTCGTGGTGGTCAAGTAGCTCGAGAAAGCCAAAAAGTCACCAAAAAAAGATTGTAAAATTGCGCATTAGGGTCTTGCCGTTCGCCATCATGAGAGACTCCGCATCACTGGTTGAGCATACCAATAGACTCGCCAGCTTGTAGAGAGTCGATTGGTGGTGGTGCTGTCACCAATGGTGGGTTGTGGTAGCCGAATGTGCGTTAAGATCGTGGCAGGATTGGGCAATCAAAGTTGACGGAGATTTTTGTCATTAGCCGGTAAGTATGTTGTGATAATATTTGCGATCCCATTATTATATCGTTAGTTGCTAGCGGGTCGCTTGGGTTTGGATTGATGGGTTGGATATTTTCTTTCTTTTTTTTGCTAGGATGGATTTTTTCTTTCTTTTTTTTCATTTATGAAGTGATTTTTTTGTTAAATGATGTAGCCATTAATTCAAACAAATGCAGTTATGGGTTGGGGCAAGTTAGCTTTAATTTTAAAACCATAGAGAGTTATAAGCTTATTTCAAAAGTGTAAGGAGCTAGCGTGCATTTATACTAAACCACAAAGGGATGGGAGATGCTATTTACCTTTTCTTAATAATGTATTGTATTGAATTTTACGTATCCACGGTATCAGGTCCACTCTAATTTTTGTCAATTGTTGTACACTTATTCTTTACTAGAGTAGTTTCATTTTTTATTTTTTTATTTTTTTACAGTTTGTGTGGCAAAGGGTAAAAAAATGATAAGTTATGACATTGTTCCTTTTCTCTTTACTTTTCATTTTTGGAAAGCCAGACAGAATTAGAATCCTCTTCTAACTAACAAAGTCAAACAGGTCCATTAAGTTTTTAAACTACAAAAATAGGCAAGAAAGTATTTTTGTTGGGTGAAATTACATATTTTGATATGATGAATAAAAGTTATTGTCGCCATTAGATTAAATATTAATTATTTTGGGTCAAAAAATAGTTAGAATGCAATGTTAGTATGTTAAAATAAAATATTAATTAAGAAAAGATTTTGATCTTAGAGTAAAAATTTGTTCATAACGTTGTGAACGAAAAAATCAAACAATTACAAATTACCAATTTATGATATATGTATTATCAACTTGCAATTGATAAATTTAACTTCTAATATAATAATATTATAAACGAATCTTTACTGTTGATAGTGGTGTTGGGGAAAGAGGTTGTATAATAAGGACATTGCATTTTCGCATGCACGCATTGCCTGGTCCAGAAGTCTAGGACAAACAAAGGCCGATTACTTCACGTCTATGTCAATAGGACTGAGATTTTGCATCACATCAGCCTTTTAGATTAGCATACAGACAAAGCTACAAAGAACTAAAAAACAAAAACTTTGTTAAAAAACGATGCAATCCTATTATGGGAAAAAAGAGTACAATATGAGCAAACACTGGTTGTGTATAGCCTCCTACTAGCAAACAGTACCATTAATTCCAAATTAGACAATTCAGATATTTCCCCTAAGCCTACAGAGGCATAACAGAAACCACAACACACCACACGAGGCCGCAGGGGCACTATTGAAACCTCTTTGCCTACTTAACTAGCTACACAAGTGATACAAAAATTATTCGATTAATTCATACTAATATCAGTCTCTCACATATTAATAGAATTTAAATTTATGAATTCTATTAATTATGTAAAAAACTAATAACTCCGTCTAGATTAACCGAAGAATTTCCCAAGAGAAAGAGAGAAAGGAGGTGCATGTTTAGGGTTCGTTTGCTGTGCTTTGATCCTTGAGACTGGTGGCAGTGGTGGGGAAGAGACTTAGGGTTTCAAGCGGCCTTCTACTGGTGGTGCAACTGGAAATTGCAGGACTCACATCCATCATCATCATCATCCAATCATGGCCATATGTTCTGATCATGCTGTGATTTTCCATTTCACAACTTCTTGGAATATTCACCTTCCATATGTAGTCACCTAATCTTGGTGATGCATCCTCAACTCTACCCTATATGATTATACAAAAAAACATCATTAGCAATCAACAGAAGAATAAAATACAATACTCTTATAACTTAACGGTTTTTTTTTTTTTTTAATCTTTGTTACTCTTCATTGGAAAGTGGGTAATTTTTTAAAATTTTATGGACTTTGGGTTTTAGAAAAAATGGCTTTAACCCTCTTGTTTTTCTTTTTCGTTTTGTTATGGTATTTTTTTAGGGTGATAGTGTTATTATCTTTTGATTTATCTAGATAATCTTTGCTTATAGCTAAAAATCTTAGCTTGGCAATTTCTAACACAAGTCATACTAATGAGCTTTCTCTTGTATAACCACTTGTGAGCTGATAACCTTTTTATTCAAAGGACAAAATTTTCACTACTGTAACTGCTTGACTGAAAATATATAATTTGGTCAAATCCGGGAAAAAAAATGACACCCACAAAAGAAAAAGAAACAAGTAAAATTATGCTCGATAACTTTATAATTTTCCTGATGCGTGTGTTTCTCAGCGGCTAAACTAAGCAGAAGTAAAAGTCTGTAAGATTTACTTAATTTTTGATGTATGCTTTAACTCAGCTATGAAAAAGTACTAAAACCACATGCATTACTATGGTGATAAAAAATGGAGGGTAAATATGCATCACATCCATTGAAAATCTTAGAAACAACAGAACTGTAGTAGAAGCAAAACCTAGCAAAGTTATGGTTTTAACAGGGCAGAGCCAAGATTTAGGGGTCAACAAGTGCACTCGTACGATAAAAATAGGTCTAATATAGTAATTTAATTTTATAAATAAAAAATCTCTTTTCTAAGACTAGATGGCTCTGCCACAACATATTTAAAAAATCTTTTTCTTTTCAGTAAATGCATGTTGAAACTATCGTTTGAATAATATACTATTATTTGATGATTTTGTTCGATTCTTGGATGTGTAATTATAAAGTCTTTACCACTAAACCATTAGAGTACAATAAGAGCAAGTTTAACAAGCTCTCTACTTTGGCTTGTTAGCCAAAGTAGAGAATCAACTTAAAAAAATATACTCCAACAAACTAGCCAAATGATCTCGCCAGATTAGATAGCCAGTTGGTGCCATTTTCTCGCTGCAATTAGCGAGGATTTCATGTTCACTATCTACAAAGCAGTGGTTGAAAAGCTAAGGAAAAGTGGGAAAGGACAAGTAAAGTCAACTATGGTGGCTGAAAATGAATGGGCAAGTGGGAAAAGAAAGGTGAAAAGAAAAAGATAGAGAGTCAAATAGAAAGTGTTGTTTGATTAAAATTGAAATAGAGAATTTATAAAAATAGAGAATTATTAATTTCGCTATCTATTATGAAAAAAAGATAGGGAGTTTGTTGAACTTGCTCTAAGAAACATCTATTTTAGATTCATCTAAAGCTTGTTATACATAAAAGAGGAAATATATACACACACACACGCACATTCATGGATATATATATACCACCTGAGGAAGACATCCAACTGAATTATAGCAAGGTAGCTGCTGATGAAGAACAGTAGAAGGATAAGAATCAAGGTGGTGATGAAGAGGGTTTTCTAGGTTATGGTGTTGATGCTGGTATAGTTGCTGTTGTAATAGTTGTTGATGCTCTAGTTGTTTAGTGAGTTTTCTTCTAAGTTTTTGCCTATCTCTAGCTTTGTGGTTTTGAAACCAGTAAAACACATTTTTGCCCTCAATCTTTCCATATAAAGAGAGATGTGCAGTGATCTTTTGTATTTGGTAAGCCTTTGGAGTTCTTAAACCTCCTCTGTACAATTCTTCTAAGATCATTAGCTGTTCAGGGGTTGGGCACCATCTTGTTGACCTAGACATTGTTAATGTGTTCACCCTCTAGCTGGCTCTATTTTTGTGATGTAGGAAGGCTTTTGCTATAGCTAAGTTTGTGTAGGTAGTTGAGGGCTCATAGAAGAGTATATATAGATGGGCGGAGAGAGAGGATAATTTGGTGAGATAGTTAAAGGTCAAATGAAGAGAGATAAAAGTGAATAAAGAGGAGACAATCTAGAAAACACATAGTATAGCCATGAATATTATACATAACACAAGTTTTTTTTTTTGAAGCACATCTATGCAAACAATGGCAGATCTAGGCACTCGAGGTTTGAGGATATATTATAGACACTTTGAGTAAGAGGTTAATTACTATAGATCAGAGAAACTCATCTATGCATAAATTATTTAAACACTTTAGAACAATTAGGAAGAAATAAGCACAAATTAAAAGCATATACAATTATAGCAATTACAAAAATAAAAACACTAAAACATATATGAAGTCTTTAATAAAAAAGTACATTTTATAATTATCGGCATGATTTCATATTTTAATGCTTTTTGATGCTACCACTGCTACTTTCCCTATACTGCTCCACCTCCATAGCCGTTTTTTCACAATTTTTCCACAACCCCACCTCTAAAAATCTAATCTTTTCATCACCCAAATAAATAAATCACCTCACAAAGCTATCAGAACTATTAGCAGTTATCTAGAAACCAAGATTCTTCAAACTCCCCACAAAGGTTCGATCTTTATATGTACATATATATAAAGATTGAATTTTTTTCAAGTGATATATTTATGCTGTTGGACTAAGATCAGTACATTAGCACAGCTTTGTTAACCAGGTTTGGTTGTACTGTTGAGAAGTGAAAAATGCGCGCAAATTAGTTAGTTAGTGTTGCCTTGACGAAGCGATCTTTGGGCCCTTTATTCTTTAAATTCTATATCAGTTCCAACTCTTGATTAAGAAAGATAAAAAAGAAGAGATATCCCTGATCATAATTGTCTAGGGTCCTTCTTTCCACTATTACCCCTCATGGACTTATCATGACAAAAACTGTGAAGTCAAAAGTTGTATGTATTTTTTATCATTCTTGATTGACTTTAAACATATACGGGAAAGTTCAGTTGTATCATATAAGGGCAAATCTCACAAATAGTCTTTATTGTTTACAAATTTTTGATAAATAGTCCTCATTGTTTTAAAAGTCACGTAGTTAGTTCCCATTGTTTGCAAAAATTTCACCAATAGTTCTCATTATTTTACAAGTCATTCAGTTAATCCCTATTATTAGTAAAAGTCTCTCAATTAGTCTTCATTGTTTGCAAAAATCTCTCCATTAGTCCTCAATATTTGCAAATGCATTTGCAAACATTGAGGACTAATTGAGAGACTTTTACAAATAATAGGAACTAACTGAGTGACTTTTGAAATAATTGAGATTATTGGTAAGACTTTTACAAATAATGAGGACTAACCGTGTGACTTTTAAAATAATAGGGACTATTTGTTCAAAATTTGAAAATAATAGGGACTATTTGTCCAATTTGCCCTATCATATAATTTTTAGTTTTGGATAAATTCAATGAAATCATGTTTAAATTGAATAATTTTTTGGATGACAAGAGAAATCTAGATGACAAAGTTCGATTAACGAATTATCAGGCGGAACTTAATCATCAACTCGTAAAATTTTAAATAAAAAGTCTCACTTCAAAGATACACTAAATAAATTAAGAAAAAACTCAAAAAAATAGTGAAAATTTAAACATGTGACCAACATGTGAAACTGGTAATAAATGCTTGGATGTCATGCTGATGTCTTCCCGTGGAGAAGCATTGAAGATTATGGATCGCACAGAAAAAGAGAGAGAGAGAGAGAATCTATATGTGAATTGAAGAGAAGAATCAGTGGTTTCTTGATGATTTCGTCATCATGGGCCTATCAATCAATTAGAAGGGTATATTATGCATATAACCCCTATTATTTATATTTTTTTTAAAATTAGTTTTTAATATTTTAAAAAAATTATATTAGTTTTTAATGATTATAAAAGTGATTTAAAATGGTCTATATTATTCAAAATTAGCAATTTAGTTCTTATTTTTTTCAAAAAAATTTAATTGAGTCCCTAAAGAGGGAGTACGTGTAGGGACTAAATTAAATTTGTTAAAAAATAAGATAGATTAAAATAAATTTTTTGAAAAATAATAAAGACCAAATTGATTAATTTTGAACAATAAGGATTATTTTAAATCACTTTTGTAAATATTAAGGACAACTATAAATCTTTTAAAATATTAAAAACAACATTCAAAGAATATGTAAATTATAGGAACTAAATTTGAATTTTACCCGCAGAACGAATTGGACACAGCAGACAACTCACACAACACATCAGACAGACAATTCAAGTCCCTGCATTTTTCAATTTGGTGAAAAATAAAGAAAGAGAAAATAGATTATGTTAAGTTGAGAAGTAAATACATATATTTTGTTGTATAAATAATACACTTAAAGGCCTCTATCATTGCATAATTACACATCTTAAATTTGAATGTTTGAATCCCTCCTACCCACCCCCTTTAGTTCGTTTTTACGTCTAATACCAAAACTATTTAAGCAGGGCCACTTCATTCGTAGAATTTTCTTTCCATTTTTCAAAACTCAGAGGCGGTAGAGATAGATTTTAGAAATTAAGTTTTTTCTTTGTTAAGCAAACAAATTTTATTGATAACAGATTAGTTAAATACAAAAGAATATAAACACCGGCCTATAAAAATATTTCTTGGTCTATATCTAAATGATTGATAACTCTCAATTAACAATTAAGGTTTAATGGTTTGGGATATTATTGAAACGAAGTAGTTGTTATAAAATAAGGAAGAAAATACAATTTTAGTGGTATCCAACTAGTTTTGAGATCAACATTTTGTTATTACCCTCATACTCTAATTTCACCTTTCAAATTGCGGTTTCAATAAGTTGGATTCAATTTTGTAAACTAGATTTTTTATTTATTTTTAAAATAGAGTTCTTCAATAGTTTGGCTAATTAGCTCTATGGTAAGTTAAAGTCGTCTTTTGTAAATGGTTGACACGTACATTTATTGAAAATGGAATGAAACAAATTACTTACTAAAAAAATTGGATTCAATTGTGTAGAAAAGTTTTAAACAACAAAACATCGTTAAGTGGTTTATTAGTCATTTCGATTTTGAAGTATAACAGAAATTAAAATCCGAATTATAAAGGAAAGGGAAGTCTAGTATGTTTTTGATGATATGTTTATATCCAAAATTTCCATTGGAGACACTTAACTCTATGCTAAATTGCGAGTTTCACATGAGAAATCTTTTTTAGATAAAAGGCAGTTTTTAATTCTCAAACAATAGAAATACATGCAAGAGAGCAAAAACTTCATTTGGCACAAGTTGAAGAAATTATTTTTTAATAACAATTGGGTTTTCAATTGTTCTAGAATTATATTTATGTTAAAGTGTTATATCCCAATTATTTATAATTATTTAGCGATCGAGAAAAGCTTTCTTTCTTTAAGTTATAATATTTTTGAAAATTTGTTGCCAAGGACAATTTTCTTAAAACATTGCGCGCATGGCTTGAAACTTTGAAAGGGTAAATTTTATCACTACTCTAGGTTTGGAGTTTTACACGTAAAATTTTATTTAGATGTCAAAAAATAAGTTTTAATTCCTAAAAGAATAGCAAACATGAAATAGAGCGAAAAAATAATTTGGCAATTTTTTTTTTTATATTTATAGAAATGATCTTTAATATTAACTGAACAATCAGGGATCTTAACTGTTTCAGATTGATGTTCTCACAAGTGACAACCTATCAAAATATACAAGTCAAAGTCTCCTACGCTTAATGTTATGCAGATTTATTGTAAACGAGTTTGCTAGTTAAATATCTATGTCATCAAGTTCATATATCTTGTTATATAACAACAACAACAACAACAACAACAACAACAATAATAATAATAATAATAATAATAATAATAATAATAATAATAATAATAATAATTTAAAGACTACCTTGTAAGATTCTGAAACTCCATCTAACACCAATTACTTTTAAAATGTATTCCATGTTTGTTAGATTTGTGTAACTAGTCTTTCAGCTGACTCTGTTATTTCATATTAACTCTTGTCTGCAACTCTTCTCGTTGCTTTTTTATTCCAAATTAGCACTAATATTTAAAATTATTTCTCCAATCTTGGTTACATGTGAGCAAAAGTGTTAAAGTATACTATTCTTCTACATGAGTAAATAATAGATTTTTCAAGACCAAGCTTTATTATAAAATATTGAGTTACTCCAAGTAGTTAGTTTTAAAGTAGAAAGCATGTTTCTTGATAAGCTAAAACCTTCGCGATTGCATCCAAGCTTATTGAAGATTATTTCACGATTTTCACTCTGGAGATAATGCTCGAAAAAGTAATGTTGTGTAAGTAGGTATAACAAAATAAAAATTTAAAATTTCATCCAAAAATCAATATGAATTTTGAGCAAGTCGTCCAAATTTTTTTTTTTTTCTCAACTTCAGAACTTATTGGTTAATTTAATACCGAAATCTTAGATTGATAGAAATGAGTATCGTTTTTCTAAGCACCATTTTGTGCATGGAAGCCCTAATAACATGCTTGAAACCCTAAAATTCTATCCTGCAAAAAAGTTATTGTATTAGGTGAAAGGACGTCGATCTTGTGTACAATTTTAAATCCGTTCCTGAAAACAAGTTGCTTAGAGGGACAATTTACTTCGAGTATTTACTCCTCAAAGTAAAAATTATTTAACATTTGCTAGTCAAATATATGGATTAGAATCCTCTCCTAACTATTATTAGTCTAACATTCTAGCACTATGTTTTCAATAATTTATTTCACTTAAAATATCTAGAATTTCACTTTTCTACCCATTTTTTGTTGTTCAACATTGAAATGAATGATTGAAAGATAATGTTAGAATGTTGATATAAATGATTAATTAAGAGAGATTCTAATCCCCATAATGATATGAAATATTTTGTAGCTATTGGAAACCAATGGACCCTCACATGCTATAGCTAGTTAAATGCTATTATGTACTACTTCATGGATGTAATTCTCATCACTAGGAAAGAAAAAAAAGATTACGTCTTCTATTAGTGAGAGATATTAATTTATAAGAATGTAATTTATAATTTAGCGCAACAAACTTAATATAATAATTTAATCAACTTGTAAAAAATATTCATTTTGATTAACATGCAATCTCGTTTGCGATCCGTAATTTTATTTCGTAGTTCATCAATGTGGGATATTATCCTTGACCCTTTTCCGTTTGGCCGCGGGTTATTCATTGCGTACTTATGGTGAAGCAAATTAATTAAAGATTCTTGGTTGGTCTTGTCGGTTACGAAAAAGTTATGTTCGCCATAATGACATTAATGAACCCGACCATCCAAAACACGTTTTCGAACTATTCAATATGCATGCGGACCAATTTGACTAAAGGAAAATTGTGTGTAGGAAGTATTTTATATATGGTGATTGATATAAGTTTGCATTGATTGAATATATAACAAGGAAAGTAAAAAAAAGGTAAAACATTATTATACTTTAGTTTAATACCTTATTTAGTCAAACATATATTCTATTTTTAAAATTATTTTATTTTAATTGTTTAACAAAGAATCTTGTGATACCGGGAGCTATTTTGTCATTTTATGTTAAAAAGTGACAATAAAGTCACATGATACCGGTAAGACTATCATTGTGATGTCAATTTTCGTGGTGTGGATCTCAGGCTTTCATAAGCATGTTGCATGACTTAGTGATAGAATTTTCAGGATGTGAATGAAAAATTTGCTCATCTTTTTGTTTGAACATCAAAAAGTTGTAATTTTTCTTTAGACCTGTCCCAATAAATTATGTGTTTGGTTAATACAAATCATAATTTTTTTAAATACTTCTTGGGGCCTATTCCAATAAATTATGTATTTGACTAACACAAATTATAATTTTTTTAAAAATAGAATCATATATCTTAAAATTTAGATATTAATTTAAATTCGAAAGGCTCATCAAGAATGTTCATTGTCATATGAGAAAAATAAAATTGGAAATTTTTTCCAAAGAAGATAAAATAGCTCTTGCGGAGGAAGCATCACAAGATGCTGGCCTTTTTCAAGTAGTCTGACTTTCATGTACCTGTGAGTTTCTGTTTCTGCTTTTTTTCTGTCTTTTCAGCTAGGTTTAGCTTAGCATTCTAGGCTTTTTGCAATTGTTTCACCCTTGGAGCCACTAGGTACTTGACTGTTTTGGGAATGAATTTTTTTTTTCAAAAAGTGGATGTTTAAACATCTTATACTAAAGTCGTGAGCCTTACCTCAACGCATAAATTCACGTGCCTGACTGATTGTGTGGGGTCCGGTCATTTTTAAGATTTTCCCTTTTGGAATGGCATCTCACTCTGTGTGTGTGTGTGTGAGTGTGAGTGTCTGTGCACTATTTTCACAATGAGGAAAAGCTAGGATTTGGACGAAGGATTAATTTTTCATTAAATGCATGGGCGACAAAGTCCTACATATTTCATTTTTGGAGATTATATTTTATGTCATTCGATTAATATTTCATCTTTATTTGATACTTTAAAAATTTTTGTATTTGATATTGAACCTCACGCTAATATGCAATTATTCTATCAAATAGAAAAAAGGATGAAGAATTACTATCAAGGTCAAGAATGAATTCGAAATTTTTATTTAGTAATGGCTAAAAATATATAATTTGATACTTAAATTAGTTTTTTAACCTAAAAGTACCTAAAAAATTCACAAACTCTGAATAAAAATTTGTTGTGTAGCCCCCCAACTCACTAAGACATGACTTGACCCATATTTAAAGTGATATATAATAATACTTTTTTCTAATTTGCTATATAATTTTCTTTTCATTTTATCTTCTACTCGTTTTTCTCACATTTTTTTGTTTGTTTGTTTGTGGATGATGGTATCTTGAGTCTTGAACAATAAAGTGGATGATGGTATCAAGAGTTGAATAAATGACACCTACGCATAAATAAAAATAAATTTCGCAGGTTCGCGTCTCACTCGGATGGAAACTTTGCAGAAGGTATTTTTTGCTATAAATCACCCGGACAGCCAATATATTCGCTCGGATAGAACTCCTTGCTGCTATGCTGCACGGGCAGCACCTTACATGCCTGACGGCTATATATTGAATTCATTTTAAAGTTATAAATTTCGTAGTATATCAATTTGTCTTAAGTAATATTTATAATAAGATGATATAAATTTAAATTAAACACTTAAGCTATTACAAGTCGTTACTCGATTAGTCTACTCAACAGTGGAGACAATACTTGCATCTTTTTCCTTTATGTGTACGGCAGAATTATAAGGCCTCCAATAATGGTTTGCATTAATCAAATTGGCTGCTGGTGGCTATCTTTTTGCACCCAAAAATTAAGAGACAAGACAACCAAAGTAAATCCTAGTAATATTGCATGCATGTGTAGCAAGATAGTGCATGCAATGAAATTAATAACGTTCAGTTAGCACGTAAAATGGTATTCATAATGGTGATACCAATTATTTCTGATAACCATGCTCTATATTTAATTCCAATTATATTCTACTCTTTTCGACTACAAAGTTTGTCATTCGATGGTCGTTAAAGTTAGCATAATTAAACCTTGTCCTTTTACCCTTTCTGGTAGTAAAGGCAAACGAGTATACGTACAATTTGATGCATATTTTGGTTGTTTTGGTTTTAATGCATGTAGTAAAATTAGATAGAACATCTTATAATGGTTTAGAAAGTATGGGGTTGGGGAAACATCTCATTTACATCAATGGGAAATGATATGGAGGTTATGGGGAGAAAATATGAGTTTATGGTGAAAGATGATTCCTACTATATATGTTTAATTGGGCGAATTATTATTTATTTGGAATATAGATGAAAAAAATATATTTTTTATTATGTGTCAACAAGTCATCTTTTAATATGTCTAAATCATCTTCTCGTTCATCTTATCTTCAATTTGGACCACCTTATTTTTTCTCGTATTACTTGTCATTTTTAATTTTTCCACACAACTATAGCAACATTCTCATATTTATCACTAATATCTTATGAACATGTTGATACATCTTTGACCAATATTTTTTTAAAAAAATATAACAATAATGACCAATAGCAAACTAACTTACTAAAAAAAAAGAAAAAGAAAAGAAAAAGAAAAGTGAATGCCAAGAAATTCATATAAAAAAGAGTAGCTAGCAAGGTTAGGATGAGATCATCATGAAGTTTGCATATAACATGTAGATAGATTCTACTACTATTCAGAAACATGATTCCAAGGCCTAGTTGCAGACTTCAACTGTCTAGTCACTTTTTGAAAGATCGTGTGCACATTTTTATTCACTAATTTATTAGCCATATCCTATAAAACTTTTTGACTCATGTCTTTACTTGAAAAATGTTCTAATTGTCCTATCAGTCAAAGAAGCGAAAAAAAAAAGAGTTTTTTGTGCACCAATCACGATTGCCACCATATCAAGGCCTGAAAGGTTTATTTATTTATTCATGAAACACTTAAAATTGTACAACATAATTAACAAGATTTGACTTTTATAACCTCTCGCTTAAATAATGAGTGATATTACCACTTGACAGTTGTACCAAACCCTTAGTGGCAAGGCTTGAAAGGCTTTGCAAGTTTCCTATTTGTGGTAAAGAATTTTTAACTGCCCTCCATATCGTGTTTGATTTGTATGGGAAAATGTCACATTAGTCCTTATTTTTTTAAAAAAATTTAATTTTGTCCCTATTGTTTAAAATATTTTAATTTCATCCTTTTTGTTTTCTTAAAAGTTTTAATTTTATCTCTATTATTTAAAATTTTTCAATTTCGTCTCTATTATTTTTTTAAAAATTTTAATTTTATTCTTATTATTTCTAAAAAATTTTAATTTTCTCCCTATTATTTCTAAAAAGTTTTAATTTTGTCCCTATTATTTTCTTAAAAGTTTGAATTTCGTTCTTATTATTTTTTTAAAAATTTCAATTTCATCCCTATTATTCAAGAACTAAATTGAATTTTTTTGTAAAGCAATAGAGACGAATTTATTTATTTTTATAAAAATAACATAGACTAAATTAGCTAATTTTGAATAATAAAAATAAATTAAAAAATTTATAAAAATAATAGGGAAGAAATTAAAACTTTTTGAAATAATATGAATGAAATTAAAACTTTTTTCAAAATAATAAGGATAAAAATGAAAAATTTTAAATAATAAAGACTAAATTAAAACTTTTGAAAAATAGTAGGGATTAAATATGATTTTTTTTGATTTGTATTAAAAACTGATCGAACATCTCATCTCTGGATCGTTTAACGTGCTGTCTCTTTGCTTTGTGTTTGCAGTATATTTATATCTTCTCATGTTCTCTCACGCCATTTATTTTCTTTAAATAGCCTAAAATTTCCTTTTTGTTGGAGTTTTAAGAATACTTGTGACTTGGACAGTTTTATAAATGAGAGATGGTAAGTTTTAAATTAAGAATTTTTTGGTACTTAAACTCTAATACCATATTAAGTGATCATTTTATCTAAAAGATTAAGCTGTTAGATAAGAGTTTATTATATTATTTATTATTTCTACATTATGAGGGGACGCATCCGTGAAGGCTGGTACTCATGCAATCAAAGTAAGATTAATAAATTAACAATAAAAAGCATTTACTTATGAAATATATATGAAGAGGTGGAGTTAGGACTCTAAGATCAAAGTGTATAATTATAGAGTAATTTTTTGTTTAGTCCGAGATGATTATTAGTTCACTCACATACAAGTGGATCCCATATGTTTTGGGTCCCATCCCATGTCTCTAGGATGGATGGTCAGCTCGGGCTGACCAAATAATTTTTAATATTTATAAAATGAGAAAAGTTAAGGTGTTCACTCATCCAGTGAGAAGGTTCAATATAATGACTTTTTTTGGAAAAAAAAGGTGTTTCTTTTTTAGTTGATCAGGTGTTGATATTTGACTTTGTCACTATACGTATGAGAAAATATAGGCATTAGAAAAATCTTTATCCGTTAGGAAGGCATTCATATAAATTGACAATCTATTTCAATTGTCCTTGACGAGTTCTTATTTATGGCTAACCAAAAAATTAAATAAAAGTAATTATATAACTTATATATAGGATTTAAAGATCTTAAGGTTATAGGTGGATTCCCCATGGCTCCTAGTAGGGGCTACACCTCCTACTGTCAGAGTGAAATGTTCAAAAATTTATATATTTTTTTTAAAAATAGATATTTATGTATCTTTAATTAAAAAATATTAATTAATCATCACTGAAAAAAATATACTTATATAGTTAAAAAATTATGTGTTTTTGACTCCGACAAATAACAATTCATGAATCCCGTAGGCCGTAACAGTCCTTGGAGCTTGGGTATGACAATTTCAGTGTCCACAATGAGCATGGTGGTCCCTATTTCATCAATTCAAACATTTGAGAGCCCATGATATACTTTTACTATACCATGTTCGATATTGTTTGCAAACCCTGCAATTCAATCACCACGGTGGTCATGGATAAGTCTGCCTCCTCCCTCGCCGCCGTCGATATCAAGTTTCAATCTACTTAGTTGGCTTCCGATGAACAAACAATGGATGCTCGTGGAGAACATAATTAATAGTATACATACCACAGTTTGAAGAACTTTTGCTTGATTTGTTCATCAAACCTTAAGCTTTGTTGTTAATTTTGGCAGCATTCTCAACCCTCACGTGTAAGCGAAAAATTTTATGACGAAAACGCATTTATATAAACAAAAGGCTTTGATGTTAATTCTGGTAGCATCTTTAACACGCGTCTTCATATGTAGGTGATGTTCTTTTTTATTAAGCCTTGTGGTGCAGTGGGACTCAACTCTGAACCTTTAAATAGTTAACTATGATACTAAGGGCCAGCCATATGGACTTCGAGAGACCCGACCCAAGAATGCTC
Organism: Ehretia macrophylla; assembly: GCA_037974665.1. Taxonomy (NCBI): domain Eukaryota; kingdom Viridiplantae; phylum Streptophyta; class Magnoliopsida; order Boraginales; family Ehretiaceae; genus Ehretia; species Ehretia macrophylla. The sequence continues at coordinate 1,073,523 of CM075782.1, forward strand.
CTGACTTGGTCCTTGCATGCATCTCCTCGAGTCACCTCATATTTTTTTAACCTAATTATATAAATTGATCGATCATCTAAAAATTGAATGGCTAGAGTTTGAATGCCAAAGATAGAAGGGGAGAGATTATTAATAATAAAAATAAAATTTGATTGATTATCTAAAAATTTAAGATATCAAATATATATTTATTTTATTTCTTTAGTATCTTCAACAATATGCCAAGGAAAATTGTCCTTTGAAAACCCAGATTCACCAGTATTTTAAGCTAAATGCCATCAATTATTAATTTTTCAAAAAAACTACAGTTTTAACTTCCAAAATGAAGAAGATAAAAAATCAAAAATCTTGTTTCTCAATATTATTTTGGAATTACACAAAAAAAGACGAATATAGAATCTCATGTTTTCTCACGCTAACGCAAGTAACATAATACTTACTGAAGTTAATTCTTTGCGGATGTTCGTTTGTACGTTTTTAATAGTTTTTATTCTTCTAATAATAATATCTCCTTTCCTGCAATTCCTCCTCCTTTTGCCACCTACGTACTGTTTTTTTCCATCAATATTGGAGGCTGCGCCGCCCAAAACGGTGGCGCACAACATTAGACAACTACGCCATAATTGATCATATATATATCTGCATTCATAATTCCTTTACTGATATGGTACTCTGTAGTCCGTATTATATATTCAATTTTCTTGTCTTTCAAAATAGAAGACAATCCTAGGTGGTCACTGGTCACATTAATATGAAATTACGTCAACTGAAACACCTCAACAATAATGTACCCCCATGGCTGCATGATGAATGAATGAAATGCATTATATGATTGCTACGTCGACGTACTCATTTGCTTCAACGAATTCACAGTGTGAATCATGTCCAAAAAGTGTACATCTTTAAATATAATGAGAACGGTGGTCTGTGACGTGAGTAATGACATATATAGTTTTGGGTAAAGTAAGATCGAAGTTGGTGATCCAATCTTAATATTTATTGGCTTCTCTATACACATGAGGAATGACATAGTTTTAGAGGCTTAGCAAAAGTTTCTTACACTCTTCAATGACTAGCATAAGTGAGCTACATGGAGGAGTTGGTCCTTGAACAAGTGAACAAACCACTCTAGAGTTAGTCTCAATGCTGAGCAAGTCAATACCCATTGACATGTCATCTAGACTATTTTATCAGTGGAAGTTATACAGTTTCTAAAATCAAAAGTAATAAGTTATGGGGTTTAGCGGCATAAATGATTTTACAGACTAAAAATACCAAGGTTTTGTAAAGTACTTTGTGGAATCGGTAGGAGCTACAGCCTTTACAATCGATATAGTAGGGTCGCCCAACTTTTAGATACTTAAAAACGCTTTCAAAATTAGTGAGTTTAGAAACTTAAGCTAATTTGTTTGGTCCATTTCAGAAAGGACTTTTAGGTAAAAGCCAAAGTCAAAAAAAGCTAAAAAGATAAGACATTTCAAATTAGAGCTTTTCTAAAAAGGTTCTTATGAAGTTATTTTTCCATCAAAGCTGTTTTTCTTTTTTCCTTTCTCCAAAATATCCTTGCATATTTTTAAAAGCCTAACATTGCCCTAAAAAATAACCCTCCATATTTTTAGAAGCCCAACATTGTCTCAACAGTACTCTTGACAAATAACGCTAAACAATCAATTGCTTATATTCAATAACACTTTTAATTAAAATTCTATAGTTTAACAATTAAAATTTTGACCAACAGGCTAGCTATGACCGTAAATCCAAAATGCCCCGGAACATAGCACTTAATCCGTTGGGTGAGGGTGGGGGAGAAATTGAATTTGCACTAACTGTTGTGTTCCATTAGTCACTTTTCTTGCTTACATAAGATGCCTATGGTTCTGGTAAACCATAATTGAATGTAATTTATGTCAAGGAAATAATTGAATATAATGCTGTACCTCTTGCTGATGCAATTCTTATTAAATGCTCATGCAAAGAGGTGGCGTAGGATATGTCATTCCTAAATAAATACAATATCATAACCAAGATATAGCTGAAAAAGACTGAGTTCAAGCTTTTATATTGCTAACCCAAAATGAAAAGAAGTAGATGAGTTGAAAGTGATAGCACTTGACGATATATATAGCGTGTGATCGTTATTGGCCACCATCATATTAGACACTTAATTTTTTGAACGATATATAGCATTATTGACGCTTTACTTTTTATTTCGAGGTATTTTATGCTTATATTTATGTCATTTACTTGACAATCATAACTTTTCACTTTCTCGTATAAAACTCAAGTATAGCTAGCTTGAAGGAGCTCAATCAGCCACTAATAAATCAACTTGTTTACGGAAGATATTACAAAATTGTTATACATGTAAATAGTAAAAATAACATTTAAGAATAAATGAATTGGGAGACATGGTAAGTAATGGACAAAAATGTACTATTAAGTTTTTGAATATGGTATTATATCCTATTTTTACTAGCAAAAACCAATTCGAGAAAACTTCATATTGTCCCTTAATTCATCTTGTTATATGTTGATGTTATATAATTTTTGTGTTATCAAGTGCCTTTGGATGGAATGGCTGAAATCAAAATAATAGTGTACTTTTTCAACTCAAAGAAATAGATATATAATCTGAGAGCGTTTGAAACTAAAAGTAGAGTGTTAATAACAATACTCATTTCCACATTTAAAAGTTGAAATTATTTCCAAATAAAACTCAATATATATTACAAACGAAAGTGGATCTTATTGCCTTAATTAACATATAATATATATATATATATATATATATATATATATATATATATATATGTATATATTTTTTATAGGAATGCTTAAATATTGAATGGGAGAATGCCCTTTCCTCCATGAGTTTTTACCTAAATCTCAAACTCCCCCACGAGGTTTTAGTTTTGCCCAAATTCCCCAATGACATCAAATTCTATCAAACAAAAGTCTGACAATTAAGTGACATTTTGGTCTTTTTTTTATTAAGCAATTTAATTCTATTTTATTGCCTTTAATTTTTTAATGATGCTTAAAACATTAGCTCATTGTAAAAAAGTTATATATTGGGTTAAGAAAAAAGATTGGATTCAATTTCAGATATATATATATATATATATATATATATATATATATATATATATATATATATATATATATAAGATTTTAAAAGTGAATCTAATTTTTTCCTAATCTCGCACATAATGTGAATTTTGCACAATAAGTTATTTTTTATTTATTTTTCTTTTTTTATGTTTTTATAACGTTAGCTCATTGCAAATAAATTATAATGATCCAAACCGAATGATTGTTTGGAATGCACTATTCCTCACAAATTCTCCTTGTGATGCAATGAAGCCATGTCAATTGAGTTAAAAAAAATATCAGATTTAATTTTAAATGTATATATATGTATAAAAAAAGAATAAATTTAAAGAAAATATTTTTTTTCTTTAATCTCGACCATAACACAAATATTGTAGAATAAACTATTTTTTATCCTTTTTTATTTTTTCAAATTAAATTTTTATGATTTTCTATTTGAATGTAGACCTTTCTATTGAAATTTTTTTTATCAAATAATTTTTTTTATTATTTTTTTATTTTTCTTTTGCCTTTGTTTTGAAATATAAAAAGATTAAAATGCCTTTCAACATAAGATTTTATTTGACAAAGTTTGATGTCAAAGGATAATATGGGTAAAACTAAAACCTCATAGAGAATTTGGAATTTTGTTAGTAAATGAGAAGACAGTGGTCTCTTTCCTAAGACACTATTGATAATTATTAAACACCAACTAAATACAACGTTGAAACAACTCATATTAGGAAAATATCGTGGCTGATTTATGTGTCCGATACATATCGTGGTTGATCTCTCTATAATTAGGTAAATTATTTTCATTGTTTAGTTCCACAATTGCTTCATTCACTAATTCTTCTTTGCTCATATTCGTCAAATATTTATTTTTGTCCATGTATACCACTTTGTCTGAATTAATCATCCTTTTCACGGAGGTAAATTTTTGCCCTCAAAATTTCATAGATTTATCGATTAGGTTATTATTTTTGAATTTCGAAAAGGAAATAAAATTTCAACCAAAGCCTTTGTATGCCAAAGGTGAATACCTCCGGAAGCCACAACATTCCTCCTCATGTCAAATATAATTTATTATTTAGGGGAGTAATGAATATTATTAAGATTTTCAGACAAACGAACTCCTTTTTTTTTTTTTTTTTGAATCAAAATAGGCCCATCCAAGAAAGAACAAACACATCCTCAAATTATGAATTAGCATATATACAAATACGAACAATAGAATGCTATAGCCCTAGTACCATTCCTCGATAAGATATTTGAATAATTTTCTCATAGACATTAGGAATTAAACACCAAAAGCTGAACTTCGATGCATAAGAGTCTATAGTAATTTAATAGGCATAATTGTTCTATAGGCTTAATGTTTTCCAAAAACTTTTCTGGTGTATTTGACTCCAAATGGAGTAACTTTACCGTAGCACATATCCGAACCATGCCATACACGGCGAGGCAAATATCGCCGAAAATAGAAATAATTCGAGGTGAGATTTGAATCATTCAATACACGCACTTGTGCGTAACCCGGCCGCCAGTCATCATTTCCGGCCAATTTCATGTAGAGGTAGCAAATAGGTGATTCCACACATTTTCCTGTAACTAGGAATTGATCTACCATGCAAGCTTGAAAAGGCTTCCAGGGGATGTCATCTAAAACTTGTGGTTCCAATGGATCAAGCCTCCTTACATGCTTGGAATTTAGGTGATGCACTAAAATGTCGTTCGATTTGGTATCACCAAACCTTAGACTCACATGGTTTGATGTCTCTGCACCTTTGGTACAAGTGGTATCTATTGCCACTGCATAGATACAATTAATTCCCCGCAAATTCTGCTATGTGATCAGGAGGAAAATAACTGCCTTCTTGTCTTATCTTGCCAGTAACTAGTAACATAAGAATAGACGATTCTGTCAAAGTAGCAAGGACAGACAATACATGTGTTTTTTTCACTTGTTTCTTTACCAGAAATTAATGATAGGATTAATGGTGGCACAGTTTTAAAATTTAGAGGATCAAAAGGTGTCGTCATTTATAAAGATAAGGGATCAACTTGATGAAATCATGAAAGATAAGGGACCAATAGAATAATAAACTGTATAATTATCACAACTAGGAGAAAGAAAAAAATTACAAGAAAAATGCTATAAATACCGTATTTGAATTTTCTCATAACTTTATGACAAAAATCAATGGTAGTAAAGTGATGGTATAGTTATTTATTTTCTATACTCAATAATCCATGATATTTTATTATAACTTTATTATCACTTTATGATCACATTTTTTCTCTCTCACAAGTTATAATGTTAGAAGGCGATTTACACTAATAAACACCACCCTTGGACATCATATATACTTTACAGAAATAAGGGCGACGGAATACACTATTATGGTATGGTCGAAACGGAGGATTAAAAGAAATTCCAACCAATTTCTAAAACTCACCAAAACCATTAACAACTCTACTTGGTAGAATTTGACAACAACTAGATATATGCAAAGTCGAGAAAATACCTTTCGATTTGGAGTAAGACTTTCGGTCCTTGCAAACACAAAAATCTCTGCATGCGAAGCAATTAAGATGGCACATAATGCAAAATATGATTCTTTGTAACTCTTCATTGTCATCAATTTTTTTTTTTTTTAGTTTATCCAACAAATTAAATGACCTCAAAGTGACATATATATTCACTTGTCGCTTATTCTTTTCTTTGCATGTCAAAAAGCGGACTTAAAGCACTTTTTCCAAAAGGTCTTTAAATATATATATATATATATATATACACACTATTCTGTCTAGGACCTAATTCCTATATATTTCTTGACTCTTACTCATACTCCACTAGCTTTATTATAGAGAATTCTGTCCTAATTAACCTAAAATGTCTTCATTTCGTCTAGCACTTCTGACAATACTTTCACCTTTATCACTTCAGCAGCCAAAGAGATTCCAAACTAAAACTGAGAATTTGGGCGCATTAGTCAGATATGGATCCTCGTAATGTTATAACGTTGATGTTTTGTGGAATATTAATATTGGTAATGTAATGAGTTAATAATCTAATCTTCACATTCTATGGTTGAAATTATTTTATCTTAACTACATATATACCATTATTTTACAAGCATTAATCTTTCTCATAATTTCATCATTATAACATTTTGAGGGACCCAAATCCATTTTTGTTTTTTTTGTTTTTTCTTTTTTTGGGTCTGGAAATCCGCATTAGTCATGACTAGATTACAGAAGCAGAAAGGGTTAAAGCCATGTGGTAGTAAGTGTAAAAAAACATTTTTTTTCACTTTTAGGGTTCGTTAACTGAAAAAATGTATACCAAGTACATTTGGAAAAATGTCACAAATGGTCCTTATTATTCTATCAAAATTTTAATTCATCCTTATAGTTCAAAATTTATCAATTTAGTCCTTATTATTTTTTAAAGAAATTCAAACTCGTCCCTATTGTTAAAAATTTGCCAATTAGCACTTATTATTTTTCAAAAAAACTTAATTTACTCCGTAAATAGGGGTCACGTGCAAGACTCAATTGAAATTTTATAGAAAATAATTGAGACTAAATTAATTTTTTTTTTAAATAATAAAGACTAAATTGACTAATTTTGAATAATATGGACAAATTAAAACAAGAGAAACAATAGGGATCATTTGTGTAATTTTTCCAATACATTTTTTTAAGAAAAGTTCTTGCCTAAATTAAAATTATGGCATTGCTTGTGATTTGGAATAATTTGTAAAAACAATACTTGTCTAAAGTGGTGCAATGACGTGGTGCTACACAATTAAGGGGGGGTTGTATTGTCTTCAAGAATTGAGTGGAATTATCGGTGGAGGCTCAAATTTTTTTTAAAAATTCTATGTATTTTTTAGAAAAAAAAATTAAAAATTTATATATTTTTAGTTAAAAAAAGTAATTAGCATCCATTGAAAAAAATGTATACATATAATTAAAAAATTATATTTTTTAACCTCATGAACAAAAATGTTTGGATTCGCACTTAATTGTTGGGTAATAATTCGTTATAATCAAAGACTCCAAAATGCTAGATATAGTGATCCTTTTGGATCTGCCTTTGATTGTTGAGGACTCCAAATTGCTAGATATAGTAATCCCCCCTCCCTGTCTGGGTTCAGATACTAACGTCAGTGTCATTAGGATTCTCCCGTGACGCCATTACTTCGTAGAAACTGCGCATCATTATATCTTTCTGTACTGATGTATTCAATCAGTGGTATATATAAATTATGTAATAAAAACATATTATTACATAATTTACTTTTGCTATCTACCAATCTATCACCAGCCTGCCACAATGATTCTTGTACCGATGCAGGCCCCCTTTTTTTCCTTTCTTAAATAATATCTACGTTTTTGTTTTAATTTTTTTAATATCTACTCATCAAACCGTACTGGTAAAAAACCATATCAAAAGATGTAATAACCCTTTTATCCTTCTCTAAAAAGTATAGCATACAACATTTATGTAAAGACGGAGCTATTTTATGGTTAGTGGGGGTTGCAGCTATCCCCACTCACCTTAAATTCTTTTCTAAAATATGTATATTTTGAAGGTATATATATATAGGGTGAAGTGCACCAAACCCTCCGGCGCTTTAGCGAAAGTGCACAATACCCTCATATAGTTCAAAACCCTCCTGAGCTAGTCCTTGTTGTTTTCCAAAAGTGTACAACACCCCCCTACCGTTAAAAAATCCGTTAAATTTAACGGAGAGTGTACTTCACACGCGTTAAGTGAAATTTTTTTTTTATTTTTAATGAATTTATTCATTAAATAATTATTAGAATTGACCAAATTACATTTTATTTTTAAAAGAAATAATAATAATAATAAAAAAGTCATCTTCCCTAACAACCCACCCCACCCATCCCACCCAGCCCCGTCACCTACCCCCTATCCCCCACCCCCAACCCTCCCAGCACCCCCCAGCCCATCACCCCTCACCCTTACACCCATCCCGTCACCCACACCCCCACTGCCACTGCCACTGTGTGTTGTGTGTGTGTGTATTTTTTTTTTAATGTGTGTGTATATATATATGTATATATGTATGTGTGTGTATATATATATATATATACATATATATATATATATATATATATATCTTTAATTTTTTTGGCCAAAGCAAAAGAGGAAATGGCAAAAGAGAGAAATGAAAAAAAATTAAGGGTATTTACGTCTTTTTTACAAAATCCGTTAAATATGACGAATTTTTTAACTGTAGGAGTGTTGTACACTTTTAAAAAATACAGAAAGTAGTTCAGGGGGTTTTTGAATTATAGGGAGTGTTGTGCACTTTTGCTAAAGTATAAGGGGGTCTGGTGCACTTCATCCATATATATATATATATATATATATATATATATGACCACCTCATCTAAAAATTTAACCGGTTAGAGAGGAGTTTATTATATTATTTATTATCGTTAACAATATGCATATATAAGTGCTAAAATATGTTCTTTTAGCCCCAACTAAATAAAAATTTTGGATCCATCCTTGCATATCTTAATCATTCCCGAAGAGGTTGTTCCATGCAAAAGTTAGCCAATTATGCTGATTTGCTTCACAAAAAATATGTTGGACACGAAAATGTGGATTCAGGCGAAGAATGTGATGACAATCTACTTTTTAAAAAATAAATTAATATATTTATGTATTTTTAATCGAAAAGGTTAACTATCCCCTATTAAAAGGAAATTGTAAAGTTGAAAAATTATGTATTGTAATCGTATCGAGAAAAAATATTAAACCCGGCCCTAATAATAATACCATTAATTCTGCCATCCGGCATGAATAATTCTCTAGAGTGTTTCTGCGATGAGACGTGCAAGAGTTTTAACGATTGTTTCAAGAAACCAACACTGCTAAAGGATCAATATTCGGCTGCCGACTAGTGAATAATACTATAACAAATGCTTAAAAGCAGGGCTGCGCAACCTCGCCGTTTCGCAAATAAAAGAAGATATATAAATGCCTTGGTTAGGTAAAAAAGCTTTGTATTGAATGAAATAATTTTTGTGCAAGCTAGTTGTAATAACTTATTCCATCAACCTCACCAAAAATTTTGCGTGATATTCAAGAACGGTTAACTACAACAACACGGATATCTTTTCTCGAATTTATACGTTAGACTCTGTATTACTGAAAATAATCTAAAAATACTTTATAATTTATAAGAACGTAGTAAAAAATTTACAACAATTAGTAAAAATACGGGATGTAATAAATTATATTTTTATAAATTTTAGAGGGTTACTGGTTTATCGCATTAGCATTGGATCTAACGTACAATAAAATAATTTTTTTTTTTTTTACACTTAATTACCTTTTCAAGAACAAGGCTTTAGTAAGTTTTGTGCCTTTTTCCTATTGCCATGAACAATTCATATATGTTCATATTCATAAAAGCAAAAGGGATAATTTCACGTACCATTAGTCCCTAATATTACCTTAGTTTTCAATTTCGTCTTTATTGATTTAATTTAGTTAATTGCATTACTCAGCTTGAAATTCCAGTGTCCCAAGAATCAAAAATATGTCTCGTCTAAAGATTTTCTTGCTTCCCTCGCTTATGTCTCATCGACATGACATGCATTTGATTCTTCTAACGTATAATTTCTGAAAGTTATACGTAAAAAATTATATGTTGGAAGTATTTTTTTCTTTTTTTTTGTCCGAATATGTTGGAAGTATATCAAATGCATCTGTTGATGCTTTAATTTTAGAATACTTCCAACATATAATTAAGGGTATAACGAAGACAACTATTACAAGACACCAACACAAGAAAGGTAATAAACCGATGAAACCGATGCGACAGATGTCATGAAGGTCTATTATTCTTCAACTTAAACAAAGTAGGGGTACATGGATACGATGAGAGAGAATCGTTTGAGATGGTTTGTACATGTCAGAAAGCGATTGGTGAAGACACTTATAAAAAAAGTGGGATGTTATGGAGGTTGTATCCCCTAGGGATCAAGGATCAAGGTAGAAGAAAAGTTTAAAATGAGTTGAATGGAGACAGGATTTTGCGTGCATAAAATTAGCAGAGGAGAAGGTCTCTACAAGATTAAGTGGCATCCTCAAATAATATATAACCAACGCAATCTCGTAGGATTAAGCTCAATTTGATTTGGTTTTTAAAAAAAAAAAAACGTAATTTTTTATTAGAAGTATCTTGTTCAAGATAATAATATTTTGGTTGAATTGATTGATGACAAATATCGCACAGAGAAGAACCAAATCTCCTATCAAATATGGATTTCTTGAAACTCCATGCCTTCTTTCTGATTTTTCAAGTTCTTGTAGTAACCTCGCTCCTGATCCACGCAACCCCAGCAAGCACATCAAAACTCTTTAGAGAATACATAGGAGCTGAGGGCAAAAACATTACATTTTCAAATGTACCTATCAATCCAAAAGTCGATTTTCACTTTATACTCTCTTTTGCAATTGACTACACAGATTCATCATCACGTGATCCACAACCCACAAATGGTGAATTCAATGTCTTTTGGGACTCAAAAAATCTCAACCCTTCTCAAGTCTCTTACATCAAGCAAAAAAAATCCAAATGTTAAGGTAGCTATGAGTCTAGATGGTGACACAGTTAGTGAAAAACAATATGTTTACTTCAATCCCACATCGATTACAAGTTGGGTTCGAAATGCAGTGATGTCAATCACAAGAATTGTGAAAGAGTATAATTTAGATGGTGTAGACATCGATTATGAACACTTCAAAGCAGATCCTGATACATTTGCTGAGTGTATAGGAAAGCTTTTTTTCTACCTTAAACAAAACAAGATTGTGTCGTTTACATCAATAGCACCATATGAAGATGAATCTGTGCAGCCACATTATTTCGCTCTGTGGAAAAAGTATGGACATCTTATAGATTATGTCAACTTTCAATTTTATGCCTATGAGAAAAATACAACTGTTTCACAGTTCATGGAGTATTTTGAAACTCAAAGGTCTAACTATGGAGGAGGCAAGATATTGGTGAGCTTTGGCACTGATGACAGTGGTGGATTGTCTCCTGAAAATGGATTTTATTATGCCTGCAGCATGCTAAAGAGTCAAGGAAATGCGCAAGTGTGACATCAATACCCACCTATATATCACCAAGATAGTCATAAATTTCTATCAGGATCGCATAGAAAGGATCAAGACGTACAATGTAAATATTTAGGATGAATTGTACCGGAGCCCTCTGTGATTTACCATAACTGCATAACACCCTTATGATAAAATAAAAATAAAAAAATAAAAAGGTGAAGTGCATTAGATCCCCTTGTACTTTAGCGAAAGTGCACAATACCCCCTTATAGTTTAAAAACTCCCTGAGTTAGTCCTTGTAATTTTTCAAAAGTGCACAACACCCCCTACCGTTAAAAAATCCGTTAAATTTAACGGAGAGTGTATTTCACAAGCATTAAGTGATATTTTTTTGATTTTTAACGAATTTATTCATAAATAATTATATAAATTGACCAAATTACCATTTTTTTTTTGGCCTAAACAAAAGAGAAAATGGCAAAAGAGAGAAATGAAAAAAAATGAGAGTGTTTACGTCTTTTTTACAAAATTCGTTAAATATGACGGATTTTATAACTGTAAGGGATGTTGTGCACTTTTCAAAAACATAAAGACTAGTTCAGAGGGTTTTTGAACTATAGGGGGTGTTATGCACTTTCGCTAAAGTATAAGAGAGTTTGGTGCACTTCACCCTTAATAAAAAAAAACCCACCTAATACATCAAAAGAAGAGTTTAAGGAATTCTGGTTAAACAGGGCGAATAATGACCTCGATGCACGGCTCCAAATCTTCTTTGACATGTAAGAACTCTTACTATCTTTCCAGCTATAAGAAAATTAGTGTCTTTAGAGTAAAGAAACTCAGGAGAAGAAGCTCAACGCGTAAAAAATGGACTAAGATTGTGTGTATACTTTCTGCATGTGTGACAAAAATGGTGATGGGATGCTTTCAGAGGAGGAGGTGAAAGAGGTTAGGGAAAAAAAGACCTTGTACTACTTCCTTAAACCTAATTGTTGTTTCTCTTCTATGAATCAAACTTGTGGATTTTGTTATGCAAAAAGGTTCTAATAATGAGTGCCTCAGCGAACAAGCTATCGAATTTTAAGCAACAGGCTGCCACTTATGCTTCTCTGATCATGGAAGAGCTTGATCCTGATCATTTAGGCTACATAGAGGTGATAGTTTGCGCGCAAAATTCGTGTTTTTTTTTTTTTTTCTCCCCTTATCTTTCTTCTATACAATTTTCTTGTTTTTCTACTTTAAATTAGATGTGGCAACTTGAAACTCTGCTGAGAGGAATGGTGAGCTCGGAGGAAAGTAAAAAGACTATGAAGAGATCACAAACACTTGCAAGAACCATGATCCCTAAAGTGTATAGGACACCAGTTAGCAAATTTATGAGCAATGCCTCAGAGAAAATACATGAGAATTGGAAAAGAATTTGGGTGCTGCTGCTATGGCTTTGCATCAATGTGATACTCTTTACTTGGAAGTTTCAACAATACAGAAGGAGAAGTGCATTCAGAGTCATGGGCTATTGTCTTCCTATTGCTAAAGGCGCGGCCGAGACTGTAAAGTTCAATATGGCTCTCATCCTGCTTCCTGTATGCAGAAGAACTCTGACCAAGCTGCGAGAAACAATCCTCGGCGCTGCCATACCTTTTGATGACAATATCAACTTCCACAAGATAATTGCTTTGGGGATTGCAATAGGAACATTTCTTCACGTAATATTTCATACAACTTGTAATTTTGTTAGATTAACGACTTGTCCTAATGATACATTTATGAGTATTTTTGGAAAAGCCTTCCATTACAAGCAGCCAACGTACATGAGTCTCCTACACACTTTTGTGGGGATGTCTGGCGTTTTGATGCTCATTCTGATGACTATCGCCTTCACATTGGCAACGCACTTGTTCAGAAGAAATGTCATCAAACTACCATGGCCATTCAACCACCTAGCAGGGTTTAACGCCTTCTGGTATGCGCATCATCTGCTAGTCGTTGTTTACATCCTCCTGGCTCTCCATGGATACTTCATATTCCTCACCGACAAGTGGTACAAAAAGACAGTGAGTTTAAGAATTTCCCAATCCTGAAATTTGCAGTTTTATGATATAGTTGCATTGTTGAACTCTGTTTGAATGATGGCTGTCAGTTTTCGTTCTCATTTCCTTATCTCATCTTCTTTTGATGTGTTATTTCAGCCTATCTTCCACAAATATTGATAGGCCTTAACCTGTTTAATTTCATTTTCTGCTCATTCTGAAACTTTTGCCAAAGCAGACATTTAAATAGCATCTCATCATGATCAAAATGACTATTAACAAACATTTAATTTCAATAGTTTTCTTCATTACTGTGTTCAAACCTCGTGTTAAGTTAAAGCCTAAGATAGTTTTCGCCCAGCTTCTCTGTTTAAGTATGAGATTGAAATGCCTGTTTAGTGATGGAAATGATTAATTTTGAACCTCAGGGATTTTACATATGTGTAACATGGCAATTGACTGAAAACTAATGCTCAGTTTATGCCTTTCACAACGCAGACGTGGATGTACATTGCAGTTCCAGTACTTGTATACGCCAGCGAAAGGATCTTGACTTTTTATGATCCCAGCTCCCATGTCGACGTTTTAAAGGTTGTTTATTTGAAGTATAATATTCTTAGATAATCCTTTCCCACATTTAACTGCAATTTTCTTTCTCTGTTTTCTTTTTTATGGCGATGCAGGCTGTAATATACACGGGGAATGTGTTGGCGCTGTACATAAGCAAACCTCCAGGATTCAAGTATAAAAGTGGAATGTATCTTTTTGTCAAGTGTCCTGATGTATCAAACTTTGAATGGTAGAGTAGCCGGGCAGATCTCGCTGTATTTCATTGTCAGTCCTCAATATCTGCATTGATTCATCGATTACTCTTGCAGGCATCCATTCTCCATCACTTCTGCACCAGATGATCACTACTTAAGCGTTCACATACGTACGTTGGGAGACTGGACCACAGAGCTTAGAAACAAATTTGCCAAGGTGACTGACTGATTTCTCATTCTATTGCATTGCCTGGACCAAATTCTGTGTCTTTTCGAAGAACTCTGGTCCAAATGAAACAATTTAGCCGATGAGCTCTACAATACTCTTTTCTTTTGGAATAATGATCCTTCTTGTACTCTATCCTATTCACCGGTATTGATCATTGATACTGGAAGAGTCGTTTTCTTGCTTTTGTGCCATATTTAAAACTAAAACAGTATGAAGAGGCCAAGTTCATGCTGCATTGGCAACTAGAAACCTCCCTTTTACTTGAAACATAATTCATTCAACTATGACTTAGTGCACAGTACAACGCGATCAATTCTAATAATTCCTCCCTTTCTTGACTCGGATTGTTGTTGTATTCATTGTTGTGTTTCGTTCTGCTTCTTCACTCTGATCCATACAAATACAGGCATGTGAGCCTCAACCTTCACAGCCAAGAAGGCAAGGTCTCGTAAGAATGGAAACTAAGGCATATTCGAACATTAACGAAGTTCAAGAGTTAGGGTGAGTAGTAATCCAGGTGATCATATAGCAACTGCTTCATATATCCTATCCATAACATTTCTGATAACTGATCTCTTCGCGCAGCTTTCCGAAGATCAGGATCAAAGGACCTTACGGCGCACCAGCACAGAATTACAAGAAATACGATATCCTTCTTCTCGTCGGCCTGGGAATAGGAGCAACACCATTCATCAGCATTATAAAGGACCTTCTGAATAATGAACCTGGATTGGTAAGAGTACTAAACAAGATTCATCTAATTTTCCAAGAATTTTAGAGGTCAAACACACACCGAATGTGTGAATTGGATAAAAATCACTGCAGAATTCGGAAAATGGCATGCGCACTGGGAACACAGGTCCTCACAGAGCATACTTTTACTGGGTGACTCGCGAACAAGGATCCTTCGATTGGTTCAAAGGCGTTATGGATGATATTGCAGAACATGACCATAATGTGAGTTCTGATTCTCGAAAGTGTAAAATACATCCATGTGTTTTCAAAATCCCCTCTGGGCTTTCCAAAACTAAAGTAAATATCCCCTCCAGAAATATATAATTGGGGGTGTAACCATTGTTTCAGAAACCACAAGTCGATTATGAGGGAGTTTTCGAGAAACCGCAGGGTTCTTTTTGCTATTCAGCCCAATTTTGGTTCTCTTCCTTTCCAGCAGAAGTATATATTAATCATCAACACTTTCTGAAAGCCTATTTTCTGCATATTTCAGAATATTATAGAAATGCACAACTACTTGACTAGTGTGTATGAAGAAGGAGACGCAAGATCTGCACTCATTGCCATGGTGCAGTCTCCGCAGCGCGCTAAGAATGGACTAGATGTCGTGTCACAGAGCCGGGTAATTTCCATTTACCCCTATGGCTCTGTTTTGTTTGCCATGAATTTTTTTTTTTGAAAAATATTTTTCTAATTTTCCGGTATTTGGTAACACCGTAAAATACATAAATATCAGACAGATTTTTCATTTCAGTGATTTTATATTTTCTTTCTAACATTTTAATCTAAACAGATAAGAACACACTTTGCAAGGCCTAACTAGAGAAAGGTGTTCGCTAATTTAGCCAGCACTCATCCATCTTCGCGGATAGGTAAGCATAGAGGCAGCTTCATGTCACTCTTCAGCTATTAATTGTAATTGTAGTACGATCGTATACTTAATTAGTTTGATATCTTCAACATGTCGTTTCATGTACAAGCAAGATTTTTGAGTTGTGTATGTCATAAATAAAATAATAGTGCCAAGACTTGTATCTCCAATGAGTCTTCTCGTATGCAAATGAGAATTTTCAACTATACAGTGATAAACGGGATGATAATAGGGAGACTTAAAACTCAGCACCATTCTAGTAATAGGGTCGTAATAGCATCCATATTACTAGGCTGCTTGTTTTAAAAACTTAAATTGTTAAAAAGTATATACTTAATTAATTTAACGTTTCTTTGTACCTGCTTCTTGATTGTAGCTGTCTTCTATTGTGGAAGTCCTACACTTACAAAGATGCTCAGAAATCTATGCCATGAACAAAGTTTAAATTCTACCACTCGTTTCAATTTTCACAAGGAAAATTTCTAGAATTTGTGGTTATGTATGTCGAAATTCGCTTGATTTTGATAGATTACATATTTATATATTTTACCCTTTTTTTTTTTTGGTCAGAAACCAAACTTCAATTTGCCTAGTAGTTTGAGAGTTGCAAAATAACTTTCAGTATGGTACATAGATATTTTGTTTCTGATGCTATAGGCTTCAGACTGCATCAGCTATTTTGGCTTGTATCATAATGTGTGAATAATAAATCACCATTAGAGCATCATTTATCTTTTGACGTTCAGTATTTAGTCACTACAAAAAAAACAGACATAATGACGGTTGCTAACCGTTGTTGTATAATCGATAAAATGATTTTGTGACGGGTCAGAAAAGCAATTTTTATCTACGGGTATGTCACAAATTTAAGGTTTGTCGCTATATCATTGCCAATAACTAGTGGACTATTAAAGTTTATCAGACATGTGTTGATTCCTCTATGAGATTAAGAAATAGAAGCAAATCAAGCCTTTGGAAGGATTTTGGAGTAATTTAGTGGTGAGTTAATTTTTTTAACTTGTGGGTAACAAAGGATTTGAATTGTAGTGGTGGAAGCTGTTGACAATCATAGATGATATTTAAAAAAAATTAAACAACACAACGGAATTAAATTATGTATTCGTTCATGGCTAATTTCGCAGATTAATGCACATGTATATATAATCATATTAATATACAAAGTTGGATTTTAGAATTACCTCGTTGTGCGAATCCGATATATGATTCTAATGAAAACGATTCAAGCTCCCCAATAGTGAAAAGTTTAAGAGTATCCACACGAAATTCGCGTAGGATTAATAGCGAAACCCCCACTAAAATCCTAAAGAGAAATCCCACCCTCTTTTCTCAAAGACGGATTTGTGCTAGTAAAATTTCTTTCAAAATATTCCTATGATGCCTGGTTCTTAGTGTATGCATTTATCATTCATGTGTATTTATGTGTGCAACTATTTGTTTAAATATCTACTTTTCCTATAAAATGCTATTAAATGTTTATTTACTCTCTATGTGCTAATATTTATTAAATTGCTTTTAAATATCAAAATTTTGAGTTTATTTACTTTAGTAAATAATAAATGAACATTCAAATTATTTTCATCATAGACTTTTTAGTAAAACTTGCATTTAAAAAGTTTTCTATCAAATTGAACCCGAACTAAAATTTTTATTATCTTATTTCTCAGATTTCTTATTTTTCTATTATTACTTAACTTATAATTAGCCTACGTTCATAAAAATTATATTTATTGCATATATGACGAGTGATTTGCAAAAATATCTTGATATTGTACGAATAGTAAAACTATGTATTATTTTGGGCTTAAAGAAGTTTTCTTGTATTTATTATAATACACCTAAACTCAAATCCATTTTAACCCACAACCCAAACTCAATATCCAACCCATCAACCCATAAAATCATCCTATATATATATATATATACTTAACAAAACACAAAAAATACTCATATAAGCCAAAAAAGACCAAAAATCAGCCAAAAAAGCCAATTACGGGAATAGTATTTTTCTTGCCAATTTTGGTCAATTTGATCTTCCAAGCTTTGCCAAGTCTTCTCCAAGTGGTTCCAAGCTTCTCCAAGCCCTATCCTAGCTTCCTTGCACGTTTTTGGTAAGGGAGTTGCATCATTTTCATGGTTTAAAGTTTATGCCAAGTTTTTGAATTTTCAGATTTTGCTATTATTGAGCTATAACATGCTTGTTTCTTGCTTTATATAGTATGTATACATGCTAAAAAACATCCATATGCAATATTATAGCTTGGTGTTGAGTTTTTAGCAAGGTGTCACTTGAGGAAGACGATGAATAGTAAAATTTATAGGGTTCTGAAAATTTGTGCAATTTAATTTGATTTAATGCTTCTAGTAGTTGCTAATTAGGTCCTTGAGCGTGGAAAAAATGTTAGTTGCGCTTGCCATGTACAAAATTTGAATAATTTGATCAAATTAGGCTACTTTAATAAGGGATTTCGGGGTTAACTCAAATCCGGACACGTTTCGATGTTATGGCTAGTCTTTATTAAGTATTGAACCCTTAGAAGTGCATTCGTTTCGCTTGTTTGAGTTCCGAAATTGTTATTTGTAGTGTAAACCCACAAAGAGGCATTTTTGGTATTTCCGTGTACTTGTGCTCTAGGTTATGATTTGGATGCTCTAAATGAGGTATTTAGGTATCCTTAGATTGGTATGATAGTTAGCTAGCTTAACTTGATCGTTGAATTCCGGTAGGAAGTTAATTAGCCTAGTTGAACAAAGGGGGAAATGAATGAATTAAGTATTTTGGTACTTGTATTGCCTTGTAGTTGCTTATAGTGTGTTTAAATGCATTTCTATAGTATATTTGAGCTATTGGTGAAATTTCGTGAAAGTATGTTATTGATCCCCTTTGTGCACCGATGGTTAATTTCATGTTTATAGCTTATAGTCTTGTGTTTCTTGCTTCTTATGCTAATCATATAATGTTATACTTTTGTGAGAGCAACCTATCTTGTTGTCCCTCATTTATATGCTTAACTTGTTACACTATTGTTGTTAGTTGATTCTTAATTGGTTGGATAAATGATTAATTGTACTTGTATGACAAGTTCATCTACTTGTAGAAGTTGTGAATTGAATCATATGGTTTCTAGGTAAAAATGGAGTAAATATGTTTATATTGCTTATTAATTGTATTGTATATGTGAAGCTATGATTATATAACTTATTGGTTAGATGTTATATAGTGTTTCTACTTATATGAATTATCATTGCTATGTATATGTCAGTTATTATACTATTGTCTTTGAGTAATACTTAGAACATTAAAGAATGTTGCACATGTGATCACTTGAGTTATCTGTTGTGTCAATAATGATTAGAATGCATGTTGAATAATGAAATATATTGTTAGTTATGTGAATTAAAGAGAATCAAATAGAGTTGGATAAATTAATGGCTTTATGAACTAACTTTAGTTGAGAATAAGGAATCACTTCTTATGCATATAGTTGATTGTATTAGGTAATGATAATTGAAGGGAATTAATGCTTTTGGAGAATCTTGAGGGAATCTTGGCTTAATTCGTATAGGTTTGACTTCCTAAAAGGTGAGGGATTGTCATCCTTTTGTGTATTTTGGTTCATTTTCTCTTTAATAAATTGTATGACTTAGGATAATTGTTTGAGTTATATTCTTTTTATATCTTAATTGCTTCTGAGGGCAACTTACTTTGTTGTCCCTCCTATGTGTTATTGACTTATATTATTGTTATATTGTCATTGGATTAAGTGCATTGTATAGTGGTTGCGCAACCATAGTGTCAGGGGCAGATGTATTGGATATCGGCTGGGCAGCAGCGGACTTGCCAGTGGATATTCGATCTCCGTGCTCTAGTCCCTCACTAGCCTGGTCCAGAGATTGCTAGGGGATGTTGGGTCGTAGGATTTTCGGGGTATATCCGGAGTACACCCACTGGAGTGATTGGGGTTTATGCTGGCACATCGATCAAGGTTCGTGGATCGAGGATCATGGTTCGTCATTGAAGCCCAAGAGAATTCTGGAATGTTGGGGTTAAAGTGAATCGTATCCTTTTAATGCGTGGTAACTTATTATTTAAATTTCTCGTAGATTGTTTAAATGTTTTACTTGTGTTAACTGTTGCATTGCACGTCCTATTAGACTATATCCCTCACTGAGCAATTGTGTTGCTCATACCTCGCTAAACATGTTTCAGGTGTTGCTGTTGGAGGAGTTGCCTTGATTGTTGTGTGCTATTGCTTGAGATTGGAGTGTTTGTCTGCTAAACTGTGGAAGGCTTTGTTCGTATTATATTATGTTCTATTTTGCCTATGGGTTGTATATATGTTTGGAGTTGTTGGAATTGTAATAGTTAGGTTGATATTTGGCTGGAATGGTAGTGGTCTGTAATAGTTTAACCTTACTTACTTTCTATGTTGCTTGCTTTTGTGTTAATGAAAGCTAGTAGTTGTTTGACTTTAGATTATAAGAAAGTCTCATTAATAATATAGAGTGGTATGATAAGCGGACAATAGATAAAGATTCAAAGATTGTTAACTGCATACTTGTCTGTGTTTAACATGTCTTGTTTTGCTTAAGGCTCGGATGACCTTAAAGCTGGGAAATGGTGGTGTCAGAGATGGAGAATGTTGTGGTTTGTATTTGTGGCTTTATTTTTCTACTTACAGGTATCCAGATAGTCCTATAAACAGAGAAAATTCTATCCGTTTTTCCTAAATTTTGTGATCGGGTTTGGTAATGGGTTGAGAATAACATGATTAATAGGAGTCTTGGTTCCGTGAGGGATTGGGGCGTTACAATTCCTATTTATAGGAATCACTTATTGACCTAGGGCCAACTGTGGGCTGGTCTAATCTTATTAGACCTAGACCTGTAGACTGATTGGATGAATAGTCCAATTATTACGTATCCAATAATTAAATTAATATCAAGATACTCTTAATAATTAATTTAATTATTTCTATTTGTTTATCAATTCGTCAGATATCTATTGTATGTAACCTCTCGGGTTTATAATTAATTGACAGCAAAATAATATTAATCCAATTAATATTTAATTAAAAATCTTCTAAATAATTTTTGCAAGTCGTGAGTGGCAACTAGCAGTATGTGACGACTACCCAATTAATAATAAAGTGGAATCGTATGAACCCTGTAATATATAATTTCCATACAATTGACTTTTTTTTTTCTAAACCATTGTGATTAAGTTAAAGTCATGGATAGAGATGTCGAACTCTCTTGCTTAATCATATGACCAAATCTAATTAATTAGTAATCATAAATGAATCGTGGAACGATTTTCACTATTCTACCACGGCCCAGGATTTTCGATTTTCTAATTAATAAATCGCATAGGATTCTCAATTGATGAATTCCATATCGCGTACATATATGTCTCTATGCAGGAATAAGTCATAACTGTTGAGTACATGATCCAATCCATGATTAAGACTAGATAATATTGCACTTTGCAAATTATGGCATTCCATACATAAGACTGTTGGGATTAGTATGCCCTAAAGCTTATTAGCACATAATATTTCAAATAAGTTGGACACATATTGTGATTGTTAGTACTAATGAAAGCATTAATTCCTATTCTATCTATATTTTCTTGTATAGAAGTCCTTAATCTAAGTGAGTGACTTAGGTTCATGGTGGCTGAGTATAGAAGGTCTAAGTCATAGTTACTTATTTCTAGATTGTGTTTATAACCGAATGATAGACCTGGGCATTTCATTAGGTTTAGGTTATAGTGAGATAATCTTCTGTGTAGGGTGACCTGTCTTGATCATTGGTAGGTTTTCAGACTAGTCTCACTTGTGTGTCTGTCAGACATTGAATGGGTCAAATTGGAATGCGTATGAGAGTTGTTAAATTTAGAGTCCAAATGCAACTAGGATTCCTATTTAGAAAAGAACTTTCTATTTTGGTAAAATAGAATTTTCTAATTAGAATTGTTGAGCACATTTTGGAATTTAGTTATAATTAATTTAGCAATTAGGCGTATGGAGGCCTTTGGACGCGTAGGATAGGCGTGTGGAGGTTGCGGATTAGCTTTGGACTGTGTTAAGTTAATTTGTATCGAATTATTTGCAGTTCAAGGTGCATAGGAGTGTTTCAAGAGTTTCATACTTGGAATATGAAATTAGTATCTCCTATTTCAATTTGGATTAACTACTTTGACGTTTCCACATCTATATAAAGGGCCACCTCTACCTTTCCCATACACACATACTTACACGTGAGGTGCAAGAAGAAGAAGAAAAAAAAAATCTCTCTTTCCTGAGGGTCACACGTTAGAAGCTAGAAAAGAAGTAAGAAGAATCTCACAATTTTTCATATTCTAGGCATGTAGATCATCTTATAACATGTTCAAGGTTGAATCTTTTATTTTTTCATTAAATTTATAAGCTAACGAATTCAGGTAACAAATTCTATTATTTGCTGAATTTTGATTTCTACATAATTATAGTACATGACATGCAAGTTATGTTTATGCAATTGTTCTTTTTAAAATTATGTGGTTTGATCCTAGATGGGCATACTATTATGTTTCTACTGTGTTATAATTTTTTTTTTAAAACCTAGATATATTTAGGTAGTATGCACCTTCAAAGACAACAATGATGTCTGAGATCTAATAAATAATTACATAATTACAACATATAACAAATTATTGACTATATCCATGTAATTTCTTATATGTTTGATTAAGTCCAGTCACTTGTTCTTAACATGCACTTATAGATTTATTAATGCAATATGAGACTCATTGCCCCCATTATTTGAAGAATTTTGTATAAGGACAAGATAAGGCATACGTCGGCATTGATATTCTTCTGTTTATAAACAGCAATATACAACAAAATCAACGAATGAAATTGCATAAAACTAGGAGACAAATCTGTAACAATATTACAACTCATATTCATATCATTGACCCTTAACTTTTGTCTTTATAACAGCCATGATTTACGGGATTGAGTTCTTGATCATGGTGCTTGATTTTGTCTTGAGAATAGCCATGATATGGGGAGTTGTTGGGATTATTTTCCTTAACACACCCCCTCAAGCTGGAGGGGTAATGAATATGTACTCCCAGCTTGGCTCGAAGGAATGTGAATGCATGTTTTGGCAACGGCTTGGTGAATATGTCAGCTGGCTGATTTGATGAAGAGATGTGTCGAGTAACAAGAGTACCCATTGCAACTTTCTCACCAAGAAAGTGGTAATCTAGCTCTATATATTTGGAGTGAGCATGAAACATTGGATTGATAGACATGTGAAGAGCACTAATATTGTCACAAAAAAGTTGAGGAAGTTGATCAAGAGTGATACCAATATCTTTGAGTAGGAAGTTTAGCCAAGTGATCTCGGCAGCGGTGGAAGCCATTGACCGATATTCAGTTTCAGCACTTGAACGAGCAATGGTAGGTTGCTTCTTAGAATACCAAGAGACACAATTTGCACCCAAGAAAGTGCAAAAACCAGTTGTACTTCTCCGTGTTATCAGACAACCGCCCTAATCTGCATCACCGAATCCATATAAAGAAATAGGGCTTTGAGCAAGATAACGCAAGCCAAAATTTGGAGTACCTTTCAAATACCTAAGGATTCGCTTCACTGCTTTCATATGAATTAAAGTGGGAACATTTAGAAATTGGCATACACGATTAACAACATGAATTATATCAGGCCGAGTGATAAGAATGCAAAATGTCATATTTCTCTCCATTAATGTTTAATCTTTTACACCTATTTGATGCCTAAATACACTCATTATTTTTATATTTTGATTTAGGATGTAAATAGAGGCGTTAAGTGCAAAACGAAGTTAAATCGCGCAATTCTGGACAGCTCCGATACTGTTACATTTTTTGGGCATAACTCTCTCATCCGAACTCCGATTGAGGCGATTCAAGATGTTCTGGAAAGCCAAGAAGAAGATATACAACTTTCATGTTTTGAGTTTTGAGAAATAAATGCTGAATCAAGGTCGAAATTGGACGTGAAGTTGCTACACCTGTGCTGTTTAATGTTCTAAAATGTTCTTTATCTAGAAGCTTCTAGTTGATGGTGGAGGATGTGGTGCACGAAAATTCCAGCTATTTTAGCTATCCTAATTGTGTTAGGACTTTTTCTAGTTGTTTTAGGCTTTCCTAGTTATATTAGGAGTTTACTTCACCTTTAATATTTTCTTATTCTATTTAGATTAGGATTCCATTATCTTATGGGATTTGGTAGGCTTCACAAACTATAAATAAGGGGAGAAATCATAAGATTTCGACTACCTCTTTTTCTCTCCCCTTTCCTCCTTCGAAATTTTTTTATGGCTCTGCGTGGCTAAACTTTTATTCTTGGTTAAAGGAAATTGAAGCCTCGAAATCAAGAAAACTGTGAGATCTAATTAGTTTTTACTATTTAATTTATACTTTAAGTATTGAATGTTCTTCTGTTTTATTTATATTATTCTTTCGTTTAATTGCTAGGGTGGCCAACTAGTTTATTATTCGTTATAATCTATTGCTAAGTTAGATATCAAATTCGTAATTGTTTGATCCCTCTAATTTGCGAAGCAACTAAGATTTAATAATTTGTTGCGTCAGAGATTATTAGATTTTAGGAAGAACGTTCAACTAAATTAAATGCAACCGCGTGTGCTTGTGTTGTTTAGCTTCATCGATCTCTCTAATTCTTAAGGCTGCTACTAGATTAAACCTTTAGCGCGTGTCTGAGGTTGTTTAGTGGTTAGGGTTAATTAGGTCGCGTGTATTCTAATTAACTACGACTAAGGAGAGATAGGAAAATAATTCCAACGGTGAATATTTAAAGTTTGAATTGAAATATACTTGCATCAATGATCAGCTACAAGATTCCGATGGTGGATGTTGACTTAGACCAAGGTTCGTCTTCTTGATTAAATTTGATATCTTTTTAATTTCAGTAATTTTTCTTAAGTTTTCTTTATATACGCAAACCCTCCTCCCCCTCCCTCCCCCCCCCCCCTCCCCAAATCTTGTTTACGTAACATAAAATTAGGTTAGGTACTCTCTGTGGGAACGATCCTTACTCACACTACTACATATATTTTTTGGAGTACAGGTTTTATTTTTGGTTGCCTGCGACAGCACACCACCGAGTGAATGTCAAATATTGCAAAGCACCAATGATACTTCGATATGCAGTAGGATTAATAATGTCTGTATCAGAAGCAAATGGTTTTTCCTTTAGAGCCATTGGTGTAGCCATGGAGGAACTTTCAAGCATTTGTGTGTGTATAAGAAGATCTTGAATATATTTTGTTTGGGATAGATGCACTCCCCCAAGAAATGGTTTAATTTCTACACCAAGAAAGAATCGCAGCGAGCCGAGATCCTTAATTGCAAATTCAGTGCCAAGTCGAGTGATCAAACTTGAAATAAATGAATCATTGTTACCGCTTATAAGAATATCATCAACATAAATAAGAATAATTGTAGTTATTTTGTTGGTACGGTAGATGAAAAGTGAAGAGTCCGCCTTGCTGCAATAAAACCGAAGATGAAGAAGAAATTGTGAGAGGCGATCAAACCAGGCACGTGGAGCTTGATTAAGACCATATAGTGACCGTTTGAGCAAGCACATATGATTAGGAAAATTGAGGTCGATAAATCCTGGCGGTTGCTCCATGTAAACAGTTTCTTTAAGATGACCATGCAAGAAGGCATTCTTGATATCTAATTGACGCATATTCCACTTGAGTGAGGTTGAAATAGCTATAACAAGTCAAATGGTAGTGGGTTTGACTACAAGGTTGAAAGTTTCATCATAATCGAGGCCGGAGACTTGAGTGAAACCTCTTGCAACTAAACGAGCCTTAAAACGATCAATGGATCCATCATCTTTATACCTAATACGATATACCGACTTTGAACCAACCACATTTGCATTTGGAAGACAAGGAACGAGAGTCCATGTGTTATTGTCGTGAAGAGCTTGAAGTTCATCTTGCATGGCCGTCACCCATTGAGAATTATTTAGTGTTGTTTTTAGAGTCTTGGGTTCAATTGGAGATACTATTGTGGCAAGAGCATAATCCTTCAAATATGATGATGGTCGTCGAGTTCTTGAAGGCCTTTCATTTGAGATTGTGGAGTTGTTTTGTGAAGTATCAAGGATAGATGAAGAAATATGTTGATGCTCCGAAAATTGAAACCCACAGTCAAGTGCTCTATCATTTGAATTTTGTGAGATATTTTTAGTAGCAGGCTACACTTGTGGATGAGTAATTTCAGTAGCCATTTCTTCAGGATTTGAGGTAGTTAAATCAACAAGTGAACTTATATCTTGCTCTAGCATTGACTCAACAACATGTGGAAGAAAACCTGCACTACAAGTTTGATCACAAAACTTAAATGGGTTAGAAAGTGCAAAGTTTTCCATATATGATTTTGTCAATATTGCTTGATTTGGAAGAGCATTAGGCATTGGGAAAGCTTCATGTTTTGAGTTACTGAACTCATCAAAGTCAGGAAATTCAGATAAAGTCAATTTAGAATTTTTAACAGTATTCGGAGAAGTTGTAGAATCCTTGTAAGGAAAGAATTCTTCATCAAAGACAACGTGTCTAGATATATATACTCTTCTTGTCATTGGTTCTAAGCAACGATAACCTTTGTGCATAGGGCTGTAACCAATGAAGACACATGGATATGTCTTTTTTGCAAACTTATTTCCGCCTTGATATTTCAAAGAAGGAAAACACCTACATCCAAGAACCCGTAAGCCTCTATAATCCGGTTGTCGCTTGTAAAGTTTCTGATAAGGAGTATCATTATGTCACTACAAGAAAAACAGGCTGAGGCAACGACCACAATCCGTAGCCTACCAGTAGCCAAATTGGGACGGGCGACTGTTAGGCGACGGAATTCCGTCTATAGTAAAAAGCCCCGTCGCCAAATTGATATTCTGTAGCCCATCCATAGCCAATTCCGAAAATTAATTTGTATTTATTTTTTTATAACTTCCGTAGCAAAATAGCCGTAGCCCATCCGTAACTAACTAAAATTGTGACTTTTTTTATTAATTATTAACGTCCATAGCAAATCCGTAACCGTTTCGGTCGTAGCCCATGGCTACGAATTAATATCCGTAGAATTTCGGTAGCCACCGATTCGGTATCCAATCCGTAGCCAACTAAAATTTTTATTTTTTATTTATTAATTATTAACGTCCGTAACAAAGCCGTAGTCGTAAATCAGTCGTCGCCCACAGCTACGGATTGATATGATAGTCAATCCATAGCCAATTGTCACCAAATATCCATAGTTAATCTGTAGCCGTTTGGCGACACATTTCCGTAGTTAATCCGTAGCCTTTTGGGTAGCCAATTAATTATTTAATTTTTAAAAATAAAATAAAATATAAAATATAAAAATTTGTATTTACAAAAAATTAAAATTAAATATACAAAAATTAAAACAATTAATATTTACAAAAAATTAAAATTAAATAAAGAAATTATATTTATAGTAAATTTACAAAAGAAATATAAAATACTGTACAAAACTGATGTTTTAAATTTACAAAAAAAAACTTAAATGATCTACTGATTGGTGATCTCGCTCACTTTGTAAGTGGTTGTCCTTCAGCCGAGTTCAGTCGAGTTCGTAGATGCGTCCGTTTTTTGATTCACTTGTAGACTCATTCGTCACATCTTCTCTTTGTCATTAGCCATGTCAAACCATTATTGGGTTGAAAACCAAGTTGAGAAATTTCCAATCCATGTTTTCTAAGACTGACATGAATTGCACGCTTTGGGAGCATTCTCAGGATGCACAAAAATTGTTGTCTTGCATCATCTTTCGTCAAATTTTCCTACACAACAAACAAAATATATTAAGGAAAGGTTTAGAATACACTGATTTAGATGTTAACAATTTTTAGGGATTTGTTATAGACCTTTAAAAAAATCAGAAGCTTTTGGTTGATCTTCTAATATTCACAACCAGAAAAGATATTGATTAAAGTAAATTATGAAAATAATAATTTCTTAGTTTTTTTTTTTTTTTTTGATCCGTAAAATCTTAGATTTAGTAAAGATCCTTTTGTATACTCTATAATTTCTCTCAAGTATTTTCATATGTTTTCTCCATTTTCAATTGATATGCATTTATACAGATACATGAACATGAATGAGGAGCTTAAAAATTATACATTCTTTGATTGGAACATTCAACAAATTACACTTTACGTAGACACGGAAAAAGATCTAACTACTGATTTCAAATAATTGTGATGCCACCAAGTCTCTTAGAATAGGGTAGAGTAGTCGAATAACGACTTCTTATGATCAAAAAGGTCTCAAGTTTAAATTATGCTCTCTTATCACACATATACACACAACAGAGCAAATTATTAAAAGTGGATAAAAAATTAAACCACGCCAAACGGGGTATAAAGCAATCAAACGACTTTATAAATTCTAACCATGGACTACGTGTCTAAAGTAAATTGCCACCACCAGCTTATAAGTCAGCATGATGGTTGTCAAATAAGCTTTATGTGTCTAAAGTTTCTTCTGCCTAAAATGACAGTTGTAGAAATGAAGTTTATCTTGCAACTAATCTACAAAGAAATGAGATTAGTAAAATTAAAGTATAATATGAAACCCCCCAACTTAATTCTCAAGAATTCTACATTCTCATGCCAGTCAGATCAAAAGAAAGTAACCTTCCCAAATCTTCGCAGAACAATCCTCACTGTGACCAACCATCTTCATTAGAACTTCACCACTAACTACCCACAGCCTAATGAAACTGCATTATGTAAGAAAAATAAAAGTCAAGATATGAAATGCATAACAAGCTACTCCAAATTTATTTACAGTTTTATTAAGAAACAAGAACTATTACAACAAGTAAATCACGTCTTTTTTTATTAATTTTAACTTTTACATAGACCACCAGCGACAAAATTTAAGATATCAATTGAATAAACACAGTAGTCTGCAAGAACGGGTTACAAATCAAACTAAACCAATAGAATGAAAGATATAATGATTAATAAAAAAGTTATCATGCTAAATAATTTAAGTTACTAGTTCTTGTATATTAACATAGCGAACCTGAATCGAAAAATAACAATGTAGCATAATACTTAAATTTATAGAAGTAACTGAGTATATACCTACAATTCTAAAAATATTCAGCTATAACAAAAAAAAAAAATGCATCTATTTTTTAATTTAATAGAAGTATAGTAATTAGCCCGTTTCTTTTGAGCCTTCTTGTTGTCTAACCCACCATAATATTCATCTGAATTTGGATAATATTTGTATGTAGGAGGGAATTTTATTGCTCCTTCTTGCCAACCTTCAAATACTTGACCATCCATGAGTTCCATCCTTAGCTTTATTCAAGAATAGTTAGACTAACACTATAATTATAAACAAAAATTGAATATTGAATTGTAGTTGAGAAAGCTTGTTTTTGTGGCTACCTGATCATTTTTCAACAATGTCTTCCATTCTCCTCTATCCACCAATAATCGTGTTGCTGACTCTGGTAAGCATTTCACAATAACCATTACGACTACACCAAATGGTCAGTTACAACTTAGTCCCAAGTATCTTAGAAATTAGTATTCTACACTATATAGTCTATTTTGACACCTGGTGCTCCATATATACTTAGTCCCAAGTATCTTAGAAATTAGTATGCTACACTACATAGTCTATTTTGACACCTGGCGCTCCATATATTTTGACAATAACATAGTATCATTTTTTTCATTTACAACTGTTGTTTAAGATAGTTGAGGAAAACTATCTTTAGAGATGGTCAATCTAAAAGGCGGATATGCTTTGAGCAACTTGGAGAACATCAATCTAAAAGTAAGGTTAAAAGCTACACACAGCTACTCAAATATTTTGAGCTATCCATAACATTTGAACAAAAACATCAATTGAAGATCTGCTTAAACATATGACAAAAAAAAAAAGATCTGCTTAAACATGTATTCAAGAACCCATTAGCTGCTAAAGAATCCATTTTTCTTTGTACTTACTACAACAAACCAATGCAATACAAAACCTCAAATCCTCAAATCTCAAACAACAATTTTTCCATAAAAAAAGCACATTTTTTTCCGCATGAGGCACGTCTAAACTTCATGCTTATATCAACCTGAAGCTTCGTGTTGCCGTCATAAAATGATAAGAGCCCGAAATCTACACACAGCTTAAATCATGTAAAAGGAAGTATGAAGTAAGAAACTGAAATCCATTACCAGAAGAATGTGTAGTCGGGCTGGAAATAAAAAATGAGGAAAAGGCAGATTAAAAAAAAGAACATTGCCTTCATTGTGGCATAGAACCAGAAGAGGCTTATGTCTAGGAGGAAAAAAGACAGAGATATGTTACATTTTAACTTAATCCATCCACTACCAAAATCAAACTCCAGATATTATTAAAATTCTTCCATAGCTTAAATTTTATTCTTAGAATCTCTACATAAACTAGAATTTGACCATCAACTACATGTAGAAACACTAATCAATATTCAATATTATAAGGTAAAAGGTAAGTTATGATTCATTCAACCTATACTAACACATCAATGATTGTAAAAGCTAAATTCAATACAGTCTGAGAATTATTTCATGATAATAGAAAATGAAAAAAGATGCCAAAGAGGGGAAATATGCTCACCTTTCTGCAAGGATTGCAGAGCCTTCTTCAAATAGTTCTTCCACACAGATTGCATTTAGAAGATTAAATTCAAATTTCTCAATGCTAAAGTCTTTTCCTTCCAAGCGTAGAAAATGTATTTACCTCACTGCCTCCATATATAAACATTGAGTCTTCCTACTTCACCCCCACTAGCAGGACAACATTAAATTCAAAGATTATATATACCTCACTGCCTCGAAAATGAAATGCCTCCAACAGGACAACAAGAATTCAAAGATTCTTAAAACCCAAATTACATTTTCTTAAAATTCTGACAATTTTTCCCAAAACGGGGAGCTATTTGCACTTAATTAAAAACTAAAAATTCACTACGAAACCAAATAATTATCAAAATTAAATTCTTGATAATGTTTCCTCAAATTGGGAGCTATTTGAACCTTTTACTTCAATTAACACAAAATCTAATTCACATATACGATTTATCTCACACAAATTTCAAAATGCACTTAATTAAAACTAATAATATAAATAAATATTAGATTAGGAAAAAAAACTTTCGAACAAATTGACATGAAATTGAGATGCTTCTTGGACTTACTCAATGATGTATTTATGGACTAGGGTTTCATAAGAGGACTGAAGCTCAACAAAATAGGAGAAGAGGTCGGCAGCGAGAGCCGTCTCAGGCGAGACCAATATATCTTTAACTTGTTTCAAAGATGAAAACTTCACAGCTTGATTCTCCGTGGTTGTTCGAACCATTTGAACTGGTTCACCCCTATCTCTATGTGTGTGTATATACACACAACAAACATATGTAAAAATATACATATATATGATCTAGGTTTCGGAAAATGAAAGAGGGAACATACATTTTTTAGCTTGGAAGAGATTTAAAAGTCATGGCTTGACCATATCTAAACAAAAAAGAAAGCCCAAAAAGTAAAAATTGGAAAGATGGGAGCAAAGAAGCATTTCGATCGAAGATCTGGTCATCTTCATCGCTGCTAAGATTGTACAGAGAGAAAAAAAAAAAAAAAAGGAAGAATTTTTAGAGGAAAGAGATGAGTTTCAGAGGAAAGAGCAAATTTAGAACAGATCTAGAGATTTTAGAAAAAAAAAGGCGTTGAATGCTTTGAATAAGGTCTTTTAAGACCCAAAAGAATTATAAAAAAGCCCCTACCGGACGAGGGCGCCGGCCGGCCGTTGCCCTCTTCCGGCGGGGACACAGAGTTGAGCAAACTCTCTGTCCCAGCCGGAAGGGTCACCGGCCGGCCGGCGTCCTCTTCCGGCAGAAACTTTTTTAATTATTCTATATTTAAATTTATATTTATATAAAATGATAATAATAATAATAATAATAATAATGAATTTAAAATTTTAAGAAAATAATATTTATATAAAATGATAATAATTGGCTACTGCTGGGTTACGGAAGAGTCGAATTCCGTAGCCCATCTGTAGCTAGGGATTACGGATAGGCTACGGACAACTAATAATATATATTCTAACTTGTTAATAGGTAAGAACAATGTATTAAAACGTATTAATATCTTCATATTTTTCTTATTTATTAAGTTTAGACACAATATGACAGTTTTTCGACTCATAAATTGAAACGTTTATTAACATTAACGCAATGTTAAGTGAGAACTTGATAAGTTTAATTTAAACGGCTATTGATTTCCTATGAGATTTCTCTATAAAAGTACGCACGTTAATGAAATACGAATCAAATTTATTTTTATTTGAAAAATTTACAACTCAAGTGAAGTTTACTACGTTGTAGGTGCAGTCAAAATTTCATAATTCAAATTAAAAATGATAAACTTCGATTTTTTGTTGAACTCCGTAGCCTAATAGTAGTCAATTGGCTACTGTTGGGTTACGGAAGAGTTGAAGTCCATAGCTTAGCAGTAGCCAATTGGCTACTGCTGGACTACGAAAGAGTCGAATTCCGTAGTCCATCCGTAGCTAAGGACTACGGATGGACTACAGACTACTAATAATATGTATTCTAACTTGTTAATAGGTAAGAACAATGTATTAAAACGTATTAATATCTTCATATTTTTCTTATTTATTAAGTTTAGACACAATGTGACTGTTTTTCAACTCCTATATTGAATGTTTATTAACATTAACGCAATGTTAAGTGAGAACATGATAAGTTCAATTTAAACGGCAATTGATTTCTTATGAGATTTCTCTATAAAAGTACGTGCGTTAATGAAATACGGACCAAGTTTATTTTTATTTGAAAAATTTACAACTCAAGTGAAGTTTACTATATTGTAGGTGTAATCAAAATTCCATAATTCAAATTAAAAACGATAAATCTTAATTTTTTGTTGAAGTCCGTAGCCTATTGGCTACTGCTAGGTTACGGAAGAGTCGAATTTCGTAGCCCATCCGTAGCTAGGGACTACGGATGGGCTACGGACAACTAATAATATATATTCTAACTTGTTAATAGGTAGGAACAACTTATTAAAACGTGTTAATATCTTCATATTTTTCTTATTTATGAAGTTTAGACACAATGTGACAATTTTTTGACTCCTAGATTGAACGTTTATTAACATTAACGTAATGTTAAATGAGAACATGATAAGTTCAATTTAAACGGCAATTGATTTCTTATGAGATTTCTCTATAAAAGTACGCACGTTAATGAAATACAGACCAAATTTATTTTTATTTGAAAAATTTACAACTCAAGTGAAGTTTACTACGTTATAGGTGCAATTAAAATTCTATAATTCAAATTAAAAATGATAAACCTCGATTTTTTATTGAAGTCCGTAGTCTAGCAGTAGTCAATTGACTACGGCTGGGCTATGAAAGAGTTGAAGTCAGTAGCCTAGCAGTAGCCAATTGGCTGCTGCTGGGCTACGGAGGAGTCAAATTCCGTAGCCCATCCGTAGCTAGGGACTACGGATGGGTTACGGACAACTAATAATATGTATTCTAATTTGTTAATAGGTAGGAACAACGTATTAAAACATGTTAATATCTTCATATTTTTCTTATTTATGAAGTTTAGACATAATGTGACAGTTTTTCGGCTCCTCGATTGAACGTTTATTAATATTAACGCAATGTTAAGTGAGAACATGATAAGTTCAATTTAAACGACTATTGATTTCCTATTAGATTTCTTTATAAAAATACGCACGTTATTGAAATATGGACCAAGTTTATTTTTATTTGAAAAATATACAACTTAAGTGAAGTTTACTACGTTGTAGGTACAATCAAAATTACATAATTTAAATTAAAAATGATAAACTTCAATTTTTTGTTGAAGTCCGTAGTCTAGCAGTAACCAATTGGCTAAGGTTGGGCTATGGAAGAGTTGAAGTTCGTAGCCTAGCAGTAGCCAATTGGCTACTGCTGGACTACGAAATTTGTTATTTTTTTTCTTATTTAATTAAAATATCCGTATTTATTTTTTTAAAACATTTTTTGAATAATATATATACTACCGTAGTCAATCCGTAGCTATTGGCCACTACATGGCTACAGACTTTTTTATGAATTTTTTTGACGAATTAATTAAAAAATATGTGGTTAATGCGTAGCAAATATGCCACGGCTAGGCTACGAAATATTATTTTTTATTAATTAAAATTATTCTCCATAGTCAATCCGTGGCTATTTGGCCACTGCATGGCTACGAAATTTTTTATGAATTTTTTTGTCAAATTAATTAAATAATCTGTAGCTAGTCCGTAGCAAATTGGCCACGGCTAGGCTACAAAATATTATTTATTATTTTTTTTATTAATTAAAATTATTTTTCGTAGCTAATCCGTAGCAAAGTTTTGTTGCCATGTCAACAAGGCCTAAGTTGGCTACTGCTAGGCTACGGAATTTGTTGCCCGTAGCAAATCCATAGCCTGGCAGTAGCCAATTTACTACGGAAAAAATCTGTCGTCCAAGTCCGTTGCCCGTGTGCTGTTTTCTTGTAGTGTGTAGCACTGATGATGGCAGACGATTAATGAGATATACTACAGAGAGAAAAGCATCAACCCAAAGTGTTAAATGTTTGCATTAAATATCATAGTTAAGCCAGTCTCAACAATGTGCCGATGCTTGCGTTTGGCGACTCCATTTTGCTCGAGAGTTCCTGGGCAAGAGATTTGCATCTCAATTCCACTATTTTTAGATGATTAAGAAAATCATGTGAATTGAACTCACCATCGCCGTCACACTGGAAAATCTTAATTCGATGATCAAATTTATTGTCTACCAACTTTTGAAATTTTTTGAAAGTATCAAAGAATTCTGATTTTCTTCGTAATGGGTATAGCCAAGTGAATCTTGAATAATCATCAACAAATATTGCATAAAATCTAAATATTTGGTTTAAAGCCAAATGGGCAGGTCCCCATAAATCACAATGAATTTTCTCAAGAGGAAGATTTGAAATTTTATTTGAAGATTGAAAAGGCAACTTACAACTTTTTCCCATTTGACAACTAATACATACTGAAGGTTTAGTAACCCAATGAGAAACATCAATCGCTTGTTTTTCCTTTAACAAAGATAAAATCTTTGAGTTTGGATGCCCAAGTCGTTGATGCCACAAGAGTGAAGATGATCCACATTTCTTTATTGCACTAAGGGCCTCTTGAGAGACATGGTCTAAAGTTTAAAGTTGACCCTTTTTATGCCCCCTTGCTATCGTCCTCTGGTTACGATCCTTAACAACAAAGTCAAAAGCAGTGAATTCAAAAGTACACAAATTATCTGATGTAAGTTTTCCGACTGATAATAGATTCTTTTTCAAATCTGGCACCACTAGCACATCTTTTAAATTCAAATGCCCATTTGTGTATTAATATTAATTTCACCAGTATGAGATATAGGTAAACTATTTCCATTTCCCACATAAATCACATCATTCCCGTTATATGGTTTTATGCATGAGAGTTTACCTGTATTATTAGTCATGTGTGAAGTAGCTCCCGAATCCACATAAAAAGGATAAGTCATTTGAGTCATTAATAGTAAGAGCAACGAGAGCTTGAGGAAACTCCTCAGATTGATAAGAGTAATCAAACCTGTTCCAACAATCAAGTGCAAGATGATTTTCTCGGCCACATATTTGGCAAGAGATTTTACTGTTATTTTTAGAACCATTTGAAGATGAACGTGATTGTTGTGCAAGAGGAGTTGTGTCCTTCAAATGATCATTGTTGTTGCCTTGACAAACATTGCGGTTTTGGTGATTTGGAGAGTTGTTATGTGGATTGGTCATTAACATATTTTTCAAATGACCTTCCTTCTCTATTGTGATTGGAAGAAGTTGCTTCTTCCAATGAGGTCCATACTTGATATGCTGTTTCTGAACCAAAAACAAAACTCATGACGTCTTCTTTCATAGTCCTAAGTAACCAAGATATGAGAAGACCATCATTAGTTGTCCATGGCTTGTACATAGGATTGAGACTTTTGCTGCCTTTGTCATCCTCTATTTCTTTTGTGGGTTTAAAATCAGTGCTAAGATGATGATAAAGACCTAAACTTCAGACTAGAGGTATGATCTGAGAGCACCACAACAGAAAATTGGTTGTGCTTAGCTTGATAGAAATCAAACTAGAGCATTAATGGAAAGCTTAAATTGTAAGTTGAGGTTCTTTGGTAGAAGCAGAAGAGTTTGACATGGTATTGAGGCTTGCAGATAATGGCTCTGATACCATGAAGAATTTTGTATAAGGACAAGAGAAGACATATGTCGGCATTGATATTCTTTTGTTTATATACAACAATATACAACAAAATCAACGAAAGAAAATTGCATAAAACTAGGAGACAAATCTGTAACAATATTACAACTCATATTCATATCATTGACCCTTAACCTTTGTCTTCATAACAACCATGATTTACGGGATTGAGTTCTTGATAATGGTGCTTGATTTTGTCTTGAGAATAGCCATGATATGGGGAGTTGTTGGGATTATTTTCCTTAACATTACTAGAATCTCATATTAATTTATCCTATATATGATCAGGGACGTATTTTACAACAATTATAAATCTTGTCACTGTTATTCTTAATGACTTAAGAATAAGATTTATAAGATAATTTTAAGGACTTTATTTAAATATTAATTAACAGATTAACTAATCATTAAATAAATTATCCACAAAAGAATAATAATGGAAAATATCATGTCTTAAAATAATAATAAATAGGCTTTTAGGACATATACTTTAACAATCCCCCATTTACACTAAAGTCAATCGATATGATATCTCATACTCATTTTCTCAAGATAGCGATCTAATAAATTGGCTTTTAAAAAATATAACAGAGAATAAATTCCTTTCATTATAATGATCGTGGAGATAATTATTAGTGTAAAACCAAAATATAAATCTTTGTCTAGAAATAAAAAGCTCTTGGCAGTATGATATGATATTTGCCAAAAATTAAGAGAATCAAATGACCAATTAATATTACTACTAAACCAATGAAATGACCACATTTAAATTAAAATAGAATATTTCGGTAAAGAATAGATTCATCGTTACAATTTATTTGTCATACACATTAAGAATAATCACATGCATGTAAATCGCTAGGAGAAAAACTCTACAAGTTGACAAAAATTGTCACATAACTTAAGCTCGAACCTACTTAACAATGGATATATATATTTTTTCAAACATGATATATTTATGACTTCTTTCTAATAGGGTAAATAGCACTCTACCTCAAAGTGGTTTAGCATAAGTGCATGTTACTATCTTGTGCTTTCAGAATAAGCTTATAATCCCCTATGATTTTTAAAATTGGAGCACATTACCCATCTCTGTTATTTTGTTGTGAATTTTAACGGGACGTGTGACACGCTCCATAAATGTATCTATACTTTGTTTTTTTTATTTGCTCATTTCTCTATTGACTAAAATACCCTTCAACAATTATCTTCAACAAAATGTGGAAATTGTTGAAAATATCTTCATTTTCTGTCCATGGGTCCAAAGATTTTGGTTTGCTTCACCCCTGCAGTATTATGTTCCTTCTTTTGGCTCTCGATTTGGCATTCGCTAGAATTGCTGCACGCTACTGGCAGATTTGAAAATAGAGAAATGGAGCTAGTATCGAAGGAAAAATTGTCGATATGGATAGAGCTATTGTTTAGGTTCATTGTTTGATGGATGATCTTTTATTTGCATTGTTGATTTGAAACCTCTTCATAGCACCGTCCAAACTCTAAGAGTAGAAAATGGAGTGGCAACCTATTGGACACCACTGCCTGAGAATCATCTTAAGTTTAATGTCGATGCCTTATTCATTAAAGGAAGAAGATCTGTTATCGCATTTCTTTGCAGGAACTGGAAGGGAGAGCTACGCTATGCGTAAGCGGATCAGATCTACTACAAATCAACTTATGAAGCGGAAGCGCTTGCAATCAAAATGGTGTGTCTTTTCGCAAAATAGATTGATTCCCCTTGCATCACCATTGAAAATGACATTGAAGCAATGCTCAAAGCAATCGATTCTCCATACTATACCACAAACTGGCAAACACGATGCATTATGGAGGATATTCAAAAGATTGTGGCTGATAACCCTAAACTTAAGGTTAAAAGCATAAGGAGAACCGCAAACAAAGCTTGTGACTGGATTGTCAAATGTAAAAGTAAAAACTCCTTGCCTATAGACTGGGTCTCAAATATCCTAAACCTGTTAATCAATCTCCTTGTATTGGATTTCTACCCAACTGGAGTTGGGTAATGGTTGTGCTTTCCTGAAGTAATAAATTATCCTTTGTCCACAAAAAAAAAAAACACACACACACATATGAACTTAAGCAACGCAATAGGACCATTAGGACCATTGATCATCTTCATTAGTAGCAAAATCAATCTTGTTATTGCATCTCCACTTAGTTTCCAGTTTATCATCGAGGTGGTCTATTTTTTTAATTTTTGAGTGAGCTTTGTTTTTATTATCCAAGTTGTTCATTTTCCATTTTAGTTTGTGATGAACATTATGTACTAAAAAGCAAAAAAAATAGTCTTTTCCATTTTGTAGCCAAAAATGGGACTCTTATAGAAACATACAAACACACAGTCAAACACTCAAAGACATACAAGCACACAAATACACACCTAAAATTGTCGATTGATGTGTTCAATCGTGTTGAATTTAATAAAAAATACGATAAATCCCTCTCTAATAGCTTAAGTTGTTAAAAAAGGTGATAACTTAAAATGGCATCAGAACTTAGGAACCAAAAAGTCCTGAATTCAAAACTTATCGTCACCCATTTAAAACATTATAATTGTCCAAGTGCAAGTCTGAAAAACCAACTATATCTGCACTTGCATAGGCGTGTTGAAAATAATAAATAATATGACAAATCGCTCTCTAATAGCTTAAATTATTAGATGAGGTGGTAACTTAACAAATCTAACTTGCCGAAGCCTTATGAGTGTAGTCGTGGTGGTCACGTAGCTCGAGAAAGCCAAAAAGTCACCAAAAAAAGATTGTAAAATTACGCATCAGGGTCTTGCCGTTCGCCATCATCAGAGACTCCACATCACTGGTTGAGCATACCAATAGACTCGCCAGCTTGTGGAGAGTCGATTGGTGGTAGTGCCGTCACCAATGGTGGGCTGTGGTAGCCGAATGTGTGTTAAGAATGTGGCGGGATAGGGCAATCAAAGTTGACGGAGATTTTCGTCATTAGCCGGTAAGTATGTTGTGATAATATTTGCTTTCCCATAATTATATCGTTAGTTGCTAGCGGGTCGCTTGGGTTTGGATTGATGGGTTGGATTTTTTTTTTTTTTTTTTTTTGCTAGGATGGATTTTTTCTTTCTTTTTTTTTGATTTATGAAGTGATTTTTTTGTCAAATGATGTAGCCATTAACTTAAGCAAATGCAGTTATGGGTTGGGGCACGTTAGCTTTAATTTTAAAACCATAG
The DNA here is from genome assembly GCA_037974665.1 of Ehretia macrophylla. Classification (NCBI taxonomy): domain Eukaryota; kingdom Viridiplantae; phylum Streptophyta; class Magnoliopsida; order Boraginales; family Ehretiaceae; genus Ehretia; species Ehretia macrophylla. Next base: position 1,113,024 of record CM075782.1, read on the forward strand.
AGAGTTATAAGCTTATTTCGAAAGTACAAGGAGCTAGCGTGCATTTATACTAAACCACAAAGGGATGGGAGATGCTATTTACCTTTTCTTAATAATGTATTATATTGAATTTTACATATCCATGGTATCAGGTCCACTCTGATTTTTGTCAATTGTTGTACACTTATCCTTTACTAAAGTAGTTTTATTTTTTTACAGTTTGTGTGGCAAAGGGTAAAAAAATGATATGTTATGACATTGGTCCTTTTCTCTTTACTTTTCATTTTTGGAAAGTCAGACAGAATTAGAATCCTCTTCTAACTAACGAAGTCAAACAGGTCCATTTAGTTTTTAAACTACAAAAATAGGCAAGAAAGTATTTTTGTTGGGTGAAATTACATATTTTGATATGATGAATAAAAGTTATTGTCGCCATTAGATTAAATATTAATTATTCTGGGTCAAAATAGTTGGAATGCAATGTTAGAATGTTAAAATAAAATATTAATTAAGAGAAGATTTTGATCTTAGAGTAAAAATTTGTTTATAACGTTATGAACAAAAAAATCAAACAATTACAAATTACCAATTTATGATATATGTATTATCAACTTGCAATTGATAAATTTAACTTATAACATAATAACATTATAAACGAATTTTTACTGTTAATGGTGGGATTGGGGTAAGAGGTTTTATAATAAGGACATTGCATTTTCGCACGCATTGCCTGGTCCAGATGTCTAGGACAAACAAAGGCCGATTACTTCACGTCTATGTCAATAGGACTGAGATTTTGCATCACATCAGCCTTTTAGATTAGCATACAGACAAAGCTACAAAGAACTAAAGAACAAAAACTTTGTTAAAAAACGATGCAATCCTATTATGGGAAAAAAAAGTAAAATATGAGCAAACACTGGTTGTGTGTAGCCTCCTAGTAGCAAACAGTACCATTAATTCCAAATTAGACAATTCAGATATTTCCCCTAAGCCTGCAGACACATAACAGAAACCACAACACACTACACGAGGCCACAGGGCCACTATTGAAACCTCGTTGCCTACTTAACTAGTTACACAAGCGATACGAAAAATTATTCGATTAATTCACAATGATATTAATTTTTTATATATTAGTATAATTTAAACTTGTAAATTTTATTAATTATGTAAAAGATTAATAAGTCTGCCTAGATTGACCTAAGAATTTTCCAAGAGAAAGAGAGAAAGGAGGTGCATGTTTAGGGTTCGTTTGCTGTGCTTTGATCCTTGAGACTGGTGGCAGTGGTGGGGAAGAGACTTAGGGTTTCAAGCGGCCTTCTACTGGTGGTGCAACTGGAAATTGCAGGACTCACATCCATCATCATCATCATCCAATCATGGCCATATGTTCTGATCATGCTGTGATTTTCCATTTCACAACTTCTTGGAATATTCACCTTCCATTTGTAGTCACCTAATCTTGGTGATGCATCCTCAACTCTACCCTATATGATTATACAAAAAAACATCATTAGCAATCAACAGAAGAATAAAATACAATACTCTTATAACTTAACGGTTTTTTTTTTTTTTAATCTTTGTTACTCTTCATTGGAAAGTGGGTAATTTTTTAAAATCTTATGGACTTTGGGTTTTAGAAAAAATGTCTTTAACCCTCTTGTTTTTCTTTTTCGTTTTGTTATGGTATTCTTTTAGGGTGATAGTGTTATTATCTTTTGATTTATCTAGATAATCTTTGCTTATAGCTAAAAATCTTAGCTTGGCAATTTCTAACACAAGTCATACTAATGAACTTTCTCTTGTATAACCACTTGTGAGCTGATAACTTTTTTATTCAAAGGACAAAATTTTCACTATCGTAACTGCTTGACTGTAAATATACAATTTGGTCAAATCCGGGACCCACAAAAGAAAAAGAAACAAGTAAAATTATGCTCGATAACTTTATAATTTTCCTGATGCGTGTGTTTCTCAGCGGCTAAACTAAGCAGAAGTAAAAGTCTGTAAGATTTACTTAATTTTTGATGTATGCTTTAACTCAGCTATAAAAAAGTACTAAAACCACATGCATTACTATGGTGATAAAAAATGAAAGGTAAATATGCATCACATCCATTGAAAATCTTAGAAACAAGAGAACTGTAGTAGAAGCAAAACCTAGCAAAGTTATGGTTTTAACAGGGCAGAGCCAAGATTTAGGAGTCAATAAGTGCACTCGTATGATAAAAGTAGGTCTAATATAGTAATTTAATTTTATAAATAAAAAATCTCTTTTCTAAGACTAGATGGCTCTGCCACAACATATTTAAAAAATCTTTTTCTTTTCAGTAAATGCAAGTTAAAACTGTCGTTTGAATAATATATTATTATTTGATGATTTTGTTCGATTCTTAGATGTGTAATTATAAAGTCTTTACCGCTAAACCATTAGAGTACAATAAGAGTAAGTTCAACAAGTTCTCTAATTTGGCTAAAAAGTCAAAGTAGAGAGTCAACTTAAAAAAATATACTCCAACAAACTAGCCAAATGATCTCGCCAGATTAAATAACTTGCCAGTTGGTGCCATTTGCTCGCTGCAATTAGCGAGGATTTCATATTCGCAATCTACAAAGCAGTGGTTGAAAAGGTAAGGAAAAGTGGGAAAGGACAAGTAAAGTCAATGATGGTGGCTGAAAATGAATGGGGAAGTGGGAAAAGAAAGGTAGAAAGAAAAAGATAGAGAGTAGAGTGTTGTTGGATTAAAATTAAAATAAAGAGTTTATAAAAATAGAGAGTCATTAATTTTACTATCTATTATGAAGAAAAAATAGGAAATTTGTTGAACTTGTCCTAAAAAATCTCTATTTTAGATTCATCTAAAGCTTGTTATACATAAAAGAGGAAATATATACACACACACACGCACATTCATGGATATATATATACCACCTGAGGAAGACATCCAACTGAATTATAGCAAGGTAGCTGCTGATGAAGAACAGTAGAAGGATAAGAATCAAGGTGGTGATGAAGAGGGTTTTCTAGGTTATGGTGTTGATGCTGGTATAGTTGCTGTTGTAATAGTTGTTGATGCTCTAGTTGTTTAGTGAGTTTTCTTCTAAGCTTTTGCCTATCTCTAGCTTTGTGGTTTTGAAACCAGTAAAACACATTTTTGCCCTCAATCTTTCCATATAAAGAGAGATGTGCAGTGATCTTTTGTATTTGGTAAGCCTTTGGAGTTCTTAAACCTCCTCTATACAATTCTTCTAAGATCATTAGCTGTTCAGGGGTTGGGCACCATCTTGTTGACCTAGACATTGTTAATGTGTTCACCCTCTAGCTAGCTATTTCTTTTTTTGTGATGTAGGAAGGCTTTTGCTATAGCTAAGTTTGTGTAGGTAGTAGAGGGCTCAAAGAAGAGTATATATAGATGGCCGGAGAGAGAGGATAATTTGGTGAGATAGTTAAAGGTCAAATGAAGAGAGATAAAAGTGAATAAAGAGCTGACAATCTAGAAAACACATAGTATAGCCATGAATATTATACATGGCACAAGTTTTTTTTTTAAGCATACCCGCTCAGACAATGGCAGATCTAGGCACTCGAGGTTTGGGAATACATTACAGACACTTTGAGTAAGTTGTTAATTACTATGGGTCAGAGAAACTCATCTATGCATAAATTATTTAAACACTTTAGAGCAATTAAGAAGAAATAAGCACAAATTAAAAGCATATACAATTATAGCAATTACAAAAATATAAACACTAAAACATATATGAAATCTTTAATAAAAAAGTCCATTTTATAATTGTCGGTGTGATTTCATATTTTAATGCTTATTGATGCTACCACTGCTACTTTCCCTATACTGCTCCACCTCCATAGCCATTTTTTCACAATTTTTCCACAACCTCACCTCTAAAAATCTAATCTTTTCACCACCCAAATAAATAAATTACCTCACAAAGCTATCAGAACTATTAGCAGTTATCTAGAAATCAAGATTCTTCAAACTCCCCACAAAGGTTCGATCTTTATATGTACATATATATAAAGATTGAATTTTTTTCAAGTGATATATTTATGCTGTTGGACTAAGATCAGTACATTAGCACAGCTTTGTTAACCAGGTTTGGTTGTACTGTTGAGAAGTGAAAAATGGCGCAAATTAGTTAGTTAGTGTTGCCTTGACGAAGCGATCTTTGTGGACTTATCATGACAAAAACTGTGAAGTAAAAAGTTGTATGTATTTTTTATCATTCTTGATTGACTTTAAACATATACGGGAAAGTTCAGTTGTATCATATAAGGGCAAATCTCACAAATAGTTTTTATTATTTACAAATTTTTAATAAATAATTTTTATTGTTTTAAAAGTCACATAGTTAGTCCCCATTGTTTGTAAAAGTTTCACCAATAGTCCTCATTATTTCACAAGTCATTCAGTTAGTCCCTATTATTTACAAAAGTCTCTCAATTAGTCCTCATTATTTACAAAAATCTCTCTATTAGTCCTCAATATTTTCAAATCTCTCCATTAGTCCTTAATATTTGCAAATGCATTTGCAAACATTAGGAATTAATTGAGAAACTTTTGCAAACAATGGGGACTAACTGTGTGACTTTTAAAATAATTGAGACTGTTGGTGAGACTTTTACAAATAATGTGGACTAACTGTGTGACTTTTAAAACAATAAGGACTATTTGTTCAAAACTTGAAAATAATAGGGACTATTTGTCCAATTTGCCCTATCATATAATTTTTAGTTTTGGAGAAATTCAATGAAATCATGTTTAAAGTGAATAATTTTTTGGATCACAAAGTTCGATCAACAAATTATCAGGCAGAACTTGATCACCAACTAATAAAATTTTAAATAGAGAGTCTCACTTCAAAGATATACTAAATGAGTTAAGAACAAAAACTCAAAAAAAGAGTAAAAATTTAAACATGTGACCAACCAAAATCTTTTCCACACTTTAACAACCCGGAAGTGATTGAAAAAGAAAATGAAACTAGTAATAAATGCTTGGATGTCATGCTGATGTCTTCCCGTGGAGAAATTATGGATCGCACAGAAAAAGAGTGAGAGAGAGAATCTATATGTGAATTGAAGAGAAGTATCAGTGGTTTCTTGATGATTTCGTCATCGTGGGCCTATCAATCAATTAGAAGGGTATGTTATGCATATAACCCCTATTAATTATACATTTTTTCAAATTAATTTTTAATATTTAAAAAAAATTATATTAGTTTTTAATGATTACAAAAGTAATTTAAAATGGTCTATGTTATTCAAAACTAACAATTTAGTTCTTATCATTTTTAAAAAAATTTAATTTAGTCCCTAAATAGGGATCACGTGTAGGGACTAAATTAAATTTTTTTTAAAAAATAATAGAGACTAAATTAATTTTTTTGAAAAATAATAAAGATCAAATTGGTTAATTTTGAACAACAAAAATTATTTTGAATCACTTTTATAAATATTAGGGACAACTATAAATTTTTTAAAATATTAAAAACAACATTCAAAGAATATGTAAATTATAGGGACTAAATTTGAATTTTACCCGCAGAACGAATTGGACACAGCAGACAACTCACACAACACATCAGACAGACAATTCAAGTCCCTGCATTTTTCAGTTTGGTGGAAAATAAAGAAAGAGAAAATAGAATATACCCTCTCTCCAACTTCTCATCCTAGTGGCGGATTTATTTGGCACAATTTGAAGAAATTATTTTTTAATAACAATTGGGTTTTCAATTGTTCTAGAATTATGTTTTTGTTAAAGTGTTATATCCCAATTATTTATAATTATTTAGCGATCGAGAAAAGCTTTCTTTCTTTAAGTTATAATATTTTTGAAAATTTGTTGCCAAGGACAATTTTCTTAAAACATTGCGCGCATGGCTTGAAACTTTGAAAGGGTAAATTTTATCACTACTCTAGGTTTGGAGTTTTACACGTAAAATTTTGTTTAGATGTCAAAAAACAAGTTTTAATTCCTAAAAGAATAGCAAACATGAAATAGAGCGAAAAAATCATTTGGCAATTTTTTTATATATTTATAGAAATGATCTTTAATATTAACTGAACAATCAGGGATCTTAACTGTTTCAGATTGATGTTCTCACAAGTGACAACCTATCAAAATATACAAGTCAAAGTCTCCTACACTTAATGTTATGCAGATTTATTGTAAACGAGTTTGCTAGTTAAATATCTATGTCATCAAGTTCATATATCTTGTTATATAACAACAACAACAACAACAACAACAACAACAATAATAATAATAATAATAATAATAATAATAATAATAATAATAATTTAAAGACTACCTTGTAAGATTCTGAAACTCCATCTAACACCAATTGCTTTTGAAATGTATTTCATGTTTGTTATATTTGTGTAATCAGTCTTTTAGTTGACTCTATTATTTCATATTAACTCTTGTCCACAGCTCTTCTCGTTGCTTTTTTATTCCAATTAGCACTAATATTTAAAATTATTTCTCCAATCTTGGTTACATGTGAGCAAAAGTGTTAAAAGTATACTATTCTTCTACATGAGTAAATAATAGATTTTTCAAGACCAAGCTTTATTATAATATATTGAGTTACTACAAGTAGTTAGTTTTAAAGTAGAAAGCATGTTTCTTGATAAGCTAAAACCTTCGCGATTGCATCCAAGCTTATTGAAGATTATTTCACGATTTTCACTCTGGAGACAATGCTCGAAAAAGTAATGTTGTGTTAGTAGGTATAACAAAATAAAAATTTAAGATTTCATCCAAAAATCAATATGAATTTTGAGCAAGTCGTCCAATTTTCTTTTTTTTTTTTTTCTCTACTTTAGCACTTATTGGTTAATTTAATACCGAAATCTTAGATTGATAGAAATGAGTATTGTTTTTCTAAGCACCATTTTGTGCATGGAAGCCCTAATAACATGCTTGAAACCCTAAAATTTTATCATGCAAAAAAGTTATTGTATTAGGTGAAAGGACGTCGATCTTGTGTACAATTTTAAATCTGTTCCTGAAAACAAGTTGCCTAGAGGGACAATTTACTTCGAGTATTTACTCCTCAAAGTAAAAATTATTTAACATTTGTTAGTCAAATATATGGATTAGAATCCTCTCCTAACTATTATTAGTCTAACATTCTAGCACTATGTTTCAATAATTCATTTCACTTAAAATATCTAGAATTTCACTTTTCTACCCATTTTTTGTTGTTCAACATTGAAATGAATGATTGAAATATAATGTTAGAATGTTAAAATAAATGATTAATTAAGAGAGATTCTAATCCCCATAATGATATGAAATATTTTGTAGCTATTGGAAACCAATGGACCCTCACATGCTATAGCTAGTTAAATGCTATTATGTACTACTTCATGGATATAATTCTCATCACTAGGAAAGAAAAAAAAGATTACGTCTTCTATTAGTGAGAGATATTAATTTATAAGAATGTAATTTATAATTTAGCGCAACAAACTTAATATAATAATTTTAATCAACTTGTAAAAAATATTCGTTTTGATTAACATGCAATCTCGTTTGCGATCCGTAATTTTATTTCCTAGTTCATCAATGTGGGATATTATCCTTGACCCTTTTCCGTTTGGCCGCGGGTTATTCATTGCGTACTTATGGTGAAGCAAATTAATTAAAGATTCTTGGTTGGTCTTGTCGGTTACGAAAAAGTTATGTTCGCCATAATGGCATTAATGAACCCGACCATCCAAAACACGTTTTCGAACTATTCAATATGCATGCGGACCAATTTGACTAAAGGAAAATTGTGTGTAGGAAGTATTTTATATATGATGATTGATATAAGTTTGGATTGATTGAATATATAACAAGGAAAGTAAAAAAAAGGTAAAACATTATTATACTTTAGTTTAATACCTTATTTAGTCAAACATATATTCTATTTTTAAAATTATTTTATTTTAATTGTTTAATAATGAATCTTGTAATACCGGTAGCTATTTTGTCATTTTTTGTTAAAAAGTGACAATAAAGTCACATGATACCGGTATAACTATCATTGTGATGTCAATTTTCGTGGTGTGGATCTAAGTCTTTCATAAGCATGTTGCATGACTTAGTGATAGAATTTTCGGGAAGCGGATGGAAAATTTGCTCATCTCTTGGTTTGAACGTCAAAAAGTTGTAATTCTTCTTGGGACCTATCCTAATAAATTATGTGTTTAGTTAATACAAATCGTAATTTTTTTAAATACTTCTTGGGGCTCATTCCAATAAATTATGTGTTTGACTAACACAAACCGTAATTTTTTTTAAATAGAATCATGTATCTTAAAATTTAAATATTAATTTAAATTCAAAAGGCTCATCAAGAATGTTCATCGTCATATGAGAAAAAGAAAATTGGAAAAAATTTCCAAAGAAGATAAAATAGCTCTTGGGGAGGAAGCATCACAAGATGCTGGCCTTTTTCAAGTAGTCTGACTTTCATGTATCCGTGAGTTTCTGTTTCTGCTTTTTTCTGTCTTTTCAGCTAGGTTTAGCTTAGCATTCTAGGCTTTTTGCAATTGTTTCACCCTCGGAGCCACTAGGTACTTGACCGTTTTGGGAATGAATTTTTTTTCAAAAAGTGGATGTTTAAACATCTTACACTAAAGTCGTGAGCTTTACCTCAACGCATAAATTCACGTGCCTAACTGATTGTGTGGGGTCCGGTCATTTTTAAGATATTCCCTTTTCGAATGGCAATGGCATCTCAGTCTCTCTGTGTCTGTATGTTTGTGTTTGAGGCTCCGTTTGTTTACCGTAAAATAATTTGTTTGTGTAAAATATTTTTTGTAGAAAGTATTTTTTTGAAAAATAAAATATTTTACATGACTCTGTTTGTTTATCGTAAAATAACTTATTGAGGAAAAATATTTTACTAAAAAATAGAATACTGAAAAATATTTTCTGGTGTTTGAATGTACGGTAAGTTCGGTAAAATATTTTCTTATCCCAAAAGACATAAAAATATTTTACATAATTTTGTACTAGCCGCAATTATTGACCGGAAAATATTTTACGGTTGACCAATTTTCTGGTGTTACCAAACACCGTAAAATTAAGAAAAAGCAGCCGCAATTTTAGACTGGAAAATATTTTACGATTGATCAATTTTCCAGTATTACCAAACACCGTAAAATCCGAAATATGTTTTCCGGTAAAATATTTTACAGCAAACAAACGGAGCCTGAGAGTGCGTGTGTGTGTGCGCGTGTGTGAGTGTGAGTATCTGTGCACTATTTTCACAATGAGGAAAAGCTAGGATTTGGACGAAGGATTAATTTTTCATTAAATGCATGGGCGACAAAGCCCTACATATTTCATATTTGGAGATTATATTTTATGTCATTCCATTAATATTTCATCTTTATTTGATTCTTTAAAAAAATTTGTACTTGATATTGAACCTCACGCTAATATGGCAATTATTCTATCAAACAGAAAAAAGGATGAAGAATTACTATCGAGGTCAAGGATGAATTCAAAATTTTTCTTTAGTAATGGCTAAAGATATATAATTTGATACTTAAATTAGTTTTTTAACTTAAAAGTACCTAAAAAATTCACGAACTCTGAATAAAAATTTGTTGTGTAGCCTCGCAACTCACTAAGACATGACTTGACCCATGCTTGAGGTGATATATATCAATACCTTTTTTAATTTGCTATATAATTTTCTTTTCATTTTATCTTCTACTCGTTTTTCTCACATTTTTTTGTTTGTTTGTTTGTGGATGATGGTATCTTGAGTCTTGAACAATAAAGTGGATGATGGTATCAAGAGTGGAATAAATGACACCTACGCATAAATGAAAATAAATTTCGCAGGTTCGCGTCTCACCCGGATGGAAACTTTGCGGAAGGTATTTTTTGCTATAAATCACCCGGACAGCCACTATATTCGCACGGGCAGAAAGCTTCCACAAGCAATAGAACTCCTTGCTGCTATGCTGCCCGGGCGGCACTTTACATGCCTGCCGACTATATATTGAATTCATCCTAAAGTTATAAATTCCGTAGTATATTAATTCGTCCTAAGTAATATTTATAATAAGAGGACATAAATTTAACTTAAACACTTAAGTTATTACAAGTCGTTACTCGATTAATCTATTTAACGGTGGGGACAATACTTGCATCTTTTTCCTTTATGTGTACGGCAGAATTATAAGGCCTCCAATAATGGTTTGCATTAACCAAATTGGCTGCTGGTGGCTATCTTTGTGCACCCAAAAATTAAGAGACAAGACAACCAAAGTAAATCCTAGTAATATTGCATGCATGTATAGCAAGATAGTGCATGCAATGAAATTAATGACGTCAGTTAGCACGTAGAATGGTATTCATAATGGTGATACCAATTATTTCTGATAACCATGCTCTATATTTAATTCCAATTATATTCTACTCTTTTTCGACTACAAAGTTTGTCATTCGATGGTCGTTAAAGTTAGCATAATTAAACCTTGTCCTTTTACCCTTTCTGGTAGTAAAGGCAAACGAGTATACGTACAATTTGATGCATATTTTGGTTGTTTTGGTTTTAATGCATGTAGTAAAATTAGATAGAACATCTTATAATGGTTTAGACAGTATGGGGTTGGGGAAACATCTCATTTACATCAATGGGAAATGATATGGAGGTTATGGGGAGAAAATATGAGTTTATGGTGAAAGATGATTCCTACTATATATGTTTAATTGGGCGAATTATTATTTATTTGGAATCTAGATGAAAAATATATTTTTGTTATTATGTCTCAACAAGTCATCCCCCAATATGTCTAAATCATCTTCTCGTTCATCTTATCTTCAATTTGGACCACCTTATTTTTTCTCGTATTACTTCTTGTCATTTTTAATTTTTCCACACAACTATAGCAACATTCTCATATTTATCACTAATATCTTATGAATATGTTGATACATCTTCGACCAATATTTTTTTTAAAAAAATATAACAATAATGTCCAATAGCAAACTAACTTACCAAAAAAAAGAAAAAGAAAAGAAAAAAAAAAGTGAATGCCAAGAAATTCATATAAAAAAGAGTAGCTAGCAAGGTTAGGATGAGATCATCATGAAGTTTGCATATAACATGTAGATAGATTCTACTACTATTCATAAACATGATTCCAAGGCCTAGTTGCAGACTTCAACTGTCTAGTCACTTTTTGAAAGATCGTGTGCACATTTTTATTCACTAATTTATTAGCCATATCCTATAAAACTTTTTGACTCATGTCTTTACTTGAAAAATGTTCTAATTGTCCTATCAGTCAAAGAAGTGAAAAAAAAAAGGAGTTTTTTGTGCACCAATCACGGTTGCCACCATATCAAGGCCTGAAAGGCTTTGCAAGTTTCCTATTTGTGGTAAAGAATTTTTAACTGCCCTCCATATCTTGTTTGATTTGTATGGGAAAATGTTACATTAGTCCTTATTTTTTTAAAAAAATTCAATTTTATCTTTATTGTTTAAAATATTTTAATTTCATCTTTATTGTTTTCTTAAAAGTTTTAATTTTATCCTTAATATTTAAAATTTCTCAATTTCGTCCCAATTATTTCTTAAAACTTTTAATTTCATCTCTATTATTTCTAAAAAGTTTTAATTTTCTCTTTATTATTTCTAAAAAGTTTCAATTTTGTCCATATTATTTTCTTAAAAGTTTGAATTTCGTTCTTATTATTTTCTTAAAAATTTTAATTTCATCCCTATTATTCAAGAACTAAATTGAATTTTTTGGTAAAGCAATAGAAACGAATTTAATTTTTTTTTTAAAATAACATAGACTAAATTAGTTAATTTTGAACAATAAGAATGAATTTGAAATTTTATGAAAATAATAGGGAAGAAATTAAAACTTTTTGAAATAATATGTTTGAAATTGAAACTTTTTAAAAAATAATAAGGATAAAAATGAAAAATTTTAAATAATAAAGACTAAATTAAAACTTTTGAAAAATAGTAGGGATTAAATATGAATTTTTTTGATTTGTATTAAAAACTGATCGGACATCTCATCTCTGGATCGTTTAACGTGCTGTCTCTTTGCTTTGTGTTTGCAGTATATTTATATCTTCTCATGTTCTCTCACGCCATTTATTTTCTTTAAATAGCCTAAAATTTCCTTTTTGTTGGAGTTTTAAGAATACTTATGACTTGGACAGTTTTATAAATGAGAGATGGTAAGTTTTAAATTAAAAATTTTTTGGTACTTAAACTCTAATACTATATTAAGTGATCATTTTATCTAAAAGATTAAGCTGTTAGATAAGAGTTTATTATATTATTTATTATTTCTACATTATGAGGAGACGCATCCGTGAGGGCTAGTACTCATGCAATCAAAGTAAGATTAATAAATTAACAATAAAAAGCATTTACTTATGAAATATATATGAAGAGGTGGAGTTAGGACTCTAAGATTAAAGTGTATATTTATAGAGTAATTTTTTGTTTAGTCCGAGATGATTATTAGTTCACTCACATACAAGTGGATCCCATATGTTTTGGGTCCCATCCCATGTCTCTAGGATGGATGGTCAGCTCGGGCTGATCAAATAATTTTTAATATTTATAAAATGAGAAAAGTTAAGGTGTTCACTCATCCAGTGAGAAGGTTCAATATAATGATTTTTTTTGGAAAAAAAAGGTGTTTCTTTTTTAGTTGATCAGGTGTTGATATTTGACTTTGTTACTATACGTATGAGAAAATATAGGCATTAGAAAAATCTTTATCCGTTAAGAAGGCATTCATATAAATTGACAATCTATTTCAATTGTCCTTGACGAGTTCTTATTTATGGCTAACCAAAAAATTAAATAAAAGCAATTATATAACTTATATATAGGATTTAAAGATCTTAAGGTTATAGGTGGATTGCACATGGATCCTAGTAGGGGCTACAACCCCTACTGTCAGAGTGAAATGTTAAAAAATTTATATATTTTTTTTAAAAATAGATATTTATGTATCTTTAATTAAAAAATATTAATTAATTATCACTGAAAAAAATATACTTATATAGTTAAAAAATTATGTGTTTTTGACTCCGACAAATAACAATTCATGAATCCCGTAGGCCGTAACAGTCCTTGGAGCTTGGGTATGACAATTTCAGTGTCCACAATGAGCATGGTGGTCCCTATTTCATCAATTCAAACATTTGAGAGCCCATGATATACTTTTACTATACCATGTTCGATATTGTTTGCAAACCCTGCAATTCAATCACCACGGTGGTCATGGATAAGTCTGCCTCCTCCCTCGCCGCCGTCGATATCAAGTTTCAATCTACTTAGTTGGCTTCCGATGAACAAACAATGGATGCTCGTGGAGAACATAATTAATAGTATACATACCACAGTTTGAAGAACTTTTGCTTGATTTGTTCTTCAAACCTTAAGCTTTGTTGTTAATTTTGGCAGCATTCTCAACCCTCACGTGTAAGCGAAAAATTTTATGACGAAAACGCATTTATATAAACAAAAGGCTTTGATGTTAATTCTGGTAGCATCTTTAACACGCGTCTTCATATGTAAGTGATGTTCTTTTTTATTAAGCCTTTTGGTGCAGTGGGACTCAACTCTGAACCTTTAAATAGTTAACTATGATACTAAGGGCCAGCCATATGGACTTCGAGAGACCCGACCCAAGAATACTCTTGGCTTGGTCCTTGCATGCATCTCCTCGAGTCACCTCATATTTTTTTTAACCTAATTATATAAATTGATCGATCATCTAAAAATTGAATGGCTAGAGTTTGAGTGCCAAAGATTGAAGGGGAGAGATTATTAATAATAAAAATAAAATTTGATTGATTATCTAAAAATTTAAGATATCAAATATATATTTATTTTATTTCTTTAGTATCTTCAACAATATGCCAAGGAAAATTGTCCTTTGAAAACCCAGATTCACCAGTATTTTAAGCTAAATGCCATCAATTATTAATTTTTTAAAAAAACTACAGTATTAACTTCCAAAATGAAGAAGATAAAAAATCAAAAATCTTGTTTCTCAATATTATTTTGGAATTACACAAAAAAAGACGAATATAGAATCTCATGTATTCTCACGCTAACGCAAGTAACATAATACTTACTGAAGTTAATTCTTTGCGGATGTTCGTTTGTACGTTTTTAATAGTTTTTATTCTTCTAAAAATAATATCTCCTTTCCTGCAATTCCTCCTCCTTTTGCCACCTACGTACTGTTTTTTCCATCAATATTGGAGGCTGCGCCGCCCAAAACGGTGGCGCACAACATTAGACAACTACGCCATAATTGATCATATATATATCTGCATTCATAATTCCTTTACTGATATGGTACTCTGTAGTCCGTATTATATATTCAATTTTCTTGGCTTTCAAAATAGGAGACAATCCTAGGTGGTCACTGGTCACATTAATATGAAATTACGTCAACTGAAACACCTCAACAATAATGTACCCCCATGGCTGCATGATGAATGAATGAAATGCATTATATGATTGCTACGTCGACGTACTCATTTGCTTCAATGAATTCACAGTGTGAATCATGTCCAAAAAGTGTACATCTTTAAATATAATGAGAACGGTGGTCTGTGACGTAAGTAATGACATATATAGTTTTGGGTAAAGTAAGATCGAAGTTGGTGATCCAATCTTAATATTTATTGGCTTCTCTATCCACATGAGTAATAACATAGTTTTAGAGGCTTAGCAAAAGTTTCTTACACTCTTCAATGACTAGCATAAGTGAGCTACATGGAGGAGTTGGTCCTTGAACAAGTGAACTAACCACTCTAGAGTTAGTCTCAATGCAGAGCACGTCAATACCCATTGACATGTCGTCTAGACTATTTTATTAGTGGAAGTTATACAGTTTCGAAAATCAATAAGTTATGGGGTTTAGTGGCATAAATGATTTTGCAGACTAAAAATACCAAGGTTTTGTAAAGTACTTTGTGGAATCGGTAGGAGCTACAGCCTTTATAATCGATATTGTAGGGTCGCCCAACTTTTAGATACTTAAAAACGCTTTCAAAATTAGTGAGTTTAGAAACTTAATCAAACTTGCTTGACCCATTTCAAAAAGGACTTTTAGGTAAAAGCCAAAGTCAAAAAAAGCTAAAAAGATAAGACATTTCAAATTAGAGCTTTTCTGAAAAGGTTCTTATGAAGTTATTTTTCCATCAAAGCTGTTTTTCTTTTTTTCTTTCTCCAAAATATCCTTGCATATTTTTAAAAGCCTAACATTGCCCTAAAAAATAACCTTCCATATTTTTGGAAGCCCAACATTGTCTCAACAGTACTCTTGACAAATAACGCTAAACAATCAATTGCTTATATTCAATAACACTTTTAATTAAAATTCTACAGTTTAACAATTAAAATTTTGACAGTTAGACCAACAGGCTAGCTATGACCGTAAATCCAAAATGCCCCGGAACATAGCACTTAATCCGTTGGGTGAGGGTGGGGGAGAAATTGAATTTGCACTAACTGTTGTGTTCCATTAATCACTTTTCTTGCTTACATAAGATGCCTATGGTTCTGGTAAACCATAATTGAATGTAATTTATGTCAAGGAAATAATTGAATATAATGCTGTACCTCTTGCTGATGCAATTCTTATTAAATGCTCATGCAAAGAGGTGGCGTAGGATATGTCATTCCTAAATAAATACAATATCATAACCAAGATATAGCTGAAAAAGACTGAGTTCAAGCTTTTATATTGCTAACCCAAAATGAAAAGAAGTAGATGAGTTGAAAGTGATAGCACTTGACGATATATATAGCGTGTGATCGTTATTGGCCACCATCATATTAGACACTTAATTTTTTGAACGATATATAGCATTATTGACGCTTTACTTTTTATTTCGAGGTATTTTATGCTTATATTTATGTCATTTACTTGACAATCATAACTTTTCACTTTCTCGTATAAAACTCAAGTATAGCTAGCTTGAAGGAGCTCAATCAGCCACTAATAAATCAACTCGTTTACGGAAGATATTACAAAATTGTTATACATGTAAATAGTAAAAATAACATTTAAGAATAAATGAATTGGGAGACATGGTAAGTAATGGACAAAAATGTACTATTAAGTTTTTGAATATGGTATTATATCCTATTTTTACTAGCAAAAACCAATTCGAGAAAACTTCATATTGTCCCTTAATTCATCTTGTTATATGTTGATGTTATATAATTTTTGTGTTATCAAGTGCCTTTGGATGGAGTGGCTGAAATCAAAATAATAGTGTACTTTTTCAACTCAAAGAAATAGATATATAATCTGAGAGCGTTTGAAACTAAAAGTAGAGTGTTAATAACAATACTCATTTCCACATTTAAAAGTTGAAATTATTTCCAAATAAAACTCAATATATATTACAAACGAAAGTGGATCTTAGTGCCTTAATTAACATATAATATATATATATATATGTATATATATATATATGTATACATATATATATATGTATATATTTGTTATAGGAATGCTTAAATATTGAATGGGAGAATGCCCTTTCCTCCATGAGTTTTTACCTAAATTTCAAACTCCCCCACGAGGTTTCAGTTTTGCCCAGATTCCCCAATGACATCGAATTCTATCAAACAAAAGTTTGACAATTAAATGACATTTTGGTCTTTTTTTTATTGAGCAATTTAATTCTATTTTATTGCCTTTAATTTTTTAATGATGCTTAAAACATTAGCTCATTGTAAAAAAGTTATATATTGGGTTAAGAAAAAAGATTGGATTCAATTTCAGATATATATAAGATTTTAAAAATGAATCTAATTTTTTCCTAATCTCGCACATAATGTGAATTTTGCACAATAAGTTATTTTTTATTTCTTTTTCTTTTTTTATGTTTTTATAACGTTAGCTCATTGCAAATAAATTATAATGATCCAAACCAAATGATTGTTTGGAATGCACTATTCCTCACAAATTCTCCTTGTGATGCAATGAAGCCATGTCAATTGAGTTAAAAAAAAATATCAAATTTAATTTTAAATGTATATATATGTATAAAAAAAGAATAAATTTAAAGAAAATATTATTTTTCTTTAATCTCGACCATAACACAAATATTGTAGAATAAACTATTTTTTATCCTTTTTTATTTTTTCAAATTAAATTTTTATGATTTTCTATTTGAATGTAGACCTTTCTATTGAAATTTTTATCAAATAATTTTTTCTATTATTTTTTTATTTTTCTTTTGCCTTTGTTTTGAAATATAAAAAGATTAAAATGCCTTTCAACATAAGATTTTATTTGGCAAAGTTTGATGTCAAAGGATAATATGAGTAAAACTAAAACCTCATAGAGAATTTGGAATTTTGTTAGTAAATGAGAAGACAGCGGTCTCTTTCCTAAGACACTATTGATAATTATTAAACACCAACTAAATACAACGTTGAAACAACTCATATTAGGAAAATATCGTGGCTGATTTATGTGTCCGATACATATCGTGGTTGATCTCTCTATAATTAGGTAAATTATTTTCATTGTTTAGTTCCACAATTGCTTCATTCACTAATTCCTCTTTGCTCATATTCGTCAAATATTTATTTTTGTCCATGCATACCATTTTGTTTGAATTGATCATCCTTTTCACGGAGGTAAATTTTTGCCCCCAAAATTTCATAGATTTATCGATTAGGTTATTATTTTTGAATTTCGAAAAGGAAATAAAATTTCAACCAAAGCCTTTGTATGCCAAACGTGAATACCTCCGGAAGCCACAACATTCCTCCTCATGTCAATATAATTTATTATTTAGGAGAGTAATAAATATTATTCAGATTTTCAGACAAACGAACTCCTTTTTTTTAAAATCAAAATAGGCCCATCCAAGAAAGAACAAACACATCCTCAAATTATGAATTAGCATATATACAAATACGAACAATAGAATGCTATAGCCCTAGTACCATTCCTCGATAAGATATTTGAATAATTTTCTCATAGACATAAGGAATTAAACACCAAAAGCTGAACTTCGATGCATACGAGTCTATAGTAATTTAATAGGCATAATTGTTCTATAGGCTTAATGTTTTCCAAAGACTTTTCTGGTGTATTTGACTCCAAATGGAGTAACTTTACCGTAGCACATATCCGAACCATGCCATACACGGTGAGGCAAATATCGCCGAAAATAGAAATAATTCGAGGTGAGATTTGAATCATTCAATACATGCACTTGTGCGTAACCCGGCCTCCAGTCATCATTTCCGGTCAATTTCAGGTAGAGGTAGCAAATAGGTGATTCCACACATTTTCCTGTAACTAGGAATTGATCTACCATGCAAGCTTGAAAGGGCTTCCTGGGGATGTCATCTAAAACTTGTGGTTCCAATGGATCAAGCCTCCTTACATGCTTGGAATTTAGGTGATGCACTAAAATGTCGTTCGATTTGGTATCACCAAACCTTGACTCACATGGTTTGATGTTTCTGCACCTTTGGTACAAGTGGTATCTATTGCCACTGCATAGATACAATTAATTCCCTGCAAATTCTGCAATGTGATCAGGAGGAAAATAACTGCCTTCTTGTCTTATCTTGCCAGTAACTAGTAACATAAGAATAGGCGATTCTGTCAAAGTAGCAAGGACAGACAATACATGTGTTTTTTTCACTTGTTTCTTTACCAGAATGGTGGCACAGTTTTAAAATTTATAGGATCAAAAGGTGTCGTCGTTTATAAAGATAAGCGATTAACTTGACGAAATTATGAAAAATAAGGGACCAATAGAATAATAAACTGTATAATTATCACAACTAGGAGAAAGAAAAAAATTACAAAAAAATGCTATAAATACCATATTTGAATTTTCTCATAACTTTATGACAAAAATCAATGGTAGTAAAATGATGGTGTAGTTATTTATTTTCTACACTTAATAATTCATGATATTTTATTATAACTGTATTATCACTTTATGATCATATTTTTTCTCTCTTACAAGTTATAATGTTAGAAGGCGATTTACACCGACAAACACCACCCTTGGACATCATATATACTTTATAGAAATAAGGGCGACGGAATACACTATTGTGGTATAGTCGAAACGGAGGATTAAAAGAAATTCGAACCAATTTCTAAAACTCACCAAAACCATTAACAACTCTACTTGGTAGAATTTGACAATTACTAGATATATGCAAAGTCGAGGAAATACCTTTTGATTTGGAGTAAGACTTTCGGTCCTTGCAAACACAAAAATCTCTGCATGCGAAGCAATTAAGATGGCACACAATGCAAAATATGATTCTTTGTAACTCTTCATTGTCATCGATTTTTTTTTTTTTAAAGCTTATCCAACAAATTAAATGACCTCAAAGTGACATATATATTCACTTGTCGCTTATTCTTTTCTTTGCATGTCAAAAAGCGGACTTAAAGCACTTTTTCCAAAAGGTCTTTACATATATATATATATATATATTTCTTGACTCTTACTCATACTCCACTAGCTTTATTATAGAGAATTCTCTCCTAATTAACCTAAAATGTCTTCATTTCGTCTAGCACTTCTGACAATACTTTTACCTTTATCACTTCAGCAGCCAAAAAGATTCCAAACTAAAACTGAGAATTTGGGCGCATTAGTCGGATATGGATCCTCGTAATGTTATAACGTTGATGTTTCGTGAGAGATTAATATTGGTGATGTAATGAGTTAATTATCTAATTTTTATATTCCATGGTTGAAATTATTTTATCTTAATTACATATATACCATTATTTCACAAGCATTAATCTTTCTCATAATTTTATCATTATAACATTTTGAGGGACCCAAATTCATTTTTGTTTTTTTGTTTTTTTTCTTTTTTTGGGTCTGGAAATCCGCATTAGTCATGACTAGATTACAGAAGCAGAAAGGGTTAAAGCCATGTGGTAGTAAGTGTAAAAAACTTTTTTTTCACTTTTAGGGCTCCGTTAACTGAAAAATGTATACCAAGTACATTTGGAAAAATGTTACAAATGGTCTTTATTATTCTATCAAAATTTTAATTCGTCCTTATAGTTCAAAATTCATCAATTTAGTTCTTATTATTTTTTAAAGAAATTCAAACTCGTCCCTATTGTTAAAAATTAGCCAATTAGCACTTATTATTTTTCAAAAAAACTTTACTTCCTTCGTAAATAGGGGTCACGTGCAAGACTCAATTGAAATTTTATAGAAAATAATAGGGACTAAATTAATTTTTTTTTGAAAAATAATAAAGATTAAATTGACTAATTTTAAACAATATGGACAAATTTAAAACAAGAGAAAAAATAGGGACCATTTGTATAATTTTTCCAATACATTTTTTTAAGAAAAGTTCTTGCCTAAATTAAAATTATGGCATTGCTTGTGATTTGGAATAATTTGTAAAAACAATACTTGTCTAAAGTGGTGCAATGACGTGGTGCTACACAATTAAGGGGGGGGTTGTATTGTCTTCAAGAATTGAGTGGAATTATCGGCAGAGGCTCAAATTTTTTAAAAAAATTCTATGTATTTTTAAGAAAAAAAATTAAAAATTTATATATTTTTAGTTAAAAAAAAGTAATTAGCATCCACTGAAAAAAATGTATACATATAATTAAAAAATTATGTTTTTTAACCTCATGGACAAGAATGTTTGGATTCGCACTTAATTGTCAGGTAGTAATTTTTGTTATAATCAAAGACTCCAAATTGCTAGATATAGTAATCCCCCCTCCCTGTCTGTGTTCAGATACTAACGCCAGTGTTATTAGGATTCTCCCGTGACGCCATTACTTCGTAGAAACTCAGCATCATTATATCTTTCTGTACTAATGAACTTACTGTTTATTCAATCAATGGTATATATGTTTTTATTACATAATTTACTTTTGCTATCTACCAATCTATCACCAGCCTGCCACAATGATTCCTGGCTCCCTTTTTTTCCTTTTTTAAATATTATCTACGTTTTTGTTTTAATTTTTTTAATATCTACTAATCAAACCGTACTGGTAAAAAACCATACTAAGAGATGTAATAACCCTTTTATCCTTCTCTAAAAAGTATAGCGTACAACATCTATGTAAAGACGGAACTAATTTATGGCTAGCGGGGGCTGCAGCTATCCCCACTCACCTTAAATTCTTTTCTAAAATATGTATATTTTGAAGGTATATATATATATATATATATGGTGAAGTGCACCAGACCCCTCTGTACTTTAGCGACAGTGCACAACACCCCCCTTATAGTTAAAAACCCCCCTGAGCTAGTCCTTGTTGTTTTCCAAAAGTGCACAACACCCCCTTACCGTTAAAAAATCCGTTAAATTTAACGGAGAGTGTACTTCACACGCGTTAAGTGAGATTTTTTTTTAAATTTTTAATGAATTTATTCATTAAATAATTATTAGAATTGACAAAATTACCCTTTTAAAAAAAAGAATAATAAAAATAATAAAAAAGTCATCTTCCCCAACACCCCACCCCATGCCACCCAGCCCCGTCACCCACCCCCTACCCCCCCCCCCCCCACCACCCCCCAGCCCATCACCTCTCACACCCATCCCGTCACCCACACCCCACTCCCACTGCCACTGTGTGTTGTGTGTGTGTGTGTGTGTATTTTTTTTTAATCTGTGTGTATATATATATATATGTATATATATATATATATACTTTTTATTTATTTATTTATTTTTTTTGGCCTAAGCAAAAGAGAAAATGGCAAAAGAGAGAAAAAAAAAATTGAGGGTATTTATATCTTTTTTTACAAAATCCGTTAAATATGACGGATTTTTTAACTGTAGGGGAGTGTTGCACACTTTTAAAAAATACAGGGAGTAGTTCAGGGGGTTTTTGAACTACAAGGGGTGTTTTGCACTTTCGCTAAAGTATAAGGGGGTCTGGTACACTTCATCTATATATATATATATATATATATATATATATATATGACCACCTCATTTAAAAACTTAATCGATTAGAGAGGGGTTTATTATATTATTTATTATCGTTAACAATATGCATATATAAGTGCTAAAATATGTTCTTTTAGCCCCAACTAAATAAAAATTCTGGATCCGTCCTTGCATATGTTAATCATTCCTAAAGAGGTTGTTCCATGCAAAAGTTAGCCAATTAATCTGTATGCTGATTTACTTCACAAAAAATATGTTGGACACGAAAATGTGGATTCAGGCGAAGAATGTGATGACAATCTACTTTTTAAAAAATAAATTAAAATATTTATGTATTTTTAGTCGAAAATGTTAACTATCCCCTATTAAAAGGAAATTGTAGAGTTGAAAAATTATGTATTATAAACGTATCGAAAAAAAATCTTAAACCCGACCCTAATAATAATACCGTTAATTCTGCCATCCGGCATGAATAATTCTCTGGAGTGTTTCTGCGATGAGACATGCAAGAGTTTTAACGATTGTTTCAAGAAACCAACACTGCTAAAGGATCAATATTCGGCTACTGACTAGTGAATAATACTATAACAAATGCTTAAAAGCAGGGCCGCGCAACCTCGCCGTTTCGCAAATAAAAGAAGATATATAAATGCCTTGGTTAGGTAAAAAAGCTTTGTATTGAATGAAATAATTTTTGTGGAAGCTAGTTATAATAACTTATTCCATTAACCTCACCAAAAATTTTGCATGATATTCAAGAACGGTTAACTACAACAACACGGGTGTCTTTTCCCGAATTTATACGTTAGACTATGTATTACTGAAAATAATCTCAAAATGTTTTACAATTTATAAGAACGTAGTGAAAAATTTACAACAATTACTATGTAATGAGTTATATTTTTATAAATTTTAGAGGGTTACTGGTTTATCGCATTAGCATTGGATCTAAAATACAATAAAATAAATTAATTTTTTTTACACTTAATTACCTTTTCAAGAACAAGGCTTTAGTAAGTTCTGTGCCTTTTTCCTATTGCCATGAACAATTCATATATGTTCATATTCATAAAAGCAAAAGGGATAATTTCACGTACCATTAGTCCCTAATATTACCTTAGTTTTCAATTTCGTCTTTATTGATTTAATTTAGTTAATTGCATTACTCAGCTTGAAATTCCAGTGTCCCAAGAATAAAAAATATGTCTCGTCTAAAGATTTTCTTGCTTCTCTCGCTTATGTCTCATCGACACGACATGCATTTGATTCTTCTAACGTATAATTTCTGAAAGTTATACGTAAAAAATTATATGTTGGAAGTATTTTTTTCTTTTTTTTTGTCCAAATATGTTGGAAGTATATCAAATGCATCTGTTGATGCTTTAATTTTAGAATACTTCCAATATATAATTGAGGGTATAACAAGACAACTTATTACAAGACACCAACACAAGAAAGGTAATAAACCAATGAAACCGATGCGAAAGATGTCATGAAGGTCTATTATTCTTCAACTTAAACAAAGTAGGGGTACACGGATACGATGAGAGAGAATCGTTTGAGATGGTTTGTACATATCAAAAGGTGATTGGTGAAGACACTTATAAAAAAAAGTGGGATGTTATGGAGGTTGTATCCCCTAAGGATCAAGGATCAAGGTAGAAGAAAAGTTTAAAATGAGTTGAATGGAGACATAAAGACATAATTTTGCGTGTATAAAATTAGTAGAAGAGAAAACTCTTGATAGGAATAAGTTGGAAGTAAAGGAAAATTTAGGGTGAGTTGGATGGTGATACACATACGAGACCTCTCATACTTAGAATTAGCAGAGGAGAAACCCTTGATAATACACTACAAAAAAAATTGAATTCTGCGACGGACAGTTCCCCTCACAGTGCCGTCGCCAATTTCCACTTTGCGACAGCACGGTGACGGGAAACGTCCGTCAGACACGAGGTTGTCGCCAATATCCTCCCAGTCACCAAGTCGTCGCCGTATAGTGACGGCTTGTCACCAAGCCATCAATAATGATTGCCGTCACCGAGCCCTCACCAATGTTTCCCCTCACTAAGCACTCGCCAATTTATCCCCTCACCACGCCGTCACAAAAATTTCCCATCACCATGCCGTCAAAAACAATTCCTGTCACCATGCCCTCGCCAACTTCACCCGTCTCCATGCCGTCACCAAAATAGTCGTCGCCAAGCCCTCGCCAAAACTACATGCAACAGTTTATCTTCTCTCTCTTCCCAAAACCCCCTTCTCTCTCTGTATGTGTATGTTGTTAATTATTTTAACCTACTTTGTCTCACATGTAACCCATTTATATACTTACTAATCATGGTTGCCCGTGCAAATCCACAGGCTGAGCCCAATGAAATTATATCAAGATATATATATATGTTCTATTGAATTGCAAAAGTTCATATTTGTTTTACTACAATAAGATGATAAGTACAATATGAAGTAGAAAATATTTGTAGAACTAACTGAAACTTGTGAAAAAGATATGACACATTTGATGATTCAATCAATTTTCCATTCTAGTCCACGAAATTATGCATTTACCCTAGAGAAAAAACATTAATGAGAAAAAAAAAACACTAATATATCCACTTAACAACTATAACAAAATATATTCACGTTATTGTGACGAGTGTTCTATACAATTTGAGAGCTCATAGATCTAAATGCTATCAACATTACAACTTTATCACTTTCTGTTGAATTAAAAAAATGATTAATTACAGTCAGTACCTTTTTCCCAGCTGGTTGTTGTAAAAAATGTGTTATATCAGCCACCTGCACCATGTTAAAGTAATTAATTTATCAGAAAATAGCACGAAACATGCAAGTACTCTTGCAACCATTACTCAGTGAAACAGATAATCCTAATTTTTTTGCGTCTATACATATTACAAGGAAATACATAAAGATAAGTGACAATGTTACAACTAGACAATTGGCCTTCAAGTTTCGTGGATCAATGATCAAATCATCTGCATAATAGCACAAATACGTGATTGCAATGCATCAGTAACTAAACATATGAAAAGCTAACTTCTTGGAGAAAAGAAATTCCATTAGATACCAACTTCAACAAAAGATAAGCCCCCTAATCAATTAGATTCTTTGAGAAATATACTGTCAAATACATATTTCTATTTTATCCTGTACTCAAGGAAGGCTTGTTTGCTTAAATGAGGGGAATAGTGAACTGAAGCATTCAATATGGATGACATATGAGATAGACCACATATATGCACAAGCCAAATTGCAATAATTAGACTTTTGTTGATAGCATCAATTCCCATTGATTAAACTGATTAGCAGATTGGACATATCAAGCTTTGTTAAATTTTGCTTAGTTAACGTTTCAAGATGACTTACTATAACCAAACATAATTATCAAACCACATTTCAAAGCAACAAAATTAGACCTTAAGTTGTAAGTGACTACTTTGACGGCCAAGGGTGACTTTAATTAGTCGACCGTACAATTAGGACTGTCCTATTTTTTCACCTCGCATTCCATGGGGAGAATTTGACAACTTCCCACACAATTGGACATGGCAAGTTTTGTGTCAATAGTGACCCAAAATTGACATGCATAAGAGAATTTTAACTAAATTGCCTTCAAATGGAACAAAAAAAATCCAAGGATGGTTATATATAGGTCTCTCAGAAAGGTTAATATATCTAAAATTGATTCACCAAAGGTCTTGCATCTAAATAAACTTGGAAATAGATTTTTAAATCTCATATGCATATAAGTTTTGGTATAATTTAAAAGTTGGAATATCCAATAATAATTTTATCCAATGAAAATTATTGATTCTTAATACATTTTCAAGTTGTACCATAAGTGTATACATATAGTACACAAAGAAACAACTCAAATTGATGTCATTCTTATAATTCTATTGACAAAAGACTTTGACATGGAAATGACACTTTACTCATATCATAAAGCAAGAAAAATGTATTTAAAAATAATCTCCTAGAAATTGAAAGGCATTCTTGTACCTAGATATTGAGAGATATGTGTAAGCATTAAACACATCACATTTGTACTATTAAGTTATATAAGGCCGTAAACTATAGGATTTAAACATTTGAATCCATATTGATTTTTCTCAATTGCTACTAGGTCAACATAAATAAAAGAATATCAAAACAACTTAATGATAGTTTGTTTCTATATTAAGAAGAATTAACACAACATGCAAATTTAAAAGAGATTGAACAATAATACTTCACGATGCATTTCTATCCCTAATCATCTAGGAAACGTTAACACGTGATGCATAAGATCACATGCAATTATGAATAAACTTCTAGACAATGAGAAAGAAATATATAAATGTTTAGCTATATCTAGAATTCTAAAATAGTAATCGACTATCTAATATGGTTTTAATTTATAGAAGTACAAAAATTAGTAGCGCTATTGATATTGCTTAGATCACACATATAAATTGCTTATTAAATACACTTTATTTAACCTAATTCTTATATTTTACAGATTTTCATCAATGATTTTATAAAAACTTTGATAATTTAGGCTAGTATTTTTTCTTTTCTTTTTTAAAAATAAGGAAGAGAATTCATGTAGATAACTAAATTAAGTAAATTTGATCATGCGAATTAAGATATCTTATCTTTACAACTTCCCCTTTGTTTTTTAGGTATTCACTATTAAACATATACATGTATGGAATTTCTCTGCCTAATTGCTATAATGTGGATTGTATTGAGTTATTATTCTTTCTAATTGCATATAAAATTATTACTGTATTTTAGAATGAAGACCAACTTCATAATTGCAATTACATTACATTAACTTTCTAAGTGAAGTTTAAATCTCATAAACAATTAGCGTATTTATTTTAACTTGCCATTATTTCATAAAAGTAATTCTTCACATCGAAAGAAAAAATAAGGTGGACTTTGCGGTGGCGCGAAGAGGAAACCAATTTCACACTGAGCTGTACAACTAATCATTGTGCCTTTTAAGAATTTTGCATTAGAAAATATGTTTATCTCCACAAGTATGTGTGAAAGAGGAAGAGTTGAATGATTCTTTCCAACAACTTTTATCCATTCCAACTAATATTGCAAAACTGATTAGTTGACCATCTACGTGATGGTTAAATTGCTAATTATATGTTGGCAAATCTTTATTCACAACTTCATAACAAATCTAACAAAATGCATAACCATTACTAGTCTTCCATTATCAACTGCAAATTGATAAGATAGTTAAGATTTAAAAGAAATTAGAAGGCTAGCATAATTATCATAGTTTCTCTAGAGAAGTTACTGTCCATTCAAAAAATCCTCATAGGACTGATAAGAAAACCTGTTCCTTTTTCTATCTATGAGACATACAATAAAATAATATACATTCTCATTGATTTAAATTAAACAAGAATTAAATTCCAAAAACAAACAATAATTGCAATTTCTTTATGTAAATAATTAAAAGATCATTTCTTTTACGTATGAGTTGAGCAAATTTGTAGAAAAAACTGAATTCTGGTATTTATTTTTTCACTGTTGATTAGTTATCTCACAACTATTTCAATCAATCAGCATCATAATTATGAAAATATATTAACTCCATTGTCTATAATACTAAAAATAAAAAATTAACAATATTCAAACTTTTACCTCTTCGACAGATTCTCCTTTGAGAGGATCCGAATGCTTCTTCAAATGGCACGCCTATTCTCGGTGAATATCTTCACATTCTATAAAAAAAAAAAAAGCCAACTGAAAAAAATTAAAATTATTTAAAACTGAAAAATAATAACAAAATCCAACAAAAAAGAGAAAAAATCAGTATACAAATATAAAAAACAGCATATATAGATATGTGTGTGTGTGTGTGTGTGTGTGTGTGTATGTGTATAGATCTGGGGAGGGGGGAGGGGGGGGTGGAGGGGGGGAGGAAGGGGTCACGGTGGGGGTAGGGGGTTGGGGTGGGTTGCGGGGTGGGGATGGGGGACTGGTGGGTCGCGGGGTGGGGGTAGGGGACTGGGGTGGGTCGCGGGGTGGGGATAGGGGACTGGGGTGGGTCGCGGGGTAGGGGTAGGGGACTGGGGTGGGTCACTGGGTGGGGGTGAAGGACTGGGGGGTCACGCGAAGGGTGGAAGAGTGGGGTGGTGTCATCGGGTAGGGGACTTGAGGGGGGGAAGGGGGGGGGGGGAAGGGGAGAGGTTCACGGGAATGGGGGTGAGGGGCTGTTTTTAAAATAAAAATGAATTTTATTTTTGAACAATAAAAATGCTTTATTTATTTATTTATTTTTTTTGTGGAGACGGGATTCAAATCCCGTCTCCAATAATGTTATTTTAATTTTAATTTTTTTTTTGTGGAGACGGGATTCAAACCCCGTCTCCAAATAGCATTCTTGGAGACGGGATTCAAAATCCCGTCTCCAATAAGAATGTAATTTATTTTTTTATTTTTATTTTTATTTTTTTGTTTTGTGGAGATGGGATTCAAACCCCTTCTCCAAATAGCATTCTTGGAGACAGGATTTTGAATCCCGTCTCCAATAAGAATGCAATTTAATTAAATTTTTTTTTTTTTTTGTGGAGACGGGATTCAAACCCCGTCTCCAATAATGGAATTTTAAATTTTTTTTCTTTTTTGTGGAGACGGGATTCAAACCCCGTCTTCAATAATGTTATTTTAATTTTTTTTTTTGTGGAGACGGGATTCAATCTCCCGTCTCCAATAATAATTGCATTTAAATTTTTTTTTTTTGTGGAGACGGGATTCAAACCCCGTCTCCAATGTTGGAGACGGGGTTTATCTCCCGTCGCCAATAAGAATGCTATTTTAATTTATTTTTTTTGTGGAGACGGTATTCATTTCCCGTCTCCATTGGAGACGGGGTTTCGCTCCCGTCTCCAATATTGGTGACGGGACTAATCCCTGTCTCCAATATGGAGACATAAAAAAATTATAATTTTTAATTTTTTAAAATAAAAATAATAAGAAAATTGTATATTTTAAAATATAATTTTAATCTTAGTAATTAAATAAAAATTATAAGAAAATTAAAATTTTCCCCTCACCCAGCCGTCGCCAATTTGGTGACGGTCTAGCTTGGCCGTTACCAAATTGGAGACGGGAGGCGCTGCCCTCGCAAATTTTGGTGACGGGAGGTGCTACCGTCACAGTTGGTGATGACTTTGTGACGGTTTGTTTCATCTCACACTATATTGTCACTGTCTTGTCACAAAATTAGTGTTAACTTTTCCCTTCACCAAGCCGTCGCTGTATTGGTGACGGAATGGCGACGGCCCGTCGCAAAAATCAATTTTTTTTGTAGTGATATTAAATGGTAGATAGATAAAAACTTAAAATGAGTTAAATAGAGAAACACATACGAGACTTCGCATGCATAAAATTAGCAGAGGAGAAGGTCTCTACAAGATTAAGTGGCATCCTCAAATAATATATAATCAACTCAATCTCGTAGGATTAAGCTCAATTTGATTTGGTTTTTTTTTATAAAAAAAATGCAATTTTTTATTAGAAGTATCTTGTTCAAGATAATAATATTTTGGTTGAATTGATTGATGATAAATATCGCACAAAGAAGAACCAAATCTCCTATCAAATATGGATTTCTTGAAACTCCGTGCCTTCTTTCTGATTTTTCAAGTTCTTGTAGTAGCCTCGCTACTAATCCACGCAACCCCAGCAAACACATCAAAACTCTTTAGAGAATACATAGGAGCTGAGGGCAAAAACATTACATTTTCAAATGTACCTATCAATCCAAAAGTTGATTTTCACTTTATACTCTCTTTTGCAATTGACTACACAGATTCATCATCACATGATCCACAACCCACAAATGGTGAATTCAATGTCTTTTGGGACTCAAAAAATCTCAACCCTTCTCAAGTCTCTTACATCAAGCAAAAAAATCCAAATTGACGAGGAGGATTCCGAGCTGAGGTAAAAGGACCCCATCGAGCTGAGGCAGGCTAATCTAAGCCAATCCTAGCATATACAGCTAATGCCCAACCTGGATGCTGATCCGACCTCATCCCGACCCAAGAAAACCCTGACCTCAGTGCCAGCTGCCCTGATGGAACATAAAGTCTTGATGGGACATAAAGCTGCACCGCATTAAATGCTGTCAGGTCCGAATTTAGTATAAATAGAGCTCTACATAACTCGTCATTAAATGCTCTCAACTACTTTTCCAACTCGGACATACTAATCATTCGCACGTCCGAGGGGAAAATCCAGGCCATCGCTCCGCTTTTTCCTTCCTTTTCCTTGTGCAGGTCAGATAGCCGACCCGAAAATCCAGGTCAAGAAGCCGACCTAAAATTCCAGCTCGGCCGAAGTAGCCATCTAACTTCAACGTCGAAGATTCTGACCTCAACAGTTTGGCACCGTCTGTAGGAAAGAGTTCTTTTTATCACTCTCTTTACCACTTATTGAGAAACCATCATGGTACAAACGAGAAGCCACAGTGCACCGATAGGGGATTCGCCCAACTCGGATGGGGACCTCAAAACCACGCAGGTGCCTAGCCAAAACCCAACCCAAGCCGACGTTGAAATGAGCCAACGTATACATTTAGCCACCTAAACCAACCCCACGACAGATGGGGACCTTAACTTCAGCCTGTCACTGGAGATAAGGATGATGCTGAGGATGTTTGAGAAGCTTAAGGAGCAGGTAGCCCGGCTAGCTGGGGACCCCCTGGCTCTGCAAACAACTACGCCGTGTCCCGCGCGTCCACAATTCCTCATCCCAACCCTAAGGCAAAAACGGACGCAAAACGAAGAAGGCCTCCTGGAGTCGGTAGCGGGACCTGAAGAGGCGAGAGGGAAAAGGGCAGCCCATGCCGACCCCGAGCAAGCCAAGATCGCAGCTGCCATAGCCAAGGTCATCAACCAGCTTGGTGTAAGCCCACTCTCACCTGAAGTACTGGCCACGCCACTACCCACCGGCAACAGGATGCCCAACCTGGCAGTCTATAATGGAGATGGAGACCCAGCCAGCCACTTGCTCAACTTTGATCACCACATGACTTTGCATGATATGTCTGACTTCATGAAGGTGAAGACATTCCCGACCACCCTGGTTGGCAATGCCTTGGACTGGTTCCAAAAACTTCGTACCGTCTCTATTGCATGTTTTTATTAGCTGGCTGAGGCTTCCTGTCTCACTTCGCGGGGAGCCGAAGCACCACCCTCCACACTTCGATATTGCTGTCGGTGAAACAGCATAGAGGGAAAAGTTTGAGGGCTTATACAGCTCGATTCAATGAAGAGTCCCTCAGAATCCCCAACCTGGAGGACTCCATGGCGTTGATGGCTTACCAGAGTGGGCTCAGGTTGGGCCCCTTACATCCTCCTTGGCCATCGACCTTGTGGATACCGTAGCCGAGCTGATGGTACGAGCAAAAGGGTACATATACTCGGAAGAAATCCATCAGGCGAAACGAGATGATGACAAGGAGAAGGAAGCCGACAAGAAGGGAGAGACTTCCCGAGCCCAACCTGGGGGCAAAGTCCAAAACGACCGAGGTAAGCCGCCTCATCAGCCGAAGCAGAACCCCCGGTTCACTATGTTCACTCCCCTTAACACCACAAGGGAGCAGATCCTGATGGAGATCCAGTACCAGAACCATTTTCCTCCAGCTCCAAAGATGAAAGGCCGACCTGAGAAGTGCAATAGAACCAAGTATTGCCACTACCATATGGACTACAGCCATACCACCGAGGAGTGCAAATATTTGAAACAGGAGATCGAGGCACTGATAGCCCGAGGTCACCTCCGGAGGTACGTAAATCAGCAGCCGACCCAGAATCATGATTAGAGAGATAGAGAGAGGAGTCCACCCAGGCGCCAGGCTGGGGGCGGACGTTTGGCTGTGATTAAGACCATCGCGGGAAGATTGACGTCGGGTGGGGAGACCTCGACTAGTAAGAGGGGTTATGTTTGGGCTGAGAGGGAGTATGGACCAGTGCGGGGCCCGGCCCTAAAGATAGATGAGCTCACTTTCTCCTCAGAAGATTTGGAGGGTATGATATTGCCCCATGACGACCTTTTGGTGATCAGCACTGAAATAGCCAACTTCACCGTGAAAAGGCTGATGGTGGACACCGGGAGCTCGACGGAAGTCTTATTCCTCAGCGCTTTTGAGCAGATGGGGTTGGACAGGAGCCGACTCAGGCTATTGAGGGGTACTTTAGTTGGTTTCACCAAACAAGCCCACCAAGCCGAAAGGGTAATCAACCTCCCGCTGAAGCTGGAGAATGGGGACAAGCGGGTTTTGATGCAAGCCAATTTTATTGTGATGGATTGCAACTCTACTTACAATGGATCTTAGGTCGGGTGGCACTCAACCATTTCAGGGCTGTCCCTTCAACTTACCACCAGACCCTAAAATTTTCGACCCCGACCGGTACGACCACCATTCACGGAGCCCAGCTCTCACCTCGAGAATGTTATGAAAACTCCCTCTGACCCAAATATCAGGTTGGCTGGGGACCAGATTTGCCCGAGGAGAAGATGGATACTAAGAGAGGTAGCCCGGCTAAAGACCTTCAAGAGGTGGAGCTCTCCGATGAAACAAAGAGAGCAAAGATCGGGAGTGAACTCCTCAATGACCTCAAGAAAGGTATAAGCCAATTTTTTTTGAAAAATGAGCACGTATTTGCATGGTCTGCCTCTGACATGATAGGTATCGACCCGGCTGTGATTGAGCATCACCTGAATGCCGACCCAAATCACTATCCGATAAAACAGAAGCGTAGGCACTTCCATTATGATAAGCAACAAATCATAGCAAAAGAGGTGGACAAGTTGGTAGACGCCGGGTACATAAAGGAAATCCAATACCCAACCTGGTTATCCAATGTGGTTATGGTGACCAAGTCCTCAGGTGGATGGAGACTGTGTATTGACTTCACCGACCTCAATAAAACTTGCCTTAAGGACTGCTTTCCCCTACCTCGGATTGATCAGATGGTGGATGCTACCTCCGAATTCGAGCTACTCTCTTTCATGGATGTCTTTAAAGGCTATAACCAAATCAAGATGGCTTTCGGAGACAAAGAGAATACTGCCTTCACCACCGATAAAGGTCTCTACTACTATGAGGTCATGTCTTTTGGCCTCAAGAATGCTGGAGCTACCTACACTCGGATGGTGAACAAGGCTTTTAAAAATCAGTTTGGCCGAAATATAGAGATCTATGTAGATGACATGTTGGTTAAAAGCAGAAGGGCGGAAGACCATGTAGCCAACTTGGCTGAAGCCTTCACCGTAATAGAGCATTTTGGGATAAAACTGAACCCAGAAAAGTGCGCATTCAGCGTAAAGGCAGGAAAGTTTTGGGGCTTCATGGTCACAGCCCGTAGAATAGAAGCCAACCTGGAGAAGGTTCAGGCGATACTTGACCTAGTGTCGCCGACCTACGTGAAAGATGTCCAAGTGTTAGTAGGCAAGGTCGCGGCGCTAAGCAGATTCATGTCCAGGTCGGCTGACAAGTGTGCTCCTATGTTCAAAATATTGAGAAATCCTAAGAACTTTGAATGGACTACAGAATGCCAGAACGCCTTCCAAGGGTTGAAAAGGTGTCTAGCTTTGCCACCCTTGCTATCCCGACCTGAGGTGGGGGAGGAGCTGGTACTATACTTAGCATGCTCGGGGACAGCAGTGGCGGCGGCACTGGTCTGAGAAGAAGGGAAGGAGCAAAAGTCGGTCTATTATGTCAGCAAAACCTTGCAAAAGGCCGAGTGAGGTACTACTCCTTGGAAAAACTCGCCCTCGCGCTCATCACAGCGGCAAGAAAGCTGAAGCTATACTTTGATGCTCATCCAATTAAGGTCATGACGGATGCTCCACTCAAGTCCATCATGCACAAGTCGGAGGTGTCGGGCAGGCTGCTGAAATGGGTAGTTGAGCTGAGTCAATTTGACATCACCTACCAACCTAGAACAACCATCAACGCCCAAGCCATCGCAGACTTTGTGGTGGAATGCACTGGCTGAGCCGAGCATGACCCGGAGGATGTGTGGAAGGTCCATGTGGATGGGGCCTTAGGGAAGTCTGGAAGCGGAGCTGGGGTGGTCATCCTCGACCCGACCTGGCATGAGCACTAATACTCCATTAAGTTCACCTTTTCGGCGTCCAACAATGAGACTGAATACGAAGCGGTGATTGCGGGGCTGAAAATTGCAGCTCAGCTCGAGGCACAGACAGTCGACCTGAGCACCGACTCTCAATTGGTTTCTAGTTAGATATCGGGAGAGTTCGAAGCCAAGGACAATACTATGATGGCCTACCTCAATAGAGTCAAAGATTTGACCTCAGGGCTCAAAAGGTTCACGATACAGTAAATTCTAAGGGAGGAGAATATGAAGGCTGATGCCCTGTCCAGGTTGGCCTTGGGCGAGAGCCGACCTACCCTGGTCCATGTGGAAGAAGTATCTGAACCAAGTATCCAGTTGAGCGTGCAAGCCATAGCCGAGCTCAATTTAAGCCCAGATTGGACCAAACCAATCGTAGACTACTTGGAGGAGGGTATGACCTCAGAGGATAAAAAGGCAGCTCGAAAACTCATGAAACAGGCCTTAAGGTTTATCATAATTGCCGGGCAACTCTATAAGAGAGCCTACACCTGGCCTCTCTTGAAATGTGTTGGGCCTGAGGAGGGAAACTATGTACTCCGGGAGATCCGTGAAGGGGTATGTGGAAACCACTTGGGAGGCAAAGCTCTGGCTCGGAAGGCATTAAGGCAAGACTATTTCTGGCCAACCTTAGAACAAGATGTCAAAGAATATGTAAAAAAGTGCGACACCTGCCAAAGGTTCGCCAATGTACAGAGGAAGCCAGTGGTAGACCTCACGGTGATAATAAGCCCGTAGCCATTCTATCAGTAGGGTCTAGATATCATCGGCCCATTGCCAACTGGTGTTGGCCAAAAGAAGCACGCCTTCATAGTAGTGGACTACTTCACCAAATGGCCTGAGGCTGAAGGTATTGCTAGAATAATAGAAAAAGTAGCTTGGGATTTCGTATGGAAAAACATCATTTGCCGATTTGGGGTGCCAAAGGTCATCGTTACTGACCACGGCAAGCAATTCAACAGTGCATACTTTCGAGGCAAATGTGCTGAGATTCTGATCGATCTCAAATTTTCATCTATTGTTCACCCTCAAAGTAATAGCCAAGTTGAAAGGACTAACCAAATCATTTTGCAGGGCCTGAAAATCAAGCTGCAGGAAGCAGAGGGCTAGTGGGCATCGATTCTTCCCGAGGTGTTGTAATCTCAGCGGACCACCACCAGTTCGGCAACGGGAGAATCGTCCTTTGAGCTGACCTTCGGTACTCAAACGGTGCTGCCAGTGGAGATCGAGTCTCCGACCAGTAGAACCCTCCACCATGATCTAGAAATAAATGGAGCACTGATCCGTGAAGAACTCGACCTCGCCGAATAGCTTTGAGCTAAAGCTCAAATTAGGATGCTAGCCAGCAAAGCTGCCATGCAAAGAGATTTTGCCAAACAAGTCAAGTCTAAACCTATTAAGGTTGGCGATCTCGTACTCAGAAAGGCCATCTTTTTGCCGCGCTCGAGCAACAAGCTCTTCCCGGCCTGGGAGGGACCTTATGAAGTCGTGAAAGAAGTCCGACCTGGGACCTTCTACCTCCGCGACAGATACGGGAAGCAATTGAAAAATGCATGGCACGCAAAGTACCTGAAGAGATATTTTGTGTAACGGCCCCCAAGCCGGAATCTCTTATAACGGCCCCCGAGCCGGAAACTCTTGTAACGGCCCCCAAGCCGGAATCTCTTGTAACGGTCCCCAAGTTGAAATCTTTTTTATAGGCCCCGAGCCGAAATTTTTGCTAAGGCCCCGAGCCAAAGCATTGCTTGTAATCGACTCCTGAGCCCAAGTACTTCATGTACAATTTCAATACAAACATATTTTGTAAACTAGTGCAATACCCGACCCGGGCCTAAGCGCTTCAGCTACTGAGCTACCCCCGACTCGGATTAACACGGTGGCCACGCTTAATTACGAGCTAATGATCCAAGTAAACCAGCTCGGCTATAATCAATAATAATTTGATTAGCTTTGCCAGTTCGGATCAAGGTCCAACTCAGTGCAATCCGGCTTCAGGTCGGAATATTAGTTTGAGTCTAAACTCGAGCTCAATATTTGTCAACTTTAGTTTGACCAATTTTAAATCAGACTGACGAGTCCAGGTCGGCGACAATTATATGGTTGCCCAATTATCCAGCTCGAATTAGCATGATAATTCATTAATCGCATCCAGCTCGGTTAATTATATTCAAATTAAGTTTGAAAGGTCCATTATATTGGTCCAATCCCACTTACTTAAGAAATATGCGAAGAGAAAAGTACACATATACGAACTCGAATGAAACGTAGAAAAAATAGAAACATCCATTTCATTAAAAGTGAAAAAATACAATTACAAAGAGCCCAACTCGGGCGAGTACAAAATTTACTTAGGAGCGGTAGTGGAGGTGGTAGCATCGGCTTCATCACCGACCTGATCCATGCCTTTCTGGACAAATTCTATCACCTCCTTAGCTTGGGACGTCAGGTCGGCCGGGAGCTCAGGAATCTCCCAGAACTCCTGCGGCGGAGCCTCTAAGATTTCGATGTAATCATTCTTGGTGGCAGGGAGGAAGGTCTTCGCTCTCTCTCGAGCTGCGACTTGGCCTCAGAAGTAGTAATCCAGCTCGACGTACCTAGCCATCTCCCCACATTCCATGGCCAACCAGTCCACGGCCTTTTGACTGGACTTAAAGGTTTTCACCACCTTTTCCCCTTGGGGGGCAGACCCGATCTACCAAATCCTTAAGCTTCGCCTCGGCCTTGCGCTTATCCTTTTTGAAGCGCTCAACGTCCTTGGCTGTGGCCTCGCGCTGAGACTTCTCTGCCTCAAGCTCTTTCTTCAGCCGGTCGATCTCCGTCTCGTCCGCTTTGCGCCATTAGGCGGCATCCTCCCTCTGGGCCTCTAGCTCGGGCTGGAGAGTCAACGTATTACTGCTTGAGCTCGACGCATTGAGCCTGGGCTTGGGCAAGTAAGCCAGGTGCCGAAAGGATGTAGGACTCGGCCTGCACAAAAGATGACAAAATAATCAGCTGAGCCAAAAAACTTAACCATATTAACACGGTCAAAAATGCCTTACTGTGACTATGGTTGTTCTCAGGCCGAGCGAAAGCTGCTCCGCCGGGACCGTTGTCAGCTTGGGATCGCAGGCAACCTTAGTTGCCTCCACGAAATCCTTGTTTGGAGGGCTCACCTCTGTGGCCTTGCCTTTCTTAGAATACTCGGCCCGAGGCTATTTCCTATTGTCGAGGCGGGATGCTTAAGTGCTCAGGGATCACCACACCCGAGCTCGGTCTTTTGGTCAGGGGAGACGCTGACGTCCCTTTGGAAAAGACCTCGGGCCGCTGCCTCTGTTCCTAAGGGATGGTGGAGCCCAAGCCAGACCGAGTCGAGACTTCGCCGCTGGCCTCAGTCTTTCTCCTCCTCTGGGCATACGCAAGCTTTACCATATCCGCCATGTCTACAAAAACAAAGGAAAGAGAGGTGAAGAATGACCAAGTGCAAACCGAAAAGAACAACAGCAAACAAGAAGACGGGGAGGTCGGGCATTGATCCTACGAACTGACCCTTTTCTGAGCCGGACTCCGCATTCTCTTCGGGCTCGAGAAGTAACTAAGGGTGCTCCATTCTCAGGTTGGGTTCTCTCCCGAATAACTTGGATTTCCAAATTCTGTCCCACCTGAGGACGCTATCAATATCAATCAGCATACCCGGCTCGGGTCTCAGCACCTTGACCTCGGCGAGTTCCTCGTCTGAGAGCTTGGGGTCGTCATTCACAGTCTTTTTCAAGGAAAGAGTCCAATCCACTCTGCACCTCGGATTCACGGCCGGCTCGACCCAATAGTAGTCGTTGTGCTAGCCCTTGTTGGAGGAGTGCCACTTGGTGAATATGACATTGCTGACCCAAGTTGCGAAGTGGAACCACCCTGGCTGCTTCGGGTAGGGCTTACAAACAAAAAACTGCCTAAACCGATGTACGGTTAGCTCTATCTTTCTCTCAAGGTAGAACACGTAAAATGCCACCATTACAGCCCAGCCATTTGGTGACATTTGACCCGGGCTAAGCTCAAAGTAATTTAAAATACCGACAATGAAGTTGGGAAGTGGAAGCAGGACGACATCGAATGCGAGGTCATAGATGGTAAAATGATCGGGTGGAAGATAGCAGGCAGGCTTATTCCGACCTGGAACCTTCAGCTTATGGTGTTGGTCCACCGACCAATCCCTTAGCCTGACATTAGCCATCTGGATGGTGGAATGGCACTCGCGCCTACAGCAGGCAAACAATTGTTCTATCATCTTTTCTCGAGCCAACGAACCACTGGCTGTAGCTGAGTTTTGAGGTCGGACCTCCCTAATTGGGACCGCATCAATCGGTTCCTACGTAGAGGCTCCAGCTAAGTACTCCTGTAGTATCTCAACTCCCCCCAACTGGTTCAATGGCTCTGCATCTTCCCTATCTCCTAGGTCTCCTAGGTCGGCTAAATGATCCGCCTCGGCTTCTTCATGCACTCGCCTGACCTCGATCACTTGGCAATCATCATCACTCTCCCTGAGCCCAGATTACCGAGCTGATCCTTGAGATGCACCTTCGTTGTCACCACCGCGGCCTCCATCTGAGGTTGATTCTGAGCTCAACGGATTCTCCTCCCCTCTATAGGACCTCACCTCCATCGCTTGAGAATCTTCCGACTCCGACCTCCCCATCCTGTTTGTAAATTAAAATATATCTACAGGAATATCTAAAGGGAGTCAGGACGTACCTACTGCTCTAGTTGTCGAAGATGACCCGATCTAATTACCTCCGACCTAATTGGCTCCGTGCTAATAGATTCTGAGCAGAATACCCCGAGAAGATATTTCCCAAGCTAAAAGTGTCCGACCACTCTGGTTGCTGACCTGAAAGTTCTAAATTTCGTAAGCAAAGTGTGAAATGAATCTCAGATGGCAAGGCCCTATTTATAGGTAACCTTGGTAACCGCTTTGGGAATCCTAAACGTCGCATCTCGTCATAACTGCCAGGTGACGTGTCAGCCATTTGAAGGGCATGTAACGCTGACGTGGCCATCCCTACTCTGCCGGGGTCAGGCACCTCCAGCTCGGGAACAACTCCCAAATCTAGATCTCACCCTCTCGATCTTGACTTGGAGCAGCGGGATTGACGAAGGGGATCCCGAGCTGAGGTAAGAGACCCCTACCGAGTTGAGGCGGGCTAATCCGAGCCAATCCTAGCATATACAGTTAATGCCCAACATGGATGCTGATCCGACTTCACCCCGACCTAGGAAAACCCCGACCTCAGTGTCAGCTGCCCTGATGAGATATAAAGTCTTGATGGGACATAAAGCTACACCGCATTAATTTCTGTCAGGTCCGAATTTAGTATAAATAGAGCTTCACCTTCATTTCTGAGGTAACTCATCATTAAATGCTCCCAGCTACTTCTCCCACTCGAACATACTAATCATTCGCAAGCCCGAGGGAAAAATCTGAGTCATCACCCCGCTTTTTCCTTCCTTTTTCTTTGTGCAAGTCAGATAGCCGACCCGAAAATCCAGGTTAATAAGCCGACCTGAAATTCCAGCTCAGCCGAAGTAGCCATCCAACTTCAACGTTGAAGATTCCGACATGCAGTTTCCAATATAGCTCTCATTCTTTCAAGAAGAGTTCTGTTCATCTGCTCTGCTACACCATTTTACTGAGGTGTATATGCAACAGTAAATTGCCTCTGAATACCCTCTTGCTTGCAAAATGCTAGGAAGCTCCTGTCAGTGTATTCTCCTCCATTGTCTGTCCTCAAGCACTTGATCATTTTCCCGGATTCAAGTTCCACCAGCGCTTTGAATGTTTTGAATATTGAAAACACATCTGACTTGGTCTTGATTGGATACACCCACAGTCTCCTGGAGTAATCATCAATAAATGATACAAAGTATTTGGCTCCTCCTAGGGACAAAACTGGTGATTCCCAAACGTCTGAATGGATCAAGTCTAGAATGTGTTTGCTTCTGGCAGTAGATCTCTCAAATTTCAATCTATGCTGCTTACTGGTAACATAGTGCTCACAAAAAGATAAGTTTACTATCTTAAGCCCGAGTAGGAGATTACATTCAGCTAGAATCTTCAAGCCTCGTTTTATCATGTGGCCCAATCTGCGATGCCACATTATAGTTGATTCTTCTTGACCGGCTGATGTAATTGATACATCTGTCTTCTGTAACGTATCTCCCAAAAGCATGTATAGATTTACCCCAATCTTTTCTGCCTTGATCACCACAAGCGCTCCTTTGTCGACCTTCATGATCCCATCCTCGATATGGGTCTTGCAGCCAAGGTCATCCAATTGTCCAATGGACAATAGATTCTTCTTCAAGCCCTTCACGTGTCGTACCCCTTGAATGGTGCGAATGGTACCATCATACATTTTAATTTTGGTGGTACCGATGCCAGCAATCTCCGAGGCATGATGATTACCTATGTACAAAGATCCTCCAAAGGCAGGTTCATAGGTGTGGAACCATTCTCTACGAGAGGTCATATGCCATGTTGCTCCCGAATCCATTATCTAAGCATCAGTGAGCTCATTTCTGCCTTTTGATATAGTTGCTGCTTCGCTGTATAAAATATCTCCATCATCTGGTGCAGTCGCCACACATCCCTGAGAATTTGTCACCTCGGGATTCTTTTTGTTGTTCCGATAATCCTTTTTGAAGTGTCCTTTCTTGCCACAATTGTAGCATTTGATATTCTTTCTACTCCTTGATTTCGATTTACCATGGTTGTTGCTCACACTAGAGCCACGTTCCGTTGATCTACCTCTCACCATTGATAATGCCTCTGCTTGTTATGAACTTTCGATTCTGTCTTCTTTACTTTTGCGCCTAGATTCCTCTTCCAGAACAGCGGCTGCAACATCATCAAAAATAACAAAATCTGAAAGAACATTGTTAGTGTAACTAATGATGAGTTGATCATACGAATCAAGTATACTTTGAAGTAGAATTTTCGCACGTTCAAGCTCCGCTATTTTATGCCCAATTGCAGTCAATTGAGAGAATAGCGTATTTAAGGTATTGATATGATCTGTCACCGAATGGACTCACTCATCCGAAGGGTGTAGAGTCTCCTCCTCAAGAAAATCTTGTTGTGAAGTGACTTGACCTCATATAGTTTGGTCAGCGCATCCCAAATTTCTTTTGCTGACTTCTTTTCCTCAACGCTTGATAATACCGAATCTACTAATGCCAGGTATAGATTAGCCATAGCGTTGTCATCCATCTCTTTCCACTTGTCATCTGTCACCTCCGCTGGTCTGTCTCCAATTGCTGGCAAACCATTCTCCTTTCTCAAGATTGCCTTCATCTTTAATTTTCATAGGGAAAAATTTCTCCCGTTGAACTTCTCAATTTCAAATTTTGCCGCCATAATATTAAAGACGATCGTAACTTGAACCGGCTCCTACTATTTCACTATGAATAGTACTATTTACGTGAATAGTACTGTATACGTGAATGGTACCAAAATCGTATACGAGAATAGTATCAATACCGTATATGTGAATAGTACTATACAATGTGCATGAATAGTAACCATGAATAGTAACCTCGTATGTATACCAATTATCCGTAACCAGTGGCTCTAATACCACTGTTGGGTATCGTCGCAGCGGAATGGTCGGGGACAAGCAGTATCACGCAGCTAAAATATAAATGAGAACAGAGAAAGTAGAGACACAAAATTTACGTGAAAAACCCTCAAACAAATTAAGAAAAAAATCACGGGCAAGTAATGGAGGATTTCACTATGATGTGGAGTATTTTACAATAACCTTCTTTCTAATATAAGGAGAGAACAATATCACTCTCTCAAATAATAGGAGAAACTAACTCTCACTCATAAATATAGAACAACAAAAGAGGAAGAAAAAATACTCAGGAGAAAGCTTATTTTTTTTTCTCTTTGATTTGGTTTGTTTTTGGTTATGCAAAATGGTGAGGAATGAGCCTCTATTTATAGGCTCATTCCATATCCGAAATCAAAGCAACACAGCAGTGTGAAAACGATTTTCAATTGCATGCGCCTAACTTTAGCAGCCAAACTTTGCTGCACTAACTTTTCTCTCTTTTTCATTGCTTTTCTATTTCCTTGTCTGCCACTTTTGTTCCTTTTCTTTGTTTATTGTTGTTCTTTTTTGACCAAAGGCTCAAAGTGAGCTTTAACCAACTCACATTCATCAGCATTATAAAGGACCTTTTGAATAATGAACCTGGATTGGTAAGAGTACTAAACAAGATTCATCTAATTTCCAAGAATTTTAGAGGTCAAACACACACCGAATGTGTGAATTGGATAAAAATCACTGCAGAATCCAGAAAATGGCATGTGCACTGGGAACATAGGTCCTCACAGAGCATACTTTTACTGGGTGACTCGCGAACAAGGATCCTTCAATTGGTTCAAAGGTGTTATGGATGATATTGCAGAACATGACCATAATGTGAGTTCTGATTCTCGAAAGTGTAAAATACATCATTGTGTTTTCAAAATCCCCTCTGGGCTTTCCAAAACTAAAGTAAATATCCCATCCAGAAATATATAGTTGGGGGTGTAACCGTTGTTTCAGAAACCACAAGTTGATTATGAGGGAGTTTTCGAGAAACTGCAGGGTTCTTTTTGCTATTCAGCCCAATTTTGGTTCTCTTCCTTACCAGCAGAAGTATATATTAATCATCAACACTTTTTGAAAGCCTATTTTCTGCATGTTTCAGAATATTATAGAAATGCACAACTACTTGACTAGTGTGTATGAAGAAGGAAATGCAAGATCTGCACTCATTGCCATGGTGCAGTCTCTGCAGCGCGCTAAGAATGGACTAGATGTCGTGTCACAGAGCCGGGTAATTTCCATTTACCCCTATGGCTCTGTTTTGTTTGCCATGAATTTTTTTTAAAAAAATATTTTTCTAATTTTTCGGTGTTCGGTAACACCGTAAAATACATAAATATTAGACAGGTTTTTCATTTCAGTGATTTTATATTTTCTTTCTGACATTTTAATCTAAATAGATAAGAACACACTTTGCAAGGCCTAACTGGAGAAAGGTGTTCACTAATTTAGCCAGTACTCATCCATCTTCACGGATAGGTAAGCATAGAGGCAGCTCCATGTCACTCTTCAGCTATTAATTGTAATTGTAGTGCGATCGTATACTTAATTAGTTTGATATCTCTAACATGTCGTTTCATGTACAAGCAAGATTTTTGAGTTGTGTATGTGATAAATGAAATAATAGTGGCAAGACTTGTATCTCCAATAAGTCTCCTCGTATGCAAATGAGAATTTTCAACTATACAGTGATAAACAGGATGATAATAGGGAGACTTGAAACTTAGCACCATTCTGGTAATAGGGTTGTAATAGCATCCATATTACTGGACTGCTTGTTTTAAAAACTTAAATTGTTAAAGAGTGTATACTTAATTAATTTGACGTTTCTTTGTACCTGCTTCTTGATTGCAGGTGTCTTCTATTGTGGAAGTCCTACACTTACAAAGATGCTCAGAAATCTATGCCATGAACATAGTTTAAATTCTACCGCTCGTTTCAATTTTCACAAGGAAAATTTCTAGAATTTGTGGTTAAGTATGTCGAAATTCGCTTGATTTTGACAGATTACATATTTATATATTTTACCATATTTTTTTTGGGTCAGAAACCATACTTCAATTTGCCCAGTAGTTTGAGAGTTGCAAAATAACTTTTAGTATGATACATAGATATTTTGTTTCTAATGCTATAGGCTTCAGATTGCATCAGCTTTTTTGGCTTGTATCATAATGTGAATAATAAATCACCATTAGAGCATCATTTATCTTTTGATGTTCAGTATTTAGTCACTACAAGAAAAACAGACATAATGACAGTTGCAAACCGTTGTTGTATAATCGATAAAATGATTTTGTGACGGGTTTGTAACAGAAAAACATTTTTTATCTACGAGTATGTCGCAAATTTAAGGTTTGTCGCTATATCATCGCCAATAACTAGTGGACTATTAAAGTTTATCAGACATATGTTGATTCCTCTATGAGATTAAGAAATAGAAGCAGATCAAGTATTTGGAAGGATTTTGGGGTAATTTAGTGGTGAGTTAATTTTTTTAACTTGTGGGTGACAAAGGATTTGAATCGTAGTGGTGGAAGCTGTTGACAATCATAGATGATATTTAAAAAATTTTAAACAACACAACAGAATTAAATCATGTATCTGTTCATGGCTAATTTTGCAGATTAATACACATGTATATATAATCATATTAATATACAAAGTTGGATTTTAGGATTACCTTGTTGTGCAAATCCGATATATGATTCTAATGAAAATGATTCAAGCTCCCTAACAGTGAAGAGTTTAAGAGTATCCACACGAAATTCGCGCAGGATTAATAGCAAAACCCCTACTAAAATCTTAAAGAGAAATCCCACCCTCTTTTCTCAAAGACGGATTTGCGCTAGTAAAATTTCTTTCAGAATATTCTTATTTATAG
This sequence comes from Ehretia macrophylla, assembly GCA_037974665.1. Classification (NCBI taxonomy): domain Eukaryota; kingdom Viridiplantae; phylum Streptophyta; class Magnoliopsida; order Boraginales; family Ehretiaceae; genus Ehretia; species Ehretia macrophylla. Next base: position 1,157,672 of record CM075782.1, read on the forward strand.
GAATCACTTATTGACGTAGGGCTAACTGTGGGCTGGTCTAATCTTATTAGACCTGGACTTGTAGACTGATTGGATGAACAATCCAATTATTACGTATCCAATAATTAAATTAATATCAAGATACTCTTAATAATTAATTTAATTATTTCTGTTTGATTATCAATTCGCCGGATATCTATTGTATATAACCTCTCGGGTTTATAATTAATTAGCAGCAAAATAATATTAATCCAATTAATATTTAATTAAAAATCTTCTAAATACTTTTCGCAAGTCGTGAGTGGCAACTAGCAGTATGTCACGACTACCCAATTAATAATAAAGTGGAATCATACGAACCCTGTGATATATAATTTCTATACAATTAAGTTTTTTTTTTCTAAACAATCGTGATTAAGATAAAGTCATGGATAGAGATGTTGAACTCTCTTGCTTAATCATATGACCAAATCTAATTAATTAGTAATCATAAATGAATTGTGAAATGATTTTTACTATTCCACCACGACCAAGGATTTTCAGTTTTTTAATTAATAGATCGCATTAGATTCTCAATTTATGGATTCCATATCGCATACACATATGTCTCTATGCAGGAATAACTCATAACTGTTGAATACATGATCCAATCCATAATTAGGACTAGATAATATTGCACTTAGCAAATTACGGCATTCCATACATAAGACTGTTGGGATTAGTATGCCCTAAAGCTTATTAGCACGTAATATTTCAGATATGTTGGACACATATTGTGATTATTTGTATTAATGAAAGCATTAATTCCTATTCTATCTATTCTATTTGTGTGTATTTGCTTGTATAGAAGTCCTTAATCTAAGTGAGTGACTTAGGTTCACAGTGGCTGAGTATAGAAGGTCTAAGTCATAGTTACTTATTTCTAGAGTTTGTTTATAACCGAATGATAGACCTGGGCATTTCATTAGGTTTAGGTTATAGTGAGATAATCTTCTGTGTAGGGTTACCTGTCTTGATCATTGGTAGGTTTTCAAACTAGTCTCACTTGTGTGTCTGTCACACATTGAATGGGTCAAATTGGAATGCATATGAGAGTTGCTAAATTTAGAGTCCAAATGCAACTAGGATTCCTATTTAGAAAAGAACTTTCTATTTTGGTAAAATAGAATTTTCTAATTAGAATTGCTGAGCACATTTTGGAATTTAGTTATAATTAATTTAGCAATTAGGCGTATGGAGCCCTTTGGACGTGTAGGATAGGCGTGTGGAGGTTGTGGATTAGCTTTGGACTATGTTAAGTTAATTTGTATTGAATTATTTGTAGTTCAAGGTGCATAGGAATGTTTCAAGAGTTTCATACTTGGAATATGAAATTAGTATCTCCTATTTCAATTTGGATTAACTACTTTGACGTTTCGACATCTATATAAAGGGCCACCTCTACCTCTCCCATACACACATACTTACACGTGAGGTGCAAGAAGAAGAAGAAAAAAAAAATTCTCTCTCTCTTGAGGGTCACACATTAGAAGCTAGAAAAGAAGTAAGAAGAATCTCACAATTTTTCATATTCTAGGCATGTAGATCATCTTATAACAAGTTCGAGGTTGAATCTTTTGTTTTTTCATTAAATTTATAACCTAACGAATTCACGTAACAAATTCTATTATTTACTGAATTTTGATTTCTACATAATTATAGTACATGATATGCAAGTTATGTTTATGCAATTGTTCTTCTTAAAATTATGTGGTTTGATCCTAGATGAGCGTATTATGTTTCTACTGTGTTATAATTTTTTTAAAAAAACCTAGATATATTTAGGTAGTATGCACATTCAAAGACAACCATGATGTCTAAGATCTAATAAATAATTACATAATTACAGCATATAACAAATTATTAACTATATCCATGTAATTTCTTATATGTTTGATTAAGTCCAGTCATTTGTTCTTAACATGTACTTATAGATTTACTAATGCAACATGAGACTCATTGACCCCATTATTTGAAGAATTTTGTATAAGGACAACATAAGGCATACGTCGGCATTGATATTCTTCTGTTTATAAACAGCAATATACAACAAAATCAACGAATGAAAATTGCATAAAACTAGGAGACAAATCTGTAACAATAATACAACTCATATTCATATCATTGACCCTTAACCTTTGTTTTCATAACAATCATTCTTTACGGGATTGAGTTCTTGATCATGGTGCTTGATTTTGTCTTAAGAATAGCCATGATATGGGGAGTTGTTGGGATTATTTTCCTTAACACACCCCTTCAAGCTGGAAGGGTAATGAATATGTACTCCCAGCTTGGCTCGAAGGAATGTGAATGCATGTTTTGGCAGCAGCTTAGTGAATATGTCAACTGGTTGATTTGATGAAAAGATATGTCGAGTAACAAGAGTACCCATTGCAACTTTCTCACCAACAAAGTGGTAATCTAGCTCTATATGTTTGGAGCGAGCATGAAACATTGGATTGATAGACATGTGAAGAACACTAATATTGTCACAAAAAAGTTGAGGAGGTTGATCAAAAGTGATACTAATATCTTTGAGTAGGAAGCTTAGCCAAGTGATCTCAGCAGCGGTGGAAGCCATTGACCGATATTCAGCTTCAGCACTTGAACGAGCAACAGTAGGTTGTTTCTTAGAACACCAAGAGACACAATTTGCACCCAAGAAAGTGCAAAACCAGTTGTACTTCTCCGTGTTATCAGACAATCGGCCCAATCTGCATCACTGAATCCATATAAAGAAATAGGGCTTTGAGCAAGATAACACAAGCCAAAATTTGGAGTACCCTTCAAATACCTAAGGATTCGCTTCACTACTTTCATATGAATTAAAGTGGGAGCATTTAGAAATTGGCATACACAATTAACAACATGAATTACATCAGGCTGAGTAAATGTCAAATATTGCAAAGCACCAACGATACTTCGATATGCAGTAGGATCAATAATGTCTGTATCAGAAGCAGATGGTTTTTCCTTTAGAGCCATTGGTGTAGCCAAGGAGGAACTTTCAAGCATTTGTGTGCGTATAAGAAGATCTTGAATGTATTTCATTTGGGATAGATGCACTCCCCCAGGAAATGGTTTAATTTCTACACCAAGAAAGAATCGCAGCGAGCCGAGATCCTTAATTGCAAATTCAGTGCCAAGTTAAGTGATCAAACCTGAAATAAAGGAATAATTGTTACCGCTTATAATAATATCATCAACATAAATAAGAATAATTGTAGTTATTTTGTTGGTGCGGTAGATGAAAAGTGAAGAGTCCGCCTTGTTGCAATAAAACCCAAGATGAAGAAGAAATTGTGAGAGGCGATCAAACCAAGCACGTGGAGCTTGATTAAGACCATATAGTGAACATTTGAGCAAGCACACATGATTAGGAAAATTGAGATCGATAAATCCTGGCGGTTGCTCTATGTTAACAGTTTCTTTAAGATGACCAAGCAAGAAGGCATTCTTGACATCTAATTGACGTATATTCCACTTGAGTGAGGTTGAAATAGCTATAACAAGTCGAATGGTAGTGGGCTTGACTACAGGGTTAAAAGTTTCATCATAATCGAGGCCGGAGACTTGAGTGAAACTTCTTGTAACTAAACGAGCCTTAAAATGATCAATGGATCCATCATCTTTATACTTAGTACGATAGACCCACTTTGAACCAACCACATTTGCATTTGGAGGACAAGGAACGAGAGTCCACGTGTTATTGTCGTGAAAAGCTTGAAGTTCATCTTGTATGGCCGTCACCCATTGAGAATTATTTAGTGTTGTTTTTAGAGTTTTAGGTTCAATTGGAGATACTATTGTGGCAAGAGCATAATCCTTCAAATATGATGGTGGTCGTCGAGTTCTTGAGGGCCTCTCATTTGAGATTGTAGAGTTGTTTTGTGAAGTATCAAGGATAGATGAAGAAATATGTTGATGCTCCGAAAATTGAAACCCACAGTCAAGTGCTCTATCATTTGAATTTTGTGAGATATTTTCAGTAGCAGGCTGCACTTGTGGAAAAGTAATTTCAGTAGCCATTTCTTCAGGATTTGAGATAGTTAAATCAACAAGTGAACTTATATCTTGCTCTGGCATTGACTCAACAACATGTGGAAGAAAACCTGCACTACAAGTTTGATCACAAAACTTAAATGGGTTAGAAAGTGCAAAGTTTTCCATATCTGATTTTGTCAATATTGCTTGATTTGGAAGAGCATTAGGCATTGGAGAAGTTTCACGTTTTGAGTTACTGAACTCATCAAAGTCAGGAAATTCAGATAAAGCCAAGTTAGAATTTTCAACAATATTCGGAGAAGTTGTAGAATCCTTGTAAGGAAAGAATTCTTCATTAAAGACAACGTGTCTAGATATATATACTCTTCTTGTCATTGGTTCTAAGCAAGGATAACCTTTGTGCATAGGGCTATAACCAATGAAGACACATGGATATGTCTTTTTCGAAAACTTATTTCCGCCTTAATATTTCAAAGAAGGAAAACATCTACATCCAAGAACCTGCAAGCCTCTATAATCCGATTGTCGCTTGTAAACTTTATGATATGGAGTATCATTATGTAGCACTGATGATGGCAGACGATTAATGAGATATACTATAGAGAGAAAATCATCAACCCAAAGTGTTAAAGGTTTGCATGAAATATCATAGTTAAGCCAGTCTCAACAATGTACCGATGCTTGCGTTTGGCGACTCCATTTTGCTCGAGAGTTCCTGGGCAAGAGATTTGCATTTCAATTCCACTATTTTTTATATGATTAAGAAAATCATGTGAATTGAACTCACCACCGCCGTCACACTGGAAAATCTTAATTCGATGATCAAATTTATTGTCTACCAACTTTTGAAATTTTTTGAAAGTATCAAGGAATTCTGATTTTTTTTGTAATGGGTATAACCAAGTGAATCTTGAATAATCATCAACAAATATTGCATAAAATCTAAATATTTGGTTTGAAGCCAAAGGGGCAAGTCCCCATAAATCACAATGAATTTTCTTAAGAGGAAGATTTGAAATTTTATTTGAAGATTGAAAATGCAACTTATAACTTTTTCCCATTTGACAACTAATACATACAGAAGGTTTAGTAACCCAATGAGAAACATCAATCGCTTGTTTTTCCTTTAACAAATATAAAATCTTTGAGTTTGGATGCCACAAGAGTGAAGATGATCCACATTTCTTTATTGCACTAAGGGCCTCTTGAGAGACATGATCTAAAGTGTAAAGTTGACCCTTTCTATGCCCTCTTGCTATCGTCATTTGGTTGCGATCCTTAACAACAAAGTCAGAAACAGTGAATTCAAAAGTACACAAATTATCTGATGTAAGTTTTCCGACTGATAATAGATTCTTTTTCAAATCTGGCACCACTAGCACATCTTTTAAATTCAAATGCCCATATTGTATATTAATATTAATTTCACCAGTATGAGATATAGGTAAACTATTTCTATTTCCCACATAAATCACATCATTCCCGTTATATGGTTTTATGTATGAGAGTTTACCTGTATCATTAGTCATGTGTGAAGTAACTCCCGAATCAACATAAAAGGATGAGTCATTTGAGTCATTAATAGTAAGAGCAGCGAGAGCTTGAGGAAACTCCTCAGATTGATAAGAGTAATCAAACTTGTTCCAACAATCAAGCGCAAGATGATTTGCTCGACCACATATTTGGCAAGAGATTTTACTGTTATTTTTAGAACCATTTGAAGATGAACGTGATTGTTATTTAAGAGGAGTTGTGTTCTTCAAATGATCATTGTTGTTGCCTTGACGAACATTGTGGTTTTGGTGATTTGGAGAGTTGTTCTGTGGATTGGTCATTAACATATTTTTCAAATGACCTTCCTTCTCTATTGTGATTGGAATAAGTTGTTCTTCCAATGAGGTCCATACTTGATATGCTGTTTCTGCACCAAAAACAGAACTTATGACGTCTTCTTTCATAGTCCCAAGTAACCAAGAAATTAGAAGACCATCATTAGTTGTCCATGGCTCGTACATAGGATTGAGACTTTTGCTACCTTTGTCATCCTCTATTTCTTTTGTGGGTTTAAAATATGTGCTAAGATGATGATAAAGACCTAAACTTCAGACTAGAGGTATGATCTGAGAGCACCACAGTAGAAAATTGGTTGTGCTTAGCTTGATAGAAATCAAACTAGAGCATTGATGGAAAGCTTGAATTGTAAGTTGAGGTTCTTTGGTAGAAGCGGAAGAGTTTGACATGGTATTGAGGCTTGCATATGATGGCTTTGATACCATGAAGAATTTTGTATAAGGACAAGAGAAGGCATACGTCGGTATTGATATTCTTCTGTTTATATACAACAATATACAGCAAAATCAATGAATGAAAATTGCATAAAACTAAGAGACAAATCTGTAGCAATATTACAACTCATATTCATATCATTGACCCTTAACCTTTGTCTTCATAACAGCCATGATTTACGGGATTGAGTTCTTGATCATGGTGCTTGATTTTGTCTTCAGAATAGCCATGATATGGGGAGTTGTTGAGATTATTTTCCTTAACATTATTAGTATCTCATATTAATTTATCCTATATATGATCAAGGACGTATTTTACAACAATTATAAATCTTGTCACTGTTATTCTTAACGACTTAAGAATAAGATTTATAAGATAATTCTAAGGGCTTTATTTAAATATTAATTAACACATTAACTAATCATTAAATAAATTGTCCACAAAAGAATAATAATGCAAAATATCATGTCTTAAAATAATAATAAATAGGCTTTTAGGACATATACTTTAACAGTCCCCCACTTGCACTAAAGTCAATCGATATGATATCTCATACTCATTTTCTCAAGATAGCGATCTAATAAATTGGCTTTTAAAAAAAATAATAGAGAAGAAATTCATTTCATTATAATGATCGTGGAGATAATTATTAGTGTAAAACCAAAATATAAATCTTTGTCTAGAAATAAAAAGCTCTTGGCAGTATGATATGATCTTTGCCAAAAATTAAAAGAATCAAAGGACCAATTAATATTACTACTAAACCAATGAAATGATCACATTTACATTAAAATAGAATATTTCGATAAAGAATAGATTCATCGTTACAATTTATTTGTCATACACATTAAGAATAATCACATACATGTAAATCTCTAGGAGAAAAGCTCAACAAGTTGACAAAAAGTGTCACATAACTTAAGCTTGAACCTACTTAACAATAGATGTTTTTTTTTTTCAAACATGATATATTTATGACTTCTTTCTAATAGGGTAAATAGCACTCCACCTCAAAGTGGTTTAGCATAAGTGCATGTTACTACCTTATGCTTTCAGAATAAGCTTATAACCCCCTATGATTTTTAAAATTGGAGCACATTACCCTCCTTTGTTATTTTTTTGTGAATTTTAACGGGACGTGTGACACACTCCATAAATGTACCTATACTTTGTTTTTTTTTATTTGCTCATTTCTCTATTGACTAAAATACCCTTCAACAATTATCTTCAACAAAATATGGAAACTGTTGATAATATCTTCATTTTCTGTCCATGGGTCCAAAGATTTTGGTTTGCTTCACCCTTGTAGTATTCTGTTCCTTCTTTTGGCTCTCGATTTGGCATTCGCTAGAATTGCTCCATGCTGCTGGTAGATTTGAAAAGAGATAAATGGAGCTAGTATCGAAGGAAAAATTGTCGATATGGATAGAGCTATTGTTTAGGTTCATTGTTTGATGGATGATGTTTTATCTGCATTGCTGATTTGAAACCTCTTCATAGCACCGTCCAAACTCTAAGAGTAGAAAATGGAGTGGCAACCTGTTGGATACCACTGCCTGAGAATCATCTTAAGTTTAATGTCGATGCCTCATTCATTAAGGGAAGAAGAGTTGTTATCGTATTTCTTTGCAGGAACTGGAAGAGAGAGCTATGTTACGCGTAAGTGGATCAGATCTACTACAAATCAGCCTATGAAGCGAAAACGCTTGCAATCAAAATGACGTGTCTTTTCGCAAAACAGATTGATTCCCCTTGCATCACCATTGAAAGTGACATTGAAGAAATACTCAAAGTAATCGATTCTCTATACTATGCCACAAACTGGCAAACACGACGCATTGTGGAGGATATTAAAAAAATTGTGGCTAATAACCCTAAACTTAGGGTTAAATGCATAAGGAGGACTGTAAACAAAGCTTGTGACTGGATTGTCAACTGTAAAAGTAGAAACTTCTTGCCTGTAGATTAGGTCTCAAATATCCTAGACCTGTTAATCAATCTTCTTGTATTGGATTTCTACCCAACTGGAGTTGGGTAATGGTTGTGCTTTCCTGAAGTAATAAATTATCCTTTGTCCAAAAAAAAAAAACACACACACATGAACTTAAGCAATGCAATAGGACCATTGATCATCTTCATTAGCAGCAAAATCAATCTTGTTATTGCATCTCCCATTTAGTTTCCAGTTTATTTTCGAGGTCATCTATTTTTTTAATTTTCGAGTGAGCTTTGTTTTTATTATCCAAGCTGTTCATTTTCCATTTTAGTTTGTGATGAACATTATGTACTAAAAAGCAGAAAAAATAGTCTTTTCCATTTTGTAGCCAAAATGGGGCTCTTATAGAAACATACAAACACGCAGTCAAACACTCAAAGACATACAAGTACACAAATACATACCTAAAATCGTCGATTGATGTGTTCAATCGTGTTGAATTTAATTAAAAAAAATATGATAAACCATTCTCTAATAGTTTAAGTTGTTAGATGAGGTGGTAACTTAACATGGTATCAGAACTTAGGAACCAAAAAGTCTTGAGTTCAAAACTTATCGTCACCTATTTAAAACATTACAATTGTTCAAGTACAAGTCTCAAAAACTAACTATACCTGCACTTCAAGAGGCGTGTTGAAAATAATAAATAATATGATAAACTACTCTCTAATAGCTTAAATTATTAGATGAAGTGGTAACTTAACAAATCGACTTGCCGAAGGCTTAGGAGTGCAGTCGTGGTGGTCACGTAGCTCGAGAAAGCCAAAAAAAAGATTGTAAAATTGCGCATCAAGGTCTCGCCGTTCGCCATCATTAGAGACTCCGCATCACTGGTTGAGCATACCAATAGACTCGCCAGCTTGTGGAGAGTCGATTGGTGGTGGTGCCGTCACCAATGATGGGCTGTGGTAGCCGAATGTGCGTTAAGAACGTGCCGGGATGGGGCAATCAAAGTTGACGGAGATTTTCGTCATTAGCCAGTAAGTATGTTGTGATAATATTTGCGATCCCATAATTATACTGTTAGTTGCTAGCGGGTCGCTTGGGTTTGGATTGATGGGTTGGATTTTTTCTTTCTTTTTTTTTTTTTTGCTAGGATGGATTTTTTCTTCTTTTTTTTTTTAATTTATGAAGTGATTTTTTTGTCAAATGATGTAGCCATTAATTCAAACAAATGCAGTTACGGGTTGGGGCAAGTTAGCTTTAATTTTAAAACAATAGAGAGTTATAAGCCAATTTTGAAAGTACAAGGAGCTAGCATGCACTTATACTAAATCACGAAGGTATGGGAGATGCTATTTACCTTTTCTTAATAATGTATTGTATTGAATTTTACGTATCCATGGTATCAGGTCCACTCTGATTTTTGTCCATTATTGTACACTTATCCTTTACTAGAGTAGTTTTATTTTTTATATTTTTATTTTTTTACAGTTTGTGTGGCAAAGGGTAAAAAAATGATATGTTATGACTTTTGTCCTTTTCTCTTTACTTTTCATTTTTGGAAAGTCAGACAGAATTAGAATCTTTTTCTAACTAATGAAGTCAGACAAGTCCATTTAGTTTTTAAACTACAAAAATAGGCAAGAAAGTATTTTTGTTGGGTGAAATTACATGTTTTGATATGATGAATAAAAGTTATTGTCGCCATTAGATTAAATATTAATTATTTTGGGTCAAAAAATAGTTGGAATGCAATTTTATAATGTTAAAATAAAATATTAATTAAGAAAAGATTTTGATCTTAAAGTAAAAATTTGTTCATAACGTTGTGAACGAAAAAATCAAACAATTACAAATTACCAATTTATGATATTTGTATTATCAACTTGCGATTGATAACTTTAACTTATAATATAATAACATTATAAACGAATCTTTTCTCTTGATGGTGGGGTTGGGGTAAGAGGTTGTATAATAAGGACATTGCATTTTCGCATGCACGCATTGCCTGGTCCAGAAGTCTAAATCAAACAAAGGCCGATTACTTCACGTCTATGTCAATAGGACTGAGATTTTGCATCACATCAGCCTTTTAGATTAGCATACAGACAAAGCTACAAAGAACTAAAAAACAAAAACTTTGTTAAAAAACGATGCAATCCTATTATGGGAAAAAATAGTACAATATGAGCAAACACTGGTTGTGTATAGCCTCCTAGTAGCAAACAGTACCATTAATTCCCAATTAGACAATTCAGATATTTCCCCTAAGCCCACAGACACATAACAGAAACCACAACACACTACACGAGGCCACAGGGCCACTATTGAAACCCCTTTGCCTACTTAACTAGCTATACAAGTGATACGAAAAATTATTCGATTAATTCATATTGATATCAATCTCTTACATATTAATAGAATTTAAACTTGTGAATTCTATTAAATATGTGAAAGACTAATGAGTTCGTCTAAATTGAACTAAGAATTTCCCAAGAGAAAGAAGGAAAGGAGGTGCATGTTTAGGGTTCGTTTGCTGTGCTTTGATCCTTGAGACTGGTGGCAGTGGTGGGGAAGAGGCTTAGGGTTTCAAGGGGCCTTCTACTGGTGGTGCAACTGGAAATTGCAGGACTCACATCCATCATCATCATCATCCAATCATGGCCATATGTTCTGATCATGCTGTGATTTTCCATTTCACAACTTCTTGGAATATTCACCTTCCATATGTAGTCACCTAATCTTGGTGATGCATCCTCAACTCTACCCTATATGATTATACAAAAAAACATCATTAGCAATCAACAGAAGAATAAAATACAATACTCTAATAACTTAACGGTTTTGTTTTGTTTTGTTTTTTTTTTTTAAATCTTTGTTACACTTCAGAGGAAAGTGGGTAATTTTTTAAAATTTTATGGACTTTGGGTTTTAGAAAAAATGGCTTTAACCCTCTTGTTTTCTTTTTCGTTTTGTTATGGTATTCTTTTAGGGTGATAGTGTTATTATCTTTTGATTTATCTAGATAATCTTTGCTTATAGCTAGAAATCTTAGCTTGGCAATTTCTAACACAAGTCATACTAATGAACTTTCTCTTGTATAACCACTTGTGAGCTGATAACTTTTTTATTCAAAGGACAAAATTTTCACTACCGTAACTAACTGCTTGACTGTAAATATACAATTTGGTCAAATTCGGGAAAAAAGAAAATGACACCCACAAAAGAAAAAGAAACAAGTAAAATTATGCTCGATAACTTTATAATTTTCCTGATGCGTGTGTTTCTCAGCGGCTAAACTAAGCAGAAGTAAAAGTCTGTAAGATTTACTTAATTTTTGATGTATGCTTTAACTCAGCTATGAAAAAATACTAAAACCACACGCATTACTATGGTGATAAAAAATGGAGGGTAAATATGCATCACATCCATTGAAAATCTTAGAAACAAGAGAACTGTAGTAGAAGCAAAACCTAGCAAAGTTATGGTTTTAACAGGGGCAGAGCCAAGATTTAGGGGTCAACAATTGCACTCGTACGATAAAAGTAGGTCTAATATAGTAATTTAATTTTATAAATAAAAAATCTATTTTCTAAGACTAGATGGCTCTGCCACAACATATTTAAAAAATCTTTTTCTTTTCAGTAAATGCAAGTTGAAATCGTCGTTTGAAAAATATACTATTTTTTGACGATTCTGTTCGATTTTTGGATGTGTAATTATAAAGTCTTTACCACTAAACCATTTGAGTACAATAAGAAACATCTATTTTAGATTCATCTAAAGCTTGTTATACATAAAGAGGAAATATATACACACACACACACGCACATTCATAGATATATATATACCACCTGAGGAAGACATCCAACTGAATTATAGCAAGGTAGCTGCTGATGAAGAACAGTAGAAGGATAAGAATCAAGGTGGTGATGAAGAGGATTTTCTAGGTTATGGTGTTGATGCTGGTATAGTTGCTGTTGTAATAGTTGTTGATGCTCTAGTTGTTTAGTGAGTTTTCTTCTAAGCTTTTGCCTATCTCTAGCTTTGTGGTTTTGAAACCAGTAAAACACATTTTTGCCCTCAATCTTTCCATATAAAGAGAGATGTGCAGTGATCTTTTGTATTTGGTAAGCCTTTGGAGTTCTTAAACCTCCTCTATACAATTCTTCTAAGATCATTAGCTGTTCAGGGGTTGGGCACCATCTTGTTGACCTAGACATTGTTAATGTGTTCACCCTCTAGCTAGCTCTATTTTTGTGATGTAGGAAGGCTTTTGCTATAGCTAAGTTTGTGTAGGTAGTTGAGGCTCAAAGAAGAGTATATATAGATGGCCGGAGAGAGAGGATAATTTGGTGAGATAGTTAAAGGTCAAATGAAGAGAGATAAAAGTGAATAAAGAGGAGACAATCTAGAAAACACATAGTATAGCCATGAATATTATACATGACACAAGTTTTTTTTTTTTTTTTTTTAAGCACACCTGCGCAGACAATGGCAGATTTAGGCACTCGAGGTTTGGGGATACATTACAGACACTTTGAGTAAGAGGTTAATTACTATGGATCAGAGAAACTCATCTATGCATAAATTATTTAAACACTTTAGAGCAATTAGGAAGAAATAAGCACAAATTAAAAACATATACAATTATAGCAATTACAAAAATATAAACACTAAAACATATATGAAGTCTTTAATAAAAAAGTACATTTTATAATTGTCGGCGTGATTTCATATTTTAATGCTTATTGATGCTACCACTGTTACTTTCCCTATACTACTCAACCTCCATAGCCATTTTTTCACAATTTTTCCACAACGCCACCTCTAAAAATTCAATCTTTTCACCACCCAAATAAATAAATCACCTCACAAAGCTATCAGAACTATTAGAGTTATCTCGAAACCAAGATTCTTCAAACTCCCCACAAAGATTCGATCTTTATATGTACATATATATAAAGATTGAATTTTTTTCAAGTGATATATTTATGCTGTTGGACTAAGATCAGTACGTTAGCACAGCTTTGTTAACCAGTTTTGGTTGTACTGTTGAGAAGTGAAAAATGCGCGCAAATTAGTTAGTTAGTGTTGCCTTGACGAAGCGATCTTTGGGCCCTTTATTCTTTAAATTCTATATCAGTTCCAACTCTTGATTAAGAAATATAAAAAGAGAGAGATATCCCCGATCATAATTGTCTAGGGTCCTTCTTTCCAGTATTACCCCTTATGGACTTATCATGTCAAAAACTATGAAGTCAAAAGTTATATGTATTTTTTATCATTCTTGACCGACTTTAAGCATATACAGAAAAATTCAGTTGTATCATATAATTAAGGGCAAATCTTACAAATAGTTCCTATTGTTTACAAATTTTTGATAAATAGTCCTTATTGTTTTAAAAGTCACGTAGTTAGTTCTCATTATTTATAAAAGTTTCACCAATAGTCTCCATTATTTCACAAGTCATTTAGTTAGTCCCTATTATTTGCAAAATACATTTGCAAATATTGAAGACTAATTGAGAGACTTCTGCAAATAATAAGGACTAACTAAATGACTTTTGAAACAATGTGGATTATTAGTGGGACTTTTACAAATAATGGAGACTAACTGTGTGACTTCTAAACAATAGAGACTATTTGTTCAAAACTTGAAAATAATAGGGACTATTTGTCCAATTTGCCCTTTCATATAATTTTTAGTTTTGGATAAATTCAATGAAATCATGTTTAAAGTGCATAATTTTTTGAATGACAAGGAAAATCTAGATGACAAAGTCCGATTAACGAATTAATCACCAATTAATAAAATTTCGGATAAAAAGTCTCACTTCAAAAATACATTAAATTAGTTAAAAACAAAAACTTAAAAAAAGAGTGAGAATTTAAAACTGTGACCAACCAAAGTTTTATCCACACTTTAACAACCCGAAAGTGATTGAAAAAGAAAATGAAACTAGTAATAAATGCTTTGATGTCATGCTGATGTCTTCCCGTGGAGAAGCATTGAAGATTGGATGGTACAGACAGAGAGAGAGAGAGTCCATATGTGAATTAAAGAGAAGAATCAGTGGTTTCTTGATGATTTCGTCATCATGGGCCTATATATCAATCAATTAGAAGGGTATATTATGCATATAACCCCTATTATTTATACATTTTTTTAAATTAGTTTTTAATATTTTAAAAAAATTATATTAGTTTTTAATAATTACAAAAGTGATTTAAAATGGTTTACATTATTCAAAACTAGCAATTTAGTTTTTATTATTTTCAAAAAATTTTAATTTAGTCCTTAAATAGGGATTACGTGTAGAGACTAAATTAAATTTTTTAAAAAATAATAGAGACTAAATTAATTTTTTTTGAAAAATAATAAGGACCAAATTGGTTAATTTTGAATAATATAGACCATTTTGAATCACTTTTATAAATATTAGGGACAACTATAAATCTTTTAAAATATTAAAAACGACATTCAAAGAATATATAAATTATAGGGACTAAATTTGAATTTTACCCGCAGAACGAGTTGGACACAGCAGACAACTCACACAACACATCAGACAGACAATTCAAGTCCCTGCTTTTTTCAGTTTGGTGAAAAATAAAGAAAGAGAAAATAGAATATACCCCCTCTCCAACTTCTCATCCTAGTGGCGGACTTATGTTAAGTTGAGAAGTAAATATATATATTTTTAAAAAAAATTATTATATTAGACATTTTATTGTATGAGTAACACACTTAAAGGCCTCTATCATTGCATAATTACGCATCCTAAATTTAAATGTCTGAATCCCTCCTATCCACCCCCTTTAGTTCGTTTTTACGTCTAATACCAAAACTATTTAAGCAGGGCCACTTCATTCGTAGAATTTTCTTTCCATTTTTCTTTGTTAAGCAAACAAATTTTATTGATAACAGATTAGTTAAATACAAAAGAATATAAACACCGGCCTATAAAAATATTTATTGGTGTTTATCTAAATGATTGATAACTCTCAATTAACAATTAAGGTTTAATGGTTTGGGATATTATTGAAACGAAGTAGTTGTTATAAAATAAGGAAAAAAATACAATTTTAGTGGTATCCAACTAGTTTTGAGATCAACATTTTTTTATTACACTCATACTCTAATTTCACCTTTCAAATTGCTGTTTCAATAAGTTGGATTCAATTTTGTAAACTAGATTTTTTTTTTTTTTTTTAAGATAGAGTTCTTCAATAGTTTGGCTAATTAGCTCTATGCTAAGTTAAAGTCGTCTTTTGTAAACGGTTGACACGTACATTTAATGAAAATGGAATGAAACAAATTACTTACTAAAAAAATTGGATTCAATTGTGTAGAAAAGTTTTAAACAACAAAACATCGTTAAGTGGTTTATTAGTCATTTCGATTTTGAAGTATAACAGAAATTAAAATCCAAATTATAAAGGAAAGGGAAGTCTAGTATGTTTTTGATGATATGTTTATATCCAAAATTTCCATTGGAGACATTTAACTCTATGCTAAATTGCGAGTTTCACATGAGAAATCTTTTATAGATAAAAGACAGTTTTTAATTCTCAAACAATAGAAATACATGCAAGAGAGCAAAAACTTCATTTGGCACAATTTGAAGAAATTATTTTTTAATAACAATTGGGTTTTCAATTGTTCTAGAATTATATTTCTGTTAAAGTGTTATATCCCAATTATTTATAATTATTTAGCTATCGAGAAAAGCTTTCTTTCTTTAAGTTATAATATTTTTGAAAATTTGTTGCCAAGGACAATTTTCTTAAAACATTGCGCGCATGGCTTGAAACTTTGAAGGGGTAAATTTTATCACTACTCTAGGTTTGGAGTTTTACACGTAAAATTTTGTTTAGATGTCAAAAAACAAGTTTTAATTCCTAAAAGAATAGCAAACATGAAATAGAGCGAAAAAATCATTTGGCAATTTTTTTTTATATTTATAGAAATGATCTTTAATATTAACTGAACAATCAGGGATCTTAATTGTTTCAGATTGATGTTCTCACAAGTGACAACCTATCAAAATATACAAGTCAAAATCTCCTACACTTAATGTTATGCAGATTTATTGTAAACGAGTTTGCTAGTTAAATATCTATGTCATCAAGTTCATATATCTTGTTATATAACAACAACAACAACAACAACAACAACAACAACAATAATAATAATAATAATAATAATAATTTCAAGACTACCTTGTAAGATTCTGAAACTCCATCTAACACCAATTGCTTTTAAAATGTATTCCATGTTTGTTATATTTGTGAACCCAGTCTTCCAGCTGACTCTGTTATTTTATATTAACTCTTCTCCGCAGCTCTTCTCGTTGCTTTTTTATTCCAAATTAGCATTAATATTTAAAATTATTTCTCCAATCTTGGTTAAACGTGAGCAAAAGTGTTAAAGTATACTATTCTTCTACATGAGTAAATAATAGATTTTTCAAGACCAAGCTTTATTATAAAATATTGAGTTACTCCAAGTAGTTAGTTTTAAAGTAGAAAGCATGTTTCTTGATAAGCTAAAACCTTCGCGATTGCATCCAAACTTATTGAAGATTATTTCACGATTTTCACTCTGGAGATAATGCTCGAAAAAGTAATGTTGTGTAAGTAGGTATAACAAAATAAAAATTTAAGATTTCATCCAAAAATCAATATGAATTTTGAGCAAGTCGTCCAATTTTTTTTTTTTCTCAACTTCAGAACTTATTGGTTAATTTAATACAGAAATCTTAGATTGATAGAAATAAGTCTTGTTTTTCTAAGCACCATTTTGTGCATGGAAGCCCTAATAACATGCTTGAAACCCTAAAATTCTATCATGCAAAAAAGTTATTGAATTAGGTGAAAGGACGTCGATCTTGTGTACAATTTTAAATCCGTTCCTGAAAACAAGTTGTCTAGAGGGACAATTTACTTCAAGTATTTACACCTCAAAGTAAAAATTATTTAACATTTGCTAGTCAAATATATGGATTAGAATCCTCTCCTAACTATTATTAGTCTAACATTCTAGCACTATGTTTCAATAATTCATTTCACTTAAAATATCTAGAATTTCACTTTTCTACCCATTTTTTGTTGTTCAACATTGAAATGAATGATTGAAAGATAATGTTAGAATGTTAAAATAAATGATTAGTTAAGAGAGATTCTAATCCCCATAATGATATGAAATATTTTGTAGCTATTGGAAACCAATGGACCCTCACATGCTATAGCTAGTTAAATGCTATTATGTACTACTTCATGGATATAATTCTCATCACTAGGAAAGAAAAAAAAGATTATGTCTTCTATTAGTGAGAGATATTAATTTATAAGAATGTAATTTATAATTTAGCGCAACAAACTTAATATAATAATTTTAATCAACTTACTTGTAAAAAATATTTGTTTTGATTAACATGCTATCTCGTTTGCGGTCTGAAATTTTATTTCCTAGTTCATCAATGTGGGAGATTATCCTTGTCCCTTTCCGTTTGGCCGCGGGTTATTAATTGCGTACCTATGGTGAAGCAAATTAATTTAAGATTCTTGGTTGATCTTGTCCGTTACGAAAAAGTTATGTTCGCCATAATGACATTTATGAACCCGACCATCCAAAACACGTTTTTGAACTATTCAATATGCACGCGGTACAATTTGACTAAAGGAAAATTGTGTGTAGGACGTATTTTATATATGAGGATTGATATCAGTTTAGATTGATTGAATATATAACAAGGAAAGTAAAAAAAAGGCAAAACATTATTATACTGTAATTTAATACCCTATTTTGTCAAACATATATTCTATTTTTAAAATTGTTATATTTTAATTGTTTAACAATACATCTTGTGATACTAGTAGTTATTTTGTCATTTTTTGTTAAAAAATAACAATAAAGTCACATGATACCAGTAAGACTATCATTGTGATGTCAATTTTCGTGGTGTGGATCTAAGTCTTTTATAAGCACGTTGCATGACTTAGTGACAAAATTTTCGGGACGTGGATGAAAAATTTGCTCATCTCTTGGTTTGAACGTCAAAAAGTTGTAATTCTCTTTGGGACTTGTCCCAATAAATTATGTGTTTGATTAATACAAATCGTAATTTTTTTAAATACTTCTTGGGGCATGTTCCAATAAATTATGTGTTTGACTAACACAAATTGTAATTTTTTTAAAAATAGAATTATATATCTTAAAATTTAGATATTAATTTAAATTCGAAAGTCTCATCAAGAATGTTCATCGTCATATGAGAAAAAGAAAATTTGAAACAATTCCAAAGAAAAGAAAATAGCTCTTGGGGAGGAAGCATCACAAGATGCTGGCCTTTTTCAAGTAGTCTGACTTTCATGTATGTGTGAGTTTCTGTTTCTACTTTTTTTTCTGTCTTTTCAGCTAGGTTTAGCTTAGCATTCTAGGCTTTTTGCAATTGTTTCACCCTTGCAGCCACTAGGTACTTGACTGTTTTGGGAATGAATTTTTTTTCAAAAAGTGGATGTTTAAACATCCTACACTAAAGTCGTGAGCCTTACCTCAACGCATAAATTCACGTGCCTCTCTGTGTCTGTTTGTTTGTGTGTGAGTGTGAGTGTGTGTGTGAGTGTGAGTATCTGTGCACTATTTTCACAATGTGGAAAAGCTAGGATTTGGACGAAGGATTAATTTTTCATTAAATGCATGGGCGACAAAGCCCTACATATTTCATATTTGGAGATTATATTTTATGTCATTCGATTAACATTTCATCTTTATTTGATACTTTAAAAAATTTTGTACTTGATATCAAACCTCACGCTAATATGACAATTATTCTATCAAACAGAAAAAGGATGAAGAATTACTATCAAGGTCAAGATTAATTCGAAATTTTTCTTTAGTAATGACTAAAGATATATAATTTGATAACTTAAATTAGTTTTTTAATTTAAAAGTATTTAAAAAATTCACAAACTCTAAATATAAATTTGTTGTGTAGCCCCCCAACACACTAAGACATGACTTGACCCATGTTTGAAGTGATATATATCAATACTCTTTTCTAATTTGCTATATAATTTTCTTTTCATTTTATCTTCTACTCGTTTTTCTCACATTTTTTTGTTTGTTTGTTTGTGGATGATGGTATCTTGAGTGGAATAAATGACACCTACGCGTAAATAAAAATAAAGTTCGCAGGTTCGCGTCTCACCCGGGTGGAAACTTTGCAGAAGGTATTTTTTGCTATAAATCACCCGGACAACCAATATATTCGCTCGGGCAGAAAACTTCCACAAGCAATAGAACTCCTTGCTGCTATGCCGCCCGTGCGGCACCTTACATGCCTGACGGCTATATATTGAATTCAACTTAAAGTTATAAATTTCGTAGTATATTAATTCGTCCTAAGTAATATTTATAATAAGATGACATAAATTTAACTTAAACACTTAAGCTATTATAAGTCGTTACTCAATTAGTCTACTCAACGGTAATACTTGCATCTTTTTCCTTTATGTGTACGGCAGAATTATAAGGCCTCCAATAATGGTTTGCATTAACCAAATTGGCTGCTGGTGGCTATCTTTGTGCACCCAAAAATTAAGAGACAAGACAACCAAAGTAAATCCTAGAAATATTGCATGCATGTGTAGCAAGATAGTGCATGCAACGAAATTAATAACGTTCAGTTAGCACGTAGAATGGTATTCAAAATTGTGATACCAATTATTTCTGATAATTATGCTCTATATTTAATTCCAATTATATTCTACTCTTTTTCGACTACAAAGTTTGTCATTTGAAGGTCATTAAAGTTAGCATAATTAAACCTTGTCCTTTTACCCTCTCTGGTAGCAAAGGCAAACGAGTATACGTACAATTTGATGCATATTTTGGTTGTTTTGGTTTTAATGCATGTAGTAAAATTAGATAGAACATCTTATAATGTTTAGAAAGTATGGGGTTGGGGAAACATCTCATTTACATCAATGGGAAATGATATGGAGGTTATGGGGAGAAAATATGAGTTTATGGTGAAAGATGATTCCTACTATATATGTTTAATTGGGCGAATTATTATTTATTTGGAATATAGATGAAAAAAATATTTTTGTGATTATGTCTCAACAAGTCATCTCTCAATATGTCCAAATCATCTTCTCGTTCATCTTATCTTCAATTTGGATCACCTTATTTTTTCTCGTATTACTTCTTATCATTTTTAATTTTTCCACACAACTATAGCAACATTCTCATATTTATCACTAATATCTTATGAACATGTTGATACATCTTCGACCAATATTTTTTTTAAAAAATATAACAATAATGTCCAATAGCAAACTAACTTACCAAAAAAAAGAAAAAGGAAAGAAAAAAAAAAGTGAATGCCAAGAAATTCATATAAAAAAGAGTAGCTAGCAAGGTTAGGATGAGATCATCATGAAGTTTGCATATGACATGTAGATAGATTCTACTACTATTCAGAAACATGATTCCAAGGCCTAGTTGCAGACTTCAACTGTCTAGTCACTTTTTGAAAGATCGTGTGCACATTTTTATTCACTAATTTATTAGCCATATCCTATAAAACTTTTTGACTCATGTCTTTACTTGAAAAATGTTCTAATTGTCCTATCAGTCAAAGAAGTGAAAAAAAAAAAGGAGTTTTCTTGTGCACCAATCACGGTTGCCACCATATCAAGGCCTGAAAGGCTTTGCAAGTTTCCTATTTGTGGTAAAGAATTTTTAACTGCCCTCCATATCTTGTTTGATTTATATGGGAAAATGTCACATTAGTCCTTATTTTTTTAAAAAAATTCAATTTTATCTTTATTGTTTAAAATATTTTAATTTCATCTTTATTATTTTCTTAAAAGTTTTAATTTTATCCTTAATATTTAAAATTTCTCAATTTCGTCCCTATTATTTCTTTAAAAATTTTAATTTCATCTCTATTATTTCTAAAAAGTTTTAATTTTCTCTCTATTATTTCTAAAAAGTTTCAATTTTGTCCCTATTATTTTCTTAAAAGTTTGAATTTCGTTCTTATTATTTTCTTAAAAATTTTAATTTCATCCATATTATTCAAGAACTAAATTGAATTTTTTTGTAAAGCAATAGAAACGAATTTAATTTTTTTTAAAAAATAACATAGACTAAATTAGTTAATTTTGAACAATAAGAATGAATTTGAAACTTTATGAAAATAATAGGGAAGAAATTAAAACTTTTTGAAATAATATGTTTGAAATTGAAACTTTTTTAAAAATAATAAGGATAAAAATGAAAATTTTTAAATAATAAAGACTAAATTAAAACTTTTGAAAAATAGTAGGGATTAAATATGAAATTTTCCGATTTGTATTAAATACTGATTGGACATCTCATCTCTGGATCGTTTAACATGCTGTCTCTTTGCTTTGTGTTTGCAGTATATTTATATCTTTTCATGTTCTCTCACACCATTTATTTTCTTTAAATAGCCTAAAATTTCCTTTTTCTTGGAGTTTGAAGAATACTTGTGACTTGGACAGTTTTATAAATGAGAGACGATAAGTTTTAAATCGAAAATTTTTGGTACTTAAACTCTAATATCATATTAAGTGATCATTTTATTTAAAAGATTAAGCTGTTAGAGAGGAGTTTGTTATATTATTTATTATTTCTACATTATGAAGGGACCCATCTGTGAGGGATGGTACTCGTGCAATCAAAGTAAGATTAATAAATTAACAACAAAAAGCATTTACTTACGAAATATATATGAAGAGGTGGAGTTAGGACTCTAAGATCAAAGTGTATATTTATAGAGTAATTCTTTGTTTAGTCCGAGATGATTATTAGTTCACTTACATACAAGTGGATCCCATATGTTTTGGGTCTCATCCCATGTCTCTAGGATGGATGGTCAGCTCGGGCTGACCAAATAATTTTTAATATTTATATAATGAGAAAAGTTAAGGTGTTCACTCATCCAGTGAGAAGGTTCAATATAATGATTTTTTTTTGGAAAAAAAAGGTGTTTCTTTTTTAGTTGATCAGGTGTTGATATTTGACTTTGTCGCTATACGTATGAGAAAATACAGGCATTAGAAAAATCTTTATCCGTTAAGAAGGCATTCATATAAATTGACAATCTATTTCAATTGTCCTCAGTTCTTATTTATGGCTAACCAAAAAATTAAATAAAAGCAATTATATAACTTATATATAGGATTTAAAGATCTTAGGGTTATAGGTGGATTGCACATGGATCCTAGTAGGGGCTACAACCCCTACTGTCCAAGTGAAATGTTAAAAAATTTATATATTTTTTTAAAAAATAGATATTTGTGTATCTTTAATTAAAAAATATTAATTAATCGTCACTGAAAAAAATTATACTTATATAGTTAAAAGATTATGTGTTTTGACTCCGACTAATAAGAATTCATGAATCCCGTAGGGCGTAACACCGTCCTTGGAGCTTGGGTATGACAATTTCAGTGTCCATAATGAGCATGGTGGTCCCTATTTCATCAATTCAAACATTTGAGAGCCCATGATATACTATATCATGTTCGATATTGTTTGCAAATCCTGCAATTCAATCAGCATGGTGGTTATGGATAAGTCTGCTTCCTCCGATCCCTCGCCGCTGTCGATATCAAGTTTCAATCTACTTAGGTGGCTTCCGATGAACAAACAATGGATGCTCATGGAGAACATAATTAATAGTATACATACCACAGTTTGAAGAACTTTTGCTGGATTTGTTCATCAAACCTTAAGCTTTGTTGTTAATTTTGGCAGCATTCTCAACCCTCACGTGTAAGCGAAAAATTTTATGACGAAAACGCATTTATACAAACAAAAGGCTTTGATGTTAATTCTAGTAGCATCTTTAACACGCGTCCTCATATGTAAGTGATGTTCTTTTTTATTAAGCCTTGCAGTGCAGTGGGACTCAACTCTGAACCTATAAATAGTTAACTATGATACTAAGGGCCAGCCATATGGACTTCGGGAGACCCGGCCCCTGTATGCTCCTGGCTTGGTCCTTGCATGCATCTCCTCGAGTCGCCTCATATTTTTCTTAACCTAATTATATAAATTGATCGATCATCTAAAAATTGAGTGGCTAGAGTTTGAATGTCAAAGATAGAAGGGGAGAGATTATTAAGATATCAAATATATTTTTATTTTAATTCTTTAGTATCTTCAACAATATGCCAAGGAAAATAGTACATTGAAAACCTAGATTCACCAGTATTTTAAGCTAAATGCCATCAATTATTAATTTTTTTTAAAAACTACAGTATTAACTTCCAAAACGAAGAAGATAAAAAATAAAAAATCTTGTTTCTCAATGTTATTTTGGAATTACACAAAAAAAGACAAATATAGAGTCTCATGTTTTCTCACGCTAATGCAAGTAACATAATACTTACTGAAGTTAATTCTTCGCGGATGTTCGTTTGTACGTTTTTAAGAGTTTTTATTCTTCTAATAATAATATCTCCTTTCCTGCAATTCCTCCTCCTTTTGCCACCTACGTACTGTTTTTTTCCATCAACATTGGAGGCTGCGCCGCCCAAAACGGTGGCGCACAACATTAGACGTACGCCATAATTGATTATATATATATCTGCATTCATAATTCCTTCACTGGTCACATTAATATGAAATTACGTCAACTGAAACACCTCAACAATAATGTACCCCCATGGCGTCATGAATGAATGAAATGCATGACATGATTGCCAGGTCGACGTACTCATTTGCTTCAATGAATTCACAGTGTGAATCTCGTCCTCATGTCCCAAAAGTGTACATCTTTAAATGTAATGAGAACGTTGGCCTGTGACGTGTGTAGACTTTTTATTTTTTATTTTTTTTATATTAGATTAGATTTTGATATATATATATAACTTTCAACTTTGAGCTACTTATTACTTTTGTTGGATATCAAGATATGCTTGTTTTGATCAGGTTTTGTAAATTTGTAATTTGCATGGAGAATGTATTATATTACTTAGGTCTTCTCTTTTTTTTTTTTGTACTATGAATAAGAGCAAATAGTTAAATATGCAATTTAGAATTATTATAATATTTTCTTATGATATATCCAAAATGTAAACTAGTTGATGATGTTCAAAAAATATGTTTGGAACAACTATTTTGCTTACCAAATCTTTAAAAGCACCGTAATATGAAATCATAACTATATTTTATTTAATAAAATTGTAAAAATTGAGTCTTTTTTCTAACTAATCGCCCCTGTGCACAAGTGAAATGAGAGCTTCGTTTGGTGGTCGATCAAGGTTGTGGCTGGCAACAGGTAAAGTAAGGTCGAAGTTGGCGATTCAGTCTCAATATTTATTAGCTTCCCTATACATATGAGTAATGACATAGTGGCTTAGCAAAAGTTTCTTACACCGTTCAATGACTAGCAAGTGAGCTACATGGAGGAGTTGGTCCTTGAACAAGTGAACAAACCACTCTAGAGTTAGTCTCAATGTTGAGCATGTCAATACCATTGACGTGTCTAGACTATTTTATCAGTGTAAGTTATACAGTTTCAAAAATTAAAAGTAATAAGTTATGGGGTTTAGCGGCATAAATGATTTTGCAGACTAAAAATACCAAGGTTTTGTAAAGTACTTTGTGGAATCGGTAGGAGCTACAGCTTTTACCATCGATAGATTAGGGTCACCCAACTTTTAGATACTTAAAAACGCTTTCAAAATCAGTGAATTTAGAAATTGAAGCTAACTTGCTTGGCCCATTTCAAAAAGGGCTTTTAGGTAAAAGTCAAAGTCAAAAAAAACTAAAAAGATAAGACGCTCCAAATTACAGTTTTTTCAGAAAAGGCTCTTGCAAAGTTATTTTTCCATCAAAGCTATTTTTCTTTTTTCCTTTCTCAAAAATACTCTTACATATTTTTAAAAGCCTAATATTGCCCTAAAAAATAACCCTCCATATTTTTTAAAACCCAATATTACCTCAACATTATTCTTGATAAATAACGCTAAACAATCAACTATTTTTATTTAATAACACTTTTAATTAAAATTCTACCGTTCAACAATTAAAATTTTATAATTAGAGCAACAAGCTAGGACCGTAAATCCAAAATGCCCCAGAACATAGCACTTAATCCATTGGGTGTGGGTGGGGGAGAAATTGAATTTGCACTAACTGTTGTGTTCCATTAGTCACTTTTCTTGCTTACATAAGATGCCTATGTTTCTGGTAAACCATAATTGAATGTAATTTATGTCAAGGAAATAATTGAATATAATGCTGTACCTCTTGCTGATGCAATTCTTATTAAATGCTCATGAAAGAGGTGGCGTAGGATATGTTTTTTCCAAAATAAATACAATATCATAATCAAGATATAGCTGAAAAACACCAAGTTCAAGCTTTTATATTGCCAACCCAAAATGACAAGAAGTAGATGAGTTGAAAGTGATAGCACTTGACGATACATATAGCATGTGATGTTACTGGCCACTATCATATTAGACACTGTTAGTAATTAAACTTGATTAGAATTCTATTACTGATTAGGATTTTATTAAATAAGTTTTAGTATAGAGTATAAGAATCCTATTCCTAAAAGGATTAGCAATTATTGTCTATAAATAAGGCTACTTAAGTTGATTTTAATTGTCACAAGCCACAAGGTGGGTGTACCATATTAGATTAGTTATAGTTAGAGCACATATACCTATAGTTAGGTATATTAGAGTTATTATTGTAATAGTTTCTATCAGTAATAAAGAATAGTATTCCGTGGACGTAGGCTATGTCGAACCACGTTAAATAATGTTGTGTTCCCAACGTATCTATGTACACGATCCTTCCAACAAAGTGGTATCTAGAGCTAGGTAAAGATGATAGGGAATAGTATGTTTCTTTTTCAATTTTCTCGCCTCACTAAGGACAATTATGATAATTGGTCTATTCGTGTGAAGACTCTCCTTGGCTCACAAGATGCTTGGGAGATTGTAGAGAAAGGCTATGTAGAACCTATTGAAGATGAAGTTTTGAGTCAAAATCAAAAAGACGCATTGGTGAAAAATCACAAGAAGGATCAACAAGCTCTCTCTATCATCCATCTATGTTTGGATGAAACTATGTTCGAGAAAATCTCATGCGCGACTACTGCCAAACAAGAATGGAAAACTCTCCAAAAATCACAAAAAGGGGTAGACAAGGTGAAAAAAGTTCGTCTTCAAACTTTAAGATGTGAGTTTGAGTCTCTCCATATGAATGATGGTGAATCTATTTCAGATTATATTTCGAGAGTTTTGGTAGTTTCTAACAAACTAAAAAAATATGGAGAATATTTAAAAGATATTCGTATTGTAGAAAAGATCATTCGTTCTTTGCATCCAAAATATGAATATATTGTTGTAGCGATTGAGGAATCAAAAGATTTAGATGACATGTCCGTTGATGAACTCATGGGCTCGTTACAAGCTCATGAAGAAAGACACAAAAAGAAGAACCAAGAAGTCTTGGAAAAAGTTCTTCAAAGTAATCTCGCTTTGAAAAAAGAAGAAAATTTTGGCAACGATGGAAGCCAAAAAGGACGTGGTCGTGGATATAGACGTGGTAGAGGCCGAGGCCAAAACCAAGGACGAGGACGAGGACGTGGTGGAAGAGGAGGATTTAATCAAGAAGAGAAAAATCAAAATTCGCATAAACCTAGGCATGGAAGAGGAAATTATTCAGGACAAAGGTATAACAAATCGCAAGTTCAATGTTACAACTGTCAAAAATATGGTCATTATGCTAATGAATGTAGGAGTAATCCTAAAGTTGTGGACGAAAAAGCGAATTTTGCTGAAAGACAAGAAGGGAAAGAAAAGATTACCTTGTTGATGACTCATCATGGCGAACAAGATAGAGGAGATACTTCATGGCATCTTGATACAGGTGCAAGTAATCATATGACTGGACAAAGGAGCATATTCGCAGAACTCGATGAAACTGTCAAGGGAAATGTTAAATTTAGAGATGCCTCTATGGTCTCAGTGGAAGGAAAAGGTAAAATTTTAATCTGTTTGAAAGATGGAAGGCATCGTTTTATTTCTGAAGTTTATTATGTGCCAAAATTAAAAACTAATATTTTGAGTCTTGAACAACTTCTTGAGAAAAATTACACAATTTTATTGGAAGATAAACATTGTGTAATAAAAGATGAAAATAATTTTTTGATAACAAAAGTGTCCATGACAAGAAATAGATTGTTTTTATTAAATATTCAAAACGATGTTGCAAAATGTCTTAAAGCTTGTGTAAAAGAAGTTTCTTGGTTATGGCACTTGAGATTTGGGTACATAAAATTTGAAAATCTTTCTTTAATGTCGAGAAAGAATATGGTGCATGGATTGCCTTTCATCAATCATCCGGAACAGATTTGTGAGGGATGTCTTTTTGGAAAACAAGCTAGAAAAAGTTTTCCAAACGAGGCTACATCAAGAGCAACGAGACCACTAGAACTTGTCCATACTGATATTTGCGGGCCAATTAATCCTTACTCCTATGGTAAAAATAAATATTTTATCCTTTTTATTGATGATTATAGCCGTAGGACTTTGGTTTATTTTTTAAAAGAAAAATCTGAAGCTTTTTACAAGTTCAAGAAATTTAAAGCTCTTGCTGAAAAAGAAAGTGGTTGGGAGATCAAAGTCTTGAGATCTGATAGAGGTGGAGAATTCACATCAAGAGAATTCAACAATTTTTGTGAAGAGAATGGCATTCGACGCCCTTTGACAGCTCCTCGATCACCTCAACAGAATGGAGTTGCTGAGAGAAAAAATAGAGTTGTTCTTGAGATGGTTCGAAACATGTTAAAATCTAGAAGTATGCCTAAAGAATTTTGGGCTGAAGCAGTTGATTGTGCAGTTTATCTGTTGAATCGTTGTGTCACAAAGAGTCTCTCTAACAAGACACCATTAGAAGCATGGAGTGGAAGAAAGCCAACAATCAAGCACTTAAGGGTTTTTGGAAGCATTGCTTATGCTCATGTTCCTGATCAAAATCGAATCAAGCTTGATGACAAAAGCCAAAAGCTAGTTTTCATTGGGTATGAAAAGAGTTCCAAAGCATACAAGCTCTACAATCCTACTAATGGGAGAATTATTGTGAGTAGAGATGTCCTATTTGATGAAGAAGCTGAATGGGATTGGAATGTCAAAGAGCAAAAAGAATACAAATTCTTACCCATACAAGAGCAAGAAGTAGAAGTCAATGAAGACTCTATATCTCCAAATCCATCTCCAACTCCAACTCAAACTCCATCTCCATATCAAGCTCCAACTTCATCTCAAGGAAACATAACTTCAACAAGTTCAAGTTCGCATGAAAACACCCCCCGTTTCAGAAGCTTGGATGAAATTTATGAGGTAACTCGAAATTTAAATGATGAATTGACTCTCTTTTGTCTGCTTGCTGATTGTGAACCAATAAGCTTTGAGGAAGTTAATGAGAATGAAAGATGGAGACAAGCCATGGATGAAGAAATCAAGGCAATAAAGAAGAATGACACTTCGGAGCTTGCAACTTTATCCAAAGGCCACAAAGCCATTGAAGTAAAGTGTGTTTACAAGATAAAGAAGAATGCTAAATGTGAAGCTGAATATGTAGCTGTTACTTCATGTGTTTGTCATGCTCTATGGTTAAGGAATTTGATGAAAGAACTTAAGATGCCTCAAGAAGAGCCAGTAGAGATCTATGTTGATAACAAGTCTGCAATTGCCTTAGCCAAGAATCCAGTCTTTCATGAAAGTAGCAAGCACATTGACACACGTTACCATTTCATCAGAGAATGCATCACAAGGAAGGAAGTGAAGATAGAGTATGTGAAGTCTCAAGATCAAGTTGCAGACATTCTTACAAAGCCACTCAAGAGTGACGTGTTTATGAAGCTTAGAGCTTTGCTCGGAGTTACGAGAGTCAAATCAAGTTTAAAGGGGGATGTTAGAAGATAAACTTGATTTGGATTAGGACTCTATTAAATAAGTTCTAGTTAGATTTAAATTGTTTTTGACTAGATAGTATTTCCTAGTGGGTAATGGTTTCCTAGAACCATATCCTAATTGACATAGGTTTTTTGTGAATCTATAAATAGGGGTCAGTCCTTTCAATTGTAGTCATACCAAATACATACCAAATATTAGAGCAATAAAAAATTTGTTTAGAGTCTTCATATTATTTTTCCGTCTTATTTCTCTCTACAATAAAATAGCCTCTTCTATATTCCAACAAAGTAGTATCAGAGCCTGGGACTGCATATAGATATGTTGGTTATTATCGTCACCAAGAGAAGTGCATTCTGCTGCTAGAGCAGACGACTTCAAAGAAGAGGACGTTGAAGCAATCAAGAAGCTTGCATCGAGTTATGGTGTAGTGCTCGTTGTTAAAGATTGTTGCTGCAACGCGTTTAGCAAATTGATGTCGCACTGGAGCAATGGAGTTCTAATAGCAACGCCAAGTTCAAAAGATAACAACATGGCCAACAGAGAAGGGATGGCTATGTGTCATTGCTGTTGCACCATGAAGGAAATGGCGTCCCCAAGTGCGCCGAAGAAGACAGACAACTGCGATTGTCTAGAAAAAACTCAACGAGCACCACTATTGAAGAAAGAGACAGAGACGATTGCCGAAGAAAAAATTGCAAGTTAAGAGAGAACACAACCAAAAAAAATCAAAAATCAACAAAAAAAGACAAAAGACAAAAATAAAAAAAATAAAGTAGGAAAAAATAAAAAACAAAAAATGGAAGAATTGCAACGGTAAAGAGAAATATGCCGCAGCTCAAAACGAGGCCAAAGACGAAGTCGTTTCGTTGATGAAGAAGCAGCTCTAGGCTTTGGTGGCTTGACAATCCATTGGAGCTTGAAACCATGATCTGCAGACAATTAGATTTGCTGGAAAGAGAAACAGATGATGGTACCGCTGTTGCATGCCTCCCTTGACCAAATTGTCGTCGGCGAAGGAAGAAACCATTGGAGAAGATGGCGGTGGATCACATCGTGGTGGTTCGCGGTTGCTAGCAAGTCAAATCAAGTTTAAAGGGGGGATGTTAGTAATTAAACTTGATTAGAATTCTATTACTGATTAGGATTCTATTAAATAAGTTTTAGTATAGAGTATAGGAATCCTATTCCTAAAAGGATTAGCAATTATTATCTATAAATAGGGCTACCTAGGTTGATTTTAGTTGTCACACGCCACAAGGTGGGTGTACCATATTAGATTAGTTATAGTTAGAGCACATATACCTATAGTTATGTATATCAGAGTTATTATTGTAATAGTTTCTATCAGTAATAAAGAATAATATTCTGTGGACGTAGGCTATGTCGAACCACGTTAAATAGTGTTGTGTTCCCAACGTATCTATGTACACGATCCTTCCAACAGACACTTTATTTTTCGAACGATATATATAGCGTTATTGACACTTTACTTTTTATTTCGAGATATATTAGCTTATATTTATGTCATTTAATAGACAATCATATATAACTTTTCACTTTCTGGTATAAAACTCAAGTATAGCTTGAAGGAGCTCAATCAACCACTAAAAAAACAACTCGTTTAAGGAAGATATTACAAATAGTTATACATGTAAATAGTGAAAATAACGTTTAAGAATAAATGAATTGGGAGACATAGAAAGTTTTAAATGGAAAAAAAATTACTTTATTAAGTTTTTAAAGATGGCATTATATCCTATTTTTACTAAGACCAATCCGAGAAAACTTCATATTGCCCCTTCATCTTGTTATATGTGGATGTTATATAATTTTTATGCTAAAATTAATATCAATATTGACAACAATTGCATTTGGATGGAGTGACTGAAATCAAAATAATAGGGTATTTTCTCCACTCAAAGAAACAGATATAAGATTTGAGAGCGTTTGAAATTAAAAGAGTGTTAATAACAATACTCGTTTCAAATTTAGAAGTTGAAATTATTTCCAAATAAATCCAATATGTATTACAAAAAAGTGGATCTTAGTGCCTTAATTAACATAATATTTTTTATATGCTTAAATATAGGGGGCGTTTGGTTCACGTAATTTCACAGAATTCCTGAAAATGTAAAATTAGGAATGTAATATTCCTGGGTATATCATATTCTTGATAATATAATATTCTCATAATTTTCTCAATTTTCATTCTTATGTGAGGCGGTGAAAATCTAATATTCTCAAGCTGTGAGAATATTTTATAGAAAATAAAAAAGACAAAAATACATATGCTAACTAGAATTATCTTTTAGATTACCTATCTATCTCAACTTCATTTTATTTTTTAATTTCACTTTTTAAAAATAAAAAATAAATAAAATTTAAAAATTAGTATAATTAAAAGTTTTTAAAATAAAAATAAATAAATTAATATTTAAAATTATTAAAAAATTAAAAAACAAAAATAATAAGTAAAAAACTAAAAGATAAAATAAAATAAAAATTGAAAAATAAAATAATAGAATAAAAAATTTAAATTAAGTTAGTAAATGTAAAAAAAGATAAATAAATAAATAATAAAACAATAAAAAATAAAATAATGAAATAAAAATAAAAAAGTAAAAATATTATACTAACTTAATTTTTTAATTTAAATAAAATTTTAAATGCTAAATTTAAAATTTAAAATTTTTTAATTAAATTTATATTTAAAAAATGAAAAAAAAAATTAACTCAATGATTTTTTAAAATTTTTAAAAACAAAAATAAATTTATATTACTTGTGTATATATGTTAGACATATATTATTCACATATTGGCAAAGGTATATAAAATGTATCGTAATTTGTATATTTTTATAATATTTTTTATTTTCTTGAGTTATTGGCATTGTTAGAAGATTGTTCAAGATTCTCAGGAATATTGAGTCTAAATCAAACATAACAATATAATATTTTTAGAAATTTGATAAAATATTCCTAGGACAGTACTATTGATTATTAAATACCAATTAATAAAAACATTGAAACAACCCATATTAGGAAAATATCATTATGTGGCCGATATATATTGTGGTTGATCTCTCTATAATTAGGTAAGTTACTTTCTGTTGTCCCTTAATTGAACCTAAGAGGGGGGAGGGGGATGAATTAGGTTATATAGGCAATACTACTACTTTTTCAATTAGACAATATACTAGCAATGATTAATAAAAATAATCTTAAATAAATATGCACTCTAGCAATAAAAATTGTAAGTGAGACAATTTATCAAACACTTAGTGTGCAGAAAATAATGCAAAGAGAGAGTTGAGAGAAAGAGATTACAAATCGCAATTTAGCGTGGTTCGGCCCCCGCCTAAGTCCACGACTTAAGCTCCCCGCTTAGGATTTCAACAATCTTCATTATGGTGGTTCTTTAAATATTGGTGAGTCCACAAATCAACTACAATGGTAGTTCAAGCTTTTACAATAGAAAAATCCTTCTCAATGCAAAGCTTTAACCCTTCTTTGACAAGGAAATCCTTCATTTCAAAGTATTTAACTCTCTCTTTTGTTAAGTGTTTGAGATTCACAATAAAAACCTTCTTTTAGGGTAGATAGATACAATGAATACTTCTCTCAATATTGCTCACAAATTCTTGCTCAAGTATAGCTCAATGATGATTCAAAGATGAATATAATGTGAGAAATCAATAATGCTTGGTTTGAATCAATGCCTTAAGATTTTTCAGTTGAGAGCTTTTATAGAAGCTGAAAAAATGGTGTAATTAATACTCCCAACGTTCACAAACGGCTATATTTTGAATCAGCATTTTGGCCCGACCTGTCGACCCCAGTTTTGGTGGTCGACCGGTCGAAAGACCCTCGTCCGGTGGACAAGTCTCGGGCGGACGACCCTTTGGCCGCCGGTCGACTAGTCGCCATGGGGTCATCCGGTGGAACCAAAACTACCAGGGTTGGGTTTTAAAAGGTGTTTCTTTTGAATATATTTTGTATGACATTTTTCAAATGTTTTAACACAATATTTGAGAATCAAAATTGAGCATATATCTTTTTGCAAGACCCAAAATCCCAGTCAAGTCCCAACCGGTACCCCTTATGACTTCCGTCTCTATCCTTATAACTCCATCTTCTTTCTTCGAATCTTTTGTTTGAGTTTGATGGATGTTCTTCTTCCTTCTTTAAGACAAGATCTTAGCTAGGATGATCACATCTTGAATCTTCATAGATCTTGACCATTAAAGTACTTTGATCTTCTCATTGGAGGATGCCTTTTGCTTGATCATTACTTTCCATGAGCATTACTCCAATCCTTATGAGCTTGCTTAATATGTTGAATATCTTTCAAGCTTTGACTAATTGTCAAACAATAAATTTATTACAAGATATGATTAGTCAATAGATCAATTTCATAATCAAGATTTAGTTATCATCAAAATATAGGATTTAAAGCCTTTAGGCTAACACTTTCATTGTTTAGTTCCACAATTGCATGCTTCATTTACTAATTCTTCTTTGCTCATATTCGTCAAATATTTATTTTTGTTCATTTATTCCATTTTGCTGAATTAATCATCCTTTTCACGGAGGTAAATTTTTGCCCCAAAATTTCATAGATTTATCAATAGGTTATTATTTTTGAATTTCGAAAAAGAAATAAAATTTTGACCAAAGCCTTTGTATGCCAAACGTGAATACCTCCAAAAGCCACAGGTAGAACATTCCTTCTCATGTCAATATAATTTATTATTTAGGGGAGTAATGAATATTATTCAGATATTTAGACGAACAAACTTCTTTTTTTTTATAACCAAAATAGGCCCATCCAAGAAAGAACAAACACATCCTCAAATTATGAATTTGCATATATACAAATACAAACAATATAATGCTATAGCCCTAGTATCATTCCTTGATAAGATATTTGAATAGTTTTCTCATAGACATTAGGAATTAAACACCAAAAGCTGAACTTCGATTCATAAGTCTATAGGATTAATAGTCACAATTATTTTATAGTCTTAATGTTTTCCAAAGAATTTTCTGGTGTATTTGACTCCAAATGGAGTAACTTCACCGTCGCACATATTCGAACCATGTAATATCCCACATTGAACGCGGAGGTCTTTGGGCTGCTTGATATAAGTGACTAAGTCATTGTATCGTGTATGCGCGTTTTCCTGGCAGTGGATGGGAGGCGACAAAACCGTGAGGGGTATGGGCCCCAGAGTGGATAATGCATGCATAGTGCACTTCCGGGCCTACTCACCATGGCCTCGGTGCTCGCTTGGGCCCTAAGTCTAGGGAGTATCCTGCAGGTGTGGGAGTATTGGTTCGGGGCGTTACAAAGGTAGTATCAGAGTCGACGCGTTCGTATGGCCAGCGAGGACGCTGGGTCCCCAAGAGGGGGCGGGTGTAATATCCCACATCGGATGCGGAGGTCTTTGGGGTGCTTGATATAAGTGACTAAGTCCTTGTATCGTGTACGCGCGTTTTCCTAGCAGTGGCTGGGAGGCGACAAAACCGTGAGGGGTATGGGCCCCAGAGCGGACAATACGTGCATAGTGCGCTTCTTGGCCCACTTATCATAGCCTCGGTACTCGCTTGGGCCTTAAGTCCAAGGAGTATCCTGCAGGCGTGGAAGTGTTGGTTCGGGGCATTACAAACCATGCCATACACGGCGAGGCAAATATCACCGAAAATAAAAATAATTCGAGGTGAGATGTGGACCATCCAATACACACACTTGTGCGTAACCCGGCCGCCAGTCTAGGGGCAAAAGTACATATAAGGGTAAGTGTGCCAATGCACACCCTGACTTAACCTCCACCCGTTGAAGGGTAAAATGGTAATTTTACTATTTATTGAAATAAGAAACAAAACTCTCCCTATTCTGAAGCAGTAGGAGGTCACAAACCCAAACCATCACACCTCATGCATCTGAACCCTCTTCCCCTGGCACTGACTAGTGATCCCCTACAGCAGACCCTTCGTCATAAACCTAAACCACCCCACTAACCATTTTTATCAAATGGCCTTATTTCTTTAATAAAAAAAAATCTATTCTTCTGCAGCAGACCCTTTTTTTTGTTATTGTTGTGCTTTCTTGCATACCTCTGGTTCCTTAAAAACTTTGGGTCCATCTGGACCATCCCTTTGGTGGAAGTGTAACGGTGACAACGAGGTTTCTTGATGCTATTCTTGTGAGCAATTTTATGTTAAATTGTTTATTATTTTATATTGTTAATTTTATTTACTTTTCAACTTTTATTTTAGTTGATATGTATTATTTTGTATTTTTATTTTGAATCATAAAATAATTTCAATTGATTTTTTTTGGGTTATTACATTATTCGTAGTGGTTTGAATGAACAATTAGACTACATTGTTCAGGAGTTATGTTTTTGGTGTTTTCTTAATTTTCTTTTCGAACAAAAAAAAAATTTAATGAGCGCACACCCTGAGTCCGGGTTCCTGGCTTCGCCACTGCGCCAGTCATCATTTCCGACCAATTTCAGGTAGAGGTAGCAAATAGGTAATTCCACTCGTTTTCCTGTAACTAGGAATTGATCTACCATGCAAGCTTGAAATGGCTTCCTAGGGATGTCATCTAAAACTTGTGGTTCCAATGGATCAAGCCTCCTTACATACTTGGAATTTAGGTGATGCACTAAAATGTCGTTCGATTTGGTATCACCAAACCTTAGACTCACATGGTTTGATGTTTCTGCACCTTTGGTACAAGTGGTATCTATTGATTTCCCTGCAAATTTTGCAATGTGATCAAGAAGAAAATAACAGCCTTCTTGTCTTATATCTTGCCAGTAACTAGTAACATAAGCACATGCAATTTTGTTAAAGTAGCAAGGACAGTCACGTACAATACATGTGGTTTTTTCACTTGTTTCTTTACCAGAAATGATAGGATTAATGGTGGCACAATTTTAAAATTTATAGGATCAAAAGGTGTTGTCATTTATAAAGATAAGGGATCACCTTGACGAAACCATAAAAGATAAGGGACCAACATGATAATAAACCCTATAATTATCACAACTAGGAGAAAGAAAATTTTTGCAAGAAAAATGCTATAAATAGCGTATTATGAGAAAAATCAATGATAGTAAAGTGATGTGTAGTTATTTAATTTCTACGCTCAATGATCCATGATATTTTATTGTAACTGTATTATCACTTTATGATCACCTTTTATCTCTCTTACAAGTTATAATGTTAGAAGGTGATTTATACAGATAAACACCACCCTTGGACATCATATATATTTTGTAGAAATAAAGGCGACGGAATACGCTATTGTGGTAGTCAAAACGGAGGATTAAAAGAGATTCAAACCAATTTCTAAAACTCACCAAAACCATTAACAACTCTACTTGGTAGAATTTGACAACAACTATGAAGAATCATAGGGTTTCAACTTAAAATCAAAACGGAGTAGCTCAAGATCTTA
Source organism: Ehretia macrophylla (assembly GCA_037974665.1). NCBI lineage: Eukaryota > Viridiplantae > Streptophyta > Magnoliopsida > Boraginales > Ehretiaceae > Ehretia > Ehretia macrophylla. The sequence continues at coordinate 1,194,375 of CM075782.1, forward strand.
TAAACTAGTCTTAGAGTTTTTGATTTTTCAATGTGGGAGACAATTGCATATTCTGATACTCCCTCTCATGTGTGACCTGATTTGTGAGGAGTCACACGTGGAAGATTGAACACGCGTGGAACTTATTTTGAGATGGTCACACTTGGAAGATTGAATATATGTGGACCAATTTTTTTTTAAGATGGGTCACACATGGAAGATTAAACACACATATGGTAGATAACACATGTGATGGACTAAAGGTCTGTGGACTATGCACATGCGAAAGATTGAAGACATGTGAAGGACTAAAGATGCATGAACTATGCACACGCGAAAGATTGAAGACAAGTAGATCTGATTTGAGATGGGTCGTACGCGAAAGATGAATGAGACTAGACTATGGGCCTAGCTCTAATACCATGTGAAGAGTCATGAGGTTCCAACTTAAAATCAATTAGTGCCGAGTAGAGTAACCCAATATCTTATAAGCTGGTCTTAGAGTTTTTGATTTTCCGATGTGGGACAAGTGTATATTCTAACAACAACTAGATACATGCAAAGTCGAGAAAATAACTTTTGATTTGGAGTAAGACTTTCGGTCCTTGCAAACACAAAAATCTCTACATGCGAAGCAATTAAGATAGCACATAATGCAAAATATGGTTCTTTGTAACTCTTCATTGTCATCAATTTTTTTTTAGCTTATCCAACAAATTAAATGGCCTCAAAGTGACATATATATTCCCTTGTCGCTTATTCTTTTCTTTGCATGTCAAAAAGCGAAAGACTTAAAGCACTTTTTCCAAAAGGTCTTTAAAATATATAAATTGATCGATCATCTAAAAATTAAGTGGCTAGAGTTTGAATGCCAAAGATAGAAGGGGAGAGATTATTAATAATAAAAATAAAATTTGATCGATTATCTAAAAATTTAAGATATCAAATATATATTTATTTTATTTGTTTAGTATCTTCAACAATATGCCAAGGAAAATATAGTACATTGAAAACCTAGATTCACCAGTATTTTAAGCTAAATGACATCAATTATTAATTTTTTTTATAAAAAAACTACAGTATTAACTTCCGAAATGAAAAAGATAAAAAATCAAAAATCTTGTTTCTCAATGTTATTTTGGAATTACACAAAAAAAGACGAATATAGAATCTCTTGTTTTCTCACGCTAACGCAAGTAACATAATACTTACTGAAGTTTTTATTCTTCTAATAATAATATCTCATTTCCTACAATTCCTTAATTCTCTTTTTGCCACCTACGTACTATTTTTTTCATCAATATTGGAGGTTGCGCTGCCCAAAACGGTGGCGCACAACATTAGACAATTACGCCATAATTAGTGATCATATATGTTAAGCCAATTAGCTTGATTGACGATTGATTAATTGACTAGAGATTATGAAGGCAATTATTGATTGGCTATGTTTGTTTTGCAAAACTTATGATATTATCAAACTTGTGCTTTTACCTTTTGTAGGAAAAATCTTATGGTCACTTACCATATGAGAAGAAGATTTGTGTTGATTATGGAATGCCATTTATTGCATATTCATAACGAAAAAAAGAATAGGGTTTGTGAGAGAGGGGCCTTTCTTGAAGCCCAAGACAAGATGTCCAAGCAACAATCTTGTATTTATATAGCAGTAATCACGGCAGAAGGGAGAGGCAGAGACAAAGAGTGCGATGAGAGAAAATACAAAAGAGTTTTTTGTCTAGTGTTTCAAGTGATGTTGCAACATGATCTACAGTTGAGTGCTTGATTGTATTAAGTGTTGCAATTTTATTTGACAGTAAGACATGAGTAATTTATATGAATCTTTGAGTGATAGAAGAAGGTGTAGTTTTCGGGAGAGAACGTTGCAAGTCGAGGGGAGCTCGCCAAACCAAAGTTCTTTAAAGAGTTCTTTATCTAGGCGTCAAAGTTCAAGAGGAAGTTTTTACTTATGTAAGTCCATTGATATTGTAACTTGTTGTTTCTTAATGAATAGGTTTGTTGGACCAGGGGAAGTCCTGTGGACGTAGACCGCACAGTTAAACTACGTTAAATCTTGGTGTTCTTTATTTCTGTTATAACTTTATTATTTCCGCTGTTGTTTACTGTTACTACTCATATTGGAACATTAAGTGGAATGAACTAACTAAGCAATTAGAGAAACAGATTGTTAACGGTATGTGATAGAACTAATATTCTAGTTAATGTTGCAACATCACCTGTAACAGAGTTATAACAGAATCAGTTTTTACCAAGTTATTGCATCCGTATCTTGTTTTCATCACAGAACTTCATCAATTACACAGATTAGTCATATTGCTTCAAGATTAATCCATACTTATACTGCACGAACTCTAACAAGTGGCATTAAGAGCAGGTTACGAACTAATTCAGTTAGATTCTTGGGAGTTTTGAGTTGTTGACTTGCAGGAATAGGTTTGGATACCTTGCGTGAAAGAGGTTCAATCTCTAAACCAACACTGTTAGATAGTGCGAATTACTCGTATTGGAAGGCTCGAATAAGAGCATTCATCAAGTCTATTGATGAGAAGGCTTGGAAAATAATCATGACTGGCTGGACAACTCCTACCAAAACAGGTGATCAGGGCAATGTTGCAACTAAACTTGAACCAGAATGGACTAAGGATGAAGATATTTTGGCAAGCTGGAACTCCAGGGCACTGAATGCAATATTCAATGTTGTTGACTTGAATCAATTCAAGTTAATTTTGACGTGTAAATCTACTATGGAAGCTTGGGAGATATTAAAAACAGCATATGAGGGTACAACATCAGTCAAAAGATCAAAGTTGCAGATGCTTGCCACTAGATTCGAAGAACTGAGGATGCAGGAGGATGAAACAATTGCCGATTTCAATGCTAAATTGTGCAACATTGCTAATGAATCTTTTGCTTTGGGAGAAAAGTATTCCGATTCTAAGCTTGTAAAGAAAACCTAGCGGTCTCTCCCATACAGATTTGGAATCAAGGTGGCTGACATAGAATAATCAAAAAATGTTGATGAAATCAAGATTGATGAACAGATGGGGTCACTCCAAACCTTCGAGATGAAGTTTAAGCAGAAGAAGAAAGAAAAAGGTATTGCTCTTCATGCTGATATGGAGAGAAAATGAGCAATAACCTCTTCCGATGATGAGGAAACAGAGATGTCTGAATCCTTAACCGTGCTTACTAAAAGTTTTAATAAAGTTTTGAAAAAATGGGACAAGCGGAGAAAGGACTTTAGATAATCGAATGTTGAAAAAAAGCCCCATGTTGCAACAATGTCTGACACATTTAAGAAACAAAATTTTAAACCGACGAATGAAAAGAAAAAAGGTAAAGGAATTCAATGCCATGAATGTGAGGATTTTGATCACATCCAATGTGAATGTACAAACACCTTGAAGAAAAAAGAATAGGGCAATGAATGTTATCTGGAATGATGAGGAGTCGAAAGAATGCACAGAAAGCGACGAAGAGCCCATCAATAACTTTGTTGCATTCAATGTTGCAACAGTCCAGCAAGAAACCAGACTGAACGAAGCAGAAAGTGCTGCAGCTGTTGCAACATTGAGTGAAACAGATGATGAATTGAGTGAAATTGATTGTACTGAATCAGAAAGTGATGGTGACTTGGATGACGAAGAAGTCATGAAAACGTACAAAGATATGTACAAAAATGGGTGATCATATGCAAGAAGAACCAGAGACTGGAGCTGAAGATTCTTGAATTGGAGGAACAAAAGGCTGAACTAAAAAACCTGGCTGAAGAAAGACTGATGGAAGTGCAGATGTTGCAACATGACTTGAAACAGATGTAGCGAAATATAAAAATGCTGAATTCTGGAACTAAAAAATTGGATCACATGTTATCCATTCAAAAATCAAGCAGTGATCATACTAGATTTGGTTTCTATGAAGGAGAATCTTCAGGAAAACCTGTTTTTGTTATAAGTTCAAAAAATTCAGAATTACAGTATAATGATGTGTCTGCACAGAATAGCTGTAGGAATGCCCAGGTTACTGATGTCACAACAATGACAGTAACATTGCAGAGGCAACACAGGAAAAAGAAGAACAAGGTCATTTGTCACTACAGCCTTGCACCAGGACACATCAAATCTCACTGCTTCAGACTTCGAAGGATATAGGAAAAAGGTAAGTCTTTCAGTCAGCAAAAGAGATCTTCACATATGTTTCTGCAACACAAGGTAAGACAAATTTGGGTAAATAAATCAGACTTGTCTTGTTTTGTTGCTTATACCTCTATGCAATCATGTATTGCTAACTCTTGGTATTTTAATAGTGGGTATTCTAGACATATGACAGGTATGTATGAAGCTTTGAGTAGTTACAAGGAGTGCAATGAAGGCCAGGTCACTTTCGGTGATGGTGTCAAAGGAAACATACTTGGAAAATGAACTTTGGATATTGAAGGATTTCCGAGGCTCAAGAAAGTGTTGCATGTGGATGGCTTAAAGGCTAATCTTATCAGTATTAGTCAATTGTGCGATCAAGGCTTACATGTAAAATTCACTAGAGAGGGTTGTCATGTGTTAGACATTACTAACAATTGTGACATTGGTTCATGCAATGTTACAACAAGCAGTGAAACAACTGGAGTTAGCACTAAGGAAATTCAAGTTGAAATGCCTCAAGTTTACAAAATTCATGCTGCAGAGGATATGATTGGATCAATATATGATGGAATCCAAACTTGAGGTAAACCCAAGCCGAACTTTAGGGACATGGTAAGGTATATATGCTACACTTCTCTCTTAGATGTGAAAGATGCTTTAGAAGATAAATTTTGGATAAATGCCATGCATAAGGAATTGAATCAGTTTATCTGTGAACTTGTTGAAATCAGAACCATTGTTTAGAACATGTTACAACAGAAAAAAAAATTTGACAGATATCTTCACTAAAGCTTTAGATCCTTTGAGATTTGAAACCCTAAGAAAAGCTTTAGGAATTTATAGTCTATAATGTTGCATCATGGATTACCACAGGGTCATGAAAGAAGCTTGAGATATTTTAAAGTTTAATAATCAATTCAACTTGTGATTTAGTTAGTGAACCATACTTCCTTAAACACACTGAATACTGATTGAGAAAGCTAATCTTAATGGTCTGCAAGTGTAGGAGCTTGAACTTTTTGATGACTAGGGATAAAGAGAGAAGTCTCTCTAAATCTATTTATGTATTCTATTCATCCTTGAGATCAAAAAGAAAAAAAGGGCAAGAAATAATGTGGTTTTCAAGTACTGGAAAGAGCTGCCTAATCCAAAATAAAAGAGATTAATGTGAAAGCTACCAGTTGCAACATGAGCTGAAATAGTGAAAAATTACATGTGAAAAGAAATACAGTGTACAAGCTACCAGTTACAACTTAAGCTGACACAAGAAAAATATTGTGTTTTCCTGTGAGATGAATAGATGATCAAGTATGTTTCAGTTGATTGGAAGAGTTCCTACACCTTGCAAGTTTGATAGTGGAAGCTGTCTGTTTCAGAATTCAATTTTGCACACACACACACATGGTTTATTAATTAAATCCTGGACTGAAATGAGTATTGATGAGTAAAGTTTCTTGAGTAACTTCATGCGTCCTGAATATATCATGCATTTTAATTCTGTTTTAAAAAAAGGGTGAAATCTTAGAGGTTTTTGAGCAAATTGGAGATACTGTGGAAAATATTGTTGTAACATTGGTTCTAAATTGCTTTTGGATAATCTGATGCAGCTTGTGTCAATATTGTTTTTTTGTCAGTTTGGATTGCTGAACAATTTATTTTACAGTTTTTACTATTTTGCTTACAATTTGCCTTTTTGTCTTTGCTTCATGAGACTTACAGTATGCTTAACTGTTTTATTCTACTATTGTGTTGCTTATTTGCTACAATTGTGCTACTTAACTTCTCAAAAGGCTGTCCACAACCGGGTTGAGTCCTTTGTGAAGTTGTCCTCTCTATTCCATCTTTCTCGCAAGTTTTTGCAGGAAGTTGATATTCAGGGGGAGCCTTGAGTTGAAGGCAATGTTGGATCAGCTTCTAAAACAACTACTGCTGCATTGTTGCAACAAGTGCAGCAACTTCAGAATGAAGTCCATGAGTTGTGCAACGATCAAGCCACTGTTAAAGTCAATCAGGAGAAGATAATGGCTGACCTTGGGACGTTGATTCAAGCACAACAGACCCTACTCGATTTCGTCTCCAAATACACTGCTTGAATGTTAGTTGTTTAATGATGATCGCTCTGATACTTTACTAATTTTAGTTCTGCTTTTGTACTTTACTATGTTTAAAATATGCTGCTCTACTTTGGGTCCATGTTAGTGTTTGCTGATTTCTGCTAAATCTTTGGTCTGACACTTTGCATTTCTACCTTGGTGTCTTTTGGCAAATGGGGAAACTATATTATTGCTATTACTGCGTGCTGATTGTTGCTTAATGGGGAGAATATGCTATTGATTTTGCCATGACTTGTTGCAATGGTTTACTGATTGTTGCAACAGGGTTATCATATTTGGGAACTATCTTTTGCAGGGCCATTCTCTTTGTTGTGTTGATACTTTCTTATCTGTGTTTCCATTATGTTGTACTGACTATTGAAACAGGACCATCTTTTCTCTGATACGTCCTTATATGTGTTGCTAATCACTTTATTTTGATTTATTGCCCTGTTAGTTTACCTTTGTTTCTTTGCCTTTGGTTTGACAAAAAAAGGGAGTATGTGGTATGTTGTTTTTTTATCTGTGTTCCACTGCATGTTGCAACAGGCTGATCATTGCTCTAATATCAAGCTGATCATTGCTCTAATACTGCTGTTCTCCTGAATGTTGCACCAAGATTTTCATTTGTTGCATCTATCTTGTTGTACTTGGGCAGTAGGAGGTTACAACGATTGTAATATCAGGGTTTTGCCAAAACAAAGCCAAAGGGGGAGATTGTTAAGCCAATTAGTTTGATTGGCGATTGATTAATTGATTGGAGATTATTAAGGCAATTATTGATTGGCTATGTTTGTTTTGCAAAACTTATGATATTACCATATTTGTGCTTTTACCTTTTGTAGGAAAAATCTTATGGTAACTTACCATATGAGAAGAAGATTTATGTTGATTATGGAACGACATTTATTGCATATTCACAAAGAAAAGAAGAATAGGGTTTGTGAGAGGAGGCCTTTCTTGAAGCCCAAGACAAGATGTCCAAGCAACAATCTTGTATTTATATAGCAACAATCACGACAGAAGGGAGAGGAAAAGACAGAGAGTGCAATGAGAGAAAATACAAAAGAGTTTCTTGTCAAGTGTTTCAAGTGATGTTGCAACATGATCTGCAGTTGAGTGCTTGATTGTATTAAGTGTTGCAATTCTGTCTGACAATAAGACATGAGTAATTATATAAGTCTTTGAGTGATTAGATTATTGTCTTCTTTATTCATTCTTCGGGAGAAGAAGGTGTAGTTCTCGGGAGAGAACGTTGCAAGTTGAGGGGAGCTCGCCAAACCAAAGTTCGTTAAGGAGTTCTTTATCTAGGTGTCAAAGGTCAAGAAGGAGTCTTTAGTTGTGTAAGTCTATTGATGTTGTAACTTGTTGTTTCTTAATGAACAGGTTTGTTGGACTAGGGGAGATCCCGTGGACGTAGACTGCACGGTTGAACCACGTTAAATCATGGTGTTCTTTATTTCTGTTATAGCTTTATTATTTCCGCTACTGTTTACTATTACTACTCATGTTGGAACATTAAGTGGAGTGAACTAACTAAGCAATTAGAGAAACAGATTGTTAACGGTCTATGATAGAACTAATATTTCAGTTAATGTTGCAACATTACCTGTAACAGAATTATAACAAAATCAGTTTTCACCAAGTTATTGCATACGTATCTTGTTTTTCATCACATAACTTCATCAATTACACATATTAGTCATATTGCTTCAAGATTAATTCATATTTATACTGCACGAACTCTAACAATATATTGATCTGCATTCATAATTCCTTTACTGATATGGTACTCCGTAGTGCGTATTATATATTCAATTTTCTTGTCTATCAAAATAGGAGACAATCCTAGGTGGTCACTAGTCACATTAATATGAAATTATGTCAACTGAAACACCTCAACAATAACGTACCCCCATGGCTGCATAATGAACGAATGAAATGCATTATATGATTGCTACGTCAACGTACTCATTTGCTTCAATGAATTCACAGTGTGAATCATGTGCAAAAAGTGTACATCTTTAAATATAATGAGAACGTTGGTCTGTGACGTGAGTAATGACATATATAGTTTTGGGTAAAGTAAGATCAAAGTTAGCGATCCAATCTCAATATTTATTAATTTCTTTATACACATGAGTAATGACATAGTTCTAGAGGCTTAGCAAAAGTTTCTTACACTCTTCAATGACTAGCATAAGTGAGCTACAGCCTATATGGAGGAGTTGGTCCTTGAACAAGTGAACAAACCACTCTAGAGTCAGTCTCAATGCTGAGCACGTCAATACCCGTTGACATGTCGTCTAGACTATTTTATCAGTGGAAGTTATACAGTTTCGAAAATCAAAAGTAATAAGTTATGGGGTTTAGCGGCATAAGTGATTTTGCAGACTAAAAATACCAAGATTTTGTAAAGTACTTTGTGGAATCGGTAGGAGCTATAGCCTTTACAATCGATAGATTAGGGTCACCCAACTTTTAGATACTTAAAAACCCTTTCAAAATCAGTGAATTTAGAAATTGAAGCTAACTTGCTTGGCCCATTTCAAAAAGGACTTTTAGGTAAAAGTCAAAGTAAAAAAAAAACTAAAAAGATAAGACGCTCCAAATTACAGCTTTTCAAAAAAGGCTCTTGCAAAGTTATTTTTCCATCAAAACTGTTTTTCTTTTTTTCTTTCTCAAAAATACTCTTACATATTTTTAAAAGCCTAAAATTGCCCTAAAAAATAGCCCTCTATATTTTTGGAAGTCCAATATTGCCTCAACATTATCTTTGACAAATAACGCTAAACAATCAACTATTTTTATTTAATAGTACTTTTAATTAAAATTCTATAATTTAACAATTAAAATTTTATAGTTAGACCAACAAGCTAAGACTGTAGATCCAAAATGCCCCAGAACATAGCACTTAATCTGTTGGGTGTGGGTGGGGCAGAAATTGAATTTGCACCAACTGTTGTGTTCCATTAGTCACTTTTCTTGCTTACATAAGATGCCTATGGTTCTGGTATACCATAATTGAATGTAATTTATGTCAAGGAAATAATTGAATATAATGCTGTACCTCTTGCTGATGTAATTCTTATTAAATGCTCATGCAAAGAGGTACTGACTAGGATATGAAAAGAAGTAGATGAGTTGAAAGTGATAGCATGCGATCGTTATTGGCCATAATCATATTTGACACTTTACTTTTTATTTCGAGGTATTTTACGTTTATATTTATGTCATTTAATTGACAATCATAACTTTTCACTTTCTCGTATAAAACTCAAGTATTGCTAGCTAGCTTGAAGGAGCTCAATCAGCCACTAATAAATCAACTCGTTTAAGGAAGATATTACAAAATTGTTATACATGTAAATAGTAAAAATAACATTTAAGAATAAATGAATTGGGAGACATGGTAAGTAATGGACAAAAATGTACTATTAAGTTTTTGAATATGGTATTATATCCTATTTTTACTAGCAAAAACCAATGCGAGAAAACTTCATATTGCCCCTTAATTCATCTTGTTATATGTCGATGTTATATAATTTTTGTGTTATCAATTGCCTTTGGATGGAGTGGCTGAAATCAAAATAATAGCATACTTTTTACACTCAAAAAAATAGATATATGATCCAAGAGCGTTAGAAACTAAAAGTAGAGTGTTAATAACAATACTCGTTTCCACATTTAAAAGTTAAAATTATTTCCAAATAAAACTCAATATATATTACAAAAGAAAGTCGATCTTAGTGCCTTAATTAACATAATATATATATATATATATATATGTGTGTGTGTGTGTGTGTGTGTGTGTGTGTGTGTGTGTGTGTGTATGTGTATATATATGTTATAGGAATGCTTAAATATTGAATGAGAGAGTGCCATTTCCTCCATGAGTTTTTACCTAAATTTCAAACTCCCTCACGAGGTTTCAGTTTTGCCCAGATTCCCCAATGATATCAAATTCTATCAAACAAAAGCCTTACAATTAAATCACATTTTGCTCTTTTATTTTTTTTATTGAACTATTTAATTCTATTTTATTGCCTTTAATTTTTTTATGATGCTTAAAACATTATCTCATTGTAAAAAAGTTATATATTGGGTTAAGAAAAAAGATTGGATTCAATTTGAGATTAATATATATATATATATATATGTGTGTGTGTGTGTGTGTGTGTGTGTGTGTGTGTGTGTGTGTGTGTGTGTGTATAAAAAAAAGATTTTAAAAGTGAATCTAATTTTTTCTGAATCTCGCACGTAATACAAGTTTTGCACAATAATTTGTCTTTTATTTTTTATTTTTTTATGTTTTTATAACGTTAGCTCATTGCAAATAAATTATAATGACCCAAACCAAATGATTTTTTAGAATGCGCTATTCCTCACACATTCTTCTTGTGATGTAGTGGAACCATGTCAATTGAGTTTAAAAAAAATATCAGATTTAATTTTAGATGTATATATATGTATAAAAAAGGATAAATTTAAAGTAAATGTTATTTTTCTTTAATCTCGACCATAACACAAATATTGAAGAATAAACTATTTTTTATCCTTTTTTATTTTTTCAAATTATTATTTTTTTTGATTTTCTATTTGAATGTAGACCTTTCTATTGAATTTTTTTTTTATCAAATTATTTTTTCTATTATTTTTTTCTTTTTCTTTTGCCTTTGTTTTGAAATATAAAAAGATGAAAATTCCTTTCAACATAAGATTTTGTTTGACAAAGTTTGATGTCAAAGGAGAATATGGGTAAAACTAAAACCTCATAGAGAATTTGGAATTTAAGCTAAAACTCATGAAAAAAAAATGGCATTCTCCCAATACAGAATATACGTACCAAGTCAAAGGAAATTTTTTAGTGAATGAGAAGATAGCAGTCTCTTTCCTAAGACACTATTGATAATTATTAAACACCAACTAAATACAACGTTGAAACAACTCATATTAGGAAAATATCGTGTCTGATTTAGCGTCCGATATATATCGTGGTTGATCTCTTTATAATTAGGTAAATTACTTTCATTGTTTAGTTCCACAATTGCTTCATTTAGTAATTCTTCTTTGCTCATATTCGTCAAATATTTATTTTTGTCCATGTATACCATTTTGTCTGAATTAATCATCCTTTTCACGGAGGTAAATTTTGGCCCCACAATTTCATAGATTTATCGATAGGTTATTATTTTTGAATTTTGAAAAGGAAATAAAATTTCGACCAAAGCCTTTGTATGCCAAACATGAATACCTCCGGAAGCCACAAGTAGAACATTCCTCCTCATGTCAATATAATTTATTATTTAGGAGAGTAATGAATATTATTCAAATTTTCAGTCGAACGAACTCTTTTTTTTTTTTTATAATCAAAATAGGCCCATCCAAGAAAGAACAAACACATCCTCAAATTATGAATTTACATATATACAAATACGAACAATAGAATGCTACAGCCCTAGTACCATTCCTTGATAAGATATTTGAATTAATAATTTTCTCATAGACATTAGGAATTAAAGACCAAAAGCTGAACTTCGATGCATAAGAGTCTATAGGATTAATAGGCACAATTATTCTATAGTCTTAATGTTTTCCAAAGAATTTTCTGGTGTATTTGAGTCCAAATGCAGGAGCTTTACCGTCGCACATATCCGAACCATGCCATACACGGGGAGGCAAATATCGCGGAAAATAGAAATAATTCGAGGTGAGATTTGAATCATTCAATACATGCACTTGTGCGTAACCCGGCCTCCAGTCATCATTTCCGGCCAATTTCAGGTAGAGGTAGCAAATAGGTGATTCCACACATTTTCCTGTAACTAGGAATTGATCTACCATGCAAGCTTGAAAGGGCTTCCTGGGGATGTCATCTAAAACTTGTGGTTCCAATGGATCAAGCCTCCTTACATGCTTGGAATTTAGGTGATGCACTAAAATGTCGTTCGATTTGGTATCACCAAACCTTAGACTCACATGGTTTGATGTTTCTGCACCTTTGGTACAAGTGGCATCTATTGCCACTGCAGAGATACAATTTCCCTGCAAATTCTGCAATGTGATCAAGAGGAAAATAACAGCCTTCTTGTCTTATCTTGCCAGTAACTAGTAACATAAGGTGATATAATTATGGATTTATTACCTCATTGTCTCTCATTTTTACCGATTTTATCACGTTGATGTCTTATCTTTATAAGCGACACCTATGTATTTTAAAACCGTGCTACCATTATTCTTTTTGTAAATTTTTGTTGAAAAACAGGCGATTTTGTTAAAGTAGCAAGGATAATCACGTACAATACATGTGTTTTTTTCTCTTGTTTTTTTACCAGAAATTAATGATAGGATTAATGGTGGCATAGTTTTAAAATTTATAGGATCAAAAGGTGTCGTCATTTATAAAGATAAGTGATCAACTTGACGAAACCATAAAAGATAAGGGACCAACAAAATAATAAACCCTATAATTATCACAACTAGGAGAAAGAAAAAATTTACAAGAAAAATGCTATAAATGCTGTATTTGAATTTTCTCATAACTTTATGACAAAAATCAATGGTAGTAAAGTGATGGTGTAGTTATTTATTTTCTACACTCAATGATCCATGATATTTTATTATAACTGTATCATCACTTTATGATCACATTTTCTCTCTCTCACAAGTTATAATGTTAGAAGGCGATTGACACCGTTAAACATCACCCTTGGACATCATATATACTTTACAGAAATAAAGGTGACGGAATACACTATTATAGTAGTCGAAACGGAGGATTAGAAGAGATTCGAACCAATTTCTAGAACTCACCAAAACCATTAACAACTCTACTTGGTAGAATTTGACAACAACTAGATATATGCAAAGTCGAGAAAATACCTTTTGATTTGGAGTAAGACTTTCGGTCCTTGCAAACACAAAAATCTCTGCATGCGAAGCAATTAAGATGGCACATAATGCAAAATATGATTCTTTGCAACTCTTCATTGTCATCAATTTTTTTTTATTTTTTTTAGCTTATCTAACAAATTAAATGACCTCAAAGTGACATATATATTTAACCTAAAATGTCTTCATTTCGTCTAGCATTTCTGACAATACTTTTACTTTTATCACTTCAGCAGCCAAAGAGATTCCAAACTAAAACTGAGAATTTGGGCGCATTCGTCGGATATGGATCCCTCGTAATATTATAACGTCGATGTCTCGTGGGAGATTAATATTGGTGATGTAATGAGTTAATTATTTAATCTTCACATTCCATGGTTGAAATTATTTTATCTTAACTGCATATATACTATTATTTCACAAGCATTAATCTTTCTCATAATTTTATCATTATAACATTTTGAGGGATCCAAATCCATTTAGTTTTTTTCTTTTTTTCTTTTTCTTTTTTTGGGTCTGGAAATCCGCATTAGTCATGACTAGATTACAGAAGCAGAAAGGGTTAAAGCCATGTGATAGTAAGTGTAAAAAACTTTTTTTTTCACTTTTAGGGTTCCGTTAACTAAAAAAATGTATACCAAGTACATTTGGAAAAATGTCACAAATGGTCCTTGTTATTCTCTCAAAATTCAGTTCTAGGGTTCTGTTAACTGAAAAAATGTATACCGAGCACATTTGGAAAAGTATCACAAATAGTCCTTATTATTCTCTCAAAATTTTAAATTTGTTCTTATAGCTCAAAATCCATCAATTTAGTTCTTATTATTTTCTAAAGAAATTCAAACTCATCCCTATTGTTAAAAATTAGCCAATTAGCACCTATTATTTTTCAAAAAAATTTAACTTACTCCGTAAATACGGGTCATGTGCAAGACTCAATTGAAATTTTATAGAAAATAATAGGGACTATATTAATTTTTTGAAAAATAATAAGAACTAAATTGATTAATTTTGAATAGTAGAGACAAATTTAATTTTATTAATTTTTTTAAAAAAAATAATAAGAACTAAATTGACTAATTTTGAATAATAGAGACAAATTTAATTTTTTTTTTTTTAAAAAATATGAATCATTTGTGTAATTTTTCCAATACAGTTTTTTTAAGAAAAGTTCTTGCCTAAATTAAAATTATGGCATTACTTGTGATTTGGAATAATATTTTTAATCACATCATTGACAATGAGTTGATCAAAAAATAATTTGCAAAAACAATACTTGTCTAAAGTGATGCAATGACGTGGTGCTACACAATTAGGGACTCAGAAAAACTTTAAAAATTCTATGTTTTTATTTGAAAAAAAATTAAATATTTATATATTTTTAGTTAAAAAAATTAATTAGCATCTACTGAAAAAAAAAAATGTATACATATAGTTAAAAAATTATGTATTTTAACCCCACGGACAAGAATTTTTGGATCCATCTTTAATTGTCGGGTAGTAATTTGTTATAATCAAATACTCCAATTTGTTAGATATAGTGATCGTTTTGGTCTGCCCTTGATTGTCGTCGTGTAGTGATTTGTTAAAGTCAAAAATTTCAAATTGCAAGATATAGTGATCCTTTTGGATTTGCCCTTGATTGTCGAGTACGTAGTGATTTGTTATAGTGAAATATTTCAAATTGCTAGATATAGTAACCACACCCCACAAAACCACCCCCCCCCCCCCCCCCCCCCCCCCCCCCCCCCCCCCCCCCCCCCGCCTTGTCTGTGTTCAGATACTAACGTCAGTGTTATTAGGATTCTCCCGTGACGCCATTACTTCGTAGAAACTCCGTATCATTATATCTTTCTGTACTGATGAACAAGTTGTTTATTCAATCAATGGTATATATGTTTTTATTACATAATTTACTTTTGCTATCTACCAATCTATCACCAGCCTGCCACAATGATTCTTGTACCGATGCAGGCACTGATTTGTTACCACAGCCGACTATGCTGCATCAGGGCCGATCACTGCCTCCCTTTTTTCATTTTTTAAATAATATCTACGTTTTTGTTTTAATTTTTCAAACCGTACTGTTGAAAAACCATGTCAGGAGATGTAATAACCCTTTTATCCTTCTTTAAAAAGTATAGCGTACAACATCTATGTAAAGACGGAACTACTTTATGGCGAGCGGGGGCCGCAGCTATCCCCACTCACCTTAAATTATTTTCTAAAATATGTATATTTTGAAGGTATATATATATATGACCACTTCATCTAAAAACTTAAGCGGTTAGAGAGGAGTTTATTATATTATTTATTATAATTAACAATATGCATATATAAGTGCTAAAATATGTTCTTTTAGCTCCAACTAAATAAAAATTCTGGATCCGTCCTTGCATATATTAATCAATCCCGAAGAGGTTGTTTCGTGCATGCTAAAGTTAGCCAATTAATCTGTACGCTGATTTGCTTCACAAAAAATATGTTGGACACGAAAATACGGATTCAGGCGAAGAATGTGATGACAATCTACTTTTTAAAAAATAAATTAAAATATTTATGTATTTTTAGTCGAAAAGATGAACTATCCCCTACTAAAAAGAAATTATAGAGTTGAAAAATTATGTATTATAATCGTATTGAAAAAAAGTCTTAAACCTGGCCCTAATAATGATACCATTAATTCTGCCCTTCCGGCATGATATATAATTCTCTAGAGTGTTGCTGCGATGAGATCCATGCAAGAGTTTTAACGATTGTTTCAAGAAACCAACACTGCTAAAGGATCAATATTCGGCTGCCGACTAGTGAATAATGAGTTGTTCTTCCATCTACCCGGCTGGATGGAAGAATTGTCAGTGAATAATACTATAACAAATGCTTAAAAGCAGGCTGCATGCGCAACCTCGCCGTTTCGCAAATAAAAGAAGATATAAATGCCTCGGTTATGTAAATAAGCTTTGTATTGAATGAAATAATTTTTGTGCAAGCTAGTTATAATAACTTATTCCATCAACCTTACCAAAAATTTTGCGTGATATTCAAGAACGGTTAACTACAACAACACGGGTGTCTTTTCCCGAAATTATACGTTAGACTTTATATTACTAAAAATAATCTCAAAATGTTTTATAATTTATAAGAATGTAGTAAAAAATTTACAACAATTACTATGTAATGAGTTATATTTTTATAAATTTCAGAGGGTTACTGGTTTATCGCATTAGCATTGGATCTAACGTACAATAAAATAAATTAATTTTTTTTTTACACTTACCTTTTCAAGAACAAGGCTTTAGTAAGTTCTGTGCCTTTTTCCTATTGCCATGAACAATTCATATATTTCATATTCATAAAAGAAAAAGGGATAATTAATTTCACCGTTAGTCCCTAATATTACTTTAATTAGTTTTCAATTTCGTTTTTATTGTTTTAATTTAGTTGATTGCATTACTCAGCTTGAAATTCCATTGCCCCAAGAATAAAAAATATGTCTCGTCTAAAGATTTTCTTGCTTCTCTCGCTTTCAATTTCTGAAAGTTATACATAAAAAATTATATGTTGGAAGTATTTTGTTCTTTTTTTTTTGTCCGAATATGTTGGAAGTATATCAAATGCATCTGTTGATGCTTTAATTTTCCTTAATTTTATGCCCTGTGAGAAAGCAAATAAACTGAAGATTCAGGCTCCGTTTGTTTGCCGTAAAATATTTTTCCGAAAAATATTTTTTGAATTTTACGATGTTTGATAACACCAGAAAATTAGTCAACTGTAAAATATTTTACGGTCAAAAATTGCAGCTGTTTTTTTTTAAATTTTACGGTGTTTGGTAACACCGTAAAATTAGTCAACCGTAAAATATTTTTCGAATAACAATTGCAATTAGTATAAAGTTTTGTAAAATATTTTACGAGACTTTGGGAGAAGAAAATATTTTACGAAATTCACGATACATCCAAATACTAGAAAATATTTTTTAGTAATCTATTTTTCAAAAAAATATTTTCTCCCAATAAATTATTTTACGGCAAACAAATAGAACCCTGTAAAATATTTTATTTTACAAAAAAATATTTTTTACAAAAAATATTTTACACAAATAAATTATTTTACGGCAAACAAACGAAGCCTCAGTACAACTATAACAAGACACCAACACAAGGACAATTACCTTTTTAGAATATAATAAACCAATGAAACCGATGCGACAGATGTCATGAAGGTCTATTATTCTTCAACTTAAACAAAGTAGGGGTACACGGATATACGATGAGAGATAATCGTTTAAAATGGTTTATACATGTCAGAAAGTAATTGGTGGTGATACTAATAAAAAAGTGGAATATTATGGAGGTTGTATCCCCTAAGGATCAAGGATTAAGGTAGAAGAAAAGTTTAAAATGAGTTGAATGGAGACATAGAGACAAGATTTTGCATGTATAAAATTAGTAGAAGAGAAAAATTGATAGGAATAAGTTGGAAGTAAAGGAAAATTTAGGATGAATTGGATGGTGACACACATACGAGATCTCTCATACTTAGAATTAGCAGAGGAGAAACTCTTGATAATATTAAGTGGTATTGTGGTAGATAGATAAAAACTTAAGATGAGTTAAATAGAGAAACACATACGAGACTTCGCATGCATAGAATTAGTAGAGGAGAAGGCCTCTACAAGATTAAGTGGCATTCTCAAATATATATAACCAACCCGATCTAGTAGGATTAAGCTCGATTTCATTTAGTTTATTAAAAAAAAAAAAAAAAGAACACAATTTTTTTTATTAGAAATATCTTGTTCAAGATAATAATATTTTAGTTGAATTGATTGATGATAAATATCACACAGAGAAGAACCAAATCTCCTATCAAATATGGATTTCTTGAAACTCCATGTCTTCTTTCTGATTTTTCAAGTTCTTGTAGTAACCTCACTACTAATCCACGCAACCCCAGCAAACACATCAAAACTCTTTAGAGAATACATAGGAGCTGAGGGCAAAAACATTACATTTTCAAATGTACCTATCAATCCAAAAGTTGATTTTCACTTTATACTCTCTTTTGCAATTGACTACGCAGATTCATCATCACATGATCCACAACCCACAAATGGTGAATTCAATGTCTTCTGGGACTCAAAAAATCTCAACCCTTCTCAAGTCTCTTACATGAAGCAAAAAAATCCAAATGTTAAGGTAGCTATGAGTCTAGGAGGTGACACAGTTAGTGAAAAACAATATGTTTACTTCAATCCCACATCGATTACAAGTTGGGTTCGAAATGCAGTGATGTCAATCACAAGAATTGTGAAAGAGTATAATTTAGATGGTGTAGACATCGATTATGAACACTTCAAAGCAGATCCTGATACATTTGCTGAGTGTATAGGAAAGCTTTTTTTCTACCTTAAACAAAACAAGATTGTGTCGTTTACATCAATAGCACCATATGAAGATGAATCTGTGCAGCCACATTATTTCGCTCTGTGGAAAAAGTATGGACATCTTATAGATTATGTCAACTTTCAATTTTATGCCTATGAGAAAAATACAACTGTTTCACAGTTCATGGAGTATTTTGAAACTCAAAGGTCTAACTATGGAGGAGGCAAGATATTGGTGAGCTTTGGCACTGATGACAGTGGTGGATTGTCTCCTGAAAATGGGTTTTTTGATGCCTGCAACTTGCTAAAGAGTCAAGGAAAACTTCATGGTATTTTTGTATGGTCTGCAGATGATTCATTGACTAATGGTGGTTTTCGTTATGAAAAACAGTCACAAGAATTGTTGGTGACTTGATTTTTTGTTAAAATCAACTACAAATGCAAAATTATTCAAAAGGTCAGTCCTTTCGAAATGACTGATGTATCTTTGCTCGTTTTGTTGTTGTTGTGCTGTTTTGAAGACTATCCCCCACTACAAATGCGTAAGTGTGACATCAATACCCACCTAAATATCACCAAGATAGTTATAAATTTCTATCAGCATCGCAAAGAAAGGATCAAGGCGTACAATGTAAATATTTAGAATGAATTGCACCGGAGTCCCTTGTGATTTGTCATAACTGCATAACATCCCGTGATAAATAAAAAAAATCACTTATTCTAAAAATAAGCTAAATACCCCCCTCCGTCAAAAAATCAATTAATTTTAAAGAAGATTGCATCTCACGTGCGACATATACAATTTTTTATATTTGTTTGCTTAAATATATTATTTGGTCGACAAAAATACTCTTAACTAACTCTTCATCATCCTCAACACCCCCAACCCCTACCCACCCCACCCCACCCCACCCCACCACCCCAGTTAGCCCCAATATATATATGTGCGTGTTTGTGTAATATATATATAACATGCACATATATATATAGATCTGTGTGCATGTATAATAACTTCTATTAGTATTTTTAACAAAATTGGGGGCTTGGGGTACGTTAAAGTAGTTTCAGAAACCACAACAGATATGTTAGGTGATTTTTTTATCACAGAGTGTGTTATGTAGTTACGACAAACTACAAGGGGGTTCGATACACTTCACCCTAAATATTTATATATAAGAAGCTTAAATGAATCGGACTCCAATGACCTAGTCAAGCATACCCATTGCGCAAACCTAACCCCTTTGCCTCTATGTGACGATAGATACCTCTTCCTTCCATGACTAGATATCCCTCTTTCTTGAACAAGTTGGCTTTTGGCATATACATATATCTATTGTGAAGGAACTTAGTGTGTCGATTAGTTGCTAATTTCACCTTGAGCTTGCCTTGTGGCTTTCATAAAATATTGGAGGTGATTCCACATCCACTACTAATCCTACTAGAGAAGGATAGATGGGGAGAATCTTCCTCGCATACAAGACCGGTGTAGTTTGGCTTCAATCTCCCTTTGTAATAAATAAATAAATAAAAGAAGTATATCCTCTTTTTTTTGCTAAAAAAGCAAAAGTAATTCATTAATCTCCAACTCAAAAATGTGTACAAAGCTCCATCAACCATCCAAAAATAACAAAAGCACTTGAGCAATTAATTATCCCAAAGCTGCCAGTTACCACTAAGTAATCTATTGATTGCTGTGTTCACAAACGTGTTGCCTATACATAATCTAGCTCTAATGGATTAAAATATGATGTCCCATATGTGCTCCTCAGTAGTGAAGTTGCCACCATATATTCTTCGATTTCTCTTCTTCCAAATCTCATACATCAGACCACAAAACAAAAGCCTACGTATAGATGCTTGAAGATCAGCCCCCCAACAATATCTACTAACCCACTCATCAATGGAGTCCCACGATGGAATGCAGTCAGGAAGCATAGATATTTTTTTTGGACAATTATGATAATTGGTTCATTCATTGGAAGCTTGAGATACTTGACCTGCACAAGACCAGATATTCTCTTTGGTGTAGGACTTGTGAGTCGCTTTATGGAGGCCCCTACTAATACACATCTGAAGACTACCAAAAGAATACTTCGTTACATCAAAGGAACTGTTGATTATGGACTTTTATACTCCCACTCAGAAGATTTCAAACTTGTAGGGTATAGTGACAGCGATTGGGCTGGTGATTTTGATGATCGAAAGAGTACTAGTGTATATTTTTTCTTCGTGGGAGATACAACATTCACTTGGAATTCCAAGAAGTAACCCATTGTCATACTTTCTACATGTGAAGCTGAATATATAGCTGCTACTTCATCTGTTTGTCATGCTCTATGGTTAAGGAATTTGATGAAAGAACTTAAGATGCCTCAAGAAGAGCCAATAGAGATATGTTGATAACAAGTCTGCAATTGTCTTAGCCAAGAATCCAGTCTTTCATGAAAGAAGCAAGCACACGTTACCATTTCATCAGAGAATGCATCACAAGAAAGGAAGTGAAGATAAAGTATGTGAAGTCTCAAGATCAAGTTGCAGACATTCTTACAAAGCCACTCAAGAGTGACGTGTTCATAAAGCTTAGAGCTTTGCTCGGAATTACGAGAGTCAAATCAAGTTTAAAGGGGGATGTTAGAAGATAAACTTGATTTGGATTAGAACTCTATTAAATAAGTTCTAGTTAGATTTAAATTAGTTTTTGACTAGATAGTTTTTTCTAGTGGGTAATGGTTTCCTACAACCATATCCTAATTGGCATAGGATTTTTGTGAATCTATAAATAAGGATCAGTCCTTTCAATTATAGTCATATCAAATACATATCAAATATTAGAGCAATAAAGATTTTATTTAAAGTCTTCATATTATTTTTCCTTCTTATTTCTCTCTACAATAAAATAGCCTCTTCCATACTCCAACAAAGTGGTATCAGAACTAGGTAAAGATGATGGGGAATAATATGTTTCCTTTTCAATTTTCTCGCCTCACTAAGGACAATTATGATAATTGATCCATTCGTGTGAAGACTCTCCTTGGCTCGCAAAATGCTTGGGAGATTGTAGAGAAAGGCTACGTAGAACCTAAAGAAGATGAAGTTTTGAGTCAAAATAAAAAAGATGCATTGGTGAAAAATCGCAAGAAGGATCAACAAGCTCTCTCTATCATCCATCTATGTTTGGATGAAACTAAGTTCGAGAAAATCTCATGCGCGACCACTGCCAAACAAGCATGGGAAACTCTTCAAAAATCACAAAAGGGGGTAGACAAGGTGAAAAAGGTTCGTTTACAAACTTTAAGAGGTGAGTTTGAATCTCTCCATATAAATGATGGTGAATCTATTTCAGATTATATTTCGAGAGTTTTGGTGGTTTCTAACCAACTAAAAAAATATGGAGAAGATTTAAAAGATACTCGTTTTGTAGAAAATATCTTTCGTTCTTTGCATCCAAAGTATGAATATATTGTTGTAGCGATTGAGCAATCAAAAGATTTAGATGACATATCCGTTGATGAACTCATGGGCTCATTACAAGCTCATGAAGAAATACACAAAAAGAAGAACCAAGAAGTCTTGGAAAAAGTTCTTCAAAGTAATCTTGCTTTGAAGAAAGAAGAAAACTTTGGCAATGATAGAAGCCAAAAAGGACATGGTCGTGGACATGGACGTGGTAGAGGCCGAGGCCAAAACCAAGGACGAGGACGAGGACGTGGTGGAAGAGGAGGATTTAATCAAGAAGAAAAAAATCAAAATTCGCATAAACCTAGGCGTGGAAGAGGCAATTATTCAGGACAAAGGTATGACAAATCACAAGTTCAATGTTACAATTGTCAAAAATATGGTCATTATGGTAATGAATGTAGAAGTAATCCTAAAGTTATGGACGAAAAAATGAATTTTTCTAAAAGACAAGAAGGGGAAGAAGAGATTACCTTGTTGATGACTCATCATGGCGAACAAGATGGAGGAGATACTTTATGGCATCTTGATACAGGTACAAGTAATCATATGACTGGACAAATCAGTATATTCGCAGAACTCGATGAAACTATCAAGGGCAATGTTAAATTTGGAGATGCCTCTATGGTCTCAGTGGAAGGAAAAGGTAAAATTTTAATCCATTTGAAAGATGGAAGGCATCGTTTTATTTCTAAAGTTTATTATGTGCCAAAATTAAGAACTAATATTTTGAGTCTTGGTCAACTCCTCGAGAAAAATTACACAATTTTATTGGAAGATAAACATTGTGTAATAAAAGATGAAAATAATTTTTTGATAACAAAAGTGTCTATGACAAGAAATAGATTGTTTTTATTAAATATTCAAAGCGATGTTGCAAAATGTCTTAAAGCCTGTGTAAAAGAAGTTTCTTGGTTATGGTACTTGAGATTTGGGCACATAAATTTTAAAAATCTTTCTTTAATGTGAAGAAAAAATATGATGCATGGATTGCCTTCTATCAATCATTCGGAACAAATTTGTGAGGGATGTCTTTTTGGAAAATAAGCTAGAAAAAGTTTTCCAAATGAGGCTACATCAAAAGCAACAAGACCATTAGAACTTGTCCATACTGATATTTGCAGGCCAATTAATCCTTGCTCCTACGGTAAAAATAAATATTTTATCCTTTTTATTGATGATTATAGCCGCGGGACTTGGGTTTATTTTTTGAAAGAAAAATCTGAAGCTTTTTACAAGTTCAAGAAATTTAAAGCTCTTGCTGAAAAAGAAAGTGGTATCAGAGCCTGGGACTGCATATAGATATGATCGTCGCCAAGAGAAGGTGCATTCCGCTGCTGAAGAAGAAGACTACAATGAAGAAGACGTTGAAGCAACCAAGAAGCTTACATCGAGACATGGTGTAGTGCTCGTTGTTGAAGATTGCTGTCGTGACACGTTTAGCAGATTGATGCCGCGCCGGAGCAATGGAGTTCCAATAGCAACTCCAAGTTCAGAAGATAAGAATATGGTCAGCATATAAGGGATGACTGTGAATCATCGTTGTTGCACCATGAAGAAGATGGCGTCCCCAAGTGCACAGAAGAAGGTAGACAACTGTGGTTGTCTAGAAGAGAACCAGTGAGCACTACCATTGAGAAAAAAGTCGGATTTGCTTGGCGAAGAAAGAACTTGTTGTTGCAAGTTGGGAGAAAGAACACAACCAAAAACAAAAAAAAAAGACAAAAATATTAAAAAAATAAAAAAATGAAAAGGAAAAAACAAAAAAGAGGAAAAAAAAATTACAGTTTTTCCACGATCTCAGTGTTGAGGGGGGACTTGAGATTTGCTATGATTTGGCTAGATGGAACTAGAAGCTTTTGATCTAGTTCTTTGCAGCTCAAGGGAGGATGTCTATCCATGTTGACCAATGTTTGATAGCATTGACTCAGCATTGATCAAGGCTTGACTGAATTGACCGTGTTAGGTGTCCTGAATCTAAATTTGAATTCAAATTTGTCAAATTCGACGTTCATGCTAAAGGTTTTGAATTCGGAAGATGTTGATAAAAGATTTGGAGCTTGGTATTTCTCGCCAAGGGAGGAATTTGTTGAATATAGCTCGAATCCCAAACCAAGCCAGATATTGAAGACAACTAGAGGTTTGATAAGAGTTGAAATACTATGAAAGATAGGAATCCTAATCATAATAGGACTAGCATTAGTCTATTATAAATAGGGCTACCTAAATTGAGTTTAATTGTCACACACCACAAGGTGGGTGTACTTCTTTAGATTATGCTAGAATTATGTGTTATACGCCTCTAGATAGGTGTATAAGAGTCATTATTGTAATAGTTTCTATGAGTAATAAATAATAATATTCTGTGGACGTAGGCTATATCGAACCACGTAAAAATAGTGTTGTGTTTCTAACATATCTATGTGCACGATCCTTCCAACAAAGTAGTATCAAAGCAGATATTCTTTGAACTCTTTCCACAAATTTTTTGTTTTCTCAATAATTTTCTGATAATGTCATGAAGCTTATAGTTCTTGTCTAGCCATATGTTCCTTCATAACAAAGTTGAATTATTCTTCGATCAGTGTGTGAAATACTAGCATATGTTAGGATTCCTCTCATGCCTCAAAACGTGTTAAGGCAAATTGGGACCATAGTGCTTAAGAAGACAAATCCTCCTAAATATACAATGCTCTAGACCACAAAAAAATGTAATTTCGACTTAGCCCCTTCACACTTTTGGTAAATAAGATTTAAGATCCCACACTTTCTGAAATATGAGAATGATACTCCTTCCATTAACTTTTCTTTCAAATAAAAGGGTAGAGTGATCAATTATAAAGTAACAATAAATAAATAAAAAAAGAAATCATTATTGAATAATTCTAACTTAATTCCCTTGCAATATTTTTAGTAAAAAGAGATATAAGCCCCACACTTTAAGTAATATGAAAGACGAATATATATATATATATATATATATATATATATATATATATATATATATTTTCAAATTCTTTTATTTGTTTGTCAAAAATAAGGAGGAATATGTGAATTATCACTATTAAGAAATATGTGAGATTGTTTGTAACCTCATCTCACCTTATTTTGTTACTTTTTTTTTGTCTTTTCTTTTTTCTAGTGTTTTCAAATTTTCTTTTCCTTCTTCTCACAGTGTATCTCACGGCTAAACATGGTCTGATGTCAACATTGTAGATCCACCATCAGTGTTTTTGAGAAACTTATTGCATTCTCATTTTTATTATAATTAGAATTTGAAAATTTTAATTCAAATATTCTACAATTCATGGCCTGATGTCAACATTGTAGATCCACCATCAGTGTTTTTGAGAAACTTATTGGATTCCCATTTTTATTATAATTAGAATTTGGAAATTTTAAATTTTAATTCAAACATTCTACAATTCTCCAAAATTCATTTTTACTAGCATCGCTATTAATTAATTGACAATACAGAGTACGTAAAATAATACAAAAATTAAAAAATTATGGGCAATTATTTGGAAAAAAAACTAAAGAGACTAATTCTTGTTTTTGCCAAAATAAGATGGGCCCCTAATTTTGTAATAATAGTTCATCCTCTAAGAATTACTCAAAGTTTTCTTCTTGTTATTGTATCAATTTGCGTACTTTGTAAAAATATGAGTACTAAACTTGGTAAGCAATAAAAATCACTAAAACAGTAGCATGGGACCAAAGTATGTATTTTAATGGGAGAATGTTATTTTTTTCCCATGAATTTTAACCTAAATCCCAAACTCTCCCTTGAGGTTTGGTTTTACCCCTATTTCCTCGCAACATCAAACTTGCCGAACAAAGACTTATGTTAAAGGGCATTTTTATCTTTTTATTTTTTAAATCCAAAAGAATATATTAAATGCTTTAATAAAATCATTCAATAAAAAGGTCTACAATCAAATAGAAAATTATAGAAATTTTAATATAAGAAATGAACAATAAAGATAAAAAAAAATTGTTTCTTACACAAAATTTTCTTAATGCATGATATTAAAAAATATTGGATTCAGTTTCAAATAGATCTTTTTTTCTATATATATATATAAATCAAATTGAATCCGATCTTTTTTCTTAATCCAAAGTATAAATTTTTTGCAATGAGCAAACCTTTTAAAAATATAAAAAGAAAAAAAAAAACTTATTATGCATGAAATTAGAGAAAATATTAGGTTCACTTTAAAATCTATCTTTTTTGTATACACATATACAACATCTCAAATTGATGCTATATAGTGTCAAGTAGCCACTTGAATCCTCATTGTTTAAAGAATTAATTAAATTACACTCCCACAAACATATATACACATACACTCTCTCACATATACACACACATACACACTCACTCACACACACACACACTCACTCACACACAGACATATATAGGAAAA
Organism: Ehretia macrophylla; assembly: GCA_037974665.1. Taxonomy (NCBI): domain Eukaryota; kingdom Viridiplantae; phylum Streptophyta; class Magnoliopsida; order Boraginales; family Ehretiaceae; genus Ehretia; species Ehretia macrophylla. The sequence goes on from CM075782.1 coordinate 1,220,764, forward strand.
ATATCACAAATGGTCCCCTATTATTTCACTAAAATTTTAAATTCATTCCTATTACCCAAAATTACTCAATTTAGTCATATTATTTTCTGAAAAATTTTAAATTCGTCTTTATTGTTCAAAATTAGTCAATTTAGCCTCTATTATTTTCTTAAAAAAAATCAATTTAGTTCCTATTATTTTTTTAAAAAGTACAATTTAATCCTTGCCTAAATTGGCTAAATTGAAACTTTGTGGGAAACAATAGAGACTAAATTGATTTTTTTTTTCAGAAATAATAGAGACTAAATTAGATAATTTTGAACAACAATAACGAATTTGAAACTTTTAGAAAAAAATAGGAACTAAATTGAATAAATTTAAATAATGACAAATTTGAAAATTTGGGAAAATAATATATCCATCATCTCTTTTTGTCAAGACATACACCAACTACTTGTTTATTTATTCTATGGCTAAACGAAAAGACATTTTCTAAAAAAACTTTTAGGGCCCAAATATCCACACAAATTAAATACCATCATTTTTAAGTCCAAAATCGTTTAAATAACATGTGAATCATTATTTTTATATGTTAGAGGAAAAATTTATATTAGACGTCGATACATAGATAGCCTAGAAAATAGTCTTTTGGATATAGATTGGAGTATAAACTTTTCATAAGCGGGTACAAAGTTTTGTAATATTTTTTGAAGTGAAATGAAATGTTTTACCTGTTTAGTAATAAAAAAATTTAAAAAAAACAAAAAAAACATGTGAACCATCATGTAAAATAAAATTTTCTAGAATTTGTTCTCTCGCACACACATTTGAGATTTAGGAGTAACCTAGTTGTAGACTACTTTTCTTGATAGTTGAGATATTAGAATTCAAATCTTATGGGGTGGAGGGTAAAAAAAAAATTAAAAGAAAAAAAATATCACCACACAACCAATAGGCCAATAGTTAAAAAAATGGGTTGTGGATAGGGTAGCAAAAAAGGCTAGAGTTAGCTACGAAATCACGTATTCAGACTAGCCATTCAATTTTTATTTTTAATTTTTGCCAGGAAAGCAAAAATATTTCATTAAGCTCAAAACTCAATTGCAGATTACAAAAATCGTAACCAAAAGAATTAACTGGCAAGGCATCCCTCATCCAGTTTCCACCTATTACAAAGTTCAACATTGATAATGCTCCTTCTAAAAAGTTTACTAACACTAAATTTAAGTCTAATATTCTCCCCAAGTCTATCTATAATAGACTCCTCTAACAAAAAAGTTTGTCTATAAATTCTGTAGTTTCTCTCCCTCCAAACTTCATAAACAATGCCACAACACAATAACTTCACGATTGTCGCTTGCAAGTCCTCTCCCATACAGACAGATTTTACCCAATCTCCAATGTTTTCCCACTCCGGAATCATCCCTAGTAATAATGCAAGCTCAAGACCCCATTTCCATATTCTACTCGTCATCCCACAATCTCGAAACAAATGGTTTCAGTCCTCGTGAAACAAGTTACACAGTGAACAAACACCATTGTCAATAACTCTCCATAACAAGAGCTGATCTTTTGTTGGAAGTCGATTCTTGATCGCAAGCCAAGTGGTAAAACAATGTTTAGAAATCCGAATTTTACTCCAAATCAATGGGTACCACGGGACTTTCTCTCCTCTTCTCCTTATGTTGTCCCAAGCCGACGCCAGTATGGTTGCCTTTCCAAATTCATTTATCCTCATTCAAGGTTTGAGGACTAAAGCCAATTCGATGGATAATTCCCTCAAGAATTTCAATGTCCGAATTCACCTATCCATCCCTCCCAATAATGTCAGCCACCTTCCCATTGAAATCAATAGGACAACACATGAAATCATCATTGCTAATACAATCAATCAAGTTACCATCTGGGTGCCAAGGGTCAAACCAAAAAAAAGTTTTTGTACCTTTGCCAATCTTTGCCATGAAGAACTTTTTTGCAATCTCTCTCATCTTCACCAATTTTTTTCCAGTGCCACAAGGTAGACGCCCCAATGTTATACTCCCAAAAGGTCTCACCTTTAAGATAGTAGTAGTCTTTAACCTAATTTGTCTAGATAAAAGAATCATCAGTCAAGATATTCCATATATGTTTAAGTGCAGCGGCAATATTAACATTTTCTAATCTTCTAATAGCAAGGCCGCACTCTTTGATAGGTTTGCAAACTTCATCTTAACTGACTTTGGAGCCCCCAGCACTGTCATTACTTTTCCAAAGAAATCTTGTACATTTCTTCTCAATCTCCTTGATAACACTCTTAGGAAAAAGCATAGTTCCAGACCAGTAAGAATGAATGCCAACAAGAACTGATTTAATAAGACAATTCTCCCCGCAAACGAAAGCCATCGGGCAGACCAATGGTCAATCCGTGCACTGATTTTCTCCAACAATGGGGTGAAGGAAGCTTTTTTCAATCGAGAAGATGACAAGGGGACACCAAGATATTGAAATGGAATAAGTCCCTCTTGAAAATTCAACAAACCTTTCAGCCTGTCCCTGAACTCACGGCTACAACCACCAACATAGATGCTACTTTTTTTCTGAATTAATCTCCAGCACGGAAAATCTCCCAAAAATGTTAAAATCTCTCATAATAGACTTAATAGACCCAACATTAGCTTTAGAAAAAATTAGCACATCGTCGGTAAAACACAAATGCGAGATTCTTCCTTTTGCACATTTGGGGTGAAAGGAAAACTCACTATGAGAAGAAGCTTTGCTCATTAAACTGGAAAACACCTCCATAACAATGACAAAGAGATACGGGGATATTGGGTCCCCTTGTCTAAGTCCCTTCCCTCCTTTGAAGTATCCCTCCAAGCTTCTATTCACAGAGATAGAAAATCTAGGAGATGTGATGCACTCTTTAATCCAATTAATGAACACCACAGGAAAGTTAAATGCCTCCAAAGTTTTCAACACAAAGTGCCAATCAACAGAGTCATAAGCCTTTCGGATATCCAACTTGATCGTACATCTATTGGAATTTCTCCTTCTTCTATACCCTCTGATAAGCTCCTGTCCCATGAGAATGTTTGTGACAATAGAACGACCCGGAACAAAAGCAGCCTTCGGAATAAGAGCCAGAATAGTCGAATTACATTCCCCCAAAAGCTTTCCTGAATGAAAGAAGGATTTGATTGCTTTGGTAACATCAGATCCAACAATTGACCACGCCTTCTTATAGAACCGTGAGGTAAACCCATCGGATCCGGGGCTCTTATCATCATTCATAGCGAACATTGTCTCCTTGATCTCCTCCTCAGTAACCTCAGCGGTAACAGTAGGAGTAATGCTAGGATCAATCACTTTCCCCACAATAGTTTTAATATCATCAACAGAGTAGGCCTGGGGTACATTAGGCGTACCAAAGAAGCTCTCAAAATGTCCAACAATCTCCTTTCTAATTTCATCATCATCCACAATGGAGCTTCCATCGTCACGAATAATTCTTGAAATTTTGTTGCGCAAAAACCGCCCCCTAATACATTTGTGAAAGAAGGCTGAATTTGTATCACCTTTCTTCATCCACAGTGCACGAGATTTCTGATACAACAAAGCTCCCTCTTCTTTAATCACCTCTTCCAAATTACTGATTAACATTTTCTCTTCCCTAGCCAAATCAACATTCCAGCCATTACGAAGAGACTCATGAACCCTAGCCAACTTATCTCTAACTTCACTGACTCTATTTGAGATAGTAGAGAAAAACTTTTTGTTAAACTCCCTCGGCTCTTTCTTAAGCAGCTTCTGTTTCTGAAAGAGAACAAACATAGGGGTGCCCGTAATTTCCACAATCCAACTTTTCTGAACAGTATTCAAGAATTCTTCATGATCAGCCCAAAAGTTGAAAATTTTAAATGGAATAGGTCTACCACGAATATTGGGACCAATGGTCAGTAAAAGAGGGCAATGGTCCGAAACACCTGGCACATCAACAAAAAGATCCGAATGGGGGAGAAGAGACATCCACACATCGTTAACAGTCAGTCTATCAATTCTGCTAACTTTAGGACAAGCTCCAGCATTGCCACAAGACCACGTAAAAAAAGATCCCGAGTTATTCACCTCAACCATGTTTAGATTGGACAGACACTCCCCGAAATCAATAGACCCTTGGCTAAGCAAGGTGCACCTCATCCTATCCTCAACATGCAAAATTTCATTGAAGTCACCTATCACACCCCACGGGTTATCCGAGCAACCAGCAGCCCAACTCTCTAACATGTTCCATAGTCTCCTTCTATCCCTTGCATAATTATGAGCATAAACCGCAGAGAAAAAAAAATGATTTATCACCACACACTACTTTGCAATGGACTGCTTGATCAATAGCATCAATTAGGACAAGCCATTCAATATGATTGTGTGTAATTTGACGTTATTCTGCAGTTGTCATCCTCAATATAAAACACCACTTTTGATTTTAGATTTTTGTAATAACCCAAGTTCAACTACTAGTCTACTAATATATTGCGCCTAATCAATAAGCTCAAAATGTTTAAACCCGTGTTGACAGTAGTAGTGAATCCAAATTATCATAAACTGAACACAAATTTCAAATAGAACCGAAGTGGGACAAGATGAATCTTATACAGATCCGATGCGGGAGGATAAAAAGCAAAAAAAAAAAAAAAAAAAAAGAGGGGGAAGGACACAAGATTATTTGAATCCATGAATTCTTGAGAGAAAATGACACTCACAAATATAAATGAATATAGAATACACGGAAGCAGAAAGAATTGACTCAAAAAGGAGAAAGAGCTCTCTTTTTCCGGATAACAATGGAGCACAGCTCTCAGTCCTCTGGTTTTGTTCTCTGAATGGAATATGCACTTGTTTAGTGTTGGACTTTTGATACTTCGGAAACTGGGACAAAGAAATCAAAGTTGAAGAAAGAAAGGTAGATAAACAACCAAAAACCTTTCATTCGTCACCTGATGACTTTCCTGCTTGAGCAACATGTAATGGAACTGTAAATTTCGTGTTACGAAAAATAATGCAGTAAAAGAATTTCCGAAGGTAAAAGAAGTGTACGGATTTACCTTCTAGAAAACATTTGTTTGTAAATCCTGTAGTCCAGGATCAATTTCCTTTTCACCTTCCTTCGCAGATAGCGTAGCTTCAAGCTTCGGAGGATTCTGGAACAGAAACTCTTGATATTAATCACCACGTTTTGAAATAGTCGTGCAGAAATCAAAAGCAGAAAAATGCAGAACATTGATTGAGTCATCTTTATACTGACATGAATGTTCTTTCGCAATCTACTGAAAGAAAATGGCTCGTTCTATTAAGTCATCGTTCAACACGATAATGTCACATAAAGGAATAGCGATCTCTGACTTGATCTTGGACAAATAACAGATTTCTAGTTGAGCTCATTACCAACTTCAGGTTTCTATCAAATTTGAAGAATACGTTTTATTCCACGCGATAATGTCACATAAAGGAATATCAATCTTCCCACGGAACTTTGGAAGTGAATTTACTTTATACCATAGCCTTTTAATCTTACCATGCAACGAACTAGAGCCCAGTTGATACCACGGAAGAAGGGATGTTTCTTCACTTCATTCGCACCTTCACGTGACCCCAATCTGTTTCTGGGATCTCTGTGCAACAGTCGGTAAATTAACTGCTTGGCCTGGAGGCTTACCTGCACCAGGAGAAAGTTTATTTAAAATATGCTGCAATAGTTCTAATCAGGTGCTGTTGATCTCTTCCCGTAATGCGCAAAGATTGGTATATGCATTTATCTTTATTAGAGTAAAGCTTACTACACCAACTTAATAAAGCACATTGAGATCCAATTATCTCTGTTATCCTAAAGATGAAAAGAAAATTGATGAAAACGACAAGTCACATCGCTTCCATAGATGATAGAATAACAACTTCCTATCCTACGATGTCAAACAGTAAAACCATATAGAATGGTGAAGTTATAGTTGAAGTACTTGATTGTAAAATAAAGTAATGGAAATAACAGATCTCACCGATGTACTTCCCGGAAATTTCAGATCCTTTTGCAGAATGTTTGTAAACGTCTTTTGCCTCGTCTTTCCCCTAAATGGTGTATAACCATAAAGCATTTCATACAAGAGAATTCCTGCCAAGTAGCCGGCAGTCAGTTGTACAAATACAGTTTATTGAACTATACAACGCTGTTAAGCTTAACCTTCTGGAATGATTTCCTGCATATTGGAAAAGATAATTCGACATGACATCATTCAAACATAAAATCTTACCAAGAGCCCACCAGTCAACTGCACTAGTATGACCTGCTCCAGTTATGATTTCCTGCACATTGGAAAAGAATGTGCATCGAGAATTAGACTACTTCTGACTACAGTACAAGAAGATTTTTGAGTTTTAAACCCCAAAAAAAACCTTTTCCAGGAAATAAAGTCTCGAATGAGCCATATGGACAAATCTAGGCCAATTTTTCATGAAAAGTTGTAAGCATTATTTGCAGTATTCTTTAGCCTTGTATAAGCAACATCAAGAATTTCTCCTGCCTGACTAAGACTCTGGAAATGATAAGAACATTTGGATGCCGATGGTTCATGATTTGACAGGGCATGAAGTTGTATACAAAACCAGGATATTAGAAGCTTCAATTTAATATCTCCAGGGCTTTAAAGAGTTATAACCAATCACTATCAGCAAAGGGAAAAAACCCATAAAAGCATTATCCTAAGTGCTAATCATGAGTGAGAAGTTAAAGGGAGAAGGAGCACTTTCCGTTAAAGCATGTATACACAATACATGCTGTGGTTAAGTTTCGCACAATTGCTTCGGACAAATCCAGAACTAGATTGGACAAACTTAGACAATTAAGTATAGGGAAAAAGAAATAATTAAAAAATCATCCTGAAGCACACTTACAGGAGCAATGTATTCTTCAGTCCCCACAAAAGAATTTGATGCTCGCATTGGTTCAGCCATAAAGATTGGAGCTTGTTGACCTTTCTGGCTCTTTTTCTTCTCATTTGTATCCGGAATTAAAAGCTGCTCAAAGCAACAAAAACAATCAATTATGGTAATTGAATTGTATTTCTCTCCTGCATGGTTTTCCTTTGACTTCTAATAAAGCATGAAAAATTAAGACGTAGACACACCTGTGGCTTGCAGGAAGTCAAACAGGACAAATCAAAATCTGTCAAAGATACGTGCCCAGTGCTTTGGAGTAAAATATTTTCGGGCTTTAAATCTCTGTATATTATACCTGAGGATAACAAAAGGTTGATGAAAATTTCGTTGACACAGAATCTGTACGCTTGTCCAACTAAAAAGTTAAAAATGAGCATGAGATAGATCTACCTTGACAGTGAAGGTATTCCAATGCCACTATCACTTCTGCAGCATAAAATCTACAGCAAATATATCGAGTCAGTTATCAGTTAAGAAACTCAAGTAACGTCAAATAAGCACTAGAAGAAAGCAATACAAACATGTTCATAGACAACTGTGACTATTTAAAGAAATTGGCGCTCAAAGAATTGAGCTTAGGTATTGATATCTCATATCAAATTCATACTTTCCGAGTAAGCAGTAAGCAGTATCAATCTGTACTCCTATATCTGCTATAAAACAACATCATCAAGCTGGCTTCTTTCTTATGGCAGTTCAAGGTCGATTAGTTGAAAGGGGCTTAGAATTTTTCTTTATCATTTGTCCAATGAAATGATAAAAGGAGCTTTATCAATTGTATTACGTGAACAATATGTTCCGTACAAGTATTTAAATACTAACTAGAGTATTATGAAAAGGTATACTTCTTGCCGACATTGGAAAAGCATTTCCATACTCAACTAAACCCCGGATGAGATTAAATAGAGCGAATAAAATCAGTATGCAAAAGGAAAATTGGAATCACAGATCATATAGGACAGTGTTTGAAAATAATTCAGCAAATTGCCTATCAATAAGTCTCTCTTATACAGCTTATTCCAAAAATGTTTTCATATCTGTATTCTTTTTCCCTGTATTTAATGGTTTTTCTTACCTTACGGCATCTTCTTTCAACACCTTCAAAGGTTGTCTGTCTAAAAGCATGAAAAGCTCCCCACCAGGGTAATAATCCGTTATTAGGCAGATATGAGTCGGAGTCTGCGAGTGGCACATGTATCAATGATCTAACAACTTTAGATAAATGGAAGGCTGTTAACATATTGGAAAGCAAAACTGACATGAAAATACTGAAACAGTGAAGAGAAACATAAAGGCATATGTTTCCTATAAACTGGCAGAAGTAAGAAAATACGTTCCATGTTATATGTGTTTTCATCTGTCTAACCTGAAATGAAGCATACAATGCGGGGAGAAAAGGGTGGTCCATCATGTCTAAGATTTCCCTCTCAGCGCAGGCTCTGTGCACCTGCAGAAATGGAAGGAAGAGGAACTTAAATAGTGCGGAACAAGGTTTTTTGATTGCTCGTGCACAACCAACTCCATAATAACTACTGATGTGGCAGTTTGGATTTCATACCTTGTTTCGGTTGAGCATCACACCCTTATCCATCGCTTTCATTGCAAAAAATTGGCCAGTTCCACAGAGCTCTACTAAATGCACACTGCATATTATTGGGCCAAATTTGTACCCAAGACAAAGTGCGAGTCAAGAAACTAGCCAAGAGGAAGTAGATATATAATGATATCTGTCTAGAAAGTTGTTAGTCCTTGTTATGGTTTCAGACATGAAAGCAATAATGTGAAAGAGACCAGAGTAAACATTTGGACAGACCTGCCCGTATCACCACTTCCCAGTGGTTTAATTGGCTTGAAATGCTTCAAGCCTATCTGTTCTCCACTGTCTAAAATCTGCAAATTAGCGACCGAACAATCAGAACAATGATGACGAATGGATAATTGGACATCAAATGGAGATAGCAGAAGAATCCATCAAACTCACACTACATATGTTTTGACTCTTCTCAGTACAGAATTATCCTTTTCAATACATATATATAATAGCATCAGAAACATTTGTTACTACATTTCGGTTAGAGAAACTACGCGACAATGGTATGGATGACAGAGTTTATATCAAAGGTTCTGTCACGCCTTATATCTGGAACCTCAAACCTGCATAGGCTTGAGAATAATTGTCTTCGGTCAAATATCCACTAGTCCCTAAATGGTTAACCCGAGGTATTACTTAAACCCAAAACATTAATCTATGAACTAGAATAATTATATATCTCCCACCAACGTGGGACATCACATCAATCTAAAGACCTACATGCATGGATCAGATACTGCTTCTGCCCTCTGCTAAAGAAAATTAGTGCTTTTTTGTGTATGCAGATTCAGAACAAGCTAGCAATCAAGATATTTCCAATTAGAAGACAGCATTGTACCTTCTGAATGGCTTTCCAAGGGGTGCTGTCCTTCCTATGAGGCTTCGGGTGAACCACTTTCGAATGATTAATCCACAAATCCTCTGGTTTCTGCGTATTGTTCAAGCGTGTTATGAGTCTTACTAGATCATTCAAAGCTAAAACCAAGTATAATGAGAATGATCAATGTTTGGACATTACCAGATTGGCATCTGGAAGTTCTCTTGCTGCTTCATCTACATTTTTAGCTGTTTCTTTCACCTAAACAATGAACCAACAAAAAATATTATAAGTTTCAGCAGTCATTCATTGTGTGCCAAACCCGAGGACACATGAACCCCTATAGAAGAGGCATAGTCCAGGTCAGCTAGGAACAAGGTCTACGAAATTGGCCTAAAAAAGAATTAGCCTCGTGATTGATTCGACCCTTATTGAGGCAATAAATAATTATATAAATTTCTCTCTAATAGCTTAAACTTTTAATGAGTTAGTAATTGAATACGGTATCAGAGCTCAGGATAGCAAACAATCTTGATTTAAGTCTTGCTGCTCACGTGCAAGGCTAAAAAACATGTAAGAGGGGCATATTGAAGACAATAAAAAACTATAATAAATCACTGTCTAACAATTTAAACTTTTAGTTGAGGTGATCATGGACGGACCTATTCTTGGGCCAGCAGGGCTGCAGCCCCGTAGACCACAAGAACGGAACCATTAAAGAGTGAATTGGAGTTGCATGTTTAGAAAATATGTGTATTTTTAAGGTACTATTAGACTGAAAGATCAATTTAGCCCCCACTAAAAAAATTATTCATGTACAAGTATTAAATTGTATTGATTTCATCTCCCACTAAACGTAAATCTCAGATCCGCCTCTAAAAGTAATAGTTCAATAACCCCGAAACGCGAGTCTTTGCGTATGTCTTGTTTGCAATACAAGGAAAGAGAGGCACACATGATCAGTGGAGGACCTATGTGGACAAAGGTGTTCTTTTTTTTTTTTTGGTTTTTTATAAAAAAAAAATCGGAAACTGTCGTTGTATGAGTACACACCCAAACCTCTCTCACGGGTGCATACCCTGAACTTGGGTACTGGGTCTGCTACTGCATATGATAATTAATATTCATAACTAGCAAAAGAAATCAATGAAGCACTAGAGAAGAGTTGTTACCAGTTTTGCACTCTCGTTGGCTGTTGCCTCTGGAATACAATTATACTGAGGCTCTACATGTTCACTTCCATCTAGTTGCACCCCGATAAAATACTGTACTTCTCCCTGCACACAAAAAAGAACGTGGCATCAATTATTTTTCACTCCTTACGTAACAAATGACTCGTGATTTATTTCTTTCAAATAGGTCAAGTTTCTACGTGGTGAAATTCGGGTGATACAGATTTTACTTATATGCCATTGGTGTAAAGTAAATTAGCAAGAATAATAGAGACTTGTATACCTTTTGGTCACGCATAGGTTGCAGATGAAACAAGTTCCAGAATTTTTTGCCTTAAAATTTCAAAACCAAAAAAAAAAAAAAAAGTTAAGTACCATTTTAAGTCGTTAATAATACATGCTAGTAGTAAGTAATTCAAGTATGAAAAATTCTTCTATCAGACAACCGATGATGAGATACAACAAGTGGATTCTACAGACAATACAATCCAACGATTTGAATGGATTAGGCCACCGAGACGGCCTGATAGAAGACTTTCTTTTCAAATATTCATTAAGCATACCACTCTTGGTATAGTTAATGAGCTGTACGGTGACTTCTGTTTGGTTATCAATTGCCTCTCTGATTTTCCTTACAGTTGCTGGATCAGTTTCAGGTCCTTGAAGAAACCTACAACAATTTCATTGACACACGATTAAGTGTATTTCAGTTTGATTAATTAAATCACTTATTTTTTCTAATTTAATAAAATAAAAAAAATAAAATAAAATATTTTGTACTCCGTGCTATCCTTTACTCAATAAATTTGTCATGATTAATGCTTCAATGAATTTGTCTTGGTCCATGCCACGTAAAATATTAGTTCTTAGAAATTAAAATATTTGTTGGATTTGTTGTTTCCTAGTTGGAGTACAAAGAAGACCAAGACTTTAAGATTTATATAAAATTATTCACAGAAGTAAGAAAGGACAAGCGCTCGTGGCCTAATGGATAAGGCGTTTGACTTCTAATCAAACGATTGTGGGTTCGAGTCCCACCGAGCGTGAAATATATATAGGTCTTTTGTTCCTATTTATATTTTTTACTTTTTTCTCTACACGCTAAATATATTCTCAATTTATGTTTTATTATGCTAAAGTATGTTACATACCTGCAATTTCGTCCCAAAATTTCTTCACGACTATACTCCGTCAGCTCCAAGAAACTATCCGATGCGAATATCTAAAAATTCAAGTGCAACAAAACATCACCAAAGGAAAATTAATTAAAGATATCACTTTTTTTTTTTTTTGGGTGAAATTAAACAACAAAGAGGAAAAAGTTTAAACTTTGAATTAATAATTATTAAAACTTACAATGGGATTATCAGGCAGCCTTGGATCAGTAATGACAAAGTTCTTCTCAATACGTTCCAACGTTGTTGCTAAATCAATACCTTTTCTCATTTCCTTCTTCCTTACTTTGTCATCAACACTATCTGGACGTGCATCATCTTCACTCTCATCATCATCATCATAATCATCTTCACACATTGAAATGTTGATCTCGAAATCTTCAGCTGGACTTGGTCGACCTTTCTTAATAAACCTATATCCAAATAAAAAGTAAAAAAATCAATTCTTAAAAATATATGATGTGTGTAACGTATACAATTAATATAGCCTAATGGGTGCCAAGTGTGAAATTGCTCTCAACTTCATGCAAATGAATCAAAAATTAAAACAAAATTAAGTAAGGTAGGCTTAAACATGCATGCATGATTATGTACACGTACTAGCTAGAAAATGGTGGAATATAATATTATAAAAACTTTGGAGCGTCAAGTGGATATAAAATTTTACCCCATGAAAGAGAGACGACTAGATTTTTTAGGTTTGATCTTCTCAGGTATTTCACTGATTTTCTCCATTGTGCTTCTTGTACCAGCATGTGAATGTCGTCTAAGGGAGGCTGAATTTTCCGAGCTTTGCTTTCCCTTTCCCATGGCTTCGGATCTCGCGCGCTCACCACCACCCTCTGATTTCCTTATGAAAGGCCGATTAGTTGATTCGCTAAGCGCTCTTGCACGCGGTTTCTTCACCGCCTCCACTAGCTCAGTTACTGTACTGGCAGCCATGTCCTTCTGACGAGCTACAAGAGAAGGCCTTTCTCAGTTATTTTTCATTTTCAAGGAGCAAAATTTAAATCGAGAATTAAAAGTGTCGTGCTTCAATTTTGGAATCCTAGATCAGAAAACGAGACTAGTGTCATAGTAGATCGATTTAGGAATAATTGTCATGGGCTTCGAATCTTCTTACATACGAAATAATTTTTAAACCCATAATACACTTGTAAGTTACGTACACACTTCTCATGTTTTTCACCTATATGTGACATTACGAAAGACAATAATTGACGTGGGATGAATTAGTGATTACTGATTACCAAGAAAATAATGCTACCAACGAATTGGAGAGAATTTACATCCTTTCTAAAATGATGTATTATAAATAGCATTAGTTAGCGATTGGTATGTGGGAATTGATTAGAAATGGAATAGTATTGTCAATTCTATTCCAATTTTCATGTTTAGTATAAATGAATAAATTTGAGAATCTCATTCCCACAAACATGGGAGTACTCATTCCTAACAAAACACATATGAATAACTCATTCCAATGTGCTTTGGAATAAATTTATTACTCAAGTAGCCAAAATACCCTTAAAAAATATATTACACACTATACAAATAACATTATTATCAATATAATTATATTATTTTTTTTATTAATATTATTTGTTATTATTAAATAAATAAATATAGAAATAATATAATTAAACAAAAATAAATAACAAAAATAATAAAATAAATGTAGTAATAATATAATATATAATAATAAATATGTAATATTAAATAATAACAATATAAAATATACATTTATATTAAAAATTAATAATAATAATATATAATAACAATGTATTGCTTGCTAATAGTAATGAATATAATAGTATTAATAATAAAATATGTAATAAAAATATGAATAATAATAATTTTTATTATTATAAATAATATGAGTATATACTATATATATAAATATAAACATAAATATAAAATAATAAATAATGATAATAATATTAAAAATAATAATAACTAATAAGTCATGTAAATTTAATATAAATTTATTATATTATAATAATATAAAATAAATAAATATAAATATAAATATAAATGAATATAATAATAACAATATGTCTCAAACTAACCATTATTATAATATGACGTTTATTTTTATTCTTAAAACAATAATATATCTATAGTAACAAAAGGACATTCTTGTTATTTTACATAAGTCATTCTCATTACTATTCTATTATACTGGCTACTAAACATAAATTTGGAATCAATATATTCATTTTTATCTTCATTCCTAAAGCATACTAAGTATGAGATATCATTTCTCAAGTTCATTTCATTTCCAGGATCAATATATCCTTAGTGATTGTTAGTGTTGAGAGCTGATGAACTAACTTGGAAAAGAATTGTAGAAAGATGAAATGACTCATCTTTTTTTTTAGTGAAATCTTAAAATGCATTTTGTCACTTGTTATTATAATGATATATATATCACCAAAATTATATTACTCAAACTTTACCTCTTAATTTTATTAACCCTTGAAGGAGACGTCAAGTACTATTTCTAGGACTGCATTTTCTTCAGTTTCATTCTCATCTTCTCCCCTCTCCCGCAAAGAATTTACTCGGTACGAGATATCACATTATTATGAGGAACCCTAAATGCTATCGGAGTAACAACTTTAGCAAGAATCCAAGCCTTAATTAAATATGGCATCTGCTAATACTTGCAATGCAAAGGCATTGAAACAATAGAAACAAGCATACCATCATAGCGGATCAAGGATTCAGGAAGGCCATTGGGTCGTGTCATTTTCTCCTTATAGCCCTCTGTATGCTTGCTAACCTCAACTAGCATTCTGCCAAACAATCAGTCATGTCTTAATTAATTTAATTGCATTGTAACTTAATTTCCATAACTAGATAATAACAAAATATACATAAAATATTGATATATACGTTGATTTTTCTTCAGAGATATATATATATACATATATATATATATATATATATATATATAAATTGATTTAAATATAGTAGTTAATTTCGTCTCGACTCTTATAAAATAATGGATTTAGTCATTAAATATACCCAAATATCAATTAGAGCAAAGGTACGTGTCATATTTTATATGAAATTACTCATTTTTCGCCTCTTACACAACAAATTTGACACTATTTTATTTTTTCAAATATATAGAAGAGTCTCATTTACGTGGGATACTTATCATATAAAACTTTAAATGCGGCCAATTAAGATGTGGAAGTTTAAATTATACAATTTAAGTGATATATATTATTATTATATCTAGTGAAAGTGAAAAATATAAATTCAAAATTATATGTACCATCCTTTTGTATCATTATCTGAATCTAATTCAAATCAAAACATGGCTTTTTAACCCGTAGAACATCTAGATCCAAACTGATCATAAGTGGTTCATGACAAACAAAATAAATAAATCGAAGCTAGCAAACTAATTAAGTCCATTACAGTTAATTTAATTGAATCTTTAAAAGTCATGTAGAAGCAATATCACAAACGTACGAAAGGAACATGAACATGTCATTTTGTATCATTATCTGAATCTAATTCAAATCAAAACATGATTTTTTAACCGGTAGAACACCTAGATCCAAGCTGATCATAAGTGGTTCATGACAAACAAAATAAATAAATCGAAACTAGCAAACTAAGTCCATTACAATTCATTTAATTGAATCTTTAAATTTAAAAGTCATGTAGACGTACAAAAGGAACATGAACATATCTTTTTGTATCATTATCTGAATCTAATTCAAATCAAAACATGATTTTTTAACCGGTCAAACACCTAGATCCAAGCTGATCGTAAGTGGTTCATGACAAACAAAATAAATAAATCAAAACTAGCAAACTAAGTCCATTATATTACAGTTCATTTAATTGAATCTTTAAAAGTCACGTAAAAGTAATATCATAAACGTACAAAGGGAACATGAACATGTTCAAAATAGTCTTTTAATAAAGAAAACGTAAATGGACAATGGTATTAATGAGATTCTCAAACAAGTTTGGACATATAGTGTTGCTTCAATTAAGCATGCCATGTGAAATAAACGACACCAATGCGAACACCACTATTTCAAGGGCCACCACTAAGAAAAAGCCAATGAAGTATTGAATTGAATCTCCATAGATGCTAAAGATGAGGATAAAGTCTCAAAGGCAAAAAGATTGGAATAATTCGACTGACGTGAGACCAAATGCAAATACTATTTTTTATTAACCCTAATTTGATGATTAATTTTTCGATCGAATTAAAATTTTATTCCACTAAATAAGATCAATTACGATGGTTATTCTAAATATAGCAAAATTTTACAATTGTAAAGGCTTACATATTCCATTATGTAATATTTTAATTTTAAGAGCTCGGATCGAACTGGAGAAAAATTCGTCGTTGGACAGGGGCTCACATGTACTTAATATTATAGGTTGCTAGCTGCCAATTGTTTTGAGGGACCATTTACGTACTTCTTCAAATGTTATAATTCATTTTCGTATTGCCATAATGCCATTTACAATCTATAGGACATATATTGGTACTAGGTATAAAGGCACAACAATCTAAAGATTCAGTCAATAAAGGCACGGATTTAAGATTTTTTTAAATCGAGAGAAGCAAAGTGGTTTTAATGATCAAAGGTAAAACAAGATGTTTTAAGGTATTATAGGGTATTAAGACTTGCAGTGCCCACAATGCAGATGTAAATCTGCTCCTATAATTGGTATTATAGGGTATTAAGACTTGCAGTGCCCACAATGCAGATGTAAATCTGCTCCTATAATGAACTATCATTATACATTGACGTAATTTAGCAGCTAAATTCTGAAAAAAGACTTTACTTTCCTAGGGACCATTACATTAAATTCATCGATAAGAAAAAGAAAACACGTGAAATAATTTTTTTTTTTTTTAAAACAAGTTTGTGTTCAAAATTAAACTTTTAAAAGCCGGCTAACCAGTTAGCTTTATCGGCAGGAACAAGTCTCCTTTTGCTTGCTTCTGTTCTAGCCGGCCAAGCTAGCCGGTTGACCGGTCTTGCTCATCCGGCGGGAACAGCTTTCTCTATGTCGATTTTGCTTTGTAGGTTGTTTGCTAACCTCGTGCTTAAAATGATTATTTCATCTTAGGCTACCTTTTTATTTTTATTGTAATGGTATTTGACCCAATTATGTACAGTTTTCTTTATGAAATTCACACACTACTTAACTAGCAAAAAAAAAAAAAAAATTAAGCTTTTACAAATTAAAACGAGATTTTTTTTTTTTTTTTTTTAATGAAGGAATTAGAAATCATGGTGCAATTCTTGCAATAAATTATCTTACCCAATGTATTTGAGAACTTTGCCAGTCTCATCTTTAATAGGTGTAATTGTCAAGAGGTTCCAAAAAGGAGTCCCATCCTTCTTGTAGTTGAGCAACCTACCACAATAACTCGTCCCTGCTTGTAACGCTTCCCTGATCTTTGCCACATCTTCGGGATTTGTGTCCGCACCCTGCAAGAACCGACTGCACCCACCCAACGTTACAATAATAATTTAATGACGATAGATTTAAGATCGAATGAAAATAGTGTATTTTTTTTGGTAAAAGTAGGGAATATATTTAATTAAACCCTTCATTAAACTAACAAATCAGTTTTCACTATTCAATACAATAAATAAATATAATTAACATTTTTTTAATAGTTTAAACTTTTCGACGATGAGGTAATAATTAAATATGATATCAAAACCTAAGTTACCAAATAGTATTGATTTCAAGTATGGCGCCACCCATTTAAAAATATTAAAATTATCAACATATAAAATTAAAAATCAAATCTCGACTTAAACTTTTAGACAATGTAATAATTTAATACACCCTCTATGGATGGAAATCTGATAACAAGAGATCTGTCAGAATAGCAGGGGCATTAGCACGCCAATAAGTTATAAAATTACCACTAATAAAGCATTTAGCTACCCCATCTATACATTTGTTTGCAACTCTTTTCAAACATTGAAAATAGTTCATTTGATTTTGTCGGTCCAAATTACTTTATCATGTACTGCATCATCATGATTATCACCATTCATTTCTCTTGTTATGACATTATGAGATGATTTGTTTTTTCATTTTTTGACCGTTAAAAACGATAAATATAGTTTAACCTAAGAACAATTAGGATTAAGGTATAGCAAATTGTACCAGTTTCTGCCAACAACTTCCCTGGATGAGTACCCAGTCATCCTAAAGAAGCCAGCACTTGCATACATAATGGGGTAATCGGGTTTGGTCGCATCCGACACCACAAATGTCTGTTGAAATGTTGATAATGCATCCTTTAAGTCCTCTGATACCCTTAACCCTTTCTCTTTGACTGCATATTTCAAGTCAATATTAAATAGTAATTAACTTCATAAATCAATACACAATCTTGTTAATTATACTACTGGAAAAAAAAAAAAAAAGGTAGATTAATCAAAAAATTCTATCATCAAGATCGAAGTTATTTAAGTGATAATTTAAAGAGTTCTTTAGGAATTGTTTTGCATCAAATTACACCAAGTAATCTGTTCATACAACATAAGTGAAGTAAAACATTCTAATTCATCTTTACCTCTTATTACAAAAAAATATTCATATCAAATTAAACCAAATCAAACGTCATAATCTTGTTATTAGAGTATTTTTCACAGATGTGAATTCCACACAAGACACACCAGCCCTTGAGGCCGATGGCTCGAGACAAGCACACGATCATCATATATAAATATTAGAGTAAATGACTTAACATCTCCTATATTTTGTTAAAAGTACACAATACCTCCCTGTATTTTAAAACGTAACTGATTACTCTCCATGTATTTTATGAAAGTAACTAAATACCCCTTGTATTTTAAAAGATAGCTTATTACTTTATGTATTTTATAAAAGTAGCTAATTATCCTACTGTATTTTATAAAAGTAGTTGATTGCTCCCTTGTATTTTATAATAGAAGCGGGGGTGTTAAAAAATACAAAGAGGTAATTAGTTACTTTTATAAAACAAAGGAGGTAATCAGTTACCTTTTAAAACACAAAGAGCTATTATGCACTTTTAACAAAATATAGGAGGTGTTAAGTCATTTACTTTAAATATTATAATAAATTTCAAAATTTATATATTTTCTTTTTCTTCCGAGAAGGCAAAATCGAGTTATATTACAATATTCGAGGGGATATTTCACCCTACAATCATGCTTACCTGCACCATCATCAGATAAATCACCAGAACTACGCATAGAGTTGCTAGAGTCCCTCCTCGAAGTCCCAGCTTTGTTGTTGCTATCATCCCCTGAAGTTCTCACTTTAACCCCTTGTAGTTTACCAGTCTCAGTATCAGTTTTCAACACTAGCCCCCACTCTGCAGCTCTTTGAGCAGCAGCATCAACTTCACCTGATGATGGCTGACCCGTTAATGGAGACTTTTGACCTTCATGGTCATTGATAATGGCTGAAAGAGTAGTAACATTCGATGATTGTTGTTGTTGCTGCTGCTGTGGTGGGGTTGAATCTTTTAGGGCCATCCATGTGGTAATATTTTCTTCAGCATTTTCTTTATTCAAAGACTTGGTCTGGACTATGGGAGATTCTTCTGGCTCAGGATGTCTGCGTGGCTCCATCCAACTCTTCCATGAATTCTGTGCACGGAACACGGGATTTGTAGCCTTGGAGGACGAGTGGGTCGATGGATTGAACACCTCGAGCGAACCTCGTGAGTCTCTGGGTAGGGGTGGTACGAGGGAAGATGATTTCTTGTGTGTGTCTGATGGTTCCATCTCTCTACACCGAAAAAATGAATATCACAGCAAAATTACATGTCCAAACTTACTATAAATGAGAAATTTTATGACTAGTCACAGTGCATATAAACATATATATATGTATATACATATAGCTATATCTTTAATGTTTGCATATATTTGATAGTTATCGATTGGATTGTTTGGATGCATAATAGATCTTTTCATTTGGACGTTGATAACTCTTGCATGGTGGGACAGACAATTGAAAAGAATTGAATTATAAGGCTAGATGCTTGAGAGTGATGTTTTGTTACTGTTTAACATATGATAATAACGACTAACGATCTTCTCATAATATCATAATATTATGAGTAAAATTTAACAGTTGTAAATTGTTCATGTCATTTTATTTTATTATAACATTATCAACAATTGACAATCGTCTAATTAAATCTACTTATAACGTCAAGTCCATTCCCGACAGTAACATGTCAAGTGAAGGATATGGTTCCAAGTGAATAAGAACAAATTCAGGGGTATAATAGACATTTCACATCGTTGTACTGAACTAACATGGTGGGGATAGTAGTTAGTTCACTGAAAAGCACTCCTAAGTGCCTCATATTTTCAAGGGCAATTTGGCCAAGCAATGCATTTAGGTACTTTTGGCTTGTGGCATTTAGGCTTTCACTAAATGAGTCCAACCCATGGAACAGCAAAGTTGCTATAGATAATTTCAGTTTCATTCCTAAATTTATGTCTGGGTAGTTCAATAATTAAAGCAGACCACGATGCATATCTTCTTGTCTTTGCTGTACCTGAGAATGACTCACAAAAATGGTAATGACTCGGGTCTAAATACTAATTTGTCAATTTATTAAATTTATTTAACTTGTTTAAATTATTTGAGTCAGTAATAGATAGCTCAAGTCATAATAAAAATAATTTTATAAATACACAATGTTCTCGTCGTACACAAGAGAATAGAATCATTAGGTAGTGAAAAATGCTCACACTTTCACTTAGTAATCTGTTCTGATACCATATGTAACTCCCAAATCCAAATGTTAGTTGGTTAACTCAACAAGCGTAATGATCAACTGCCCAAAAATGTCTAAATATATGATCACAGTAGTATAAAATTCAAGTTATTACAAATTATAAATTGGTTATAACACATATTCTACAAAGTTAATATGAGACGAAGTGTTACAAATAAATTAAAATATTTTTTTTTTGGGTATCTTTCCCTAATGATAACTTTTTTAGCAACGGTAACATGAACCAATTGGTGTCCTCTTTTAGATATTCAGATTTACCATTTGCCAATCTTCTTAGAATGAATGTTAAACTCTTGGTTATGGTGAAAGGAGAAGAACAAGCAAAGTGTAAGAGAAGAGTTCTTTATATCATTTCGGGTCGAAAGACTCAAAACTACCAACCAAAAATATATACATGAGTAATAAGTACCTATGAGTAATTACAGCACGACCAAAAGAAACTATCTAAAAATAGTTCAAAGCATGCATAACATATTACTAAACTTCATGACACATAACTATATGCTCCATCATTTCCTTCATATTTGCAAAATGTTAAATTTGAAAGGAAATTCAATATTAAGAAGAAAAATTGTTACAAGTACCTCAAGTGAAACTGAGTTTGTTGAACTAGATTTTCTGCTTTGCTTCAGTGAACGAGCACACAAAATATCTATGAAGTGATACAATTCCCACAAGTGCTGTTTGTTGACAACCCAAATATTCTATAAATAGTTTGAGAGGAAGAGGGTATGGAAAATAGAGGTAAGAAAGTTTTTACAGTTTAAAAGGAGGAGAAGTCGGAAAACAAAATTAAAAACGCTAATAAGATATCAATAATGGCTATATATTGATTATCTTAGCGGATTTTTCACCCTATTTATTTTTCTTTTCTAACAATAAAAGTAACCGAATAAAATTTCAATTTATTATAAAGCTTTCTAACAGTTGATCGGGATCATAATTGATACGTTAGTCTATAGATATAATATATTTATCAATATATTACTATAAACATAATTCACTTGAAAACCAACATTAACTTTCCGAATCCTAAATAGAGGCAAGAAATTGACGAAGAGAAAATAAACCGTGGGCTACTTTTGGTGGTGAAAAGTCTATGAACAAGAAAGAATGGGAATGATTGTTGAGAAAGTTTGGCTTCCCATGCTAGTACACCTATAAATCACATGGTGCTACACTCATCCCTATGCCTCAAGACCAATCATGAAAAAAATAGAAACACTTTCAGGAAACAGCTTGCTTTTGGATGATGTGGGACTCAATCGGTAGAGTTTGATTATCAGATTATTTAGTAGAATTCAACCATTAATTAATAAATTCTTAGGTGTAACAATGCACCCTCACTTATAAACCAAGTAAATAAAGGGCAGAACTCTAAAATAATAAATAGTATCGAACTCGTGACCTCACAAGAGCGATTTCAACAAATTGACCACATCCATTCTTTGTTGTTTCTCCTGACACATTATCTCTGACCTCCATGTTTCTAACCCAAGTCGTTAGCTTAGCGGTGGAGCACTTGAGACATGTTTGAAAGACTTATTTAGATCCTAAATTTAAATTAATCAAGAAGTTAATTTTATTTGAAGTCAATCCTAATAAATATTATCTCTATTAACTTAGACTATGCCTTTTTTATACAAAATCATGTGTCTTGAGTTTTTGCAACTCTGACGTGATTCCGGAGGGCACTTTTTGCTTTTCCTTGTGGTCTTATTTACAGACTGGAATGAGATTGGCGACAAAAGAATACCGTGCACAAATGAACACGAGCCGTGATGAGGGTGTGCAGTGGCCTCAAAGAACAACACACTAGAATTTGCAATTTGCAGGCCCCAACACACCAATTAACTCTTCAGACAAAACTTCTCATGTCTTTATGTCTCACCGGGGTGGCACAAAATGTTAAAAGCTTTTATACAACATTTTTGTTCAGTGACCATATCATTCAGATATTTACATGTTGATAGAGTACATCCGGAAATGTGAAGAGATCCATATAACAATATATGGATGTACTTTTTTGTCATTTGAGACGTGCTGGCTAACTTTGCAATTAGGTTAAGAGTCATCGTTGTCACAGTTTTTATCTATTGTAACATTTAAAACTATTATAAGAACGTTAAAAATCATTATAAATTACTTTAATCGTTGCATATGGTCCCATTAAAACTATAATTTTAAAAATATTGTGAAAAAGTAATTTCATGAACAACTAGAAAAAAAGGTTAAAAAAAAAAAAAATGAGAAATAGTTGTTGCAAGAAAAATGAAATCATTAAAAAAAAAAAATTATTTATACAATGGTTCATATCAATTGCAATAAGACACTTATTGTGACAGTTTTTTAATATTGAATTAGAGTGTTGTAAAAGAGCTAAAATATTGTAGTGGTTCTTTTGAAGATAAATAGGAGATCTTATATTATAAGGGAAAATGTGGCATTTGAAAATATTTTGGCAAACTTTGCATTTTGTGCAACATTTTAAAAGTGTTAATTTGCGAGATTATTGCAGTTTACAAAAGAATAACTAGGGGCAGATCTTTGTCTATAGTTGTGGAGGTTACAATTGTCACTCATGTCATAAATTTTTTTTAAAATCTCTTAAATTTAGCTCTATAAAATTACTTAGTTCTTACTAATTTAGTCACTAAATCCACATAATTCTTACATAGCTTTCATTTTAAAAAAAAAAAAAAAAACATTTTAAATGTGCCTTGCTTCTTCTTTTTTTTTTTTTTTTTTGGTAAACATAACTTTCATTAATAAAAAAATTAAGATACAATTATCCAACCCCTTGGGGTTAAAAGTCGGAGTACAAAAGATTTTGTAAGGGGTAGGGGGGATATTGAAAACTCAATCCAAACAAAGATTCCTACTTGCACAACACTTAACGACCCAATCTGCGATCCGATTTACAGTCCTCTTTTTATACTGAAAACGAATATCATTGAAACCAAGTGCAATCTTTTTAATATCATCTATAACAGATTTAATCTTCCAGTTAGTCTATCCAGACGATAAGATTGCTTGAGAGACCATCGATGCATCATTCTAAAAAATGATGTTGTCAAGTCTAAGGACTTTAGCAAACTGGCAAGCATGCCACAATGCTAAAGCTTCAGCTTCAAGTGCAGAATTGCACTGGATTGGAGCTTATCTTCTGATAGCTATGGAATGTCACTAGCATGATATAGACATGCACAAGGCTCTAATTTTTTCTTTTTGCTGTTAACTTCATTTCATATTTATACACATTTATAAAATACACCAAGAAAACGATGAGACCGTTGGTTACAGTGACACTATTTGGATCGAGAATTAGTAACATGTGGTGATCTACATGAGTTGTTAAAAATTTTAACTAAGCATAAATGTAAAACTCGGGTGCAGCATTGCATTTTAACACATATATAAAATCAGTCGAAAGTGTGAACTTAATATATAATCAAAGAGTTTCATATACTGGCATGTTGGATTCTACCTCTCCTTGTTGCCACTAAACTACCCCATTGGGGGCACACATATGATCGGATTTAAAGTAATGGTTTAAACTATTACTTTGGTGATATTTCATTTTTTTTGTTTTTATTGTAAAAATTTATACACTAAATGTCAAATCTATTTTTATATAATAAAAATCTTTAACATGTACAAAAACGTAAAGCATCATCTGGGTGATATATAATAATCCCATTATATATATCATTTTAAATTTGTAATCCCTCATCAAATAACTCTCGTCATGTGTTACCATTTTAAACGGGCTTTTTCTTCCCAAGTAAATTTCTTTTTTTCTTTTTTTGTTAACATAGAAACTCAACTGATGAAGTTCGATCACTAACTGATAAATCTGTGAATATAATGGTTCATCCCAACATATGCTCAAAATCAATAAAAAGTGTGAATCAAATAAGTAGCCAATAAATCATTTCAAATCCAAACTCGTCCAACATTATTTTTTCTTGTTTGTCACTAGACTCGTGAAGACCATCCGAAGTAAATTGTATGTTCGGGTATGGCTCTGTTACAATGCCAGTATGGTAACATGTTGGGATTCGAATCATTCATCCAAAATGTTTTAGACTCATAATACTTCTCGTTCAATCAATCACTAAAGTTGACAAAAATAAAAAATCAATCACTAAAGTTTATATGAAATGGGATAGGGGGACAGGACTATTCTATTCGCAAGTTTTTGTCCGGATTGGGAGAAGGCCCATGTCGAGAAATTCTAATTTAGACTTAAGTCATAATCATTTTATTTGTGATTTGAATCAATTATTTTTTTGTCTCACATTAATAACTAATCTCCGTTAATTATAATAAATATCACTTTTGTAAGTAGCACAATAATATGGTAGAAAATAATCGATTCAACATAGAAGTTGAGCTATAACCTAAGTTTTAAAATGAATTTTACTAGCTAGCTAGTAAAAAATTATTTTGTCACCCCAAATTATCATCAAAGAAAGAAATAAGTTGGTCGGTTTTAAAAACAGTTACCGTTTACAAATTTTATTTCACAGATTAATTGATATATTTTATACACGACAAATATTTGAGACAACGGTTCATTTAAAATAGTCGTTTACAAGTATTTTTTAAAATACAAATTTGACACATTCAGGCACGTGAAAGGTCCTCTGCAATGTCCAATCTCGGTAGAAGTAAAAATTGCTGATCAACCCACCTAAAAAAACTTCATCAAGTTTTAAAATGTTGAATTATCTCTTCCTAATTTACTAACATGAACCAATATATTTGACAAGAAAGAAAAGACCCAACATGCAGTGGGGACCCAAGGCACGTGAACTGCTTTTCTTGTAGTCATCATCTTATCTGTTCACGGCTATGGGGTTGTCACATCCGATACACGAGTTGGACCATGAATCTACACTTTCATGGTGGTAGATTTCCACCTACAATCGCCTCCCTCTTCTTGGGTGGGCGACTCATGTCCCACCGGGACCAGCAACTGAATCACTAACAGTTGTCTGTCATTCTCGTAATCTTCCTTTTTTTTTATTTTGTCTCTTTTTTTGTTTTTTTTAAACTAATCCTTGTGTCACTAGTCGAGCGCAAATCATTTATACAACGTCCTAATGCTTCGATATCAATGACGGGTCAGCTTAGTCTATTGGGCCTTGGTTTAGAACGAGTCAATAATAATATATATCAAAAATATAAATATCACACGTTAATTAATAACAAACATAAGTACAATCTTGTTACTTGTGGACCTCCCGCTAGATGACCGAGTACAAAAAAAACTGCAATGTATAACACCTGGTTTAAATGCCCCGACCGTCTTGATTCAACATGAAAGCTCTTTATTATATTAGTTTTCTAAATCTCCTAAATGCTAATTTTACTTCCATCTAAACTTTATGAGTAAGTCTTCCATCAATTATGGCTGATGATCAGTCAAAAAATAAATAGATAAGATTATGATACGTCATCATTATAGGACTAGTATTTAGAGAATTTTAATAATTAAGATGATCAATAAATTATTTCAATGGTTGATATTTTTTTAACTGATTATCAGCCATGACTGATAGAAGAATTTTTCAAACTTTATAGAGTTGTCAGGATCATTAGATGTCCAAAGACAACATAATAGGCCTTTCTAAGTCATCAATAATTGTTTCTAGATAACAAAGATTATCTTGCTATTATTACCTAAAAGTGCTTTTAACCGACATGATCCTTTATTTCTTTGAGAAACCGAATTACCAATCTCGGACTTTCTCTCTATTACTTTTCATAGACTTGAGAGTCAAGTCTCGAACGTAAAAAACCTTACTAGGTAATGGAAGATCCATTATAGTGCCGGTAGAGACGGCAATTCTTTTAAAACTATATGATTATTTATTCCAAAATTTTTAATAATTAATGTGTGTTTTTAGTACGAAAAACGAAATTAGTCCACAAAAAAAAATATATATATATTAATGTTATAACTTGTATAAAAACGAAATTCTAAATCCATTCAACTCAATGTATGTGCACAACATGTATATATGGTAGACTCATATACAATTCCTTTCTAAATTCAAAGCCCGTTATCAAGACCTCTAGAAATGTGAATCATTATGGAGTTGTAATCAATCCTTTATTAATATTTTTATATAGAATATTCGAAATGTTCCTCTTTCAAAATCATTAATGGAGATTGACATGTTCTCAAGTTCTCCTTTGTTGAAGCCTAATTTGTTGTGAAATAGTCAATTGCTAAAATTGTTCGAGTATCCATCCAACCGCATTCTGTAAATTTGAAGAAATATTCTATTTATTTTTTGTTTTTTCTAAGTTACTATTTGAGAACACAAGTTAAGGAACGCAAAATTACAACACAAGCACCCCTTACTAGTTTTGGAGTTTTTGCCCTTTGCTTAACTGGGTCTGGTTTTTCAATCCGATTTCATGTAATGAAATAAAAGTACTTTTTTTTTTTTTTTCCTCTCAAGAGCATATACACAAATGAAATTCATTTCTTGTACAACTTGAGCTTAGCCTAATTTGTTATTATTAAATTTTGGCGTTGGCTTTTATTCAATTGCTGAGATAATCAAGCGCTGCAATGCCTAAGGTGTTTTTTTGTTCAAGGGGTTTGATATTATTGGCTCACTTGTCGTTATTCTTTAGTTGTGTTCCTTGCTTTTTATTATTATGAACTTGACTGCTAACCACCAAAATGGTAAGTCTTAAATCTCCGGGGTATCTTCGCCACTTCTTCTTCTTCTTTTTAAAAAAATGGGCCTAGTCAATAAATATAATTCATCAATAATTTAAGAGATGTTTTCTCTTTCTTATCTTTCTCAAATAAAGTTCACAGTGCTATCACTAAGAGGGTGTTTGGTTCACGGATAAATTTTTCATTCCCGAGAATGACATTCCTGAGAATATCATTCTCAGGAATATTATTCTCGAGAATGTGGTTAAAAGTGTTTGGTTTGTTAAAAATATTTCTGGAAATATTTTATCAAGTTTATATGAATGTTATTTTATTATGTTTGATTTAACTCAAAATTTTTAGGAATGTTAAGCAATTTTTCAATAATGTCCCTAACTCAAAAAAATAAGAATTTCAAACAAAGTGTACAAATAACGATACATTTTGCATTTACTTAGCAAAAAAAAAAAATGATACATTTTGCATACTTTTGCTAATACGCGGTAAAAAAATATTTAACGTATTAATACAACCAAAGTAAATTTATTTTTATAATTTATAAATTTTAACTTGACACTTCAAAATTAGAAACTTAAATTTATTATTTTGTGTTTTTTTATTTTTTTTTTTTCTTACTAATTTTTTTTTATTTCTATTTTTATCTTATTTATTTTATTTTTCTTATTCTGTTTTATCATGTACTTTTTTATTTTATTTTTTTATTATAATTTATTTATTTTTAATTTTTTTAATTTTTTCTATTTTATTTTTAATTTTATTTATTTTTAACTTATTTAGTTATTTTATTTTTATTATTTTTATTTTTATTTTTTTACATTATTTTATTTTATTTTTTATTTTTTATTTTTTTATTTTATTTTTTGAATTATTTTATTATATTTATTTTAATTTTGTATTTTTTAAGATGAGTATTTGGGTCTTTCACTTTTTCAAAGTTATTCTCAAGACTTGGGAATGTGATATTCTCACCCCCTCACATGGGAATAGAAATTGACTAAATTATATGAATATTGCATTCTTAGGAGAAATATTTTTTTATTCCGTGAACCAAACATGAGAATATTATATTCCAGATTTCACATTTTCAAGAATTTTGTAACATTCCGCGAACCAAACGCCCCTTAAATTCTAGAAGTATGATTCTCGCTTAGTGTACAATAAGTTCCGAGATTGACTCTCAGCAAATATAACATCTTTTATATATGTGTAAAATTAACTTAAGTCTCTCTTTAAATAAAAAATAAAAAGTTGTCAGCGCTACATGTGCATAATCCATATGAAATTACTTAGGAATTGCTC
Organism: Ehretia macrophylla; assembly: GCA_037974665.1. Classification (NCBI taxonomy): domain Eukaryota; kingdom Viridiplantae; phylum Streptophyta; class Magnoliopsida; order Boraginales; family Ehretiaceae; genus Ehretia; species Ehretia macrophylla. Next base: position 1,249,281 of record CM075782.1, read on the forward strand.
CAAGCCTTAGTAATTATTTAACCAATTTGCCCATATAACTACTTTGATATTTCCTAGGAATTGCTCCAAGCCTTAGTAATTATTTAAAATCAATTTGCTCATATATTTACCTCACGATATATTTGCACTACACGAAACCCGAATACTACTTTAAAATCGCTTAACAGTCTTGAATCCAGGGCCTTAAAGCCGCTGTTGCAAGGTGTTAGTTTTTTTTTTTTTTTTGGGGGGGGGGGGGGGGGGGGAGGGGGTGGGGGGGGGTGGTGTAAAATTGCAAGGTGTTAGTTGATGGCAACAAGCAGAAACAAATTGCAAACCCGTTTTGGATAATTTAAAATGAAAAAGTAGATAAAGATGGTCTTGTTTTTTGTTTTAGGGTTAATACTTCTCATAGTTACTGGACTATGAGACGAGAAAAATTTTAGTCTTTTAACTTTCAAAATTAATGTTTTAGTCTCTAAACTTATATTAATAAAACATCATTAATTCATCAACTCCTTTCCGTCCTACTTTTAACAAATTAGACACGTGATAACCACATGCTCTCCAAAATACTACATTTAGAGGGGTAAATTAGTAAACTTAACCCTTTGTCTTGTCTTTTCTTTTTCTTTTTCTTATTTTTTATTTTACTTTATTTCCTCCATCTTCTTTATCTACCCAAACAGATATATACATACAAACACATATATAACACATACATATACATATACACATATTAACCTTTTTTAGTATTATACATAGGAATGGCAATGGGGCGGGGGAGCTATCCCCATGCCCCGCCCCGCCCCGCCACTCAAAAAGCTCCCCATCCCCCACCCCGTCCCCGCATTCCATACCCCTGCCCCCCGCCCCGTCCCCGCTCTCGAATCCCCGTGGGAAATGGGGATTACCCGCGGGGTTTTTATTATTCTTTTAAACCTTAAGAATTATAATTAATTTAAATCATGCAACTTCAAAATATAAATTAAAGTTATACTAATGATAAATATAAATATAGATCTTAAATAAAGTATAATATTAATTATTCTTGCAATTAAATAGTAAAAATAATATTATAGTAATTGAGTCCCAAATATTTAAAATAAATTTTGACCTAACTATTGTGTATGAGAACTCTAATTGAAAAAAAACATTTCTTTGTACTAGTGAGATTGCATTGATTATTATAATTTTTTTTCTTATCATATGTCACATATAATATTAGTTGCAATTCTTTAAAATTCATCTTTAGTTATATTATTTGAAACTTTTTGAAGTGCAACTGAAATAATTAACAAATCTCTTAATTCACTATGAACAATAATAAAATTGAGGTATTTATGTCAAATGATAGCCAATTTCAAGTAACGGCATACAATGATTTTAAGAATAATTATAAAATCCTTTCAAATAATCTAATTTTTCTTCTCCATTTTATAATACTTTGCTTAATGTTATTTTTTATGTATAATTTTAATACATATATAATACTAAAATAATAAAAATAACTATCTATATATGCGGGGCCGGGTATACGGGACGGAAAATACTTATCCCCATATCCCGTCCCGCCGCCGCGCGGGAATTAAAAGTTGATCCCCATCCCCCGCTCCATTCCTCATTTCTCGCCTTAATCTCCGCCCCAAATGGGGCGGGGGTAGGGCGGGTACCCGCAATCTCTGTCCCCCTTGCCATCCCTAATTATACACTTTAAGATGGAAAAACGAAACAAAAAATATGGCTATTATTAAGTGAATTCGGAAGTGAAGAAGGTGTCTTAATAAAAGTATGCTTACTTCAAATTTTTCTTTAAAATTGAAAATATTCTTAAAAAGTATTGTTTTATTGTTTATGCAAGAATTTTTATTTAGGTCCTCAAGTTTTATTGCAAATTTCCTCGTAAATATATGGATAAATTTCTCAAATGGTTCTCAATATTGACACGTTTTTTCTTTTTCATCCCTATTATTTCAAAAGCGACATGCTTGGTCCCAATGCTTACACTTTTTTTCAATTTCATCTCTATTATTTCAAAAGTGACGTGTTTAGTTCCAAAAGTTTACAAAAAAATTAATTTAGTCCCCATTATTTTTATTTTTTTTAATTTAGTCCCCAAATTTTATATGTGGATCACAAATTGAAATTTTAAAGTAGGGACTAAACTAAAACTTTTACAAACTTTAGAGGCTAAACACGTCACTTTTAAAATAATAGGAACAAAATTCAAAGAAAGTGTAATTGTTGGGTAATAAATTAAAACTTATTGCAATCTTTAAGAACTAAACATGTCATTTTTTAAATAACCGGGGGACGAAATTGAAAAAAAAAGTATAAACAATAAGGAGCTTTCTATTTCATCTTTTCTACCTCGTTTTTCCATTTTCTTTCAAAACGTCGAATTTTCTCTTCCAAATTGTATTCGAGTTTATTAATTTCCTCGATATAATTTATTATCATAGCACAATTTTGAGAGAGCACCATATGCTATGACTTTGCATAATTAATTTTTCTATACAAATAGGTGTTAAGTGTGCTATAAATTCTAGTCCATTACAAAGAACGGTTTCATTGTAATTGAATCCCAAAAAAATTTCCCTTCTAATACTAATCTAGAAAAATTCTTGCAAATAGAAACTGGTGCAACTTCGTTTTATAGAAACACCCTCTTGCAAAATTCAAGATAAGATTGTATATAATAGACCTCAAAGTAAGCCTTATTTTTTCAAATTAAACTCCGCATATTACGAGAGTTTCGTGCATCGAACTACCTTTTAATAACTGATTTAATTAAATTTTTTTATCTCATAGTACTATAAAGGCAACTCTAGCTGTCATTAGTTTCCATAATCCTGCGAGTGTAGTTCTTATCCTCTTAGTCCTGGCTATAAATGGAGTAGAAACATGCATGCCTATAGCCCATACTTAGGTTATGCCTTTGATATGTTAAGAAAACTAGAGAAGGCAATGTCTCCCAAAACAGAAAAGAACCCAAAAGTATCCTGAAGAACAGAAAATGGAAGAATCACTAACTACATAGTGCATAACCTGTTGTGCATATCCCCTAGTCTATAAGAAAATAACATGTTTATTTATTATCACAAAAGATTCTTTGATCTATATCCCAATTGACTATTAAATCCCACTTTGAAATAGTAGGTATTGTCTTTTTCTGATCTTTATCTTCATCATATTTTAAATGTCATTGAAAATTAACTCCACAAGTTTTTGTTGGTTGAAAACTCTAAAACTCCTTTCTACTAGTGATGAGGTCAATCCCAATAACTTTTTTTAATTTTTTTTCCTAAAAAAAGGGAATCAACTAAAGCTTGCGACTAAGTTGGGTTGATATTGGCCCAAAACATCCCATAACAGAAAAGTCAGGATCCAACCTAGCCCAGTTCCAATTGGCCTAACCTACCAATTATAGTTGGGTCGAGCTGGTTCATGAAATTTATGACTCAACCTAATTTAGCCTTAGCTCATTTCAACTCAAACTGGAATTAGCCCAGGCAGTGACCCAACCCAACGTGTGACCCAGTGTAGCTTGTGCACGACAATTAAAAGAAAATATAAAAAACAAAAAAAAAATTGGGGAGGCAAATTCCCCCCAAAACTCCAAAAGAAACATTTTTATATATATTTTTAGCAAAAAAAAAAAATTTTATATATTTTGGTATTCTTCAATGTTTTAATTTTATTTTTTTTTAATTTAAAATTTTTTTTTAAAATCAAGTCTGGCCCAACCTAGCCCATTACACATTGTAATAGGCCACTTGGTTGGGCTGGGTCATGAGTTTTGAGAAATGGTCTCAGCTTGACCCAGCCCAGTAGGAACCTAGGTTTAGCAGGCCCTTATCTCCCAACCCACGGCCCCAAATATATAATATCCCTCATAAGTCACATCTATAAGCCAATAAATAATTGAAACAAATTCTGTACGGGATCAGGGTTTTTATCATAACTATACAATAGATCATCTTTAAATAAATACTTGATAAATTAATAATCTCTTTTAAATAATAAAATTGTCCAATCCTGACTTGAGACCAGTGTAAAAAATTAATAATCTTGATAAAATTATAAGATAATACATTTAAATTATTTTCTTTGTATTTTATAGGCCCAAGTATTCTATAAATTAATAATTAACTAAAAAGTATATAATAAATTGAGTATGAGATCTCAAAATATGAACTAATAGTAGTTTGTCTTTTGTTGAACTTCAAATTTCGCTGAATTTCATTTTTAATTACTTCCAATTTGCCTAAAATCCTTGAATCGCTTTCTCATGCAACAAGAAGCGTTGGAGTATTATTGATACTTTGAGTGCTTCCTTACATATCACTCATTCCAAAGGTTAAATATCATCATCAACTTCATATTGAGAACGCTCTGTCATGTTATCAATGATCTCATCTATACTCAAAAACTCTGCATCGTTGTCATTTTACCAAAAAAATTCAAGAAGTGGTTGATGTCTATTTTTTTACGATACCCAAACTCATTTATTGTAACCCCCAATTCATTAGTGACGTCTTTATATAAGGGTTCATCAAAGGTATAGAGGTAATGTTTTACAAGGATTGTAATATCTTTATAAATTAACAATTATTAACTTATCAATAAATTAATATAATTTAAGTGGTTCTAGTACTATTAATTTAAAAAGGAAATACTGTATAAGCATATCATTACCCTTAAATACCTATATGAACAAATTATTACCAATAGATTTTATTCATAACGGTTACATGATATACCAGAGGATCCAAATCCGAGATGGTTAGTCCAACATCATTTTCTTGCATACCAATTCTTTCCAAAAAAAAAAAAAAAAAGAATCGTTACACTAGCCTAACATCCGCCAAAATCTTCGTTCAATTCTTTTAACAAACTTACCAAGGCAATCTGTGTCTCTCATCTCCAATTACAGATCCGAACATCTCTCAATCTAAGCTTCCTTCTCCATCACTCACTTCCTCCATCTCTGCAGCTAGACATGGAGGCATGGCATTGCACAAACATATTACACGAGACTGATGTGATGAACAAAAACCATCTTCATTAGTGCTTTAATGAAACACTTTTGCTTGATTAGCAAAAAAAAAAAATGAGCTCTAATAATTCACAACGCCCGACGCCACCTGCAGGCCGCAGCATCAGCTTCAGAAACTCCATCACTTATCTCTTCATTTCGGTTTTGTTAATCTATTCAGTCTTTTCTTCAAGAATTATATTCCTTAGAAATCAGAACTGCCCTGTAACATCTCCAGAAATCTCCATTAAAAAGAATCTTGAAACTGATACTGATGGTAATTACACTTCTCTGATGTTGAGTAAGAAAAACGAAAGCGAAGAAGGAGGCAAAACCGAGCTCAAACACATTGTTTTCGGCCTTGCAGCATCATCGTTTCTTTGGGATATCAGGAAGGAGTTTATAAAAGTATGGTGGAGGCCTGGAGAGACAAGAGGGGTGGTTTGGTTAGAAAACGAAGTGAAAACCGGTGAAAATGCAAGCCTGCCCGAGATTCGAGCCTCTGAAGATGCTTCAAAGTTTCCAATGAACCATACAAATGGAATGAAATCAGCGATAAGGATTTCCAGGGTGCTTTCAGAGACCTACAGGCTTGGAATGAAAGATGTGAGATGGTTCGTGCTCGGTGATGATGACACATTCTTTGTGGTGGATAATCTGGTGAGACTGCTTTCTAATTATGATCACAACAAGTACTATTACATTGGAAGCGTCTCTGAGAGCCACATTCAGAACATAAAATTCACGTACGCGATGGCTTTTGGTGGAGGAGGAATTGCTGTAAGCTATCCACTTGCAAAAGAGTTTGAGAAAATGCAGGATAGATGCATTTGGAGGTATCCTAATTTGTATGGCAGTGATGACAGGGTTCAGGCGTGTATGGCCGAGCTCGGGGTGCAACTTACCCGAGAACCTGGCTTTCATCAGGTAAGCCTGAATCTGGAAATTGTTGATCACATTGTCTATAGCTAAATTCTAGTTGATGATGTTACCTGTTTACCATAGATGGATCGTTGAAGTATGAAATCGCGTCAACAATTTCTTTTCTGATAATGCAGTTCGATATTTATGGAAACGCATTAGGCATTCTGGCAGCACATCCTGTAACACCATTCATATCGATTCACCATCTGCAGTTACTGGAACCGATTTTCCCAGACCGGGACAGAGTTCAGAGCCTCCAACACTTGATGCACTCTGCAAGGCATGACACTGCCAGTTTAATGCAGCAATCCATCTGCTATGACAATAGAAGGTTTTGGTCCATCTCTGTATCATGGGGTTATGTGGTTCAGATCTTTCGGGGAATCATTACTCCCAGAGATCTAGAGTGGCCAGCACGAACATATGAGAATTGGTACCCCGGAGCTGATGCCTTTGGTTTTCCATTCAACACTAGGTCCCTGACAGAGAATCCATGCCAGAAGCCCTTCTTTTTCTACATAAACTCAACAAAATATGATCGAAAAAATAATCAGATAGTCGGGGTTTACACTCCTCATAAAGAACCACAACCTTATTGCGACTGGCAAATGGTTTCACCTGAAACGTTTGAGTCTATTGTGGTCATGAAAACACCGGATGATAACCGTTGGAACAAGGTACAAATGCACTTTCTAAATGCATCAATTTTGTTTGGCACAAGTCCTTTTCTCTACCAGCATTGCCATATTCTCAACAGTTTTTTTTTTTCTTCGCTACTACAAACTATGTTAAAACATACATACATCCTAGGTGCTGTCCTGATCCCTCTTTTCTTCCTTGAATTAGTATTTGGTTGCAGTGTTCTGCAACCAAGATACTCTCTGCAATGATTATAGATTCGGTGATGGAGCATCCAACACGGCATAACCACACCGAACATAATAAGTTGTTTTTCTGATTCGAGAAACAAACATATAAACCTGTTTTAGCAGCTTACTTGATCTTCTATTTGCATTTTCCATTGCCATTGCTAATTTTAACACTTAATGAGGACTTTTTTTGGTCACTGCAGTCACGAAGGAGGGACTGTTGTAGACTTATGAAAGGAAGGAGAAAAGCAACAATGTATATATGGGTGAAGAACTGTGATGAAGGAGAAATTAGTGAATTGTAGCTGCAACAAGAGACAAAAGAATAGCAACACCTCTGCATTTCCTCTTGTTCTTCAATCAAATCAAAGAAACAAATCATTCCAAGGATATGCAAATGGGCATCGGTGACAGAATATTCATCAGAAGCCCATAAAAGCAACATCCAGATTTACAATGATTCAACAAAGAAGCTGGTTAGACTCGAGCTTTTCATATTTTCTTTGTAATCTGACAATTATTGCAGTTGGTGTTTGTTATCGTTCTCACTACCTATCCGAAACAAAAGACAGAATTGCCAAGATTCTACCAAAATATCCTACACAACAGTAGATTTATTGTAAGGTTGATGTCCTCAGAAGCTACTGCACTTATCTAGGAACGGTGCAACAAACTCTTCAGTCAATTTCTCCCTCCGGCTCTGCTGCAGTCTCAGTTTCCACTGTCTGAATGTGATAAATTGAGGCATATGGAGCAATGGCTACAGCTAGGGAAGTAAGATCAATACGAGTTTCGTTCAGAGACCTCGGTATGTCAACCTGACGGACAGCAGTAATTCGTCCATCCTTGATCTCTACATCCACTGTAATACAAATATATGATCAGATTAGGAATTTCATGTGAATAGGCAAGTATTTAGTTTATATTTCACGAACTTTTCAGTGTTCGTTTTTGTTGAAAAATTTAAGAACAGCACCAACAACTGAAGATTGAGGACAATAGAATAATGTTGAGACTTTTCCCAAAGAATTTTTCTCTTCTTTTTTTCCCTCAATTGTTGATATTTTCCAGCTGAAAGTTCAAATTAATTGAACTGCTATACTCGCATAGGCCAGAGTCAAGAAAACATTTCAGATTAAGATGCAAGATAAGACAGAGTACAATAAACCCAAAGTTTATGCGACCCTCCCCTGGACCCCCCGAGCATAGCAGGAGCCTTCTGCATCCTGGAAAACTAAATGTAAATGACAACTGAAAAATAACAGAACAAAGAAATGAAAGGTGGGAAAAGGAACAGACAGACCAAACTATATTCAATCAAGCTTTCCCTTGTTTTTCTCTTTATCCTTTTTTGTTCAATTCTTAAGCGTACGTGACCTCAGCAGATTAAAAATGTCATAAATTCTCTGTTCTTGAAACAATGTGTTTTCTACCTAACCTGGCCGAGGAAACTCCAATTCTTAATCAATTTCACTCACTAATTTTCATACAAAAACATAAACATGAGAGCATTGAGAACCAGAGAAGTATTACAAACATAAATAACTGCAGAATTGAGAGGGAGGGAGGAGCAGGGGGAGGAGGGTGGGGGGTGGGGAAGATATGAAGCAATTAAGGTGAATAAATATAACAATCTAGTAATATTTCATCACTATAACTTCAATATTTCTGCAGCAACTCCATCTTTATGCACAATTGCCACCATTCTCAGTCTTCCCCTAACCAAGAACATAACATACACCATTCCACCTCACTCGAAGCCACAGAGAGAAAGAGAGAGAGAGAGAACAAAAAATTAAAGAAAAGATTACCCTAGCAGAGAAATTTATTCATGACAGTTCCACGAAAAGACATGAAAAGGCAGCCCGGTGCATGAAGTTCCTATTATACACGGGTAACATACACCATTCCACCTCACTCTAAGCCACAGAGAAAGAGAGAGAGAGATGAAAAAACTAAAGAAAAGATTACCCTAAACAGAGAAATTCATTCATGAGAGTTCCAAGAAAAGGCCGCCCGGTGCATGAAACTCCTATTCTACGTGGGGTTAATGGAAGGGTCCAATTCACTTTTAGGGTCTATTGTGCACGACCCTTTACTTCCATTTTCATTTCACAAGAGTCTATTTCCACGACTCGAAGAAACGGTATGAAAAACACTGCAAGAAATGAGTAAGTAAAACTGGGGTTCCAAGAAAATCCACGAAAAGGCAGCCACGGTGCATGAAGTTCCTATTCTACGCGGGGTTAATGAAAGGATCGGATTCAACTTAATATCTATTATCCGCAACATTTACTCTCACTTTGTTTGGCAAGAGGCTATTTCCACAGACTCGAAGAAAAACTACGAACAACAAACTGCCAGAAATGAGTACTTAAAACTGGAGTTGATTAAAAACCATACCGGGATAAGAGAACCACCAGAGAGCAAAGAGGCAGAGCAACACAACCATGGGAATGATATGAACAACCCACTTGTGATGAGATGATCTAGACCCTGAAGAAAAAGAACCATGACGAGGGTGGTAGAGTGGGAGATGATGATGATCATGGCAGCAGCGCATGCTCATGGTGGAGACGAGCAGTTTGGCTCGAGACTTTCGCAGAAGATCAACGATGTAGTTGTTCTCGTCTGAAGAAGCTCTAGAGGAGCTTGTACTTCTCTGCATTGTTTTGTGAAATTGAGAGGTTTGAGAGGGAAGGCAATGGTGAGAGTAAACAAGAATCTTGGTAGTTATTTCAGTTTGCTGAGTTGGGTTTCTTTATTTTGATTGTGGGTCGTGTGTATATGGAAAGGGAAAATTATTCTAATGGTCCCTATTGTTTCACCAAAATTTTGAATTTATCTCTATTATTGAATATTAGTCAATTTAATCTTAATTATTTTTCATAAAATTTCAAATTTGTCTCTATTATTTTTAAATTTGTAAAATTAGTTAATTTAGTGCGTATTATTTCCCAAAAAAAATGTAATTTAGTCCCTGTACGTATCCCTATTTGGGAACTAAATTAAAATTTTATGAAAAATAATAGAGACTAAATTGGCTAATTTTGAACAATAGAGACAAATTTAATTTTTTTTAGAAAATAATATGAACTAAATTAGCTAATTTTGAACAATATGAACGAATTTGAAATTTTAAAAAAATAATAGAGACCATTTGCGCTGTTTTCCCTATATGGAAAAGTGTATCACGGGAAATTTTTGCATAGACTTAAAACACGACCCTACTTATTATATGGGCAATAATTTTGTCATAAATTGCTCGACTTTTGATTGATCTCAAATATGTGTTACAATGCACTACTACACCATGTGATTTATAACAATAAAGGAGGTATTTATAAGTGAGTGGGGCATCTAATTTTTTTATTAAAAAAAATATGCATTTTTAGTTTAAAAAATCAATTTGCCTCAATTGAATAAAATTACTTGTACATGTGTCTTAAAATAATAATAATAATAATAATCATAAGTCGATGATCATTTTCCACTTGTCTTTCAATCACAATTCTTTGATTTTACAAGAAGGCCTAGGAACACAAATCAAAAGGCTTTAAAAGTTTATTGTGATGTTAATCAGGCTTTGTTGCTGCTTTACATATATCTATGTTAAAACATAATTTAATTAAATGTTTGGTGAATGTTTTGAAACTTCATACAAGTTTAATAAAAATCACATTATTTACGCAATACTAAAAAAACACGCAAAAATATCAATTTCCTGTTCTATTTAATTTAAAGATTTTATGTCCTGAAACTGCGCTCGACTGGCAAGTCTTCCGTCTCCACGACTTTCCCTTTTCCTTTGATGGGAACAAAATTTGGTGGGAAAGATAATGAATGGGGGCAGGGGTAAGGGTGTAAGAATTGACAAATTGAATATGAAACTCTTTACCCCCTTTCAGGTTTTTGATTATAAGTATGTTTTATTTCAAGATCTCTCATCCATAGAGCTTAAAGATGAAATAACTCTGAATAAGAATAAATGACGTTATCATTTCCACATAACCAACGCCAATTAATGAGATAAAGACTCAATTTGATTAACTTTGATTATATTGGGAATATCTGGCTTCTGATTTTTCACCATTGACCATCTCTACTCTAAATGCTATATTTGAATGCTGAAAATCTGCAAGGGAAAAAACAGAGTAAAAACAACACTAAGGAAAGATTTTTAAGAAGACAATCATATGATAATACTAAGTCCTCTCTAAAATATAATGTACAGTCTTTTACTTTCTGGGTTTCTTCTTTCAGGCAAGGATCACATCTACATGAACATAAAAGCTCATATTTTAAACCCGAATGGCGAGCGCTGAGGCAGCCAAAATGGGGTGAAAAGGCACAATTTGCTGTAGTATATAAGATCTATGATTCAAAGTGGCATCTGTTATCATTTGTGATACAAAACTAATAACCAGGTATATTGCAAGTGACCGCGGCAGAATGTTGAGCAGATCATCAGGTTATTCTTCCTCGTGTATGAGTTTCTCATAGCCGTTGGAAGTGACAGGCTTTGGCCCGTCATCTTTCTTAGCTCTACGAGAAGATGATGACCTCCGGGAACTATGATGGACAGGATGGAGCTCGGGATCATATTTCTGCGTGGCAAGATAATTCAAAGCTGTGACAACATCAGCTACTACAGGCCGAATGTTAGGTTGCTCCTGAAGACACATTGCAGCAATTGCAAGAGCCTGGTATAATCCTCTCACAGGGTATTGACCTTCAAGTGCTGGATCAGCCATCTGGTGGAATCTTTTCCGATCTTTAAACAACGGTCGTGCCTGTAAACAAAAGCAAGGAACTTGCAGATCTAAGCTCAAGGAAGAAGCTAAATCTATTTGCAAATAGTAATGTTTAGCATTCTCGGACATTTTGCAGATAGTAATGTTCAGTGTTCATGGATATGTTCCTTTCATCGTCAATTCCTGACAGTGACAAGCATGTAAGGTGATAACGCGATTAACAGAAGATGCAATAGTGCAAGGTTTTCTGTGGGCACAAGACTCGTGATCTACATTGGCAAAGCTGCTCTTCCTGATAAATAATCTCACTTCAAATTTCTCATTTTCATCTCTTGTATGGGAAGTTGCAAGATATAAGCCAAAAATCGTCAAAAATATTTCCCGAAAACAAGTTTAAGTATCTTTGTCATGCAACAGGTATGATAATTAAGCATTATGGAGGGTCAGTAACACGAGTTCCTCATCTATGAAATCTAGAAGGATTTAATAGAAAAAAGGATAGAAATAAAGCACAACAGTGGAAGAAACATCCCTCTAATATGAAAAAGTACATTAGAAAATGTGCTTATGCAGATTTAGAATAGTTCTAAGAGTTTTAGCAGAATTTTACACTTGAAAACAGGACGGAGAAGCACGCTGACCGTGGTTGTAGATGCAGGCTTCAGAAGGACTTGCAAGATTAGAGTTAACAAATTATTCAGGTATGCCAACATCATACAGCAAATAGAGATCAATGACTCCTCACATATAAACCCACTAAAAAATACTCAATAACCTTGTTCCGGAAAGTATAACGTTTAGTACATAAAATAACTACCAGCTCGCAATTTGCAAATGCCTGTTGAAGCAATCAAAAACAGTTAATACTCAAAGTTGTCCAGTAAATTCTCGGTCACCACAGCAACGAAAAATTTTAAAGGAACCTTCATAACCGTAAGCATAATAAAGCATATCCACAGAAGCATTACTAAGCAGACCCATATATTGGCTAGGAGAAATAATACCATGTTCCCTTGACCAAAGAAAATATTAGCAGGCTAAGAAAGGAAAACAAAACGTTACCCATGCAACTAAATTTTGCTCTGCGGCAGATTTTGTATGGTCAATTGCTCTCCTGCCAGTGATGAGCTCCAGAAGCACAACACCGAAGCTGTAAATATCTGATTTAAATGTCAGTTGTCCTGTCATTGCATAGTCTGGTGCACAGTATCCATACGTTCCCATCACTCTGGTGGAAACATGAGTCTTATCTCCAGAAGGTCCAACTTTGGCCAAGCCAAAGTCAGAAAGCTTGGGATGATACCCCTCCCCAAGCAGAATGTTAGAGCATTTCAGATCACGATATATGACAGGAGGTTTCATCTTGTCGTGCAAATACTCTAAGCCCTGGGCTGCACCGGCTGCTATCTTCATTCTAGCATTCCAGTCAAGTGGTTTTCCATTGTGTCGATAGTCTGCATAAATAAAAAGTAATGATTCCAGGGTGTCTAATACATTGAAGCAGGGAAAAAGTAAAATCTCATACTCGGAGAAAAGGAGACTAGCAATTAAAAAATTCAGTTAAGCAAGTAATTTCCCAGCAGTTGGATGAGGGGACGAAAGCAAAAACCAGGGAGCAAATAGTTGCCGGTAAATAACATACCATGGAGATGGTCCTCCAATGAACCTAATGGCATATACTCATAAACCAGTAATCTCTGATCTCCCTCAGCACAATAACCAATTAATTTGACAAGATTAGGGTGATCAGCCATACTTAATGTTAATACTTCAACAACAAATTCCCTCATCCCTTGACATCCATTACGGTCAAGTTGCTTGATAGCTACAACCTACATTAAAGCAAAACTTAACTCAGAATTTTCAGCCAGTAGAGCACATATAATCAATTTCAACAATTTATAAAAAGAGACATTATTGTGAAGCTAGGGGATACGGATACAGGAAAAGTCAGAGACAGTGTCTCCTTCCAGATAAATATTTTGCAAATTCCACATAGACAATTCGACTGACCTGACCAGTATCCTGCAAGTGACCTTTATAAACTTTACCAAAACCTCCTTCACCCAAAAAATAATCTGACCTAAAATTCTCTGTCGCAGCCACCAATTCTGCAAATGTAAATGTCCGCGCCCTAGAGGGTTTCTCGGGCTTCCCATCCCTGGAAGGAATCCTACTAGCATCTGCCTCCCTTCCGGAAGCAGACTCACTCACATCTTTACTCTCTTCCTTCTTCACACCTTTAGATGGACTCACTTTCAATCCATCTAATACCACAAAAACAAAAAGAACAAGAAAAGACTCACAAGAGTGAGAAACAGGCTCATTCAGAGAACAAATGAGAAAAAGACAAAAACAGCACTCGTGGAATAACAAGCCAAAATATAGATCCAAACATGGTTCTCAGCAAAACTGAGACACATGGATAACTACAATCATAAAATATGAAACCATATGAAAGAATTAACACGAGGACAAAATTGATGAAGCACAAGAAGGAAATGATATTTAATAAAATTTCTCCAAACTAGCATCTTACAAAAATGCAAGTTAAGGCTACATAACAATAGACCCCACAGAGGGTCCAACCCTTCCTCGGGCCTTGCTCATAGTGGTAGCTTCGTGCATCAATTACCATCCGGTACATCCCCAAAAACCGTCAAAGTTTCAATAAGATGATTTCTGCAGTTGATAATACACTAGAAACTGGTCATCAAATAACACCTTGGATCAAAATCCATCTAACCTAAAAATCAAAACACACACACACACACTGAAATTCAGCATAGTCCCAATCAATATTTCTGCACAATTGACACGAAAAGTTAATAGTTCTCTCTTTATGGCCCAAAAGCTTCAAAACACATCCCATGCACACAGCTAAATAAATTAAAATCAAACCGAAATTCAAACAATAGCCTTAAACACAAATTTCAAATAACCTAATATAATATCATGTTAAATGATGCCCCAGATAACCTCAAAATCACAAGCATGCAAATGAAACATTGGGAAAAATAAATAAATTCACCCCCTATGAGAAAAAACAAAATGAGGGTATAGCTCAGTTTTGAATAAAAATCAAAACTTTGGACAATTTCCATCAACCCCACAGTCAAAATAAGAAAATGAACCAAAAAGATTCAATCTTTTTCAAAACCCATGTTGATTTCATCCACAAAATCATAATATTTATATATACATGCATATGTTCCACATTCAAAATCCCAATATGTACCACAAAGGTTCAATCTTTTTCAATAACCATGTTGAAATTCACCAAATATATATTGATGGGCACAAAATGCACCAAAAAGATTCAATTTTTTTTCAAAACCCAATATGAATTTCACCCGAAAAATCGAAACCAATAAATATATACATACATATACAGAAAATGATTAAAACATGCATAAAAAGCTTGTACATATACAGAAAATGATTAAAACATGCATAAAAAGCTTGTACATATACAGAAAATGATTAAAACATGCATAAAAAGCTTGTACCTTTGATGGGCTGTGCTTGATCATCCTTTCTGTACGATTGTCTCTTCTTGTTGTGGTTGTTGTCGTTGTTGCTATTGATTTTGTTTATGTTGTTGTTATTGCTGATGATGTTACTATTGCTTTTGTCGATATTGTTGCTTTTGTTGATGTTGTTGTTGTTGTTGTTGATGTTATTGCTGTTGCTGTCGTTTTTATTGGGGATGTGGCGGTGGTGGTGGGTGGAGAAGGGGGTGGTGGAGGTGGTGGTGGTGGTGGTGATGATTCTCTTCTTCTCTTGTTTTTCAATTGATGAATCACCTGAACATGGAAAACAGCCAGCCATGACTTCCAATTTCTTTTCTTTCTTCTTTTTCTTTTTGGGATCTATCTGTGTATACATATCTCCTCCTATATACTATCTCTGTGTGTGTGTGTGTGAGATTATATGTGTATATATGTGTGTCTCTGTGTGTGATTCTATGGGTGTATATGTATATGTATATGTATATGTATATAATATATGTGTGTGTGTGTTTAGATACAGAGCCTTCAAAACGGAAGAAGAAATATGAGAAACAAGAAGTTGCAAAAGCTTGACACAGAAAAAGGACACAAAAGCTGAGCTCAACGTATACATATGATTCACGACAAAAAATAAATAAAAAATAAAAAATTATATATATATATATATCCACACATGATGACAATATATGTATTAATTTTTTTTATTTTCCAAAAAATTTAAATATATCTATATTATTAAAAATTAATCAATTATATGAATAACTCGTCCTCCTTTCTTTTATTGGTTCTGTCAGTATTTGAAATGGGGTTATCATTATTCTTTTTATAGTGACAAATCCTTTCTAAAAAAAATAATTTATCTATTTTTTGGGGTCTCAAAGGATGGAAAAACACACAAAGACTTTTTTAGTCCCTATTATTTTTAATTTATAATTATCATTTTCATTCTTTTCTTTTCCTGAATTAAGAAAAACTTATAAGTTAATATTACATCACTTACGATATTAACTCTTAGATCCAATCTCGGGACCCTTGCATTTAAATAAATTATTTTCTAATTTTTAGTTAGTTTTACCACTTTATGACTATCATATGAAATAATCAACATGTTATAATATACATTTATCCCACATCAAAAAATTAAAATTTTGAGACCACCTTATAAGATCCTGGACAACTCCACTTAGCACCAATTAGTTTTAAGATAGAACCTCAATTATCTTAATATCATATTAGAATTGGGCCCTTAATCCAGTTTTATTTCATTTGCGTGTGACCCATCTCAAATCAAGTTCAATATTCTAAGTGTAACTCATCTCAAAATTAGTTTCATGCGTGTTCAATCTTTTACGTATAACTCCTCTCAAATCAGGTCACGCGTGAAAGGGTGTATTAGAATATACACTTGTACCATCTCAAAAATCAAAAATTCTAAAATCACCTTATAAGATCGTAAATAACTCCATTTAATTAGTACCAATTAGTCAATTAATTAATTTTAAGATTAAACCTCAGTTATGTTAACACAACAGTCCAAATCTCCTTTAAGTATGAGGCAATGAGCTACGAAAAATTAAGTAGTTTTGAAAAGATTAAAAATGTCGCTTGATTTTTCATTGTGAGGTTAAAACACTATTATTGGATAAAATGTTTTTTAGGGTGAGTATGATATGCACTTGATCTTTCAATGACTTGACAAAAAAAAGAAAAATCATTTTTTTTGTTGTTGGATACAATAGAAAGTAAAAGATAAGATTTAAACTTAAAAGTTTTAATTATAATAAATTATTATTTAAGTATTCTATCCAGCCTTAAATGTAAAAAGTGACCTTTTATCGGCTACTTTAAAAAAGCATGTCTTACAAAGAAATAACCTTGTCTTACCTGCGGGTTAAACTTGTGGTGTCTCACAGGTGCACTTAAGCCGACGATTTTCGCTTTTCCCACTTGGGCCCAGTAAAAGTTAAATATGCTACTGGACCCAAAAAAAAAAATCTATGTTTGACCAAAAAAAAAAAAGTATAATATTTTTACGTTAAACTCGATCTATTATAATTTTTATTTTTATTACTTTATTATGGTAGTAAATAATAATTTAAAATCTCTTTACGAGATTCAATATAGTCTAATATAAGATTATTATTTTTAATAATTAAAAAGTAAGAGTTCAAATTTTATAGAAGTAAAAATAAAATAAAAAATTAAAATCTCTTTACGAATCAACAAACATTACGAGAAAATTAGACATGCCATTACTACCTTTGTGGGGTCTTGGCTAGCAAAAGTCTCGAAGATAAATAGATCGACTTTTTCAATCAACCAATGGAAAAATAGAAATGGACTGTGTTGTGCAGCTTTGCTTTTGAGATCATTTGATTCTCTCCTTAATTAATTTGGTTATATTTTTTTGTTAATAATTAGGTTATATTTCACGAAACACAAATATCACTTGGTCAGAGAATTTTCAGAACTTTGGTTGAATAAACGGAAAAGAAACAACTTTAAGAAAGTGTTTTCCAAATCACCACCCATACTTTAAGGAAATTGTGTAGAAAGCAATACATTTTAGGAAAGCTCTCCACTTACACCCATTGAAAAAGCATATGCTTACCATATATTTAGTACACTATTTGTATACCATGTTAGTCTTTTTCTTGTTAAACTTATTAGATCAAAATGTTACGGGTTGACAGATCCTCAGAATTCGGGCGTCTAGTTAGAGGGCTTTTAGTTACACACGATGTACTTATATATATTGTGTACTAATATGTAACATTCATGGTAAATGTATTGATTGCTGCTAACTTTTCGAAACTAGGTATATTTGACTTATTTATAATAACTTAGTGTGGTTGGCTAACCATATCCCCTACCTCTAGGGACTGGGTATTATTGGGGTGGTTTGCGCCTGGACCAGTAAAAAAGAGCCAGCTTCCTGGCTTATTTAACAAGGAGTGTGGACAATATTGATAGTCTGTCTTAGAGAGCCAATGTTGTGAGCGAGGCAAGCTCGGGTGGTGGTTTTGTGGATGCAATGCCACGTGATAAATTAGACATGTCGGGAGAGTTGTTAGTCAGTTGCATTTGCTCTTGTTGGAGTTATATATCAAAAGCATTTGGCATGCAGAATCCTCTGTTATTCTGGAAATTATAAGCAACTAATTTTTTATTTCCTTTCACATTTGATAAATTTGTGAGATTCGGGAGTAGTATAGTGATAAGCTACTCCTCCTAACAGTTGGGAAACCAGAGCAGTAGGGATTGGGGTAAAAAAAAATAGTAAATCATAATTCACGTATGGAACTTGAACCATAATTTTGTTTAATTAGATATTTAACAATTTATATTTATCAAAGTTATCTTACTAGAAATTCAGTTAATCCTGTAAAGTTTTTAAACAAATAATTAACTTATATAATCGATAAAAAAAAAAATACAATCCTTATGACCAAATTTGTTGCTTGAATAACTATATAAATTTGGGATGAAATATTAGATACCAAAAATTTGAGAAAGGGTAATTAGTACTTTTCAGCATGCATTTCCTTTGAAGGAGGCCAAGCCATAAAGAAAGAGAATATATATATATATTAAATTTATATATACATATATCTATACACTCATTTTAGAGGATGTTTCATTTGTCTTATTATTTTCCAAAAGCAACACCAAACATGATGGAAGATGATCAATCCCTAGATGATGACTTCAGCAGTTGGAGCAATACGTAATTCGCCAACCAATTAACATATCGATGAGTTTCACAATACACATGTAATAGCCAGTAGCTATTATGACGGAGAAGAATGTGTTTACAGTTCTCTATCAAAAGCATGCGGGAGCTATTAGCAAATGCAGTCCCCCCTAATTTGATTGCAAGTGGCTTGTGAATCAGTTTCCACAATAGGGCAATCCATCGAAGTTGAATCTCTGCTTGGTGTAATCCTTCCCACAGGACTATTGCTAAATTGCAAATCCCGATAACCACTCACATGATTTATTGCAAAATAGGCCTCCCATACCAGCCGACTCCAGATTATCTTTGAAGTAACCATTAATATTCAGTTTCGGTTTATCTTGACTTTTGTAACAGTTTTTTGATTGAATTTAATGATATATTTTTGCTTATTTAGCAAAAAATACTCGGTCTTAGCCCTAATTTAGTGCAATAGTTAGTTTCTCTTTAATTGAATTTTGGGTTTCTTTCTTTGCGTCTTCTTTAATTAAAGAGATATTTTCATGACCTATTTATTACATTTTATGCGAATGTTAAGTTAGCATGCCAAAATATATATATATATATATATTTTTTTTTATTTATTTATTTATTTTTAGACTTTCAACTAACTATTCACATAAAAAGTAATAAAAAATAGGATAATATTTAAACATTTCTCTTAAATAAATTCCTTAATAGTATACTTTTCTAAGCACTACCTAACCAAATCACTCTTGTATGTTTATCTTTTACTCCATACTTACATTTGAATAATCTTTAGAAAACTCATTGCTCAACTAACTGAGTATTACACAAATAACCATTATCCTCTTGGATGGCCAAGATCATCCAAAAACAACCAGCATAATATCCCATATATACGCCCAAGCGTCAGATGGAAAAACATAGTTTGTCAAGCACTATAATACTAAACAAGAGTTGAAAAAAACGTTCGGGTAACAATTTATTATAATTAAATATTTTAAATTTAAAATAGGCACAATTTTAACATCCACTATAAGAGAAAAAAAAAGTACTATAATAATATTGACCAAAAAAGTACTATAATACTTAAGAGTAGATAGATCAGATATGCTTTTTGTCACCGAAAGTAAAATGAACCTATAAGATAACCTAATTGAGTTAAGACACTTGTATGATCAAATTGGTGGTTGATTAAAGACAAACCCAATTGTTTCTGATGTTCTCAACTGTTTTAATATATTAATGACAACTTTGGTTAGCGTAAACCACTAATTAACTAGTAACATAATCCATTAACTAATAACACGATGACAAATCGTGGTCTACGTATACTCGTATCGATCGGTATTTTTAAATCCTAATCAAGATTAGTCGTAAGGATTAAGATGTTTATGAAAGAGATTAATGACGAGGATGTTGTATTATGATTTTATAATAATTAAAAAAATAAAAATATTAATGATTAATGGGGTACTAACAGGTGTCTTTTGATCTTGCAAAAAGATGAGCACAAGATACTAAAAAATAATATTACGACGTTGAATTCTTTTGCTTTGGATTATGACAAATGATGAAGATGGAAATAAGAAAAGAAAATGACTTTGACCATGTGTCATACACAAATTGTATTTGCATTCAATCAATGACAAATTGTAAAATACTCTCTTGTGATTTGTTGTAATTGTACGATACCCTTTTAGGTATTGTAGTTAGCTCATAATTATAATTTTTTTAATTATACATTTTTAACTTCGCATAATACTCTTCTTTATCAATTTTTTTTTTCATTCACGCTAATTGTAGATGTGATGCACGCAATAAAAATGAGACTAGTCGTGTATCTTGCCAAAAAAGAAAAAACACTTTTACTTAAAATGTCCTCGATAACAACGGAGCTATATACACCTGAGATTCACCAAAAAAATATATTAGAACTTTGAATAATATTGCAATCAGCAAAGAAAGTGACTTTTATACCATGTGTCACGCACTAACTATAATTGCATTAGATCATGGACAAATTACAAAATACTCCTGTGTGATTAATTGTCATAGAGGATGAACAATACTTCCTTTCGATATCGTGATTAACTCATAATCTTCATGTATTTTTTAAACTTTGTGAAACGCTCTCTTTGATAGGTTTTTCTGTCTACTTTGATTGCACGTGTGATACACGCAATAAAAATAAAACTAATCATATATCCCGTCAAAATAGATATATCTTCGGATAAACACACCATCAAGAACAAGGGAAGTATACCCCAGAATTTACCAGAAAATAAGATGTTGAATGCTCTTTGGAATTAATGTGACAAACGATGAAGACGGCAATGAGCAAAGAAAATGACCTTAACCATGCAGTGTCATACACATATGGTATTTGCATTACATCATTGCTGATTGCCTTGATGTTGAACTTGTGTAAATGATGGTAGGGGAAAAAAGAAGATTATCAGTGATGACTTTGATTGAACAAAACAAACAAACAAACAAAAAAGGTGATGACTTGTTACTAGGGTTTTGGTCCAATAGTACGTAATTCGTTATGTATACGAAAGGTTACGAGTTCAAGACTCGCTAATTACGTTGTACAACCTTAAACTTTCTCTGAATCAAAAAAAGAAAAAGAAAAAAGGAAAAGGTGATGACTTCGCAATATATATTTAAGTATATAATGATGAAGCCACCACGATTAATATTTATCATCTAGTACTATTGATTGATGCAAATGCTCCTTAGCAAGATTATAGTGTTAAAAATTTGAGAGGGTTATTTTTTTTATTTGTGAGCGAAATTGTTTCGGTCAATATTTGCTACAATATTTTAGCTATTTTGTAATATTTTAATTGAAAAATGAAAAAACGGTTGTAATAGATGTTTTATTATAACAATTTTTTAACGATTGTATAAATTAAAACTTTTAATTACAATGATTAAAATTTTGTGTCATATTTTCTTTATAATTTCTTATGAGCTTATTTTTCACAAGGGTTTTAAAAGTATAGTTTAATTGCAATGATTCCTTTAAACCATTGCTTATTATTTACAGAAACTAGTAGAAAACTTGCAATGAGACCATATACAGTGATTAAAGTCATTTGCGAACGTGTGCAATTAGTCTTTTTGCAACAATTTTAAGTATTACAACAGATAAAAAAATGTGGTAACAATTTTTCTAAATTTGTTATTTTTTAACTACTAAATTATCAGTCGTTTTAATTTAACTACAAAAAGTAGAGTCCTTCTCTCTTCCTGACCCTTTGGCCAAGCCGTTTTGCTTGTTCATTAGATTGATGTTTTATCTCCAACACGCTTGGATAAGTAAAACGGTGAATTGTACCTCTATCTCTAGACATTATGATATGTTATTGAGGGATAAAAATCTCGATAATTCAAAATATAAGCCATGATATATATTCTTGAATATTGTAAAGATAAATAGAGCTAATAAGCGACATTCTTATCCTTGACGTCGCTCTTTATGCTAGACTTAGGAATGGCAACGGGTCGGTTATTCGCGGTTTTTGGCAAAACCGAAATCGAAACCGTTTAGCAAACCAAAAATCGAAACCGAAACCGAAACCAACGGGTTTAAAAAATTCATATCTAAAACCACAACCGACGGATTTTTAAAAACCCGCGGATAACCGAAACCGATTATTTAAAAAAATTAATTTAAATAGAAAAAAGGTCCAAATTTATGAAAAAAGTATTAATTTAAATGTAAAAAAATTTAAAAATACAATAAATCACAATCTATACATATTAAATAATAAAATTAAAAAAATTATATATACTACATCATTGCAAATATTTAATTCTAAAAAAATAAAAATGAGAAACTGTTCGTCCATCATACAATAAGACAATAAAATTATATTATATAAAAAATAATAATAATAATAATAAATATATTATTTTATTATATATATTATATACATGTTATAATATATATATATATATATATATATATATATGATAAAATAATAAAATACTAATCGGGTTTCGGTTTTCGATTTTTTTTAATATCAAAAACCAAAACCTATCGGTTTTTTTTTAATATCAAAAACCAAAACCTATCGGTTTATCCGTCGGTTTTGCTTTATAAAATCCAAAACCTAACAGTTTCCCCATCAATTTTCATTATCGATTTTTTGTCGGGCGGTTATCCATTGGTTTCGGGTACAACGGGTACCCGTTGCCATCCCTAGCTAGACTTCTTCTTATTCTTGCTTGTTTTTCATTGGAAAAATAGTGCAGATAGTCCTCTTTGTTTCCAACTTTCCCAAGTTAGTACCCATTGTTTAAAGTCACCCAAAATGGTCCCTAATATTTTAAAGAACAGTCCCAAAATGATCATTCTAGTTAAAAACCCGTTAGTGTTGACATAAAATATATAAAAAGATCAAATAACTCTTGCACATTTTATTAAATTACTATCGTACCCTTCTTAGATAAACTTCGCCCTTTTTCTTTTGTTTGTTGAATCCACCCCTTTTTTCCCAATCTCATTTCAATCATATTTCATCTCCAATTGTAGACCCTAATCAATGACCAAAAAATGTAAATCACATCTAATCTCCAAACCCCATCTAATCTCATTTATTCATACACATTCATCAGCTTTGTTTCCCGACACTTGTACCAACAATTGCAGCAGCTTCCGATGCTTTAACTCGCGATGGATTAAGTTCATAGGATCAATGCAAATGCTCCTCCTAACTATGGTATGTGCTAACTATTTTCTGAGTCTTGTTCAAGAAACCAACACAACATGCCCAAAACATGTCTTTGATTTAATAGTCGACAAAATTAAAGCATCACCTACTTCCTTGATTGACAATTTTGGAAGAATTTATGGTGCATTCAAACCATATCTGACTTCAATCATCTGCTTATAGCTTTGGTCACAACACAAGAGTTTGATTTAGCATTGAAATTGTACTTCAATTTATCATTATACGATACAAGAGTTTTGAATGACCTGCTCATTGGTGTGAAAGAGGATGCCAAAACGAAAATCTAATAATAAAAAAATCCGGTATTTTATCTTATGCTTACACTCTGTTTGATAAAATGCTTGAAGAAAATTTGATTACTTATTCTTCGGTGATATCTATGTATACTCGACATAGGTATGATGAAAAAGCCTTAAATGTGTTTCTAGAGTTGAGAAAAACTAGTGCCGAGAACCCAAATGAGCTTGTTTAATCTAGTGTTGTTTGTTGTTGTGCAAAGCTTGGTAGTGTTTTTTTTTTTTTGGACGAAGCTCGGTAGTATTGACAAAGGTGTACAATTGCATAGTTTTGTTTGAAGGCTGGTTTTGATCAGAATGTTTATGTGAGTACTGGGTTGATTGATTTTTATTAGAAAATTGGTGATGTGGAAGCAGCATTATTTGTTTTCGATGGGTTAATGAAGAATGTGATTAATTTTATGTGCATCAAATTGTAATTTTTTTTTATTTTAGTTTTATATTAAAGGCTATAAAAATGTTTAGTATAAGGCTGCTTTCCATGATGTATCAACGGAAGATGGCCCAAATCCAGAAGTTGCATGTTATGTTCTAGTGCATATTGCTGATGATGCTGCTCCAACACAAGGGTCACAAGCAACCATAGCAGCATCAATTTTACATGATCAGCTTACTAAAGAAGCTGCCTTGGAGCTTATTTCCAAGTTCTTTGATTGAAGAGAGAGTTATTGGTGAGGGGTTGCCATTTTTGCAAGTGATGATGAGATATTTTGTGGGCATTTTTTAGTATATGATGTAAATGTTGTGGGCATATCATTGGTTTTTGTATATGACTTTTAAAATGAATTTTGTAGATGGGACTAGTTGCTTATGTTATGATTATTATATTTTTTGGTATATGATGTAAATGGGGTAGGTATATCTAGTTGCTATATGTTATGGTCCTTGTGGGTTTTGTAGATGAGAATGGATTCACGTGTAATTGCAACAGGTTTGATTTTTATGGTTTTTGTATACGATTTCTGGGCAACCATCTTATGTAATGACAATGGTTTCATGTTTAAATACAAGTCTTTGCAATTATGAATTTATTGTTGGCAATAAAGTATAAGTTTTTTTTTACCAAAAAAAAAGAATATCATGTTTGGAT
This sequence comes from Ehretia macrophylla, assembly GCA_037974665.1. NCBI lineage: Eukaryota > Viridiplantae > Streptophyta > Magnoliopsida > Boraginales > Ehretiaceae > Ehretia > Ehretia macrophylla. Next base: position 1,274,188 of record CM075782.1, read on the forward strand.
GTGCTTGCATTTTGTAAGGGGTTTTTTTTTTCAAAACATTAGGGATTTATGAGATTTTCTTAAAAAAATTAGGAACTGTTTTGATTTTTTTTTTTTTATCATTAAGCTATAAAGTGAATTTTTGGTATTGAATTAACAAGAAAAAATACTGAATTGACAAAAAAAATATTTTTTGGTGAATTTCCATTTTTGCCCTCAAATAATAGTCAAACAGTGCTGATTTTTCTGTTAAATTTAACAGAGTTTGATGGTGGAGACTATTTTAAGACTGTTTTTAAAAATATTATGGACCATTTTTAGTAACTTTAAACAATGAAGACTAACTTCGGAAAAGTTAAAAACAAAAGGGACTATTTGTACTATTTTCCCTTTTTCATTTTCATCATACCAACTCCCACTCCAAACCCGTAATTAATGACCGGAATGATTGAAGAATTGAATTGAACAAAGGTGTTGTATAAATTTGTCTTGTATGCTTGGAGTACATAATTGAATGTGACAAGATGGTGGTATCATTGCTGTCAACCTTTAAGTTCAATCATGTCTCAGCTGGTGTGAAAAGAGTTTACTTTGATCTTCAATTTTAACAGATTGTTAGTCTTACAATTGGTTAAGGAGATTCTGATCCTATCCAACAAAAAAAAAAATGAAAGGAAAACAGAAAACCCTAAGAGAGGTAACTAGGATCACACAAGTTATTGCATGCTAAGCGATACTCTCCTAATATTAAAATGTTGCAGGAAAAATCAATAATAATGACTGTAATAATACAGTGATGGTAAAATAATTTGGACATTAATTATTCGGCTCATATAAATGACTCTTTACTTTTGATCTATTATTATTGGATTATTTTTACAATATTATAACATATGAAAGAATTTGCTTCCCATTAAATCTATTCTTATTAGAAATATGGTCCAATTCCTTCTCTAGTTTAGCTTCAGAAAGGAATTTAAGGGAAAAAGAAAATCAAAATGTTTCTGTGTGGAGAAAAAGTATTATGCATATGGCTAGAGGTAGAGATGGATTCATAATTTTTTCTTAGTGGTATTAAAATACATAATTTTTTATCTATATAAATATATATATTTTTTCTAATGGGGATTAACTAATTTTTAATTAAAAATATAAAGATACTTTAAAAAAAAAAACAAAAACGTAAATTCTTTATTTTTTTTTTTGTGGCTCCGGTCATGCCTGGAGGATTAATATCTAATGCTAATCATTTCAGATAATTTGGCGATGACACGCTCATTAATGTACGAGGCTGCAAAACAATGCAATGATGCATGCATTTATAACATTGTCTTTCAAGTCACCAGCTGTATGTATATTTGTCAGAGTTGTTGATGGAATGATAGGTCAATAATTGCATTCCTCTCCATCTTGTTTTTGCACGATTTTTTTTATTTTATTTTAATGAAAGTGAAGACAAAGTAAAATTATCTAATTATAATTTTAGATTATGTTTCTCTTTATCTATCTTTATCCATTTTTGTTATCTATAACATAGGTGGAGTCTCGAACGAATGACATCCCAACGACAGTTAGAGGCTATAGTTCGCTATCTAGTCAGCGCATTGGTTAGCCTCGTGAAACATATGCGGGAGTTGATACCTTTCATGTAGAGCTGGCAAATAGGCCAGCGCGGCACGGTCCAACTGAATCATGGGTTAAGAAAAATGAGCCCGACTCGGCACATATGTTTAGTGAGCTGAGTTGAGCTGGGTTCAATTCTTGAAATATAAGACCCAACTCGGTCTACGAGCCCGCTATCACAAGTCACGAGTTGGGCTGAGTTGGGTTGGGCCAACCAATCTTTTTATTTATTTTTTATTAGTGTATTCTAAATTTTGATAGTTGGATTAATAACAAAAAAAGTTTAAGCTTAACTTTTTTTACGAAAAAGTTAATTTAACAATTAACAAGAAATAAGTTGAATGATAATATTAATATAAATGATAAAACATTACTTAATAAACCACAAGTTTACGAGACATGAATACATTATTAATAAACATTACATAAATGCTTGAAAAAAGTTGGTGGAAAAGTTCTCCATTTTATTAGGTTCCTTGTGCGTGTGCTGGGCTTGTTGGTGGTGGCGGTGGCGGTGGCGGTGATTGAGGATTAAAATAGTTTGGAACATTTGAGTGTTAAGATATAAGATGTCTTACAAGCGTTCCAGTTCCAAATTGACGATGAAATATATATTTACGTTCACAATAGTTACAAATTACATACCCATATTCTTCAAAGTAAGCAAAATGATTCCAAACATTTGAACGTAATCGTTGTGAAAGATTTTCTTCTCCTGTAGCCATAGATATTGTGTATTGTATTCTCTTATAGTAAAATAAAGAGACAATAGGTAGTAAAATAAATATATAGTTTTGTAGTAAAATAAAGTTGAATACACTAACTATTTATAAAAAAAAATTATATGTACAAATTATAATATCAAGATGGGATTTATCTGAGCTCGAATTAGGCCTGAGTTGGGTTTGTACTGGGTTCGAGCTGGGTTGGGTTGAGCTTTGACACAAATGGGCTTAGCCACAAATAGGTTGGGACCAAAAATATATGACCCAACTCGGCCCACTTATATGTGGTGGGTTGAGCCGAGTCGAACCCACTTTTATTGGAGCTGAGCTGAGCTCGAATTTTTGTGTGTTGAGTTGAACTAGGCCTATGTCAGCCCGGCCCAAATACCTCTACTTTTATGACTTGCAATTATTTGCTTGTAGTCTTCAATGAGAAATTTGAGGGGGCTATTTGAAGGCACTTCTGATTTTAACAGTTGAATGATAATCAACAAATCTAACTAAGTGGTGAGGTGAGTGATGCCCATGTCAACGGCTCTTCTAAGGGCTTCTCAAATTGTCATCAATTCTGCTTTATTATTGGAAGAAATTCTTAGATTAATAGCGAAGCCAAAAGTCCATGAACGAGTTACATTACAAAAGATACCACTGACTCCTGCCAAACTTGAATTTCCTTTCGAACAACTGTCTATATTCAGCTTCTATCCCTGAACTGACTTTAACCATCCATGATCCAACCAAGACTTCTTGACTATGGCAATGTGGGAAAACATTAGTACTGTGCCACACCTCTACCATCTCCAGTGTTTGTCTATGAATGAAATTGGATAAGAAAATGAAATTGTTGTGAAGTAGATTCTTGAAGCACCTCTCATTTCTCCGCTTCCAAATCTACCAAACAGTTATAGCAAAGAAGACGTTCCAAGGAAAATTTACTATACATTGCAATCTCTCTCTCATTTATCCGCTTCCAAATTTACCAAATAGTTATAACAAAGAATATGTCCCAAGAACAAATTACTATACATTGCAATCTCTAATATATATATATATATATATATATTTCATTACGAGGAGGGCGAAGCAAGAAAGTCCTATTTGATGATTAGCATAGAGAATGTCTCTATCAGATTCAATCGATGATTTAACTCTGTCAGTTGAGTTCCTACATTAGTAAAAAAAAATAAAAAAAAAATTGGAGAATGTCTAACCTTATTTGTCCCTTCAAGAATATGAGTAATAGTGGATCGGTTCCTTGCAAAAAAGAAAAAAACATTGTAGCCTTAGTTATCTAGCATAATCTATAATAAAAACTGTAATGTACCGATTGGTATACTGGAATGAGGTTTGGAATGGAATGACATTCTCAATTATTTTTTATTCCCATGCTTGGTATAAAGGAATGAACTTGGAAATCTCATTCCCAAGGTAATCACATTCCCACGTATATGAGAATAGTCATTCCAGAGCAAACCCATAGGAATGGGCCATTCCGAATGAACTTGACTATCATACCTTCATATTCAATAATAATAATAATAATAACAAAAATAATAATAAAAATAACAATAATAATAATTATTATTATTATAAAATACTAATTATTATTATTAAAAAAAAATAAATATAATATAAATTATTATTAAAAAATAATAATAATTATTACTATTAAAAAAATATTATTTTTATTTTTATTTCTAATAATAATAATAATATAATAATAATAACAATTATTATTATTACTTCAATTATTATTATTATTATAAAAAATTATTTTTATAATAATAATAATTATTATTATTAAAAAATAAATTTAAAATAAAAAACTAAAAATAAAATTAATAATGATAATAGTGATTGAAATAATAATAATAATAATAATAATAATAATAATAATAATAATAATAACAAAAATAATAATAAAAATAACAATAATAATAATTAAAAAATATAATAATAATAATTGTTATAAAATACTAATAATTATTATAAAAATATAAAAAATAATGATAAATAAATATAATATAAATTATTATTAAATAAAATAATAATAATAATAATAATAATAATAATAATTATTATTATTAAAAAAATAAATATAAAATCAAAAACTAAAAATAAAATAAAAATAAAAGTAATAATAATAATAATAATCAATAAAATTAAAATAACAAAATAATAATAGTGATTGAAATAATAATAATAATAATAATAAAAGAGCAATCTTGTCATATTTTTAATACTATAATAATAAAAGGGCAATCTTGTCATTATATAAAGCATTCCCATTACTACTCTTCATTCCTAAAACATACAAAACATGTTATTTTCATTTCCAAGTTCATTCAATTCCCAGTTTCATTCCATTCATTGACCCATTTCATTCCTGTCCAAATCCATTCTAATATATCAATCGCTACCTAAGTGAAACCCGACGATTTTAAAAATCACTAACCATTACCATAACTGTATCAATTAAGTATCCAAAAAATCATGCCGAAACTCGTAATCGTTTACTTTTAAAAAAAATAGTTTAAATGGAAAATTGACCTAAAAAATGTAAGAAAATTCAATTTAGATGTCGAAAAAGTCCAAAATTAAAATGAATCGAAACTCATACACAATAAGATGATAAAATTTAAACTAAATTATATATTCATTGCAATATTTGTTAATAAATAAATAATCAATCCCAATAAACTTAAAAAATGATAAAATATTTGATCATACACAATAAGACAATAAAATTCATGATGAAAGTATCTAAAAAAATCACAAAAGATTGTTTTCACAACTTTTCATGCTTCCAGCAAACAACAAGAAATCATCTTAAAAAGAAAAAAATATTTAAACCTAACAGATCCTATCGATTTTATTATCGAGTTTATTATCAGTTAAATAATTATCAATTTTGAATTTAAATCTTACACATTGCCTTAATCAAGAAGCATACCCAGTCGCATTGGAGCACTGCCAACGGTAGATCTCTGATAGATTTATGCCAATTGAAAGAGTCCAAATATAACAAGTGGGCTCATGAAAAACAAAAAGGACCTAAACGAATGAGTCAAGTCCAGTATAATACATCGGGCCATGTTCAGTGCAACAAAAAGCCCAACAAACTTCGGGTCCAAAAGCCAGGCCCACACCTCGGAACAATTTTCTGTGCTTTTTGCTGTATTTGTCCTTTGAGTCAATCATTTAAAGTGTTATATGTGACAATGGATCTCGAGACATCTCACACTTAAAATGAGTCATACTACTAGACTAAATAGTCAATCAATTCTTTACTTTTAAGATAGTAAAACTATCACAATTAATTGGAGCTATACATTTTTGTGAGTTCCATATATTCTTTTTGCACGTTCAGAAGAAGTCTTGTTACTCTTTTATTATTTACTCAAATATTTAAATTAATTTTTTACCGAAATAAAATGTTTAAATTAATTCCAAGTTTAGTATCCAAAGCCATTTGGTTATTTTCTCAGTTTTTCCTATTTAGCATGGAAAGAAAAGAAAAATATAGTAGTCCTAAATACTTGGTTAAATTTTTAAAGTTTACAAAGTCATATTAAATATATTAAATATTTATCATAAGTATTTAAAAATGATCATTATCATCATCGTTCTATTAAATTGCTATAAATAATGATCATGTGACTACATGCATATCTTTTTCTAGGACTAATTTAAAAATATTTGTAAACGTAAATATCAAATTGAAAATTAGAGAGATGATTTTTTGGAAATGTAAAAATAAATTCATGATTTTTTTTATACAAATGTAATATATAGATCACATAAATAACCAACTTGATTAAGCACACTATTTTGATATTTTTTTTATTTACATTTTATTATTAATGACGATATACTATTTTTAATTATTAATATTATTCTTTATTTTATTTTTAATGAATATTATGTACTCTTTTACTAATACTATTTTTTAATTAATATTATGTCCTATTAATAATTTTTGGTTAAATAAAATATTTTTATTTTTTATTTACATTTTTCATTGTTATTGATGGTATTCTATTTTTAATTATTAATATTGTTCTTTTTTTTATTTTTTAATTCATGTTATGCACTATTTTATTAATATTATGCCATATTTTTATTTAATATTGTTCTTTATTTTTTTAAAATTCATATTATTTAATATTCTGTTGGTATTATTTTTTAATTAATATTAAGCCCTATTTTATTAATATTATGTTATATTTTATTATTTCATATCTTAATAATTAGATTTTTTTTATTATTAAAGAAACCCCATATAGAGAAGGACAAGAAATTAACAGTTTTTGATCCTTCTAACCCTGTTATTAATCCAATGGGAAGATAAGAACATTTTTAATAATATCAAGTCATATTCCAGTTCTTAAAGATGGCCTTTAAGAATTTTTTTTCATTTAAAAAAAAATTTAAATCATACAATATATATTAAACATATATTCAACGGGAATCCATATCGCAGCGTCTTAACGAACGTGAAAAAAAAAAAAAAAAAAAAAAAAAAAAAAACGCCTCCTGAATCTTCTCTCACCGTAAACTCCTACTCGGAAGTGAGTTGACTATTCAGCTGTTTACGAGTTACGACGTCGTTCAGCAATGACGACTGTGAGATCAACCGCCGTTAAAACCCTTCTACTCCACCTACATCCAACGACGTTGCCGTCGTCTTCATCGTCGATGCTCCTTCGTCACCGTACAGCTCTCACCTCCGCCGTCCGAGCTTTCTCCTCCGCCATTTCTCCGCAGTCCTTGGCCGTCGTCTACGAGCAACACGGCCCTCCCGATTCCGTCACTAGGTACATAAATTCCTCTATATAATTTTAAGTGTATATATATATATATATATATGTATGTATATATATTGCAAAGAGCTCTCTGTGTCTTGTCGAAATTTCTCTCTGTGTTGTCACAGTAATCTAATAACGCGTATAGTTAATATAATGTAAATGTATGCAGTATGTATATGTTTTTGTGTGCATTTGTGTGTGTATATATAAAATAATATAATGTAAATATGTTTATGTGTATGTATGTATACGTAGAATGAAAGAGCTTATGCCAGTTGAAATCAAGGAGAAGGACGTGTGCGTTAGAATGCTCGCTGCGCCAATAAATCCTTCTGATATCAATAGAATTGAAGGTTTGCTTTTCCTTTTATCAATTTTGTGTATTTTTACTTGTTTCTTGAATTATAAAAATTATCTGACTATTTTGTTAAATTCGCGTAGGACTATATTATACTTGATTGTGAGAATCCGGGGAAATGAGAAAAAACTGGAAATGTATTGATAAAATGACGAAGAGTTAGGGTTCGCTAAAGGTGGGCGTTATTGTGTAAAGTTATATTACCATGGATAATATGGAGAAAACAAAGCGTACTAGTCGCATTGGCTACTGGAATTATTGTTTAATCTCTTTTGCTAATTGGAAGTGATGATGGTAATTGGACCTTGACAATTAAGGGGGATGGTTGCGCATGACATTGTATAGATAATAAAACGCTAACGCTACACGAGTGTAAAGATTGGTGATGTTTTGCAGCAATCTGAGGGAATGAAATAGTAACCGTGAACAGGGAACTAACAGGGTAAGAGAGTTTTGTTTATAAAGAAGGAAAGACAGAGGAAATAGGAGCAATCAAGCTATTTTATCACTGCTGTACAGTGTCTTATCCAGTTGGGTGTTTGTATGTATTTGTGTGTTTTCTTTAGTTTTAATTTTGATTGTTCAATTAAACCCTAGGTGTCATCAGATGGTCCATGTTCTGGTTTGTTTGAATATTTGATTTTTGGTGTTTGTCAAACTCCTTTGGTCAACTCTTAACAAATTATTGTTTCATAGGAGTGTATCCTGTACGGCCACCAGTGCCAGCAGTTGGGGGTTACGAGGGGGTAGGAGAAGTACACTCTGTAGGCTCTGCCGTTCGGAGTCTCTCTCCAGGCGATTGGGTCATTCCCTCCCCCCCTTGTTCAGGTATGATTTGTTGATGTTATTAAAGATTTATTTCCTTCTTGAAGAGTATCCTCTTACCAGTTAAGGCTGTGCTAAACGAAACTTGCTCCTCATTACAATTTGCAATATTTTCAAGGCTGTGGATATAGCTTCGGTGTTAACATGTGGTTTGCAAAAGTAAATAAGAATAAGTTGCTAAGAGTATCAGCTGCACCTATTTGACACCAAACTATCACACTTTGAGGGTCAGGTAAATAAATATAACAAGCGTATGAAAATTGTGATTGTGTTAAATTACACGTTCTCCGTATTGAACTTAAAGATATGGGGAAAACACGTTGGGCAAGTCAAAGAGTATCCTAGATATCAGAGCCTGAAAAGGATATGGTTCGTCATAGAAGGTTCCACGGCACTTCAGATGTAAAATAAATTTTAAAATAAAATCCTATTCACTGTTATAAATTTTCATCATTGTTCAAGTGTTTTTGTTCAATCACTGAACAGATTTTTGTGTGCTGAAAATGGGATGGATCAGTGGTAAAGATTTTTGACAAATTATTTTTTATCAAAAAGAGAAGAAAAGTGGGAGAATGAAGGTAGTGCAGCTACATTTTTACTACTTAATAAGATTTTCTCAGAAATTCAACTTGTCTAGAATGAGAATCACTCTGTTTCTCAATTAGTTGTGACTAACTTTCATTGAATCAGCCAATTAATTTGTCTTATCCAGTGTAGCTATCTGAGCATGTAGGAAAAAGTTTGCCTCTAGCAATCGTTTGTGTGGTTTGTGGATTAAATTGAGTATGACTGAAATTGTTCTGCTTAGGGACATGGCAGACTTATGTTGTAAAAGGGGAAAGTGTCTGGCATAAAGTTGATAAAAGTACACCAATGGAGTATGCAGCCACAATCACTGTTAATCCTCTAACTGCCCTCTTAATGCTTGAGGAATTTGTGGATTTGAAATCAGGTAGAGTTTCTTGTTCACCTTGTATTTGTCAATACCTTTCGTGTTTCTTATAAGTTTGCACATGGATAGGAGATGCTATTGTACAAAATGGCGCCACAAGCATTGTGGGGCGGTGCATTATTCAACTTGCTCGACTTCGAGGCATCCGAAGCATCAATATTATAAGGGACAGGTGCTATCTGGATTAACTCCAAATGCATTGCAACGTTATACTTATAAATTTGCCAATGCCTTTAATACTAAAGCTGCAGTTGGAGGCAATTTACATAGGATTACTAAGTTGAGTTGATCAGAAAATTTGATTTTCTTCCCATCATCTGAAGTTAAATTCTTTTTCAGTCAATTAAAGAATATGCTTTGATGAGATAATTCACAAGATTCTATAAAAGTTTTAGCTATCACTCAACGTCATAATGTTTCTTGGATGATCAGAAAAAAATAATCAAGAAAATCTAATTTAAAAACAGTCAGTGAGTCCTTTGATTGGCCTGCTTCTCTCCCAGAATCTATTCAACTAGTACTTGATTTCTGGACAGCTGAATGCTTCCTTTTGGAAGGAAGTTGCTTGTTCATGTTATGCAACTGAAATGCTAGGAGCTTTAATGTCTTACCGAACAAAATTGAGATTAGTATGTTATGTTCTTCACGTGTCTTGTAAAGTATTCTTTCTGTAGCAGATCGTGTCTCTTACGATATTTGCTCGTCTTATCTCTGAATTCCTTTGTACTGCTCCTAATGGCTATATCTTTATAAAGGAAATCTTCTAGCCTCAGATTGGATTCCTTCACTAAAATATGGTTGTGGCCTTCTCTTTTCCCAGTTCTTTCATTTTTGTGTATCCAACAGTGTGCTGGTTGCTTGCAAGTTTTATTTTCATATGATGCATTGCAATTTCAACTTCTAGAATTACTGAAAAGTGTTACATCTTGCCAATTCAAAACATAATACATGTGCATGATTTTTATGCTTACTGAACTTAGTGTAATGGACACCACATTTTTCATGCATGTAATACTCCCATTGGGATGAATATAGGTTTCATGAACGACATAAATGTTTTTATCGAAAATTTCTGGTTACAGGGCAGGATCAGATGAAGTGAAAGAAAAGCTCAAGAAGCTTGGTGCAGATGAAGTTTACACTGAAAGCCAGCTTGAAGTGAAAAGTGTTAAAGGTCTTCTGGTATGAAACATAGTCGTTATATGTAGTTGATGCTGTCTGAACTGTGTTGTTTTTTAGTGTCAATAGTTTAAATGCTCTTCTTCTCTATTCTTCTTTTGCTTTAGTTTTCCTGTTGGATGTCACCATCTTCTATTCATTTTTTTTACTTTGGGCTACAAGTTTTCTTTCTTTATTATCCTACTTTTTTATTTCTTCCTTCATACTTCTTCAGTTGGCTGTAATTCTTCAGTGGATGTGGGTGTTCAATACCATGACTTAACTTTATCCCCCCTAAATCTACTTTTAGTCAATATCTTTCCCTCACCAAAGTTTATGCATTTGAAATGTCTTGCATGTAAAAGGTTGATATACCTGAACCTTCGTTGGGATTTAACTGTGTTGGTGGAAATGCTGCGTCTTTGGTTCTGAAATTCTTGAGGTGAGATTCATAAATCTGAACTTTCTAATAAACTTTTACTAGTCTGAGGTTTTTGAGATTATATGAGGATGCTCCTTTCTGCTGCAGGCCTGGTGGAACTATGGTTACATACGGGGGAATGTCAAAGAAGCCTATAACTGTAGGGACTTCATCATTCATATTTAAGGTGCGGCTTAAAGGTTTTCAATTTTCATGTTGTTTTCACATGGAAACTGCTTGCAATTCAAGAACCATGCGTTTCACTATTTAGTTTATATCAGGAAAATGAGCAGAGGCGGATCAAACAGCAATGGGAAAAATAGACCAACTATTGTACTGCTTGATTCTTCAAAATATTACATGGCAAGAGTAATATGGTTGTGTTATATATTGTTGTGGGATCAGTAAGCAACTGGTTCGGGATGTTGTAACAAACTGTAAATCTGCATGCTTGGCTTTCTTCCAACTTGTATTCTCAAGAACCGTTACTAACCTAATCTCCAAGTTGCTGACATACTGAATATTTGTTTCAGGATCTTTCCTTAAGAGGGTTCTGGTTGCAGAAATGGATGAGTTCAGACAAAGCAAATGAGTGCAGAAAGATGATAGACTACCTTCTATCCCTAGCTCGTGAAGGGAAACTGAGCTATGAGTATGCTCTCTCTCTCTTTCTTTCTTCTATCTATCTATCTATCAACACACACACACACACATGCACAGTGACATACATATCCTTGTTTCTTGTTCACAACGAATATCAGATATGTGCCAACTATATAGCAAGTCCTCTGTCTCATGCCAGATTTCTCTTTTTAATGTGCTCGACTTAGGATACTAGTTACATGCTGTAACAACTCAAGTCTAAAGGGAGAGTCCAACCCAAAAGACTAGTCTATTAGGAGGGAGAACCATTTGCACTTAAGAACCATAGGGTTCGTGTGTGACTTAACCGGGCTCTCTCTTTTTCCCTGAACTTATTCTTTCCAACAGTGTTGTAGTGATGCATGGTCTTGATGGCGAGGAGTGCTTGGCTAGTCAGGGCATTATATTTAGTATTAGAGTGGTCTGGTTTAATGAGCCAAGAACAAATGATGCCAATGTTTGGATGAGCGCACGCTGCATCCGTATGCCCTGGCACTTTTACCGAGTTACATTAGTACAACTGGTTGACCATAGTCGCTTGTTTCTAATTGATTTACGGGGTTTGACTAAACCGTTTCTTTTCTCCTACAAGTAAGTTTATAACTTGGACGATTTTTATAAGTTCCGGAATTTATTGTGGTATGCAATTGTCTCCTTTTGCAGGATGGAGCTTGTTCCTTTTGATCAGTTTAGCAGCGCCTTGGACAAAGCACTTGGGAAGCTAGGAAGCCAACCCAAACAAGTTCTCAAATTCTAATCTTAGTTGGAAGGAGTTGGGTGTACCTGTATATTAGTAAACAACAGCTTTGTCTAGAGGCGTTCGGCGATTAATCATATGCTATACGTATGAAAAGGGCAATCAGGTGCACAATATTCTGGTGTTCTACACTTAAGACCTATGTGCAAGGTCCGGGGAAGAAGCTAATTCATTACTAAATGAAGTGAGGAGTTGTCTCAAATTGTGACACTAAAAAGTTCTTTATTTTAAAGAAGCCTTGTTTAAATGATGTGGAACATCTTCCAAACGATCAAGTCAGTTTTTGGCACGCGTTTCTCATCTGGCTTGATCGTTTGGAACGAGCAAAATTCTAATTAATGATATGATTGTTAGATTCTATACATGATATTCAAAAATTTAATATACGCAGCGAAATTAATATCACGTACCCATTCATGGCTATGTACGTAATTTATATTAACGCATGAATTATCAAATAATCTATGCAGAGAGTTTTAGGAAAGCTGACGAATTTTCTAATGAAGATTTTGAAGCAATCTGAACTCTCCAATAGTAAAGTCTCCTATTGAATGCCCTAGAAAATAGTAGTAAATCTTCACTCAGATTTCTAGAGAAATATAAAATTATGCAGGACTGAATTGTGTGCTAGCTTTTCTTTCTTGCTCAGCTTCTCTTATAAAGGGAACAAGCCCTATGGGCCAATTTAAAACTTGGACTTGATCTGGCAATTTTGTCAGATTAAAACTCTAATTAAAAAGCCTATCTTACAATCCTAATTAAATATTTATTTAAGTATCTTGAATTTCAAAACCTTCCATCTAGGGGCTCAAACTTCTAAAAAAGATGCATTTTACACACCGTTAAGTTACTGAGTTAGAATTTTGGTCACGTGAAATTCTTAAAAGTTTGAGCCATTTTGTAGAATGTTTTGAAGTTTAGGCCTTTAATTTAATATTAAACTAAGTTTAGTCCTAAAATGATCATTTTCCTTCTTTTAAAAGATACCTACGTAAGCAAATAGATATATATATATGTCCAAAGTCAAACAACAAAACTTTTAAAATGGGGTATTTTTGACTCAGATCACTTTTACTTTTACTATATAAAATTTAGATCATATTCAGCAAGACTCAGATCCCATACTTTTTAAAATATGAGATTGAGAAATTGCCTTAGATACATGTTATATATTTCGTTAAATACATATAAAATACCATTTTTACCCCCACCGCACATCTTAGCCTTCCCCATCCCATCCCCAAGCACAACCCCTCACCTCCAGGAAGAAACACTAGCCAACCCCCTCCCGTTTCCTAGCACCCCACCCTCCAAGGGTTGCATATTGGGTTTAATATTCGGGTTGTGATATATAGATGAGATATATCAGTTTTGCCCCTCAATTATAGTGTATTTGTATATTGGCAGTTTTTTAATTTATCTGTAAGGGAGAAATTGCACTTTACCCACTGAAAAATTTACATATATCGTTTAATCCTCTGGAAATGTAAAAAGGATCATAATTTACTCTAATTTCATCACTTTTTAATACCTAATGTAATAATCAACAAGGATAATAATTCACAGCTGCATTGAATTTTCTTTGATTGTAGACAGTCGCGAAAAATTTGAAGAAGGGGCCTAGAGTTGTCTAGGTGCTTCACGAGGCTGAGAACTTGGGATGACATTACTAACTGGATTACAATCAATTGCAGCCAACGTTCATGCCAAGTCTTCATTATCAAGCTCTTCTTCGGGCCGATAGTTTTTCATATTTAGAAAGAGAGGAATTTTAGGTTACATCAAAGTGGGACATTGAATGAAGACGCTCTATTTAACCAGATTATGTTTGATATTAGACAAACAATCGCTAGCCTAGCAAAAAAAAAAAAAAAAAAATCATAATATAGTCCAGTTTCATCACTATTTAATACCTAATGTCTAATTCCATTATCACACGTGTGCGTGAACATCACATGTTGTCAAAAGAAAACGATACTCTCCAATTTTTTGTTCTCTTCTTTTCAAGATACAAATTGCTTTTTTATTAAATCTCAGCTATCAAATCCGGATTAATAAATTAATAAATTTTAATATAATTATGAAAAATGTGTTTAAAATAAATTTTTAAACAAATACCTAAAATTCAAAAGAATTAAATATGAAACTCATAATTTATCTCATTTTGAAAATGAAAGGATCCTTTTCATTGTGGTGAAAATACCAAATGCTCATTATTGGGCTGGTCTTAGGAGTTCGAACGAGGCTCAACTAACCACTTAACAAGACAGTTAGCAGAGAGAAAAAAAACCGCTTAACTAATAACCATAATATTAACTTTGATTGTAGTTAATTTTTAGAATTGGAACAACTCACATGTTTCACAACTATTTGCTCATGTATGGGAAAAGATCAAGTGTCGAATCCATTTATTTTTTTGGTATTCAAGTAGATTGGAATATGTAATATCATAAAAATGATAGAAATGGATTCCGTTTTGATATTCTATACAAAATCCTATAACTTAATAAGTCTAATCTAAAAGGTAGAATTCTATTTCTAGGAATATTTTATCAATTCCTTCTATTCCGTTTGTATATGTTGCAAATTCTAATTAATTTAAATAGAAAATTCTATTTATTCCTCCATTCATACGTATTTCATACATCCCATTCTAGATATGGAGTTGGGTAAAATTTCATGTGATTTAGTAAACAGAATAGAAATTTCATCATTGTTACATTATTTATATAATTCGATGAAGAATGAACTACTAATAGGATTTTTTGATAATTGAAAAATTCAAAATGCTCAGGAATGAAAATGAAGGAATGTCTACAATACCTGAATTTAATCAGATACAATTTGAAGAATTTTGTAGGTTCATTGATCAGGATTTGACAGAAGAACTTTATAAGTTTCCAAAAACTGAAAATACAGATCAAGAAATCGAATTTCAATTATTTGTGAAAACATTAACTAAAAAAAAATGACCACAGGTTGTTGATTATTTAGCCAAATCTTGTTGTTTATTGGATTGAATTTTAAATATTCCTTCATAATTGTATCATCTTTTGACCATTAACCATTCCCTTATTAGAATTGATTAGGTTGTACTGAAGCACGTGTGTTGTTTTCTGTTTTTTTTTATTTAATATTTTATCCTTTCATATTTGTTTTCCAATTAAACATGGCAATTTAAATTTGATATTTAATGCTTTCTAACCATGTTTGGAAAGTTAATTTAGCAAAATTAATGTGATCCATAGATGAGATTTAGTAACATATGGCATTGATCAGAAGAAGTATCATATAGAATTGTAAAAAATAGAATTGTAAAGGAGCCAAGTCCGTATACTCCTCCAGAGTCCGTATTGTTTTTAAAAACACAGGTATTGACTAATGATATTTGAACGTTAATACAATTTCTAGTTTACTAACAGATAAGGAAAAAGACGTACTACAATTTATTAACCATAGGAAAAATCAGCACATTTATCACCGATAAGTTTGAACATGACTACTAAAACCGGGAAAAATCAAGCTCCCAAAAATTTTTGTCCAAAGAAAAGAAATAAATATAATAAATTTCTCTTTTAACATTTTAAGTTTTTGAATGAGTTGGTAATTTAATATGGTATCAAAACTCAAGTTAATAAATGGTCTTAAATTTAAATATCGTTACCATTTATTTAAAAATACTAAAACTATCCACTTATAAGCTAGAAAACAACTCTCATCTACACGTGTTTGGCCATGAAAATGAATCTCACCTACACTGGAATATGTTAAAAATAATAAATAAATATAATAAATCTTTCTGAAGTTAAGCTTTGAATTCGATCCAATACTTCAAGGTAATTCTCCCCTTTAATTGCTTGACTTCACCGTTACAGCGTCGACGTAACAAACTATGCGAGCTAGCCTCCCAACGACGTTAACATAAATCCGATTCGATTTTACAAAAAAAACAAATAACAATTTCATTATGGTAGTATATCAGCCGCATGTTTTGAAACTTCCAATTCCAACTGAAGCATATGGCAATTCAATCGTGCTCGTCGTTCCTGGATAATATCTTTTTTCTGGTTGACCATCCATGCAAGGCAAACTTTGATCTATGCAATAACATATAGCCACATGTACAGTTTAAAATAAGCAAGCAACCGTTGATGGCACTGTGGTTAAAGACTGTTAAGGGTCATTCATGGATTGCTACCACTATTGAGACAAATGAAGTCTTCCTAATCCCATAACCACCAATTCATTACGTGTCTATAATAGGACAATTAATGACAACATATAAAGGTCAGAAAAAAATTATGGTGGGTCATGGTTGGGTGGGAGAGAAAGGTCAGCTCGTTTGGCACACACAACGTTCTTTTGTGGTCTAGTCTTTCTCTTTGGCTGCGGTCATGATCATGCATGATCGATCCTTTTGGTCATATTTTAGTAAGAAATGGAGAGGTATAGTAAGCAGCCACACTCTTATTTTTTCTTTTTTTATCACAAAAAATTCATTTTTAGTAAAATTATGTTGATGCCAGTTTAATATTGCATGCAAAGTTTGTAGTATCACGACACCACTCTGAAGCATGTTGCATTTTAATCAAGGTTCAAGCAATGTTTGTATTTTGAAAGTATATGTTTGAACTTAAAACGTCAACCTTTTTAGTAGCCGTCACACTCTCAATAATTCATAAAAGAATTACCCCACTTATGCCATAATTAATCCTTGTATCTTCATTTGAAAAAAAATCCTTGTATCTTCATAATATATATAATGAATTTTGAGATAATTCATATAAAGGTTTTGAAAATTTTAAGTCAATAAAGTGATGAATAATGCAATATTGGTATTTGCAAGGATCGTACATTGTAATGAAGTTGTAAATGGACATCTAGGGATAAAGAATTATCTCAATATTTAATGGTAAATCTATGTAACAATTTGGATAGCCTTACCTCAAATAAAGGCATTCGGAAGAGCCTGAAGTAGAGAAACAATAACAATTTAGATAGAAGATAATCTAAAATCCAACACAAACACACACACACACACAAAAATAAAGACCATGATCAACATTGAACCAAAAGAAAAAAAAAAAAAGAATATGATAAAACAAAAGGATATAATCCAACATTTTTTTATCTTTTTTTTGGCAAATATCTTGGCCTTTTTGAAGCATTAATTCATCACATTTGAAGCCCATGCATGGTGACTTTAATTCAGAAAAAAAAAAGTTTTTCAATCGAATCTGGATGCCACTAACTCCCATTTCAAATACGTACTTTTTACGCGTATACTAATTAAGTTTTTTCATACATGTTACTCAAGTTGGTCCAAAAAGATGTTACTTATTTCCAACTTTTCAAACAAAGAAAAAAAAAAAGAAAAAAGATATATATCAAAGTTTTCAACTCATAGAATAATATGCAAAGCCTTTTAACTTTGTGGTGGAAGCAGTTGGACTGGTGTCATTTCATACATCTTCCCCCTCTTCTGACTCCATGAGAGTCTTCTGCGTGTGGACCTAGTTAAACCTAACAATAAAGAAAACAAAAACTATTTTTTTATGGCGAGTAATTTAACTTAGGCAAGATATCATTACATTGAATTCACCCTACGTTTATAAATTTTGTGGTAAAATGATACGTTCCAACACTTACCCGATCCAAGTTAATTAAGAGTCCGACAATATTTACAAATTACAATGTGAAGGACATAGGTTCGAATTTGAAATATTTGTTATAAGTTACTATCTGACTACTCGACCCAATTCGTTGGCATAAAGAAAGAAACCTTTGCTTAGGTTAGTGTTTTACTTAATGAGATGTGATTAGTCATTGTAGTTAAAAGTTTAAGATGCTTAAAAATCAAACAAAACTATGAAACATAATGATATGTGGTGGCCTCCATGTCTTGGGACCATTAACTATGTGCATGTACGAATGTCCGTCATACTTTAATGGATTGTACGTCGTGAGAACATTAGTAAAAGAATGTCGTGCAGGAGATGGCATTCTTCTTGTTTTTACACACATAATATTGTTGGGCGTTAGGCTTAAGTTTTAAGTTCAAGCGTATATTGAAAAAATAAAAATAAAAACTTAATGAGTAGGAGATATGAATTATAATTCTAGTAGGGTTTAGCACTTGTTTCTTATATATATATATATATATATATATGTATTACCTCAATTTTTAACAAGTATATGTATTTTTAGTATAAAAAATTAAATTAGTACCCACTAAAAAAATATTAGTATTACAGTCCTCACTGAAATAAAATTTTGAATTCATCCCTCTTTTCTAACTTGAAAATAGTTGTCATATACCATAAGATGGGTGTGTAAGTGTGAGGGGAGTTTAAGTTTTTCATTCCATAAAACCATAGTGTTGAATCGTTATTCTATAGTAGTGGATTATCCCAGAGATGAGAACGTGAACGTAAGTCAATGGACTGAACATGCCAAAAGATTATGTTGTTGTGCTATTTCGATATGTATATATGTGTGTTTTCATTCTAACAACAATAGATATTCATGTTAGAATTAAAAGAAAATTAGCAAATGTTAATGAAGTGATTGCTAATAAGACAGATTAAGATTTTCAAAACATATTTTGAACTACAAAGGGAGAATTTTCTCATGCAATGCGTCGTGTTCAATACACATTAATCAAGTCGTTACCGACTTTTATAATTGTATTGATCAACATGAGCTCATTATCATGCAATAAGGGAAGAAAAAAAAGATGCTGTGTTTTCGCTATTTAAAAAATTGATTAATTTTGACTCCTTTTTGCATTCAGGTCTGACCAAGAAGAGATTTCACAATCAATTGAATAGCCATGCCCATGGTGGTTGATATGTTCACTCATTACTTTTGCAAACCCTTTGGTGCCTTCAGCAATAAGCATATCTTATCAAGGATCTTCAAGAGTATGTATGACTGAGAAGTTGGTTGCAGAGCTAATAATAAAGAAGTGGTCTAGTAATTTACTTCATAAATGTTGTTTGAACCTTAACTGATTTGCAGTATATATTAGGGTGCATCGTTACACCATAATACTTATAGATTTGGAGAGAATTTAATGAAATCATACCTAGATCGGATTTTTTTATCACAAAAAAAGGAATTTTGCTTCACTTATAGAGTATATGATTGAAGGTAGCTTTGGCCCAACAATTAAGTTATGGCCGTATAAGTTGGAGGTCGCAGGTTCAAGTTTGAAAATAATGAGTTATGGCCACATATGATTGAGCATATTAGTAGGCCAAAAGATGCAATTAGGTAAGACCTTGATTATATAATTGATACCCTTCTTTCTATTATATATAGGATATGTAATCGACTTTCATTGTCCAACAAAAAAGTTTAGTGGGATTTACTTCTAAAGACATTAATCTTTTTTTTATCTCCCCTATATAAGTCGACGTCTTAACTTGACTTCTTGATTTCAGTTGATTGTTAAAGACACGTATATTTGAAGGAGAAATGCAATAATAGTCCCTATTATTTATTCAAAAGTCAACATAATTCTCATTATTGCAAAATGTTTAAAGAAATTTTCAATATTTGTAAACATGCTCATTGTAGTCGGAAGAGAATTGAGTAATTCTTATTTTCCTTTTTTTTTTTGGTCGGAAGAAAATTGACTGATGACACTGCTAGTTCAAGCACTAGTCAGTAAATTAAGCTTTCATTCGATAAAAAGAGAAAATAAGCTTTCCTCATAATCTTCCCTTCGTCCTTTTTGCTGACTTTATCAAATAATAAATTATTGTCAGGAGAGTTCAATCTCTCTGACTTTGTGATAGCATCATTACTGAAGCATCATCCTTCGAAAAAAGTCTTGAAAAACGTTTGGCCCCCATTTCAACGAGTGGGATCACACACTAGAATAAAAAAAATAGGGTTTACGAAGGTTTTTAAAGTTGACCTCAGCTTTCAATAACAAAGATATGAAAAATGCTCGAGAACGATCAAGCTAGATGATTCGATTTTATATGGGTGTGTAGACCATATTGTACATGGGATCTACTCGCTTACTAAGCCAGATGTCCAGCTTGATTATTTTCAAGCCTTTTTCCAAAGATATATATTTTTAGAAAAAATTGTTAAAGTATTATTATATGTTATCGCCTTAACTCCTTTACTTTTTTTTAATATGGTAAATATTAATTAAGAGAGAGAGATAAAAAGAAATTGAAGAGAGAGAAAAGAAATTAAACAGAAGAAAGACAATTAAAAATATTAATTAGTTAGCATGCCACGTAGGATATCACGTAGGAGGTGATAAAAAGTGATGGGAAAAATAGTAATATATAGCATTACTTTACACGAAAAACTTAATATTTAATACATGAATTCTTATTATAGAAAGAATAAATGAATAGATAAATGAGTGACATAAAATATTACTTTAAACTGCAAGTTTAGAATCTCTGTTATACTAATTTTCTCATCCATTAGATAAGGTGCAAACCCTGCGCAACGTGTCACTACCATGCATATGTCACTTCTCCATATCAACAAACCGAGGAAAGGCGACACTTCAATACGTAAGAACTCAATAGATCAACGAAAGGAGTCTCAAAAATACACAATCCAATTATTTTGTACTGAAATGAAGACAGAACAAGAATTTTTTTCCAATACCAATACAACACAGTAAATACATATGCTTTTTTCCTGTTTCCACTCATAACTTTCAAAAGCTCAAATGCATAGATATATATAGATTTTAAACATACATAATTATTCAAATATTTTTTAGGATCAACGGAGATTACAGTACCGACATACAGCGAATTCCTTCAGCCCCTGGTTCCAGCATGATCAGCATATACCCAATTTCACCTTTTCCTCCTCTCTCGATCAGACCCAATGCTTCCCCTGCTTTCAAGGCCGCGAAAGTCACTGTCTCAACAAAGCTCTCAAATATCTGAACTTTGATCTGACCCCTCTTCGGAGGAAGGCTTGAGTTCTTCTTCTTCTTCTTCTTCTCAGCATTGCGTGATGCAGTGGCCATATATATTGAAATTAGATGAGATATAATTATAAGTATGTATGGAGACTTCTCTTGAGTTTACAGAGGCAGAGAGTATCTGGTATTTATAGTCATATAGAGGTAACATTAAGAAGGCCACCAACGTGTAATGAAAGAAAAAGATCGCCGACATGTTTTTTCTGCTTTGTCCCACAATTGTTTCTCAGTTGGATATGATAGTCAACTGGTTGTTTTTGAAGTTTGTCTAGTCTTCACAACCTGACAAGCAGGAGCACATTTAGGATCTTCCTTGAGGAATTGGCTTGAAAACGATTGTCGTTTCTCAAAGATCGATTCATAACTTTTAGAGATAGTAATTTGACCTCGTTGAGTTGTTTGAGCAGATTTAGTAGTTGTTTGAGTAAGTACAATAGTCATCTAAACATGTTCAATACACGTTTGAACAAGGTCAATAAATTCCTGTGTAGGTTTAATAGTAACTCGAACAGGTCCAATAACTGTTTAGACTGAACTTTGCAATTAAACAAAAGTGTAATGACTAAAAAGCAAAAAAACCTAATTATTGTAAAGCCTCACCCTTTGCGTTTAGTGGCGATAAAAACACATAATTTAATACTCGTAATGAATAATTGATTTTAGTGGGGACAAAATTAATTTTTTACACTAATCATATCTTAAAAATACACATATTTTATAAAATTTAGGATGAGTGAAGAGTGCATCCCTTTGCAACGCAATGAAGGCATCCGCCTTGCTGACAAGGATAGATATTGACGTGGCATAAATCCCGACCCGAGGCCAAGTTACTATTTTACCCTCACTGGGGCCATTTTTGTCCATAACCGACCCGAGGTCTCTTGGAGCCCGAGGCTCGAGTCCATGATCATCCATTCAGTTATGTAAAACCAAGGCCTGGACCCCGAGGCATCCCTGAGACTTCAAGGTAGACAGTTATAACTAACTCTGACACAGTTTCACCAAATCGGGAAATAATTCTCTTAGTGAGCTACAAATACTCCATGCACTGTTACAGAAAAAGTAACTGATACACTCTCTACACTTTTCATATTTTCCTATCTTCTTCATCAAATAATATAAACACATACTAACTTAAATATTGAAGTATTTACGTGAGAAACTCCAACACCTATTTCTTTTGCAGGACCAACTCGCGTCGTGCTCCAGAGATTTTACTGATTGTGCAGCTCAGTATCGAAGTCTAGCTCATGTATACGGCATCACTTGTCCCTCTTTTGGGCCACAAGATTGTAAGATTATTATTATTCAATTCTTCATCAAGGATATATATGATTCTTCGTAGAAGTTTCCATGCCATTGTTCTAGTGTTGACAACTACTAGGCATTCAAAGCATATATCGGAATCTTCAAAAGGAAAAGTATATACTAGAAGTTTGTTACATTTTCAAAACTCCGTGTTGTTTGATTTTGGGCATTTCTATTTACTTACATGTATCTTTTGAAAGATGTTTGGTAAGAGATACAACTATTATAAAAGGTATCTCTTACGCGTATAAATGGGTCTTGAATTAAAGTTATTTTTTCTTGATAAAAAATGAGATATGATGTAATAATCTTATATTGAGATTTCACTTTTAGGAATAACAACGAGTCGGATACCTGCTAAAATTTATAAAATCAAACCCGAATCGGTTTAAATTATATTTTACCAAACCCGTGACGGAAATCCGTCGGGTTTAGATTTGCTTACCAAACCTGAACCCGTTAAATATTTAAAAACCCGCGGGTACCCGTCCCGACCCGTTAATGAATAAAAAATAATATTGTTTTAAAAGAAAAACTTAAAAGGTTTTTAATAAAAATGAAAAGAAGTCCTAAAATAATGACAAATCGCAATGGATTAAAAAATAAAATAAATTTCTTGTTTATAAACAAACTTAAATTTAATAGAAACATTCAACAAAATCTTTATGCTGAGAAATTATCATCTTTTCATAATAATATAAAATAACCTAAAGAAAAAAAATATATAAAGTACTTGTCACAATTGTAAATTATCATTCTCGTTTGAATTATTCAACAATTGAACATTTGTATTATTTGAATTAGATAAAAGAATAGGTAAACATAAAGTATGAGGGTTAACAACTGATAATAAGAGTTAAGCTATACTCCACAACTATTATTCTTGGACCAATATTAAAAAAATTTATTTTATTAAATAATATATTATTTGTATATGTATGTAAATATATAAATATTTTTATTAGTTTATTTTTACTAAATTACTAATCGGGTTTTTGGATTTCATAATTTTTTAAATTGCTATTACCAAACCCTATCAGATTACCGCTCTATAACTATTTGTAAAAATCAAATCCTAACGAATACTCCATCAATTTTATAAACGGGTTTATAATCAATGCGGATACCCATCAAATTTAGATTTAAACCCTACACATTACCATCCCGATTCACTTTATAAGGAGTGATTTTTTAGTGTAAGTAATTTTCTTTCTTAATAAACTAATCTATTAGATTAGTTCTCCTTTTGTAGTTAAGTTGTTACATTTAACCCTTGCACTCTTTATCTATTGATGGTTTTTATCAATGCGCTCTCTTAATGCATCCTATGCCTAAGACGTGTTTAATAATATCTCGAGGGTCGATTTTCATTAACTAAGTTACATATACATCTGGTTGGTGATAAAAACTTTTACTTTTTGACCTCATTCGCTTGTTTCTAATTTTGATGTAACCCGTTCTTTCTTTATTTTTTATTTTTATTTTTATAAAATAAAAGTCAAAACCGTAATTCGAACTCAAAATCTCTAATTACAACACATCACTTTTTAACTATTCTACCTAACTCTTGGACATAACCTACTCCTTTCCTCCCACACGTGAATTCTAACTCGGGCGTAACCCAAACAAGTTCTTAAATTCTATTGGAAGAAGTTAGAGTCTAACATTAGTAGACAACAACATGTCTAAAGGCATTCGGCGATTTTATCAGACATCATATGTATGAAAAAAGAATAATTTAGTGCACAAAATTTTTCTCACACAGGTCCGGGAAAGAAGCTAATTCATTAGTTGGCAAAGCAAGGACATGTGACGTATGAAATGATAAGTACACTTTAACTGATGAAATGATACAGGTTTACAGCGGTCATATAAGTTAGCTTCTGGGTGATCGATGTTTCATTATCTGGTAGCAATATAAAACTAAAACCTACTTTTTCCTAAACATGTTCTCGTGATTCGTTTGGACATGTTAAGAGACAACCGGTTAAAACACATACTAAAAGATGCAAAGGTATGAAAGTTGTATGATGTACGAGAGATAAAGGAAGAGCTAAAATGTATTGAATGAAAACATTCAGACAAGAAGCGAGATGGTTCTAGATAGGAATGAAGTGTTGAGGTCATAAACGCAAAAGGTGGAAGTGGCCCAATACTTTATGAATACTTGAACACAAAATTGAAAAGGCATTTAAGCTCATTCATCATCACAAGTATGACATTGTGGGCAATCTAAAAATGACATTAGTATTAGATGAGAGCTAAATGTAGGATTGTGCTTCACGTGGGAGCCGCGTTCAAAATGTTTAATACCTAAATGTAATCCCTTCATCTTCAGAATCAAAGATTGGCAGAGCAAACAATAATAGTAGAAAGAATGATATGAATGTTATTTCTTGCCTCGTTTTCGACACTAGCATGGCCTGAGGTGGAATAAGATAGAGATCTCCCAGGTGAACCAACCAACCTTATGAGGCGGTCTCTTTTCTCAATATGTAATCGATTGCCTCTTCCACACAGTCAACCACCTGTACAAAATGTTGAGACCTTAATGGATAGTATCAAATAATAGAGGCATCCATATCGTTATATCAATGCCTTGAGAAAGGCCACATTTCACATGGAATAGCTTCCAATCTATCGCCAAAGGGGCAGGAAGAGGGTTGTAGTCGAGCCCAGCTGAATCTTTGATGTCTTGGCTCGGCTTGAGCCTTACTTAGTCGAGCTCAAGCTTTATTAAGCTAGATAGGAGAGGTTCGAGCAGGGCTCGCAAGTTTGAGTATGTAACTAAACCTGTTTGATCTTGAGCCCTAATTCAATAATAACACTGGATACTAGAATATCACAATTAATATAATATAGATACATTCTGTAATATATGATATTATGAATAGTATTTTACGAATTGAGCCAAATATGTATGTGTGAGTTTGAACTCAATACAAGCTTGACTCAAATGCAGCACTATCCCAATTTTTCTATTTATTTATTTATTTGGGTGGGGAGGAGAGGAGGGGAGGGGAGAGCAGGGAGAGATGAAGAGAGTTCATGTTGAAATAAATTGCGAATGCATTTTAAATAAACCATTGACCTACCAAATCTGCTGGATGTTCAGCATGATTTTCTTTCCCCTTGAAAACACCCGTCCTTGTCAGGATAGAAAACCATGGGTGTCCCGCCTGAAAGAGCAACATGTGTTAGCACTTCTTTTAATCTGTTTACATGAAATAATAAAACACCACCTGCCGAGGGCCCCCTGCATTAGTTGGACAAAGCCCTGATATCCACGACTTCCCAAAAAAAAAAAAAAAAATACCTGCCGAGCTCCTTTTATGTCAACAGAAGGATTATCTCCTATCATGTATAGCGTTTTGAAAGGGTGTTCCCCACCGTCTCCTTGACAGTTAGCATATATGGATGATGCAACTTGCTTCAACACAGTTTCAGCATTCTTAAACGCAAATGGGTTTGGCTTGCCATAAGATGTGTACTCCACACTTTTAGGGTGAATACTGCACATAATATCTGTCTTAGTGCAGCACAAGTGCCATATATAAACTTCTGTTCTATCAATATTCTAGGCTTCATCAACATCAAGCTAAGATTTCACAAATTCTCCATCAATCTATCACCACTGTAATCATAATTGTTTTCACCCCCTTGGTTTATAAAACATCTCTAGTTTGATCTTTGACTAAATCTCTCAAGTGAATGAAATCAAAATTTAATCCATGTTACATTATGTTTAACGCTGCACTGGGGTATGAAACTATAGCGATTGACAAAATTAAGCTTGATTGGATCTCATATCCACATTTAACTTAAAACAGATTGTGATGACTTACCTATTAAAGATGGATTCTAATGCGATTCTGAAAGCACCCATGCCGAGACGCTCAGATGGAAATAAAGCCTATTTCGATGGCAGCCTATTAGTAAATTTCAGATACTCCAATGCTATATATATTCAACAAATAGGGGTTTGAACTATAAGAGCAAACATAGAAGAAAAACCTGATATGCAAGATCATCATTGGCAAAATACAGCGGTGGTTGATGTGCAATCTCTCGTCCAGGAAGGCCTCCAGTTCTTAGAATGTCACACAGAACCTATGATTGACAACTGACTACTAAGAATTGGAAACTTTGGTACTATGAACGGAATCCCTGTATATCTATATATATACATATACAGATATATATTATGAGACTGGTAGCAGGGGTTGCTCAAATCTAGTTTATAATCATGACAGAAAGCAGGGAGAGAGAGAGAGAGTTTCCTCATAAGACAAATATTGCCAAAAACGAAGGATGATAACCAATATTAATTTAAGGGAAGTATAAATCGTCAGCTTCAGGATTTAATTTATATATCAGTCATTCCAAGAAATCAAGCAGTGTGTCTGGAGAAGGAAGTGCCAATGCACTTTCCTCTCTTTTACCAGGCCTTAAAGAGAGGCATCAAAGGCTTTATCAAGGTCTGTAAGTTGCATTTACATATCATATGAATTAACTTGTCTGAGGCTCCTCCACGTGGTCACATCTTTTCTGATTTAAGGTCCATGAATATTCGAACAAAGATGATGACAGAATTTGATCAAAGGAATATCTGACGTATGTGCATTCCATCATTTCTGCTCAATCTCATACTCCACAATAGTTCAGTTGACAAGGACAAGACAACAGGTTAAATTACCATCACAACTATTGGCAAAAAGGGGACACATAAGCATTAGCAAAAGATCTGTAATGGAATTCTACAGGCACGTGCGGGCATTAGCAGTAGAGGCATATCCAGGATTTTAGTTCAGTGGGGGCTAAAATTATACAATTTAACACTCACATAATAATTTTTTTCAATCAAAGCTAAATTAATTTTTCAGTCTAAAAATATATTAAAAATACACACATTTAAAAAAAAAAAAAAAATTGAGGTGAGTGGGGGCAGCACAAAGACATATGCATAGCGATCCTTTTGACTGTTGGTTGGGCTGCTGGTGATTGTTGTAAGAGAACTCCTACACAACTAATTTCTTAATTCAGGACCGTGTTGCCTATTTCCTCTCTTATGCTCTTTTTCTCTCTTTGCATAATTGTCATTTATTAATATAATATTGACAAAATATTGTTGTATCAACTTAACAAATGATACAAGCAACTGTACAACCATTTGTATCCAACTGAATTTAGCATTTCCACCAACTAAATTTCAACATGATCACTATAAGGTTTTCTCTGTGTTGTTGAACCTAGCTTCACTCAGTAACTAGATACCTAAAAGTAAGCTACAAGTCAAATTGAAAAGTTTGACATTTCCTTCTTTCTGTAACATGGTTATAAAAAGGTCAGAATATTGAAAACACATTTTCTTAGATTATACTCCTATGAAAAGCGAGCTGAAGTTGCGCAAAAGTGAATTAAACTCTCTTTGGATTTTACGTTATTGATTCATAGAACTAGGCCCTAGATATCAAGCAACAGTGACAAAAATTAAACATGAAATCAGACAAGTTATATAGATTAGAATACCTGGATGTCCCTGCTCCAGTCAATGGGATCGCTAACAATAAAGACTGCCTGCACCCGCTGTGAGTAAGGATCATTCCTCAAAGCCACTACACTCGAGCTGCTATTTTGACTACCAGCAATTGTCCATTTCTTATATTCTGATAAGGGATCAATATTCTCAAAACACGAAGCATATTCATCTATTGAGAGCACATTTCTGACAGAGAACGTATAGTGAATCACAAATCTATGGTAGGAAACATAACCAGAAACAGATAAATAAAGGTTAAGGCTTACTTAAAGCCATATTCAGACATCACATTGGCTGGTTCTCCTTTTCCAACAGTAATAATGAGGTCATTCTTAAACCTGTAACGCGCACAGATGGGATTGGTAAAACCTAGCACGAATACTTGATTTATCAATTACTGAATACTGGTTCTAAGTCAATTTGAAAACATACCTATCCACGAGCTGTTTAAAGGGTGTATGACCCTGTATAACCTGCAGCTCATTTTGGTCAAAAGCTGGGTAAAGTCCAAAAGGACCAGAACAGAGTTGAATTTTAAAGCTATCATACAGTTTTTGGACTTGACTGGGAAACATTAATAGCCGAGTCCTTTTGAGCCATTGACGCACACAGACAAAATTGAATTCAGAAACAAATACAATTCGAAGGTGTTGACTATCCTAATAGTAGCACCTGTAATGGCAATATACTGACACCCAATAATTTGGTTAACTCCGCTGCTCTTTTAGATTCAGGAACACCACCTCCTGTCAATATGCTAAAAGAATGTAAATAAGTCTTTAGTATTGCAAATCTTCTGAAGTAAATAGAAATTGCCAATAGTCGTGAGTTCACCTTTTCTGTAAAGGAACATTAATTATCATTAATAAATGAAGCTACTTTTTCTTGTGCTAACATATAACCATTGACTGTTAGATGAAAAGAAACAGAAAAATTTAGGTACTTCTAGCAGCGCCAAGAACATTGACTTATTATTGTAATGAGTTCCTTTGTAAAATCTTACAAACAACGTTATATTCAAAAGCTACAGAAATTACAAAACATTAAGGTAGTGACAAGAAATTCAAGACATCATGAACATGAAAGCGTATATAGGGTCCAGATCCTCCATACGAGTGCTTCAGGAATGAACTCAATGTGCATCAGCCTTAGGTAATGCACAAAAAATATACATGCTTTTATTTGAATCCATCAAATGTACAGTCTAAATAGTACCAAACTGCTTCAAGAAACTGAACATCCACGATCTGGAAGGCTATATTACTAAGCCAAGGAAATGTTTTCGGATTTCAACAGTAAGCATTCACATAACCACGCTAGTTGTTCATTCGTCCCTCTTAGCAGTTTACCACAACTTTTAGCCCGGTGATAAAACAACAGCAATCAACACCTCACAATGTGCTAAAAAACAATCGTAGTCCCATGCATTAAACATATTCAATTAATTCCACCAAAGCAAATGCACCGTATCACTTACCATTTGTCAAGAAAACATATGGAAATTTCAGATCACCTGCCCAAACAAGACAGATCACTCTGCATTAGATGAAGAAAGACAAATTTTTTACTCAAAATACAACGATATGACACCTCACTATCTACTGTTAAGCATCTCAAGTTACATAATTAAAATAAACTGAAAATATGTTTAAAATAAATATAACAAACATTTTAGGGCATATTTCAGTACCAGTACCCAATATTTCTTCAAATTCTGAAATAGTTCGAAATACTTATGATAAGTGTTCAAAGAAAAACCTTACTATTATGTTTCTATTAAAACATGATGGAAAATGACAACATGATCATGCACGTGCCCATTTATATATATAAAAAAAAAAAAGTAAATATCAGGAATCAAATAGAAAATCCGGAATATGATTACGCAGGGGCATTCAGTAATTTCACAACATTTCCACCCAAATTTGACGATAAGATAACAAAAGTGACCAACTTGATGACTATTGTGAAAAGTTGGAATTCATAACGTGACTTTTGTAACATTTGGAACTAACTTGAAAATCTGAGTAAATATTGATGACTATCAGCGAAGTTTGCCAAACATTTTACAATAATTAGATGCTTTAGAAATCATATCACAACAAAAACATGTACATTTATTATATAATTAAGATTAATTAATTAATCAATTTTATTTAACTAATTAAAAAATAACAAATTATGAATATGCTTACCAGATCCATTATAGAGTCGTTTGAGAGCTTGTGGAGAGCCACCAATCGGTGTATGGCCGCGCAAAAGGACGCCATCGATGTCGAATGCAACGCCAAACGACGACGTAGCCCTACATTAAAGACAAACATTAAAAATTCAAAATAAAACTTATTATTTAGCAAAAACACACACATACACTCACGTATAATTACTTAACAAAAACACACACGTATAATTATATATCATATATGTATAAGGTCAACATTTCCAAATTAAACTTATTAATTAGCAAAAAAACACACACACACACACGTATAATTATATATCATATATGTATAAGGTTAACATTTCGAAATTAAACTCATTACTTAGCAAAAACACACACACTCACACACACACACACACACACACTTATAATTATATATCATACATGTATAAGGTCAACATTTCCAAATTAAACTTATTATTTAGCAAAAAAAAAAAAAAACGCACACACACACGCGCGTATAATTATATATGTATAAGGTCAACATTTCCAAATTAAACTTATTATTTAGCAAAACAAAAAACACACACACACGTGCGTATAATTATATATGCATGAGGTTTGATGTTTACGATTTGAGCTGGTGAGAAGATGTGGAGAAAGCGTTGGTGAGAACACGATTTCGTGAAGAAAGCGAAGCGGCTTTCTTAGCGAAGATTTGGAGAAGCCTCATCGTTGTTGTTTGATAAACTTTTTTTTTTGTTGCGCAAAAATTGTCTGGAGAAATCGAGAGAGTATTATAAATTAGAGGTCAGGTATTAATTATAGCAGAAATATAGGGGATCTTTGACAATTTTGGAAAATATAGAGGCGTTTGTGTAATACAGATAGATAAGATGGGAGGTTTATGAAATTTATCCGAACCAAGATTCTGATTTTATTAAGATCCGTTTTTTCGGTAATTAGGATAGGATCTTTTTTTCTATTTTGGACATGTAATTCACTGTTACAACTGTTTTTTATTGTAAATTCGAATTGTAAGTTTATAAATATTGGTTAATACCTTTGCTAATATATGACGTAGCTCTCGGGAAAAAAAGAAAAAAGGAAAAATCCACCCACGAATTTGGCCCATTATTTCAATACCGAAAACTACTTGGTTTCTGGTATTGAAAATGATTTTTTCTCGCTTTGTGTTCGGCTCCAGGAGTTTAGTTTTGAATTTTGGGCTTGACCCACATGTAAAATCTTTTGTTTGGGTCCAGTTGGGCTCCTCTCTTGTACATGTTAGTTGATTAATATAACTTTTCTTGACCATAAGAAAAAAAAAAAAAAGGTATTTTACTCATCCAGTCAAGTCAAGAGGCAAAAGGCTTAATTGCTTTTGCTATTTTCTTGAAAACTTTGAAAGAAAAGGGAATTAAATCCAATGTATACTCAGCCAGCAAGCAAAGCAAATAATTGTTTTAAATACCATATAATTATTACGGCCGGATCAACCGAATAAAAGTCCAACTCCTATTGTTTTACAAATCAAACTCACGATGAAAAAATTAATAGAAACCAAACTAAAAGATGGAATAGAAAAGAAAAAAATTATTCGCTGAAAATTAATTAACATCATTAGACATTATCAAGCAAATTGCAATAATCATCCCGGGCAGGATATGTCAATGTCTACAGCAAAAATCTTTAGAGTTATCCCCTAAATTGAAACAAAATTGACTTCAAAACTGCTTACATCATGAAAACTCTTCTAACGAAATCAAGTCTTATTTGCTATACGATGTCAGCACGGACACTCTTCTAACAAAATTAAATCTTATCCCACTAGACGAGGTATGCATTGCCCAAAAATTCCAGCTGCTTAGGAATGATCATATCTATCAGAATCAACACCTGAGTTGTAGCCACTTGGTGTTTCGTGTGGGGTTGTAGAAGTACTTGACAAAGAAGACCCTGAACTACTTTTTCTTCCTGATCCACCACCACCTGCCATGGACACCATTTCAGCAGCTGATTTAGCAATTGCCTTCAATATCTTCACCTTAATCTGCCCTCTCTTCGGTGGTGGAAGCCTTTGTTTCTGCTTTGTCTTTGCTTCACCACCATTCAATTCCATTGCCTTGTATGAGAAGTGAAAAAAGATGGAAATGCAGAGAAAAAAAAAAAAGAGAGAGAAGCTTTAGTGTGTAGGTGGGTGTATGTGTGTGTTTTGTTTTGTTTTTTTTTTTGGGTAGTGTAAAATTTGAATTGGATAAGAAATTGAGTGCTTGATGATTGAAAATTATGAATTTGAGAGAAGTGAAGAGTTGAAGAATGATGAGATGAAGCTGAAGAAATTGTGGTATATAAAACCACATTTGTGGGGACTAAAGTGCAAATTTCAATTGCTTCGCTAGAAAGATTTGAGGCCTGTGGCTTGGGTCCTCTAAAGAATGATTAGTAACTGGCCTTAAGACCAGTCAGTCAAATTAGAAAGTACGTCAGGTCATTTTCCTGTATGTAACTAATACAGTGATGGCCGGTGGGATAGAATATTCGTTGAGATTAAAATTTTCGTAGTTGATTTTATATTCCATCTTCTATTACAAATATTATTTAATTTTTAATTAATTTAAAGTATGTATTTGCGTAAGTTGTTGCACCGTGAGATTTGTAGTCTAATTATAATGAATCTAATGTTATTGTATTTAAAGTAGATTTCTAGTCATAAAAAAAGAAAGAAAACGAAGCTATTTGTATGTGAAATATTAATATGTTTATGGCTGATACAATTTCAAGGTATATCTATTGGCTTGTTATAGACATCCGTGACTCAGAGAGAAGATGCTCCCCATCAACCTACTAGCAATGGGGAAAAAAACATAATATGTCGCAATAAAAGCTTGATTCGAGACGTCAACAAAACACTGTCGTTTGTTCCAAAAATAAAAGCGCCTTAGTGTCACGGGACGGGAGTGGGGGACCACATATGCGCAGGCAAAAGCAGCACTAATGAAACATTTTGTTCATGGATATATAGAAGTTTTCGGTAATATTTACAACTCTTTTCCTTTTCTTTTAAGAATTTGTATATATATATTTTTTATTGAATTGATGAGAATTGTCGTCGGTATACACTTTTCTTTTTCTAGGATGAGAAAAATACACAGTTATATAACTAACATAATTATAAAAAAAACTTGAATTTTGGATATAATTGTAGTGTGAAGGTACATATAGTCTCTTGTTTTATTTTCCCCCTCTCTGGTTCTCTTTTTTTTTTTTCATTTTCTTAATTGGAAATCAATGTTTAACTTACGCTTCAAATTATTATAGATATAATAATAAATTAATTTTTTTGATTGATCATGAGATAAACAAATGAGAGTCCTATTTTGCTGTTTTCACGATGACTACATCAATTTTATATTTTCAGGTAATTGTTACACCATTGTCTTGTCTGTTTCTGACAAATTTATAGTAATTAATAATAAGTCCAAAAAGATATTGTACTTTTATGCTTAAAATTAAATTATTAACGTGTTTTGGGCGTTTTCATTGAGCTATTATGTTATCAAATGCACCAAAAAAATGATTATTAAAAAGCATAAAGGATAGCATTGACAATATAGATCGTGACATAGTTGACAGCAAATTATACAATATCACTTTTTTTTTTGGGTGAAGCACACTAAACTTTCCTGTACTTTAGCGGAAGTGTACAACACCCCTCTATAGTTAAAAAACTTTATCAACTAGTTATTGTATTTTTTAAAAGTGTATAACACCCCCTACAATTAAAAAATTCGTCATATTTAACAGATTTTGTGAAAAAAATGTAAATACCCTCAATCTTTTTTTATTTCTCTTTTTTGTCCTTGCTGGGTGGCGGGGGGTGGGGGTGGTGGGAGAGGGGTGGTGTTGGGAAAAATGACTATTTTTATTTATTATTTATTTTTTTATTTTTTTATTTTTAAAAAATAGTAATTTGGTCAATTCTTATAATTATTTAATGGACAAATTCTTTAAAAATTAATAAAAATCTCACCTAACGCGTGTGAAGTACATTCTCTGTAAAATTTAACGGATTTTTTAACGGCAGGGGGTGTTCTGCACTTTTAGAAAATCACAATGACTAGTTGAGGGAGTTTTTAAAGTATAAGGGAGTGTTGTACATTTTTGCTAAAGTACAGGGGGGTCTGGTACACTTCACCTCTTTTTTTTTTGTCATCAGCAAATTACAACTATTTTTTTCCCAAAGAAAAAAACTATTTTTTTTTTACGTTTCATTGAGCTAATTATATAATCAAATGAACTAAATTAATAGAATTAGTAAAAGCATAAAAGTTTTCGTTGACAATATGATGGATCATATCGTGACATGGTTGACATAAAAGTACATTAATTAAAGATTACATGCATTAAATTACAATCATTTTTTTTATTGCTGGAATTAGAATGCTTTAGTATTTATTAAAAACTAATTATGCTGCTTAGCTTTGCTCGCTGCTTCTAACGTTTTTCCAGCGAATCTTTGTTTTTCGGCTCACTTCGTGTGATTTCTTTTGTTGTTAATTGGAACTATTAATCCCGAGCAAAAAAGAAAAAGAAAATTCCATTTTTTTTTCTTTCCAAAATCTACTTATTAAGTTATTATCCCCTATAGTTTTGAACTACATTGCTTAATTCTTTGCTGTTTATAACATAATGCGGATCGAGAATAAGCGCCAATGTGACAAAATAAAAGGAGAAACTATATCAAAGATTTAAGTATTGAAAAAACAAGTCCTTCCTAGGTTAAAATGAGAATGTACATCGGTAGGAACTTTAAATAGAACAAAATTAATAGTCTTATTTGTCGCAATTGGAGGGCTTACCGACTTTCTTGTCTAGTTTTACTTTCGTTACACATTTGATTGTTGAGTTTAATGAAATATTTTGTTTACTTAGCAAGCAAAAAAAAAAGGAGAATCTAACTATATCAAAGGTTTAAGTATTGAAAAAGAAAAGCATTTGCATGATCTTACATTTGTTCAATAGAAATTAATGTTAGGTTTGCCAATAATATTTATAATTTCTTTTTTACTAACACAGATGTGACAAATGATAATTTTTAATTTAAACCTCATAAAATATAACTAACACATGTCACATCAAGTCGTTGTTTAATTTAAAATTTTTTTTATACAATTTTGATGAGCATAGAATTCTTCATTATGTCATTGAATCCAATCAATTTTTTAGAAAACTTATTGCTTAGTCGTTAAATTTTTTTTAATTAAAAAAAATTTATAAATTAATATTACATAACTTTAAAATCAAATCTTGAGACGTATTGCATTTAAAAATGAGAATCCGACTAAATGCCTAGTAATAAGAATCTATTTTTCATCATTGCTGAGCTCATTGTACACGTCTGTTTGTAAAAGTAAACCTTGTTGCTTAGTGAAGAAAAGTCATAGGATAATATCATTGGTCAGTCAAGTCTTCAAGTCGTTCAAGATATACTTATAACGACAAGAAATTTCGAAAGACAGCTGGAAGTGACTCATCTAATAAAATTTTCGAAAAAGAAAAGTTTTAGTGAAAAAGCAGTATGAAAGTTTTGTAATAATATTATAAACGAAATTTATTATTTTTAAAATGTCTATATTGAATGATTGTAAACTAATTGGCTTGTCATGATGGGTTTATAATTTTATATATTTATTGGGAAATTAATAAATGTACAGATTAATTGACCATCTATGGTCTTTATCAATTCATTGATTTTTCTAAAGTTTTTGATTTGTTAAGTCAATTGAAACTTTCCATAAAGAAGGATAAAAGAGACGAAATATGTATTAGACTAACTATACTCCTTAGCATAAAAAAAAATAAAAAAATTGTTCACATCATTTTGTTAAAATATTATCAATAATAATTTATAATTATTAAATTTTATTTATAATATCATAATATTATAAATAGATCCAGCGGTTGAAAAGATTTGTGCTTCTTCAATGGATTACCGAAGTATCAGATTCTAGAAGAAATGCATGGGAACTCTTTCTCATTTGCACGTGAGTAAAGGCAGAGGCGTATAAGTGAAGCGATTATGTACGCTTCCATATTTGACTGATTTAATAATTGATTTTTTTTTTCAACGATTTAAGAATTGAATCAATGCTTATGTTGTTATGCAGAATGGTCTAGTGTACTATATATCTCTAACTAAATATTTAAATTTCATGGGGGAATTTTATATTGAATTTGAAAAGGTTTTTGTTTCAAACTTTACGAGTCGAATCATCCTAGAGTTATAATCTCATTGTTTTTAATAAATATATAAAGGAAGCAAAGATATGTGAAGACAAACTTAATAGTATTACTTCACAACCAGCAGTATAAATATACATTGATACAACAAGGTTTGAGTAGTGATAAGGATGAGTATTACAATGAATTATCTCCAAAGTAATGGGATAAACAAATATTTAAAAAGAGATGTTGATCAGGTGGACTCTTCCTTATTATGCCCTCGCAAGATGGTAGAGATATCGGCTACACCCATCTTGGACCTAAGGGCCTCAAATTTTGGATTGGACAACGGTTTCGTTAAGGCATCAGCCAACTGATGTTCGGAGGAAACATGTTGAACCTACAACGACCCCTTAGCTACTTTATCCCGCACAAAGTGATAGTCCAAAGCAAGGTGCTTCATTTGCGAATGGAAAACAGGATTGGAGCAAAGATAGGTAGCTCCTATATTATCACAAAGAAGCTTTGGTGGAACCATAACAGGAAGATGAAGCTCATGAAGTAAATTGGTCAGCCATGTAAGTTCGGCAGCTGCCGAAGCAACGGAGCGGTACTCTGCCTCAGTGGAAGACCATGCAACTGTTCTTTGCTTTTTCGAACACCACGATATAGGCGTCGACCCAAGAAAAACAATATAGGCAGAAGTTGAGGTGAGATCATCTTTATCGCTGGCCCAGTCGGCATCAACATAAGTCGTAAGTTCATGCAAACTAGATTTGGTGATTACAAGGCCAAACCGTATAGTTGACTTCAGATAAAGCAGAAGCTTCTTAGCAGCGACCCAATGCTGTGATTTGGGAGCGTGCATGTACTGAGCCAATCTGTTAATTGCATATGCCAAGTCTGGTCGTGTGAGTAGGAGATACTGCATACTACCAATCAAACTGCGATAAGAACCTGCATTGTCTATAACCGCATTGTTACCAAAAGTGAGCCTTGTAGTGGAGCTCAGCGAAATTGGAGATGGCTTAGCGTCATCCATATTGAATCGACGCAGAATGTCACGGATATAGTTTTGTTGAGAGAGCATCAGACCTGTACCACAAGGAAGGACTTCAAGACCAAGGAAATAAGACAAGCAATCGAGATCTTTGATTGAAAATTTGCTGGAGAGAGCCTCAATGGTGGCACGAATGAAAGATTGAGATGACCCTGTAAGGACCAGATCATCAACATAAACCAGAATGTAAGTAATTTGATCAGCAGTATAATGAACAAAGAGCGAAGAATCAAATCGAGTTGCCACAAAGCCAAGAGTAAGAATGAATCGTTGAAGTTCATGGAACCAGGCTCGTGTGCCTGCTTCAATCCATAGAGAGACTTAAATAATCTACACACATGCGTTGGTTTGGTGTAGCATCCTCGAACCCAAGAGGTTGAGACATAAAGACTGCCTCATTAAGGTGCCCATGCAGGAAGGCATTATTGACATAAAGTTGATTGATTACCCAGCCTCGAGATATTGCAATGGTTAAAACTGTTCTAATAGTTGCAGCTTTCACAACAGGACTAATCGTGTCGTTGAAGTCGAGACCTGGTCGCTGATGAAAACCCTTGGCTACCAACATTGTTTTGTAGCGAGCAATTCTACCATCGGGGTGTCGCTTAATTCTGAATACCCAACGGCACCCAACCACATTCTGAGATTGTTCTCTCGGCACCAAGACCCGCGTATCATTTCGACTAAAGGCAACCAGTTTATCAAGCATTGCATTTCGCCAAACTTCATGTGCTAGAGGCTGCTTAACAGTTGATGATTCAATGGTAGTGGGTAAAATGTGTTTTGTTGCTATAAGGGATGTAATGTGTTTGGGCTTTCTAATGTTATTCTTTGATCGTATTTGCATATGATGAGTAGGTTGAGGTACAATAGTTGATGACGTGATTATATCAGTAGCAGGCGGCACCTTTTGAGGATGGGGATGAACAAATAGCGCAGACAAAATGGGCATGGATGACGATCCAGGTGGACAGGCTGAGGGCATACCGTGGTGGGATGATTGATCCTGTGCAGTTTGGGGTACCATTGGCTGAACATGAACGACTGGGATGGGAGCTGAATAGGGGACCTCGACGGCAATAGGCGAGGAAACATATGAATAATGGGTATCAGGGGTGGAAGGTGTATGGGGTGAGAAATAGGACTTGTCTGTAGGAAGAGAAGACCAAGTGGAAAAGTTACTACCTTGGACAAGAGAGTGAATATGAACAGATGGAAGAGAGGGAAAGTTGCCTTCGACAAATGTGACATGACGAGAATGGGAAAATTTGTCCTTATTTGGTTCGTAGCAGACATAGCCATCATGAATAAGGGAATAGCCTAGGAAGACACATGGTTGAGATCGAGGATCTAGCTTATGTTGGGTATACGGCCGAAGCCAGGGATAGCAGAGACAACCAAAAATCTTCAGTTTAGAATAATTTGGCATTGTTTTAAAAAGACACTCAAAGAGTATTTTGCCTTTCAGAATTGCAGTGGGTAGTCTATTAATCAAATAGACCGCAGTAGTAAAGGCAAAAGGCCACAGAGAAAGGGGTAAAGAGGAACAATGTAATAGTGCAAGACTAGTTTCGACAACATGCCTGTGGCGACGTTCAGCAGGAGCCACGTGTTCAGAGTATAGGGAAGGGAAATAAGATGTTGAATGCCAAATTTTGAAAAAAAAGATGCAAGACTTTTATATTCTGTGCCCCCGTCAGAATATATAGTGCCAATTTGTTGACCAAAGTGCTTTTCAACCATTCTTTTAAAAATTGGAAAAATCTCAAAAACATCAGATTTATAAGCTAATGGAAATAACCAAGTGAACTTTGTAAAATGGTCAACAAACAGAATGTAGTAAGAATATCCATTTATTGAACGAACTTGGGAAGGGCCCCAAACATCTGTAAACACGAGTTCTAAAGGACGACTGCTTGTTAAACTGGAAATCCCAAAGGGTAACTTATGAGATTTGTTACAGTGACATGCATTACAATAAAACTCAAACGAACTATTAGCAGGAGGAATTTGTTTATTGGACACTGGGTGGCTAATAACTTTGGTGGACGGGTGCCCCAACCGGTCATGCCACAATCACAAGTTGATTTTATTGCTGACATGCGCCTACTTGATAAGAGTAGAAACATCATCAGAGGTCCATTCGTATACGTTATTCCTGCTCCGCCCCACAGCGAGAGATACACCCGTGGACAGATCCTTCACACAAAAGGAAAATGGATTAAATTCAACGGAAGCATTGTTACTACAACATAATTGATTAACTGAGATTACGTTACGATGCATTGATGGAACATGCAGGACATTATTTAAGGAGAAAGAACGAGAGGCAGTGGGTAAGGAGATATGACCAACATGCGAAATTTGCAAACCTGTGTCTCACAGAATTAACAATATATAATAATAGGCTTCTGAGAATTATTTGAAGAACCAGAGGACACATGAGAGCCAGACCCACGTTTATTGGAGGTATAACCATTGGACTTGGAATTACCTTTGTTGGTGTTGAAGTGCTTTTTGTTGGTACCTAAATTGGAGGCTTGCGAGAAAGATGAAGCGTTAACAGTGATCGGACCAAGAACACCACTACTAGTACGCTGCTCCTCACGTTTCATGTACTGCTCATATTCAAGCAATTTATCTGCCAATTCATCAAAGGTGATGACTGTGTCGCGAGCTCGAACAGCTGCGGCAAGCTCTTTGAAAGCCGGACCAAGCCCATTAAGCGTATGGGTAATTAAGTATTGAGACAGAACAGGGGAGCCAACAAGGGCAAGCTCATCAGCAAGATCACGCACTTGTGCCAAATATTCAGACACAGACTTAGTGCCACGAGAGAGAAGAGTCAGTTGCTCCGTGAGACCCATGATGCGAGACGATGATTGATTGGCGTAGTTCTTTGCAAGGCGTTGCCAAGGCTCAGCAGAAGTCTGACACGAGCGAATAACAGGTACCACAGTGGGACAAAAAGACCCAATGATGCCAAGAAGAAGAAGTTTATCTTGACACAACCAAAGCATGTAGGCAGGATTTGAAACTTTTTTACCGGCGTTAGTGATCTCAGCAGGCGGACAGGGACGACTGCTATCAACATAGCCAACCAAATCATAACCAAATAAGAGAGCATCAAATTGAGTTTTCCAGGAATGATAATTCGTGGGAGTCAATTTGAGAGGAAACTGACTTGCAGCATTTATTGAGATGAGAGATGAAGCCGAGGACAAGGCAGGTTGCTCAGTGGGTAGAACTGTAGGCGAAGTAGAGGATGAACCGGAAGACATGGTTGGAAGAAATAAAAAAAGAAGAAGGTAGAGTCAGGATCGTAAACTTATTAGAGCAAAGGATGCTCTTGATACCATATAAAGGAAGCAAACATATGTGAAGACAAACTTAATAGTATTACTTCACAACGAGCAGTATAAATATACACTGATACAACAAGGTTTGAGTAGTGATAAGGATGAGTATTACAATGAATTATCCCCAAAGTAATGGGATAAACAAATATTTAAAAAGAGATGTTGATCAGGTGGACTCTTCTTTATTAAAATATATTCTTTTTTAAAAAATGAGTACACAAAAACTCTTTGTATACATACAGTTGGAAGAAGGATTATATTCACTTTGAGTTGATTGTATGTAATTTTATTTTGAAACTTTATAAGAAACTGCTTTCAATACTGTCGAGGTCGAAAGTCTCGCAGTTGGATTCGGGAGCTGCTTTGGCCGAGCTGGACTTCTCTGGTCCGCCTCCGAGCTAGACTTTCTTGATCGGCTGTAGGTCCTACACAAGAAAACAAGGAAAGGGTGGGGTATCGACCCGGATTTTCCCCTCAGGCGTGCGAATGATTAGTATGTCCGAGCTGGCAAAGTAGTTTAGAGCAATTAATCACGAGAGAGCCCCCCAAATGAGGAGGGTTGAGCTCTATTTATACTAAGTTTGAGTCTGACAGCATTTAATGCGACGCAGCTTTATGTCCCATCGGAACAGCTGGAACTGAGGTCGGGGTTAATGGGGTCGGGTCAGTCATCTGGGGTTGGACATTGGGCTAAGCGAGCTGCTGATGGGGCGCGGATTGGCCCATCTCTGATCAGAAGGTCGGCTCATTTAACTCAGCTCGGGAACCCCTCGTCAATTCCCCCCCCCCCTGAGTCGAGATCGAGTAGGCGAGATCTAGAGATAGGAGCTAATCCCGAGCTGCATGTGCCCGACCCCGATAGAATAGGGAGGACCACGTCAGCAGTGCATGCCCAACGGATGGCTGCCACGTCACCTGGCGGTTCTGACGAGACGCGACGTTTGGCCTTCCCGAGGTGAATTTTACGAGCGCCTATAAATAGGGCCACCTCCTCCGAGATTCTACTGCATACTTCACTTTCTATTTCTCAAGGAATTTAGGTCGGACGCAAGAGTGGTCGGACGCAACTAGCTTGGAAAGAATATTCTCGGGATTCTTCAGCTCGGACCAGAATAGTCGGCCACACTCCGCAGTTGAGCATTAGGTACGTCCCGACTCCCTTTAGTCATTCCTGTTCATTTGTATTTGCTGTAGACAGGATGGGGAGGTCGGAATCAAAAGATTCTCAGGCAATGGAAGTAAGGTCTTATGGTGGAGATGAAAGTCCGCCGAGCTCGGCATCTACCTCGAATAGGATCCATGGCGGAGAGAGCACCAGCTCGTCCTCAGGGCCGGCTCGGAAATCTAACCGCGAGGAGAGCGACGACGACTGCCAAGTTATTGGGGTCAGACTGGTGCGAGAGGAGGCAGAAGAGGACCCTTTGGCCGACCTGGGAGAATTCGATGTCGGGGAGGATGAGGAGCCGCTGAATTGACTGGAGGGCATCGAGATACCGCAGGAGTTCTTAGCCGGGGTGTTTGCCACCGAGCCGATCGAGGCTGTCCCAGTCAGTGCTGTTCGACCTCGGAGCTCGGCTTCAGCCAGCGCTTCTTCAATTCGAGGGAAGAGGATCGAGCAGTTGTTTGCCTGCTGCAAGCGTGAGTGCCATTCTACAGTGCAGATGGCGAACGCAAGGCTGAGGAACTGGTCAGTTGACCGGCATCACAAGTTGAAGGTTCCAGGTCGGCAAGAATCGGCATGTTACCCCCCAGCCAACCACTATACCATATATGATCTGGCCTTCGACGTCATCCAGCTCTCCCTCCCTGGTTCATCGTTGGAATCCTGAACCATTTCGAGCTCAGCCCGGGTCAGGTGTCACCGAATGGTTGGGCCATAATGGTGGCTTTCTACGTGTTCTGTTTGGAGAAGGGAGTGGAGCCAACTCTGCGCCAATTCAGGCATTTCTTCGTATGTAAGCCCAACCCGAAGCAGCCAGGGTGGTTCCACTTCGCAGCTCGGGTCGGCCACTCCGTATTCACCAAGTGGCACTCCTCTAACAAGGGCTGGCATAATGATTACTATTGGGTGGAGTCGTCTGTGAATCCCGGATGTAGGCTGGACTGGCTCCCGAGCCTGAGAAAAACCGTCAATGATGACCCTAAACTCTCAAAGGAGGAGCTTAGAGAAGTTGCAGTGCTCAAGCCCGCGCCCGGGATGCTGATAGACATTGACAGTGTGCTGAAATGGGAGCGAATCTGGGATTCCAAGTTATTTGGTCGGGAGCCCGACCTCTCGAGGGATCATCCCCACCTGATTCCCGACCTGGAAGGAGATGACGGGACTGGCTCGGAAGAGGGTCAGTTTGCAGGATGGGCGTCCGACCTCCCATCCCATTTATTAGCTTCGCTTTAGCTGGGTCTCCGACTCACTTTTAACCCCTTTTGCTCTACTTTTTGCAGATATGGCGGATATGAGGAAGCTTGCGTATGCCCAAGTGCGGAGGAAGGGTGAAGTCAGTGGCAATGCTTCTGCTCGGTCAGGACCGGTCGGCACTGGTCAAGGCCAAAGGCAACGCCCCAGCGGCCAAGGGCATGAGGTCGGTCCCGAGGTCTCTTCGAAAGGGGCTTCGGGGTCCCCTTTACCGAAGAAATCAGGGTCGAGCCTAACGATCCCGGAGCGCTCCTCCCCCCGATCCGAGAACAGAAAGCGGCCTCGGCCCGGGCACTCCGGGAAGGGCAAGGACGCGGAGTTCAGCCCTCCCGACCAGCACATCATGGAGGCGTCCAAGGTGGATCGCGACCCCAAACTGGCGACGGTCCCAGCCGAGCAACTCTCGTTGGACTTGAGGACGGCCATTGTGACGGTAAGTCCTTAACCATCTTATGTAAAGGTCGCATTCTTAGCTCGGCTAATTGCTTTACCTTCTGCTGAACAGGCCGAGTCCCATATCCTCTCTGCCCCCAACTTCTTAATCAAGGCCCAAACTCACTGCGTTGAGCTCGAGCAACGGTATGTGGATGCCCGAGACGAGCTTGAAACAGTGAGAGAGGAGGCCGCCCAGAGACAGAGGGCTGATACGGCGGAGGTCGAGCGCTTAAGGAAGGAGCTGGAGCTAGAGAAGGGCCGACGCAAAGCCGCGGCCAAGGACGTCGATCGCCACAAGCGAGAGAAACGGGAGGCAGAGGCCAAGTTTAAGGAACTGGCGGAGCGGGTCGGCGTC
Organism: Ehretia macrophylla; assembly: GCA_037974665.1. NCBI lineage: Eukaryota > Viridiplantae > Streptophyta > Magnoliopsida > Boraginales > Ehretiaceae > Ehretia > Ehretia macrophylla. The sequence goes on from CM075782.1 coordinate 1,318,262, forward strand.
CAGGGGGAGAAGGCAGTGGAAGCCTTCAAGTCCAGCGACGCGGCGGTGGACTGGTTGGCCACGGAAGGCGGGGCCATGGCGAAATACGCGGAAATGGAGTTCTATTTCCGAGTTCAAGTTGCGGCTCGGGAGAGAGCGAAGACTTTCTTTCCATCCTCCAAGAACGACTATATCGAGATCTTGGAGGTCCCGCCGCCAGAATTCTGGGAGATCCCCGAGCTTCCGTCCGACCTGATATCCCAGGCCAAGGAGGTTACTGAGTTTGTCCAGAAGGGCCTGGACCAGGTTGGGGATGAAGCTGAGGCCACCACCTCTGTTGCCGCGCCAAAATAGATTTAGCAATGCTTCCCTAGTAGGGCTACTGTAATCTTGCCCGAGCTGGGCTTTTGTAACAACTTTCCAGTTTTAATGAAGTATTTATTTTGGCTTTGTTTGCGTTTTAATTGAGTTCGTACACGCGTACTTTTCTCTTCGCAAATTTTCCTCAAGTTAGTGGGGTCGGACCAATTTTAATGGACCATACAAACTTAGGAGTAACAATCCGAGCTGGACGCGATTAATGTTTTAACATCCTAATCCGAGCTGGTATAATAAGGGCAACTCATAATGGTTACCAATTCGAACTTGTCAGTCCGTTATAAAATTGGTCAAACTAATGTTGACAAGTATTGAACTCGAGTTTAGGCCCAAGCTAATATACCGACCTGAGGCCGGAATGCACCGAGTTGGAACTTAATCCGAACTGGCAAAACTAATGATTGTCATCAATTACGCCCAAGCTGGAACTTAATCCGAGCTGGTTTACTTTGTTGTTTGCTCGTGATTAAGCGTGGCTACCGCGTTAATCCGAGTTCGAGTCATTTCACAGTTGCAGCATTTACGCCCGGGTCGGGTATTGCGCTGGTTTGTGTACTTATTCCCAAGTCGGGAATTGCATTATTCTACAAAATCGCATTGTATTGAATTCGTACAAGTAATGTTTCGGCCCGGGGCCTTTTACAAAATATTACGGCTCGTGGCCGTGGACAGAATACTCCGGCTCGGGGCCGTGTTTATACAAAATACCGCTTCAAATGTTCTGAATGCCATGCATTTTTTAGCAGTTTTCCGTTCTTGTCTTGAAGGTAGAAGGTCCCGGGCCGGACTTCTTTCATGACTTCGTAGGGTCCCTCCCAGGTCGGGGAAAGCTTGTTAGTGGAGCGCGGCAAAAAGATGGCCTTTCTGAGTACGAGGTCGCCGACCTTAATAGGCTTAGGCTTGACCTGTTTGGAAAATGCTCTTTTCATTGCAGCTTTGCTGGCCAGCATTCTGATTTGAGCTTTAGCTCGGAACTCTTCGGCGAGGTCGAGCTCCTCACGGATCCGTGCTCCGTTTAGTTCCGGGTCATGGTGGAGGGTTCTACTGGTTGGAGATCCGATCTCCACTGGCAGCACCGCTTGAGTGCCGAAGGTCAGTTCGAAGGGCGATTCTCCCGTCGCCGAGCTGATGTTGGTCCGTTGAGCCCACATCACTTCTGGGAGAACTGATGCCCATTGGCCCTCTGCTTCCTCCAGCTTGGTTTTCAGACCCTGCAAAATGATTTGGTTAGTCCTTTCAACTTGGCCATTACTTTGAGGGTGAGCAATAGACGAGAATCTGAGGTCGATCCCAATCTCAGCACATTTGCCTCGAAAGTATGCACTGTCGAATTGCTTGCCGTGGTCGGTGACGATGACCTTTGGTACCCCAAATCGGCAAATGATGTTTTTCCATACGAAATCCCAAGCTGCCTTCTCTGTTATTCTGGCAACACCTTCAGCCTCGGGCCATTTAGTGAAGTAGTCTACGGCCACGAAGGCGTGTTTCTTTTGGCCGATACTGGTCGGCAAGGGGCCGATGATGTCTAGACCCCACTGATAGAATGGCCAAGGGCTTATCATCACTGTGAGGTCCACAGCAGGCTTCCGCTGCACATTGGCGAACCTCTGGCAGGTGTCACACTTTTTTACATACTCTTTGGCATCTTGCTCTAAGGTTGGCCAAAAATAGCCGTGCCTTAACGCCTTCCGAGCCAAAGCTTTACCCCCCAAGTGGTTTCTACACACCCCTTCATGAATCTCCCGGAGTACATAGTTTCCTTCTTCGGGCGCAACACATTTCAAAATAGGCCAGGTGTAGGCTCTTTTGTAGAGCTGCCCGGCGATTATGACAAACCTCGAGGCCTGCTTCATGAGTTTCCGAGCAGCTTTTTCATCCTCCGGGGTCATACCCCCTTCCAAGTAGTCCATGATTGGTTTGGTCCAATCTGGATTTAAGTTGAGCTCCGCCACCGCTGGTACCCCCAACTGAATACTAGGTTCAGAAATTTCTTCCACGTGGACAAGGGCAGGTCGGCTCTCGCCCAAGGCTAGCCTGGATAGGGCGTCGGCCTTCATATTCTCTTCCCTGGGAATCTGTTGTATTGTGAACCTTCTGAGTGTTGAGGTCAAATCCTTGACTCTGTTGAGGTAGGCTAGCATAGCACTGTCCTTGGCTTCGAACTCCCCTGATATCTGACTAGAAACCAACTGAGAGTCGGTGCTTAGGTCGATTGTCTGTGCCCCGAGCTGAGCAGCAATTTTTAGCCCTGCAATCACCGCTTCATACTCTGCTTCATTGTTGGACGCCGAGAAGGTAAACTTGAGGGAGTACTGGTGCTCATGCCGGTTTGGGTCGAGGATGACCACCCCAGCTCCGCTCCCAGACTTCCCTGAGGCCCCATCCACATGGACCTTCCACACGTCCTCCGAGTCATACTCTGCTCGGCCAGTGCACTCTACGACAAAGTCAGCAATGGCTTGGGCTTTGACGGTTGTCCTGGGCTGGTAGGTGATGTCAAATTGACTCAGCTCAACAGCCCATTTCAGTAGCCTGCCCGATGCCTCTGGCTTGTGCATGATGGATTTGAGCGGAGCATCAGTCATAACTCTAATCGGATGAGCATCGAAGTATGGCTTCAACTTTCTAGCCGCCGTGATGAGTGCGAGGGCGAGTTTTTCCAGGGAAGAGTATCTCGCCTCGGCTCCCTGCAAGGTTTTACTAACGTAGTAGACCGGCTTCTGCTCCTTACCTTCTTCTCGGACTAGCGCCGTCGCCACCGCTGTTCCTGAGCATGCCAAGTATACTACTAGCTCCTCCCCCATGATGGTTTCTCAATGAGTGGCGAAGAGAGCTATAAAAGAACTCGTCGTCCCCACAGATGGCGCCAAACTGTCGAGGTCGAAAGTCTCGCAGTTGGATTCGGGAGCTGCTTTGGCCGAGCTGGACTTCTCTGGTCCGCCTCCGAGCTAGACTTTCTTGATCGGCTGTAGGTCCTACACAAGAAAACAAGGAAAAGGCGGGGTGACGACCCGGATTTTCCCCTCAGGCGTGCGAATGATTAGTATGTCCGAGCTGGCAAAGTAGTTGAGAGCAATTAATCACGAGAGAGCCCCCCAAATGAGGAGGGTTGAGCTCTATTTATGCTAAGTTTGAGTCTGACAGCATTTAATGCGACGCAACTTTATGTCCCATCAGTGCTTTATGTCCCATCGGAACAGCTGGAATTGAGGTCGGGGTTAATGGGGTCGGGTCAGTCATCTGGGGTTGGACATTGGGCTAAGCGAGCTGCTGATGGGGCGCGAATTGGCCCATCTCTGATCAGAAGGTCGGCTCATTTAACTCAGCTCGGGAACCTCTCGTCACTCTCCTTTGTTGATTTTGTTATTTTTTAGACGAGGTATATTTTTTTAAATCTCACTTTAAATGTGATGAGTAAAATTAGAAAAGATTAAATTTGATGACATATAATACACCTCATCTAAAATAATGAGATAATTAACAAATGAGAGGATGCTTACCCATATAAGACCACCTAAAAACGACTTGCGAAACATTTTTTTACTTAAATCGAGAAATACACTTTTGTAAGTAAATGATATGAACATCACAATCTTTGTACGGTCATGAACAAATTAAACAAGTTTCCAGGAATTCTCTCCTTTGTTGATTTTGTTATTTTTTAGACAAGGTATATCTTTTTAAATCTCACTCTAAATGTAATGAATAAAATTAAAAAAGATTAAATTTAATAACATATAATACACTTCATTTAAAATAATAAAATAATTAACAAATGAGAGGATGCTTACCCATATAAGACCACCTAAAGACGATTTGCGAGTTGCGAAACATTTTTTTACTTAAATCGAGAAATACACTTTTGTAAGTAAACGATATGAACATCACAATCTTTGTACAGTCATGAACAAATGAAACAAGTTTCCAGGAATCCGACAGAAAAAAAAAAAATTGAAAAAAAAAGAGCAAGTTTCCAGGAAGCCTCCTTTGGTGGTTAGTGAAAGCAGCCGGCAGTTGTCCTGTTGGCTGTGTCATGAGAACTACAATCTTCTTCATTTTATTTTTTCGGGATTTCGATTATCTCATAACACAGATTTTCTCATAATGTAATGAGATAGATTTTGATCGTTAATAATTTGTCTTGTGGTGTTGAATAATCACTTTTCTACCGTGGTCACTTTTTTTTTTTTTTTTCTCTTCAAAGTTTTGTATAATCATAAATTCACATCAGGGATAGAAATGCCTAGTCTCTTTAAGAACACAACTGTCAACCCTCCATGAATTCCAAATAACTCTATTAAGTCCATTGTTTATTAACCTTTGTCCATATTAGTTTACTATAACGCATATCAGTTTTAATCTTCTCGAACACCTAATTCTGCCTGAAGGTAGCTGACTTATTTTATCGTTAAATTAAATAATTAATAATGTAAATTTCTTTATACTTTCCTCTTGCAAGTTGCAGAACCGACCCTTCATAAATGGCAAAAGCACCTTTTTGGTTTAAGCGTCAGCTGATAAGTGACAGTCAACAAAGTACAACATCGATAGCGTTACATTTACACCAGGGGACTAAATTACAATCCAAACGCTATGAAACGTGTTACAAACTAATACGGACAAAGGTTAATAAACAATGTTGTGCTTTTAATTCATGCGATATTGCACAGAACTGAAAATGATAGATATGACAACACAATAAAAAGACATTCTATTTGACTTGCCAAAAATATTAGATCAAACTTTCTTCCTATTGATTAGATCGTTGTTTCTCTAATAAAGGTTTTCAATGCCTTCTATTTTTTTTATTTTATTTGAGGACACTGGTATTAATCGATAAAGTAATATTCGAATAAAATTATTCTAGTTAAATTTAATTGTTTCAATTCTTGAGCGATCGTACACAAGATTCGAGTAGTTTTCAGGTTTCCTTCTTGATAAATAACGTTGTCTCAGTGACTCAGGACTTCTCTCAGTTCAGTATTTTTTTTTTCTTAAGAATGATCTCCTATCTATACTCGACAACTTGAAGAGTGCTAATGGCTAACTGTTAAAGAAACACACATCAAGTCAGTCTATTCCACCCTAGGCATTGGTTTGCTAAATTGATATACAAAAATATTGTATAATGGGTTTGTATTGAAGTACAATTTTTTACCACTCACAAAGAAGGGCAAAAAATCATCAGCTAATAATACAGTTGAATCAAAAGAAAAGAAATCCGTATTTCTATCGAACAAAGCACTCGGCTTCCACTTTATTAACATAAGACATAAGGAAGTTCTTTCAAACAAAAGTGATGTGTTAATATTTTTTAGGCCTATATTTAGAATCAATTGTGCACATTTGTTTAAATATTTGATTACTTCAATTATGTTTTTGTACATGTAGGAATAAAAGAATAAAAGAGTAATTGGAGCCGAATGTGAGAGAGAATTGAATGATGCAAAAGGAGTCAAGTTTTATCGAGAAATAATTTTTTTTTGAAGGATTGAATTAGAAAACAATAAAAAGTCAAAGCATAAAAAAAAGAAAAAAAATGTTGACCGTTGGCCAAGGCTAATATGCCTTGGCCAACTTGGTCCACGAGAATCAAGTCCAAATGGACTTGGCATAAATAATGAGTCCATGTTGGACTTGGAATTAAAAAAAGGACCATTGGTCCACAATTGAAGAATGGCCAATTTCGGCCATGTGAACCAAAAGCCCAAACAAATCAGGGCGGTGGACTTTGGGCGGTGGACTTTGCCTATTTAAGCCGCAACCACAAGCAAAGAACGTGGCCATCAGCTCCACGGCGCAAGAGAAAAGAGAGAAACAGAAGCTACGCGGCAGAGAGAAAAGCTTCAATTTTCTCTTCGTTTGTTCATGATTTTGGCTCCAGCTTGAAGTCTCGACGCATGATTGGAATTTCTTTTTTTTTGGTTGAAAGGAGGTCTAGCTCTTAGTTAGAGGCCGTTGGTGACTTTGAGGGTCATGTCCCCTCGTTTATCATTCTCAAGCTGAGTCCACAAAAACACAGGGGGTTGGTCCAAGTAGTGTTCTCCAATTTGTTGATCAAGGCCGATGTTGGCAAGTAAATCTGCACACTTATTCGCCTGTGGTCCTTTTTTTAATTCCAAGTAGTCAAAGTCGTTGCTTGGTGCTTCATTGTTCACCATTTGATGAGCATATTTTACTGAGAAAGTCCCTGAAGTGCTGTTGTTCCAAGATGTGTAATCGCTCTCCTCATCCCCAATTCGAACCCTAATGGAAGCAATCTGGAGCAATAATTGATTAGGCAGAAGATGTCGAAAGCTAAGCCAATTCCAAGATCCATCATCTGTTGTGAATGCTTCGACTTTGTTGTTGATTTCAGAATTCTCAATTTGACCATTTACTTTCTCAATCAAAGGACCATCACCCACCCACCAGTCGAGCCAGAATCGAACTTTTTTTTCATTTCTGATAATCCACTTGATACCCTTCCGAAGAATGTCAACCCCTCTAGCAATGTTTTTGCAGAGCAAAGAGTCTGATGACTTTGTTTTATAACTCAAAACTTCTTTGTTAAAGTATTTAGCATTCAGAACCTGGACCCATAAGAGATGAGGCTCTTTAATAAGCTTCCATCCAAGTTTAGCCATGAAGATCTCGTTAATTGCATGAGCTGATCGTAGACCAAGTCCCCCACATTTCTTAGGTTGACAAAGACGCTCCCAAGCCACCCAATGCACCTTTCTTTGATCTTTTGTTGAGCCCCAGATAAAGTCTCTCTGTATGCGATCAATTTCAGAGCAAGTTTGTTTCGGGAGTTTATGAGCCTGCATCATATAAGTTGGTGTCGTAGATAAAACTGATTGGGCGAGTGTGATTCTTCCTGCCAAAGACAAGCACTTTTGTTTCCAGCCACTCAATTTGTTTTGCATTTTCACTAAAATCGAGTTGTATGCACTTCTTCTTTCTCTACCAGTGAGTATAGGTACACCAAGGTAAGTATCAAACTGATGAACTAGAAGGAAACCACTCTCATGGCTCAGTTGCGTGGCTATGTTATGATCAATGTTACTAGACACAAATAGCTGAGACTTGATTGTATTGATGGTTTGGCCCGACATGAGGCAGAAATTGCGCAGGACTTTATTGATCACATGTACCTGTTCAGTAGAAGCCTCTGCAAAAAGAAACAAATCATCAGCGAAAAATAAATGTGAAAGTTTAGGTCCGTACCTGCTGAGAGAAATAGGAAGCCAGTTTTCCTCTTGTACTTCGCTGTAGATGGCATTTGCGAGACGCTCCATGCACAAAATAAAAATATAGGGCGATAAAGGATCACCCTGTCTGATGCCACGTGATGGAATGAACGGCTCTGTAAGGGCACCATTCCAGAGAAGGCGGACTGAATTCGAGCTCATTGCCGACATAATAAGGGAGACCCACTTCGGAGGTAGATGGATACTTTCAAGAGTTTCCCGAATAAAGCTCCAGCTAAGTTTGTCGTAAGCTTTCTCTAAATCAATTTTGAAGGCCATAATACCCTTCTTGCCTATTTTTCTTTTCATAGTTGTGGCAATCTCCTGAACCAAAATGATGTTGTCTATAGTGGAGTGCCCGGGTAAAAAACTATTATGATGAGGTCCAATAATATCAACAAGAAGTGGTCTGAGTCTGTTCACTAGGACTTTCATAATGATTTTGCTCGAAACATTTATCAGACTGATGGGGCGAAAATGTCTCATACACTCCGGAGTTTTGACTTTCGGAATGAGATGGATTAAAGAGTGATTAATTTGACCAGGAATGTTGCCAGCGTTAAAAGCATCAACAACCATGCGAAAAATAGCTTATTCCACTGTGTCCCAACATCGCTGGTAAAAGGAAGCATTTATACCGTCTGGTTCCGGTGCCTTAGAAGGGTTCATTTGAAAGACTGCAAGCTTGACCTCTTCTTTCGCAATTGGACTATTCAGACAATCAATATCACTACTTTGAAGAGGCATGAGTACCGGGCTAAGGTTGTCATAGTTTCTCTCAGATGTCTCAGTGTATAAGTGCATGATGAAGCTGCGAGCCATATCTTTTAAATGGTCCTCATTATCAATCCAAACACCCAAATTATTTTTAAGACATGAAACACGATTTTTTCGGCGTCTTAAGAGGGTAGAGAGGTGGTAGAATCTGGTGTTTCTGTCTCCCGACACAATCCATTCCCTTCTAGATTTTTGGTACCAATAGAGTTCCTCTTGCTCTAAAGTCTGATCATACTCCTGTTTCAGCTTCTTCTCAAGGAGGATAAGAGAGGAGTTGTAGTTTTCTTGGAGAGACTTTTGAATCCCTGCTATCCTTGCTGCTAATCTTTTTTTCCTTTGAAAAATATTACCGAATATGTTTTTGTTCCAGTCCTTTATCTTGTTAACCATATCATCAATACTATCGCCCAAATCATGTGAGTCACCTTGCCAACCATTCTTAACCAGATCAAAAAAAGTCCTCATGAGTAAACCAGTCCATCTCGAAACGGAAGGGACGTGGGAGATTTCTGTTATAAGCATTTCCATCAAGATCTATGAGAATAGGCATGTGGTCCGAATGAAGTCTTGGAAGGTGCTTGACAATAGCCTCAGGAAACTCTAACTTCTAGTCAATATTTGCGTAGGCACGGTCCAGACGTTCCAAAATGCGTTGACCTGTATCACAAGAGTCTGACCAAATGAATCTCGGGCCAAGGAACCCCAAGTCCACCAAGTTACAGTTGTGGCGCCACCACTCAAAATTATGCATTCTAGTTGTGACTCTAGTAGCCCCTCTTTTTTTGTCCTTGGGTTTGCCCACTTGGTTAAAATCTCCTGCAATCATCCAAGGGAGACTAAGCCCACTGGCAGCCTCTTGTATAGCATTCCAAAGTTGTTCTCGTCTGGTTGGGTTTGGGCTAGAATACACAGTCGAAAACATCCAATCAGGCCCTTTAATTAATATATTTATTATTTGACTACCCGCAGATAACAATTCAACAAGAACTTCTTCCTCATTCCATAACACCCAGATGCCACCCGCAAATCCTTCCGCTTCAACTCTCTAAGATCTCGACATTTTGAGAGAACCAACTACTTCCTCCGCACGTTTACCACTGATACGTGGTTCAAGAATAACCACAATCTGAGGACGGTGAACTCTTTTTAATTCCTTAATAATCCTCCTGAAACTATCACTCCCGGCCCCTCGGCAATTCCAAATCAGGATCCGTCCATGAGATCCTCGTTTAGAGGATACAAGTTCATTGTTCATATTCATAAAATAATTGGTTAAAATGTGCAAAAAGCAAGAGGAACGAACCTCAATCATGATTCATAAGGACTGGACCTTCCTCATCCGCCTCCATACACGAAGACATATCAGTGTCATCATTTGATGCTAGAGTATGTATACTGCTTGGAAACTGGGGATCTCTTGATTGGCAATGTGTATCTGGGGGTTCATCAATCTCAATTGCTTGGTGCTCATCCCTAACTTCTTGCTGCTGATGTTCAGGAGGAATTTTAGTTTGAAAGGATTTAGTTGTTTCAAAATTTGGGTTACCAATGATGGCGTGAGCCTGTTGTTGCTCTTGTCTTACTGCTGGTTGTTCCTTGGGTAAGTTACTTATGCTACTCTCTCCCAAGCTGACTTGTTGTGGCAGGCTAGATTGTTTCTTGAGTGGATTGACCACATCCCCATCCGTTCGAGTATTTTTAAGTGGTTGGTTTTGTTTGGTTTTATCCTTTGTATTGACTGCCTTACTAGCAGGCCCTGCCCTTTGTTCGCTTTGTTTCTTTTCAACTATATTTTGACCAATGTTTCCAACATTCAGATTTATACTAGTTCTTTCTGCATCACTTGGGTCTAAAGTTTCCCTTTGGAGCACGTCATATCTGGAATATGTTGGGATGGTTGTATCTACCATTTTCTGCTTGGTCATACTCTTGAAGGAGTTTGCCGCCCTATTTTTACTACCTTTTGTTTAACCTTGGCTCGATGTTTTTGCGGATACCCGAGCACCATGTTGTTGGTTCTGTTCTGAAACTTGCATCGTAGGACCTCGATTTCTTCGTCCATTACGGCGTTGAGCAATCATCCATGTCCCAAAATCTTCTCCCATTTCCCATGCAGGTTGAGGACTCCGTTTAGTTTTATTAGCCTCTGCAATAGCCATAGATTGCTCATGAATTGTATCCTGTTGTGGATTCATAGCTTCAACACATTCAGGGCATTGATCTTTCATACGTCCATACCGCCCACACCCAAAGCATACAAGATGAATTCCTTCATATTCCACTCTCTGAATCCATTTACTCCTTTGAAATTTTGCTATCAACGGTTTACTCAAATCTACTTGAACTGCAACTCTTCCATAGTTACCTATTACTGCTCCAGCTGAGAATTTATCCACTTTAATTGTTTTGCCCACTATATCTCCCATTTCCCAAAGAGTCTCTTCATCAAAATACTCCAATGGGATCCCAGGAAATCTGACCCATACCGTTGTAGTAGAGATTGACGCTGTCGCTGCCCGGAATTCAGGTTCCCATTTCCTGATGGTTAAATAGTGGTCTGCCACCAACCATGGTCCACCAGTAAGTACGTGTTCATAGTATTCCCGTGAGGTGAATCGAACAACATAGTAGCCCTCGCCAACATCAACCATGTTCATATTTCCCTTGATTGCCCATATCTTCTGCAGTCGAGTCGACAAGAAACGATATCCCAACGTTCGACCCAAGAGTTTGATTATAAGTGCTGATCTCCACGGACGACGGATTCGGCGTTTGCGCTCTGCCGTGAGTGAGTAGTAAGGAAGAGAGTAGTCCCTATCAGCTTCATCCTCTGAAACCTCATTATCTTGGTCTGTTGATCCTTTATCAAAAGTAGGAAAAGATGCTCCAGTTAAGTTCTCCGCCATAGCTAATGTCTCAGAATTTTTAGTAAAAATGTTCTTCCAATTCATGGTTGTGGGTTTCTCTGATGCAGCAGCTTGAGTATCATCTGTCACTTCCATCACTCCCTCACCCATTCGCTGATCAGGTACATTTGCAGTAATGCGAGCTTTCTTACCATGTCTATCATCTACTGATGATACAAAGTCGCGCCCCAAAAGAGGTGGGGGTGTTGGGTCAGTTGCTCCAATGTCTCTTTCCACTTCCATAGGAGGGGAAATTGAGGGTGGAGACTGCAAGATCTGATGCGTAATGCCTAAAAAGTGCACTAATTAAGGTGAAGATATACGGATTTGAGCCAATATGGCTAGATTAATCAAGGGTTTTTGTTGAAGAAATGAACAGTGTTGCAACGGCTCTATAGAGAGAGAAAGTCTTAGGAAAATGGAAATTATATGTATGTGACGCATGATTGGAATTTGAGTAAAGCTATAAACAGTATTGTCAACAAATTCGATCTTATTTTATGGGGAAGTTTAATTTACTTTCTTTTTATAATTTGGATTTAATTTCGTTTGACATAAACAATTAAATTGTTGTTTAGGGTAGAATTACTATGCAATAACTTAATTTTATGGTCTTGAACTTGGTTTTAATATTTTGATGCGAATTTTATATATTTAATTTATATGCTTTATTATTTATTTCCTATTAATTCATTATGCTTGTAGCTAGTGTTTTATAAGAGTTCATACAATAGATTAAATACATAAATTGGACTTTACTGCAAAAATTATAGGTTGGACTGTAGTTTTTCACACTTAATTAATTAAGTCGTAAGCCTAAGATTTTAGGACAAATCTATACTCTGGCTAGATAAAGGACTTGGAGATAGCGTTGCACCTTTAAACTAGGTCTAACTCGTTAATTAGTTAACTTTAGATGATTAATTAATTAATTAGGCCTGTAGTCTAATTTTGCATCAAAATAGGAAATCCTAACTTCGAGGCTAGAATTCAAACATTGCATAGGAATCTGATCCCTAGACCTTTTCAAGTGTGATCAAACCTCAATTTTAGCTCTCACATTTAATTTAAGTTTTCGCATTTAACTTCACTTTATTTTAGTTCATTAGTTTTCATTCAAAACACCATACTCATAATTTAATTTAATTTAATCACTTAGGCATTTTACCTATACTTTTCCACAAACTCCCAAACTGGCTCCCTGTGGATTCGACCTCGCACAAGTACACTGCACTACAATCACTCGTACACTTGCGAGTTAAAATTTAACTTAGAATTGATCTTAATTTATACCCTAAACTAAACATCCACAAAAAGGAAGTTCTACTTCATTCCAAAATTGGTTTTTCATTAATATTTAGAGATTCTATATATTTTTTTGACCCAAAAAATAGACATTCTGAATAAATTTAGATCATATATACCATTAATAATTAGTAGTAAGAGTAATTGAAGTTTATTTCATGTAATGTTTGATTTTGATGTTTGATATATATAAAGCTTCGTCTTGGAAAAAGTAAACTCATTCTTAGAGTTGGTTAGTGGTGGACTGTTTATAGCATAGGCCGACCACTTGCATGCTAATATTGGGTAAATTGCACCGGATCCCCTTGTGATTAGACACAAGTACACAAAACTCTCCTATGGTCTAAAAACTTCCACTCAACCCCCCTGTGGTCATATAAAAGTGCACACGCACAACAAATTTTTCACACCGTCTATTTCATTAACGGTGACAAGCAAAAAGTCCTTTATGCCCTTGTTTTTAACTTAGCAAATCTTCACCATTTTTCATTTGCTCTTATCTGATGTTACTCTTTTTTTTTTGTAAGATCTGTTACTCTCACTCTCTCTAAAAATATCACGCATCAAGAAGCTTTATCACGCGAAAGATTGAAACTTTGCATATGTGAAAGGATATGGTGAGTGAAAGATTACTCATGCAAAAGAAAAAGTTGGATTTTTGTATCGCGACCAACTCACGCGAAAGGCTCCAGATCTTTGAAAAGTTACAAAGCTATCATCTTTGCAAAAAAATGTTAAACAAGTAGAGTTATTAAACAAAAAAAAAAAAAAAAAATCACCACAACCACGGTTCAGCAGGCTCAGAAACTCAAAGGAGTAGTTCTTTGTGGTCAAATGAGTGTTTGGCTATTATAGATGGAGTATGAGGTCTATTGGTCATAAATTACACATATTTTATTAAACAAAACGTTACATAGCTATCATCTTTGCAAAAGACTCGCGTGTCATACACTCTCGTTAGTTTGGATGGAATTGTTGACGGTCGAGGGGGTGGTGTGCACTTTTATATGACCACAAGGGGGTCGGGTGGAAGTTTTTGGACCACAAGGGAGTCTCGTGCATTTGTGTCTGACCACAAGGGGGTCCGGTGCAATTTACCCGCTAATATTACATGTTGGAATTATTCCGGTAGGGTAAATTGTGCAAATAGTCTTATTGTTTACAATTTTTTTTCAAGTTGGTCTTTAATGTTTTAGAAAAATCATACTAGTTTCTAATGTTTACAAAAGTTATTCAAAATGATTTCTATTGTTCAAAACTAGCCAATTTAGTCTCTATTATTTTTCAAAAATTTTAAATTAATCCCTAAACATGGGTTACACGTAGGGATTGACTTGAATTTTTTTAAGAAAACAATAAGGACTAAATTAAATTTTTTGAAAAATAATAAGGACCAACTTGGCTAGTATTGAACAATAAGAACCATTTTGAATCATTTTTACAAATATTGAGGACTTCTATAAATCTTTTGGAACATTAGGAATGTCATTAAAAAAACATATAAACAATAGACATTAAATGTGAAATTTACCCATTCCTATATGTCTCTCTTTAGGGCCAATCCTTTTAAATTTTATGTCTGATTAAATCGCGCCATAGTTTTTTTGGACGAAGTCAATGTCACAAGAGGGGTCCGTATGGCCCGTCACACGAAAGTTCCTATTATAGAGAAAAAGATTATAAAAAGGGAAAATATTATTCCGTCCTCCTATGATATACGAAATTATCACGCTACCATCCTGTATTTACAAAACTATCATAAACCTTCTTATATTTTTAGAAAAATCTCACACTATCCCTTCTATGACATTTTTACCTTTTTATAATTTATATATATATATATTTTTTTTTCTTCTTTTTTCTCTTTATTTTCACCTATTTTTTATTTATACTAAAAAATTATTATTTTTTAAAAAAAAAACCCCACCCACCCCTACCCCGTTGCTGTTGCTCCGACGAGCAGTGGGGGTGGGTGTGGGGATGGGTAGGGTTTTTTTAAATTTTTTTAGTATAAATAAAAAATAAGTGAAAATAAAGAGAAAAAAGAAAAAAAAATATATAAATTAGAAAAGGTTAAAAATGTTATAGAGGGGGATAATGTGAGGTTTTTTTAAAAATACAAGAGGGTTTATAATAGTTTTGTAAATATAAAAAGGTATAGCATGACAGTTTCGTATATCATAAGAAAACAAAGTGATATTTTTCATAAAAAAAAAAAAGAGAGAAGAGAAGTAAATTCGTCGTGTAATCGTGAAAGCATTGATCTTTCAAACTATGAAGGGTCGAAATAATCAATGTTGCATTTTTAGATAGGAAAAGCAAGCGTAAGCGCAATCGCAAGCGCTATGCTTATAATTCTAAGCAGTAGACAAGAATATAATGTTGGAGTATTGTGGATATAAATACATGAGATAATAATATTTTGAATATAGTTTGAGATAACTCGGTTTATGTTTATAGGATATTTTTCTCTATCACTGAAACGTATTATAATCATGATTTTTTTTATAAAATAGTATCGTAAAACTCTTTAAGGCGCACGCTCACGTCACCTTGTGACAAATGGCATGCGACTCTGGTGTGGCCAATTGTGGTACACCATCTCATGGCATGTAACAAATAGAGAGAAGTTAATTAGTCCTATCTGTAAGTGTTATTTCCGTCAACAGTAAGATTTGCATATTTGAGAGTAATTTAATTCTTACTCTTCTTCTATTTGTCTTCAATATTTAATTGAACTCGGATTTCATTATAATCCAAATGATAAGATACCCATTGTGAAGACTTGCGACCTTGACAATGTCAAATCTTATTCAGTGAAGTTATATTACGATAACTAAAAGTGCAAAGCAAATAACTAAAGTAGAATACACTAAAGGCCTGTCGCTTTAACAAACAGCTCTCACATTTATAGAACACATCTGCTTTCATTTTCCAGGCAAGTTGCTTTTTTAAAAATTGCATCATTGATACTATTCTTTCAATTTCCTAAAATAGAAAAAAGTAAAATGAAGAGAATATGCAAAAGGTGCTAGTCCACTTTATAGGTACTTCTTCGAGAGTCATCTGATCACGTTTACAAAATTATTCTCAAATACATGTAACTAAATAATAGTAAACAATGCCCTCGAGGATTGGGTAGAGTTAGTGGCTGATTTATGTACAAGAGAGGGTGCACACTCTCAACTTAAAGATTTTTTTAAATTTTTTTTATAAAAAAATTATTTTATTGGATACTATCACTATATATGAGGACATACTTTAACCTTTTTATCTGTACGAGTGTCTGGATCCGCTACTGAATAGAGTTGTCACGTACTGACTTATTGTAGTAAAAGGTTTAAATTCAAATTTATATCTTCTCATCTCAATAAAAATTGTCTGATCCTTAACTAACTTAATTAGAGCATATATTAGGGCGTACATTGCAGATTTTAAGGGGTTATAGTGTTGGATGATCTAATTGTCGTATATGGACAAGTCCTGTAGTCAAGACTAACATATAGAAAGATAAATATTGAAAAATCCAATTGTCCCACATAGATAATGTTGAAAGAAAAAAAAAATATATATATATGTATATTGAAAACAATATGAGCCACCATCAACGGTGGCTCGAGAAAGAGAAAGGATAATGACTTTATATTGAAATCTTGGTTTTCACAAACATAATGAGAGACTCTATTTATAAGTCTTATAATTTTGTGACTAACAATAGAGAACCAAACTCATTAGGAACATATAATATAACAAGAAAACTTAAAAGGTAGTCTAGCAAGGAAAGCAACCTAATTATTGCTTAAGTTTAGACTATTGTCTAAACTAGTGCCACTCACAAGGAATTAAAATCTAAATTAAATATGCTTTAATAGATAAGTTAAGAATTCTAAGATCCACTAGCATTTAAGATCTTTGTCTACCCCACTTAAAATCAATTTATATTAGAATGAAATCTCATAATATTTATCATGCCAACAAAGTTGTGTCTTGATTGAATTTTACCCGTCTACATTTGATCCATATTGATTCAGACAATGGAATTCAATAATTCCTATCCTATAGAGAGGTCAAGCCAAGGCAGCTAACACATTCCCTTGTTCTACTTAATTGAAACAAGCTCAACAACCTTTTGGAAAAAATAAAGAGAGAGAAAATTAGAAAGATGCTGTTTTAGCTACCTACTAAAAAACAAAACAGATTATCTTTTAGTTTAATTGAGTACAAGGAAATAAATGAAATGTTCCCAAAAGCAAATGTTTACTTTTTGGTTTATAAGCAAATCTTTACTTTAGGACTCGTCTAAAGCAAATGCATTTTTGGGTCGCTTTAAGCTTTTTATCATCAAAATCTAAGTATGCCAGGAAAAAAAAGAAGAGAAAAACATCAAAATCTAAAAAGATTCTAATATTTCGCGTGCTTCTTAACAGGAAACTAATGAAAAATTTTCAAATTATTCGGATTGATCATCCGTCCTAAACACATTTAATTATCCCGATGCTTGATGTGGCACCTTGTCTGATAAGTGTTGAACTCGAGGAGCATGGAACTGATTTGCTTATCTTGCCAGTTCAATTCATAGATTTGCAACAATATAACGTCAAATCGCTATAGAAGTTAGATTTTCCTTGTCGGGCAATTTTGTTGAAAGGGTTAATAGGTAGAAAAGAGCATGTCAACCTTTATTTTTTAATTCGAGAATTAGTTTCAAAACATCTAAGACATTACCTTCTAAATACAATTTGTGGACTTCGCTCTAACAATTGAAATTACGTGTTAGAGTGAAATGATGAGATCTACAGATGTTTTGAAACTCATCTATTTAATTCGCCATAGAAGAAAGAATTATTATTTAGTCTAAATAATTAGAACCTAATCCATGGAGAATATAAGGATTTTTAGATGTTTTGTTGATACAAATGGAAAATCTATATTGAATCACCATTTAGTGGCGCTTGAAAAGAAGAAGAAAGCGAACTACAAGAAAAATTCTCATCCTTAACTTTTAAGGCTACGCCCTCCTAAGGTGCTACTAAATGTTTAGATCTTAGTAATGTCCATAAATGATAAATCATAGATCAAACTCCCGAATTAGAAAAATTGAGTGCTTTCATATATTTTGGAGTAATGTAATAGTTTCTATACTCTATTTCACATCGAGTTGAAAAAGTATTATCCCATTGAAAGGCTCTATATAACAGTCGGTCGATCGTAAAAAGTCATTAAAAACCTTGTTGCTACTTGTACTAAAAAACAAGTGTAAATAGCGGATCGTGTCCTCCAAGTCACACGTGGGTGGAGAAAAATTTAAAATGAGTTAGATAAAAATACTCAGACGAGATTTTGCTTGTATTGAGCTAACAGAGGAGACGACTCTTGTTAATAATGAGTGACATCGCTAGATTCATATAACCGAATCTGCATAATGGAATAAAACTTAGATTGATTTGGTTTAATAAAAGATAAAAACCTTTTTAAAATTTTGTAAACGTTGCATGTTAAACCTTAAATCTTGTAATAATCTTTAATAATAAGAATTGAAAAACACGTAGAGAGTAAATAACTAAATAAAATGTAACAAACTTTTTAATGCATGATTCTCCAAACAACACCCCAAACAAATAACACGAAAACTACAGTAGAGTCTCTTTAAATTGATACGTGATAAATCAATAATTTTTTTGAATCGTAAAATTGTTTGGTCCCGACTTGGAATTAGTGCACAAATTAATAATATCTATAAAATTATAAGATAATACATTTTAAATACTTTTTCGTATTTTTGAATCAATAATTTAGCTATAAAGTACATACATTTTTCTCATATTGTATACCAGACAATTAATATTTTCACCTTGTCACATTTTATACACTTTTTAGTTTTAAATTTTTAGAACTTTCTCTTACCAAATTTTAGACAAACTATCATTGACTGACTTGCAAATCATATTTTTGTCAAAACCCATTGTTGTAATAATTTTTACGTGCCTGAAAGATGTTATTTGCTATGCACACATGATACTTTACCCATTACATCTGTTGTGGTTGTTTTCTTGACACATGGAAAACCATTTTTACTATTTTAGGATTGAATATACCACAAATAATATATAAGAGTTTGTGTTAGGTCAAATAATATTTGCTTTGGTTCAATATACATTATATGCACTTGTTTCCAAAAAGTTTAATAAATTGGATCTTTATGCTAATTATTTATAATTTAATGAACTCTTAATTGGTTAAATACACAGTGATATGGTATTTTGAATCTTATACTACTTTCAATCTTAACTCATTCACTTGAGGTGATAACACGATTATTCGTGTTAACCTAAAAAACTAAAATGTCTTTGTAAATTAATAATTGCTAATTTCTCAATAAATTAATATCTTGATATATCAATAATTTAAGTAGGCACAAAATTATTAACTTAAAGAGGTTATACGGTAAATGAAAAATTCTCATATTCGCCTACAAGTTTTTTTGGGGTCTTCTATTCGTTATACAGGAGAATATTATGACGACTGATAGGATCCCAGAAATGAAAATATTCTTCATTTTGGAGGTGAGACAAACTACTATTACCAAAAAATGGGTTAGGCTTACAAAAGTTCCAGCATTTTTACTTTTTAGTTCTCGCACTTTTCTTTAATTACAAAATCAGCCTGGACAGTTTTTTTTTTCCTCTCAGAAGGGGATCAATAGTGGTTCCCTACCTACCCTTAGGTGATTCAAACTTGAGACAATTTAGGTCTCAAGTAAAGGCTGATCAGCCTGGATAGTTTTTTAAATCTGTTCAAGCGACAATTGTATCTGTCCAAGCAGCTGTTGGACTTGTCCAGAGAATTATTGAACTCGTTTAGGTGACTATTGGACCCATCTGAACAACTCAATGAAGCCAAATTGCAATTAGCACAAAATAAAAGGATGGCACCTTCAATGTTTGAAGCTAAATCCCCAGAAAACGAAACTGACATAAATCCATTTCTTACGTCAATTGAAGCTAGGATTTTTCTTAAAGACGTCGAGATGTTTGGAAACTTTAATGTGTATAACACGTAAGCCCTACAAAAATCACCAAGAAATGGAGACGTAAGGACTGTCCCACTTTCAATAAATGGTACTAATCAATTCATGATTTCGTTATTTCATTGAGGTCAGAAAATAGGGCGATGCAGTAATGACAAGGATGTAATGAATGTGGTCTTTAAGCTGAGATGCCAAGCTGATTTCCACGTAACGTTAGATCAACGATAGTGAGACAATTATAATAAAATAATTTAAACTATTAAGTGTAAATCACATTTATGATTTTATCATTGGTTATTCCTCTCGTATTGTTATGAGATTACTAAACAATCCAAACCCGCCAAATTGAACAACCGAAAACATGCTTAAGGAGTAAAGAAGGCTACACCTATAGTTATAATTGGAAATGATCGTACTAGAACCAGCGGAAGCATCTCATTATAATTGATACATATATATACACTAATAGTTAATAATAACAACAAAGCAGAGTGTTAGAAGACGTTGCCATGGGTAATGCTTCTATCTGACTGCTAGTTTTGTTCGATATTCACATATGAGATGGGTTTCATATACATATAGGGTCTACTCCTTGCAGCCGGATAATACAGATAACCGCATTGTAGCATTTTCCCATTTCCATTCAATTATGATCC
This sequence comes from Ehretia macrophylla, assembly GCA_037974665.1. NCBI lineage: Eukaryota > Viridiplantae > Streptophyta > Magnoliopsida > Boraginales > Ehretiaceae > Ehretia > Ehretia macrophylla. Next base: position 1,338,522 of record CM075782.1, read on the forward strand.
ACAAAAATGGTTTTCGATCCTTTCTTCACTCCATGGCAGCAAGCCCTCGACACCATTGAAATGATCACTTTGGAAACTTGTTTGAATATCTTGATTTTGATCTGTCCTCTCTTTGGAGGAAGCCTTGGTTTTGGCTTGTTTTTTAACGTGAAGGCTTTATCTTCCATCTCTCTGGGGTGGTGAATTTGGTACAATGTGATTGAGGAGCACAAAGAGGTAGTGAGGAATTGAAAAGTGATGATCTACATATATTTATTTTTACTTTGCCTCTATGTTTGGACACAATGTGTACCCCACCTAGATATCTTAATAAACTTTCCAAATGGAATGGTCTCTTATTGGTCACAACTGAGAAAACCATTGCTACATTAAGTAACATAAGTTGATAGTTTTCCATGGCCAATTGGCCATGCTTTTGTTGGTTGTTGAAATTTTGATACGACTTTGGATTTTTTTTTGAACATGAGAAAAGAGGTGGGCTAAAGGCTATTCTGTCTTTATCTCTGTGCTATAGACAAAATCTAGACTAATTAGTTGCTCTTTTTTTTTTAAAGTGATAAAGTATTGCCTATTTATAAATATACAAAGTGTTACATAAGAGTAATATACAAACTAGCCAATTCCTGTAGGAGCAGTTTCCAAGAGTAGGCGAGACAAAAGTGGTTGGAAAATATTACAAGACCAGTCTAGTGGTAAAGTTCCTATTGTAATTGCCGAAGCAACCCTGATTGCTTCACGATTGGCCTTTCAGGAGACAAACCGGATGATGTGGCCATACGTGGATGATAGAAAGGATTTGAGATTGTGGACAGTAGAGGTGAGCCTCTCATCACAATTTGAGTGGCCCCTTAGAGTTTTGATTGTCGGTTTGTGAGTGATTCTCAGTACAACCGGGGGTAGGTTGTTTGACACTTTGACAAAATCATATGCCAACTGGCAGGCTAGGATTTCAGTATGATCCTTGTTGAGGCAATCCTTTTTGACAGCTCTTCCCCCAAGAAATGCCCCTTGAGAGTTTTGACAAATCAGAGCGAGGCCACATGAATTGCCATTGGATGAGAAGGAGGTAGCACAATTAATCCACAAGCGTGATTGGACAAAAGTGTGTGCTTGTATTGGATCAAGTAGTATCTATGGGCTATCAACTAGATTTCTGGTCCTTGGGATAAGAACACCTTGGTCAAGTTCTTTGAGCTAAAAAGTAACATTTGAGAGAACAACGTGGATATCAAGGGTTGACTTGTCGAAAATAAACCTGTTTCGCTCTTTCCAGATTGACCAGTAGATGATGGAGAATATTGATTGCATACAATCTTGGGTACCCTCGAACAATGCAGTGATCAATTGATTAGGAAAGCCATCTATCAAAACGTGTTATAGAGTTGTTATCCACCCGAAGTTGAAGTGGGGATGTAAACTAGCATTGTTGACTCCATGAGCAATAGAGAAAGAGATATTCTGGAGTTTCCTCAGCAATATGGCATATGGGGCAGACAGAAGAGTTCGCACACCGGTGATGAAAACGATTTTCTGATGTAGCAAGAGCATTGTGGCAAGTTCGCCACATGAATGTTTTCACCGTCAGAGCAACCGTTGCAGACCATATATCTTTCTAGAGTTGTTTAGAAGTACAATATGACGTAGATGAAGACGTGTCCAGCCTTCAATTAGTAGCTCAATATGTGTAGTAGCCATTGCATACACTATAATGACCATCATTCGACGGTATCCAAACAAGGTGTGCAAGGGAGAATAGTGGATGTGATACTAGGGACCAAAGAAGGAGAGAAGATTTGACGGAGAAGGCTCAAACTCCACTATTGAGTCTGTGGCTTGATGAGATCTGCAACCATCTGAACCTAACCTCCAATTTCTTGTGACCTAATTATTGGTAAGTCAATCCATCGATCCTTCCAAATTCGGGTATGTTTTCCATCCCTTATACACCATTTAGAATGTTCTCATAACAAAATGAATCCTTTGTATAGACCTTGCCAGCAATAGGATGCTCGTTTAGGTGATGATGCGACCATGATATGGGTGTCTTTGAAATAGAGACTCTGAAGAACTTGCATAACCAAATCAATTTGGTCTATGTAGAAGGCGCCAAACCTGAAATAACTTAACATGGATTTTCTCTGTATATAAGTAACAATTACCACAACATTTAATTTACATCTCAGCTTCAACTACATATTAACTGAAACAAATTGAAACTTAAAGAAGGAGAAGACACAAGCTATATGACGCACTTTCAATAATATTATAGTAACGTCAACCTAATGTCAAGGATGAAATAAACATTAAAAATATTGACTCGTAGATCGTAGGTTACGAGTTGGAGCCTTTTCTTAATGTACTGAAGCATATTGCTACATGCATCATGAGATTTGTAACCTTCGGGTAGATTCATTATAATCTTGGTTTAGGTGAGTTACTCATAATCAAGAAAAAAGGAAAAAGAGAAAGAGAAAACCATCTATAACTTGCACCAAAATTGTACAAGAGCTATATATACTTAGATAGGTGTCATCTATCGGAATCAACATCTAAATTGTACCCACTTTGAGTTTCTGGTGTGGCTTCTGAAGCTGTCTCCATTAATCCTTCACTTTTTCTTCTTATCCCACCAGCCATGTGCACAACTTCTGCAGCTGATTTCACTATTGACTTCAATATCTTCATCTTGATCTGCCCTCTCCTAGGTGGAAGCCTTTGTCTCGGCATGTTCTTGGAGTCAGAGGTGGTGTTTTCCATTTCTAGAAGGTGTACACTATAAGAAAAAATGGTTTTGGTGACGGAGCGTTGCTATGCCGTCGCTTTTCGGCTAGGGCTCGGCGAGGGAAACCGTTCCCTCGCCGAATCGGCGAGGGACAAGGCCTTCTCTCGCCGATTCGGCGAGAGAACTCGCTGTCCCTCGCCGAATCTGAGAGGGAAGGCCATGGCCCTCGCTGAATCCGCGAGGGCCAGTGCCGCCCCTCGCCGAATCGGCGAGGGAACTCGCTGTCCCTCGCCGAATCAGCGAGGGAAGGCCATGTCCCTCGCCAAATTCGCGAGGGACAGTGTCGTCCCTCGCCGAATCTGAGAGGGAAGGCCATGTCCCTCGCTGAATCCGCGAGGGAAGGCCATGTCCCTCGCCGAATTCGCGAGGGATAGTGTCGTTCCTCGCCGAATCGGCGAGGGAAGGCCATGTCCCTCACCGAATCCACGAGGGAAAGTGTCATCCCTCGCCGAATCGGCGAGGGAACTCAATGTCCCTCGCCGAATCCACTAGGGAAGGCCATGTCGCTCGCCGAATCGGCTAGGAACAGTGTCGACCCTCTCCGAATCAGTAAGGAAACGCGTTGTCCCTCGCTAACTTGGCAAGGGAATCAGACGTCCCTCGCCGATTCACTTTTATGTTTAGATTGAACAAATAAAATTAGAAAATTTAAGAAAGGTCAATTCGAGTGATTAGGCGACTGACGATCATTCCCCTCGCCGATTCGACCCTAACATTCTTTACATATTATTAATATTATATACTATATTTTTTATTTACATTTTCGTTTGTAAACAATAATATTCGATTTTAATTATTAATATTATGTTTTTATTATATTATATTATTACTATTATTTTTATTTTATTTTTTAATTAAAAACTTTTCCATAGCTTACTTAATTGAGAAAATCATGCAACTAGTCCCTATTATTTTATTTTGTCTCAAGTTAGTCCATTTTGTTTGGAGTTAGACAAAATGGTCCCCCAATATTTGAAAAAATGTCTCAAAATGGTCCTTCATTTCAAAAATAAAATGACTAAACTACCTATTTACTTTTTACAAAATAATACCACCACCCTTGAATCATTTTGTACCCTTTTTCTTACCTATTGATACCCAGCGAATAAAAAATTCTCCAGCCCGCTTCCACCATCGTCGTCAGCCTTCCCTGTCTTTTCACCATCATCGGCAACTATTGCAGCCTCTTCGCTATCATAGTCGCGCGATGGTTTATGTTCGAAGACTCAATTCGCATCCACCTAATATGGTATTTGTTTAATTTTAACTTAAATCATATATTTGAAAACCCTAACCCGATTCTGTTTTGCTTTTATGTGTTTTTCCTTTTGCCTAATTAAAAACCCTAATCCCATGTTTTAGGGTTTTTGATTAGGCAAAATCAGATACCCCAAATTGATTAACGGTTTCTGATTTCGCCTAATCAGAAACCCTAAAAATGGATTTAGGGTTGAATTAGGTTTTTATTATTAGCCTAACAGATTCATAATGTTGAGCTTCTGCCTTATTTGTATGCATGATGTTGTTTTGGTATGATACATATATTTGCTTTTGCCTTATTATTATTATCTGTATATATAATGTTGTTTTGGTATGATACATATATTTGCTTAGTTAATCCCTAATTTGAAGTATGCCTTTCTCGATGCCAATTCAGATGTTGCATTGTTTAGATCACCTCTTAATACTCCCCTTTAGTTTGATGATATTTATCTGTATATACACCAACCAGATAGGAGGTTACAAATATATGAAAGTGAAAGTCATTTGTATGAGATGATGCTTAGGGGTTGTTTTAGCTATATCTATGCGTGGGTATTGTGCATATGGTGGGTATGTGTATAAATGATGCATGTATAATTAGTGTATAATTGCGATTTAGCTCTGTGTGTGTATGTATGTGGGGCGCATGTCCGTGTGTGAGTGTTTCGTGGAGTACGTGTGTTGCTTGTGAAGCAATAGGTGGTGCAGGGTGTTTGATCGTATGTGTAAGTGTCTAAGTTGAGTATATGAAACAAATATAGAAGTTGTTATATATGGGAGTGTGATGTATGGGTCATGCTTGTATGTGTACATACGTGTGTGCTGTAACAATTAATGGAGAAAACAGGTTAGTTGGGTGAAGGAAGAAGAAGAAAGATAAGCATAGGAAATTATAAAGAATGTAAAAGTCAACTTTACATATAATAGGAAAAAGTAATAAAATGCTTTTGGGTTATGTGTAATCGTGTATGCTATGCTTAAGTAATTTATAATAGTAATATATGAGTATGATAAAGTTTGGTAATATATGTATAACTGGGTATCAATCTTTAAAATGATATATATAGGTCTCAAATTTTATTATGTTTATTATACTTTTCATTTGAAGTATTTGGTAAACTAAAAAGTAATTAAAGGAGTATATGGTCCAACTAAAAGCCAAATTGCTTCAATTTATTTTATTATGTTTATTATACTTTTCATTTGAAGTATTTGGTAAACTAAAAAGTAATTAAAGGAGTATATGGTCCAAATAGAAGCTAAATTGCTTCAATTTTATGCTATAGACATTTTAGAGGTGTCTTGGCTTAGTTCTATATTTAGTGAACTGGGAAAGGCATGGGATCTTGATTTGATTTACTAAGTTGTAAGTTTAAGAGGAAGAATTGAATTATTTTTAAAGCTCGCTTTCGAGGTAAGTTGGACTTCCCCAAGTAAATCTTTCCTTTTCTTTTAATCTTTAAGAAGTCTTGTCTTCTTTTTGGTTCTCGTGATGGTGCTAATCAATCAGTCATAGAATATAAGATGTGTCCAATTGCTCAATTTCGCTATCTCAGTGATTTGCTTCTTGTGCATGGTCGTTAGTTATATCGTAGAATATGCAAGGTTTATTTCCTGCCTTCTTTCATCTGGAAGTATCATTTATCATTTTATTTTACAAATTATATACATCTTGAAATCATTTGATGCAGGTTGTGACATACTTCTTCTACAAGAACTTGAAATTTACTTTGACTCAATTTTTGATGTAATGGATTGGATAGTTTAACAATTACTACAAATTTAGCTTTTTCTCTTCACTTAATCTTCTTCCTATTTTTCATTCACTTTTTTCGAGTGATCCTAAAATCACCAACACATCAATGACAAGGGGAGCTATGTAGTTTAATGTTTTATACTGTGTGGATTTGGGCAAGACGTATTATTGAGAACTAGCATTTGGTTTCTTATTTCATTTTCTTCTTACTGATATATGGCACTGACAGTAAATATTTCTAATGCTTATGGTTTTGTCTGTATGCTTTGTTGTTTATTTCATTTATCTTATAATATTATTTTGTTATTTATTTGAGTTATATTTCTAAATATGGTTATAGTCCTCTAGGATCTTTCATGTTGAGTGATAAAGGAAGAACAAAAGGAGGTGAAACTTCAATCTGAAAGGCTATCAAAAGGTCATCAATGACAAGAGCTTATGGAGATTCAAAGATCGTGAATAGTTTCGGAGAAGATTCAAATGCATAGGGTCAAGTTCGATTTGGTGGATAGCTATTTTGTAATTACATATGTAATTAAAATATTTTGTAATCATATATGTAATTAAAATATTTTGTAATATTAATTTTAAATTGAATTTTGAATGTCAAATTTTAATTAATTTAATTTTTATATGAAATTCGTATTTATAAATTTTGCCATTTAAATTTTGTATTCTAATTATAAAGAGTTTATAAAAATAATTATTTAAATTTTATGAGGACTTGATGAGAGCTCGGCGAGGGAGGATTTTGCGAGGGCATGACGAATGAGGAATTTGTGAGGGACGCATTTGGTGAGGGCTTAGCAAGAGACGCATTTGGCGAGCGCTCAGTGAGGGACGCATTCGGTGAGGGCTCGGCGAGGGACGCATTCGGCGAGGACTCGGCGAGGGCTCGGCGAGGGAGCTTGTTGCCCTCGCACAGTCGCCACCAAAATGCTCCCCCGCCGACCCCTTGCCAAATTGCGTGGGGTCGGCGAGGGACCCCAATTCAGCGACGAAGCTTTCGGCGAGGGACGATTCCCCTCGCCGGGCCCTCGCCGAGACCCTTTCGGCGACGGCCCGACGAGGGGAATTGTCCTTCGCCGAATAGTATTTTTCTTGTAGTGGTAGTGTTGCAAATTTTCAAAAGAAATATAAGTTGGGATTGTGTTGTGTGGTGTGTTGATATATAGAGAGATAAGAGTGAAGGAAGGGTGAGGGGGGGGGTGGGGGGGGGGGGGAGGGGGGAGGGGTTGGGTGATTTGTAGAGCTAAGTGATAAGAAAGCTAAGTCTAATTACTTTGCTTGCAAGTTGAGTATTGAGTTGGCCAACACAGGCTTAAAATAAATTATAATTTTTAACATTAGTATATATGATTTTAAGTTATTTCACTTAATACCAATTGGCATTAGGATGAAATCTCATACTATTATCATGGTATCATATTTGGGCATTGTTTCAATTTTATACATTTACATTTGTGCCATTCTCGTTTCACTGACTTCAGCATGCACAACCATTTTTTTTTTTTTTTGCTAATTCAACAAGTATTCTATTCATTTCTCAATTCAAAAACAGGTGGCAAATGCCAATACATGTGTTTTCAAACAAAAAACTGGAAACTACGCTAAAATAGCATTAAGATTCCACTCATTATAGATTGTTTGGTTTCCGCTAGAATTCCTAAACTTTTTCCCAGTCAGCATCTTAAATCTCGTGTCTTTAATAATTATGCTAATGATCTGGTCCTCCGTGAGAACTGTATTATTGAAGATTCTTGATTTCGTTCATGCCAAATGTGGTAGATGTTTGCATTGAAAATCATTTTAAAGAGGGTAGCCTTTAGGGACTGACTATTTGTTCCCATTGCACCGAGTTAACAAATACTTTAGCTTTCCTTAAACAAATGCACCAAATCCTTCTGCTAAAAGAGCATTACCATACCGTAGAGATTACACTTGCTATCCAGATTCATTCCCCAACTAAAAAGTTTGAACTTAGTGGGCAATTGATTCAGAAAGGCTAGGCATGTGCAAAAGCTATGCTTGGTCTCTTCCAGACAAGTTGATACCATGGGACCTTTTGATGCTTCTTTTTGATAAATCCCTAGGTGGATGGAAATGCAAATCTATTGCAAGACAACCAAAGAGATGTGTTTGTCCCACCGTCTGGAGGATCGTAGAGATCATCCCAAAGGTGGGCAAGACATCCTGGTCAATGCCAATTACCATTTCTGATAATAGAACTAACTTTTGCTTGAATACCCAATCGAGAAGCTGTAATAAGAATTGTAGGAGTACAGTTAAAAAGTCTTCCAGATGGGTGCCAATTATCCCACCACAGATATGTATTTTGGCCATCACCAATCTTATGGAGCATGAGCTGGGCAACGTCATTTCTAAGTTTCAAAATTTTTCTCCATGCCCAGGGAGTATCGTTTGGAACACTAACACTCCAAATGCTTTGATTTTTGAGGAGTACCTCCCTGCACCAATACCCCCATAGAGAACTCGAGTCTACAATCATATTCCAAATGTGCTTAAGGTTTGCGACACGATTAATATCCTCTAGTGATTTAAGATTCAACCCTCATTCATTTTTTGGTTTGCAAGCATCATCCCATAGGACTTTAGCTTTCTGGTTATCACCCCAAAGGAATGTAGCTAAGCATCTTTGAACTCTTTTGATGACACCTTTTGGAAGAATGAAAGCATAGCACCACCATTGGAAGATGCTATACAACACATACTTGACCAGAACAAGCTTACCCGCAAAAGACAGCCATCAGTTTGCCCAGTGACTAATTTTGGTAGTAATTTTGTTGCAAATTGCATCATAACTTGCAGCATTAAGTCCCCCTAAAATTAACGTAATGCCCAAATACCTCACAAGTAAACAACCTTCTTTTATGTTCAGAGTTTGATAGATAAAATTCTTCACAAGGGGTGGACAACTACCAAAGAAAATGGTGCTCTTATCTGGGTTAATATTCAGTCCTGATATGCGAGAAAAAATAATAAAGGCATTCTTGATGACACGAGCTAAGCTAACCTAAGCTTTGAAGAAAATGAGAATGTCGTCTGCAAAGCTGAGATGTGTGAGCCCAATTTTTGAGCACTTTGGGTGGTAGACAAAGTCTTTTTTAGTAGCTAAAAGCTTGAGGATTTGAGTGAAAACTTCCATACCCAAAACAAACAGATAGGGGGAAATAGGGTCCCCTTGTCTAAGACCTTTTTTCCCCTCAAAGTACCACTCAAGGTGGCCATTTATTGCAATTGAATAACGGGGTGTTGTAATACACATATTGATCCACCTAACAAAGGATTCCGGATAACCAAGAGCCAACAAAGCCTTGATAATAAAGTCCCAATTGACAGAGTCATACACTTTCCTTAAATCAACCTTCAGACTGTTTGGAACAAATAAATTACACAAAATTTTGCAAAATTCATTTGTAAATCCAACTTTTTATGTTTGGAAGTACCATTTTAAAAAATTGAACATTCAAGATTTGCAAATCTTGGATTTGTTCAAGAGGTAGAATTTACAAATCTATATTTTTTAAGTTAGTTCCTTTCTTTTGAGGACAAAATTACCCTTTAAATTTTTTTACACTTAAATTTACCTTTGGCTCACATACAAAGATAGAAAAATAAAATATATTTCAAATCATCTCCCTCACCATTCTTCTTTCAATGAAACACGAAGAAAATAATTGATTAACAAGTCAGGGCATTAGCAGTCCATGCTAGTGCTTGTTAGATAGTTCAAAAGTTCTTGTTTATTATTCTTAAATTTTACTAATTCTAATAGAATAAAGGATGATGTTAGCCTAATGGTGTTAAATCTCATATTTTGATGATAACGAAATCTTAAACCGATGCTTACCAATGACTAATCATGCGTGTATAAGTTATATGTGCTTAAAGTTTAGTCATAGATTTGGGAGATGCTCAAGAAATGATCATGCATGAAAAAATGGCTAGCACAGACTTATTAAATGCAAATCAAGATTGAAGTGCTATGTTTGGTGAAGATCTATTGAAGCTTTGAAGAATTAGTATCCATGGAGATCCTTTCAAAGATGAATGAAGAGGGAGTCACAAAAGGAGACATGGTGTCATAAGGGGTACCGGCTAATTAAATGTCGAGTGAATTTAATTTGCTCGGTAAAAGCTCAAAAAACCTACTTTGAAACTTGTTTTTTAAAATTGCTTTGAAACGATTTCTTGAGAAAGTTTTGATTTCAAAAAACATTGTTCAAAAAATGAGTTAAGTATTTGGTTTAATACTTTGTTGCGTTTTTAATCTAAATCGTCCCATATTTGCAAAATGTTTTTAGACTTGGTCTTCTACTTGTCCCATTGCAATGAGAAAAGACAGGGCAAAGTCGGATGAATGATTGATCCTGCTTCATTCAACCGACATTCCCAAGGAATGCATAGAACAAGTCGGACGAGTACATCTGACTTGACTTAACCGACTTCTCCAATAGGCGCAATGGACAAGTCGGACGAATGGTGGGATAAATGTCTGATCCGACTCCTCGTCCGACTGTTTAAAAATATAGCCGTTTTATATCCGTTGCAAAATCTTTCTATATATTTTCAAATACCCCCATTGCTAAAACCACATTTTCCAACATCAAGCAATTGCTCTATAGCTTTCATATCTTCAAAACACATTTTCTTGATTATTTATTGAGCTTTAACTTGCAAATCAATTGAGCACTCAGGAGCATTAAATTGTATCCATCTACTCTTAAAAAGAGTTCATTGTACTAATCATTTATTTACTCTTATTGTGAGATAAGCACAATAGGGAGTGCTTGAAATCTTCTTTGTAGATTCAAGGAAGTGAAGATGATTGTACTATTCTTGTGAACTCAAGAGAAACTTGTATTGTTGGTTTGTGCTTCACCAACTTGTGAAGAGATACTACTAGTGGAGCTAGTGAAAATCCTAAGGGGGAGACAACCTTAGGTAGTGAATATAGATTAGCGAACCACCATAAATTGTTGTGTTCGTTTTCTATCCCTTTTCTTTCCTTGTTTTCATTTTTGTGCTCTTTACATGTTTGATAATTTGCTTGTTTGAATATAAATTGTTCTTATTGAAAATTTTAATTGGTAGTCATTAGCTAAATACTTAATTCACCCCCCTCTTAAGTATATTTGCTTTAACTAGTGGTATCAAGAGTTAGGACTCTACATATAGTCTAACAACTAGTAGAGAATTGAAATGATAAATGCATCCATGTCTACCATAGTGGAGGGCCAATCTCCCACCCGACCACCATTGTTTAATGGAACCAACTACTTATTTTGGAAAACTAGAATAAGGATTTACATTCTTGCAAATGACATTAGAATTTAGAAAGTAATATCTGATAGGCCAATAACTCCTATGACAACTAAGATAGAAGGAGACAAAATCACTACCATTCCTAAACTGGAAGAAGACTATGATGACAATGATTTTAAGATTTGTGAAAGAAACTATAAAACTATGAACATGTTATATCTTGCTTTAGACTCAAATAAATTTAACAAAATTTTCGGGTGCAAGAATGCTAAAGAAATTTGGGATCAATTAGAAATCATATAAGAAAGAACCAACCAAGTTAAAGAAACTATGATTAACATACTTGTTCACAAATATGAAATGTTTAAAATGTCACAAGATGAAAGTATTGAATAAATATTTTCTAGATTTACTGATATTGTGAATGCCCTTAAATCACTTGGGAAAAAGTATTCTAATGCAGAGATGGTGGGAAAATTGCTTTGAAGTTTGACCGAACTATGGGAAGCAAAGGTGACGACAATTCATGAAGCAAGAAACCTTACAACTCTTACTATTAGTGAGCTCATGGGATCCTTCATGACTCATAAGTTGCAAAAAAAAGATTGAGAAAAAGAGAAGAAGAACAACAAGAAAACATTTGCACTACTTGCATCAAAAGCTCATTCAAGTGATGAATATGAAGGTGAAAATGAAGACGATGATGAAATTGTTTTAGTTGCAAAGAACTTCAAAAAATTCTTGAAATTCAAGAAGATGCGAAGAGGAACTTCATCGAGCAACAACTCTTGGTAGAAAGGCAAAGACAAATCAAAAGAAGAACCAAAATGTTACAATTGCGACAAGCCAAGTCATATAAAAGTAAATTGCCCAAAGTTGATCAAATCCAAAGGAGGAAAACCATGAAGGCGAGTTGCATTGAGGATGACATTTCAACCAATGGAGAAAGCGAAAAGGGAGAAGAAGTAGCCAATATCGTATGTCTTATGGCAAATGAGGATGATGAGGAATGCTCATCTTCTAGTTCTACTTCTAGTTCTCATAGCTCATTGTATGATGATGAATGTTCATTTGAGGAATTACAAAATGAATTTTCTAAAATGCATGGCAATTTATCAATTGCTCTTTCAAAAATCAAAGAACTTCAAAAAGAAAGACATGATTTGAAAAGTGAGAATGAAAAGCTTCAAGAAAATCTTTGTACATCTCACAAGAAAGCACTTGTTTCACTTTAAAAGAAAAACTTGAAGAAAATGTTATAGTCTTAGAAAAACAAGTTCAAGATTTGAATATGAGCTTAGCAAAGTTTACAAAAGGAAAAGAAGCTTTGGATAAAATGCTTGGCTCTAAAAAAATTGCATTTGACAAAAGTAGAATTGGTTATGAACTATTCACAAAGCAAAAATTCTTCAAAAACTATTTTGTTAAAGCATCTACCTCTTCAAATGAAGCTTCAACATCAAAAGTTTTCAAAAATCATGCACATATTGTGAAAGATATGATTATATTGCATCTCATTGTAGATATGGAAACATGGTTGGTAGAGATGCTAGAATTCCTTTTTGGCTTAAGCCCAAATGGGTTATTAGATTTGTTAGGGCTTGACACTGACACATAAGGACCCAATAAAACTTGGGGACCTAAAAAGGACAACATGTGTATGCCTTTATTTTTATAGGTTCCTTTAACGATCAAGTATGAAGGAAATTGGGTCATCAATAGTGGATGTTCAAGACATATGACTAGAGACTCATCCCTCTTCTATAAGCTCAACAAGAAAATCAAAGGAAACGTGAGCTATGAAGACAATGGGAAAGGTAAAATCATTGGAAGATGTAGCATTGATGATGAACATTCAATATCTATCCACAATGTGCTACTTGTGAAAGGTTTGGAAATAATTTGTTTAGTGTAAGTCAATTTTGTGACAATGGGTATAGAGTTGAATTTAAAGTTTCCTGTTGCATTGTGTATAATAAATTGGACAAAGTATTATTTGTTGTAAATAGATGTGATAATGTTTATACTATTAACTTTAAAGATCTTACATGCCAAAATGTTAATTGTTTAATGATTATGAATGAAAACTCTTGGTTATGGCAAGAATATTAGGACATGCAAGCATGGACTTACTCACTAAACTTTCAAAAAAAGAACTTGTAAAAGGTCTTCCTAAAACTTGGTTTGAAAAAGATCATTTGTGTGATGCATGTCAATTAGGAAAGCAACATCTGACATCTTTTAAACTCACAAACAAAGTAACTACATCTAAAGCATTACAAAAACTTCATATGGACCTTTTTAGACCAATGGATGTGGCTAGCTTAGGTAGATCAAAATATGTCTATGTTATTATAGATTACTATACTAGGTATACTTGGGTTATGTTCTTGTCCTATAAAATGAAGCCTTCAATGAATTTGCGAAATTATGCAAAAGTATGCAAAATGAGAAAGGCTATTATATCACTTGCATTCATAGTGATCAAGGCACAAAATTTATAAATTCATCTTTTGTGGATTTTTGTGAACAACATGACATTGATCATAACTTTTCAGCACTTAGAACTCCTCAACGAAATGGGGTAATAGAAAGGAAGAACCGAACATTACAAGAAATGGCAAGAACCATGTTCAAAGAAAACAACTTGCCTATATACTTTTGGGATGAAGCTGTTAGTACGGCTTGCTATGTGCTTAATAGAGTCTTAATTAGACATTTTCTTAATAAGACCCCTTATGAATTGTGGAAAGGACGAATACCAAATGTTGCACACTTTAGAGTATTTGGTTGTAAATGCTTTATCTTAAACACCAAAGACCATCTTGGAAAATTTGATGCCAAATCCGATGAATGATTATTTCTTGGATACTCAAAAAGGAATAAGACATATAGAGTATATAACAAAAGAACTCTAGTTGTTGAAAAATCAATGCATGTGAATTTCGATGAAACTAATCCTTTTGTGTTCAGAAAGGACGATGATGATGTAGGTATTCAACAAGTTGAGACTCAAAACCAACCCATCACATCAAATCAAGTAAATGAGGCATCTCAAAGTGATCCAAAGAATTCATCAAATGAAGGAGACCAACAAACATCTAATGCAAGGGATTTACCAACATCAAATGAAGAAGATCAACCAACCTTCAACCAATCAAGACCTACCAAGGTGTTGGAAGTTTGTAAAAGATTATCCAAAATGATCAAATCCTTGGTGATCTATCCAAAGGTGTAAGAACTCGTTTTAACTTGAATACCTTTTGTGGGCAAATTGCATTCCTTTCCTAAATTGAGCCTAAAAATGTGAAAGAAACTTTATTGCATGGTGATTGGATAATGGCTATGCAAGAAGAACTTAATCAATTTGAAAGAAAAAAAGTTTGGAAACTTGTTGAAAGGCCAAAAGACTATCTGGTAATTAGTACTAAATGGGTGTTTAGAAACAAACTAGATGAATCCGGTATAGTAATTAGAAATAAGGCAAGATTAATAGCTCAAGGCTATAATAAAGAAGAAGGAATAGATTATGATGAAACATTTGCACCCGTGGCTAGATTAGAGTCTATTCGCATGCTTCTTGTTTTTGCGTGTTTTATAAAATTTAAATTATTTCAAATGGATGTCAAAAGCACCTTCTTAAATGGATTTCTTCAAGAAGAAGTATATGTGGAACAACCTCTCGAATTTGATGATCTAAATTTACTTAATCATGTCTTTAAACTTGAAAAATCCCTTTATGGATTGAAACAAGTTCCTAGGGCTTGGTATGACAGATTAAGTAGATATCTTCTTGAAAATGGATTTACTAGAGGTAAATTAGATTTGACTTTATTTGTCAGATGAAAAGGTGAATATATTTTACTTGTGCAAATATATGTTGATGATATTATCTTTGGTGCTACTAATGAATTTCTTTATGAGTATTTCTCTAAGTGTATGCACAAAGAGTTTGAGATGAGTATGATGTGAGAACTGAATTTCTTCTGTAGAGTGAATCAAGCAAACAAATGATGGCATTTTCATTAATCATGCCAAGTACACAAAGGAACTCATCAAAAAATTTGGTGGTGGTTATAGATTAGCGAACCACCATAAATCGTTGTGTTCATCTTCTATCCCTTTTATTTCCTTGCTTTCATTTTTGTGCTTTCTACCTGTTTGATAATTTGCTTGCTTGAATATAAATTGTTCTTATTGAAATTTTTAATTGGTAGTCATTAGTTAAATACTTAATTCACCTCCCTTCTTAAGTCTATTTGCCTTAACAGATGGGTATTTGAGTAAAAAATAATTTTTAATTTCAATTCACATGTGTTGCAAATTACTGTTCCAAACAAGAGAATTCATTTATAAAAACAAATCCTCATGAAATTCATTTACAAATCAAATGAATTCCACAGTACAAGTGCTTCCAAACACTGTGTTAAAGTACATGTTCTGTTGAGACTTTGTCTACCATAGCCCCAAACAATGTCATAAGCCACCAAAATATTGTCAAGCATTCTTCAACCTTCAACAAAGGCTATTTGATTATAGGAGATAATTTTATTGAGGCTACTACGCATTCTGTTTGCAATCACTTTAGAGAGGCATTTATAAATCGTGTTATAACACGAAATGGGCTTAAAATCCTCAACTTTTGACGGATTCTCGACTTTGGGAATGAGATTGATGATCGTAGAGTTAATTTCACCAAGAAGTCTGCCCGACTGAATGGAAGATTTGAAAGCATCATAGACATCTCTTCCAACAGTATTCCAACAGGATTTGAAGAAATGTGAGGTAAATCCATCAGGTCCTGGACTTTTCTCACTGTTAATAGAGAATATAGCTTCCCTAAATTCCTTATCTGTGATAGGAGAGGTAAGTAATGACTTATCCTCCTCCGAAATAGATTTGTTGAGTATGGTCTTCAGGTCTTCCATTGTAACTGTGTCCTGGGTACTGTTAGGGGAACTAAGCAAATTTTTGTAAAGCTAATCTTCTTCCACTGGCTGAAATGAGACTTCTAATTGAATTCAAAGACTTTTTTCTGTTGATAATCTTATGGAAATATGTTGAGTTGTCATCCCCATCTTTTAGCCAAAGAGTTCTTGCTTTCTGTCTCAAACAATCCTCCTCTAGAGCCATGGCTTTTTCCAATTTAAGAGAGAGGTTCTTCTCCTGGGCACGCACACTGTCATTGTGATTACCATTCAGAATTTGGAATTGAACCTGTTTGAGCTCATTTCTGATGCTATCAATCTCTACATGAAGGTTAGCAAAATGTCTCACATTAAACTCTTTGAGTTCCTTTTTTGGTCTTTTTTGTTTTTGCACCAAACAATACATCGGGGTACCATTGATGTTTTCATTCCAGCTATTCTCCACTATTCCATTGAACTATTCATGACGAGTCCATGCATTATAGAATTTGAAGGGTTTAGCTTTAGTACCTCCTTTAATACTAGTGGACACAATAATGGGACAATGGTCTGAGGAGCTCTGGCCTTCAATGTCAACTGAAGTAATCTAAAAATTAAGGATCCAGGCTCCATTAACCAACACTCTATCAAGTTTACTCGCCTATAGATTATCTCCCGCCGCCTTATTGCTCCAAGTAAAAAGATGACCAACTCCTTTAAGCTCTTGAAGGTCTGCAGATTGCACACAATTTCTAATTTCAATTGAGCCTTGAGACAGATGGGTATTGTGGAGATGTTTATTAGGGGTGACGATTTCATTGAAGTCGCCAATGACACACCAAGGAATATTAGAAAGGCTAGTAGACCATTGATTAAACTTCTCTCAAAGAATTCCCCTCTCAGATGCGTCATTGCTAGCATAAACCAATGTCAATTCAAAAGACTGACTAGAGCTACAATCTGTGATGTTGCATAAGATTGCTTGTGCAGTAGCCTCAAGTTTATCCATCTTAAATCGATGGCTATCTCCCAAGATCCAAATACGCCCGCGGAATGAGTAGTCATAATTGTGAACCAAATCCCAATGCTTCAGGAACTTCTTTATGAGCCTAGGCAAGCTACTATACTACACATTTGTTTCCAGCAAACACATGATATTAATTTTCTGCTTATTCACAAAAGTATATATTTCTTTTTGCTTTAGGGACTTATTGAGTCCCCTTATATTCCAAAATGTTAACTTAATCATGAGGAATATCGAGGATATTCCTGGGGGATCCCCCTCTTTTGAAGTACTCGGATTGGCTTTTCCAACCAGGTCTTGTATAGCTCAGGCAAGTTAACTGTTGTCTCCTCATTCCCAAGAAGTTCAAACCTGTTGCCAGATTCAGTCCCCTTATCCTTAGCCTTGCTAGGAGAAAAACTTTTTTTCTCATTGATTTTCTAGGGATTAGATGCCCTAGTGGTGCTAGGCATCTTCTTGTGCACAACATTCTACTCTTTTGGTGTCTCAGTGGATGTTTCTCCTTTCCCAACTTCCTTATTCATCTCAACAATCCCATCTATGGCTTGTCAAACTTTTTTCTTGTTTTTACAAATAGTGTCAAAATGGCCTAATTTCTTACAGATTTTGCACACCTGAGGTTTTCAGGTATACTCCATAACCACATTAGCTGAAACCCCTTTCCCTAAGTCCAAAGGGACCACTTCAGGTAACTCCTTATTAGTATCAACTTCAACATAGATTCTTGCGTAGCCCAGTTTAGATTTTGATTATGTTATAGCATCCATCTGAATTGGGCACCCAATGTAGCTAACAATTAGCCCCAGCCCTTCCTTGTTCCACATTTTGAAAGACACCTGTTTCAACTTAACCCAAATAGGGATATTTTCCAACTTGAGTTTCTCCAGCTTGGTCCTAGGTTTCCATTTACGCAGAAGCATAGTTTTGTTTCCTATATGCCAAATCTGCCCAAAAGTATCCCCGCACTTCTCTTTATTTTTGAACCTAAAGAAATACAAACCTTCTTTGACAGTCTTAATCTCCACCCGCTCAAACTTCTTCCACTGGTTGTCACCCATGTACCTTATAAGGTTGAAATGGGGTGGGCTATCTAGAAACTGTCCAACAATACAAGACTCCCAATACTTAGCCCCTTCATCGAGCACCATTTGAGGGACAATAATCATTCCATTTGCAATATTATGCTCTTCATGTTCAAATTTGAGAGGAGAATAAATATCTCCCCTAAACAGACATTTCCAACCTTTAACTGGAGATTAGGCATTAGCAATAGAGGGACCGACCTTCACTTGGACAGACAAGGACAATTGAGTTTCCAAAGGCCTAACTTCTCCGTCTTCTTGGGGTTGCTCTACAGCAACACCAAGGGAAGGGACAGAGCAGCAGCTAGAACAGGGCTCGAAAATTGCACCACACTTTGCTGGTCAACCTCACTTTCAGTGACCAAAGGGGAGCTCACAAGGGCAACATCGACGACCCTAGACATTGGAGAACTAGCAGGGGAAGAGATGGGTATAGAAAGACACTCACCTTGACGATCTAAATCAACAGATAGAGGAGAGTATGGTGAAGCAATTTGCTTCGACTGGACCTTCGATGAAGCACTAGGCTTTTTTCGGGCCATAATGAAGCCAAGAAAATCCGCTCTGGAGCTAAGGGACAAGTTTGGTAAGAGTATGGGCTACTGAATCTGAGGTCGGAACAAAAATTGACTGAAAGAGAGTGGACGATATGGTCAAAAGTGGTCAAAGGTAGATGGGATAGGTGATTTTAGATAGAAGGGAAATATCTTTCTCTCTATTCCATCTACAGAATGAGTAAAGTTAATTTGATTACAACATTTTTTATTTGGTATTTCACATGGATAAATTTTAAGTTCTAGATCAATAAATTGGTTTTAAAATTGAACATTAGGTTATCTGTTAAGATCGCCCTCCCCAAATGAATAATATCATCTAACATATTCAACTTCAAGAGTATATATGTAACAAAAATACTCTATTTTGTTAAAGGATATAATTGTCCTACAAAGTTGTCAATTCATATAGTTTGATTTCATATTGAAGAAATTATAATTAGATGAAAGAAGTATGATTTTTTTATTCTTCTTGTTTTTTTTTTTTTTTTGCTAAATGAATAAGTGGAATTTTTTTAGGATTTAATTGTTTAGGCCAGGTTTAATTTGGGACTACTTTTTTTTGGACAAAAGTGAAGAAACACAAAGAAACAGAGAAAATGTTTTAAAGACTGCACACAGGTTGCTTGTATTCATTGTGTATAAATATACAATTGGACTTACATGAAGATTCTGAACTCTTGATTCTATGCACAACAGGTACAACATTTGAAAGTAATGAGAAGATAAAGTTTGGCTATGCCAAAGTTGCAACTGACTGAGTATAATTTGAATTTCAAATAGATCACATATTCGCATTCTATCATGCCCCCGCAAGATAGACAATCCATCACGGATGGATAGCTTGGCTCTTTGACGAAGAAATTGCGAACGTGGAAGTGACTTGGTTAGCGAATCTGTGACTTGATCGACTGAATGAACATGAGAGATTTTCAATATTTTTCGAGCCACTTGTTCGCGGACAAAATGAAAATCAATCGCTATGTGTTTTATTAAGGAGTGAAACACTAGATTAGTACATAAGTAAGTCGTTCCTGCATTGTCACAGTCGATAGTGGGCACATCCGAAAGTGACAGTTGAATTTCTTGAAGAAGATTGTGCAACCAATTTAACTCAGCAGTAGCAACAGCCAAGACTCTATATTCGGCTTCGGTGGAGGAGCAAGCAACACTTCGCTGCGTCTTTGAAGACCAACTAATGGGATTTCCACCCAGAAAAATCACATATGCGGAGGTCGAGCTTCAATCATCCGGATTGCCAGCCCAATTCGCATCCGAGAAGGCCGATAAATGAAGACTATAAGATTTTTACAGTAATAAACCATGATGCATTGTCTGTTTAAGATACCTTAGTACACGTTTTGCAGCACTCCAACAAATGATAGATGGCTGATGCATAAATTGAGAAAGACGGTTCACAGCAAAAGCGACATTCGGGCGCATGAAGGAGAGGTATTGCAAAGCACCAATTCCACTACGAAACAATTTAGAGTCTGCAGATGGTGACCGTCGTGTAACTTCAGCGAGAGAGATGTCGCAAGGGGTGTATTTACACCCTTTGCCTCCTACATGCTAGTCTTCACTAATAAATCATTGATGTATTTACCTTGTGAAAGAAACAAACCAAACTAAGTGTGATGGACTTCGACCCCCAAGAAATATTCTAATTGGCCAAGATCTTTAAGCGAGAACTGTTTGGCAAGAGAAGCAATGATGCCTGCAATAGCTATTGAACTATTCCCTATGACAATTATATCATCGACATATACCAACAGGAAAATTAATGTAGCATCTTTAGAGAGAATGAATAGAGAAAAATCATTCCTCGAATTAATAAACCCAATTTTAAATAGAAAGTAGCGAAGCTCAGTATACAAGGCTCTAGGGGCTTGTTTTAATCCATAAATGGCCTTCCGTAAGCGACAAACATGATTAGGAAATTGCAGATCAACAAACCTAGGAGGCTGATTCATGTAAACTTCATCCTCTAAAGACCCTGGAAAAAAGGCATTGTTTATGTCCAGTTGATGAAGAACCCATCCAAACTGTACTGCAAGTGACAAAATTAAGCGGATTGTGGTTGTATTTGCAACCGGACTAAAGGTTGCGTTGAAGTCGATACCAGGACGTTGGTGTAAGCCTTTGGCCACTAGCCTGGCCTTGTAATGCTTAATACTCCCATCAGTCTTTCTCTTGATGCGATATACCCATCGACACCCAATAATATTCTAAGAAGCAGAATGTGAAACCAATTCCCGGGTGCCATTACGAATCAAGGCATCAAATTCAGCACCCATAGCCTTGCGCTACTGAGAAGATTTACTAGCTTGTTTATAAGTTTTGGCTCCATCTTACCCTCTAACTCACAATCAACTATTAAACATAACTTTTGAACAAGCTTAGTAACACCAAGTTTAAACCGAGTAACCATGGGATGATGAGAAATAGTAATACCCGATTGTTCTTGAGGCACATGAGATGAGGTGTTTATGACTGGGATTGGCGCGGAGGACTCACTTGGCAAATGCGCAGTCATGGAACCTATAGATAGCACCACAGTAGATGGAGGATTAGATGAGAACGTCGGAGCTGGGGTGAAGGTAACTGGTGGAGTATGTATGTCATGCATAGTAGGAGGGACGAAGAACTCATTAGAAGAGGAAGATAAATTAGCACTTTGAGTAGGTGTGAGATGCAAAGTGAGAAGCAGACGTATGAGATGAGATTTTGCAGGAAAAACATGTTCCATAAAAACCACATGCCTAGAAATAAAAAATTTATTGGTTTGTGGATCCAGACACTTATAGGCATGATGCATCGTAAAGTAGCCCACAAAGATACATGGTCGTGATTTAAGGGACAACTTGTTAGAAGCATAGGGTTGAAGCCAAGCATATACAAGACATCCAAAGACTCGTAACTTTGTATAATTGGGCCGTTGTTTAAAGAGTATTTCATAGGCACTTTTATTAGCCAATTGTGAAGAAGGAAGACAATTAATTAGAAATGTAGCAGCTTGACGCGCTAAGGCCCAAAAATTAGATGGCAATGATGCTGTAGACATTAGAGTGAGTGTTGTCTCAACAATATGGCGATGTCGCCGTTAAGCAACACCTAAATGTTGAGGTGTGTATGGAGGAGTAATCAGATGTTGTATACCAAGATTTTTTAGATTGTGTGAAAGACCACTATATTCACCACCACGATCAGTGTAAAGAGTAAGAATGCGAGTTCCAAAATAATTTTCAACCAATTTTTTTAAATTAAGAAAAATTTGTGTGGTCTCATATTTCTTCTTTAATGGAGACAACCAGATATATCTAGTGAAATGATCGACAAAAATTAGATAGTAATGAAAACCTTCAAGAGAAATATTCGAAGCTGGACCCCAAACATCAGAGAATATGATTTCTAAAGGTTTATTACATACAACTGGAGTCACCAAATGGAAGTCGGTGACTTTTATTACAGGCGCAGTTATTACAAAAATCAAATTTAGAGTTCGACACAGGAAGGAAATTATTAGAGATAATGGTCATAAGCGTACGAATATATGGATGACCCAGCCTGGAATGCCATTGCTTGAGAGGAATACGAGTTGCAGATAAAGCTTGAGGCACTAGAGAATGAGCAGGCCACTCGTACAGATTCCCATTACTCCGGCTTTTGACTAGAAGTGCCCCTGTGCTCAGATCCTTCACAATAAAAAAGTTAGGAAAAAATTCAATAGATGTGAGATTGTGCTTGAAGAATTGAGATACAGATAAAATATTCTTTTTAATTCCTGGTGCGCAAAGGACATTATTAAGTGCAAACACACTATGAGGAGTGACTAATTTAGTTTTACCAATGTGAGAGATAGGAATGTTGGAGCCATCACCAATTAAAATCCCATCTGACCCAGTATACTCGGATTGAATGTTAAGATTCTGAAAATCAGATGTGGTATGATGCGAAGCACCGGAGTCGACCACCCAATTTGGAGTTTCAGAGGATGCACCTTTATGAACAAGGTGCACATGAGGATTAAAGTGCGGAGATGAATAAGGCCTGCAAAATTTTGCAACATGTCCAAATTTATCGCATAGTTGGCACTGCATACGATTGTTAGGATTGGACTGTCCACCACGCCAATTATTATTGGAAGGACGATTGTTATTTGGAGCAGGAGTACCATTTGACTTATTCTGAGAGAAACCAGTAGCATTATTATTGCCATAGGACTGACTCTTCTTATTTCCCCCTTGATTACCTTGTCCTCTATTGTTGGTTTATGAGAAAATTGTGCAGTGATAATAGTTGTCTCTTTCCGTTGTTCTGCTTGACGAAGATAAGACTCATGGTCAAGGAGTTTGTCGAATAAGTCTTCAAAGGAAATATCAGTGTCACGTGCACAAATAGCAACAGAAATCTCCTTGTAGTCTTCACCCAACCCAGAAAGAACGACAACAACTAGTTCGTCGTTGGAAATAGGAGAACCAGTGAGAACTAGTTCATCAGCAAGAGACTTGATGGTGCGAACATATTCTGCCACCGATTGATAGCCTTTAGTCATATGCAAGAGCCGATTACGCAGCCCATAGATACGAGACTTTGACGCATTGGTGTAGGAGCTACTAAGCTTGTCTCACGCATCTTTTGTCGTGGACGCCATAGAAAGTAACGGCGCAATAGAGGCATCAACAGAAGCAAGGATAGCATGGTGTAACAGGTTGTCTTGTCTCATACACAATTTGTAGCCAGGATTGGGTGATGGGACACCATTGGTGGTAACACTAGTAGAAGGACATAGCATTGTGCCATCAATGAAACCCATGAGATCATAGTCGTAGAGAAGCGTATGAAACTGGGAACGCCAAGTCAGGTAAGTGCTTCCTGTGAGCTTGAGTGGCAACTGAGCAGCCTCATTAATAGCCACGATTTGTGACGAGGGATTGGCACCCCCAAGTAAGACTGGACTTGTTTGAGAAAACGGCGCAGCAGCGGAAACATTTTGGGAAGATGTCGCAGCAATGGTGGAAGCATTTGAAGCCATGATGCGGTGGGAGGGTGGGAAAAAAAAAGGATCAATAATTGCTTGTGAAAACTTGTAGTGCTCTTATACCATGAAGAAACACAAAGAAACACATAAAATGTTTTAAAGACTGCACACAGGTTGCTTGTATTCATTGTGTTTAAATATACAATTGGACTTACATGAGGATTCTGAACTCCTGATTCTATGCACAATAGTTACAGCATTTGAAAGTAATGAGAAGATAAAGTTTGGCTATGCCAAAGTTGCAATTGACTGAGTATAATTTAAATTTCAAATAGATCACATATTCATATTCTATCAAAAAGAAGTACAATTGAAGTTTGTTTTAACCTAAATTTCTGAATGCAATTTCATGCACTAAAACTATCGTCCTGAATCTTGTTTAATATTACTCTTTTTTCTAAAGTATATTCTTATAGGTAAACTAGTAATTTCGAGTTTAACTGTTATTTAAACTGGATTATTTATGATTTTTAAAAACACAAAATTTATAACATAATTTTACAATAACATAAGAAGATATTGTGCATTTGACTCAAAAATTTAATATCTCCCCCACTATACCTTACGGTAATGATTAATTCCTCTGGTGAGAAATAAAAAGTAAAGATAAGGAGAGCTCTGGCCCCAAGTATACATACATATCTGTGTGTGTGTGTCTCTCTTTAGTCCTTGACATCCCAACTAAAGAAGCTTTTTACGTCTTAAAGATTATGGAAGGCGGCATGGACTACAACTCAGCATGCTTCGCACCGTGTGGTCTGACACAGCATTACGTCTTGAAAGGGAGAGGAGGCGAGCACATTTACTGTAGAGTTGGACAGCTTCAATATAAGCATACTCACTATAATATAGAACTATATATATATATATATATATATATATATATATATATTTGCGAGCTTTAGAGGAAGTGAAACATTTTTATTATTAATTTAATCAGTATTGTGCCATAACACGATCTTGACTAAATGATGCATTGGATCCTCCTCATTTGCATTAGATTTAACATCCATGATTTAATTAATAAAAAACAAAAATAGATAATTATCATTCACTTGAATTTTCAGTCAAGTAAAAGTAATTTTTAATAGAATATTTATACGACGTCATGAGACGATATTTGTAAATAATATATCACAAGTAATAAACATGAACCAGTTCAAATCAACAATATAAATAAAATAACAAACACGACATTGACACTAATAATTAATTTCTATCATTTCTAATAATTTATTACACATTAAAAGACTTTTCTGCTTACCCTGATCGTTGTTCTTCATGGTTACATTTTTGCTAAAATAATCTTAGCAATTAAAGTGACTTGTATAGTGCTAATTCGAGAGAAAGAGTAGAAATGAAAGCTACAATCCACAGGGAGAATTTGGCTTGCACTAACCATTGGGCGTAAGTACGATCGATCAATAACGCACGCACAACTACAAGTCTTGATTGGGAACGATAAAAGGGAAGAAACTTTTCCACGAATGATTGTGTAATCTTCTTTACACTTGTTGTTACCTCTTTTATATCCAAAAAAAAAAAAAAAAATTCAAAGGGAACTAAAAGGAGTAGAAGGCCTATAGAACAAGCAAAGGCCCTCTGTTTATATTTTGGGCATATCTACTTGGCATTAGGGTTCCGAAGAACTATGATTTTTAAAAGAAACTAACTAGTGAAATATGCACTTTGTGCTTGTAAACAACTTTTTTAAGCACTTAAGTGGATATATGATTTAGCTAATTAGCTAGTGAAATATGCTTATAAACATTTTTGATAAAGAAAAATAAAAAACAAAGCTACATATTTCAAGTAGGGTCGGAACCAGGAATTTGATCTTGAGGGACCAAAATTCAATTAAGAAGATTGGTGATAAACAAATGTAAAAAATTAAGGGGACCTAGCATTTTAAAAAAAAAAAAATTACATATATATATATTTATTATTATTTAAAGCTTGGGGGGTCGGTCCCTCTTTAAATGGGCTAGCTTCGCCCTTGATTTCTAGATAATTATAAATATTTTGTTCCTTATTCTGAAATCTCTTTTGTAACACTTCTTTTTGAACTCTTCTGTAATTTGCACATTCGGGGGTAAACAAATTCGACACACCTTTCTCATACTTATTAGTGTAAAAGTTGATAATGCATTATTGATTGTTGATTATGCAAACAGATTCATAAAATCTTAGTTACCATATTATTAAATGCATTATTGTTTGCAGATTATGCGAACCGTATTCAGAAAATTTTACTTTTTACATTTTTAATTTTATCTGCCCTATCCTTTGGAAGTCTTTGTTGGACTTTATTCATATTGTAAGACAAATTAAAATGAGAGAAGTGCTGTAAATAAAAATACAAGATGTACAATAAAGATTAAAATAACATAATGTAAAATTAACAGTATTAAAATTAAAGGATGTAGAAATAAATGAAATACAAATGATATCGAGGTTCGAGTTAGACTCGATGTCCTTAAGACTTTAACGTCCCGCTACGGTGCTTTCGGTTGATTGACGCAAGCCTCCCAGGATACAACGATATTTCTTCGTAGTAGGAGCACACCAAACTACGAAACTATCAAACTGAATATGACAAACTCTCTCTATTGGACACAATGATAAATGAAAAAAAAATACTTGTTATGCTTGCTCAATTTTTCGTCCTTCTTATTTTTGTACTAAGCAGACTACACACACATATATATATAGCCAAAGATAATGGAAATAATCATTGCCAGAATGTTTAGATCAGAGTAAAAATTATTATAACAATCTCAAGGCACAAATGTCTAGCAATTATGGCATCTTCGCACATGGTTTTAGTGAACAAAGAATCTTAGCACGGAAATAGATGCAAGCATGCCCAACAAAGCCGTTAACACATCCACTATTCTTTATTTAATAATTTACATTCACAAAACACTAAAAATTCTTACAATCCCCCGCATGAACGGAAATTAACAATACATAATGAAGCGATAAAATACAGATACTAGAGAGAGTTTGAAAGATTGATACTGCTTCTGGATAGGTAGCTTTTGGCCTTGAATCTTCCGTAGTGAGAACTATCGGATTTACTTGTTAACCAGTGAACCCGATGTCTTGAACTGTTCAGCTTTTGTGTAAACCAAGACAATAGAACTCACACAGCATCCTCTTAACCATAATTCAGTTCTCACGGTTGTGTTCATTTTGGCCCTGAACAACTCCCAGTTTTATGAGTACTCTAGAGAATTCAGCCTTAGAGATTCTCGTAGGAGCGGCCCACTCCCTACTCAAATAGGTGATCACTTATTAAGAGTAACCCTGTAATACCCCACTTGGATTTTCTAAGATATAAGTATCATTAAAAGCATAGCTTATCCTAAATCATATGCAGGCAGCAGTGTTTGCTCGTCATAGGAATAGGTGAGAGTATTACCCCCACAGTGCTCTCGATGAATCATTCATAGCTCAGTTTTTCCCTTTGAACCTACTTCCAGGGATCTCCTGTCACGTAGGTAGGGTTTTCCACTATGATGACTCTTTAGTCATAGGCTTTAGACCCATTTCCCTCGACGATTTGTAAACTTGCTCTCTGTTCACACCTTTAGTAAGCGGATCCGCAATGTTATCTTTTAACTTTACGTAGTCAATTGAGATAACCCCATTAGAGAGCAATTGTTTGACGGTATTATGTCTACGACGTATATGTCTAGACATACCGTTGTACATGCTACTCTGTGCCCTTCCAATAGCAGATTGACTATCGCAGTGTATGCAGATAGCTGGCACAAGTTTGGGCCAGTTTAGAATGTCCTCTAAGAACTGTCGAAGCCATTCGGCTTCTTCTGCAGCTTTATCCAAAGCTATAAACTCAGATTCCATCGTCGATCTGGCTATACATGTTTGCTTAGTGGATTTCCAAGAGACAGCTGCCCCTCCCAAAGTAAAAATGTATCCACTCGTGGATTTGGAGTCATTAGTATCCGATATCCAGTTGGCATTACTGTATCCCTCTAGTACAGCTGGATATCGGGTATAGTGCAGCCCAAAGTTCAATGTGTATCTCAGATATCTTAGAACTCTTATTATAGCTACCTAGTGGTCTTTCTCTGGATTGTTCGTATACCTGCTCAATTTGCTCACAGTTAATATTATATCGGGCCTCGTACAATTCATAATGTACATCAAACTACCAATAATCCTTGAATACTATAATTGAGATATTCCTTCACCAGTATTTTTGGTAAGATGTACATTTGCATCTATAGGTGTCTTCGCGAGACTAGCATCATTTTTATTAAACTTGTCCAGTACTTTCTCTATATAATGGGACTGAGATAAGATTAGTCCGTCAAATGTTCTGGTAATTTTAATACGCAGAATCAAATCTGTCATACCCATAACCTTCATATCAAAGTTATTGGATAACATCTTCTTGGTAGACTTAATAACACTATCATTACTCCCGATAATTAGCATATCGTCTACATAAAGACAAATAATGACATATTCTTGACCCGTGCCTTTTACATAGACACACTTGTCACATTCATTAATCCTAAATCCATTTGTTAACATGACTTTATCAAATTTCTCATGCCATTGTTTAGGCGCCTGTTTTAGTCCGTAAAGGGATTTTACAAGCTTACAAACCTTCTTCCCTTTTCCAGGAACTGCAAACCCCTCAGGTTGTTCTATGTAGATCTCTTCATCTAGATCTCCATTTAAGAAGGCTGTTTTTACATCCATTTGATGTATCTCAAGATTATTGATAGCTATCAACATCCGTATGGATGTAATTCTTGTGACTGGTGAATATGTATCAAAATAATCAAAACCTTTTTTTTTGTCTATATCCCTTAATGACAAACCTGGCCTTGTATTTGTCTATTGATCCATCAGCCTTCAACTTCCTTTTAAAAATCCATTTACACCCTAAAGGTTTATTTCCAGGAGGAAGATCCACCAGTTCCCATGTATGATTTTACATGATGGATTCAATTTCACTGTTTACTGCCTCTCTCCATAAAGGAGCTTCAGGAGTAGACATTGTTTCATTAAAAGTGCGAGGCTTATTTTCTAACAAATATGTTAGAAAATCTGAACCAAAAGACTTAGATATTCTAGCCCTCTTGCTACGTCTTGGTTCATCTTCAATATCTTTAGATATAGTCTTATCATCTATATCTAATTCTTGACTTTCGTCATATGTTCTTTTCGTAGAACTTGATTCTTGTGTATTTTTACAAGGAAATTTTTCTTCAAAAAATTCTGCATTCCTTGATTCAATAACTGTATTCACATGTATATCAGTTATTTCTGACTTATACACAAGAAACCTGTATGCAGCATTGTTGTGTGCATATCCAATGAAGATACAATCCACAGTCTTTGGTCCTATTTTGACCATTTTAGGAGCTGGAACTCCTACCTTAGCTAGATACCCCCACACTCTTAAGTAATTGTAGGAAGGTGGTCAACCTTTCCACAACTCATAAGGTGTCTTGCTTAATTTCTTATGGGGTATCTTATTAAGAATATGGTTCGCAGTTAATACTGCCTCCCCCCCACAAGTTCTGAGGTAAACCCGAATTGATCAACAAGGCATTCATCATCTCTTTAAGAGTTCGGTTTTTGCATTCAACAATACCATTCTGTTGAGGAAAGTAAGGAGCTATCGTTTGATGAACAATTCCATGTTCAACATAATATTCCTCAAAGGGATATATATATTCTCCTCCTCTATCACTTCTCAACATCTTAATCCTTTTACCGAGTTGATTTTCTACCTCATTTTTGTATAGTTTAAATACTTCCAATGCCTCATCTTTACCTCTGAGTAGATAAAAATAACAATATCTTGTGCAATCATCAATAAAAGTAATAAAATACTTTTTCCCACATCTAGTTTGCACAAATTTTAAATCACAAATATCACTGTGAATTAAATCCAGAGGTTCTGAACTTCTTTCTACTGATTTAAAGGAAGTTCTCGTTAATTTTGATTCTACGCATACTTTACATTTTTTGTTTATGTTCCAATCAGCTTTAGATATTAGACCTAAATTGATCAATTTATGTAAAGAATCAAAATTCACATGTCCTAATCTATCATGCCATAAATTAGGAGAATCCAAGACATAAGCAACAGACTTATTCTTATTCATACCAAATTTAGTAGGCTCATCAGCCTTTATAATAGTTGGGGCAATAGTCATTACATTGAGCTTAAATAAGCCATCACATTCATAGTCTTTGCCTACAAACATTCCAAATTTGGTTAACACAAATTGACCAGACTCAAACACCAATTTGAATCCGTTCTTACTCAACAAGGATCCAGAAACCAAATTCTTCCGGATGTCTGGGACATGCAGCACATTGTTGAGTGTCAGCTCTTTTCCAGAGGTAAACTTCAAGATTACCTTCCCAGTTTCTTCCACCTTCGAAGTGGCGGAGTTACCCATGTAAAGGGTTTCAGAAATAATTTGATAGGTAGTGAACATTCTCCTATCAGAGCAAACATGCTTAATGGCCCCAGTGTCCACCCACCATTGCTTTGGATTCCCCACCAGATTAACTTCTGACACGACAGTTGACAGATTGATGTTAGAGAGATCACTGCCCAGGTTTTCCACAGCATTTGCCTGAGCTTTCCTCTTCTTCAGATTGCCCTGGTTCTTGCGGTGCCTACAGTCTCTTGCCTTGTGCCCCAGCTTGTCACAGACAAAGTAATTCCCATCGAACTGTTGTTTCTTATGTTCTCCCCCTTTTTGACTTTGGTTGGAGAATTTTCTTTTTTTGTTGCTCGGACCATGCTCAACCACATTAACCTTTGATTCCAAAGGCGGAAAACCAACTCTTTTTTCAGATTTGCGGTTGTCTGCTTCAATTCTCAATCTCAGAACTAGATCTTCAAGAGTCATCTCCTTTTGCTTATGCCTTGAATAACTCTTGAAGTCTTTCCAGTTGGGAGGCAACTTCTCAATAAGTGCACCAGATTCAAAACGTTCTCCCATATTTATAACTTTTGCATGACACTCATGAATGAGTACCTGATACTTATCTACTTGCGGCATCAGAGGCTTGGAATCTACCATTTTGAAGTCAAGGAATCTAGCCACAACGAATTTCTTTGTGCCCACATCCTCCGTTTTATACATCTTCTCTAAAGATTCCCACAGTGCCTTAGCAGTTGTCATTGGGCTATAGACGTTATACAACGCATTGTCCAACCCGTTGAGGATATAGTTTTTGCAAAGGAAGTCTGCATGCTTCCAAGCATCAACAGTAGCAACAGTCTGCATATCAGGATCGTCACCCAATTGTGGTGCATCCTCTTTCAAAAATCGAGCAAGATTCAAGGTGGTCAAGTAGAACAACATTTTCTATTGCCACCTCTTAAAATCCCTCTCGTTGAACTTTTCTGGCCTCTCGCCATGTCCAACAGAAGTTGACGCCACAAATGGCACAGCCGAAGCAACAGTCACCGATGGCCTAACCAAAGGTACATTCTCATGTCCTGTAGATCCACCGGTTGATCCATTTCCAATCAAGGGCACGTTTGGGTTGTTAGGTTCAAATGATTGTCCATAATTCAAATTTTCAGTTTCGGTATTCATGATTAATATTATTTGTTTTAAGTCTAAATACTTGTTTATACACACTGTACTACACAAAAATTAAGTTAGTCGCAAAATAACTTAATACTAAAATTAATTTTAAATCAACAATTAAGGAAATAATACTTCTAATACAAAAATAAAAGAAATATTAAAATCACACAGTTTACTATATGTATTTATATATTTCTATTAGACAGTCAAGTAAATAATCCAAACAAAATAAGTAAAACAATTACTCAAATTAGCTTTTCTCGAATCAGTTAGAGAAGAGTGTACTAATAAATTATTTTGTCACTTAGGAACCAAGAAGCTGTGTTTGGATCAGTGGTAGACCCTTCTGATTAATAACCTTGAAGTCCTAGGATCAAATCTTTGTAGCAGTAAGAAGGACAATTTTTTTTTTCTTCTCAAATAAACAGTATATTATAATGCTGCATAAAAAACTACAAACTACAACAACTAATATATATATTATATTGCAAAGTTAACGTACTGTAGCAGCAAGAAAACGATAACAAAGAAATAAGCGTGCAAGCGGTATTATACAGTTCAAGATTAGGTCCTTAAAAAATTCATATCTTTCTCATTTTAAGTCCAAATTTGATAAAATTTTCACCATTAACTTCAGAAAATTAAGAGGTATATGAAAATGTAATTTATTTTCCAGTTTGTTATACTTCACAGAATCACATTAAAGGAATTATACCGAATTAAAGTCTTAAGAATGTTGGACTTTATTCATATTGTAGGACAAATTAAAATGAGAGAAGTGTTGTAAATAAAAATACAAGATGTACAATAAAGATTAAAATAACATAATGTAAAATTAACAGTATTAAAATTAAATGATGTAGAAATAAACCAAATACATATGATATCGAGGCTCAAGTTAGACTCGATGTCTTTAAGACTTTAACGTCCCGCTACGGTGCTTTCAGTTGATTGATGCAAGCCTCCCAGGATACAACAATATTTTCTTCGTAGTAGGAGCACACCAAACTACGAAACTATCGAACTGAATATGACAAACTTTCTCTATTGGACACAATGATAAATGAAAAAAAAATACTTGTTATGCTTGCTTAATTTTTCGTCCTTCTTATTTTTGTACTAAGCAAACTACACACACACATATATATAGCCAAAGATAATGGAAATAATCATTGCCAGAATGTTTAGATCAGAGTAAAAAATTATTATAACAATCTCAGGGCACAAATGTCTAGCAATTATGGCATCTTCGCACATGGTTTTAATGAACAAAGAATCTTAGCACGGAAATAGATGCAAGCATGCCCAACAAAGCTGTTAACACATCCACTATTCTTTATTTAATAATTTACATTCACAAAACACTAAAAATTCTTACAGTCTTGAACTTGGTTAATTGATTTCTGAATAGGCCTGAAGATCAATTTCCATAGCCAAGAAATACAGACAACAGAGGAAAAACAAAGAAGGGGTTGGCGCATTGGTAGAGACATAAGGTGTCAGTGTAAGGAATAATAATTTAATAGTGAACTGAGGTGGGGTCCTCTTGTCCCCCTATAAAGAATGGGTAACTCTAACAGATTCTCTATTTTTTTCATAATAAAAAGTAAAATTTGTGATTATCTATTTTTACAAACTTTCTATTTCAGTTTTATTCCATAGTATTCTCTATTTTATACTCTCTGTTTAATTTTCATCTAATAACTCTCCATATTTTAACTAAACTCATTACTTAAATATAATTTAAGCTGTTAAATGTTATTGTTATTATTTTTTCAATACTTACAATTGTTGACTATAAATAAAATTAGTTGATATTTCATTACTCTACTTGACTCTAGTGTAAGTCAAAGCCCCTTCAATCATATAATTAAATAAATTTTAAATTCGTGTTGGCTGAAACACCAATAGCAAAAAAAACAAAAGTTGCCCCTTTAACTAATTTCTACATGATTCTCTTGCTGCTTGACAAATGATAAAAAAAAGGAGGCATCACAGCTCGAAAAATTAAGAAAAGCATCACAACTCTACATTGGTGGTGTTTTGCTGAATTGCTTGACAAATTGAAAAAAAAAAAAAAGTAGCGAACATCACATGTTTTATCCTCATGTGTGACCCGAATTGAAAAATTCTTTAGATTTGGTGACTTGTTAATATCAAAGAATTATTCTTTAACTTTTATTCTCATGTGTGACCCGAATTGAGGTGAGTGAGTTACATATATGAGCTTACAATGAGGTGAGTGCTCATCACCTAGAAGTGATGATTCATGCATGCATTGCGTCTAGTGTGGATGAAGAAAAGTGAACCAAAGACACTATTTTAATATCATGTTAAGAATTATGGAGTTCTATATTAAAATTAGATTATGTGAAGTAGCCTACTATTTTATAAGATGATGTTAAAGTTTATGAATTGTTAATATGAAAAAATTATTCTTTAACTATTACAACTAGAGCATGTTGTTTCAAATGTTGTACGAGATAAAATGATACTTGGGGGAAGGGGCCAAGTCTAACACCAATAAATAGATGGACAAGTGAATCCCACACAATAGTAATTAAGCAATTATTATTATCCATCTCATATTCACGTAGGAAACAGTATTGCCATTAAGATCCTTCCCATATATTCAAAGGTGAATGCAAATAGTGATCGATAAAATACTTGATTATATGTAAGATTTCGATAAAATAGTCAGGTAGTAACTCATTATAATATAAAATTTTAAGTTCAAACTACGATTTTGACATTTATTGAATAAAAATTAATTAATCATCAGTTGGTGAACGTTTTCATTATGGCCTCGTTCTGAGCGCGTTTCTTGATGGCCTCTTGGAACAAAGACCAGAAAGGGAAGGTAGTTGAGTGGACCATATATGAATTTTGCTTTTGTTGCTATGCAAACAAAAGAGATTCACTTTCTAATTTGAAAGCTAAAAAGAGAAAGTTGTTGAGTACTGGACCATATGTGAACACAAGAAAGCTTGGACACTTTCTAATTCGAAAGATAAAAAGAGAAAGAGAAAACAAATGCATGTGATCATGAAGAGAGCAACCATTTCTTTTATAATGAGGAAGATCATATTAGATTCGTTCCAAGACTACAAATTTTATGATACATTAACTCGTTCAACACATGTTTAAAATCAAGTATGGACAATGAATTTTTTTAAATATGATGAGTTATTACCTTACCATTTCACTAACCCTTAGAAGGGAAAGAGAGCAACTAGACCAGAACAAACTAACATGAGTACTAGGCTGAATGGTTCCAATACTACAAATTTTATGATACATTAACTCATTCAACACATGTTTAAAATCAAGTATGGAAAATGAATTTTTTTAAATATAATGAGTTATTATCTTACCATTTCACTAACCCTTAAAAGGGAAAGAGAGCAACTAGACCAGAACAAACTAACATGAGTACTAGGCTGAATGGTTCCATATAACACGCTTACCAAAAGAAAAATCAACAAACAAACAAAAAAAAAAGAAAAAAAAACAACAACAAAAAAAACAAGAACAAAACTCTTATAGAAATTTCTAGAAATCTATGAGATTCAAATCTAGGTTTAGGTCTATGCTGTCTATGTGGGCAACTAAAACTACCCTCTCCACCCTATTATTTTTAAAGTTAATGAAAAGTAGATCTTATCATGAACCACTTGAATTATAGTACTGGTATATGACCACCTGAGAACGACTCCAAAAATACATTATTTTAAATTAATTGACCAATTATGAGCATGGCAATCTTTGTGGGGTCATAAACAAATTAAATAAAGTTTCCAGGAAGCCTCCTTTGGAAGTTTCTGTTGTTCTGTTGGCTGTGTCAGGACATGAAAGCAGCCGATAGTTGTCCTGTTGGCTGTGTTAGGTTGGTGGATATGTGCTTGGTGTGAACAAGTTCAAAAAAAGAAAAAAAAAAAAAAAAACTAGACCTAATTTTTTTTTTGTTTTTATTTTTATCAAAAGTATAGTGTATTATTAGCAATCACTCAATTTCAATTAAGTCAAAAGCATTCTGTATAATATTAGTACGTAACAAACTAAGTAGAAAAATGAGATAATAACTGAGCTAATTAACAGGTAACACAAGTTGTTCAGTCTAATTTGCAACTCAATTCTTAACTTTATTTACAGTACGAAGTATCACAAAACTAAATATTACGAATGTAATTTAACAAAATCACGAATATTTTCAACAATACAATAAGAGTTTTATCTGACACGCATCAACAGAAGAAATGCCTAACTCGTTAAGAACACAACTTAAAATCTTCCATGATCTACAAATAATACTATTAAAGTCCATTTTGTAGGAACCTCTGTCCATAGTATGACCTATAATGAGTATCAGCTTCAATCTTCTCGAAAACTTTTTTTCTTTTTTCTTTTGCGGAATCTTCTCGAAAACCTGATTCTACGTGAGGGTAGGTGAATTGTATAATTTGTTAATATCATTGTAAGTTTCTTTATATTTTCCTCCTGCAAGTTGCACAACCGACCGTTCATTAATGGCAAAAGCTCTTTTTAAGTTTTAAGCGTCAGCTGACAAGTGACAGTTACAAGTACCATGAATGCCGTATCAATGCTGTACTTTTTGTTTTGGTCGTATATCAATGCTATACTCACAAACATTTACTACTATTATTAAGGCTCCGTTTGTTTGCCGTAAAATAATTTATTAGAAAAAAATATTTTTTTAAAAAATAAATTACTGAAAAATATTTTTTAGTGTTTGGATATATCATAAATTCTGTAAAATATTTTCTTCTCTAAAATCCTGTAAAACATTTTATAAAATTTTATACTTATCACAATTGTTGATCAAAAAATATTTTACGGTTGACTAATTTTACAGTGTTACCAAACATCATAAAATTTAGAAAAAGCAACCGTAATTTTTAACCATAAAATATTTTATGGTTGACCAATCTGTAAAATCTAAAAAATATTTTTCTTTACAGTTGACTAATTTTACAGTATTACCAAACACAGTAAAATTTAGAAAAAGCAACTGCAATTTTTGATCGTAAAATATTTTACTGTTGACCAATATGTAAAATCTGAAAAATATTTTCCGAAAAAATATTTTACGGCAAACAAACGAAGCCTAAGGCTCATTTGATTGCCGTAAAATAATTTATTGGAAAAAAATATTTTCTTGAAAAATAGAATATTGAAAAATATTTTCTGGTGTTTGAGTTTCGAAAAATATTTTTTTATCCTAAAAGACATGAAAATATTTTCCCAAACTTAGTACTAACCTTAATATTTGACCGAAAAATATTTTTTGGTTGATTAATTTTTCAGTATTACCAAATATTTTTGACTGAAAAATATTTTTTAGTTGATTAATTTTTCAATGTCATTAAACAACAAAAAATTAAAAAAAAAAATTTTGAAAAAATATTTTACGCCAAACAAATGGAGCCTCAAATCACATTGGTTTTTTTTTTTTTTTTTGGGTCAAAAATCACATTGATTTGAGATAGCGTTACATTTACACGAAACGCGTAGGGACTATGAAACGTGTTAAAAGCTATATATGCTTTCATATAAGATTGCGCAGTTTTGAAAAAGAACATTAATCTGAATGAATATAGATCATATATACCATTAATAATTAGGTACGCAATAAATAGTAATAATAGTAATCGAAGTTTATTTCATATACTATCAAAAGTAAACTCATTCTAAGGGATTGGTCCGGTGGTGGAGTGTTGGGATATGGGCAGCTCATGTTACAAGTTTAAATTTTTCCTATGCTTCTCTCATGGGGCCAATCCCCTTAAATCTTATGATTGAATAAATCGGATCATAACTTTTTCAAAAAGAATTATAGTATCAAATCATTTCTGAGAAACAGGGAATAGGCAAAGGATGATTTGAAAAAAGTAAACATAAGTGCAATCGCAAGCGGTATGCTTATATTTCAAGCAGTTGACAAAAATATAATGTCAAAAGATCGTACACATAAATACGCGAGGCACAATAATATTTGGACGTAGTTTGACATAATTTAGTTTGCATTTACAGAGAGTATTTTTCTTTATTATAATTATCGCTTTTTGTAAAAGAAAATCGTAAAACTCTTAAAAGCTCACACCTACCTTATCGTCTATGACAAGCGACTCTAGTGTGGCTAAGTGTAGTACACTACCTCATAGTGTGTGACAACTATACACAGAGTTAGTTCTCTTTATTAAGTGTTAATCCCATCAATATTGAGATTTGTATAGTCGAGAATTATTTAATTCTTAGTCATTTTTTATTTGTCTTCAATATTTGATTGGGCTTTGGTTTATCCATACTTCAACATATGATAAGATACACATTCAGAAGACTTGGGATCCTGACAATTCAGTCTTATTCAATGAAGTTATGTTACAATAACTGAAAGTGGAAAGCAAATAATTAAAAGTAAAGTACACTTGATTAACCAACCTTTAGCTTTAGCCAAATATGCAAGTCCTAGACGAGAGTCGCTTTAACAAAGGGCTCTCACACATAGAATATTCCCTGCTTTCATTTCATTAACTTTTTATTTATAAAGTGATTTGTCGTAGAGTGATCATTATTTGGATAAATGGTTGAAATGGTTTCTTATTTTTGAACTCTATGATATTTTTGTCCCTTATTTATTAAACGTGATAAATTAATTCATTATTTTTAAATTTTTGACGTCATTAGTCCTTTTAACAAATTTCGACAAACTTTTTAACATAGATTGTATGTGCTCGGTACTTAACCAACTTAAGTCAAATTTTAGAGGGATAAGGGACTAATTGATCTAGTGTTGGGTGCATGTAATCTACGTTAAATAATTGATGAAATTTGTTAAAATGACTAACAGTATCACAAATTTAAAGATAAGAGACTAATTTGTCACATTTGGTAGATAAGGACCAAATGTCAAAGAGTCCAAAGATAATAGACCATTTAGGTCATTTACTCTCATTACTTTTAACCATTTGTTATCAAATATGTGCCAAAAAATGAGATTTAGGAGTAGTCTAGTAATGAGTTACTCTCCGTAATAGTTGAAAGATTAGGGTTCAAATTTCATGGAGAGAGGGATAGAAAAAAATTAGTATATATCTATATATATATATGTGTGTGTTTGCACGCACGCTCGAGAAAATGTAATTAAAACGAATATGTTTTAATGTAATTAAACATAGGTCTCTTTGTCATTTAATAATTACACAGTAAATCCTTTTAAAGACAAGGGAGGGGGGGGGGGGGGGTGGGGGGTGTGGGGGAACCAAACGTAGAGAATGATTCCAGGATATATATAATGGACTTTTTGCTTATATCACATTAAAATTGTAAAGGGGTTATATATAGTGTTAGAGGATGTAGTTG
Source organism: Ehretia macrophylla (assembly GCA_037974665.1). Classification (NCBI taxonomy): domain Eukaryota; kingdom Viridiplantae; phylum Streptophyta; class Magnoliopsida; order Boraginales; family Ehretiaceae; genus Ehretia; species Ehretia macrophylla. The sequence goes on from CM075782.1 coordinate 1,377,201, forward strand.
TCCTACATCGTAAATTCTGAATTTTTTGAGACTAACAAATAAGAAATGAGATATTGGAAAATCTGATTGTCTCACACACATTAAGAAAAAAAAATTTAAGACCAGCATATAGATTTTGAGTTACTCTACGTAAAATTATTGGACTTGGCTCATCTACAATTTCATTCTCTATAATTTCATATAATTTTCCATTAATTTTGCTAAATTAGCTTTCCAATAATGGTTAAAAAGTATTAAATACCAAATCTAAACTAGCAGATTTTATTTACAAACAAACATGGAAGTATATGATTCATAAAAAAAGAAAAGAAAAGAAAAAGAAATAGAAAACAACACATTGAATAATCAGGAGGAGTATTGTATAGAATTGTAAGGAATATAATTGTAGAAGAGCCAAGTCCAAAATTATTATGTCTCATTTTTATCCTATTTTGGCATCAAAATCGAATTAACTTTAGTCTAATTTTATTAATCTACATACCACTCATTCTTATTTCAAATGATAAATCCTATGATTCTTATCATATAGACTGGTCAAGTCAAGGCCAACTACCAAGTTCCTTCGTTCTACTTAGTCCAAACAACTTTATCAACCCTTTAGGAAAAATCAAGAGACAAAACGAATGGAAATGCATAAAGATGTTAATTTGGCTTCAAGAATTCCTAAAAGAAAGATGCTATTTTTAGTTTAATTGAGTACTTCCAAATGGGACAAATGATATGTTCCCATAGGAAATATTTGCTTTAGGACTCGATTAAAATATAGAGAGGATGTGCATGCGCCTTTTGGCCACATGATACTCGATCGCCTAGATTAATGTAAATGCATTTTTGGTTGCTTTAAGCTTTTTAATCATCAAATTCTATGAAGATTCCAATATTTCGCGTGCTTCTTAACAGGAAACTAATGCTACCTCATCCTTTTATTCGTGCAGGGGCGGAGGTGTATATGGATCAATAAGGACTGCAATTTCATTAGTCAAAAAAATTATTAATTTTATTTTTTGTAATTTCTACAAAAATATTAAATATAAATATTTATGTATTTTTAGTTTAAAAAATGAATAGTCAATAAAAAAAACTATATATTTATATGGTTAAAAATTATAAATTTTAGCTCGCTCCCATTGAAAAAAGTTTATGAATCTGCCCTGCCTACATAAGTTTTCATGGGGTCTTTTATTCATTATACAACAGAATGATATGACTGATTGATCCGATCCCAAAAAAGCAAATATTCTTCATTTTGGAGGCAAGGAAAACTAGTATTACGGAAAAGAAGAACGACATAAATCCCTTTCTTACATCAATTGGAGTCGAGGCTTTTTTTTAAAATGTCCGGACGGTTAAAAACGTTCTGATCTAATTAATGTGTGTGCCGTGTGAAACCGACCAAAGTCACCAAGTAACTAAGACATAGCGACGGACCCAGAAAATAAATGGTATTAATCAATTCATTATTTCATTGAAGTCAGAAAAGGGTGATACAATGACAAAGATGTACTTGTGAATCTGGCCAGCTTTAATCTCAGCTGCCAGTCTAGATCCCTCGTAATGGTAGATCAATGATAGTGAGACAATTATAATTCCACAATTTAAACCATCAAGTGCAAATTGCGTGATTATTTATCATCAGTGATCTCTTTGGTGCTTTGTAACGTCATCATAGGATCTATACCTTTCGCACTGAACAATTAAAAAGGTGAAGGACAAAAGATTTTTTGTAATTTGTTGAAAGTGTAAAACTCCTTTCGTTTTCAAAACTCTCTCATAATTTTCTTATAGTTTCTGAAACAACGCTTCAAAACCCCAATTCCTTTTATCTGGAAGGCCAGAGAATTTGGCTTAGTTTCATAAATCACGATGTATTATAAAGAAGTTTAAAAATACAAGAGAGTACTTTACATTTTCGATAAACCATACGTGAGTTTAGCATCATTCACCCCAACTGAAAACATACAAGGAGGAAATAGAGAGCTACAACTATAGTTATAACTAGAAATTATCCGAATAGAACCAATGGAACCATCTCATCATACTAGAAAGATATTAAAAAAAAAAAAGAAGAGAGGGGGAGAGAGAGAGAGAGAGAAGCTATAATAAGAACATCCGGAAAGAGAGTGATCAGAACACATTTCCATTCAATTATCATCCTCAAAAATGATCTTCGAACTCATATGGCTACACTCACTTGGACTTTGATCAGCTGGAGCTACGGGAATTGCATGAAGGCACCCTCCATTGCCTCCTTTCTTCATGCCAAAACAGCCTGACCTCGACACCATTGATATGATCACTTTGGAAACATTTTTGAAGATCTTGATTTTGATCTGTCCTCTGTTTGGTGGAAGCCTTGGTTTTGGCTTGTTTTTCGTTTTGGCAGCTTTTACTTCCATTTCTTGTAAGTAGAAATGAGCTATCTAAAAGAAGGAGAAAGACACAACTGAGTTTGGTTTAATGTTTTTTGAATAGGTAGTTAAGAATTATAGTGTGATATATATATTTGTTTTTTCCTTTGCCTCCAAGTCTTGAAACAGTGTGTACCCTACTTGGATCTTTGAATACACCTGTCAAATTGAAGGTCTTGATCCTTGGTTCAATGAGAGGAAATTCTTTTGGAAAGTTCTTCACGTTCTTTTGCTCCAATGATGTATGATTGAGGCCACTGAAACACAAGACCTAACCGGACAAATCCCAAATGAATTAGTTTTTTTTTTTTTTTTAACCCCGCATCCCCACGTGTCCCCACCCCACATGAGATTCGAACCCTATTATTCCTATTATCAAGTGAAGTAATCCACACTAGGGTACTCATTAATCTTATTAAACAAATTATCTTCTTGACTGAATCGAATTTAGAACGTGAACAAATTTTTGCTCAAGCCCTAAACGTTTTAAGAAAAAACATTGTTACATTAACATAAGTTGATAGTTTTCAATTCGTATTTGTGGTTGGTTCATCGAAAATTATAATATGGGAGTAAATTTTCTTATAGTAATGAACCAGAAACTTAGTCCAATTATGTCTAAATGGATTATTCAATTGAAGACAACAAATCTGTGTGGTTATTATATCTTTCTCTTGTTACATATAGGGTCCACCTGTGTGTACAAATGTGAACAGCAGAAAAAAGATGTGCACTCAAGTCTACCCGGGTCTTGATCATCGGGTGAGCTTAGACTTCAATTCTTCGTTTTATTTTCTAATAACGAGGAATCTATCCCAAACAAGATTATATTGTATATATTAAAATTTAAAATTTGGTGATACAATAACAAGTTTCAATATATACACTTATTTATTAAAAAGAAAGATTTGAATTAATTTTTTTTTTATATATATCTCTGAACTAATGCTTTTCTTTTTAAATTCCAATTCTTATTTCTCATTGATATGAGTATATTATCTGCTCCTCTGATAATGAAAATAAAATGGACCATCAGGTTAAGTCACTAATTCTTTTTTTTTTTTTTCTAAGGAGGCTAAAATCAAAAAACTATACAACTACTAACTTAGGGAGCGATTCGTCCCTCCGGTCCTTTTTCAATAAAACTAGGAGAGGTTGAGGAATGACGTCTATGGTGTGAGCTCCTAGTGGCCAACTGAGAGCATTGTTTGCTAACCAATTCATACAAGCATTCGCCTCCCTGTAATATGTTCTATATGGAACTCGGCGTTACTTTGTAGCATGCATTTACAGTCTTCAATTAGCCATCCAAGTGGACTGTTGGGCGGAGTTTGCCCCTTGATCAATCTAATGACCAATTGCGAGTCTGACTCAATAATGAGTTTGTGAAGTCCCAATATAATTACACACTTTAATCCCTCCCACGGTGCAATCGACTGATCTGTTCTATTGTTGGTAGCAATTCCCTCATTTACAACAAAGCCCGACCACTACAAGAAAAACTGTCAAAGGAGATGACTAATTTGCATCTCCGTTTCGTCTCCAATACGAAAAGGAGACGAAAATGTGCTGTCACCTTTCGCATCGTCTCTAATTTTGAATTTCGTCTCAAATGGAGATGAAAAGATATTTTGTTCCCGTTTCATCGCAAATGATGTTCGTCTCCAAACCGTCTCTATAAAAAAATAATCTCCAATTCGTCTCCTTCATATTTCGTCACCTTTCCGTCTCCTTCTACATTTCATCTCCGTTTCGTTTCTCTCACATTTCGTCTCATTTCCGTCTCCCTCACATTTCGTCTCATTTCCGTCTTTTTCTACATTTCGTCTCTGTCCCGTCTCCCTCACATTTCGTCTTCTTTCTGTCTCCCTCTACATTTCGTCTCCGTTCTGTCTCCCTCATATTTCTTCTCCTTTCTGTCACCTTTTTGTAATTTTTTTTTAAAAATAATATAAAATAAAAAAGCTATAAATTCTGATTATGTCAAATTTGCTATAAAAATTGAAATTTTAAAAAAATATTAAAATTATATATATATATATATATATATATATATATATATATATATATATATATATAAAATTAGTATATATATATAAATAAATAAAAATAGAATAAAAACGCAGAGGAATGAGAGAAGAAATACTCTTAAAAGTAAACACAAACAAAAACACTTTAAATGTGACTGTGTTACAAGTTTATAATTATTAACTGAAACTTAAAAATGAAATACACCAATCAAGTAGACAATGAAGAAATATACCTGTAGCATTAAGAGATAAGCAAAAGACATAAGAACCATCACGATTGCCAAATGCTCATCTGAAAGAGAAAAGACTGAGCTAACTAAATAAAAAAAAAAAATATATCATAATACATTATCTTAAAATCTAATTATAAACCACAACGAATTGCTCAAAATTAAAAGCCAAACACATAACATGTAAAGAGAAAATATATGCCAAGTCAAGTCCAGCATCTTCAGCCACCTGAAAAATCTCGATTTTCGACACTATCCCAACCTACATAACAGAACCAACGACACTCAATTTGTTACATATAGAATACATACACGTACACACGTACATAATAAAAATAATGATTTATAAAAGGAATAGGAAAGGGCAATAAAACGTGAACACAAGGTCAGGCATCAATCTTACTTATACTGCTTAGTTCCAATAAATGAAGCAAATAATGTGTCTCCTGCTTCTGCTAATAAGTACCTAAAAGGGAAAGATGAAAAAAGAACAAGATAAGTTGTTATATGTAAGAACACTTATAATGAAGAAAGCAAGAAACTTAAAACCGCAAACCCGAAAGAAACAGTCCTTTGTATGCTGACAACATATCAATTGATCCTGCTCTCATATGGCTCATGACAATCTATACTTTTGACTTAAATAAGTGGTTGCCATTAGCTACTCTCTTATACTAATTTCTTTCATAAGAACTGACCAAGGCCAATTCAAGAGGACAAATTTCCTCCCAATTCTGTTGATTGAAGGTTCTTCTTCCTCATAATTAATCAAGGTACATGCCAACTAAGTATCACACTTAACACATTTCGGATAGATATCATGATACAAAAATAGTAGGCTACATCATTTACTGGCTACTTTATACTAGGAATATTGACTGATGTAGTTCATAGCAAGCATAAGAAGCTAGTCACTAGAATATATTTACAAGATCACTATAAGATTATTGAATTCTTCCATAAACATGAAAATGTGAAGAAGGTTGCACACGCTCCAAAGAAACAACCTGTCCTCCAAAATCAGCCTTGAATTTGTTCACAGCTTGAATCATCTCCGTCGCAGGCCTCTATCATGTAAATAAAATAAACTTTTAAGTGAAGCATGTCAACAAAAGAAACCCAACATCAAACCATATGAAGTATAATTCTTCCTATAAAATACAGCAAGTTTCGATTTTGCAGCTCTTTTTTTCAGTCAAGATAGCTTCTTTGTTTTATTTTAGCGAGTACATCTTACTCTACGAGTCAGCACTATGATGAGAGCTCAGAACAGCAATCAACTTCAACAATCATTTCTGGAAAAACTCTGTGCCCAGTAAACGCTATATAATCAAACACACTGAGGCTTGTTTTCTTTTAGAAAAGTATAACCCACGACAATTGCAGAACCTTCCTTGACATTACAAATAGTAACATAACCATACAGTAAAATGCATAAAAAGCCAAATTCCAATACACAATACGACCACTATCAAGAGTATTACACTGCCCTACATAACAAAAACAGCAGCTCAATTCCTCACTGGATCCAATTCAACACGAGATAATCAATTAAACACATCCATGCACGATGAAAAGAAATTTAATATCAACCACCATTCTACCAAAAACAAAAGGGTAATTTGTGCCCAAAATTAACAAAACCTCACAATAACTTTTTTTTTTTTTTAGTATGAACCTCATAACAACATAAAAACCATTGGAAAAAAAAAAAAAAAAAAAACTTTTGCCACTACTGTCAAAACAATAATTTCCTCAAACCAAATTTCTCCAAAATTTAAGTATGATAACATAAGGAAAATTGCATACCATTTCAATTAAATACTTCAAATAGCATAACAAAAATTAAATCTTCTAAACAAATCAACCACCATTCTGAAGTAAAAAATAGTTAATTACAACATCAAATAAAAAAAATCATAACATAAAAACATAATATCACACAATGTATTATAATTTGCATAATCAGTCGTTTTACCTCTTCAACAGATTTTTCGGTGACAGTTTCAATATTTTTAAAAATATATATATATAGGAATTTTTGGTGACGGACCCATTTGGTCAGTCACCTTTTTTGGTAATTTTTTTTTTTAAAAAAAATTTATTGGAATTTCCGGTGATGGACCCATTGGTCCGTCATCCTTTTCGGTGATTGGGTCCGTCACCAATTTCAATATTTTTTTAAAAAGAAAAAATTAGGAATTTTTGGTGACGGACCAGGTCCGTCACCATTTTCGGTATTTTTTTTTTTATTTAAAAATTATAGGAATTTTCAGTGACGGAACAGGTAAGTCGTCACCAATTTGGTGACGGAACAACTAATCCGTCACCAAATTGGTGACGGCATTTATTATTTGTCTTCAAGCCGTCTCAAAACTGTCACTATTGATGTATAAAAAGTTTCATCGCATTTTTTACGATGAAAATGAAACGGACTATTACTATTAACAATTTTTCTTGTAGTGGATATCCAATGTCCTTCTTGATCTCAAAATAATCTACCAGTCTCAAAAAGTCAAGTCCTGAATTAGTTTTAGTACATCTATCCATATTGAATTTTCATCCCTCTTGTGACTTTTTCCAACCAATTTTCCTCAAACCCCTTCAACAAAACACAAGGCATTTTTGGCATTGTAATGGACCAACAGCCAGCTGTCAATATACAACGAATCTTCTTACATCATCCATAATATTCATCAATTGCAAATGCCTAGGTGCATGGTATCATCACATCCTCAATGACACAATAGAGTAAATTTAATATTAAACTTTGCCTTTTTCTTTTAAGCAGAATGAGTGATTAAGTGCTTAATTTGTGTGGCATTTGAAAAGGGAATGCTCAAGGAATTAAAACCTACCATTATATCCCGTAAATATTTGTCAAAAATCCTTCTAGAATGAGTTAAATTCTATAAATTATTCAAAAGTTGGATAAAACGGTCAAATAATGACTTATTATAATTAGATATTTTAAGTTTAAAATATAATTTTAACCTCTATTGTATCCAAAAAAAAAAATTGCAAACTGAATTAAGGTTAATCTAGAGTAGGATTATGTTCTAAACACATAAGCCTAGTGGGACTAATTACCAAATGTTCTCAATATTGTTATTGTTAAGAATCATGAGGTTCAGTTTCAAATTAAATCAATTGGTTTTAAACAGAGTAAACTAAAATCTTATAAAGTGATTATTGAGTTTTTAATTTTTTTCTAAATCAAAGAAATGTATGTTACAATAATTAAACCCATAAACGAGTCCAAGTTAAAAATAAATAAATAAGCAATTAAAGGAGTATAAGTTAAATTAAATTGGCTGAACTTTTGCGAGTAGTATTCTAGATGACAGTTAATTGACGTTTAGTATGTTATCATATGCAGGACCCATAAATAATAATGGGGTTCTTCTCTTTGGAAAAACTTCAAAAATCCCTCTTGACCTTGTTCGTCGAATAAGAAATAAAGTTATAGACTGAATTGCTAAAAACTTTAAGAGAAAATAATTTACCTCTTAACTGGTATTCTAACCTTTCATCTTAAACTTTCTCAACTTTTGCAATAAGATTTTGTTATCACGATAGTTGGCTGATGTATTTGCATTATGTTTTGGACGCAAAATCTTTCACGTTTCTCGAAAAATTAGATATTCCCTAGAAGTAAGCGATGAATTTTCCAATCACTTTCGAGTGTGGAGAAAATTGATTGAAGCTCATCATGCCTTATATTTCTTCTGTTTTGAGTGCATGCTTGACGCTTCGTGTCCCACATATCTTTAATAAGGAGTTCTTCACACACTTGCAGTTATGAAATAAAAAGTGTGGAATTTATTTATTTATTTCACAATCGTATATGTGCGGTTTTCACACATAAAAAAATCCCCTTTAATAAGATATCGTTTTTGAAATCTCTGGTCGCGAGTATATATGTATGACCCACAAAGAAAGGATGTATCGAATCTTGAGCGCCGACAGGATCTATCAACATCGGTACCTTACCTGGAATATAGCACCAACTTAAGACAAAACCAAAATCTAGGACTTACGCCAACGGTCCTTGTGGGCAATTTATTTATTTCCAACACGTGGGAATTCTGAGAGGGAGTCTCAACTACCATGTAGAAAATTAGCTCTTTTGGTGTATCCACAAACATGTAAATGCAGGGGCGGAACCATAAATATGATATTGGAGAGTTGAATTTTTTTTTGATACAATATTTTTTATATAATATTTTTTTATTTAATAGAAAAGAGATTTAATTTTTACAGATTTAATTTTTTTATAGTTTTATATTTAAAAAAATTTGGTTATGGTTTTATATTATTGTATTTTAAAAGATTTGATAAGCAAAATAATCATTCTGAACATATTTTTAAATATCAACTAGTTTACACTTTAAATGCACCAAAATATTATAATAATTCTAAATTGTATATTTAACTGTTAGCTTTTGTTCATGGTACAAATTAAACAGTCTATGTATCCAATAAATATTAAATTATCTAACTTGATGCAATGATAATATTTCTAGCATAGTAGTTAGATATTAAATCAGATGTTATGAATTCGAACCTTATTAGAGGTCATGTTCTTTAGATATTAATTCTTTTTCATCCATAACTAAAACTACAAAAATAAATGTAATTATGGTAACTTGAACCCCCAACCATCAACATATTGCTATTTGTGACTAACTACCAAACCAATTCCATATTTTTAAAAGTTTTTATCAATTTTTAGATATTTTTTTGGGAGACCAAATCTGATTTCTTAAAAAAGCTCCATTGAATTTTTTTGGCCCCAGCACCCCCTAAATCCGCCCCTGTGTAAATGTGTAGTAATTTTACAATATTTTGTTAGTAAAAATTAAGTAACTTTAGTATAGTACTTTATCTATTTCAAGATAGGCCTACTTTCATTTTCTTATATATTAAGAAAATATAATTAATATAATTAAAGTCATAAATTTTATTTAATAATTTAATAATATACTCCTCTATTAATATTAATTACTTCAATTACAATTGATTAATGATATAATAGTTGATAAAGATACGCAATAAATAGGGACATTATCAAGGAAACTAATAAACTAACTATCGTTTCAAAAAGAAAAGTGGACTATAATATGAGACAAGAGAAAAAGAAAAGTAAGTCTATATCTTTACAGGACCAATGGAGTATTAAAGGAAATTGAATAGTTTTACAAGTTAAAAATATTTTTAAAAAATTAAAAATTTAATTTTTAAAGGAAGTAAAAATTGCAATTTCAGAACACATATAGTATGAATTCGTCAATTTTCATTCAAGAAAGGGTTTTCAAGACTCAGAAACCCTAAGAAGTAATGGAAAAGTAATCTCATCAACTAGAGAAATAGAGTGCAGTAATCTTCAAATAACTTGATCTCGATTGAAGATGTCGCTTAAAAATATTGCTATACATATAATAAAATATCTTCAGTGAAAAGAAGAAGAAAAAAAAAAACATAATAAAACATCTTTAGTGAAAAGAGAAAAAAAAGAAAAAAAAAATCATGCAGTTGCTCAGGAGTAGGAAAAAAAAATGCATTAGGTTAAGAGTTTGGCATCATGCTGTATATATTCATTTAGTCTTTAAGACAAATTTGTCTGAAGATGTCACTGATGCTTTCTCCTTTGGGTAGTGTCGCTTCATTGATAAGTTAATTGCGGTAGGTTTTGTATTTGACTAATTTGAATTATACTTCTTTCGAATAAGGTTAAGTGTCTAGAGTTTGACATTTAATGACAAATTAAAATCTATGTATATTTATTTTAAATTTAGCTGTAATAGAAACTTACTTGGGCGAATTAGAAAAGTAAACGTAAGCACAATCGCAAGCATGATGCTTATAGTCCTAAGCAGTTGAAAAGCGTATGATAAGATACACATTGACATTACTTGGGACCTTGACAATGTCAATCTTAGCCTCAATTTGTTTGCCGTAAAATAACTTACTAATAAAAAATATTTAGAAAAAAAAAATATTTTTATAAAGAATATAATATTTTTTAATATTTAATTGTCATACTAAAAAATATTTTTTATTATATTTTGATGTCATAGTAAAAAAAAAAATTTGACCGGAGATTATTCTTTATAAAAAAACACGTGCGCACACACAAACGAAGCCTAATTGAACGGAGTTATATTACAATAATTAAAAGAGGCAAAGCAAATAATTAAAGAAGTTTATGTGGCTTCAAGAATTTCTGTCTCTATTAAAGTTTATATTCAAAAGCTCCAACACTTAAAATTGATTGAAATAGTGTTCCTAACATAGTATATTAACACAAAGATTTCTAGAAATGAGGCCTGTGGGGTAGTTAGATCAAATGAAAGAGAGATTCTTTCCAGGAGAGGTATGTGTTTATATCAAACATCAAATAGTATATGAAATAAAACCCTATTACAATTACTATAAATTGTTAGTTGTTTCATATTTTACCAGAAAAACTTCTCTTGAGAAGTCTTTCAAGTTCGTATAAAGGATGTCATATTCAGGATACATGATTTCATTTGAAGAAAGTATAGTTTATCTTAGTCAGATACAAAGACTACTAGAACTGACACTAAGATAATTAATTTATGACTAATTTGAACCCAAAACCTAAACAGATTCTAACTATATTCTAAACGTTCTACTGCTAAGTTTTGGAGTAGTAAGATCAAAAGAAAGAGAGTGTAACGACCCCGAAACCCAACCTTTCTCAAGACTAGGTCAGGAGTCTACGCTCGTTGTCATTACGGTCTTGTGTATATAATTTTTACAACATTAAGAGGGATAAAATACAGAGAATTGCTCAATAACTAGCTTTTAAACAATAGTTCAAGTACAATAGGGTGTTATACCACCACCCGAGACATAGAACTACCCTGCCGCTTTTACAAATTAGAGTCTCAACAACAGGTACCCTTTTTACCCGAGAGTAATGCAAGTAAACTTTAGGCTTTACAATTTGAATCATATATCAGAACACGACAGGCAAGGAATTTTGAGCACGTAATCAATCAACTTCGGCACATAACGACAACTTCCATTTCAAGCTAAACTTCACCAGCAAGTGGGGAAAGAAAGAGGGTAAACTCTTTGGAAGCTTAGTGAGGATGGAATAAGGAGAGTTTTGAAAACCATGATATGATGCATTAATACATTGTCTATATACAATAAATGATAAGGTACAATAATATATCATATTGCAAAGGATACATTCCGATATCACTTCCGTTGAGGTGGCCGACCTTGAATCACGATCACAACTTCTTATTTCTCCTGATAGGGTATTCTGAATTATACCTGAAACCTACGACCCGTCTCTCCGAGGGTGGAATGCCAAGGAGAGAGGGATTAGGACTATTGATAAGAATGCAAAATGTCATGTTTTTCTCCCTTAATGTTTAATCTTTTACACCTATTTGATGCCGAAACACACTCATTATTTTTATATTTTGATATAGGTTGCAAATGGAGGCGTTAGGAGCAAAACAAAGTTAAATCGCACAATTCTGGATAGCTCCGATACTGTTACGTTTTTTGGATATAACTCTCTCATTCGAGCTCCTATTGAGGCAATTCAAGATGTTTTGGAAAGCCAAGAAGAAGATCTACAACTTTTATGTTTTGAGTTTTGAGAAATAAAGAATGCATCAAAGCCGAAATTGGACGTGAAGTTGTTGCACCTGTGCTGTTGAACGTTCTTGAATGTTCTTTATCTAGAAGTTTCTAGTTGATGGTAGAAGAGGTGGTGCACGAAAATTCCAGCTATTTTGGATATCCTAATTGTATTAGGACTTTTCTAGTTATTTTAAGATTTTTTAGTTATATTAGGAGTTTATTTTACCTTTAATATTTTCTTATTCTATTTAGATTAAGATTCTATTATCTTAGGAGATTTTGTAGGCTTCACAAACTATAAATAAGGAGAGAAATCATAAGATTTGGACCTCCTCTCTTTCTCTCCTCTTAGTTTTCGAGTTTTCTTCATGGCTCTGCGTGGCTAAACTTTTATTCTTGGTTGAAGGAAATTGAAGCCTCAGAATCAAGAAAACTTTGAGATGTAATTAGTTTTTATTGTTCAATTTATACTTTAAGTATTGAATGTTCTTCTGTTTTATTTATATGATTCTTTCATTTAATTGCTAGGGTGGCCAACTAGTTTGTTATTCGTTATAATCTATTGCTAAGTTAAATATCAATCCCATAATTGTTTGATCCCTCTAATTTGTGAAGCAACTAAGATTTAATAATTTGCTGCGTCAGAAATTATTAGATTTTAGGAAGAACGTTCAATTAAATTAAATGCAACGGCGTGTGCTTGTGTTGTTTAGCTTCATCGATCCCTCTAATTCTTAAGGCTGCTACTAGATTAAACCTTTAGCACGTGTCTGAGGTTGTTTAGTGGTTAGGGTTAATTAGGTCATGTGTATTCTAATTAACTACGACTAAGGAGATATAGGAAAATAATTTTAACGGTGAATATTTAAAATTTGAATTGAAATATACTTGCTTCAATGATCAGTTACAAGATTCCGATGGTGGATGTTGACTTAGACCAAGGTTCATCTTCTTGATTAAATTCAATATTTTTAATTTCAGTAATTTTTCTTAAGTTTTTTTTATATACTCAAACCCCCCCAACCTTGTTTACGTAACATAAATTAGGCTAAATACTCTCTGTGGGAATGATCCTTACTCACACTACTACATATATTTTTTGGAGTACATGTTTTATTTTTGGTTGCCTGCGACAGCACACCAACCATGATAGTTACGGGAGCACTGACAAGCCCTGTACCGCCCGACATTCGTGAGCGCTATCGTGCCTAAGGTTGCAACCCCCAATAGAGCACACGCATGCACAAATAATCATGCATCACACAATTGGTAGCATTTTGAGGGGACGACAAAATAGATCGTCTCCGTACATACCGATACTAGAATGTAATCTATAGTAACTCATTGTTGTCACTTAACAATAATTAAATATCAATTAACATATAAAGGCAGATTACTTCCTTAAACAGTTAATTCCCCATTCCCAGTTAAGATCATAACTCTACATTTATAGTTTGATACCACGTTCCCTGGTATTTTAATAATATTTACTAATCAAAACAATTCATACCTTAAATGTCCTTCAGGCACAAGGGATTAATCAATTCATTTGCTACTGCTTTAATTATTTAAAGTAAGCATACCTATTCATATACGCAAGTATGTAATATTTAATAAACATTTTATGAATTAATCTGAGGTATGCCCTGATTCTCTTACCTGGTTAGCTATGAGATTATTGAATTAGTAAGATCCCATTATCATGCTAATATAAGTTTTAATCCTAATTTCCGTTTACCCTATGAAGCTCAACAGATATAGAACTTTTATTAACATAATAAGCAAAATTTCATACCAGTGGTACGGTACACATCTCTCTTTAAAATTTATATCTAATGTGTTCACATGCGAATTATATCCAGGCACATTTACAAAGCAGGTATTACATACGGTTTTCAAAAGAAACTTTTCTCACGTAATTTCATACCGGATAGTATAAATAACCTTGTGCATTCATATTTGAGATAATCTTTTATGCAATTAAAAAAAAAGGTTCCTCACCTATGTTAATGCTTCGTGAGGCTACGGCTTTTGTAATTGAAATATCTACTCTAACTCTGTATGTGTGGTGCCACTGCCGAAATGAAGATGTTATATATAGAGATGAGGTTTGATTCTAATTGGATAAAATGGCGGTAGAGTCAGCTAGCTTGATGATGCTGTTATTTAGCTTAGGCGGCAATGAAACTTGGTAGGCCTGATTTGGTTGGCAGGTTGATTATCTTAGCGGCAATAATAAGATTCCCTGGGACGGTGGAGATGATGATGTTGTGTTGATCAAATGGAAGATAGTAGCAATAGGTTCATGATGATGGCTTGGTGCAAATGGCTGTGAGACTTAAATTGAGCGGTGAAGAAATGAAGTAAATGTCTAGCTAATGGCTTATTTGCATTGTTAATGTATAAAATTATTCCGTGTAAAGCTGTATATTTTATCATAGTTAGAATTACTATATTTAGCTTAGCTTGGGGAGCAAGTACCTTTACACCTATATAATGGCTGATGTATTGTGATTGTAAAATAATTTTCTTGGCTATACTACAATACATTCTTTCTTGTAATCTCATGTCTTGTCTTTCTCTCGACATGGTATCAGAGCTACCATTCTGGTAACCTGTGCCACTATCATCACACCCTTCTCCTTGCCAAATTCACTCGCAGTAAAATATCACAAACTTCACAATCTGTCAATCTATCCGGGCTGTTTTCAAATTTTTCTTTCACCAATTCGGGCTACGCACCATACCAGGACGTAGATCTCGTCGCAAGGATTCTGGTGACATAAAAATTACCACTAGACTCCACTGGACACACCGCCACGCACATCAATACCAACTTGTCACCGTCCTTCATTGCATGCGTCAAGAAGTAGGACAATCGGTTAATAGCTTTTTGTCTCAAATGTACTCAATTTGGGATCAACTCACGGCCTCAGAGCCTGTTTAAGATTGTTCTGAGGATGCCAAAAAGTTTGCTACTTGGCGAGACAGTGGACAATTTGTTCAGTTTCTCATGGCCCTCCATGATGATTTCGAGCTTGTTCGTGCATCTCTTCTTCATCGCAGCCCCTTTCCTAAACTTGAACAAGTAGTCCAAGAACTTATCTCAGAGGAGACCCGCCTTTAATCTCGGAAATCTCGCTCAACTGATGTAGTATTGGCAACTCTTAATCACACCGCAAAGAAAAATTCAGTTTCTTCACGAGAATGCAAGTACTGTCATCAACCTGGGCATATTCTTCTAAATTTCCCTACTCGGACATGCTCATTTTGCAAAAAAAACAGGCCCTGGTCACTATCAACATGAGTGCTATCGCAACCCTAATAGGAATTCTCAAGGTAATCGGCCCAAAGATGGATCTTCCAAGGCCTGCAACTCATCAATGTCGTCATCACGTTCTGCTGCCACAACTGAGGGCTCTCTTGCCTCTCCCAATGATCCTTTAACCTCCCCTATATCTATTTCTAACCTCCAAGATATTCTTAAACAAGTTTTAGCCCAGTCTAGCTCTCCTACTTCCACTGCTCTTGTAGTCACTTCCGGTAAGTCCTTGTGGTTCTTTGATTCTGCTTGCTCTAATCATATGACCTATCATAGTTTGATCAATACAGTAGTCAATTCACCTATATCTGCTATTTACAAGGTTGATGGCACGTCCATGCCTGTCACTCATATCGGATCTATATCCATATCTCATGCCTCTTTTTCTGATACTTATCTTGTTCCTTAACTTACTCTTAGTCTCATCTCTGTCGGTCAACTATGTGAATTGGGTCTTACTGTTAATTTTTCTTCTTTTGGTTGTCGTGTGTAGGAGCCTCAGACAGGACGGCTCCTTGGGATGGGCCATTAGGTTGGGCGATTGTTTGAGCTTGTTAACCTGCATCTTCCCTCTCATCTCTCGACTGCCGCCTTAGTTACCACTTCTTCAGGCTCTACCTCTATTTATTTATGACATTCGCGTTTAGGTCATGCTTCTCTAAGCAAATTACAGTCTTTAGCTTCTAGGGGCTTGTTAGGCAAACTGTCTAGCATACTCTTGAATGTTTATCTTGTCAACTTGGAAAATAATCTGCCTTATCGTTTAATAAAAGTGACTATTTATCCTCTGCATGCTTTGATTTAGTTCATACTGATATTTGGGGGCTTTCCCCAACTCCTACTACGGGGGGATCTCGATATTTTATAATCTTTGTGGATGATTATTCTCAATTTACCTGGATATATCTTATGCATCATCGGTCTAATTTGTCACGCATCTACTCCGAATTCACTGCCATGATTCACACTTATTTCAATCGACGTATAAAAATCCTTCGTGCTGACAATGTAAAGAGTCCACTATACTTGATCTTTTCCGTCAACATGGCACTATCTCACATCGCTCTTATCCCTACACCTCACAGCAAAATGGGCAGGCTAAGCAAAAACACATACATATTCTTGATATCACTTGCACATTCCTCATCTCTTCATCATGTCCTGAGCGCTTCTAGGGAGAAGTTGCCCTCACTACTATGCATGTCATTAACCATCTGCCCTCTCCCACAATCGATAATCTCACCCCTTTTGAACGCTTGTATGGTCGTCCCCCAGACTATGATCATCTTAGGATTTTCGGTTGTGCATGTTTTGTATCCCTTCATCCACATGAGTGCACTAAACTTAAACCTCGAGCTCGATTATGTTGTTTCCTAGGTTACAATATTGAGCATAAGGGTTTTCGATATTGGGATCCACTCTCCAAACATCTCCGCATCTCTCGTCATATGATCTTCTGGGAAAATAAAATTTTCTCATCTCTCTCTCCCTTCTCTCTTCCTCATAGTGTCTCTACCCCGTATTTTACAGATCATTCCCTTTCCCTATTTCCTGATGATGGCAGTGACACAGGTACTAGCGCAAGCACTGATATCGCCCCTGACATGGCCCATCCTGTGGAGACTATTCCATCTAATGATCTTGTGCCCGATGCTGAGCCTTCTATTGTTGATTTGTCTTCTGTCTCTCCTGATCCATCTCTCCGTCGATCTATACGTGTAAGAGCCATTCCCCATCACCTTCTCGATTACCATTGTTTTTCTACTATCATTTCTCTCCATGAACCTCAAAATTATCGTGAGGCTAGTTCTGACCCTCTTTGGCAGCAAGCTATGACTGATGAATTACAGGCCTTAGAAACAAAACACACTTGGGATTTGGTTGATCTACCCCCGAGAAAGAATGCCATGGGATGCAAATGGGTGTACAAGGTAAAAACTCGCTCTGATGGCTCTATAGAGCAGTATAAGGCTCGCTTGGTGGCTAAAGGGTTCACTCAGGAATATGGTATTGATTATGAGGAGACATTTGCTCTAGTTGCTCGTCTCACCTATGTACAATCACTAGTTGCTGTTGCTGCCATTAGGCAATAGAAGTTGTTTCAGATGGATGTTAAAAATGTTTTCCTTAATGGTGATCTGACAGAATAAGTTTTCATGAAGCCTCCTCCAGGTTACTCTTATCCTCCTCACAAAGTGTCTCGTTTACGCCGTGCCCTCTATAGTCTCAAGCAAGCTCCACGTGCTTGGTTTTCAAAATTTAGGTATGTTATTACTAATTTTGGATTTACTCCGAGTAACCATGATTCTGCACTATTTATTCGACATTCTGATTTTGGTCTTATTCTATTGCTCTTATTTGTGGATGATATGATTATCATTGGCAATGGCTTGGCGAGTATTTCTGATCTCAAGCGGTTTCTCAGTCACTACTTTGAGATGAAGGATCTTGGTCCTCTAAGCTACTTTTTGGGCATTGAAATATCATCTAATTCAGCTGGCTACTATCTCACTCAAACCAAGTACTCTTCTGATCTTCTGGCTCGTGCCGGTCTCACTGACAGTAAGACGGCATCTACTCATCTTGATGCTAACGTTCATCTTACTCTATTGGATGGGACACCACTTGCATATGCATCTTTATATCGTCAGCTGGTTGGCAGTCTTATTTATCTCACTGTGACTTGGCCTGACATTGCTTATGTTGTTCACCTAGTCAATCAGTTCATGTCTACTTCTCGCACCACACACTATGTTGCAGTTCTCCAGATACTTCGTTATATCAAGGGTACCTTATTTCATGGCCTCTACTTCTCTACCAGTTCATCATTAATCTTACATGGCTACTCAGATGCAAATTGGGCTGGTGACCCTACTGATCGGTGTTCTGTGACTGGATTCTATTTCCTTCTTGGTGATTTTCTTCTTTGTTGGCGCAACAAGAAATAGACTGTTATTGCTCGCTCAAGTATTGAGTCCGAGTATCGTGCACTCGCCGATGCTACTCAGGAGGTCATTTGGTTTCATTGGCTTCTTGCTGATATGGGTGTCTCTCAGCCTACTGGCACCACTCTTCATTGTGACAATCAGAGTACTATTCAGATTGCTCACAATGACGTATTTCATGAGCGCACTCATCATATTGAGTATGATGTCATTTCTTTCGTCAACATGTTGGTCAGGGAACTCTCAAGCTTTGGTATACTCCTTCGGCTGATCAGCTCTTTACTAAAGCGCATCCTTTGAGCCGCCTTCAGGATCTGATTTCCAAACTCAAGCTAGTGTCATTTGTACCACCTTAAGTTTGAGAGGGGTATTAATGTATAAAATTATTCCGTGTACAGCTGTATATTTTACCATAGTTAGATTTACCATATTTAGCTTAGCTTGGGAAGCAAGTACCCTTGCACCTATATGATAGCTGATGTATTGTGATTATAAAATAACTTTCTTGGCTATACTACAATACATTTTTTCTTGTAATCTCATGTCTTGTCTTTCTCTCGACATGCATGATGATATTCTTTAGGCAACAATTTTTGTTTGCTGATGAAATCTTGAGTTGAATAATCTTGCTATGATGACAAATGAGGCAATGATGAAATGAATGTTTAGCTTGGGCGACTAGTTGTTTGCTGATGGTGACAACGAAGGATGGCAGTTAGATTCTTTGGCAAATTCGAGTAATTCTAGCAATTTTTGGGCGGTGGAATATGATGAAAATAGACGTTAGCTTGGGCGACTATGAAAGAATCTTGGGTGGTTAGTTCATTTGTTAGCAAGACGTGAGCTAATGTTGGGCGATATGATGATGATTTTCTTCATACACTACAACAAAAATTGGTTTCGGCGAGGGACGATTCCCCTCGCCGGGCCGATGCCAAAAGGGTCTTAGCGAAGGCTCGGCGAGGGGAATCGTCCCTCGCCGAAACCTTCGTCGGTGAATTACGGTCCCTTGCCGACCCTACGTCATCCGGCGACGACTATGCGAGGGCAACAAGCCCTCGCTGTTTTCGTCCCTTTCTGTGCCCTCGCCTTTTTCGTCCCTCTCCATGCCCTCGCCGTTTTCATCCCTCTCCGAGTCCTCGCCGAGCCCTCCCCGAATGCGTCCCTCACCATGCCCTCGCAAAATCCTCCCTCTCCGAGCCCTCGCCAAGTCCTCGTAAAATTTAAATAATTATTTTTAAAAACTCTTTATAATTAAAGTACAAAATTTAAATGGCAAAATTTATAAATATGAATTTCATATAAAAATTAAATTAATTAAAATTTGTTAATCAAAATTCAATTTAAATTAATATTTCAAAATATTTTAATTATATATATAATTACAAAATGTTTTAATTATATATATAATTACAAAATAGCTATCATTCAACTCTAACTTAACCCCTATGTATTTGAATCTTCTTCGAAACTATTCATAAATTTTGAATCTCCAGAAACTCATCATTGATGAATCTTCTCCGAAACGGAACATCTTGTATAAAACAATAATTTTCTGAATGAAGATCAAATAAAATGAGATTATACAACAAAACATAAATAATGCAAAAAAATGAATAGTGAATTTTAATTTATTTTCCCTTTCATTTTCTAGTCCTTTAACTTTCCTAGTTAGATAGAGTAACTAATCAAGGCATTGCTATGACTGTAAGAAACTAGAAATGATCAAGTTAGAAGTAGTTCAATGGAAAGATTACAACTAAGCAACTAGAAATGATCGTAGTTAACAAGCACATTATTAGCTTTACTTAATATAGCTATTTACCCATTAAAAGATTTAGAATTAAATACCGAAGATAGATTAACCACTCAGGTCGGGGTTATCTTAGCTAATATACTAGAATTAAGTGCAATTAAGCTAAAGCATTGTTA
Organism: Ehretia macrophylla; assembly: GCA_037974665.1. Classification (NCBI taxonomy): domain Eukaryota; kingdom Viridiplantae; phylum Streptophyta; class Magnoliopsida; order Boraginales; family Ehretiaceae; genus Ehretia; species Ehretia macrophylla. Next base: position 1,397,697 of record CM075782.1, read on the forward strand.
ACCCAAACTAACAAAATATCATACATTGTTCATAATCTTCTTCACTTAACATTAGGTAATAACCTACCCAAGAGGTTAGTTTAATACCACTTATTTTATCATCAAAAGACAATAAGGTCCACTACCTTAAAAAAACAAGCATTACCCAATGGTTTTCATATTCTATTGGTGAACTAATCATGTCTTGCACAAATCTCTTCCAGTTGTTGGATTCATTATAGTTTCGCAAATATGTCTGAGTGCATATACATTGTTAAACATAGGGGTAGATTAAGTTCTAGCAAATAAACATGCCGTCAGTTGAATATCTAAGCATGCTCACAAGCTTTCGGAAAAGCTTTATCCGGCAATGGAAATAAGATACTCAAAATGCCACTATTTCAATAAGCACTAAATCAATTTCAATGACACACTACGAATTTGAACAATAGTGATCTGAAGGAATAATTTACTTTGGCCACAAAAAGAAAGACAAAGAAAAGGAAGTAGTATAAGCTATAATGGAGAATTAACAATAAACTGGCATGAGAGGTGATTTGCATCAATGATTAGAGGATAGACAGACTTATAGATGTCCATGCGACAAAATGATTTGTAAACTTTTGACATTCACTGGACACAAAAATTGTATAGGCAACAAGGATTTCAATCAGATTAGAGGATCCATAATAGTAAAGGCCATTCCAACTGAGCAAGAAAAATGTTTAAGCATAAGAAATATGAAAAAGGAGAAAAGATTAAATTTCTAACTTAACATTTTTCCTAAAGAATACGTACTCCATTACTACATAAACGTTATTGGCATCCTCACAGGCATCATAAAACTTGACAAGATGCTTATGACCTGACAGAGCTTTCAGTATTTTCACTTCTCTGCGAACATCTTCAATAGAAATTGTTGTTGTCATCGGCTAGAAAAAGCTTGTTACGATGGGTATTCTTATTTAAGACACAAACAATAAGCTCGAACATACATTTTTCTAGTTTTTGATAGGTAATAGACTTTTCAGATTGACTTTGACCAAAGTATTAGATTTGACAGATTTGTTTCTCAATCATTGAAGTCAAACTGTAGAAATTGCACTATGGAACTTAGATTTGCATATAAGATGAACAAATAGAATTGAAAACTTTCAAGCAGAGATTTCAGATTTTGTAAGTCATTTGCTAAATTTGTTATTGTAATCCATACATGACTAAGGTAAAAGACTTTCAACTTTCCATATTTTGCTTTCTCCACATACACAGTGCTCTCAGTGCGATCATCTTCTATGGTAATAATGAGTAAGTCTTCAATAAACCAGGCATAATCCGTCAACTTAAGTATTAAATTTGCGGCATCAGCAGTATGGTATCCTAAGTATGATACTAAATTCCATTAATCTCATCTAGGTACCTTGGAATATATATTACCCTTAATCAGTGATATTCCGTAATGGCATAACTTCTTGTGCATCAAGACATCTTTGGAAATAGCTAACTATCCTCTCACATCAGTCATCACCTCTTAAGGATTTCTAACTAATATAGATTAAGCTCCTTTGACATTCAAATAATACATATGTGCCTATATATGTGTGTATGCGTTTGTGAGTGCAGACATGTACATACTTGAACAACCTATGCACCAGCATTGTGCTTCCCCTAACAAGTGAAGTGGCTCCGTGGATTCAATGTCATCATCATATTTTGATTCATCAATGCATCAAGTATATTGGATAACGAAACGAACAACTGACATGAGTTGTTTTCCAACTTCTAAATGATACTAAAATATTAGTTCAAGATCACAAATACACAAAATAAATCACTTATATCAAGCCTTTACAAGTTAAAAAGAATTAACTTTAACAAGCTAACACTTAATTATATTCTTAGCTCATAAGTTCCTTTTATTTCCAAGGTCACAACATGCATAATAACGAGTTAAATACTATATCCAACATTCATTCACAACAACTTACAAGATAACCATATTACAGTTTGAAATTTGTAAAGCAATTCAAGCTAAATTAACTACAAGGAAACCATTACTCATTACACATTACAAGCATAAAAGGAAGAGGGGAGAGGTTGAGGCGATTGCCCAGGCTAATGCCGACAGTAGCCTCACGCCGGCAGCTGACTGTCTAGCGCCAGCGGACTGCCAGGCGCTGGGCAGTCAACTCGAATATGCACACACACGCACCTGCTGATGTGCACAACAAACTCAACTTATCAATTGTTCATGCATTCATCTATTTGGAAAGAAATGAAATCCAATATTCAACTAATAAATTCTTTCTTTGGCAATCTAACAAACACTTCAGCCACATTTCACATTTTTGCATTCAACTAACACCTATTACACACCAACACTGAAGGTTCCGATTTAGGCAAGTTAACCATGGCATTATCATATAATTTCAGCTTTTACATAATAAATGACACTATCAAAACACAAGAAATTTGCACATAATATGAATTTCTCCTCACCTCAACTTGGTTACAAAATGCACACATGAACTAGGGCTTGATTTTCTTCCTATTTCTTCTCTCATCCCTCCTACTTCTCCCGTCGCGTGACTGATCTTCTTCCCTTTACTTTTTTTTTCCTTTTTCTTCTCTTCTCGCCGAAGCTGCATCTGTTCCTTCCCTTTTTATTTTGTGTGTTTGACCGACGGGTGGAATGAATAGTGAGGTGAGTGTTTGAATTTGATTTAAGCGTGCGTGTGTAGTATGACCTGTGTGAGGTGTGTGAGTTGAGAGAGATATTTATTTGTTTATGGTGTTAGTTTGTGTCGTGTGTGTGTTATCTAATAAAAGAAGGACGACGAAATGGACCTTTATCTGAAATGTAAAGCTGTAACGATCATTCGAACCTTTATCTGAAATGTAAAGTGGTAACGATCATGTCTTCGAATTAGCTGCTGACTGTCTTCAATGTGCAATTTTAAAGGGTTATTTTCCCTTTTACTGCTAGTTGCTTTACATTTTTCAACTTCAATCAAACAAATCAATGTCGATTAACTATTGGCCCTTAGTAGACAAAAATAAATTTTATCTAAGTACATATATGTATGTGTGTATACATCTATGTATAGTTTGAAGATAGAAAATCTTTAAATTAATAAATCACAAAGTCATAAAATCATGTATGGACTAATGTGTGCCTAATGCTACCATCAATATGATTCTTTGAAAAATCAAAATTTCGTATATGTAGGAAAGAAAATAATGTAAAAGTTCAAATTGGACTATTATGAATAAATTTTTACGAAAGTTTACAACTAGCTTATCTTGTCAAAATTAATCTAGCATTAGGTGTAACATTTTTTCAATTAGCATTTCAAAATTAAATCAAATGCTAACTCTTGACTCAATTCTTGTCTGTTAATAGAAGACAAATATGTGTTAATTCACTAAGTCGCTAGATGGTCCGTTTCATTATTATTATTCTTTTTGAATTTTTTTATTATTATATTTACCTAATAATTTTGATAGTTAATTTGTTTTACATTTTTTATAATGAATGTAATATTAATTAAATATTGTTTTGTTTTGTTTTTTTCCACTGTATTTTTTTATTTATTTTCTTCACTTTTTTTACATATTAATTTATTTTAACTAATTAATAACATACATAGTATATTAATTAGCTATTGTTTTGTTTTATTAACTTTGTTTTGTTTATTAACTTTAAACATTTTTACTTGTTTAATTAATTTTTTTTTCATATTTGCATCAAAATAATTATATTAATTAACTAGTAGTTTGTTTTTTCCCATTTTTTCTTTTTGTTTAGATAATTTTTTTTTGGCATTTTTTTTCCATACTAATTTTTTTTTTGAGCGAAGGTTAACTTCACTTTCATTTTTGAGATGACCAATTCCGTCTCCAAAAACCTGACACACCATAGGCCGTCTACAAAAATATTTTTTTTTATTACTTCTTAAATTATTAAATATTAATAAACCAATTATATTTATGAATCAGTTCTGAAGTAGGATGAGATATATATATAATGTGAAAGTTATACAAGTTAGGATAATTTTAATAATCTATAAATATTATGTAATTAATTATATAAACACAATAATTTAAATAGTTTTTAAAGTAGTAAAAGTATTCAATTAAATAATTAAATAAATAATGTAATTGTAAATAAATATAATATGTTGAAATTGTAAATGTCAATGCCGCCAAGTCCCATCACCATGACTTTTTTGTTCACGAGAAATGAAACGTACCATGAGAATATGTTATACGTGACAAAAATTACATAAAAGATTCAAAACTTGCAGAGACACGTCTTCCAAGGGAGCTGGCTTGAGGAACTTCACCAACTATCTCCAAAATACCAAGCACACTATGTCACAAATTATTTCACCGATGGAAGATCAATGGGTTGTGTCCACGTGCCCATGAACCACGAGGCATAATATAATGAAATGCCAAGGGCCTCTTTTGGAATAGAAATGGCGAAACACCTGTTTTGCATGCATTGTGTTAGCGTGCACAATGAATGTGGACAATGATTTCACATATTGACATATGTACATTTACGTCTCCAAGGAAAATAATATTTTATTCTTCTTTCTAATAATTAACGTGTTTGTCATCACAATTTTTAAACTTTCATAAATGTCGTGAAGTCCCGTCAATAATATTATTCGTCACGAGCTATTATACGGACCATTGATCAATCTTGTCATGAGTACTATGAGAAAATCTTATAGGCTACAATGGGGCAGAATGTCGTATGAACTAATAGGGCCCCGTTGTGCAAAGGATATGGACAAAGAAACTTTTAAATATCCAAATAACAAAAAACTCTATATCCCTAATTATTTGACCCATCAAAGTCCAATGGTACACAAACACGTGTCCGTGAACCATTCGTTGATATATTGACCCTTGTAAAAAATGAAAAGTTGTCTCCATACGCTCACCAAGCTATCAATCTCCTCATCCAATGACCTAGTTTCTATAAATAGCACTTGGCATTGCGTTTTCTCATAGTATCTCAAAGTAGTAATTGTAGATTTTATCTAAATTGTTTGAAGGATTAGTAAGGATCAACAACACCACTCAGCTAATCGTCCAGTGACTAAAGATGAAGAGATGGATATAATGCAAAAGTATCCAATTTACAGCGAATACGTTAAACCCCAACTTGATCTAAATGCTCCGCTAAAGTACGACGGATACATTTCTAATGCCCAAGTAAGCCAAAAAGTTCAAGCCGACATGCAGCGGATCTATTTACCAAACTTTTTTCCCTAATATCTATATCTTTTTATCATCTTAGAAGCATCAGCAATAGTAGAAATTGTTACTAAATATAACAATATTACTACGTTCTTCTACCTGATGTGTAGCGTGTGCTTGTTATGTATTAGTGATATTGCAGTACTATGTTAGGTATTAAGTAGGTGTGTTTATGTAAGCCCTCGAAAATAATTTGTAATCTTTATGGGGTTTTAGGTATTAAGTAGGTGTGTTTATGGAAGCCCTCGAAAATAATATGTAATCTTTATGGAGGGTTAGGTATTAAGTCGTTGTGTTGCATTATAAAAATACACGCCATGTAATCCTTTAGTAATTCCCAAAATATAAAATTAAGTTTATGCTTGTAATGCATTAACTCTTATAAGAAAATCCTTTAATTATAATTTTGTGATGTCAATTTGAAAGAAATAATTCTTTCTATTTTGCATGACGTTAAATATATATTTTGTATATAGTTATGTATACGCCAATCTAGGACATTTTAAAAAGGAAAAAAATTACTCACTAGTTGCATGTATAATTATTTAAAATAAATTTACTACATATTATTAAATTTAAATTCAATGCTTTTAAAACACTCATAAATTATTATATGAAATAATCATAATTGTTAAATGTAAACTTAGAACTAATTGTTTATAGTAATTATAAATTACGACTATTTTCATGTACCGTAAAAACTGTTAGGGCCGAATCGGCGAGGAAAATGATTGTCAGTCGCCTAATCGTTCGAATTGACCTTTCTTAAATTTTTTAATTTTATTTGTTCAATCTAAACATAAAAGTGAATCGGCAAGGGACGTCTGATTCCCTCGCCAAGTCAACGAGGGACAGTGCATTCCCTTGCCGAATCGATGAGGGACAAGGCCTTCCCTCGCTGATTCGGCGAGCGCCGACATTGTCCCTCACCGATTCGGCGAGGGACATAGCATTCCCTCACCGATTCGGCGAGGGCCGATACTGTCCCTAGCCGATCCGGCGAGGGACATGGCCTTCCCTCGCCGATTCCGTGAGGGACAGCGAGTTCTCTCGCCGAATCGGCAAGGGCCGACACTGTCCCTCGCTGATTCGGTGAAGGACATGGCCTTCCCTCGCCGATTCGGCGAGGGACAGCGAGTTGCCTAGCTGATTCGACGAGGGAGAGTGTCGTCCCCCGCGATAGTGTTGGCCCTCGCCGAATCGGCAAGGGATAGTGTCAGCCCTCGCCGAATCGGCAAGGGATAGTGTCGGCCCTCGCCGAATCGGCGAGGGAAGGCCTTGTCCCTCGCCGATTCGGCGAGGGAACGGTCTCCCTCGCCAATCCCTCACTGAAAACCAATGGCATAGCGACGTTCCGTCGCCGAAACCGTTTTTTTCTTGTAGTGATAGGACAGTGAGATGTAACTTACTAGGAATAATGTTTGGGTGATAATGAGTTGTCTAGCATATTGTGAAGTAGAATTATTTAGGTATATAATGGTTTGGCTATAGGAGCTAATTGGTGATAACAAAAATAATAGTGAGCACAACTAACGAATCCTATTCAAAAACAAAGGAATCATATTCAAAATACTATATTAATCTTTTATTCTAATGGAGAGTAGTGTTGACTTAATATAAGTTAGCATTTCTAATTAATTCATTTGTAAGCATCTAGTAATAAACCTAAGTATTTTGTACTTATTAAAAACTACTTAGTTGACATACTAATTTCCTTCTTTTCATTTCACAAGTTAAGATTGCTATATAGTTATTACTATTTATCTTGTAAAGGCATTTACATATGAATCCTAATGTGCATACTAGGTTAGACCTTTTCCTTTTAATTTGAAACGAATGCTTAGTTTGATATACTGATCGCGTCGTTTTGCACTCAAAAATAGTAAGGTTAAATGATTGAAAATATTGCTTACCTTGAATTACCTCTAGCTATGGCGAGTAGAAGGTCGATCCACAGAGATTGGGTTATCAAATAATGTCAAGTCCTTAATTTAGAATTGTTTGACTATCTCCCGTCACGGATAAGTTTGATTATGTCCAAAAGTCCAGAAGTACGTTAAATTAAGTCTAAAAGTCCAAAGGTACGGTAAATTAAGTCCAAAAGTCCAGAAAATATCCAAAGATATGGTAGTAACAAGATCCAACAGTGAATTAGACAAAGGTATTAAACTAAAAAATCACAACACTCAATAATGAAAATCCAAAGGGTTAATGATTCAGGGTGGTTATAGCTCGGTATATGCAAGTATAAAGTTATTGATTCAGATTTAAAGTTAAGTCCTTCAGAAATAGAGCTACAAGCTCCTACTACTGAAATGAGCCTTTAATTACATAAGTGAGAAGATGAATTAATTAGCAAAATTGGATGTGTTGGTAATACCTAATGATATCCAATCTCTCAATTAATCGTTCACTTATGTAACCTGGAGGTGTCGGTACAACCAGACTAGAATCCATCCAAAGTAGTCTCGTATTGCTACTGGTTTACAAAACCGGGCGTATACTTTCAATTAAATATAACATAACTACAAGTATACGAATAATTAATCAAAGAATACTTGGAAATAAAAAATACGAGACTTTAATAAATCTGAATTAAAACATATATAAAAGAATAACCTCACACATACCACCCCAAATCTTGGGTCTAGTGTGCCATGATAAACTTTAAAATATACAAATTCATAACGAAAACCAAAATCAAAGAATACTTATCGTGTTTGAACGGATTTCGGCAGACCGGTATGACTTTGATATGCTTTTAGCTCACTAGACCCTCCCCTTAGGATTATAACTTTGCACACAACTAAATAAAATAATTAACACACTCACAACTTACTTCCCAAACATAAGAATAGCAGAAATTATGCTAGGAGATAAAATGGTACGCCTTTGTTTGCTAAAAATCGTGATTATTTATAGGCAAAGATACAGGGGGTGCTCGAGCACCCTTTTGCGCTTTTGAATTTTTTATTTTTTCTGTCGTTTTCGTTCTGCACTCTGCCGCTCAATTGTCGGCCTCTTTCAAAAAATGGCATTCGAGCTCGAAAAAGGGGCGCTCAAGCGCCCTTCTGGCTGTGGTAGGTAAACTTTGACTCCGAACTTTGACTTTGACCAGCTCAGTTGACTTTGACCATTGACCGTTGACCAAAAAGTTGACCAGGTCTAATCCAAAGTTTTTCAGCGTCCTGAATCTATTTTCGCACTCGGTTTGGCTAAATTCAATCTCAAATTGCTCGTTTTGAAGTTGTTCTACCATTTTCCTTTAGTGTTACGCCGAATATTCGCTTCAAAAGTTAGTTTTTATGGCCATTTTTGCTCTTTCTTCTTTAAAACCTATATTGCATTAAATTTGTATAAAATATACAATTAAGCTTGAAATAATAATGCAATAGACATGATTTAATAGGTTAAAGTTACTAAAAATATGGATTTATCATATACTAGTTTTATATATTTTCCAAGTTTAATTTAAAGGTAAATATCACTCTACCCCCCTGTGAAACACATATATATAAGCCCGCTCCTCTGCATTAGCAAAACTATCAAAAACCCCTCTATGATTTTTAAAAAATGACAAACTGCCCTGCTCTGTTTGCTGTCCATCTAATTTTTCGTTTCAAAGAGCATACCACGCACTATTTCTGCAACTAGGAATGATTTTGGCCTTTATATGAGTTAGGTAATTGACCTAAAGGCCCTTACAACTATCTTTACCATAAAAAAATAAAAATAAAAAGGCATAAAAATTATCTTCTCCACCTACCCCTCCCCCCCTCCCCTTCACGTGCTATTTCTCAATCAACTCGCAAAGCTAAGCAGTGGTGTTTTGATTTGTACAGTAATGGGAAACTTTTTGCCTTCTTGAGGTAGCATGGGAAACAAAGAGCCCTTGGTGAACATGATTGCTTAGGAATTTTTTATCATTACTGTCATAGTTAACATCTGTATCCAACTAGCCACGAGGGTAATTTGTATATTCTAGAAGAAGCATGCTGCTGTTATGTTTCTCATGCTTGTTTTGCTTGCAATCTTGGTCTATTTAGCTCTTACTATCCCCTACTACTTAACGTTATTTTGAAAGAAAATACAGTAAAAAATAAGAAGTAGCAATGACGGGGGGAGAGGGTGTGACAGGGGGTTGAGGGGTGCTAAGAAAGATGATGAAAATTCTTTTTTAATTTTTTATTTTTGTGTGAAAAGAATGGGAAGAGAGAGAATAAAGAAAAGGAAAAAACTGTTAATATAAGGGTAAAAATGTCATTTTAATAATTTTTTAAACAGAGTTAACTTAAAAGAGACGGAGGTGGGCGGTATGTCATTTTTTAAAAAGTATAGGGGGATTTTTGATAATTTTGCTAACATAGGGGGCGGACTGATATATATGTGTTTCACAGAGGGGCGGAGTGATATTTACCCTTAATTTAATTCATATTATGAGAACTAAGAATACATAGTGGATTGCTATTAATCGAAATGCAAATTGATCTTAAGTAATGCTCGAGTAATATGTTAATGCTCGGGAATTAGGTATGGGGCCTCATAGAGAGACTCTTCAAACGTCCTGCGGATGTCCATCATTGAGTGGGCTCCACTAGTTGCAGACGCTTTGATGTGTTTTTCCAGAAGAGAATAAAGACATTTGGCCACATGATAGCCGTCTTGGTTAAAGTAAATGCATTTTTGGGTCGCTTTAAGCTTTTTGAATCATCAAAATCTAAGAAGCTTCCTAAGGGTATCTTTAATGGGGAGGGCAAAATACAAACTTACCATGAGCCAAAAATAGAATCTGGGTCTCTATTTTAACTCAAAAGTTGACAAAAATTGTGGATCTCATATATATTTAAATCATTAATAATAATTTTTAGAGACCCAGATCTCTAAAAATAACCAAAAATAATAAGTTTTGTATTTTGTCATCCCTATTGGAGATATCCTGCGTGCTTTCTTAAGTGAGAAACTAATTGTACCTTCTTCTTTTTTTTGAACAAAAACTAATTGTACCTCATCCATGTAATGTAGAAAGTATATGCTTCGACATTGGAGGGTCATTTCATTATCTCAATGCTTAACGTGGCACAATTTCTGATAAGGAAGTGTGGGACCTCGAGGCTATGGAAAAGATTTGTTTATCTTGCCAATTTATTTAATAAGATCTTGCAACAAAAGAAATAAACAAAAAAAAATGGCTAAGAAAGTCTGGTTCGCTTTGTCGGGCAATTTTCTTTAATGGGTATGTAGAGAAAGATTTAAAATGAGTTGAATAAAAATTACCATACGAGATCTTATGTATATAGAGCTAAAGAATGGCTCTCAACAGAAAAAGTTACCTCATACATTCATATAATCGATCTCATCTAATAAGATAAGATTTTGTTTGATAAAAGATAGAAAAGAGATTCTCTATAAATGTTATTGAAGTTGCACGTAAATATTTAAATCTCGTAATAATATAATAATAAGAATTCAAAACAAGCAAGATAGGAAATAAACAAATAAAATGTGACAAACTTTTTAATTCATGATTCTCCTAACAAACCCCAAAACAATACCAAGTTTTTATGGAGTGTCCTATCATTAAGCAATAGAATGGTATGATCAATTGGATACCAGGAAAGCACAAATTTTTCATATTGGAGGTAAGACAAATTTGTATAACCAAGAAAAAAAACCACATAAATTTATTTCCTTTTCTTCCTCACTCAGGACAGTAGTTGAAGTCACTAAGTAACACAGACGTACGGATGGACCCACTCTCAATAAATGGTAGTAATCAATTCATTATGGGTTATTAACACAAATGATCATTTATCTTTGCTTCATGTGCCAATTAACTCTCAAGTGTGACATTTTAGTCTCTGATGTATTGTCATAGTGACGCCGTTAGTCCTATTGGTTAAAATCCATCAAAATTTTATCGAAAAACACATGCATTGGTCACGTGCTCTTCCAAGTAAGGATGAAATCGTCCATTACAAGTCAAATATCATTTTATCTTTGCCCCGTGTGCCAAATAACTCCCTTATCTTTCAGGTGTGACATTTTGGTCCTTGATGTATTGCTATAGTGACACCGTTAGTCCTATCAATTAAAATTCATCAAAAATTTAACAAAAAACACATGTATTGGTCACGTTCTCTTTTAAGCAAAGGTAAAATTGTCCATTATGAGTCAAACACTTACTTTTACCTTTTCACTTCATTCATTCTCTTCAATTTGGGGACCATTTACAGTTAGGTAGATTTATCCATTCAAAAAACCCACATGATTCTCTAATGTCAAATTTATGACAACCAAGAAACCTCCTACTTGGATTAGTATCAATCAAAACGTGCTCAGTTTGCTCGCAACACAACAATAGTTCTTTGTTTCTATCCTTCACGATGTGTTGGAGAAAATGTGGTTAAATGTGTGTTGTTGGATAAATGGAGATAATCATATGCAAAATGACGAAGATATGCAAAAGAAGATACTCAATCTCTATAAAAAGCCTAGGCATAACTTGTGACATACAATTTTACCTTTGTTTAAAAGAGCACGTGACCAATGCATGTGTTTTTGGTTAAATTTTTGATGAATTTTAATTGATAGGACTAACGGCGTCACTATAACAATACATCAGGGACCAAAATGTCACCCTTGAAAGATAAGAGAGTTATTTGGCACACAGGGCAAGGATAAAATGATATTTGACTTGTAATGGACGATTTTACCATTACTTGGAAGAGCACGTGACCAATGCATGTGCTTTCCGTTAAAATTTTGACGAATTTTAACTAATAGGACTAACGACGTCACTATGACAATACATCAGGGACTAAAATGTCACACTTGAAAGATAAAAGGAATTAGTTGGCACATGAGGTAAAGATAAATGATCATTTGTGTTAATAACCCATTCATTATTAATTACATTGAAGGAAAGTCTCTTATTGAAAAATACTTCAATTAGTTTGGATAGTTTAGATCGATAGATCAATCTTTTATATGATAAATAAGTTCTATATATAGTTTATCAATATGTGAAATATTGATATCAGTTCAAACTGATTAAATAATCTTCCGAACTTATAATATAGCGTCCAATTTTTTATATCAAGAGTTGAATGACCGTATGCCTTATTTAAAATTTTTCGTTACATTGAAGTCAGAAAACAGGTTGATATATACAATGAAAAGATGAGATGAAATGATGTTTAAATTCAGGTGCCAAACTAGATCTTTGGTAGTGTTAGTCAAGTAATAATATCATTGTAGTAAAATACTTCGAATCCTTGACTATTGAGATTAAGTATTATTTTGTTATTATTGATTGATATCATAACATTATAAGAAAATTTAAATTTGTCAAACTCAACCACTAAAAACAAGGGAAAAAAAGAAAAGAGAGCTATAACTATACTTATGAATTGGACTTGTTTTTTATAACCGAATGATTCGATTGTGACACATAAATAGAACGTAAATTTTACACATGTAGGACTCATAATCCACGTGTAATATCCTACTGCCGAAGACAAGTATTTTTCCTACACTTATAACTGGAAGTGATCCTACTAGAACCAATCTAACCATGCATCTCATCATATAATAAAAACATAAAGAAAAAAAAAAAAAAGCTAAGCTCATCATAATGACGTCAAGAAAGCAGAGTGATCAGTTGTAAAACATGTCCATTCAATCATCCTCAAAAATGGCTTTCGATCCTTTAAAACTATACCCATTTGGATTTTCAGCTGGAGCTATAGGAATTGCATCAAGGCACCCTCCATCGCCTCCTTTCTTCACACCAACACAGCCAGCTCTCGACACCATTGAAATGATCACTTTGGAAATTTCTTTGAATATCTTGATTTTTATCTTTCCTCTCTTTGGGGGAAGCCTTGGTATTGGCTTGTTTTTCAATTTGGGGGCTTTGTCTTCCATTTCTTCAAGATGGAGAAGGTGATAGAAGCACTCTGGGGTGGTGAGTTTGGTACAATGTGTTTGAGGAGCACAAAGAGGTAGTGAAGAATTGAAGAGGGATGATCTATGTTTGTTTTTTATATTTGCCTCCAAAGTCTTGACGCATTGTGTACCCCACCTGTATATCTCAACATGCCTTCCAAATTGAATGGTCTTTTGACCAAAATAAAAATAAAATTGAATAGTCTTGTACTCTTGGTCCATTTCTAATGATAGAAACCTTGAGAAGTTATTCAAGATTGTATAAGAGGCGTTTAATTCGAGATAAATTACTTATTTCGAAATTCGAGATAAATTACTTATTACGGATGAATAATAGTTTAGGTTAATAAGATACACAACTTAACAGGATAAAATTAAAAAAAAATTAATTTGTTAGGTGATTCGAATTTAAAACATGAATAATTTTTTGTTCAAACACTTCACTATTAAAAACTAATCTCTTGGATTTGAGAAAAGTATTGTTACATCAATATTAGTTGATAGTTTTCTGTTAGAATATACATTTATCTCATATCGAAAAATTAGAATTTTTAAAACCACCTTATAAGATCTTGGGTTACTCCACTTAGCACCAATTAATTTTAAGATGGAGCCTCAGTTATCTTAATATGGTATCAGATCTTAGGTACTAAAAAGTCTTGAGTTCAAAACTCACCGCTACCCATTTAAAAACATTAAAATTGTCTAGTATTATTTCATTCGTATGTGACACATCTCAAATCAGGTCAACTGTGTTCAATCTTTGACGTGTGTCATGTTTCACGCATCTTCAATCTTCTACATGTGCACATGTCTTTCATGTGTGTTCCATTTCAAAAATCAAGTCCACATATGTTCAATTTTCACATAATCCCTTTCAAATTAGATTACATAAAGGGGAGTGTTAGAATATATATTTGTTCATATCAAAAAATTAGGAATTCTAAGAATACTTTATAAGATCGTGGACTACTCTACTTAGTATCAATTAATTTTAAGATAGAGTCTCAATTATCTTAACATTTTTAATTCGTATATTCTGGTTATTTTTTTATTTTTTTATTAATGAACCAGAAACTTAGTTTAATTATATCTATTTGGATTATTCAATTGAAAAAAATTAATACAGGGCCCACCTGTGGGTGTACTAATGTGAACATGAGAAAAGAGGTGTGTACTCAAGTCCACTGTGTCGTGATCATTGGGCGATCCTAGACTTCAATTCTTTTTCTCATTGATATGAGAATATTATTGCTCCTCATAATAATGAAAATAAAATGGACCATCAGATAAAATCCCTAATGTTAAAGAACAAAACACATGGTATTTGGTCTCCATGCATAGCATGAAATGATAAGACAACGATTAGTCAAAATGAAAGGTTTCAATAGTAATGATAGCTGGTTGAATATTCGCAAAAAACATAGTATTCATGGATCTAATTAATTAACTTTGTCTGTTGTCAAAACTAGATAACCACCGGAAGCTAAAACTTAATGTAGATTTGATTAATTTAATCTGGTGTAAGCTTAGGGCAGGTCGCTACTCCAAAAGATTTATAGTCTTAAAGCGAATTTGATTTAATTTTTAAATACGTGAGTTCTTTGTTTTTTTTTTGAATGACATAATAATTCAATTAGTAGAGTCTAATCATCAACGGATAAATTCTCAAATACAAATAAAAAAAACAAAAAAAGCGTTTGTGGTCACTGGCGGAGGCACATATGGGCCAGTGGGGACTGCAGCCCCCATTGACCTATAAAAACGTTAAAATTTTTATGTATTTTTTTAAAAAAAATTAGATATTTATGTATTTTTAGTTAAAAAAATTAATTAGCCCCTACTGAAAAAATAAAAGTACTTGTATAGTTTAAAAATTATGGATTTTAACCTTCACTAACTCATAAAAATGTTAAAATTTCTATGTAATTTTTGAAAAAAAAAATTAGATATCTATGTATTTTTAGTTAAAAAAATTAATTAGCCCCCACTGAAAAAAAAAAAGTACTCATGTAATTTAAAAATTATGAATTTTAGCTCTAAGGAGCGGGAGGCGGAAGATATGGCTAAAGGCTAAGGGTAGAAAGAAGGAAGATGTAAGCTGTGAGTGTGACAGCCAAACTTTTGGAAATCTCTTCTGCAAAAGGTATCCATTGTTTTCTGCTCGTTGCTTTTGAGGAGCTTGCCAAGTCGCTTGGACTCACACTGATCTTGAATGAGCTTTCTGGCCATCTGGTATAAGTGAGCAAGACTCACCTGTCTTAGATCTGCAATATTGGCTCGTTTGAACTCTGTTTCAAGCAATTCAGGAAGTGGTTGTAGCATGTTAAAGACGAACGCCTTCTTGATGGTTTCTGTATTTTTTTCAAAGATAAAATACAGAGCTTCCTGTCTGAGATAGTAATCTCCAAGTTTTGCAACATCACAACATTTGTTGAGTAAGAACTCATTTTCTGTCTTTTCAATCTCTTGGGTTGTTTGTCCTACGAAAATGTTTCGTAGACATCTTAGGAATATCTGAATAGGATCTACATCTGTCAGGATGATATGTCTTTCTTCTTCTGTCAGCATCCTTGTCCACCAACTGTGGAATGATCCTGTAAAAGCAACAACAAGACGGTCAATGATATCTCTTATCTCAAGAGTAGGATTTCGGAGAGATTCTCCATTTATTCATGCATCCATTTTCTCAAGATATTTGAGTCTGTCATCAGGAGGAATGACATCAATGTTCCAGAATTGCTTATGATCTGGAGCATATGGGATGAAAACTTTTCCTTCAATGTTTTGTTGTCTTTGAGGTTGCTGTTGTAGAACCTGTGGGACTTGTGCTTGTGGCGGCTGTTGGTTCCGGTGTTCTCATGCTTGGGAAGTTTCTCCTTGGTCACTAGTTGCTTTTGAATCATCAAGATTAGTATGAACAGGGTTGTGTGTACGTGTCCTTGTGGTGTCCGTGTAGAACGGTGTCACAGGAGTTTGCATAAGAACTGGTCCTTTGTATGGTGGAATCGTCTGAGATGATGAATCCTTTTCAAACGGATCAAAGGAATCAAAGTACGAAATGACTGAGGAAATTTCACTAGGACCTTCTTTCTCGTTTTGTAAATAGGTTTGTCATGTTGCAATAATAGGATATGACAAGAATCTTTTATCACTTCAGATTCCCTTTAGGTCATGTCTAGTTTGTATGTTTGTAATAAGTGAGATTTCCTTTATTAAAGGAAACCGCTTTAGTCGCGTCAAGTTTGTCTTATTGTAAATTATTAGAAATTTCTTTATGTCGTGTCAGTTTTTTCTTTATTAAAGGAAGCTGATTTAGTCCTTGTCAGGAATAGTGAAGATTCCGCTTATAATTATTTGTTTTGCCTATAAGTAATGAAGAACCCCTGACTAAAGGGGCAGAGTCAGATAAAGTCAGATTTGGATTGAAACTCATCTTTCTTTCTCTCACAGAGCCTACGTTTTTTTTGTTCTTTCTTGTACTTCCCCTTTAGCCATGCCTTCCGCCTCCCGCTTCTTCCGTTACCCTTAGTGGTCTCAGAGCCTAGTTAACTGTAACACTTCCCTATTCTGGTATTGAAGGTCTTAAACAATACTTGTGTGTTGAACACTAGAGTCTTTGACAATAGGGCAATAGCTGTTAAAGAGTGAATGAAAGGCACAGTAAGTCCCGTAGTAAGTCCAGTCGTGACCAGTGTATCCACCATGGCTGATCTTCCCCTGCCAGAACAAGAAGTTGTTGCTAACAACTCTGAAGTCACTTCATTTGATCCTTCCGCATCTCATTATGAGGTAGACATAACCCAAACACCTTCATCTACCAAACTAGGTGAACTCTTCAAATTCTCTCCGTTAAACCCATACTCATATTACCAAACTTCCCAACTCACACAAAAGTTCAAATCTCTATTACCTACCAAGCCAGCAGCCCTTACAGCCGTGTACAAATCCTCTACAGTCTCTGTACAATCTGTATCGTCTTCCCGCACAGAAACCTATCTTCCTATACTTTCTGAACCTGATCTCCGTAGATATAGACAGAAAGGTTACAAGGATTTACACCTTGGAGTCATTCGTCTAGCCTTACAACCTAGTTTTCTTGCCGGAAAAAATGTTTCATGTCTAGTCTCTTTACTAAATACCGGGTGGCGTAAGTTTGATGATGCACTCGTCTGTGCCATTGAAGCAAGTCTTCACAATGGCCATGTTCTCATCCAGGTTGAACCAAACTTCACCATTGATCTTTCCCGTCCTACCCTTTCTCAAACCATACAGGTCCTTATCCAACTTTATGGAGCTGATATGAACCCAAATGAAACTGTTGTTGCATTCCATCATTCTATGACCTATAAAGTTCAAACCCATCTCTTTTCCATGGACCACAACTATAAGCCTCGAGTCCACATGTTAGGTGATAGTAATGTTACCCAACCAAAAATCTACACCAAACATGAACTCTGTTTCCCTCCTCGTTGAAAAAATGATTATGAAAGAAGCCATAACCGACCAATCATCCATGATTCACCAAGAATCTCTAGATATCCTCTAGAACCAAGTTGTGTCGCCATATCATTTCCAACAGAATCCCAACCAGCTGAACCATGTGAAAAATGTTAACTTGCTGGACATCCTCAGTCCTGTCCACACTGTGTCAGAAAACCCTTTGCTACCAGATCTAGGTCATCTAGATATGTCTGTTCTGTTAATCTTCCTGAAGACATCTACTGTACAGGAGAAGCCGACAATGCATATGTTGGTAAATAGCAAGTTACCAAAACCAGACCAAAAGATGTTGAACCAATTGAGTCAGCAATCAATTGGGGCAACATGAATGCAAAAGCCCAGAATGCTACCATTGAAAAAATATGGTCAGATCTCAGGGAACATGTTGCATGGACAAAAGAAGCCCATGATCATCTCAGACAAGGTTGTTATGACCAATATAATGACCTCCACAAGGCTTTCCACAGAAACCATAGATATCACCAGCAGAATCCTATTAACTAGAAAAAAGCTTCAGAAGGCCATTCCAGTTCAGAACCCTTCCGGACAAGTTCGTTCTTGGAACAGTGTCAACATGATCAACTTGGAAAAATCTTCTTCAGAGAAGTATTATCTTGATTCAGACGAGTTCAAGAGAAAAAAAGAACGACTCGCTCAAAAGCTCAAACAGCCAGCTAAGCCGAAGAAGCAGTCCTCTCATCCTTGGAAGCATAATCCAAAGCCAGATCATGCAATCTGGATACCAAGTGAAAATTGCGAAAAAGCTTATTGGATTGATCTCACACCTCCTCCTCATTATCTCTCCAAAGAGAAAATTATCCTAACCGGGTGGGGTGATGAAGACGAGAAAGAAGGTCCTAGTGAAATTTTCTCAGTCATTTCATCCTTTGATTCTTTTGATCCGTTTGAAAAGGATTCATCATCTCAGACGATTCCACCATACAAAGGACCAGTTCTTATGCAGACCCTTGTGACACCGTTCTACACGGACACCACAAGGACACGTACACACAACCCTGTTCAAACTAATCCTGATGATTCAAAAGCAACCAATGACCAAGAAGAAACTTCCCAAGCAGGAGAACACCGGAACCAACAGCCGCCACAAGCACAAGTCCCACAAGTTCCACAACAGCAACCTCAAAGACAACAAAACATTGAAGGAAAAGTTTTCATCCCATATGCTCCAGATCACAAGCAATTCTGGAACATTGATGCCATTCCTCCTGATGACAGACTCAAATATCTTGAGAAAATAGATGCATGGATAAATGGAGAATCTCTCCGAAATTCTACTCTTGAGATAAGAGATATCATTGACCGTCTTGTTGCTGCTTTTACAGGATCACTTCGTAGTTAGTGGACAAGGATGCTGACAGAAGAAGAAAGACATATCATCTTGACAGATGCAGATCCTATTCAGATATTCCTAAGATGTCTACGAAACATTTTCGTAGGACAAATATCCCAAGAGATTGAAAAGGCAGAAAATGAGTTCTTACTCAACAAATGCTGTGATGTTGCAAAACTTGGAGATTACTATCTCAGACAGGAAGCTCTGTATTTTATCTTTGGAAAAAATACAGAAACCATCAAAAAGGCATTTGTCTTCAACATGCCACAGCCACTTCCTGAATTGCTCAAAACAGAGTTCAAACGAGTCAATATTGCAGATCTAAGACAGGTGAGTCTTGCTCACTTGTACCAGATGGCCAGAAAGCTCATTCAAGATCAGTGCGAGTCCAAGCGACTTGGAAAGCTCCTCAAAAGCAACGAGCAGAAAACAATGGATACCTTTTGCAGAAAAGATTTCCAAAAGTTTGGCTGTCACACTCACAGCTACTCTCCATGTTCGTGTCACAAATACAAGAGGCACAAACATCAGAAAAGGTTTCACAAGTCCAGAAAACCTTTCAAGAAGTTCAAATTTGTGAAGAAAAGATCAAAACCCTCTTCTTCCACTAAGTGTTTTCTTTGTGAAAAGAAAAAACATTTTGCAAATGATTGTTACCTCAAAAAGACCAAGAAGCTACCAGCCAATCTTGTTCAGTTCATCTCAACTCAAAACTTTGATGACTAGCTATACACATGGACTTCTAAACTAGATCAGGCCGTCCTTAACCTTGATACAACCGCATCCTCAGATCTCACCTCTGAATCCGAATCCTCTGATTCATAACCAAACCTCTCCATAGCCAAAATACACAAAACCTGTGAACAACCAATCCTTACCACTTCCAAAGCTACCTTTACCCTAGGACAAATCTATAAGCCATACATAAAGCTTGTTGTAAACCCTTCAGGATATGTTCCTATCACTGTTACTGCACTTCTAGACACAGGATCATGTATTTCTTTCATGAAATCCAAGTGTCTTCCTCCTGAATTTTGGATATCCTCCAGAGCAACCTTTACCACTGCTTCTGGTAGTGGATTTGCAAGTGAAGCACATTCCATGACCATTCCCATACACTTATCCCCAGATGTCTCAGTCCGACACAGCTTTTATCAGTATGATCAATGATGTGAAGACATTCTCTTAGGAATGGATTTTCTCACCTTACTTGCTCCATTCTCATTTCAAACAGATGGTTTTCAATTCCTGCATAATCAGTATACCCCTTGGGTATCCTTACAGAAATTACCCTCACAGGTTTCAGCCATTCAAGATGATGAATTTGCTGAAGAAAGAAGCCTCCTCCTTTCCTGTTGCAGTGATCTTCCAAACAAGTTTTGGGAAAGAGAGAAACACTTTGTCTCTCTACCTTACAAAGAGAATTGGCAGATGCCACACCAAACCGCCTCTCATCCAGGAATGCTAAAAGATGAAGATCTTTGTCAAACTGAAATTCAAGCACTACTCGAGCAAGGTCTCATTTGACCATCCAGATCTCCGTGGGCAAGTCATGCCTTTTATGTCAACAAAAGATCTGAACAAGTTCGAGGAAAGAAAAGATTGGTGATAGATTATCGGCAACTCAATGATCAATTGCAGGATATCAGATACCCTCTTCCGAGAAAGGAACAACTCCTACAGAAGCTATCCAAAGCCAAATTCTTCTCAAAATTTGATATGAAATCTGAATTTTGGCAGATTGGTATTACTGAAGCTGACAGATTCAAAACTGTTTTTGTTGTTCCACAAGGTCATTATGAATGGAATGTCATGCCATTCGGTCTCAAGAATGCACCGTCTGAGTTCCAGCACAGAATGGATGATGTTTATAGGCCACTCGTGCAGCACTGTATTGTCTACATTGATGATGTTTTGATATTCAGTAACACAGTTGAAGAACACCATCAGCATCTCCGACAATTCCAGGAACTAACCTACCAGCATGGATTAGTTCTTGCTGAATCCAAGATGAAAATTGGTCTAAATGCTATTGATTTTCTTGGTTTGCAGATAAGAGAAGAACACATTATTTTACAGGATCATATATCAAGCAAAGTCCTCGACTTTTCTGATGAACTCAGAACTATTACACAGATCCAGCAGTTCCTTGGCCTCATCAATTATGCCTCATCGCATGTCCCATCATTGGCCAACTACACCAACCAGATTTCCAAGTACCTCCGAAAATCCAACATTGGAAATTGGTCTCCAGAAGCCACAGTTGCAGGTCAGAAGCTAAAGGAGTTATACAAAGCACTTCCTCCTCTCAAGATCCCAGGTCCAGGACAACTCATTTTACAGACTGATGCTTCCCTTGATTTTTGGGCAGCAGTCCTCATTGAAGAAGACAATGGACACAGACAAGTCTGTGGTTATAAGTCAGGATCTTTCACGCCAGTACAACGTAATTATCCCTCTTTCAAAAGAGAAGTTCTTGCAGTTATTCAGGGAATCAAAAAATTCAAGTTTTATCTTGCTCAAAATCCTTTTATTATTGAAACATATTTTAAAGGATTTCAAGGTGTTCTCAGAAGAAAGCAGAATGATATTCCAGATCCACAACTCATCCGATGGACAGAATGGATTTTCCAATTCAATTGGACAATGCGACACATCCTAGGCAAAGAGAATATCCTTGCTGATTTTTTCTCTCGCACACCACCATCCAAAAAAGTTGTATGCATGGTAAATCCAGATGGACGCAAACTTCCAGCTTCCCTTGTTCCAGGTCTTATTCCAGGCAGTTCCAGTTCAAATTCAAATCCCACTGATAGCCAGTCTCAGACATTTTATGATTTGAGTTCAGACCAGCAAGCTCAATTTCTTGAAGCCCTACCTGAGGAGATCAAGATCAAGATACTCTGATCATTCACCAGAAGCCGGATCACTGATTTCTTTGAAGAATTCGTTGAGATCAAGCTCATTAAAATTATTGATCTGTTATCCTCTATCTATTATGTTCGCAATGTTGTTCGTTACAATCCCCAGCATGAAGAACCATGGGATACTGTTCTTGATTTTAATAATTATGACTTTTCAAAGATGCAATTCTTGTATCTTTGGTATTGGCTTAATTATTATCCTATGACAGTTCTTTTTGATCCAGAGCTCATTCAGAGACATGTTCGTGTGTTCCCAGAATCTCACTTCGTCAAGCTATTCTCACAGGTGTTTCAGTCATTTGATCCGCTAACACTCATCACCGGTCAAATTATTCAGCACCAGCAGGTTTTCATCATTCGCCTCAAAGATGTTTGGAATCGTGCCATTCCGCCAACCATCATTCCAATCAACCATTTTTACCTCCGACAAGAGCCTTGGGAATATTTTATTTCTTGGGAACAACGTCTTACTGTCAAGAGAGCCACTGCTCGAGCTCATAGTCTCGATATTTCTGATCCCCGAGAATTTTAGCACGTCCGCTTCCCCGGTAGCCCCACTTTTCATGAGCATCTTCTCGCCTTCCATAATTTTTTTCAAGAAGATGGCTATTCCACTGCAGACCTTGGGTCTGACTACAACCCGTGGGGGGAAGATCTTAGCCAAAATAGTCAGGAGTGGGATGATATTGATCTCAATAATAACAGATGGTGACTCATTGCAGACAGGATTCCAAGAATCCCGGGTGGACCCCATGACGAAGCTTCGTGTTTTGTAAATAGGTTTGTCATGTTGTAATAATAGGATATGATATGAATCTTTTATCACTTCAGATTCCCTTTAGGTCATGTCAAGTTTGTCTGTTTGTAATAAGTAAGATTTCCTTTATTAAAGGAAATCGCTTTAGTTGAGTCAGGTTTGTCTTATTGTGAATTATTAGGAATCTCTTTATGTCGTGTCAGCTTTTCATTTATTAAAGGAAGCTGCTTTAGTCCTTGTCAGGATTAGTGAAGATTCTGCTTGTAATTATTTGCTTTGTAATGGTTTTCCTATAAATAATGAAGAACCCCTGACTAAAGGGGCAGAGTCAGATTTGGATTGAAACACGTCTTTCTTTCTCTCACAAAGCCTACGTCTTTTTTCTTTCTTGTCCTTCCCCTTTAGCCATGCCTTCCGCCTCTCGCTCATTCCAAACTTCGTCATGGGGTCTACCCGGGATTCCTGGAATCTCCGCCCCTGTTTGTGGTATTATAAAGGCCTAACATGCCAGCTGTCTAGATGTAACGAATCTCTTACATCATCCATAAGCAGCAAGGAGCTTTTTGCTCACCTATGGCCACTTTCATCACATTTCCATTTGCCTTTTTCTTGTTTCTCAATAAACTACATCATCCATTGCAAACGGCTAGGGAGTTTCATCACATCCTCAATGACACAATAGAGTAGATATTTTTGTCGAAGATTTGCAAGTGTAGAGCCTTGAATCTACAATTAAGGTCAAAGAGGACTTTGACCCTTTTTTGTTAGAAAGATGGGGGGTTCTAAAGGCCTTGAGAGCTTACGACAACTACTGGGGTTGATATGCAATGGGATAGGGTAAAGTGTTTGGGGTGTCCTGTGTCATCTCCCCTTCCGGCTTCCTCTGTCACTCTTAAATAGGTCCTTAGGTTAGCTTCGGGGTCAAGATTTGCCATAATCAGTCCCTTGTATCATGCATTTTTGCATGCTGATTGATCTCCTTTCTTTTTTGTCGTTAATTCCGTTCCTACTTGCCCTGCTATGCTGTCCTTCTCTTCTGGGCCTGGGCCTTGGTGCCAGGCCTTCTTTCATGTTGGGTGGGCTGCCTTTGCCAGCCATTACACCAAGCTCTTCCTTTTGGAATAAATTTTTAATTGCTTAATTGGTATGGAGTTTGAAAAGTGAGTGATCAAGGAAGTAAATTTTAACTTTTTCAAAGATTACGTAATAGGCCTTAAATAAGGTTTATCTAGAGTAGGATTATGCCTAAATATATAGATGACCCTAACAGGATTAATTATCAGATGTTCTCATTTTGTTGAACTCTCCTAAGGCGGGAATTTTTTTAAATTTTTTTTTGGTCTAGCTAAGGCAGGATTAAACGGTAAAAACGTGAGTATTAAATACATAAATGAAATTACTTAAATATACATTATCTAATAGGTTAAATTTTTAAATTAAGTGTTCACTTAAGATGATATTAGAGTTCAAATAATGGATTCAAGTCTTGTACTATCAGTATAGAAAATATACGTCTCGTCACTAGAACCAATCTCTTTAGGGCGTGTTGGGGACATAAATCCCGCCACTATAGTACCATTTGTCACATGCATATATAGTTCAACAACCTTGATTGAATGCGAGAGAGGCGTGTTAGAGACATGAAACTAATTAAATATACACTATCTATTAATTTAAACTTTTAGATCAAGTGATCATTTAAAAAACAACAGTTGGCTTGTATCTAAATATCTCAAGGCTAAACCTCTCATTTAACTGACGTAGTACATGTATTAGGACTTACCGTTGCATAAAGTGAATTTCTTGTCATAATAAGAATAAAAGTTGGCTGAATTTTGTGGGTAGTATTTAGTAAGGGCGGAACCAAGAGTAAAATATAGAACAGGCGAAGGCTCAATTAAAAAATAATAATGATAACAAATATTTTAAATATAAATACTATTTAGAACACATATGAAGTTTAGCACGCCACCGACTTTAGCTTCTCTGGGCGTGAAAAGTCAAATTTACAGGTAATACTCCGTAAAGGTGATTATATTAGCTTCTCGAAGTGTGGTATCATATTTTCAACAAAAAAAAAAAAAAAGTGTGGCATCATATATCACCGGAACTTTGATCTAGTAATATGTTTTTCTTTATAGATGTAAAAGATTCTAAAATTAATTTTTATAAGTAATATGTTTTTTAGTGTTGTACGATTTATACTTTTTTAAAATTAAAAATAAAAATTTGTGGCAGCAGATTGAACTCCATTTTGGAAGCATATAAAAGTGTGTTAAGCTCCTTCAAAATTTCTGATGTGTTATTTCTAATTTTCACGTTTCTGAAAGAAGAGAATGATCATATTAAAATGGGTGAAGTGTACCAGATCCCATGTAGTTAAGCATAAGTGTATCGATACTTCTTGTGTTTCAAAAATTAGCATAAGTAATTCCTGTATTAAAAAAAAAATTCTTGCAAATCTGATTTTCGTTTTGGCTTCGTCGTAGGCATAAAAGTCCTTCTAGATCAATTGCAACCCGATTGTGGCATTTGGGTTAGCAGCCATGGCAGGGAAATTGGTTGCATGCAATATTTAGAGCAAGAATGAGATTGGAATTTTCTTGAAGGGGTCAAAACTAACGATTTTTTGGAAGGCAGGGGGGTCTTGTGCACTTTTATCAAAACATAGTGAATATTTATACTAGTTTTTTAAATACGGGATATTGATACACTTATGCCTAACCACAGGGGGGTCTGATGCACTTCACTCTATTAAAATTGGTGATCAATTTTCCAATCATTTTCTATACTGGATGAAATTAATTGAAGCTCATCATGCCTAAGATTTTTATTTTTATTTTCCTTTTCGAGTGCATTGTTGATGCTTCCGGTCTATATTGACAAAATTATGAGTATAATTGTCCTCTCGGATAGATTTAAAATATTTTATCCATAAAAACTATATCATTTTAGTGACCAAATTTAATAAATTTGTGGACGTTAAATTATTTTGAGAACTGAAAATGTTGAAATATTTTAAAGTATTTTACAAGGTGTAAGTGCTAAAAATAATAAATAAATATAATAAACTATTTTTTAACAATTTATACTTTTAAATAATATGATAATTTAATATAATATCATAGCCTGGTTACCAAACAATCTTTAGTTTATATCTCACCTCCAACTATTAGAAAATTACACATCTGCATGACTAAAAAACAAATTGAACCTGCACGTGAGGAGTGGTGTTAAAAAATATATATATATAATTAATAAATGTCTCTCCAACAATTTAAATCTTTAAATAAAATAGTAACTTAGTAGTAAGACATACAACCATAAGACCCAATGGTGGAGGCACTCAGCCTCCACTCAACTCAATTTTTTCTTTTAAACATATCTATTTTAAAGTTATTTTTTATCTAAAAAACTCATTGAGCTTTTACTGAAAAAAATTATTCATATATATGTGTTATATTATGTATTTTAACTTTTACTAAACTAAAATTTTAGATCTATCCCGATTAAAACCTCCACAAGTAAGGGAAAAAAAGAAGGGTAAACTATGCCATGTTAATAGCACTTACATTAGATTTTTTTTTTTTTAAAAAAAAGGTTACATGCTAATATTACATCATTTAAAATGTTAACTATAAAATTTTATTTGGAAACCTCTCGCATTTAAAATAAGAATCATACTACTAGACCAAATATTAAATTGTTACTTTTATTAAATTTTTGTGAATCCACATGTACTTCTTATGATGTTCCAAGTGTACGAGATGTCGAATAAGATGTTTTTGCTTATTTTAGTAAATGTCAGTTAGTATTTTTTCAACAAAGAAAAAAAAAAGTTAGTAGGGTAAATGGCACATAATTCCCCTGTACTTTTACTGATATGTACATGTCCCTTCTATATTTTAGAAAGTACAAAAAACTCCCTTATAGTTTATAAATGCATACACACGTCCCTCCTTCATCACAAAAATTGTTAAATTTAACCGCGAGTGTAAGACACATGCGACTTTTGCGAATATTGGATAATATTTTGATGGGTTAATAGCACGGGACCCCCTGTACTTTTACTTATGTGCACATTTTCTCCCTATACTTTATAAAGTATAAATAACCCTATTATAGTTTATAAATGCGTGCAGACATCCCCCTCCGTGTGGAATGTTTCAATTTTGAAAATAATACATTAAATTATAAAATCTTATTTGTACTTAAGTTAACAAAAGTATTCAAAATAATACAACAAATTATTAATTTAATATATTATTTTATAATTTTATCGAGATTATTAATTTTTTACATTGATCCTAAGTCGGGACCATATAATTTTATTATTTATAACATATTATTAAATTATCGAATATTAATTTAAAGATGTTCTATTGTATATCTGGTGAGGTAATCACCAATTGGCCACCCCTAAATCTCTCGATCTTTGTCATATTTGAAAATTAAGTCCCCTATTTTTAAAAG
The DNA here is from genome assembly GCA_037974665.1 of Ehretia macrophylla. NCBI lineage: Eukaryota > Viridiplantae > Streptophyta > Magnoliopsida > Boraginales > Ehretiaceae > Ehretia > Ehretia macrophylla. Next base: position 1,424,905 of record CM075782.1, read on the forward strand.
TACTACATTTAAACTTTTAAGACAACAATTCTGCACATAAGTAAAAGTACATCCTATCTTGGGTATGTGTAAAATGGTTAAGAATATCTCGATAAAATTATAAAATAATTCATTAAATTAATAATTTGTTGTCTTATTTTGAATATTTTTATTAACTTATGTAACAAATAAGATTTTATAATTTAATGTATTATTTTAAAAATTGAAACATTCCACACAGAGGGGGACTTGTATACACATTTACAAATTATAAGGGGGTTATTTGTACTTTATAAAGTATAGGAAAAAAATGTGCACATAAGTAAAAGTACAGAGGGGTCCCGTGCCATTAACCCATCAAAAAATCGTCCAATATTCGCAAAAGTCGCACGTGTCTTACACTTTCGGTTAAGTTTAACAATTTTTGTGATGGAGGGAGGACATGTGCACGCATTTACAAACTACAAGGGGTTTTTTACACTTTCTAAAGTATAGGGAAGAAACGTGCACATTAATAAAAATACAGAGAGGTTCCTTGCCATTTACCCAAGTTAGTATTTAATTGCGAGGAGACAAAGCAATAACGAACCCCGCCGTTGCAAGTTGCAGGCCGTCCATTTAAATTAGGAGTCATTCTCAAAAACGTCCTAGCAACAATGACGACTGATTCTTAATTTTTTTGTAATTGCAAAATTAAATTAGTCAATACTTTGGTAGTTATTGTATCATTTAAAATATTAACTCTAAAATTATATTTAAAAACATCTTATATTTAAGATAAGACTCATATCATTAAATCAAATATCGAGTTGTTACTTTTATTAAATTTTTGTGGATCCAAATGTACATCCCACGATGTTCCAAGTGTACGAGATGTCAAATAAGATGTTTTTGTTTGTTTTAGTAAATGTCAGTTAGTAGCTCGACCAAAAAAAAGAAAAATGTCAGTAAGTAGGTGGATCTTTCCAGATAAGGTTTAAGGGTGAGGTGCAAGCAGCTCAAATTTCTCTCTCAAACCGCCTCACCTTTCTTCCTCTTTCTCTTCGTTTTCTTTGCTTAATTCTTTCATAGCTTTCCTTCTTTGTTTTTTTTTTTCTTTCTTATTTGTATTATACATTGTTAGTTTTCAATTGCCACTTTTGCATTGGTGTGTGTTTTTAGTTCTCTTCTTTTGCTCGCTACTGAATAGAATTTTTAAAAATTCGTATTTAACAGTGTTTATTTTTTTATTCTCAATACTTGGTTGTTAGTATTTTGTACTGGTGTTTTTGGTAGGCACCTTCAAACCCACCGTATACTGGGATTTTTTGCTCGTTTTTAGGTGACAGTTGCAGATTCTTACATATTTAGGCTTTCTTTTCTTGGTGTACAGGGTTTTGGTTTGGTAATAAGTGATATATGACTCACTTTTCTACTTTGCTTTTATTTTCAGGTTGTAGTGTGTTGTTCCATTTTTCGTACGTCTGATTCGGATTCTGCTGCTCAACTAGTTTCAACTGCTTCTCGGAGTTTCTTAAATTGTGCTAAGAGTGTTTTATCTACTCTTCACAATATGCAGTGCCGATCATCCTTGCCTGACTACTCTCAACTTCTGTTTACACGAGCCACCCATGTGACAACTTGGGTTGTTTTAACAATTAAGATAATTTTTCTCTCATGTGATTGGTGTTTCAACCTCTCTTTAACAATTTTTTGTTAGTTTTAAATGTAGAATCAGTTGTCTTAGCATTTGGTTTTGGTTAAACTTATTGTATCGTTTAATGATTATAATAAATCCATCTTTTGACAAAAAAAAATGTCAGTTAGTATTTTTTCGACAAAAAAAAAAGAAGGAAAAAGTTAGTATTTAATTGCGAGGAGACAACAGCAATGACGGGACCCCGCCGTTGCAAGTTGCAGGCCGTCCATTTAAATTAGTCATGGCGCACTGACACGTATATGATTAATAACAACGTTGTTTCCTTTTTTTGCCTGAGATAAACAACGTTGTTATATGGTCAAACTAGTATGTAAGGTTCGCTGTCTTAAAAAGGTAAATTCCCTATATGTAACAAAGTTATTAGAAATTTTGGTATCCAATAATTTTTTTACAGATTTTTTACTTTGTAGAGAATTTTTACAATGAATATTTAGCATCTCAATATGTGGAGATACTAAAACAATTTCCTACCTATTTTCTAAACTCATATGACACAAAAAATGAGATTAATTAAATATAAGAAAGTTGTTGGAGTGAAACTAAAATACAGATTCTCTAAAATAAGAAATTGTTAAAATGTAAGCAAGTTGTTGGAGTGAAACTTAAATAAGGAATCTCTAAATGTAAAAAATTTATCCAAAATCTCTACATATAAAATAAATAAATAAATAAATAAAAACTTGTTAGAGTTAGCCTAATAATTAAACTACCCAATGAACAAGGGGGAAAAAACAAAAAAACAAAAAAACAAACCACTCTACCCTCAACTATGCTAGTGGGAATGTTTCCTTAGATGGAGATCGCTTAAAACATCACACACACACACACACACACACACAGAGGAAAGGCCTCACATGTAACTAACTTCCGCTGCATATATTTTAATTCTTTATTGCCTAGCGTAGCAAATTGAGATCCGAAAATGTCTAGAAAAAAGCACTTTTTAATAGAACAATTTAATTGTTGTATTCAAAGGTTGGACGGTAATGCAAACAGTTCAGGAGGTCGTACAAAAAAATATTAACTAGGTTTTATAAGTGTTTTTGGTCAATCATATTATTCTATATACAAGGTGGGATGTGGGCACCAAATTAAATGGTGACGGTGGAATCTAGGATGGAGGACTTGAAGTATTTATGGAGAGATGAAGTACAACCTTTAAAGCAAATGCAAAGCTCAGGCAAGTTGCACTGCAACCAATACAGGTGAATATCTTAATTTAAGTCGAAGAATATTCTCAATAATAGTTTGTTGAAATCCATTTTGATCATAAGTTGAATTCATTTTTTTTTTGACAAGACTCGCCGTAGACAAATCACATTAGATGTACTCTAATTCAGATTATTAATTTTGTGGTGTAGCAGTGTGTCGTTAACGCATTTTTAATTAATAAAGAAATAAATAATATTTTTAATGATAAGGCATAAATTCAAACTTGACACGTTTGATCCCTTAAATTCATCTATCGTTTTTTAAATGCATTTTGATCTTAGTGGAATTCGTCTATCATACCGAAAGAGAGCACTTGGAAAATGGATCACAACAAGTGGTAAGACTACATTAGACTTTGTACCAGAACCGTTATATTAGTTCTGAATGGTCACAGCTTAAAAATAAAATCTATGCAAAGAAAGATAAATGTTTATATTATTATCTAACACATGGTACTAAATTAATCGTGAATAGTCACAACTCTTAAATAAAATCTATCCAAAGAAAGATAATGTTTTATATAAGACATGACCATAAAGAAAAGGCAGATCTTTAAAGGATATAATTCATCCACCTCCTTGTAAAAAATCCTGTTAATGTTCTCAAGATATTCCTTTCATATACCCTCGTCAGAAAAATTTTCCAACAGCCTTACTTAACAATCAGCCGAGGTGGAGCCCCACGTATATACGAGCCTCACCCCATGAGAGTCGGGCTGTTCAATTTACCTGTTGGAATAGTTTTTCATAATTTTCTTATTGACAAAGGTACACTTTCCCATTAACTTTTGTACATTTTCATCAAGTGCAAAAATTCTTATGTTCCACCTAGTTATACTAATACGAAAGTTTTTTTAGGGTCATGTGAAGTGGTTAGATAGTAATTTATTAATGTGGTTAAAGGTTTTAAAATTGAACGTATATCTCTAATTACAAATATTGCATGGATTTTGATTGAACAGAAACATGCACTAAGGCGTGCGACTACACCCGATTATACTAATATGAATTTTTTTTCTAAGGCAGGGTAGAGTGATGAGATATATAGTGACTTGTTAATTATATAACAAGAATGATAAATACTCAGTTTGGTTCTTTATCTTTAGAGTTTGTGTCATTTTAATCATTATCTTTCAAAATATATCATTTTAGTCTTGTATCTTTACTATTTGTCTCAATTTAGTCCTTATATTTCAAAATATATTTTTTTAGTCCGATATTTTTACAATTTGTCTCAACTTAGTCTTTACATTTATTTTTGTGATCCATGTTTGTCATCTACCATTTTAAAAGATAAAAACTAAGTTGAACAAATGGTAAAGATATGAGACTAAAAGAATATATTTTTAAAAATAAAAATTAAGTTAAAATAAATGATAAAAATACAAAATTAAAATAATATATTTTAAAAAATAATGACTAAAATGATATAAATCCTTATCCCCTAAGGCTATCCTTAGCAGAGGTAGCAAAATAAAAAACATGCCAAATTTGAAAATTTTTAGAGACCCAAACATTATTTTTGATTTAAATATACATGGGACCCACCACTTTTCACAACTTTTGATACAAAATAGGTCTCTAAATTACATTTGGGGGCATGTTTTTTATTTTGCTACCTCTGCTAAAGATATCCTAACAAGAAATGCCTAACCATGATCATCGCAGACGTAACCCGATGACGCAAGGCAAAGGCTGGACAACCTGTCGCCAATTGCATTTCAACTACCAACCAACCTTCTCTGTCGCCTGCAGATAAGAAGCTTATAGCGAGCAGCCAACCAATTATTATAATAATTTTGTATTTTATTGTAAAAAGAAAAAAAGAAAACTCAAAGCTGCAAGAAGAAGACAAACATTGGTGTTGCAGAACCCAACAAACAATCATATAAAACAACATTTTTTTTAGCAAAAAAAACAATCATATAAAACAACATTTTCTACTTTTCGTGGCTTTTCCGAGAATGGTTTGTCAGAAGCGTGACAGAGTCGAAGATCTTCTTTCTCATATTATATGAAGTTACGAGAAACGTCTTAAGTAATAATATATACAAATTATTTTATTATAATTTTAAGGACATATCATTATTATTAATTTTTAAATAAACATATCATTATTATTAAATTTATTTTTTAATATTATAAAGATATAAAAAGATCTAAGTCTAAAAGAGTCACATAATTAAATTTAGATATTCTCATACAATTATGAAAGAATTATTTTCCCTCTTGCTCTTAGTTCTGGTGGCATGAACATGACTTAGTTCAGAAAGCATCGTAATATTTATAACTTTAAAAGAATTATCTGATAATATTATGAAATTATTAATTATTTAATTTAATAGCAATAAAGTGATAATAATAATAAAAAAATGACTATAACTTCATCAAATGAATAAATATTTTAATATTATAAAATAATCGTGAAGGGTATCGAGGGATGTAAGGAGGCAACAAAGAGAGAGAAAGAGAGAGCGCCCTCAATGTGAACATGCACATACAGCAAAGGAAAAAATCTTATCCGCTATGAGTAGTACATCCGTTTCAAAGTATGACCCACAAACAAGGATTTATCCATTTTTTTAGCGCTGACAGGATCTAGACAACATCGGCAGCTGGATTATAGCACTAACTACCAAAATCTAAGATTTATGGGCAACCCTCCAGGAGGCATTGTCTCAATTCTCAACTGCCAGGTAGAGATGGATTTTTCTTTAAAAGGACGAACTTTTCGTTTGAATTTACAAGAGAGATGGTAAGTTAGAATCAAATGAATGTGATTCAAAAGATAATTTAGAGAGAGAGAAATATAAGGGTGGTTGTATCAAAAGAAATTATCTCTATTTGGTGTGAGGATCAAAATATTTAAATTTATTAGACACTCTTTCGTTTTTTTGGATCGAATGAGACAAGGGATGGAACGTCTTACCCACTTTATTATGTATGACAAACACAAGTATAAGCAAGGTGGCAGGAGACACGATGCCCACGATTTCTACCCCTCCATTGACAAGATTGGTATTACTGTGCTTGGGTTGGAGTTCATCTTCATCATATTGGGTCTATCGGTGCTGAGTCCACCATGCTGATGCCTCAGGCCCCATAGGACATAAGATCATGATAAGGTCGGATCTGAGTTTTATCTGTATCACATCAGGTTATTCACATCAATCACTATCAAACCAAATAATCAATCGTATAAATTTTATAATTTCTCTCTTAACATCGTTCCTTATGTAAGGATCCAAATCATGCTTGATTTGTTATATTTCATTCTAAAAGACCATTCATTTTTTTTTTCTTTTTTTTTTTTCTCTCTGGTCTCTTAAGCTTCTGAGACATCTTTAGCTTAAAATAAATTTTTTTTTTAAAAAAAAGTTTCTTCATAGCTGACAAAATCATACATGCATCACGCCGTGAAACAGTAGCTTGATAATTCTCTTTCTCCCCTCTTAACGTGTGGGGTCTGAGAAGTGACACAACAGACGCGTCAAACCAACATCAAAGCATGCAATTTTCAGTTCAATTCTTTTCAAAAGCTCAACTATACAAGTACAAGAGTTTTCTTTTATTTCAGTCAAAATACGAGATAAAGTGATTTTTTTTGGCAAAGTTGATGCTGATAACAACATACTAGAAATAATAACACAAGATCACAACATATTTTTTTGACCATTGAATCATTCAAATTTCTACAGTAGGAGATGGATTTGCAAATGGTGATTAATGTGCAAATGACGCTAAAGTAGAAGATACATGTATCTTTTAAAAAATTCGATCTTTATAAAATAATACTTACTGTGACATTTTTTAAAAAATAAATGTTTATTTTATTTGAGTTATTTAGTAATAGTATCTTACTTAAAGTACTTAGATATAATTTTTGAATAGTGTGATTAAAAAGTTAAATGAATTAAATTTATATTACATATTTTTACAGTATTCACATTAAATCGTGCATCAGGTGCAGCAGTAGTAGTTCTTTTCAAAAGCCCAACCATTCGAGTCAAAGAGTTCTTTTATTTCAGTCAACACGCGAGATAAACATAACAACTGCAAAGAAAGTGATTCTTTTTTGGCAAAGTTGATGCTGATACAACCTAGCGAAGGAAATAACTTTTGTCTCTAGAAATAATAACACAATATAACAACATATTTTTTGACCATTAGATCATTCAAATTTCTGACAGTAGGAGATAAATTTGTAAGTAGATCATGTGTGCAAAAAGTAAGAATGACACCAAACTAGGCTGAGGCAGGTGTGAATTTTGTAAAAATAACATTTTGAAAAAAAGAGATACATGTGTTTTTTAAAAAGTCCGATCTTTGTAAAATAGTACTTATTGTCACATTTTTTAAAAAATAAATTCTTATTTTATTTGGTTTCTTTAGTAATAGTATATTATTTAAAGTAACTAGATATTATAATTTTTTAATAGTGTGATTAGAAAGTTAAATGAATTGAATTTATATTACATATTTTTATAGTATTCACATTAAACCGTGCATAGGGTACAACACTAGTTCTTTTCAAAAGCTCAACCATACGAGTAAAAGAGTTTTCTTTTATTTCAGTCAACACACGAGATAAAGATAACAACTGCAAAGAAAGTGATTTTTTTTGGCAAAGTTGATGCTGATACAACCTAGTGAAGGAAATAACTTTTGGCTCTAGAAATAATAACAGATGAGAAAATGAGCACAAACTACCAAATTAGCCGAAATTTATTTGTTTTTTTCGTGGGTTTTTTAGGGACCGATTCATACTATGTAAATTAATTAAAAGCAGAAAACCTTTCATTGGCAGGCGATCTTATGAGCACAAACTAAATTTAGCCAAAATTTATTCTCAAAAATATATCTATGATGTACTTTCATGTTTAGGGGTAAATTCAAGATTTTTTGTTTAATGAGGGGTTAAAATTTTATAATTTAACACTCATTCAAAGATAAACTTTTTTCAGTGTAGTTAAATTGATTTTTCAGTCTAAAAATAATTTCAAAATACACATATTTTTTAATTAAAAAAAATTGACATGAATGGGGGTTGTAAAAGTAGTTCCGCCAGTGTTCACATATATGTGCGAATTTCAAGATTATCAAATAAAATCTTAAATTGTTCCATTAACAAAATTGTTATGGAATAAAACTATATGTTTCTTATCATTTAATTAACGATCTATTTTGTAACTTTGGTGGAGCTCATTGTTTCTTATCATTTACGATCCATTTTGTAACTTTGGTGGAGATTAGTGACATGATCATTTCTTAATCAAAAGGAAAGAATGTGATCAATTCAAATGGTTTGACTTGATTAGGTGTTTCTATCATTTCTGTATATGGTCACATAACATGTACGTTTCTGCACTTAGCAAAAAAAAAAAAAAAACGCGTTCGTTTGTGTCTGTCAAATCCAGACATGGACTGAAACTGAATATGTGCATTGCATCCACATTTTTAGGCAAAAATAATTCTAGAATCTCGGATCCTCAGGCGTATAAGCTCATAATAGTGATAAGATTGTACCCAAAATCTGAATTAACTAAATCAACAATTGAGTTGAATTGAGAACCATTAGGCTGAATAATTTCAGAATCTTTTTCTTTTCTCCATTCGTCTATCTATATCGGATATAGACCATACCAGCACTGACTTGCCAAATCCTATATATATTATAATTTACAGTTAAACTACCCTTAAAAAATATTCGTGTTACATCCTTTTTAATTTCTTTTTGATGACCGTAAAAAGAAAACTAATAAATCTTTTTAGCAGTCGATAAAACAATTATGTTTTAGGAGAGATAAATGAGGACGAATTACTGAAATTGATAAACACGTATATACATGTTAGGGATATGCATTCATACATACATGTCAGAGATATGCATTCATACATACATGTCAGAGATATGCATGCTCTAATTAAGACAAGAATCGAATAAGAAAATTATCTATTTATGTATTAAACCAAAACATAACTTTGAAAATACGCTTTATCAGAAGTGAGCGGAGCAGAATTGATTGGACTCACCATCAGACAAGAAGATAAAAATTTCCAGTAAGATTGCTTTCACGAGTTTGTTGAAATGATCGGGTAATAATTTATTATAATAAAAAATTTTAAATTTAAATTGATATTTTCTCATCACAAAAATTTTCTAATTATAAATTAATACTAAAATATTTATTGGTTCATGTAGCCAATATACGCATTGACCCACAAAGCAAGATCAATTGAAGCTTATTTAGTGATTATGTATGCAATTTAGCTTTTCCACAGAAGAAAAGCAAGACCTAGTCAAGTCACATAGCAAAGGTGGTCCCCAAAATGTTCGATAATTAATGTTATTTAATCGATAAAAGATATTGACCAAAAAAAATCAATAAATGATGAGTCGTCGCTATAAAACAAAGCATCCTCTTGATGAACGATATCCTTTAGTATTCCCCCTACCTAACCAACAAACCAGGGAAAGGTTCCACTTTAGGAGTCGTCCAAAAGAGAGCGAAAATGTCGGCCTGTAAGAAAAAAAATTCCCTTTCAATTCCAAATTTGTAATTGACATAATTAGGATGTGTACTTTTTTTTCTTTACGGATCTAAATCATTTCATTATTGTTACATAGTATTATTATCATCATTGGTTCATTTCATCTCTCGTAATGTTGTTTCTTTCCTATTTTTCGCATAATAAAGGGTAGTCCATCATTTCTTCTCTCGTAACCATTATTTCTTCCCTTTTTCTTTGGAGTATAAAGAGTAGTTCAACGTAGAAGACTCTTGTTATGCATTGTCTAAGAAAGGATAAAACCCATTTTAAATCTATGATATATATGCATATATGCAGCTTTACGGTTATTTCTGTAACTCGACCCATGGCCTCTTAAATCACGCGAAAACAACTTGACATTTGCTCCAAGATTCTATTTTATGCAATTGTAGAACAAATAAGTTAAACCTTCTGAGATAAAATGAACTTGAAATTTCCAAAGCAAAAACACACATCATAGATGGACATATATCACTTTAGCTGACAACTGAACAACAGCCAAAATAATTTTAGGCATATACCAAATCCAGAAAGAAATCAAGTCACCAAAATTCATCAAGACAAAAACAAACTTTATTCCAATACTACTGCTATTTTACATTCAATGAACATGACAGAAGTTTTTCGAGTTTAAATCAAAATTCGAATATGGGATATATAAATCCGTTCGAAAGAAATAATTAGATATAACGTCTATCGGAACTAACGTAAAGAGTAAAGTAAAAGACATCTTACTAAAGACCTCCATAACTTTCCTTCATGGTCAAACCAAGCACTGATGCTCTTAATCTGAACAAAAAACAACAGAATTACAACGTCTGTTGCTACAACACTGCCTTCTCTTTATTTTTATATATGTTTACATTGAGAAGGCATTAAGGGCCTTGACAGATTCTGAACTGTGAGCACATGATGATGTGCTTGATGAGGCGGTTTCAAGCATGATCAGCTTAACCATGAGAAGGGTATGCACTTGGTGGTGGACTTGTAAATGTTGAGCCACCATTAATGCTAGCTTCACCTTCTCCTCCTCCTCCTCTAGCTTTACCTTCTCCTCCTACTCCTCCTCCTCTCTTGATCATCACACCCAATGCTTCCCCTGCTTTCGAGGCCGCGAAAGTTGCCGTCTCCGCAAAGCTCTCAAATATCTCAGCTTTGATCTGACCTCTCTTTGGAGGAAGGCTTGAGTTGTTGTTCTTCTTCTTCTGAGTATTGGGTGATTCAGTAGCCATTGTTGTGTATACAAACTAGAACTTGAAGGTGAAAGAAATAATAAGATTTGAGTGAGAAAACAAGAAAGGTGCAAAAGAAAAGATGATAATATATGATCAGAGAAATAGCAAAAGGCCTAAAATACTAGCCTCTGTAAGCATCAAAGAAGAGAATATGAATTAAGAAAGCAGAGTATGAGAACTTTTTTTTTTTTTCTCAGTATGTAAACATTCTTTTGTGTTTTCAGAAGAAAATGAGGGAGAACAAAGAGATGCAGACGAGAGAATGGCAGCCCCTGGCAGCCCGGGGGGGTGGGGAGGCTGTTGTGGCTAAAGGTGAGAGAGGAATGGGGGGGAGGAGGTGGTATTTATAGGCCAAATGGAGGGTGATATTTAATATTTTTTTTGTTAATTAGGGTCCTTGTTTTTAATATTAATATTTTCAATCAAGACCTTGGTTAGTCCTTAGTTATCATAAGGAGGAACAAAGTTTGGATATTTAACACATTGGCCTTAAAGTGTGGATGCGTGTGGTTTTTTCCATATGTGAGTGTGGTTGTGTTGTGTGTTTTTGCATAATACACCTTATATAAAAAAAAAAAGGAGAATTGATAAAGGAGAGAATCCAAACCCACTTGGAACATGGTTAGTAATTTGATGTTTCATTTGAATTTCAAGTAGTCAATTCATAAACTATAGCTTAGTGTGATACAATGAGTATCTAAGTGAGCAAACGGTTAAAATTGAAGGAAAAAATGGCTGGTTAAACAATACCATCTAAATTGAGGTCAGCATCATATCACTTTCATATATGTTATGATGGAAAAATTATTTTTGACCCGAAATTCAAATGAAAATCAAACACACTCTATAAGTTTTACATTTTTACCTACAAAAATATTTTGTTGAAAATATATGTAATCTGAATTTATTGAGTTAGAACTTAGAATTTACAAAAATTTATTAACTCTCCCATTTTTCTTTGATCTTTTCCTTTCCTCTTCAATTCATGATGCTTAACACTTGTGGTAGTGAACCATCAAGCTTTTTTCCTCTCCGTTTATTCTAATACCCTCAAACCAAATGCATAGTTCGTATATGGTGTGGCTTGGGGCAAAAGGAGAGCTTATGGACGGACGTGTATGGTGGCCAACAAGGGTTACAACTACAACTGACCCAACAAATTAATTAAGAAAATGTGGGATTTTGATTTTGCAACCACTTTTGGTCTTTAAAACTACTTGTCTTATAGATCCACTTACTTTATTTTATGGAATACAATATAACCTCTTTAAATTAATAGCATTGGGACCATTAAATTCTATTAATTTAGCGAGATATCAATTTATCGATAAATTTTTAATTTTTTTGACCTAATAGTAAACATATTATATTTATGGTATCTTTTTTAAAAAGCAAGTAAAAAAGTTTAATGAGAAAAGAAAATAAGAATCCAATTTAGTAGGATTAGAACAAGTTTCTCTAATTTCGTATATTAATCCTGATTACAACTAATTTCTCTAATTTCATCTCCTAATCCTTGTAGAATTAGCTTAATTTTTTCTCTTTAAACAATCTGCTTTTGTAGTTCCTAGAGTAACAATTACTCGACCCATTAGCACCACAACCTATAGTTTTAAAATATCAACAATGGCCTCTCAACTCTAAGGTGTCAGGAAAAACATGGCAAATTCTTGGCGGGTCTAATATTTTTAGCTTCGATGAAGCAGTTTCATGAAAGGATAGCTCCACACCCTAAGAAGAACATCTTAGCACCCGATGATTCAATTTTTATTTTTATTTTTTTTAAATTCTAAGCAAGCCTACGGGGACAATGTGGGATGCAGTCGTCAAATTTACTTTTTACGTTTCCTTTCTCAAAATTATGGACTGCAAGCTATGTGTTGGATGAAATTCTCGTGAAAATCTGCACAATTGAGTTGCTTGCTTACTATTTGTTTTTCCATTTGACACCAATGGAAAAATCATTCCATCGTTCATTGAGTAACTTTTGTTATTTTTTCTTTTTCTAGGAGTTCAAATATCAATGGAGATGCTAGGGGAAGTTTATAATTTGAATAATTAATAGTGCTTCAAAAGTTTCGTGTTCTACAACAAGTATTTTTCTAGAAATTTTAAATCTGATTATATTAACTTCTATTGTTGTATCATATTAAGAAAATTTCCAATTCAATATGTGTTTGGTGTTCTTTTGAATGATCACTTAGTGGCATATGAGAATATGGAACGAACTTCCGCCTCCGCCTCCATTGGAGGCGTTAGTAAGAAAAGGGTCTCAGTAGAACACCAGAACTAATTGAGATGAAAAACAAGTATAACTTGAAAGTGCAAAATTTCTAATATTGATAATATAGGTAATATTTCTCGTGCTTCAAAAGAAGTATAGAATTGAGAAATTAATTTACAACATTGTAAAAATAAATAAATAAAGAAATCCTAGGACGAGACATGTTATCTTAACTCTGCTTCAAGCTTCAGCACCTAGTTTTAATTTCTTCATCACCCAAAAATGAGGAAAGAAGTGTTTCTTTGTAGTGGGAGGGAAGAGGAACACCAACAAGTTTCATGGCTTTTTATTGGTTAGAATTCATTATGTGGGTTGGTTAGGATATATATATATTTTTAATTATTATATCTAACCATAGTTAGCTTATTCAAATTTGGGATAATAAAAAGTGAAATTACTGATATTATGATGATGTGGCAAAATTTTATTGACTAAGATCATATGGTCTTAAACTAGCCAAGAATTTGCCAAAAAACATCATGACAATGAAAACCTCATAATCAATTTATTATGTATTTTTTAACTAATTATTAATTTATAAAATATTTGGATTGATAAAATACAAAGAAAATATTTTATAAAAATTATTAATTTTTTACACTAGTTCCAAGTTGGGACCAAATATTTTTATTATTTAAAAGAGATTATTAATTTATTAAATATTGATTTAAAGATATTCTACTATACATGAAAAAAATTAGCGTGGAAAGGGTTATAATTGGCCCATAAAAATTTTTAGAACTCAATAGGCTTTAGAGAAAAATTGCCCGTCTGATTCAAGTCAAATAGCCTATACCAAATATTTGACCAAAATAGAGGTAACTAATGAGATCGTACTATATTAGTTTATTTATTAGGATCAAATACTGTGTAATAATTTTTTCAAAATATTCTTTTCTAATTTTATACTCCAATAACGCAAAGTAAAATGTTGAAAATTGTTTTCTTTCTCTTTTTTGAATGAAGGCTTTTCTTTATTTCCTTCAACATTCTCTTTGCAAAATAAACATCTTAGTATCTTTTAAAATGATAAATCATATGTAGAATTATTTTGGGGCGCTAATGTTTCTAGTAGTAATTCTTTAAATTGAAAAGGTAATATGTATGATGAAACTTCAAGTTAGACCTTATGTCAATATTAGACTTTAATTTGCTCTAAAATTTTCAAATAGATATTTGTTTAAGGCGTTTTCTTTCACTTTACTGAAGTTTTACACGTTAACTTTATACAGTGTTTTTAAGACTTTACATATTAATTTGATTGTATTTTCAATCTATTCTGAATAAAATTGCTAAAATATTACATATGGTTCAACAATTCAATTGGTAAGACAAATATGAATATCATCTTTTAGACAAGTGGAATACTCGTATGTATTAAACTACCGAATAAAATAACATATCAAGTAAAAAATAAAAATTAATTTAGAACATAATCCAAAACATATTTATACCTTCCGGCATGAAAAAAGGGACAAAAAAGTAATAAAAAAGTATCACATTACATAATTTATTTATAGCCCTTACTAACGATAAATTTTAGATCCGCCTTTATGACTTAAGATTTCAAAGCAAAATAAAATAAAATCCTTTATCTCTCTTAAAAAATTTAATTTTTTTTGCTACACAAATTTGATCATGGTGAAAATTCACTAATGAAGCTAATTTATCATTTAAGCAATATGATACTATTTGAACTTAAAAAGTCAAAAAAACACCTATGAGTAAAAAGATGAACAATTGACTAATAAGCAACTTCGAAATAAATTTGTGCAAAGAAATTTTAACTTTATATTTGACAAAAGATCTATATATGCCTCAAATTCATGCATCTTTTGACCAAGAAAACATTCATGCATCTGAAAATTAATTTGTGTTTCAAGTTCAGATCATCTTTCATCATCAACCGCTGCAGAAACATTACGGCGTTGCAAGCCTCTACCTCAAAGTCATATTGGTTCACAAAACGTTCTTATGGGCATGTATGAACTTGTGTTGAAAATATCATAAAGAATCTAGCTACGGACATTGAATATGTATGTACTTTTTCTTCCTTTTTATGATGAGAACTTCGCCTTAATCTAGCTACGTTCTTATGGCCATGTATGAACTTGTGTTGAAAATATCATAAAGAATCTTTCACCATCAACCGTTGCAGAGACAGATGACTTTTGGACCAGGCGGTTGTTAGTGTTCACCAAGGGAAAATGGTTGCAAGATGAAAGCTTGATATAAATTCCTAGTATCTACACACCTAAATGTTATAAATCTCATAGTGCAACGACGTCTCTCAACACATCCTCAAAGTATTTTTTCAAAAAAAGATTTAAAAAAAATTATAGGGAGGACTGATCAACCCAAGTTATCACACAATTAATTGGGCCTAGATATTGTAATTGGATTCACCAAAGACCCCTAATGCCCAACCAACCTTGGGATTTGAATGACATGCTTGAATCATTGAATAATTGCGTGGTTTTATTTCTTCTTATTTATTTGAAATTGCGGTCTAGATAATATATACATCTTATATCAAATATTGCCTTATATTTCATATTTTAAATTACTTTTCTTTTTGTTTTTTGGTCAATTACTTATCATATTAAAAGACTGCAAATAGGGTCTGGCCTGGCCCACTTCCAGACCACAAATTTCGATAAAGATCAAGCCCACTCTGAACTGTTACTCGAAAGGTGTGTGTTAGGTCCAAAGCGTACATTTTTGCTAAGCAGATCTTGGGTGATAGCATCATCATGGAAAATAATGGAGAAGCAGTTTTTAAAATAATATTTTCTTCATGGCATTCAAATACCTGGAAGTTAGACCTAATTATTGAAGACATTAAAAAAATTGTTGTTGAAAATCATAGTTTTAGTTTTTAATGTATGAATGGGGAACTGCCAATAGGCCCGCAAATTGGGTAGCAAAGGAAAAGGCTTGACTTGTAGGGTTGCTACTGTCTCTACAATAGTCAATGGGGAATAACTTGTACCCCACCGGCATTGGTTAATTTGTATACTCACTGCTTGTTTAATTTAATGAACATGTTTCGAACAAAAAAAAGGTCCAAAGTGGGTCTTATGATTTTGTGGGCTAGTACGATTATTGACATGTTGACATGATAGCAGAGGAGGATTATGTAGCATAACATACAAGTGTAAGTGGGTTGGGCCTACGTTCATTCTTGACATAAAATATCTTGTTTGATCTATTTAGAAGTAGAAGCAACCCAAGGGGTATGAAATTTTTTTCAATTAATCCAGACTGATAATAGTCCATGAAAGAGGAAGAAGGTCTCATATGTATGTGGAACCTACTTCATATGAGATGACTTATATTAATCCAAACTCATTGAATAGCAACCCACAAGGTATATGTACATTTTATAAGTCGAGTGTTTTTTAATGGTAAGGCCGTCCTTTGGTGATATATTTTTACACTGGTAGTTGTCTTTTATATATTTTTATCTCTGTAAATTGACGTTTTTCATTGAGTGAAAGTGATAGTAGTTTATACGTGAGTATTTGGGGGTTTAAATAATAACTTGAGTTATCTAATTTGGTCTAATGAATTTGAAGTTTAAATAATTCGTGTTAAGTTTATAATCCTAAACTCGCTTGAGAATTCGAGACTTAAATGTAAAATTCTGAATTCAAATTACGGCATGATATTAAAGATTGGATGGTCTATTAGAAGAAACCAAGCCCATATTTGTCAGACAAAAGAGATGCCACAACTTTTGAAGATCGAGAACTTTAGGTTCTGGCTTATGTATTATATAAGGGATATTCTTTGGTTGGTTAAAATTAGACGTTTAGCACTCACATAATAATTTCCACACGTATATGGATCCACCATCTCCTCTCTAGGCTAGATGTCGGGCTTGTTGGACCAAAGCTTTTTCTCTTTATGAGTTTTAATCTACTAGCCATGTTAACACTTGTCGGAGCTTAAAGTTTTTATTGTTTATTTTAGGACGAAAATATTTCTCAAAAGTTTTTTGAATTTACACCAGTTTCACCCCTGATTATCCCGACCCTAATTATATAATAATACAAGAACTTGCAGTCGTTTACCCTTAGGTTACTGATATTCAAACTCCATGTTGAGATGCTGAACCACATTTACAGGCCTAGCATGTGATTATCTCCCAAATTCAAGGCTCAGATTGCTTGGTTTTTGGCACACCATTTGCAACTCTTTTGTTTATTGCATCAATCTCATTAGATAATTTCTTGTTTATTATTCTTGACAACAAAGAGAGGAGCTTTTGAATTTAATACCAATAAAGAAGTGTGAACTGTCTCGCTTGTTCTCGGCTAAGAAGACAAGAAGTAAATCTACAACCTTCTGGCGTGAATCTTTAAACAAGATCAAACATGTGCTTGATGAGGCCAAAGATTGACTACTTTGAAGGTTGAATTGCCTGGATATACTTCTTAATTCTATGACCTATTTTAACTCTAAAAAGACTCTCTTGTAGCCTCTAAGGGTACGACAGAGTGGTGAGACCATTACTCGTTGTGACGAAATATCTCAAATTTAAAATCACTATTTTTTTACAGGGACGGATTTAGGATTATCATTTAGTTGAGATTGAAAATATACAATTTAGTACTTAGTGGACGGTAAATTTATTTTCAGCCCAAAAATACTTTAAAAATATACTCATTTTTTAAAAATTTAACTCCAACTCACTCTTTAATCGATTCATTCGTAGGATTAGTAAGAGCAACAGTCCCCGTTAACCCATGAATGACTCTGCCATTACTCCCTTATTGTGCATAACTATGCATATAAAAGAATGTGCTTCTAAGTCACTATGTTCATAATTTTAAAGTGTATCAAATATGATTTGACTAAAAGTGCATTTCTCATAAAAAAGATATAGCTGCTCTCGTAATTAGTACCGGTAGTGATCATAATTTTAAAATGAATCAAATATGAATTGACTAAAAGTGAATTCCTTGTTAAAAAAATATACTCTCTCACGTAGTTTCAGGTGGTGTCGTCTTTAAGGAATTGGTTCTGTCAAGTTGTCCATGCTCTGCTTGAACCATGATGAAAAGTCGTGCATTTGTTAATTCTATTTTCGGCATCTTAATCTCCTCGAAGTATTTCCCTCATACTATATTAAACGAATATGGTAATCACGAATCTTTGTAATTTAAAAATGTCAAAATTAGCATTGTAAGATGTAGACATGACGAGCAAATTTTTATTATTTTACTGTCATTGATTTTTGAACTTTTATTCTGCACCTTTCCTATAATAGCAAGTGGGTGTCTAGATTTCGTCATTGTTGACATAATTAGCGTATTTAATTAACTCACAACAAAGTGGTCCTTACCTTGATTTTTGTCGGTAAATTTGTTTTTTACAAGCTCCAAACCATTTTATTTATTTATCTTTTTTGGGTGAAAAAGGGAGGTGAAGCCAAGTTACTTAATAATAACTCTAGAATAAATTTTTCCTTGTCTGTCTTTCTCAATCTAAGTCAAAAGTTGCGTTGGTGGAGACACAAAGGAATGACAACCCAAAGGTAAATGAAAACTGTGGTTTGCAAGCCAATCGGTACACTGGTTAGCTTCTTGGAACATATGCTGGAGGTGGTAACCTTCTTGGTCCGTGATGATCTTCTTACAGTCGTCAATGAGAAATCTGAGGGAACTACTGTTCGACACCTCTGCACTAAGCAGTTGAACTGTAATTAACGAATCCGTCTCGATAATAAGGTGAGTAATATTCATGTCAACGGCTCTTTTCAGGCCCTCCCAAATAGCCATCAGTTCTGCCTTATTGTTAGAGGAGATCCCAATATTCATAGCAAATCCAGATATCCATGTACCATTTTCATCACGAAAGATACCTCCGACTCCTGTTCACCCTGGATTCCCTTTCGAGTACCCATCTGTATTGAGCTTCCAACTATGAATAGGTTTTGTCCATCTGACCAAGACTTCTTTATTTTGGCGAAGAAAAATATTATCAAAGCTACACCAAGCCTCCACCATATCAATAGCTTGCCGAAAAATGAAGTTGGCTAAAAAGGAGAAATTATTATGTGGAAGCCCCTTAAAACACCTTTCATTTCTCCATTTCCAAATCCACCAAACCGCCGTGGCAAAGAAGATATTCCAAGGGATCCCACACTGCTTCTTCATGCATTGAATATTGGTATTCCACCATTGAGTCCTTTGAAGCTCAAAGAAGGAGTGCTTGAAACTGGTTGGCAAAATCAAATTCCACACATGTCTGGCAAGAGGACAAAGACGCAACACATGATTGGTGTCTTCAACAGTTGCACCACACCAAGGGCAGTCAGGGTTATCCACAATACCTCTACTAGCTAACTGATTTCGAGTTGGAATTCTCTGAAGAGCAGCCTACCAGAGAAAAGTTTTAATACGTTGTTGGCATTTAAGTTTCCACAGAAGGTCCCATCTAATATCATTAGTTGCTGGAATATTCTGATGGCGGAGAGCATATGCCGAAGCAATATTGAACCGACCTTTTGTATCCTCCATCCAAGCCACAAAGTCATGCTTAACATCATCCATTGAGATGTGAGTACTAGCAATCTGGAGCAAAACTATGGGTGAAAAAAAGTCTTGAAATTTATCCCAACTCCAAGACCCATCTTCCTCAATGTAGTTATCGATAAACATAACTTTTTCAATTTCTGGGACTGGAAGAATGCCTTGAGAAAGAAGATCTAAGTTTTCAGTCCATTTATCAAGCCAGAAGCGGGTTTTCTTCCCATTATAAGCAATCAATTGAAGTCCTTCATTGAGAAGTTCTCTCCCTTTAATAAGTCCACGACAGATAGAGGAGTCCGTGGATCTACTCGGGGAGAAAATGGGGGAAGGAACCCCATTCCAAAGGATACATATTGAAGCCGAGTGAAGAGAGGACATGATCAGAGCAATGATTTTGCTTGTAAATTTGACTTGCCGGAGAGTGTCTTCAATGAAAGCCCAACTTAGACAGTCATAAACTTTCTCTAAATCGACCTTGACTGCCATAAATGCTCTATTTCCCTTAATGCGCTTCATGTGGTGAACAATTTCTTGAAGAAGAATAACATTATCAGAGGTGGATCTGCTAGGAAGGAAACTACTCTGGCTAGGGGAAATCCAGTCAACAAGAAGCGG
This sequence comes from Ehretia macrophylla, assembly GCA_037974665.1. Taxonomy (NCBI): domain Eukaryota; kingdom Viridiplantae; phylum Streptophyta; class Magnoliopsida; order Boraginales; family Ehretiaceae; genus Ehretia; species Ehretia macrophylla. The sequence goes on from CM075782.1 coordinate 1,445,019, forward strand.
TCGTAATCTATTAACCAAAATTTTTGTGATCAATTTAGCCAAGACATTGAGAAGACTTAAAGGACGAAATTGACTGGTAAATTCTAGACTCTTGATCTTAAGAATTAAGGTAATCCAAGCCTTGTTGATTTCCCTTGGAAAAGTGCATGTCTGAAAAGCTTTTTGGACTATTTCAATCACAGAGCTACGAACAGTAGTCCAATTCTTTTGAAAGAAGGCTGCAGGTAGACCATCGGGGCTTGGCGCTTTAGATGCCAGCATTTGGAACAGAGCTACTCTGATTTCCTCCTCTGAGACAGGAAGGTTAAGGATCTCCATGTCACAATCTACAAATGAAGGGAAAAGAGCATCAGAAAAACTGTTAGGTGGTATATCAGAACAAGTATAAATATTTTTGAAATGTTCAATAGCAATCTTTTGTAGAGTAGGGGTATCAAAAACCCAAACGCCCTCTCCGTTTTTAAGACTCAAGATCCTATTCTTCCTTCTGCGATTGAGAGTAGAATTATGATAGTATTTCGTGTTGCGATCTCCAGAGTTAAGCCACAATTTTCTCGATTTCTAGAACCAATAGACTTCCTCTTGATGCAGGGTATCTTCATATTCTTTCTGCAGTTTCTGCTCTAAACACAAAAGCAAATAATTATAGTTCAACTGAAGTGCTTTCTGGATGCCATAGATTCGGGCAAGTAACCTACGTTTACGAGCAAATATATTACCAAAAGTTTCAGAATTCCACTCTTCAAACTTGAGGGCAATATCTTTAGTGGAGGTACTGATGTTGTCAGCTTGATTCAACCACCTAGATTCGACAAAGGCAGAGAAGTCCGGATGAGTGCACCAAGCAAGCTCAAAACGAAAGGGTCTATGAGAAATAGAACCAACACGCTCATTAGTGACAATGAGAATAGGCAAGTGATCCAATGAGATTCTAGGAAGATAATGGACTGTAGTATGAAGAAACAGCAAGTTCCACTCAGGATTGGCATAGGCTCTATCAAGTCTCTCGAGAATTCTTTGACCCGTATCCCAAGAATTTGACCAAGTATACCTCGGGCCTAAAAAACCCAGATCAATGAGATTACAATCGTTGCACCATTTTTCGAATTGAATCATCCTTCTAGTAATTCCTGAACAACCACCCTTCTTATCCATAGCATTACCAATCTGATTAAAGTCACCCGCGACAAGCCAAGGAAGATCAGTATTAGAAGAGGCATCACGAAGAGCTTCCCAAAGAGAAGATCTTACTGATTCAATAGGACTAGCACATATCGCAGAAAAAATCCAATCTTGACCTCTATTACTAATTTTTGTATTGATGACTTAAGGTCCAGCTGAAAGCAGTTCAATTTGCACAGAGCTATCATCCCACAGAATCCAAATGCCACCAGAGAAACCCTCCGCTTCAACCCTCAAAGAATTATTCATATTAAGAGAAGATATAATATTGCTCGCTTTATCCCCACTAATACGGGGCTCTATGATAACAATGACATCCGGGTGATGAGTTTTAATCAACTCATGAAGCTCTTGCCGAAATCGATTATTGGCTGCTCCCCGGCAGTTCCATAAAAGCAGTTTAAGATTCATAGAAAGGTTGGAAGTCCTAATACCAGAAACACAGGATAAAGGTCTTCTATCCATAAATTACGAAAAGATAGGCGACTGACCACCCGAATCTGAAGCACAGTTTGCATCCACAGTCATATATGTCACCTAACAATCAATGTCCGGTGGTTTTGCATCCACAGTCATATCCGTCACTTGACAAGCAACATCCGGTAGTCCTCTGTCAAAGTCACTACCAGTTTAATTTCAACAATTAGCTTAACGATAACCTTCCATAATGAGATGATAATCAAACAGGATTGTCCAATATCATCCGATATAATTTTTGCCTAATGACGTTTTTTTGTAATTTGTACATAATAAGAGTTTTGTATATCGAGTTGTCCTTTAATCCAATCAAACTATCCCAATAGTCTAAATTAATAAGCTCATAGTTGAATTGATTGACAATTGTCTTTGTAAGTAACGGTCAATTTTATGATCGATCATTATATTAGAAGCGCATAGGGCCCAAGACCTCTCACATTTGTTCGAATGACAAAAAAGTTTTAAGTTTTTTTTCTGGTAAGCAATAAAACTCTTTCTTGGAAATATCGAGACGACCAACTCCCTTCCCTCCTCCCCTCCGGTAAGGTATTCATTTGTTTTTAGTCAAATCGGTGAAGTAAGTGAAAGTGCAAAAATAGAGATTCAAACCCTAAGTAAACAAAAACCTATATAACAATTCCAATATTATACTTTGAACCACTCGACTATCTTTCCTACATAATGATTAAGATCCAAAGGGTGAGATCAAAACAAGAAGGAAGATAAGCCATATTAATTGGACCACTTTAATTCGAGGCTTCCTATGGCCTAAAAGTTGAAAATGACAGGTCCAATTAGGTGCCTTCGAAGTTAGGGTGTTTTTACCAAAAAAACAAGGGCGTTCTCCTTTTTTCATTATCAATGAGCCTCTTCTTCATGTTCTAATGGCTGAACATACTATTTCTGATGGTACGTTTTTGGTGTGATTTTGGTGACTTTGGCATTTGCTTCAAATGGGATAGATGATCAAGTAGACATCATTTGTACCAATGCAATATGTGGTCTTTGACTTTTTATCTTATTTCAAGAAATTCTTATCTTAGACAGAATCACATTAAATTCATTGCATGCAAGTTTACAAATCTCGTGATGTAGTGATCGGACATAGTATTGTAGGCACCAACAAATTGGTGAGTTAGGCTAAGTTTCACTTGCAATCTTGGGTACTTTCTGAAGTTGTTGGAAATGTAACTTTAGGGTTTTTAGTAGCAAGGTTGCCACCTACTCTTGTTTGAAGCTGTTGCACAATTACACATAGAGGATTGTATAACGCTTGATAAGGGATAACTTCTTGGTCCAACAGTAAGATGGTAATTTAATAATTCCCAAATAAGGGGATAAAAATGAGGAAATAGGGCAATGGGGCAAAAGCCCGAGGTAGAGTATGCCCCCGAGCATGAATGGTTTCCTGACGTAAAAAGGAATTTGTGAAGTATTCTTATAATCTTTACAGCTGACAGTGGGATCCATTCTCCAGTTTAAATATATATATATAGGTCTTTCATATTTCAAAAAAGGTAATTTCTAATTAGTATTTACTTCCCTTCATACTTATAGAAACTTTACCTTACATCTCGGTACTGACTTGAATATCAAGCTATCTCTCGAGCTTACTCTTACACACTCCCTTTTTCACGTACATGTTTCAAGTTTATTAAGTCTAAGAATCCAGCTTGGGAATTTTCACCTTATCAAAGCTGATATCAATAGTTGCAAACTAAATCCTCCATAGTTGGTCAGAAGTTAAAATCACCATTTTGAATAGTAAATTTGATGTTCAAGACAATTATCTTTTTACATATAACATTTATTTTGTATGTAACTTTGAAGTTTTAGGCTTGAAACGTGATATACTTATATTAAAACAATAATATAAGACTATTTAAAGTAGATCTAGCTAGAACGAGAATATATATATATATATATATATATATATATATATTATATACATATATATCTCATTAATCATAGGGTCAACTAAATACTAAATTTATTTGAAGAGTTATAGCAGCAAATCCCTACTCCTATCTGAGTAGGATCTTATTTTCAACGCACAACACTAATTTCATTTTTGGACTCCAATCTAGTAGGATCTAAATGGACTATAGAAAATGATTGCATTAATTAACATGTTACTCGTCAATGAAAGAAATTATCAAAACGAAGCCAGCCTGCAATCCAAACAGCAGCAAGGAAATAAATTTATTTATAATGTTATGATAGTTTAATCATAATTTTATAATTATAAAATATTAATATAATTATAATAAAATAATATAGTCAGTTTATAATTAATAATTTTTTTTTGTCAAAATAATTGATAAATCTTACTAATAACGTTAATGTTACAAAAAAATCTTCCCAACTCATGTGCGATAAAATATTATCTCCAAATATTCCGAGATTAAGTGCAACCTAACCACTCTCTGGACGGCAATACAAAAACAGAAAGTACAACACGCCATTTTGTAATCACAATTCTTTGATGGCTTCATCTTAACCACCAATAAGGCAATAATTAATTGAAGTGGAAGATAGAGAATATAACACTATAACAACATAATAATAGATAATTGAAGGAATAAAATCAATATAAAAAGGGGAAGGTTGACAAAACAAGGAGAGAATATATGATTATAGAACTTGCTCACTTCTTCAGACTTCACGTTAAATATATTATAAGAAATATTTACATCAAAGGTTATTCTAACAAGACTTATTTCTAACTGATTTAGACTATGTATGTTCTAGACGGATTCATATGTCCAAAATCTCTCCATAAATTTTAACCATTTTCAAAAAAATTAAAAAAAAAGTTGTATAGTTCTCGCTTGGGTGTCAGAGGTTTTAAAATTAATTATCAAAGTATGTTACATTTTATTGAAAGTAATATAAAATTGACTTAAATTTTTTTTGAAAAAAAAACAAAACAAAACAAAAGTTGGTAACCCCAATTCTAATTGAACACGAAAAAAATAATAACCTCAATTATTCTATGGGTTCAACTAATAATTGAAGCAGATGAGAGAGAATATAGTAATAAACTAATAGATATAATTGCAGGAATAAAATCTCTATAAAAAGGGAAAGGTCGACTAAACAAAGGGAGGAGATATGATTAGATAACTTGCCATGAATGGAGATGAAGTGTCCACGTCTCCTGCGTAGGCACAAACCTCGTACACCTCCTTGCCGACAATGTAATGTACCCACCCAAAAAAGGCACGCCATTACTTGTACTTTCCCTTGAAGAAATTGACATATTCTTAACAAGGAAATACAAGTCCCATGCCCCTAGGGCCACAGGCTAAGATGGTTCTTATGAGGTTAAGAATTTAATATTTTTTATTATTTTAAAATTTTATTTTTAATTTATTTAATGTATGTGTAAGATGCAATGTTATATATAAAAATTTATTCATTAGTGATCTAATTTTATCAAATAAGTCGATGGTTGAAAAGAAATACAAGTCCCATATATGTATAATGAAATCTAACCTTTGACTAATTTGTACTATGTGCATTTTTTGAGCAAGTAAATCATTTTTGCAGTGGCTTGGGGCCACTCTCGTCGGCTTGAAGCCTTGCTCATCTTTCACAAGATCTGTGGGTATAGAACTTCTCTAATTTGGGTCATTTCAAAGGCTGGTGTGTCTCTTCTTTCGCACTTTTCGACTTGCTGCATGCAAGATTCTTGCCAAATCCTTGGCGTTAGCAGGTTTAGATGGTGTTGCCGTCATTGTGGTGATTCAGGCGACGTTAGAGGTGGTTATCCGTTGGCAGATCCGTGCAAAGCTGATCTTTCTTCTCCATTTTATTTGATGGGTAGTCGTGATGTTCGTGCTTTTGTATCTGATAGCCTGTGTACGACGATCGAACCTCCGATCTGCTGCCAACGCCATTGTCAGAGAAGGGACATTTGTTTCCTCCTATCAAATTGGGTTCCAACCCACAGTTAATTTCAGCTTGTATTTTCCTATTCTTAGCCCATTGTTTTTGGGCCTTGTCTGTTTGTATTTTTCTATGTAGTGTTGTTTCTCGGGCCGGGTTCCACCCTCTTTATTTGTAACTCTTTGAATTTAATGAAATAATTTTCAGACCAAAAAAAAAAATCATTTTTCTATCTTTCAACTACTTTACTATCTACTTTGATTTATGTGAAATATATACACGAATTGTTTTTGGATTATAATTATATTCCTTTTTTTTTTTAATCCAACTTACATATGTATCCCAACTTCAACCACTAATAGATATTTTTAGTTAAGTTTTTTTTTAAAGCAAATACATGAATCCTAAATATCAATTCATTTTTCAAATAGAAGTTCTGACGTTTAAAACTTAACGTGAGTCAAAAAGACATTTTAAGGATCTTCTTCATTATTAAAAAGAAAAAAAAACATTTGTTCTTTGCATTGGGCCACAAATTTGGGACCTATGATATTATAAATTGGATTATTTTTTGAAGATTATCATGGAAGAGATTTTGAGAATTGACTTTTAATAAAGGTGATTATTTAATTTTTTTTTCCTAAATTATTCAAATATGTAGAAATACTGTGTCGTCAAGTAAAAATTATGTCGATGCACAAGAAACAGAATTTCCTTGCTCACCAACAACACTATTATTTGGTTAATTTATCATTATCTAATAAGTAAGCTTTGAATTCAATGTTAATGTTATGAAATTATTAGGGGGCGTTTGGTTCGCGAAATGTTATAAGATTTCTAAGAATGTGAAATATGAAATATAATATTCTCATGTTTGGTTCGCAGAATAAAAAAATATTTATGAAAATATCACATTCTTAAAAATGTAATATTTTCATAATTTGGTCAATTTCTATTCCCATGTGAGTGGATGTGAATCTCACATTCTTAAGTCATGGGAATATTTTTGAAAAAGTAAAAGACACAAATATCCATCGTAACAAATACAAAATTAAAATAAATACAATAAAATAATTAAATAAAATAAAATAGTAAAAAAAAATTAAAAAAAAGATAAAATATAAAAGAGACAAAATAAAACAATGTAAAAAATAAAATTAATAAAATTAAAAATAGAAAATAAGAAAATAAAATAAAATTTAAAATAAAATATTAAATATAAAATTTAAAACACTAAAATAACTAAATAAAAATAATATAAAATAAAATAAACTAAAAAATAAAATTAAAAAAGTAAATAACAAAATAGAATAAGAAAATAAAATAAAAATAAATAAAATGACAATAAAAATAAATAATAAATAAATAATTCTCAATTTTCTAATTTACACTAGAATTTTATATTTAAAATTATTTTTAATGCTAAATTCTAGATTTTAAAATTTTAAATTAAATAAATTTAAAATTTTAAAAATAAATTAAAAAATCTTTAAATTTTTTATTTTAAATTTTTTTAAATAATAAATTTAAGTCTCTAATTTTGAAGTGTCAATTTAACATTTATAAATTATAAAAATAAATTTACTTTCATTGTATTAATACGTTAAACATTTTATTTTACTCTTGTATTAGCAAAAGTATGCAAAATGAATTGTTATTTGTACACTTTGCTTGATATTCTTTTTTTATGAGTTAGGGGAATTGTTGGAAAATTGGTCAAGATTCATAAGAATATTGAATCTAAACCAAACATAATAAAAAAATATTCTTAGAAATTTGACAAAATAATCCTAGGAATATTTTTAACAAACCAAACACTTTTAGGCTCTGTTTGCTTGCCGTAAAATATTTTTCTAGAAAATATTTTCTAGATTTTACGGTGTTTGGTAACACCAGAAAATTGATCAACCGTAAAATATTTTACGGTCAAAAATTACTGCTGTTTTTTCTAAATTTTACTATGTTTCGTAACACCATAAAATTAGTCAACCGTAAAATATTTTACGGTCAACAATTGCAGCTAGTATAAAATTTTGTAAAATATTTTACGGGACTTTGGAAGAAGAAAATATTTTACGGAATTCACGATACATCCAAACACCAAAAAATATTTTCCAGTAATCCATTTTCCGGAAAATATTTTCCCCTAACAAGTTATTTTACGGCAAACAAAAGGAGCCTTATAAAATATTTTATTTTTCAGGAAAACATTTTCTACGGAAAATATTTTACACAAGCAAGTTATTTTACGACAAACAAACGGAGCCTTAATCACATTTCCATGAATAACATTCCCGGGAATGACATTCCTATGAATGTCATTTCCGAGAATGAAAAATCTATCTGTGAACCAAACGCCCCTTTAATGTAAAAGTACTGGATATTCATGGGCTATAAAGTATTATTGATTATGGTCCAAAACCAATCCCAAGAAGACAAGACCTTGTAGAAATTACTTGGAGAACAAGTTATGTTTTTCTTATAAATAGGGCTCTTTGCATTGTAAAGTTACATCAAGAAATTCAATACAAATTTATTCTTTCTCTTTTTCTATTATATTTTTCTGTTTACTTTTATTGTCTTTTTTAGTTTATCTCTAATTTTATAACACGTTATCAACACAATTCGTCTCTATCAATTATCACTGTTAGAAGTATTAAGAGACAAATATGAAGGTTGTTGGAAAGAAAAAAATATTTTTGACAATATGAAGATATTTCATCTTGCGACTTTTGATAATTTTTCTTTTAATCTCTTATCAATTTTATTTTAAAATATATATGTCTTATGATGTCAAATCTCACGAACCAAAAGTTCATTGTTCCATTATATTGAGCATTGAAAATTTGCCTAAAAAACTTATATTTACATCCATATGGTCACGAACCTAAAGTTTGTCACTTTTGATATACTAGGCAATAATACATATTCATAAACCCTTCGGGGTTAAAATTCATATGGATAAAATTTTGGAAAAATAATTTTAAGAAGGAAATCACGCATCCCAGAAAGATTGCGATAAAATAATAATATTCATTCATCATTATCTTCATGAATGCTAAAGCCTAAATATATTATGATATAGATATCCTTTCACAAAATTTGATAAGAAATATATGATCATCACAAGGCAATGATCTTCCAAAAACTCACTATGAATGAATTTATCTGCAATTGCAAAATTTTTAAAATTGTAAGTGAGCATGATTCCGCAATATTCAAATTACTTCTCAACTAAAATTATACGAAAATAATATGAGAGTGGAAGATATGCTAGAGAGAAGTATATCATACTTTTTTTTGCTTTGAATATGCTCCTACATTAGCAATATTGAGAGCATAGCATTGAAAAAATTATTTTGGATTTGTTACCACATGATCTGAACGAATAATAAACATTGATGAAACATCATCAATTATGCCAATTGGCTTATAGCCATTCCCTAACATGAATGGTGTACTTATTGTCATGGATGTGATTGTGACCATAATTGTGGTTATAATAACTATAAATATTATGATGATTATAAATAACTCAGATTTTAGAAAGTTTGAAAATAATCAAAAAAGACAAGAAAAGAGAAAAGAAGGGATTTACAAAAGAAATCCTAATGATTGCTAATAATGTGACTTGCAAAGATATTAGACATATACTTGTTAACGTACCAAATTTTTATACTATCTTGTCTTAGTATTATCGGCTTTTGAATAGTAAGATCTGCACGAATTGTTTAATGCTTTATGAGTTACACACTTGTGTGCATTTAGACTCTATAGCATGTGATGGTCAACCTCACTAACTTTATGCTCTAAAATTGTTATATATTTTTAGCTTTTAGACGTTGTTGCGACTTATCAGATCTTAACTATACAAAATAGAAGTGTTTTTGTTATGTTCTAGGATTTCTCATCCACATATGTTATAAAATTGCTAAATTCTCTAACTTCAAAAAGAAGAAAATTGGGATCTCAATACCGAAAAATAATATGTATAATAATAACATCATTTTATGTACATGTAGATAATGCAGACATTGTAATTAAATCAATTTTTTATGTTCATGTATGAAGTATATGTATTTCATATAAGCATTGAATTTTAATAATTATTACAATTTCTCGCAAAAAAAAGTGTACATTGAGAAGAGAAACTGAAGTACAATTATTATGTGATACTTGATTGGTTTTATTTTGAATATACTTGGTTATATTTATATATTAATGAGATATATCATATTTTGATAACATGATATTAAATTATAAATTTAAAACTAATATGAATACAAAAAATAAATTTGAAAAGTTAACTCATACACTGAGTTAGATGTATTCTTTGATTAATTAAATGTCTTCTGACGATGAATAATAATTCATTTATATAGGTTGGCATTAGAATAAAAATTTGGTATACTACCATCATGCTTTTGGTACATATATAAGTTATTTGATTTTATCTCACTATATATGATGTTTGATTTATTATAATATATGAACCATGCATACAAGTTTATAATTGTTTAATATCTACATTGTGCAATCAAAGATATATGATACTTCATACATTTTAATTATAAGTATATTATCTATTGACGTTTTCATCATTCTTATTGTTAATTTACATTAGGATAATATTATATTCATGATATAAACTAACCTTTAGACATTCTTTATGCTCTTAATATGATCACGATCGTTCATATAGTGTACTTCCCCTCATTATGAAATAGTTTTATCTCACATTATCATGTTTAAAATATTGATTTAATATATGTATATATTTTACTTTATTTATTTATTATTTAAAGAAATACGGATTTACTGGATATCTCAATTGAAGGTTCCTGAAAAATCTATGTAAACTATTGAAGGTTTTTAAAAATTTATATTATAATAAACATAATTGAAAATAAGCAATGATTTGTATTCTAGTAGATCATAAAGCGGTCTTCTATATTTTAGAGATATATGTTTTAATGGTTCTCATATTGAGACTACATATGAAATAAATAAAGAATATCTCTATATTATGTCTCTAATCTCTGGAAAAAGGCATACTATGAGAAAATTACCACTATTATCTTCTGGTTTTTACGAGTCTAGTAGACTCCAATATTTTGAACAACCAGATGTTATTTGATTCAAGAACTGTTCATTTCTTGACTTGACCATAAAGGTTATATTGGTCTAACAATGGAAAGAAGAATTCTTGAATATTTGAATAGACACCCATTAAAAAATCAGAAGATTCTTTTACAATTGAATTTTTATGTGTTGCTTGTTCCTAAAGAAAAATATTTGCTAGGCAATACTCAAATAAAGTTGATATTGAATCGTCGATATTTCTCGAACGAATTCAAGAAGATATATATGAGTCTAGCAAAATCTTTTGTTGATCGCTTATTGCAAATTGTTAGACCATTGGTTATGAGATTGCCAAATTTTGCATGGGGACAAAATTATATTATATGTGGCAGTACAAATTCTAGTAAGCCCAACTGCTTATCATAAATACTCTCTATTGGTCAAGAACTAAAATATCCCATCTCAGAAAATATGAGTGTGCAATATATGTTACAATACTCCACCACAGCGTACAAAGATGAGTTTACAAAGAAATTGGGAACTTATATTTGATCTCTATTAATTGTTGAATATTTTAAATCTTTGACTAGAGTTATTTTTATAGCATTTATTCTAATTGTTGAAATAAAGTTCCTAGTATCAGAGGGAGAAAAATAAAAGTTTGACAAATAAGAATTTTTATGGAATGTATCAAAATATTGATCCTCGCATAATCAATATATGGAAGTTCATAAAATTATTATTTGCAAAGAAATTACAAAGATACATTCAGATTTAGAAAAGTAATTGAGTCATAATATCAACTTTAAATGCTCCTATTTGAATTGTAATTTTATTGAAATGAGTCTACTACACGCCTGAAGCGTGGTAAAACTATCGGTTCGAAAGAAAAAACGAGCAAAATAAAGCAAGTTGGCATTTTGAAAATGTTTGATATCTTGAAGATGTCACGATAAAGAAACAAGTAGAAAATATAATTGAGAAAACAATTACTCCAAAAGAGTATTAGATACCTGAATATGATATGCACATCGATAATATTGAGAATAAAGAGATCTCTCTCAGTTATATTACTACTGAAAAAGGAATGGAACCAGAAAAGAGACATTGATCATGATCAAATATTTAAATATATAGTAGCTACTGATCTTATTAATAAAAGCGAGGATCTTAAACAATAAGTCCATTGAAGAATGTCAACAAAGAGATGATTTGCCAAAATAGAAAGACGCAATTCAGGCATGTAAATGTTTTTAGACCATGGAGGCAATATACCTTTGTGTATGGGATTGAGGAAGAGCATAAGGAAACAATCCTATATTGATTAGAAAGTTCAAGGAATATACCATTAGTTGGCTAGCTCTTAAACTACCTAAACTGGACAATATAAGTAGGGAATGAGCTAGTGCGTTATGTGGTTACATCTTGAAATTGACATTATAAAGAGATATATTCTTTGGTGGTGGATGTGATTATATTTATTTCTAATGAGCCTGAAATTTTTTAAAAAGACTTCATATGCATCTTATGAATGTAGTAATAATATATCCTTATGGATCACGTGATATGAAAGTCCCTGAAAGATTGAAAATGCTTGAAGCATAAATTTTTGGGATAGGTATGCAATTAATTTACAAAGATCTTTGTATGGATGAAAAGCATTCCAGAAAAATGCGATACGATTGTCTTAGTACGAATCTTCAAATAAAAGGCAATGCATTTCTATTGAGAAATTCCATATGTTAGAGGCTTTAATATAAAAAGGACTCTTGAAGAGCTCTCGTACCAAAAATGGTATACCAAATATATTACGAAGATTCTTGGAGAATCAAATTTTGCCTCGACCTGATGTTCAAGCATTTATTATACGGAATATTATCTATCAATCAGCTGTATTGAAACAATAAAACCTATATCTTTTCATTGTCCCAATGGTTTGATCCTTGATATTAATGGGGATATTGTCATCCTTGAGATGATAGCCAAAAATTTATGGCCCTGTAATAGCCAAAAATTTATGGCCCTATAATATCATGCTTAAATGCAGTTGGTGTATCTTATTAAACTTAAATTGGCCAGACACTATTCTATCTTATTTTATTAGCAAGATATACTTTTACACCAACAAAAATGCATTGAATGTGTTAAATATAAGTTTCATTATTATTCTTCCTAAAGTTTCATTAATATGATATAATAATTTATATGATATTATTATATTCAAGCCAGTCACTATTAAAGTTGATTGAGTATAAAAATGATGAGCTTTTGTTTGACTTGTCAAAATCAAAATGTTTATTCTAATATGATAGTACTTCTCGTATTGATGTTTTGGAAGCCAACTATCGTTGCTACCTCCCCATAGCATGCTGATGTATTTGTACATTATAAGTAAATGATACTGCATAGTTTCCCAAGTAACGAAGGCTATACTAAGATGATTGAATCAAGCATATTACCTGAAAATTCTTTTTCATGCACGCACTCCCGAAGAAAGGCTATATGATCACATTTACTCAAGTGATAATCTAGCAGGTTTGTTTACGAATAAATTGTCTACCACAATATTTGAAGAATTATTTCACGAGATCAGCTTGCTTGAAGTCAATAATCATTCTCGATATGCCAACATTAGGGGAAAATAATTACGCATTGTACTCTTTTTCCCTTCTCCTAGGTTTTGTCCCATTAGATTTTCCTGGCCAGATTTTTAATGAGTCAGTATGAAGCGTATAATAAGAATATTGTACTATTTTTCCTTCACTATGATTTTTTTTCCACTGAGTTTTTCCCTAATAAGGTTTTAATGAGGCATATTCTTAAGAGATGAATATTCAAGGGGGAGTGTTATGAAATTATTAATGTAAAAATACTAGATATTCATGGGTTAAAAGTATTATTGATTATGGTCCAAAACCAAGCCCAAGATGACAAAGGCCTTGTAGAAATTACTTGGAGAACAAGTTATGTTTTTCTTAGGAAAAATTGTACCAGCAGTCCTGATTATTACACAAGTTTTCAAATTAGTCCCCACTATTTCAAATGATTCAAATCAGTCCTCATTGTTTTCATAAAGGTTCAAATCAGTCTTTAATGTTTCAAAAAGTGTCAATTTGGTCCTTAACGTCAAAAAATTAGTGTTAAATTTAACATAAGTGAACAGTAATATGGGGGTAAAATGGTAAAAGTAATATAATATCTTTATAAAATTTTAATTTAGTCCCTAAATTTTTAAATAAATTCAGTTTAGTGCTCAAAATTTATAACTAAATTCAATTTAATCCCTAAATTCATAAAAGATTTTCAATTTTGTCCTTTCATCTTCTCCAATCATCTCTTTCACCACCACCACCATCAACACCATCACCAACCACGGACACCCACAAACTACGCACATAGACAAGTACAGGAACAACTAAAAAGACTTGAAACCTCATATATATATATATACACACACAACATAGGCACACATACAGTGGGGTGGGGGTGGAAGGAATGTGGACTGGTGGGTTGAGTCATTGCGAGTAGGGGGTAAAAGGGGGTTGGGCGCCGTGGATGGGGTTTGGAAGAAAGGGGGGCCAGGAGAGGAGCTGGGATTTGTTTTAGATATTTCAATAAATTATGATAATATAACAAATATCATGGTTGGTTTAGTGGTAGAGTACTTATAAACATGTAGGTGGTCTCAAGTTTGAAACATTGTAATAGCAAATTTGTTATTATTTTTTTTTTTGTAAACATAAAAGGTGTATTTTAGACATTTTAATATTTTTTTGTTAGTTTTTTTAATTGTAGAGACTGATTTGAACTTTTATGAAACAATGGAGGCTGATTTGAACTATTTAAAATAATGAGGACTAATTTTAAAAAAATGTGAAACAATGGGGACTAGTGGTGCTATTTTCCCTTTTTCTTATAAATAGGATTCTCTATATTGTAAAATGACACCAAGAAATTCAATACAAATTTTTTTCTCTCTTTCTCTACTATATTTCTTTCTTTATTTTTATTGTCTCTTATAGCTTCTCTCTAATTTTATAACAGTTTATTATTAGTAGGATAATTATTTCCAAGTAATAGAAGAAAGTGTCGCTGGAAAATTATTTAAAATTTCACGGAAGCAGAGGCAATATCTAGCCAATGGAATTGTACTTATAAGCAAAGGCTTTCACAGTTTGGTGATCCAGCGGGGTTAATAGTCTTTACTGGTCTAAAAAAAGCTAAAAAAATTATATATTTTTTTTAAAAATATTTAAATATTTATGTCTTTTTAGTTACTATTAAAAAATATATATATATTCATTTAGTTAAAAAATTATGTATTTTAGCCCCTCACTAAAAGAAATTTCTGTATCCGTCCCTACTAGCTAGTCTGTAAAAAATTTCAACTATAGGTAATAGCATCATCAAAAATGATGTAGACGTAGTTTACAAAACAAACACCACACCAAGGCTTGCGATCAATGGAAGAGCTAAACTTATTGGGTTGACATACAATTTTTAGTGGAAATTTAGCCTTAGTTTAATTATAAGAGAGAAAATTATATTTATCTTGAAAGGTATATAATAATTGGATGAATTCAATCTTCGGCTAGACACTTATGGAGTCCCATTTTCATGGACTAAGAGGTCGGAAAAATAGACTTGCTGATTAATTGACGAGGAAGAAACTATAAGGAGACATTATATCAAAACTGACTAGCAAATCTCCCTAATTATAAATGTTGTGTAATCTACTTAGAGCAGTTTTTTTTTTGGGTGAAATAAGCATTTTCATTTATATGAACGCAAAGAGAGTACAAAAGTTTCAACCCACTCCCGTAGGGAATAGATCAGCGTCTAACAGAGCTTTAAGGGGAAGGGGCAAATTAACAAACTAGTCAAAAGCTAACTTATCCTTAGCTCTACTTTTCGCTACCTAATTCGCCACTTGATTTATAGTCCTCTTGATACTTTGAAATCGATAGACATTGATCTCAACTGCGATTGATCTAATATCCTCCACAATAGCTAGGCTTAGCTTTCCACCAGATCGCTCCCTTTTGTGAGACAATCACACTTTAGACTGTACATGCATCAATTTTAAACATGATGTATTCAAGGGCTAAACTTTTTGCAAACAAACAACCAAATTTGATTGCAAAAGCCTCAGCTAAGAACACCGAGTTGCATGAAATAATACACGTAGTTCCATGAAGAAAGGGAATCGATGATTTTGTAAAATGCAATGCAATCTGTTTATGCAAAAAATAAAAATAAAAAAAACAAATGTCGACCTTCATAGTTGGCTTTTCGACATAAATTTTCTCTCCCATTAATGCTTTGTGTATGTTATTTTATATTGTACTTATTTTAAGGAGATCAAAATATTATGATGCTTTTCAAGATGTTCATAGTCCATTTCCTAAAGCTATAAGAGTTTGATTGACTTGCTCTTCCTTTGTAACGCAGAATGAACGTGGCCAACCAGTCAAAGTGCATTAATTACTTTCATAATTAGAGTGGGGGGTGTCTCATCCCACACTAGCATAATCACTATTGTTAACCTTTATGATGTTATTGTATATTATTAATGTCACTTTTCAAATCTGCAACTTCAAATATACAAGTGACACATATAAATTTAGAATAATTATTTTAGATCTCGAATATATGAGCACAAATCTTTTTTTCTTTTGACTAATATGAGCACAAAATGATTACCTAAACTTGACATATCCGATTACACCAGGTCAGACTGACATTGACTCATGTTCACAAGGTAACTATCAAGTGTGCATGACTGGTTAAGGGTATTTTTAATGAGAACTCTAAAATTAAAGACTTTTTAAAATTGAGTAGTTTTAGAGTCTTAAATATCTAAAAAATAATACTATTCATAATAAAAGTATGTATGATTCATCATTTTTGGTTTAAAAGATACTAAAATAGAGACCTAATCTAATTTTTGAGCTCTAAATTTGATAACAAAAATGTAAATTGAGTCTTTATTTTGACATCTTTTAAGTCAAAAGTGATGGACCCTATATCCTTTTATCATAAATAGTATTATTTTTTGAACATTTAAAACTCTAAAACTACCCAATTTTAAAAAATATCTAATTTTTGAATCTCTATTAAAAATCCCCTAACAAGTTTCGGTTTAAGTCTCCCTCTTAAAACTTAGCTTGGATGAGCCTCCGGATTCGCTCTGGAATCTCTTTGAAAATAATTATAAGGGTATTTTATCTCTTAAATTAATTTCTGTGTAACTAGTTTTTAACTCCAAAAGAGAAAATAATAATAATAATAATAATCCCCTAATATTTTAATTTGCATTATTCTTTGATAGATCACTTTCGTATTATATCTCTTAATAACACGAGACATTATGATTGAATTGTTTTCCTAGGTTTTAGGTAGCGTAATAAGACGTAAGGTAATGATTTGTGACTTTCATTGAATTAGGACAAATTATTCTTAGTGGTAGTGGAAGAAGATATTTTTGGTAGAAGGCATATAATTTACCATCAACTTCATCTTCACTAGGCCATCTTTTTTTGACTTCAATCAACAGTCATATATGACTCTGGTGCCTAATCTCTATCACCAATGTTTTTTTTTATTAATTTGCTTGATATTATTACACTATTTCATGAAAGTGATATTGCAAATAATATTTTCAATCTCCATGCCATTCACATGCACATTAAGTGTATCTAATGTGCAAATAATATTTACTAAAAAAAAAAAGTGCATCTAATTCTTAAAAAAAAAAAAATAGAAAGAGGCTGGGCCATGGATTAATCTACATCTTGGTTAGGGGACGTCAACCCCAAGTGTCTCACTCCAATCACGGGGATCGAATTTGCTTCATTGTATGATACCTAACTGGGAGAGCAGTCCAAAATTTATTAAATAATCTATACAATAATTTATTTTCCTATACACATGATTCACTTTAAATCGAAAATTAACTAAAAAAATCTTTTTACGTTTCTCAATTTGAGGTCGTCTAAGTATATCTATTTGAAGATCAACATTAGGTTCAAACTTTCCCCTCACATCAATCAAACATGAAAATGACTCGTATAATAAGATACACAATTAAGGAAACTCTAAAAACTGACAAAAAATAGAACTCACTTTTTTTTTTCCTCCCCTTTTTTTTGGGTCTTCTTTTTTTTTTTTTTGTCAAAAAACTCTAGAAATCATCGAATCAAAACATTGTATAGATTGTTGAGCACCAAATATTTTACTTAAGTAGATTAACAAAGTATCACAATTTTTCTTTTGTTCAAACTTACAAGTCATTACAATATATTTCTATTACAAAGTTACCTAGTCCATAGGGAAAATTAAAAATACACTGACCGTTGGATAGGTCCGAAAATAAAATCAACATGTATTAGAACCTTTGATTAAAAAAATTTGGTAGCCGGTGCATCAAAGGCATTCAAAAATGTATGTGACAGGTGAAGATTGGGTCGATTATGAACAGTAGAAGATAGCATTGGTGATTCTGACCAATACATATACATATATACGTCTTTGATCTAGTGGTGTGTTCGTTGTTGTAAACATGAAAGGTTGTGAAATCAATTTTTATTAGTAGCATTCTTTGATGTGTGTTATACGACTTAAGTTTCTTTTGATTTAAAAAAAAGAAAGTGAAATATATTCTTTGTGTTGTAAGATTTTAACTCCCACTGATCCCATAAAATATTTTAAAATACTTATAAACTAATTTTGTACCATTTATTTTGATATTTTCATTAATTTTGATTTCTAAAATTATTTACTTTTTATTAATAAAATATTCTCGTTTCACTCCTTTTATTGGTAATGGGGTTTGGTCAACCGGCTGCAGGCTTTGGACATGGGTCAAAATCAAGCTGGCGTGAAACATGGGTAGTAAAAGTCACCAGATATGGAAAAATGAAGTTTGGTAAAAAGGTGTTGAGGTTGGAGGAAGATTACCTTAAGGAGAAGGATTCTCATTTTGTCACACACAACAAACAAAAAGCATCATATTCTCTGTGTCTTGAATATATTACTAATATTATATTCTTAAATAAACAATTTTAGATTCAAAACAAAAGTTGATTAAAGTAATAGTGTAAGGTGATACACGTGTAATAAGGTATAGCTGGGACATTACAATTTTTAAGATAAAGATGATTCTTTGTTGAATATGATGCTCAAATCCTCAAATCTACATAAAAACAAATGGGTAATCTAGACTCCTAACTGTATATATTGCGGCCATCCAGGGACCACGATATTTTCATATAAAAGTTAAAAAAATACGTTAAGGTTTATATATAAATAATTTTATTCATTAAAAACTAAATTAATTTTTTATATTAAATATTTTTTAAAAATACACATTTTTTAAAAGTATTTTGACAAGTGAGGGATGCAACTCCTTCTCACTTGCACATGCATTTGCCCTTACGACTATTGATCATTTCTTGTGAAGCTTGCTTTCTATCATTGCACAAGAGAAGAAAAAAAAAACTTAGAATCATGGTACATCATTTTTTCAATAAGGGTTAAATTAATTTTTTAACTTAAAAATACATATATTTTTTAACAAAATTTAAGTTGAGTGAAGATTGTAACTCTTATAATCTTAAAAGTAGTAGAGATATGGTATCACAATTTTATCCAATCTAGGTCATTTTTTATATTTTATCATGCAAAAGTTCGATAAAAATACACGTGATAAAAAAAGGCATGGAAGATTAATGAATTGACAAGCAACACTCAATAGATTACACAATGTGAAATCATTAATTTTGTTTGAAGTTATAACAAAAGGTATAAGTCTACGTGTAATCTTTAACATTGAGAGTTGACGCTTTGAATCTAACGAAATGGGAAAAAGTGAAAGCAACCATTGCCCATATGTTCGATAGCCAACAAATTTGCCCAACCCCTTTAGACATTGTCGAAAATTTTTAAAATATGACGACTTTATCTCTAGATTTTTTTTGTTGGAGACTATCTCTAGATTGAACGTATGAAATGATCCTGATAGTTAATAAATTTTATTGAAGAGACACTCTAACATGGGTATATAAATGCGGAGTCACCTACTGTCTCATATGGATGACGTTTTGAAAAGCTTTTTTTTGGACGAAGTAAAAATTTAATTAGCAAAATTTAATCATTAGATTATCTGATATAATTTAATTATCAATTGATAAATTTTCTGATCATGTGTTACACACATGCACCACTTGAAAAAAAGTTTGTTTTTTTTTTTTATTGATGAAGAAAATGAAAGTAGAAAAAGCTTGCTATACAGTTGTGGGAACATTGATTTTTTTTCAGGAGACGTGGTATGTTCTAGTCCTAGGAAATATATTTTTCTATACCGGCATATATGGTAGGTTCATTTAAACACGTGCTTAATGAAAGAAAGTGACGCCTCCTATAGTGCTGTTGCAAATGATTAATCCTTCAGAAGTGGGAAGTTCTTCTACGTAATCTTCGGCCATTCGGCACTCGTTAATAAAAAATATATAAATTTTTTAATATTTTAGTAGTACATTTGTTTTGATTAGTGCTTTGATTAATACTTACAAGTGACAGTACTTTTAAATTTTCACGTATGAGAATTGAATTGTAGTGATAAGCATGAGTTAGTTGAGTTGAACATCATTACTTGAAGAAAATTATCCAATTATGTGGACCTCAATTCATTCTGTTGGTTTATGCCTCGATTTCTTTTCCATTTATTTTCAATAAGAATTTGAGGTCTTGTATCATTTGGATCATTGAATCTCTTATTTTTCTCCATTTAAAGGAGGCAATAAAAATATCTAAGCCGCACAGATAAAGGATATTAGAATGTAGGTCTCTCGACATTAGTTATAAAGTGTAATATTTTTTTATTATTATTTTTGTTGGATACATATAATTTTCGAAAAACAGATCAACTCATAACGTTATTTTATATTAATAAGATATAATAATTGTGAATTGTTTATTCAATTATAATGAAATAATATGAACAATTACAACTATAGAATCCGTTTAGTTACGCCTTGAGAAGATCCTCAATCTAATTTTCGAACTCTTTTTTTTTTTTTTGTCAATAAGAACAGTGTGAATAAAGGTGATTACATCCAGGTTAGCCAGCGCCTATTGGCTTAATGTCGGATTTAAGTAGATTACACAAACCACTAGGCAAATTAAAAAACTAAACAATATTAAGACTTTCACATAATCTGCTTTTTCCAATCTAATCAAATGGTTTGTTTTCTTATCTCCTTCTAAGAGAGAATACAATTGCGGAAGCTGCTTCTAATCTTACAGTTCTACTGTAAACTATCTCTGCATCATTTTCTGTAATGACACTAGATGTGCAAGATTACCTTGCTAGGACACAAGCATTGCAAAGGGCAATGACTTTAGCCATTAGAGCTGACTCAATATAAAAGAATCATACGTTTTTATTCAATGGATTATCTTCGTGGTCTCTACATCAACAGTAAGTAAAACAAATATAATTAAAAGGAATATTATTTTTATCTTGATTCCCTTTTTTATGAATGTCGAGGTCGGATTCTCGCAGTTGAACTGTTCGGCTACGCTTGCCGAGCTGAACGTTTCAGGTTGGCCTCCGAGTTGAACTTTTCAGGTCGACTACGTCACCTGCACAGGGAAAAGAAGGAAAAGGCGGGGTGATGACCCCGATTTTCCTCTCGGGCGCGCAAATGATTAGTATGTTCAAGCTGGCAAGGTAACTGAGAGAATTTAATGACGAGTTACCTCCAAAGTGAAGAGGGTGGAGCTCTATTTATACTAAATTCGGGTCTGACAGCATTTAATGCAGTGCAGCTTTATGTCTCATCAGTACTTTATATCCCATCGGAGTAGTTGGCACTGAGGTCGGGGTTTTTTAGGGTCGGGTCAGCATTTCGGTTGGGCATTTAGCTAAATGCGCTGGGCTCAGCTCAGATTAGCCCGTCTCAGCTCGGCACGGGTAAATCACCCCAACTCGGTTATCCCTCGTCAATTCCCCCCCCCCCCAAGTCGAGATCGAGGGGGTGAGATATAGAATTGGGTTTTTTCCTGAGCTGGATGTGCCCGACCTCGACAGAGTAAGGATGGCCACATCAGCGGTGCATGCCCTTCAGATGGCTGACACGTCACCTGGCGGTTCTGACAAGACGCGACGTTTGGGTTCCCCGAGGTGATTTTCAAAAGCGCCTATAAATAGGGCCTTGACATCCGAGATTCGCTCTACACTTCGCTTTCAACCTTCAAGATTTTTAGGTTAGACACCAGAGTGGTCGAACGCAATTAGCTCGGAAAGAACTTCCTCGGGATTTTCAGCTCGGAGCCAGCTAGGTCGGTCACATTCCGCAGTCAAGAGCAGTAGGTACATCCCGACTCCCTTTAGTCATTCCTGTACATTTATATTTAGTCTGTAGACAGGATGGGGAGGTCGGAGTCGGAAGATTCCCAGGCAATGGAGGTGAGATCCTATGGTGGGGATGAGAGTCCGTCGAGCTCGAAATCTACCTCAAATAGAGATCAAGGTGGAGAGAGCACTAGTGCGTCTTCAGGGTCAGCTTGGAAATCTGGGCCCGGGGAGAGCGATGATGACTGCCAAGTTATTGGGGTCAGACTGGCGCAAGAGGAGGTCGAGGCGGATCCTTTGGTTGACCTGGGAGACTTGGAAGACAGGGAAGATGAGGAGCCACTAAGTCAACTGGAGGGCGTCGAGATACCTCAAGAGTTCCAAGCTGGGGTTTCTGCCACCGAGCCGATCGAAGTTGTCCCAGTTAGTGCTGTTCGACCTCGGAGCTCGGCCACAACCAGCGCTTCTTCAACTCGGGGGAAGAGGATCGAGCAGCTGTTCGCCTGTTGCAAGCGTGAGTGCCATTCCACAGTGCAAATGGCCAACGCCAGGCTAAGGAACTGGTCGGTGGATCGTTATCACAAGCTGAAGGTTTCAGGTCGGCAAGAATCGGCGTGTTATCCACCGGCCGACCACTTCACCATATACGATCTAACGTTTGACGTCATCCAGCTCCCTCTCCCTAGTTTTGTTGTTGAAATCCTGAACTATTTCGAGCTCAGCCCAGGTCAGATGTTGCCAAATGGTTGGGCGGTGATGGTGGCCTTCTACGTGTTCTGTCTGGAGAAGAAAGTGGAGCCGACCTTGCGCAGGTTTAGGCATTTCTTCGTGTGCAAACCCAACCCGAAGCAGCCAGGGTAGTTCCACTTCGCAGCTCGGGTCGGTGACTCTATATTCACCAAGTGGCATTCTTCTAGCAAGGGCTGGCATAATGACTATTATTAGGTGGAACCGGCCGTGAACTCTGGGTGTAGGCTGGACTGGAATCCAAGTTTGAGGAAGATCGTCAACGATGACCCCAAGCTCTCGAAGGAAGAACTCGGGGAAGTCGCGGTGCTCAAGCCCGCGCCCGGGACGCTAATTGATATAGATAGTGTGCTCAAATGGGAGCGAATCTAGGATTCCAAGTTGTTTGGTAGGGAGCCCGACCTCTCGAGGGACCATCCCAACCTACTTCCCGAGCCTGAAGGGGACGCGGGGTCTAGCTCAAAAGAGGGTCAGTTTACAGGATTGGAGCCTGACCTCCCTATTGTTTTGTCTGCTAGTCTTTTTAGGTTGGCCTTCAGCTCGTTTTCACTTCTTTCCTCTACCTTTACAGATATGGAGGACATGAGGAAGCTTGCATATGCCCAGGTGCGGAGGAAGAGCGAGGTCAGCGGCGAGGCGTCTGCTCGGTCAGGCTTGGGAGGTGCCGCTCAAGGGCAGAGGCAGCGGCCCAGCGGCCAAGTGCGGGAGGTTGGTTCCGAGGTCTCCTCTAAAGGGGCTTCGGGGTCCCTTTTGCCCATGAAGTCGGGCTTAGGAGTGGCGATCCCAGAGCGTTCTTCATCCCAACCTGAGAGCAGAAAGCGGCATCGGGCCGAACACTCCGGGAAAGGTAAGGCCACGGAGGTGAGCCCTCCAACCAAAGACTTCATAGAGGCGTCCAAGGTGGACCGCGACCCCAAGCTGGCGACAGTCCCGACAGAGTAGCTCTCACTCGACTTGAGGACGGCTATCGTCACGGTGAGTCTTTATCCAACTTCTGGTAATGTTGTTTTTTAGCTCGGCTGATTGCTTTGTTTTCTACTAAGCAGGCCGAGTCCCACATCCTCTCGGCTCCCGGCTTCCTAGTCAAGGCCCAGACTCACTGCGTTGAGCTCGAGCAACGATACGTGGATGCCCGAGCCGAGTTTGAGACCGTGAGGGGTGAAGCTGCTCAAAGGTGGAAGGCGGACACGACGGAGATCGACTGCCTAAAAAAGGAGCTTGACCTGGAAAAGACC
Organism: Ehretia macrophylla; assembly: GCA_037974665.1. NCBI lineage: Eukaryota > Viridiplantae > Streptophyta > Magnoliopsida > Boraginales > Ehretiaceae > Ehretia > Ehretia macrophylla. The sequence goes on from CM075782.1 coordinate 1,468,989, forward strand.
CGGCGCGAAGCCGCGGCCAAGGACGTCGAGCGGTACAAGAAGGAGAAACGTGAGGCCGAGGCCAAGCTCCGGGATCTGGTGGACCGGGTCGGCGTCGAGGGAGAGAAGGCAGTAGAGGCCTTCAAGTCCAGCGACGCGGCAGTGGATTGGTTGGCCACGGAAGACGGAGCCATGGCGAAATACGCCGAGATGGAATTCTACTTCCGGGGTCAAGTCGCAGCTCGGGAGAGAGCGAAGACCTTCTTTCCAGCCACCAAGAACGATTACATCGAGATCTTGGAGGTTCCGCCGCCGGAGTTCTGGGAGATTCCTGAACTTCCATCCGACCTGACATCCCAGGCTAAGGAGGTGACTGAGTTCGTCCAGAAGGGCATGGACCAGGTCGGAGATGAAGCCGAAGCCACCACCTCTGCCGCTGTGCCAAAGTAGATTTTGTAAATTTGCCCGAGTTGGGCTCTTGTAATTTCGCCCAAGTTGGGCTTTTTGTAATCATGTTTCAATTAAATGAAATGAATTTTTTTGCGTTTTATCGAAGTTAGTACTTGTGCACTTTTTCTTTTTTCGTAAAATTTTTTCCAAGTAAGCGGGGTCGGACAATATAGTGGACCACTCGAACTTAAGTAAAAAGAACCGAGCTGGAAGCGATTAATGAATTGTCATCCTAATCCGAGCTGGTCAACTGGGCAACTTCATAATCGTCACCAACCTGGACTCGTCAGTCCGATTTAAAATTGGTCAAACTAATGTTGACGAATGTTGAGTTCGAGTTTAGACCCAAACTAATATACCGACCTGAAGCTGGATTACACCGAGTTGGACCTTAATCCGAACTGGTAGAATATCAAATTGTTATTGATTATATCCGAGCTGGAACATAGTCCGAGCTGAGTTACTTGATCGTTAGCTCGTGATTAAGCGTGGCCACCCTCGTTAATCCGAGTTGGAAGTAGCTGTGTAGTTGTAGCACTTGGGCCCGGGTCGGGCATTGCGCTTGTTTTGGTGCTTTTCCCCAGGTCAGTCATTGTACTTATTTACAAAAATGTATTGTATTGAATTTGTACATGAAGTACTTGGGCTCGGGAGCCAATTACAAGCAATGTCTTGGCCCGGGGCCTTAACAAAAGATTTCGACTCGGGGCCGTTACAAAATTTTTCAGCTCGGGGCCATTCAAACAAAATACCGCTTTAGATGTTCTGAGTGCCATGCGTTCTTCAACAGTTTCCCCTTTTTGTCGCGGAGGTAGAAGGTCCCAGGTCGGACTTCTTTCACGACTTCGTACGGTCCTTCCCAGGTCGGGGATAGCTTGTTACCCAAGCGTGGCAAAAATATGGCATTTCTGAGCACGAGGTCTCCAACCTTAATAGGTTTAGGCTTGACCTGTTTGGCAAAGGCTCTTTTCATGGCAGCTTTGCTGGCCAGCATTCTGATCTGAGCTTTAGCTCGAAGCTCTTCGGTGAGGTCGAGCTCTTCACAGATCCGTGCTCCGTTTATTTCTGGATCATGATGGAGGGTTCTACTGGTCGGGGACCCGATCTCCACTGGCAGTACTGCTTGAGTACCGAAGGTCAGCTCGAAGGGCGATTCTCCCATTGCCGAGCTGGTTGTGGTCCGCTGAGCCCACAACACCTCGGGAAGAATCGATGCCCACTGGCCCTCTGCTTCCTCCATCTTGGTTTTTAGGCCCTGCAAAATGATTTGGTTAGTCCTTTCAACTTGGCCATTACTTTGAGGGTGAACAATAGACAAGAATCTAAGGTCGATCCCAATCTTAGCACATTTGCCTCGAAAGTATGCACTGTCAAATTACTTGTCGTGGTCAGTAACGATGACTTTTGGCACCCCAAATCGGCAAATGATGTTTTTCCATACGAAATCTCAAGCTGTCTTTTCCGTTATTCTAGCAACACCTTCAGCCTCGGGCCATTTGGTGAAGTAGTCTACAGCTACGAAGGCGTGCTTCTTTTGGCCGACACCGGTCGGCAACGGGCCGATGATGTCTAGACCCCATTGATAGAATGGCCATGGGCTTATCATCACTGTGAGGTCTACATTAGGCTTTTTCTGTACATTGGCTAACCTCTGGCAGGTGTCGCACTTTTTTACATACTCTTTGGCATCTTGCTCTAAGATTGGCCAGAAATAGCCTTGTCTCAATGCCTTCTGAGCCAGAGCTTTGCCTCCCAAGTGGTTTCCACATACCCCTTCATGAATCTCCCGGTGTACATAGTTTTCCTCCTCGGGTCCAACACATTTCAAGAGAGGCCAAGTGTAGGCTCTCTTATAGAGTTGCCCGGTAATTATGACAAACCTTGAGGCCTGTTTTATGAGTTTCCGAGCTGCTTTTTCATCCTCTGGGGTCATAACCCCCTCCAAGTAGTCCACAATTGGTTTGGTCCAATCTGGGCTTAGATTGAGCTCGGCTATGACTTGTACCTCTAACTGAATACTTGGTTCGGATACCTCTTCCACATGGACCAGGGCAGGTCGGCTCTCGCCCAAAGCCAACCTGGACAGGGCATCAGCCTTCGTATTCTCCTCCCTCGGAATTTGCTGTATGGTGAACCTTTTGAGCCCTGAGGTCAAATTCTTGACTCTGTTGAGGTAAGCTAGCATGTTACTGTCCTTGGCTTCGAATTCTCCCGATATCTTATTAGAAACTAGTTGAGAGTCGGTGCTCAGATCGACTGTCTACGCGTTGAGCTGAGTTGCAATTTTTAATCCTGCAATCACCGCTTCGTACTCCGCTTCATTGTTGGACGCCAGAAAGGTGAACTTGAGGGAGTATTGGTGCTCATGCCGGGTCGGGTCGAGGATGACCACCCCAGCTTCGCTACCAGACTTCCCTGATGCCTCATCTATATGGACCTTCCATACGTCTTCCGGGTCGTGCTCGGCTCGACCAGTGCACTCCACCATAAATTCCGCGATGGCTTGGGCTTTGATGCCTGTTCTGGGCTGGTAGGTGATGTCAAATTAAATCAGCTCAACTGCCCATTTCAGTAGTCTACCCGACGCCTCTGGCTTGTGCATGATGGACTTGAATGGGGCATCCGTCATAACCTTAATCGGGTGAGCATCAAAGTATGGCTTCAGCTTCCTTGCCACTGTGATAAGCGCGAGGGCAAGTTTTTCCAATGGTGAATACCTCACCTCAGCCCCTTGCAAGGTTTTGCTAACATAATAGACAGGCTTCTATTCCTTTCCTTCTACTCAGACTAGTGTTGCTTCGACTGCTGTCCCCAAGCATGCTAGGTATAGTACCAGTTCCTCCCCCACCTCAGGTCGGGATAGTAGGGGAGGCAAAGTTAGATACCTTTCAGCTCTTGGAAGGCATTCTGGCAATCCGCATTCCATTCAAAGTTCTTAGGATTCCTTAATATTTTGAACAGAGGAGCACACTTGACAGCCGACCTGGACATGAATCTGCTCAGCGCTGCGACCTTGCATGCTAACACCTAGACGTATTTCACGCAGGTCGGCGGCGCCAGGTCAAGTATCGCCTAGACCTTCTCCGAGTTGGCTTCTATTCCGCGGGCTATGACCATGAAGCCCAGGAATTTGCCTGCCTTGACGCCGAATGCGCACTTTTCCGGGTTCAACTTTATCCCGAAGTACTCTATTACGACGAAGGCTTCAGCCAGGTCAACTACATGGTCTTCCGCCCTTCTGCTCTTGACCAACATGTCATTTACATAGATTTCCATATTCCGGCCAATCTGATTTTTGAAGACCTTGTTCACCATCCGAGTGTGGGTAGCTCCAACATTCTTGAGGCCAAAAGGCATGACCTCATAGTAGTAGAGTCCTTTATCGGTGGTGAAGCCGGTCTTCTCTTTGTCTCCGGGTGCCATCTTGATTTGATTATAGCATTTGAAGGCATCCATGAAAGAGAGTAGCTCGAATTCGGAGGTGGCGTCCACCATCTGATCGATCCGTGGTAGGGGAAAGCAGCCCTTAGGGCAGGCTTTGTTGAGGTCAGTGAAATCAGTACACAGTCTCCATCCACCTGAGGACTTAGTCATCAGCACCACATTGGACAACCAGGTTGGGTACTGTATTTCCTTTATGTGGCCGGCGTCCACTAACTTGTCCACCTCTTCTGCTATGATTTGTTGCTTATCATAATGGAAGTACCTGCGCTTTTGCTTTACCGAATAGTGATTTGGGTCAGCATTCAGGTAATGCTTAATTACATCCAGGTCAATACCTATCATGTAAGAGGCAGACCAGGCAAATATGTGTTCATTCTTTAAAAGAAATTGGATTATACCTTTCTCGAGGTTGGCAGAGAGTTCACTCCTAATCTTTGCTCTCTTGGTTTTATCATAGAGCTCTACCTCCTGAAGGTCTTCAGCTGGGCTTCCTCTCTTAGCATCTCTCTTTTCTTCGGGCAGATCTGGTCCCCAGCCGACCTGATATTTGGGTCGGAGTGAGTTTTCATAACATTCTCGAGCTGAGAGCTGGGCTCCGCGAATGGTGGTCGTGCCGGCCAGGGTCGGGAATTTTAGGGCCTGGTGGTAGGTGGATGGGATGGCCCTGAAATGGTTAAGCACTACCCGACCTAGAATTCTATTGTAGGTGGAGTTACAATCCATCACAATGAAGTTGGCTTGCATTGAAACCCGCTTATCTCCGTCCTCCAACTTCAGCGGAAGGTTAATAACTCCTTCTGCTCGGTGTGCTTGCCCAGTGAAACCAGCTAAAGTGCCCCTCAATGGCCTGAGTCGGCTCATGTCCAACCCCATTTGCTCAAAAGCGCTGAGGAATAAAACTTCTGCCGAGCTCTGTTGGTCCTTAATAACCTAAAATGGGAGGTGAATTAGGTTGTTTAGGCAAGGTTAAGCAATTTAAAATATCTTAATATGGAGGGAATGTCAAGTAAGGATTGAAAACAACACTAGAAACTCTTGTAGGCGATTTATCAAACACTTGGTGAGCATATGAGTATTTAACACTAAATATGCAATTAGAATTTCAAGGTAGAATTTCAAATAGATATCTCAACAATTACCAAGCAATTAAGATGAGCAATGTCCACACAAAAGTAAATAACTTGAAAATAAAGAGAATAGAGTAAGAGAAATCAAACACGATGATTTTCAAGTGGTTCGCACTCCCGGAGGCCTAGTCCACCACCTAAGGTCTTCTCTTCCCTTAGGATTTTAGTAACACTTCACTATGATGCTTCTTCAAATGTTGGTGAAGCAAGAACCAACTACAATTACTCTTGAGTCCACAAGAGTTACACAAGCTCCTTCAAATGTAAGTGAAGCTTAACCTACTACTCTCTCTTCCTTTGAGTCCACAAAGGATTACAATACTTCTTCTCATAATGATTCTCTCAATCTATGTGAAAGAATGTATTACAAAGATTATGTGATAGAATAAATGATAATTGCAACTCCTATTTGAGTTTGATATTACACTTTGAAAAATGGCTTTGAATTCTCAAAAGATATGATAATGATAGCTCAAGATTTCTCAATAGGAATGATATGAAAGCTCTTTTCAAAATCTGAAAATTATGGCCTGGAGAGATGATTTTGAAGGTGAGAAGGCATGGCTTAAAAAGAAAGAAAGATTAGACAAAAATCGGATTTTAAGCAAGATTTCTGGATTTTCCCGTTAACTCATTCGGACGCTGAGGCACTGATCCGGGCGCCCGGAAATAGCGTGTATCGCCCGGAAAGGACTTTTCTGCCGGGCGTTACACCTTATATCCGGGCGACCGGAAAATGCTAGTAACGCCCGGATGCCAAAAAAAATGTTGAAAAAGTATTTTTAGCCTAGAAATATTTGGGCTTATTGAAAAGGAGATTTCTTAGCATTTTTTTAACATCTCAAAAAATTTCAAACTAGTTGAAAGGTATTTTTATAAAATGATTTCAAAAGCAAGAGTTTGAAATAGAAAATATTTTTTTCTACGAAAGATTTTGAAATAAGAAAACATTTTTTGAGAAATTTTGAGCGATACAAATCATACATAGGCAAGCGACAACTTTTAAGGCCGGTACCCCTTATGTCACCACTTCTCCTTCCTTGTAACTCCCTCTTTATCTTCGAGTCAAAAACTTGAATTCTTTAGGGCTTGGATACAATTTGATAGTGCTTGGTCTTTGATCCAAAAAGCTTTCTACTCTTGATTAACACAACTTGATCTAATGTTGATGTAGACTTGCTTTGGAATGAAGGTCTCACAAAAAAATATGTTAAAGCACAATTAAGATGTTTTGTTATTATCAAAATAAAGATTATAGACTTTTCAGGCCAACAATCTCCCCCTTTTTGATGATGACAAAACATTGAAGTTAACAAGTATGAAATAGTTGAAATTTAAAGAATAAAGCTTGAATTGAGGTCTCCCCCTCAATTTGTGCTGATAAAATTTAGTCTTGATCCTGTAAAGCAAAAACTCCCCCTGAATAAGTGCAATGATAGGCATATTTACTTCAATACTTTCTCCCCCTATTTGTCATCACAAAAGAGCATCCAATAGCAAATGAAGACAATAGTAGGCGACAACAGGCATAAGACAAGAGATAAGCAAAAAAAAATGCAACGCATTAATGACAAGAAGGCAAAAAATATCCAACCAATGTTAAAAGATAAGGGAGAAAAACAGCTAAGGAGTGTTTGAGGAAAGATCCAACTGAAAGCAAAAAATAAATTGTTTGAGGAGAGAACACAACTTAAAGCATCCACAGACTAAGAACCAATGTGGTGATCATATAGAGCCTTCAGCATCTGCTCCATTCTGTCCAAACGATCATCTTGTGCATGCAAGTGTGCACGAATTTCATCAAGGGAGGAGGAGTGAGAGGAAGAGGGTCTAGCCCTTTGTCCTTGAGAAGTGCCAACACCACTGCTGCCTTGCCGTTCCATAGGATCTCTAAAAGTGGTGGGGTCAACATCAAGGGATTCAAATACAAGAGGATCATCACTCATATCATCACCAATATTGAGAACTCGAGAGTTATGAATTTTCAGCTTTTGGCGAGTGAGGCTAGTAACATTGAGAAGATAGGATCTATCGCTAATGGCCTCAAACTCGTGATCTCGCGGAACTTCTAAAGACTCAAAAAGGTGAGTTAAGGGTACCCCATAAGCAAGTTGATTTTGAGCCTCCTTGGTATGAATGATATGGTTAATGATGATGTGTGGAAGATTGATACGTTTAGCTTCATACATCAAATACATCAATAGTGCAGTGAATTTTAGAATTGAACCATCCTTAACTTCCCGTGGAATAATGACCTCATGAAGAATGTAAAATAGCAGCTTCTTTTCTGGAGTGAGATCCTTAGTCTTAGGATATCCTAAGGAGCTTGTTCCTGTTCCTTCCCACAGAAATTCTATAACATTGGCTTCTAAGTTTTCAAGAACACCTTCTAGCATACCTCTATATGAATAAAGTTTGGTGCCTTGATTAGGAATCCCAAAGGCTCTAGCAACAATACTTGCAGTTAATTCTAGTTCCTTAGACTTAACTTGACTTTTCAGTTTCATGGTGGTGAAGTCTAAGTTAACATAGTAATAGAATTCTCTAATCCATGCAGTAATGCCTTTGTTTTCAAACCTTAACATAGGTAGCCACCCTTGAGCATCTAAAAGCCGATAAATTCTAGTACCATTAAGCAAGGTGGGAGGATCTAAAATCTTACCCCATAGGATGTTTTGTTGTGGAAAAGCATATGGAGTTACAATGATCTGAGGGCCTGAGGATGAAGATTCTCCTTGCTTGCGTTTCCTGGAGTCAGCCCTTGGTGGTGCCATTGGAATTTGAAGGTTTGAAGAAGCTTGTTAGAAGAAAAGCTTAGTTGAGGAATTTCACCGATCACCTTGTATACAAGGTTTTTTAAGGATTGGATGAAGAGGATTTTTAAAGCTTTGATGATCAAAATATAAGAGTTTGATGATTTAAAGAGTGTTTTGATGAAAATAATGGTGAGTGATGGTGAAGATGTTGGTGATTAAATAGGAAAAATTGAGAGAAGAAAGAGTTTATATTTGAGAAGATGTGAAAAAGTGAGGAGAGAGGAAGGAGATTTCGGTTTTTCAAACAGCTCGATCCGGGCGATAAGCCCTTTTTCCGGGCGCCCGGAAGAAGGCAGTAACGCCCGGATCACTATTTTGCCGAAAAATGCAATATTTCGTCAAGTTAAGTGACCCAAAGCATTCCTAGTTCCCTTCTAATAGCACAAAATTGATTCTCATGCAATGGTTTTGTAAAAATATCGGCCAATTGATGCAAAGAATCAACAAAAATAAGTTCAATATCCCCTTTTTGGACATGATCTAATAGAAAATGATGACGAATTTCAATATGCTTAGTTCTAGAATGTTGAATAGGGTTCTTTGATAGACTTATAGCACTTGTATTATCACACCTGATAGGCACATGATCATATTCGAGACCAAAGTCAAGTAAAGTTTGTTTCATCCATAGAATTTGTGCTGCACAATTACCTATAGCTACATACTCTGCTTCTGCTGTTGAAAGAGCTACACTATGTTGTTTCTTATTAGACCATGAGACTAAGGCATGTCCTAGAAATTGACAACTGCCGCTAGTGCTTTTTCTATCGATCTTACATCCCGCATAATCGGCATCGGAGTATCCTAGAAGTTCAAAAGATGTGCCTTTAGGATAAAAGCGTCCTAGATTGATGGTACTCTTAAGGTATCTAATAATCCTTTTTACAGCATTCAAGTGTGATTCTTTTGGAGAAGATTGAAACCGAGCACATAAGCATACAGAAAACATAATATCAGGTCTTGAGGCAGTTAAATAGAGAAGGCTTCCGATCATACCTCGATATTGCTTTTCATCAATAGATTTACCTTTTTCATTTTTGTCAAGTTTGATTGACGTTCCCATAGGAGTGCTTATTTCTTTTGCAGTTTCAAGCTCGAATCTTTTGATGAGTTCCTTAATGTACTTGGCTTGATTAATGAAGATCCCTTCTTTTGTTTGTTTGATTTGAAGTCCAAGGAAGAAATTTAATTCTCCCATCATGCTCATTTCAAATTCTTTGTGCATACATTCAGAAAAATACTTGCAAAGGGATTCATTAGTAGCACCAAAGATAATGTCATCAACATAAATTTGAACAAGCAAGATGTCTTTAGCTTTTCTTTTTACAAATAAAGTAGAGTCTAGTTTACCTCTAGAGAAGTCGTTGTCAAGTAGATAATTACTTAATCTATCATACCATGCCCTAGGTGCTTGTTTAGGTCCATAAAGAGCCTTTTGAAGTTTGAATACATGACTTAATAAATTTGTATTTTCAAAACCGGGTGGTTGTTCAACATAAACTTCTTCCTGAAGATATCCATTTAAGAAAGCACTTTTAACATCTATTTGATAGAGTTTGAAGTTCATAAAACATGCATATGTTAGTAACATTCTAATGGATTCAAGTCGAGCTACTGGTGCAAAGGTTTCTTCATAGTCTATTCCTTCTTCTTGATTATATCCTTGAGCAACTAATCTAGCCTTATTTCTAGTTACATTTCCGGATTCATCTAGTTTGTTTCGAAAAACCCATTTTGTACCAATAATCGGGTAATTACTAGGTCTTTCAACTAAGGTCCAAACTTGATTTCTTTCAAATTGATTAAGCTCTTCTTGCATAGCAATAATCCAATCATCATCCAATAATGCTTCTTTGATATTTTTAGGTTCAATTTGAGATATAAAAGCTACATGTTCACAAAAAGTATTCAGATTGGAACGAGTTCTTACACCTTGTGATGGATCCCCAAGGATTTGATCATTCGGATGATTTTTGACAAATTTCCAACATTTTGGAAGATCTTGATTTGTTGATATGATTTGATCATTTGAAGTTGGTTGTTCTTCCTCTATTTGAGTATCAAGTTGATTGCTTGTGGATGTATTGCCTTCTTCACTTGTCGGAATAGGTTGACTTTGTTCTTCAACTTGTTGAAAGCTCATACTATCGTCTTCATCCTTTCTTGACATAAATGGGTTAGTTTCATCAAAGTTAATATGCATAGATTCATCAATTACAGAGGTTCTTTTATTGTAAACTCGATATGCCTTGCTTCTAGAAGAGTATCCAATAAAAATACATTCGTCGGACTTTGAATCAAACTTACCAAGATACTCCTTATTATTTAAGATGAAGCATTTACATCCAAAAACTTTAAAATGTGAGATATTTGGAGTACGTCCTTTCCACAATTCATATGGATATTTCTTTAGAGAAGGCCTAATTAAAACTCTATTTAGAGTATAACAAGCCGTATTGACAGCTTCTCCCCAAAAGTATGTAGGCAAGTTGTTTTCTTTCAACATTGTTCTTGCCATTTCTTGTAAAGTTCGGTTTTTCCTTTCAACAACCCCATTTTGTTGAGGAGTTCTAGGAGCCGAAAAATTATGCTCAATGTCATTTTGTTCACATAATTCCACAAAAGATGCATTTATGAATTCCGTGCCTTGATCACTGTGAATGCATGAAATATAGTATTCTTTCTTATTTTGCACTTTTTTACATAATTTTGCAAATTCATTGAAAGTATCACTTTTGAAAGTAAGAAACATCACCCATGTGTATCTAGTATAATCATCAACAATAACAAAAACGTATCTAGATCCTCCTACACTTATTACATCCATTGGTCCAAAAAGGTCCATATGAAGTTTTTGTAGAGCTTTTGATGTAGACACATGGCTAATGGTTTTGAAAGATACTTTATGTTGTTTTCCAAATTGGCATGCATCACATAAATGATCTTTTTCAAACTTGGTCTTAGGAAGGCCTCTCACAAGATCCTTTCGAGAAAGTTTACCAAGTAGATCCATACTAATATGTCATAATCTTCTATGCCATAACCAAGAACTTTCATTTGTTGTGATTAAGCAATCAATATTTTGGCATGATATACTTTCAAAGTCAATAATATAGACATTTTCATGTCTATTTGCAGTAAACAACACATTTTTCATTTTGTCAAAAATGGTGCAACATGATGATTTAAATTCAACTAGATAATCATTATCACATAGTTGGCTTACACTAAGCAAATTATGTTGCAATCCTTTCACAAGTAGTACATCATGAATGGATATTTTATTTCCAATGCTACCTTTACCAATGATTTTACCTTTTTCATTATTTCCAAAGCTCACAAAACCTTTGTAATTTTTTATAGGCTCATAGAAAAGAGATGGATCACCGGTCATATGCCTTGAACATCTACTATCAATGACCCAATTTCCTTCATACTTCATCCTTAGGGTAACCTATATACAAAAACAAAATTTAGGTCCCCAAGTTCTATTGGGTCCTATATTGTTAGTATTGACTTTTAACACTTTTGATAATCCATTTTGGTTTAAGCCAAGAAGGAATTTTGGAGTCTCTACCTATCATATTTCAAAATTTACAATGTGATGTTATGTGACCTTGTCTTTCACAATAGGTGCATGTTTTTTGAAATCCTTTAGATGTTGATGCTTCATTTATAGATGACGATGCTTTAACAAAATAGCTTTTTAGAGAATTTTGTTTTGAAGAAGGTTCATATCCTAATCCACTTTTATCAAAAGCCATTTTTTGAGAGCCAAGCATTTTATCAAGGTTTTCTTTTCCTTTTGTAAATCTTACAAGGTTTCTATTTAATCCTTGATTTTCTTTTTCAAGCTTTTCAATTTTTGTTTGAAGATTATTATTTTCGAAATGAATTTTAAGTGCTTCTTCATGAGCAAAATTTCGATCTTTTTCAAACAATTTATTTTCTTCTTTTAAGGTATTATTTTCTTTTTGAAGTTCATGTATCTTAATAATTGCAATTTCAAAACTATCATGCATTTTTGAGAATTCATTTTGTAATTCTTTAAAAGAACATTCATTTTCAATTAATGAGCTAGAGGTGTAATATTCAGAGTTAAAAGAAGAACATACCTCATCATCTTCTTTTGTCATAAGACAAACAATGTTTGCCATTTCTTCATTTTCACTTTCATCACCGGTTGATGCATCGTCATCAACGTATGTTGCCTTCAAGGCTTTTTCTTCCTTGGTTTTGTTTAGTTTTGGACAATTTGCTTTTATATGACCCGTCTTGTCACAATTGAAGCACATTCCTTCTTCTTTTGATTTGTTTCTTCCTTTGTTCATAAACCTATTGTAGGGAGCTTTGCTTACCTTTTTTAATTTAAGAAATTTCTTAAAGTTCCTTGTGAGAAGAGCTATCTCATCATCATCTTCTTTGTTTTCTTCTTCTTCATCACTTGAGTAAGCCTTTGATGCAAGAAGCGCAAGTGACTTTTTATTATTCCTTTTTTCTTCTTCTCGATCTTTCCTCTTCAACTCATGGCTCATAAGAGATCCCATAAGTTCACTAAGAGTGAGAGTTTTGAGGTCTCTAGCTTCTTCAATAGCCGTTACTTTAGCTTCCCATGGCTCGGTTAAGCTTCGGAGAACTTTTCCTACCAATTCTTCATTAGAATACTCTTTTCCAAGAGATTTTAGAGCATTAACAATATCAGTAAATCTAGAAAACATTTGTTCTATATTTTCATCAAAAGACATTTTGAACATTTCATATTTATGAACAAACATGTTTATTCTGTTTCTTTAACTTGGTTGGTGCCCTCATATGTGACTTCTAATTGATCCCAAATTTCTTTAGCACTTTTGCATCCGGAAATTTTATTGAACTCATTTGAATCTAAAGCAAGATATAACATATTCATAGCTTTATAGTTTCTTTCACACATTTTGAAGTCATCATCATTATAATCTTTTTCCGGTTTGGGGGTAGTGATACTTTGTTCTCCTTCATTTTTAGTTAAAGTAGGATTGATTGGTCCATTTTTTATCACATTCCAAACTCTTATGTCATTTGCTAGAATATAGATTCTCATCCTAGTTTTCCAAAAAGAATAGTTTGTTCCATTAAACAATGGTGGTCTAGAGGAAGATTGTCCTTCAACTATATTAGACATTGATGAGCTTGCCATAGTGATCCTCTACTAGATGTTAAGCTATATGTAGAGTACTAACTCTGATACCACTTGTTGGTCCTTAATAACCTAAAAGGGGGGGTGAATTAGGTTGTTTAGGCAAGGTTAAGCAATTTAAAATTTCTTAATATGGAGGGAATGTCAAGTAAGGATTGAAAACAACACTAGAAACTCTTGTAGGCGATTTATCAAACACTTGGTGAGCATATGAGTATTTAACACTAAATATGCAATTAAAATTTCAAGGTAGAATTTCAAATAGATATCTCAACAATTACCAAGCAATTAAGATGAGCAATGTCCACACAAAAGTAAATAACTTGAAAATAAAGAGAATAGAGTAAGAGAAATCAAACACGATGATTTTCAAGTGGTTCGCACTCCCGGAGGCCTAGTCCACCACCTAAGGTCTTCTCTTCCCTTAGGATTTTAGTAACACTTCACTATGATGCTTCTTCAAATGTTGGTGAAGCAAGAACCAACTACAATTACTCTTGAGTCCACAAGAGTTACACAAGCTCCTTCAAATGTAGGTGAAGCTTAACCTACTACTCTCTCTTCCTTTGAGTCCACAAAGGATTACAATACTTCTTCTCATAATGATTCTCTCAATCTATGTGAAAGAATGTATTACAAATATTATGTGATAGAATAAATGATAATTGCAACTCCTATTTGAGTTTGATATTACACTTTAAAAAATGGCTTTGAATTCTCAAAAGATATGATAATGATAGCTCAAGATTTTTCAATAGGAATGATATGAAAGCTCTTTTCAAAATCTGAAAATTATGGCCTGGAGAGATGATTTTGAAGGTGAGAAGGCATGGCTTAAAAAGAAGGAAAGATTAGACAAAAATCGAATTTTAAGCAAGATTTCCGGATTTTCCCGTTAACTCATCCGGGCGCTGAGGCACTGATCCGGGCGCCCGGAAATATCGTGTATCGCCCGGAAATGACTTTTTTGCCGGGCGTTGCACCTTCTATCCGGGCAACCGGAAAATGCTGGTAACGCCCGGATGCCAAAAAAAATGCTGAAAATGTATTTTTAGCCTAGAAATATTTGGGCTTATTGAAAACGAGATTTCTTAGCATTTTTTTAATATCTCACAAAATTTCAAACTAGTTGAAAGGTATTTTTATAAAATGATTTCAAAAGCAAGAGTTTGAAATAGAAAATATTTTTTTCTACGAAAGATTTTGAAATAAGAAAACATTTTTTGAGAAATTTTGAGCGATACAAATCATACTTAGGCAAACGACAACTTTTAAGGCCGGTACCCCTTATGTCACCACTTCTCCTTCCTTGTGACTCCCTCTTTATCTTCGAGTCAAAAACTTGAATTCTTTAGGACTTTGATACAATTTGATAGTGCTTGGTCTTTGATCCAAAAAGCTTTCTACTATTGATTAACACAACTTGATCTAATGTTGATGTAGACTTGCTTTGGAATGAAGGTCTCACAAAAACATATGTTAAAGCACAATTAAGATGTTTTGTTATTATCAAAATAAAGATTATAGACTTTTCAGGCCAACAAGCTCCTTGTGTCCACCATCAGCCTCTTTACGGTGAAGTTGGCTATCTCAGCGCTGATCACCAGTGGGTCATCGTGGGGCAATATTACCCCCTCCAAGTCTTCTGAGGAAAAGGTGAGCTCCTCCGCCCTTGGGGCTGGACCCCGCACCGGTCCATACTCCCTTCCAGCCCGAACATAACCTTTCCTGCCTGCCGAGGTCTCCCATCCCGAAGCCAGTCCTCCTGCAATGGTTTCAATCACAGCCAAACGTCTGCCCCCAGCCTGGCGCCTAGGTGGGCTCCTCTCTCTATCTCTTTGATCATGATTTCGGGTCGGCTGCGGGTCTATGTACCTTCGGAGATGGCCTCGGGCTATCAGTGCCTCGATCTTCTGTTTCAAGTCTTTGCACTCTTCGGTGGTGTGGCCGTAGTCCATGTGGTAGCGGCAATACTTGGTTCTATTGCGCTTCTCGGGTTAGCCTTTCATCCTCGGAGCTGGAGGAAGGTGGTTCTGGTGCTGGATCTCCATCAGGATCTACTCCCTTGTGGTGTTGAGGGGAGTGAATATAGTGAACTGGGGGTTCTTCTTTGGCTGTTGGGGCTGCTTGTCTCGGTCATTTTGGACTTTGCCCCCAGGTTGGGCTCGGGAGGTTTCTCCCTTCCTGCCAGCTTCCTTCTCTTTGTCATCGTCCCTCTTTGCCTGATGGATTTCTTCTGAGTGTATGTGCCCTTCTGCTCGCACCATCAGCTCAGACACAGTATCCACGGAGTTGATTGCCAATGAAGATATAAGGGGGCCCGACCTGAGCCCACTCTGGTAAGTCATCAACGCCATGGAGTCCTCCAGGTTGGGAATTCGAAGGGACTCTTCATTGAATCTGGCTGTGTAAGCCTTCAGACTTTCCCCTCTATGTTGTTTTACCAGCAGCAGTGTACAAGTGTGGCGGGTGGCGCGCCGGCTCCCAGCAAAGCGGGAGAGGAAAGCCTCAGCCAGTTGATGGAAACTTGCAATTGAACCAGGACAAAGCTTCTGGAACCAATCCAAGGCATTGCCAACCAGGGTGGTCGTGAATGTCTTCGTCTTCATGAGGTCGGACATGTCATGCAGGGTCATGTGGTGATCGAAGTTGAGTAAGTGGCTGGCTGGGTCTCCATCTCCATTGTAGACGGCCAAGTTGGGCATCCGGTTGCCGGTGGGCAGTGGCGTGGCTAGTACCTCGGGCGAGAGGGGGCTTACGCTGAGCTGGTTGATAACCTTGGCTATGGCAGCCGCGGTTTTAGCCTGCTCAAGGTCGGCTTGAGCCGTCCTTGGACCTCTCGCCTCACCGGGTCTCGCCACCGGCTCTAGGAAGCCCTCTTGGTCCTGCATCAGCCTTGGCTTGGGGTCTGGGATGCGAAACTGTGGACGCAGAGGCCGCAACGTAGCTTCTTGCAGAGCCAAATAGCCCTCAGCTAGCCGGGCTACCTGTTCTTTGAGTTCCTCAAACATCTTCAGCATCATTTTTATCTCTAGTGACAGGTTGAAGTTGAGTTCTCCTTCCACCGTGGGGTTGGTTTGAGTGGCTAAGTGTATACGTTGGCTCATCCCAACGTCGGCTGGGTTTACGTTTTGGCTAGGCACCTGCGTGGTTTCGAGGTCCCCATCCGGGCTAGGCGAATCCTCTACCGATGCGCTATGGCTTCTTGTTTGTACCATAATGGTTTCTCAGTGAGTGGTGAAAGAAAGTGAGAGAAAGAACTCTTCCCACAGACGGTGCTAAACTGTCGAGGTCGGATTCTCACAGTTGAACTGTTCGGCTACGCTTGCCGAGCTAAACATTTCAGGTTGGCCTCCGAGTTAAACTTTTCAGGTCGACTATGTCACCTGCACAGGGAAAAGAAGAAAAATGAAGGGTGATGACCCGAATTTTCCCATCGGGCGCGCAAATGATTAATATGTCCGAGCTGGTAAGGTAGCTGAGAGCATTTAATGACGAGTTACCTCCAAAGTGAAGAAGGTGGAGCTTTATTTATACTAAATTCGAGTCTGACAACATTTAATGCAGTGCAGCTTTATGTCCCATCGGAGCAGCTGGCACTGAGGTCGAGGTTTTCCAGGGTCGGGTCAGCATTTCGGTTGGGCATTTAGCTGAATGCGCTGGGCTCGGCTCAGATTAGCCCGTCTCAGCTCGGCACGGGTAAATCACCCCAGCTCGGTTACCCATCGTCAATGAATATTATAGTTTATATTTTTTTTTTAGGTGAATAGCCCCGAACACTCGTGTGGTCAAGCGAAAATAGCTATAATCCTACTATGGTCTAACAAATATAGCCGAACCCCCCTGTGGTCTACTAGTTGATGCACATCACCCCCTTCGGTCAAATTTTCTCTCATTTTTGACAGAAAGTGTGACAAACGCGCTTAAAATGCGATTTTTATTAATTTTTAACGTATTTAATAATAAAATAATATTAGTAATTAAAAAAATATTTTTTTTCCTTTTTTCTTTTCATTTTCACCTTTTTATTTATTTATTACTAAATTAAAAAAATCATCTAGTTGAATACGTTAAAAACTAATAAAAATCACATTTTATTAACATGTGGTATATATTCCGTTAGTTTTGACTGAAAATTTGACAGAGGGGGGTGGTGTGTATCAACGGGTGGACTATACGCGGGTCCAGCTATATTTATTAGACCACAGAAAAATTATAACTAATTTCATTTGACCACAGAAGGGTCTGAGACTATTCACCCTTTTTTTTGGTCGAGAATATTATAGTTTATCTTGATTCGTGCCTTTTATAGTTAGATGGCACGTTGTCTGTTACATCGTATCTTTCGTTTTCTTACTGAAAATAAACATGATTCAGAGAGGGCTGTGATTGATAGCTGTCATGATTTGTCCCACGTTATTTTTTTGCTTCCTTTGTGTTTTTTTTTTTTTGGTCAATTTGCTTCTTTTGTTGGATTTCTTTTTTGAAACTTTGGATTGGGTCAATGGGACCTACACAAAAGTTTTTTTCATTTAAATTTAAATAAGTCTTAAGTTGTACAATATATATTAAACAATATTACTAGAGCTTTGTTTTAATAGTATATAATTCGCTATGTATGCGAGATGTTATGAACTCGAGTCTTGCTAGTTACGTTGTACGGCCTTAAACCTCTTTTGAATCAATATATATATATATATATATATTAAACGATGTTACTTGCAAGAAATGATCTTGCAACCTCTTGCAATTACATCAAAGAATACCAAAAAAAATTTGGCTATCAAAACATTTGATTATTCTGTATAGGGCATCGTAGGTTGTATAATACGTATTAAATGATGTTACTTGCGAGAAATGATCTCGCAATCTCTTACAATTATAACAAGGAACACAAAAAAATGGTTATTAAAACATTTGATATAAGGCATCGTCATTTGAATGTGAGTGTTATTCACGATAATAATTTATTTGTTTAGCACTATTTATCAATCACCATTATTATATAATTACATATCGAGTATTGTTGGATATTACTTCATTTATTTATTTATTGTTTTTGCATGCCAACCAAATATTCACATAAAAAATGATAAATGGCTAATAAAACTGATGTGGTATCTATTGTTTCTTTTATATATTTTGGGACTTGGAAGTTACGAGAGTGATTCAAATGTGACAAATTGATGTAAAATTACGATAACATAATTTGGACAATTTATCATTATTAAATCTTACTCCCAACTTTAACGCCATGAATGGACTCAGATTGTATATCGTGGCCAACTTTTTCGTTGTGTTTGGATTGTTCTCTTTTAATTGGTTTTTATTTTTTTAAAGAGAGAAAAATAAGATATATATTTCCTCGATTAAAGTGAGAACAGTTATGATTTAGCCAAAAAAATGATTTAAAATAAAGGACTAAAATTTGTGATGAGTTCACATATCAATAGTACAAATGTACAATAATAATTTTCAAGACCAAAAGAAATGGAAAGTGGGGGAAGGGTCAGCTCATAGTCCAATTGCACCCTACCATATGCATTATCCAAATATAGAAAAAGAATATAAATATTTCAGGCCTGATAAGAGATCGCATTCCTTATGTTGTCGTTCTATAAGGGTATTATAAGCAACTTTAGCAGCTCTCATTTCTACTTGTTTCTTGGCATTGGTTTCTTGCCCTTGGAAAACATCAGCTCCTATTTCCACAGTGGATGTGAAAGTTGGGATGTGGGGTGGACCTGATTTGGTTGTTACATATGTGGGAAAGTGGATAACCTTTTTTTCAGCAAATTGTTGTAAAAGATTCTTGTATATATTTTCATCCTAGCATGATTTATAGAACCTCATAAATTATAATTATATACAGATAACAACCAACACAAAAAGAAGGTTTGGAGACTTACTTCCTGGATGTCATCCAATGACTCAATAGCAACTATTGCAGTTGCATGTTAAGCATCCTTTAACGTAGAAAAGAACTCTGAAGCTTCATAAGTTTTATCACATATGGTGAATTTTGACCTAAAGCGGCGGACATGAGGAGGACCATCAAATTCGCAATGATATGTAGGCAAGCCGAGAGCATGCTTTTCTACATACTGCTGCAGTCGATTCTTTTACATTTTGCTTCTCGTTTTATTCTTTTTTGCTTTCTAATTTTTGTGGATTGTTTTGGGCTTACTTGTGAATTTGTTTTAACATATATATAGATGGGAGAAATGAAGGGTTTTAGTGTGCGGTTAGTGAGTTTGGGTAACCATACTCTTAGATATGGAGGAGAAAATGAGTTTATAATTGTGGCTAATCTTTGGTTGATTACAAATGACACATGATTCAGTTGTTATCTCCCTCATTACCCTCCTCGTCGACAAAAAAAACAAAAGACCATTTCCAGCAAAAAACAAAAGACCCTCCTCTTGTTTGAAATGTCACCGTGTAGGCCACTTTTCTGTTTCCATCCACGTGTCCCTACCTGAGTTGCTTTACCTTACCATCATCTCTGCAAATCCACATGATCTGCGACAACCCTCTTCTTCAATGTTAGACCATGTAAACTTCCCCTGATTATATTAATGTTAATTCTTGGTACAGAGCATGTTAAAGTAAAAAACAAAATATGATAACAAAACTATTAAAAACTGAATGAAATCCAATTACAAGTCCACAAATTTGAAGGAAAACAAGTTTCAAATCTACAAATTCGAGTGAATTATAATTTCAATTCTGTTACGTACATTCATTTCCTTCATTTGTGTACTTTTTTTGTGCTTGACATTAACTTTCAGATAGAGCTCTGGGAACTTTCTCTGAGCTGTAGATTTTTTTCTCGACATACTTCTCCAATATTATTATTAGGGTAAAGGTCATAAATAGTCTATTGTCTTTGATTTAATTAACACTTTTATCCATTATCTTTTTAAATAAACCTTTTAGTCCATTATGTTTACCATTGTTGACGCCGTTAGTCCGACTCGTCTTTTCAATCTAATTTTTAACGTTAAAATCACGTGGCACGCACGTGTATCGTAATATCTCAATTTTGTAAGGGTAAAATTGTTATTAGTATTCTTAACACATAATGCAAATGTGTTAGAAATGTCCAAGCAGCAGCTTCAAGAACATACACGTGCGCGCCACGTGCGTGCCACGTGATTTTAATATTAAAAATTATACAAAAAAGATGAGTTGGACAAATGCCGTCAATAATGTTAAATATAATGGACTAAAAGGTTCATTTAGAAAGATAATAGATGAAAGTGTCAATTAAATAAAAAATAATGGACTATTTATGACCTTTACCCTTATTATTAAGTTAATCATATATTTTGGGCCTAAACTATATACTTGAATGTTCTGGATAATTTTCCGTTCTCTAGTCACTGGTTAGTAGTAAATTTTTTTAAACACACACAATGGAATATTATATATGCAGTGGAAGGTTAACATTTATTTATTTTAACTGTGAGATACTGCAAATATAATTGTTTCTTTGACAAATGTATCATGGCAACAACTGAACCAACCACCCATGCTCTGACGTGATATTAAATTTTGTCTTTTCTTGTTTTTCAGGAAAAATTTGGTTTGACAGTAATAAATCATTGGGTCTCCCTAATGTTGGAGAACGTGTTGTACCATGAATTGCACTAACAATTGTTATCTCCTTCATTAAATAGGATTTAAATTCTCTCATATCAAATAATATTACGAGAGGAAATTTAACAGTAGTGAATTGCCCATATAATTATTTACAATTATCTAAAATAATGCAGACAATTCATCACTATTGTATCCATATTCCTAATCCCATTAAATAACCATTCTCTCGTTTAAAATGTCACCCTGTAGGCCACCTTTTCTGGCTCCAAATACCAGCACTGTGAGTTCTGTTTCCATCTGCGTGTTTTCGCCTGAGCCGCTTTCACCTTCCAGCCCGTCACTATTATCTCTGAAGACAAAACTTTTATCAGTGCTTAAGGAGGGTTCACTAGTCAACTAAGCCTAGCTATAAGAAAATACTCACTCATGATATCTCAAATTTTGTGCAAATTAATATCTAAAATTCATAAAAATAATCATGTTCATGATATCTCAAAGCCATAAAAGAAAAATCTAACTATATTTGCAGAGATCATCAACTATCTAACAATACCTCTTATTTTTTAGGTCAGAGAATCACAATACTAATACCTCTAAATCGTAATTATAATACATATCAAAGAAGTTACATTATATATCAAAGAAGTTGCTCATAAAGATTGATTTTGCAATCAGCGACTAACATACCATTTGCTACGGATGGGCGACAGAAAGGAAGAATTCCGTAATCCATCTTAGCTAGGGGCTATAGATGGACTACAAACCACTAATAATATATATTCTAACTTGTTAATAAGTAGGAACAACGTGTTAACATTTTCATATTTTTCTTTTTTATGAAGTTCAAACACAATGTGAAAGTTTTTGGACAAATAGATTGAACGTTAATCAACATTAATGCAATGTTAATTGAAAACAAGTTAAGTTTGATTTAAACGGCTATTGATTTGTATGAGATTTCTTTATAAAAGTACGCATGCTAATGAAATACGGACGAAAATTATTTTTATTTGGAAAGCTTCCAAGTCAAGTGAAGTTTTACTATGTTGTAGGTGGAATCACATTTCTTTAATTCAAATTAAAAGCCATAACCGATGTTTTTGTGTAAAGGTCTATAGCCCATCCGTGGCCATTGGCTATAGATGGGCTACGGAAAAGAAAAAGTCCATAGTCCATCCGTGGCTAGGGGCTACAAATGGGCCACAAATATTGTATTTTATTTTTTTCGATTTAAGTAAAATGTCTGTAGCTATGCCATAGCAAAGTTGTCACAGCTAGGCTACAACCCTTTATTTTTTAAAACATTTTTTGAATAATACATATTATCCATAGCCAATCCGTGGCTATTTGGCCACCACATGGCTACGGACTTTGTTATGATTTTTTTACCAAATTAATTTGTAGCTAGTCCGTAGCAAATTTGCCACGGCTAGGCTACGACATATTTTTTGTAGCTAATCCGTGGTTATTTTGCCACCGCATGGTTACAAACTATTATTTTTTATTTTATTTTTTATAATTAAAATTATGTTCCGTGGCCAAGTTTTGTCTCCATTTCAATGGGGCCTAATTTGGCTACGGAAATACTGCAGAATTAGTTGTCCATAACCTGGCCATAACCAATTGGCTACTATAAAAAGTTCGTTGCCCGAGTGTTGTTTTCTTGTAGTGAAAGTAAGAACAGTAATGATTTAGCCAAAAAAAAATTATTTAAAATAAAGGACTAAAATTTGTGATGAGTTCACATATCAATAGTACAAATGTACAATAATAATTTTCAAGACCAAAAGAAATGGAAAGAGGAGGAAAGGTCAGCTCATAGTCCAATTACACCTTACCATATGCATCATCCAAATATAGAAAAATAATATAAATATATCAGGCCTGATAAGAGATCGCATTCCTTACGTTGTCATTCTATAAGGGTATTATAAGCAACTTTAGTAGCTCTCATTTCTGCTTGTTTCTTGGCATTGGCTTCTTGCCCTTGGAAAACATCAGCTCCTATTTCCACAGTGGATGTGAAAGTTGGGATGTGGGGTGGATTGATTTGGTTGTTACATATGTGGGAAAGTGGAGGCCCACTTTTTGAGCAAATTGTTGTAAAAGATTCTTGTATATATTTTCATCCTGGCATGATTTATAGAACCTCACAAATTATAATTATATAGCGATAACAACCAACACAAAAAGGGGGTTTGAAGACTTACTTCCTGGATGTCATCCAATGACTCAACATCAACTTTTGCAGCTACATGTTCAGTATCCTTTAATGTGGAAAAGAACTCTGAAGCTTCATAAGTTTTATCACCAATGATGACTTTTGACCTAAAGCGGCAAACATGAGGAGGACCATCAAATTCACAATGATATGTGGGCAAGCCGAGAGTATGTTTTTCTGCATACTGCTGCAGCCGATTCTTGTACATTTTGCTTCTCGTTTTTTTCTTTTTTGCTTTCTAATTTTTGTGGATTGTTTTTAGCTTACTTGTGAATTTATTATAGCATATATATAGATGGGAGAAATGAGGGGTTTTGGTGTGTAGTTAATGAGTTTGGGTAACCATACTTTTGGATATGGAGGAGAAAAGGAGTTTATAATTGTGGTTGATCTTTGGTTGATTACAAATGACACATGATACAGTTACTATCTCCCTCATTACCCTCCTCATCAACAAAAAAAACAAAAGACCATTTCCAGCAAAAAACAAAACACCCTTCTCTTGTCTGAAATGTCACTATGTAGGCCACCTTTCCGTTTTCGTCCAGGTGTCCTCACCTAAGTTGCTTTACCTTACCATCATCTCTGCAAATCCACATGATCTACAACAACTCTCTTCTTCAATGTTAGACCATGTGAACTTTCCCTAATTATATTAATGTTAATTCTTGGTACAGAGCATGTTAAAGTAAAAAACAAAATACGATAATAAAACTCAATAAAAATGAATGAAATCTAATTACAAGCCCACAAATTTGAAGGAAAGCAAGTTTCAAATCTACAAATTTGACTGAATTATAATTTCAATTTCATCACGTACATTCATTTCCTTCCTTTGTGTACTTTTTTTTGTGCTTGACATTAACTTTCAGATAGAGCTCCAAGAACATTCTCTTAGCTGTAGATTTTTTTTCTCGACATACTTCTCCAATATTATTATTAAGTTAATCATATATTTTGGGCCTAAACTATATACTTGAATGTTCTAGATAATTTTCCCTTCTCTAGTCACTGGTCAGGAGTAAAAAAATTTAAACACACACATTGGAACATTATATATGCAGTGGAATGTTAAGCTTTATTTATTTTAACTGTGAGATACTACAAATATAATTGTTTCTTTGACAAATGTATTATGGCAACAACTGAGCCAACCACCCATGCTCTGACGTGATATTAAATTTTGTCTTTTCTTGTTTTTCAGGCAAAAATTGGTTTGACAGTAATAAATCATAAGGTCCCCCTAATGTTGGAGAACGTGTTGTACCATGAATTGCACTGACAGTTGTTATCTCCCTCATTAAATAGGATTTGGATTCTCTCATATCAAATAATATTACGAGAGAAAATTTAATAGTAGTGAATTTCCCATGTAATTATTTACAATTATCTAAAGTAATGCAGACAATTCATCACTATTGTATCTATATTCCTAATCCCATTAAATAACCTTCTTCTCGTTTGAAATGTCACCCTGTAAGTCACTTTTTTTCAGATCCAAATACCAGCACTGTGAGTTCTGTTTCCGGCCGCGTGTTTCAACCTGAGCTGCTTTCACCTTCCAGCCCATCACCATCATCTCCGAAGATAAAACTTTTATCAGTGCTTGAGAAGGGTTGACTAGTCAACTAAGCCTAGCTATAAGAAAACACTCACTCATGATATCTCAAATTTTGTGCAAATTAATATCTAAAATTCATAAAAATAATTATGTTCATGATATCTCAAAGCCATAAAAGAAAAATCTGACTATATTTGCACAGATCATCAACTATCTAACAATACCTCTTATTTTTTAGGTATGAGAATCACAATACTAATACCTCTAAATCGTAATTATAATACATATCAAAGAAGTTACAATATATATCAAAGAAGTTGCTCATAAAGATTGATTTTGCAATCAGTGACTAACACACCATTTGCTACGGATGGGCGACGGAAAGGAAGAATTTCGTAGCCCATACGGATGGATTACATACCACTAATAGTATGTATTCTAACTTGTTAATAAGTAGGAACAATGTATTAAAATGTGTTAATATCTTCATATTTTTCTTGTTTATGAAGTTCAAACACAATGTGAGAGTTTTTAGACTACTAAATTGAACGTTAATTAATATTAACGCAATGTTAAGTGATAATATGTTAAGTTTGATTTAAACGACTATTGATTTCCTATGAGATTTCTCTATAAAAGTATGCATGCTAATGAAATGCTGACCAAGTTTAGTTTTATTTGGAAAGCTTGCAATTCAACTGAAGTTTTACTATGTTGTAGATGGAATCATATTTCTATAATTCAAATTAAAATCAATAACCCTTATTTTTGTGTAAAGGTCCGTAGCCCATCCGTGACCATTGACTACGGATGGGCTATGGAAAGGAAGAGGTCCGTAGCCTATCCGTAGCTAGAGGCTACAGATGGGCTACGAGCCACTAATAGTATGTATTCTAACTCTTTAATAAGTAGAAACAACGTATTAAAACATGTTAATATCTTCATATTTTTCTTTTTTTTGAAGTTCAAACACAATGTGAGAGTTTTAGGACTACTAGATTGAACGTTAATCAACATTAACGCAATGTTAATTGAGAACAAGTTAAGTTTGATTTAAACGGCTATTGATTTGCTATGAGATTTCTCTATAAAAGTACGTATGTTAATGAAATATATACCAAGTTTATTTTGTTTTGAAAAGCTTCTAAGTCAAGTGAAGTTTTACTATGTTGCAGGTGGAATCACATTTCTTTAATTCAAATTAAAAACGATAACATTTGTTTTTGTGTAAAAGTTTGTAGCCCATCTGTGGCCATTGTCTACGAATGAGCTAAGGAAGGGAAAAAGTCCGTAGCCCATCCGTGGCTAGGGGCTAGGGGCTAGGGGCTAGGGGCTACGGAACGGATGGGCCACGAACTTTGTTATTTTATTTTTTTTCAATTTAATTAAAATGCCCGTAACTATGCCATAGCAAAGTTTTCACGGCTAGGATATGACCCTTTATTTTTTAAAACCTTTTTTGAATAATACATATTGTCCGTAGCCAATCCATGGCTATTTAGCCACTGCATGGCTACGGACTTTATTATGATTTTTTTTGCCGAATTAATTAAATGGTCCGTTGCTAGTCCGTAGCAAATTTGCCACGGCTAAGCTATGGCTTTTTATTTCTATTTTTTTTTTTTGAATAACACATATTTTTCGTAGCTGAGTGGATATTTTGCCACCGCATGACTACGGACTATTATTTTTTATTTTTTTTATAATTAAAATTATTTTTCATAGCCAATTTATGACCAAGTTTTGTCACCATTTCAATGTGGCCTAATTTGGCTTTGGAAAGGCTACAGAATTAGTTGTCCGTAACAATTCCGTAGCCTGGCTATAGCCAATTGACTACAGAAAAAAGTCTGTCATCCGAACGATCCTTCGGTCATCCCTGAAAGAAAAGGGTGATTTCTCGGATTCTTGAGTTAGGAGTAATTTAGTTTTATGTTGTTTAGCTTTTATATTCTCATTTTTCTTCTTTTCTTTTACGATTGTTTGGAATGAATGAATTCCACAAAATTTTACGTAATTCATTTGCAAATCCAACGTTTTATGTTTAGAAGCACCATTTTAAAAAATTGAAAATCTTGGATTTGCTCAAGACTTACCCAAATCCTTGCTTAAGTGGTGGAATTTCAAATCCGCGTTTTTTAAGTTAGTTCCTTTCTTTCGAGAACAAAATTACCCTTTAATTTTTTATTTACATTTAAGTTTAACTTTGACTCAAATACAAAGATAAAAATATATATATATATATATTTCAAACCATCTCACTCACCATTCTTCTTTCAATAAAACACGAAGAAAATAATTGATCAACAAGTCAAGGCATCAACAGTCCATACTAGTACTTGTTAGATAGTTCAAAAGTTCTTGTTTATCATTCTTAAATTTTACTAATTCCAATAGAATGAAAAAGGGATATTTCAGTAAAATATAATTTTTAATTTCAATTACACATGTGTTTCAAATTACTATTTTAAACAAGAGAATTCATTTATAAATGCAAATTTTCATAAAATTTATTTACAAATTAAATGAATTCTATAGTACAAGTACTTCCAAACACTATGTTAACACAAAATTAGATCACCAAATATTATGCATGGCTATATATGTATTCATCATTATTCTTACACCAAGTAAGCTTCTTTTAAGTTATCACAAAGTTCAACTAGCAAATCATATTCATTTTTTTGACTTGATTTAACCATTTTTAGATATTGCCTGAGAATACCAAAACTTTCATCTTTTCCAAAAGAAGAGTAGCAAAACAATAATATACATATGAAGTACATTTGGTCCCATGGGTAGATCCGCCCTAGGATAGGGACGGGCGTAAAATTTTATCTTTATGATAACTATAATACATATTGAATTTTAAAACTGTACGAACATATAATTTTTAGTAAAAATTAATTAATTTATTGGATTAAAAATATATAAATATTTAAAAAAATTATGGGGTCAATGAGGCATCAAACCCTAATGCCCCCATGCATCATTTGTACCTACACCACGGATTATGAGAACCTCAACATTTATTATTAACTCCACAAGATATTTTAATATTTATTTCGCGAAATTACATGACGTCACAGTCTTACTAATTTTAATCTTTAAAATCACATAACCTTCACAGGTAAACCATTCTATATCTGCCCATATATTTGGTCCTACCCTCAATCCGCCACTGTCAATGAGATGGTGGTTACTACAATTAGATGGATCCATAGATTCTCTTTAACCCCAATCCTCAGCTTCAAGGACCGTATCATTGACTTTTAATAATAGGCTGTTAAGAGCGTCAAATTACAGAAAAATTTATTTAAATTAATATTTGATAAATTAATAAGTTTTTTAAAATAATAAAAATATTCAGTCTCGACTTGAAATCAGTGTAAAAAAATTAATAATTTCAATAAAATTATAAGATAATACATTTAAAATATTTTTTTGTATTTTATCGACCCAAATATTTTATAAATTAATAATTAGCTAAAAATTACATAATAAGTTGCCTATGAGATTAGAAAAACTTGTTCTAATCATAATCTTAATACATGATTAGAGAAACTTATTATAATCTTATTAAATTAGATTTTTATTTTCTATTTTTATTAGACTATTCTACTTGTCTTTTCAAATTGACATGAAAAAAATATAAGTTACTTTTTAAAAAAATACCAAAAATATAATATATTTACTGTTAAGTCAAAAAAAATTAAAAATATCTCAATAAATTAATAATTATTAATTTATTGATAAATTGATATATCATTAAATTAATAAAATTTAGTAATCCCAAATTTATTAATTTAAATAGGTTATCTT
This sequence comes from Ehretia macrophylla, assembly GCA_037974665.1. NCBI lineage: Eukaryota > Viridiplantae > Streptophyta > Magnoliopsida > Boraginales > Ehretiaceae > Ehretia > Ehretia macrophylla. Next base: position 1,497,190 of record CM075782.1, read on the forward strand.
GTAATTAAATATAACAGTTCGAGGGCCCCTCATCATAGACTGCATCCAAAAGCAAGCTCCATGCATGAAACAAATGGTCCCTTAAAAGATTTCACTTAGATAGCAGAGCTACCTTTGAGAAGACGTATTCTACCTCTTATCATCAACCTACACGCCTTTTTTGGTCTCGTGAAACATGAGGGAGCATGATCATACTATTATATTAAAGAACACTAAGGACAAACATTGTATTGTAGCATAATTGGGAAATTTTCACAAATGGTCTTTATTATTTTTTAAAATTTTTAAATTCGTCTATATTATTTAAAATTAGTCAATTTTATTTTATTATTTTCTAAAAAATTTAAATTCATCTTTATTATTTAAAATTAATCAATTTAATCTTATTATTTTCTAAAAGAAATTCAATTTAATCCCTTAGGGACTAAATTAAAATTTTTTGAAAAATATTAGGAACTAAATTAATTTTTTTGAAAATAATGGGGACTAAATTGACTAATTTTAAATAATAATAATAATAATGAATTTGATTTTTTTAAAAAATAAGGATTAAATTGACTAATTTTGAACAGTATGGATGAATTTAAAATTTTAAAAAAATAATAAAGACTGTTTGTGCAATTTTTCCTAGCAGAATATATATATATATATTTGCTGAAATAAGCGTGATTTGATTAAATCTCAAAAATATTTATATAATATAATGCCCTGAAGGGTTTACATCAATTTTTGTATATATATATTCCAAGCAATGAAGATGGCTTGGTTCAAGAAAGAATGTTTAAATTTCCTAAATATGTATAGTTTAGTTCTAATATCTAAAAAGATGTTCTAAAAAATCTAATCCTTATTGAGGAAAGATCTAAAAAAAGAAAAAAATTTATTATTCATTTCTCTCACAATTATGTTTGTCGGCATTTATTCCTTTCTCACACAATTATATTCGTCGGCATAGTAGATCATGTTCACGCGCATAATTGAACCGAAACAAACCCAAAATCAACTTTGTCTTGAATATGGACAAGATATAAGATGCTATTGTCAACAATGATGAAGAAAATACAAATGGAAACACATTTGTGAGAGAGCTGAGAGCAAGATTTTCACTACTAACATGGTCAGTACGATACTAGCTATACTAGGTCTGCAGCAATATTGTACACTTGCATCTTATAAATATGTTGCGTGTTTTTGTTGAGGGTATAAATGAATCAACTCAAACCCTAACGTATAAGGCCTGTCGTAATTGGTTTTGAAGAAATTTATTTCTTGGTTGATTCAAATTTGAGACACAAGTAAGTATTTCACGCACACAGAACATTTTATGTTTTTTTTTCAAAATAAATTAAATTTTTTGGTTAAAAAAATTAATTAGTCCCTACTGAAAGAAAAAAAAAAAAAAAAATATATATATATATATATATATATATATATATATATTTTCATAGAGTTGAAAAATTATGTCTTTTAGCTCCACTAAAAAGAATTTTTAAATCCACCCCTACACACACACCTTAAACATTCCACTACTAAACTAACTCTCTTGGAGTTATACATTATTTAACTTGGTGGCTTATGTGCGGTATCCAAAATTAACAATGCGATTCGGATAACAACGGAATAATTCTTTTTGTACTAAGAAACTGAAGGAAAATATAGGATGATAATAATTATCTGCTGTGTTTAGTAATTAATTTTAGGATGAAACTCAATAAATCTTAATAGTCCTTATATTCTTTTTGTCCTTTTTTTTTTGTTTGTTCTCAATGGTATCTAGAAACCAAAATAGTTAACCATCTTGGAGAACTCAGTCAAAGCTGTCTGAAACAATATATATTTTGGAACAAATTAATCCACCTATCTATCTTAAACATAAATTCAGCTAAATTCATGTTTGAATTCCTAAATTTAGAGATGAAATCGAAAGATATAAAGAGATCATCGCACGAATATGTGACATACTATTTATTCTTAAACTACTGAATATTATGCTTATAAAGATTTCTGCGGATCATGAAGTGAGCATAATCAAACCAAACTAAATTAAACCAAACGTTGTTTTACTATGTAAAGTCGGTTATATGAATTTGATGATGACTTGACAAAAATAAAAATAAAAAGAAGAATTTGACAACGACACTCATTTCTATTAAGCAAGAATCTTGCATTATAATCAACTATGTACTGCAAAAGAACCATTAATATTGTGTCCCTCCTTTTTTTTCTTTTTCCTCGTCATTGATAGTTTGCATTAAGAAACACAAAGATTAAATAAATAAATAAAAAATATCATGAATATGAAGCATCACTCTTCATCAAGTACTATCAACGATGTCGAGTGGTCTTTTGTTGTATAATATCTTGCAGATTAATTACAAGAAAAGCTTCTTTTTTTCCTCGACTTTTTCTAAGTGCACCTATTCATCTTTCCAAATATAAATTTATGTTTTGCATGAAGCACCAATGCTCGAAACTTGTAAACTTAAATATAACATTAAATTAAATTCTTGTAATCCAGATTATCAGATACTTAATGATAATATCGGTAGTTTCTCAATTCTAAAATATGAGAAATGCACCGAAAAATGTAGATTATTTACATATGCATTTAGTTTTCGCAATTTTTTTTGAACCGTATGCATTAACACTCATTTGTAGTACTTTTTTTTTTTAACAAGATCTCTATCATTCAATATACTAATCCACGATTATGATAAAGTACTCTCATTTTAGAGAATGAGTTTAGTTGGAAGAATAGGAAATAATTTTTCTGAAGAATAATTCTCCAAACTTAATTGTCTTAGAAATCACAAAAATGTTGTTCTCCACTTGTTTTTGGAGAATTTGGAGAACCATTCTCTCCACATTTCTCAAACTTGAAGAAAATCAAGTTACTAATTAAATACAATTTTAAGAAAAAATAAGATTGATTTTGTAGAAACTATGGGCTAATGATAGATAAACTCTATATTTCTAATTCTAGAAATTAATATTATTTTATTGTGAAAGAACACACTCAAAATTAGGGAACAAATTCTTCTTTTACTAGTAAGTGAACGGGCTAAAATGCTCGAAATTAGAAAACAATTTCTTTGTTTATTAGCAGGTGAGCGAGCTAAAATTTAGAAAATAATTTTTTTTTTCTAGTAAGCGAACACATACTTTACAAAAACTTGTAGAAACAAAATTAGAAAACAAGAAAGAAAAACCGAAAATAAGAAAATGAAAAGAATTCCTCGCAACTATAGACCAAAAATTCTTAACCATTGTCGCATGGCATTAGGTTAAAGTTAAATTATTTTTGGGAAGAGTTAGGCAAAATAAGTAAGCATATTCTTTTTCTTTTATTAAGGGAAAAAAAATAAGCATATTCTTTTTTTGCTATGTAAAAACAAAGCATATTCTTTTTAATTATATGTAATGGAATCATTTTCGAAGCAAAAAAAAATGTAGTAGTTTTGTACACTGGAGAGTAAATGCTGTCCAGGACTAGGAAATGTGCAAAGTACATTTGACCAACGGTTATAAATGTCTCATGGATGCTCCCGTCTATGAGACCAAATTTGCCAACTTGCCCTTATTCTCATCAGAAATTGTTCAATCAATTCGAACTAATAACAGTCTCTCATATATTGATAAAAATTATTTGTGTATTATATAAGAGACTGATCCATTAGTCCAAGTTGATGAAATTTTTTTTTTCTATTTATTTTCATTCTACACACTGTTTGAAGGTAGATAATTTGTAATTTTCATGCAGTTTTGTGGTTATAAAAAAATTATCAACATAGTTTTAACAAAACTATTGAAGAAGAATCTTGGCGCAACGTTAAATTTGTCACTACGTAACTTGAAAGTCATGAATTCAAATTGTAATAACAACCTTTTGAAACTACAAGGTTATAGTAAATGTGTTTTTACTGCAAGATACAGATAGGTGTTGTAGAACTAAAGGGTAGTTCAATACATAAAATTTTTAATACGTGTAAAATTTTGAAAAGTCATAATTAGGTACAGATTATTATTACTATATATATATATATATAAGTATGTATAATATTATAGATTTCACTTTGAAAAGAAAAAAACTAACAGTTTGTTTGGATTGAGGGGAGGGAAGTTTAATAAAAGCGAGGAAAGGAGGGAATTATAAAGGACATGAGTGGAGGGAATTAAATTATGTTTGAATTGAATAATTTTATAAAGGAAGGATTATAAAGGAATATGAGTGTCTTTTATTTGGATTAGAAAAGAAATGAAAGAGGAGAGATAAATTTTATGTGTATAATAACTTTTATGTCTTTCTCTTATTTTATTTTGAATGTTTATATAATTGGTATGGTTGTAATTAACATAAAAGCAAAGAGCAAAATTGTCCTCACAATAAATAATATTTTTCCCTCCCTCCATTTTACCCTAAGGGTGTGTTTGGATTGAGAGGGAGAAAGTTTAATAAAAAAGAAGAAGGGAGAGTATCATAAATAAAATGAGTGGAAATTGTCAAATTATGTTTGGATTGAAAAATTTTACGAAGGAGAGTATCATAAAGGATTATGAATATATTTTGTTTGGATTAGAAAGAAAATGGAAGGGAATGATAAATTTTATATGTATAATGACTTTTATATCCTTTTCGTATTTTATATTAAACTGTTATGATTTAATAAGAAAAAAAAGGGACAACAATGTCATTATAATAAATAGTATTTTTTTCTCCTCCCATTTTTTCCCAAATTGGAGGTACCATATTCTGGGAGTATGGAATGGTGAGATTCATCCCCTCTATATCCCTTCCTCCCATTTCCTCTCAAACCAAACAAAGTAAAGACTCAACCCCTCCCCTTACTAACCATCCCCTTCCCCCCAATCCAAACACACTGTAAATTGGAGTAATCATATTCTAGAAGTACGAAAAAGTTAAGCTCATCCCCTTTATACCCCAACTAATTAATCCTTTCCAAACCAAATAAGAAAATGAGTGAACCCCTCCCCTTACTAATCCCCTTCCCCATTTCCCCCAATCCAAACACACTGTAGGTGAGACAAACACGAGGAGAAAACCGAGGACCGGCTTCACCGGTTTCCTAATACCCAGCATAAACAAATTCCTTTCCACATATATACATACATATATATATATATATAGGTGTGCCAATATATATGCACAACAGGTATGCAAAGTACAGATAATATTATTAATCTTTGGAGCTCTTATTCTTCAGTCTCTCTCCTATACACACACTCACACACACACACACACACGCATATATATATACACACATCACATTGCATGTTTAGCTGACAATGTGTTTTGTAGCTTCATGATCATGGATAAATGCTTAAGTTCAACATTTTGAGCTCTCACCTGCCTTTTTTCTTCTCCATATTCCATCATTTTATGCTTCCATTAACTTCACACACACACACACATACATAATACATATATATACACGTGTATATATATATATATATAGTTCATTTGCTTGAGCTTTAGATGGTCAAAGGTTGAATTATTATTATTAATCTCCATTATATAATATATATATACACGTACATAAATGCATATATACATATAATTATATATAATATATATACATAGCGATGTTTGATCTTAATGAGAGCGTAGAGTACGACGATGACGAGTCGGCGGCGACGTCGAATTCGTCAGTGGCAAATGACGGCGGCTCCGGCCGCGGCGGCGGTGGTGGCACCAGCAATGCTGGCGGTGATGACACGTGTTCGGCACGTGACGCCTTCACCTTCAACTTTGACATCCTCAAAGTCGGGACAGCTTATAACACTAACAATAACGGTGGCGACGATGACGATGACGAGAATCGGAGGTTGACTCAGTCCGAGTCAGTGACTCGGCAGCTGTTCCCCGTAAGCCGTCCCGATCGGGCCGGAAACTCGGGCCGGGCCGCGGATGCTATGATGACCAATAGTAATAATGATAGTGATAGATATTTTGATCTTTCGTTTGGTCAAAATGGGCCTTCGGGCTCCCCGGGCCCGAAAACTGTGAACATACAACATCAACAGCAACAGCAGCAGCAACAAGGGAAGAAAAGTAGAAGAGGGCCAAGGTCAAGAAGCTCTCAATATAGAGGTGTCACTTTCTATAGAAGAACTGGTAGATGGGAATCACACATATGGTAATTTCACCATTTTAATATATATACATATATGTGTGTGTATTATCGATTTTAGTTTTGTTCATTTTATTTTATTTTCTTGTGGAGGGTGTTGTTTACTGGTTTACTACTTTTTTATTAATGTGTGTTATAGTGGATTTAGAGTATGTACTGATTACAACCTTTCAATTAAAGTGTATACTAAAGTTATAGTCTTGTTCATTGGATACGATTTTTTATTAACGTGTGTGTAATGGATTTAAATTCTTGTTAACTAAGTACGACCCTTTTTTTAACGTGTGGATGTTGTAAATTTTGGGTGCAGGGATTGTGGGAAGCAAGTGTATTTGGGTAAGGATATTACTGATTTCATTAACGTTTTCTATTTTTGGTTTGATTATTTTAAGGTTTCATCGTACGGTTTTGTTTGTTTTAATAATGTAAGAGTTTTGCTATTTTGGGTTAATGTTGAATGGTTTTATAGGTGGATTTGACACTGCACATGCTGCAGCAAGGTAAACTAATGATGTTACATCTTGTTGTGTAGATTTAATGATGTTGTAATGAATCAATTAATGATCATTTGGGCCCTTTTTTTTTTTTTTTTCTTTCCTTTCATGGTATCAGAGCATATGATAAAGCTGCAATTAAGTTTCGGGGTGTTGATGCTGATATCAATTTTCATATCAGTGATTATGAGCAAGATATGCAAATGGTTGGTATATTTATATATATGCAATTGTGTTGCCTACAAAGATTATAGGCGAGGATAGATTTTAGTGTTTTTCATGAAAAGTAAAAAAAAGGAAATCATGCTCGTGTTGCTATGGTGGATTTTTTCTGATTTCTGTGAAATTATTGCAGATGAAAAATATGGGCAAAGAAGAATTCGTGCACATTCTGCGTCGACAGAGCACAGGTTTCTCGAGAGGGAGCTCGAAATACAGAGGAGTGACTCTGCATAAATGTGGCAGATGGGAAGCGCGAATGGGGCAGTTCCTCGGTAAAAAGTGAGCCATAATTTCCAGAAAGCAATTTTTGCTAACTGCATTTGTATGTGTACTCAAATGTTTGAAATGGAATTTTGATATATGCGAATTAATTGGTAAACAAATTTATTAAGAAGGAATTTTTATGTTACCACGACTAGTTTGAGAACCCAATAATCATGTTGGGGAATGCGATGCTTGCGTTGCAGGTATATATATCTTGGGCTTTTCGACAGTGAAATAGAAGCCGCAAGGTCCTTATAATCATGAATTTTACCCTCTCCCTCTGATACTGAATTTTTTACCTTTGAATTCTCGACCTCAATAGCGTATCATCCAACTTTTATCTCGCTTTTGGTTTTCTGCAAATCAGGGCTTATGACAAAGCGGCTATCAAATATAACGGAAGGGATGCTGTCACTAACTTTGAACCAAGTACATACGAATCAGAAACGGTCTCAGGGTTCCATAATGAAGGTATGGCTCAATTCCAGTTTCTTCTTTTATGTGCCTCAAAGCATTTATATGTTTTAATCATCTGGATATATATGAGTATCGCTGTCTCCTGGTAAAATAAGATTTTGTGTAATTCTACGTGCCTCGTGCAGGTAGACAACATGATCTTGACCTGAACTTGGGGATTTCAGCCTTTTCTCCAAAGAAAAGCGTAAGTAATTCTTTTTGGCTGTTCAAAGTTACATCTAAAGCTGTTTACAACGCAAAAACAGCAAAAGTATTCAGGAAGAAAAACGTAGCATGTATTTGCTTGTGCAAATTCAGCATTGACTTGCGATACCTCTGATTCAGTACATCCTTTTTGCTTTTCTATTAGACTGTATGTGGAGGACTATATGCTCTAAACTCAAGATTAATCGACCATGTATTTATCTCACTTTTTGAAGCCATGTCCTCTTATTAAAAAGATTGTGATCTCTCTGCTAATGGTCGTAATTCACTTGTTACAGGTGGACAACTGTGGTAGTACAACACTAGCTCATCCGCCGCCTTCTAAGGAACATCCTTCAGCATCCGAGTACCCTCACTTTTGGACTGGTGGACGCCCTAATATTTTTCCCAACTATGAGGTAATTTTTTGTTTTGATCTATTAAGCTTCAGCCAAAAAATTCTAATCATTAGCTTATTGCTGATTCTTTTCATTCTAACTTCGTACGTCCATTAGTTAGCTTCTAGATATTTGGAAACCAGAGAGTGACGGGGCAAACTAGTACGTTAAATTTACAGAAATGAGCATGTGTAGTATTCATTTGGGACCTTAAGATCAAATATCAAAGAAAACTTCATGGTCGGTTGGTGATGAAGCCTTCGATTAAAGCTGATCTTGCCGACAAATTTTGAATGGAGGATTAAGTATAACTATCGTCGAGCAACTAATGAACTAAATGTGCATGAATGTATTACTTCTTTAACTAGAGATATTATATTGATCATTTGGTATTAAATCTAACTGTCATTGTTATGGGATTTCAGCAATAAAACTTTTTACAACAACTTGTTTGATAAAAAGAGCGAGGGTTCGTCTTTGTTGGATTTCTTTAGCTAAATGTACACACACAGACCGATTCGTATAGGCAGAGAAATTTCTGAGGAAAAAGGGAAATCAAATAAGAAGTGGAAAAAGTAGAGGAAATTAAGAAACTCTATGCAAGTGTCCTTGTGTTATATGAATACTGAAATGCGAGTCAATGGCTCTTCGTGCTGGAAACCTGTTAATTGTTTTCAATTATTCACATGGCAGGAAAGGGCTACCGAGAAAAGAATTGAAACACGTTCTTTACAGGGACCTCAAAACCCACAGCAAATGCATGACCGAGTAAGCTCCACCCCAATAACAACGTTCTTTGCTGCAGCATCATCAGGATTCTCATCTCCAGCTACCAATTTTCTCTCTGCTTCTGCATCTTCAGCAAATGCTCCATATCCACAATCCTTCAATCTCTGTTTTACTTCATTTCCAACGGCATCAGCAAATGCTTCTCATGACTATTACCAAATCAGGCCACCTCCACCACCCCCTTGAACAGGTGAACTGAACCTGTAGACAATTTAACACCGATATTTAAATTCATTTGTATGGATTGAATATTTATTTGTACGTCCATTAAATTCACTTAGCTTCTCTAGTGAAATGCTTCCATACTGTCTAGGATTTTAGCATAAAGGAAAAAGAAAAATGCTAATCCAATTTTTTTATGCAGCAAAGACAATTTTCAGCATCTAGTGTTATTGAATATGTACATTGCAAGTTTCTGTTTGATCAAGAACAATCATATTTGGTGAACAAGATGAATTGTAATCTTCATTTGCTTCTATCTTATCATAAATTTATTGAATAGATCTGGAACACGGGGTGAGGAGGGGAGGGGGTGAATGTTACTTTATCTGTAACGTGTTTAAAGCGTTTAGTTTGTGTATCCTGGGAATTGATGTTCACTGCTTAAGGTTAGATGAATGATTCTGACTTGTTCATTGAGAGAAGGACTTGCATAAGGTTAGATGAATGCATATAAAACACAACTTATGTTAAAGAGTCTCATTGGAAATCATTTGCTAACCAAATTAGCTCAGTTCTGTTATGCAAATGAAAGCTTTACAAAAACTTCGACCATTTCAAGTTGGGGGAAAAAGATTAAAGAGCCTGATAAGAAAAGGGCGCTGTGGTCGTGGTATACCCGACCTAACTACAGCCTAACGGGTCTTCCCCCGTTGCTTCAGGAGCGACTTGTGCATAACACATGGGTTTTTTCATGACCGGGTTTGATTCGGTTTAGGTTCATCAAACAATCAGTGTCCCTTACCTCTATGCATTCATCCTCTAGTGTTTGTGTCTTTAAGACACATGAATTCTGCAGAAGACATGCTGAGTGTATTGCTTAACATTATATAGTGTAACATGTCTGTACAAGAAACGGGGTAATTTAGTGTACAAAATTTTTACTATGCAAGAAGTCGGGGAAAGCATACCTGGCTCGGATTAATTTTAAATTTATTATAAACAATTTTATCTTGCACTTTATACGGAATTGTTTTCACTAATCAAACGAGTAGTTTTGTAAAAGGGGATACGATGCAGATTATATTCGTTTCACACGTATGTACTTGAGAAAGGTCATTGAATCTAGATTTCAATTTGATACTCAACATCGTACATTTGCACTGCACAAGTCAAATTTTGAGTACTCGTACGAGTTTGCTATCATATGTTAGAAAGGACACCAAAAAATACTTGTCTATATTACACGAAGAGACCATGTGTCTAGTATTTGTACTCGTGATTCTTCTATATATGAATACATCATATCGTGATTAGAAGTGTTGAAAGTATTAAATTAATTAAGTATATACTTTTTAATAATTTAAATTTTTTTAATTTAAGTAACCATTTTATCATAATATCAAAATCTATATATTAAAAACATATCGTTACTATCATCTCGTTTATTACATGCATAGTTCAAGCAATCTCGCTTGCATGGAAAGAATCGTGTTAAAGATATCATAAATCAGATGAAGTAGTCACTTGAGAAGATATAAGAATGCATACAATCCAATTCTTTTGTTTTTTTTTTTGTCGAATACGCAATCCAATTAAGTAAGGAATAAAGATCTTTTTATAATATCAAAATTTATTAAAATTGTATCAATATTTTATAATCCTTAAATCTCGTTTATAATATGTTAGTTATAAGTCCACCCGTTCACTTGGGTAAGAGTAAATTGTAAGTCCACATTGATGGGTCAAGCTGAAATTCCATTGATGAGGGAAATGCCACGCCACTAGTACAAGTCTTTTTGTCCAATATTATGTTATGGAAAGAAGACAAACTCATGAGATATGATGTTATCGGTGATGGGCTATAGAATTATTGTTGTAGTGTCAAATCAATCACCTCTCTCTCTCTCTCTCTCTTTTTGTCTCTCTCAACTGCACTCACCTTTATAGATGAAATTTTTTTTAATTCAAAATTAATCTCTTACATATTAATGAAATTCATATATACAAATTTTATTAATTATATAAAAAATTGATCTATTAATTCAGACTGATGCAATAATTTTTTTTTTTTATATAGATAAACCAATTGGAATGAAATCAAAGATGATAATGCAGTAGAGGATTTCAATTTTTCAGAAAATATAAAATAATATGTATATATGTATGTGTAAAATATGGATTCTACTGTGTGTATAACATAATCAATCATAAGACATAGACACTACAGAATTTACCGCATATCATGAACATTCTATAATGGAGGTTTGAAAATCTCGAGGAAAATTATAGCGAGGAATGAGAATTCTTCGACTAAATATAAGGCAGAGTTATATTATGAAAGCAATGTTCATGATACTCTTGGCAGTAAAATTATTATCATGTGACTTAAAAATTATAGGTTAAGGTTGTAGAAACATTCTCTTATAAAAGCGCATATTAAATATAATACAATACAATATTATAATTATATTAATAATTTATAATTATTAAATATCGTTTATAGCATCACAAAATAATGAGCAAATTCACTCTCTATATGTGTGTATAGTACTACATCCATATATGCTCATTGGGCATCTACAGACCTCAATCAAACTCTTGAGTGGGTAGGTTGTCAGCTTTCTATGCATTCAAGCTCTATAGCATTTTGAAAATCTGTTTAATTGATGACCCTTGGTATACTCTTTTTTATCTGATCAAGTTCTGTGCTTTGAGAGTACTCCAAAAGCTCAGCATCCAAGCTAGAAGTGTTAGGGAGTTGCCATGGTATCCCCAAATTCATTAAAAAAAAAATATAGTTCGATACATGAAATTTTTGTTATACGTAGAGTTTGAATAAATGTTAGACTCATTTTATGTCTATTATATGTAATATTACTTTACATTTTCACATGAGATTGTTTCTATTATACGAACAATATCTTATCTTTATTGTTTTAGAATGAGTCTCCCAAGTGAGATTGTTTCTATTACACGAACAATATCTTATCTTTATTGTTTTAGAATGAGTCTCCCAAGTTGAACATTGAACAATTAAGTGTAGAGACTGTAAACATTCCAGTAAATTCAACTTACAATTATTTTATGTGGAGTTAAACCTATTTAGTAACAAAAACAAGAGAAAGAGAGAAAAGTAAAACATGTCATACCTTAAAAAAAGTTCTTTTGGGTCAATAAAACGATCATCTGATTATGAAATAAAAAAGGTCAAATAATTATTTACCAAACGAGAATTTTTCCTCTATACCTAGTTCAACTTGCAAAAGATACTAGTACTGTATTTAAAAGGTAATATATTGTACTATGTAGGCATGAGATTCTAAATTCTACTTTGATGTCACTACACATCAAAGAAGATACATTGCACCTCCTCTTTCAAAGGGTCCTTTGTCTTCTCAACCTTCCTCAAGAACTATATAGCCTCCTTTTACACACTCCTATGAAATGTAGCCTCTCTTGTCATTATTCAATATTTAATGGCATATTGGAACACATGGTGGACCAAACCCATGTTTGTTTTTTATAACTTTACAATGCTTTAATTATAAATGGACCCTACTTCAATTTTGCTGGCCTGGGTTTGGTTTCTTCCTACAATCAGGGCTTTTGTTGAGTAGGGTAGGGTAGGGTAGGGTAGGGTAGGGGTGGGGTGGAGTGGGGTGGGGTGATTCATTTAGATTTTTTTTGTAATTTTAACAAATTAAATTAAATCAAATTAAGTCTTATTTTATTAGGTGAGGTTGATTATATGAATTTGATAACGTTATTATTATAACGTTCAAAATTCATATGAAAAATTCAATGCGTTCACACTAGTTATTAACTACTTAACACCACATTCCTTGTTAGAATACCAGAGTTGGATCTTAGTTCAGTTTTATCTATCCACCAAATGTGAGTATCCATCAGCGTGTGAATCATATCCATTCACATGTGAGTTACATTCATCCACTAAATTGAGTATTTATTCACATGTGACTCATACCCGTCCACGTGTTACTTGTCTTCCTTCAAAAGACCGAGTTAGACATGATAAGCGGCGTGTTAGAATAGGTAATTCCTTCTATATAAAAAAAAATTATAAATTCTAAAAACACTTTATGAGATTTTAACTTACTCTTTCGGATGCTAATTAATTTTAAAATAAAATTTCATGACTCTTACCAAACACACATGGAGTTAGTTTTTCCCCAATCTTAAATAAATATTAAATATGTGGCAATGAATCAGACACCAATTGGTGGAGCAGTAAGATAGTGAGGTCCTAGTGTACCACATTTTGTCTTTGTTAGTAGTAATAATGGGGTGTGGTCACACTTTTCTAGTCTTGGGAATGGGTCATTTCATAGTCATCATTTTCTCATGTTGAGATGATAGAGAATTTTAGTTATAATTTGATCTGTTTTAATTTTGATTTGATATTTGTTACTTTGGATCCACTTATACATCTCACATATCAAGTCGAGATTAAAATAGATTAAATTAATGGTCAAAATTTTCTATTATTTGAACACAAAAGAATAAAGACTATGAGGACAACCTCAATGGAGGTTCTAAAATATAAAACTTTTTATTTTTTGATATTTTTAGAGTCTCATACCCTAAAAAGTATCACTATTTATGAAAAAAGTATGTAAGATCTATCACTTTTAGCTTAAAAGATGTCAAAATAGAACCCCACGCTCTATTTTGTTCAGAAAATATTGAGAACCGCTATTTGAATATTGAAAAAGTGTCTTTCCCTTTTTCCAAAAGCCATGAATTTTGAATTTATTAAGTTAGAGGAATTTTTAACTACGTCAGGAAAATGATCTTTGTTTTTTTTTTTTAAACGGATTATTATTAAATAAAAAAAACTTCAAATGACTAAACATATATACTGGGATAATTTGTTGAACAAAATGGAGCTTGGGCTCTATTTTAACATCTTTTAAGTTAAAAATGGTGAACTTTATATATATTTTTTTATAAATAATAATACTTTTTAAGATATAGGACTCTAAAAATATTTAAAAATAAAAAAAATTACATTTTAAAGCCCAATTAAAGATAGTCTAAGAGGATCCATTTCCTCTAGTCTTAGGGCCAAGTTCTGCAGTGCAGTAGCTGCTGTGCTAAAAAAGGGTGGCAGTGATCCTTTTAAGGAGACCAAAAGCACAGCAAAGGATAAGTGATTATAAGAGTACTATTAATGAATAGTAATCCAACTGTCGTGTATGATTCTACCCTAGGCTTACCAACATCAATTATTCTCTACCCTTCCCTTTGGAAAAACATTTATTAAGCACTTCAGTCGATGAGTTTGGACGTGTCACGTAAGGTTCATTTTTTTTTTGGGAACCCAATAACATCTCCACTTTAACCAGGTTACAGAATATTATGACCAAAAAAAAAAAAGTTACAAAATATTGATCAAGATAAATACTATCGTATTAAAATCTTTAACATTTTGGTGGATCATGTCTGGTTTATTCTCGCCTAATCTAACGATTGGGTGTGAACTTAAGAGTGTAACAACTCGCCTCAAAATATACACCAGTTCAGTCAAGAGCTTGATCTCAAAATGAAAGTAAAGACAAGTGACCCATGCCAGTAATAGGTTTCGAACGCACGCCAGTCACAAAACTCCCATTCTCACTTACCATCTGTGCTATCCCTTGGGGGCGTGAGATTCATTTTATATTAGAACTGAATCAACTGACGTTTTAAAAAAAAAAATTTAACTATATAATTTTTTATGTAATATTTAAGATGATTGAAACCTTCCTTTCTCCTTTGAGTTGGGTCATATAATTGAAAGGACCTTTTAGAGAGATTTTCTTGTAATATTTTACGTTTTATAGCGCAACGAAACCTTAACCGGATTAGATTTGGAAGCATAAGTTTTATAGTTTAACCATCACAAATAACAAATACTAACTAGGATGCGAATTGGTTCGCAAATTTTGGCTTGACTAGTGAATTTCGGCTGGAGCAATTTTTGGGAGTGTGCGCACTATATCAAGGCCAAGGGTGTTCTAGACTCTTTTGAAAATTGACGTAGGAGGTGAGACATCTCTACTATAAACAGATGAGTTCTAGACTCTTGAAAAATGACATAAGAGGTAAAAATATCTTCATGATGAACATATGAGTAACAAGATAGCCAATTTCTCCATCTGCTTATGTAATCTGCTAAAAAAAAATACTCGTTTTTCATAAATGCAATGTACTTCGAGGTTTCAATCAATTGATACTAACCTCTAAATATTCTTTTTACACCTAGCAGTGTATTGTCCACCAATTATCAAAAGCAAGAGTTTGCCCACCAAGAATGCATGCCGAACAAATCTCCATTGTTGAAGAGTTCAAATTCACTCATAACGCTATAAAATATAAGTATGATCAGTGATCCAAATAATTTCATCCTCATAATGCTAAAATTATGAATTATGTATCATTCAAGAACTTGCAAGTGAAGAATCATTATTTTTTTTTTGTTCCTCCGTTTCAAAATTAAAATCTAAATTTGACTTTCTTCCTTCATTTTTTACTTTTATTAACTACTCTTTTAACTTTAAAAAAAAAAATATTTGAAATCTAGTTTCTTATTCCAATAGTAGTTTTGTTTTACGAGAAGATTAAAATACCAAAATAAAACACACCCCAAATTACATCATCAACAATATGGGAAGATACCAAGTATGTAAATGGTTTACCATTTGACTTGGATCCTCTCCTCTATCTATTCTCCTATCCACTAGATGAGATGCATTATAATCCATAAAATTTGATCTTATTAAACCTTAACCATTCACTTCATATTTATTTGAACTGCTTTTTTCACAACTGAATTTTCAAATGGATGAATGAGATTTAACAAGATCAAATCTCATGGTCCAAAATACACCTCATCTAACTTCTTGTAGTGCATAACTGGAGTATAAGCCTTCATATAAGTTAAACATGTACAATTCTGACCTCAATGATGAACAAAGCTGGCTGAAGCGCGCAAGAGCACGCGCGCGCACACACACACACATATCTGATTACACCACCTCAAACTAATATAGCAGGTATTAACATCTTTCAACTCCGTTCCAACGACTGACCGATCTCACTTGCATACAAGTGAAAAGTCGAAAAGTAAAAAAGATCAACAGAGCTTTGTGCACTCAAAACACATTTGAAGTAAACAATTAACACCACCACCGAAATAGTCACTTATTCTACTGTCATGTCAACCAGTTCTATGCTGGAGGATCACCTGCTCGTCCAACCCTGTATGGCACCATCCTTTGATCGCCCTTCGTGTCAAGCTCAGTCTGAAACTCTTTCACCTGAAAAGAAGACCCATGCAAGAAACGACTATAATCTCAACAAAAAACTGAGAAATATCCAGAAACACATTCGAAGCAAGCCTGACTATAAATAATTGCATCCCGTTACAACTTGTCCATTCCCCTTTATACTCATTGTTTGTAAATCATCTACTCCTTTCCTTTTTGGTAGGGAGGAGGGATGCTGCCCAGGGTTGGTGCAACACCGGTAAGGGCCAAGAGCGATCCTACCATCAGGTGCTCTACAGGACCAAATTAACAACAGCAGTGGAAAACTGAACATGAAGGTAAGCCTCAAGTTCCATATTTGATATTATATTTGGAAGGTTAATGATGTTCCCAACAAGGAGATACACCAACAATAAAATCTCAAAGCAAAATAACACATCCTTCGAGCATTACCACCTGTTCAAATTGTAACCACAGTTTCACCAACTCCTATAAGAGTCTCTTCATTTTGGGGAAGTTCAGGTAGGAATTTGAAAATTTTCTGGAACTGACAAATATAGGTGCATGGTTACCAACCCATAATTTTCTAAAAATTGCTTCCATTTGAGGAAAATCAATTTCAACTGAAACCACCATGCCATTCCTTTTTTCCTTTTCAAAAAGTACGACTCCAATGACAACAAACATATGAATTCATATTCACGAGATCTAAATGGTCTCGAGTTCGAGTCACCTAAGGGGTAAGTGAGGAACCACTGTTAATCCCCTTGGAAAAGAAACATATATATATATATTCACAAAAATTCAATCCCAGAAAAATTTGATTTTCCAAAACGTCCAATCTTGTTAGATAATTTCCTCAAAGCAGAGAGACCCTAAGAAGACATTAGAGACATAAACTTCCAATTGAAACTCCCATGCCTTTTTGTTTTCTGGAAATGCAACTCCCAAAGCATATTTTCTTACGAAATTCCAACGACTAAAGGAACATATGAATTCATACTTCTTAAAATTTCCATTACAAAAAATTTAATTTTCAAAATGTCAATTCTTGGTAGGTATTTCCCCACAATATTAGAGACATGAAGTTCATACGCACCTCTTGGTTTCCGGAATCCCTGTTTATCAGGGTTTGATCCTTCACCAATCTGAAATCTGCCCGGTCAGACCAATCACAACTGAGTTGTACAATTTTAGTGCAAGTATCTTTGACTGTTCACAGTGGGCAGTCTACTAAGTTATTTCCAATGCCAGTGATAAAGGGCTCTCTGAGGTACCAGAAAATCAAGTCAATCCGAGTTCAAGTCTAATGTGATCCCACTTTTTCGCCATATGCCACTGCTAACCATACCAAACAGGTCATCTTCAATTAAATCACATCCCAAAAGTTCTGTTATATAAATCTCCAGAACTGGGCATGCGAAACTTAGAATCTTCATAACCAGCATAGAATTTGTTAAATCCCAATCTTTCATTTCTGAGAAGTTCTGCCAAAGCCAAATCATTCCCACTCTGAGCCTCGTTCCAACCTTCCCAGTGGCCATTCGACGTTACAGCATTTCTAGAATGTGGAAAATTAAGTTGCGAAAATGGAGAGAGATTGTTGGTAAATGCATGATCCATGACCCGGTTAGGGATACCATAATTATTATTTAGGGTTGTGTAAGTGTCTCTCATATCTGCAAATCTCTGGTTTTGATGTGGAGAAACAGATCTTTGCATCAATGACTGAAGTCTTGCCTCATTCTCAAAAGTACTATATTGTGGAGAGAAACTTGATCTCATGTCTAATCCTGAGCTGTTAATGCCACTTGGAAGCCTCCCCTTACCGACTGCCAATATTGCAGGATCCATAAACTCAATATCTCCATTGCTAACAATATTTCCAGCTTGTGATGCCTGATACTGATCCCTCAACAACGATGAAGTATCAAGCATATGATGCCCTGCAACATATAGGTGAAAAATGAACCATAGTGTCAAAAGGAGCAAAATGAATGATACAATAAAAAGGAGATGTCTAACAGAAAAGTCACTCTCAACGTCGACAGAAAATAACTGACCAGAGAATGGGTCAAAAGACTGTTCAACTCTCTCATGTGAGGTAAAACCTGGGGGTGGTGCCCTGCTGGGAGTCGAGAACCCTGGAGGCGCTGATATTTGAGATCTTGAAACTGTTTCAAGATGTAAGAAAAGAAAACTTGAGGAACAAGACTTCAAAGACATAAATAGCAGTATAAAAAGGAGAGAAGCATATGTGGGTGTAAGAGGTAATATGAAGATAAATCATGGTAAAAGTAGATAGCCGTTCACATTTACAAGAGGATTACTCATTTTAGCGAGATCATACTAGAATATCCATGTATATATCTCAGATTAACAAAGATTACACATAAACAAAAAAACATTAATTTCATGTGAAAGATAACAAATTAAAAGACAGACAGAGACATATACAGTCTCTTGAATAAGCAGTTGATGCTACTACATCTAGACCCCGACCACTTTAACTAACTCTTGCGAAGAAGAGGGAAAGTTTGCGAGTCTTCCAGCAAGAGATTTCCATCTCCCCTCCTTTTTCACATTCTCCACTTCTAATTTCCTTTTCGTGTGAGGGCGGGGCATTTGTTTAGGGAGAGGAGATGGAACAGAATTTTTCAGAGAAAGATGGGATATGCAGAAGTCTGAATCTTCACCAATGCAAAAACATTCAAGTTATCCAAAGCTATGACCTTTCCCACTCATCAAAAGAATATCCCAACTCATAGACAAGATCTTGAAGGCTGGCTAAATTCTACAAGTTTCAAGTTTACTATGCACTGTTCTGTAGTTCATAGAGAGCACTTCATGCAGAAAGATCGCAAACGATACATATACTCAACAAGAAACCATCGGAAAAATCTTTAAAAAGAAAAGACTACCAACACAATATACAGTGTGGAACGAGTGGCAAATTACCTGAGAGCTTATTAGAAGTGCTATAAGAATGACTGCTGCCAAGGATATCTGATTCCTCATGGTTAACTAAAGAGAAACCATTGAGAGTGCTTAACTTATCAAACTGAAACGCTCTGTCATTACTGAAATCATGGCTGAAACGGCTAGTTTGAGAAGCATTTCCAATATAACTTAGAGATGGTTCCACATAAGGTGCTTGATTTATAGGTTCCTCCTCTCTTGCAAAAGAAAACCTAGATTGGTTGCTGTTATGTACTCTCCGTGAACTTGATACAAGAGACCCCTGTTGATTATTAGTTTCACCCAACAGCTTAACAAAATTTTGTGGCGAAGTCAATGGCTCATCCCAGGTATCCAAGTCCAGAGACAATATATTCGAAATTATGCTGCTCTCTCCAATGTCCATTGCATCATCACGAGTACCACTGGCTACCTCACGTTCAAACCTTTCCACTTGCTTCCTTTTGCCATCATTTGGAAACAGATGTTCAACACTGTAACCTATTGCATCATATCTGCTGACTTGATTCTCAGGATATCCATTAGCCACAACTGGAATATTAGAACCCTGTACTAGCGAATTAACATTGTTATCTACAGTTTGCAAATTTACATCGAGACTGAGTGAACCTTCAACATCATTAAGCTGTGAATGACCACTAGAATGATTAGAGAGATGAAATGAATGAGTCATATTCGGTAAGTAACTTCTGTCAGTGACAACCTCAGGGTCTTTGTGTCTCTGGTTATTAAAAGCTACCACATCATCTTCTATTTCATGATATGTAGCTCGAGACTCTTCTTTTCTGACCCAAACTTCATCAGCAGAGTCAGTTGCCTTCTTCACTGTCTGAGACGTTACAGGTTCTCCAAATTGCTCATTATATCCTTCCTGCAACCCATGATGCCTATCAATGCTTATTGAAGACACTGTAGAGCACAAATTCTGGATCTGTCCTTCTGTGGACTCATTTGACTCTTTTTCTAAACCAGGTTCACCAGACTTCACGGAATCAAATGTATTGGTAGAATTAGGCACTGAATTAACAATTCTCTCAATGTCCTTTGATACAGATGGGAGTTGGCTATTCATAGTTGACGTAGTAGGAGGTATTGCCGTAACATTGGTCTCAGAAGTAGTAGTCCGAGGATCTTCATCTGAATACTTCTTCAGCGACTCCGAAGACTCTACTTTACTTCGAGACACAACAGTTTCCCCACTAGAAGTTTGCTTCTTAGCCGACTGCATTGGCAGAACCTGATTCAGGCTTGCAACTGCTGCAGAAAACGTAACTGGACCATTACTTGTATCTGTTTTTTGCTTTATAGGCCCATTGGAAGATGGTATAGTTGCAGAAGGTGGATTATTGCTCGAAGCACGTGTTCCCCTGGTAAAATAATAAGATTTTAAGGAATCTCATCGTAAATAATTCAGAAGAGGCAACATATTACTCAATGGCATACCATAATGCTCCGGCAGGAAGACCAACAGATCTACCGGAACTACTATTTGGTGGAGAAACTCTGACATTGTTTGCTGAATTCTGCATAGAGGATGAAACAATACCATGAGTAAATCAGCCTAGTGGAACATCTACTACCCGGATCAAGTTGGCAATGAGAAAACGACTAACATATAAAAAATATCGCAATCAATCGGCTTGATAAAAGAAAATTAAAAATCTGTTTTTTTCCGAACAGCAACAAGTTTTGAACACTTGACACGCTCCCCAAATTTCCAAGCCAGAAGCACCAAACTGCTTGTGTCTGAGTTTAAATTTTTCTACAGTAGCCTAAAGTGAAGACCATTCCCTAGAAATTCTCAATAGAATGGGATGCATAGCCCAATCATGAAAATGTCCTACTTACACCAAATAAAAAATGAAAGGAGTTGACCTCCATGCTAAAAGGAATAAGAAAGATCAAAACACAAGACGTGTAAACAGGAAATCTTACATTTGTAGCACTTTTACTAATAGGTTTGCCTGTAGAAGCAGAGCCGTTATTGCAATAATCATCTGCTGGCGGTGGTAAAACATTCCCTGAACGCCGTTGTGTACTATTTGTCGCACCCGTAGTTTGTTGAACTCTACTCCTTTAAAATCACTATGTAAGTTACTTAGCCATCCAACAAATGGTCAATAAAAGTCCAAAAGAAATTGCCATGCAGAAAGGTACAAGAACATCCTATCGTTTGGTTTACTCACAGAACATCAAATAAGGATATTCTGGGAAAAAAATTTCCTAACCAAGTTACTAAAAAAGTGCAGCAAAAGTTGATATAAAAAGGATTTTGTTCCATCAGAAAACCATTTCAAAATCAGGAAAGACACCATTCAAATCTATCACAATTTAAGCCTTCAATAGTTGATATGGTTTATGTAATGCCAACATAACCAGCCTTCTGTACTATTACTAAAAGCGCATAAAATTAAAAACATAACCAGATGATCGTCCCATAAATCATAATCATTATTTGTAAAAAGTAAGAAATTGTAATATGAAAAGAGTTTTTCAAATCGAAAAAGTGAAAACACTGACGTGTTTACATCAGGTAAGACACTTTGAGAACCAAATTCATAGCTCAAATTACTATGAAACATCCAATATTTTCATTCAGTAATGAAGTCACTCTTTATCCTAAGCCCTATATGCCATCATTTTGTGCATAAATCCAATGCTTGACACCAGGAACAATTATTAAAGTGCAAGAAATTCTGCTATGTGGCCTCATCTATTTCATTGAAGACTGTGCTTGGACAAAGGTATGATCCATGTCTGCCAATCCAAACTAAATATTTGACATACCATTCTCTCGAAATAAAAATGCCAATAGTACCAACAAAAGATGAAGCCACAAGATTTGATTTTTGGGGGGAGAAATTAAACACATTATCTTATTAATGCCTCAAGTGGAGAATTGCTTCTCTTGTAATGAAGAACATGTAACCATTTAAACATAAGTATAGTAACCCGAATAAAATATTCAATGCATCAAAAACATTTTGTAACGAAGGGCATGTCACCATACCCATACAGTTACCCCATAGCCATACCTGATAAATTTACCCATTAAGAGACAAACCCGACACAGTGATCGAAGTCCATGTGACAGAAAGAAAGATATATAAAGCAATAGACGTATAGAAATGTAATGCACAAAGAAACTATCTGATCCCAAGACATTGCACTGGCGACAGGAACTGTACATGTCAACCTCCAAATACTTTAGAATCATAAAGACATAATCCAGGATTTTAATATTGATATCAGTTCCTAGAATTCTTCTCATAATAGTAGCACAAGGAACAGAAACTATATTTTACATAAGCTGGCTAAACAATATTATATCCTACTTAGTTCACACACTTTGACTAATTAGACAATTACTCTTCCTGCAAAGTGGAAAGAGGGAAGGAAGCTGGAGGCCACATAAAAGAACCTAACATCAAATATTACGAATGTGGGCAGGATGAAGTATGTAAAGCTACATCAGTACTCCCACCATAACATAAAGGCCTAGCATTACATCAAAACAAAAGATGTTCTCAGTCGACCAGTAACTTCGTCAACTTTCACATTCAACAACACAATTTTTAACAGGACCTAAGTTTCAAATAACTCAAGGTAATCTTTGTACATAGATCAAAGAACTCTCCGCTATCACATAAATAGGAACTTTCAAATAAAATACCTTGTATAAGCTGATATAATCTCATCTTTAGTAAAACTGTCCTCTTGTGAACCAATCTCATGCAAGTAGAGACAGTCGGGGTTGCTACAAGGCTATACCACAAATTGAAATTACAAGTCAATTAAAAAAACTAAAATGAAAAATGAAAAATGAAAAAAGAAAAAAGAAAAAGCGAAGATACATAGCATAACCAGTAAGCCAATTCCTTATTAATAATTTCCAATTTCGTTCAAAATCATACCATATTCCTCAGCCATGCATGACAATATTTTGTGGTCCCAAAGCATGCCCTGCAATAGGCAACTTCAAGCTGTTAAATTAGAAAATGAAATCCAAATTGATATGACATAATTTTACTTGTGCTTACCTCAAAGGCCTACCCTCCAATACATATCCATGGACCGACTGAATACAGCGAACTGCTTCGTCCTCCTTTGAATAAGTTATATATCTGGGAAAGAGATAATGATCAAAAGAATCATTACATAAGAAAATCAAGAAGACAACACACGTATATAAATGCCTATTTTGACTAATACGTAGATGTCACAATCACAGCTCTGCAAAACATTCCTACTTCACTAGAGGGTAATTAAAGTATAATGTACAAGCACATATGACAAAGAAAAGTCTTAAGAGCCGACAACCAGAGTAATCCAACACTTTCTTTGTTAATATGCATCGATGTTTTGATACTTACACACTACATGTATTATTAGCAAAATGTTGGATGGCACCAGCTGCTGTCCGAGATATAGACACCTTAAGCACCTTTCCATATTGACCAAAATATTCCTTATGCTGAAGAAGCTGCTTCAAAAACAATCACCAAGTTATGGCAATCCTAGAGAAGGCCTAGCGTATATTAACATGAAGTTAGTGACAGTATATACATACATCTTCATCAGCTAAATTGAGCGGCAACCCCACAATGTAAACGAGGTTCCTCTGGATCACCCGCACACTGCTAAGTTGCTTTCTCCCCTCGGATGCTTTACTTTTTCCCTTGTGTGACTTGTGCTTCTTCTCTATATGCCACTCAGCAACCAACCTGACAGAACAATTAAGATATTCATGATGACAGCTAAAAAAGCCCAAGTAATCTTATCTCTCTGTTAGTGACAGAGCTGTAGCCAACTTCCACATAATAGTGGTTCAGATAATTACTTCTCACAGCTTGCCGCCATTCCTACAATCCTTTCCTTGTTGTAAGGAGTACGACATGCTGGACACCGTCCTTCTGTCTCATCCTTCTCCGCCATGCCCATTATGTGATGCCAGCACCAGACACAAATCTGCAGAATCCATGTAAATTGTAATATACCAATGCAAGTTCAAAGAAATCATTCACCATAATGCATAAATGACCAAGCCTGAGGCATTACAATACAGTCAATACACAAGTAAGATGGAATTTCAACAGAAAACATTTGGGAGTTACATCTATTGATTCCTAGGAACCGAGTTGTTTAATAGAAGTATCACAGTATATATACATATTACTCCACACTGCTGCCATTACTCGGCCATTTGCTGGAACACAAAATGACAAAATGAAGCCTGTTATAAACACTATGATAAGATAACTTTTAGTTCTGTATCTATCCAGTAGAACAAATAGTAGATTATAATACTCACCATGTAAAACTACAACAGTCACGAAGCAAATAAATTCATGTAAATGTCAATACTCCAAGTCATTGAAGGTGATGTAATTATTACATTGCATTTGTATATTTTTAAATAATGTCTGCAGTTTTGAGTTAGTACCATTGTGGCTCACACAATCCAGAATAAATTTTCTATGCTAACATTCGGCAGTCAACTTTATTAAGCTGAAGTCTATACCCACAATGAGACAACTGTGACATAATGACCACTCTGCCCAAAAGCAAGCATCCATTATAAGGGCAAGGTTCTTTTCTTTAAAGTTTGCTTTATAAAGTTATGAAAAAGATAATGTCACATTAACTCCAAACATGACTTTAGGCAAAATTCAGTGACGAGGGCAATCACAAAAGTACAACAATCTTTAATCAGACAACTAAAGTAGGTGGAAAAATGACAAAGATTTGCAGACCTCATAACCACACTTGCATGGCTTCAATTGCTGATCTGTCAAATCCATCTCCTCAGCACAGAGAGGACAAGTTCTGTCTCCTTCGTCACTCATTGTCAACTTTACCAAAAAAAAAAAAAAAAATCGTGTCAATACGATTAACGGATTACCACTAATCCAATTACTAACATCAAGTTCTAATATGCATATATCCTGCATCTTAACACTCCTCACATTAAAGATCTAAATCAAATCAAAGATGTGTATCCACATCCACAACAAGCACAAATGCACATATGACTTATCAGAAAAGGTAAATTCTGAGTCCATGCCAATAGGTAAATTGACATGCAGTGACAAATCAGCAGTTTTATTCAACCAAAATTATTGAATTTCCAAAACAAGTCTTTATACTTTTGCTCATGAAAACAAAAAGAGAAAAAAAAATCAAATCAACATACACAGACAGGCACAAGCAAACGGGCAAGGGCACACACACACACATACATGGGCAAAAAAGGCAACTTTTAACCCAACAAGGAATTAACAGATGAAATCAGCAAAAAGAAACCAAAAATTAATTTAATTAAATTCAGAATAGTGCCCAAAATATAAAATCAGAACCGAAAAAGGTCACTTTTGCTCTCAAATCCAAAAGTCAAACCCTAAAAAAACAAACTTTTTCACACAAAAAAATAAATTAAATCAATTAATCAATCTTTTTTATTCACGTAAACTGATTCAATTACTCACACATCGATCCAACACAAACACATAAATCAATCCATCCATACCTACACACACATATACGCACACACAGATTCATCAGATTCACACTCAATTTTAGCTCATCCAATACATAAACACACACACATATATATATAATCAAAGTCCACGTGGCGCAAGCCAAAATCCAAGATTTATCAAATCTAATAGAATTCAGATTAAAAGACAACAAAAGAAGATACCTAGTGAAAATCAAGAACAGAATCTAATTTAATTTTTCAATTTTTAATTTCTCTAATTTAGGAGGAAAAAAAAAAAAAGAAAAATCGAGAGAATTGGGGATCTAATAGAGACGAGGCTAATTTCGGCAATTGAGTAAACAATAATAATAAACAATTAGGGTTAAGAGATTGAGAAGAAGAAGATGTGTGTGTGTGGGGGGGGGGGGGGGTTGGGTGGAGTGAACTTACAGTGGATGATGATTGGATCCAATCGGAGAGGATGAGATTGTAGAGAGAGAAAGAGAGAGATAGGTAGAGACAGAACGCGACCAAGCGATATAGAGAGAGAAAGAGAGCAAAAACAACCACAAAAGAGCTCTTTAAAACGATGCGAAAAAGAAAGGGAGAGAGAGAAGAGGGCTTTTTGTAGATTGATGGGCCTTTTTTTTTTTAACGTGTGGGTGGATGAGAGAGGGGCTTTTCGGGTACGGGTTTGGGCTTGAGTTTGGGGATTAGGTTCTATGAAACCACGTAGCGGGCTTTTTTTTTTTTTTAATATATATGGTAAAAAGATTTAAGTTCACGTGTCATATTAAATTATTACAATTGAGAGAACCATATGCATGTATGCATGAATATAATCAAAGGGGAGGCAAAGATGTTCTAAGGCTCGTTTATTTAGATTGTTTTAATTATTTTGTTGTAAAAAATTTGAAAATAACTTTTCTATCTTGTGGTCTAGGGGTAAGGCAAATACATTTTGCTTTTTAGTTTTCTTAATCGTCAAATAGAAACTTAACTTTTGTTTTTTAGCTTTCTTAATTGTCATATATAAATTTTTGGTTTTTCACTTTCTTAATTGTTAAGTTTGTAGTGGTCGAAATCTGATATTGATTAAAATATGTATATTTTTTGGAGTTGGCGCAAAATATATGATATAAGTCTGTTTTTATGTCGGCCATATGATCTAATTGGCATCTTCCTTGTGTAGTCAACTTGATTGCACAATCTCTACTATTTGAGTCTGACTTAATCCATCATTTGTGGTCGAGCCAACTCATCTAATTCAATCGAATTGACCAACCATAGTATCATAACTATATGTTACCCAACTCAATCCAATTCGGATACGATATAGCTATGATGACCTAATCAAATGAGTCATCAACTGACATTCATCACTTGTCAGAAACCAATCATACTTAACCATTCTTTGATTCCCCTCACAACTTTTGGCTAATCTCTGTTAACATTAGAATCCCAAATATGGCTGGAAAATTAATCTAACTTGATCATGAAGTAACTTCAAGACTATAAAAGGTCTCGCTCTATACATAATGAAGGATTGACTTTTTCCATTTCGAAAGTCTATTATAGCCTATACTCAATGAGAACTTCCATATCTAACCGTCCCTACCAACACTCTGATCCCCTTATTGTCTCACATTTCCTCTATATTTTACTTTTCTTGATTCACTCACATCGATTTTTTTATGTTGATTTGAGCATCAAGAGTGTCTGTAACCGACAACACACTGATTTGGCTTGGAGCTTAGACAAGCTGCTGAAGCTTGCTTTTTCTATGCCACATAAAATGACCAAGAAGAGGGTAGGTGTACAGGGAGTAGCTAAGAAGGAAAGAGGAGTGGTGGGAAGAAAGGTTGTGAAAGGGGTGATGACGACTATGGGTAGGCTGCAAAGGAGGCGGCGCATATTTCCAAGATAAAAGGGGCTAGGTTTCATAATGAATAAAGGTAGGTTATATTATTATTTTGAGGGTTGTTAAATTATTCTCGCAGCTATATTATTCTTTTGAAGGTTGTTAAATTATTCTTGCAGTTTTTAAATTGAATGTAAAAGTAGGTACGATTGTTTTCTTGCATCTATGATCATTTGTGTCATACGGGAATAACTCTAGACTTCCGGGATACGGGAATAACTCTAGACCTCCGGGAAAAGCATGAGAAAAAAATGGCTCAAATTCCATCTAGGGAGGATTTATTCTTTATTATTCCAAAATCTCCACCCCTTAACAACACTTCATCTTTTCTTTTTATTTTTTTCTTTTTTAAAAAAGCCAACAAACTAGATGGGGCCAAGGTTAAATAAATTAGGTCATATATCAGCCCCTCGTCGATTCTTTCCTTAGTTCCTTTTATCTTTGTCTCTCACCGAATCACGCGTAGAGATATTAATAATTGTTGTGTGGGAGTTGTAGTGAACTTTAAGATACTCGCATCTCTTTCTCATTTTTTTCCCCATTAGTCTTTTATATGATATCTAATGGAATGACTTGAATGAAATTATTTTGAAAAATCATAACTCTTTGGAACCAAGAATATTTTAAAGGTCAAAATTGAACCTACTCAATAATTCAAAATTGAACTTGCTCAATAATTTAATGGCCCATAAAATACTTTTATCTGTTCTTTGACTTGAAAAATATTAGTTAGTAATTAACTCAATAATTTATTGGCCCAAGAGTGTGTATGTAATATTGATTGTTCGGTCAAACATGCTCACATTTCAATTTGTTGCTTTTTAGGTTACATAATGCCAGGGTCAAGATAGGCAAAGCCACCCCTTTGATACCAGAGAACAAAGTATCTGTGACTGAGTGAAAACTCTTCGATGATTTCATTTTCATGTTGTATCTTTTCCATTTCTAATGTCTGCATCTGCTAATGCTTTGTATTTTTTGTGTGAAAAGTTTTCTTCAATGGATAAAGCTTTAAAAAGTCATACTTTTAATAAATTTTAATTGGATATCACATGCCTTGCAAGTCTAATCTAATGCACAAGATAGCATGTTATTAAGCAATTTTTCCACCATAACCACTAAATCAAAAGCAGGAAATAGTTTAGTTCTTTCAGAGCTTACAATGAAGCGAGACTCATATTTTATGTGAAGTTCGGATGATTTGGCAGTCTTGGAGAGTGTTCATAAAAAACTGTCCATAATTGACTTATTCATTTCGCCAAAACTTTCAATAATAAAAGCTAGAATATAATATCAATTATGTTGATACGTTTAAATTCATCAAAGTTTCACATTTTCTCCTAAAAACAATTGTTGTTTGAGATTCAGCGATTACTTATTAAGGCAGGCGCTTTAGATTAATTATTTTTTATGCAATTGAATTTGGTTCCTTGATTAATTTAGATGGAAGTTGAGCAATAAAATTGTTAATTTACTTAGAATTCATATAATGATATCTGTCATATAATTGGCATTGGGGACTACATTTTACATTCACAATAAATAAAATCTGATCTCAATCATATTATTTCTCAATTCCATCTTGTTGGAGAAAATATTAACGACCCTACATGGATAAATAATAGGTTTTAATACCCGTATATAAGTTTCTGGTTACTCTACCTATATTTAGTTGGTTTTAGAATTTCATGTTTTTTAAACATGATATTCTCGAGGCCTTAGTCTAATCTTATTCATCCATGTTTAACTCGTATAATTTCAAACTACATGTATTGACCTAGGTGTAACTACTGGTTTGTCAATACATTAAATTCAATCACATGACCCAAAATATTTATATGAAAGACTAGACAAGTTGGATTTGAAAAGTCTAAACAAGTTAGTAAAAATAACTCTAAGAAGATAAGAGATACAAAGCTCTCAAATATCCTCAAAAGGACAAGGATTTGCAAGAGTGTGAATTCTAGAATGTAGTAAAATATGTGGGATTTCTCTTTAATTGTGATGAGAAAGCTAAGCTCCATTTTAAAATTATGAATATTAGTTTGAGTAATTCAAGATTTATATGGTAATTTTAAATTCAAGACTTTTTAATGTCGGGTGATTGTATTTCTAACGCTTTATTTCACGTGTGATTCAAGATTGATTGAAATAGCTCAATTGTTATGTGGACCATTTGGTAGCAAAATGTGCTTAACAAGCAACCCTAATGTGGAAGAAACAACCTTAGCTGTGCTTGAAAACTAATGTGCAAAATACGAACAACAATAAAAGCAACGTACAATGCTTGAAATAAGAACAAATTGCATGTAGATGGTCTAGATTGGACATAAATTCAACTATGATGATAAAAAAATATGGTCCTTCATACAAAAATTAATTATCATAAAGTGAGAAAATATTTTTAATTTAACTCGTGATTTTTTAACGTAAAAACAATTGAATCCTCTAATAATATTCAAATTGATTTCTTGGTGATCTAGGCCTCATTAAATGTTAAGAATTAACCAGTTAGGAAATGAAAGAAGCGACAATGGAGTGATTTTCCAAAAAGATTCCAGTGACCTTCCAAGCAAATCGGGTTTCGACCTTGTTTCTGGGCTTTTTTGTCGGACTTAGGTCCTATTTATTGGGCCGGAATTTCTAGCCTTCTTGTCGGCTGTTTTGGGCCTAGCCCAATTTATTTTTCTTGTTGTGTGTTAGCCACTTGGGCCTAGTAGTGTTGGCCTGAACCCTAATGTTTTAATTTATGATTGTCCTGTTGGCCTTTATCTTTAGGTCCATTATGTACTTCTTTTGTGTTGATATAAATTTTTTTCTTGAACACCCCCCCCCCCCCCCCCACCACCCCCCCCCCCGCCCAAAAAAAAAAAAAAAAAGAAAAAGAATGGTGAATGTACAAGATAATAGTATTTGACTCAAGATAATACTAGGGCTTCTGCAAATTAAGTCTTTCAATGGTCTTATCCACCTGATTTCGAGAGTCTTGGCTTTTACTCACCTTCTCCATCGTTGTCTCCTATATCTTCCTGTCCATTTCAACCTCGCTTTGGGGCTCCAGTTTCTTCTAGTCTCTCTCTTTTCCTATTCTTTTTACTCCTACACGCTATCTCTTCTCTTTGCTATGGTATGCCATTTGGTGTGTTAGTGTTTTATTTATATGGTTTGGAATCTCTCGCACAACTGATGTTGATTGCTATTCGGGATTCCTCAAATTGTAACCGAATAATTTCTTATGTTGTTTACAATTCTCAACTTTGCCTATCTTTTTCGCGAGGTCATTATCGGCTCTTGTCTTCTCGAGCCAACCTTGTGGCAGTTTGGGTTGCTTATGCAATTAACATAGGTCCCCTCACCCATATATGGTATTTTAACTCCCCTTTTAGCAATGTGTTTGCAGTTTTTGCGTGTATCATTTATTTTTTTGTTTTGTTTTTTAGGCTCTTGTATAGTGTGAACCCACTTCTTTTCTATATCTACCCTGTTTAATAAATAATATGCTACTCTGACCAACAAAAAAAAAAGACTCAAGATAATACTGGCTCTAGGATGAGAATATTGGAACAAATTGATATGAACACGGTTTTGTATATCAGTTTACCAAATAATAGGGAAATATAAATATTTGCTCTAAATAGAGGGAGTGATGTAAAATTACATTACAGGAAGAGCGTTATAAACAATGTTGAAAGGAGAAACATTCAACATGTTATCATTGCAAAACAAGGCCTTGAAATATGCCCCCGATAGTTAGATAAAGTTGTTGGGTAATAATTTATTATGACCAAATTTCAAATTCAAGTATATGCCCCCCCTCTCTCTCTCTCTCTCGATTCACGAGTAACTTAGTAGGAGTTACTTCTCTTGACAGTTGGGAGACTAAAGTTCGAATCTCATGACCAATCATGAGGTGGGCGGTAGGTGGGTATAAAGAGTTAAAAAAAAAAAAAAAGTTGAAAAAAAGTATATGTTATCTCATTACAAATATTATCTGGCTCTTGACAACATAGAATATACATTGGGCCTGCATTGCACCACACAGTTTATAGCTTTGGGTTGATCTAATGTGATTCTATCTAGGGTGAGTTTCTCATCACAGAGAAAAAAATGGAGCATGCGTTGGGCATGCCATTGTACTACAGAACTTATAATTTTGAAATGAATCTAATGTGATTGTGTTTAGCGTGAAGTCCTTGTCCTAAAAATAAAAAAATAATTCAAAGGTGCTTGTTTGTAGTTCTTGGAGCATGAATTGAAAAATAGCTCACATCTCGTATCCGAAGTAGTCAAAAAAATAATTTTTTAGGCGTCAATCTTAAATTCTTAATAAATTTTATATCTAATTAAATTGGATCAACCTTTCAGAAAAAGGGTTATTTATTTCAGGAGCACCGATGATTCGTCAGGGGATGCTCCCGTTATTAAAAGAAAGGAAAAAAAAAAAACCAGTAAACATTTGCAATCCCTGCTGCTAGTTTCAATTCACGCCACAAACTGCCTCGTGAGTGATGCGAAGTTAGTGTTGGTTAGCATAGCTCATATCTGTTGGAATGCAAATGGGTCGAAAATTGGCTCGTTAGAAATGTTAGTTTGGGTATCCTACCCACAAATTAGATAGTTATTATTCTAAATGAGTTGTTTAACGCTTTTTATTTTGTCTTTAAAAACACTGGAGTAGGGTGATTTTAAGTGCCTTTATTATGCGTTTTTAATAAAATAAAGTTTTAACGACCAAACCCCAATAGATGGTTCCAGTGATAAGTAAAAAAAGTTGAATGATCGTAAATGTAGGTTCAAGTCATCTTAACTGTCACTGGAAATTATATTATTGATTAAATTAATACATGTTTTGAGTTGATTCGCTCTATTTAAGATTTTGATTCACACATAACCGTTAGGTCAAGCCGTGGGATATCGACATGCTCATCGTTCGGATATTTGTCTCATGGTAATGTCTAATTTGATATATGTAACGTGGATTGATAAAGTATAGATGTTTTCTAAGATTAAAAAAAAGTTAATGACAAAACGAAAAAAAATAAAAAAATGAAACAACAGTATGCCTAGTTGGTTATAATCGCATTTTTTTTTTCATTTTCCAACGTGTGAGGCAGTGCTAGGCCCTAAGGATGGCAACGAGTAACCGCTGTAATAGAAATCGACGGGTATCCGCCGGATAAAAATTCAATAACAAAAACCGACGGATAAACCGATAAGTTTTGGTTTTTATAAGTTATAATCGGCGGGTAAGCCGATAGGTTTTGGTTTTATACGTTAAAAAAAACTGAAACTCGAAACTTGATTATAATTTATTATAATATATATATAATTTTTATAATATATATAAGAGGAAGATGTAGATTAAGGTATTTATAAAATTTTGTCATATATTATTTTTTATAATATTAAGATTTTAATGAAAATCCAACAATTTTGATTTTGTACAAAACGATTTATTCATAATTGTGTATGTCTTTTTTCAGATGATTTCTAGTAGTTGAATGGAAGAATGAAAGAAATATGAACACAAATTTTATGTAATTTGATTGATGTTTTGATTATGAACTTTGTTATGTAGTTGTATTGACAGATAAATAATTTATCATTTTTTTTTAGAATTGAATATTTACAATAATGTAGTATATTTTTAATTTTATTATCTTATTATGTATGGATTGTGATTTATTATATTTTTAAATTATTTTATATTTAAATTAATATTTTTTTTTTTTTTTTTGTCTCATTTCTTATTTAAATTATTATTTTTTAAATTAACAGTTTCGATTTTGGTTATTCACAATTTTTTTAAACCTGTTGATTTCAATTTTGAATAATAATTTTTAAACTCGTCGATCTTCGATTTCGATTTTACTAAACGATTTCAGTTTTAGTTTTAATAAAAATTGTAATTAACTGAAGCCCATTCCTAGGCGGCGCGTAAACAGCAATACATTGCCGTATTCAGACGAGTCAACGCAACGACCAAAGATCCCTCCACGCTTCATGCTCCATTCAGTTAACATTTACATAGCCACGTGGCTTTTCTTGTTATTGTTGGTTTGAGAAACGAATCTTCCATATCTGAGCCCGTTCAAACTTTGTTAATCAAGATACTTAGGAGAAATGACGAATGAGCCCTTTCATTGAAGTAATTCTCTACGACGCTTTGCAGTGTGTATCTTGACAGATCCACATTAGTCATTATGAGAGCCGCAATCCACATTTATCTGTCACACAAATCCTTTAAAATGTCTATGGAAATCAAACATTATTGTATTAGACAAAATTGACAATACAAGTTTAACGATACATCTTTTTCTTATTGAAAATTATTTTTTTTTTGTTAATTAAAGAATGACATTATAATGATATAATAATATAAAAAATTGTTGGACATCGACTACTGATGCAACCCTTTCTTTTGTCAAAATTTAAGACTAACAATATTGCATGAGCTAGACATAAGTAGAGTGATCTCATGCATGTTACTAAACACTAAAATATAACAACAGAGCATAACTCACAGCCTTGTGGGAAGGGCTTAATTGAGCTGTTGAATTAGGACTTTATAAATTGTTATAAAAATTTATTCAGCATTCATGGCTGAGATAGTTAAGAGAATTGTACCTAATAAATAGTCTACTGATAGAAGATTGCAAAAATATATTACTAGATCATGACAAAATTTATTTAGTTCATATTTATCGTGAGACAAACTGTAATACAAATAAATTAGCGAACTTTGCTTTGCAATTTCCAATTGGTTATCATGTAGTGGATGCCATCCCACATGCTTTTCTAATTCTTTTTAGAAAAAAAGATAAAAGGGAAAAAATGTCACCTCATAGCGATTCATTTGTAATTTTGAGTTCATTTATTTTAAGAGTTTCTAATATCGAGCGTAAATTTTCTAAATTCTCACGGAAAAGGATCACTCGTATGATCTGCAAAACACAGAATCATAGCTTCAAATCAAACCCAAAAGCCCTTTTTAGTCATTCACAAAACACAAACGAAAGCGAAAAAGTCATCATCGTATGGCCAACACAATTCATTCCAAACCAATCATACCCGTTAAAAATCCATCTCCGCACCTATAGCCGACGATCACATCAATCCAACGGTCTAGATTAACCTTCTAGAACCCTCTATTTCTCAAACCAATATTATATATATCTTTAGCCTTTTTTCATTTCATTTTTGCTTGTGCTCACCTTGTGACGCTCTTCTCACTCTCACTCACTTTCTCTCTCTAGGTTTTTACGCTCTCGTCGATCTCTGCTTCTAAGGTCTGTGCCTCACAGATCTTTTCTCGTCTTCAATGCAGCTTCAAATATCTGTATTTTCACTATTTTTCGCTTTGATCTTCATCGCGTTTTAACTATTTTACGTTTTCTGTTTGGTCTATACTCCTTCATGATCATTTGATCAGCAGTCTGTACTCTTTTCGATGTATATTTTTGCTTTTTGTTGTTTCTTTGAGCTGATAAGAGTATATACATACATATATATATATGTGTGTGTGCGTGTGTGTGTCATTTTGCTTTAAATGTTCTTTTACATATTTCTTCTTGTCAGTTTTTTCAGCTTATTAATTTATTTTTTTACATAAAATTTTGGTTACATTTTTCTTGTTTGTTTCTTCAGCTGATCAGAATGTGTGTGTGTGTGTGTATATTTATATGTATACATATATTAATTTTGCTTTATCAATTTTTTACTTCAAAGTTTGATTCATTTTGCTTTTTCTTAATTTTCAGCTGATCTGAGTGCACATATACATATGCATGTATACATATACGTATTGATTTTGCTTTATTAATTTTTTTACTCCAAATTTTGATTTATTTTTCTTTTTCTTAATTTTCAGCTGATCCGAGTGTACATATGCATATAACATATGCATGTATATATATACATATTTATTTTGATTTATTAATTTTTTTACTTCAATTTTTGCATTCATTTTGCTTTTTGTCAGTTTTCAGCTGATCTGAGTGTACATATACATATATGCATGTACACATATATAAGTATATATCATCTGATCTGAGTGTACATTTACACATATATGTAAAACTTGGTTTATATATATGTATTATCTTGTGTGTGAGTCTACGTGTGTATACTGTATATACATACGTCTCATACAATGTATAATATGTACATATATTATTTCTACTTAAATTTATTTATCTTCTATAAAATTTTTCTTTGGCTTGTGTTTGCTTGTTGTGTATACGTAAATCCATGCGTGTTTGTGTATATATCTATATTATTTTCTTACGTATATATATGCATATATTATTTTTGCATTAATTATCCTTTGTTCCATAAATTTTTGCTTTTCCTCGTGGTATGTGTGCGTGTGTGTGTACACATCACATATCGATTTGTCTACACATCACATATCTGGATGTATACAAATATGTGTAAGCACGTACATATATATGTTGTAAATATCTGTGTGTATTGCATATCTAAAATAGTGTGTCAGTGTGTGTGATGTGTCTATCACCAAATACATATTTATGCTTGAAAATTATGTATGTACCTTTTGTGATTTGAATATATACTGTAATGTCGATGACGTTAAATTTTTATATATTTTGTGATTTGATCCTCTGTCAATTAATCTGGTTTATAACGAGAATTTTGTATGCTGAATTGCTCTTTTTATATGATACTTCTTAAAATCGTTATCAACTGAATTAGGTAAGTAATAAACTGAATCTGGCACAGAACCGATAATGGGGAAATCCTACCCAACTGTAAGTGCTGAGTACATGAAGGCCATTGACAAAGCTCGCAGAAAGCTTAGAGGTTTCATTGCTGAGAAGCAATGTGCCCCCCTCATGCTCCGAATTGCGTAAGTGTAAAAAAGCTCTTATATTTCTTAATTGTGTATATCGTATGTATGTCAGTGATTTTCATGTGTTTCAGGTTCATTATCATTTTATTAATTAGAAATTAATTATTGATTGCCTGTTCAGATTGAGATTTAATGTTGGTAGAAAATGTATATTTATTGTGGTTGCAGATGGCACTCTTGTGGCTCCTATGATCAGAGCACCAAGACTGGAGGTCCATACGGTACAATGAGGTTCATGGCCGAGCAGGGTCATAAGGCTAACAACGGTCTTGACAAAGCTGTCAAGCTCTTGGAGCCCATCAAGGAGCAATTCCCCATCCTCTCCTATGCTGATTTCTATCAGGTAGTCTTTTTCTTCCTCGCTGAATTGATCGTTTGGAATTTTCCCATTGACTTGGCTCTCACCAGGCACCGGGCAATAATCATGATGAAGCGTCCAGGTAGAATCATGGGGCGTAGGTTAGAGGCCTCAGAGTGAATGTTTATCCGTTTTAGTATTTATCCATTGAATTTATTATTTTGCTTGTGTGCAGTTGGCTGGAGTTGTTGCTGTTGAAATCACAGGGGGACCTGATATTCCTTTCCACCCGGGAAGGCAGGTTAGTAAGATTTCTTTGTTGAGAACTTTCATGTTCGAAGCAAAAATTTAGACTGTTTTCAACATGACGGTGCCTTTTATCGTTTGTAATTCTGGTTTACTAGATGATGTACTAGAGAATCTTTCTGTTGAGGCCTGATAACAAGGCATGCTTGCAAGAACCATGTTCTATGTATTGTACAGTTGATAATTCATATCACGCTTTGCTACCTTTGAAGTCATTCTGTATTGAGTTTAATAAGCTGTCTGTTTCATTTTTTTTTTCTTTTCTTTTGATTTCTGATACATGATAATTCCATTAATAAGCTCTGTTTTTTTTTTTTTTTTTTTTTTCTTGTTCAGAATCTGTTTTGCTTATAAAACTTGTTGACAATTGGTCATTTCTGTTATTGATTTCAGTTGTTGTATTTTTAGCTTCCCTTGAATAAGTTGTCATGTTTTTTTCCTAATTTTAAATCTCAGGACAAGAACGAGCCACCTAAAGAAGGAAATTTGCCTGATGCCACTCAGGGTTAGTAGGCTGCTATCTTGAATTTTATGTTGCAATATTGCGAGTAATGAAGCAACAGCATATATAAAACTATGAGGTCTTCTAGAAAGTGGAAAATAAATAAATGTTGTAAACACATGTATAAACTGGAATTATGTCCCGTCTGCTTCCTAGTAAGTATTACTTCTGTTTTCCAACTTTTATACATTTGCAGGAGCTGATCACTTGAGGGATGTTTTTGTCAAACGTATGGGTCTCACTGACAAGGATATCGTTGCGTTATCTGGTGGCCACACCCTGGTACGTCCGTATTGGACCATCAGTTAATTTTACTTGGGGTGGTTGTATTGAGTTTTTCTTAAATCGTCTCCATTGTTTTCAGGGGAGGTGCCACAAGGAGCGTTCAGGATTCGACGGACCCTGGACTCCCAACCCACTCATCTTTGATAACTCCTTCTTCACGTGAGATCAAATCTATTACATTACTTCTTCCCCTGTTTAACTGTGACTACTGCTAGTAAATCATCTTAATATTGCTGGTTATTGACAAATGTTATCGTTGTTTATTATGCTGATCTCTACCAGAGAGCTCCTGACTGGGGAAAAGGAAGGTCTTCTCCAGCTGCCATCAGACAAGTGTCTTGTCACCGATCCTGCCTTCCGCCCCCTTGTGGAGAAGTATGCCGCGGTATGTATATCTAAATGCGTATTCCAACACCCTCCCGCCTTCTATGAGCACGGGCATATGACAACTTTTGCTTGCTTTTGGACCGTTTTGTTTTAGGATGAAGATGCCTTCTTTGCAGACTATGCAGAGTCTCACATGAAGCTCTCTGAGCTCGGGTAATGGACGCACGTCAACCAAAATATGATCTCATATCGTTTATGTTTCTCTTCCAAGTCTAATTACTTATTGGATATGCTTTGCTTGTACAAATCTTCGTGATTTGCAGATTCGCCGAGGCTTAAGCAGTTGAACAAATATGAAGTCTGGAATGGTGGTGGCCTATTTTTTGCTTCTTTTGTTTTTCAGTCTATGAGATAACTTGGGTTGCAATTCATGTTTAGCCTTTTTCTTGCGTCTTGGCTATGTTGGACTTAGATCTTTCCAATTGCAACGAATGATAATGAAATGGTCATCTTCTTCTGACATAATAAAATAGCATATATCTCTGCTCATTCTACTCTCTCTCGCGCACAGACACAAAAAAAAAAAAAAACACATTTTTGTGTATGTGTTGACATATATTTGTAAATGCAATTATATGAAGGTGGTTGGTCATGTTGTACAGCGCTAGTTAAGCAACTCCCATGTTTGATTAGATGTCCTCTCACTTTGAGTCTTCGCCTATGTCTCCCAAATTGAGGTTGGAATGGGATAGGGTGTTTTCACATCATTGTAGTAACCGATTTGTTTGGATTTTAGATTGATGGTTCAATTGAGTTATCCCTTTGTCTTATGGTGCATATAAAGTGATAAATCTTGTTATGGATCGTGTACACAAGGAGGTGCTTCCAATCTTGCCTACCAAACTTATTCTTGTAGAGTGAACAATTTGTTTTACTCTTGATATAAGCACTAGTCTCGTCGGTATGCATGTCTACGTATTTGATTACCTTGTTACTCGAGCTTTAATGGCTTATAACTACTCACTGGTATAAGTTTAAAACTGAGCATCCCATGAAGCTTTTCGTCCATGTTTGATTGGATGAGCTAGTTGAGCAACGACTATGAAGTTTTTTGGATTTATATTAGGGTTTGAATTACAAGATACGACTTGTTTGAAAGAGATATAGTTGGATAAAAAAAATTCTTAACTCGAGACAAAAAATGTTTCATTTGTCCTTTTTTTTTTGTTAATTTGCAAATATAATTTAAAGCCTGATGCAAGTAGAAAATATAGTTACAGCACTTGACCAATTGTCCTAACATGTTGTAACAAATTTATGGGCAGTTTTTAAGGACGCACATGAGAGATTCCTATACATATTTTAATACTATTAGGTTTGAGACCACGCCGAGTTATTTAAATAAACTTTATGCTGCAAATCGGCAAAAGGAAGTGTAGATGTAATCACAAATATTGTTTGATTTGTATTGAGGTGTATTGTTACATAATAGATTTTACAATTTTAGAAGTGATATTTGATATGTGTTATGCAGGATCAATTCTTGTAAGTGATATTTGATATGTGTTATATAATTTAAGTCTCTTTATAATTTTTTGAATAAAATGCATCATACCCCTCTGTGTTTTCACAAAATTATATAATAAACCTTGTATTTTAAAAAGTCATATTATAAACCCTGTGTTATGGAAAATGTTGCATATAACCCCTCGCCGTTTATTTTTCTGTCGATTTTAACGTAAGTATAATACACACTCTTGAAATGCAAGTATGATATTTATCAAGTTTTAAAACACATGCAGAATGACGAAAATACCCTTTTTTAATATCAGTTGCTAATTGCCCCTTGTGTTTTCGATAAGATTTCTAATTGCCCTTATATTTTTTTATAAAGATGTAAATTGCCCCTTCAAAGATAAAAAAATATAAAAAATTGACAATCCTAGAGAGAAAAACTATTTCAAAGTGATTTTTCCTTCGATTTGAAGTTGATTTTGCACTGATATAAAGATTTTAATCTACTTGTAGAAGAACGTAATTCTAAGTGAAAGTACGATTATTACTAGTTACAATATGGCTTTAAACTTCAAGCATAAGATTTATATTTTTTATGGTGGATATTAATGTTCTGTTATATAAGTTATACGTTTTTTTTATTCTTTTAATTAAATGATATTTATTAGGTTAAGGTTGTAG
Source organism: Ehretia macrophylla (assembly GCA_037974665.1). Taxonomy (NCBI): domain Eukaryota; kingdom Viridiplantae; phylum Streptophyta; class Magnoliopsida; order Boraginales; family Ehretiaceae; genus Ehretia; species Ehretia macrophylla. Next base: position 1,537,760 of record CM075782.1, read on the forward strand.
ATCTCCTTAGAAGGTAGACTAACACATGGTTCTGATATTGCAAAATGAAAAATGTTGTAAATACCTCCATCTAATATTAAAAAAATGATAAATACCCCCTTCTAATATCAAAAAAGTTGCAAATACCCCTTTTGACTGATTTATCTTTAAACGATGACAATTTTGTCTTTTTACAAGGCTAACTAACAGAGTTAAACAGAATTTGAGTTTGGGGCGTGTATGCAACGTTTTCTATAACATAGGGTTTATAACGCGACTTTTTAAAACACGGAATTTATGATGTAACTTTGTGAAAACACAAGGGGATATGATACATTTTACTCTAATTTTTTTATTAAAAAAAATGAGTTTCTAATCATTAAAAAAATATTTAGAAATGCGAATTCTTTTTGTAACCCGACGTAAATTACTCCAATAATTAGCACAACAACGTTGGAAACGTGGAAATGAACAAATTAATGCAACTACTTGCTCGTTAATACCATAATTTAACTTCAACTTGGTTTTGTTGGACCAATAGTCATGAGAAGACGAGAAAAATAATGGAGTCCATTATTGACCAATGTCTAACTGGACCAACGTGGTCTTCTTGGACCAATGTGCCTTCGAGTTATATTATTAAGTTGAAAGAATCTAGTTGGTCTCAAGATAATATGGTGGCTTCCTTTTTCAATTTCTCTCCGTATATGACTTGAATATAGAGGAAAGACATTTTCCAAAAAATAGAAAACAATGAAAAGACATAAAGGGGGTCCACAGAGTAGAAGTGGATGCAAACCTAACAAAAAAGAGTTTATCTCTCAATTTTTTAACTCACGCATTCAAATATTAGAAGGGAGATGTGTTAAAAATACCTTTTTGTTTGGTATAATAAATGTTAAAGTTGTAATTTAAATTTAAAATTTTTGATTATAACAGATTGTTATGTTTTACCCAATTCTTAAGTGTCCACTGTTATTTATTATTGATGTAAAAAGTATATCAAGTATAATCTCAATGAGATTTCTTTAAAAAATCTACGTTGTTTTAATCCTTATTGTTGGTATTAAGCACTACTCATAGCTATATCTTGGACTACATTTGCAAAATGTAGGCAAACCTATGTTGGTCAACTCAATTTACTAAGATGACCAAAAAGAAAGTCAATTTACTAATGTTTTGTCCATTTGTACTACGCGTTTTGGTGGCATATGATAAGAATTAAGAATGCCTCAGTACTTGTCACAAAAAGCTAGAGACTCTTAACATTGTAGCGGTGTTTGATGCCAAAGATATAATCCACGATGTAAAAATATATATTTCTTTCACATAAAAATTATTATAAGCTCTAAATCTCAATGATCTTTGACAAAATATGAAAATGTGGCCAATAATTTAGTCATATTCATTCACATATAATTCATTTGTTATATTCTCTCGCTCTCGCTGCCTCGTATATTAGTTAGGACATTCACTTAAACCCTTAATACATAGATATCAACTCTAATGTGTTAAGAAAGATGGAAATCGTGTCATAGTTTGGGTAGCCAAATGTGCTAGAGTTAAAAACATTCCTCCGCATTGGTCTTATAACCCTTGATCAAACTTGAATTGTATCTTCTCGATGACCGGGAATATGTGCGAATGGTTGTTATTATTTTTTAAAAATTTTAAATTCGTTATTAGTATTTAAAATTAGTTAATTTATTATTTATTATTTTTAAAAATTTTTAAATTCCTTCTTATTGTTTAAAATTAGACAACTTAGTCCCTATTGTTTCTCAAAAAATTATAATTTAATTCATGTTTGAATTAGCTAAATTGAATTTTTTTTGGAGAACAATAAGGACTAAATTAATTTTTTTTAAAGATGGATAAAATTGACTAATTTTGAATAATATGAAGGAATTTAAATTTTTATTAAAAATTAAAAAAAATAAATTGGCTAATTTTAAATAATAAAAATAAACTTAAAATTGTGAGAAACAATAAAAACTGTTTGTAGAATTTTCCCTCTTGATGACTTCCCTTTAGAAAAAGATTTGGTTGATGTAACTTTCATAGCCAATATTTTCCATGTGGTAAATGCCATTTATAATTAAAAAAATGTGAGTTACTTCCCCCCTTAGACCTTCTCTTCTTCTTGTTCACCCTACCATAGCCTCACACGACCAAATCAAAGAGATATATTACTCGCACGTTAACCCTAAATGCAATGGTGAGAAGAAGTAGAATAACACCGTTGACTGAGAAAACAATCATGGAAAATATTTGGGTCAATCTAGATGAATTAAACATCTCTCATGCATTTGTGGACGTGGGTTTTACTAATATTTAGAAAGAATAATAATTTTGGCTAGACGAAATAAGGGTTCATTCGATTCACTTTTTAGACGCTTAAAAATATTTATTTTAATTTTTAGACACTTAAAAAAAATATTTTTTGTGAGTTTAGAATTTTTTTTTTTTTTTTTTGAGTTTAGAACTTGAAACTAACATGTTTGTCTTATATTTAAAAGATTTTTTTATGTAAAATCCAAATATTCAAAAATTTAAAAATAAGAAACTCCAAATTAGAGTTTTTCAAAAATATTATTTTCATATTTTTGAAAGCTCAACAACACCAAACGGTAAATGCCTTCTAGTTCAACTAACACTTTTAACTATAACGATACAATTTAACAATTAAAATTTTACAACTAAGCCAAACAATCCTAGAAAGTGTCCAAACAATCATTTAACGTTTGTTAATTCTATATGCCAACCTTAATATCTTATTTTTTTTGTCAGACTCTTTAAGGGCAAAACCAGAAATTTAATATTGGAATGTCAAGATTCAAATAAAAAAATTGATTTCAAAAAAAAAAATAGAAAGGCCGATCATTTTTTTTAACGATATTATATAATGCTTGCTTCTGATATCAGGTTATTCAGTCAACCCCTAGTTCCGGCCCTAAAACTCTTATATCTATTAATGTTGTCCCTTAATTGAACCTAAGAGAAGGGTGAATTAAGTTACATAGACAATAATACAACTTTTTCGATTAGGCACTATACTAGTAATACTTAATCAAAAATAATCTTAAGCAAATGTGCACTTTAGCAATATAAAGAGTGAGTGAGGCAATTTATCAAACACTTAGTGTGCAGAAAATAATGCAAAGAGATAGTTGAGAGAAAGAGATTGCAAATCGCGATTTTAGCGTGGTTCGGCCCCCGCCTAAGTCCACAACCCAAGCTCCCCGCTTAAGATTTCAACAATCCTCATTGTGGTGACTCTTCAAATGTTGGTGAGTCCACAAACCAACTACAATGGTAGTTCAAGCTTTTATAATAGAAAGCAACTTTTCTCAATACAAAGCTTTAACTTCAACACATTTGACAAGAAAATCCTTAATTTCAAAGTGTTTAATTCTCTCTTTTGATGAGTGTTTGAGATTCACAATAAAAGCCCTCTTTTAGGGTTGATAAATACAATGAATGCCTCTCTCACAATAATGCTTACAATTTCTTGCTCAAGTATAGCTCAATGATGATTCGAAGATAAAGATAATGAAAGAACTCAAATGAAATTGATTTGAATCAATGCCTTAAGATTTTTCAGTTGAGAGCATTAATAGAAGCCAAATTGGGTGTAATAAATGCTCACCAACGTTCAAATAAACGACTATATTTTGAATCAGCATTTTGTCTCGACCGGTCGACCCCTGTTCGCCGATCGACCGGTCAAGAGACCCTCGTCTGGTGGACGGGTCTCGGGCGAACGACCCTTTGGCCACCGGTTGACCGGTGGAGCCAAAACTGTCAGGGTTGGGTTTTAAAAGGTATTTCTTTTGAACATGTTTTGTAAGATATTTTTCAAATGTTTCAACACAATATTTGAGAATCAAAATTGAGCATATATCTTTCTGCAAGACCTAAAACCTCAGTCAAGTCCCAACCGGTACCCCTTATGACTTCCGTCTCCATCCTTATAACTCCATATTCATTCTTCGAATCTTCTCTTTGAATTGTTGAATGTTCTTCTTCTTTCTTTAGTTTTGATGATCTTGGAATTGGAGTCAATCTTGATTCATCTTTACTTGTGCACACTTTAACAAACTCATTAAACACATTTATGGTTTGTAATCATCAAAACCAAAATTTAGAAACCGCTTAGGCTAACAATTACCAATCAACTTTCTATGTATATTATGAAAATGCTTGCTTCCGATATCAGGTTATTCGATCAATGAATAAAAAAGTAAACCCACATTGTGAGACCCATATTTTTGTTTTTGGTCAAATGACCTGATACCGGACATAAAACGTACGGGTAAATTTCACACTTAGTCCCCATTGTTTGCTATTTTTTTCAAGTTGATCCTTAATATTTTAAAAGATTCATAGAGGTCCCTAATGTTTATAAAGTGATTCAAAATGGTTCATATTGTTTAAAATTAGCCAATTTAGTTCCTATTGATTCCCATAAAATTTCATTTAGTCCCCAAACAGGGATAACTTTCATGTCTACAACTCAATTCATCCGATTACTACAGATCCGGTGAATTGGAAATAATTAATTAAGTAATAATTTAAAAACTCTTTTTATGGAACAAACATATCAATATGTATTTTTAGGAAATAATAAAGACTAAATTGGATTTTTAAAAAATAATAAGGACTAAATTAATTAAATTTGAATAATAAGAACCATTTTAATTAATTGTTATAAATATTAAGGACCTCTATCAATTTTTTAAAATATTAAAAATTATATTGAAAAAATATTTAAACAATGTGTACTAAGTGTGAAATTTACTCCAAAACGTACCCTATCGTTACTAGGCGGCTAAGAGAAAATGAAGTCAACATCATCAGAAATATAAAGTCAACTCATTCGTCAACCTTTTCCTTCCTCCCAAAAACGCGTCCTCTCCTCCTCCCTCTTTTTCCTCATTTCCTTCCTCCCTCTTGCCTAGCAACTCCCTCCTAATTCACGTTTATGTATATATATATAAATATATACACACACAACTTAACGATACATTTATTCATCAAATACTTTTTTTAAGCTCAAATTTTATCGATATCAATATTTTGTATCGGGTTTAAGTTGTGAAAATAGTCACGATAAATAATAAAGTTACGTACACCTTCTTTCTCCCGGATAGGAGGGCTTATATTTTAGCCTGTTATTTTTAACGGGAGCTTTGTGCATCGAGGCACGAGAGGAGAAGAGTAAGAGGAGGAGGAGGGGGAGGATGGCTGACGTCAACGGCAGCGTGGAATTCGTGGCAGTTCCGACTCACGGAGGCCAATTCGTACAGTACAATATCTTCGGGAATCTCTTTGAGATCACCACCAAGTATAGGCCTCCGATCATGCCTATTGGCCGTGGCGCTTATGGAATCGTCTGGTAACATATACACACATATATTTATATACTGAATGTGATTTTTTTGAATTTTTCTATTGGAATTTATTGTTTGATTTGGTTATGGAATCGTCTGGTAACATATACAAACACAATATATGTATATATTATATATACATATATATATTTATGTATGTATATATTTATATTTATATACTGAATGTGATTGTTTTTGATTTTTTTTTATTTATTGAAATTTATTTGTTGATTTGCTTATGTGAAGCTCGATGTTGAATGCGGAGACGAATGAGATGGTGGCGATCAAGAAGATAGCGAACGCTTTCGATAATTATATGGACGCTAAGCGTACGCTTCGTGAGATTAAGCTTCTTCGCCATTTGGATCACGAAAATGTAAGCAATTTTTTTTTAAATTATTTTATTCCCAAAAAAATAAGAAATAAAAAATGAAAATAGCTGCTCATTGATGATTTCGTTTACGTATTGCTTTTTATTTGGAATAAATTTTAGTCAAATATGTTGTAATTTATCTTTTAGTATCTCCATTTTTTTCAGTATTTAATAATGATTAACAAAAATAAAATTAGCTGCTTACTAATGAATTTCATTTCCTTATTGTTTCTAAATTTCATAATACATTTTTTACTTTTTGTTTAATTTTTGGTATAAACTCATGTTTTATTTGAGATAAATTTTAATCAAATTGTTGTAATTTCGTTTAGATTACCTCTTATTGTTGTACTAGTTAGAAGTTCGATTTCCTAAAAATTAAGTGGTAGTTCCACCATTTCACATACGTGTTTGGTCCAATCAAAACGAATTTGCCTTGCATACGAGAAGGAGTGTTGAAAAACCTATATGGATGAATTAAATCCTCGTCAAATAGCTTTAGCTTTAAAATGAGGTGGTTGCCATTGTATAGAAATTTATAGGTAAAATAAAGATTGTTTTCAGTTTGATCGTTTTGCTTCTCTTTTCTTTATTATGTCGTGTCTATTAACCCTTCTCAAATAGTTTTAGCTTTAAAACGAGGTGGTCGTTCAATAGAAATTTATAGATAAATTGAAGATTGATTGGTTTTCTTGTTTTTCTTCTCTACTGTTGTTTTCATATTATAGTCATGGACATTTGTTTTGCTTGTGTCGTGTATATTTACCCTTTTGCCTGGTAATATTTAATGGTTGAGTACTTCCTATACCTATACATATCAATCAGAACAATATCCATTTCTTTTTTTCATTCATTCTTAGAGTTCCGTTCACAATGTCCCGTGAATTATCGATTATTAACTATTCAGATGTTCAACAAAAGGGTCTTGTGGGAAATTTTTGCTAGTTAAAAGTAGTACATTGGAAAATGCACCTTCTGCGAAAGGTTTTCGGGGAAATTGTTTGATGTATCATCTGGTTGTATGTTGTGTTGAGGCCTATTTACTAATTGAACAAGATGGTATGCAGGTCGTAGCCCTAAGAGATGTAATTCCTCCACCATTGCGTAGGGAATTTTCTGACGTCTACATTGCCACGGAACTAATGGACACGGATCTTCATCAAATAATTCGATCTAACCAGAATTTATCAGAGGAGCACTGTCAGGTACACTCCTACTTGGCGTAGAAAAGTTGAATCCAATTTTTTCTTCTCTCCCTTCGGAAATATCAAATATACTATCCAGAACTAAAACTTGTTTTCCATTTTTTTATCTATGTGCAGTACTTCTTGTATCAGATCCTTCGAGGACTAAAATTCATACATTCTGCAAACATTATCCATAGAGATTTGAAGCCAAGCAATCTCTTACTGAATGCCAACTGTGATCTTAAGATATGCGACTTTGGTCTTGCTCGACCAAACGCGGAGAATGAGGTCATGACTGAATATGTAGTTACCAGATGGTACAGGGCACCTGAGCTGTTGTTGAACTCGTCAGATTATACAGCTGCAATAGATGTATGGTCTGTGGGTTGTATCTTTATGGAGCTCATGAACAGGAAACCGTTATTTCCTGGAAAAGATCAAGTGCACCAGATGCGCTTGCTGATCGAGGTAGCAACCTAAGACTTGAAGTTTTTAAAGTTTTTTTTTTTTTACTCGACGTAGTGAAATGCTTGATATTTGGATAACGGTACACCATGTTGTTGAGGATTGAGACTTATCATTCCCATGTTCTAGTAGTTTGGCTTAACGGATATTATATTTTTGATTACCGTCCATTCTAAGTAATTTGCTTATGTTTGCTGTTTTATTTTTCAGCTTATAGGCACGCCCTCAGAATCTGAACTCGGCTTTCTTCGGAATGAGGAAGCAAGAAGATATGTTCGTCAACTTCCAAGATATCAGCGCCAAAATTTGGCGCAGCTATTTCCACATGTAAATCCACTGGCAATGGATCTTATTGATAAGATGTTGACATTTGATCCCACCAAAAGAATTTCAGGTACATTTTTTATCTGCTTTTGTCTACTATGGTTTTCTTTTTTTACATATAAGCATTGGTGAATTACATGAATTCCTTCGAGCAGCGGAGTATAGATTTTTCTGACACTATTGTGCGTTGAAAACCAATGATTTCTGTTTCTGTCCCAGTTATAAAACATTAATCCATTGCGTCTTTGGATGTCCTTTCTCCATCTATACCTAGATAATTACTGAGAAACTCTAGAGTTAGTATACATTTTTCTTATAATTACTGTCGCTTGCCTCAACCCGAAAGCTAAGCCTGAGCATTACAATTTAAAAACATACAAAGTGGATTGCTTAGTTCAAAATAGGTATAGAGCCAACGCGTGATGAAGTTCTTCTTACTCTGAGGCGGACAAGGGTTTGTTGTCTTCGCTACAGAAAAATCATTCTTCAACAAGTCAGCATATCAGAGGGCAGCTTGACTCAGGGTTGAAGCATTTATCCACCCTTAGTCTCGAATTTGTTCTTAGCTACTAATAGAAGACTGGTAGGAAACTCGAGGCCTCTAAGGACAATAACATTGATATCCTGTTCGATACTGACTAGGTTTTCATCCAACAGAGTTTGCGACAACATTAGTTCTCAAGAAATCTATACAAAGCAAAAACTTTATTTCATACAGACTATATTCAGCAAACAATGTCTTTTGTAGCGTTCGTTTCTACATTATTATACCACAACGTTTGCTACATGAACCATTTTTGTTGTCGACTTACATTTGCTAATTCTTCAATTCAACTACTTTCTCTGGGATCTGAAAATGAAAATTTGTTTTTATGGAATGCAGTTGAACAAGCATTAGAGCATCCATACCTTGCAAAACTGCACGACATTTCTGACGAACCAATCTGCCCTAAACCTTTCTCCTTTGAATTCGAGCAACAAGCTTTGGGAGAAGAGCAGATAAAGGAAATGATTTACCAGGAGTCCTTGGCTTTAAATCCTACATACGCATAAAGGCGCAAAAGCATGTATGCTACGATACTGAATGAACAACTATCATTGCTATATCAATGGATATTACTGATCGGATTTTTCAACTATGATGATGTACATTCGCCAGACAATGAACTCCCGGGTACTGTCCAAATCTGGTTTCATTATGATCTGGTATTATCTTCCTGTCTCTGTAAATTTATTATCTTGACACTTCTGCTCGGGGTGGATCTAATGCGGAGTCTATGATCTCACATTATCATCATCGTCATCATTATCATTATCTTTTTCTTGTACTTCTTTGTTTTGTATTCAGTATTGAGATCCTCCCCCCTTGAGCGTACTAAATCGTACGTTCTACCTATGTATTCGTTTTGTATTTTGTATTAGGATCCGCCCTCCTTGTGTGTACTAAACTGTACGGTGAAAGATTCTGACCGAGACATGTAATGTAAGAACCAAATTGAAAATCTGACGTTGTATTTATGTTGTATTCTATCCTTTGAATATCCTAATATACTTCATTAGTTCATTTGCAAACTGTGTTTTAAAGGTATATGTCACGATGAATTCTACCTACTATGATAAGACTTGGTTTAATTTATTACATGTGACAAGGAATATAACGAGTCTTGTAAGGTCAAGTTACAGCTTGCATCATCGTCTAAACCGGTCTTGATGTCTATTAGGCACTTCGACCAGAACACTAAATCAACAAAGGTGCAAACTCTGTAATCGGCTTAGGTTGTCAAATAATGAAAAATTCCTCTCCAATCGTGTTCTCTTATCATTTTAGATTTTGATTCTCTTGTAACGTTATAATATTATAAAAAAAATTAATAATGTTAAAACGATGATATAGTTATTTGACATCCATAGTCAATCTTTCAGATCATTTTATTATAAATACATCATCACTTTACTACAAACAACTTTTTCAAAATGTAATAATGGTACGACGGATTCAAATCCGTCTAAGCTAATTACCGTACTATCAAGAGGATTAGCTGTCAAAAGAATCAGAGATAGACGAAGGATTTTGATTATCAATACGCCCTAAATGTGATACATTAACTAACTCATTCAACTAGATTTCAACAATCTATATCTGGAACGTTACAGAGGTATCCCATTCATCAATTCAAATAAAAGAAGATAGACAATAAGTGGAGAGTGATGTGAATTCTATGTATTGCAATTAGTCGTTTGAAATGTGGTTCATTAGTACAAAAAAAGAATTGTAAGATATGTCCTGCAAAATCCACACGCCAAACGGGCGCGCACGAGAGATTTTCTATTTTCTATATTTTCCGCCCTAAAACTAGAACCCCTGAAGATAGATGGTAATATAGGGTCCCTCTTTACAACATCTGCATCTCAACCCCTATTCAGAAGGCAAAAAAAAAAAAAAAGAGAGAAGGAAAGACGAGAGAATCTATGAAGATTACAAGATCTGTCGTGCTTGCTCACTCGGATTCTGAAACAGAACTCTCAAACCATCATAGTAAAAGAATCCGATCCATGATTTTAGAGTTCTAGATTATCGAGCTGCAGAATGTCAATTTGACAATTCTGCTGCAAGTGCTAGACTGTTCACCCCCCATCCTCTCCTTTACGGACCTAAAAAATTCAAGATTAAATGCGCTAATCTTCGTCATCAGTTAACGAGGCAAAGGAAAAAGGTCTAAACTTATAGCCATCACCGTGATAAAATTTGCCCTGGAATTCCACCCAATGGAGACGTAAAGCATGGAGGAAAGCACTGAGAGTCTCCATCATGAGTAGTATGAATGCTGTTGCGAATACAAAAACTGCCAGGCCCACCAACCGTATTATGGGATTGTCGTACCTGAAATAATCACAGATAGCAGTTACGAAATATGTCTCTAACTCGAAGACAATCTATACGTGAAGACTGCAGCTTAATGGTTACTGCACCTAGCATCTAAAACAAACTCAAAATTGGTATCTCTACAATGAGAATTACTGGCAAGCCAAAAAAATTAAAAGATCTAATTAAAAGAAAGTCAAATTTTCATAAATTAATTAGTAGTTCCGGTAGGAAAAGAAAGAACAGAGGTAGTTGATAACCGGGATCCTGAAAGGTCGGCAAGTAGATATCTTAACAAAATTTTAATACCAGATATTAAATAAATGTAGTCTGAAGGAATCGTTCCAACAGACACCATATAGTTGACAGGAAAATTTGAAGACAGCAGTATCCTTCTGGTAGTTATAACTTATTTCTTCGTTCAGGGGCCCTAATTATTTTATAAACCGCAGCACGGGATTAAAATTAAGGAAAAAGATTCCAGGAGATGTTTTGGTAGCATCAAAAGATCCCAGTGATATGCTGCAGAGACATGACACTGAATCTTAGTGTCCTCTCAACTTAGACAAGCTAACTCTATGTGGAAGGCAATATCGAAAAACTGGATAGGATAGGTAAAAAGCCAAGAGTAAAGGCAGCAGGTTGAGAGCCAGAATAGAAGCTTACCCCCACGCAAGGAGAAGAACCTTCTCATAAAAAACTGTTGACAATTCTGAGTGGGCCAAACTGCATCACGAGCAATAAGCATTAAAATATTAATCGAAGAGCAAAACAATCAGCAGTAGACAACTAAAAGGGTAAGTAATAAATTCAAAGGCAAAAGATGAATATGATGTAAGCTGAAATTCACTCAGACATAAAGAAGAAGATAGCCAAACCTTAAAGCCCATAGACGAAGATAGGATGCGGTATTAGAAACAGCACCAAGTACGAACTCAATTGAGTGTATCATTTGATGCACTAAAACCTCACTGAAATTAAATTCTTCATGGTGTTGCCTTGCAGAACCAGGTTCTTCATCAATATCCACTGCCTCTACGGTTCCAAGTAGACCATATGTGCGACCTTGAAATCTCTGGGAATCACCAAACCCAGAAGACCAATTAGGCAAATCAATTACAGCTCTAACATTTTCTACCAAGGAGGACAAAAAAAAAAAATAATAATAAATAAATAAATAAAACTAAACAGAGAGAAGAGAGAAGACAATGGAAATTGTACCTCTGTATGAAGTCTCTTCAAAATAAAAGGCTTAGGGAAGAGCATCCATGGAACTGCAACAACAGCAGAAAGCAACAACAAAACCTGCAAAACTTATAGCATCTCATTAGCCACGGTCTAAACATACACATTTTCAGACGCGAACTAACTGCAAGTGCGTAGAGGTCATGCCTGAAGTACGCTTTGTCCCCAGAACAACTTATTGTCACCAAGATCCTCAAATGGACTTAAGAACATGTAAATCATTACGTGATAGAGGTCTGCTTGAGAACCAGTGCACCATTTGATAACGACGAGAAGTGAAAGATATCCAAAAAGGCTGTTAAGAAAAATCACTTGCGGCACAAACTGATATCTGGCAATAAAGCACAGGATAAGTCCCATGGCTGGACTTTAAACAAACATAAATCGAAGAGAAAAAAGTGAAGTGTGTACTTGATATCAAGAGAGTTGGCAAAGAAACGGGCATTAAAGTAACTCATTATAATTCCCAAATTCATCTGAGCCACACCCAACAAAATAGACATCTTCATCTTCAGAGAGTTCAAAAAAGGAAGCTCCGAACGACTACCTCGCCAACTTGGATCCACACCAAATGGGTAGGGATCCTGATATTTGATTAGACCAACGGTACGAGCATCACTGTCAAAGGCATAGTTTTGTTTAGGTATTATAGCCATCAAGTATATAGAAGGAAAGAATTCCAGAACATTAACACAGGGATAGCAAAGCAACACTAGGTAGAGACCCATTGAGACGTTAATACAGAGCAAGCATAAGAGAATTGTATACAGAGTATAACATACAGTTTGCAGACAGCATAATATGTAAAGCATTGCAATATATAGTTCACTTTTTAGGTCAACAGCACTACATTTACCAGTTGGAATCCAGTGCTAATCAGTATATAGGAAAAGACAAAGTGGTTTAAAGATGGAAAGGCACACTACAAACCGTTCTTTATAAAGAATCATGATGCTTCAGAAAGACTGCTACAAACTGCAACACTTCAACTACTAAAGTGATAAACGAGCAACTAAAACAAAAACATACTACATGTGCAGAACTACTGTGTTCTACTTGAATCAAATGGCTTTTACATGCTAAAAGAGTAACCAAACATCTTTGAATAAAATTTAGCAGTCAGCTAAGAACCTACAACAAATGCCAACTGATTGGCCAATAAATCAGGGTGATAATCTACAATGCTCCATCTATATTGTTGAGCCCTCGTATTCGAAGTAGAGATAACACATGAATCTTGAAGGTCTCTAAAATATCTTTAGAAGATAGGAGATGCATGAGTAACATAAATTATAACAATAAACGACAGATGAGATCTCCTATTCTCAACGTAATAAAGACCCAGAGAGCAATGGTACCATATGATCCGTCATAATATCTAGCAGGCCACCAACTACAAAATAAACCGCTTACTTCTGCTATATGTGTTCAAACAGGAGAATAGTTCACATACCTGCATGTAGCGTCTCGGCATTTGTATGCAGAGCCACCAAATATGTGGAAAGGAACAGAGAAAAATTCATTGTAAATCAGCCCACAATAGATTGAGAATAACGACATCAAAAGGAGAACATATCGTCCCCCAAATAGCATCTCCATAAAGCTGCCTAGTTTCTGATAAAAAAGAAAACAAAGATTGATTACATGGCCGAGATGAAGCAAAAAAGAAAACGATATACTACTCATATGGCAGAGCAAAATTGTCCAAAGTAAGAACTTAGGTATTAAATTAAAAAAACACGGCAGACATCATGCATTTGCAAATATACCCTATAATGGAATCTCTGTAGCATCCTTTAACAATTGTAAATCGTCAGTGAATGCTCCGATTTGTTTTCGTTCTGCCCTACAATAATGACTGACTTCTATACATAGCAGTTACCTCACACTTCTTTATCAAATCCTCCTATAAACTAAGATAGATTTGAAACAGAAATCACAATCTATTACTTATTCTTTCTTCACAAGCATAATCGATCCACTAAATTAATCTCCTAGATGTAATTTTATTTCCTTTGCGCAGTTCATAGTGACATTACATTTCCATGAAAGATGAATATAACAACATCATAACCAAAAGAGCAATAAATTATAAGAGAATCAATGGTTACTTTCATGTCATGTCATTATACCTGGAAATTTCTTCGAGAATTTACTCCAAATTATTTACAAGCAGACAGACGGTTAAAGTTCTTTCTTCCTTTTCCTTTTTTTTTAATGGGAATTTTTAGTTGGCAAGCCTAATCCAGTTTAAATTAAAAGCTTCTTCATTCTGGTATTACTTTAGCAACTTCAGAATGAAGTAATGTCAAACAAACAAATCATCGTTCAAATTGCTTGAAAACTTTATTGATTTCAAATTAGAAGCTACTGGTTCAACATTGCAGCAGTGATGTGGCAAGAAGCTAGTAGAATTAATGTTCTCTACCTGTGGAATTAAATGGGTCCAAGGACAGATAGAGAATTCTATTTTTTTAACTTGGAGTTCATCCAAATCCAGGAGGAAGAAGAATAACATTGTACAGGTTGCATATTAACGTATAATTTGGACAATGGAGAGCAAAGAACTTTAGAGCTTTTGAAACAGAGAGAAGACAATACACGATTTGAAGACTCGACTTTTGCAAACCCTATATTTGAGGATCAATTGTAAAAAAAGACCTAGCTCATTTCCTGATTTCTTACAGACCTTTAGGGGGCGTTTGGTTCGCGGAATGATTTTTCATTCCCAGGAATCACATTCCTGGGAATATGATTCCCAGGAATGTGATAAAAACTGTTTGGTTCTTTAAAAATATTCCTAGGAATATTTTTTCAAATTCCTAAAAATGTTACATTATTGTGTTTGGTTTAAACTTAACATTCTTGGGAATTTTGAACAATTTTCAAAAATACCCTTTAACTCAAAAACACATAAATACTCCTAATTAAAATAACACTTTCCCCTCACTCAAATAAGACAACGAACATATCAAATTTCTCCAGTGCAAATTAGAATCAACACAACCATCTTTTAATCAACACAACAAACTTATCAGTTTCGTCAAATGCTTATTACTATTAGGAAAACTAATAAAAGTACTGTATTTTGATAAACATATGTAGCAGCCAAAAGAACTCATTCAAACGAAAATCCAAATCCAATCCGCACATATATTTAAATGCAAAACCAGTGAAAAAAAAAGGCCATGTAGTATAAGATGCAGCATTAATTTCAGTTTATGGAACTCATAAAACCATATATATTTGAGGTCAAATGAATGGCTAAACTGAATTACATGCTAGTTTCTCAATCATTCATCATGCTATACAGCAAGAAGAAATTTGAATGTGTAATTTTTTGTTTATCATATTACATGAATAGGTGTATAGTATCTGGTATAAGCTCTCTGACAGAGCTTCAAAATAACACGTTTAGAAAAAAAAAAAACAAAAAGCAAAGAGCTACAAAATAATACGCACATATAAACAAAACTCTCAATCATATAAAGAGATAATCCAAAAAGATTTGAACTTTTGGAAAAAAGAAGAAGATGGGTTCATTGATGAACGAAGCCGAAATTGAGATTCAAAAGATGATTCATCTTCATCAAAGGAACCACCGATTCTATACGTTAATGGTGTCCGACGAGTTTGGCCTAATGGGTTTGCATGATTCACGAAACTTTCACAAACAATTACACATATGTAAAACTAGCTCAACAATAGATTTTGGTTTTATTAGTTAGGTAAAACTAACTCATCTTTGACAAGAAAAAAAAAAAACCGATTGTACAAACTTGATTGTGATGAAGATGTTGGAATTGGGGGTGCACTAGGTCTAGGGCAATGATAGTATGGAGAAGAAAGAAACGTTTCTGAAAAATAGGGAAAATGTTATTTTATTTGGGGGTATTTGTGTCTTTTTATGTTATTAAAAATATTTCCACAACTCAGGAATATAAGATTCTCACCCTCTCACATGGGAATAAAAATTGAACAAATCATGGGAATATTGCATTCCCAAGAATGTGATACTCTTAGGAATATTGTTTTATTCCGCGAACCAAACATGGGAATATCACATTCCATACTTCACATTCCCGGGAATCCTATAAGATTCTGCGAACCAAACACCCCCTTAAAATAGTATGGTTGTTTTCTTTTCTTCGAGAAACACCCCATTGGTGCCATTAGTAATCAAATCTTTGAAATATTGCCTTTTGGAAAAACAAAAGGAACAATCATTATACCTTTATAACACTATACACTGTCAACAACTTTTAGCATTCTAGACTAGGAACTGCTGGAATAATTTCTGATCCAGTGACAAAAGAAGAAAGTTCCATGTAAAATGAGATGAGAGAACATACCTGTGAAGCAAGCTTTTTCTCGCGGGCTATGAGGACTAGTGCTCCCAATAGCAAGCATATTCCATGACCCCAGTCGCCAAACATCACAGCAAAAAGGAAAGGAAATGTAATTATAGTATAAACAGCAGGATTTGCCTCCTGGTATTTAGCAACGCTGCCAAGATGAATTATCGTGTTAGGACTTTGCACAGTTCAGCAGATATATGCTAGCGAGCACATATTCCTATTTAACTTCTTTTCCCCCACAAAATATTCAGGAGCCAACATTTATTCAATAATATAAGGAATTCAACATCACAAAACCTTCCAGAGTAATACTGAAGACATGGTTCAAAAGAAAACCAGAAGCTGTGCTCACAAACCAATTACGCTACAAATACATTCAAGAATAGCTCCCACCAATATCCCCACCTTGACTTGATAAAACAATATCGGCCCTCCTCAAATTCTTTGAGAAAAGGGACTCAGAAAGTGTAGCTGTATGTGAACATTATGTCTGTATTCTATGTTTCTTTCTCTCATTTTATTTTTTATTCTCTTTCCTTCAACTCACTGTGAGATGTATGCCGGTCTCCAATGTCCGAACAGCATTCTTGTTCTACGAATTCCTTTAGTTTAACTAGCCTTTAATACCCTCCTACTTGAGCCCTTTAAAAGTCTAGTTTTTCAGTATAGAAGCTTGTTCTAATCCAAGGAACTACTGTAGCTCCCCGACCGAAGGGCTAGGGGAGCGGGTTCAGCAATGTAGCACCAAGCAACTAGTGAGGGCTTCCTCTCTGCTTCCTCAGGTTCTTTCATCAATCTCCTGGCCCTTGCAACACTCCTTGTTCCGTAAACCGGTGACCCTCAGACAGTTGACATAACCAATAGTATGAAACTTTGAGAGAATCACATTAAGAATTATTGTAGCGAGTCAACAAAAAATTTGGACGGCTTCCTAAGGAAAATACTTTTTTAGGACATCCAAATAAAAAAGTGGGACTATCTTTAATTTCAAATTGTATTGTTCAAATTATAAAGTGTCCAATGAATTTCTGATAAACTAATCAGGCTACTAAAGAAGGAAATAAATTACAATAAAAAATGCCTCCAAATGATACGTATGGAAAAAAAAGAACACTATAATATCCAATCACCTAAAAAGACTGGAGATGTACATGATTGGATATAACTTAATTAAATGACAATTCACCCGCTTGTGTTTGCCTTTATGCAGAAGTGATCGAACACTGCACATTACAGCCACCCCGACCCCACCCCCACCCCCCCCCCCCCACCCCCATCCCAGGCAAAAAAAAATAGCAAAACATTCTGGTATTAGTTTACAGAAAAAGAGGACCAAGGCAAACACAGCAGCATATCTAACTTACCCATATGCATCAACAATTTCCTGGAATGCATTTGTGAAATGGTTGGTCTTGAAGTAAGTTGGCGGGGACTCGGCAGCCTCCATCACATGAAATATTATACCTACTTGTGAACTGCTATCAAATGTTGCACGTTGCAGAGCCTCGTGAATCTAGCATACCCGAGAAAAGGAATCCCTTTTTAAGTAATATAAAAACATGATGACAGCAGATGCCAACACCATAACCCTCACAAGAACAGTACCAGCAAAGATACAAATACCTTAGGTTTTGCGAATATTGGACACCAGCCCTCACCAACAAGACATTTCTTTGTAACATCAAAATTCAGCATATTCAAGGTGTCATACACAGCTTTTTCCCTTCTGACCTACAAAAGAGAATTTTAATTTTGAACTGACAATTCGTTGATTGAATAAAAAATATAAAAGTCAATCCCATATTGATGTCAAATGTGATCATTATCCAAATTCCATGACAAGAAACAGTAACAATTGCATCTTACCAAGTTCATCCATTTTGTGAGTTGGAATCCGATGGAGGTGAGAATTTGGTCTCTGTGACGTAGTCCAGCATCCAATGTGGTCTCTAAGTCAGTTAGACGGGACAAAACCTGCAAGAATGAAATCGAGTTTATAAGGAATTTGGCAGGAATTTTATTGTAGTGGACCACAGTACAATCAAGTATCACACTTGAAGCATTTGGCAAACTAGTGATGAATTTAGTAATGCAATGCATATAGGGTTTCATGCTCATCAAAGCAGTAAGATGATACTACTATAAGGAGATGGCTTCATGTGCTCTGATTCATTATTTGGGGATTTCTGATTCAGGAGTACTACCAAAGTGTTTCAAAGGAGGGGTGCAATTAGTGAACCAATTCATTACATTATATAAGTAATTCACTCTTCTTCATAGGCTTACTATCTTAACTCTCTTACCAGAATGGCAAACCCTAGAAAAGAGTTAACATCCACTACAGCTTCGTCCCAAAGCTTTGACGGAGATGCCAGTGCCTATTCAAGGCTTTTCCTCTTTCCTTAGGCAGTTGCTTCGGGAGAGAAAAGAGATATTCGGCTTTCAAGCTTAGAAGAAAGAATCTTTATCCTATCCCGCATTCAAAATTAAGGTTTCCACAATAAGAAAATAATAATTTCAAGTAAATTCAAAAACCTTAGATTCTTCATTAAGAGAGTAATAATTTCAATCAGAATCAACCAAAGTTAAGCCAAATAATTGAAGGTCTCAGCTGGGCACAAATCTGATAGAGAAATACTCGAATTCAGCTCGAGCTCAAGCTTGGACAACAGCTGAATGTGTCTAGTAAGCGTCAAGCTTGAGCTCAAGGTTAAAGAAAGAAGTACGTAAAGTATAAAATATTTGAAAACATAAATCAAAGTTAAATAAGTGTATGAACTTTCTCTCATATGGTTAAAGCTTATAAATATATATATATCTAAGGATATCAATAATAATTGTTTTCAAAAATATGCTTAGTATTTTTATATGTTGGATGTTTGAGATATGCATCTCTATAAATTACTATCATGACTTGGAGCCAAATATTTTTCTTCCAAATCTAATCTTGCTCAACCATATTGAGCATAGCCCAGGATTTAAGCAGGCTGGAACTTGTACCTAATTTAGCTTGAGCAAAGCTACATTGAATTTGAGTACCAATTTTTTGATTAAGGCACCATAAGGTTTCAGTATCATGCCAAAGATTTAGGCCTGAACCCAGACAACGATGTAAACTAAGTTATCCAAATGCATCAATCATGACTCATTCACTATGTCATCTGCAATGCTTTATGTGCCTCTGTTCTACAACGCATGAGAAACACATGAACTCTATGTAACAACATACTTCTCGAGTAATTTGCCTCCTCTTTGTTGCGTCTTCTGGAACAGGATAGCAGTTTGCACCAAAAGCTTCACAAATTTTCAGTATTTTTGTCCTTGCTTGCTCACCTGAGAAGAATACTACAAATATCGTTTTCTCAACCTGTAGAATGCAACGCTAGGGGTCAAATTCCGAATATTAGTAAAATTAGCAACTATTCTTCAAGGAGGAGATCGACCCACACCCCCGCCCCCAAATAAAAAAGAGAATGAAGAAGTGAAGAAAAGCAGAAAAGGACCACTATAATCATAAAAGTAGAAACTTATAAACGAGAAATTAGAAGTTCATCTGTTTTATTCATGTGCAACATCTGCCTCTCCGATTCTTCTCTTTTAAGTTGTCACCAAGAAGACAATGCAGATGGGGGAATAGAAATAGATTAAACCAGAAAGATTTCAGAAGAAAATAAGGCTGACCATTTCGTTTGATACAGGATCCAAAATTTGATCATCAGCTGGTGCTTGATTGAAAAGCATATTGCCCCTTGTAGCACGAAACAACATCCTCTCGAACTTTAGAATTTTGGATTTACAAATTATGCCACTAATAAATCTTACACCAGATTGATTTGACGGTCCAGGCTGCATCTCCTGAAGAGCGAAAGCACTTAAATAAGAAGAATTAAAGATATAACTTGGCATGCAAAAGTGAGATACCATTCTTGAATTTTCCTTTTATGAAGAGAGAAGTAGACATTCCAAATCGAAGTAGATAATTTTAGCACAACTAAAAATCTAAAAATGTCAATCTTTTCGGAACAATATGGAATAGGAACATAACAATGATGATTACCTGTTCAAGCAACGAAGCTGTGTCTGTATAATCATCATTAGAGTACACATTCTCTTCTAATTCTCTCTCCTGCTCGGTAGCATGATTCTGACTTGAGAGAAGAAAATCGCCAGCCTGGACTTGGTCATAGTAAAAAATGAATTGTTAATTATGAGTGGATAATAAGCACAGGAAAGAAGAGATAAATACACTTAGTCCAGCTACAACTTCATTACGAAAAATACAGCTCAAAGTGAAGTTCCAAACAAGCCGAAGGGAGAAAAGATAACAGTACTCCAGCTTATGTCAATCCCAAGATAAGTAATATAACACCACTTTAATCCTAGCAATAGTGATCCTAAGAATAGTGACTTATTCCGTCAGCTGCAGCTATAAATTATACAGTTAAGCTACAGATATAACTCCATGTGAAGTTGTAGACATCTAAGGAGAGAGAATTACTAAAGCTAGGTCACAAGAAGTTATAATCCAACTAAGTTTTCCAATAACAAGTCACATGAGGAATAAGAAGTGATCCTAACAACTGTGAAAATGCAATCATAGGCCATGCATTACATATTAGAACAAACAACAAAGTGGCACATTGCAAAGAACTATGAGCTGTGTACCATTATAGGGTAAAACAGCTCCTGGGCTTTTGCAAAAATACAATTGATATAGGGGAACCAATAGAAAAATGCTTAAGAAAGGAAACTAAACGAGAGAATGCGAGGGGGAAAATGGGAAAGAAAATACAATGCTTCAAATACATAAATTGAATAAGGTCTAATTGCTGAGAAAGAACACAAGAAGAATTGGATGCTGCCACATTGATTATAATATTTCTACAGTCCTATGAATTTTTTTCTTGTATATTCACCAATGTGTACCTTTCTGTTCTGACTTTCTTCGTTCCATGATGCAGGGATGAACAAGAAAAGGAAAGTGAACGCATTAACATAAAGTACAGGTCGCAGGTTAACGGTTGCTAATCCTACTACTTGAAATCAGTTACACAAGTTCCAATTCCATCACAATGCTCAATTAGGTCACCTTGTCTCTCATGTCAAATGCATGTCTTTTCTTGTTACCCTAATCAAATTCCCCAAGCATCAAAAGGGAAAATCATCGAGAATCTTCTATGTACCTTCTGCAATACCATCTTGAACTCTAGCAACTCATTATATGTGTGCTGCAATTTCTCACTATTACCATTCATTTCAATTAGCTCATGTTCATGCTCTGCTAGCCGTACCTAGAATGGAAAGAAAACTAAGGATCAGATTCCCTAAAAATATAACAAAAAAGATGAAAAAGGTTAAGTGACAAAAAGTAAGATATATTCACGTTGTCAGCAGATGAAGAGTAACAATGAAAACAGACCTCCAATTCTTCTAACTCAATATCAGGTTGTGAAGCCGGATGAGGAGAGGGAAGTAGACCAGCCTTGTGTATCTGATCTTTGAAAAACCTTAGTTTTCTTGACATCTCTGCACACCGTTTTACCTATAGAATATACCCCAGGAATGAAACTACAACCTTCAGAAGCATATATTCACAAACCAGAATCATCGAGACTTGAGTCTACAAGAGTTTCTTCACCTGTTCTTTTTCCACAGTCAAGTGATTGGTTCACAGATATAATGTACGAAATTCAAAATGCAACATGCCAATTGAAATTGGTAGTGTATCATAAAAGGCTTCCAGTAATTCATAACATTTCCTTTACCTGATTAACAAATGTTCGCTGGAAAGGGCTCTTATCCTCATTTAACTGCCAATAGATGATCATATTATGAGTGCATTCTCCAACTTACCAGAACACAAAATAACAAGACATATAATCCAGAATCGAACATAATAGAAAATCCATTAAAAAATTTAGGTCCTGAATTCTGCATAATCCTCTAGAAAAGAACATTGAGGGCGAAGTCAAATATAAAGAATCATGTTCTTCAGAGATCCAGAACACATTGATCATATTAGATGGACTTTGCAGATCAATTCTTGAAGTCAATCAACTGATAGCACTGAAAAAACAACATTCTGCCAATAGCAAAAACAGTACATCTGAAAATTTATATCATTTTACATATCCCCAGAAAGATCCATTATATCCAAACAAACACCTTCACATTGAAAGCCAAAGATCAATGTCTACACTTGTTCAACGAATGCTTCCTTCGCCAGCAAAAAAGGAGTTTCAACATATGAATCTTGTATAAGTCGTAAACCAAGTTGTTCAAGTGTTAAGCACTCCAAAACTCGCTCCTTCAGAAGTTTCAAACATGAGCACTACGAGATATGAACAATGTGAAATCCTCTCCATGTCTCTCATCAAACTTATGAGAACAGGCTGAAGTGAACTAGTTGATCTTATCACTTCAAAATTCACTTATTATATCAAATTGCATTACTTGAGCCAACACAAGATCAAATTAGCCCAGAATCACTCTAACTCTGCCATACTTCTCTAAGTGATCGTTACAAAAAAAAAAAAAAAGGAAAAAAGAAAAATTATTAGCAATGGCATTACTTAAGCCAAGGCTAGATGTCAAATTAAATCAAAATCACTATCTAATTACGTCACCATGCCATACTTCTCTGAATCACCTACAAAATTCTTTAGTTAACAAATTACATTACTTAAGCTAGCACTGATCAAAGTAACCAAAACTCACTTTCTAATTACATAACAGTGCCCTACTTCTCCAAATCATCACTAAAATATTCATTTATTAGCAGATTGCATTACCCTAGCCGACACTGAATCAAATAAACCAAAATACTCTCAAATTACGTAATGACGAGACTTCTCAAAATCATCACCACGAAATCTATATGTAAGCAAATTGCATTACTTAAGCCAACACCAGATCAAAATCGACCAAAAATATTTCTCTAATTACAACTAAAACTGAGCAACTTATTATCGGAAATCCAAAAACAAATCCTCAAATTCCACATAATCATAATTCTAATTGAAAACTAAACTCCAAAAAATTTATATACATATACGTAGACAGAGGAGGAGTATATAATACGTATTAACAAGGCCGAGTTGGCCAAGGCTAATTAAATTATACATAATACTCAAATTAATACATAACTCAAATTAAAAAAATATCTATATACTAAAATACTAAACTCCACAAATATTGACTGAAATGTAAACCTATAACATATAGAGTTATAGTATAAAAATACGTACATCACGGAACTGAAGAAGGCCGAGTCAGCAGAGGTAATCAAATTATGCATTGATTACATACTAAACCTCAAATAAAAATTATACATAAATCAAATAAAAAATTAAACACTAAACTCCGAAATTTTTACATACGTATACGTAGAGAGAGTGTATAAAAACACGTACATCGCGGAACTGAAGAAGGCCGAGACTAATAGACCTCAAATTATACATGAACAAAATAGAAAGACTAAAATCAAATAAAAGAATCAAAGACTAAACTCCAAAACTTTGATATACGTACATGTATAGAGAGTATAAAATACGTATGAAAATACATACATCACGGAACTGAAGAAGGCCGAGTAATAGACCTCAAATTATACCTGAACAAATTTGAACGACTAAACTCCAAAACTTTGATATACGTATACGTAGAGAGAGAGTATAAAATACGTATAAAAAAATACATACATCACGGAACTGAAGAAGGCCGAGTTGGCCGAGGTAAGAGACGGTGCGGTGAGCCGACTCGGCGGGGATGATGAGCTGAACAAACGTCATCTTCTCCGAACGCATCAGATCCATTGGCGGCAACTTGTCTATGTACTCCATTTTCCATCAACCAAACACGCCCTTTGTGAGATCTCTCTTCAGATCTGATCAACCTGGTTCAATATATATGCGTAGTTGTGTGTGTGTGAAATATTTTTGTTGCTTTGAATGGTACAGTTTTTCAGTTTCTTTTCTCAATTTATTTTTTTATTTTTTTGGGTAAGGAGTGTTTGGATTTTTTGCCAATTCTTTACGTGTTTTTTAGTGTGAGAAAAAATGAAGGGAAGACTTGTTTGATCAAAAAAAAAAAAAAGGGGAAGACTTGAAAGTTTTTGTAGATAACTTAGATTACGTTACACGCTACTGTAATGTAGTTAAAATGATGCGCACCGTGAGGTGGGGAAATACGGCAAATGGTTACTATTATTTTTTTAAAATTTTAAATTTATATTTATCATTTAAAATTAGATAATTTAGTTTATATTATTTTTTAAAAAAATTAATTTTTATTTTATTGTTTTAAATTAACTAATTTAATTTTTTTTATTTTTCACAAAATTTAATTTAGTCCTTAAAGAATTGAATGATATTATTATACAGTAATTTGTTATAATTAATGATTCTAAATTTAAATTACCGTTTCGATTTTTGTTATAAAAAAAAAAGAATTTGTTTAATAGGGCCCACATTTAGTAAAAGAAGAAGAATTAGTAAAATGTCAATTCTATTGTTTCTTTTGACCCCAAAAAAACTCTATTGTTGGGAGTTAGTTAAAATATATAATTTTTTAATTATATGAATATATATTTTTTTAGTAGAGATTAATTAATTTTTTTAACAAAAAAAACATAAAACTTTAATTTTTTTAAAAATAATACATATAATTTTTAACATTTTTATGTGTCAGTAAGAACGGCAGGGGCATTTACATCTACCCCGGAGGTGATACTTGTCTTCTTTTATGATTTAATCAGTAACTTTACTAAGATTTATTTCCATACATTTAAACTAGATAATGCGAGTTCTACTGTAGAAACTCAAATTTCCATTTTTATGACGCTTAATCACTTAACTAAACTTGCTTGACAAAAATTGATATGACACGTTTATTTTCGCCTTCAACTTGTTATAAAACTAGAAAGAAAATAGAAGAGATAATAAAATAAAAAAGAAATATAATAGAGAGAAGGAGAGGAGAAACTTGTATTGAATTTCTTAATATGTCATATTACAACGTAGAGAGCTCTATTTATAAAAAAAATATAACTTGTTCTCTAAGTAATTTCTAATAAGCCTTTGTTCTCTTGGGTTTGGTCTTGGACTACAATCAATAATATCTTTTATAGTGTATGAATATCCACATCTATATAGATATTTCATAACACTCCCCCTTGGATATTCATCTCTGAATAATATGTCTCATTAAAATCTTACTAGGAAAAAACTCAGTGGGGAAAAAAAATCATAGTGAAGGAAAAATAGTACAATATTTTTGTTATACACTTCATACTGCCTCATTAAAAACATTGCCAATAAAACTCAGTGGGACAAAACCTAGGCGAAGGAAAAAAGAGTACAATGCGTATTTATCTCCCCCTCATGTTGGCATATCAAGTATGATTGCTAACTTCGTGCATGCCAATCTTGTGAAAATAATTCTTCAAATGTTGTGGTAGACAATCTCTTCGTGAATAAACCTGCTACATTATCACTTGAGTGATCTTGATTAACATCATTCAACATTTCTTCGGGACCGCGTGCATGAAAAATAACTTTGAACTGATATGCTTGATTCCATCATCTTAGTATAACCTTGTTTACTTGAGCAATCATGCAGTATAATTTACTCATAAAATACAAATACATCAGCATGTTATGTGGAGGTAGCAACAATAGTTGGTTTCGAAACATCTATATATAAGGGTATAATCATATAAAAATAAATATCTTGCTTGTAATGAGTCAAACAAAAACTCATCATTTTCATACCCAATCAACGTTAATCATGAGTGTTCTCATATTAATTTGTTCCAAAATAATAACGAAATAAATATTTAGCATCTCGATGCATTTTATTGTTGTAATATATGTCTTGTTAATAAAATAATATAGAATAGTAAGATACACCAATTTCATTGAAGCATGGTACTTTGGGACCATAAATGTTTCGTTTATTCTTGAGGATAAAAATGGTCTTTTTAATATCGAGCATCAAACCACTGGGGTACTCTAAAATATGAGTTTTATTACTTCAAGACTTTCTCCTTATAAGCCGATTGATGGAAAACATTTCATCTAATAAATGCTCGAACTTCAAGTCGAGGCAAAATTTAATTCTCTGAAAATCTTTGTCACATATTTGGTATAATATACCATTTTTCTCATGAGAGCTCTTCAATAGGCTCTTTTACATCAAAACATATATTGGGATATTAACATATCCTTACATTATAAGATTTGTACTAATACAATTATCGCATTCTTCCAAAATATTTTCATTTATACAAAGATCTTTGTAATTTAATCGAATACATTTTTCGGGATTTTAAATTGCATGCTTCAAGCATGTTTAGTCTTTCAGGGACTTCTATATAAATATCACTATCAAGTTATCCACAAAGGTATATTATTACCATATTCACAAGACGCATATGAAGTTATTTTAGAAATTTTAAGGCTCATAAATATAACTGCATCCACCACAAGAAAATATATCTCTTTATTATTTCAATTTCAAGGTATAACCGCATAGTATACTAGCCCATTCCCTGCTTATATTATCCACTCAAAGCAGTTTAAGAGCTAGTCAATTGTTGATACATTCCTTGAACTTTTTAAACAATATCGAATTGTTTCATTACGCTTCCCCTCAATCCCATATATACACAAAGGTCTATTGACCTTCATGGTCCAAAAACTTCACATTTTTAATGTGAATTCGATTGTCTGGATTGTGTATTTTTATTTTGGCTAATTATTTCTATGTCGACATTATTGAACGGACTTCTATTCAAAATCCTCGCTTTTATTGGTAAGATCAGTAGTTATTGCATATTCAAATATTTGATCATGATCAATTTCTCTTTTCGGTTCCATTCTTTCTTCAATAGTAATATAACTGAGCGAGATCTCATTATTCTCAATATTTTTGATATGCATATCAAATTCAGGTACCTGATTCTCCCTTTGAGTATTTATTTCTCAGATATATTTTCTATTTGTTTTTGTACCTTGATATCTTCTAGATATCAAACACTTCCAAAATGCCAACTTGTTTTATTTTGCTCCTTTGTTTTCTTTGAAACCGAGAGTTCTATCACGCTTCAGGCATGTAATAAACTTATTTTAATAACATTACTTCAAATAGGAGCATTTAAAGCTGGTATCGTGACTCGGTCTCTTTTTTCTAAAACTGAATGCATATTTGCAAATAAATAATTTTCTGAAACTTTCAGTTCATATTGAGTATGTGATGCTCAATATTTTGATGCATTCTATAAAAATTCTTATTGTCCAGCTTTTGTTTTTCTCCCCTTGATGCTGGAAACTTTATTTCAACAATTAGCAATAAATGCTATAAATTCAACTCCAGTCAAAGATTTAAAATGTTCAACATTGACGGAGATTCAAATATAAGTTCTCAATTTTATTTGTAAACTCATTTTTGTGCGCTGTGGTGGAGCATTGTAATATATATTGCGCACTCATATTTTATGAGATGGGCTATTTGGTTCTTGACCAATGGAGAGTATAATAAGCAGTTGGACTAAATGCTGTCACATATGATGTAATATGTCCCCAATAAAAATTAGGCAACCTTATAAGTAATGGTCTAGCAATTGCTACAAGCGATTAATAAAATAGTTTGTTAAATCCATATATATCCTCTTGAATTCTTTCTAGAAATATGAACGATTCAATATTAACTTTATTTGGGGATCACCTTGTAAAATCAATTTTCTTTGGGGATGAGTAGTAGATGAAAATTCAATAGATAGAGCAGGATTATTTAAACCATTACAAGGCCATGAAATATATTGAATAAAGCCAATATGACAATCGTGTCAATAGCTATATTCATACGCATATATCACATTCATTTTCAAGGAATGCAATGTCATCTGCATCAAGGCACTTTGATACACTTTAATGAATGGTGGCGAGCTAAGTTTGTTGGGGACTTCAGTACCATAACAAATTCATTTCCCAATCCTTCATGAATATGGTAGTGAAGGCAAATTATTGCCTTCCTTAATTATTTTCCCAAATTATATCAAGGTGGTTCATGACAATTATCATGTTTTTTTTTTTTAAAAAAAAATGTGTTTGCATAAAATATTTAAAATATTGATAAAATGTTTAAACTAACAATACCATAAAATAATAATATCAACACCATAATAGAGTGCATAGTATTTCGTTCAATTAGCTTTCCTGACCATATCTTTAAATTTATATATGACATCTTGCATATAGTTATATACTATTCATTATCTAAAGTTGATATATTAAAGAAAATAAAAGAAACAAAGCCAAGGCTGTCTAGCAGGTATCAAGAATGTTATCATTAAGAACCTCCAACAACGTGCAATATGAGTACTGTATAAGTTACTTTTATGCATTGGACTATAGTAAATATTGGGAGATATACTTACATAGCTTGCATACATTTTATTTTATTTTTTGGTAGGAGGTATTGAAAAAGTAGCTCAAGTAGATGCTCAATTTCACTGCCGATTATATCTAAAATATATTATTACCAAATACATGTTTATTTTGAACATAAGAAAATGATAGAGAAGCTCAGAAAAGCAAAGAGAATTTCTTACGAATTGTCTAGCATATCGGCAAGGTATATTAGTTATTTAGCCACAGAGAAGTGCTTAGTAATGCTTTCCAATAATTTCATGAATCAAATGGTCCAAGTACCAGAGGGCCCAGATTGGCCACACTAAGAAGGAAAAAAGGTTTTGTTAGTTATATATATATATATATATATATATATATATATATATATATATACATACACACATTTGATAAGATCAACATGAACCAAGTCTTGCAATAGTTTTCGAACACATGAAAGCAACCGTGATAAATAGTATTACTAAAAATAATAAACTCAAGCTTCACAAGTTCTGATATTATATGACTAATAAATCTCAAAAGATAACATAAATATTGAGTGCAATCAGATATGAGGTTGCAAAAATTATTGGCATTTGTCATCTATGATCAATATTATACATAAGTGCACACATGCACTATACTTTATTTGCATGGTCATTGTCAAGAAAACTTTAGCAAAAATTAATAGATTGATAAGAGAAAGCATGGCGACGTAGCTTTTGGATTCCTCACGATTCTAGAATCCTCCTGTAAACTTAGATAATGAGCACATATATATATATATATATATATATATATATAATAAAGAAAAGCTTCAATTTAACTAACCTTTACATTAATGGAGTTTAGGATACTGCTGAAGAGTTTTCTTTTTCTTGCTCCTTTTTGTTCTTTCTTTTTAAATATTTGAAACAATAGGAGAGCAAGAATATAACTTTACAAATAAGAGATTAACAATTCAAAAGAAGCTTACCGAAGAATACATCTCACCAGGGAAAACTATTACAAAGCATTTGGTAGCACTCCGTGTATTTCAATTGAAAGAAATTAATCATACTACTTTAATGAACTTAATGAATAACTCATCTTTCATTGCAAAGAGCTTTTTGAAATATTGGATTCAAAATATCAATATTTTCTCTATCCTGTTTCTTAGAAAATTGGGAGATGCAAGTAACAGTACACAATTCGAAACATGGTAAAAGATTAAATGAGAAGTTACTAACATAATTTAAAGCAAGTCAATCAGACCACTTGTAATTTAGAGTTGTTTGTGATCATCATAATATCTATATAACCACAACCATGGCCACAATCACATCTATGACAATAAGATGATATACCATTCACTATAGGGAATGGTTATAAGCCAATTGACATAATTGATGATGTTTCATCAAAATTTACTATTTCGTTTAGTGGATGTGGTAATAAATCCAAAATATATATATCTTTTTCAATGTTATGCTCTCAATATTATTAATTTAGGAGCATATTCAAGGCATAAAAATATAATATACTTCTCTTTAACATGTCTTTCATTTTCATATTACTTTCGCATAATTTTAATTGAGAAGTAATTCAAACATTGCGGAATCATGCTTGCTTATAATCTTAAAATTCTGCAATTGCAAATAAATTCATTCATAGCGAGTTTTTGGAAGATCGTTGCCTTGTGATGATGATCATATATTTCTTCTTAGATTTTGCTAAAGGATATATGTATCTTTTATCATAATATATTTAGGCTTTAGCCTTCATGAAGATAATGATGAAGGAATATCATTATTTTATCGCAATCCTTCAGGGATGCGTGATTTCCTTCTTAAAAGTATTTCTCCAAAATTTTATCCATATGGGTTTTAACCTCTAGGGTTTACGAATATATATATATATATATATATATATATATATATATATATATATATATATATATATATATATATATATATATATTATTGCTTAATATATCAAAAGTGATGAACTTCAAGTTCGTGACCATATGAATGTAAATATAAGTTTTTCAGGCAAATTTTCATTGTTCAATATAATGAAACAACGAACCTTTTTTTGTTCGTGGGATTTTCGCGGTATGAAATATTCTCATGTTGTCAATAATGTTTTTTCTTCACAACCTTCATATTTGTCTCTTCCTCTTCTTATCTCTAAGATTGATAGAGACTATCGTGCTGATAACGTGTTATAAAACTATAAAGAAAATAGAAGAAATAATAAAATAAAAGAGAAATATAATAGAGAGAAGGAGAGAAGAAACTTGTATTGAATTTATTGGTATGTCGTATTACAACGTTGATAAATCCGTATTTTTAGTAACTTTAACCCATTGAATCATGTATATTGTATTATTATTTCAAGCTTAATTGTATATTTTACACAAATTTAGTGCAATATAGGTTTTAAAGAAGAAAGAGCAAAAACGGTCATAAAAACCAACTTTTAGAGTAAATATTCGGCGCAACACTGAAGGAAAATGGTAGAACAACTTCAATACGAGCAATTCAAGATTGAATTTGGCCAAATCGAGTGCAAAAACAGATTCAGGACGCTGAAAAAACTTGGAATAGACCTGGTCAAATTTTTGGTCAACGGTCAAAGTCAACAGTCAATGGTCAAAGTCAACCTCGTGGGTCAAAGTTCACCTACCACTGTCAAAGTAGCACTCGAGCGCCCCTTTTCCAAGTTCGAGCGCCACTTTTTGAAAAAGGCCGACAATTGAGCGGCATAGTACAGACCGAAAATAACATAAAAAAATATTAAAATCAAAAGTGCAGAAGGGCGCTCGAGCGCACCTGATAGGCGCTCGAGCGCCTTCCTAAATTTTTGC
Source organism: Ehretia macrophylla (assembly GCA_037974665.1). NCBI lineage: Eukaryota > Viridiplantae > Streptophyta > Magnoliopsida > Boraginales > Ehretiaceae > Ehretia > Ehretia macrophylla. The sequence continues at coordinate 1,569,202 of CM075782.1, forward strand.
CTATAAATTGTCGTGATTTTCAGCAACAAGGGTGTACCATTTTCTCTCATAGCATAATTTCTGCTATTCTTGTGTTTGTGAAGTGAGTTGTGAGTGTGTTAATTATTTTATTTAGTTGTGTGTAAAGTTATAATCCCGATGGGAGGGTCTAATGAGCTATAAGCATATCAAAGTCATACCGGTCTACCGAAATCCGTTCAAACACGATAAGTATTCTTTGATTTTGGTTTTCGTCATGAATTTGTGTACTTTAAAGTTTATCATGGCACACTAGACCCGAGATTCGGGGTGGTATGTGTAAGGTTATTCTTGTACATATGTTTTGATTCAGATTTATTAAAGTCTCGTATTTTTGTTTTCAAGTATTTTTTGATTAATTATACATATACTTGTAGTTATGTTATATTTAATTGAAAGTACATATAAGCCTGGTTTTGTAAACAAGTGGCAATATGAGACTACCTCAGATGGATTCTAATCTGGTTGTACCGACACCTCCAGATTACATAAGTGAAAGATTAATTGAGAGATTGGATATCGTTAGGTTGTACCAACACATCCTGTATTGTTAATTAATTAATCTTCTCACTTATGTAATTAAAGGCTCATTTCAGTAGTGGGAGCTTGTAGCCCTATTTCTGAAGGACTTAACTTTTAATCTGAATCAATAACTTTGTACTTGAGTATACCGAGCTATAACCATCCTAAATCATTAATCCTTTGGATTTTCATTGTATTATTAAGTGTTGTAATTCTTCAATTTTGTACCTTTGTTTAATTCACTTTTAGACCTTGTTACTACCATATCTTTGGACATTTTGTGGACAATTTTTGGACTTAATTTTCCGTATTTCCGTACTTTTAGACTTTTGGACTTAATCAAACTTATCAGTGACGGGAAATAGTCAAACAATTCTAAATTAAGGACTTAAATTAATTTGATAACCCAATCTCTGTGAATTGACCCTCTACTTGCCACAGCTAGACGTAATTCAAGGTAAACAATATTTTCAATCATTTAACCTTACTATTTTTTAGCGCAAAAATGACGCGATCAAAATTTGGCGCTGTTGCCGGGAATCGGTGTTCATCAAATAAGGTAAGTTTTTGATTTATGTAAAAAATATTAATATGTATATATCTTAGATTTTAGTTTTTATTTTTGTTATCTTGTATAGACTTTACTTCATTTTTGTTTCATTTGTATGTTTTAATTTTGTATGCATGGTGGGAGATCTTTAAAGCCACCCATCTTTATTTTTTATACAGAAATTGAGAGAACTTTTAAATTCAGAAACAAAGCATATAAATTTCTAATTATGGTTGATCAAAATCTGAATCAAAACCAAAATCAGGATTAAATTGAAGGTAGAGAAGTAGGAAATGTGAGGAGGAGCATAAAAGATTTTTCCACACCACAATATTATGTTCCTTCACGATCTATCGCCTTACCTGAAACTGATGATGGTTTTAAAATAAAGGTTCACATGATTTTAATGCTTCCCATGTTCCACGGTCTTTCTAATAAAAACCCGTATAATCACATTAATACTTTTGTTCATACATGCAAATTGATCAATACTAGAACTACCTCGGAAGAGGTTGTTAAATTGAGATTGTTTCCTTACTCTTTAATGGGTCAAGCACAAAATTGGTTTTACATATTACATTTTGGTTCTATTACTTATTGGGATCAATTGCAAAGAGAATTTCTTGAAAATTTTTACTCTTCTTCAAAAACCAATGAATGTAGGAATCAATTAAATAATTTTTCTCAGTTACCTGGAGAGGCACTTCATAAGAGTTGGGACAGATTTGAAACCTTAATTTATGAATGTCCACACCATAGTATTCCAGATTGACAATTAGCTCATAATTTATATCAAGGGTTAAATGAGCATAATCAAAGTTTGCTCGATTCAGCTTGTAATGGTTCACTTCTTGAAAAATCTCCAGAAGAAGCCACAGAATTGTTCATAAAACTGAGCAATAATTTACGAAAGCGTGCATCTTCATCTAGAGAAAGGAGAGAGCGTAGGTTTAAATGATTACAATTCTTTGACATCAAAGATTGAAAATCTAACTCTTGCATTGGAAAAAATGGTTAAAAGGAAAGAATCATTGCATGTAGTTGATTCAGGTGAAGATGTTCTTGCACCAAATCTCAATTCGATTTCAGAGCAAGTTTGTGCTGCTTATAAATATCCCCGTAATTATGATCCGTTCTCTAACACTTATAATCCAGGTACACGAGATTATCCAAATTTCCGGTAGGATTAGAATCGGGAAGATGTTCAACAACAAAGACCAAGAAGCTATCCTTCAGGATTTCATCTAGTTCTACAAGGACAAGTACCTACAAGCTCTAATTCAGGTTCCAATTCTTATGTTACTTTTGAAGAACAGGTTTTAAAAAAACTTCACAGCTGGGAACCAACTATGCAACTGGTAAGTATGCATACAAAGGCAATTGCCAACTTGGAAAGACAAATTGGGCAATTAGCTAACACAATTCAGAAAAGGGAAGAAGGAATACTCCCTGCCCAACCAGATGGAAACCCAAAAGGTAAGACCCATGTAGCATCTACAAGTCAAATAGTGGAGGATCTTCAAGCTGTCACTACATTACGAAGTGGTAAGAAAGTTGATAACAAGGTAAGTGTCGAAACTTACGAAAATGCAAGACATGCAAAGCAAAAAGCTAAGTCTCAAGTTACTGTTGATTCATCAAAAGAAACTGCAAATGAACCTGAAACTTTAGTTTCACATGAAAATATTCCATTGACACTGAGTCCCAAGGCACCATTTCTACAGGTATTAGGTAATCCACCTAATAAAGATTCAAAAAGGGAATAAATGCTTGAAACCTTTAAGCAAGTGAAAATCAATTTACCTCTGTTAGAAATCATTAGGCAAATTCCTGCTTATGCAAAGTTTCTTAAGGATTTGTGCACTCAGAAAATAAGGAATCCAGCTTTGATATCAAACAAAGTAAGATTGACTGAAAAGGTAAGCAGCATTCTTATTTCTCATGTTCCACCAAAATTGAAAGATCCAGGTGCATTTACCATTCCTTGCTATATTGGTAATCATTGTGTAGATCGTGCCTTTCTTGATTTAGGAGCTAGTGTGAATCTTCTCCCCTTTAATCTTTTTGAGTAGTTAGATATAGGAGAATTAAAACCTATTTCTGTTACCCTTCAACTGGCTGATAGATCACTTAGAATTCCTAAGGGCATGATTGAAGATGTGTTGATAAATGTTGATGAATTTTATTTTCCTGTGGATTTTGTTGTGCTAGATATGGAACCAGGAGAAATTCAAAAGTTCCAAACTCCAGTTATATTAGGGAGACCATTTTTAGCAACAGCTAATGCAAAAATTAACTGTGCAACTGGAGAATTGGAGTTTACATTTAGAGATATTAAGGTAAAGCTGAATATTGCTAATGCTGCTCGGTTTGCAGATGGAGATGATGGTCTTAAATGTTTTATTCTCGATAAGATTGATCCATTAATTGAAGAGTCTTTTCTTAGTCTTATGCAAAAAGATTTTTTGAAGAATATTTTGAATAATGATAAAGTAGTGTTGAGTAGGTTTGAGGAGGAATCCGATGAGTCTTTAGAAAACAATTTAAGATTTGATGAAAAATTTCAGATTTGTGCAATAGGACCATCCTTGAGTCTTTCTAAAGAGCCTATGCTTCCTTCTATACAATCTCCTCCTGAGTTGGAACTGAAGCAACTTCCTAGTCATCTCAAGTATATTTTTCTAGGGGCAGATCAAACACTTCCAGCTATTATTGCTTCTAACCTTTCTTTGGAGCAGAAAGCTAAACTTGTAGATGTGTTGTCTAATAATAAGGAAGCGTTAGGCTGGACTGTTGCAGACCTTAAAGGAATAGATCCCTCTTTTTGCATGCATAAGATTAATTTAGAATATGGAGCCAAGACATCTAGAGATATGCAACGTAAGCTGAACCCGAACATGAGGGAAATTGTAAAGAAGGAAATAGTGAAGTTGTTAGATGCAGGTATCATTTATCCTATTTCAGATAGTAAATGGGTTAGTCCTATACAGGTTATACCTAAGAAATTAGGAATCACTTTGGTGACAAATGATAAAGGTGAATTGGTACCTACCCGCACCACAACTGGATGGCGTGTGTGTATTGATTATAGGAAACTCAATGCTGCAACAAGAAAGGATCATTTTCCTTTACCATTCATTTATCAAATTTTGGACAAGTTGGCAAGACAAGGTTATTACTGTTTTCTTGACGGGTACTCGGGATACAATCAGATCCCTGTGGACCCTGAAGATCAGGAAAAGATAACTTTTACATGTCCTTTTGGTACGTTTGCTTATAGAAGAATGCCTTTTGGCCTTTGTAATGCACCAGCCACTTTCCAAAGCTGCATGATGTCTATTTTCACTGATATGATGGATGAATTTGTTGAGGTCTTTATGAATGATTTTTCTATCTTTGGCTCTTCATTTGACACTTGTTTGAATAATCTTTATTTGATGTTGAAAAGATGTCAGGAATCTAATCTCATACTTAGCTAGAAGAAAAGTCATTTCATGGTTCAAGAAGGAATTGTTTTTGGACACATTATATCCAAGGAAGGAGTTCGGGTTGATAAAGCTAAGGTTGATATTATTTCTGATTTGCCCCCTCCAACAACTGTTAAACAGGTGAGATCATTCCTTGGATATACTAGTTTCTACCGACGATTTATAAAGGATTTTAGTAAACTTGCTAGACCTTTATCAAATTTGTTGGCACAAGATACTCCATTCTAATTTGATGAAAAATGTGTTACTGCTTTTGAAATACTGAAAAATGCACTTTCAACTGCTCCAATGATTCAACCATCGGACTACTCTTTTTCTTTTGAAATTATGTGTGATGCTTCGGATTATGCCATAGGAGCTGTATTAGGTCAACGCAAGGATCGAGTTCCTTGTGTGAACTATTACGCCAGCTGAACTTTGGATGATACCCAGAAAAACTACACCACCACAGAGAAATAATTGTTTGCTGTAGTTTTTACATTAGAAAAGTTTCGATCTTATGTGTTAGGGTAAAAAACTATCATTTATTCTGACTACTCGGCATTAAGATACCTGTTGGAAAAGAAAGATGTTAAACCTAGGCTTATTTGACGGTTGTTATTAATTCAAGAATTTGATTTAACAATCAAGGATAAAAAAGGTCAAGAAAATATTGTTGCTGATCACTTGTCAAGGATTGTAACTCAGGAAACATAAAATAAATTACCCTTGAGAGATACATTTCCTGATGAACAATTACTATTAATTTATGCTCCTAAACTTCATTGGTATGCTCATATTGTGAATTATTTTGTAGTTGGTAAAATACCTAAGGAGTGGAACAAGGCTAAGAGAGACCGATTTTTCTCAATAGCAAAGCATTATTTCTGGGAGGATCCTCATTTGTTCCATGTTTGTTCTGATCAAATTATTCGCAGATGCATTCCAGAGTCTGAACAGCTAATCATCATGTCATTTTGTCACTTGCAATAATGTAGAGGACACTTTGGAGGACAACGAACAACTATCAAAATTCTGCAAAGCGGATTTTATTGGCCCACATTAATCAAGGACACTTATGAGTTTTGCAGGGCATGTGAAAGATGCCAAAAGACAGGTAACATGGGAAAAAGGGATATGATGCCTTTAAATCCCATCGTGGTTTGCAAACTTTTTTATGTTTGGGGTATTGATTTCATGAGTCATTTCCCCATCTCCTTTGGTTTTCAATACATTTTGGTTGGTGTTGATTACGTGTCTAAATGGATTGAAACAATTGCAACAAGGACTAATGATCACACTATTGTGATGAAATTCATAAAAGAAAATATTTTTTGTCGGTTTGGAATTTCAAGAGCCATCATTAGTGACGGTGAAACTCATTCATTCACTGAACTTTTGAAAATTTGTTGAAAAAATACTCAGTTATTCATAAGGTTGCAACTCCATATCACCCACAAACTAGTAGACAGGTTGAGGTTTTTAATAGAAAAATTAAATCAATCCTTGAAAAGACAGTTAGACCTGATAGGAAGGATTGGTCTACTCAATTGAATGATGCACTTTGGGCATATAGAACTGCATATAAAACTCCTATAGGAATGTCACATTTTTGTTTAGTTTTTGGAAAATCATGTCATTTACCTGTTGAGTTACAACATAAGGCTTACTTAGCAATTAGAACTGTGAATTTTGACTTGCAGAAAGCTGGTAAAAATAGGTTGTTCCATCTAAGTGAATTTGAAGAGATGCGTTTAGAGGCATACGAGAATGCTAAGATTTACAGTGAGAAAATGAAAAAAACGCATGATAAAATGATTATACGGAAGACATTTATTTCTGGAGAAGATGTGTGGTTATTTAATTATAAGTTACGATTGTTTTCAGAAAAATTGAGGTCTAGGTGGAATGGACCATTTAAAGTTGAACAAGTTTTTCCGTCTGGGGTTGTCAAGATAAAAGATAAAACAAATGGGAAAACTATGTTTGTAAATGGACAAAGGCTAAAACCAGCAATCCGGTTAAAGAATTGGGGTGAAGAGTCAATTAAACTTAAGAATCTAATCCTTGCACAGTAACAATTTCAACGTGACTCTGTCTGGCTGAAGACGTTAAACTTAGTGCTTCTAGGAGGCAATCTAGGATGTCTAAAGGTATTAAGGTTCTAAATTTTATTTTTATTCTTTTTATATTTCGTACCAAATGAGTCTTTCTCCAGCTTAAAGTAGTTTGGGTCTTAACCCTGAGAAACACTCATAAAGGTATAATTGTCATGATACTAGCGGTCACTGTACGTTTTCTGTGTACGGTTGTCTGACCAGTGCAACTCTGTCTAACAGTACTTGCCACTCCACTAGCTTAATGTAGTTTGGATCTGTTGGACTTTACTAGATAAGGTAGTTAAGAGTGAGAGCATTCACCAGACGGTATTGTCTGTAACATAAAACCCCGTTGTATTGCTCTTGACCCTGTGGAACTGGCTGTGGCCCCATGTGAGTGTCGAAGGAAAGTATTGGATAGCGTGAACACAGAAACCTCTGGAAGAGCTAGTCCCTTAATTTTAAATTCTATAAAAATAAAAATAATAATATTTGCCCGAAGGCGTTAAACTACGACACTTAACTGTGTGTGTATGTCTTGCTGGCTGACATTAAATGGTTCCAATGCCCATTCCCGGTTAGAAGGAAAAACTCTAACAATTTGTGTGACGCGCTCATCCTAAATGGGTGGGAGGATGGGTACACAGTGGCAACATTCGGTAGTGACTGTCTAAGGATAAAATAGGGTGTTGTTTGTACTAGGGTGTGTGCCTCACATGAACCCAAGTGATCTCTGGGTAATCTAGGATCTCGTGGCGGTAACATTCCAAGGTTTGTCCTAGATATTGTTGCTTGATTACCAGTTAGCTTTAACTTGGCGTTAACTTTAATGTTAGGAGGTCTTTTTCCACCTTTATGGAAATAGTGGCTCTCATGGTATTTGAGAGAAATATAACTAATACCACTCTAAGGGGCATGTGATACGTGAATCATCACTTCTGCTTCGGCTAGTTCTTACGCTATGACGGGTAGATTTACTATCCATATTTAGATGCCATTCATTTGGTGTTCGGATGTGGTTTACTTTGCTGTATAGGTATGAAACTGAAATAGGGTTAGGATCCTATTTTTGCATTTCCCAGGCTTGCAGTGTTGCTTTCCAAATTGGCGGGCAACTCTTCGTGAAGTTGTTGAACTCTAAATTTAGTCTAAACTCAAATATTCTTAAATTAAATCTGGATCCAACTGTTTCTTTTGGGAGCATATTTAAGGTTTGAATTTTGATGAATGACTATTGGTCGGTGTTCATTTGTATATTCTTACACTTGTTTTAGGATATTTAAATGGTTTAAAATTCATGTATTTATTTCTCTCATGTACCAATTTTTATTTTATTTTATATTTAAAAAAATAATAATAATAAAAAAAAGAAAAAAAAAGAGTGTGATCTTGTAGAAAATAGGTTTGAGGAAGATTATATCTTCCTACTTTGTAAACTTGCATAAACATTTAAGGCAGAAACGGAAAATACCACGCTCGAACGCACCTAAAGGGCGCTCGAGCACGGTACGACCTAACTGAGGGGTTTAAAGCCCTCTTTCTTTCTTCTTCTCCTCATTTTCTTTTCTCTCCATTGCCGCCTCCCTCTCTATCTCTCTCTCTCAAAATATTTTCTTTCATTTCTCTATTTTGCTGCATTCAACACAATGATGTTCTGAACTCTCACGCCTGATCAATTTGTCATGATTGTGTACTATTTTGCAAGCATTTTCATCCTTTACCTTTTCCTTATTTAACTCCTTATCAAGTGGGATCATATGTATATTAGGAATGATTGAAGTTAATCATGTATTTTCAAGTTTAGGGGATAGTCTTCTGTTGTTGTATTTTCATTTCTTTTATGTAATGTCTTTATGTTTAATAAAATAGTGTGGTTTGTTTATGGTTTTTGTATTTATTTAATTTATATATACATATATATTTATGTATTTTTATTTATGTTAAGATATTTATGTTAAATAATGTATATATATTTATGTATATATATTTATATTAGTCTATTATATATGTATTTATTATTATTAAAAATGATAATAAAAATAAAAATAAATTCACTGAAAGAACGCAGAAGGGAGCTTGAGCGCCCTGTAGGCGCTCGAGCGCCCAACCACAGTCGGGGCTTATAACATAAGCCCCGATTGCAGCAGCCTTGAAACCTAAAAAATACCCCCCAACCCACGGAAATCACCCCCCAACATCACCAAAACCCTTCCCCACCCCAAATCAACTACTGATCCGCAACCCAAGGTGAGTTTTTATGTTTTCTTTCTTATTTTCGCATTTTTTTTCAGTTTTAGATCTATTTTTACATATTTATCTACGTATGTATATATGCATATTTGAAGGCTTTAGGATGATTCTTACTGCTTATTCTCAACTTATTGTTATTCTATAGCTCTCAATCTTCATTTTGGTATGATTTTTTTTCAGATATATATATGTATATGTGTATGTATATAGAATTTGGTTAGATTTTAATTGTCAAGTTTCTGTTAGATTTCATTTAAATTTAATCTGAAAAAAAATACAAAATTAAAAAATATATATTTATATTTAAGAATTTCAGATTTATGTAAATATATTTATATCTATTATTCTAGGATTTATAAATTATTTAAATATTAGCGGATTTAACCGGATGATTTATAAATGATGTTGTGTTAAGGATGATTTTAAGGTTGTTAATTGGTATTGTTTGAATAAATAGTATTTGCGTAAAAAAAAAAAATTTGTTTTGTGTTTTTCATGATTTTTCTGATTTAGTTTTTTTGTTTGTTTATTATTTAGTTCATGGCTCAAAAAAGACATAAATTATCATTGACTACACGACTTGAAAATGCTCAAATTGAGGCCAAAACTGATTTTTCAGATATTTTGAGGACTTCTGAAGGTGGGCAACGTGCTTTTGAATATTTTGAAGGTATTTTCTTGATTGTCTTTTGCACTCACCTTTTGATAATGTTCCTGTTTTTTCTCGTCTCATTCGATATTTTTATGAGCATATTTCGTATGATGATGGTAAATTTAGTGCATCAATTGATGGTTTTTCAATTTCAATTTACTACTGCTGATATCATGACTATACTGTGTGGACGTGATTATTTTTATGTGGAAAATACGGATTTCCCTACAACAACTCCAGATTTAGAAATTGCTACAAATTTGTGTGGGGGTTCGGTTCTACCACATGGTATGGGTATAAGGAGATCTTCCCTTCCTAGGGATATGTGGTTAATAGATATCATTGTTAAAAAGAACCTTTGCCCATATGGTCATGATCAAGAGAGGAGGGGAGTTGTTTTACAGGTTTTATATTGGATTTATCAAGGTGCCCTTTTTGATGTTGGAGCTGTAATTGGAGAAAATATGATAAGTCTTATAGACCACATGAGGAGGTTTGATGCTACATCTACACTTCGTTTTCCTCGATTGATAGTTTCTTTACTTCAACGGTTTAATGTTCCTTTTGCACCTGATGAGCCATTCATGGATCTCCCTATTACTTCATATGGTGAATCAGAGTTCATGAAGAGTTTTAAACATTTGGAACGCGTTGTTCGAAAGATGCCCTTAGCATTAAATGCTCCACGACCTTCCACTCAATCTTCTGAAGGTGCCACGTCTTCCCAGCAACAAGGTACTCAGCTTGAAGAATCATTGATGGAAAAAATGTACAGAGAGCTGCAAGCCATGAATACTAACCTTGCTGCAAGATTAGGTGAAATTGGTGAACTGAAAGCTGAATTTGCTGAATTTAAGCAATCACATAGGGAAAAGTTTGCTGCATTACGAGTTGAACTTGCTTCAATGAAAGGATCAGGCTCAGGTCCTCAGTCGCCGCCACCATCATAATTCAGTGGCATGCTTTCTATATTATTTTCGTTTATGTTTTATTTATTTATTTATTTCATATTTCTTTAGAAATATTTTAGTTTTTATTTAAACTCACGGCTAATGTTGATTTTTTAGATTTTGTTTGACAATTCTTCTTTCAGAAAGTTTTTGAGGAAAAATGCTTGGAATTTCTTATCAGGTTGTATCTATCTTTTTAATTTGTAATGCATTGCATTACTTTCTTACATTGAGGGCAATATAAGGTTCAGGTTTGAGGAGGCAGGAGAAAATAGTCGATACCACCTATTAAAAATTTTCCAAATTCTTTAAATTTTATTGCTTCATTTATTCATAATAATTAAATTTGAGTAGCTAACTGTTGAAATATAGTTAGATTGTGATAAAATATTTGAATTGACTGTAAATTTGGAATGAAAAAATGATTAGCCGCTAAGATTTGAGTTTGTATCTATTTTTTTTTTTGAAACCTTGTTAACTATTATTATATCCCAACAGCATCACATGATTCAATTAGAAGTTTTTGATTAATTATCAAAAAATGAGTAGATTGAGATGTTTTCAATGTGAGATGTTGTGTTTTATTAAAATTTGACATATTTTTCTAGATTGGTATACTCCTTTGAAAAAAAAATAAAAAAATGTGTAGATGACTCGCTCAACATCATTCAAATATCAAAAGTGTTGATTCAACAAAAAGAGGCAGAAAAGAAATCCATAACAAATGCTTTCTTCTAACTATTTTTGAGCATTTTTGTTATGAAAAAGCTATCAATACAAATCTTGTCAGACAAGCCTTCTTTTACCAAACACAATTCAACCGAAGAAAGACAATACTTCAAGAAAGTCTTTGAATCAACCAACATCTACCATTCGAGTCATCTATTCATTAAAAAAAAATATAATAATAATAATAATAATATAAAAAAATCTAATGGAGTATTACATGATTTGGGAGGTTGTTGAGTTTTAATATTTCATGATTATCCATAGAAATATTTTTTATTTTACAAATTTTGCGTGATTAATTTTTTACCTCTTAATTGAGTTACAAATGCTTAAAAAGGCTCAAAGGATTTTTTGTAATTAAGTTGGTTTCTATTACTCTAGATACAAAATGATTTATTGGGGTAGAATTGTTTGGAAGACAAACTCACTGTTAATCATGTATTTTATAAAATATAACTGTATGAATACATTGACTGCTTAGATTTAATATTTTTGAATCTATGAAGTAATTAATGCCTTTACTTGAGGACAAGCAAAGAATGAGTTTGAGAAGGTTGATAAATCCGTATTTTTAGTAACTTTAACCATTTGAATCATGTATATTGCATTATTATTTCAAGCTTAATTGTATATTTTACACAAATTTAGTGCAACATAGGTTTTAAAGAAGAAAGAGCAAAAAGGGCCATAAAAACCAACTTTTGGAGCAAATATTTGGTGCAACACCGAAGGAAAATGGTAGAACAACTTCAATACGAGCAATTCGAGATTGAATTTGGCTAAACTGAGTGCGGAAACAAATTCAGGACGCTGAAAAACCTTGGAATAAACCTGGTCAACTTTTTGGTCAATGGTCAAAGTCAACGGTCAATGGTCAAAGTCAACCTCGCCGGTCAAAGTTCACCTACCACAGTCAAAGTAGCGCTCGAGCGCCCCTTTTCCAAGCTCGAGCGCCACTTTTTGAAAAAGGCCAACAATTGAGCGGCAGAGTACAGACCGAAAACGACAAAAAAAAAAAATTAAAATCAAAAATTCAGGAGGGCGCTCCGAAAACGACAAAAAAAAAAAAAAATCAAAAGTGCAGAAGGGCGCTCGAGCGCCCTCTTGAATTTTTGCCTATAAATTGTCGCGATTTTCAGCAACAAGGGTGTACCATTTTATCTCCTAGCATAATTTTTGCTATTATTGTGTTTGTGAAGTGAGTTGTGAGTGTGTTAATTATTTTATTTAGTTGTGTGCAAAGTTATAATTCTGATGGGAGGGTCTAGTGAGCTATAAGCATATCAAAGTCATACCGGTCTACCGAAATCCGTTCAAACACGATAAGTATTCTTTGATTTTGGTTTTTGTTATGAATTTGTGTACTTTAAAGTTTATCATGGCACATTAGACCGGAGATTCGGGGTGGTATGTGTGAGGTTATTTTTGTACATATGTTTTTATTCAGATTTTTTAAAGTCTCGTATTTTGTTTCCAAGTATTTTTTGATTAATTATACATATACTTGTAGTTATGTTATATTTAATTGAAAGTACATATAAGCCCAGTTTTGTAAACTAGTGGCAATACGAGACTACTTCAGATGGATTCTAGTCTGGTTGTACCGACACCTCCAGGTTACATAAGTGAAAGATTAATTGAGATATTGAATATCGTTAGGTTGTACCAACACATCCTGTCTTGTTAATTAATTAATCTTTTCACATATGTAATTAAAGACTCATTTCAGTAATGGGAACTTGTAGCCCTATTTTTGAAGGACTTAACTTTTAATCTGAATCAATAACTTTATACTTGAGTATACCAAACTATAACCATCCTGAATCATTAATCATTTGGATTTTCATTGTATTATTAAGTGTTGTAATTCTTCAATTTTGTACCTTTGTTTAATTTACTTTTGGACCTTGTTACTACAGTATCTTTGGACATTTTGTGGATAACTTTTGGACTTAATTTTCCGTACTTCCGTACTTTTAGACTTTTGGACTTTTAAACTTAATCAAACTTATCCGTGACAAGAAATAGTCAAACAATTCTAAATTAAGGACTTAAATTAATTTGATAACCCAATCTCTGTGGATCGACCCTCTACTTGCCACAACTAGAGGTAATTCAAGTTAAGCAATATTTTCAATCATTTAACCTTACTATTTTTTAGAACAAAAATGACGCGATCAAACGTAGAGAGCTTTATTTATAGAAAAACACAACTTGTTATCTAAGTAATTTCTAGTAGGCATTTGTTCTCTTGAACTTGGTATTGGACTACAATCAATAATATCTTGCATAGTGCATGAATATCCACCAATCAATAATATCTTGTATAGTGCATGAATATCCACATTTGTATAGATATTTCATAACACAACTAATAATATATATTTTTTACTATTAATTTATATCTCATTATGTCATTGCATAGATACCCGAAATATTAATTTATAGAGTTAATACCATTTTTGATCTTTTATCTTTGACCTCAATGATAATGTGGTCCCTTATCTTCAAAAGTGATACATTTTAGTCCCTTATCTTTTCAAGTTGGGACAACATTAGTCCTTTTTGTGAATCAGTTAAAAATTTGACTGAATTATTAAGACACACATGCTGGACACGTGCATCTCTCATTAGATTTTTTAATGAATTCACAAAAAAAAACTAACGGTGTTCTAATTTGAAAAGATAAATAATTAAAATGTATCAATTTTAAATATAAAGGACCACATCACCAATTAAATCAAATATAAAAGACCAAAAATAATATTAACCCTAATTCCTATAATTTCTACGCTTCAATGCAAGATCTACACATTCATTAACAATTCTCAAAATTTAACATAATGAACCCACTTTTTTGCAGCATATGTTGCGTGAACTTGTCTTTGTCTTTCTTAATGGATCTCAAGATGGTGGAACTTTGTGTTGTAATATTTTTAGTATAAGCTGGTCTAATCATTATTCGCTTGGCAAGGATATAATGGCTACATGATATCTTTGACATGAGATTATCTCCTATACAATGTACCACGGATATAGGACGCTAAGGAATATATTAGATATGGGGATATCTTGAGATATGTCAGATAAGGATAACTGGAATCTCACCAGATACTCTCCAATAGTCATGAGACTGGCCTCTAAAAGTAGGGAGTTTCATAATTTTCAAGAGACACAATAAAGAACATACTAATACACTAACCACTCATCATCTCTTAAAAGCTTTTCACCCTCTTAGATTTGATTAGTAGTCATTGCACATCACATTAGAAGAATAATTTATTAAACTCTCGAACCTAGCAACTTCAATTGTAAAGATTTACATATACATTCTTAAAATGTTAAATTTTATAATTTCTACATTCAATACAAGACGTAGACCTTCATTTACAATTATCCAAATTTATTATAAATTGAACTAACTATTTGGTAGCACGTGAAGGATGGGTTTTTTTTTTTTTGGTAAAAGTGATGGATGGTTTGACTTTGGTGCGTTTGCATCTCTCTTCTTTGTTTTATTAATGAACCTAACCATGGTGGAAGTCTATTTTGCATCTTTTCTGTATAAGTTGGTACTGCTTCGAATAAATTTAACTTTTAGAGGCCTTTTGTGAATATTGAAATAGATTTTGTGTGTCATCGGGTGAATTTGTGCGGTTATGCCCTCAGTTTGATGCTTATGTGGCAGGCACAATCCTTTTTTTTTTTTTTTTCCTTTTGGTACATTATTTTTTTGGGTACAAAATCCTAGTCTTTAATTAACTAATGTAGTGCTGATGGAAATTGAAACATAATATAGTCAGGATGAAAACATATCACAATGGAAAAATGCGATATATGAGAGATTCATTAGTAACTTAATGATATGTTATTTTTCCTAACAGTTGGAAAATCAGAGTTAAAATTTTATAAATTGGGGACTGGTGGGGGTGGGGGTTTAAAAGAAAAAAAAATGCGATACATGAAATTTATCCTATATATATAATTAACGATGACAACAGAATTTGAACGTGATAACTCAACAATCATGTCATAAAAAAGTCAAACTACATATTGGACCTCTAAGGTCATCTTCAATGGAGTCTCTATTTTTAGGGTCTTTATCCACAATTTTAAAGACCCTGAAATTTGTAGAGACCAATATAAATTTAAGGGTCTCTAAAAAAAACCATCTTCAGTGAGAGTCTCTATAAAATTGAATATCTATATTGTGATTATTTTAATTTGACATACTAATTTGATTATGTATTATAAAATATGTAGATTGATTTATAATTAATTTTAGTAATTACATAATTCAATGAACTTAAATTAATTAAACTTTAATGCATTTTTTAATTAATTTTGACCGTAAAACATAAAAAGACCCCTAAAAATTAAAAAGTTTGTAGGTTGATTTATAATTAATTTTAGATGAGCGTTAAACTTTAACTAAAATTAACCCAAGCCCTTAAAATTAAGAAAAAACCCTAATTACAAATATAAATTAAAAAACACTCTCCTCCGCCTTCATTTTACCCCTCCCTTGTAAAACATGTCGACACCCCCCTCCCCAAAATCCCCCGCCGCCGACTAAAACAACCATGCCATGCCACCAACACTACCACCATCGAGCCACCACCACCACTATCGAGCCACCACCACCACTATCGAGCCACCACTACCACCACTATCGAGCCACCACTACCACCACCATCAAGCTCCATTTTTTACCGTGAATGAAGTGTAGTTTTTTTTTTCATAAACATTTTTTTACCTTTTTTTTAGTGTAAATCTGTTGAGTTTTTGTTGAAGATTATGTTATTGGGTATTTTTGCTTGCATATATAGAATTTTTTTTGTTATAACAGTTTGATACAAGTCAGGATTTGCATATTTTTATATTTAAATTAGACTTTGTTACAGTCAATTTGAGCGTAATTAATAAGTCTTAAGTGCATTAATCTATTAATTAGTAAAGTGAGATTTTTTTGCATATTTCAAGGCTAAAAGGCTGTTCGTATGTGAAAAAATAAATAAAAATGAGGACATGCAAATCAAGGTGAAAAGGATCGTGATGACGAGTATTGCTATTTGATTGAAAGGAGAAGACTTCCGAGCCTAATAAAGGAAGGAGAAACAAAGAATTGAAAAAAAAAAAAAAAAGCTCAACTCCATTTAAACTTTTGATAGAAAAAAAAAGGCATAAAACAAAAGAAAAAGGAAGAAAAAAGGCTTGGCCAAAAGAAATCTCCATGAAGTCATCCAAGTCCACGACTATTTTTGTTGAAGATTTTTTTATTTTTATTTTTAAAAAGGCTATCAGATCAGAGATTGATGTATCATACTATTTTTTTTCTTCACGTTTTTGGCTTTTTCTAAAATTTTATTTTATTCAACAAATTTATTAAAAAAAATAAAAATTGGGCTGTATTTTTACTTAAAAAACCTTGTAGAATGTCAGATTTGAGAGAAAAATATAAATTTAAATTTTACAAACCTCTATTACTATTATTTTTTTTTATAAAATATCTAAAAACCTTAATTATTGAGTTTTAGAGATCCCATTAAGAATGGATGGACCTCTAAGGGCAAATTCAATGAAATCTCTAAAATACAATTATTACAATTTTTTTTGTAAATATAGAGCATTTTAAAGCAAAAATGCAACACCAATTGTTATTATAGAGCCCCAAATTGCTACTTTTGTGCCAAATGTAACAGATTTCAACAAAAATAAAGCTCAGACTCCATTTTGTTCAACAAATTTGTTGAACAAAATAAAGCCCCAAAAAAAAGACAAAATAATATAGAGACCCGTGGGGCTCCTCTTCCAAATCAGATCTAACATTGTCAGATCTGACTTTACCCAAAAAAAAAAAAAAATTCTGACAAAAAAAAAAGGAAATCAATTTGAAAAAAAAAAAATTGCCCGTTGGAGTTGCAGAACGTTCAAAAAAAATATAGTTGCTAGGGTGTTGGATTTTCTATATATGAAAGCAAAAATTTCCAACACCCCAACTTCAACAAAGTGTGTATTCAAGCAAATATACACAAATCGCCCAAAAAATTTGTTCAACTGCCCAAAAAAACAAAAAAAGTATATGCACAAATTCAATTTTTGTCCCTTTTTGTGTTTATATATATAAAAATAATTTATTTTTTAGAACACCCACGATTTGCGATATATATAATCCGCAAAAAAAAAAATAGGGGGTGGGCGGTGGGCTGGGTAGGACAGCGGCAGATCTGCGTTGTTGTAGTGGGGGGTGGGGTAGGTGGGGTAGAACCGCGGATCTTAAAAAAAAAAAAAAATTGGGTGAGTGGGTGCAGCAGGGATGTGGTGCAGCGTGGTGGATTGGTGGCGTGTGAGGTGAGGTGGGGTGGGTGGGACAGCGGTGGATCTGTGTTGTTGCAATGGGGATGTGGGGTGGGTGGGGTGGCACCAAGGATCTTAAAAAAAAAAAAAAAAAAAGGTGGGGTGCAGCGGGATGGGTGGGTGCAGCGGGGAGGTAGTGCAGCAGGCAGGGTGGTTGGGCGGGCATGTGGGGTAGGTGGGCTGGGCGACGGTTGAAGCAAAAAAATAGAGGAGGCAACAGAAGGTGGTGCAGGCGTGGGGTGGAGGGTGGGGTGGGCGGCGACTTTTGCAAACAAATAGGGAATGGTTTTTTTTATATGTAGGGTTTTGTGTATTTTTTTTTAATTTTTAATTTTATTTTAATGGTTTTGATAAATTTAGAAAAACACTATGAATTATTTGTAATTATTATTCACCATATTTAATATCAATATTTATTTGAAGGGTTTTTTAAATAAAAATTTAAGAATTTGGGTAAATTGCAATTCAAGGTTATTTGTTCCATTTTTTTGCTAAGGGCATCCTCAATGGAGTCTCTAAACAGTAATGATTGCTATTTTAGAGACTCTATTAATCAAAATTCATCACCAATGGGGGTCTCTAAAACACTATTTGCTAGTTTTTGGCAAAATTATGACATTACTCAAGCTTTGAGTCTCCAAAATAGCACATAGTCTCCATTTTTTTCAACAAATTTGTTAAAGAAAATAGAGACTATACAAAAAGACAAAAACGAGTCTCTAAAACAACAAGATCAGATCTGACGATGTCAGATTTTTCTGACATCGTCAGATTTTTTTTAAAAAAAAAAGCACAAAAAAACGAGCTGAAACAGCAACAAAAAAATTTAACAAACATAAAAAAAAATTACAATACAATTATTTTTTTCAACAAATAACAAAAAAAAATGTAAACACAGATCTGAAAAAAAATAAAAAAATAAAAAAAATTTGTGTTGGTGGTTTCGCCGGTGGTTGGGTGGCAGTGGAGAAGATGGTGGGATGCAACGGAGGAGATGAGAGGGAGGGGGGGGGCGCGTTGATGCGTTGCAGGGAAAAAGGGGGAAGAAGAAGGACGAGGGGGGGGGGGGGGGGGGCGCTGATGTTGCAGGGAAAAAAGGGGAAGAAGAAGAAAGAGGAGCGGGGGGGGGGGGGGGGGGAAGGGGGGGGGCTGCGTAGATTTGTGTGTGTGCAGAGAAAGAAAAGGACAAGGGAGGCGCAGGGAAAAAAGAAAAAGAAGGAAATGTGGGTAGGTGGGTAGGTGAGGATTTTTTAATATTTTTATTTTGATTTTTGTATTTATTTTTTAATGTTTTTTTAATTTAAGTTATTTTTTTAATTAAGTTTTTTAATATATTTAATTAGGATTTTATTTGTTATTTTTTAATGTTATTTTAATTTAAGTTATTTTTTAAATTAAGTTTTTTAATATATTTAATTAGGATTTTATTTTTTATTTTTTAATGTTATTTTAGTTTAGGTTATTTTTTTATGTTTTTTTTTAGTTTAGGTTAAACGTAATCTTAATTTTTTTAACATTATGATCGTCGCAATTTATTTATTTTTTTGCTTGAAATATTTAGATAAAAGATTTGTGATTGAGATAACAAATGGACGAATGAGATTGAAGAAAGGTAATCCAATCCAATGGATGTCACAATGGATAAGATATTTGATATTGAGATAACAAACGGACGGATGAGATTGAGTATAGAAAATTCAATCCAATTGATATTATTTAGATAAAAGATTTGTGATTAAATTAATGAAATTAATTAATTTACAAATTGAATAAAATGAAGAACATAAACAAATATAAACGCAACACACGAGGATTTTTAATTAAGATTTTTTTTACGTATGGTAAATTATTATTAGAGATTTTTAATTAGTTTTTTTCAAAACGCAACCATTGTTGTTTTTGCTTTTGCTGCTTTGCGTTTTTTTGTTTTTTTTTGTTTTTTTTTAATTAGACTATTTTTTAAATTATGGTTTTGTATTTTATTTTTTTATTTTAATTTTTTAATTTAGTTTTTTTTTTTTTGTAAACTTTTTTAGTTTATGTAATTTTTTTATTTTACGTTTTTTTAGTTTAGGTAAAATTAATTAATTTTAGATTTGTGATTAAATTAATAAAATTAATTAATTTACAAATTAAATAAAATGAAGAACAAAAAAACAAATATAAACGCAACACACGAGAAAATTTTAATTTAATGGGTAAATTAATGAGGATTTTTAATTAATATTTTTTTTACGTAGGGTTTTTTTTAATTAGAGATTTTTAATGCATTTTTTTGAAAATGCAATTATGTAATTAAACGTAATTCTAATTTTTTAAACGTTATGTTTGACGCAAATTATATATTTTTTTGCTTGAAATATTTGGGAAAACAATTGAGATAATCTAAATAACAATTAATTAAAAAAAAGTAACACACGATAAAAAAATTACCCATAATCAAATTATTATGTAAAATTAAAATTAACACGATATAGGGATTCAATTTTATAGAGACTGTCATTGTAGATTTTTTTTTATCTTGGTCTTTAAATAAGTCTCTAAAATAATTTTTTTGCCTTAGTCTCTAAGCGGGTCTCTAAAACACTATTTGATCTCTATATAGGTCTCTATAAATGATTTATAGAGACCCATATAGAGACTCCATTGAGGATAGCCTAACTATCGTATTTTTTTTAAATTAGTTATTATTTTGCTAACTATCGTATTATTTTTTTGGAAGGTATGGAAAATATTGATGGAAGGGTTGGGATAATTTTTTTTTTTAAATTCAATTTTTGTTCAGTTTGTTTGTTTTTTTTTTTAAGGGTTGGGATAAATTTTAATTTTTTTGGAATTCAATTTTTGTTCAGTTTTTTTTTTAACGGTTGGGATACATTTTAATTTTTTTGAAATTCAATTTTTGTTCAGTTTTTTTTTTTTTTTTTTTTAAGGGTTGGGATAAATTTTAATTTTTTTTAAATTCATTTTTGTTTAGTTTTTTTTTTTTTTAAGGGTTGGGATATATTTTAATTTTTTTGGAATTCAATTTTTGTTCATTTTTTTTTAGAATTTAGGTAAATTCTTTTTTAATTAAAAATTCATCCAAATTAAAACTAATTATAATTTAACTTGTAGACTTTGTAAATTTAAATTTTAGTGGTATTTTATTATTTAAATAATTTATTTTTTTCCTTAATTTTGCTAACTATCGTATTTTCTTTTTTGAAAGGTACGGAATATACCGATGGTACTTCGATAGGTTACAATTTTACCCTCCAAGAAGATATTGTTTTATGTCGAGCCTTCATCGCAATCAGTGAAGATTCTATTATCGAGCGAGACCAAACAATAACAACAATATGGAACATAATTCTTGAAAATTTTGAAGAGTTCCACCCCCGAACTATCCAACTGAAAAGAGGACATCAAAAAGTCTGAAATGCCGATGGTCGCCCATAAACCAAAATTGTACACGATTTGCAGAGTGTATTACTCAAGTACATTTGAGACCGAGGAGCGGAACAAATGCCATTGACAACGTGAGTTTTTCAGATATTATTAATTTTATATTGTAGATGTTATATAATATCCAAAAATTTTCAAAATTAATTTTTATAAATTTGTTGAATTATTTTTTAGCTGAATGACGCTCGACGCTTATACTCTGCTGTCGGTGGAAAAAATTTTACCCTCAAACATTGTTGGGAAATTTTACAAGATGGTAAAAAATGGAGAAAAATTATCTATTCAATCCACACAGAATGTCACTGATTCGCATGCGTCGGTGACTCCACCGGAAACTCCAATCGAAAATCCAAATTCTCTCGATAATTATTATCCCAATGAGTCGATGGCTGAAACCCGAAGCAATCCCACATCATCAAGGCCGATTGGGAACAAGAAGGCTAAAAAATTAAAGAGTAAAGGCAATGTCGAAGATATTGTAGAAGAAGCAAGAAATATGGGAAAAAATATGAAGAAGTACACGAATAGGTATGAAGAATTTGCAGATACGAAAACTATGAATATAAAGACTTCGGTAATCGAAACTCCAGAAAGAATAACGTGTTTGATTGAGCAACAAAGGGCCATTATTGCAAGAAAGACATCCCGCTCGATAGACTTTGACGATTATTTATACCATCCCAATTTGCCTTAAATCATGGATTATTTGTATTGGCTAGTTTATTTTCGGTTGTACTACATGTTTAAATTTCTGAATTCACGATGTTGTTCTAATTTCACATTTCATATTTGTGTTTTTACTGTCCCTTTTTTATATTTAATTTTTTTAATATTAATCCAAATTCAGTTTGAGATACCTATAAATTTAATTAATTAAAGCGAAAAGACAACAATCAATAAAACCAATTCCGTAATATTAAGAACAATATAATTAAACGTCATCCTAATACAAAAATTGAGATGTCCTGCATGATATTCATTCCAGACATGTTCCACAAGATCATTCCGGAGCATAAAGTAGGCAAACTGATCTCTCATTTGAGCACAATTGTTTAAATACTGAGTAATAGTTACAGGGTCTTGATTGGGTACAACAAGAGGCTCCTCAACATGATAACATTACAGATCATTGACAAAATCATCACCTTCTTCATCTGGGTTGTCTTCCACAATCATATTATGAAGAATTATACAAGTCTTCAGAATCTCCCCAATATCATTCTTATGCCAACAATGGCATGACCCTTTGATAATTTCAAATATAGCTTGAAGGATTCCGAAAGCCCTTTCGACATCCTTACGATAAGCTTGTTGCATTATAGTAAATAACGCCTTATCTCGTTCTTCTGAATTGGGATATGCTTGCACAATCGTTGACCATCGGGGATATATACCATCAGCAAGGTAGTAACCTTGATTGTATTGTCTACCATTAAGTGTAAACCGAATGCCTGTAGATAGACCTTCAAGAACATCAGAAAAAATAGGAGAACTATATAATACGTTCAAATCATTGCGTGCATCTGGTGCTCCAAAGTACGAATGCCATATCTAATTGTCGTACAATGCAACAACTTAAAGGATTATCGTAGGACGACCATAGTGCCCAGCATATGTCCCAGCCTACACCGTTGGACAATTTTTTCATTCCCAGTGCATACAATCTACACTTCCTAACATTCCAGGAAACCCCCGTTGATCAGTTTTTCTAAGTAGCCTAACCATGTCTGCGTTGTTAGGTCGTTGTAGATACTCGTCTCCATATACTGCGTTGACGGCACGACAAATTTTCTTCATCGCCTGTAAAAATGTAGTTTCTGCAATTTTCAAATAGTCGTCATTCGCATCAGCAGGATTTCTGTAGGCAAACATATGAAGCGCGACCGTCATTTTCACATGTGGTGAGAAACCCTGCTTTCCAGATGCATCTGGTTTCTGTTTGAAGTAATTGTCGAAATGCACAATTTCTCCCATAATTTTTAGAAACAATTCGCGCCTCATTCGAAACCTATTTGTGAATTCAGAAGCAGGATACAAAGGGCGATCAACAAAGTAATCATGCATAAGCCTATTATGGGCACTTACCCGATCTCTTCTTATGGATTGTCGGCGTGACGACGTACCTTCATGTTTATCCGAACTCAATTCCTGCGTAGCACTCATTAGTGATTGATATTGTGCGTGCATTGACACCATCAATGCGTGGCCATCGATGTCGTCATCGGATGAGGAGGAATTGGTTCTTTGTTGGGTCATTGTAGAAAGAGAGCTAGAGATTGTATTGTTTAAATTTTGGTGATTGTGAAAGGTTTGAGGACCTCACTTATATAGAAAAATTAATGCATAAAGGATAACAAATGAACGGACGAGATTGATTTTTAGAAAATTCAATCCAATGGGTGTTATTTGGATAAGAGATTTGAGATTGAGATAAGAAACAGACGAATAAGATTGAGTTTTACAAAATCCAATAGAATGGGTGTTATTTGGATAAGAGATTTGAGATAGAGATAAGAAACATACGGTTGAGATTGATGAAAGAAAATTCAACCCAATGGATGTTATTCGGATAAGAGATTTTAATTTTAATTAAATACAAATTAATTAACAAAAGGGAATATAATAAAAATAAAAAATACAAATTGAATGTAATTAAACGTCATCATAATTCAATAATTTTTATCGTTGTCAGAATTAAATAAGTTTTTGATCAAAATATTCATAAAAAAGAGTTACGATGATGACAATAATAATTTATCAAAAAAAAATTAACACTCAAAAAAAAAAACATATATTCAAATTAATTTATAAAATTAAATTTAACATAATTTTAGGATGAATACAAGCCCGAAAGGAAAGCAAAAGAAAAGACAAAAAAGAAATAGGAAGTATAACACATCATTCTGATACACTCCAGTGAGCACAGCTTGATGATTCAACAAGAGTGAGGCTTACAAATACCCAAAAAGAGAGAAAAAGAAAAATTAAAAAATCCTCAAAGACTCACTCTAATCGAAGGTACGCTTCCACTGCATTCTTATGTTACTTTTTACTTATATATTTGTTTTTTTGAAATTTGTGTGTATTCGAACTTTGTTTCACTAATCTCATGATGTTAACGGCCGGATAAACTTGAATTGGTTGACTCGAACTGGGATCTTACCAGTTGAACTCTAGGAACACAGCAGTCCTCTCTTCTGGAGAACAGTATTTAACACAAGTCTGCAGTAAACAAAACATTGTCCACACTATCATAAAACTTATTGAAAAGAATGCATTGAGAGAGATTTGAAATTATGAGGAAACAGTTAATAACCTGAAGAACACGAGATGATACACGGGAGCTAGCAATCTCAGGGATCTTTCGCTTCATCTTTTGTAAGGCTTCAGTTACCAGTCTTAGTATAGAGACAGAGAAGATATGCAATATTAATCAGTTCTGAAGTTGTGAAATTGATGAAAGATTGCATAAGTAATAGAACATATAGATAAAGGTGTTTACTTATATTATTATCTGGCATATATTATTTACTTAAAGTCAATTTTACGAAGATCGAGTAATTAATTTTATGTTTGGTATTGTTCATAGCAATTAAATTTCTTGCCCATCTTGTAATAGGTTGATTTTATTTTATTCTTTTTTATTTTTTATTTTTAATCGTTGATACATTATCTTGGTATCTTTCTTGTATGTTGGTCAATTATCTTGTCCTCCGTGTTATAATGTCTCACTTTGGTGTGAGGCATAGAGCGTGAATGGATTATAAATGAGTGTTGGGGACATAATTACAGCTTGGGTTTACCTGATTAGGCCAGTTGATTTAAGACCAAGTACACTAGTCTCACTTATGTTCGGCTTGGGGCGTGAGTATTGAGGGCTGGTGTTGATGTGAGTGACTATGCCTCTAACGAGAAAGTTAGGTCCTCAACGGGGTTATTGTAATGTCCACATTGGTGTGAGACATATAATGGTCGAAAGAGAAAAAGAAAGTGTTTTGTAAGTGGTAAAGAAAACATTGGTCTCACTTACGGGCATAGATTCTGGGCCTGACATTGTTGCTCTAGTCTCTTTAACATGCTTCCGATCCACCCTTCACTCCGAAAGGATTCCAAGTCAAACGACTCAGATAAAGATTGTTTCCTTCTTAGGACGAATGAAATACACAAGGTTCTTTCTAAACAAAATCTGAAGTTTCAGAGTTCAGCACTGCTGTTCTTTCACTGTGTGACATTGAAAAGTTTGTTGATCATACAAAAGAAAAGAGATATTTGAAACAAGATAAGGGCATAAGACCAAACATCAGGATTATCAGATATAATGCTCCCTGATGAAACATGTACGTTTCACTCGTTTGGACCTAATTTGACGCTGTACCGGCTCTCATGTTATACTTAGGGAAGTGTCTGAAACTGCAAATTGATTCGTTTAAGGGAATGCGAGCAGGAGCTAAAACTTAAAGCATGATCAAACATGTGGAAATTTGTTTAATTAAGTGGAAATGTCAAATTTGTGTTCAGGACCATAAGTTGACCTTGAAGAGGGACAAACTGTAAATTTTTCTTTCTTTTCTTTTTGTGATCGATGATTTTTCTTCTTTGCCTTTATATTGTCTCGAAAGAGGTGGTGATGGAAAAACAGAGGTATAAGAATTCTTAATTGTAACAGAAGGGGAGAAAAAGTAAAGAGTTGAACAAATTGCATATTGGCTCAAGTATGTAATGATTCTAGCGGCTTTTATGTTGGGAGGAGGGAGAGCAGAGCAGATGCAGATGCTTAAATGCACGGGCCATAACCACCCCCCTGCCTCTTAATGGAATTTGAGAATTCTTAGAATGACTTAGCAATTTTACATCATGTTCATGCTTTGCATTTTGCATATCGTCCCCCCTAATGTTTAAAAAAGAAGACTCATAAAGCGGGCCCCAAAGATAATTTACTATGTCTACTTCTAACCTTGATGGCTGCTGATAATGCATTACAATCTATTTCCTGTCAAAAGAATGAATCAGAAACAGATTAGTTTGCCCCTTGCGATGCCAGAGCTAAACTTGCCAGGGCCTATTTCTGTATGGTAAGGTTGCATGGACCGCGTGACTTCCTAACGCTGAGGACAAGTATGCATTATACATCATATTGATGGTGCATAACTCCAGAAGCACATACTATATGCATTGTGATGTTAGATGGCTGAAGGCTGGCGTGCAAGTCACATGAGAAACTTTTCTCCTTCTGCAGCTAACTTTGTCCTTTTGTTTTGTGTGCCCTTGGTTATACAGAGAGGTTTATCTTTGCTTGCTTAACCCTGTGACTGTTTTGCATTCAATCATAAGCATACTGCATAGGTGAGAACCCTGCAAGAGTTAACAATTTTTCGCTAATATTTTAGGATGACATTGAGTTCATGCGAATGCAGATAAACCAAAATGATTTGTCACAACCAAGGAGAAATCAACGTAATATACATTTGAGTGCGTCCTGATTGCAAATTCCTAATTGAAGTTTTTGCCTGGATTTCGGGGAAGTTTTCTAATGCACTAGATTTGCGCATGTTAGGAAGTTATAGTTGTCCTTGTTTGTAAAGTTTTATGTGTGGATAAAGATCATGAATCTTTTATTTCTGTCCTTGCTTTGATTTGTCAACACATCATTGCTTATCAGGTTTACATCAGGCACTGCAACATGGCAAAATCTAGAGCTGATGACAAGGTCCTTAGCTACAATGATGTTGTACTGAGGCGATCCGATCTGGACATTCTGAGCGGTCCATATTTCCTCAATGATCGTATCATTGAATTCTATTTTAGTTATCTCACTACATGCTACCCTTCCGAGGACATCCTACTGGTACCACCTTCCATTGCTTTCTGGATTAAAGAGTGCCCAGATCCTGCAAGCCTTAAGGATTTCCTAGAACCGCTCCAGTTATCTCAAAGGAAATTGATCATTTTTCCTGTCAACGACAATGCTGATGTGAGTGTAGCTGAGGGTGGGAGTCATTGGAGCTTACTTGCATTTGACAGAGACGCGGATACTTTTGTCCATCATGATAGTAGCTCCAGGAACATGAATAGCGGCCATGCCAAACGGATCTTCAGGGCTGTCCTTCCATATACAGCCTCAAATGCCAGATTTGTTGAATGCTCCAGCACCCCAAAGCAAGTGAATGGTTATGATTGTGGCGTATATGTTACAGCCATTGCAAGAGCCATCTGCCAATGGCATGAAAGTGGTCAACCCGGCGATACAGAAAATCTGTGGTACGCTAATTTAGAGCAGATTACTCCATCCTTTGTTTCTCAAATGCGCAACGAGATTCTTGAACTAATAAAGAGTCTGATGAAGACGCAAGGAGAATCATAGTTGTAGAGTGACTTGTATTCATTTCAGCTAAATGTGTACCATGTCTGAGGGATATGAACTAAATAAGTTTGTTTGTTGGTTGTGGATGATTCTTTATACTACAATGACCTCCATCTCTATGGATCACAATAATGAACTACATTGACCTGTATATTGTAATGAGAAAGAAGTTTTGAACTGTGAACATTATATTTTGAGATTGGATTCCTTCATAATGTTATTAATATTATGAGGAAGATCAATGGTGATAAAGTTATGACATAGTTATTTGAGCTTCACACGTGATGGTCCAGATTATTTAATTATAATTGGACTATCATTTAACCATCATTGATTTTCCGCATAAGGTAATATGATGTTATAAGAGATAAAATCTCATATTTCGAGATGTTCTGATTCGCTCACTCCCTTCAAATGTCAATAAGATGAAAATACCAACAATTTCTAATCCATTTTTATTTCTTTTAAAATGAAATGAATTTCTCTTTAACGAGTTAAGTTTTAAGATGAGCTGGTAAATCAAATATTCGTACATAATGAGGTAAGCTTCTTATGTCAATGAATATTGATCATGCAGAGGAAGGAACATGAGAATTTGCTATACACCCCTTATTTAGTTCAACTCTTGGCGTATCACCCGCAAAACCATGTTACAAAAAAGCTTCAATTGTTTCATAGTTATTCTCCAATTAATATTTCCTCCTAGCACCTTATAAAATTCTTTCAGTTTAACTATGTAGTTTGTAGAATCACTTATGTTATGATTTTTTACATCTTACGTTTTCTTTTAAGTCATTCACAAAGTTATATTAGAGTAAAGCTCAAAAGGATTTTTCTTTCCTTGTTGATTATGCCAAGCCCATTCCCTTAATTGTGGTTGTGCTGGATAGTATACATAGATAATGAGAATTTCGTTAATCTATTCATAAACGTAACTAATTATATGTCAAGGCATTTGACTACCTTAAGAAAGTTGTAGTACTACCACTATTTGATTTATATTCTTCACGTGAACGACAATAAAACATTAATTAACTAAGTCACTCTCTCAATTATATATATACAAATTTTCTACAAGAAAAATATTTTATTTTTATTTATCCTAAAGAAATCGATAACGAATCAACAATTCGAGGTGGTTTTTATACTTATATTTGATTTCTAAGTAGAATAAATACTTTATCTTTGGGGTACATTCCTAAGAACAAGCTGAAGGAATCAGAATAAGTTAATGGCATGGCTCATCATACAACTACCCTAAGCAACTTTGGCGCACAATCTGGAACACTAAAGCTCCAGCTAAGATCAATGCTTTCATGTGGAAAGCCAGCAGGAACATGCTTGCAACAGAGGATAACAAATTTAAGAGAAAATGCACACATAGCCCCCTCTGCAAGATGTGTGTTTCGGCCCCCGAAACTGTCGAACACTTACTTCTTTTTTGCCCTTGGAGTAAGCTCTGTTGGTTTGCCTCACCATTACAACTCTGCCCAGATGAAAGTTCTATCTCTAGATTTGATGTTTGGTATTTGGATGTCATCAAGAGATGCCAAGAAGCTGGTCATGAAAAAGGTTATGCGGAAGCTACTATTGCAAATATTTGCTGGCAAATCTGGAAAGGCCGCAACACTTTTGTTTTCGATGGAATCAGTCCTTGTCCAATCAAAACTGTAGCAACAGCTAATCACTGTCAAATGGAGTTCCTTGGAGCTACTAATTTCTCAGCTTCCTCCTTGAGCATGCATGATAACTCACTTTCTCCTGCTAATGTTCCCACAAGATGGGTCCCTCCAGATTTAGGCACTCTCAAGATTAATTGTGATGCCTCCTTCTCCCCCTTTGGCAATCTTGCAGGTATTGCAACCATTTGCAGAAACCATGATGGTCTCTTGGTCAATGGTAATGCCTTCTCCACTCTCTGTGATTCACCTCAACAAGCAGAACCTTTGGCCCTCCTAAGTGCAGTCAACCTTGCAAGCTCTTATCGAGACTCAAGCTTTATAATTGAAACTGATTGCGAAGAAGTCTATCAAGCTATCTCATCCCACAACACAGGAAACAACTGGAGAATTGACTCAACCATTAAGGAAATCCGTTTCAAGCTGAATCAGAGAAATGTTATCCATTTTGCTCTCATCCGAAGATCTGCCAACACTACAGCTGATTGGATTGCCAACCAGACGCGCCTTCAATTACTTCCTCAGGACTGGTTATCAAATATGTCTGATTCTTTGTATAATTTGCTTGTATCCAACAAACCTACCATTGGTGTAGGATGATGTTTAATTGTGTTCAGTATAATGAAATCTTCCTTGACAAAAAAAAAAAAAAATCCCACATAGGTCGGATACAAGAAAGTGGAGACCCGAGCGTTTTATAAATAGCTAGACCAGTTATGTTGAAGCTCATACCTTTCTTGGCCTTTTGGCTAAAGATCAAGTGTAGTATTTGTTCTAATCAGTTTAATATTTGATATGTGAGTCATTGGCTCATATGATATTAAATTAATTTTTTTTAATAGAAGGTCTCATCATGGTAGCTTGCTATAGGGACTCTTGCGTGTCGCCTTAGTGTTGCACTATTGCTTTGGCCTGGCACATTCCACCAAGTCTCAGTTAAATCTTTCAATGTTTAAGCGGGCTTTGGCCGCTGATAGAGTGCCAGTGTGGGCTGTCAAGTGGAGTTCTGTTTGGTTTTTTTATCTTTATTTTTTATATTTAGAGGAAATGGATTTTGCAATCTTCTGGATTTAGATTGTTGTAAGTGGAGTGTTTAGGGGTGGGCTATGCACGTTCACTAGCAACAAAAAAAGTGTATATCCGAAGTTTTGAGAAAAAGAAAAGCGGATTTTAGGGGTCGATTGAATTGAAAGTTATCCATAATTAAAACTCACAAAAGAAAAGCAAATCTAGGGGCGGTCGGATTGCAAGCTACTTTCGAATTTGCGATTAGACTATTGCGCCTAGAGGGCAATGAGATGTCAGTGAGCTAGGCTTTTTTGGGTTGAGTATGGATTATTGACACTGCATCGTAAACATGTATAATGGACTCTTATGCCCCTAGAAACATAGGTGGATGTATTAACGGGCTAGTTGGGGTTGCAGTTTTCACTGACCCGAGGGCGGACCATTCCATAAGTGAGTTAAAGATTCATATTTTGAAAATGTTCGTATTCTTAAGGTATTTATTAGCTTCTTATGTCAATGAATATTTATTTGATCATGCAAGAAAACGAAAACACCTTTTACACAAAAATATCTCATAACCTCCAACTGTTGCAAAGATTATGATTTACAGTGTTATTTCTAGACTTTTTACAGCAGCAAAATCTCAACCTATTTGCTTATTTTGACTTTGTTTCTACATGGACTGTGTTTTGGTGAGTTTATTGTTCACTTTATTCAGCCCAAATGAAGGATTGGGCCGTAATTTACACTCGAATAAGCCCATTAACATCAAAACTATTTCTTTCCCACGGGTGACCTAATTGGGCCAGACACTTCATTGTCTTTAAGCTAACCTCCTACTTCTTCTCCTTCTTTTTTTCTTTGGTCATTAATCTCCTACTTGACCAACTTATGGAGCGCTTTCATGTGGGGACTTGGATTTCAATTCCTTTCATAACATTATAAAAGAACGGCTAACAGTAATAAAGTGAGGATATATTTTCGACGAAATGATCTGAACCATTATTTGTGGAGATTAAATAATGACATCGTTGCTTTACTACCATTCATCTATCTTCTATCGAGGCATCACTAGCAGAAATTTGATTGAAAAGAACCATATTAGCATGAGATAGACATGAGGACCCCTCGAGAGAAAACAAATCAATAATGTCAGTGCTATACAACTAGAGATATCGATGTGAACTGAAAATACAAAACAGAATAACGACACAACACACAAAAATCCAAGTTGAAAACGAACTGCAATAGGGCAAACAACCAAATCAATAACATCTTTTAATTAATTTATTTTTTTGTCATAAATTATTAACAACTTGAATTCATACCAATATGTTGACTTGACACCATATCAGAAGCCATTTATTTTGTTAATTTTGTTTCTTTGCTAAAATTGTTACGTTTCAAGGTCAAAAGTCTAGACTAAAAAATGAGATTAGTGTTAAGATTTAAAAATAATTTTTTTAAACCTTAAATTAATTGGTCTTAAATAATGAAATGGAGTTATTATTTAAAATCACAACAATCACTTAAAAATCAATGATTTATAAGACCTTTCACTAATATGAGACATTATAATTAACCCCTGTGGTTTTTTTTTTTTTTTGGGTCGAATAATTAACCCCTGTTGAGAACCCGACATTCTAGTGGAGCACAATCCTTCACAATTAATTCTAATATCATGCAAAACCCCAAATCCGCAAGCAAAGTTCAAAACAATGATGTTTTAACTTGCAAGCTTCAATTCTGCATTTTTTACGTGAGACACGTGCTCTTATCAACCCATCTCTCAAATCATGCATTCAATGCATCCTGGGACGCAATGGCGGAGTTATATATTCTTGATCGAGTGTGCCTCAACTAATAAAATATGATTACTATTTTGTTAAAAAAGTCATTATGTAAATTATTTTTACAGTATGAGTGTGTATTTTTTTCCCTTATAAATATACCCGCTAATCATAAAGTGCGTGCAAGTTACCAAAACTGGAGTGTTGTATATGTCTTAACAGATTCCATAGGTGACCACACGTTTCCATTAAATGTTGTTGTGTTCAACGGATTTTGTGAATCACGTGACCTTCATCTGCCGTCCCATGTGTCAAAAAAATTTAATAAATAAAACCAATATAATAGCTTGCATCATCACGTCACAATTTTGACTACGAAATTGAAGAATGGAAAATATGGTGCAGGTCCCATGAAACACTAGTTTGATTGATTGGAATAGCATCTATATATATATATATATATTAAGTAGCATATTATTAATTAAAGATAATAAATACAGAGAAAAATTGGACTCAAATAATACAAAAATCCGCAAAACAAAATAAAAAAATAAACAATACACGTAAAAACTGTAAACACAATGCTAAAAGGGAGTTAAAACACCAAATGTGAGTGAGAGAACCTATCCTAATTGGATAAGTAACCCAAGCTGCTACAACGTTGGCTCGAGAAGACATGAGTCGAGTGTGGCCTGATGAGGAAGATAAACAAAGCTGAGAATTGTGAACAATTGAGGAAATTCTCCGGTTACAATTTGAGGAACCCCGAATACCATCCAAAACCAGTTGTGCGATAGTAGTCAAACATATGAACAAGACACTAACGCAACAAAAAGCACACTATCACCAGTCACAAGTCACAGCTGCCGGAGCTGGGAAGTACCACCATTGAAAATAAAAAATAGAATACAAGTGCAGTTGTTGTAGTCGATAGAGCAGAGAAGACCTATAGGATTTAATACCAGAAAATAAAATACCATAATAACATAATTAAACTTGAGATTTAGAACATACCGAAAGTCTATGCCATATTTCTTTATTAACTGTAATCATCACATGAAGAAACCTCTAGCTATAATTCTGCGAAAAAAAATTGAGCGGCGTGTTATGGTAGGCATGCCTGGGCCAGGTGATTCCTCTCCCTCTCCAACTCCTGTATGCATACAAGCTACCCTAAAATTTAATAGGGCAAGCCAACCCTAATAACCTTATTTATAGGTTATTAATGTTTTGGATGAGAGAGAGGGCATAGCCTAAAAACTGTATTGGCCCTCCCATCAAGTTGTCCTAAAATTTAATCAGCCTTTACGCCTTGCATATGACACCACTAATAAAATCCATGAGACGGATTTAGGCCCAATTGAAGTGGATCACTATAAAATTATGCTTTGGACTTTACCGGTCAACTTCAACCTATTTTTAAAAAATAACAAAATATCCAATTAGTGGTAGCCCATAATTATAAATATTCCAATAATAACATAAAAGAGGGGAAATGAGAAGAAAAGAGAGGGGGCGCTCCGGCTAAAATCTAGAGCCCCAAAACTGAGCAAAGGTTGAAGGAGGGAGATAAGATGAGAGTTACGAAAGTCGAATGAGGGAGATGAGAGAAGAATTCTCTCGAGAGGCGGTGGAAGATAACCACCGAATCAAGGTGTTATTGGATAAATCGTGGGAAAAGTCAAAATGGTCCCTCAATTTTGCGTAAAAGGCCATTTTGGTCCTTCGCGTATGAAAAATGTCCACTTTAGTCCCTTCGTTAAAATTAACTGTGATAAGGGTAAATTCGTCTTTTAGTAATGAAAAAAGGCAATAAAGTGGTTTAAAATGGGTGGCCAGGGAAGTTCCTTTTTTGCCGACAAAATCTCTCAACTTTGTTGTTTAACTTCTTTTTTTATTTTATTTTTTTAAATGACATGACTTTTGGCTTTTCTAAACTAATGTTTACCTGCTTTGTATCCACAGTAGCATATTCTGTTTTTGAACTTAAGCAAATTGTTATTTACATATTCCCGAACAATTGATGATGATGATGATGTTTTAGACATTTGAGCTAATTTCTTGGAATATATTTTTGTAACTTTTTTGCCTGCAAGAAATTTTTTTTTTTTGTTGTTGATGCAGTAAGAATGTTAACAGAATTGAAGGAAGAAAGATAGAAAAGGAAAAAAAGAAATGAGAAAAAGAGTTAGGCATGGTTGCGTATTTACCCAGAATACCCAGCCATGCCAAAATAGCAATTAGGTTTCAACGGCTATTTCACTATCTTTTTTTTTTCTCTATCATGCCCAAGATGTATAAGGGCAATTATGTCTTTTAACACGGTCAAAGATTTGACCGTTAATATGAGACTAACGATAGTTAAGATGAAGGACTAAAGTGAGCATTTTTCATACATGAGAGACCATAATAACTGTTATAAGTTATGCAGCGTAAGTATGGATAAATTTCAAGATAAAAATAGCAGAGTTGTTCAACAGACTAAATCTTGTTACATAAGAAAATGATTGATGTAACAACTTGATGAAAAACAGAAACTGTAATACGTGATGTTGCAACATTAACTGAAATATCTATTCAATCACAGACCATTAGCAGTCTGTTTCTTGTCTGGTTAGTTTGTTCCACTTAATGTATCAACGTAAGTAGTAACAGTATGCAACAGCGGAAATAATAAAACTTGTAAGTAAAACAAAGAACACCAAGATTTAACGTAGTTCAACCATGCGGTCTACGTCCACGGGATCTCCCCTGGTCCAACAAACCTATTCATTAAGAAACAACAAATTACAACATCAATGGACTTACACAAGTAAAGACTTCCTCTTGACCTTTGATGCCTAGATGAAGAACTCCTTAACGAACTTCGGTTTGGCAAGCTCCCCTCGACTTGCAACGTTATCTTCCGAGAACTACATCTTCTTCTCCCGAAGAATAAATAAAAAAGGCAGTAATCTAATCACTCAAAGACTCATACAAATTGTTCATGACTTACTGTCAAATAAAATAAAATTGCAACACTTAATACAATCAAGCACTAGAACTCAGATCGTGTTGCAACATCACTTGGAACACTGGTCAGAAAACTCTCTTGTATTTTCTATTGTAGCTCTCTGTTTCTGCTTCTATTTGCTCCAACTTTGCTGCGACCTTTTGCCTCATATTTATAACCAATTGCTACTGCAAATCATCTTGTGCTGCAAGAAAAACCTTTACTCATAAAACCATAATCTCCCTTTCCTTATAAATATGCAATTAATGTCATTCCTTCTCATATGGTAAGTTACCATAAGATTTTTCCTTCACAATATAAAAGGTAAAAGCACAAGTATGATAATATCATAAGTTTTGCTAAAATATAGCCAATCAAATCTCAATTAATTTAATTGCCTTAACAATCAAAATTCAATTAATTTAATTGCCAATCAATCTGATTTTCTTAACAATAACCTTTTACGCAAAGTTAAGGGACCATTTTGACTTTTTCCCGATAAATCGATAGTTAATGCCTTGAATAGCATCTATTCATCAATATCTTATATGTAAGACTATTCTTACGTGTAACATAGATGGATTTTAATTTCTTTTTTCAATGACGAGTATGATACATAATATGACAAAGAGAAATGTATTTATATATTATTTATTTTTATCACTTATTTATTATTTTTGACGTAAATATTGTTTAGGTGACATACCAACTTAATAAATTCTTTTATTTTTCTTCTTTTAACTTATCAACTAAGTATACATGAATCAGATACTAAATAAATGATATAAAAAAAAAATCTAGCAGCGTTCTTTGACAAATCTATGAATTACATTTCAATGATTATTTAATTAATTTTTGATACCCCACAAAGAATTACATTTCAATGATTATTTAATTAATTTTTGATACCCCACAAATCAAGGGTGGATGTAGCTTTGCTGACCCTAAAAATTCTTCAAAAAATTTATGTATTTTTAATCTTAAAAATAAATTATTCTTCACTAATACATACATACACACATATACATATATACATACATACATATATATGTGAAGAATAATCTATTTTTTTAAATTAAAAATAAATAAATTGTATATATATATATGTATATGTGAAGAATAATCTATTTTTTTAAAATTAAAAATAAATAAATTTTTTAAAGAATATATAGGGGTCAGCAAAGCTATATCCACCCTTGATTTGTGGGGTATCAAAAATATTTAAATAATAGTCATTGAAATGTGTCAATAATTGATACAAGAATATGATGATAATACCTTATGAGCTCCTCGACTTTACGACTCCGTCTCAACTCTAATGCTTATACTTAGTTCTTTTTGCTCATAATTGATCGTGCACAAATTTCGAAAGATAATTACAAATGTATGATACCTAAAATTATAAAGTTTTTTTTCCTATAGTTTACTTTTGTTTCCTTTCCCTCACGAATCCGGACATAGACTTAGTAATTTTTTTTTTTTGAATAAATAAGAAGTATAGCCATTGTATTATGAAAATAAAATTATAGCCTAGAAGGCCATAATTTTTCACGTCTTTTATCTTGTTCTAACAGAAACAATATACCAGTTGGTACATGAATAAGAAGATAGTAACTAAGAGGATAGCTAAGCCCCTGAAAGGCCAACCAATTTGCATATTTATTAGAAATTCGAATGTTGCCGAAACATTAATTTGCAATTCTTCATCCATGGTTGAAGGTAGTTTTTTTTTTTTTTTTTGTATATATAATAGAGTTCAAATTTATAATTTAAATTTAAAATTTTTAATTATAATACGTTATTGTCTGATAGTTTCATCCAACTTTTTAATATAAATCATGAAGCCAGTTATAAGAAAGGGAAAAAAAAAACAAAACTATATAGAGAACACCACATTGAACTTATGGGTGCTTATCTATACGGATAAAAACACATGCACCCTCATAACATGTAAAATTCAACGATTGTGAACGATTTAGGTTAAACGTCCAAAACTCCAAGAGGACATTATCTTTACTTCACAAAGGAGATAGCTGCGGGGTCTAAGGAGGACCCGCGCACTAAGAATGATGATGAACAACAACAACAACATCTTTTGATTTGATTTGACAGTGTTTTCTCAGCCTCGTAAACAACAATATTCGTCACCTACCTGCATTGTGCTTGCCACATGTTTATAGTCAGACAAATGGTATCATCTGCAGGGTCCACCGTCCACCGATCTGTCACTTTGCCAACGATTTATCGGCTGCGCCTAAAAGTAAAGATTAACGTTAGATATATTATGAACGAAATATAACGATAATAAATTATTAAAATTATTTTATTATAATTATATTGTTAGTTAATAAAATAATATTATGAGTAATTTCATTCTCACGTCATATAGAGTTTAAAGATTATGTTTCTTATCGGTACATGGCTTTAAAATATTTTATCAAGGAAAATTAAATAATTGTAAAAATTTAAATTAGTAGATATATAGAGGTTAGATCATTTTAGACGAAGTTAAAATAAATGGATATATGGTGGTTACGTGGATTGCAAAATGATTTTGTAACTGAAATTATCTAGTATTTTTTTTAAAAAATTGTGGTCGGTAAAAACTACAACTTCAACAACGCAAAGAGTAGATGAACTTTTACATTTTCACCATAAAAGGGTACATCTTATCTAAATAATTGGGGTGCTCAAAGAGTAGATGAACTTTTACGATATGATTTCGGATCCGAATGAAACCCTTTACCAAGAGAGAAAGAGAAATCAGAATTCAAAAATTGAATTTCTAGTTTCAAATAAAATTAGTGTCAGAATTAAATAAATATTCGTTACAATATATAAGGGATTATTAATTAAAAAGGGGTAATGACATTAAACTTTATTTCCTATATAAATCTTATGTGGTGTTAATTGTAAATATGACCGAATTCCTAAACAGGTTGACCTAGCTGAGACAACTATCTTGAATATTTATTTGTTGTTTAGAAATGAATAAATGAAAATATACATATTATTTGAACTTGTTTCAAACTTGAAGTAGTTGAATTGAAATGTTTGGGTATGTGGGCAGAGAGAATCAACTATTTGCGTCGATTCTATTTTCTGCTGACACAATGAAATTCCTCCATGGTGGCTGCTGTTATATTATTACGTCTAAGAGAAAAAACTTTAAGATGGACACCCGTTTGTAATGATAACGCGTATTTATTTTTAGTGTAATTCAATTTTTAATGAACATTTTTAATTCTTTTTACACATTCTTAAGCATGTACAATCCTTGTTTAAGACAATCCATTCCAAAAGTCTTACTGTCTTCACCTATATGCATGATCTCTTTCATGATGTTATAACGTAACGAGAATTCAAATTAATTAATCTGCTTATATTATAGGTGAGGAATAATTGCATTTGTATGCATTTTATTATCGGAAAACTCTTCAATTAATTCAAACTGACATTAGTAAGTGAGATAAAAAGTCGGTCCCACATATGTGCAAACTCCACTTCATATAAAGAGACTGATATCAATTCGAACTAATTAAATAACAACCCTTAATTATCATGTACGGCCATACAACTTTATCTACTATTCATGATTGGTCAACACATGTCAATAAAATGGCCAACATTGTGTTCTTTATTTTATAGCTTGATTCACAACGAAGTTTAGAATGTTTGACCATGTGACCAATTGCTATATATGGTTAGGACTTTAACTCAAGCATAATAATTAGACACAATTGGAGTCTATCATTATTTAATGTTAAGACCTCTCGTGTACAC
This sequence comes from Ehretia macrophylla, assembly GCA_037974665.1. Classification (NCBI taxonomy): domain Eukaryota; kingdom Viridiplantae; phylum Streptophyta; class Magnoliopsida; order Boraginales; family Ehretiaceae; genus Ehretia; species Ehretia macrophylla. Next base: position 1,607,856 of record CM075782.1, read on the forward strand.
TAGCATAATTATAGTTGCCTAAATTATTATTGCCTACTATTTCTCAAATATATTATTTATATTTTTTTGTCAATAAATATATTATTAATATACATTCGTGCGATCCAACAAAGATTGTCATGGCTCATATAGTGGGACATTCTAATCTACATAATATTGTGGTTGGAGCAAAATATAATTTCTAAGTTATAGCATCCAATTGGCTGGTTGAGAATGTTGTGTTGCATAAGGTCACATTGAGAATACTTTTGGTTGAAGGAAGTTGAACAAAGAAATAATGATGCCCTCAACCTTCTAGTGGAGTTGTCGGATAACAGTTCATTATTTTTAAAAATTTAGAGTTCGAATTTTGTTCCTCAAATTATAAATATTATTTGGTATTTAATTAATTTGAAATACTAATTGGATACACACTGTACTACGAAATTTATAACCTTAAAATTAATCTACTATGATATTATTTAGAGTGCATTTCTTGTCATAAAAGAAAGAAATGTCTTATCGTGTAATTTTAGCCTTAAATCTTGGTGGTTGCCACCACATTATCTTTGGCAGAACTATAAAGAGTGGCATTATATCATTTTTACAAAATTGTACTTTCGGAAATTCAAAAAAGTTCCACAATCTTTTTGGGTGGTGGTATTAGAATTGTAGTTCAAGTTTTAAGCTCTCCAACTTCTTCAACCAAAAAGAGAAAACACTTCTTTAATTTTGTTTCTGTAATTGGACAAAAGCACAATGGGGGAAAAACAGATTTTATCCTAACTTTTCCATTTTTATGGGTGAGGATCGTATGATTAAAATATGAATTTTTGCTATGATTGTATGATTAAATTACTTGCTCAACTATACTGTTCAGATTTTTCAATTAAAGGAAAACAAGTAAAAGCTTAAATATGAGCCCTACATGTACTAAGAGATAAGTTTTCAAAATGACAATTGTGTTGAAGATAATAAATAATATAATAAATCACTCTCAAACAGTTTAAACTTTTAGATGAGGTGGTCACATAATATGGTATCAGAGCCTAAGTACCAAAAGGTCCTAGGTTCAAAACTCACCACCACCCATTTAAAATATTAAAATTGTCTAAGTGTAAGGCTAAAAAACTAACTCCGTCTGTACTTGAGGGGGGGGGGGGGGGTGTTGAAGATTATAAATAATATAATAAACCCTTCTCTAACAGTTTAACCTTTTAGATGAGGTGGTCACTTAACAAACTGTTAATTAATATCATTATCATATTTTTAATTTGTTACAACACTTAAAATTATTTAAAAAAAATACTAAATATGATTATAAATAACCGTTGCATTTGGTTGCATTACAAATTCTCTGTTGCAATGGTTTCTTGCAAATAATAAGCAATAGTTTAGAAAAAACTGTTACAATTAAATTATAATTTGGTCACTTATCAAACTGTTAATTAATATCGTTATCATATTTTTAATTTGTTACAACACTTAAAATTATTTTAAAAAAAACTAAAAATGATTGTAAATAACCGTTGCATTTGGTTGCATTACAAATTCTCTGTTGCAATGGTTTCTTACAAATAATAAGCAATAGTTTAGAAAAAACTGTTACAATTAAATTGTAATTTTAACAATTACAACATTGCAAACATTTTTGTTTGTACAGTAATTATAAAATCTTTATAATAAAACACCTATTGTAATAATTTTTTATTTTTTAATTGAAGTGCTGTAAATAAATTAAAATATTATAATATATTTTCCACTTCACAATAAATACAATAACAACTAAACAACAGCTGCTAATAGATCCCACTCCACAACAAACAGATAGTAAACTCTACTCTACAACATTTTATATAAAATATTAAGTACTAGGTAACCGTTCAAAATGATTGCGGATTTTGAATCCATTGGGAAAGAATTAAAAACAAGAACTCACTCATCAAATTCCGCACAGTCCACAAAATCATCGTAAGTTGTGCATGGTGAAATCCATTCTCTGATCCCCTAATCAAATTCTATTACTCTAATATTCTTCACTTTTATATTGAAAGTTATAAATTCAAATCTCATTGATTATGTTGTACAATTTTAAACTTTCTTTAAATTAAAAAAAAAAAAAATCACTTACTCCTAAGTTCACAACACAATGTGCTAAAAAAGACAAAAATTAATATGAAATCTAAGTGGCACAAGATCGAGGTGTAATCACGCATGCCATTCCTGAACACCAACATCTTTTATTCTTAAAATTCCAAAATGGATAACAAAGCAGATTTTTGTCTGCAATCTCTCGATTATATCAGTATATCAGTATATCAGTAAGCAGTAGATTCTTTAGAAGTGTGCGAATGAAGACTCTTTTTCTTCTTCTTCTTCTTCAGAGATGCTCCCCACATATGTTTTTCTGCGGCACAGTTTCCTATATCCTACATCCTACATTGCTTACTTTCACTTTTGCGTCAGTGTTTTATTTGACTGATCATAATTTGACCAGTCAACTAACTTGATTGATCCCCATGATGCATCATGGTCCCACTATATTCATTCCGTGTTTTCAAATAACCAGAATTCCCTTTTAAAAACATTTTAAATTCTCGTACTAAATTTCGGGACATATAATCTATTTAAAAAGAAATAATCTAAGTTAATTAGACATAATATAATTAAATGCCATTATATAGATACAAAAAATTCAACCTTCAGACATGAAGTACTGCTCTCCCATTCGCGCTCCAATTACACACAAAGGGGAGTCATTTACGGGTTAGTTAGTGTGTTGCAGTTTCTAGTGATTTCAAGAGTAGAGTTATTAAAGAGTGAGTTGGAGTTATATTTTTTTAAAATGTATATATTTTTAAATTAAAAAATTAATTTAACTCTCACTAAAAACAGTCGAGTACAAAATTATATCTTTCAATTTTTATTGAATAATAATTCTAAATTCACCCAATCACACCATCAATAGACTATTCCCTTGGAGTCTTTTGGCCACCACATTGTATGTAGAAAAAAGTAGGGTTTTGCTTGACAATTTTGTATTTTTCCAACTACCATGATTTTGTTTTTCCGAAATATGGAGGAGGCAAAAGCCATTATCATAGGATCCGAATATAATCCGAGTGGGATCAATCATTGTTTGTTTATGATACATGCCAATGCAGATGATGACATGTTAGAATATTTGTTAGGTAGCATTGATTTTCCCACCACTTCAAGAATCCTGCTCCCTAAAATGGTAATATTTGGAAAGTGAAAAAAAAAATGGTGGCTAAGTATTAGCCTTGTGATCTCTAATTTGATTGGTTGATTTCATTTTGGTGGATTGCATGTGGTGTTCATTTGTTATATATCTTAACGGATAAGAAAGACACTTAATCATGCATTAGGGCTAATTGATAGATCGATCATTAACATTTTCAAACTAACACGATAGTAAAAATCATGTGGGCCATATCTATTGGGAGGAAAATTGTTGTGCATATTGATTTATTAATTTTAGACTGCAACAATTAATGGATCTTAAATTGTTTGAGCAAGTATCAGGTTAACTGATGGTGCTGTTAGAGAATGATAAATAGGGTGAAACATATATCCCCAAGGATGGTAGTGTAATTATTAGACTTTGCTTCCTTTATTTAAAAAAAAAAAACAATATTTTTACTTTTTTTTTTGGTCAAGGAACGATATTTCGGAAGAAGCATACCTTGACATATGATTGATTGGTTTTTAGCTATGAATGAGTAGTTATTTTTTATTTTTTGTTGCGTTGGATGAGTACGTTCAGTTTAGTGGAAATCATGAATTGGATGAGTAATATTACTATATGTCATTCGAGTAATATTTTATCCCTTCTTGTATATTAGGGATTCATATAATGAATACTAAATATTTCTTTATATAGTAAAACCTTTTACAGTATAGAGAAATTGAAATATCAGCCGAATGACATATACATTCTTTTCACCATTTTAAAAATAATGAACTATGAAAGCAACTTAATTTGGTTGTTGCCTCCGTGGCTCGTTTGTCGGATAAGTAATAATACTATATGCCATTCGAGCGATATTTTATCCCTTCTTGTATATTAGGCATTCATATAATGAATCTTAAATAGTTCTTTGTATAGTAAAACCTCTAACAACACAAAAAATAAAATATCACTCGAGTAACATATATATATATTTTTTTCACCACTTTTAGTATGAACCAAGTCTGCTGGAGTAAAAAAATATTGCGTCCACCAATCAATCATATACTCACATTGATGTAGAGGCCACTCCGTCATTGACCGACTGGAGACCAGCCCCTGCCGGAGAATTGAGAAAGACTCCAAAACAGCTGTCTGCATGGCTGAAATTAGGGTTTTTTCAACTCGATCGCCAATTTTAGTATGGACTAGGTCATCTTGTCATGGTCAAAAACGAAGATAGCTTTTCACTCTAATTACATATTCTTTTCTTCGGAGGCCAAATAAGCCACAACTGGCGATGCACTCAACATAGAGGCAACGTGGCATTGATCTCGAGCAACCTTTGTCACCAAATATCAGATTGGTCATAAGGAACAATGATGCAGACAGCAAGTACTGTGTTAATGAGTACACACATAATGATATGTGACCATTTAGTACCTGCAAGACCAAGCATATTCACAAGCACATCGTGCAGCTGGCGAGTATAGGTGTATTTATTGGGATTAGATCTATAACGTTACAGGTAAAATTTAATAATTATAAATAATTGATATATTAATGATGAAATAGTGTGGATAGTTCACAACCGTTAATCTTCTTCATAATACTATGATAATATTATGAGTGGATCGTTACTCATATTCTTTGGTTACAGATTATAATTAGAAAGCAGTGTTATGACATAGCAATACATATTTAATTTACACATTTGAGTTTTTTTTTTTTTTTGGTTACCTCCACCCCCAATGAGATTTAGACCCTGATCTCTCAACTGTTAAGGAGAGTAATCCACTATTCCTAAATCTCTTTTACACATTTGGGTTGTAAAAGTAGTTATTTATAAATAAAAGATAAAATTATATATAATAAAATTCAAAATAAATAAATTTTTACTCAAATTCTATACTTAACGAGAATTTTATATACCATGTTTGATTCTAAATTATCATCATATGCAATTATGTACAAATACAAATTTTGGGGAACACAAAAACTAAAAATTTGCATAGGTAGAGCTTAGGTAGCAATCAAATCCAGTGGTGAAATCCAATAGCGATTAAGACTAGTCGAATATCATGTTAGAGTGAGGGCCAATGGCAGGAAAGCACACAAACTGTGTTGGTGATTCCAGTGAATTAAGCATGGAAAAATAAAGTGCATCATTTCTTGTGTCCCCTTGCTTGTCCCCACGACCATCACTAGTCGACATCAGCAGAACATTCAAGTCTTCAGCCACTAAACATCCTTCGTTTTTTTGGGGGGTCCACAAGAGGCCAACATTCTGTTTAGAGAAGAGGAAAAGGAAATATTCTCCCCTTCCCTAGGTAATAAGATCATAGCATATAGGGGGAAGTAACATTATTTAAATACATTGAGAAATAACATATAGTAATTTTGAGTTCGAAATTTCATGTTGTTTAGTAAGTTTATATTATTGATTTAGAATATGTATTAAAGGTGTATCGCAACACCCATGAATTTACCAGTTAAGTTTTTATATTAATCAAAAAAAAAAAAGACTATTCAAATACAAGAAAACATTCTCGTGGGCAATGAGAATGTAAAAAATAGGATTCGATATTAAAATTAATTGGTGTTAAGTGAAATAGTCAAAAATCTCATACAATGGTTATGGTAGTTATACTTTATCAATGTGAGAGAATAAAATTTTCTTTTTGCTAAATAAGAATGTAATTTTTTATAAAAATAAAATAAAATAAAATGAAATGGAAATTAAGAGAAGTTGAGTTGAAGATTCAAATATTTATTGTAAAAAATTCACAAACCTGATAACTGGCGATCCTTTTACAGGTGGATACTAGCAACTTGCATTATCTAGAAGTTATAGAGAATTAGCCAATGTTAGGAGATTGGTGCAATGTCGGCCAAAAAAACTCGGATGCTCAACTTGGTAAAGATAGGGTTAGAAAAGTGTATACGGTAAGAAAAAGAAGTAAATGACACTGTATAAGAAAATAAGTAATAAAAGGATCGGAGGATGAATTTAAATCCTTATCGAATTTGTTATCAGTTCAGCTACCTATCGATTTTGAATTTAAACCTTACCCACTATTATTCCTAATAAAAGGAATTCATAGAAGACCTAGAACATAAAAAGAGTTTAGTAATCTTATTCCCCTTAATTTTACTCAATTTTCTAAGGCATTGTCTTGTTTATTCTTGATATTAGAGTAATACTATATGCTTATTTTTTTATACCTCTTTTGTACGGTAAGAATTTATATTTTGAATGTCAATTTTTTTTTATGTATATGATAAAATTCTATTTTATATGAAAGAATAAAAGAGTAAAGTGATGATATATTATACACCAATGCTCTCCATATTATTTACTTGTGGAATGTGGTCACCAATATTACTTGTTTATTAACTAGAAACCAAATTCTTGGGATCTATAAGTGGTAAAAAACAAATTCTGTAAGTGGTAAAAAATAAGAGGGGAAAAAGAAAAAAGAAAAACAGAAGCCTTTGCAAAACGCCGAGTATATGCCGATGAATTGGAAAGGACATCGGGAAGAAAGGACCAAATATGGGGACCAAGATATGAGCACAGCCCCAGTGGGGTCATATATAGATAGTTGCATTCCCACGCGATTGGGACCCACATTTGGAACTGGCTTGTCGTAATGAAAATCTGCTCAAGATTATATATCACTCCACACACTATTTGCTTTCTCTCTCATGCTATATGGCCTATATCATGGAAGGGATGTATTCACGTGTCAGCGTGATTGTAACTCTCACAAATTTAGTTATTAGGACTTTAAATTAATTTTCACGTTACTTATTATATACGTAAGACGTTATAAATTTAAATTTCATTAATTATGTTATACGATTTTAAATTTTTTATAAATTATTAAAAAAAATTTACAAATTCAAAAGATAAAATTATTAAAAAGTGAGTTGAAATTATATGTAATTATTCTAGATTACGATCTCATCCTCACAAAAGGTAGTTAAGTACAAGAAATTCTCCTTTCTTACAAATTAGTCTTTAAAATTAGACTTTCTCCGTGAGTTTGACTTGTTACATTATATTTTTTTAATTTTTTATATATTTTTAAACTCAAAAATCAGTTTAATCACTCTAAAAAAAATTACTTATACATAAATAATGAAGTATGTGTTTTTAATTCAATTGAACAAAAATTCAGAATCTCTAATCGCTTACGTCCTAGTAATACACGCATCCCCATACAGCCTTGTAATCACCAACCCCTCTCTCTCTCTGTCCATGTGAAACAAACCCCACCCCCTTATCCCAGTCTATATATAAATATGTATGTATGCAAAGGCTGCTTGTGAGTGGTGCACTTCTGTTCTGTGTAGCTTTGCACGACTGCATAAGTCTCAACCCATCGTCTCTCAGCTAGTTTCGCACCCAAAAAAATATATTGTACCAATTCTTACACATTAGCAAAGCTTAATCTGGAGATATATATATATAGCTCTGCATGAATGGATCCTTCAAGTGCACATCATCATCATCACCAGGTAGACATAGGCCATGTATTGTGTAGTATTTTTTCTTTTTGGGTCAAAAATTATTAACAGTAAATCAAAACCGGTTGAGTCAAAAGTGTTTTGTACAAGATCAGTATGTATTGTGCAATATAGCTTAAACTTGATGGTTCTTTCTTGAGTCACTTGATTTTTTTTTTTAATCTCGTTTTTGGAGTGTAAATTCTATGTAGATAGCATTTTTAAAGTTAATTTATTTCACACTTTGGTGTAATAGAGGAAAAGATGATAAAAAGGGCAAAAAGAAATGATTTTTCAGCTCCTTTTTAAGTGTCTTTTTGTGTTCTTAAAATGAGTATAAATTGTTTGTTCACCTAGATCATTTGCTTAACTATTTAGTTTTCAATGTTTTCTTTTAAATGTCACATTGAAATATTAATATATACTTATTCAAGATTTTCAGAAACCAACTTTTGTTTTTTACTTTTTTTCTTTTTTTTTGAATTTCAAGGGAGGTTTAGTCCACGAAAATTTGCATCACGACGAGTGATTAGTCGGCCGTAGATGGCTTCCCACTAACTTTTTGTTTTTTACTACATCCAAACATCTCAAATTTTTTGTCAAGTTCATTCTAATATTGGTTCCTCTAGGCCTTGAATGTCTTAAAAAATCATAGAAACGGGAATGACACAAAGAAATTCCTATTTTCGCTAGTTTCTCCTCATAATACAAAACATTTTTCCTAAAATTTGATTACCTATAATTAGAATTATGATCTTGTGATTTTTATTTTATTTTATTTGGATCAACCAATACTTAGTGAATAAGAATCATTAGTCTTAGATTAAAGATTAGATGTTGTTTTCTATTCTATGTTAACTTTGATTTTCCAAGCTTTATCCTTTCGGATGAAATCGCTAGTCTTAAGCATTCTTTACTAATTATCGTAGTTTTTCCCTTATCATGTGTGAATTTTTCTTTATTGAATTTTTGAATGATATCCATACACGATTGCGTGTAGCTAGTCATATATAATTTTAATGTGTAGCAATATATGCTTGACAGATCATATTACCACCTTCACGTTTGTTTAATTACGCTTCTTCTATTTTATTTTCTATGACGAGAAAGTCATCTTAAATAAAATCTTATTAGATTGATCTCAAAATTATAAATCTCATAATCCATAATTTTCTAATAACTTTTCTATTCGATCAAATATCTAGTGACAAATTCCTATATTTGTTTTATTTAGGTATTTCTGTACAAGCTTCTAAATAACAATTCTAAGATTAAGTTTTTTTATTTATTGATGATATCGATATTAATATTGACAATATTGATGCTAGCATTTTTAATTATCTCTCATTCATTGTTCAGGAAATGGCTTCTCAAACACTAGAAAGCATGTTGGTTTGCACAAAAGCACAGCAAGAAAAGAAGCCAAGGCCACCAGAGGAAGCTCTGAAATGCCCTAGATGTGATTCAACCTCCACAAAATTTTGTTACTACAACAACTACAGTCTTTCTCAGCCAAGATACTTCTGCAAATCATGCAGAAGATATTGGACAAAGGGTGGTACACTCAGAAATGTTCCTGTGGGTGGTGGGTGCAGAAAGAACAAGAGATCATCATCATCATCATCATCAAAAAGAAGCCAAGAGCCACCATTTACAAACAATTCAAATCCACTTGGATCTCTCACACCATTAACTACTTATGATCACTCAAGTGATCTCAGCCTTGCATTTGCTAGGATTCAAAAGCAACACACTGGGCAATTAGGCTTTGAAGATCATGAATATGCAATGTTTGGTAATAACCATGGTGTTAACACTACTTCAATGGCAGCTCTTGGGTCATTTGATGGTCTCAGAAATGGATTTCTTGAAACCCCAAATGGATTTCAAAGTTTGTACTATGGCAACATGGGACATGTTGATCATCAAAATGGTGGTGGTCTAGGCATGAATGTTAGTGAAGAAATGGCAATAATGCCATATCATGAAGAGGTAAATGGTGCAACAACAACATCATCAACCACAGTTACCACAATGAAACAAGAGATGTGCAATATGAGAGATGGTGAAAATAGGGTTTTGTGGGGGTTTCCATGGCAGATTGGTGGAGATGCAAACATGGTTGACCTTGATTCTGCAGGCAGGCAAAGCTGGAATGGTTTTGGTTCAACTTTTCATGGACTGATTAATAGCCCTCTGATGTAGATTTTTCAGAATTCTAATGTTTGAAAAAATGGGGGAAAAATGGATAGACTATTTTGTTTTATTAATAGTTGTAGATTGAAATCTTAATTTAATTTTTATTAGTGTTGCATTAACAACCTTTTAACTCATCACCTGAATCAACTTTCTTCTTCTTTTTTTTCTTTTTTTTTTTGTCTCGTTGTGGCTTTGTTTGTTAGTGATTGGGACAAACTAAAGGAATTTGCACATTTGTTCTCTTAACCAAGTAAGAAACATGCAGTTGTTTGGTTGAATTTGTTTGTTTATTTCAAGGAAGTAGTAACTGACAGAACTGGCATGGATGTTTTATAGTTGGGTTGTTATTTTAACAGTTCGGAGTAATATTAATCTATTCGTATGAGATGAGTCACACTGAGTAGATTAATATCAGTTTAAATTGAGTGAGAATATCAATTTTATATAAGTAGACTGATATAATGCAAACTTTGGATCTTCTAATAATATTATTAGGGATATCAATCTTTGTAAAGTACTGATTATACAATTATGATAAAATAATTTAAATAATTAAGTATAAAAATTAAATAAATAATTACATTATTATTTTATTATCACTAATCTCCCTGATAATGTTATTACATTGTTTAGAGATCCAAATCAATTGTCGCCTTTCTTCATAATCTGATACTGTGAATTGTCTGAAAAGTTTTATCAAGTGGTGGTGGTTGCAAGAACAGTGATATTGAGATGAGTGATGTTTTCTCAAGATATTCTTTTCATGATTGCATCTCATTTTCATGTAGATACTATGATTATAATATGTGATATATAAAATAATATTTAGAGATAATTAAATGATCATGAAGTTGATGGCTGTTCACTTCTTCCTAAGCTTTAGCATTCTAGTGAAGCATGAGCACTAACTTCGGGATAGATTTTCCTGTCTTACCAGACCAAATCATATCTAACCTAAGATTTGAGCCTAGAAATACAGGTACTAAATAATACACCATGTGTTTGGACAACATTTGAATATCTCATAGCAATAAAATGAGCAACTGTAAAGGGAGTCTTGGATTAACATGTGATTTAGAGTTCACAAAGTTCGAATCGTAAAAATAATTTTTACAAAAGTTAAAGTTAAAGTTGCGTACTATATTTTGAAATCTATCCCTAACTTCAGGTACAACTCACCATGTGAGATTGAAATTTCAAGATGTAAATTGACAGCAAATTTACACTAATTCACCCTTTTTAATTCATTATAAATAGGGGGTTAGGGTGAATTGAAGACCAGCATGAACATAAGACATATGAAAAGGTGGGTAATTCAATTTGTGTGAAATTCTTCAAGTTTTTCTAGAAAATCGATTTTGTATCAGGGTTAAATCTTTTGTCGGTTCAAAAGTTATGTGTGTAAGAACATTAGGCATTTTTCATGCATAAGGTCAAGTGTTGTAATCCTTGTATGATAGTTGTTGAATTACTTTTTGTGGATGTAAACAGATGTTGGCTGAACCACATTAAATTATTGTATCTCTTTTTCTTATATTGACGAATTTTCATAAAACATGCATCTTGGAATGGGGAAATAGCCATTATGTCAACATTATAGATGCCAAAATAATTTTGACTTTTTCCTCAATCTTTTGTATAATAAGAATTTCATGTATCGAAACATCGTTGTAATAGCCTGACAGTGGGGTGCTTATAAGATTTTAGAACTAGAGAAATCTATCGTTGCTGGGACAAGACTAGCCAACTCCTTCCTACGAGTGGTGGTGGCCTCTAGTTGATTGATTCTTGTCTGAAGGTCCCAAGATTATATATGCTTATCTGGATGATATCAGTTGGCTCTTGAAATAAATCATAATTTTAGAGGTCCGAATCACTTTCGAGTCTTTTCAAGAAAGGCTTGGAAGCCTTGAGCACATGCAACATGTGGCATTGCCTTTTACTCTACTTTCATTTTCTTCTAAATGATCTTTATATATCGTTAGATGTGTGTGTTGAAAGTTATAATTAATTGTTCCTTTTTCAAGAAGGGATATTAATTATATCTCAACGGTTTGATGCAATTTTCAATTAATGCCATTTTCCCAGAGGGTTCACACATCAAACCAATCAAAAGATACCTATTTCACAAACCAAATGTCTTGAGCTCCATTTGTTGAATTTCAGATTGTCGTGTAATATTATACCTACGTTATGAATGAGATTCGTTAGTAATAAATATTTAAATAATTTTATCATAACTTTATAATTATGAGTCCATTACTACAGGGCCGAAGGGAGGGGCCCGGCCTCCTAACCTCCCAAAAAAGAAAATAGCCTTCTAAATAAATAGACTAAAAGTTGCAAAATATTTTAATATATGGGTTAGCCTTTGTGGTTAGTAACAAGTACATCTATATAGTTGGTGAGAGTTCAAATTATCACAGTTGTATGTTTTTTTGTTTTTGCTAGTTTTAAATAGTTAAAAGGTATATGCTATACCTTTTTTTATTTAAAAAAACTATCATTTTATTCTCAAATCTCAACTTTATTACTTTAGCAATTTTCATCTTCTCTCAAGTCTACCTCAAAAAAGAAAATTAATGGATTTAAATAAATAAAAAAAGATTTGGCTCCCCGATAAATAGTGAAAAAGCTGTAAAAGTTTTCAAAATATGAGTTCGCTGTGGTGGTTAAGCACAAGTACATTAATATGGTTGGTGAAAGTTTGAGTCACCATGAATGTCGTATGTTATTTTTTTGCTTAGCAAGTAATCATTTCATTTCACTGTAAAAAAACCAAGATACAAAAGATCTTTACATCAATATATCTGTAATCTGCTATAAAGAACAGAGAGATCTATTTTGTACACTATTGACATATTTACGTTATAATGAAATTTTTTCTCTAACATTGAGTTGGTCTTATGTTATTTTTTGCTAGTTTTTACTTAGTCTTAAGTTAATTAAAAAAAAGAAGGCTATGGAAGTGCCACGTAGGCACTTCCTTTTGCTAATTTGCTATTGTCAGGAAAACAAAGTTAAGAGGTACATATTTTGAACCTTTTTAAACAAACAAAAAAAAAATCTATCATCTAAAAACCAAAAAAGTAGTAAAAGTCTTTAAAAATATAGAGTTAGTTGTAGTAGTTAGTCACAAATACTATTATATTGATAGCGTGGGTTCAAGTCATTATAGTTGCATTTTATTTTTTGTCAGTTCTTTGCTAGTATGTGTATATCTATTAGATTTAAATAGATATATATTATAACTTTCAATTTTAACTGTAAAAATTGAGTTTCTTTTCTATTAACTCAAAAAATAATGTACAAAAAATACTATATAAAAAAAATTCAACCTTCCAATACTCGACTTCCGACTCCGCCCTTGTACTACTACTAAATCTCATCCTGGTCCCAATTGATGGGAAAATTGGGCATGCAACGGTGGAAGTTGGGTGCACAATGCTCTCTTTTACTAATCCAATCGCTCTTGGAGAACACTATTTCAACACGAAATGACATTGAGAAATGAAATTGTTTTGAGCAATATTGTTTGTTGATGATATCTAAGAGTTGAAAGCTTTTGAGTTTGTTGATGGGATATCTGTAAGAAGAAAAGCGAACAAATATGCTCATAAGAAAAATGCTTACATCCGGTGGCTAGATGCAATGGCTAAATGCAACGGCTAAGAGGGGATATTTCAGCTGTAGCATCTGACAGCTGGATGCTAGAATTTTCCTGCTCATAATTTAGCAAAACATACTACTCTAACTGAGGTAGAATTATGGGATGAGGCTCTTGAAATTTTTATGCATCACCTTGCTGATTTACCATCGAATTCTCGAGATCTTATTTATTAAAAAAAAGTATTATCACCAAAGTTGATTAAAAATAAAATTTACTACTTGGACATTGATTATCTAAGTTAATTTTTTTTGATTTAATGTGCATGAGTTTATTGAACATGGAGATCAATAGCTTGAAGAGTGATCTCTTCAAACCTAATATCTTGATTCACAAGTCTACATTGGCTATATGAAACTCGGATGAGTGACTCACCTTAGACATGATCATATTAATCTAGAATAATAGTTGATTCGTTCTTATACAAGTGGGCCTGCACCCTATTTTTTTAAAAAAATGTGGGCCTACTTAGAAGTGTTTTTATTTTTTGTTTTATAAAATAATTTTTAAGAACAAAAGAATAGAAAATATGTTTGGCAAGAATTTCCCTCTGAACAAATTTTCAAAATGAAGATGCCTTTATAATTATATGAATTATTTTTTACTTTTATCGAACTACAATTTTTTTGTAAAATTAATTAGTTTAATTAATTAAATTATTAGTTTTAATTAATTTATTAAATGAGCTTAATTAAAAATTATTAACTAATTAATTAATAAATAATTAACAAATTACATATATTAATTCAAAAAATAATAAACTAATTAATAAAAAAATTTAATAATAAAAATTAATTATTAATTTAATATTGCTTATTTTAAAATTTTTAATTATTTACTTAATGACTAATAAACATTTTTTAATAAATAATAAATTAATTAATAAAAATGAATATTTAACTAGTAATGAATTAATTATTAATTAATTAAATATACATTTATTAAAGTTATTAGCTTAAAATTAAATTAATTAAATAAATTATTAATTGATTTGTTTGTATTAATTAATTTGTTATTTAGCAATTAATTTTTTTATTAATTATTGACTAAATAAGTGTTAGGGGGTGTGGTGTAGGGGTAGGTTATAGGTAGAGAAAAAAGGAACACATGAAAACATATAAAATGTGTTCTTATTTCTTGTTCTTCAGAACAGATTTCACAAGACAATTTTTGAAAACAATCACATAAAACAACTCAAGCCAAATAATTTTTTTTTTCAAAAATAAAAAATTATTTTCGAAAACATTTTCAAAGAACCCTATATTTTTAAATTGAAAAATCAATTTAACGCTCACTCAATTCATCCCTAGGTTATAAATGTCATTGTGTAGTAAGAAGGCGCAACACATACTTTACGTCAATCATGAGCCATCATATCTTTGATAGGAGGGCATATATGTTCAAACTTGAAACATTTGGATAAACTATTGATTATTTAGGCATTGTTTGGTTTAGTTTTTAGACAGTCAAAAGCGCTTCATGTGAGTTTAGAAGTTGAACTAACTTGTTTGACCCATTTTTAAAAGTACTTTTAGGTAAAAGCTAAAGCTGAAAAAAGCTAAAAATCAAAAAAAAAATTTGCAAAACTGTTTTACATAATGCGATAAACTGTTTTTCTTTTTTTTTTCTTCAAATATACCCCCCATATTTTTAAAGTCCGATATTACCCTTAAAATTTTTAAAAACTTAACGTTATGTAACACAGGCCAAACAGTCAACGACTTTTGTTCAACAACACTTCTTACAAAAACTCTACAGCTCAAAAGCTGAAATTTCACAGCTAGACCAAACAAAGCCTTAATCCAATATTGATGAGTCACTTTCTGTCCCATTCTTGGTTGTAGGAAACTACATAAAACAATGAAAATTACCTGAGTAATCTATGCAATCTATGTCAAATCTAAGAAAATAATGAAACTCTTGTGACATAATAGAACAAAGATGATAAAGTGAAAGATTTTGCAAAAGAATACATATCATTGGAAAGGGCAAGATGTCATTAGTCTCGTAATGTCAGTCTTTTACATACAGCAAGAAGCTACATATACTAAAAGATCCAATGTGAGTAAGAAGAAGAATCTATAGGACTACAGGAAAAACTCTGCTGGCAAAATCTTGTGTTTGAAGGTGTGCCTCAAGACTGCGGCTTCTCCTTCTTCTCTTTGAAGAGAGCTAAGAGAGAGACACCGGAAACCTTCACGACTTTGAACCTGACTCCAGGAATATCTCCGACAGCATGACCCTTTCGGCCAAATCCTGCAATCAGCACCTCGTCCTACAGGCCAACCAAACAACGCTTTTTCTAAGTACAGAAGAAAGCACTGAGGAATACTGAATTGAATGCTCTAAGAAACCATGAACTGCTAAGAATATCACAGCACTTACATTTTCTTCAATGAAGTTCAAGCAACCATCGTTTGGCACAAAGGCTGCAATTTTCTTCCCGTTTTTTATCAGCTGCACTCGAGCACATTTTCTAATGGCAGAGTTTGGCTGCTTAGCCTCAATACCGCCGCAAATTTGATTCAGACACAAATTGTCATGTCCCGAGTAAATGTCAGTCTGAACAAGGAATTAATTAGAAAAAGCCATAAACAAATAATAAAGACATATATGATCAGTCTTACATCTTCTCAAGGACAATCCCTTTGGCATGGGAAGAACCGGCAAATGGCTTCTTCCATTCATTGCCAAGATGAGACTTCTTATAAGACTTGTCAGCCCACCTCTGCCTTCTGCGATGGGACCTCAGCTTGCGTCCAGCTCCCATTCCACGTGTCTTCCTGTATAAATTAGCCAGCATACAATGAAGTTTAAAAGACTGAAGAGAAACATAACTGGAATAACTGAGGTATAGAAGAGTTAAGAGAGAATCTAATCAAGTTTGATGTTGATCTCTATATTATCTGCAGCCCAAATGAGTCCAATGAGCCAAGGTGATTACAAGATACAATTTTTATAAGTCCATAACATCAATTATGGTCATTTAAATAAAAGAAAAGAAACAGGGAATATCAACAAATTATGATGCCATCAGGGCGGTTATGAAAATCATCACATGATGCAGTCAAGAGGGAAACAGCAACCTCGTTATGGCTTACATTATTCTTTAAGCATTTGCTACCCTAGCTTGAATGCTCATTGGTGCCCAATTTGTATCCTTCCCATTTAGCTTAATGATAAGGTAGAAGGGCGTCTCAATACAGAGTGAAAATGTAATGTATCATCTCTACTGATCTGCAACTCCATTGGGTTTGAGAAGCCGAGAACAGTTTAGAGAGACCATTTGGATATAAGTCCATTAGCATTCAAAGTTGTTCATTGCCCTTAAATGGACTCATCAGCTTCGCCAAGATGGACTAAAAAAATAAATCCCATTTACTAAACTTTTTGAGAGAATCTAAGCAAGTTTGACATTGATCTCCACTTGATCTGCAGCCCCACTGATTTCAAGGAGCCAAGGATAATAACAAGATACAATAGTTACAAGTCCCCACTAAAGCAATCACAGTCATTTTATTCATTGCCCTCACAAGGGCTCATAAGCATTGCCAAGATCGGCCAACACCAACCATATTTTGGAAAAAGAAAAAGAAACAGGGACGATTAACAAATTATGACACCACCAAAGCCATCACAAAATAATCTCATTATCCAAAACCACAAGTGAAAAAGAAACCTCATTATGGTTTACACATTTGGTAAGCATCTGCCACCCTAGCTTGAATGCGCTTTGATGCAAAGACTATTTTCTTTTCATTTAGGTTAATAATAGGGTGGCTGGTTGTTTGAAATGCATAAAGCAATAATGTAAGATATGATCTCTACTTATCTGCAACTCCATTGTGTTTGACAAGCTGAGAAATGTTTAGAGAGAACACTTCATATAAGTCCATTAGCATTCAAAGCTGTTCATTGCCCGTAAAATTAAGGGCTCATCAGCTTTGCCAAGATGGACTGAAGAAAAACATTCACAGTGTACAAAATTTTTTGAGAGACTCTAAGCAGGTTTGGTTCTAATCTCCACCTGATCTGCAGCCCCACTGAGTTCCAGGAGCCAAGGATATTAAGAGGTACAATTGGTATAAGACCATAATAGCAATCATGGTCATTTTATTCACACTGCGCTAACACGGGCTCATCAGCATTGCAAAAGACTTACCAACACTTGCCATCTTTTGGAGAAAAAAGAAAAAAAAAAGAAACCGGAAAGAGCAATAAATAACAAATCCATCAAAGCCTTTACAGAATATCTGATTATGCAAAAAGCAACCCCATCATGGTTTGCACTTTTGGTAAGCATTTGCTACCCTAGCTTGAGTGCTCCTTTGTGCTAAATTTTTTATCCTTATTCCTTTAGCTTAATGATAGGGCAGAAGGGTGTTGGAATATGCAAAAATGTGATGTATCATCTCTAATGATCTGCAACTCCATCGGATTTGAGAAGACAAGAACAGTTTAGAGAGAACATTTGATACAAGTCCATTAGCATTCAAAGCTGTTCATTGCCCTTCAATGGGTTCATCAGCTTTGCCAAGATGGACTAAAAAGATAATCCACCATTCACAAAATAAGAAAATCTTCTCACAAACATAATCCCTTAACTCACACCACCACAAGTGCTTAATTTCTCAAGGAAGATGTACAAATTAGCAAGCCCGTTCTGGATTATGCATTCAGCAAGTATTTGCTACCGGAGCTTGAACGCCTTTTGGAGCAAAATTTTGTATCCTTTTCATTTAGCTTAATGATGGGGTGGAAGGGTGTTATTAAATGGATAATGCAAAAACATAATATATCATCTCTACTGATCTGCAACTCCATTGGGTTTGAGAAGCCGAGAACAGTTTAGAGAGAACATTTGATATATGTCCATTAGCATTCAAAGCTGTTCATTGCACATAAATAGACTCATCAGCTTTGCCAAGATGGACTAAAAAGATCATACAACATCTACAAAATACGGAAAGCTCTTCATGAACATAATACCTGAACTCACTCCACCACAAGTAGCCTCACCAAGTCCTTCAAGATACACTAATAATACTCATCTTTCATATGGACAAATTCTTCACATAGAAAGTTAAGTATATAGGTTTCAATCACAATGTAAAAATCCACAAGAAAAAAAAAAAAGCATCCGTCTTCACAAAACAAGAACATCTTTAGTACATGCCTTGTTCGGACTAACAAATACTATCACCAGATATAAAACTAAACAAAACTACGCCTTCACGATTCGGTTATATGGACCTAACAACGCCACTTATAAAGACATAAGCTAATGTCACTGATAAAGACCTAACAGCAGTGCTCATAAAAACGTTGGCTTTATATATCTAACAGCCCGACTCATAAAGACGTCAACTATACGGATCTGACAACATCACTCATAAACTCATCAGCTATATCTATCTGACAGGGACAGTCAACTGAGGAAAACTCTTCTATCAGTCCGGACTGACATTAGTTAATGAAAGAGGACGTATGTTCCACGTGTGTGTGTGACGCCCACCTTATATGAGAGACTAATGTCAGCCCGAACTGATTGAATAATATACGTCAACCATATGAATCCAATAATACCACTCATTTCTCTTATGTCAGAGGCTTCTCATCTCGGAATAAAGGAGTAAGGTTGCGTTAAGTAGCACAATCAGTACAAAAATCACGTCGGGTTTCTTAAAGATTTGAGACTATCTCAAAAACATAAATCAAGTAAAAATGACCAACCCATTTTCCCATATTGAAAAAATGAATGATTTCATCATTCAACACAAGCATTAAACAAAAACAGCTATACATATACACATTATATACATTATATAAATATACATAAAAAAACACATTTTTTTTTATATATATATGAAAGTTGAAGGCTTTACCCCATGGTGGCGGCTCTGTAAACAAGAGTGAAGATGAAACCCTGAAGTGTGTGAAGTGTGTGTGTGTGTTGGGGGTGATTTAAATGGAGAAAACCCCCCAAACAAAACCTAGATACACAGTTCTGTTTATTACTAAAACGCCACTAAACTTTCTACTATTGTTCTTGTCACCCCAGCCTGAGCTGTTTTTTTTTTTTCTTTTCTTAAGTTGGGTTGGGCTTATTTATTAGTTTATGGGCTAAAAAAGTTTATTTGGTTGCCCATTTCAGATCAGGCCCTTTTGCAGTACAGTTAAGGCCTGGTTGGCTTACCATGTATAAAATGTGAATTGTTTGCAAAGAAATTTAGTTTCAAAAGTAACTTTTTAGATGCTTAAAAGTTTTTCCCATGAGTTAAAATATTTTTCGTGAGTAGCCCATCTTTGAAAGAGTTTTTAAAAAAAAGTCAAAGTTTAAAAAATTTAAAAAATAAGAAGTTCTAAGCCAGAGTTTTTCGTAAAAGTATTTTGGAAAGCTATTTTTATATGAAGGGAAAGCTGTTTTTTTTTCCTCAAAAATATTCATCTATATTTTTAGAAGCTCAACGTTGTCTTTAAAATTTCCAAAATTACCCCTTCATATTTTTGAACAATACCTCTATCATAACAAGGGCAAATAGTCAACAGGTTTTGTTCAACAATATTTCTAACCGAAATTCTACAGCTCAAAAGCTAAAAAATTTCGCTAAGCTAAACAGACCCTTAGGCGACCACAAAATAAAAGCAATTGGAAATTATAACAGTTAAATAGTCTTTTTTTGGGATAATGCAAATTTTGAACTAACTAAAATTGGGCCTGGGCCCTAATATAAAAGTGTTAAGCGATGAGATTATTGACCATCAATGGATTTCCCCGGAAAATCAATTAAATACTAGGAGTACCCCTAAAGTCTTTATGGTGTACCTTGAGTTCATTATTTTTTCACGAGAGAAAATTGAAATACTACTAAATGGCATTGATGGAAGAAAGCAATAACAGAATTCATGAAAAACTGCATTAAATATCTGCAGTACATAGCCAGAAGGCTTAACACTAAAATAAGAACATAAAGAGGAGAATGATTAGCAGTTACACCACTACATTTACTAAAAGGAGCATCCCCTAAGCAAAGTCATTAGGAAATATAAGTGCCCGATCATACAAACACGCGATCGTCAGCAGCTGCATTACGCAATTCACTCAAAATGAAAGTTCGAACCTATAGAAGCTGCAAAATAGTTAATCAACCTGCAAATGTGTTCTATTTCTGCGGCTTCTTCCACAGGACACCGATCTTTTTAAGCATGTTCGCGTTTTTCTTCTTCAGCACGTCGTCCTCTATATCTTCAGCATATGATAAGTTAATCTTTCCTGACTTTGGACTATAGTGACTGTCCATTGATCCTGTCCTCTCCATGAACTTCCCGTTATTCCCTGATGAGAGCATAGAAGCCGCTGCTTCTGCAGCCTTCCGCCACTGATCAGCCTGAACTCTCAGCCTCCTCAACTCAGCTTCCAGTTCTGAATTTGCTGCCTGAGCTGCCTCCAACTGCTCAGATACTCTAGTTGCTTTCCTGTTGCTCTTGTCGACTTCCTCTGTCATGTAGCCAACCTTCATGAGAGCTTCTCGCTCTGCAGACCTGGCTGCTTCTACTTCCGCAACAATTTCGTGATTCACATTTCCACTGCTGATTTCCTTTCTCTTCAACATCTCGTTTTCCTCTGATATGCTTTGCAGTTGCGTCTCCTTGTCCATTAAGCTTGCCTTCAAGTTCCCAATATCTGCCTTTAATTTCTCAAGCTCTTTCTCAAGGTCATACTCTCTTTGGCCTGATAGGACATTCTTTAGCCTCGTGTTTAGAAACTCATTCTCCTCGCATATGCCCTGCAATTCAGTTTCCTTATCCATCAGATTTGCTTTTAACTCCTCGATTTCAATGTTTAATTTCTTCGAATTCATCGCCAGCTCAGTCTCTCTCTGGCTTGATGTGGACTTAATCTGCTCCACCAACTCATGAGCATTTCTGATCTCTTCTGCATTACGCCGTTGTTCTTCATTGTATCTGATTTCTGCTGCTTCAAGAGCAGACCTTAACTGCTCAGCCTCAGATTTGACAGAATGAAGCTCGGCTTCAGTGTAGTTGCTCCTCCTTTCAAAGGAATCCCCTGGTTTTCCATTTTCCTCAATTTCAAGTTCACGATTCTGATTGAATGAAGTTCGAGAATCTTTGCTGCCCGCATAACCATCAGCCTTGAGTTTACTAACAAGCTCTTCTAGTGTGTTTACACGTGCCCTTGACTGTTCCAACTCGGAAGCTATTGCATCATACGCCTCCATGGATTTAAAGCCATCTGACTGGAGTACCTCAACAGTTCTTTTGGCTGTTTCCAGTTGCATCAACGTTTCGGCAACAAGTGCTTGGGCATGGGCTTCTGATTCTTTACAATCTCTTAGTTGTTCTTTCACATCCTCCATGAGCACAAAAGTTTCTGCCAAGTTTTCTTTCAAGCTTTGGAGTTCGCTTTGTGCTAGTTCTGCATGCTTTGTCTGTGTGGCCTCAGATTCAGCTACCATTTTAAGCTGAACCTTGAGTTCCTTGATTTCATTTATTGCAGAGGCTAATGCAACTGACTCAACTGAACTCTCAAGCTCGGAAAGGAGTTTCTGATCCTGTTGCTCAGAGGATGGTTCAATTAATGGGGCTTCTTCAGAAGCAGACTGGTTCAAAAGCAGTTTCTGGGACTCTTCAAGCTCTAAGGACAACGCTACCAGTTGCTTCTTCGACTCTTCTGCATCTTGCTGGGCTTGCCCTCTGAATGCTTCTGAGGAAGTGAGCTGATCCTTCACTTTCTGCAAGTCGCTCTGAAGATGAGAAATCTGAGATTCCAAATCAGCAACCCTAGTCGGTGGCTTCTTCTGCAATAGTGACGAAAAAAATATACGATTTAGCAACAAAATATAAGGAAATTTGAACATTGCAGGAAGTAGCTAGCAAAGCCGTGTAGTATTAGGCCCTGCATACTGATAGGGAGGGCAATTGTAGTGCCATCTTTTGGCATATAATAGACCGGAGCAACAGGCGGAACTGATCATCCTCGCAAATTTACCCACGACTTGCCATATTTAGTGATAACGATTACAAGTGTCACTTTTCATTTTGGTATTTTCATGCCCCTATTTAGCATTCTTTATTTAGATCAAATTAGCATGTCAGTTTGTAAGTCCACATGTGTCTAGTTTCTGATGTGAATGCTTCAACAAAACTTCACTTTCATAACATGCAAACAGACGCATCTCATCTTAAAAGTATTAATTGCTTAATGGTCGGAAAAATTCCCATGGATTCTTGATACATTACTAAAGTGGTAATGAAATGAAAGTCGAAGATAATCTTGAGCCACTTCGACGCGATCAACAGATCAAGAAATTAGCCAATCACAAGCACAGTGCAGAACCACGACATTTGTGTAACTTGTGACCTTTTGGATGAACTTCACTGTAGGGTTTCAAGCAGAAGTAACTATAAGAAACCACAACGAAGACTTTTGTTTGTCGTTTTCTCTCACAAAGAAAAAGGAATAGAAAATGTAAAACTTCCGACAGAATGACTTAACTACATGCCTCATATGCTGGAGTCCGGGGTGACTTGCGCTCACTAACTTTAGGGCTTTTTTCCGTTGGTGTCCTACAGGCTCTGTTCAATGAAGATGTAGAGTCAGAGTCCTGCGCCGTTGTCTTAAGTTGGCGCACAACACGGGGAGAAACTTTTTTTGGTCCTTCAGAAGAAACAGGTCGTGGAGAGCTCTTCTGAGGCACTTCCAGCGAAATGGCTCGAGGAGAAACCTTTCGAGGCACTTCAGAGGAACTGTTTCTGCAATCAAACAAGTGAAACAGTACTTCAACAGGGGATATAGTAAAGAAAATAAGCAATCATCAGGTAACGGGGCTTGCATTTTCAATTGGAATCTAAGCCCGATACAGTAGAAGACTCGAGCCTGGATTTATTTGTTTTTCCGCACTAAGCATCACTCAAGAGTTCATCTAACTGTTACAACAACAAAGAGAGTGGTGTATTGGCAAATCCAAAATAGGAGAGTAATTCTAGTCTCATATCATTCAAGACTTTGATAAACTATGAAGACTTACTCGAGAAGATACCATAAGTATTTTAAGGAATTATAGCAAAAGAAATCGTGTCCTCAATAACAGAAATTCACAAAACTCAAGTCCTGTATCAAATGTCAATTATCCGCAATGAGTAAAAAATGTCAACTTTAGTTAGCCACTGAAGAAATCAAACCATTAGCTATGTCAATGATATGCGATAACAAATTTAATTTTTTACATTACCATCTGTAAAGTTTTACAAGCCCTTATAACAGAAGCTGCAAAAAGATGGTGTACAAGTCATTGCTATGTCGATCTCAAAATAAACCTTGATAGCCGGCTAATCATATATACAGGTCCATTATGATCACCCAAACAAGATAACGTACGGCCATCTGGAATAGAATTTTCTTCTCACAACATGTCAAGTGGTTGAAAAAAATTTAAAAAAAATGTAAAAGAATTCAGTGTATAATTTGGAACCAGATGGCCGTACGATACTTAGCTGTCAGATTTTATCTAGGAATCGAAGTCAAGATAGCTACATAACATTTCTCAAACTTGTAATATCACCAGATTTCAAAGATTTGACAACATCACTCTAACAGAAAATCCTAACACGATTGCAAAGCACAACCCTACCACGAGTTGGTAGCAGAACAAGTTGGTAGAATTTGTCTGCATGCTGGAAGCAAGAGACTGTAACAGAAACTCACTCTCAACGGTTAAAATCCATACGGAGACACCAGCCTATATTAATATAACTTTACCATTATCATTGAATCGAGAAATAAGACAAGATTTTGAAGAAATGAACTGCGGCAGTCACTCTTTCCAGATTTTCTTTGCAAGACAAGATATAAAATTACGAGTGATAAATTTCTAAAGAGTACAAAAGCAAAGAATTTAACCGCAGAATATAAATTTCTACCGAAAATTTCCAAATTCTTGTCGAGAATGAAAACTGCTCCATTAAATTCAAGTAACTGTCCAAGGAAAAGGATATACATTCATAAAGGGCATTGAAGTGTTACCTTGCTTTCGGAGTCTGCATATCTTGACTACCTTTCCTGGACACTAAAGGAAATCAGGATATACTATATAGAGATTTCTGCTACTTAAATGCTATTTGCCCCACTGTACCTGCACCCATACATAGATATCACAAACTCAGAAACAACAACAGATAAGAAACGTGGCGAATCCGATGCAAAATAAATGCACATCAAATATTGATAAACTCTAAATAAAAGCCAAGTACGTTTCATGGACGACTAGAAAGAAGGCAATTGCCGAGTTATTGCACAAGACTTAGAAAGTTACCACTTAACTTATATTTTTAAAACGAGATGTTACAAAAACACTAAACTTCAAACATAGTAGTAAGCCCAAACAACTCACAATGCCTATGTTACTTTACTTTCTTCTTATGTGGATGATTGAAATTACAATAACTTTTTTGTGCTCCATTTTTTCCTGCATTGAATGCTCAAAGAAGTATAAGCATGCTAGATAACATTATCAATGTTATCACGAGGTACACAGAACTAAAAGGACAGGACCAGTTAGCACATTGTTTAACCTCCTGAATGGTATGGTCCCTTGTCTCATGATATTGTTTTAAAGAGACATCAAAGGTGGACCACCACCAAAGACATTGATTTCTCATATGGGGAGATTTTTGTAATTAACACGCACCCCTCCATTAAGGAAGTTAGCTACCGCCATGGTTGGAATTCAAAAACTCTCATTATAAAAAGTCATTCCGGGACTATTCCACGACTTTTTGAGCTTTAATGTGCAAAACATACATGATTAAATTACTACTAAGCATCATATGCAATACTAAGATTCTTGAAAAACAAGAAAGAAAACTAAATAAAGGAAAAAAAGAAAGAAATTAAAAGTGATGAAGAATGTTAAAGAATTGCAGTTAACAAGAACATTCACTGAGCCATGCCATATAATGTGGTACCAGTCAAAAATGGTAACTTCACTAACGCAGAACGGAATCATACACAGACCCTTCTAGGTAAAATCAAGATTTGCACTGGTCTAAAGACCAATGATTCACAAATTCTGAATATGAGAAAGAAGAACCAAAAAAAAAAAAAAAGCACGCCAAAAAAACAGAAAAATCAAAGATTTTTGCTGGCAAGGTAGCTCATGTTGTCAACAAACAGTACCTCAAATGTCAAGAAAAAACCATATTTTACAAATCCACCCCCACCCACCCACACTCACACACACTAACGCAGACTAAGAAGAAAAAACACCCTTCACAAATCCACACGCACACACAATAGGCTGAAAAGAAACAGAAAAAAAAAAAACAGCACCCTTTACAAATCCACACACTCACATTTTACATTAACACACACATGTTGACAAGAAACAGTACCTCTGCAAGAAGAAAAAGTGATGCAGCTCATATAAGTACACAAGTGCACAAAAATGGTCTCAAAGAGAAAGCAGAGAAGAACAATGCTTAAAAAAGGAAGAAGTAAAGTGAAAACACACATGTTGACAAGAAACAGTAGCTCTGCAAGAAGAAAAAGTGATGCAGCTCATATAAGTACACAAGTGAACAAAAATGGTCTCAAAGAGAAAGCAGAGAAGAACAATGCTTAAAAAAGGAAGAAGTAAAGTGAAAATTGTGTATCAGAAAACTTTTAAAGATTCCATCTTGCTTTCTGAACAAGACCCTGAAAAGAGAAGACTCATATCTATCAATCAAGCTAGCTAGCTCAAAAATTGCAGACCTAACACTGTTGCCTTGTGCAGTGAAAAGCAAGTATAAGAAAAGCACCATTCACTACATTCCAAAAGAAAATTCCCTCAGAAAAGTGTTGCATCATTACACTTTCTCTTCACCAAACATGTAATCATACAACTTAAAAGCAACAACTATAATGAAACATGTTAATAACCCATAAACAAATCACACACTACACACACTAAGAAACACAACTAACTCCACCTACAATATCTTGCCACCCTTTGGATCCTAGGAAGCTGCAAAAGCACATTTTCATTAGAGGCCCAAAAAAAAAAAAAAAAAAAAAAAGAGAAAGAAAAGAAAGAAAAATAATGAGTGGAACTTCAGTTATACGCAACTTTTTTTATATTTTTATGCTGTAAATATATTGGAATGCTAATCTCAAGAAGATAAAAGGGCGAAAAAAGAAAAATGTGGGTTCTGCTTACCAAGAAAAATGCTTGGAAAATGAACGTTATACTACAAAAACAAACCACTAGTAGTAATAGTAGAGGAATATGAAGAGTGCATAGTGGTTCAAAGTGCAGAAGCTATGGTTAGTGAGTGAGTAGTAGCTAAAGTGGGAGCACAATTCTCGAGGCCTCCCTGGTGGTACTATTTGCTTCCCTTTTGTCCTAGTTTTGTTTTTTGACGAGTAACTCATTTTAGATAAAATTGTATTGAATTGTGTAATATATAGAGACATAAATCAAAATTTATTTCAAATTAATCAATGATCGAAAAGTATTTGTAATGAAATAGTATCGATTCAGAAAATGTAACAAATGGTGTTTATTATTTTTTTAAAATTTTATATTTATCTTAATTGTTTATAATTAGTTAATTTAGTCTTTACTGTTTTTTAAAAGTTTCAAATTTATTATTATTGTTCAAAATTAATTAATTTAATTCTTTTATTTTTAAAAAAAATTATTTAGTCCACAAATAAAGATCATGTGTAGGGATTAAATTAAATTTTTAAAAAAAATAATAGGAATTAAATTGATTTTTTGATAAATAATAATGACTAAATTAACTAATTTTAAACAATAAAACAAATTTAATTTTTTTAAAAACTGTATAGACTATATTAATTTATTTTAAATAATAAAAACGAATTTAAAATTTTAATAAATCAATAAAGACTATTTCAAAAAAATATCTATATAAATTTATATATTAAACATTTAATTACAACATATCACTACTCAATATTTTCACCCAAAAAACAGTTTTTTTCTAAGTGGTGGGTGGTGAATAAATGCGAAGTGGAAAAAGCGTAGGCAAAGACACAAACATGGGATTAGATTATATTAGATTAGATTAGATCAGTGCTGACTTGTGATTTTTGGGTCCCACTATGTGACCGTTTATTCAAGATCCTATAATTATTTTTTTGAAATATTTCGTAACTACTCCATTGTCTTTTTGTTGCTTCAACAGAGAATAAGATTGCACAATCGTAACCAATAAAATTTAAATTTATTAACTTTTATATATATAATGTGTTATATATCATTAGATCAAAGTCTTAGTCACTACTCTATTATCCTTTTCTTCTTCTCAACTCTTAGTTTCTCTTGACCAAAAAAAAAAACAAACTCTTAGTTTCTGTTTTTTTATATAATTTTTTTCATGAAATATCTGAAATAAATATATTGTTATTCTACCATATAAGATGAATCCATTATATAAAAGATTCCTTGTGTCGTCCATGAGTGTTTATGATCCATTTTGAAGCAAGAGTACTACAAATTTAACTATTTAATTCATTAAGATTTTGTTTGGCCTAATTATTAAATTTAACTATTGAGTTGTACTATTTTCTAGAATTAAAACTTTGATTAAAAGTATTATTAAATAGAAATCGTTAATTATTTAGCCTTGTCATATAAAAAATATTGTTATAACATAATTAAATATAAAAAAATAAATGTGGGAAAAAAAAAATTGATAGATTATCTAAAATATATGGAGGATAATTTTTTAGAGAAGAAAAAGAAAAACATTTTTCCACAAGATCTAAACATTTTCGAGAATTCATTATTTGAAAAGCTCTGATTTTGAGTTTCTTATTTTTTAGTTTGTTATAGTTTTGGTTTTTACCTAAAAGTTCTTTAAAAAATAGGTAAAAAATGTTAGTTTCGATTTCTAAACTTATAAAAAATATTTTTGAGTGTCTAAAAGTTGAACCAAATAGATCCTAAAATCTTAACGTTTATTTATTAACGTGTTTGCTAGTTAGGCCACAATCTAGTTGTGGAGGTTTAGAACTTATAATTTCCCTATTTTATCTACACAATATTTTCCTTTCATGATCCAAAAAAAAAAAGTAGGATATAATCTATTAGTAGTTGTATCCAACATTTGGTTCGTTAAACAATAAATTTCTTGAAAGTTAAAGTCTCTTAAGGCACTTATCCAAATGTACATCGGGGGAGCTATTCATGTGTCAATTTAGGTTGTAGTAGTTTTTACTGACTCACAGAGTGAAATCAGTAAAGAGTGAGTTAAAATTACATTGTTTAAACATGTTTATATTTTTAAA
The DNA here is from genome assembly GCA_037974665.1 of Ehretia macrophylla. Lineage (NCBI taxonomy): Eukaryota > Viridiplantae > Streptophyta > Magnoliopsida > Boraginales > Ehretiaceae > Ehretia > Ehretia macrophylla. The sequence continues at coordinate 1,636,719 of CM075782.1, forward strand.
CTTAAAAATCAATATAGTCTACATGAAAAAAGTGATTCACATATGAATATTAAATTATATATTTTTATGCCTATTGAATAATAATATTAAATTTGTCCCTACAAATATAGTATAGTAAAGTTGTAGCTTGATTTGAAATTCACTAGTTAAAAACTCAGAAGCTCATTCATATACTTGTTCTTTAAACATCAATTTAAAGTCAAACATCAATTTTTATGTTCAAGATCCTCTGATCCAATTATGCAACCACTCCTTGACAAAAATAAATACAAAAATTATGCAACTACTCCATTTTCCTTTTCAACTTTTTAACACTTGACCAAAAAAAAAAAATATATATATATATATATATATATATTATTAACACGTTTGTTGGTTAGGCCATGATCTATTTCAATATTTTGTGTTTACCAACTAAACATAAAAACACGTCAATAGAATGACACATTTTTTAATTGACAATTGTTGAAAAATTAACGACATATTGCAACAGCAATAATACAAGATGAAAAATCTATGATAAGTACGAATTTGCCGTTCAAACGGCAAAACAGAAACCAACTTGAATATTATTTTTCAAACCAAACTTTTTTTTCAAATTGGTAGAAGAAATAATTTTAGTTCACAAAATTGAAAAGCTTGATTTGAACTTATTTGATAGCTTTTTTTTCTATAAATATATTGAAAATGATCAAGCTATGCCAGCTTCGCTTGATTGATCATCAATAAAAAAAAATTGATTCATCAAGTTTTTTTTTTCTTTTGTCAAATTGATTCATCAAGTTAACAAAATTAAACTTAATATAATTTTAAAGCTCACTGAAAAATGAAACCAAGGTTCAACAATCCACTTGGTTCCAGAAACCAAGACAACAGTCATTAAATACAATGGGCCATGCAGGTTTTGTTCTGCATTTGAAAGCTTTTGTTGCATTCGTCAATTATGCATGGTGCAAAAAAGATATAAGTTAACTCTAGAGTTGTTTGTTAAAAAAAAAAAAAAATCCTCAAGAGTTGTGTGGAATGAATAGGTAGTGATTTGTTATAATTAAAGATTTTAAATTTAAATTATGATTTCGGTCATTATCGTAACAAAAAAAAAATAGAGAAATAACTTCGAATAATACTTTTAAACAAAAAAAAAAAAAAAGAACTTCGAATAATACTATGCTCACTTATGAATTTGGAGAAGAACATTTTATCACGGCAAAAAAAAAAAGGAGAGAGAGAGAGAAGAACATTTTATGAGTTAGATTTAACATCAATGAGTTTCTCGATTTGGATGTTTAGTTTTACCAATTACCAATGAATTAGTTGCCCTCCTCGCATGGTAGTATACCGAACCGCTTTTCTTGCATTATAAGTTTTTTTTTTTTGTTAATTAAAAATTTTGGTCCATTTCTTGATGTGTGTCGTGTCATTCTTGTGTAGGGGCCATGCTAATATTCTCTATATCGTTCCATTAAAAGTTGACGAGTAACCAAAGCGGAAAAATGTCACAAATGGTCCCCTATTCCAAACTTTTAAATTCATCATTATTATTTAAAACTATTGTTTTTTTTATGATGTGGAACCCAGTTAATAAAATTTGATAAAATTAATCAATTTAGTCTTTATTATTTTTTAAAATTTTTAAATTCGTCTCTATTATTTAAAATTAACCGATTTAATCTCTATTTTTTCCTAAAAAATTTCAATTTAGTCTCTAAATAAGATCACGTGTAGAGACTAAATTGAATTTTTTAAAAAATAATAGGAACTAAATTGATTTATTTAAAAAATAATAAATATTTAATTGATTAATTTTGAACAATAAGAACGAATTTAAAATTTTGGTAAAACAATAAAAGAACATTTGTAAAATTTTCCCTAACCAAAGCAATATAAAAGACAATTCAATGTATAAATCTCCAGTCTTTTTTTTTTTTTTTTTGTCATAATAAATCTCCAGTTAGACAGGGTTCTTTTAACTATTCTTACTTTTTCTTTGGAAGAAAACAACTTTATGCAGGTGGAAATACTAATGTTATGGGAAAAAAAAAACTTAAAATGCTCGCCCATTTTAAAAGGCGGAGCTTGATGCTGACACGAGCCACTATTTCTTGTTGTGACAGTGACATTCAGAAGTAGATTTAGATTTTTTTTTTAATAAAAGTTAAAAAATATAATTTTTTAAAATTATGATACATTTTTATTTCTATTAAAAATTAATTAATTTTTTAAACTAAGAATACATATATATATATATATATATATATATATTTATATTAAAAATACATAAATTTTTTTACATTTCTCTAGGTCTAATCAACATCCTCTATTGTAACACATGACCTTTTTAAGCGTGGCCCGTATACTTTTATGGGTCTCACACGTCATTTCTGAACATTTTCAGCACGACTCCAATGTGTGTTACAAGCACTCTAATGGACAAACCTTTGGTTGTTGGAACCATGCATTGTGGTCATTTATGGACATGCCAATACCTTTCAAATAGGATATTAAGTAACCACTTAATGCTAGATCACAATACCTCTCGATTGATGGGCACATCTACATGCCAATACCTCTAACAACCAATAGCAAATTTAAAATTATTATTTAGGGGGAAAGACACATAATTTAGTATTCGTAGATAAATAATTTTTTTTTAAATACAAACTAAGTTAATTTTTTAACATAAAAATACACAATTTTTCAAAAAATACAACTCCAACACACTCGTTAATACCTCCAAATTAATAGATCTACCCTTGCTAACAAGCCACACAAACACCCGGTTGCCGACTGCAAGCAAATTTTACAAGCTAATGCTAGATTCCAAGTAAATTATATATACAAGGTGGCAAGTGCATGTAAAGATTAATTCAAAACAAGTAATAGTTTCGAATATATTTCCAATAGACACACACTAGCTCACGGACGCTCAGTATCAGGAAATAGTGTGTATATAGAAAGGGAAAAATATTTAGTCAATTTGTGTGACCGTCAATCTAACAAATATATGAGTTGAGTTTTACATGTGTGAAACTCATATAATGCAAATAAGTAAAATTGATAATCAGTCAGATTGATCGAATAGTTGACCCTATGATAAGAGGTTACGATACCATGAGATTACTGAATCACTGACAGTTGCGTCCATGACTTTTCCACTGCTTCTTTGAGTGTGTAAGAAAAATCCTTTTTCATATGTAAGATATTCATTTCCACTTTCTGCAGATTTCTATAGGCCCTCATTTTCAAAGATGTTGCCGACTTTGCAGATGTAATGCTATTACATCCCCCAAGTCAGCCGACGTGATGGTAATAAAATATCTGATTAGGTAGTTAAATCCTGTTTGGCTGGCAATCTTTCACTAGACTGGTGTTCAAACATTCAGTTACGACTTTTTTCTTTGCTTTGTTCCGATTTTGCACAAATTGGTATTGGCTAATATGTAACTTGTTCTTTTCTAATTTATGAAAGTCTTTTTTCTGACCAAAAGAAAAAAAAAATGGTTACTTCATTTTTCCTCTTCAAAAACCCAAGAAATCTCCATCTAGAACTATGAAACATTTAGTACATGCTAAGGTCTAAGCAATTTTTTTTTTTATTTTATTTATCCCCATCCTATATACGATTACTTAAATTTCTTTTACTAATAATTACTAGTATAATGTTTCTTTTGACGCCCGTTTATTCTTTGTGTGTTTCTTTTTTGTTTCACGAAATCACTAAGCCGTTAACAAAAAAATAAAACAGAATATATTTCACCCTTTCTATTATTTTTCACTAGCACTAACAATTGTCTTGGAAGACATTCTACTAAACAAGATAAAAAAACTCCTAAGACCATAATTTTTCAATCAATTTGTGCAAAAATTTACCTCATGATAAGCAAAGACCAAATCGTATCTCAGTCTCCTCAAAAGAATGCTTGCAATCTTCAATCAAAGGGTCTAAAGTTGCTAGGAGTCCTTGAGACCAAATACTCCGAATTTGCAAGCGAGATCATATATAGAGAATAACTATTTTAGTTTTAAACTCGTTGCCAAAACTATGTTTAACTGAATAATTAGTAAATAATCACATCATTTAAAAGTTTAAATTATACAAAATTGATTGATTATATTATTAATCTTCAACATATCATGCAAGTGCAAGCAGAGTTCCTGCACTTGGACAATTTTAATTTCTTTTTAAATGGGTAGAGATGATTTTGAACTGATGATATTTTAGTACCTAAGTACTAATATCATATTAAATTATCATCTTATCTAAAAATTTAAATTGTAAAAGAAAATTTTATTATATTATTTATCATTTTCAACAATAATCATTTAAATTTATAACATTAACTTATAAATCACTCTCATATATACACATACACATAAATAAATCTATGTGTGTATAATTCTTTGTGTTGCTAGGTAGGCGAGATGCAAAAATATGATTCAAGAACGACAAAGGGGGAAGGAACAAGGAAAGGAGAGAAGAAAAATAATATCCTAACCACTTTGCCCATAAGACGTCAATTGTTTTTTGAAGATTCAAAAACTTTGAATAAAAAAGATAAGAACAAGCCAAATTTGGTCCCCATGAAAAGGACTCAAAATTTTATTTTTTCATTAGAAGTCATGATTACACAATAGAAAGACATTAACTTGATATTACATGAATTTTTTACAGCTAACTGCTTTTCGTCCAAGTCTTTCTTTAGTTTAATCAGTACCTTTCATCCATAAGTCAACAAAACGACACTAATAGTTAATTAATATAATATCCTGTCCCTAGCACAAATGTTACTGTAGCAGTAGACTAACCTATAAAGTATGGGTTCGAAACTCATTGTAATTAGAGATCTCTACATTGTAAGAAATTGAGATCAAACTCTTAATTGAACTGGTACATATATTGAAGCGTATAGCTGTACTCGTAGATTTACCAGTTGATTGTCAAACTTCAGTAAAAAAATCGATCGTTGGACTCCCGCAAAGTTTCATTAAAGAGCATTTTCACATAGTAGAACCTCCTTAGAGAATATTAGGTTTTTATGAGACTGATTTTGAGCCGCCATCCAAGTACAAATACATTCGTTTAAAATAATATTTTTGGCATAAAAAGTCTCAAATTCAAGATCTTTCGCTACGCGAATTTCTTAAAAAATAAAGTTATAGGCACGTAGGTTTAGCCAGCTGATTTCTCACATTAAAAAATATATATATCCATTCACTATAGTGAAGTTACTCGATCAAATTGTGTAGTGATAAATTTTTTTTTAAAAAAAGTATATCTTATACAAAAAAAAAATTGATTTGTAAGTAACTTAAATAGCTTGTTTCATCACATTATCATATAAAATTCATCTATTGCTTTAAACTTATCATTTTGCCATTTGTACAAGTAAGAAGAGGGTGCTCTTTTAGTTTTAATGGTGAAGTGTTAGGAGTTTTAAATTTAAATAAGTTAAGAAGTTAAGTTTTTTGAGATCTATCGTAATAGATTTTGTGATTAATTAATTTTCAACATGTCTCTTTTATAGAAAGAACTCAAATTTATAGTTTTTTTTATAAGAAGTCATGATTCACAATAGAAAGATATTAACTTGATATTTATACATTAAATTTTGACAGCTAGCTGCTTTTCGTCAAGTCTTTCTTTAGTTTAATCAGTAGCTTCCACTCATCACAATGTTCATCCATGAGTCAAGAAAACGACACTAATAGTTAATTAAATAATATCCCTTCACTATACGAGAAGCTACTCAATGAAATTGTGTAGTGATAAAAAAAAATTAAAAAAAGTGTATCTTATACAAAAAAAATTGATTTGTATGTAACTTAAATAACTTTTTTCATCACATTATAGTATATAAAATTCATCTTATGCTCTGAACATACCATTTTGCCATTTGTACAAGTAAGAAGATCGAGAGGGTGCTCTTTTAGTTTTTATGGTGTAAGTGTTAGGAATGCGGTAAAACAACTTACTCATGTTTTAAATTTAAATAACTTAGAAATTAAGTTAATTGTTTTGAAACTTGTCGTGATAAGTCTTTTATTTAACTAACCTTAAACATGCATCTTCCAACTAAGATAATTTATCTTAGTGTTTGACAGACTTAAATTTCTTGAGGCCAATAGTTGTAAGTCTTGTACTTGACTAATCCTAAATATGTTTTCTCAAAATAAGGTTATACGTTTTGGAATTTGATACTTTTAATTAGTGTGAGTCTAGAAGACTCAATTTTTTTTAGATCAATTATGATAAATTTTGTGTTTAACGAACTCTGAATATATTTTTTTCAGACAAAGTTATGTGTTTTAAAATTTAAAAAAAATTCAAATTTTTTTTATTTCACAGTTATAATAGAGAAAAGTTTACAAAATTGAGAGACGTTCGAAACGTTTCTTTAATACAACTGTGGGCTCTATTAACATGCATGTGTATGCGCCAGACACAAATATCAGAGGCACTATACATTTTTGTAAACTTTTCCGTGATGATAGTAATAGAAAAGACAGAATGGAAGAGGAGGGTGCTTTGGTCAACTTTTAACACACACTTGCCCATAAGTTCAGGCTAGTGCCGCTCTCATCTCTAGTCTCATCACCACGAACCCCACAGCTCATGTTCGCGTACATTATTGATCAATCTACTCATCTTTAAACACTCTCCATTCAATTCTTTAACAACTCAAAACAAGCCAAGAAAACAATCTCAGACACAATTTTCACAAGAAAAAACAAAGGTTTCATCAACATAGAGATCGAAAGATGAGAACTAGCAACCATTTAGTAGGTTTTCTAAACTTCTTGACCTTTCTGCTATCAATTCCTATACTAGGGGGTGGGATATGGCTAAGCACAAGAGCAAACAACACAGACTGCATGAAGTTTCTGCAATGGCCATTAATCATCATAGGCGTAGCAATCATGGTGGTGTCTTTAGCTGGCTTTGCTGGTGCATGTTATCGCAACACTTTCCTCATGTACCTATACTTATGGGCCATGTTTGTCATCATAGCAGCACTTTTAGGGTTTGTGATCTTTGCTTATGCTGTTACTGATAAAGGGTCAGGCAGGCCTGTGATGAATAGGGTTTATTCTGAGTATTATTTGCAAGATTATTCAGGGTGGTTAGAGGAACGTGTGAAGAGTCAAAGTTATTGGGTGAAGATTAGTTCTTGTATTAGAGACTCTCGTACTTGTGCCAAGTTGAGAAGAACCATGAATGGTGTTCCTGAAACTGCTGATATGTTCTACCTCAGGAAGCTCAGTCCTATTGAGGTAGGTCCAAAAATATCTTTTATCGTTCATATCTTAAGTATTTCGGTAAAAGTTAGTTTGGGCGTACGAAATTCTATACGCATGCTGAATTTAGTTCGGTCTACGAAATTTCTGTGTGCATATAGTGCTTGATACGGTCTAGGAAATTCCCGTGCACGCGCAAAATCTAGTCCGGTCTACAAAATTCTTGTGCGGATACATGATTTAGTTGGGTCTACGAAATTCCTGTGCACACGCAGAGTCTTAGTGCTGTTTACGAAATTTCTGTGTGCACACAAGATTTTAGTCCGTCTACGAAATTCCTATGCTCATACAACAACTAGCCCGGTTTACGAAATTCCTGTGGACACACGAGGTCCGAGAAAAGATCGAATGCTTCAATATCACTTTAAAATTTATGGTTTGCAGTTATAATTGAGAAACTCTTCAAAAAGTTTAAATTGATCGGTTAGTTAAATTTTTATTCACAAAATATAAGAAATCACACACATATAGAGACTATTTCATATAAGTAAAAATTCAGATTGATCGGTCAGTTTAAACTTTTTTAAATTTTTTTTGTTATAATTTTATTTTTTCTCTTTTTAGTGATGGCATGAAAAAGCTTATCAGTCTGGTCTTGGTCATGGTATAAAGTCATTGACCACCTGAAAATAGTTTCAGTCTGGCCAGAAAGATAAAACCTTTATTTTCTTGAGACTATCATAAAATGGAATAAAGGTGTCAAGACCTGCCTTCTTGTTGGTATAAATGCTAGAAAACCAAATTTTGTTAACATATTAATTTGATGTAGGTATGGTATTAGGTTGTGTTTTTTGGTGACATAATATCAAAATAAGCTTGTATTTTAGTCTCTACAGGTGCATTATAAGCTGCATACCATCAATTAAGCTAATTAATCAGCTAATTTTACACGTTTTGTGTTGCTTTTCTAAAATATAAAGATTGGTTTGTACAATATTTAGTGCCGTCTTTATATGTGACAACATAAAAATTGAAAATTCCTCAATTAATTGGTACTATACTTTATTGTGATTGGTCGACTGTGGATGTATCAGGCGATAAATATGATTATTTGGCATCACTTTCATCTGATAATTTAATAATCCGGTTGAAAGATAGAAACCACACTCAGCCTCCATCTTCTAGCAACATTCTCTAGGTTCATTAAAGGGTTACTTTCACACTCCTTATCTAACGATGGGATTGGGACCTTTTATCTACTCTTGGATTGTCGTTTAATGAAGTACAATGTGAATATCTTCTTTGCGGTGTCTGAATAAAGTTGTTAGGACAAGTTTAATGGGGGCTCTGAAATGTAAAATTTTTTATTTTTAGATATTTTTGTATTTTTTTAGAGCCACATAACTTAAAAAGTAGTACTATTCATAGAAAAAGTACGTGAAATCCATCACTTTGGGATTAAAAGATGTCAAAATAGAACTCTAGACTCCAAAATGTTCAGCATATCTTTTAACCCAAAAGTGATGGACCACATGTACTTTTTTCATAGATAGTGTTACTTTTTAGGATACGGGACTCTAAAAAAGTATAAAAATACCAAAAAATAAAAATTTTTACATTTTAGAGCCTCTTATTGAGAATAGCCTTATTTTGACAAAAAGTAGCTCTTTTTTTTTTTTTGGTAAAAGAAAAAATAGTAGTTATTTTGACAAAAAGTAGCTCAAAAAATAGTATTTTGTGGTCGCTAGTGTTCACGAGATCTTTTGAACAACATAACTTTTTGTTCCGGTTCATTTGCTTTACAGCTTTATCTTTTCGCTGCAATATCTGCCTTCTGGGGATTTTGCTTTGTAACAATATTCTGGGAATCTGTAGCTTGAGTGACCGTACAAATAGTAGTTTTTTATCTGAAAATCAATTATAATTAGGCGTAGTAATTCAAAATCTTATATGGTGTTATGGTGATTTTGAAGTTTATAATTTGTCGATGTGGAAGCATTATTTTTAACTGCGAGTATAATTTATTGTCATTTATATCTTCTGATATAGGTTAATTACGTTAGAGATCACTAAGCATGTAGAAAGCTCAAAAAAAGTCCACTAACCTGCAGATGAGACTAATGTTATAAACATAAAAAATAATTACTTGGGTCTCTAATCAACTAGTTAAAAATAGTTAACCCAAATTATTCTTTATACCGATAACACCCACTTATAAATTATATATATATATATATATATATTATTTTTCATCGATATGAGATATTACAAATACATTATTCGGTCCATTTGTAGAGATAAAATTAACGCTTTCAGGTCTTGCCCTCAGTCGTGTTGATGTGTAGATGTCTAGATGACATGTTTGCCTTTTTCATCCGTTCGTTTTAACTTTGAAATTACATGGAATGGAACGACTTATTTGAAACAAATATATACAAAGTTCAATGAGTGATTTAAATTAAAAAAATTTAGTGAATGATTTGAAATTTCGTAAATATTTGGTGTCGGCTAGCGTTATTCAACCTTTGACTTTTCTCCATCTGGTTATACTTTTTTCCTATTTATAAGACATGTTTGCTCAACCATAACGGGTATCGCTGTCCATTATGGACTTTGAGAACTAGTTTACCTAATTGCATTGGAGCAACCAACGAGCTTCAAATGCTAATATAGGGACGAATAACATGTTCAAATGCTAATATTGTCCAGTAACGGGACGAATCTAGAATACTTTGTTAATGGACGTCAAGTAATTTTGAAAAATAAAATTAGTAAAAATGTGAAAGTTTACTAAGGATAAAATTATTTTTGCAAATTTAGAGGGCGTGATAAAATATTTAAAAAGTTAGTAAAAGCTAGAGTTCCAACCACCCACAAGGTCGATATGCAAGCGGCTTAATAAAGTACTTACTTATCTTTATCCAAAATGAGTTGTGTATAATTTGAAATTATTTTTCTCCTTTTATGATGTCGATCTAGCATTGAGAGGTTAGGCCATGTAAAATATCATGTGGGTAACAAAATTAAAGTTTGCTAACATGACACGTGTAAGGAGATTGATATGCATGACCACATAGTGCATCACGACATTATATTATAATCTTGCTCTTACTTTAATAGGAGAAGATACAATCTCGTTAGCATATTAGATCTAATTTTTTCCAGTCACTTACCTTTTTGGGTTGAAGAAGATCCTTCACCATAGTTCAAGAACATATATAATTTTCACAATCATGATGAGATAACAAATTAGGTTAAGGGGAAAATTCTTTAAAATTGAGAACGTTTTGAACGTTCTTCAAATAAATGTGTGGGATTCACCTATGCATGAGGGCTCACACACTAGAGATAAGAGAGATTATTTTGAAGTCCCCTCCGAAGTTAAGAATATCTTTTTCTCCCGATAATTTTTGACATCTTGAATCTAATGTTACGGAATGAGCGCAAATCACCCGTGCATCGCCATAATTCCCGGAGGCGGAATACAGGTCTAGCCTACGCACTACCAAGAAGAACTAGAAGATCCATTAATTTTAGAACTTGACAACAGGATATCCATGATGTGAGTCACCTCAATGGGTTGGAAAAGATAAGAGAGCCCAACTCAACTATAAAGCTCCAATAATTAGGGCCCTTATTGTCCACATTTGAATACATTGATATGCTTTCGTCTTCTGATTTATACCCGACAGTTGTTTCAATGTTCGAATTTCAAATATCATTTATAGTCGGGTGATCTCGTAGTTCTTGGTTTGTGAAGATACATTATGTTCGAGAGGCTGTTTACGAAAAACACAGGCCTTTGCAGTAATGGTCAAGATAGGATATCTTCTGCTTACGGTTTAGCTAATGAAAAATGAAATGCGGTCTCAAACAACAGAAACGAAATAGTAAAACAATTATAACTACTACTTCGATTATATACTTGGGGAGTTCCTCTTAATATCATTAGCATAAGCAATAAAATTGCCAAAAAATTCATGCTTCGTCCTCATTGCATCGCCTTCATAACATTTGTGCTTCATTTTTCCGATCCTTGCTGGAAAAGTTCGCGTTGCTCTAACATGTATCTAAATTTCTTGGAAGATATTGATTCAGTCACATTTCTGCTAATGCTATAGTAATTTTGGTTCGTGTAATCCGTGCAGGAAGCATTCGTATATTTCTAACATGATACTGAATCGTCTGCATTTCTGCTAATGATGTTTTCTGTTTGGTTCGTTTAGTCTGGATGTTGCAAACCTCCCACAGCTTGCGGGTATGTCTACGTGAATGAGACCGGCTGGAACCCCGGGGGTGGGCAAGTCGGAGCTGAACCGGATTGCGCAAGGTGGAGCAACGATCAAGAGCAGTTGTGCTACCACTGCGACTCATGCAAGGCAGGTGTCCTAGCCAGCCTGAAGAAAAGCTGGAGGAAAGTGTCTATCATCAACATAGTAATCTTAATACTCCTGGTAATCGTCTATGTGATTGCTATTGCAGCATCTAGGCACAACAAAAAGATAGACAATGATGAACCATATGGTGAGACCAGAATGGAAAAAGCACAACCCAGCAGGATACATTTTTAGTGTCTAGCGTGTGGGTCCCACAATACGTGCATTGTGTGAGCCGTAGTTCCGGGTTGACCCCACAATTTGTAATATTGTGGGTCAGTTGTTGGTCTTTGTAATGGACATACTTTTAGTTCATATATTTCTTTGCAGAAAATTGATTGTATAATTTGAGTTAAAGCCTTTTTGACGTCGTGAATTATTCTGTGTTTTGTTTGTGTGTTGTGAATACCTGAGGTTCGATTTGGCTCTTGAAGTTGATTCAAATGAGTATTTGTTAGCATGTAAAAATTGCTTCATATGATAAAGCTACCAAATGAAATCAAGTATTATCTGGCTTTGTATATGAGAATTTATTCATTAGCGTAGAGGATTGTTTCCTTTGTTAATTTCGTGCACCAAGATCTTGTCTGATTGTTTCTGTACAATTCATTTTAGATTTATCACTCTATTTAATTTATATCTCATGCATACCTAAGGTTTCATTTTGTTGTTAAAGGTGATTCAAATAAATATTTGATAGTGGGTAAAAAAATAAAAATTGCTTCACATGATAAGACACCAAATTAAATTAAGTCTTATTTCATTAGGTGGAGTCGGTTATATGGATATGAGAATTTTCTTTGTTAAAAATTTGTCTAAGTGTCTCTATTTATTTTATTTTAAATTTCTCTATACTTTTTACACATTCTAACATGTATTTTCCCGGTTCATCTTCCAACATGTTTAAATCACTTCAAATAATTTTTTTATTATTTTATTCTCAATTAAGATTACCCCACTTTTAAGACATTAGATTGTACAAAAGTCGTCCAGAATTGTCTTAAGTTCACGAGAAATGCTCACAACAATGAAGCTAAAAAACGATGAGAGAATTGAGAGGCTACAAATTACAAAATAAAGTGCCACATGCACTCTGATTAAGGCCATGGTTTGTGACTTACCAAACCAAACCAAACTGACCTTTTGTCTCATGGGGTTAGTTATATAGATTAGACGACGTCATTCATTTCTATTAAAAGCTAACTTTTCTGTAAGTTTCATACACGCAAAGTCTCGCCTAAATATTTCCGTCCAAGTCAACTTAAGTCTTCCTCTATCCATCTTTCTATGTACTATTTTCTAAACCTTCACACCGTCTCACCGGCGCCTCTACAGGTCATCTCCTAACATGCCCAAACCATCTTGTTAGCCTTAGGGTGTTAATCTCATATTTTGATGATAATTAAATCTTAAGCTAATGATGATCTAATGACTAATCATGATTATATAAGTTGTATATGTTTGAGATTAGTCTTAGATTGGGAAATGATCATGCATGAAGAAATGGTTAGCACAAGCTTATCAATGCAATCAAGGTTGAAGTGCTAGAATTGGTAAGGTCTTTTAAGGACTTGAAAAGTTACATCCATGAAAATCTTTCCAAAAGAAGAAATGAAGTCTTAAAGAACTAAAGAAGTGAAGATCTTATTTTAAGAATCAAGACTTGAAGATTTGAAGAAAGAATAGGGAGTTATAAGAGGAGACGTGGTGACATAAGAGGTATCGGCCAACTTAATGTTGAATGACTTTGAAATGCTCGGTAAAACTCAAAATTTTCGATTCCCTTTGAAAAAGCTTATTAAAGCCATTTTGCAAAAGTCATTTTTCTTGTGTCTAAAATGACATTTGAAAAGCTTGTTCAAAAATTTAGAGCATGTCTATTAGCACTCAAAAAGGTTTTTGAAAAATGTGTAAAGGTATTGATTAGCTTGTCAAAACAGGACAAGCCGGTCAAGCAATGTCGGGCGAGTCCCTCAACCGACATTACTCAACCGGCTCATCCAGAGCATGTCAAGCGAGGAAAGCTGGGCGAGCTCCTTGACCAACATTTACTCAACTAGCACTTCCAGACCATGTCGGTCATGGAAGTCGGGCAAAGCAATCAATTGATCCCTCAACTGGCTTTTGAAAAATATAGCCGTTAGAAATCCGTTGGTAAGGGTTTTTATATATTCTAAAACACACCATTTGCAAAAACCACCTTTTCCAACAAGAAGCAATTGTTCTATAGCTTTATATCTTCAAAACATATTTGCTTGATCATTTATTGAGCTTTAACTTGCAAATCAATTGAGTATTCAAGAGCATTGAATTGTATTTTTTCCCTCTTAAAGAGAGTTTATTGTACTCATCATTCATTCACTCTTGTTGTGAGATAAACACTACTATAGCTTTGAGAGAATCATTGTATAGGGAGTGTTTGAAATATTCTTTGTAGATTCAAAGAAGTGGAGAGGTTTGTACAAACTCTTGTGGAGTCAAGAGATCTTGTAGTGTTGGTTTGTGCTTCACCAACTTATGAAGAAGTATTATTAGTGGAGCTAGTGAAAGCCTAAGGGAACGAAAACCTTGGGTGGTGGAATAGATTAGTGAACCATCTAAAAATCGACGGCTTCATCTCTTTTTCTCTTCTCTCCTTACCTCTTTTATTTGTGTATACATAGTGTTTAATAAATTGCTTCATTGAAATTATAGATTTATTTCATTGTCGAAAAAGTAGTAATATTGTTCCTTTATCTTAATTCACCCCCCCTCTTAAGATATTTTGGACCTACACATCTCAATCGGTTCTCCCTCATCTTATCATCTATCAAGGCCACTCTTACTCTTTCAAGATTGTCTCATTCATAATCTTGTCTTTCTTAGTTTTTCTACACATCCATCTCAACATTTTCATCTCGGCTACTGATATTTTATGGACGTGTTGATATTTCACCGCCTAACACTCAAAACCATATAACATAGCTGGTCTAATGACAATCTTATACAACTTCCCTTTTAACTTAAGTGGTATTTTTTGGTCACACAAGATTCATGTCGCATTCTTCCACTTCGTCCATCCTGCTTTGATTATGTGGTCAACGTTTGCATTAATCTTCCCATCCTGTGGGATCATAGAACCTAAGTATCTAAAACTCTCATTTTCCTGTATTATTTCCTAGTCTAATATTACATTTATCTCACTTCTTGACCTAGTCTTACTAAACCTACATTCCATATACTATGTCTTTGATCTACAAAGTTTAAAGCCCTTAGATTCTAAAGTCAACCTCCACAATTCTAACTTAGCATTTACCCCTTTTCTAGACTCATCTACCAAAACAATATCATCTGCAAATAGCATGCATCACGACACATCATCTTGAATTTGGCTAGTGAGTTCATCTATGACAAGCGCAAAAAGGTATGGGATCAAAGCGAATCCTTGATGTAGACCTATTGTAATCGGAACAGGACTAGACTTTCCTCCCTTCGTCCTTATACTAGTAATCGCTCCATCATACATATCTTTTACTACCTCGATGTACGCCATACAAACACCTTTTTTTCTCCAATACTCTCCATAGAACCTCCTTGGGGACCCAGTCATACACCTTCTCCATATCGATGAACACCTTATGAAGGTCTTTCTGGTTCTTTCGGTAATGTTCTACTAGTCGCCTTAGTAGAAATATAGCTTCCATTGTTGATCTTCTATGCATAAAACCAAATTGATTTTCTGACACCCTTGTAGTCCGTCTTATTTTCCTCTAGATCACTCTTTCCCAAAGTTTCATAGTGTGACTCATTAATTTAATTCCTCTATAATTAACACAATTTTGGATATCTCCTCTATTTTTGTATATTGGTACTAAGGTACTCATTCGCCAAGTATCAAACATCTTTTTACTCCTCAAAATGACGTTAAAAAGCCTTGTTGACCAAGATATGCCATCTTCAACCATGCACCTCCTTACTTCGATTGGAATACCATCTAGTCCTATAGCCTTTCCAAGTTTCATCTTTTTGAGTGCCTCCTTCACCTCCTCTTTTCCTATTCGTCGATAAAATGTTCAATTTAATTCCTCCCTTGATCTATTTAGTTGTCCCCAATTTATGTTACTAGAATGAGTATCATTAAAGAGTTTGTGAAAATAGTTCTTCCATCGATCCTTTATCTCTTCTTCTTTGATGAGTATCCCACCATCTTCGTCCTTAATATATTTCACCTGATTTAGGTTCCTAGTTTTCCTTTCCCTAACTTTTGCAAGTTTAAACACCTGGTTTGCGACTTACCAAAAAAAAAAAAAAGGCCATGGTTTGTGAACAATGTTCCTCTAGACATATGCAATCGAAATGGATCTACCCACAACATTGTAGTATTATGAATAATTAATAGAATTATGAGTAAATGATGTAGATAATTTACAACCACTAAATCTCGCTTATCACGTTATATATAATATTATGAGTGAATTCTCACTCGTCTAACGTTATTATGAAGGATCCTCACTCTTGTCCATGTAGTCATGTACACACATGGAGCATAGTCTTTTTCTATAATAGTTTATGCTAAATAACTCAATGCTTCTCTTAGATTCCAATTAGGTTATAATTCACATTTGATATTATCAAGATTTGACCCTCCATTTGATGCTAGACTATTTAAATCCCATATCACCATAATTAACAAGGACGAGGATAAAAATCATACAATTTTCTCGTTTTCATTTTCTTTTCGGGTTGAGGTGAAATGTAGGAATCATGATGGGAATCAATGAATATTTTTTAGAATTTTTTCAAATATGATCTAGATTGATTTAATTAATGTCATAACTCGGGCTAATAATTTTAGATTAGTAGATTTAAAATTCAAGACAATTATAATTAAACTTATGATAGTAGTCTCATTTAGAAGTGTTGAGTTTTAAATTTAGAACACGACACCAATGATTTGACATAATTTGAACTCGAAAACTGCAAAGTAACCCTTCCTTTTACCTAGACCCCTCGCCATGCACATGCAAACGGACCATATCGTGGGACAATCAAAAAATGATCTTCAACCGATCAGTTCATCGATGGTCGACAAGTATGTTACCTTCCAGACCTCGACACTCCCTCTACGAATGGACATAAGCTTGAGGTTTACTTGAAACAATCATAGACGAGGCTCTACACGAGGGCAATGATTTTTCACTTGGATTAACATAGAAGGTTGATTATAGTACCTAATGTAGAAAATGTCATCAGGTAAGAATACAAGAACTAGATAAGAAATAGTCATGGTAACAGGTAATCATTCGAGCCGACAAAATTAGTAATATTAACCATAAATGACAAATTCTTCACTGACAAAAAAAGACAAAAACAAAGATCTTAGGAGAAAGAAAATGAAAAGACAGATAATTCAAAGGTAAACACCGTTATAGACAGTGGCGGAGCCAAACATCGGTAATCAAGGTGTTCACTACCGGCACCCCGGGTCAAGGGTCAATAACTGAGGATCGGAACACTCATCTATGCATAAATTATTTAAGCACATTATAGCTCTTATAAAGAGATGCAAATGGAAACAAAACATGATTAAAATAAGAGAATATCCGAACATTGTCTTTGTATATATATGGGCTTTAGTTCCACGTGAGATCAATCCTTTCAATTGAATCATAATGTACTGAGTTTCCAAATTAGATCAGTTGATCTAATAACTTTTCATGCAATATATGAAAATTCTCAGATTCAATACCTGGTTACTTTGATGTGCATTTGCGATGTTTTCATCCAAAAGAGTTAAAAAAGATCTGTTCAACTCCTTTTGCCCACCCCAATTTCAAGAGCTGCATAACAACAGAATATCGCTTTGCTTGTTTTTTTTAATATAAAATACGAAATTACAAAAATGCCCCTCAGTCAATGAGTGGCAGGTGCACAACCCAGCCAAGCTGTGGCTCCACCACTGGATATAGATAGATACATGTAGAGCCTGTACCCCCTACAGAGGACGAGGTCAAGTAAATAGATCTTGGGATTGTTGACAATCCTCGCCCTGTATTCTTAAGTGTAAGTTTCTCAAATGAAAGACATTTGACAGTACATGAATCTACTTAGATAATTCTTTAATATTTTCGTATTTCTACAGTCATGTGATGGAATAAACACGATACATTTGAACAATTTTGTCTTATGAAGAATCTTAATGATTATAGTCAAGTCCACCTAGTAGGATAAGACTTGGTTTGATTTGATTTGAAGAATCTTCGGCTGGTTAGTACAACAAACAAGAAAAGGAAGCCTGGAATATAGACGCAGCTCATTACTTGGTTGCATTTTCAGCTTTCGTTTGATTCTCACGGCAATGTTCTGGAATCCATCTAGTGATTGTTCTTTCTTCAACTTTAAACGTCTCCAAACATGTCGGAGATAGAGCATCAGCACCACCTCTATGGATGTTAAGTACTAGTAATGTCTTCGCGACACTGCCACAAAGCCGAAGCGTGCAGTGAAAATCAGACCAAACCCTCAATCTACCATTAGCATTACCATCTTCTGCTGATAAAACAAGCACAGCATACTCAGAATGCACCAGAGCTGGATGATGCCGATAGGCAACATAGTCGACACCATACTGAGATCCTGACCTCACTACCCAATTCTTCATCCGAAGATGAGAATACGCCTTGAAAAGATCCGGAAAATTATCCCTCTTTGATGTCATATACTTCCACAACTGTTCCTCATTTTTAGCAGCATTATTATCATCTACAATTCTGATACAGCTTAGCGTATAGCAAAGGTAAAAAGCTTCTTCCATACTTAACTGAAACCATTGTTTATCCTTCTGGGAAGTAATAATGGGACGACCAAAACACGCGCGATTAAGAAGGTCGGTGTGTTCTGCATCTGCTTCAAGAAGTACACTACTACCAGAGAGTAAAACTCGAGAATCTGATTGGATTAGAGAAGACTTGAGCTCGGAAACTATCTTTGACATAGGATTCACGAGGGCTTTCGATTCTGCCTCCCTCCCTTTCCACCTTGGTCGCATTATATCCTCTACAAATATATAAATGAATCATCAGTACTTAGGTAGAACTCGAAAAATAGAATGGAAACAAGAAATAACACAACTCGAATCACAGTTTAGTCTATCATATAAGATTTTCATATCATTAAATTTGAAGGAGAGGCTTAAGAGATTGGACGCTTTCTTGATCTTAAGAATCTTGATCACTATGATCACTGACTTTGAGCAAAAAGAAGAACTTATTACAACATTTTTTGTTCGGTAAAATGAAGACCAAAGCCGTGATACTTCTAGTTATAATAGATTACTACTTGATTATTTCACTCAACTCTTAGGTTTACTAATTACAACCTTTTGCCTCCTCCTTCATGTTCCTTTTCGTTTCATCTTTCAACCGGACCTAAAACGTGGACATGTAGCTATCGATATTAAACAATCTAACGAAGTTTTATCAAACAATTCAAGAAAAATATTGTACAAGTCCTATATTTGATCAAACAAAACTTGTAGCCACAATGGGATGATCATTCATAATCGCACCGTGTTTGAACATAAAGTCGCGACGGCGACTTTAATCCTAATGTTACGATTTCCGCCCATGCTCTGGGCGCTTCCCCCTGCTTGTCGACCCTGCTGGCCACATGGTCGGCCCTGGAGTCAACATTATCAGGGCGGAGTCCCCTTTCCTGAGCGATTTCTTTCACTCATTGGTAGATCTCCTTGATCCGTTCAACAAGGGGCTAGGTCGACTATTCAATCAAATGACCAACTAAAGGGGGGAAAAAAAGCGTACTTATTACTGGTGCTACAGAGAGATATTTAAGTTCAACACTTTAATTGAGAGGCACAACAGGGCATTTAGTCTTTTGATGTACATATAATGGCAACCGGAGCACGAAACTCCGACTATATGCACTGCGTGGAGAAGTGCCGGACCACTTTGGGTCTCACATTTTTGCAAAAAATTGTTTCCATACATATATATAAATATATAGTTTCTCGTAACCATTTTTCTGATTAATCCAGTTAGGATTTATAAACAATCAGTAGCTAAGACGTTTTATCGAATACTTTGTGGGCGTAAAGCAAAAAATAATCAACAATACTCAATTTCGTGATGCAATTAAACAAATATATATATATATATATATATATATATATAACAAACGCACTATGCATAGATACATGTGATACAGAAAGCGTAAGCAGAAAGGATTGTACATGAAAGAACTCGCGGAAGAGCTTCAGAGCTTGCGGAGAGCTTCGCGCGCGCGAAATAATTTAAAGGTCCGGTGTTGTTGGGTTAAGCATAAATGTATGCAGTAGTGGGATAAGATCATTCTTGTCTTGTCAGCTAATCGTGTAATTTAAAAAAAAAAAAAAGGAGTAAACTATTTGTGAAATTTGCTATATGCTATGAACTAATTGAGTGTACTAAATTAATTGTTTGTATTTTAAATTGATTGAGCATGTAATAAGTTGGAAATGTTAAAAAATGTTTGGAAGATTTTTTTTTTCCCTTTGTAAGGGAGGCAAAGTAACGTTACAAAATAATTATTCGGATAACGCCTCACTTCTTTTATTTTTTTAAAAAGAGCTAGACGGGGTTGTGGCAATAGCTTCACACCATGATAACCAATTAGCAGGGTTTTTTATTTTTAGTTTTTTGGTTCTTTCGAAAAAGGCATCCCAACAATTCATTTCACCAAAATAACTAACATATAATCTAATAGCTACAATAACTCCTAACCATTGGATCACATTATTCAATTTCATCTAAATCAGAATAAAGTATTAGTTATGAGAAAATTCTAATTCGATTGTGATTGATGGTTTTGTTAATGAATGTTCCTTTTTCAGGCAAGAAAAAGAGCACTTGAACATACCAAATTTCAAAATTGAAGATGCTCTATTTTTTCATTAGTAACTACATTTGGCAAAATGGGTTTTACAACATAAACAGATTCTTTTTAATTGCAAAAAGTATTCAAAGAAATCTTAAAATTTTAACGGAAAGACTTTTCTTCAATTGCTAATTTTATCAAACTCTCACATGTTGGGTGGACCCTACACATAGAACACATCTCCCTTCTCACTCGTATAATCCAACAGTTAGATTGGAGAAAAAATCTAATTTTAGAGGAGATTCAACATTATAATGGGGAAAGCCAATATAACAGTTCACTTTCATAAATTATAACAAACTATATAATTTTAACAAATTATATCTTCTTAATCACCGTAGATACATTCAATAATTATAAGAAAAATAATTATGTGTAGAAAATAGTAATTAAAGAAAGAAAATTGGTATCTCCTAATAGTTCTTGTTAGACAATTAAATTGATTGGGATTTGATTGGCTATTTTAGCAAAACTTTTATTATTTCCATTCTTGTGTTTTTACATTTTATATTATGCAGGAAAAATCTTATGGTAACTTACCATATGAGAAGAAGATTTGTGTTGATTAAGAAAAAACATTTATTGCATATTCACAAGAAAAGGAAGAATAAGGTTTGTAAGAGAAGGGTTTTTTTATGCAGCCCAAGACGTGTTGATATGAAGGCAGTTGGGTACAAATATAAAGCAGAGGTTGTAGCAAAAAGATGAGATAGACAGAGTGCAACGAGAGAAAAAATACAAGAGAATTTTCTGTCCAATGTTCCAAGTGGTGTTGCAACACGACCTGTGTTTCAGTCTTTGATTGTATTAAGTGTTGCAACTTTGTTTGTTTTGACAGTGTGTCATGAGCGAATTATATGAGTCTTTGAGTGATTAGATTATTGTCTTATTTATTCATTCTTCGGGAGAAGAAGGTGTTGTTCTCGGAAGAGAATGTCGCAAGTCGAGGGGAGCTCGCCAAACCGAAGTTCATTGAAGAGTTCGCCATCAAGGCGTCAAAGGTTAAGAGGGAGTCTTTGCTTGTGTAAGTCTGTTGATGTTGTAACTTATTATATTGCTTAATAAACAAGTTTGTTAGACCAAGGGAGGTCCCGTGGACGTAGACTGTACGGTTGAATCACGTTAAATCTTGGTGTCTTTGTTTCTTTTACAAGCTTTATCTTTCCGCTGCTGTTTACTGTTGCAACTTATGTTCGAACATTAAGTGGAATAAACTAACTAAGCAATTAGAGAAAAATATTGTTAATGATCTGTGATAGAACTGATATTCCAGTTAATGTTGCAACATCACCTGTAACAGACTTATAACAGAATCAGTTTACACCAAGTTATTACATTCGTTTTTAGTTTTCATTGCAGAGCTTCATCGATTAAGCAAATTAGCCATCTTGCTGAGAAATTAATCCATATTTATATTGCACAACTTCTAACAAATGGCATCAAGAGCAGGTTACGAACTAATTCGGTTAGATTCTTGGGAGAAAGTTATTTTTTTGCAGGAATAAGTATGGACACTTTGCGGGATGGATGTTTAATTACCAAACCACCACTATTGAATGACTCAAACTACTCATACTGGAAGGCACGCAAGAGGGCGTTTATCAAGTCCATTGATGAAAAAGCTTGGAAAGCAGTTGTAACAGGTTGGGTGCATCCTACAATTACTGATGCCCAAGGCAATGTTGCACTAAAACCTGAAACACAATGGACCAAAGCACAAGATTTATTGGCAAATTACAATTCCCAAGCATTGAATGCTATCTTCAATGCCGTTGACATAAACTAATTCAAATTGATTTCAACATGTGAATCAGCCAAAGATGCATGGGTAATATTGGAGACGACATATGAAGGCACTGCAGCTGTAAAGGTATTAAAACTTCAAATTCTTGCGACAAGATTTGAAGAATTGAAGATGAAGGAAGATGAAACTATCATGGAGTTCAATGCCAAGCTGTGTGATATTGCAAATGAGGCCTTTGCCTTGGGGGAAAAATATTCAGATTCGAAGTTGGTAAGAAAAGTACTAAGATCACTTCCAGACATGTTTGCTATCAAAGTTGCAGCAATAGAATAATCCAAAAATGTTGATGAAATCAAGATTGATGAGTTAATGGGCTATCTTCAGACATTTGAAATGAAGTTCAAACAAAAGAAGAAAGAAAATAGCATTGCCTTAAAAACATGTTTCGAAAATCAATATGATCAATACTCTTCTGATGTTGTCAATGAATCTTTAGCCTCACTCACAAAGAATGTCAATAAAGTGCTGAAAATATTGGAGAAGCAGAATGTCTCGTCAAATTCTGAAATCTTGAAGAAGAAAAAAAGAATACACTGTCATAAATGTGAAGGATTTGGACATATGCAATCTGAATTTGGAAACATTATAAAGAATAAAAAAAAGGCCATGAACATCACCTCGACTGATGAAGACTTGGAGGAATATACGGAGAGTGATGAAGAGTACACCAACAACATTCTTGCATTAAATGTCGCAACAGTCCAACGTGATGATAAAGTAAGCAAAGAAGATGGTGTAAACAGTGTTGCAATAGATGAAGAAACATGCAGCTTAGAGTCAAAAAGTGATGATGATTTGGATGTAGAAGTCGTCTTGAAAGCCTACAAAAAGATGTACAAAAAGTGGTTGATTGTGTGCAAGAAAAATCGTGACATGGAGGTGAGGATCACAGAACTCTCAATGCAAAAATCTGATCTGGAAAAGACAGCAAAAATTCATCAAGATTTGGCTGCTAAAAGACTACAAGAAACTCAAATGTTGTAACAAGAGCTGAAACAAATTCAGCGAAATATAAAAATGCTAAATTGTGGGACTGAGAAGCTTGATTACTTGCTATCAATCCAAAAATCAAGCAGTGATCACACGAGACTTAGATTTTATAGAGGTGAACCATCTAGAAAACAACATTTGTCAAAGAAAATGGAAGGCCAATGCTGGAATCAAATGATGCAACAAAACAAAATGACATGACTACTGATGTCGCAACTGATGTTGCAACAAAAGCTGCAGCAAAGAGTAAAATTCCAGAATTTAAGAAAAAGAAGTTTGTGTCAGTTTGTCATTTTTGCCACACTCCTGGACACATTAAATCACGATACTACAGGTACCTTGACATGTTGAAAAGAGATAAGGTTGTTAAACCCTTTGTTCATGATAAGTTTAGGAGGCCACCTCAAATGAAAGCGAATTTGTCGCAACAAAAAGTGAAACAAATTTGGGTAAGAAAATCAGTTTTATCTTGTCCAGTAAAGCATAAAAAGGTTGTTTCAAACTATGTTGCAACAAAAAATCAACTGACATATATTGTTACTAAGGCACCAAATTCTATGAGATATGAGACTTTATGAAAAATTTTAGGCATTTATAGTTTTTTAATGTTTCATCATAAACTGAAACATGATTGCAAGAGATGTGAAAGTTTAATAGTAAAATCACCTTGTGATTTATTTTTTGAACCATATTAGCTGAGCACACTATATTTTGATCTGATTGAGAAACTGATTTTAATGGTTTGCAAGTGCAGGAATTTGAACTTCCTAGTAACTTTGGATATAAAGAGAAGTCTATTTATCCATTCATGTACTCTATTCACTCATGAAAAGAGAAAAAAAGGAGAAAAAAGAGAGAAAAAAAAGGAAAAAAAGCACAAAAGAAAGAAAGAGAGGAAAGTGGAGACTGGAAAAAGCTACCTAAACCAGATTGAAGGTTCTAGAGTGCAAGCTACCAAGTCTGATATTCTTTTGAAAATAAAAATTTTGCAATGTGATTAAATGATTAGGTTGTTTGAACAGGTTGCTTTGAATTCTAAATCTTGCAAATCCTGATTCTGAGGAATTTCAAGAAAGATCTTTATATAGTTTTTCACACACACACGTGGTTGAAGTTATAAATCTTTGTTTGGTTTAACTATTGAATGAGTAATTTTTCTTGATGTTGACTTCATGAATCCTGTTCATATCATGCATTTTTTCCTTTTCTACTTACGAAAAAAAAAGTTTTATTTTTTTTGAGTCACAAATTTCTGAAAGAATGGGTGCTAAAGTTAAAATACTCTGTTTAGTTGAATTGTTTTGCAATAGTCATCTGAACCAATCCTGTTTATCATAAATTTTTTTCATAACATTGTGTTGACACTTTATGATACAAAAGTTAATCTGAATTGTTGTGATAATTTTTCAAATGGCTGACTAAAGTTCTTGCAGGGAGAGTACCAAGTAGATATTTAGGGGGAGAACATTCTTACTAGTTCCAATGACGTGCAACAACTCAGAGGGAAGAAAAAGATATGAAATTTTTTCACTATGAACTAGTGATTATTGTTATTGATGTTGCTTTCGCTATTTCTGATTTAATTGTGTGTTGAGATAAATACTAGTAAAGATCCAGGGGCTGCATTGTTGGAACAAATGCCGGAACTTTAGATTCGTACTTTGGTTTATTTTGGCAAAAAGGGGGAGATAACTTATGTTGTGTTGTTGTTCTGCTACCTTGTTCTTTACCTACTGTAAAAGGTTTTCATTCTTGTGCTAAAAGGGTTTTGCCAAAACAAAGCCAAAGGGGGAGATTGTTAGACAATTAAATTGATTGGGATTTGATTGGCTATGTTTTAGCAAAACTTTGTTATTTCCATTCTTGTGTTTTTACCTTTTATATTGTGCAGGAAAAATCTTATGGTAACTTACCATATGAGAAGAAGAATTTTCTATCCAGTGTTCCAAGTGGTGTTGCAACACGACCTGTGTTTCAGTTTTTGATTGTATTAAGTGTTGCAACTTTATTTGTTTTGACAGTGAGTCATGAGTGAATTATATGAGTCTTTGAGTGATTAGATTATTGTCTTATTTATTCATTCTTCGGGAAAAGAAGGTATTGTTCTCGGGAGAGAACGTCGCAAGTCGAGGGGAGCTTGCCAAACCGAAGTTCATTGAAGAGTTCACCATCAAGGCATCAAAGATTAAGAGGGAGTCTTTACTTATGTAAGTCCGTTGATATTGTAACTTATTATATTGCCTAATAAACAGGTTTGTTGGACCAAGGGAGGTCCCGTGGACGTAGACTGCACGGTTGAACCACGTTAAATCTTGGTGTCTTTGTTTCTTTTACAAGCTTTATCTTTCTGCTGCTGTTTACTGTTGCTACTTATGTTGGAATATTAAGTGGAATAAACTAACTAAACAATTAGAGAAACAGATTGTTAATGGTCTGTGATAGAACTGATATTCCAATTAATATTGCAACATCACATGTAACAAACTTGTAACAGAATCAGTTTACACCAAGTTATTACATCCGTTTTTAGTTTTCATCACAGAGGTTCATCGATTAAGCAAAATTAGTCATCTTGCTGAGAAATTAATCCATACTTATATTGCACAACTTCTAACAGTTCTTTACCAAACATGACAGCTCTGCAGACAAATCAAGTACTCATGCAATTTTATCTAACAATTACATGCCCCAAAAGGAGTACCGAAGTACATCTTTGTAAGACAACAAGCTTTATAATTCCTCAATTGGAATAAATCTCAATCTTGATACATGAAAATAAGTCAATAAAAGACACTTTCAACTATAATATAGTATCTCAACCTTAAAATATCTTTATAATCTGGAAAAATTTAATGGTTTCGAGGATCTCAAATTCACTTTTGAATGAAATTATATTGAAAAAAACCTCATAATAAAACCAACCTTTAAAGCACTCATATCTCATGATAAATGAACAATAATCATTGCCAGTTAGAATCTTAATTAAAGATTTTGATTATTTGATGTGACTATATTTGCAGCACTCAAACCATTGTATTTGTACTACATTTGCATCATAACTTAAGAATAAATACAAACACTTATAGACATTTGATGCAATGTAGGATGATACCGAAAAATGAAGAATCAGACTTGAAATGATCAAAATTGTAAGTCAATAAGTTGAGAACATGGAAACTCAGGAATTGGTGGATGAATGGAGCCCATAGATAAGAAATTTGGCCGAAGCTAGCATGAATCGGACTTGGAACATTGACCTGGATGATCTCGAAAAGTGAATTTTGTCCATTTTTGACAAATCATACCACTTTTTTGGGTAGAAACTAGGGATGGAAACGGGTCGGTTATCCGTGGTTTTTGACAACCAAAACCAAAACCGAAACCATTTAGCAAACCGAAAACCGAAACTAAAACCGAAAATCAACGAGTTTAAAAATTGTTATCCAAAACCGAAACCGTCGGGTTTAAAAAAACCGCGGTTATCTGAATCCGAAACCGATTATCTAAAACAAATTAATTTAAATAGAAATTTACTCCATAAATACTGTAAAAAAGTCATTTTTTTTTTGCTTAATTAGCTTAAAAAATAAATAAAACCCTAACTTCAAAAATAAAAAGATCAATTAAAATAAATAAAACCATAGCTTCAAAAATACACATTCATATCTTATATATTATACAAATCACCCCATCAAACGAAAACTTGAAAGAAGTAGAAAGAAAAACAGAGTATAAATGTTGCAAGAAGAAGTAAATTAGCACAAAAGTATGATATTGTGTCACAACAACAATAAGACATATCCATTCTAGATCTCAACCAATAGATACTTACAATGTCAATGAAGCAATCAGGTCAGAAGAGGAGAAACTTAGTCCAGCATTGCATTTGGTGAAATTCCCCGAGGCAGTGTCAAATGACAGATCAGTCCCAAGAGCAAGCATACTGTTACCCGCCACACCAGAGAAGTTGACAACGGGACTTGCAGTGAGTCCAATGCCAATACTGATACCAACATACTCGTGCGAGTATTGGACTTCGACCTATAATCAAAATTAAGAACCACCATTTTAGTTCATCAGTCATAAGGGCATCCTATCAATAAAAGATCAAGGTATTTGAAATCATGGCCAATAATAAGATATACAAACCTTGCCAGATCTCTGGTCCAGAACTACAAAGCTAAAGATTGTCTTTAGTCCTGGCGTAAGTTCATCAACAGTAATGGAGATATGTAGAGATTGATGGAGATATGTATGTATATATATGTATAGGGGGCTGTGTGAGGGAGAGAGAATAATTATAGTGTAAATCACAGATCTATTTGTATGTATATATGATAAGAGTTTAACAATAGAGATGAGAGAGTGAGATGAAGCCTTCTTTTTCTGATCGAGAGATTAAGCAGCATCTTTTGTTTTTTGTTGTTTTTGCTAAGCCTCTTTCATTTTTTGTTTTGGTTGAGAGATGAAACAGCTTGAAGCAGAGAGTGAAAGTGAGAGAGGAAAGAGAAAAGTGGGTAAAAGAGAATGGGAAATGGTTTATTTGGGATGAATTGCGTGGGGGAAAATAAAAGAGAGAAGAATAATGGGAAAAAGGAAGAGAGAGAAAATAAGATAGAGATTTGACTAAATTAAAAGGAGTAGGTGAGAAAAATGAATGAAAAGGAATTTCAAGTAAAAATATGCTATATTATCTATAATATATATGTATATATATATATATGTATATATATATATATATATGTATATATATATATATATATATATATATTTATTTATTTATTTATTTATTTATTAATTTATAATCGGGTTTCGGGTTTCGGTTTTTTTAATGTTAAAAACCAAAACCTATCGGTTATCATTTATAAAACCCAAAACCTAACGGATTCTCCATCAGTTTTTGTTATTGGGTTTTTATCGGGCGGATACCCGTCGGTTTCGGGTAAAACGGTTACCCGATGCCATCCCTAGTAGAAACGACCTTTTGAGTAAAACGCAGGTTTGCCTTGCGTGCAGCGTGATTTTAGCCAAATTCTATCGTTTTGAGGGTCAAAATAGTGAAAAATGTCAAAAAATACCTCGGTCAACGCCCCAATCAAAGTAAAAAATCGGAGTCAACAAAGGGCGCTCGCCAGAAAAATTCCTCAAGTTTTCACCACCTTCTCGATCGCCACGTGTCACCAATTCAGCGATGGAGCAGGGGCGCGCTCGAGTATGCCAGGAAGGGAGCTTGAGCGCGCCCCAGAAAAATTGCCTATAAATACCCCCCAACCCGATGCAAATTTGGGAATTAATTTAGATTTTAATTATGTTTTTAATTATTAATTAGTTTTAATTTTAGTTTAAATATTTAGTTAGTTTAATTTTAGTAGTAATTGTAGAATACAGGGGAAGTTCTACTCGAATAGTTTTTTTATAAAATCTTTTATTCGGGTGAAGTTCTGCTCAAGTAGCTCTTATTCGGAGGAATCTCCGCCCGAATAGTTATTTTGCGTTGGACCTCTACTCAAATTCCTGGAATTAGAAATACAAAGTCGTCATATCAGGGGAGCCTTTCTTAACTCTCTTATTTGCACAACTTGTATTTATTATTATATCTGAGTAGAGCTTTTATCTAGGGGATGATATTGTAAATGACGGTATTTTAATCTATGGTCTCGGATTCAGATAATTTGATTTATATGCAATATATGGCTTGTATTAATTTAACATTGTCTTTCATACGTAATGCTTTTAAATAGACGTTATGTTTATTTTACTTTCGTGCTATATATATATACTCGTGTTTTAAATAGTGAATCTATAGGTTGCACCATAGATTCCATAAGACTATAGGTTTTACCCTAGTCTTTACTTAAGGAGTTGTTGATTAGTTAGTTGAAACAGATTGGTTACACCAGGTTACAAGGACAGATCCATACTACGACTATATAACAGACTCGTAGATGGAACAGCACCTGTAACAGATGTAGTAATCGAGACTTTAATTAGACTAAGGAAATTAGCTAGGGTTTAAATTTTTAAACCTAACCTTTGCATAGAATTAGAGAATCCTAGATACTGAGCCTAGATTAACTGCCTCATTGCTTATCTGGCCCCCCTAGATTCCTTTCCCTCGTATTCTTGAAAACCTTAGTTTAACTTAGTTTAGTTTATATTTTCTCGCACGATACTCGAACTCACTTTCACAAACTGTCACTATTCCACTTTAATACTTTCGCATACTACTTCACTAACTAACTAACGAGTTTCCTTATGGATACGATTCCACACTCATAGCACACTACACTACAAGATCCGTGCACTTGCGGGTTATTAAAACTTGGTCAAAATTTAGTATAGTTTTATATTGCCGACCTCGAACGCATCATTATTCACTACGATGTTGCAAACTGTAATAGAAATATGAAATAGTAACATAATTAAGAAAGGTGAAAAATTGTAACAACAACATCCTTATGGGAGTTTAAAGAGTATACTGCATATTTTCCATCGGGCAGAATACACATCATGCTGTATGAACCTCCTACTCAAGTGAAATAGTGAGACAACTCCAAAGAAATCTATCTCATTCGGGCAGATAAATCCCTCTAAAGTCAAATAAAATAGCCCTCATTGCCACTCTTACTTCCCCTAAACTAATACACACAACTACCCCATTCGGGCAGACAATTACATATACTAATTTAGAGGAGCAAACATCCCAGGATTCTTATCAAATAATTTGTAGACTAACATAGAAGTCCTCTTCGACACAACCGTCCACATCAATTACAAATTATTCAACTGGGACAATGTTACCTTTATGAAACCAACTATATATAACTTTATATTAGTGTTCAGTTAAGAGCTAACTTTAAAAGAAATGTAGCATCACCAAAACACCTTACTATATACCATGCGCATTACGTTCCAAGTAAAATTGATAATTCAACTATTGTGCAAACAAAAATTTTATATATTTTATGCCCTTGTGAACTTGTAGAATCAACCAGAAGTATTAACAACTTTATGAAATCCAGATATGATTGATTCATAACTCATGAATTATTTTCATGTATAACAACTCAAAAGGAATTTATGGGTTTGAGAAATTCATTAACTTTCAAAATAATTCAATTTTAACTTACTTATTCACTGATTGCCAGAGTTCTTAATTGAGACCCTCCGCAAAAGAACGTGATCCTCCCAAACAACCATCCATAAGCCACAGATAACGCTTGACCCAAAATGGTCACAATACTTTAAGCTTTAAAAACATGTTAGTTGATCCCATAACATATAAATAGTGGCTATATTAATAACAATAGGACATTGGTGCATGTTAGCCAAGATTAGATAATGCCTAAGATTAGTTCCACACAACACCTTCTCAATATGATTGAAATCAAGACCAGTGATCTCAAAAACAATAACCAGTATTCTAGGCTTCCATTCAAGAGTTAAGCATTTAAATAATGAATCGAAGGCTCTTTATCATTAAATTTTATTTCTTAAACTCCAGATGATCATGCTTGCCTTATATGCGCATGTATGGAATTTAGCAAACAAAAACCAAAATTAGGAGCTATCATGAACGTCCTTGCACATTTTCGGTCTCGTTTCCCTTTTTTTTTTTTATAAATAACATTAAGAGAGAAAGACACATCTGTAAATTATTATTATTGATAGCTCT
The DNA here is from genome assembly GCA_037974665.1 of Ehretia macrophylla. Classification (NCBI taxonomy): domain Eukaryota; kingdom Viridiplantae; phylum Streptophyta; class Magnoliopsida; order Boraginales; family Ehretiaceae; genus Ehretia; species Ehretia macrophylla. Next base: position 1,667,710 of record CM075782.1, read on the forward strand.
TATTAAGATTATCTTGTGAGTTGTTTGTCATCACATTCAAGAATTGAGTTGAATAATTAAGTAACTTAGTGATCTATTATATTTAAAAATTTGTATTCAAACCACAATAATTAATTTCAACCTCTGTTATGCCGAGACATGTTAAGACATATAAAGCTGGGACATAGGCCCGATCTTGGTTCAACCTTCGTTGAAGTGCCTGAAACCCGGCCCGCGTTAAACAATAATAATCTCTATAATGTCCCAAAAATAATGATAATGTACAAAAAGGGATTCTATTGGATCAATGAGACAACCCTTCATAGATCCGAAGTGTTTGATGAGATTCTAGCCAACTCAGACGTATTATGCTACTGCGAGGTGATTAGGCCTAGGGGATATGCATGCTAGCCACGGGTCATGCATAAAACCTAATAGCTTGAAACTTATTAGACTTCAATTGCCTTGCTGTTATGATACTATTATGCGTAGAACTGAAGCACATTATCTAACATCGCAGTGTACTTTATGTCAAGGTAGAACATAATTTGACTTTAAAAATTTATCAGATGTTCATATGAGCATAGCTGCGTCAGTGATTTATCCTTTAGGCACACATCTTCAATAACACCATACATAATGTGAAGAAACTTGTGAACCCCTACAAATTATAAAACATTAATTCTTTAAAACAATCAATTATTTGTAAAAAGGAAAACACCTTATACATGTCTTATTTCTGATATTAGTGACTCTAATACTACTTGTTAAATTTTACAAGACCTAATACCAGAAAATAAAATACTGTAATAAATAATCAATACTATTAAGTTGATTGAATCAGAAGCGTACCTTTACATGAAACCATTAAAACTACTTTTGTGATAATCTTGTGAAAAAAAATCTTTGAGCAACGTGTTATGATAGACACGTTTAGACTAGGGGCTCCCTCTCCCTCTCCAACTTCTGTACGGTAGCTCTCAATGGGGCAAGCCAACACTAATAGCTTTATTTATAGACTATTAGTATTCTGGACGGGAAAGAGAGCTTAACCTAAAGACTATATTTCTCCCTCCCCCCTCCCCCTCCCCCTCAATCAAGTTGTCATAGATTTTAATTAAGCTCTACACCTTACATATCACACCACGAAAAATAATATTATTAAGACGGACCTAGGCCTAATTGGAGTGGATCACTATAAAATATATATTGGGATTTACCAGTCAACCTCAACCCGTTTTTTCGAAATGAGAAAATATTTCAATCAATGGCAGCCTATAATTTAAAAAATTCTAACATCTTTAGCTTAAAACAAACGGAGAGGGGACAGTGTGAGACGTTTCAAATAAGGTATGAGACTTTTTTAGACTTTTATCAACACAGGGGGGTAGCGTAATACTTTATCATAACACAGAGGGACGGAGTGATTTTTTCTCAAAGTATATATCAAAAACAAATTATTTTGTTGTGGAGAATTAGTTCTTTATTTTCTTCCTATTAATTATTGAGGTATACAAAACAAGCAATTATAAGTGTACTTACCAGTTGCATAGTTCGTTCCCAACTGTGAAGCTTTTTCAAAACCTGTTCTTCAAAAGTAGTCCCATAAGAATTGGAACCTGAATTAGAGCTCGTAGGTACCTGTCCTTGTGGAACTGAATAAAATCCTGGAGGATAACCTCTTGGTCTTTGTTGTTGAACATCTTCCCGATTCTGATCCCACCGGAAATTTGGATGATCTCGTGTACCTGGATTATAAGTGTTAGAGAATGGATCATAATTGCGGGGATATCTATAAGCAGCACAAGCTTGTTCTGAAATTGAATTGGGATTTGATGCAAGAACACCTTCACCTGAATCAACTACATGCAATGATTCTTTCCTTTTAACCATTTTTTCCAAAGCAAGAGTTAGGTTTTCAATCTTTGATGTCAAAGAATTGTAATCATTTGAACCTACACTTTCTCTCCTTTCTCTAGATGAAGATGCACGCTTTCGTGAATTATTACTCAGTTTTATGAACAATTCTGTGGCTTCTTCTGGAGATTTTTCAAGAAGTGAACCATTACAAGCTGAATCGAGCAAACTTTGATTATGCTCATTTAACCCTTGATAGAAATTCTGAGCTAATTGCTAATCTGGAATACTATGGTGTGGACATTCATAAATTAAGGCTTCAAATCTGTCCCAACTCTCATGAAGTGCCTCTCCAGGTAATTGAAAAAAATTATTTAATTGATTCCTACATTCATTGGTTTTTGAAGAAGAGTAAAATCTTTCAAGAAATTCTCTTTGCAATTGTCCCCAAGAAGTGATAGAACCAGAACGTAATCTGTAAAGCCAATTTTGTGCTTGACCCATTAAAGAGTAAGGAAACAATCTCAACTTAACAACCTCTTCCGAGGCAGTTCTAGTATTGATTGATCTGCATGTATGAACAAAAGTATTAATGTGATCATACGGGTTTTCATTAGAAAGACCGTGGAACAAGGGAAGCATTGAAATCATGTGAGACTTTATTTTAAAACCATCATCAGTTTCAGGTAAGGCGATAGCTCGTGGAGGAACATAATCTTGTGGTGTGGAAAAATCTTTTATGCTTCTCCTCACATTTCCTACTTCTCTACCTTCCACTTGATCCTGATTTTGATTTTGATTCATATTTTGATCAGCCATGATTAGAAATTTATGTGCTTTGTTTCTGAATTTAAAAGTTTTCTCAATTTCTGTATCAAAAACAAAGATGGGTGGCTTTAAAGATCTCCGACCATGCATACAAAATTAAAACATGAAAAAGAAACAAGAAAAAAAAATGAAATAAAGTCTATACAAAATAGCAAAATTGACTTAAATAAAAATAAAAACTAAAATCTAAAATATATACATATTAACACTTATATACATAAATCAAAACCTTACCTTATTTGATGAACACCAATCCCCGGCAACGGCGCCAAATTTTGATCGCGTCGTTTTGCGCTAAAAAATAGTAAGTTTAAATGATTGAAAATATTACTTACCTTGAATTACCTCTAGCTGTGGCGAGTAGAGGGTCGATCCACGGAGATTGGGTTATCAAGTTAAGTTAAGTCCTTAATTTAGAATTGTTTGACTATCTCCCGTCACAGATAAGTTTAATTAAGTCCAAAAGTCCAAAAGTATAGAAGTACGGAAGTACGGAAAATTAAGTCCAAGAGATGTCCACAAAATGTCCAAAGATACAGTAGTAACAAGGTCCAAAATTGAATTAATCAAAAGTAATAAATTAAAGAATCACAACACTCAATACTAAAAATCCAAAGGGTTAATGATTCAGAGTGGTTATAGCTCGATATATGCAAGTACAAAGTTATTGATTCAGATTTAAAGTTAAGTCCTTCAGAAATAGGGCTACAAGCTCCCGCTACTGAAATGAGCCTTTAATTACATAAGTGAGAAGATTAATTAATTAGCAAGACTGGAGGTGTTGGTACAACGTAACGATATCCAATCTCTCAATTAATCTTTCACTTATGTAACCTGGAAGTGTCGGTACAACCAGACTATAATCCATCCGAGGTAGTCTCGTATTGCCACTGGTTTACAAAACCGGGCGTATATGTACTTTCAATTAAATATAACATAACTACAAGTATACGTATAATTAATCAAAGAATACTTAAAAATAAAAATACGAGACTTTAATAAATCTGAATCAAAATATATGTACAAGAATAACATCACACATACCACCCCGAATCTCGGGTCTAGTGTGTCATGATAAACATTAAAGTACAAGAAATCGTAACGTAAATCGAAATAAAAGAATACTTATCGTGTTGTACGGATTTCGGTAGACCGTTATGATGTCAGTATGTTGATAGCTCACTAGACCCTCCCATCGGGATTAAAACTTTGCACAAAACTAAGAATAATAATTAAAACACTCAAAACTCACTTAACAAATACTAGAGTAGCACAATCTATGCTAATAAGAGAAAAATGGTACAAGAAAAATGAAATGAAGAATGGAGCATTTATAGAGAAATTTCGGCACTATTCACGGGCACTATTCACGGTACTATTCAAACCATGATGTCATCATTGTGTCAGCATGACGTCATCGCCTAGGTCATCATTGTGTCAGCATGATGTCATCGAAATGTACTATTCACGCGCTGATTTTACTATTGATCCGTTGACCGTTGACTTTACTATTCATGCATTGACCAAAAGTTGACCAAAGCTTCTTCAAGGTTTTTCAGCGTCCTGAATTCGTTTCCGCACTCCGTTTGGCCAAATTCAATCTCGATTTTCTCATGTCAAAGTTGCTCGACCTTCCTCCTTTAGTATTGTGCTGAACTTCTCATTCAAGTGTTGGCTTTTGTGGCCATTTTTGTTATTTCTTCTTCAGAACTTATATTGCACTAAATTTGTGTAAAATATACAATTAAGCTTGAAATGATAATGCAATATACATGATTCAATGGGTTAAAATTGCTGAAAATATAGATTTATCACCTTTATAGAACCAACTATATATAACTTTATATTGGTGTTCAATTAAGAGCTAACTTTAAAAGAAATGTAGCATCACCAAAACACCTTACTGTATACCATGCGCATTACGTTCCAAGTAAAATTGATAATTCAACTATTGTGCAAACAAAAATTTTATATATTTTATGCCCTTGTGAACTTGTAGAATCAACCAGAAGTATTAACAACTTTATGAAATCCAGATATGATTGATTCATAACTCATGAATTGTTTTCATGTATAACAACTCAAAAGGAATTTATGGGTTTGAGAAATTCATTAACTTTCGAAATAATTCAATTTTAACTTACTTATTCACTGATTGCCAGAGTTCTTAATTGAGACCCTCCGCAAAGAACGTGATCCTCCCAAACAACCATCCATAAGCCACAGATAACGCTTGACCCAAAATGGTCACAATACTTTAAGCTTTAAAAACATGTTAGTTGATCCCATAACATATAAACAGTGGCTATATTAATAACAATAGGACATTGGTGCATGTTAGCCAAGATTAGATAATGCCTAAGATTAGTTCCACACAACACCTTCTCAATATGATTGAAATCAAGACCAGTGATCTCAAAAACAATAACCAGTATTCTAGGCTTCCATTCAAGAGTTAAGCATTTAAATAATGAATCGAAGGCTCTTTATCATTAAATTTTATTTCTTAAACTCCAGATGATCATGCTTGCCTTATATGCGCATGTATGGAATTTAGCAAACAAAAACCAAAATTAGGAGCTATCATGAACGTCCTTGCACATTTTCGGTCTCGTTTCCTTTTTTTTTTTATAAATAACATTAAGAGAGAAAGACACATCTGTAAATTATTATTATTGATAGCTCTTATTAAGATTATCTTGTGAGTTGTTTGTCATCACATTCAAGAATTGAGTTGAATAATTAAGTAGCTTAGTGATCTATTATATTTAAAAATTTGTATTCGAACCACAATAATTAATTTCAACCTCTGTTATGCCGAGACATGTTAAGACATATAAAGCTGGGACATAGGCCCGATCTTGGTTCAACCTTGGTTGAAGTACTTGAAACCCGGCCCGCGTTAAACAATAATAGTCTCTATAATGTCCCAAAAATAATGATAATGTACAAAAAGGGATTCTATTGGATCAGTGAGACAACCCTTCATAGATCCGAAGTGTTTGATGAGATTCTAGCCAACTCAGACGCATTATGCTACTGCGAGGTGATTGGGCCTAGGGGATATGCACGCTAGCCACGGGTAATGCATAAAACCTAATAGCTTGAAACTTATTAGACTTCAATTGCCTTGCTGTTATGATACTATTATGCGTAGAACCGTAGCATGTTATCTAACATCGCAGTGTACCTTATGTCAACGTAGAAAATAATTTGACTTTAAAAATTTATCAGATATTCATATGAGCATAGCTGCGTCGGTGATTTATCCTTTAGGCACACATCTTCAATAACACCATACATAATGTGAAGAAACTTGTGAACCCCTACAAATTATAAAACATTAATTCTTTAAAACAATCAATTATTTGTAAAAAGGAAAACACCTTATACATGTCTTATTTCTGATATTAGTGGCTCTAATACTACTTGTTAAATTTTACAAGACCTAATACCAGAAAATAAAATACTGTAATAATTAATCAATACTATTAAGTTGATTGAATTAGAAGCGTACCTTTATATGAAGACATTAAAACTACTTTTGTGATAATCTTGTGAAAAAAAACCTTTGAGCAACGTGTTATGGTAGACACGTTTAGACTAGGGGTTCCCTCTCCCTCTCCAACTTCTGTACGGTAGCTCTCAATGGGGCAAGCCAACACTAATAGTTTTATTTATAGACTATTAGTATTCTGGATTGGAAAGAGAGCCTAGTCTAAAGACTATATTTATCCTCCCCCTCCCCCTCAATCAAGTTGTCATAGATTTTAATTAAGCTCTACACCTTACATATCACACCACTAAAAATAATATTATTAAGACGGACCTAAGCCTAACTGGAGTGGATCATTATAAAATATATATTGAAATTTACCAGTCAACCTCAACCCGTTTTTTCGAAATGAGAAAATATTTCAATCAATGGCAGCCCATAATTTAAAAAATTATAACATCTTTAGCTTAAAACAAACGGAGGGGGGATGGTGTGAGACGTTTCAAATAAAGTATGAGACTTTTTTAGACTTTTATCAATATAGGGGGGTAGCGTAATACTTTATCATAACACAGAGGGGCGGAGTGATTTTTTCTCAAAGTATATATCAAAAACAAATTATTTTGTTGTGGAGAATTAGTTCTTTATTTTCTTCCTATTAATTATTGAGGTATACAAAACAAGCAATTTTGCTTGTTGTAAACTAAGTGTTAGGGACTTGGCTCATGTGGTTCAAGTCATCATGTGGGGTATGAAAACTTGCTCCGATACACATTTCTCTTTCTTCTTTCACTGAAACTCGACTCAAACTCCTAGACCTATGGAATAATCAAGAATCACGATAAATTTTGTTTGGTATAAGGAATTAAGCTTTGGATGAGACGTTTGATAAATAATTGAAATGGAATATGTAGTAGAATTAGCGTAAATCAGTGTTTGGCCTAGCATTTTCAAAATGTAAAAGCATGATTTCGATTTCATGCATTCTGATTGTAATGCAAGAAGATCTATGTTTTGCATCAATCTTTGTGATTTTTTGAAGTAGTAGTACCCCAAATCTAGCAAAAAATTATTAAAAATGATCGGTCATTAAAAAATGATTTATGTATTGTGAAAGAGTGAATGTGGAACCTTGTGCATGAGGTCTATGTGTATAAAAGCCGAACATGTCTGACTACCATTTTATAACAATTACTCATATCTAGCTGGGGCTCAAGCGCATTACCTTGAGGCTCTACTATATGAATAACGGTCAACCCACAATTTTGGACATACACACAGCCCATGGGCCATGACATAAGGTACAAATAGACGAGGGAAGTGGGTTGTCCATTCAACTCTTCCTCGCCCAATCAAATGCAGCCAATTGCGACCTTGACCATAACAATTGATTTTAACTACGGTTTAATCAATACCAAATAGTTCCTTTTATTTTTCAGTGGATTCCCTTTTATTCTATCACTAACTTGAGTTACAATGTCTTTGGTTGACACTATCCAAGTGTCAAGAACTTTCACGCTATTTTACTTTTTGTGTTTGCAGATTGCTGGGTTTCTAGATTCTGATTGTTTATTATAACACTAAAATTCCCAAAATGTACGTTTATTAAAGGCAAAGGAAGTCAAACAAATATTTGTACTCATATAATTTAAAACTACTTTTAAAACCAAAATGTGATTTTAGATGGTATCGATTATTATAACGTGACTTATATGCGTTGATCATTATAACGTGACTTATATTATATCAAAATTGGCTATGAAATAATTTTCGTCCAAAAACGTGATTTTGAATACATTTTGGTTTTATGGTGTCAACCATTGTAACATGCCTTATATTTTATTAAAACTGGCTATGAAATAATTTCCGTCCAAAAAACGTGAATTTGAATACATTTTCCACCTGGATTGGCTTGATATGGCACATTTTCTAATGTTGCTACAATTTTTTTTTTCTTGAATTTACAGCTGCATTTTGTCTCCTTTTAGAAAAATTTGGTTGATATTTTGACCTTTTGATTTATCATATCTGGCTGTACTCGTATCACTTTTGCGCGTAACATTTATGTCTATGTTGGTAAATGCTACATGCTTTCAATTTTTAGGCGCGATCATCAGTTTGTGCGGCCGTAAGCGGTTAAAGTGGGATAAAGTAAGAACTACAACTGTTTTAGCTTGATTTTATATATATTTGAACTGCAGTTCTTTCTTCTTTGCTTCAATGCATCATTGTAAAGGAGCTAAAATTGCATGTTTCTAGTGACTTGTAACACATATCTGTAGGTGTTGAATCACATACTGATTCTAATCTAATGTCTTCATCTCTATCTATCAACGTCTGAGACTTTGTCTACTCAATTTGTCTAGTCTGTGTTGCTAATCTAATGTCAAACAATCCACCATTGTAGATGGACTAAGATGCCATGTTTTTGTCCCTAGGGGCATCGTCCATTTGTAGTGTTGTGAAATCGTTTTTATGATGTTGCGAGTTCGACATTCTCTACTGTTCTAGAGTTTTGCTCTTGATTGACTTAGTGCGCGTGTGGGGGCACATGTTGCATCCGGAAGTTTATTAGTTAGTGGTCGTGCTCCACCAAATAATCCGGTGATCGGACTCTTCCAGCTGAATTCCTATGTCATTCAAAACAAGATGACATGTTTCTAGTGATTTGCAACACAGGTGGGTGTTGAATCTCATACTAATTCTAATCTCATGTCTTCATCTCTATCTTTGAACTTCCAAGTCTCATGTCTTCATCTCTATCTTTGAACTTCCGAGTCTCTGTCTGCTCAATTTGTCAAGTATGTGCTTCTCCCTCTTTTTCTTTTTGAGCGTCAAGAGGGTCAAGATTTAGCTTTATCTTATGCCCGAAAGGTTAGTTCAAAGATGTTGGGTGGAGCGGTCAGACAACGACTCGTCATGAAAGATTTTGTGTTTGAATATATTAAAAATATTATCTGATCTTTAATTAACTTGGAATATGTTGGGGGTGCACTATTGAACCAAGAAGTTGGTCAAGTAACGGTTCGTCATGGCTAGAGATCGTGAGTACGACTGTCCTCTTATTACAAATATTATCTAACTTAGTTTGAAACATGTTGGGGTACACTGCTAAATCAGGTAACAACTAGTCGTGACTTGGAACATGTTGGGGTGTGTTGTTGAATCAAGAAATTTGTACCTCATAAAGTGAATCTAACGTGATTCTATATAGATAAATTCCTCTTCATGGAAAAAAAAAAAAAAAAAACAAGGAAGAAAAAAGTTAGTTTCAAAAGATGTCTTGTATTCTTGTGTATTGGAAAATTGGCACCTCATTTAGCTTTCATAAATACTTAGTAGCTGGGTTAGATACGTTTTAAGTGTATACTAGTCAAGCCAAACCTAACTCAACTGGCGTATACAGACTTTTGAGAGACTTAAGGAAGACAGTTAGTCATAGAGTATAGTGAAGATAATGACTTCATTCTGTATTTTAATAGTTAAATTGACATTTGATAGGTGCTTGTAAATTCCATTTTCATACTAAATTAGTATTAATTTGATGACTAAGTGAGTAATTGGTCTAGAAAGATGCTTAGAGAGAGGTAAATTAGTATTAATTTGATGACTAAGTGAGTAATTGGTCTAGAAAGATGCTTGGAGAGAGGGGACCATCGTAGTTTCAATGTCCAAATACATTCAACTTGTTTCCGTTATACTTTTTAGCTTTAGATGGGTTCAAGGATATTTTAATATCAAATTACATTATGAAAGAGATTCAACAGTAATAAACTGTTCGGAACATTTTACTTTAATTGTATATATCTGCATGAATAATTTATCGTCATTATGTGTCTCTCATAATGCTGGCATGTTTAAGCCTGGCTTGGCATGGCACACGTGCAATAGTGCCGTGTTGGTTAAGGGACTTGCACAAAATTACCTTTATATTTCGTGAAATCATCTTTTGGGTTTTTAAATTAATTTTCAATATTTACTTAAACTTTTAAGTTAGTCTTTAAAAAATGGCACCTGAATAGTTACACGATCCTTTTTGCCGTCGCATTTTAGTAAAAACTACTTTAAACATTCATAATAAATATAGAGTACTCATTATATTAGTATTGCAACATAGTATTGAAACATCATTTTGAAAATTCGAGTAAATTTAAAACTAAGCCTATCTTCTCTTTTTTTTGGTCAAAAGACTAGCCCTATAATTACCGGTGAGACTATTGGAGCTTTTGCAGATTACTGTTTCTAGTAAAAAGTGATTAGTTGAAGACTTTCTTCCAGAAGTAAACTTCAAAATCTTAAGTCTTGCAACCTAATATTATAAATGAGATTTAGTAGTCACTAATTATTGATTTAATTATCAAAAAAAAGATATGTATTAATTCACAACTATTAAATTTCATCATAACATTATAGATATTAAGAGGATATCATTTCTCTACCAATGCATGTACTTCATAAATGTTTTCCATCGATGCAAAGTCATGCAATTCAATTCACATTTTGTCCAATTGTGGAGGAGTCACTCTTTCTTTAATTCTTTTATCTACTGAATATATAAAAATTGTATTTTAAAAACATAAATAGGTTTATCAATAGACGGACACAGGGGTACACTGATTCCGCATACCGCCAGTCTACGAAGACTCGTATACCAAAATCAAAACCTAGTCGTATCCCATTCATGGTAGATGCACTATGGGGTCAACTAGGGCCGGTGGATTTTTTTATTCGTATATATAATTTTGGATAAAAGATAAATTAGTCCCTAATGAAAAAATAAATTTTGTAAAGAGAATTATGATGTATATAGTTATTTTTGAACTTTTACGATACATCATTTAATTACTATATATTATTATTAAAAATTATTTGTATAGTTTCGACTTGTCAAATTATCTGCTACAGTTCCCATTAAATTTTTTTTTTAAATCCGTCCCTGATCCGATGAAGTTGGTTGTATATATGGATTTGACGATTTTATTCATTTATATTATAATATCTCACACCTGTATGAAGATCAATACGACATGTTTATTCTGGTTATCGGTCACCTAACACCATTCGAGTGTAAAATGTGTGTTTAGAAAATGACCTTTGTTGCTTAAACTCAAACCCGTGTGGCATTCTCTCTAGAAACATGACAACCAGCTACCAGTTTACAGAATGTTTTTGGCAATATTCTATCCTCCAAGCCAGCAGCCAAAAATAAACCGAATTAAATTAAACTTTATCCAATTAGAAAGGACTGACTATATAATTTTGACAATATTACTCGTTTTATTCGATGACCAATTAAGTTAATCACTACTAACCGAGTCTTGATTGGGCACTCAATTCTTCACGCACATTTATTGGGCACTCAACTCTGCACTTATAAAGATGACTGGTGATATTAATTGGTCAAGATTAATGTCTAGCCATGTTCTTTTCATACTCAAAGTGCACTTGTGCATTAATGCAGAAATGGTCGCCTGACGTAATAGACCCGCAAACTAGCACGAAGCATTAATGGAGAGGTTTATAATCATATGATCTATGAGTGAAACAAATAAAACAAATGGCAGCTCCTGGACGTCGGGACCATGTTTCCACCGGCTGAGCGCAGACCGCCATCATGGCGTCTAGTTTTTAAAGGTGAGGCACACGGTTAGTAAAGTCATACTGAATCGATAAGTACAAATAAAAATATTATTCGTCCAAAAAAGTCAATAACAGTGGTTATCTGTTATATGGGTATTATATGTTAATACACAATAAACATAAATATGCCTTGTATGGTTAGAGGTTTTCCAACTAGACGTTTGGGTTCTTGCCTTATGCGTAAGGTCAGGAAAGCACTTTAACAATCAACTGAATTTAAGAAGTCAGGTTAAGACGTCAACTGATACATGGGAGATAAAAAAAAATTCATGTCTTTAGAAGTAAATCCCACTAAACGCTTTTTGTTGGACAATGAAAGTCGATTACATATCTTATATATAATAGAAGAGTAATATTATACGTCATCCTATTTTTATCACTAAATTATTACCTCCTAATTGATATGCCTAGTTGTCATACTAAGTAGATAAACTTATTTTATTTATCTCCCTTCATTTATGAATTTTATATTTTTTCTCTCTCTTTTTTTTTTAATTTTTCTCTTTCCTCATTTTTCGTTTTTTGTCTACCTTAATTAATATTTCCAATCTTCTCTTTCTTTCCCTTTTATTTAATTCTACTATACACTTTTTTCTTTCTACCATTCACTGCATATCTTTTAGAATTTTTTTTTTCTTCTTCACAAATTCATAGCTGCGAGATTCTTTTTTCTTTCTTTGCTTCAATAAAAATATACTGTAACACAATTATAACTTTATAACATGCATGGAATGCATTTGATCACTTGTGCTGGATTTAATCCTCATTACAAAAAGAAAAAGAAAAAGAAAGAAAGTAAACCTTCATAACGCACATAAGAAGTTATTGAATGGAATATAATTTCTCTGCTCTTATATTTTCTAATCTAAAATATTAAGTTGTTGGCTAAGCAATATTTTTTAATCATTCGTATGTTGTTGCCTTGAAAAACTCGTATGATATGGCTATTTTCCTTATATGAAATATCAAATATACTTCTTTAGATAATTGATGGCTATTCTTTATTGTCTGTCTCAATCAGTTTCCTAATAACATTAGTATTGCCCTCTAATATTTTGACCATCAATGAATACTTTTATGTCATGTGTATATGCTATGAATAATCCTTGTCATTGCTTTTGTCTCGTGCTTATATTTGATAACAAATAGTTCAATTCTATTGTAAAATATTTCATAACATTTAAGTGCAAAATTGAGCAGTTTTAATTATTTCGCCAAGACTATAAGCATGTTGCATTCCTTTTTCTTTCTCCTCACTCGCCTTGGTGCCCATTTCTTATCTTCAATTTTATTTCATTTTCTGAACAATGTCTTCCATTTTTGATAACTATGAGTTCATCATGAAGAAAGAGAAAAATCTGAAAAAATATGCAATGAATGATAGAAAGAGAAAAGTGAAGGCCTAATAGGGTTAAATAAAAGAGAAAGAAAGAGAAGATAGGAAACCTTAATTAAGGGAGACAAAAAAGGAAAAATAAAAAGAGAGAAAAATTTAATAAAAGAAGAGAGATAACTAATATAACATTAATTCATGAGAAATAAATAACTTTATCTAGTTGGCATGTCAATTAGGAGGTGATAATAGGGTGATGAAAAGAGGGTGACGCCTAAAATTACTCATAATAGAAAGAAGGGTATCAATTATATAATCAAGGTCTTACCTAATTGTATGTTTCGGCCCACTAATATGCTCGATCATATGCGGCCTTAACTCGTTATTTTCAAACTTGAACCTGCGACCTCCAACTTATACGGCCATAACTTAATTGTTGGGCTAAAGCTACCTTCAATCATATACTCTATAAGTGAAGCAAAATCTCTTTTTTGTGATAAAAAAATCCGATCTATATATGACCCCATTAAATTTACTTTAAATCTATAAGTATTATGGTGCAACGATACACCCTAATGTATACTACAAATCAGTCAAGGTTCAGAAAACATTTATGAAGTAAATTACTAGACCAGTTCTTTATTATTAGCTCTGCAACCAACTTCTCAGTCATACATACTCTTGAAGATCCTTGATAAGATATGCTTATTGATGAAGGCACCAAAGGGTTTGCAAAAGTATTGAGTGAACATATCAACCACCATGGGCATGGCTATTCAATTGATTGTGATATCCCTTCTTGGTCAGACCTGAATGCAAAAAGGAGTCAAAATTAATCAAATTTTTAAATAGCGAAAACACAGCATCTTTTTTTTTCTTCCCCTATTGCATGATAATAAGCAATCAACAATTATAAAAGTCGGTAACGACTTGATTAATGTGTATTGAAACACGACGCATTGCATGAGAAATTTCTCCCTTTGTAGTTCGAAATATGTTTTGAAAATCTTAATCTGTCTTATTAGCAATCACTTCATTAACATTTGCTAATTTTCTTTTAATTGCATGGGCAAAAAATAGGTTTAATAGACCAGTTGAGAATCGTGCCTTTTCCGCCCGAGATTGTCTCCTAACATGAATATCTATTGTTGTTGGGATGAAAGCACACATACACACACATCAAAATAGAGCAACAACATAATCTTTTGGCATGGTTCGGTCCATTGACTTACGTTCACATTCTCATCTTTGGGATAATTCACTACTATAAAATAACGATTACACACTATAGTTTTATGTAAGGAATAACTTAAACCCCCCTCACGTTATTATAGATTTTTGAACAGAAATTGCTCTCAAACTCACACCCAAGGTATATGACAACTACTTTCAAGTTAGAAAACATGGATGAATTCAAAATTTTATTTAAGTGGGAGCTGTAATACTAATATTTTTGAAGTGGGTACTATTTTAATTTTTTATACTAAAATACATGTACTTTTTAAAAATTGAGGTAAATACATACATACATACATACATACATACATATATATCTATATATGAATAAATTTGGGGTTCATGGAAGGCTGCCGTGTCCACACATAATGTTAACTCAGGCCATGTTAGAAAGTTTTATTTTAAGAAACAAATGCTAAACGCTACTAGAATTATAGTTCATATCTCCTACTCTCATTAAATTTTTATTTTTATTTTTATTTTTTTTAATATAAGCTTGAATTTAAAATTTTAAGGCTAACAACCAACAATATTGTGTGTGTAAAAACAAGAAGAATGCCATTTCCTGCACGACATTCTTTTACTAAAGTTCTCACAACAATCTATTAAAGTATGACGGACATTCGTACATGCACATAATTAATGGTCCCAAGACATGGAGGCCACCACATATCATTGTGTTTCATAGTTTTGTTTGATTTTTAAGCATCTTAAACTTTTAACTACAATGACTAATCACTCATTAAGTAAAACACTAACCTAAGCAAAGGTTTCTTTCTTTATGCCAATGGATTGGGTCAAGTAGTCGAATGGTAACTTATAGCAAACGTTTCAAATTTGAATTTATATGTCCATTCACATTATAAATATTGTCTGACTTTTAATTGACATGGATCGAGTACATGTTGTAATGTATTATTTCACCACAAAATTTATAACCGCAGAGTGAATCCAACGTAATCCTGATAAATTAAATTACTCGCCATAAAAAAATAGTTTTTTTTTTCTTTATTGTTAGGTTTAACTAGGTCCACACGCAGAAGACTCTCATGGAGTAAGAAGAGGGGGAAGATGTATGAAATGACACCAGTCCAACTGCTTCCACCACAAAGTTAAAAAGCTTTGCATAGTATTCTATGAGTTGAAAACTTTGATATATATCTTTTTCTTTCTTTTTTTTTTTCTTTGTTTGAAAAGTTGGAAATTATTAACATCTTTTTGGACCTACTTGAGTAACATGTATGAAAAAACTTAATTAGTATACGCGTAAAAAGTATTTGAAATGGGAGTTAGTGGCATCCAGATTCGATTGAAAAACTTTTTTTTTTTTTTCTGAATTAAAGTCACCATGCATGGACTTCAAAGGTGCATATTTTTCTTGGGTACATATCTACAAATTCGAAGTACAAATGTGATGAATTAATGCTTCAAAAAGGGCCAACTATCTTAGATTATTTGCCCAAAAAAAATGCTGGATTATATCCTTTTGTTTTATCATATTCTCTTTTTTTTTGGCGCAATGTTGAGCATGGTCTTTTTGTGTGTTTGTGTGTGTGTGTGTGTGTGTGTGTGTGTGGGGGGGGGGGGGGGGGGGGTGGGGGTTTTGAGGGGGCTTGATTTTAGATTATCTAGCTTCTATCTAAATTCTTATTGTTTCTCTACTTCAGGCTCTTCCGAGGGCCTTTGTTTGAAGTGAGGCTATCTAAATTATTACATAAATTTATTATTAAAATATCGAGATAATACTTTATCCCTAGATGTCCATTTACAATTTCATTACAATGCATGATCCTTGCAAATACCAATATTGCATTACATCACTTTATTGACTTAAAATTTTCAAAACCTTTATATGAATTATCTCAAAATTCATTATATTATGAAGATACAAGGATTTCTTTTTCTCATTGAAGATACAAGGATTAATTATGGCATAAGTGGAGTAATTCTTTTATAAATTAATGAGAGTGAGACCGCTATAAAAAAAAAAATCAACGTTTCAAGTTTAAACATATACTCTGTAAATACAAAAATTACTTGAACTTTGATTAACATGCAGCATGCTTCAAAATGATGTCGTAATACCACAAACTTTGCAATATTAAAACGGTATCAACACAATTTTACTTAAAATAAATTCTTGTGGCTGCTTACTATACCTTTCCATTTCTTACTAAAATATGACTAAAAGGATCATGCATGATAGGACCGCAGCCAAAGAGAAAGACTTGACCACAAAAGAACGTTGTATGTGTGTTAATTTCTAAGATCATGTGCCAAACGAGCTGACCTTTCTCTCCCACCCAACCATGACCCACCATAATTTTTTTCTCACCTTTATATGTTGTCATTGTCCTATTATAGACACGTAATGAATTGGTGGTTATGGGATTAGGAAGACTTCATTTGTCTCAATAGTGGTAGCAATCCATGAATGACCCTTAACAGTCTTTAACCACAGTGCCATCAACGGTTGCTTGCTTATTTTAAACTGTACATGTGGCTATATGTTATTGCATAGATCAAAGTTTGTCTTGCATGGATGGTCAACCAGAAAAAAAGATATTATCCTGGAACGAGGAGCACGATTGAAGTGGCATATGCTTCAGTTGGAATTGGAAGTTTCAAAACATGCGGCTGATATACTACTATAATGAAATTGTCATTTGTTTTTTTTTTTATTCGAATTGAATTTATGTTGGCGTCGTTGGAAGGCTAGCTCGCATTGTTTGTTACATCGACGAGATAATGGTGAAGTCAGGCAATTAAAGGGGAGAATTACCTTGAAGTATTGGATCGAATTCAAAAATTAACTTCAGAAAGATTTATTATATTTATTTATTATTTTTAACATATTTCAGTGCAGGTGAGATTCATTTTCATGGCCAAACACATGTAGATGAGAATTGTTTTCTAGCTTACAGGTGGATAGTTTTAGTATTTTTAAATAAATGGTAACGATATTTAAATTTAAGACCATTTATTAACTTGAGTTCTGATACCATATTAAATTACCAACTCATTCAAAAACTTAAAATGTTAAAAGGGAAATTTATTATATTTCTTTTTTTTCTTTGGACAAAAATTTTTTGGAGCTTGATTTTTCCCTGTTTTAGTAGTCATATTCAAACTTATTGGTGATAAGTGTGCTGATTTTTCCTATGGTTAATAAATTGTAGTACGTCTTTTTCATTATCTGTTAGTAAACTAGAAATTGTATTAACGTTCAAATATCATTAAGGTATCTTCAATAGAGGTTTTAAAATGTAATTTGAGTTTCTAACTTTTAAATTTGGGTCTTTAAAAAGTAATAATTGAGGTTTTTAGAGACTCTATGAAAAAAAAAAAAAAAGTAACACCAATGGGAGTTTGTAAAATCCAAATATATTTTGTTGAAGAAAATGAAGACTTAGGTTCTATTTTTGCTTAAAAGATGAAAAAAGTAGTGAACCCATGTATATTTAGATTTTACAAACCCCCATTGGTGGTTTTTTTTTTTTCATGAGGTGTTTAAAAATTTCAATTATTGTCTTTTAAAGACTCAAATTTAGGAGTTAGAGGTCCAAACTACATTTTGAAACCTCTATTAAGAATACCTTTAGCTAATACGTGTTTTTAAAAACAATACGGACTCCGGAAGAATAAACATCTAGTTTGGAGATAAAGTTCCTAGTTTAACACTCGTAATAAGTTAATCAGTCACCTAATTTGCTTCAAAAATGAAGAAGATCGAGATTTAAGATAGCATAATTGATGCTAAATCTCTGGAAATAGGAAAAGAGAAATTTAGCACCTTTTAAAAAGTGCTTGATACTCCAATTTGATATAGATTGAAAGTAATTATTTTTACACAAGCAATCAGATTCGAAAGAGAAATAGGATACAATTTCCACCATGATGCAAACTGTAACACGTCTAAGAACTTCATAAACAATCATGCCTTTGACTTGTCAAGATTTATTTGAGAAATGGGAAAAAGCTAAATCGGTCCCTTAACTTTGTGCAAAGGTCATTTTAATCTCTTATTTTTGAAAAATACCTATTTTAGTCCTTCTCTTTGACTATCGTTAAGTTTCTTTTAACAATCAAAGGTTTAAACCGTGCTAAAAAACATAAATGCCCTTTAAAAAAATATTTTATTGTTATTTTTCTCCTTTTCAATTTCTCGTCGATAAAAAAATATAATTTGACCTAATTAAAAATAATCGACTTTTTCTTTATTTAAAGGAAAAGCCCTATTAAGGTTGAATTATATTTTATTTTTATAGCTCTATTTAGGTTAAGTTATATTTTTTTATTTATAATAATCAATCTTCAATTTTTATTTGGGTAATATTGTTTCGTAATTAAAAAAAGTGAAAAAATTTGTTAAAATTATTCATTTATTGACATGTATTGTATTTATTTGCCTAGTGAATTGGCAGAATCAATTAATATCATAAATATTCCAATGGTTAAACCCAACGACTTTTTAATCCTATTTTTCTTTCTTTCACGCCTAAAAATTATAAGGGCATTTATGTCTTTTAGCAAGGTTAAACCTTTGACCATTAAGAAGCCTATAATTTCTTTATTAATTTAGAAGTAATTCGCGTAGTTAAAGGAAGGGATTAAGGCTCTGTTTGGTCTAACTGTGAAATTTCAGCTTTTGAACTATAGAGCTTTTAGAGTAGAGCTTTTGTTAGAAGTGTTGTTGAATAAAAGCTATTGACCTGTGTTAGACAACGTTGAACTTTTAAAAATTTTGAAGGTAATATCGGACTTTAAAATATATGAAGGAGTATATTTGAGAAAAAAAAACAGCTTCCCATATTATATAAAACAATTTCACAAAAGCATTTTTTTGAAAATCTCTAATTTAGAGCTTCTCATTTTTTAGCTTTTTTCAGATTTAACTATTACTTAAAAGTACTTTAAAAAATGGTCCAAACAAGTTAGTTCAACTTCTAAAATCACAGGAAGTGTTTTTGAGTGTGTAGAAGCTAGGCCAAACAAAGTGTAAAATAAGTATTTTTCAGATATGAGGGACTAAAATAGCCTTTTACGCAAAGGTCAGGGACCAATTTGACTTTTCACCCTTTGAGAAATACTTCCAAGAAAATTGACCTATCAATTTGAGGAGGAGCATGTATAGACCATCAATTTTTTTTTTTTCTTTTTTTGCTCATTTACAATTTAAGGAGTTCCACACCCCCCACCCCCCTCTTATTTTTAACCTTTCTTGTAACAGAAACTCTACAGCATTTTACACACAGTTAAAAATGGCAGATCACCTCACCCGCGCAACCAACAATTTCAAAGGTTTGACGCCAATCATATTTCAATTTATGACATCATCTCCATTGTCACCACCATTACAGCTTGCTTATAAATAGAAACACTTTGTGCAACTAGCTAGAGCACACTAACATCTCAGAACTTACTCATTCTCCACTTTCTATACAATATTAACATTTTTGTTCCTACTTTTAACTATGCAAATGGAGTCTAGTGACACTACTATTTCACCATCTTCTCGATCTATCTCGCCATCTTCATCATTATCTTCACCTTCATCTCCACCAGCTCTGGCGGCGCCGCCACCAGTGGTGGTTGTCAGCCCTTGTGCCGCTTGCAAGATTTTACGGCGAAGATGTGCTGACAAATGTGTCTTGGCACCCTATTTTCCTCCAAATGATCCTCTCAAATTCACCACTGCTCATCGTGTGTTTGGTGCAAGCAATATAATTAAGTTCTTGCAGGTATGCAAAGCGCATTTTTTTTGTCGAATTCGTGGTTTGAACTTAAAACATCCGATTACAACATGCAGCTACCGGTTGTAATTTAGTTGTATCTGTTTTCATATAGTTGAAAATTTAGTCAAGGCTAAGTCAGTCTTGCAGCAATAGATGAAGTTTCAAATTCCATTTTGTGGTTCCGGGAGCCATGGAAACTCTCTCAATTATGTCGAGAACAATGAATCCCAATATCAGGAAACAGATGAGGTGAAACATCCCGTAAAATAATCACACTGTGTAGTTGTTATTGGCATCTTCTTTGTGTTTTTTATTTTGTTTTCGGGCTTAGCCTCTTTTAAACCAAAAAAATAAAAAATAAAAAAATGAATTTTAGATGATATGGCCAATTGTACTTGCTAGGTTCTCGTATTTAGAAACAATTTTAGTTATTTAAAAAATGATTTTTCATGTGTACCCAATAAATGTTGTATATATACATGTCTATATAAGCGCATTAAGCTACTTGAGTCTTTACTAGTTGATATTTCTGTTGGGACTATAGTGTAAATGCAGAAACGAAGACTTTTGATGAAGAAAGATATAATATAATGCATAGGTAGCTAGCCATTTGGAATGGTAATGCTTTGATAGTGCTCCATTTTGAGCTGAAAAGTAAAAGAGTTCACACTTCGCACATTAGATGTTTTTTTTTTGTCAATGCACATTAGATGTAAAAGAAGTCTTAAATTCCAATTGTTAGATTAGAAAATTCTTCGATCAGTCAATTTTTCACATATTGATGGACTTACTACCAGTTAAGAAACTGAGAACCAGCATTTTTTCCTCTCTAATTAGCTAAGTGGCTATGTCTTGTGGACTTGAGTTGTACTTTCCATCCATTTTGTTACTTTCCCACATGCGGCCAAATGTCCAACCTATCCTAGACACTCCACGTAACCAAGGGGCGGATTCAGGTCTTTAAGTTTAGAGTGTACACTCATATATCGGGTAGTGTATACCCTCATCACCACATAAGTCCGCCACTGCACGTAACCAGATTTTTGTGCACCAGTCTGTCCTCATTTATTCCAACATTATTACGATTTTGATCCCATAGTGGACTTAATTTCAGGAACTTCCCGAGTCTCAAAGATCTGATGCAGTGAGCAGCATGGTCTATGAAGCCAACGCAAGGCTTAGAGACCCTGTCTATGGATGTGCAGGAGCAATTTTCCAACTCCAAAAGCAAGTCAATGAGCTCCAAGCACAACTAGCCAAGGCCCAAGCAGAGATTGTCAACATGCAATGCCAACAAGCCAATCTCATGGCCTTAATCTGCATGGAAATGGCACAATCTCCAGAACCATCATCATCACCACAACATTCCATTGACATCCAAAACAATCTTAGCTTCTTAGATGAGAACAACCTTGGATCAACATGGGAGCCTCTTTGGACATGACTAAATTTTTACTACAGATTCCGCGCATAGGAGAAGCTTTGTGCAGTAAACTGCCCTTAAATTAAGTCGTACTTCGATTTTAATTCTCCTAACTCTTCAACTAATTTACCACTAGAGAAGGAGATATCGAGAAAAGTATACCAATTAATTATTTTCATGTACTAGTAGCAATTAAATTAAATTAAACATCTTATAGTATGAATTCAATATCTTTAAAGTTGATTAGTTATGACCTTATTATAATGATCATATATGATCAGAAAGCAAATGAAGTTGACGGGTACGTCTTGTCCCGCCATGTTATCTTCAATATAGTTACTAATAATTAATGTCATGTTCTTCAAGTCTTTTTCTCTTGCCAATTGTTGAATATAAAGCTACTTTTTGGTCACCTAATATTTTCGTTAAAAACATTAACAGTTCATGTAATTTCTCTTTCAAAACAAGCTCTTGATAGTACTATTGACTATCTATTGTTGTCTCCAACGTAATTTCCAATTTTATTTTATTTTCTTTATTTAGTTTTATACAGGCGTGTGCCAAACAACAACATAAATAGTTATGATTAGCAAGAGAAAGAACTACAATTTCCGCTTAGTGTGTGGATATATCTATATATATATATATATATATATATATATATATCCACGGGAGCATATGATGTACGTTTTACAAATGAATATATATTCAACTTGAATCACAGATATTTCATTTCTCAATTGACATCTAATTATGTGTATTGACAAATGAAAAATGTGAACGAGACTCATTTATGTGAAAAAGAATAAATAATGTAATATTTGTCATATAAAAAATAAAAAACGAGTATTACCACATCAGAGACAACATATAAAATTCCTTCCGCAACATTTTCGATTCAGGCAAAAATGCCCTGTTAAACTTTTATTCCACTAGCCACTTAAATATATGTGTTTGAAGCTCCGAAAAAACATGACGAAATATCATTTTATACAATAATGTGATATTTATGTTAACTGAAGTTTAATGCTAATAAAGTTGACTGCAGTCAAAGGATTTTAAGTAGTACTGATCAAAATAAAATCTGAGGATTAATAAGTGTTATCAATTATAAACGTTAGAGATTCAAATAAAAAATAAAAAATGAATCTTTTTTTTCTATATGTGGAGGGGTGATTTAATTTAAAAAATATGCAACAGTGACTTACTCTATTAATTTTTTAACGACAGTTTGATATATAGAAGGTAAATAGATAATAAGTGATTAAAATACTGATTATAAATATTAGAGATACAAAATGGATTTAACTTTTGTCTTCTATGCAAACATATTCATTCTTATAGTTGAAGCTTTACATCTGGTAGGCAGCTTAACCTTTTGGAAAATTTGCACAAATGGTCTCTATTATTTTTCTAAAATTTTAAATTCTTCTATATTATTTAAAATTAATCAATTTAGTCTCTATTATTTTCTAAAAATTTAAAATTCATCCCTATTGTTCAAAATTAGCCAATTTAATCCCTGTTATTTTTCAAACAAATTCAATTTAGTCTTTGCCTAAATTGGCTAAATTAAAATTTTTTGAAGAATGATAGAGATAGAATTGAATTGTTTTTTAGAATAAATAGGGACTAAATAGGTTAATTTTGAACAAGAGAAAAGAATTTATTTTTAAAAATAATAATAATAAAAACTAAATTGATTAATTTTAAATAATATGAATGAATTTAAAATTTTAGAAAAATAATAAATACTATTTTGTGCAATTTTCACTAACCTTTTCATTGAGCACGTGCGGTAATGTGGTTGTAGAGACTTCTTCTTCATAATTAAGCAGACCATTGTCATAAAGCTTTCTAGATCAAGATTGCACGCGCCTTTGTTAAGCTAATCTTGATGTTACTACGAAAATAATTATGCCAAATGTCTTCATTCAGAGAAAGGCTTATGAAGGATTAAGCCGGACATCCAGCTTAGTAAGATGTGGGTCCACATTGATATCGATATAAAAAAGGTTCAAGTGTGCAATTATCAAAATGTCCATGGTAACAAAAAGAATAATTATTTCGAGATACTTGTCAAAAAAATAGTACACAAGAACAAATGAGGACTACCAAAAAAAGCACCCAAAATATTATCATAAATAGTACAAAGAAAGTGACCAAAATGTAATTAATTCATTTCAATTGCTAATTTTATTATCTGTTAGATAATACACGAATCAATTTACTAATTCTCTCGCTCAAAAAGAAACACGAGAGATAACCCTTGTTGTTTTTTAACTTTATTTGTGCTCTTCTTCAATTTAGACAAAAATGATCCAGATCTACGAACCTACTCGGTAGATTTCAGATCCAACACACACCTCATGCAAAGTCGGACTTTTCAGTTTGATCATTCAAAAGCATTTTCTTTTCATTAACGTCTAATACATCAACAAGAATATTATTTTGTTTTTCTTGGAAATATGATCAAGAAAAATCACGCGTCTCACACGTTGCTTCTCCTCCTGCGACAACGTCTCCACATTTCAGCCAACATGCTCTTATTTTCAATACTAGTATGATTGCCTAGATCTAAATAAGTCAAGTTGAACGAACAGGACCAACTTGAGTTTGATAACCGAATTATCGACGCATTACCAAGTTTGTGAAATGAGATTGAAATACATTGTCATTTATCAATTCGAGTCTTGTTGGTATAAACCAAAAGTTACTCACCCATTCGATATCACACATAAGTTTTCTTCATTTATATTTCAAATAGACTTCAAAGTGAATTAGATTATTTCCTAAACTGTACGTATATAATAACAATTTTGTATATCGAATTATCTATATTTGGGATAGACAAGGAGAGATAGTGGGAAAGAGTATAATGAGGTTGTAACAATCTAAGATGCTTGTCAAATGAGATATGAATTTGAAAAATAGACATGTGTTTTAAAATTTACCATTGAATAATAATATTTTTCATTTTTTTAATTCATAAATAATCAATTCTATTATTTTTTTCTAGTTTAATAAATACCGAAATCATTATTCAAACTCAAAATTTCTTAATATAATATATTACTATTTGAGCATTCTATTTTAGACGGTGTATTGATTCTATCCGTCAAATATTTGAAAATAAGGTGTAGAAACTTTGTCTAGGCATATTGCACGAGCCACGAGTATCTCATTATGCCAGAAGTGGCCAAGGGTCTACAGCATTTCTAAGTCATTTTGTGCTGGCATGTGACAAATGAAATAATCAAAGTGTACCCCTCGGTGAACACGTCTCTCACATTTTGACACAAAAAGAAAAATAAAAAGAAAAAACACATTTCGAAATTTTTGAGTTATGCATATAATAAACAAGATGATAGTGATAAAACTTAAACCCAAGACATTTTCTTTTTGGGGTGCAATAGAAGCGAAACCGCAGTTCAAATTAAGAACCTCTGATTACAACAGGTCATTACCCAATAATTCTATTTAACTCTTAAATAACCTAAGACCTTTTTGGTATCAGAGTTTTAATACCATGTGAGTAATCTCCAAAGCAATGCGAAGAAGCTGTCAAGCAACTTCTAAACAAATTCAACTATATTCTAGATCCAACTAGAAAGTCTTTATCATTATATTCTTTGTAATTCAGTTCAAATCAGATGGGTTTTTAAATTAAACACTCTTCTCACGTTGATTTGCACGCAAATGCTCATTTGTTTCATTTGAATTAAATATGGCCTCAAATAAAGAATGCACATTTTTTCTCATTTCTAGTCAATCCAATTTATTGAAAATCTAGAAACAGTCCAAAATTTATTCCAAAATGATGTGCCACGGGTCTCTTCCGCTTCAACTCGCGTCGCACTCTTCTCGGCAATGGCTAGACCTTTTTGAAGCCTAAGATTCGGTTCATTGAGCCTTGGAAGAAACACACTTGTACTTTTCAATCCACCACTGACATTTCCAAATTCTTTATGACCATATTTGAATGTGCAAACCAATTATAGATAGCCTGCAAACTTTTAACAAGACTGGAAAAGTTAATAGGGCTAACACATCATTCATCGATAATCATGATACATTTCCTTCATACACTGCACATACTAAAATGTGCGAATGCATGAGCAGAGAAACACTTAAAATTAATTGAATGGAGACACTCAAACGAAATATCACATGCGTGGAATTAACAGATAAAATGACTCTTGATAAAAATGAATGGTATTGGTGAATTTATATAATTGACTCCGCTAAAAGAATAAGATTTGACTTAATTTGATTTATATATTATATATGATTTCTTAAGGCCACGAGTTAATGCAATAGGTTAACAAAGACCTTAGAGTGAGTTATTGTGCAACTGATAACAGCTCCTTCTATTCATGATAGTCCCCTTGAGCCACTTATAGAAAACTGCAGAGTCTTTTTTCTCACGATATACTCATTATCACATCTTCTACACCTATTTTGAAGTTAATAAATGTGTTGATTGGCTCGCCAATCATGGACTTCGCTAGTTGCTAACGATTACTCAAACTCACTTCTAGAATGATTAGAGTGTAGTTTCTTTGGCTTTGCATTCATTGTATTAAAAAAAAAAAAAAAAAAAGACCTCTAGAGTGTTGAACATAATTAAAAAATATAATAAATCCCTTTATAACAGTTTAAACTTTTAAATACGATGTTACTTAATATCATCTTGGAGCCTAGGTTCTAAAATTTAAAATACATATTCCATCATTTTCAATCAACCTACATGGTGGAAACACTAGCAGATGGTGAAAAAGAAAAATAATAATAAGCTCCCTTCTTTAGGAGAGAGGACTATGGAACAACCTCTATGAGTGGGCCTTGCACGAAAGCTTTGAGGAAGTTGGGCTCAATGATAGCTTTGAGGAAGTTGCGCTCAATGAACTCTAAATATTTAGCCCATACAGTTTTAGCTTAACATCTCTCATTTTTATTTTTATTTTTGGTCAAAAAAAATCTCTCATTTAACAAACATTCAAAAGTTCTACAAAGTGAGAAAATACTTTTATATTTTTTGTCACAGTTGTATGTTAAATTTGGTGATATCATAATAATTTAATAACTTCATAATTTATAAGAATACAAAGCATTGACCTTCACTGTCCAATAACATTGAGAGGATTTATGCCTCACTTGTATAAACAATAAGAATTACCATATGATTCGATAGAGATAAATAAATAAATAAAAGTTTATTATTTTAGTATGGTAACTAACATTTACATATGAAGTGATAAATAAATGATAGAAATAGGTGATATATAACAACTTTTTTTTATAGGGAAAATGGCCATTTTAAGGCTTATACTTGATCTAATATAGAATTAAGGGCCTAAACCTTAAAATCCTCCATAAAAGGGCTCAGACTTCCAAGAAAGAGTGATTTTATACACCATTAACAAACAATGTCACTAATTTTCTTATGTGGCATTTTTATTTTATTTCAAACCCTATGTGTTATTTTCTTTTTTCTTTCCAACTCCTACGTGGTTTGTTTCCTAAACATCAAATAAAAATAATTTTTAAATATCTTAAATTCAACCATAATGTAATAAATTATAGACCTTTTTAAAGCTAAAAAATAAGGTATCCACATATATATACCTACGCATATAAATACAAAGGTATATATGCATATGTATAAGATAAAAGCCTACTTATTCCAGTGTTTTATATAGTTTTGTGTTTATATGTGCAGGAATATATATGTGCATGTATATCATTACTATTATGAAACATTGTTTGGATGGATATTCCATTGATAAAGTGGAAGACATTATAATACCTCCACATGATGATGTCTCAAAATGGAGGATGATGTAATTGCATATGTATCAACAAGCTTAGAAATTCTATAAATAGGATTGTTTGGAAGAGAAATATGTATATAAAAGAATTCAATAAAATTCTCTTTTCTCTCTTGTCTTCTCTCTATATTTCTTCTTTATTATTGTATTTAATAGTTATTTTATAACACATTATCACCACGAGTCTCTATCACAACTCTAGATTACAAGTGGTCCAATCAAATTGCTTCAAATTATGTCGATAACTTCTCATTTAATCTTTTCCATGTTTCGAATTACAATTTTTCTTAAGTATTGATTTGTGTACAGTTACTTGTCAATCTGACACAGATAAATAGTGAAAATATAATTTTATTCCCTTTAGGTCGCTTAACTTCCTATTAATTTTCCTATTCTATCTTTCTTGCTCATCAGGTTGCTAATACCTACAACAAACACACACTAAACCAATTTCTTTTATGGTAGACTTGCAAGTTGCTGGATGGCATAACTTTAGATATAAATGCTTGCAACTAGAGATTGTCACTATAATTATGTAATTAAGATTATGTATACGAGATGTGTCTGTCTACAAATATATGATGCATCTAATGTTTATACATGTTTGTATATAAACCAGACATTACCGCATCCCTATGATCACTTTAGTGCCTTGTTTCTGTTTCTTTTATTTTTATATATCACCTCTGAATGATGATATTTAAAAATATAAAAAAAAAGAAAGAAAAATTATAGATAACGATATTGTGCTATCTGTAATGTCCCAATCCTTCACGAGACCGGAGGCTCTAATAGCTATGCTAATCACAACCCAATTTCAACCTGGTCACAAAATTTAGGAAAAACGGACGGAGTTTCTCCTATTTATAAGACTATTTGGAAACCTGTAAACTACAACATACAACCACAAGACCATAATCCACAACTTCAATCTGTTTCATCCCTATCAGCAAGCAAGTCAACTAAATAGAAGAGTAAACAATTAAAGTTATTACAAACCACTAGTACCTAACTATCACTCAAGACTAAAACTTTAATATTACATTTCTTAAGATAACACAAATACATACATGACCATAAGGTCTCAAATAGTATATAGGTATATAAGGTACACATTCTTCCTTGTTCTACACACTGATAGAGTAGGCAGGCCACACAGGAGGCAATCTCATTTTCAACTTATAGCATTGATCCTGAAATGTGTTAGAAATGAGGGTGAGTATACAACATGTATACTCAGTTAGGGAGGTGATGCAGCAAATCGAGGAATGTTTTCATGAGATGCAACAAGAATAATAACATATACAATACAAAATAACAAAGTTAATTAGACAAATATTTAACCACGTATAAAAATGATACGGTTCCATGTTTGTCTTCAATCACGAGCAACGAGCCAAGATCTTCAAGCAAGTGCTGGCAAAACCCTTACTCTTCCAAGTTGGGGTACTCTGGATGTACCCCGATCCTACGACCCTTTCTCTTGAGGTAGGTCCATATGCCCAATAGGTGAACCACGCCTCTGGGGTAGTGGAGTATACTCAGCGAGAAAGGGAATAGACACCATGGTAGTCGAGGAAGCATTGTCAAGCCCGACGTCGCGCGTGTTTCTCGACGCTACCATGTCCGAAAAGGTTGGCAACCCGACACGAATTCAAGAATTCATGAGATAATATCAAACAAACACGAGTAACCACGAGATAACAAATAAATTGTACTTGTAAACTTTATCAATTAGCTAAATCATATAATCTAAAAATAATGAAATAAACTAAGATGCACAAAAGGGTTAAAGACTCCCTCACCTCGGTTTAGGCTAAGTATACAAGAGAATAGCTTAGATTTATTCCATCCTCCTCGAATTAGCTCAAAGTGCAACCCTAACTTATTCATATAAGTATAATACTTAGCAATCAAAACTAGTATAATACTATGCAAGTAAATTAACATAACACCTTAACAATTGATTATACTAACTCCAACTTGACTATTATTCAAATTCAATACACAACAATAGAAGTTCCATAATCACTTATATATTTCATATTATCACATAGCCCAAGTAGTCATGCAAGTAACCAAACATTAGTAGGTGAAACAGTGGCACATATAAAATGACTAAAGTTAGCAACTAGTAGCAAAAGTTTAGCTATAACTATTGGCAACTAATTCTCTTCAATGACCAAGCTAGTTTTGCAAATAAACTATAAGCTCACTAAAGCTCAATTATTCATACACTTAATCAACTATTGATAATAAACATTAGCACATAGAAAGGAGTATAACTAATAGCTCATAATAAGCTGACTACAACTATTTGATAATTAAATTTCCATTTCAACTAGTGGCTATTTTTCAAGCCAAGATTTTACTATGTCAATGATAGGTCCAACTTAAGTTAATTACATTTAACATTTGTTGGTCTACTATCTCTTGCACTTCTCTTATAAACACAACTCATTAATAACTCAAGTAATGAATGTTCAAGTAACATTCACTAGCTATTGCAACTAAGGCTAATTCAAGTTCAACTATTTCTTAATCTTGATGTTTATTCAATCTCCCAATTTATTATGAATTACAGTACCCTATACTACTTATACATTCTCTCTCTCTCCATAGTTAAGGTTAGTAATTCAATTAATTCGACAATCTTTCATTACATGGCTATTTAACAACTTCCTAACTAATCTAATCAATCATTTTCTAATTCAATTTAACTATAACTACCTACTCTTTACATTAGTCACTAACATACTTGCTTGCATTATTTCACATTAAAGTCGAGACATACTTTCTTTAATTTAATGTTAAGTAACATGCCAAGATATTTCTTATGCTTTCCTAGTTTACTACTCTCCATAAGTATGCTAGTCTCAAGCATTAAGTTAGGTTGTCTATTCAGGCTACGATTTAGTTATACTAACCAACATGTACTACATTCTCTAGCCTTCCTTAAACTCCCTAGTTAACATTCCTACAATTCAACTTCATTATTAATTCATTTCCAAACAAGAACTTACCCAAGGCCTTACTAACATGCCTATCTTTATTCACTACCTAATAACTTTAGCTTAGTCATAGTTTAAACTAATTCTAAACTCTCATTACACAAAGATAAATAGTAGTACATTTTAGTCTAGTCTAGTCCCATACTATCTAGACTAACTTGTAACCAATACACACGAGGACAAGGGGAAGGGAAAAAAAAAAAAAACGCTGGCGGGAACTGTCCAGCTCACGCCTATTCACATGCTTCTCGGAAATCATCCAAAAAAGAGTACTTAGAGCTAGAATTTGGCCAAGCCCTAGAAATACACTTTCGTTCAAATATGAGTCTACTATTACTTAACCAAAATTTAGCTAATTTCGTCGACATTTGCTAGGTCAAATTGTTCCTACAACTCAGGCATGCAAATCTGTCCAATTTTTCCAGATTTTTCGTAACTCATGTTTTTGCAATTACTTCACTATAAAACTAATTTTAAAGCTCTACTACACATGAATCATCATATATACTCATATATAACATTTAAGACAAGGAAAATATAGCATATAACATGTTATGTACACTTCATTAAACACCAACTAAATTCTTATCCATCAATTCTTTTCATAAAAGCAAGACAAGGTAGAAATTTAAGTAGTACCAATAACTATTTCAAGAATCCAAGAAGGATAACTTCAACCTTTACTTAGGCATCACTTTAGCATATACATGAGTTTAATTACTCTTGATTATCTAAATGGCAAGTCACTATACATAATTCATCACATTAAACATTCACTCAACGCTCAACTTATTTAAACATTCAATGCACATAGTTCACGTTAGTCACATATTAAACATTTAACATTCAATGCAACTAATATTTATTTAACCCTCACTCCACTTAAGCACTCTCTCCAAACATATAATTGTTACCCCCAAGCCTTCAACTACCTATAATCTACCGTTATTCAGCTCAAATTAGCCTTTAGTGCAACATTAATCACTTAGCTATATAAACTGAAATTTCTGGCTGCATTTGCTTAATTTTATAGGTTCAATTAGCAGCCTTAATGACCTCTAAAACTTCTGAAATTTCACAAACACGTATTTCGTCAAGTGTAGATGGGTTTAGCCTCAAACGGTTCCCAATTCGGAGTTAAACTCATCAAGTTATGCCCTTTAGAAAATCAGTGTGCAAAACTTCCCCTGCATCAACGGGTGAATCTGACCCTACTGTTTTTTCTCTAGAAATGCACCTAAACAACAGAATTTAACATTCCACATAAAAGAGAAGTTGTTCCTTAAGGTCTTGGGCATATTTTGTAAAAAAATCAGATCATTTCGATATCGTTTGCTACCTCAAATCTACTCTGAACCTCAGTTGCTCAAATCTGTCCGAAAATCACATTTTGCACTTTTTTTTCTATTTTGATATTTTCATGCACTAAGCTAACTACAAGCAATATACTAGCATACAAAGCACTTTCATTCCTCACTTAGAACTTATAGCAAACACATGATCTTCATCTAGTTGAGCAAGCTAGCAATGCAATATCTACAACATGATCAACTAGCAAAGCTTGATATTCACACACAAAATTCATTTCTAGAACTTGTTTCATGCCATATATCATTTCTATTTGCATTCCTACATCCTTGAATCATTCAACTACAACTAGTCAACATTTTATAAACAAGAATTAACACTAGAAATGCATAGAAGAATGAAATCCCTCACCTATTCTTGGCTAGAACAAGCTCAAACTCCTTATTGTTCTCTTCTTTCTTCTCTTTTTTTTCTCTCTTTCTTTCTTCTCTTGTGTATGTGTGTTTCAACCGTGTGTTAGTGTGTGTGCAGAGATCTGATTGTGTGTGTGTGTTTGTGTGTTATTTGTTTTATATTTTGGTAGGTAGGATTTTAAGACAAGTTATTGACCAAAAGGCCCTCCTAGCTAAATGTTATCTACTAGTTTGTCATTTCATCGAAATCTAAATAAGTTAATTGCTCTATTGTTTACTGGTAACATTTATTTATTTATTACTATTCTTAAATCACCTAAATGCTCGTGAATGCAAATAAATGTACGTAAATCAAGGAATATGATATTTTATGCAAACAAGTATATGTAAATACTTAAAGTAGACATATAAATACATGCCCATTAATAAAAGAATTATATGCTCGGGCCGGGTTGTGACACTATCTACTATTGAATCTCATACATATCTACATAATTTGTCCATATCTACATTATATCATACATGCAACAGTAGATGCACAATGTTATGTGAACTTAACATACACTTTGATATTATATATTACTCATGATTAGAATATAACAAAAATGAGCAAGTCATGAACTGCAAAATGAATTAAGGAAATAAAGCATTCTGGGAGGATGCGAGAAAAAAAGGGGAGATTTTCCTTTGATCCATGAATGATTGAACTGAAATTATTACGATCAAACCCCAATGAACCTTCAAATATCAATTGCATCTTACTTGCTCGGTACCATTCCCTGAGGTGAATCAAATTGCCTTGAAGCAAACAACAATAAGTTCCTTGAAAGTGAATGCAATATATGCTTACAAATATAACAATTGACACGGTTGTCATCATAAACGACAATTGTAACATTGGCATGATGCTAGAGATCTCGTCGAAAAAAAAAGGTGAGTTGAACAAGGAGCTCACTAGATGTAGTTTGCTACACCCTATTGGAAAGAGCCGTTGCATATTTTGGAGATGGTCAAGATTAAAGAAAGTTGAGAAAAGAAATGAAAGAAAAGTAAACAAAAGTGGGAGACAAAAGTTAAAGGTGACAATGATGATGTTTAATATAATAATTGGTTCAGGAAAAATTTCACATTTAGTCCCTATGATTTGCAAAATGTCTTAATTTAGTCTTTATTGTTTAAAATATCTCAATTTAGTCCCTATAATTTTACCAAAAATTTTAATTTCGTCCATATTGTTTAAAATGTTTTAATTTAGTCCATATTATTTCCTAAAAAGTTTCAATTTAATCCCTATTATTTTTAAAAAAGTTTCAATTTCGTCCCTATTATTTTTTTAAAGTTTCAAATTCGTCCCTATTATTCAAGGACTAAATTGAAATTTTTTAAGAAACAATAGGGAAGAATTTGAAACATTTTGAAAATAATAGGGACAAAATTAAAATTTTTTGGGAAACAATAAAGACGAAATTGAGAAACTTTAAATAATAGGGACAAAATTGAAACTTTTAGAAAAGTAATAGAGACTAAATTGAGATATTTTAAACAATATGGACTAAACTGAAATTTTTGACAAACAATAGAGACTAAATGTGAGATTTTTCCATTGGTTCACCATGATTTGTGAGTTATGCATTTGAGCTGTAATATGTTAATGTGCTCGGATGTTATGCGGATAGCAGAAAAGACGTGTACATCAATTGATTGTAAATTTGATCGGGTTTGACTGCACTTTGAAGGGGCAATGTTGGCCGAAGTGATTTTAAATTTATAATATAAGTCTCATTCGATATACTTCAAGGTCTTACAGTGGTTCAAATGATACTGCTCTATCTTTTGAGTTTCTCATACAATTATATGGGATGTTGAATTAAGAAATAGTGATCCAAGTATTTTATACATTTAAGTGATCACTTATATTGGTATAATGACAATAAAAGAAGGATTATTGAAAAAAAATTCCTATAAATGCCCATAAATGAACCATAAGATATTTGATCCACGGAGTTTTATGCTTTGGCATGATCGCCTTAAACATCCAAGCGCAGTGATGATGAAAAGAATTATTGAAAATTCAAATGAGTACTCATTAAAGAATCAAATGATTTTATTGTCAAATGAATTTTCATGTATTGTCATGTGCTAATGTTATTTTTAACAACGATCCATAATATCAAATCTCAAGAAACATTGAGTTTGTTATTGATATTTATGGCAATAACTATTTATTGTGGATCTTTATTTAGGAAAATAATTAAAGAAGAAAATAAAAAATCCTTATAAGATTGGATCAAAATTAAAGGAAGATATTGTTGAATTTCATCTTTAACAGAGAGAGCTAAGATCTTTTTAAGTATCTTTATTGTTGAATTGAAGAGACTTAAAAATATATTTTCATTTGACGTCTAAAAAAAAGCCACGTAAGAGATGAGAAGAAAAAGTAAAAGTCACATAGGATTTGAAAGGAAAAAATGCCGTAAGCAAAAACTAAAACCGTTAATTGAAGATGCGTAAAACAACTATTTCTTAAAAATTTGAATTATTATATAGAAAATTTTGAAATTCAGACCCACAACTCTATATTAAACTAAGGAAAGGCCCTGAAATGACGGTTTTCTCTTCTTTTACCTAAAACAAAAAACAAAAAAAATACCATCGTCCCCAATGCAAAGACAAAAAAGCCCTTGAGCTCGAAACACAATAACACAAAGCAAAAAAACACCATCTTTTTCCTTAACAGCAGCCAAACGCCATCGTCGTCATCATCGTCCACCAAAAGCTTGAGCTTATTGGTTTGTGTTGTGGAAATCAAAACAGAAAAAGGGAAAATGAGCGGAGCAGGGAAGAAGGTAGCTGACGTGGCATTCAAGGCCGGAAGGACCATCGACTGGGATGGTATGGCGAAACTCATTGTCTCCGATGAGGCTCGCAAAGAGTTCGCCAATCTCCGACGCGCCTTTCACGAAGTCAACGACCAGCTCCAGACCAAGTTCAGCCAGGTCTCTCTCTCTCTCTCTCTCTCTCTCTCTATACATACATACTGTATATGTATAGGTTGTGAATCTAGGGGTTTTTTTTCTTTCTTTATTTTTTATTTTTTTAATTTGATGGACATGACGTGGATATATTGAATGGATTAGGGTTTTAATGATAATTGTGAAGTGGATTACTGTTAAAGTTGCAATTTTGTTTGTCTATTTAGTCTTTGAAAGGGTAAAAAAGCGTCTATATCGACAAAATATTGCACGTTAGACACTGTGTTACCGTAGTAATCTAATAACCCTTTATAATTTATTGGAGGTGGTTCATTGACCCTATTACACCATGTGTTACCACCTAAAGTAATAATCTGTGTTCTGCGGTAATGGTGTAATAACCCCGTGATTTATAAGAATGTGGGTAACTGGGTATGAGTAGGAGGGTTTTTTTTTCTTCATATTCTTGTAAAAAGTATGGGGTTGTCAGCTTCTTACAGTAAAACAGGCTGTAACGTGTAATTTAAACAAAAGGCATGGTTTTTCTTGGCAGTTGACCCTTTTGGATTTGTGTTATAGATACTGCATTCTACATGTAGTAGTTGGTTATGAAGTTGAATAGCTTAATGGAAGGAACGGTTGCTATCTGTCTGTTTGCTTTTTTCTAAAGATAGGAATTAGTACACATTAAGTCCTTGTGGACATTGGTTTGTTTGAAAAAAAGTGGTGTGCTTTGTAAAAGAATTAACAAATGCTTTATTGTGTTCCGTCTATTGCGGAGGATAAAAGAATGGGGCCTAGCTGGTGGTGACCCATTGATGCTTACTCTCCTGTCTCAATAGAGAAATTGGTGCCAGACTAGGCAATGACACGCAGCTTTGTAAGAGATGGAAGTCCCATTTCTTTGCACTGCCATTAGGATATAGTGCAATGCGTCCCAATAATTAGTCAATACACATGTTAAGAGTCATTGCAAGGTGATGCTAGTTCAGAATGCACACTCGGTTTTTAACCTCTAAATGAAAGAGTTAGGAGGAAGGGAGGGATGGAAAGCAAAGTATGCATCACTTTTTCTTTTTCCCCTGTTACTTATGGGTACAGCTTTTTCCTCTTCTTAGCTATACGTCATTGATTCCAGTTTTTCAATGTTGTCCTGAATTGTTTTTTGAAATGAAATTGGCATTTAGTTTTCAGGGCTTAGATTGCTGTTTGTGGTGATCTCTTTCACTTATTTATTGAATGCAAATCTGTCTCACCTGATGTTACAAAATGTCTGTGTTGATCATCTAATACTTGAGACTTAGCCAAGCTCTTCATTAGTTGAGTTTCTACAGATTAATGAAGGTGTCTTTATCTGTGTGCAGTTTGCTTGTAGTATTAAATGTAGTGTAGCATTTGCATTTTCATGACATTTCTCAAGAAATTTTTGGTATTAAGCATCACTGACTTTTGTAAGCCTACAAGAAGGAATAATTTTGTGAAGCTAGTAATTATTACTACTTTTACTTGCTAGAATCTTTGCTGAGTGTGAAGTTAAAAAGAGTGTCATGGTAGAAATACAATTTGTTTGATTGATAATATCCCTGTTCTTTATGGATGTTTGTTCATGCTTTATGATGGCCAAGCCTTGCTGGCATACTTCAGGCTTGCAGCCATGCTAACATTAATCTATAAACAGCATAAATTACTGTGCCTTCTGATATTTCTCCATCTTTTTGTAATATCATGCAGGAACCGGAACCCATTGACTGGGAATATTACAGAAAAGGCATTGGCTCTCGCTTGGTTGACATGTATAAGGAGGTGTATGAGAGTATGTTCTATCTCTTGCCAATTTGGTTTATTTTTTATAACTCTGTTTCTCATACTTTGGCAAGGATGAATACAAGTGGAAGAAGAATAAGAAAGCTGCACGTTTACTTTAGAGTGAATTTGATTAGTTTTAGACTGAAAATAATGCGTAATTTTTTTTTTTATTAAGCTGCTGGAATTAGTAGCTAGAATTTTTTATTTATTTAGGTGTTAAGGGCATTTTGGTAATTGCACTAATTTAAGGACTTAAGAGTCCAAGGAGCACCCATGTGTGTAGAAGGGGGAGGACCTACCTATTATTGGTTTTGTCCAGTCTACCATGCGCACTCACCCCAGTGCAGTTCAGTTCGTGGACGTGGGTGTGGTTTCAGGGAAAATTAGGGCCTGTTTAGAAATGTTTTTGTTTTTTGTTTTGTGAAACAGTTTTCAAGAACAATTTTGAAAAATTGTTTTTAAAAACAAAAAAAACAGAAAATTTGTTTGACTAGAATTGTTTCCCGAAACAATTTTTTAAAACATAAAAATAAAAAATTCGTTTGAGGAAAGTGCACTAAAAAATAGTTTTCAAAACAAAAAAACAAAAAATCCATTTGAGTGTCAAGAATAAAAACACATTTTCTTACTCATATATGTGTCATGAATTAAATTATATTACTTAAATTTCGTTTTCAATACACCTTGCTAACAGTTGCTTAGAGCTTTTCCTTTTTTTTTTCCCTGTTGAACAACTGCATCAGAGCAACAACATTTTCCACCCAAACCATTAATCTACTGTCCACAATAATCTCGAACAACCACAGCATAACCAGCAACATCTTTACCTTTAACCCATGAAGCATGGCAATTGATTTTGTAATCACCTTCAGGTGGTGGACGCTAGTGATTAATTTGTGGAATAAGGTTTTGACTTATCTGCAAAATATCACTATTCGTATTCGAAGTCACAACAGTAAGCTTACAATCAAATGAAAGATTTAGTAAGAGTAGATCAAATATAGAACCTTCGGTTCTTGACAACAAATATGAAATTTACATAATAAATTAAAATTATATTTTTCCTTTTTCCCTTCCCCTTCGTCCCTTCTCTGTCCCCATACTGTGCTACCACAAACACCATTTTTTCTCAAACTAGTATCACCATCAATTTCTCCAACCTTGCAAAAGCCATCGCCAACTCCTCCTCCTATACCACCCCCTCCACCAGCTTCGTCACTAAATCTGCCACTATACCCAGTACCACCACCAAGCCTATCTCTAAAAGCACCACCCAACCAAGTCCGCATCTTCGAACTTGTAGAAAACTTCACCAAAAAAAAAAAAAGTTGCAGGAAGAAAAAGAAATGGAAGAGAAAGTTGGGGTTTGAAGGACGAAGAAAGAGAAAATGGTTAGCAAATGTTTTGTTAAACTGGTTTTTGGCCTTTGTTAACGTTGTTCTTTTTTACTGGAATGCATTTAATCAAAAACACTTCTCCGTGTTTTCAAGTGTTTTGGAAACTAAAAACCCCAAAAACTTCTAAAAACACGTTTCAAGTGTTTTGCTTTTTTGGTTTTTGAGAATAGCTTTTTGAAAACACTTTTTAAAAACAATTTTCAAAATCATTCCATCCAAACATTTTTTTTTGTTTTTAAAAACCAAAAAACAGTTTTTAAAAACTGTTCCAAACAGGCCCTTAATAATTTTTTACTTCTGGAAAAAAAGGACTTTGAGTCCAAGAGTCTTGTGATTAGTGATTCAACGCTGTTTAGTTCTTATTTGGAGTCCTAGTTGTTTTCCTTTGACTGGACTGTGCCTTATTTGATCTGAAATTGTGGTTCACAGGTGTTGAAATCCCGAAGTATGTGGACAACGTCACTCCTCAGTACAAACCCAAGTTTGATGCTTTGGTGAGAACACCAATATATTCTTATTGGCTAAAAAGACGGATTGTATGAATTTGGTTTGTTAAGCAGTGTTAAAGGGTTTGATTTTTGTCTTGCACCCCCTTGGTGCATAATTAATAAATTTTTTCACTTCTAAAAAAAAAAGGGTTTGATTTTTGTCTCGTCCCATTATATCTCACTGCATGTTGAATAGCAGGTTTATGTCTTATAGCATTGGATTTAGGTCATGTTAATTGC
The DNA here is from genome assembly GCA_037974665.1 of Ehretia macrophylla. Classification (NCBI taxonomy): domain Eukaryota; kingdom Viridiplantae; phylum Streptophyta; class Magnoliopsida; order Boraginales; family Ehretiaceae; genus Ehretia; species Ehretia macrophylla. The sequence continues at coordinate 1,706,703 of CM075782.1, forward strand.
ATTAGATCTTGGATAAATGAAGCCAAAAGAAAGTTTTTATGAGTTACTTGGAAAGAAGTGCTTTAGTTTCTTTTTGGAGTAACTAAAAAAAGTTGAATTGACATACTGCATATTCAAAAGGTTCCCAAAAAATTTGGCACTGATAATTATTGTAGAAGGATTAAGGAAATTAGCATACTGGAGAAAGTCTGTTAAGTACTTCGTCTTTCTTTGCAGTTGGTGGAGCTGAAAGAAGCTGAGGAGAAATCAGTGGAGGAGTCTGAAAGATTACAAAAAGAAATTGCAGATGTCCAAGAATTGAAGGTGATATAAACATGCTTCAACTCATCCATGGCTTCATTAAGCTTCCTCACCCCGAGAAATATATATCTGTATACTCAAAAATGTTTGTATATACTTGGATCTTTTTGCGTTTCTCATTGTTTGTTATTTTGATTTAACAGAAGAAGCTAAGTACAATGACAGCAGATGAATACTTCGCGAAGCATCCAGAGCTGAAGAAGAAGTTTGATGATGAGATTCGAAATGATTACTGGGGCTATTAGTTGCAAATCCATATCATAGCTGTTGGAACCACCTTCAGGTGAATCCTTTTGAGTAAAGGCTTGGTTTAGGAATAAAAACAAGCAAACAAATTGTTCTCGCCATTTCATCTCTTGGGTATTTTTGAAGGAGGAGAACTACGATGTACTCTGTCAGGTGTCCTAATGTAGCCTCTCGATGGGGGCAGAAATTGTGGTTAATTGAAATGAGTTAATTTCCACCTCCGAACCCATCTTCCTTTTTTCATAAGCCATGTATGTTGACATTGGCTATCAAACAATACTTCTGTGAGTTTTTTTTCATGATGCGACCTTGTCACTGTGGTAATCTTTTTCGCGTCACTAATTGCATATTCCAGATGAAATTTTGAAGCATAAACTTCATATCATATGTATTCGTTTGTACTTTGAATATGTAAACCTTATTGCTTTGTGTCATCAGTTTCATTGCTGAAGGAATTTATTTTGCAGGGAATCATCAGTTAATTTATTTTTTAGAAGAATTCTGACTGATTTTTCCTCATAAATTCTCCTGATATAAGTTGTCTCGTCTGCGCCCTTGTTTCCCTTGGTACCTTGTGTAGGCCCCCGTTAATTTCTTTGAGTTTTGGTCGCAATGAGACATATCTATGCATATGGTCTACTTCAGTACATTTAAAGGTGATGCAATAAGTTGTCTCTGTTAATTTGAGCTTGGCTCATGTTTTGATATTTTAACTTGAGCCTGGTAGATTTTGAAGAACAATTGTAATCAAATTGTCTAATAAATCCATGTGTTGGTATATATCATTTTTTCCCATATTTGCTTCATTATGAGAACGTTTTGGAGGATGATATATAGGAATCAATGATTTCGATCGAAAATTTATGTCATCTTTTCACCTCGTTGGCTTTTGTATTTGAAGAATTCTTATATTGAATATTTTATATTGAATATTAAATATCTCACGTATATGAATAAAAATTCTATTATATAGAGAATGATGAAAGGGTGGATATAGCAATGCACATCAAATTTTTACCCGATCTGTCACGTATATAGAATATTATAGTGGTCAAAATTTAAATAGGCTTTTTTTTTTTTTTTCAATTTCAAGTTGTTATTTCCTTTTCTTGCCCACTATTGTCGGGCCTTGTTGGCCTACCTACTGGGTATGGCCTTGGTACTGTTGTTTCTTGGGTTAAGTTGGTCTGGTCCTTTTGTTTTAAACTTTTGTATTTATTGAAATTTTATTTCTGACTAAAAAAAATTGGGTTTCGATCAACTTGAACCAGCAAGCAATGGATCCAGTTTAATGGGAATTGTAAAGGGAATTGGCCTTTGCAGTCTCTACTCGCCAAAGCACCATCACTTATATTTCACTCTCGCCACCATAGTATGGTCTCTTCATCCTTTTTCGATCATTTTTTACACCAGTAGGTTGTTAGTGTCTATTAAAAAGGGGATTACGAAAGTAAAATTTTTATAATCTTAATTGTAGATTTTGAGAGTTTACAAGTATTGCATCACTCTTAAAAGCTCCCAAGATTTTCACCAGCCATTGTTGTTATTAAGATAACTGCGTACACTCATCTCTGAGAAGCATATCGATTGAGCAACTCACCACTTTGCACATTGGCATTGTTCAAGGCTTCAAGCCCTTGGGGGTTGCAATCGTACAGCTATTCAAATTAGGGCAGTTGCATGTTGTCATCAGTGGGTAGTTTGGCATTCACCATCTTATATATTGGAAATAAAATGCACTGCCTTTCCACTGCAATAATTAAGCCCTTGGGCCAATGTTTGCTATGGGTCATGAAAACTGTAACTTTTAGGCTATTCTCGATGGTGTTTTTATAATGGGTCTCTATCCAATATTTTAGAGATTCATATAGAGATTAAATAGTATTTTAGAGACTCGTTTAATGACCAAGGCAAAAAAATTATTTTAAAAATCCATTTAGAGATCAAGATAATAAAAAAATCTCTGGTGACAGTCTCTATAAAATTAAATCTCTATATTATTTTTAATTTTAATTTTATATAATAATTTGGTTATGTATTATTTTTTTTCGTGTGTTACTTATTTTTAATTAATTGTTATTTAGATTATTTCAACTTCTTTAACGAATATTTCAACCAAAAAATAAATAAATTGCGACGAACATAACATTTAAAAAATTAAGATTACGTTTAATTACATAATTGAATGAAAAAAACTAATTACAAATCTCTAATTACAAAAAATCATATGTAAATTTTTTTTTAAAAAAATTTATCCATTAATTAATTTTTTTTCTCGTGTGTTACATTTATATTTGTTTTTTCTTCTCTATTCTATTCAATTAATTAATAAAATAACCTAAACTAAAAATAAAGTTAAAAAGTTTATTTTTTCAACAAGCAGCAATATCGGTTCAAAAAAAAAAAAACAAGCAACAATAAAAAAGTTTACCAAACTAAAAAAAATAAAAAAATAAAATAAAATACTTTTATAAAATAACCTATAAAATTGTACGCTATGGGTCGCTAAGACCGTAACTTCTATTGACCTATAAAATTGTCATACTTTTATTTCGTGAAATCACTGATAAGGTAAAAATATGGATGTCGTGATTGAGATTTGCTTCCACCTGACTTGGAAGAAGGACTAAGGCTAAATTCCACCGAACAGTCTTCAATGATCAAGTCAGTGATCACTAAATAATAAGTTCGAGCTTAATGAATATGACCTGGTGATTGATTCTGGAGAGAGGGAAAGGGAATATAAATGTCAGTGTATAAAGATAAGTTACCTTTGCTTAGTATTGGGGGAGGACTACTTGTACTCATATGCAACTATTTCGGTTTTTTCAGATCAGCCCGCATTTGCAATGGAACGTCTTTCTCCTTGTTGTGTGTCACAACCAAGCAAAGGCAAGATCGTGGGTGATTGGACGTCCTTGATTTTCGTTGTTCTTCTAACAGAGTTGGTATTATCGTGCTCGAGTATATTTTTTTATGTCAGACATCTCGAGGCCGGACCAACCATATCAGAATTCAGGCCTTACTAGGAGGTCAAATCCAAATGCAGGGCTCTCTCGTATTGCTGAGGTCGGATTAGAATTCTACTCATATCCAGTGCTTCTTACGAATTGGCCAGGTTGTTAGGCATGAGGACTTCAAAATTCCCGCAAGACAGCTTATGTTAATGTAATGACATTGCAAGAGTGAAACTTCGTACTTCAATTATTGAAAAATTGATGTGTAAATCATTCAATCATTGAGATTATGTTTGGACAAAACAGATACACTTAGACATGAATACATGGTACATTGTTTTACAAAATAGTGACATCCTATGGTGTTTAAGGGATTATGGTTTCATAAAAGAAAAATTTGGTGCACAAAACTCTAGTTATATGTGAAATACGAAATGTCTCACTTTGACTTTATGGTTTCATAAATCAAATCAAATCAAATTAAATTAAGTCTTTTCTCATTAGGTAATATCAATTTTTTAGATTTGACGATGTAACTCTTTCTTATTAAGAGCAGTTTCTTCCGTTAGTTATATACGCGCGAAATCTCGTGCAAGTATTTCTATCCATGAGGTTATGGTTTCATATTGATTAAAATCGTATTTTCTGCTCGCTACTCATTCTTTTATTATCATATTATATGTAGTGCTATAAGTTTTTGAAATTTGACAGAATACAATAGAGGGCATATTTATCTAGATTTTACATTTGCATATTATTTAGGTATGTTGTCCTCCAGTCTGTGTTTTGCGTCACCACAACACTTATGCTAGAGATGGACCCCCATTTCTTGCTGGTCCACTTGTTATGGGGCAATAATTAAAGTTTCACATGCAATCTCTTGGTTCCACTATTTTTTTACTTCAAAAAACTCTATCAAGTCTTCTCCTTCCGATTTTTTTTTTTTTTTTTTAATCTTTTTTTTTTTCTGTTTAGTATATTCAAACTTTTACCCTTTTGGGTTTGGAAGAGATGGTGTTTGGGGTTAGGGTTGGGGTTGGGGGTGGGGGTGGGGGTGGGTGTGGGGTTGGGGAAAAAGGAGGGGATGAGAGAGCCATCCACAATAGAGTTGATAATATCTGATTTTACATTAGCTTTGTAAAATACGTGTTTGTTTATATGATTTAAACTCTCTATTATTGTAAATATGGGTCTAAATATTTTTAATCAGTTAATTAAACTCAATTTTTAGATAGGCTAGTACTTTGGTCATTATAACTTAAATTTTTAAATAATGTGATTATCTCAATATAGTATCAAAATAGACTAGCTCGATGAAATATAGTTTTCTCATTGCTTAATGGTCTTAGACTTTGATTCAATTCAGGTACATCACTCAGGGAATAGATTATAACATTTTTCTAATATATTAATTCTATAAAAGTTGTATTCAATGTATTGATATGTTAATAGTCGAATTTATATTCATTTAAATTTTTTATTTATTTTTGAATGACATGATAATTTAGTTGGTAGAGCACGATCATCAATTAGTAAATCTTCAGATGCAGCGGTGCATCCCATACATGCACTAAATTAGTTAATAAAAAAATTTTAGAATAGTGAAGAATATCAAAATTATAATATTATCAAAATAATTTCATATCCACTACTGTTGAACCATACAGGAGGCATTCAAAGTTCATTTTGATTGTCTTAATTCTTCCGGGTAATATAATATATTTTTTCTAGCTTTGGACGAGGCAAGAATCATGCAAACGATATAGTACAATATACAAATATTTTACTTCCCTCATGGTATGCACAAAATTGGCCATCATTACGAGACCGTGTATTAGTAAGCACCACGCAAGCTTCTAAATATTTAATGGAAGCTCATAGCTTTTTTATTTTATTTTTTATTTTTTTATGACATGAGAATTTATTTGACGAAATTCAATTATCGAATTATTTGATGATATTTGACCACCAATTGATAAATTTCTGAGTGTAACTGTACGCTCTCACATAATAAAAAGTGTCAAACCTATAATATCGTAAAAATAATTTCACCTCATTACCGTTAAACTATAATCAGGGGCAATGGAAGCTCATAGTTGTGAAGTACTCTCTGCAGCCTGTGATAGTCAAACTCAAATCTAAATAGTTGAATCAGCTTGGCATAGATATATATTGGTAACATCCACCGTTTTTAGGGGACTGATTCAAATAAAATGTAATTTAACTTTTTCTTGGTCATAAAACATTTCATTTCATTAAAACATAGAAAAGAAAAAGAATTATCCAATGCCGACTGGCTGGATATGATCATACAATAAGTTTTGAAGGGGAATTGGGATATTATCAGAACAATCCACATTAAGATTTTCATTCATAATAGCTTTAACAACCCAATCAATCAATATATGAATATTTTGTCTTGTCCACTAAAATCGATCAAATGCGATCTCAGTTAGGCAAATCCATTTTGTTCATTTGATTACTCGCACAATTTTTTTTTTAAATAGTAGCTGCAATCAACAACACTTTTAGTCACAGATTTACTCTTAAAAGCTTTAAAATTTAACAACTAAAATTTTATAATTAGATTAAATAAAATATAAAATATTAACACTATATATATATATTGTGGTTCTTTTGTAAGTCTCATTCCTGTCATGACATTGCCATTTGTTTTTTGGAAATGAAATGAAATACATGCAAAATATATATATATGTATAGAAAGAGAGAAAGAGAGAGAGAGAGAGAGAGAGATTGGCTTGAGAGACAATTGTCAAAGAAAAAAGACTATTCATCGGCCTCATCTTTTAGCGCTCAATTGGGGGTGGGGGACCATAAAACTTTTCTCTTTACTTCCCTTTCTCGAGCTATAGCTTAGAATGTCATCCACCACATGTTTGTTATCCTTATTCTTTATTCTCAAATCTCCAGTCAAGAATTGCAGTGGACTATGGAAGTTGGTGCACAGGTCAAACCAAATCAAATTTTTATCTCGTATAGATTTATCAATATGAGAATATTAAAATGAATGTGTAGTAAAAGTAAGAACGTCAAAATTAGAAATCGAGTGATACAAGAATTAGTGAGAATAAGATGATGAAGAATTGATTGAGATGGTACGATCATATTAGGATATGACTAGTGGAGACACTTTGTAAATGAGTAGAAAAAAATTTAAGATGAATTGAATAAAAATACTTAGATAACGTTGCTTAAATGGAAAAATGCTTTTTACAATTCATTACTTTTTCACAAAGTCAACTTATTTCATTTCTGTATGTAGAGTTCTATACATAATCTTAAGTCATAAGTCCAATGCTACTCCAAAAACACTCTTCGGTCCAAATTCATTGTATTATAATTTTCTAGTTTGGAGTGTGCCATAAGTAAAGCAAAATAATCTAAAAAATATCAATGGTGACCTTTTACTCCATTAAGAAATGTGATTTATCATTATAATAAAAAATTATCAATTGTCATTCTTAAAATTTTATTGTATGCAATTATTTTTTCATGTGCAAAACACTTGCAAGCTTGTTATTTGTTTGAAAAATATGAGTAGTAGATAGAAAAACCACCCAAAGGATCACCATATACCTCAATCATAAGAAGATACATTTTTTACATAATCACTTTTATGATGTAATGCAAAGCAAACTAGATTCCTCAAGTCTAAAATCAATTTAATGGATTGAATAAATCTCTCAAAGATAAAGATTTTTTGCAAAAATCATAGATAACCAAAACTTGTGCTAGTCTCAAACCCTTACACGTATATCAATTAGATTTAAATTCCTTAATTCAAGAGTTAATTCAACAAATTAAAAAAAAAATCATTAAAGAGACTCCTGTTAAAGACATTGTCTAAATAACTCCCGTTAAATACATTTGTAATAAAATGTAATCAAATTGGATTTCTTAAATCAAAAGTGGAATTAATCTATTAAAAAATAGACTTGTTAAAGCGATCATTGTAGTAGCCAAAATTGAACTCGAACCTATGATCCTACTGTGATGGATCACTTGATCCCGTTCGACTCATGGTAGTAGGCTACGACCCATATATGGCCTCATGGCTTGTGGGCTGCCCCTATGATAGACTTGCCTCAGGCCCAAAGCCTTTGGGTGCTCAAACATCGACTCCACCATGCTTGGGTAACCGGCCATGAATCTAGATATGACACAATCACTATTGAATATTAGACATAGACGATCATAGAGATAACTTAGCAAGGTAACCTACTACGAGTGGTTGACTTACGGTGAACTTATTTAGGATTTGGCCTTATCAAATCCTTGGGTTAGACAGTTGTGGATTGATATAAGTCCTCAAGGAATGCAAGTCCTATAATTTCATAGACTCTAGGCCTACCAACAATTATAAATAGGTTACGCGTACTCAAGAAAAGACATTGAGTAGTTGCCACGTATCCAATACTTTCCCTTTTCCTCTCTTAATCAATAACCCACTGACTTGAGTGTTGAAATGTGACCTCCCAACGACATAGGTATACACCTCCCAATGACTTGAGCGTTGAAGTGCATCAAAGTGACTTTGCAAATTGTTGGTGCCTGATAAATTCATGATTGTAAATTTCAACATCTAAGATCATGAATCACAATCATGAATCATTGAAATAGATTCACAGGTCATTGAAACTTGTGTAATAATCTGATTAAAAAAACTCAAATACTCCACATCTGTTTATAGTATGTGCTTTATTTATTTATTTATTTAATTCAAGAGAAGATTTTGGCCGTACGGTACATATGTAACTAGTGAGAATTGATCCCACGATCTCTCGTAAACAATCTACAAGATAATATGTATTACGAGTTATCAAATTTGGTCCTTTTACATCTCATTCATTAGTTTTAGAGTAATAAATTAATTATCTATGAAAAATACGTTTTAAAAATATATGAAATAAATATTAATTTAAAAAAAAAAAAAAATCTAATAACTTATAATGCACTATATTTACTAGATAAAAAAATTAATAAAAGAGATTATCCAAACGCGTACCTTTTCATCTTCTTTTTCTCTTTCCATTTAGTAAGAGTTATTTATTAGTCAAGAAAAGTGTTTTTTTTTTTTTTGGTCAATTAGTCATGAAAAGTTAACTTGACCTTTTTATCCAGGCGTTACTCAACTGGGCATAGCCGGTAACGACCGTTATTTCGAGCACCGCACCGAACTGGCGGGCCCCACCACTACGCACGCAACCACCACGACCTTGCAGTACTACTACTGCATCATCATCTCCTCGTCTGCCTACGTGTCAAAATCTTCGCCCTTTATCTTATCTGTACTACCAAATCTTTACACACCTAACGCGACCCCAATATTTTCCCAAAATTGCACTCCCGCCCCAATTTCCTTCCAGAAAATGCTCAACGCCACTGTCATCCATGGCATAAATCAAAAAGTTCACATACAAACAAGTCACATTTCCACACACAAACATATACATACATACACACATATATAGTAGCCTGTCATTGTCTTCAACTAACACATATTTATATCTTTTAATTAACACTAAAATACACACACACACACACACATACATATACGTATAGGTGTATTAAAGAAGCTTAAAGCCTACGCCATTGAAGAAGGGCTGCAATATCAGTTTCGGTCAACGTAATTTGCGTTGACTTCTATGTCGGAGATCAACGAGTCAAGGACATGGAGAGAAGACTTCGCCGGCCTAGCGGACGACAACGGAGTGACTTACCACGCCAAAACTAGCGCCGCCGTGAACGGTGGCGGAGGAATCGGAGTAGCGGCGGCGGATGCGGCGGAGGTTGTTCACGATTGGAGGTATCATGCGGTGGAGTTTGGGAAGGGAGTGGCGGAGATGAGTGTGGCGTTCGGGAAAGGAGTGAGGGACGTGATGAAGCAGACTGTGATGAGAGATGATTCGGTGCTTGTGCGCAAGTTGAGAGGTCCGTGCAGGCGCGTTGGCGAAAAATTGAGGTTTCTGAATGAGTATTTACCTGAAGATCGCGATCCTATTCACTCTTGGACCGTGATTTTCTTCGTTTCGCTTCTCGCTTTCGTAGGTAAATTTATATATATATATATTTGTTTATTTGTTTATACGTGGCATTATAGTATGTGTGCGCATGAATTATGTAATTTGAGGTTATAATTTTAGCAAAATTATTGTCTTTTTTAGTTTTTTTGCTGCAGCTTTTTACAAATATATACATTATATGTTCCGTTATAGTATGTGCAGGGAAGAATTATGTAAATGTAAGTGTATAGATTTTTTGCAAAATTATTCTTTTTTATATTTGGCGTTATTGTATGTGTACGCATGAACTATGTATGGAAATCAAAGAATATAAATTTTGGATTTAAAAAAAAAAATTATTTACTCTGCAGCTTTTTACCAAATTTAATGAAATTATATATATAGCATGTTTTTGCTAATTTGTGTAGTATAGCATTATAGTATGTGAAGGCATGAATTATGTATTTTTAGGTATATAAAGCTTGCAAAAGTATTATTTTTAATTGATTTATGTACACTGCAGCTTTTAACCAAATTTGATAAATTTTTAAGTAAATAATGTGCTGTATATATTGATTTTTGAAGTGCATTCTATCATGTGCGATTTCCATGCTTTTGAAAACTGAAATATATGTAACCGGTTCAGAAACGAACGAGGTTTGATTTGTATATAACTTGTCTCTGTTTCAAGTCTTCACGTTCCATAGCAGCACAGCTAGGTCAATCTTTTTGCCATTTTACATCAATATGATTAGAATTTGGAGAGTAATGATGACATTATGCTATAAAGAATGAGTCAGATGTAAATAAGTGCTGCTAGACCATTTACGTTAATATAAGTTGAACGAAGTTTAGTAATACAGAACCAATCCGATGATGAATTCTTATGACAATTTAACTCATCAGAATGGTTTTGTAGTTATGTTCCTTATCTCAAAATCAAGCCTACAACAATTTGCTTATTAGACCAGGATCAGATTTTGGAGGAAGTTCGCTGCTAAGTGAAAAATTGATATGAAACAAAGAAAATAAGTGCTTCATTTAGCAAATGAACCAACCTGAAGAGCTTTGTATTTCAATGGACATATGGAGGATTGAAAACTGAAATATGGTCATAGCAGAATCAGTTGCAAAATTTACCTAGCACATGTGAAGTGTTTTTTTTTCTAATGTACATTAAAATGTTTTTTATAGTCGGTGGACGTTGATGTAAAGGATGTATAGGGTGCTGCACTTCTACTCTCTAGAACCATTCCACATGGTCTGTTAATTAGCGAATTTTTTTGTTTTTTAGTTCCTCCTCATCTTTTTCCTCCTTCCATGCTGACTGAATTTATTTAATTACTTGCACTTGCACTTTTTCACGTGCGCCTATTTCTCTTGATTTGCTTTTAGTATTGGTTATTGAACCTTAAACTGACACAGAATTAGTATGCAGCAATTATTGTAAATACTGATCATGATGCAACTCCATCGGTAAAGAAAATGTACATACATCCACCTACTGCTACTCGCATACTACTTCCAGATGGTAGACACTTGGCTTATCAGGAACAAGGTGTTTCTGCTGACCAAGCTAGATTTTCAGTAATAGTTCCACATTCTTTTCTTTCGTCTCGTCTTGCAGGTATCTCAACATTAAGCATTTCCGTACAAAAGAGTAAATGTGAGACAATGAGACTAGTTTTTCTGATAGTTTGTTCTTTTCTGGCTCTTTTATATTTTGAAAAGGAATACCTGGGCTTAAAGCTTCACTACTGCAAGAGTTTGGTGTTCACCTGTTGTCATATGATCTTCCTGGATTTGGGGAAAGTGATCCTCATCCTGCTAGAAATTTTCAGTCGTCAGCTCTGGATATGCTACACTTATCATATGCTGCGAATGTTTCTGACAAGTTCTGGGTGGTGGGACACTCTCTTGGAAGCATGCATGTATGGGCTGCCCTTCGTTATATACCTGACCGGATAGCAGGTAAATTTTATTCAGTCAAATCTTCTATTAATGGTGTTTTATGTTATCTTCTTGAAATTGAAAAGTGACAATTCTTTAGTTCAACCAGGTTATTAATTCAATGTATTTTCTGCAATCAACTTTCTTCGACTATAGTAGCTTTATAACTTTATCTGAACAGGTGGAGCTAAAAGTTAATGATATAGTGTTTCCTTATATCATCAGAACTAATGAACTTCAACAGTTTTCCATTAAATACCCAGTGGAAAATCTAATGAGGGAATTTGTTATAGTCAGCCATGCAACACTTAGAAACAACTGTAGCCTTTCGTTGTAGGGCTTTAAGAAGACATTTCAGGACTTATGGTGCAACTAAATTCCAAGGTGGTCAAAAAAGCGTGTTCCCTTCAGATAAGATGAATCAGATTTCCTGGTTCTTACATTGCTGTGGGATGCATTGAAGAGAAATATGATTTTACTAACCGTACTTACTTTTAATAAGATGAGCTAATATATTGTTACTTCTCAAAAAGAAAAAAAGAAAAAAGACGGGCTAATATCCTACAAGTCCTTAGCCCTTTTAACGAAATGGACCTCTCTGGATTTTTTTATACATACTTTTGTCAGCCAATTCACTGGTCTGTGTTGGAGGAAATGAGCCTACCTTGATTATTGGTCACTGTATAATTCCTGAATAATTGTAAATCTTACATTCAATTGGAGAGTTGATGATTTAAATAGCTAGCATGATGATTCTTATGCACTCCGTATAAATGATGATGTGCCAAACTTTCTTGTTAATACACTTACATTCTAATCCATGCTTGACTAAACAAACAGGCGCGATTATGATTGCTCCAATAATCAATCCATATGAACCAAGAATGACTAAGCAAGAGAGACGTAGAATCTGGGACAGATGGACAACAAGGAAAAAGCTGATGTACTTTTTGGCTCGAAAATTTCCTAGATTACTTCCTTATTTCTATCGTAGAAGCTTCCTTTCTGGAAACCATGGACAGATAGACAAGTGGTTGTCATTGTCTCTTGGTAATCGGGTGAGTCATCTAGATTGACTATCCTGATATTGCTTCGTCCGCTTTTTTGAAGTATGAAACTTGTTTTAAGAATGCACGTCTCGTTGTTATAAAAATCTATCGAAAAAGAAAACTGTAAGATATCAGGGAGATTGGAGAAGCTCACAGGATACACATTTACTTCATGGTTCTTGCATGAATGATTTTTTGTATGAATTGAAGTTTTTGCTTCCTTCACTCCTTTGAATAGTATATTGTTCTCATTGAGGACTATGGTGAAATATCTAGGATAGAGCTTTAGTAGAGCATCAGAAGTTTGAAGAGTTTTGGCAGAGAGATGTGGAAGAATCCGTTCGACAAAGAAATGTAAAACCATTTGTGGAGGAAGCCACCTTACAGGTCTCGAATTGGGGTTTCAGTCTCGCAGACCTCAAAATGCGAAAGGAACATCAAGCAAAAGGCATCCTCCGTTGGTTGAAATCCATATATGGTCAAAAGGAAGAAAGTCTGAAAGGATTTCTCGGCCCAATACATGTATGGCAGGTTAGTATTACTTTGATTTCTCGATATGTTTCAGCTAAGTGGTTCAGCAAGGAATAATCTATAGTATGTCCAGAAACAATTCTCTCTTTATTCGTTGTGGTTCCCTCTTTTAGGAAGCATATGGTGATTAGTGACTGCAATATTCCGCTGTGGCTATTTCGTAGTGGAGATAAGATTTCTTGACTTGTATATGTTGGTCATTGTGCTGCCTCTGAAAAACAGCCTCTTTTGGCTACTTAATTCCATGATTGTTCCAAGCAGTATTGCTTGACAACAAGATGGCTTGAAAATTCTGTAAAATGGCTGCCTTTTTAAGCTTTTCTGCTTTCTGCCCTGTGAAAATTTTTAAAATAGCATGAAAGCAATTTCTCTGCCAGAATGCAACAAAAAAGGGGTCTATACTGGAAATTTGCACGTAGAAAAGTTGGCTTTTCTGATAAGACTTTCAATCTCCGCTCATACGAGTTGCATAGGTTATCTAAATGTTTGTTAACATGTGTATCATTCTAATAAAAAGATATTTCCAATTCTCGTGAATTTTACTTACCTTTATTTTGCTTCTTGAATTTTGAACATTATGTAGGGAATGGAGGATATGGTGGTGCCTCCATCGATGAGTGATTTTGTGCAGCGAGTTCTACCAGACGTCATGGTCCACAAGCTCCTATACGAGGGCCATTTTACGTATCTTTATTTCTGTGATGAATGCCATAGACAGATATTCACAACAGTTTTTGGAAATCCTCAAGGCCCTCTCGCCTCAAAAACTGATAAAACTCCTATCACGGAAAATGAAGATATAGAAGAAGAGCTAGACCTTGTCGATATGGCTGCAGATACAGAGAATGCTTCTTGCTTATCTGATACTTCCGAGTTAGCAGATATTTCTACCGCGACCTGCAAAGACTAAGACAATGTCAAGGCATTTTTCAGTCGCCTAGTGCAATCGCAGAGCAGTAAATACATAGGGTATGGTTAGACATTCAGAAGCGGATAAAATTTGCGGGGATGATCAGGTACTACAAGTACTTTATGTCACATGTTTAGATGAAAATGTCATCATCATTAGCACCTAATTTTTCCTATGTTTAGTGAGATTTGTCACCGACTCTTAAGGAGGCAAGAGCCAACTGCTGTAGAAACTAGATGGAGTTTATAATGAATAAGTCATGGCAGCACCTACAATTTCGCTAGGTTTCTGTTTTCCAGACCTTAAAATGGATTCGACCCTTTCACGGATCCTGTTTATAGTGGGAGTTTCGTGTATTGAGTTATTCCCTTTTTATTTTGTTTTGACAGAAAGAAAGAACTGATTACTAATACAGTGAAACATTTTTAAATTCTTCAAGATATACAATAGATTCTCCATACTCCCCTGGAATGAAGAGCATACAAAACTGTTAGAAATGAGGTCAATATGATGATCTGAAATTAGGATAGATTTCCTGAGATGAGTTTACTAAATTTATGTACTGAAAAAATCAAACAGTTGTGTTCTTTGCATGGTACTTGCTAATCTCCATCTGGCTTGCCATTTCAAGCCCATAAAATGTAAAGACATTTTGAAAGAAATTCGGGTTTTCGAGTGGTTCATTCATATATATATATAGGGAAGTAAATAAATGTGCGAAATGAATGATACCTATAGCACTAGCAAACTTCTTGGAGTTCAATTCATGATATAGATGACAAAAAAAAAAAAAAAAATCATGATATAATTCATCTATCCAGACCTTTGTGTGATCTCTTGGAAAGGGATGAAAGTGGTGAGAAATCTCTTAGGATAATTCTTTTCTCCTTTTCTTTGGCATCTGCCTCCATGAGGGTAGATTTATAATATAAGTTGTGGTGACTGCAAATTAATCTCACAAAATTGTTTGAAATTTCACGATATTTGATATTTTTTATTTTAAAAATCGTTTAATTTCTACTAATTTTGTCACCAAATCTACTTAATTATCATTTATAAAATATTCTAGATCTGTCCCGATTCTTTCTTCTATTGCCCTGTGCATTTCAGAACTTTATTTTCATCAAGCGTCCATATGAAACCTTGGGACTCTATTTTCTTGCTTGTTGGCGTCTTGGGACTCTATTTTCATGCTCAGACCAGGCGATAAGCTAATGGGATGTGATATTATTTTTCACGAGAATGAATTCGGGTTTTTCGCTTTTAGTGAGAGTTAAAAATACTCAATTTAATATTTATATAAATAATTGTTTTTTAATGGGGGCTAAATTGATTTTTCAACTTAAACATATCTTAAAAATTATACACATACTTTTAATAAAAATTTGAGGAGTAAGAGATGCAACCCCAATTCACTAAGACATGATTCCGCACACGCCATGACGTTAAATTTGCAAGCAAGATTAATTAATATCATAGGATAAGAATAACTTTATTGTGTTTCAAATCTACTAACTTAAAATAACTAACTCGAATTATTATATAAATGCACAATAGTAACTTATAAATCATTCTCACATCATATCTCACACCAATATTAAACATTATAATAGCAACTATAGATTTATTTAGCAAAAAAAAAAAAAAAAAACTATAGATTTTTTCTCTCACATGATTGCAATAGGTTCAATCAAGTTGATGAGTATTTTGTCCCTTGTTTCACCATCTTGGACTCCAAAACCATCTCCATGTTGGTAAATGAAGTGTGTTGCTCGACCTATATTGACTATATATTTAACAAGAAGTTGTTGAGCTTGAGTAAGCTTGTTGAAATGATTGTTAATTTTTATCCATGCCTCCATGACTTGGCTTCTGATATATCCCCTAGCAACCTCCTCCGAAACATTTGCTTCTCTCATGTAGCATAATATCGATGAAGTTGCATCGCCTCTCTCTAGTTCCGCCTGTTAACTAAATCATGTGAACTATGATCGGGATCAGCGAATTCAAGATTTTTGTTTAATTAAGCTAAACATACACAGTGTAGCATTTGTATACCCGTAATTTATTTTTCAGTAGGGACTAAATTAATTTTTTCCCTTTAAAATACCTTAAAATACAGTGATTTTTAAAAATAGAACCCCAGCTCACTCTTTAATGGTTTTGCCTTAGACCAATTTCTAAAAAATACACAGTTTAACACCCATATATAGGTAATTTTTTTTGGCAGGAGCTAAATGTATTTTTCAGCCCAAAAATACCTTAAGAATATATATATTTTTAAAAAATATAATCTGAACTCACTCCTAATTTTTCCCTTGAGGCTAGTGAGGGCTACACCTCCCTCTAACCCGTGAATACATCCGTCTAAGACTATGGTTTTAAAATCCCAAATAAGCAAGAAATTATTTCCAACGGAATGATGATATTAATTAAAGATATGTAAACAAAATGTAATTTGGTTTTAAAATCCCAAATAAGCAAGAAATTATTTCCAACAAATGATCATATTAATTAAAGATATGTAAACAAAATGTAATTTAATATATATATATATATATGATAGTGTGTAAACCCTAAACTCTAAATTGCAATGTAAGATTGCATATAAAAATTTAAAGTAGACTCAACTCCTTTTAGAATCTCATGTATAGGGAGAGTTTCATAGTATACAGGTAAAGAAAACATATATTATGATATGTGTAATTACCGCTGAAGTCCGCTGATCATTGGTAAGTCGAATTATTAGTGAAATGTAGTACACAATCTCCTGGCTGGCTTCCATGAAATGTATAGCCTCCTTTGTATCATGACTTAAACTAAATATTATATGAATCGAAAGCAAAGGGCCAGACGATGATATCCATCCATTGCTTAGATACTCCTTCAGGGATGGTGTATTTCCTTCGTTATACCATTTGGCTTCCACGAGCATGGACTTGCAAAAGTCTGCCCACTGTGATCAAGCAAAAGCAAGCGTTACATTAGAGATTCAAGGGTAGTCTAGTGATGGATTACTCACCCTGTCAGTTGAGAAATTAGAATTCGAATCTCATGGGGTGGAATTAAAAAAAAAAAAAAAGGCTTACATTTAAAATCTTCAGGCAAATCATCCAATTACCACCTTATTTAAAATCTTAAGTTGTTAGATCAAGATTTGTTATATTTATGTATTATTTTCAACATGTTCTCTCACGTGTAGGCAAGATTCTTAAATTTTTAACCCTTGCACGTTGATATTTTTTTTAAATAAAAATTAAATAGGTGACAGTAAGATTTAAACCCAAAATATTGATAATCTGAACTTTGATACCATATTAAATTACCAACTCATTTAAAACATTTACTATAATTGTTTATTGTATTCAATTATACCCAAAGAAATATATTTTAATGGTAAAGAAGATGAGTGCATTTACCGCTTTTTGTAAATAGATGTGCACAGAGTTGGCACAATTTGTTCCTTTCTGAATTTCAAGAGCTATCTCCTTGGTGGTATCATACAATATCTGGAAGCATGTGATCATGCACTCAGGTAGCTCATGGACTTCATTGAGGTTCCACCTATAAAACAAAATAAGGATCATGATTGAAAGTTATATACAAGCAAGATTAAGATTCAATGGTACTATAATAATATATGATAATCTGAAATAATTTATAAGAATGTGGTGAAAAATTTCTCAATATTGTTACCTGACACGAGGACAATTAGTCACATTCTTAGAAATCATACAAGACTAGTTAGATCATTATAACACCTATCTTATGTATAACTTCGACAAAATGACCGGGTATCTTTTGCACTTTACCCTACTGATCTTTTTTTTTTTTTTTCAATGAACAAGTAAGCCCTAATCGATAGCATGACTCACCTCTTTATAGCATTAGTGAAAGCTTCTAACTCTTGTAGTGAACCATAAACATCATAAAGATCATCAATAATGAGTATCAACTGAATGACTTTAGTCAGCCATTTTCTAAGGTTTCCATGGTGAAGCTCAGAAGCAACTCCTGTTGCGAACAGAAAACTTTCGACAATGCGATCCTTGCTAAAGCTCAATTTTTCTATGATTCCAAGATTCTTCCACCATCTAAAGTCACAGAGAAAAAGTTAGCAAAAATTGTAACACATTCTTAAGCTTTTAGATCAACTATCTTTAATTAGTTTGATATTTTCAACGTGCCCTCACCTGCAAGCGAGACCCTGACAATGGTGGATGCATTAATAATTTAGGGGCTGCAATCCCTACTCAGGTTTTTTTTGTTTTTTTTTTCCAAAAGTATGTGTATTTTAGGTATTTTTAGTTTGAAAAATCAATTTAGCCCTACACTCAAAAGTGTAGCCTAGTAGGGGGCTACACCATGCCAAGCTATGAGGCCCGACCTCGATTTACGTGCGATACCTCGATTCGTGTGTCATAATCTTGAACTGCGTGCCTTAACCTAGATATAAGAGTCGTACCTTGATTTACATGCATTGTATTGAGTTACGTGTCTTGCATTGGTTTACATGCAATCACCTAGGATTGCGTGTATTTATATTAGAATCCGTGCATTTATCTCGTAGTGCGTGCCTTAACCCTAGGGATGCGTGCATGCACGCTAATCAATAAAGATTCCTACACAAAGCATTAGACAATAAAGTAATCCTACAAACTACACTAGCAATATTTTAATCCTAAGTCAATCCACTAAAAGACAAAAGCTCACCAAGCCCTAAACATTCTTTATTCTCACCCAAAACCCATGCACACTAAAACCCATAATCACAAAATATTATAATGCACCATTATACAAAAAAACAAAACACAAAAGTGCTCCATTTTAGCATGCCACGACCGGCCACCTAGGCCAAGATTCAAATGTCCATGAGACATTTCCTTACACACACAAAGCACAAAGCATAAAATAATTCCTATACACTCTACCCAAGCCCTCACTTTCTCAGCCTACTCACCCCATGCACTATCACAATTCAAAATATGCTCAAGATGACAAAAAAATTTAGATTTTTAGCACCCAAGGCCGACACACACATGAAAACACTCAACAAACACTTCAAACTCTTATTTTTTCCTCTCAACTCTCTCATTCTCTCTCTATTTCGGTTCTAGTTCTCTCTTGAGCTTCCAAGGGTCAAGCTTGCTCTCTAGGACACTTAAGCACTCGGCCATAGCAAGCAAGCCAAGCAAGAACACTCAAATCCCTCAAAAAGCTCACTATTTCGGCCAAAGGTAAGTTCTATGGTTCATCTTCTTTCTCTTTTGGTTTTGAGCACATGCACACCTTCTACACTTGCTAACTAGACTAGGATTCAAGGAAAAACAAGCTACCATTCGGCCAAGCTCGGAGTAGAAAGGATTTGGCACCTTCAAGGCTCAAAAACAAGGATTTCGTGCATTTTAGCTAAGTCTTCAAAGAGGTGAGAGTTATATCTTTCCAAATGCTTCAAAAACTCACATGCATGCTCTTATATGGCTGTATTTACTCTTGAAGTTCATGTGCATGTGTTTATATGAACATATCTACCCTTGCATGGCTTGAAAATTGCTAGAAACCTTGAGATATGAAGTGATGTTTTCTGGCAACTCTCTGTCCGTGTAGAACGAAATATTTTGGGCCTAGAAAAAGATGTTAAAAATGCATAAAATTCGGTGAGTAACTATATTTTTCAGTTCTGAACATATCTTACAGAAATAGGCTAAGGCTAATTTTGAGTTTAAAACCCCCAAAAATGACAAATATCGAAATGTGTATGAAACTGGACAGTTTTGCGTGGGCTCACGGTTTTGGTCATAACTCCTAAGTCCGAACTCGAAATGCAGCGAGGTTTGTTCCTAGATTTAAAGAACTCGTTAAGCTTCAATTTGAAATTTGATTCACTGAATTTGGAGGATATTTTATTGGTTAACCGAATGAGGAAAAATAGGCTATTGCAGTGAGGTTTTGCTTTGGAACTTGTTTTAAATCATGTTGTAATTGTACTTTGAGGTATTGAATGCTCGGACTTGTGGAAATTAGAAGTTGAATGAACTGTTTTGGTTGATTGAGGTTGCTTAAATTAGTTGATGCATGGTTTAGGTTCATTACATGACGAATTCTTGCTTAATCGTATGTGTAAGCACGAAATTGAGGCCCTATTGCTTATGAATGCTTGCTAAGTGATTATCCTATGGTTAAATGAACTTAATTGAGTATTCAATAGGCTGTCCAATAATCACTAAGTATGCATGAAATGGTTTAAATGATTCTTGTGGTTTGTAGCAAGTTAAACTAACACCCGAGCACGGTTCTTGTAAACCCTAATGACTACGTAGGTTCTCAAGTCCTAAACCATCCATGTGTATCTTATAATTAATGATGAGGAATGTCAATGGACTGCCCGAAATTGTCTTTATTGCTCTAAGCATGATTCTTGATGATTGCATGTTGATAAGTTAACTATTCTTGCACCCAGTTTTGTGTAAAGTGTCATAGCATGCTCATATGTCCCTAACACTTGGTATATGAACTAAAATGAGTTATATGACTTGTTCGTAAGGTGTTACTTGGCTGTCCGTTAAATGTTCATATGCTTCTAAGTGTTTTACAAAGTGAAATTACATGTCAAAGCATGCCTTGTATGTTTATTTGTCGATATGTGATCTTATATTTGCTCGGATGCAACCTACTTTGTTGACCTCCTAATGTGAAATGTTAAATGGTATAATTGTGCATTGCATACAAGGTTGCAACCTTTCATTGTGGCATGGTAGCGTTTCACTAACGCTGGGCGACATAGGATTTGCCGGTGCTCCCATGACTACCATGGTCCAATTCCCTCTCTCGCTTGGCATTCCACCCTCGGAGAGTTAGGTCGTAGGTTTGGTGTACAATCCGAAGTACACCCATTGGGAGTGATAAGTGGATGATTAATGCTGGCTACAACATTGGTTATTGGAAATGAACTTGAGAGCAAAAGCTCACCGTATCCTTGAAATGATTGGTAATTGTATCTATTATTCAATTGATTCTTATTCTATGCTTACTTTCTTATTTGTATTACGTGACATGTTTTCAAAACGGGGTTTTCATAAGATTAACCGGAAAATTATTTCAAAACCTTGGCACTTGTTCCCCATCGCTGAGTTCATAAGGACTCACCCTCTTTTATCATCACAGGTGAAGCAGATTTGGAACAAGTACCCAAGGAAAATGTGCTTGTTGATGAATCCTTGGAGTGACTATTTGCTTTTGTGCTTTGCCTGAATGTGGTTGCTATATGGACGTTGTGTTTGTTTTGAAGACTACTTATGTTATTGTTGTAAATGACCCCCGTTGTAATTTGGGGTCTAATTTTGGCTTGTACTAATTATAACCGGACAAACTCCTTATTTGGTTGTTTGCTTTCATTATCTTGATTAGTAGTTATCGTACGCATTTAAACCACTACGTGAAGAATCAAATAAGTTAACTCTATCTAATCTTACCCAGGTACCTACTCGTAAGCTAAAGGATAACAAGTACTTACGTAATAGGAATTGACAAATAAACGGGACATAGTTATCATGCTAGGCTTGTTAATCAAATGAGACTTTTGAGATAAATTAGTAGGCATATTGGTTGATGACAAAATAGGAATCTTTGTTGGAATCGGATTAATGATTGAAAATTTTGAGGCGTTTAGAAATTAGATCAAACCAAAGGTCATAAAAATAGCCATTATGCTGCCGATTTTTCGAAATTTGTTTTGGAGTTCTAGGCTAACGAATAAGCATTAACCTTCGTCAATCGGTTATAGTCATAAAATAACGATAATGGTCTAGGTCATACCCTAGTCTAGCCTCTATAGGTTGGGTCGGGGCGTGACACAAGTGGTTTGGCAGGAATCGAGTCATGGAAAAAATATTCTAGATCCGCCAATGAGTTCTAATACCATTTTAAATGGACTTGTTGATCTAAAAATATTTATATATGAGTATTAATTAAATTCAATGTTTACAACAGTTAGAATATAGAATTGGTAAGTCATCATTACCTTGATGTTATTTCCTTGAGATCTTTTCGGTGTTGAGATTGGACTATGTTGAAGTTAAGTTTTGCCAATTTAAGCAATGCAATATTGGTCCAATTTTCTTCTTCGTGTGTGTGGATGTGTCCTTTCACATCGTACCATCCAACTCTCCAATGCAATGGAAGATCTAATGTTTGATTCAACTGTTTTGCAAGCTTACGATCATCCATGTCTGCACTCAAACTCCTGAGATTTTGAGTTGAGAATACTCTAGCCTCATTTAATGTGGTTTCAATTTCAAAACCTAGATTAGAGGCTTCAAAGAGCTCGAGCAATGCTTTAGCATTCAACTGAGTAATTGACCCGAAATTACCCTTTGTATCAACAAAACCGGATAACATATCTGAGCACAAAATTAAAATGGATAGTTAATGCTCAATCAACTGTGATGGTTCTGAAAGAATAAAAGGTTAGTACGATAAAAGTTAGATATAGAGTTCATCTCAAAAAGTGCAGGCAAGTGTATAAAACTCTTCCTATGTATGGGGTATGGGAATGGGCATATATATTTACGTACGGGTCAATAAAGGCTGGAATCTTCACTGATCCCAAAAATGGAGTTACTGATGAGTGAGTTAAAATTGTGTTTTTTGAAGATAAGTATATTTCTAAGGAATGTTTAGGCTAAAAATTCAATTTAGACTCTATTGGAAAAGATGTTCATATATGAGTACTAAATTGTGTACTTTTAGACTAGAACAAAAATCATGAATCTATCCCTTGATGACACGGGTGTGGCTCGGAATTTGTCAGCCAAACGAGACTATAAATTTATCAATTGTGTGTATATATATGGATATATATACCTTGTGAAACATCATAACCATACTGTCTAAGAAGCCTAAAGCATAATGACATAGCATAGAGATCATTTGGTGCACAAGATGTGTTGTTCTTGATCATAGATCCTATGGTGCTCAAAGCTTCCTTGATCTCATTCTCAAAGTGATTGGCTACACCAAATTTTGTGATGCTGTCAACAAGCTCCAGCTTAGACAATTGGTCGATGGCTTCCATGGACATGACCCTCATCACTTCTTCTATTAGCTTCCCGGCTTCTACTTTCCTATATTCTTCTTCCTGCAGAGTCAAATTTTCGTGTAATACGTAAATGATCGAAATTGCATGTTAGACTTTGTTGAACTGAGAAGAACTATTCTAATTAATTAACAATATTGCTAGAAATTGTTCTACATAGAAATATAAGGAAAATTTAAGAGCTCGAAGCCTACCGTGTAAGATTCTCGATTATTCTAACTAATGCCAATTAGTTTGAAAAATAAAACCTCATATGGCATAATGACCCAATCAACCTCAGAAAAGACCATATTCAGGGAGACCTACTAAGTATGGCAGAGTGACCTCCCGACCCGTATGAGCGTCTTACAAGGCCTATAATTTAGGTTGGGGTTACACCCCTGAGCTCGAGCTCGTGACTCCTAGACCTAGGGCTAGGCATCCTTGGCATGCCTCACATGTTGGTGGAGAACCCTGGACCACCCGGGAAAAGCTCTGTAATACGGGAGGCTCTATTTAGGAAGGGAACAAATTCTTGACGAACAAGTCATGGATTAGAAAGTTATATAGTTTGGAAAAATAGGGAGGTTGTTCTACATAAATAACACATGCATCAACGGTGAAAGATAACTCCTTCTAGCCCATACACTCTTTGCTTTCAACCATAATCCTTTTCCAATTAATAGATTAATGATTTGAGCGTCAGAACTATATCAACAGGGTTAAGCCCACATAATTCCTTTTGCAGGTTTTCAGTCATTGAATCTCAGGAGACCGTTCATCGAGTTTTTACCTTAACAAAAGCCTTTTTTTTTTTTGTCAACCACAAAAAAGATGAAAGGTAATTCATTCTTGAGCTTGCATGAAAACATTTCCAGGTCAAGGAACCCAGGAATGTCAATTGCACTCGTATATATTCATCATCGTAGAAATTGGATTCAAGATTTTCTTAACCCCTTCTCATCAAACACAAAGGAGGGGGATGATACCCGTTGGTACTAGATTCAAAGGATTAGTGCACCTACTTTTAAAACAACATAACAAGATGCCTTTGGAAACCAAAATGATGGAAAATTAGAGATACAAAACTATATTTTAATGCATTATATGTAGGTGTTAATTTGCTTTATTGGAGCTTGCATGAAATTGTTTATTAGTAAAAGGACATGATAATACACACAAGAATGGAAAAAATGCATGCATGGTAGGGTAGCAATAAGTTGTAAACAGAGTTTTTGAATTCAAACCATCACATACTGTCGCGATTGTATTAAATAAGAAAAGAAAACGGACACGATGAAGATCAAGGTCTTACAGCATATTCACTGGTAAGGGACTGTAGGAGGTTGTGTTTCCAAATGTTTGGCTTGTAATTTGCACTTCGCCTTTCAAGGCTTTGATCTATCATCGTACTAGATGTTACCTTCTCCATTTTCTAAAGAAAGGCTTGAGCTTCATCTGATACTTTTTATGTTTAAGCAAAGAGGATGTACTGAAAAATGGCTTAGTGTTTGTGCTCTTTATATAGACAAAACGTTTGCTTAGACCAAGAAAAAGAAAAAGTATACAATATTTTTTATTTATTCTGAAAAATTTTCACGATGCGAATATATATATATATATATATATATATATATATATATATATATATATATATATATATATAGAGTACATTGTAAAAGAGATAAAAGAAGAGCTAGTTTGAGTTGGATGAAATACTTAAAATGAGATTTAGATTTCGTTTGTTTGTCATAAAATAATTTATTAGGAAAAAATATTTTTCGAATAAAATATTTTCTTGAAAAATAGAATACTAAAAAATATTTTATGGTATTTAAATGTACAGTGAAAAATATTTTCTAACATGAGATTTTATAAAAAAAAAAAACATACACATAATATATATGTTAACCGTGATAGTAGATAATGGGTGGGGTAAGGGGTGGTGGGCAGAGATAGGGGGTAGGGCATAGGTGGGGTGGGGTAAAGTAGATGAGTTTTGAGAAATATTTTCTTTTCTTAAAAGACAAAAAAATTTTGAACTAAAACTTTTTCTTAACCAAAAAATATTTTTTAATAAAATTTTTATATTACCAAATATCAAAAAATTTTAAAAATAAATTTTTTAAAAATATTTTATTGCAAACAAACGGAGTGTTACATATAAAACTAACGGAGAAATTACAATTCTCAATAAATTTATATAGTCAACATCAAAAGTGGTACAAAGTTTAATTTAGTTAGTGTTACGATGAAAGTTCTTACTATGAAGTTTGGTACGATGATGACGTAGAGATGCTAACGACAGGATGAATCGTTGGCCCAATCAAAAGCATTAAACTGTGATGTTGACCTAAATATTAATTAAGGATCAAAATAAATATGGCCGATTGTTTTTTAAGTTTACAATACTACAAAATTAATTTACGTCTATTGAAGCAATTGATTAAATTATCCAAAAAAGAAAAAGACGAACTTTTTCAATGAGAAAAGGAATTTTTTAACTCGTGTAACAACCCAAGGATGAGCAAAGCAGTCCCAACGTGTAGTCTCCAGAGTATTTGAAGATTATATTTTTTCATATTTCAGATTAAAACCTGACATCCTATATCAATGAAAGATAATGTATAAGTGTAATTTATAAGTAAGTATTATGAATATAAGTGATAATTTGATTTAATCATTTTGGATTAGTAAAAAAAAAGTTTAAATAGTTATTTTTTTATGTTTATAATACCAGTTTTATTTATAGACCTAGAATTCAGAGTTTGGGACTTGACATAAAACGAGTACTGTTAGGTAGAGGTGCTGTTTATAGCCCGTGGATTGGTAACGAGACTTATTCCGAGCTCATATCGATACTGCAATTTTTTTTTCAAATTCTAAAAATTGGACCTCCTAACGTTATTTGTGTTGAAATATATTTAGATTTTAGAGGGCACTCTGTAGGGAGTGGGTGGGCCGAGGGAGGGGTAGGGTGGGGGGTGGGATGAAGTGGGTAAGTTTCGAAAAATATTTTCTTAAAGAATAAGAAAATATTTTTTACTTTTTTAAATTAAAATTTTTTCTTGATAGAAAAATATTTTTCGATTAATTAAATTTTTCATATTATCAAATATTAAAAAATTCAAAAAATAGTTTTTAAAAAAATATTTTACTACAAACAAACAAAACCTTAGCAAGTTTGGAACTAACAAAGAAATTATAGTTATCGATAAATCTATATAATCAACATTATAAGTGGCATAAAGTTTAATTTAGTTGCTGTTACGATGAAAGTTCTTACCATGAAGTTTGGTACGATGATGACGTAGAGATGCTATCGACAGCATGAATCGTTGGCCCAATCAAAAGCATGCACTAAGCTGTGATCTTGACCTAAATATTAATTAAGGATCAAAATACATATCGCGGATTGTTTTTTAAGTTTACAATACTACAAAATTAATTTACGTCTATCGAAGCAATTGATTAAATTATTCAAAAAATAAAATTGAAGCAATTGATTAAATTATCCAAAAAAGAAAAAGACGAACTTTTTCAATGAGAAAAGGAATTTTTTAACTCGTGTAACAACCCAAGGATGAGAAAAGCACTCCCAACGTGTAGTCTCCAGAGTATTTGGAGATCATATTTTCATATTTCGGACTAAAATGTGACATTTTATATCGGTAGAAAGTAGTGTATAAGTGTAGTTTATAAATGAGTGGTGTTAATATAAGCGATAACTTGATTTAATTATTTTTGGTTAGTAAAAAAAAATTCTAAGTAATTATTTTCTTATACTTACAATACCAATCTCATCTGTGGGTTTAGAGTTCAGAATTTGGGGCGTGACATAGAACGATTACTGTTAGGTAGAGGTGCTGTTTACAGCCTGTGGATTGGTAACGAGAGGGTTGAAAATTATTGAAATTGAACAAATATCAACTAAGTTTAAAACAATAAAAGATGTGTTATTTCTTAAACTCACAAGTCACAATACAAATTTGAGACATTACACGAACAAAATGCCGGGAGGTTTAAAAAAGATTCAACATTCCGAGCTCATATAAAATACTGCGAATTTTTTTTTTCAAATTCTAGAATTTAGACCTCCTAACGTTTTTTGTGTTGAAATATATTTAAATTTTAGAGGGCACTCGTTCAGGCTTGAATTAAGGAATTTCTAAATTTTCTTCTCTAACTAGATTTTTTATTAGTTAAGTTCTCTATCCTTGTTCACTAAGTTTTGGAGCTTACAAAGCTCTCTTATTATACTTCGCGCGCAATAAGGAAGAATTCAATATATAGCCGCTATTTGCTCCTCTTTTTTAGACATGATGGTTCTCTATGTGTTTGGCATACATATTTTCACTGCTTTAAGTATTATGTTTTCTTTTTGGAAAAATATCATATTTAGTCCCTATTATTTTTTAGAAGTTTCAATTTAGTTTTTATTGTTTAAAATTTTTCAATTTTGCCTTTATTGTTTTTCCAAAAAATTCAATTTAATCCCTGTTATTTCTAAAAAGTTTCAATTTTGTTCATATTCTTTTTCTAAAGTTTCAAATTAGTCCTTATTGTTCAAAATTAGTCAATTTAGTTCATATTATTTTCTAAAAAATTTAAATTCATCCCTACTAATTCTTAAAAAATATTAATTTAGTCCTTGAATAATATGGATGAATTTAAAACTTTAAAAAAATAATAAGGACGAAATTAAAACTTTTGAGAAAACAATAGGGATAAAATTAAAACTTTTTAGAAATAATAAGGGCAAAATTAAATTTTTTTTGAGAAATAATAAGAACGAAATTGAGAAATTTTAAATAATAACGATGAAATTAAAACTTTTGAGAAAAAAATGGGACGAAACTGAGAAATTTTAAACAATAGAGACGAAATTAAAACTTTTGGAAACAATAAGGACTAAATGTGATATTTTTCCTTTTTATTTTTTTCCTTTTTTATTTTCTTTTCTTTAATCTCGTCAGAGTGAGGATTCTAAATTGGGAGTTTTGTTTTACAAAATAGAGCAATCGTTTTACAAAGGTAGGAGCACAATATTGTGAGGTAATGACAACTGATCAATCGTGTGGCATTGTAAACTCTTGTCTAGTTGTCATATATGCTAAAAAAAAAAGAGAAAAATAAGATTGTAGTGAGCCATACTCTTAGTAATTATTAATAAAAGGTTATTAGATGATTATAGTACCTCAAAGTTCATCATTTAACGTCAAAACAAATGGGTATTTTTGCACTTTGCCCTACTTTTTTTCCCAACAATTTTTAATCGATGTTTCGAAGTCAGAATCACTTCAAATTTTGAATCTTCTAAAAAATTTATTCCTTTGTGAGAATTTCGTTGTCTATAGACTGTGTTGTTTCTAAAAAAATTGTTTGTTTTCTTTATGTAAGCAATTTGATTAAATTATCCGAACAGCTGAACTGTCCTGAGCTAAACATTAAGAATAATGCTATATATCACCTCTTTTTCCATCACCTCCTACGTGACATCTTACGTAGCATGCCAACTAGATTATTTTTTTCTATTTCTTCTTCTCCTTTTTTTAAATTTTTTTTCTCTCTCTTCTTAATTAATATTTGTCTAAATCTTTCCTTCTTTTACCTAGTAAAAAAAGACAAAGAAATCTTTCCTTCTTAGCACGATATCAGACTCCAACCAAGACCAAAATTTCTTCACTTCTCCATCAATGCTTCTTCGTCTTTTTCTCTATCCAAAACCTGCAAGTTTTTCATTCCTCTACCTCTTATATACAATCATATATGTGTGTGTACATGTATATATTTATATATATATATACATATATATATAAACACATCATTTAATTCTTAAAAAATTTATTAAATTTTTGGAGAATCATTGAGAAACCGTGTGAAATTTGTGTAATTTGAATAAAGTTTGAATCTTTATGCTTACTTTGTTAATTCTAGTATGATTTTTTATTTTTACAACATTATCATTCCTTTGTTTTTCTCTAGGATTTTTTTTTATGATTTTGGGAGAGTCAGAAAAGTATATGAGCTAAGTAAGCAGTAGAGGCGTTTTGAAGTGGATGTTAATTCTTTCTTCTTTTTTTTTTTGTCAAAAAATGATGGCGAATTTGGTAGTATGGTTTGATATGGTAAATATTAATTAAGAGGGAAAGAGAAAAAGAAATTGAAGAGAGAGAAAAGAAATTAAAAAGAAGAAAGACAATTAAAAATATTAATTAGTTGGCATGCCACTTAGAATACCATGTAAGATGTCACGTAAGAGGTGATAAAAGGGTGATAAAAAAGGGGTGATATATAATATTATTCTTGTTTTAAACTTAGTTAATATTTGTTCAAATTGAATTACAATTCTCAATCCCACGACACAAGTCTCGTTACCAACCTGAGTTCTGGGGATATACACGACCTGCAGGCAAGATTCCTGAACCCTAGGCTTGCAGTCGAGACTAGTGTTATAAGTATAAAAAAATAATTATTTGAACCTTTTTTTCACTGACCCAAAATGATTAACTCAAGTTATCAATTATATCCACAACACTCACTTATAAACAACACATACACACACACACACACACACATATATACATATATATATATATATATATATATATATATATATATATATATATATATTATCTCTCACTGATATGAAATGTCATATTCCAATATAAAATATTTTGAAAATACGATCTCCAAATACTCTGGAGACTACGTGTTGGGACTGCTTTGCTCATCCTTGGGTTGTTACACGAGTTAAAAAATTCCTTTTCTCGCTGAAAAAGTTCGACTTTTTCTTTTGTGGATAATCTAATCAATTGCTTCAATAGACATAAATTAATTTTGTAGTATTGTAAACTTAAAAAACAATCTGCGATATTTATTTTGATCCTTAATTAATTAATATTTAGGTGAAGATCACAGTTTAGTGCTTTTGATTGGGCCAACGATTCATGCTGTCGATAGCATCTCTACGTCAGTATTAGTTCATCATCGTACCAAACTTCATAGTAAGAACTTTCATCGTAACACACCAATTAAATTAAATTTCATGCCACTAAATAATGTCGATTATATAGATTTATCAAGAATTGTAAATTTTTTTGTTAGCTTTATACATACTAGATTTCATTTAAGTATTTCCATCTAACTCAAACTAGCTCTTCTTTTATCTCTCTTACTGTCACGCCCCCAAATTCCTTAGGCAAATTAAGGGACGAGACTGCCACGAATCTAGAAAAATATTTCATCCTAAGTTCGCAAGACTCTAATCCTTAATAAAATAAACTATGAATCAATTAGACAATATAAATGAATAATCAAGGAAACACCATTCATCTACTTACATGGCAAAAAAATATTAAACCTCTAATTACATAACAAAATCTCCAAAATAAATACTTAAATATCTGTACTAAAATGAGAGAAATATGTGGATTGAAAAGATAAGATTTCAAGGGTTGTCAAATGCATGCTTGTGTGTTTACTATGTCTTGCTTAAGGCTCGGATAGCTTTGAAGTTGGGAAAAGTTGTGAAGTTGAAGTGGAGTATGTTGTTGAGAATGTGGTTTGTGGCCTTATTTTCTGTTACAGGTAACTAGATAGTTTACGGTACAGAGGAAACTCTGTCCATTTATCGGGTCAGGACTTAACCTTTAGCGTATGGTTGGATCGAGACGTTACAATGACTAATTCCAAATTATGTGGAATTAGATTATTTAGAGAATAAGATTCACAGGTTCATCATTTCATACTAAGTATGGGAATATAAATAAAGCCGAAAATACTATTTTATTCCCAACTTATTCAAAGATACAATTGCTACTTGTAGTGTCTCTATTTTGTCTTACCGCAATTATATATTTGTATAATCATTTTTTCAATCATATAGCGCATTAATCTCTAATCATTTGATATTCTTTGTTCGCTCAAACTGTGAGTTTCGTAAAATATGTAAGAGTACGTAGCAGTCCGAGCGTTTAAAGGTACGTATATGAGCTTCGAATGCAGAATCTTTTTGGAACCTTCTCGCTTTTTGTTATCTTTCTGGAACCTTCTCGCTTTTTGTTTGTGTGATGTCCCACGTTTGTCGAAAAGATGATAGGAATATAATTTATAAATCAATATTGTAGGCTTGAATAATATTTTGTGTTAATCAGTTTGGTCCTGGTTGATATTAGATGCAAGACAATTATTCAAGTCTATGATACGAGTGTTTACTAGACTTGCCTCATGATAGTTTGATGCTCTTGGTAGAGACAATAATTCATGCTATCGTACTTAGAGGTTAGGTGGAGTGGTCATGTGATATTTTTTTTATTAAGGTTAAAGGTTCTAAATTTAAACTTATGTTCTCTCATTACAAATTTTTTTTGGCCTTTGATTTGCCTAGAGCATACATTGTAGCGTGACACTACTGTGGGTTTTGGCTCAATCCTCAACCAAAGCACATTATGAAGACAAGTAGAAGTACAATGCGAATAGAAGAGGAGAATCCTAATCATGGAGGGATTAACCTTTATTTCCTATAAATAGAACTTTCGATTTGCCATGAGAGGCTACACCTATGGGTGTTTGTGTATGTGAGCCCGAGAGTGAGAAGTTTCCTAACAGTGTTTTGTTCGTCTAAAAATTTGTTAATGTGTGAAGATATTTTTCATGGTTTTTCTAGAATAAGTCAATTTGGGATGATTTAGACTTTTCTATGCATAGAGTAATGTGAGCAAAAGTCTAAACTTTTCTTGTGCATAATGTTGTGTGGGAGGATTTGAATTTTTCTCTTGTAAAAAGTTTGTTGTTTAGTAACCATTGTTGAGTATAGTGGATGTGGGATCGTTGACATAAATAGAGGGTTGGACTAGATTAAAAATATTGTGCCTTATTTTTGTTGCTTGTTTGCGTGCATGCGTTCTAATTTTCCAATAGTTAAGCTATAAAATTTATAACCTTTCAATAAATTCAATACAATTTTATTTAAATTAAGTTACTCGCCCCAAAAAAGAAACAATTAATCATGTTGTCAACATCACCTCTGTATGACAGTAGTCATCCTAGTACCAGATTTTTTGAAATATCAACAGGAAAATTATTCTATGGGGACATTTAATATTGATGTGACAACCAAACACATGACATGTAACAATGGCATGTCTTGTCATTACTTTGAGCAAAGAAGACTTAATTAGCTTTCATAATGTGTGTCTGAAAATGGTAAAATTGACATGCATTTAAAAACTATTTATGTCAAATGACCAAAATGGACAAGCAAGTAAAGACAATAACTTTGCAAAATGACCATATTAGGTCCCGTATAGAGTTAGCTTTTAAAATTAATATTTTTCCCTCAAACCTGTCTCACGTGTTGTGTAGGATTAATTTTTAATTTTCTTTTGCCAAATGTGTTCCCACATGTTGTGTTAGGGTGAAATTTTTTATTCAATTGTTTGTTCAAAATGTGTAGTAAAGTGATTCTCTAAATTGCATGCGATCCATGAGCTGGAACTTGCATGCAACCTATGAGTCTCTTAGCAAACCAATTAAGTCACAATTTATGATAAGAAACTTTTTTTCTTATACCAAATATTTAATTCACGATGGAATTGTTGTCGAAATGTAATTGACAATTATTTTATCATCTACTCTGCCAACAATTGATGTTCCTTTAAGTTAATTTTATCGTGTACCAAGTATCATATATGATATAAAAGTGAAGTTGAAAATCGTCATAAACAAGCCATTAGTAACAGAAAAAAATATATATCACTATGTGATAACATTATGATTTAAGCATCAAAACACATCATTCTTTTTGGGGTTATTTTGGTGGTACGAAACGTACTACCCAAATAAGTAAATTATGAGATAACTTCAACAACCATAATATATGACAAGAAAAATGAAATTAATTTAAAAATATAGGAACATGCAAATAGGTATTATAAATTAGCCAAAATAGAAAACATCTAGATGCACGTGAGTGTTTACAATAATCCAAAAACTACGAATATGAAAAAAGTAAATTATGAAGCATCATTTTAAATCCTCATAGCAAATGAATATCCATGTAAGCTGATGATCGTCTTATTTCGTACAAAAGGGAAAATGTTGAATTGAACTGAAATAGAGATTCCCCACGTTTGTTATAGTGTGTTTTTTTTTTTTTTTTTTTTCATTTTTTCAAATCGTGTAGTAAACAAACACCTCAAATTAGTTTTTTTTTGTCATATCAAATTAGTTTTTATCATGCAATAAATGTCATGTATAATGTGAACACAAATGTAAAAGATGGGCATAACTATGAAATTACTGATTAAACAAAAAATAATTATTATTTTGTTGTTACGTAATGATAACCCAACGAATAAAATTATAAAATCACCTCAACAATCGGAATTGATGATAAGAAATATCAAATCAATTTCAAAATCTACGCATATGCATGTCTAGGTTCCTCTAAATAACCAAAAAAAGAATATACAAATGTGCATGCAAGTGTCTATAAATAACCAAAATCTACGAATTTAAATAAAGTAAATTACGCAACATCATATTTAGATCGTCTTTCTTAATTCTCTTTTATTTATAAATAAAGTAATGTATGAAGCATCATATCTAATTAAACAAACAATCTCAATGATTACATTATCTCATATTTAAAAAAAATAACAGGGAAAAGATGAGAGTATCATATTATTCTCTAATAGCCTAATTCTTAATCGCTTCATTGCTTAAAACATAATTGCGATTGTTGTCAAACAATCGCATTCAATTTTAAATGAAGTCTTTGTTTAGTAACTTGGCAAAAAAAAAGTATTATTGAATTAGTAGTTGTTAAGCATATGTGACATGCTAACTCTAGACACCAAATTAAAGGGGCTTTTCTTCTTCTTGATGGGCTTTTATTTCAAGAAGTGGCAACAAATCACTCTCTTTATCAATCTATTCAGTCAGGGCTAGTCCATAAAGCCCAAATATTTAAAGTGGTCATCGCCCTCCATATAGTGGGCCTAAAAAAATGATCATATATGAAAGTTAGCCTATCGTTAAAAGAATATATATATATATGAGTGTGTGTGTGTGTGTGTGTGTGTGTGTGTAACTTGGGCCAACTAGGCAAGGTTATAGTAAAAGGTCCATTACCGACTCGCTTATGCATATGACTAAGTGCTAAACATTTAAATAAACTAAAAAAAATGTCATATGAAGTTTAAAAGGAAAGGAAAAGGTTATTAAGCTCGTTTTTTTTTTGTTTTTACTATTTTGAATCTAGTTATATTTTATTGGTCCAAATTATTCAATAATAGATATACATACTATTATTAATGAGTACATACACACACATATATAATTTTTACTATTTTAAATCTGGTTATATTTTATTGGTCCAAATTATTCAATAGTAAATACATATTATTAATTAATCAGTACACAGACCCACAACACACATACATATGTGTGTAAGTATATATATACTTGTGCATATCTTATGGTAAAGATTTTTTTGATTTTATCGAATAGAGTTGAGGTGAGCGCATGGATAAAGAGGGGAAACGATAGAGTATTTTTTAATGTATTAAATACTCGTGACTCTTCCCTTTAGTGAGAGAGACCTAGTTATAGTTGGTGTTAGGCCGAGAATTCATGAATTTTGAGAACTTGTTTCATTTCATACTCCGGATGATATATAAGTATTTAGATATTTAGATTCAAGTAACAAGCTAATATAATAATTGAGATTGTTATAATATGGATCGTATCACCCATTTATTACTTAATTTTGATTACACATTTATCACGTGTTATATGTATGTTTATTTGATATGGTAAAAGTCGATGAAAAAATAACAAAGTTATTTCTATAGGCATGAAGACTAGGCATATGTACACATAAAAAAAAATTTAAGTGAAGATGAATAGCGATTAATACTATTATGGTACACTGGAATTCGTTGGGAATGAAATGATATTCTCAACTCTATTTCAATTTTCATACTTGGTATGAGGGAATGAACTTAGAAATCCTATTTTTAAGGTAATTTCATTCTCTCATATATGGGATTAGTACATTTTTATGTGTTTGAGAAAAAACTTATTTCTCAAATGACTAACATAACCCTATCAAAACATAACATTTTACAAACATGTCCCTTATATGTATAGATTTTTTTTGCAAAATTAATAATACTAGTAATAATGATAATAGTAATAATAATAATAATAACAATGATAATAATAAATAATAATGATAAATAATATAATAAAAAAATAATAAACATTATTATTATTACTATTATTACTACTATATTATTTATCATGTTTGTTTTATTTACAATTATGTTAATGTTTATTCTTATTTTTAATACTGCAATAATAAATGGGTAATCATGTCATATTATAAAAGTCATTTCTATTATTACTCTTGTATACTAACACACAAACAGAGGTATGAAATAAATATATCCATTCATATCTTTATTCCTAGAACACGCTAAGTATGTCATTCTCATTCTCAAGTTCATTCCATTCCTAGTCACATTTGTTCCTTAGCTCATTCTATTCTTGTCGAAATTTGTTTTACTGTACCAATCGCTATATTTAATTAATAAGTATGTGTGTACATATATATATATATATATGTGTGTGTGTGTGTGTGTGTGTGTGTGTGTGTGTGTGTGTATGTGTGTGTGTGTGTTATGGTAAAGGTTATTTTCATTTTATCGAATAGTGAAAGTGAAAGAGGATGTTTCAGAAAAGTCTTGGGTGGACTTACACCATGGACCCACCCATGGTATGTATAATATACCTATCAAATGCGAGTTAAACATAAATTATTAGATTGTGAGAGAAAGACCGTGTTTCATTATATTTGAGTTAATATGTAAATTAGAGTTTGTTAAGAGTGATACCGGAACATCTACGATAGATATGCAAGCATAATCAAATAACATCAACCCCAAAATTAATGAAAGAAAGTTTGAAAGATTATAAAATTATGAATCAATTTTAGGCCAACTTCGAAATTAAAACTGTAGTGATCAAGAAAGAGTTAGGTAATGATCTATATATGATTGGAAAGCTCTATGAGTCTAATTTCTAATGTTTCAAACGGTGCATCAATCGAAATTTTTTAGAAAAAATTATAACCATTTTTATAAAGTGTGTCTGAGTTGTAACTCGAGTTTTCGACATCATTTGTTATGTTTCGATTTCGGCTTATTTACAAACTTGATTGGGTTTATTTTAATAAGACCAACTCATGGGATCCATAGACAATTCAACAAAATTTATCTTCATATGACAACAAAATTCTTCATATGATAATTATGCACCGAAACAAAAAAGAAGAGAAATAGGATTTGGACTAATCAACCAAGCACGTTTCTTCAAGCTGTTGCTTGGCATATGGTATTATGAGAATAGTGGTAGGTTTGTTGAGGTGAGAGGAATAAAATGGTGGTGGAAGATGGTGGTGAAAATGATGAAAGAAAGGTGGTGGGTTTCTCAAGAGGTGGATATGGTATGGAGAGATATGGTTGATTTTGTTGGTAGGAATGAAAAAAATGACATGAAAAAAAAAAGATGTATTTAGTTTGGTGAGATGAAGAAGTAGAAGAAATATTAATTTGTAAAATTCTTGAGATTCCTTTTGCAAAAAAATGAGGGACTCTTCACCCAAGAATTTTCCAAATGTTTTGGGGTTGAAAAATGTGAAAAGACATTCTATGAAAAGAATAGCACAGGGGTATGTTTGTACTTTTTCCTAATGGTATTTTTGTATTTGCAACGAAAAACGTTAAAAAAAGTATTTTGTAATTCATTCCTCAAAGAATTACTTTTAAGGATACATTGGTAATTATGCAACAATTAATAATTGAGTTGGTCTTGAAAACGGTTGTAAATCTCACACCTCTTAGTCAGGCGAGTGAACTCACACGTTAGGATAGGACCCAAGCCTAAGTCTGGCGTTTTGAAAACCATTCATTAATAATTTATTTGTTTAAAATTTGAGTGATGTGACGTGTGTCAGATGAAAATATTGGCCGCATAAAAGAAAGAGTCATATCAACAGGAGAAAAGACACTGGAGACTGGACTTCATAGGCGGCTTTGGTCATGCATCAATTCCTAGCATGAGTTAAATGCGTTCTTACAGTGAAAAACGCTTAAGAAAAAGTGTTTTTTTTTTTGGGTTTCTAGAGACACGTAAAATACATATAAAAAAATGTCACTTAAAAAAATAAATTGTCCAATCTCTTATGCTCATAGTAAGAAATATATCACTAGACCAAAGGCACGATAACCTTTGCTTATATAAAGGGAACAAACTAAGGCGTTGGCATATGTATCTTCCAGTTAATATACTATCATTCTTCCACCTCATCCAGATCGTGTATATTCTTCAATATTCCCCACTTTGTGTTAATGGAGTATTAAGCGAAGCTCAAGCTTTTCATACCAAAATTAAGATGGTAACTTGCAATACAATAGATCAAAGCCTTCAAAGGAGGAGTGCAAATTACAAGCCAAACATCTGGAAACCCAACCAGCTGCAGTCCCTTACCAGTACTGAATATGCTGTGAGGCCTTGAGCTTTATATCATATCATGTTACTAATTATAACGCTACAAGAAAAAAAAGAAAAGACACGGGTGACAAATGCTAAATCCGCCCCCCAAATTTCTGACGTAAAGGAGGCGGAATGACGGAGTGAGAGTCATTCCGTCTCTAATATGCACTCTAAAAATTGAGGCCTGAATTAATATGCAATGAATCAAATTATTTTTATTAGCAATTAACTTCCGTCACAACGTGGTCGCAATTTTGCGACGGCCTTGGCAATAATGCATCAGAATTTTAGTTTTCTAGCTCTTCTTACCTAGCCTTAGAGGCCCATTCCAAATGTTTTGTTTGAGGGGGTTAAGATAATTTTAAGTGGTAGTTTTCGAACTCCTGAAATTTTAATATTTTTTCATTTTTCTGGATCATAAACATCATATGGAAATGGATAGTATCCAATTTAATCTCTTATCTTTGACATGCTTAGCAAAGTGGCCACATTTATCTTTCAAAGTGTAACATTTAGTCTATTATCTTTCATTAGTGTGCGTCGTTAGTCCTTTGTGACCTTTTTGTCAAAAAAGGGAAAAATGCAGCAATAGTCTCCATTGTTTACTCAAAAGTCTGTTTAGTCCCCATTGTTTCAAAATATTCAAAGAGGTCTCCAATATTGGTAAACATACTCATTGTGGTCTCTACCGTTAAAACTTTGGTTAGTTTTAATAGATGTGAATAGTATTTCAAGGGTAAATTTGAAAATTTATAAAAAATACAATCTCACACAAAAACACCAAAAAAAACATACACTAATACACACTTACAAACACACACTAACACACCCACAAACACATACTAACATACCCAAAAATAGAAAAACATAAAAAAATACACACTAATACACACAAACATACACTAACATACCCACAAACAAAAAAATATAAGAAAACACACACTAATACACACTCACAAACATACACTTGGGACCATGAAGGTAGGGCTGTTTCGCGCGGGGGTAGGGGGTGAGGCTGTTTCGCGCTGGGAGTGGGGGGTGGGGCTGTTTCGTTGGGGGACAGGGGTGTTGTTGTTTCGTGCGAGGGGGAGGGGTGGCGGTTGGCGGTGCTTGTGGTAGTGGGTTGGGGCTGTTTTGCTATGGTGGTTGGTGGTACTTATGGTGGTGGGTTGAGGGGTTGAAAGAGAAAGAAGAAGATAGGGATATTTTGGGTATTTTATTTTTAAGTAGGGGTAGTTTAGTTATTTTATAAATTTTCTGTTAAATTTTTTACGGTAGGGACCACAATGAGTATATTTACAAACATTAGGGACCTCTTTGAGCATTTTGAAACAATGGGGACTAAATTGACTTTTGAGTAAACGATGGGGACCATGCTGCATTTCTCTCGACGAAAAACTAATGGTTGAGAGTCACGTGTTAGGCATGTGGCTCAACTTTTCTCCAAAGGTGACACATGATAAACACGTGCGACTGCCGTGAGGTTTTTAACGGAATAGTAGAAAATGACTAACAGTGTCACACTAATAAAAGATAAAAACTAAAAGTGTAAAGGTCACAAATTAAATAGTCCATTATATTTGGTCTAATTAATACTTTCATATATTATTATTCCAAATGAACCTTTTAGTCCATTATGTTTAACATTATTAACGTCATTAGTCCAACTTGTCTTTTATGTCTAATTTTTAATGTTAAAATCACGTGGCATATACGTGTATGCTCTTGAAACTGCTGCTTGGACATATCTAACACATCTGAATCATGTGTTAAGAATACTAATGCCAATTTTACCTTTAAAAAATTGAGATATTACGATACACGTATGTGCGCGCCAAGCGATTTTAACGTTAAAAATTATATAAAAAAGACGAGTTGGACTAACGGCGTCAATAATGATAAACAAAATGAACTAAAAAGTTCATTTGAAAAGATAATATATAAAAGTGTCAATTAGACCAAAGATAATGAACTTATTATGATGTTTACCCAAACTAAAATATTGTTTTTTAAAAGATAAAGAATCACTTTATGAAATATGTCACAAATAGAGTACTAAATTGGGTATTAATCTTTAAAAAAAATATCAAAGTACAAATAGAATGAAGAGTATTTAATCTATGGGGACAATTGCTCTTCCAATACTTGAAATGCATGTTTGCAACCGTTTGAATTTTCAATGAGGAATAATGATATTTTCTACAGTGGACTTATCTATGTATTAATTACACAAAAAAATTACTGTACCAATTTATTATGCAGGAAGAAAAATATAGAAAAAGAGAAGCCGAGAAGCAAATAGAGGAAGTAAAAGGGATGTTTATAGATGTCGATGGCCAATTGACTAAGTTGGAGCTTGTTGATCGCATCACAAAATTAGGATTGGCTAACCAATTTGACAATGAAATCAAAGAAGCTCTGAGCAACATAGGATCTATGAAGAAGAACCATACATCCTGTGCCTGAAACGACCTCTATGCTATCTCGTTATTCTTTAGGCTTCTTAAACAACATGGTGTTACGTCCCTTGCTGCACCCCTTACTGCAACAAGTGCTGTGAAATTAATTGACTTGTGTTTTGCCAAAATTATGCTTTGACTGAATTTAATTATGGTATATGCATATGTGTTTGGAGAATTTTGATTGACAGGTTTACCATATTTATAAGAGAGTTGAAAAGGCAAATTGACATTTACATTAGAGGTGATTGAAGTTTCCTTATTCAAGAAAGAAAAGTTGCCTTATTTAAGAATTACTTGGAGACAAAGTCTTTCCATACAACTCAAGGCCCAAGTACGGATTACCTTGTGGAGGTTTAGGCAACTAATTCAGCATATATAGAGAGCCTCACACGACTGAAAGTAGTGGAGCAAAGAAGGGCGAGAAACAGAGCTGAAAACAGGAAATTCGTTGAATATTTTCGAGCTGTCAGGTTCTGCTGTAACAGATTGACGATGTACTGCAATCGAAGTCAGTAACAGAGAAAATCTGATAATCCATGTATTGCTGCAGCAGATTATGAAACAGACAGCTTATTTATGCTTCCGCTATATTTATTGTTTTAATCTTTGATAGGAAGAGTTTTTAGTTTGTTCCTTGTTTTATTCATTCTTCGAGAGAAGAAGGTGTAGTTCTCAGGAGAGAACGTTGTAAGTCGAGGGGAGCTCGCCAAACTTAGGTTCATTAAGGAGTTCATCATCGAGGTGTCAAAGTCATGAGGGAGTCTTTACTTGTCTAAGTCCATTGATATTGTAACTTGTGATTTATTAATGAAACAGGTTTGTTGGACTAGGGGAGGTCCCGTGGACGTAGACTGCACGGTTGAACCACGTTAAATCTCAGTGTCCTTACTTTTTGCATGCATTTATTTATTTTGTTTTAACTTCTGTTATAACAAGATACTAACCAGAAACTATCATATGGTTATGATGTTTCACAAGGTATATATTGACAATTAAAAAACTAATGGTCTTTTTTATACCCGTGCATGACCGGAGCTCCATGCACCTGTCTGGCCTTTGTTTGTTCAATTTATATCTAACTTTTAATTCATTTTTCATCTGTGTTCAGATATGTTATCTAGTTTTGTGGATAAGAAGGGAAATTTCAGGTCAAGTACATACTTGAACGTTAGAGCATTGCTCGAGCTCTTTGAAGCCTCTAATCTAGGCTAAGAAAATGAAACTATATTAACTAAGGCTAAAGTATTCTCAACTCAAAGTCTCAGGAGTTTAAGTGTAGACATGGATGATGATAAGCTTGCCAAACTATTGAATCAAACTTTAGATCTTCCATTGCATTGGCGAGTTGGGTGGTACAATGTGAGGGGACACATCCACACACATGAAGAAGAGCATGGGAGCAATGTTACATTGCTTAAGTTGGCAAAACTAAACTTCAACATAGTCCAATCCGAACACCAAAAAGATCTCAAGGAAATAACATCAAGGTAATGGCTTTGGAAAACTCTGGCATCATTCGATTTGATCAGAGACGGATCCAACATTTTTGTCCAGTATAGTAAAAACAGACAATTTAACTTATGTAATGAGATTTTTTTTTTTCAGTTGGGACTAACTAGGCTTTTGACCCTAAAAGTCTCTTAAATACATGGGTGAACCTATATAGGGGCCAGTGGGGGCTGCAACCCTCACTGATCCCATAAGTAAAACTATTAACGAGTGAGTTGGACTTGTATTTTTAAAAATGTGTGTATTTTTAAGCTGAAAAATTATTAATTTAGCCCCGCTTGAAACAAAAAATTATCTATATATGAGTGTTCAATTGTGCGTTTTTAGTCCCCATTGAGTAAAAATTCTGAAATCGCCCCTGAGTTAAATATATACACATTTTCAAAAAAATAATTATCCCACACTCACGTAAGAATGGCTCCACCCTTGAATTTAATGTTGTCACACCCTGCACAAACTCTATAATATTATACAGTTTTCATTAATTTGATTTCTGTGCTTTGTAGATGGTGGAGAATCTTGGAATTACAGAAAAATTAAGTTTTAGCAGGGATCACATTGTTGAAAGTTTTATGTTCGCAACAGGAGTTGCTTATGAGCCTCACCATCGAAACCTAAGAAAATGGCTGACTAAAATTATTCAGTTGATACTCATAATTGATGATGTTTATGATGTATATGGTTCACTACAGGAGTTAGAAGCTTTCACTGATGCTATAGGGAGGTTACTTTCTATGCCCGATCATAATTATGAGAGGAATAATAAATATAATAAATATTTTCTTATGCTTCA
This sequence comes from Ehretia macrophylla, assembly GCA_037974665.1. Taxonomy (NCBI): domain Eukaryota; kingdom Viridiplantae; phylum Streptophyta; class Magnoliopsida; order Boraginales; family Ehretiaceae; genus Ehretia; species Ehretia macrophylla. The sequence goes on from CM075782.1 coordinate 1,749,069, forward strand.
AGTGTCTTATTTCATAATTCGGGGTGTTCTAAATATATGTTAATTCTCAACAAAAAAAAATGAAATGAAATACTTTTGTCATGCTCCACTCCTGCAATTTCGAACTCGCAAAGAAGATTTGTGTGATAAATTTAATAATACATAATTGTCTTCGAAGCAAAATTCACTATTCTAAATAATTAATCGTGAGTTATCACTTAATCCTAAACCAAAAAGATACAAGTAAGACATGCAACTCTCTTCCTTTTTTGGTTTAAAACAAGTACGTTCATGAGTTATTATTATTTTTTTTCTTATCTTAAGTCTTTCAAATTTGACACCGTTAATGATTTTCAATGATTTAAGAATATAATAGTCATTTCAACATTAGTGAGAAACAAAAATAAATAAATAAATAAATAAATAAAGCAAGCAAACCAATAGGGACAAATCGAGTGCCCCTACACCAATAACCCCCAACCCTAAAACATATTCTTGGTTACTCGGTGGCGGGGGGGAGGGGTTGCTGGGGTATATGTAGTGGGACATGACTTCTCCCTATTGTTTGCTTTCTTTATATTATATTCTTTTTTTATTAAGTTTGAGGGATGGGGAAAAAATTAAAAAATTAAGGACCTACTTTCTTCAACCAAAAAATAAGGGGTCTGCATGTCTTTTTCTAATTTTCAAATAGGTTAAATTGACCATCATAACCCTAAACCATTAAAAATCATTGACGGTGTTAAATTTGAATGAGGGACCTGCTAGTCCTAAACCAAAAAATTAAAGTAAGGAATTTTCATATCCTATTTCTAGAAACAAAAAGAAACTAAAAACTGAAAATCTTAAATCATAATCCTCATTTTATTCTATAAGTCATGGGTGAATGAATTCACATATCATCAAAAGTTTTGAAAATGTGTGCAACTTTTAAAGTACTTTTAGATTAAAAAATTAATTTATTTCTTATTAAAAAAATTATTCATATATAAATATTAAATTATATATATATTTATTTTCATTGAACAATAATTTTGAATACACCCAGTGGTACCCCAAGGAAATCCAACAACTACCAGAGTGCATGAACACTTGTTTCCAAATCTTGTACGACACCACCGAGGAGATAGCTCTTGAAATTCAGAAGGAAACAAGCTGTGGCTTTGTGCTTATTTTTCTACAAAAAACGGTAAATACACTTATCCTTTCTAGCGATTGTAAAACAACCAAAACAAAATATCCGCAATTGTTGTGAGTGTGTGATGTGAGCCGCACAAACGCATGGAAACCACCCGCCATATAAGAGACGTTTTTAAAACCGTCCCCTTTCTTTTGGCTAGAACTTGTATCATCTGCTCCCATTTTTTAATGGCTTTTTATTTTATTTTTTTCTTATCTTAGTGGGCAGATTTTTGCAAGTCCATGCTCTTGGAAGCAAAATGGTTTAAAGCAGGACATACACCATCCTTGGAAGAATATTTAAGCAATGGATGGATATCATCATCTAGCCCTTTGCTTTCCCTTCATGTAATATTTAGTTTAAGTCATGGTACAAAGGAGGCTCTGCATTTCATTGAAGGCAGCCATTTCACTCATAATTCGGCTTACCAATGATCAGCGAACTACCGCGGTAATATATCTTATCTTATGTCTATGTCAACCCCCCAAACCTTTTGAAAAGGCAAGCTTAGAACACGACATGCCGTGTGCCAAGAAGAAAAATGACAAGCATATATACGTTTCGGGGTTGGTCTTTTATCTGGTATTCAATAGTTTAGCCTATTTGTAAATAAAATGTTGGGCCTATTTTTTATTTTATAGGTTGAATGTCTGAATGTCCGAATGTCACAATAAAAAATTTCCAATATCTTAAGAGAAAACTATTCCAAACGGCTTGATGGACGTTTGGCCGTGAGTATAGGGGTACATCATACATGTTGTTGGGACCTTAGCCTATGTTAGAACAAGACGCTCGATCGTGATATATGTAATAGTTTTTCATATCTTTAGGGGTTGTGATGTTAAAAATCAATAGTCGGACAAGTCCGACCTTGTTCGGCTATCATACGCGTGGGCCGACCCACATTCATTCTCTCACACATGGTTGTTTAAAGACTTTTTTCATATTTTTAGTTGAAACAATTCTTCAAACGATAACACATCCTCTTGACACGTGCATATTACTATTATTACCTGCGTGCGTGTTTTTAGGTGGGTTTCACATACTTTTTAATAGGTAGTACGCCATTTTGACCGTTTCTAATTAAGCAAATGCCCCTTAGCTGATAATTTCATGCTAGTTTCTGATTTTCAACAGGCAGAACTAGAGAGAGGTGATGCTTCTTCATCAATCCTATGCTACATGCGAGAAGCAAATGTATCAGAAGAGGTTGCTCAGGAATATATCAGAAGCTTAGTCATGGATGCATGGATACAAATTAACAATCATTTGAACAAGCTTTCTCAAGTTGAAGTACAGCAATTTGTGAAATATATAGTCAATATAGGTCGCACAGCACACTTCATATACCAACATGGAGATGGATTTGGAGTCCAAGATAGTGAAACAAAAGAGAAAGTCCTAATGAACTTGCTTGAACCTATTGCCATGATCAAGTGATAAAAAAGTTCTATATATATATATATATATATTGGTCAATCAAGGCTACATATTTTTATTTTTATTTGTCAAGTACCATATTATTGATTAAATCGGGTAATTACAACAAAAAGTTGGGCTTATACTAACTAAGTATGGCAAAAAGACAGAGACAAACCATACATCCATCCACACACTGGATACACAATGCTATGGGATGTTAATTGAGTAAAAGCATAGGAAAATAGCACATTTAGTCCCTATTATTTTCAAAAAAAATTAATTTTGTTTATATTGTTTAAAATTTTTCAATTTCCTTCTTATTGTTTCTCCAAAAATTTCAATTTCATACCTATTGTTTGAACTTCTCAATTTCATCCCTATTGTTTCCTAAAAAGGTTCAATTTTGTTCTTATTATTTTCAAAAAAATTTAATTTCGTATCTATTATTTTTCAAAAAGTTTCAATTTAGTCTCTATTATTTTTCAAAAAGTTTCAAATTTGTCCCTATTACTTAAGGACTAAATTGAAATTTTTTGAGAAGCAGTAAGGTCGAATTTTATTTTTTTAGAAAATAATAGAGACTAAATTGATTAATTTTGAACAATAGGGACGAATTTAAAACTTTAAAAAAATAATAAAGATGAAATCGACATTTTTTAAAAACAATAAGAACAAAATTAAAACTTTTTTCAAAAATAATAAAAATTAAATTAAATTATTTAAAAAATAATAAAAACTAAATGTGATATTTTCCTGTAAAAGTATTGAGGACATTCTTGATTAATACAATGATTCGTACTGTCAACAGCACATCCAATTGACCAAAAAAAAAAACAGCACATCCACGTAACAGTATTTATCCGTCCCGTTGTTGTCTCTAAAAGACTCAGAGACAACACGCTGCTGAATGCTTTGCTCATCCCCCGGTTGGTGAATTGAATGAGTAAAAAAATGCCTTTTCACACTGAAAACGTTTGGAGTCTTCTCTTTTGGTCTTAATTAAATGTTTAGCTCAGGACAGTTCAGCTGTTCGGATAATTTAATCAACACGCTGCTGAATGCTTTGCTCATCCCCCGGTTGTTGAATGAGTGAAAAAATGCCTTTTCACACTGAAAACATTTGGCGTTGATGGAGAAGTGAAGAAATTTTGGTTTTGGTTGGAGTCTGATATCGTGAAAAGAAGGAAAGATTTCTTTGTCTTTTTTTGCTAGGTAAAAGAAGGAAAGGTTTAGACAAATATTAATTAAGGGAGAGAAAAAGAAATTAAGAAAAGAGAGAAAAAAATTTAAAAAAGAAGAAGAAGAAAGAGAAAAAGATAATGGCATGCCACGTAAGATGTCACGTAGGAGATGATAAAAAGGTGATGGAAAAATGGGTGATATATAGCATTACCCTAATCAAGATTGTTCTCAATGGGAAAATGTCATATTTAGTCTTTATTATTTTTCAAAAGTTTTAATTTCATCCCTATGGTTTCTAAAAAAAATTCAATTTCATCCCTATTATACTTAAAAATTCGATTTCATCCCTATTATTTTTCTAAAGTTTTAAATTCGTCCCCATTGTCCAAAATTAATCAAGTTAGTCCCTATTATTTTCTATTAAAAAAAAATCAAATTCGTCTCTATTGTTTCTCATAAAATTTCAATTTAGTCTTTAAATAATATGGACGAATTTGAAACTTTTTAAAAAATAATAGAGATTAAATTGAAGCTTTTAGAAAAATAATAGAAACGAAATTGAAACTTTTTGAAAATAATGGGAACAAAATTGAGAAATTTTAAATAATAGGGATGAAATTGAAACTTTTAGAGAAACAATAGGGATGAAATTGAGAAATTTTAAATAATAGAGACAAAATTGAAACTTTTTAAAAACAATAGGGATTAAATGTACTATTTTCCTATGTTTTTACTCAATTTAGCATTGTGTACCCAGAGTGTGAATGTATAGTTTGTCTCTGTCTTTTTGCTAGTTGGGTACTTAGATAGTATAAGCCCAGCTTTCTGTTGTAATTATCCGATTTAATCAATAATATGGTACTTGACAAAAAAATTAAAATAAAATAAAAATATGTAGCCTTGATTGACCAATCAATATATATAGAACTTTTTTATCACCTGGTCATGGCAATAGGTTCAAGCAAGTTCATTAGGACTTGCTCTTTTGTTTCACTATCTTGGACTCCAAATCCATCTCCATGTTGGTATATGAAGTGTGCTGTGCGACCTACATTGACTATATATTTCACAAATTGATGTACTTCAACTTGTTCAAATGATTGTTAATTTGTATCCATGCATCCATGACTAAGCTTCTGATATATTCCTGAGCAACCTCTTCTGATACATTTGCTTCTCGCATGTAGCATAGGATTGATGAAGAAGCATCACCTCTCTCTAGTTCTGCCTGTTGAAAATCAGAAACTAGCATGAAATTATAAGCTAAGGGGCATTTGCTTAATTAGAAACGGTCACAATGGCGTACTGCCTATTAAAAAATATGTGAAGCCCACTTAAAAACACGTACCATCATAGCAGGTAATAATAGTAATATGCACGTGTCAAGAGGATGTGTTATCGTTTGAAGAATTGTTTCAACTAAAAATATGAAAAAAGTCTTTAAACAACCATGTGTGAGAGAATGAATGTGGGTCGGCCCACGCGTATGATAGCCGAACAAGGTCGGACTTGTCCGACTATTGATTTTTAACATGACAACCTCTAAAGATATGAAAAACTATTACATATATCACGATCGAGCGTCTTGTTCTAACATAGGCTAAGGTCCCAACAACATGTATGATGTACCCCTATACTCACGGCCAAACGTCCATCAAGCCGTTTGGAATAGTTTTCTCTTAAGATATTGGAAATTTTTTAATATGACATTCAGACATTCGACCTGTAAAATAAAAAATAGGCCCCACATTTTGTTTACAAATAGGCTAAACTGTCGAATATCAAATAAAAGACCAACCCCGAAATGTATATATGCTTGTCATTTTTAGCTTGCCTTGTCAAAAGGTTTGGGGGGTTGACATAAACATAAGATAAGATATATTACCGCGGTAGTTCGCTGATCATTGGTGAGCCGAATTATGAGTGAAATGTAGTACACAATCTCTTGGCTGCCTTCAATGAAATGCAGAGCCTCCTTTGTATCATGACTTAAGCTAAATATTACATGAAGGGAAAGCAAAGGGCCAGATGATGATATCCATCCATTGCTTAGATACTCTTCCAAGGATGGTGTATGTCCTTCTTTATACCATTTTGCTTCCAAGAGCATGGACTTGCAAAAATCTGCCCACTATGATAAGAAAAATAAAAAGCCATTAAAAATTGGGAGTAGATGATACAAGTTCTAGCCAAAAGAAGGGGATGATTTTAAAAACGTCCCTTATTTCTCTGGTGCGTGGATTTCAGAGGTTTGTGGGGCTCACGCCACACACTCACAGCAACAGCGGGATTTTGTTTTGGTTGTTTTACTGTAGCTAGAAAGGATAAGTGTATTTACCGCTTTTTGTATAAAAATAAGCACAAAGTCACAGCTTGTTTCCTTCTGAATTTCAATGGCTATCTCCTCGGTGGTATCATACAAGATCTGGAAACAAGTGTTCATGCACTCTGGTAGCTGTGGGATTTCCTTGGGGTTCCACCTATAGCATAAAATGACAAATGTTGCTTGCGGGCATGTAGGGTGACGAAATTTTTTCATCTTTTTGAACATTTACATATATTTAGAACAACCCAAAATGTGAAATAAGATACTTAGATAATTGGGAGCATTAGAAAATATTTTCATGTACATAGTGCATTTCATCATTTGGTAACCTTTTAATGGTGAAGGGTAAAACTACTAATATTCCTCTAGTAATTATGAGATGGGGCATAGAAACTAACCTCTCTATAGCATCAGTGAAAGCTTCTAACTCCTGTAACGAACCATATACATCATAAACATCATCAATTATGAGTATCAACTGAATGACTTTAGTCAGCCATTTTCTTAGGTTTCGATGGTGAGGCTCATAAGCAACTCCTATCGCCAACATAAAACTTTCAACAATGCGATCCCTGCTAAAACTCAATTTTTCTGTGATTCCAAGATTCTTCCACCATCTAAAAAGCACAGAAATCAAATTAATGAAAACTGTATAATATTATAGAGTTTGTGCAGGGTGTTACAACATTAAATTCAAGGGTGGAGCCATTCTTACGTGAGTGTGGGATAATTATTTTTTTGAAAATGTGTATATATTTAACTCAGGGGCGATTTCAGAATTTTTACTCAATGGGGACTAAAAACGCACAATTGAACACTCATATATAGATAATTTTTTGTTTCAAGCGGGGCTAAATTAATAATTTTTCAGCTTAAAAATACACACATTTTTAAAAATACAAGTCCAACTCACTCGTTAATAGTTTTACTTATGGGATCAGTGAGAGTTGCAGCCCCACTGGCCCCCATATAGGTTCGCCCATGTATTTAAGAGACTTTTAGGGTCAAAAGCCTAGTTAGTCCCAACTGGACAAAAATTTTGGATCTGTCTCTAATCAAATTGAATGATGCTAGAGATTTCCAAAGCCATTACCTTGATGTTATTTCCTTGAGATCTTTTTGGTGTTCGGATTGGACTATGTTGAAGTTTAGTTTTGCCAACTTAAGCAATATTGCATTGCTCCCATGCTCTTCTTCATGTGCGTGGATGTGTCCCCTCACATTGTACCACCCAACTCGCCAATGCAATGGAAGATCTAAAGTTTGATTCAATAGTTTGGCAAGCTTATCATCATCCATGTCTGCACTTAAACTCCTGAGACTTTGAGTTGAGAATTCTTTAGCCTTAGTTAATATAGTTTCATTTTCTGAGCCTAGATTAGAGGCTTCAAAGAGCTCGAGCAATGCTCTAACGTTCAAGTGTGTACTTGACCCGAAATTACCCTTCTTATCCACAAAACCTGATAACATACCTGAACACAGATGAAAAAGGAATTAAAAGGTAGATATAAATTGAACAAATAAAGGCCAGGCAGGTGCACGGAGCTCCGGTCATGCACGGGTATAGAAAAGACCATTAATTTTTTAATTGTCAATATATACCTTGTGAAATATCATAACCATGTTGTCTAAGAAGCCTAAAGAATAACAGGGTAGCATAGAGGTCGTTTCGGGCACAGGATGTGTGGTTGTTCTTCATAGATCCTACGTTGCTCAGAGCTTCTTTGATTTCATTGTCAAAGTGGTTAGCCAATCCTAATTTTGTGATGCGATCAACAAGCTCCAGCTTAGTCAATTGGTCATTGGCAGGGGCGGAGCCATGAATTTTTGTCAATGGGGCTAAAATTTATAATTTTTGAACTATACGAGTATTTTTTTTTCAAAAAATACATAGAATTTTAACGTTTTTATGGGCCAGTGGGGGCTAAAAACCATAATTTTTAAACTATACAAGTACTTTTTTTTTTTTAAGTGGAGGCTAATTAATTTTTTTAACTAAAATATATAGATATCTAATTTTTTTTTTTAAAAAATACAAAGAAATTTTAACCTTTTTATGGGCCAGTGGAGGCTAAAATTCATAATTTTTTAACTATACGAGTACTTTTATTTTTCAGTGGGGACTAATTAATTTTTTATAACTAAAAATGCATAGATATTTAATTTTTTTTAAAAAAGATACATAAAAATTTTAATAATTTTTATGAGTCAGTGAGAGCTGCAGCCCCCACTGACCCCAATGTACCTCCGCCAGTGGTCATCGACATCTATAAACATCCCTTTTACTTCCTCTATTAGCTTCTCGGCTTCTCTTTTTCTATATTTTTCTTCCTGCATAGTAAATTGGTACAGTAATTTTTTTGTGTAATTACTACATAGATAAGACCGCTGTAGAAAATATCATTATTCCTCATTCAAAATTCAAACGGTTGCAAACATGCATTTCAAGTATTGGAAGAGCAATTGTCCCCATAGATTAAATACTCTTCATTCTATTTGTACTTTGATATTTTTTAAGGGTTAATACCCAATTTAATTCTCTATTTGTGACATATTTGACAAAATAATTCTTTATCTTTCAAAAAGTAATATTTTAGTTTTTATCTTTTATTAGTGTGACACTGTTAGTCATTTTCTACTGTTTCGTTAAAAATCTCACAGCAGTCGCACGTGTTTATCATGTGTCACCTTTGGAGAAAAGTTGAGCCACATGCCCAACTAGGAATGGCAACGGGTCGGATACCTGCTAAAATTTATAAAATCAAACCCGAACCCGTTTAAATTATATTTTACCAAACTAGTGACGGTAAACCGTCGGGTTTAGATTTTGCTTACCAAATTCGAACCCGTCAAATATTTAAAAACCCGCGGGTACCCGACCCGACCCGTTAATGAATAAAAAAATAATTTTTTTAAAAAAAAAAAATTAAAGTTCTTGTCTATAAACAAATATAAACTTACTAGAAATATTCAACAAAATCTTTATGCTGAGAAGTTATCATCCGTCCATAATAATATAAAATAACCTAAGGAAAAAAAAAATAAAGTACTTGTCACAATTGTAAATTATCATTCTCGTTTGAATTATTCAGCAATTGAGTGGTTGTGTTATTTAAATTAGATAAAAGAATATGTAAACCTAAACTATGAGGGTTAACAACTGATAATAAGATTTGAGCTATAGTCCACAACTATTATTCTTGGACTAATATTAAAAAATTATTTTTTCTTAAATAATATTTTATTTGTAAATATATAAATATTTTTATTAATTTATTTTTACTAAATTACTAATCGGGTTTTCGGGTTTCGATTTTTTTAAATTACTATTACCAAACCCTATCGGACTACCCGTCGGTAATCATTTATAAAAATCAAATCCTAACGGATATTTCATCGGTTTGGTAAATGGGTTTATAATCGAGTCAGATACCGGTCAGATTCGGATTTAAACCTAACTCATTGCGATCCCTATGGCCAACACGTGACTCTGTCATTAATTTTTTTACAAAAAGGTCAAAAAGGACTAACGATGCACACTAATAAAAGATAATAGACTAAATGTTGCACTTTGAAAAATAAATGTGGACATTTTGTTAAATATGTCAAAGATAAGGGACTAAATTAGATACTAACCTTTCCTTAATGATGTTTATCATCCCGAAAAAAAGAAAAAAAATTAACATTTCAGGAGTTCCAAAACTAGCACGTAAGATTATCTTAACCCCCTCAAACAAAACATTTTGAATGGGCCTCTAACGCTAGGTAAGTAGAGCTAGAAAACTGAAATTCTGATGCATTATTGCCAAGGCCGTCGCAAAATTGCGACGAAAGTTAATTATTAAAAAAAATAATTTGATTCATTGCGTATTAATTCAGGCGTCAATTTTTAGAGTGCAGATTGGTGATGGAATGGCTACGGAATGACCCTTACTCTGTCATTCCGCTGCCTTTACGTCGGAAACTGTGGGACGAATTTAGCATCCGTCATCCGATCTGTCACTCGTGTCTTTTTTTTCTTGTAGCGTTATAATTAGTAACATGATATGATATAAAGCTCAAGACCTCACAGGATATTCAGTACTGGTAAGGGACTGTAGCTGGTTGGGTTTCCAGATGTTTGGCTTGTAATTTGCACTCCTCCTTTGAAGGCTTTGATCTATCGTATTGCAAGTTACCATCTTTATTTTGGTATGAAAAGCTTGAGCTTCGCTTAATACTCCATTAACGCAAAGTGGGAAATATTGAAGGATATACATGATCTGGATAAGGTGGAAGAATTATAGGATATTAACTAGAAGATACATGTGCCAACGCCTTAGTTTGTTCCCTTTATATAAGCAACTGACTTACAGGTTATCGTACCTTTGGTCTAGTGATATGTTTCTTGTTATGGGCGTAAGAGATTGGACAATTTATTTTTTTAGGTGACATTTTTTATATGTATTTTACGACTTAGATGTCTCTTGAAATCCAAAAAGAAAATAAACTTTTTCTTAAAAGTTTTTAACTGTGAGAATGCATTTAACTCATGATAGGAATTGATGCATGACCAAAGCCACCTTCGAAGTCCAGTCTCCAGTGTCTTTTCTCCTGTTGATATGAGTCTTTCTTCTATGCGGCCAGTATTTTCATTTGACACACGTCACATCACTCAAATTTTAAACAAACAAATTATTAATGAATGGTCCTAAAAATGCCAAACTTAGGATATAGGCCCCATCCTAACACATGAATCCACTCGCCTGATTGAGGGGTATGAGACCCTGATCGTTTTGAAGACCAATTCAATTATTAATTGTTGCATAATTATCCATATATCCTTAAAAGTAATTCTTTGAGAAATGAATTGCAAAATACTTTGTTTAACCCTTTTCATTGTAAATACTAAATTACCCTTATGAAAAAGTACAAACATACCCTTTGCTATTCTTTTCATGGAATGTCTTTTCACATTCTCCAAACCCAAAACATCTAGAAAATTCTTGGGTGAAGAGTGCCTCATTTTTAGCAAAAAAAATCTCAAGAATTTTACAAATTAATATTTCTTCTTCTTCTCCATCTCACCAAACTAAATACATATTTTTTCTTTTTTCATGTCATTTTTTTTCATTACTACCAACAAATCAACCATATCTCCACACCACATCCACCTCTTGAGAAACCCATCACCCTTCTTTCATCATTTTCACCACCATCTTCCACCTCCACCATTTTCTTCCTCTCACCTCAACAAACCCACCACTACCATTGTTCCCTTCTTGTTGAAAAATTTAAGGAAGAGAATTACGCAAACCTTGGAATATTACACAATTGAGAAAGAGATTTTAAGGAATGAATTCAATTGTATATATTATAAATTTTCAGTAACAGAGCTTCAAGTGAACATAAAAAAAAATGAAAAAAATGATAAAGAAAGGAAACAAATGACAATTTGTTAAAATGATTCTCTGAGCTTTCTGTTGCTTCTTTGAGCTTTAGTTTGTTATGGTGCACAGCTACACGTAATCCTTTGTTGCAATCCTTCGGTTTGATGTGTAAAACAGTAAAGAGTGAAAAAGAGTGGTGTTGGTAGTGTTGGACTATAGTGGGGAGATTTGGTGGGTTTATTGAAGCAAGGAGGGAAGCAATGGTAGTGGTGGGTTTGTTGAGGTAAGAGGCAGAAAATGGTGGAGGTGAAAGATGGTGGTGAAAATGATGGAAGAAGGGTGGTGGGTTTCTCAAGAGATGGATATGTTGTAGAGATATGGTTGATTTGTTGGTAGTGTGATAGGAAAAAAGAAAAAGGGTAAATTACTCCGGAGGTCTCTTATCTTTGTTCGTTTTGTTTGTTTGGTCACTTATCTTCAAAACGATCATATGGTGGTCCTTTGTCTTTTATTTTTGTATCACCGTTAGTCCTTCTGTCAATTCATTAACGGTTTTCGCATATGACTTGCGCATGACTGCTATTTTAAGGGGCAATTTCGTTATCACAAAATTGTTTTATTATTCCTTTAACAAAAGCAAGATTTTTTCTCATAAATCTCATACCCTCAAACCCGAATCCCTAATCTCCAATTCCTAACCCTAACCTAAATCCCCAATTCCCAAACCACGAACCCTAACCCAAATCCCTAATCCCTAAATCTAACCCTAATCTTTACCCAAAATCCCCAATACACTCCGCGGCTTATTCTAGTCCCCAGTACACTTTAGCGACGTGCGACTTCGTCATCTTAAATAGTGATTTTGCAGTCTTCTGAACCCGTTTACAATTGTAATTTTACAGTAATTCAAAATCGCAATTTTGCGGTCTGAAAATGGCAAGTAAGTAATATCTTCTATGTTTTGTTGAATTTTTTGAGTTTTATATGTATACTATTTTTTGATTTAAGCTCAAACCGAGATGCATGTGTACAATACTTTTCTTTGCAAATGTATATGCGTAATCTACATATGTGTATTTTGCAGTGGTCTTGTTGAAATGTATATGTCCATTGTATATATGTGTATTGTATATGTATATGCGTAATCTCCATATGGAGAATATTGCTACTGAAAGGGGAATTGTGAGCATTCTGGATTATGCTTACTTGAGTAAATCGACATTTATATATTTATGATAGTGCAAAAGATTGATCATTCGAAATTAGTCTAAAGGCATATGCCTTTGTTTGATCTTGTTGATAATTACTTCATTTAAGTTAATTTTATTTGCCTTTATATAGGTATGGATCAACCACCATCTTTTTTCAAGGTTATTTTAAATCCTGACAGGCCTAGATTTGTAAGTTTGTTATGACTTTTAGCTCATATCAATTACAATTAGTTGTATAAAACTTGGATTTTTCTTTTGTTTGCTAAACTGAATTTGTATGTTTTAGACTCTACCGATGAAGTTCTCTGAAAAGTATCGTGATCACCTGATGCCAACATACAAGTTGGAGTTTCACGGTAGGTCATGGACGGTTAAGTTGGAGACTATAGACAACTACCACAACTTTACAGATGGTTGGTTAAACTTTGCTTGTGATATTTCTGTTAAAGTTGGAGAGTTCTTGATGCTTACGTGGAAAGCCCCAGGAACTTTTGGTGTTGTGAAATTCGCGACCACTGCCTGTGAGAGAGGTATAAATGGTAAGTAATATGACAATTAGTTGTATATTTCGCATTTAGACCTTTAATTTTCATTTATTACTAATAAAAAATAGTGCTAATTATTTTTTCATTGATGAATGTATAGTAGTGCCCATTAAAATTGAGAGTGATGAGAGCGGGGAGGTGAATGATGAGGAAAGTGAAGGAGAGATTGAGGTCGACGATGAGGAAAGTGAAGAGATTGAGGTCGACAATGAGGCACCGCAACATTACCATTTGGAGGTAGTGCTGACGAATAAAAGAGCTTACTTGGTAATTCTCTTTTTTTTCTTGCTCATCAAAATTTGCAAAACACATTACGAAACATGATTGCATGCTAATTTCATATTTTGATGTTGTAGCCGCTTGCAAAGTCTTTTGCCGAAAAGACGGGAATACATGACGCTGGTGAGATGATAGTGGTAGATTCCCATGATAATGAATACACTCTTAGCGTTGGTATGCGACAAATTAACAGCTATTTTGCATCTGTTGGTTGGACTGCCTTACGCAACACTTTCTACATTAAAATAGAAGACCGAGTGGTATTTGACCACATAAATGGAATTAGATTTCAGTTGCGGGTAATTAGGCACGGCGGTAGCAGTGGTGGAAGTTGAAGATTTAAATTATGACTATTTTTTTATGAACAGGGGTGGAAGAACATTGGGAATTTTGTACTTGGGACTTTTTTTTGTTTTATTTTTATTTTTCTTGGGTAAATTATGACGGTTTTATTTTTATTTTTCTTAGAGAAATGTGATTTGGAGGTTAGGGTTTCTAATTTGGGGGAGAAATGAAGAAAGAATCGAGCAATGTTGTGTATTTATGAGAATATAACATGTGATGACCGATTTGCCCTTATTAAGTCATGAAATTACATGTCATGTGCAACGCATATGCCAAAACTATTAGGAACTTGAGAGAAGGACTAACGGTGGTACAAGAATGAAACATAAAGGATCACTCTATGGTCGTTTTAAAGATAAGTGACCAAAGTGACAAAATGAACAAAGATAAGGGTCCTCCGGGGTAATTTACCCAAAGAAAAAAGATGTATTTAGTTTGGTGAGGTGAAGAATAAAAAGAAATATTAATTTGTAAAATTCTTGAGGTTCTTTTTGCAAAAAATGAGGGACTCAAATTGTTATGCCTCGAAAATTCACCAACGCTAATTTGGAGATGTGATGTCGCTGAGTTTAAGAATATTACTCCTCCTAAACCTGCACGGCTCTAACACCACAGGATAGAAAACTAAAATCCATTGAATTCCATAAAATTATTTGTTAGAGCGACTAAAACTCTTAATTAAATCAAATAGTACTTCTGAATATCTATTACGAAACGCAACACTTTACAAATAATATTCTTCTGAAACATCACTATTCTCATAATATCATATGCCAAGAAGCAGCTTGAAGAAACGTGTTTGGTTGATTAGTCCAAATCCTATTTCTCTTCTTTTTTGTTTCGGTGCATAATTATCATATGAAAGTAAATTTTGTTGAATTGTCTATGGGCCCCATGAGCTGTTCTTATTAAAATAAACCCAATCAAGTTTGTAAATAAGCCAAAATTGAAACATAACAAAATGATGTCGAAAACTCGAGTTCGTCATCTAAAACAGCTCAGACACACTTTACAAAAATTGTCATAATTTTTTCTAAAAAACTTCGATTGATGCACCATTTGAAACATTAGAAATTAAACTCGTAGAGCTTTCCAACCATATATAGATCATTACCTAACTCTTTCTCGATCACTACAGTTTTAATTTTGAAGTTGGCCTAAAACTAATTTGTAATTTTATAATCTTCCAAACTTTCTTTCATTAATTTTGGGGTTGATGTTATTTGATTATGCTTGCATATTTATCGTAGATGTTCCGGTATCACTCTTAACAAACTCTAATTTACATATTAACTCAAATATAATGAAATGCGGTCTTTCTCTCATAATCTAATAATTTATCTTTAACTCGCATTCAATAAGGATATTATACAAACCATGGGTGGGTTCATGGTCTAAGTCCACCCAAGAATTTCCCGAAACATCCTCTTTCACTTTCACTATTCGATAAAATCAAAATAACCTTTACCATAACACACACATATATATATATATATATATATATATATATATATATATATATATATATATATATATATATATATATATATATATATATATATATATATATATATATATATATATATATATATATATATACTCATTAATTAAAGATAGCGATTGGTAAATTGAAATAAATTTCAACAGGAATAGAATGAACTAAGGAACAAAATGTTACTAGGAATAGAATGAACTTGAGAATAAGAATGACATACTTGGCGTGTTTTAGGAATAAAGATACGAATAGATATATTTATTTCATACCTATGTTTGTGTGTTAGTATACAAGAGTAATAATAGAAAAGACTTTTATAATATGACATGATTACCCATTTATTATTGTAGTATTAAAAAAAAGAATAAACATTAACATAATTGTAAATAAAACAAACATGATAAATAATATAGTAGCAATAAAAATAATGTTTATTATTATTATTATTATTATTATTATTATTATTATTATTATTATTATTATTATTACTACTACTATTATCATTATTACTAGTATTATTAATTTTGCAAAAAAAATCTATACATATAAGGAACATGTTTGTAAAATGTTATGTTTTGATGGGGTTATGTTAGTTATTTGAGAAATAAGTTTATTCCCAAACATATAAAAATGTTCTAATCCCATATATGGGGGAATGAGATTAACTTAGAAATGAGATTTCTAAGTTCATTCCCTCATACCAAGCATTTGAATCGAAATAGAGTTGGGAATGTCATTCCATTCCAAACAAATTCTAGTGTACCAATCGCTAATAGTATTAATCGCTATTCATCTTCACTTGAATTTTTTTTTTTTAATGTGTATCGCCTAGTCTACATGCCTATAGAAATAACTTTGATATTTTTTCATCTTCTTTTCCCATATCAAATAAATATACACATAACACGTGATAAATGTGTAATCAAAATTAAGTGATAAATGGGTGATACGATCCATATTATAACAATCTCAATTATTATATTAGCTTGTTACTTGAATCTAAATATCTAAATATCTAAATACTTATATATCATCAGGGGTATGAAGTAAAACAAGTTCTCAAATTTCATGAATTCTCGGCCTAACATCAACTATAACTAGGTCTCTTTCACTAAAGGGAAGAGTCATGTGTATTTAATACATTAACAAATACTCTATCTTTTCCCCTCTCTATCCATGCACTTACCTCAACACTATTCGATAAAATCAAAAAAATCTTTATGATAAGATATGCCCAATAAGTATATATATACTTACACACGTGTGTGTGTGTGTGTGTGTGTGTGTGTGTGTGTGTTGTGTGTCTGTGTACTCATTAATTAATAATATGTATCTACTATTGAATAATTTGGACCAATAAAATATAACCAAATTCAAAATAGTAAAAATTATATGTGTGTGTGTGTACTCATTAATAATAGTATGTATCTACTATTAATTTGGAACAATAAAATATAACTAGATTCAAAATAGTAATAAAAAAAAAAACGAGCTTAATGACCTTTTCCTTTCCTTTTAAACTTCATATGACATTTTTTTTTAGCTTATTTAAATGTTCAACACTTAGTCATATGCATATACGAGTCGGTAATTGACCTTTTGCTTTAACCTTGCCTAGTTGGCCTAGTTGGCCCAAGTTACACATATATATATTCTTTTAACGATAGGCTAACCTTCATTTGTGCTAATTTTTTAGGCTCATTATATGGAGGACGACGACCACTTTAAATATTTGGGCTTTGTGGACTAGTCGTGACTGAATAGATGGATAAAGAGAGTGATTTGTTGCCACTTTTTGAAATAAAAGCCCATCAAGGAGAAAAAAATCCCCTTTAATTTGGTGTCTAGAGTTAGCATGTCACATATGCTTAACAACTACTAATTCAACAATACTTTTTTTTTTGCCAAGTTACTAAACGAAGACTTCATTTAAAATTGAATGCGATTGTTTGACAACAATCGCAATTACGTTTTAAGCGATGAAGCGATTGAGAATTAGGCTATTAGAGAATAATATGATACTCTCGTCTTTTCCTTGTTATTATTTTTTAAATATGAGATAATGTAATCATTGAGATTGTTTGTTTGATTAGATATTATGCTTCATACATTACTTTATTTATAAATAAAAGAGAATTAAGAAAGATGATCTAAATATGATGTTGCGTAAATTCTTTTTTGGCTATTTAGAGGAACCTAGACATGCATATGCGTAGATTTTGAAATTGATTTGATATTTCTTATTATCAATTCCGATTGTTGAGGTGATTTTATAATTTTATTCGTTGGGTTATCATTACGTACCACCAAAATAATAATAATTTTTTTGTTTAATTATTAATTTCATAGTTATGCCCATCTTTAACATTAGCGTTCACATTATATATGACATTTATTGCATGATAAAAAATAATTTGATATGACCAAAAAAAAAATTTTGAGGTGTTTGTTTACTGCACGATTTGAGCAAATGAAAAAAAAAATATATTATAACGAACGTGGGGAATCCCTATTTTAGTTCAATCCAACATTTTCTCTTTGTTACAAAATAAGATGATCATTAGCTTACATGCATATTCATTTGCTATGAGGATTTAAAACGATGCTTCATAATTTACTTTTTTCATATTTGTAGTTTTTGGATTCTTGTAAACACTCACGTGCATCTTGATGTTTTCTATTTTGGCTAATTTATAATACCTACTTGCATGTTCCTATATTTTCAAATTAATTTCATTTTTCTTGTCATATATTACGGTTGTTGAGGTGATCTCATAATTTACTTTAAACGTACCCCCAAAATAACCAAAAAGAATGATGTGTTTTGATGCTTAAATCATAATGTTATCACATAGTGATAGATATTTTTTTCGGTTACTAATTGCATGTTTTTGATGATTTTCAACTTCACTTTTACATCATTTATGATACTTGGTGCACTATAAAATTAATTTAAAGGAATATCAATTGTTGGCATAGTAGGCGATAAAGTAATTGTCAATTATGTTTCGACAACAATTCGATCGTGAATTAAATATTTGGTATAAGAAAAAAAGTTTCTTATCATAAATTGTGACTTAATTGGTTTGCTGAAAGACTCATAGGTCGCATGCAATTGCAACTCATGGATCTCATGCAATTTAGAGAATCACTTTATTACACATTTTGAACAAAAAATTGAATCAAAAAATTTTACCCTAACACAACATGTGGGGACACATTTTGCAAAAGAAAATTAAAAATTAATCCTACACAACATGTGAGACAAGTTTGAGGGAAAAATAATAATTTTAAAAGCTAACTCTATACGGTACCTAATATGGTCATTTCACAAATTTATTGTCTTTACTTGCTTATCCATTTTGGTCATTTGACATAAATAGTTTTTAAATGCATGTCAATTTTATCATTTTTGGACACACACTATGAAGGCTAATTAAGTCTTCTTTGCTCAAAGTAATGACAAGACATGCCGTTATTACATGTCATCTCTCACACAATGGAGAACTTGGTCGTCACATCAATATTAAACGTCCGCATAGAATAAAATTCCTATTGATATTTCAAAAATATCTGGTACTAGGATGACTAGTGCCACATGGAGGTGATGTTGACAACATGAATTGTTTCTTTTTTATAACGAGTAATTTAATTTAAATAAAATTGTATTGAATCTATTAAAAGGTTATAAATTTTATAGCATATCTATTGGAAAATGAGTACGCATGCACCAAACAAGCAATGAAAATAAGGCACAACATTTTTAATCTAGTTCAACCCTCTATCTATGTCAACGATCCCACATCCACTATACTCAACAATGGTTACAAACAACAAACTTTTTACAAGAGAAAAATTCAAATCCTCCTACACAAGATTATGCACAATAAAAGTTTAGACTTTCACTCATACTACTCTATGCACGGAAAAGTCTAAATCATCCCAAAATTGACTTATTCTAGAAAAACCATGAAAAATATCCTCACACATTAACAGATTTTTGGACGAACAAAACACTGTCAGGAAACCTCTCACTCTCGGGCTCACATCCACAAACCCCCATAGGTGTGGCCTCTCGTGGCAAATTGAAAGTTCTATTTATAAGAAATAAAGGTTAATCCCTCCATGATTAGGATTCTCCTCTTCTATTCGCATTGTACTTCTACTTGTCTTCATAATGTGCTTGGGATTAGGATTGAACCAAAACCCACAGTAGTGTCACGCTACAACATATGCTCTAGGCAAATCAAGGGTCAGAAAGAATTTGTGATGAGAGGATATAATTTAAATTGAGAACCTTTTGAAGGATCTCATACATCTAGAGCTATGAACATTATCTAGCTAAGAATTGAGCGGAAGCGAAACATGACATTCAAAATTTTTCAAGAATTCAAAGCAAATGTTCATATGAAACTCTAATCTTGATATCATGTGATTAACATATGCAAAACATATATATAACAAGTATATATATATTGACAAGAGATAGTAGAAGAGTATACCTCTTGTAGACAACTCATGGAAGTATGAATCTGAAATTTTTGCTCACTTGATAGAAGACACCTCCTCTTGAAAGCACAAGAGCTCTAGTCCGTCCACACGAGCAAAGAATCGCTTATCCACCTTCATGGTTGTTTTGTGCTAGATCTATCATGGAAGATTTATGAGCTTGATTGTGAAGAAAAGAGCAAAACCTTTTCCTCCTTCTTGTGTTCTTCATGGCTGCATTTTTGATGAAGAAGAAGAAGAGAAGACTACTTCTTCTCTATGTACTTTATTTTTCAGCCATGTATGATGAAGAAGAGAAGGCTTCCTCATTGCTGCGTTTTTTGTCTTGTTCATTTCAGCCATGGAGGCTTAGCCAAGCAAAGAAGAAGACAATTCTTCTCTCTTGATTGTTGTCTCTAACGTGTGGAGAGAAGAGAAAGATGACAAGCCTTGTCATCTTTTTTCCTTACTTTCCTCATTGTTGTCCCAACTTTTAAACAAAATAGAAGACAACTTTTCTTAATTCTTGGTTGTGTTGTCTCTTTGTTAAAAAAGAAAAGATGACAACTTTGTCATCTTTTATTTCTTTTATTGTAGTATTTTTTCACTAATGTATTTAAATATTCAACCTAATCACAATTAGTTGAAATTATGAAAACAACCTTTTCATATTTTCACATTAGCCCCAACATATTATAATAATTGTATGTTGATCCCAATAACTTTTAAAAGGTCAATTACACCATTGTTAACTCCTTAACAATTACACAATTGTTAACTCCTTAACAATATAAGAGAAACAAAATATAATTATCAATACTTTAACAACTTAAGATAAACTAAATGCAATTGTTAACACTTCAACAATTCAAGAGAAAATAAACACAATTGTTAACACTTTAACAATTTAAGAGAAACTAAATCAAGCTCAATAAGAAAAATAATTGAAGAAACGTTGAACACTTTCAATGTTAATCAAACTATTTGATTTGTTTAGAGAATATCTCCCGTCATTCTCAAAACACCTTCAGAGTTCTTGAATGACGTTCTAGCTACCAACGTATCAAGATAGTTTATAAAGCAATGAAGTCTTATTCAAGTGAATCTATTTATGGTCACTGATTATCGTACAATCCAATCCTTCCATTAATTGTCCCGTCGAGCAAAAACCATGATCCAATTAAGTTCATAGACTCAAAAAGATGCATAGATCCAAATGGTGGAATAAGAGATGACACATGGAAAAATCCATTTCCATCATTTATGCCTTGGCCAAGGACTTCATCATTCAACAACCAAACTCGGATCGCATAGGACATCGCGTCACGCCGGAGGTTAATGGATCTTATCTTGAAGACTACTTGTCAATCACTATACTAGACGAATGAAACTGCAAGAAGACGTATCTCATCTCGCTTGTCGAGACATGCATTATCCAAACGCTTGAATCAAACCCCAATACATATGACAGCCGTAATGTCTTAAGTATAAGGATTACATGCACAATCGCAACGAATAACAAATTATTAATCCAAAGTCATATAATTTGTTATTCACATCACATTCAATGATCCATTCAACTAATAGTCATCCACATGTTTGTTAGTCGCATCGCTATGCTGTTATGGCACGTGTCTCACCATCCTTTATTATTAACATCTCTATGTTAATCAAAGGTAACAACACATGTGATAGTCTATACTTGATTATTAAAGTCTCGATCAAATAATCTAAGGACTATGAACACTTTAAGTATTTATCATATTAAGGAAATACACCAACACGTTCTAAACGCTTTTAGAATACATTCTCTAATGAAAATACTAGGGACTCATTCATACACGTAAATAAGGAGAATATGAATGTCCTAAATATGTCAATATGTAAACGAACATATAAACACTAATGTCATAAGTAAATGTCAAAATGCCCCAATATATGTCATCCAAATATGTAGTATTAGGGTATATCTCTAACAATCTCCCATTTGCACTAATGCTATGAAACATAGTATTAGTACAACATTCAATGATATCGTATACTCATCTTCTCAAAACGAGGACCTAGCTGTGACTGATTCATAGCTACAGTAAGTGGGTCAGCTACATCAAAAGATATGGCCATTTTCTGCAAAGACATATCTCAATATGATTATTGTCTACAGATACAACACATTAAGATGGAAACACTTTTTCAAATGTTTGGACATATAGTGAGACCTTGGTTCCACAAGCTTGTGCAGTAGCTCCGTATAGTCGTAACAATAAAAGCATCACAACTTAACGATAGGAACCATAACCAACTCGTATTATTTCCTCGATCCAAACAACTTCTTTAATATTACATATCACAAAAGACATGAGTTATGTAATGGAATCTATAGTTTTCTCAGAACCTTTCTAACTTACTAAGCTCCCACTACAAATAAACGTGAACCCTAACATAGACATTATATTATAAGATTCAGATTAAGAATCTGAACTAGTAAATCCGTCACTATGGAATTTACCTCATCCATGAACTAAAATATATCTTTAGTGTTTCCCAAATACTTAAGAATATACTTCAATTCTATCAACCATTCCCAAACCTAGATTGGATTGATATTTACTTGTAAGACTTTACAATTTGCGCAATATCAAGTCTTGTACATAGTATAGCAAATATGAAGTTACTATAACTTGAATACAAATTTGCTACGCAACTAGAGTTTCTTGAACACCTTCAAAAATACTTTATGTAAAATCTAAGGAATATGTTGAGTAATCTCTTCGTATTATCACCATAGCAACGAATTCACAAGATACGAATGACATGTTCCATATGGAGATCATTTAATATGACTAGATTATAATTAATATCACAACACACATATCATTAACTATGATACTGAAGTCATCATTATTGCAATCATAGAAAAGTGGATGCGCTCCCACTATTCTTTTGCAATCACAAGGTTCATCAACATTTTAAATAAAATCTAACTCTTTAATCTCATTTGAAATTGGTGAAACATTTCCAAGGAATTCACTTAAAAATTCACAAGTGGATTTATCAAGTATGCACATATTACTCATATCAATAGATCAGAATCATCAATATAGTAATACAATGTGCTATAATGACTAGCATAATACAATGAGACTAAAGCACAATAATTGGTAAAAAGATTTCATCATAGCTAACACTTTGGCTTTGATGATATCTTTTAAAAATCAATATAGCTACAAAAGGTCATTACCTTTTTCCATTAATTTCAACCTTTATCTCGGAGATCAATATCCAGATTAAACTAAAGTATATGAAGTCTAATCAATATGCTTTACATTATATAGTTTATTGGAGTCGATGTCAAATATACTGAATCTTTGTAAATTGTAGGATCAACTAATTGATCATTATCTCAAATATACAAACAACTTTTGTGCATCCCCGAAAAGATATCCAAATTTTCCTTTTAAGTATGAGATACACTACTAGATTTGCAAAGATCTTGCTTGATGACACACTCCAGACTTTATTGAATAGATTCATTATTTTGGTCTAGGTGATTTTATAGCTTTTGAGGATGCTTTCTCAATTTTTATTTTCTTAGAATACAACATCTTCTTGAACAAAACCTTTTCTTCAAAAAGATAACAATCTAATAGATCAATAGGCATTGATCATTAAATCAAAATTATATCCTACAAAATTAGGATATACTATAAAATTATCTTTAACCAAAACTTCCACTAGTTCGTACAAAACTTTTCAATAAAAGTAGGACAACCCAAAATTAACATAATTAATTTTTGGTTGCTATCCAACTTATATCAAATATAAAGTTCTAGTAATAGTAGAGATTTACTATTCAATATAATATTAAATTAAGGAAAGCATAACCCACAAATAAATATAATGATTAGTCAAACTAATCAACAACTCTCCTATGTCCAACAAAGCACGGTTTCTTCACTAAGAAATTCCTATTTAATTGTGGTACACCGGGTATTATTAATTTCGATACTATATCAAAATTTTAGGATACTCAAACAAAATAGTACTTAAGTATTTTACCTTCATGATCTAATCATAAGGCATTAATACATTTTTCTATATGAGCCTATTTACAAATAGCTCTAAATACATCAACATGTACTAATCTAAATAGCCTAGTAGTTTTAATCCTTTATCAAACAAAGGATGATTTAGTTACCATTCCAATAAATAAGATGTATAAGTTGATCAAACCAACCTAATCATCATCTTATTATTAGAAAAACCTAATCAGTTAGAAACTACAATTAATTTGGATTATTTGAGTAATCTTAAAATTTGGTGGATGGTTATAATGGTTGACAATATGTTTGCAATACATTCTTTCATCCATATCAAAATAATAAAGACTACATTATAATGCACTTTTACAAGCTTTAGGAATATACATTTTATTCGTAATATCATTTAGGTATAGTCCTTAAAATATAAAATATATCCAGAAGGTATCCAAACAAAGTGTCTTTAGCTAACGTAACAACCTTTGTTTCATTTGCTAATACTGAAAATATTTCACGCTTCCGAAAGCGCACTACTGAGATTAAGATTCTATCCTCAAACACATTCACTAATGTTTCACTATAATCCATAAAGTAGTACCAATCACAATCAAAGAAGATTTATAATTCATAGTAGCTTTACAACCTTGATATTCAAGCTATAAAGATACTTTGGACTAAAACCTCTTTTAATGTCCGATTTTAAGGCTATGAAAACATCTTTTACACATGCCTATACAATCCTTAATTTTCTTCTTAGATATGCTCCCACTGGCTAATAGAAATCATCTCTTTTTGCCTTTCTTCTTTGCATTACCATTAACCAAAGAAGAAATATAAATATGAGAATGAATTCCATTTATATCTTATATCATGCATTAAATATGCTTACCACAAAACCATTTGCTAGTTTAGAATTATATTCTTTACATCTTCCATACCCTTATGCAAACTATGAAAGAATCCAAATCCTTACCATATTTAATTTGTTTTACTTATCATCCATAAGTACTACAACTTTTCATTTTGATACATTATCAAGATGAAAAATAACGGAGCATGTAATTCTAAAATTTTATTAAGTTTAAAAACCATTCTTAGATGATAACATTAATCAAAGAGTTTGGTCCGGTTGCGCGATATAAAATCTAGTTAATTAAAAATGGCGAGTTCATAGTTGTCGCTATAAACGTATGCAGAAAATAAGATCGCTAGTTGACATAAACTTGTTAAAACATCTAATTTGGCCTTTAATTAAATGATACATCCCGCTAATTTTATCGATTCCCATACTTTTTAAATGAGATCATGAATCTAATTAAAGATTCATTAGTAGGTGACCATAGTTCTCTTTAATATGAATACCCCTCAGCTTTGGTGCATTATTGGAATATACATATAAACAGTTAGCAACGATTACTATTTATATTACTATATAGGATTGGCCATTTTGCCCTTAAATCACCGTAACCTCAACTTTGGTGCATTATTGGAAACGTGATCTAGTTAGATTACACCCACCGTCATAGCGTTGTGACAATTTGAATCCCGTACCTCAGCTTTAGTGTATTATTGGCCTCGTGATATTGGAACAACACAACATCACTATGCTTGCTAGGTAAACATAATACTTTCATGGAATATGTCTTCCTACCTTTGGGTTAGCCAAGACATACCCAATCGAGAAAATATAACCTAGGATAATGGAGGGCAATGATAAACACTTTTACCGCTTTACAATCTAATATGTTTGCACGTAGGAAGATTTTGAATTTAATTAGGTCTCACTTTGCACATTAGTTAATTTACAAGCATACATCACATATAAGCAAATAAATAAACATACATGCAAAATCATATATTATGGTGGATCATGGACTTGGACTATGAATTAAATCAAGACAAAAATAAAACTTAAACAAACACATTAACATGTCTTCTTTGGTCTTGTTTTCTTGAATTCTTCAAAGATCCAAAGCACCTCCAACTCCTTGAAAGTCTCCAATGGTCTTCTTGCAAACTTCTTGTAGAAATTACATACATTATGTCTCACTACAAATTTCTCTCAAGTGCAAGAAAATAAAATGAGACTTATGTCTCAATTACATACTAATGAATGATATAATTAGTTACAACGCAATCTAATGAAATTACAACTAATTAACCATTCATTAACCAAGTCCATGACCAAATTCACCATTTATCATCCAACATCACAATGTAAGATAAAACTCATAAAGTATAGGATATGCATCATATACATAAACAATAAAGCTAAACAAGCAAGCTAACACAAACTAATGTATCCAATACATTAAATAAATAAAAGGCATGTTTGCAATAAGTTTCATATCTTGAGATTTTAGCATCTCATGTTAAACAACACAAAAGAACTAGATAAAACCAATTTTAAGTCCATCCTTGTTCAATAAGGTCCAATGCAAATCCTTTGTTAATTTCATGGCCCAATTTGAGTTCCAAGGCTCATATTAATCTTCACTAAGAAAAACAATCTCATTTAATCTTATTAGACTAAAGCCCACTAATGTTTAAGCCCATTGGACTTAACCAAAATCAAAACAATTAGTCATTGCTTTCAATTTATGACCCATCATAAATCTGCTGCATATGTACCAACTATTTTAACTTGTTGAGCCTATCCACAGTTGTCCAAAAATTCTGAAATTTTATGGAGATGTATCTTTTCAAGTTTAGATAGTTTTAGAATCAAATGGAACTCAATTTGGAGTTAAATTGACTGAGTTATGCCTCTTAGAACACAATTGCGCAAACTGTCCAGCTTTACGCGAGAATCAGTGAACTTACTGATTTTGATTTTTTTGAAACCCTTAGCCATGAAATTAGGAGATGCATATTAGAGGATGAAATGTTATACTATCTCTATAGCATAACATATCCAAAAATCAGCCAAATCTAACAACATTTACTATGCCAAAACAGTCATGCAAAAACAGTGGACAGAAACATTTTCAGAAATGTTGAAACTCTTTCCTTGTTCTTTTGTGCTCAAGACTTTAGAAACTTTAAGCAAACACATATGTAATCACATGAACATCAAGTCCTTGCTCTGATACCACTTGAAGGATCTCATATATTTAGAGTTATGAACATTATCTAGCTAAGAATTGAGCGGAAACGAAACATGACATTCAAAATTTTTCAGGAATTCAAAGCAAATGTTCATATGAAACTCTAATCTTGATATCATGTGATTAACATATACAAAACATATATATAACAAGTATATATATTGACAAGAGATAGTAGAAGAGTATAACTCTTGTAGACAACTTATGGAAGTATGAATCTGAAATTTTTGCTCACTTGATGGAAGACACCTCCTCTTGAAAGCACAAGAGCTCTAGTCCGTCCATACGAACAAAGAATCGCTTCTCCACCTTCATGGTTGTTTTGTGCTAGATCTACCATGGAAGATTTATGAGCTTGATTGTGAAGAAAAGAACAAAACCATTTCCTCCTTCTTGTGTTCTTCATGGTTGCGTTTTTTATGAAGAAGAAGAAGAGAAGACTACTTCTTCTCTATGTACTTTATTTTTCAGCCATGTATGATGAAGAAGATAAGGTTTCTTTATTGCTGCGTTTTTTCTCTTGTTTATTTTAGCCATGGAGGCTTAGCCAAGCAAAGAAGAAGACAATTCTTCTTTCTTGATTGTTGTCTCCAACGTGTGGAGAGAAGAGAAAGATGACAAGCCTTGTCCTATTTTTTTCCTTACTTTCCTCATTGTTGTCCCAACTTTTAAACAAAAGAGAAGACAACCTTTCTTAATTCTTGGTTGTGTTGTCTCTTTGTTAGAAAAGAAAAGATGATAACTTTGTCATCTTTTGTTTCTTTTATTGTAGTATTTTTTCACTAATGTATTTAAATATTTAACCTAATCACAATTAGTTAAAATTATGAAAACAACCTTTTCATATTTTCACATTAGCCCCAGTACTTAATAATAATTTTATATTGATCCCAATAACTTTTAAAAGGTCAATTACACAATTATTAACTCCTTAATAATTACACAATTGTTAACTCCTTAACAATATAAGAGAAACAAAATATAATTGTCAACACTTTAACAACTCA
Organism: Ehretia macrophylla; assembly: GCA_037974665.1. Taxonomy (NCBI): domain Eukaryota; kingdom Viridiplantae; phylum Streptophyta; class Magnoliopsida; order Boraginales; family Ehretiaceae; genus Ehretia; species Ehretia macrophylla. The sequence goes on from CM075782.1 coordinate 1,777,044, forward strand.
AGAGAAACTAAACGCAATTGTTAACACTTTAACAATTCAAGAGAAAATAAACACAATTGTTAACACTTTAACAATTTAAGAGAAACTAAATCAAGCTTAATAGGAAAAACATTCACTATGCTCTATTGTGTGTGACTTTCTAAATTCACCGCTATATAGCATTGAAGAAACGTTGAACACTTTCAATGTTAATCAAACTATTTGATTTGTTTAGAAAATATCTTCCGTCATTCTCAAAACACCTTCAGAGTTCTTGAGTGATGTTCTAGCTACCAACATATCAAGACAGTTTATAAAGCAATGAAGTCTTATTCAAGTGAATCTATTTATGGTTGCTGATTATCGTACAATCCAATTCTTCCATTAATTGTCCCGTCGAGCAAGAACCATGATCCGATTAAGTTCATAGACTCGAATCGATGCATAGATCTAAATGGTGGAATGAGAGATAACATATGGAAAAACCCATTTCCATCATTCATGCTTTGGCCAAGGACTTCCTCATTCAACAACCAAACTTGGATTGCATAGGACATTGCCTCACGCCGGAGGTTAATGGATCCTATCTTGACCACTACTTGTCAATCACTATACCAGACGAATGAAACTGCGAGAAGACGTATCTCATCTCGTTTGTTGAGACAGGCATTATCCAAACGCTTGAATCAAACCCCAATACCTATGACAGCCGTAATGTCTCAAGTCTAAGGATTACATGCACAATCGCAACGAATAACAAATTATTAATCCAAAGTCATGTAATTTGTTATTCACGTTACATTCAATGATCCATTCAACTAATAGTCATCCACTTGTTTGTTAGTCGCATCGCTATACTGTTATGGCACGTGGCTCACCATCCTTTATTATTAACATCTCTATGTTAATCAAATGTAACAACATATGTGATAGTTCGTAATTGATTATTAAAGTCTCGATCAAATAATCTAAGGACTATGAACACTTCAAGTATTTATCATATTAAGGAAATATGCCAACATATTCTAAACGCTTTTAGAATACATTCCTCTAATGAAAATACTATAGACTCATTCATACATCTAAAGAAGGAGAATATGAATGTTCTAATTATGCCAATATGTAAACGAACATATAAACACTAATACCATAAGTAAATGTCAAAATGCCCCAATATATGTCATCCAAATATGTAGTATTAGGGCATATCTCTAACACCTTTGACCCCAACGAATTACCACATGACCACTCCACAAAACCTCTAAGGACGATAGCATGAATTATTGTCTCAACCAAGAGCATCAAACTATCACGAGGCAAGTCTAGAAAACGAAACTTGGAAATAAGACTCGTATCATAGACTTGAATAATTGTCTTGCATCTAATATCAACCAGGACCAAACTCACAGTTTGAGCGAACAAAGAATATCAAATGATTACAGATTAATACACTATATGATTGAAAAAATTATTATACAAATATATAATTGTGGTAAGACAAAAGTGGAGACATTACAGGTAGCAATTGGTATATTAGAATAAGTTGGGAATATAATAGTATTCTTGACTTTATTTACATTCCCATACTTAGTGTGAAATAATGAACCTTTAATCTTATTCCCTAAATAATCTAATTATATTCCACACAATTTGGAATTAGTCACTTTTGACAAAACACATTGAATAGCCTGTTTCCATTTTTATGAGAATAAACTCATTTGTCAAATTATCAAAATGTCATTTCGAAATATAAAGTGTATATAATAACAAAAAAAGTATTATTATTATTATTATTATTATTATTATTATTATTATTATTATTATTATTATTATTATTATTGTTGTTGTTGTTGTTGTTGTTGTTGTTGTGGTAAAACTTGATGAGCAGGTTTGAGGGACTCCGCCGAGCTAATTCCTGCAAAATGAACAACCCCGCGGGCTTTCCCCATGGGATGACTCTAATACTCAAGTCAATTATGTAGTCAAGAAAAGAAGAAAATAGCTTAAGAACGAGGTAGACAGGGGGTGTTTAGACTAATGAATGAGTCACCTGTGATTGAAGAGGCATGACATATTTATACTTACTAGTCCTTGACCTTTTCGGGTTTAGGATACGGGCAAATCTCACGATTTAAGGACTAAGGATTTGTTTCTTAATTAAAGTAAACTTCATCCCCCACGGGGTTCACCAGATTTGTCGCTGCTCTTGGGGAGCTCGGGGTAGCTCTCTATCACATGAGCTTGGCCAACCATATTGGACCTTAGTTTCTTGATTCATGAGCTCAGGGTCGACACCTGACCCTAGTCATTGGCCCTTTGGGAGACCTAGGCAGCTCGGGTGGTTGACCAGTTATTCTCGACGAACCTTGCCCCAGTTACCATGTCACGAGGTTGGGCCGAGCTATTTTAATCCACTTCTATTATTATTATTATTTATTATTATTATTATTATTATTATTATGAGTGTCATTTATTATTTATTAATATTATTATTTATCGAATGACCAACATACCCTTTTAAAAAATAACATGTATATAATAATAAAAAGACGATCCTTATCATTATAATTATTATATTTTGCTTATTAACATGATTTTTTATTATTATTCACTATTTATTATTAATACTATTGCCCTTATTATTATAATTATTATAACTATTGTTTATTAACATATTTTAATATTATTCACTATTTATTAATAATAATATTATTATTATCAAATGACAAAAATACCCTTTCAAAATAAAACATGCATATAATAATAAAAAGACAATCCCTTTTATTTTCTATTAATATTAAGAGTATTATTATTTGTAAAATGAGATGATAAAACTCAGGGTAACATATTCACTAGTAAGGGACTGCAGCTAGTTGGGTTTCCAAATGTTTGGCTTGTAGTTTGCACTCCTCGTTAAAAGGCTTTGATATATCGTACATCAAGTCACCATCTTCATTTTGCTATGAGAGCTTAAAGCTTTGCCTAATACTCCATTGAAGCTAAGTGGGGAAGATTGGAGGATATACATATTGGGCTTGCCGTAAAATATTTTCTTGGAAAGGTAAATTATCTATTTAGCTTCGTATTTTTATTATTTGTTCTAATTTAGTTCTTTTTTTTCAAAATGTATCATTTTATTTTGTATTTTTACCATTTGTCTCAACTTGATCTTATCTTTCAAAATATACCCTTTTAGTCCAATATATTTGTTATTATGATCTACGTTAGTCATCCACCATTTTTTAGCCTAAAAAACTAACGAAATAAGCACGTGATTAAAATAGTACATTTTGAAAGATAAGGACTAAGCTGGGACAAATGGTAAATATACGAGACTAAAAGAATATATTTTGAAAGATAAGGATTAAGTTAGGACCAATGGTAAAAATACGAGACTGAAAGTGTACATTTTGAAAGATAAAAATTAAGTTGGGACAAATAATAAATATATGAGACTAAATAGATAATTTACCATTCTTGAAAAATATTTTCATAATTTTTCAGTATTTGGTAATATTAAAAAATTGGTTTACCAGAAAATATTTTCCTGTCAAAGGAAAATGTGTAGTTAAAAAGAGTGAAATATGTTTTTATGTCATTTGGGAGAAAAAAATATTTTCTACTCATTCTACACCACCCCAATGCCCACCTCACTTCCGTCATATTTTTAATTAATTATTATTAAATAAAAACTAATTAATAATTACTAAAATTATAATTAAAATGTATTAATTTTTATTTTAATAAATTTAATAATAAAAATTAATAAATTTTAATTTAATAACTAATTAATTATATAAATAATTAATAAATTTAATCATAAAATTAATACTTTGGGACACATGCGAGTAGCCGCCCCGCATGGCTAAAAGTAAGCCAAAAGAGCTCAAACTCTTTCTTTTTTTTTAGTTCCACTGAGAAAGTCGAGTCTGATAAAAGATATCACTCTACGAGGGAAGTCCTTGGGTCGAATCTTTGCAAGTTCATCCCAAACAAAGCGAACCATTTCCAATCGGGAAAATGCAGATGTAGATAAAATGCTAATAGCCTGATGTTAGCTTCTACGACATAAGCTTTAAAGAAGGGAGCTATCAAGGCTAATAATAAAAACATTTCATAAGAAAAGCAAAATTTGTTATTTAAATCTCAAAGGTATAGGTGAAATTTTGAACAGTCATTTCAACCTTTTTCTAAGAAAGATAAATGATGAAAAATCAGTCAATAAATGACGAACTTCATTATACAAATGATAGGACAGACGTTGGGTAGCCAAGTGCAGAGCGAAAAATTGTTGAAAGCATCTAAGTAGTAAACCCACCTTCTAATTAATTAATTATGCTAATAATTAGTAAAATTATATTTAATAAATTAATATTAATTAATATTAATGAATTAACTAATTAATTAGTTTAATATTTTTATTCATTTATTAGCTATTAATTCTTCAGCTATTTTAGTTTTAAATAAATAATTTTATCTAAATACTAGAAAATATTTTTTAGTGTGACATCCAAATACCAGAAAATATTATGTTTTTCAGAAAAATATTTTTTCCTCACACTAGTTATTTTACAGCCAACAAACGAAGAATTGATATAGTAGAAGAATTATCTTATATTGGAAAGAGGTAGAAGAAAATGTTTGTCTATCTCCACAGCTATATGCGGAAATGCCTTGGTTTGTTTCTGTTTATATAAGCAACTGATTAACATTAAGCAACGTCAATCTTTTGAAAATAAAACGTTTTTCTTAATCAAGAAAACAAAAAAATAGATAGAAAATAAGACAAATGTTTTCAGTGTGGTCACATTCAAGTCATGCAACAAATTGATGCATGAATAGAGCCGTCGGCAAAGTTGAGTCGTTTCCAATGTCAATGTCGCAACCAAGAGCATCAAGCTATCACCTCAGTATGTGGACCCACTAACCCAAGGGTCGGCTCAGGTGGTTATCATTTTCTTTCCTTTACAGGAGGTCTTAGATTTGAGATTCATGAGTGTGAGAGTTGTAAGATATTGTTATTTGAAAATCATATTTTGATTTAATTGGTGTATGTATTAAATCAGATTGTTGCATCATTTAAGAGTGGAGTTAATCAAATTTATATATCATGAGTTGATTAAGTACATATATTTTTTAAATTACAAAAAAAAAAAAGAAAAAAAAATCAACTAGGACCAAAACTAATTATTAACATGCACAAAACATTTTTAAACCCACGTCACTAATTTATATACTGTCCCCATATCACGTACGGTTTTCACAAACGTGGAACATCACACGAACAAAAAGCGAGAAGGTTCCAAAAAGATTCTGCATTTGAAGCTCATACCCGTGGTTTTGATGATCTAGAATCATCTCGGCTTAGACCGGTGGAGGTGTTAAGAATTATAAGGATTGGAAGGAGTAGGCATGATCTTATAAAGTAATTTTAAAGTTTGTGATTTTCGTATTCTTAAACCTCTTCACGTGTAATTTTGTGAGAATTGAAGAACGAAAGTTAATATTGAGGTAAAACGAGACAAAGAGAGTAAAATAAAACAGATGGACTACACGTAGATGTTACAGGACCAATGTTCAACTCTAATAGCATGTTAAGAATTATGAGATTTATCCTAAAATTAATTGGTATTAAAAAGAGTAGCCCAAAAATTTATAAAATAATTTTAAAATTTGTGATTTTAAGTTACCAATTCATCTAAAATATTTACTATAATTGTTTATTGTATTCAATTATACCCAACGAAAAATATTTTAATGGTAAAGAAGATGAGTGCATTTACCGCTTTTTGTAAATAGATGTGCATAGAGTGGTCACAATTTGTTCCTTTCTGAATTTCAAGAGCTATCTCCTTGGTGGTATCATTCAATATCTGAAAGCATGTGATCAAGCACTCAGGTAGCTCATGGACTCCCTTGAGGTTCCACCTATAAAACAAATTAAATAAGGATCATAATTGAAGGTTATATACAAGCAAGATTAAGATTTGATAGTACCATAATAATATAATAACTTGAAATAATTTATAAGAATGTGGTGATAAATCTTCCAATACTGTTACTTGATACAAGAGGACAGTTAGCCACATTCTTAGAAATCATACAAGACTATTAGATCATTATAACACCTATCTTATGTATAAATTCGACAAAATAACCGGGTATCTTTTGCACTTTCCCTACTCTTTTTCTTTCTTTTTCAATGAACAAGTAAGCCCTAATCGATAGCATGACTCACCTATCTATAGCATTAGTGAAAGCTTCTAACTCTTGTAGTGAACCATAAACATCATAAAGATCATCAATAATGAGTATCAACTGAATGACTTTAGTTAGCCATTTTCTAAGGTTTCCATGGGGAAGCTCAGAAGCAAAACCTGTTGCGAACAAAAAAACTTTCGACAATGCGATCCCTGCTAAAACTCAATTTTTATGTGATTCCAAGATTCTTCCACCATCTTAAAGCACAGAGAAAAAGTGTGCAAAAATTGTAACACATTCTTAAGCTTTTAGATCAAATATCTTTAATTAGTTTGATATCTTCAATTGTGCTCCTCACCTGCAAGTGATACCCTGACAATGGTGGATGCATTAATAATTTAGGGGGCTGCAATCCCTACTCAACTTATTTATTTATTTGAAAGTATGTGTATTTAATTTTATAGGTATTTCTAGTTCGAAAAATCAATTTAGCCCTAGGCTTCGTTTGTTTGTTGTAAAATAACTTGCTTATGAAAAATATTTTCATTTGAAAATATTTTTCTGGAAAATAATATATTTTCATGGGCTCCGTTTGTTTATCGTAAAATAACTTATTGAGGAAAAGTATTATTCTGAAAAATATTTTTTGGTGTTTGGATGTATAATGAAAAATATTTTCATACATTACATTTTATAAAAAAAATATACACAAAATACATAATCTATAATTTAGACCTTCTAATGTTATTTTTTGTTGAAGTATATTCAGATTTTAGAAGGCACTATTTCTGGCTTGAATTAAAGAATTTCTAGACTTTCTTCTTAGATTATATTTTTTATTAGTTAATTCTCTATCCTTGTTCACTAAGCCTAATTTGAAGCTTATAAAGCTCTCCTATTGTACTTCGCAATAATGAAGAATTCAAGATTTAGTCGTTGTTTGCTCCTCTCTTTTAGTAATGATGGCTCTCAATGTGTTTGGCATACATATTTTCGCTGTTTTAAGTATATGCTTTCTTTTTTTAATCTCGTCAGAGTTAAAATTTTTAAATTGAGAGTTTGGTTTTACAAATTAGAGCAATCGTTTTACAAAGGTAGGAGCACTGTAAGAGGTAATGACAGCTAATTTATCGTGTGACAACCCAAACTCTTGTAGTGAGCCATACTCTTAGTAACTATAGAAGGTTATCAGATGATTATAGTACCGCAGGAGTCAATTGTTTAACCTCGACAAAACAAATGGGTATTTTTGTGCTTTGCCCTACTTCTTTTTTCCCATTAAACCAGCAATTTTTAATTAATGTTTCGAAGTCAAGCATTTCAAATTTTGAATCTTCTAAAAAATTTATTCCGTTGTGAGAACTTCGTTGTCTATACACTCTGTTGTTTCTCAAAAGTTTGTTTGTTTTCTTTATGTAAGCAATTTGATTTAATCATCCGAACAACTGAACTGTCTTGAGCTAAACATTAATTAAGACCAAAACAGAAGATGCCAAATGTAATATTTAGTCTTTACTATTTCTCAAAAGTTTTAATTTCATCCCTATAATTTTTTTAAAAAATTCAATTTCGTCCCTATTATTTCTAAATTTTTTTGATTTCATCCCTATTATTTCTCTAAAATTTTAAATTCGTCCCCATTGTTCAAAATTAATCGAGTTAGTCCCTATTATTTTCTATAAAAAAAATAAAATTCGTCCCTACTGTTTCTTAGAAAATTTCAATTTAGTCCTTAAATTGTAGGGAGGAATTTGAAATTTTTTTGAATAATAATAGGGACTAAATTGAAACTTCTTGAAAAATAATAAAGACAAAATTGAAACTTTTTGAAAATAATGGAGATAAAATTGAGAAATTTTAAATAATTATAGGGATAAAATTGAAACTTTTAGAGAAATAATAGGGAGGGAATTGAGAAATTTTAAACAATAAAGACAAAATTGAAACTTTTTTTTAAAACAATAAGGATTAAATGCACTATTTTCCTATGTTTTTACTCAATTAACATCCCGTAGCATTGTGTATCCAAAAGTGTGAATGTATAGTTTGTCTCTGTCTTTTTACTAGCTGGGTACTTAGATAGTATAAGCCCAGCTTTCTGTTGTAATTACCCGATTTAATCAATAATATGGTACTTGACAAAAAAAATAAAAAATAAAAATAAAAATATGTAGCCTTGATTGACCAATCAATATCACTTGATCATGGCAATAGGTTCAAGCAAGTTCATTAGGACTTCCTCTTTTGTTTCACTATCTTGGACTCCAAATCCATCTCCATGTTGGTATATGAAGTGTGCTGTGCGACCTCCATTGACTATATATTTCACAAATTGCTGTACTTCAACTTGAGAAAGCTTGTTCAAATGATTGTTAATTTGTATCCATGCATCCATGACTAAGCTTCTGATATATTCCCGAGCAACCTCTTCTGATACATTTGCTTCTCGCATGTAGCATAGGATTGATGAAGAAGCATCACCTCTCTCTAGTTCTGCCTGTAAAAAATCACAAATAAGCGTGAAATTATATATCAGCTAAAGGGGATTTGCTTAGAAACGGTCAAAATGGCGTACTGCCTATTAAAAAGTATGTGAATCTCACTAAAAATGACACGTACCACCATCACATGTAATGATATTGAACGTGTCTAGAGGACGTACGGCCGTTTAAAGAATTGTTTCAACTAAAAATATGGAAAAGTCTTTAAAATGATTGATCGTTTCTAAACGGTCAATCCATACGTGAGGGGCCCACACGTATGATAGCTGGACTTGTTTGGCTATTGTTTTTCAACATCACACCCCCCTAAAGTTATGAGAAATTATTCCATATATCACGACCGGTCGTATGACTCTAACATGAACTGGGATTCACACACATATAAGACCCACTCACAGACTCATAGTCGGACTTTTGTCAGGCCGTTTGGAATAGTTTTCTCTAAAGATATATTATAATATGTGAAGGTAATTATCGCTGAAGTTCGGTGATCATTGGTAAGACGAATTATGAGTGAAATGTAGTACACAATCTCCTGGCTGCCTTCAATGAAATGCAGAGCCTCCTTTGTATCATGACTTGCACTAAATATTACATGAAGGGAAAGCAAAGGGCCAGATGATGATATCCATCCATTGCTTACATACTCTTCCAAGGATGGTGTATGTCCTTCTTTATACCATTTTGCTTCCAAGAGCATGGACTTGCAAAAATCTGCCCACTAAGATAAGAAAAAAAATTAAAAAAAATTAAAAGCCATTAATTAAAAATGGGAACAGATGATACAAGTTCTAGCCAAAAAGAAGGAGACGGTTTTAAAAATGTCCCTTATATCTCTGCGCGTGGATTCAGAGCCGTCTCAAATAATTTGGGGACCTTGGGCGATCATCTAAATAGGGGCCTTAATAATTAGACTTTTTCACAATAAAAAAAACTCTAAATTTTATACTAAAATAATCACTACAAATAATAAAAAAAACACCAAAATTAGAATTATAAAATAGCATAATATTATAAGTTAACAAAAAAGATAGACCTATATAAAATTTATTTTTCTTCCCTTTTGAGATGCAAAATTATTTATTAAATCGTCATAATCAAGTTTATCTAACAATTTTTTTTCAAAATAATATCAATATGTTTCTTTTCTTTAAAGTTTTCATCCCTTGGAAGAAAACCTATTAAAAAAATTAATTATTTCAAGTTAAGATATATATAAGTATGTAAACAATATCAAAATTTATCACATAAAAAAACAAAAAGAAGAGTTGAATGTGTACCTCTATGCTTTCTTTCTTTTGTCTTCTTTCTTATATTATATGCAAAATTAATATCACAATAAACAATAAGAGACTTTAGAGTATAAAAAAATACAAAGAGTATAAGAGTGAAGTGTGTAAAAAACGAGGAAAGAAATTATATATATACTAGAGTTTTACTTTATTATATATATATATATATATATATATATATATATATATATATATATATATATATATATATATTAAAAAAGAGGATATTGAACAGTCTCAAACAATAGTTAAAAATTCTGGCGGTGGGTCATATTGTTCAAGGTTGCTGCCATGCTGCCCGTTGGGCCTTCAATAGTTAAAAAGTTCATTTAATTGCTGGCCACACGTTAGGCCTTCATTACCTGGTAGCTTGTATTATTATTATTTTTTTTTAAATTGGGGCCCCCAAGCTAAGGGGGCCTTGGGCACAGGCCCAAGCTGCCCTTAGCTTGGCCCGGGTCTGCGTGGATTTCACGCGCTTGTGGGGCCCATGCTACACATTCACAGCGAAAGATAATTATACTTACCGCTTTTTGTAGAAAAATAAGCACAAAGCCACAGCTTGTTTCCTTCTAAATTTCAAGAGCTATATCCTTGGTAGTATCATACAAGATCTGGAAACAAGTGTTCATGCACTCTGGTAGTCGTTGGATTTCCTTGGGGTTCCACCTATAGCAAGGATGGATCCAAAATTATTTTTAATTTTATTGGGGCTAAAAATATATAATTCAACACTAATATACGAACAATTTTTTATAATAAGAGCTAAATTAATTTTTTATCATAAAAGTTACACACATTTTCAAAGCTATCGATGACCCGTGAATATATTCACCCATCACCTATAGAATAAAATGAGGATTATATTTAAGATTCTCAGTTTTTAATTTTTTTTTTATTTAAATATGATATGAAAGTCCCTTACTTTTTTGGTTTAGGACCAGTAGGCCCCTGGGTATATCTTTTTTCATTTCTTAAGTCCTTCAAACTTAACATCGTCAATGATTTTTAACAGTTTAGGGATATAATGATCAATCTAAATTATTTGAAAAAGAGAAGAAGACATGTAGACCCCTTACTTTTTTGTTGAAGAAAGTAGGTCCTTAATTTTTTTTCTCGTCCCTCAAACTTAATAAAAAACAGAAAATAATATAAAGAAAGCAACCAATAGGGACAAGTCACGTTCCACTATATATACCCAGCAATCCCCCAGGAACCAACAGGGGTAACCAATTGTTGTTATGTTTTAGGGGGTTGTTGGTGCAGGGGCACGCAATTTCCCCTTATTTGTTGCTTGCTTTATTTTTCTTTTATTTTCATTAAAATGATTATTATATTTCTAAACCGTTGAAAATCATTAATGGTGTTAAGTTTGAGAGACTTGAGATGAGAAAAAAATAAACTCGGAACCTACTTGTCTTAAACCCAAAAAGTAAGAGAGTTGCATGTCTTATTTTGTTTATTTTTGGTTTGGGATTAAGTGATAACTGCTATTAATTATTTAGATTAGTGATTTTATTGTCCAAGACAATTATGTATTATTAAACTTATGACACAAATCTTATTTGCGAGTTTGAGATTACAGGAGTGGAGCGTGATTGGACAAAAGTATTTCATTTCTTTTTTTGAGCATTAACATATATATTTAGAACAACCCAAATTATGAAATAAGACCCTTGAAGCATAAGAAAATATTTATTAAATACCTAGTGCATTTCATCATATGAAAATTCTTCAAACCATCAGGGGTGACCATTAACCCTAGACACAAAGGTGGTCTCCACATATTGCGGGACTACTCTTCATCATGTGGCTGATCACTACAAGAAAAAAAGGTTGGCGCTACAGACAGTTTTCATAGCCTAGTAGTAGCCAACTTGGGACGGGCTACGGATAGGCTACGGAACCTCGTTCATAGCTAAAAGTCCCGTAGCCAAATTGATATTCCATAGCCCATCCGTAGTAAATTCTGAAAATTAATTTGTATTTATTTTTTATAACTTCCGTAGCAAAATAACTGTAGTCCATCCGTAGCCAACTAAATTTTTGACTTTTTTATTAATTATTAACGTCCGTAGCAAAACCGCAGCCGTTTCAGTCGTAAATCGGCCGTCGCCCACTACTACAAATTGGTATCCATAAAATTTCGGTAGCCACCTATTCGTTAGCCAATCCATAGCCAATTGTCGTTAAATATCCGTAGCCTTTTGTCGACACATTTCCGTAGCCAATCCGTAGCCATTTGTCATCACATGTCGGTAGCTAATCCATTGCCTTTTGTCGACACATTTCCGTAGCCAATCCGTAGCCATTTGTCACCACATATCGGTAGCCAATCCGTTGCCCAATTCTGTAGCCATTTGTCGGTCGAAAAACGGTGGCTAATTGTCTGTCTCTATTCCATCACCTAATAATTATCAATTATTTTGAAAATAATATGAATATAAAAAATAAAAAATAAAATAAATTTACACTACAAAATGTAAAATTAAATATCCAAAATAATATTTACATAACGCATCTTTTAAATTCACAAAAAATTTAAAATATTGTTCGAAATTAGTTTCTAAAATTGTCCAAAAAAACCAAATCCTAAATGTACCATTGATCATGTTGATCAGACTAATGTGGTGGTTGGAGGTATTTTAGCCAATCAATCTCCTGCTGCAATTGCCTCACGAGTTCTATAAATACAAAGCTGAATATCCCCTATGTTTTATAAATAAGTTAATTATATTGACAATTAAAACATTAATGGTCTTTTTCTGGTTGAACTCATGCCGACCCTTTTCTATATCTGTGCATAACCGGAGCTCTGTGCACCTGCATGGCCTTTGTTTTTTGAATTTATATCTAATTTTTAATTGCTCTCTAATATGTGTTCAGATATGTTATCAAGTTTTGTGGATGTAAAGGGTAATTTCGAGTCAGATACAGACTCGAATGTCAAAACATTGTTCGAGCTCTTTGAAGCCTCTAATCTAGGCTTAGAAAATGAAACTATATTACCTAAGGCTACAGTATTCTCAACTCAAAGTCTCAGGAGTTTAATTTCAGACATGGATGATGATAAGCTTGCCAAATAATTGAATTAGACTTTAGATCTTCCATTGCATTGGAGAGTTGGGTGGTACAGTGTGAGGGGCCACATCCACACACATGAAGAAGAGCATGGGAGCAATGCTACATTGCTTAAGTCGGCAAAACTAAACTTCAACATAGTCCAATCTGAACACCAAAAGGATCTCAAGGAAATAACATCAAGGTAATGGCTTTGAAAATCTTTGGCTGATCATTTGATTTGATCAAGGACGGTTCCAAAATTTCTGTTCAGTGTAGTAAAAATGTGCAATTTAATATATATTAAGAATTTTTTTCAGCTGGGGCTAACTAGGCTTTTGACCCTAAAAGTCTCTTAAATACATGGGCGATTCTATATGGGGGCTAACGGGGGCTAAAACCCCCACTGATTCCATAAGCAGAGCTATTAACATGTGAGTTGGACTTGTATTTTTAAGCTAAAAAACTATTAATTTAGCCCCCCACTTGGGAAAAAAATATTTATATATGAGTATTCAGCTGTGTATTTTTAGTTTTTACTGAGTAAAAATTCTGAACCCGCCCCTACTTAAATATGTACACATTTTCAAAAATAATAATTAGCCCACACTCACGTAAAAATGGCTCTGCCCATGGATTTAATGTTGTAACACCCTGCGCAAACTCTATACTTTAACCATGAATATGAGATAAAATACAGTTTTCATTAATTTTCTATTTGTGCTTTTTAGATGGTGGAAGAATCTTGGAATCACAAAAAAATTGAGTTTTAGCAGGGATCGCATTGTTGAAAGTTTTTTGTTCGCAACAGGAGTTGCTTCTGAGCCTTACCATGGAAACCTTAGAAAATGGCTTACTAAAGTCATTCAGTTGATACTCATAATTGATGATGTTTCATTAATGGAAGAATCAATTGATGATGTTTATGATGTTTACGGTTCACTACAAGAGTTAGAAGCTTTCACTGATGCTATAGAGAGGTTAGTTTTTATGCCCGATCATAAGTATGAGAGGAATATTAGTAGTACTACCTTTCACCATTAACGTATTTAAATACCCTGCACAAATTAATGAAAACTGTATTTTATCTCATATTCATGGTCAGAGTATATGTAACGCCCCGATCCCTCACGAGACCGGGGTCCCGATCCCAAAACCTAAGGCACGAAAATTTAGGAGAAACGGACAGAGTCTCCCCTGTTTATAGGACTAATAAAAAAAACCTGCAAGCAACAAGTATAACCATAATACAACAACAATTCCTCAAGGCCATCCGAGCTTTGGAACTCAACGGAAGCATATCATACAGGCATGCAAGACATATCTTTAGAACTTCAAGTCATAAGACCACTTCTCATAATACTCTAACATTAACTACAAGCTATACTCATATATTAAGTTCATCATTCAATCTTCCTTAACACACAAGCATGCATTCAAAGCGGTAAAGCGTATTTTCAAATATTACATCTCAACTACCAATAACACGAGCTTAAACTTTACATTACAACACAAACTCCTTCAAGCCTAACAAATACATACAAGGCCAAGCCTCAAAGTAGATCATATAACAACAACTTCTCACAATTCACATGTAGGCATCCAACCTCAGCGTGATAGGCAACCAGCAACACGGCACTCAAGGTAGTTATTTTAACTGCTCCTGTAACCATTTAAAACGAGGAATGAGTAACCCAAGTTACTCAGTGATGGAGGTGATGCAACATACCAGAGCGTGCAACATGATGTGCAATCACAAGAAGTCATATATATAACATAAAACAACAAGATCAAATAGCCAAGTAATTAACCACATTAAAAAGGATACGGTTCCACTTCAAGTCTTCAATCTCGAACCACGAGCCACGAACTTCACGCAAGTGCCGGCAAACCCTTACTCCAACAAGTTGGGATACTCGGGATGTATCCCAATCCTACAACCCTTTCTCCTGAGGTAGCACCATATGCCCAGCAGGTGAACCATGCCTCTGGGATAGTGGAGTATACTCAGCGAGAAAGGGAATAGGCACCATGGTAGTCGAGGAAGCACGGCAAGCCCGATGCCGCCCATGTTTCTCGACGCTACCATGTCCGAAAAGGTTATGCAACCCCAAGACGAGCCCACAAGAATCAAGATATCAATAACACGTAAGAGGGTCGACAAAGTAGGCCGCCCTCGCATATAAATGCAAAATGAATCAACATATATACGAAATAGCTTTATAGTATCAAAAGTAGCAATCAACATAGCTTTTCCCCACAATCAACTCAAATAGATTTATTATACTTTAGATAAACAACATAATACATGACAACTCAACAACAAGCTCCAAATGCATCAAATATGGCCAAATATTACTTTTCCCCTTTCTTTAACCAAGCTTTCCATTATCAACCATATCTTACTCATACTACAATCCTAATTAAGCCAAAAGACACCTATTATGATCATAAAAATCCATTTTAGAAGCAAAAACTCAAGAAGGCACCGGGCGGGTTTTAACTACAAATATACTATCCGAACCCCAATTTCGCGTAACAAAAACACCAAAAGTGCTTCCATACCCCAAGGATACCCAAACCAAAGCCCAAACATGTCCGAATTGCACAACGAGAAAAGTCCTCTTTTTAAAGTTGACTAACTTTGCAATTTAACTCGGTTTTGGGTGATTCAACTTCACGTAACCTCCCAACTAGCTTCACTAGAGTCTAGAGCATCTAATTGAAGTCTCAATTCATTCCAATTAGCAAATTTATTCAAAACCCTAAATACAAACACTATTCTTCATCTTCTTTGATCAAAACATGCATTCAACCATAGAATCTTCTAACAAGTTATAAAAGTTAACTTTATAGGCTCCAATAAACACATAGCAAGCATTAATAACAAGTAGAATAGCTATAATTAACCATTCAAAATTTTCAACATATGAGCATAAACTTCAAATGCAATAATAATGCAACTCCCTCACATTTAGGTGATGAAAACATGTTGTAGAAGCTCCTAAGTGCACCAAAGATCTTCCAAGGCAAGCCAAGAGTCCAATTCCATGCTCAAGAGTTGAAGAAAATCTTCTTTTTTTGCTCTTGGGGCTGTCGGGTTTCTTGGGGGGTAATTGGGTAGTTTTTTTTTTTCTTTTTAAGTGTAATATGCATGTATATGTATAATAATATATATATAGTATAAGCATATTATGTTATTTTAGGTCAATGGTTAGTAATTCATGGTCAACTTTTGCCAAATTACAACTTAAATGTTAACTAGTTGAAATTGATATTGTTATATATGTAACATTATTCAAACGAGGTAAAAACTATTTTTCAAACGCGCACTCCCGACCCCTAAAGCTCAAAACTACCATAACCCAACTCCTTTTAAATGTCATGTGACTTAGGAAAAATATTAAATCGCATATCCGGGACAATAAATTTTCTTATGAATAATGTCTCAGAAATAAACAATTAAAGAAGACAAGAAATGCACATAAAATGCACAAGTAGTTTATGCAACAGTTATTCCGAAATATGTGATAAAATTCTCGGGTGTCACATTCTCTCCTTCTTAAACAAATTGTGTCCTCGCAATTTTTTCTTTTCAAGAGAAATCCACATATGCATATTTAATACCCCGAATAAGTAGTTCGAATGCGAAATCACAAAGAATTCCAACACATTTCGCATGCACGCACTTGAGGGTCACTACTCGCCAGGCCGAGGACCCTGTCCCAGCTGTGAGCTGCTAAGCTCTGATACCACAACTGTAACGCCCCGATCCATCACGAGACCGAGGTCCCGATCCCAAAACCCAAGGCATGAAAATTTAGGAGAAATGAACAGAGTCTCCCCTGTTTATAGGACTAATCAAAAAAACCTACAAGCAACAAGTATAACCATAATACAACAATAATTCCTCAAGGCCATTCGAGCCTTGGAACTCAACGGAAGTATATCATACAGGCATGCAAGACATATCTTTAGAACTTCGAGTCATAAGACCACTTCTCATAATACTCTAACATTAACTACAAGCTATACTCATATATTAAGTTCATCATTCAATCTTCCTTAACACACAAGCATGCATTCAAAGCGGTAAAGCGTATCTTCAAATATCACATCTCAACTACCAATAACACGAGCTTAAACTTTACATTACAACACAAACTCCTTCAAGCCTAACAAATACATACAAGGCCAAGCCTCAAAGTAGATCATATAACAACAACTTCACGCAATTCACATATAGGCATCCAACCTCAGCGCGATAGGCAACCAGCAACATGGCACTCAAGGTAGTTATTCTAACTGCTCCTATAACCATTTAAAATGAGGAATGAGTAACCCAAGTTACTGAGTGAGGGAGGTGATGTAGCATACCGGAGCGTACAACATGATGTGCAATCACAAGAAGTCATATATATAACATAAAACAACAAGATCAAATAGCCAAGTAATTAACCACATTAAAAAGGATACGGTTCAACTTCAAGTCTTCAATCTCGAACCACGAGCCACGAACTTCACGCAAGTACCGACAAACCCTTACTCCAACAAGTTGGGATACTCCGGATGTATCCCGATCCTACGACCCTTTCTCCTGAGGAAGCACCATATGCCCAGCAGGTGAACCATGCCTCTAGGGTAGTGGAGTATACTCAGAGAGAAAGAGAATAGGCACCATGGTAGTCGAGGGAGCACGGCAAACCCGATGTCGCCCATGTTTTTCGACGCTACCATGTCCGAAAAGGTTGTGCAACCCCAAGACGAGCCCACAAGAATCAAGATATCAATAACACGTAAGAGGGTTGACAAAGTAGGCCGCCATCGCATTTAAATGTAAAATGAATCAACATATACACGAAATAGCTTTATAGTATCAAAAGTAGCAATCAACATAGCTTTTCCCCACAATCAACTCAAATAGTTTTATTATACTTTAGATAAACAACATAATACATGACAACTCAACAACAAGCTCCAAATGCATCAAATATGGCCAAATATTACTTTTCCCCTTTCTTTAACCAAGCTTTCCTTCCCCTATGTGCAACAAAAAGATTATCAACCATATCCTATTCATACTACAATCCTAATTAAGCCAAAAGACACCTATTAAGATCATAAAAACCCATTTTAGAAGCAAAAACTCGAGAAGGCCCCGAGCGGGTTTTAACTACAACTACACTATCCGAACCCCAATTTCGTGTAACGAAAGCACCAAAAGTGCTTCCATACCCCAAGGATACCCAAACATGCCCGGATTGCACAACGAGAAAAGTCCTCTTTTTAAAGTTGACTAACTTTGCAATTTAACTCGGTTTTGGGTGATTCAACTTCACGTAACCTCCCAACTAGCTTCACTAGGGTCTAGAGCATCTAATTGAAGTCTCAATTCATTCCAATTAGCAAATTTATTCAAAACCCCAAATACAAGCACTATTCATCATCTTCTTCGATCAAAACATGCATTCAACCATAGAATCTTCTAACAAGCTATAAAAGTTAACTCTATAGGCTCCAATAAACACATAGCAAGCATTCATAACAAGTAGAATAGCTATAATTAACAATTCAAAACTTTCAACATATGAGCATAAACTTCAAATGCAATAATAATGCAACTCCCTCACATTTAGGTGATGAAAACATGTTGTAGAAGCTCCTAAGTGTACCAAGATCTTCCAAGGCAAGCCAAAAGTCCAATTCCATGCTCAAGAGTTGAAGAAAATCTTCCTTTTTTTGCTCTTGGGGTTGTCGGGTTTCTTGGGGGGCAATTGGGTAGTTTTTTTTTTCTTTTAAGTGTAATATGCATGTATATATATAATAATATATATATAGTATAAGCAAATTATGTTATTTTAGGTCAATGGTTAGTAATTCATGATCAACTTTTGCTAAAATACAACTCAAATGTTAACTAGTTGAAATTGATGTTGTTACATACGTAATACTATTCAAACGAGGTAAAAACTATTTTTCAAACGCGCACTCCCGACCCCTAAAGCTCAAAACTACCATAATCCGACTCTTTTTAAATGTCATGTGACTTAGGAAAAATATTAAATCGCATATCTGGGACAATAAATTTTCTTATGAATAGTGTCTCAGAAATAAACAATTAAAGAAGACAAGAAATGCATATAAAATGCACAAGTAGTTTATGCAACAGTTATTCTGAAATATGTGATGAAATTCTCGGGCGTCACAGTATAGAGTTTGTGCATGGTGTTACCGCATTAAATCCATGGGCGGAGCCATTTTTACGTGAGTGTGGGCTAATTATTTTTTTTGAAAATGTGTACATATTTTCAAAAACACACAACTAAATACTCATATATAGATATTTTTTTCCCAACACTACAAGAAAAATTGCATTCTGCGACGGGCTGTCGCCAATTCATCGCCAAATTGGTGACGGGACGGTAACAGAATTCATTGTCTCTAGTTTGGTGACAATTTGGTGACGGTTTGGAGACGACCTACATAGGTCGTCACCAATTCATCGCCAATTGGTGACAATATGGTGACGGCATCATAGGTCGTCTCCAAAAGTGTCCAGATGGTGACTACATAGTGACGGACAATGAAATGTTGTCTCCATGTCGTCGCCAATGGACGGCCGCCTGGAGACGGAATGCAAAGGTCGTCGCCATTTAGTCACCTTGTTGTCGGCAAAAAGTCATATGTTGAAATTCAATAATTTTGACATTAAATATATTATCTAAATTGAGAACTATTAAAAATATAATTCATATTAATTAATATAATTTAATTATTTACTTATCCAATTTTTTGTATTACTACGTAGTCATAAATATTTTGTTCATAATAAAAACTTAAGATTTATTAATGAATTAACTTCATTTAAATTATATTTTTATATTCATTTTAGATACAAAAAAAATAAAACTACGAATTCGGATATTTGTAGTTTGATAAAAAGTCAAAAAAAAAATAATAATTCAAACAGTATTTTCACATGTTTTTGAAAAAGTTAATCAAAGGATTTTAATATGTAATTTTATGTCTTAAATAATTATAACAAAGAAAAAAAAATATTTTTTTGGAGATGGAAATACACGGCCATCTCCACCCAACATTAAAAAAAAAGATAACAAATAAAAAAATAAAATAAAATAAAATAAATTGGATCAGCCTCAACAGTTGATCCAATTTAAAAGATGGAGATGGCCCGGTCCGTCTCCATTTATGGAGACGGACTGGGTCGTCACCGCCAACATTAAAAAAAAAAATTAAAAAAAATTAAAATAGATGGAGACAGCCCGGTCCGTCTCTACCAACATTAAAAAGAAAAAAGAAAAAAAAAATTAAAATAAAAAATGGAGACGGCCCAGTCTGTCTCCACCCAACATAAAAAAAAAGAAAAAAATTAAACCCAACATAAAAAAAAGAAAAAAATTAAAATAAAAGATGGAGACGGACGCCGTCTCAATTTATGGAGACGACCCAGTCCGTCTCCACCCAACACTAAAAAAAAAAAAAAAAAATTAAAAGAAATTGGATTAGCCCTAAGAGCTGATCCAATTTAAAAGATGGAGACGGACGGTCCGTCTCCATCCACCCAAAATATATATAAAAAAAATTAAAATAAATTGGGGCTGGTCCAATTTATAAGATGAAGACGGTCAGGTCTGTTTGGAGACGGACCGGGCCGTCTCCATCTACCAAATATTTTTTTTTAAAAAAAATTAAAATAAATTGGATCAGCCCCAAGAGTTGATCCAATTTAAAAGCACCTACCCCCCACTCCCCACCCCTATCCCGCAACCCTGCAGCCACATATACGTATTCATTACATATCTGTCCGTACATATACACATAAATATACATATACATATATATACATGTATATATATATATATATATATAAAATAAATAAATACTTATATATATATTTGTCTTCTTTAGTTTTCATTATTTATTTTTTGATTTTTTTTAAATTTCAGATATTTATTTTTTTTTTTTTTTCGGGTTTTTTTTTTGCTTTATTTTTTGTTTTCTTTTTTTTTTTAATTTAAGTATTTTGTTTTATATTTGAATTTTTGGATTTCTTTTTATTAATTTCAGATTTTATTTCTTTTTTATTTTTGATTTTTTGATTTATTTTATTTTCAGATTTCTTTATTTTTTCATTTTTGGACTTTTTTACAAAAATTTCAGATTTTTATTTTTTATTTTCGGTTTTTTTTGTTTAATTTTTTTATTATTGATTTCAATAGAATAAGTGCTGAATTAGGGTTTATCATTATTTTTTTTGTGGAAAATTGCAAAATCTTTGTGGTGCTTCACGAGGCTATATGTCGAATCGTTGTTGCTAAATCTTTTTCTCTTTGCCGAATCTTTGTGGTGCTTCGTGGTAATCAATTCTTTTAATTTTTCATTGCTTTTGTAATGCATTTCATGTGTTTTGTCTTGAGGATCTGGCTTTAAAATCCTAATTGTACACTACTTGTTCATGGAAATACCGCAATTGCATAGCCTTTTAAAATTGTTGCTGGAACTTTAATGATTTGAATTGATCTTGCACATTGCATATTATATTTTATTCATGCCTTGTATGATTCTGCAGCTTGAATCATTATCTTTGCAAATGGCCAAATGCGGAGTTAACTAATCAAATTGATTGTGCAACAGCAATTCTTCCATTTCTTGGATAGTATTCATCTTGAAATAGGAACCTTGCCATGCCTGTTTTTATGAAACCTATTTGTGGTTCTAAATCAGAATAGTTAATATCTATGCAAAATGTTGGAAAGAAAACTAATATTTGTTTCTTGATGCAAAGCTATAGACTTGAATTTGTATTTTTATAAAGCTCGCAAGAGAATAGAAGTGTACAATAGGTCCCTATTTAAATATTTTTGTCTTAAAATTTTGATTTCTATGAAAAATCTAAGATTGAATCTTTATTTGGTAAGAGTTATTTATGATATTTTACTTATGGGTTATGCATATAAATTACTTTCATATATTTATATATCACATAAGTTAAATGAAATGCCTTTGTATTGACTAGTATAGAGTAAGTAGGAGATTTTGTTGTACTGATTTGGTTATGATTAATGAATTCTGTTTTTTGTTCTTGTTGTTGGAATGGTGGCTAGGTGGCTCCAACTGATATCAGAATGGAAAAGGTGATGATACGTATTTGTGTTTCTTGATATTATTGTGAAGTATGCATTTTACATCCTGTAATAGCTTTGTGAAAGATTGCATTTTGCAAGAAACTGAGTGCTAGTAATTGGAATATAGCATAAAACAAACGAAATTAAACAAAGTACTAACATATACCATGAGTTTTATAAAGATGGAAAGTAGTGACAACTAGGTGTGCACTTAGCTAATCAAGTTAGTAACTACAGAGAGGTAATTGTGCTCTTCAGTAATACTCTCGAAAATAGCATCCACAAAGTGAATTGAACTTCATAAATGTCTTTCCTGAACATTTGGAGTACTTTTTGTGCATATTCTTATCAGTGAGTTTAAAGAGTTTTATCTTGTGTTCGTCTTCCCTCAGTTTATGGTTCTTCTGGATTTATAGAATGACATCTAGGATACTCCTTTGGAGTTTCAGGTATAGCCATGCAATTGATTATCCAGGTTTTGGCCTATCTGAAGGATTGCATGGTTATGTACATGACTTTGATGGCCTAGTTGACAATGTCATTGAACAGTTTACAAAAATTAAAGGTAAACCATGTGATCATTTCTTAATATAGTCTTTAGCTTAGTGAGAAATCTACATAAAAATTGTGCATTTGAATGTTTTGGCTTGTGAGTTTCTTTTTTGCATCTCAACGATGCTATCTGTTCTAGGAAACTGAGACCTTATGTCAATGTTCAAAATAAGCAGCGGAAAAACGTTCTTCTTGTTAAATTTCAAAATTTTCATCTCATCTCTCGTCATATGCAATCTCTTTAATTCAGTAGATCAATGAAAATAATGATCAATTAAAGCTAACTTTTCATCATATGATTTGGCAGGAAGGTCGGAGATGATTGGGCTGCCTTGCATTTTGTTTGGTCAGTCCATGGGAAGAGTTGTTGCTCTGAAAACTCTTCTGAAGGAACCACATGAATGAGATGGAATAGTTCTTATATCCCCAAAGGTTAAAGATCAATCGAGGCATTGAGTGTTTTTTTAGATATTAAAATCTATTGTATTTTAAATTTATATTTTTGTTAAGATATTAAAACAGTTTGTAATTTTAAATTTATGATTTGTGTTGATTTAATTTAATTTATAATTTTAGATTATACATTTCTTTATTAATATGCATTAAAATTTAAATTAATTTTTTATATTAATTTGTTATTTGAAAAAAAAATTTAATTCTGTAATTTTAATTATAAAAATTGCTATAAAAAATAATTAAAGATTGGCGACGACTTGGTGACAACAACTTTTGGCGACGGCTCGGTGACGACATATTTTGGTGATAGCTCGGTGACGACATATTTTGGCGACGACTTGGCGACGTCTCGGTGATGATATAGTTTTGGCGACAGCTAGGTGACAACATAGTTTTGGCGACGACTTTGGAGACGATTGGAGACGGAGTTATATTGGCGACGGTATGGAGATGATAATTTTTAGAGACGATTTGAAGACGTATTTGGCGACGGACTAAAATGTTGTCGCTAAAGGAGATGAATTGGCGACGGGGTGACAAATTGGCTACAATACTTTTGGCAACGGTCAATTTTCATCTCCGTGCCGTCGCCAATACCTTTTTGGCGATGACATGAAAATGAATTTTAGTCGTCGCCAAAAGCAGTTTTTTTTTAATGCAAGTGGAAGGCTAAATTAACAGTTTCTTAGCTTAAAAATACTTTAAAAATACAAGTTTAACTCACTTGTTAATAGCTCTACTTATGGAATCAGTAGGGGATGTAACCACTGTTCGCCCCCATATAGATCCGCCATTGTATTTAAGAGACTTTTAAGGTCAAAAGCCTAGTTAACCCTAGCTGAAAAAACTTCGTAATATATATTAAATTGCGCGTTTTTACTACACTGAACATAAATTTTGTAACCGTCATTGATCCAATCAAATGATCAGCCAGAGATTTTCAAAACCATTACCTTGATGTTATTTCCTTGAGATCCTTTTGGTGTTCGGATTGGACTATGTCGAAGTTTAGTTTTGCCAACTTAAGCAATGTAGCATTGCTCCCATGCTCTTCTTCATGTGTGTATGTCAATGTCGCTACCAAGAGCATCAAGCCATCACCTCAGTATCTGGAACCCACGAATCAGACTTGTGTCACACATCTAAGATGAGTTGTCTTGCATCAAATATCAACTAGGTAAATTGTACAAGACTCCATACTTTTGTAAAGTTGCACAATACTCTATGTGAATTTAAAAGTACACAGTTCTTCCTGTGGTTTCTGAAACTAAGCATAATAACCTTATGTAGTTTTAAAAGTGCACGGTACCCCCCTGTGGTTTCTGAAACTAACACAATAGCTCTCCTCCGTCAAAATATTTATTTATTTTAACGAAAAATATGATGCACGCACGTCAAATGCGATTATTCAAGGTTTTTTTTTGCTTAAATTATTAATTATTTAGATAAACATACCCTTATGTGACACATATTTTTTTCTTTAGGGTTGAAAAAATGAGTATTTTTGTCCAAACAATTAATAATTTAAGCGAAAAAAATGCATTTGACGCATGTACATCATACTTTATGTTAAAATAGACATATTTTTTGACGGAGGGGGCTGTTGTGATTAGTTTCAGAAATCACATGAGGTACTGTGCACATCATGTGACGACCGAGAACCTTATCATATTCATTTTAAATTGTTGAATGTCTTATTTGAGCATTAAATGTGCATTTATTCAATTTTTAGCATAAGACACTATTCATAAAGAAAATTTACTGTTTAATTTTTCTGAAACTGTATTTTTCTCCTGTCACATGTCATGTAGGAGGAATGTGAAAAATATTATTTTATGTATTTGATGTTGGAAGCATGCATTAGGGAAATGATTTTTGTATCGTGTGAATAGTGAAACATGTTATAACATAGTTTTGTGAACTAGTTAACTTTTAATTGCATTTTAAGCTAGCTTGAACTTAGCCTTTAAATTAAAGCAAGGTTCTTGTATTGAAATTTGGGATTTTGTGTAACCTTACATTAAAGCTCGATTAAATGCTATTTAGGCTCAATTTAGGAGTAAATAAACCTAGTTTAGAGACTTGAATGGATTAAAAATGTTTGAATTGCAAGACCATTTAGTTGAAGTTAGTTTAGTGGATACTACTCACTCAGGCCCTTTAAATCTTGCTCAAAACATTAATCTAATGATAGATATGTGATGTTGGGTTGATAAAACTATCCCACGTTAAAATTTATCAAATTTTGAGAATGTCGATTTTTATGCCTCATTGTATGCGCACATTAGAATTAATGCAATTAGAGCCTTAAATACTAGTTTAATGCTTGGTTTAGGTTCTATAAATGTAGTTGAGGATAGTTAGATACTTTAGTTAACTAAACCTTGACTAAAACTAGTTTCGACATATTGAACTTAAAGGAGAAAATAGAGATTTTAGGCCTTATACTTAACTTTAGATTGTTTATTGTGTTATATTTATTGTAGAGACTGGGAATACTTGTTAGATGGCTAAAATTAATGAGAACTTCTTAACTTAGTTATTTGTATAGTTGAGTTGTATATAAAGGTGCAATGAAAAAGAAAGTGAGTATGCTATATCTTGTTTATATTACTCATATTGCTTGTTAGTTGTATAGTTGGTGTGAGGAAATGGGTATGACTTGAATATTTGATTATTTGAATGATTACTTGGATTATGTGTTAAATTGAGGTTGTTGTGTTAGAAGTGGAAGATAATAGATATTGCATATTTAATATTTGAAAGAATGCTTGTAAGAAGATTGTGGGAGGTCAAGAAGAAAGTAGCTAGCATGTATGTTCATAAATATACAAGATTCGAGATTTAGTGAGCTTTCCCCATATATATTGGAATTGCAAGTAAATGAACTAACTACACCATGTGTACGTGTATGTGGGTTCAATGGTGGCTGATCAATTTTTTCAGCAAAAAATGGGGCAATTTTGGGCTTAAAACTGTATTAATTGGAGAAAGATTAGGGGTTGAAGCATATACCATTAGAAATCTTTATAAGTCTAGTTTCTAATATTTTTTACGGTGCATTAATCGGAGTTTTCTAGAATAAGTTATGATCGTTTTGGTGAGATGTGTTGGAAATGCCCTATTACGTGGGAATCTGAATTATGTTGTTATTTTACTATATTGTTGATATATTTCAGTTCTAATTGGATGTATTCGATCAAGACCTTATTGTGTAGTGTCCTTGGATGATTAGTAGCATAATGGAGCTCTTATAGTTAGGTTGTCTTCATGAATTGTAATTGAAATCTTATTACTAGTAAAGTTAATTTAATTTGAAAGCTATTTTATTCGACTGTGAATGAGAAATGCTAGTAGAGTTGTGATGATCACCACCTTTAGAGATAGGTAATATTTCTATATATGTTAAACAATTCAACTACTAAAATTAGTTGTTGTTATCAATGTGCAACTAATGAACACTTAGAAGGGTTAAGTAAGTTATGTGAAAGAATGTGTTTAATGCTCTTTGAACTTACATGTAAGGTTAATTGTAAGTTGATAGTTGTCTATTATATGTTAAATGTAATTAACATAAGTTGATCCTATTAATGATATGTTAGAATCTTAGCTTGAAGTATATTTATTTTGCTAAAATGGTATGTTAGTTATTAAATGGTTGATAGTTAACTTTTCTATTAGTTGATAAAAGCATTTTTTTCCCTATGTGTTAATAAGAGTGTCATTTTAACATGTCTTGTAATCTAAAGTAGTTAGTGCGTATTAAATGATCTTAAAGCATGAAAGTAATTCGTTAGTTGATTTTCGTTAATGTTTAAAGGTAACTGTTTAGTTGATTGGTTAGTTAGAGTTCTTCTTCCATTTAATTGAGTTAAGCATGTTATCTAATTCATATGCATATTGATTGAATAATGAAGTGTTGAATGCCATGGAATATTTACAATTGCTTGATTCTTGTACATGAATTTGAATAATGTGGTTGAGTTATCTTTAAGATGCATGATATTGTTGTGTTTAGGTAGTAGTCTTGAATGGTATTTGGAAGGTGTTGATGCTTTGGAGTTGAATTGGAAGGGTTCTGAGCTAAACTTTTACAGGTTTGGTTTATTAAAGGTGAGGGAGTTGCATCTTATTTGCATTTCTCTGTTGTATATAAATTATGTTGGATAATGGCCATACTATAAATGTTAGTTATGTAGCTCATATTGTTATCTTGGTTATATTGCTTGTAAATTATCCTGTATATGTTACTTGGCCCTCGTGATCTTGACTCGGGGTTGCGCAACATTTTCTGGTATGGTAGTGTCGAGTAACACGGGCGGCATCGGGCTTGCTATGCTCCTTCGGCTACCATGGTTTCCCAGTCCCTATCTCGCTGAGGCATACTCTCTTACCCCAGAGGTGTGGTTCACCTCGTTGGGGCATACGGACCTATCTCGGGAGATATGGGTCGTAGGATCGGGGTACATTCGGTATAACGTCCCGATCGCTCACGAGACCGGAGACTCTAATAGCCATGCTAATTACAACTCAATTTCAACCTGGTCACAAAATTTAAGAAAAACGAACGGAGTTTTCCCTATTTATAGGACTATTTGGAAACCTGTAAACTACAATATATAACCACAAGACTATAATCCACAACTTCAATTTGTTTCATCCCTATCAGCATGCAAGACAACTAAACAAAAGAGTAAACAATTGAAGTTATTGCAAACCACTAGTATCTAATCATCAAACAAAACTAAAAATTTAATATTACAATCCTTGATATAACATAAATACATACATGGGCACAAAGTTTCAAATACAATACAAGCATATCATGATCACATTCTTCTATGTTTTACACACTTATAGAGCAAGCGGGTCACACAAGAGGCAATCCAATCTTCAGCTTTTCCTGAAATATGTTGAAAAGAGGAATGAGTAACCAAGTTACTCAGTGAGGGAGGTGATGCAACATACTGGGCGTGCATTATGATATGCAGATACAAGAAATCGTGTATATAACATAAACAACAAGATTAAATAGCAAATAGTTAACCACATTAAAAAGGATACGGTTCCACTTCAAGTCTTCAATCACGAGCCACGAATCACGAACTTCACGCAAATGCTGGCAAACCCCTTACTCCCACAAGTTAGGATACTCCGGATGTATCCCGATCCTACGACCCTTTCTCCTAAGGTAAGTCCATGCCCAGCAGGTGAACCACGCCTCTGGGGTAGTGGAGTATGCCTCAGCGAGAAGGGAATAGGCACCATGGTAGTCGAGGGAGCACGGCAAGTCCGACGCCGCTCGTGTTTCTCGACGCTACCATGTCCGACAAGGTTGCACAACCCGATATTCGATCACAATAATTCAAGCAATGGCAATATAATTCAAGAATCACATAAATGAGGGACAACAAAGTAGGTTGCCCTCGCACGTAGATTACAATAAATAAGCCATATAACAATATAAATAAAAGTCAAGTGTATATTTAGTCTATTCATATCAAAGTACACGTAATTATAAGCAATCATATTAAACTATACAATTTATGAGCAGTAAAACAAATTAAGATCACAAAATAATGTAACTCCCTCACCTTTTTAAAAACAAGCCTGCGAGAATTTAGCCGATCTCTCCAATACTCTCCAAAAGCACCAATCTCTTTAATAACCACTCAAAACCACTACCTAACACAACAATGCTATTCAACTTAAAGACAACACATTCACATTAAAATAGTTAATTTGTGTGCAATAGTCACATTTTATATAATCATCAAAATATACCTCGATTAGTATGATTTAAGAACACTAAACATGCATATTTCATGCTAAGGCTAAATGATGTGCTTACTTTAATCAAAAGTTAATTAACAAGCTTGAAGGCAACATTAACTTTCATAATTCCATTAACCATGCACTAGACTACTTTGAACTCCTAAACACGTTATTAGGACACTCCAAACCTCTTTCAATCCACTCAAATGTGCAACCCCTAGTTATTCATACAAGTATAACACTTTCATTATCCATTGCAATTCTATTATCATGATTAGCTCTAATATACATATAGCCTAAATATACAACTTAATTCATAAGATAGCATGAATCACACCACCTTCAAGTTAAACACTTAATACACGCTATTACGCTTAAATACTACGCATTATTCAATTACTAAGGATGTTAAAAGAACTCTAATATGCATTATCCAAAGTGAAATCATATACAAGATTATCTATTTTTTCTAAGATCATTAAACATACACTAACTACTTTAGATTACGAAGACATGTTAAAATGACACTCTTATTAATACTAAAACACCATAAGCAACAAATTCACATTCTTTAATCAAGTTACTATTCATTTTCTTCTTCAATTCATTTATATACACAAACTGATTTTTCATATGTAATTAAGCTAGAAAGTTCACTCTACCACCTCATTAGTTAGCATATAAGGCATTAAAAGCATCAAAATATCATTAAGTTAAGATTATAAGCTATAAATTTCAATTACTTTACTACAACAATCGATAATCATCTAACTAGATCAGCTAACTTTATAGTTTACTTGATTAACAATCAAATGTAGCAACTATAGCAATTCAAATAACTAATTATGCAATAAGACTAATCATTTGACAAGAAGTCCAACATATCTCCTTCTAAATGCTCACAAAACAAGCTCTAAACTTCACACAAGATAATGAGCCTCAAATCTAACTATACTACATCTTTAATGACACTTTATAGCACCATTTAAGCCCTTGAAATCTCACTTTAAAGTACAATTACCCCAAAAGTCTGAATTTACCTCTTTATGCATTACACTACAAATACTCTAAACGGAGCTCAACTAAGCAAAGCGAATACATTTCTAGCACCTCATCACTTACTAGACACTAGCCCTAATGCCCGAACGCACCCGGATTCACTTTCAACCCGAAACCCCTTTGTCAATCTTTGCTATTAAGCTCCAAACCGAAGGACAAGGTTCAAGATTCCCAAATGAGTTATCCTATCCTTCAAACCACACCTTATGGCACCTCAAAGGACCCTCGAGTTCACCCGTTAAACCTCGTTTACCATTAAATCCTCAATTTCCTCTTTGTGCATTTATACTACAAGTACCAATTCTGGAACCCAAACAAGCGAAACGAAGGCACTTCTAATGCTTCAATACTTAATAAAGATTAGCCATAACCTCAAAACGTGCCCGGATTCGAGTTAACCCCGAAATCCCCAATTAAAGTAGCCTATTTTGATCAAAATTCTCAAATTTTTCACATGGGAAGTATAACGAATATTTTTTCCACGCTCAAGGACCTAATTAGCGACTACTAAAAGCATTGAATCAAATTAAATTGCTCAAATTTTTGGTACCCTAGAAATTATACTATTCATCATCTTCCTCAAGTGACACTTTGCTAAAAACTCAACACCAAGCTATAATATTGCATATGGATGTTCTATAACATGTATAGATATTATATAAAGCAAGAAACAAGCATGTTATAGCTCCATAATAGCAAAATCCGAAAATTAAAAAAAACTTGGCATAAACTTTAAACCATGAAAATGATGCAACTTCCTCACTAAAAACGTGCAAGGAAGCTAGGATAGGGCTTGGAGAAGCTTGGAATCACTTGGAGAAGACTTGACAAAGCTTGGAAGATCAAATTGAGCAAAATTGGCAAAAAAATATTATTCTCGTAATTGGCTTTTTTGGCTGATTTTTTGCCTTTTTTTGGCTTATTTTAGTATTTTTTGTGTTTTGTTTGGTATATATATATAGGATAATTATATGGGTTGATGGGTTGGATATTGAGTTTGGGTTGTGGGTTAAGATGGATTTGAGTTTAGGTGTATTACAATAAATGCAAGAAAACTTCTTTAAACCCCAAAATAATACATAGTTTTACTATTTATATAATATCGAGATATTTTTGCAAATCACTCGTCATATATGCAATGAATATAATTTTTGTAAACATAGGCTAATTATAAGTTAAGTAAAAATAGAAAAATATGAAATCCGGGAAATAAGATAATAAAAATTTTAGTTCGTGCTCTTATTATATTATATAGGTAATAAACTAAGGAAATAATGAGTTAGGTTAGTAACTGGGGTCTAATTAAACATATTTAAGGGTCTAATAAAAGTCCAAAGTCTAGCTAATTCACTAGAAGCCCAAATAAAAATCCTACAAAAAGTTACTATTCTTTCGAAACATTATTCATTCAAGACGAAAACTATTTTCTAAATGCATACTCCCAACATTAAATATACAAAATAATATTTTTCACATTCATCCTACATGATATGTGATAGGAGAAAAATACAGTTTCAAAAAAATTAAATAGTAAATTTTCTTTATGAATAGTGTTTTATGCTAAAATTGAATAAATATACATTTAATGCTCAAATAAGACATTCAACAATTTAAAATAAATATGAAGAGGTTCTCGGTCGTCACACTCTCCCCTCCTTACAAAAATTGCGTCCTCGTAATTTCTTACACATACAAGCAAGTTACCCTCATACATAAAACACATTGTTTTACGTAAGCATGCTTAACACATAAAATACACTGATCACATTATCAATTTATAACAAGTAAAGTCACATAAGCAACAAGTTCACATACACAAATTATAAACTACTAAGTCATTTAAACAACAACTTCACATAAAATAAGTTAATCACATATTCACATTAGTCATATAAAGCATATCGAGCACTCAAGTACACAAAGCACATAATTCACACAAGGCACGTTAATCACATAGCTCGCATTAATCACATAAACACATTGAACATATAAACACATCAAGCACGTTAACCACATCCATTTCACTTATCACACAAGCACATAAACCACAACTAGTTCACTCAACAAATAAAACATGTTGATCACATAAGCACATTGATCACATTAACTCTCTTATCACATAAGACATGCACATACACTTTTTAAACACATTGACACTAAGACCACTACCCCACAAGCCGAAGACCCTATCCCGACTTGCGCCTAGCTAACTAGCTAAGCTCTGATACCACTTCTGTAACGCCCCGATCCCTTACGAGACCGGAGGCTCTAATAGCCATGCTAATCACAACCCAATTTCAATCCGGTCACAAAATTTAGGGAAAACGGACGGAGTTTTCCCTATTTATAAGACTATTTGGAAACCTGTAAACTACAACATACAACCACAAGACTATAATCCACAACTTCAATTTGTTTCATCCCTATCAGCATGCAAGTCAACTAAACAAAAGAGTAAACAATTGAAGTTATTGCAAACCACTAGTATCTAATCATCAAACAAAACTAAAACTTTAATATTACAATCCTTGATATAACATAAATACATACATGGGCACAAAGTCTCAAATACAATACAAGCATATCATGATCACATTCTTCCATGTTTTACACACTGATAGAGGAAGTGGGTTACACGGGAGGCAATCCAATTTCAGCTTTTCCTGAAATATGTTGAAAAGATGAATGAGTAACCAAGTTACTCAGTGAGGGAGGTGATGCAACATACTGGGCGTGCATTATGATATGCAGATACAAGAAATCGTATATATAACATAAACAACAAGATTAAATAGCAAATAGTTAACCACATTAAAAAGGATACGGTTCCACTTCAAGTCTTCAATCACGAGCCACGAACGACGAACTTCATGCAAATGCCGGCAAACCCCTTACTCCAACAAGTTGGGATACTCCGGATGTATATGCCCAGCAGGTGAACCACGCCTCTGGGGTAGTGGAGTATGTCTCAGCGAGAAGGGAATAGGCACCATGGTAGTCGAGGGAGCACGGCAAGCCCGATGCCGCCCGTGTTTCTCGATGTTACCATGTCCGAAAACGTTGCGCAACCCGATATTCGATCACAATAATTCAAGCAATGACAATATAATTCAAGAATCACATGAATGAAGGACAACAAAGTAGGTTGCCCTCGCACGTAGATTACAATAAATAAGCCATATAACAATATAAATAAAAGTCAAGTGTATATTTAGTCTATTCATATCAAAGTGTACGTAATTATAAGCAATCATATTAAACTATACAATTTATAAGCAGTAAAACAAATTAAGATGCACAAAAGAATGTAACTCCCTCACCTTTTTAAAAACAAACCTGCGAGAATTTAGCCAATCTCTCCAATACTCTCCGAAATCACCAATCTCTTCAATAACCACTCAAAACCACTACCTAACACAACAATGCTATTCAACTTAAAGACAACTCATTCACATTAAAATAGTTAATTTGTGTGCAATAGTCACATTTTATATAATCATCAAAATATAGCTCGATTAGTATGATCTAAGAACATTAAACATGCATATTTCACTCTAAGGCTAAATGATGTGCTTACTTTAATCAAAAGTTAATTAACAAGCTTGAAGGCAACATTAACTTTCATAATTTCATTAATCATGCACTAGACTACTTTGAACTCCTAAACACGTTATTAGGACACTCCAAACCTCATTGAATCCACTCAAATGTGCAACCCCTAGTTATTCATATAAGTATAACACTTTCATTATCCATTGCAATTCTATTATCATGATTAGCTCTAATATACATATAGCCTAAATATACAACTTAGCTCATAAGATAGCATGAATCACACAGCCTTCAAGTTAAACACTTAATACACGCTATTACGCTTAAATACTAAGCATTATTCAATTACTAAGCATGTTAAAAGAACTCTAATATGCATTATCCAAAGTGAAATCATGTACAAGATTATCCATTTTTTATAAGATCATTAAACATACACTAACTACTTTAGATTACAAGACATGTTACAATGACACTCTTATTAACACTAAAACACCATAAGCAACAAATTCACATTCTTTAATCAAGTTACTATTCATTTTCTTCTTCAATTCACTTACACACACAAACTCATTTTTCACATGTAATTAAGCTAGAAAGTTCACTCTACCACCTCATTAGTTAGCACATAAGGCATTAGAAGCATCAAAATATCATTAAGTTAAGATTATAAGCTATAAATTTCAATTACTTTACTACAACATTCGATAATCATCTAACTAGATCAGCTAACTTTATAGTTTACTTGATTAACAATCAAATGTAGCAACTATAGCAATTCAAATAACTAATTATGCAATAAGACTAACCATTTGACAATAAGTCCAACATATCTCCTTTCTAAATGCTCACAAAACAAGCTCTAAATTTCACACAAGATAATGAACCTCAAATCTAACTATACTACATCTTTAATGACACTTTATGGCACCATTTAAGCCCTTGAAATCTCACTTTAAAGTACAATTACCCCAAAAGTCCGAATTTACCTCTTTATGCATTACACTACAAGTACTCTAATCGGAGCTCAACTAAGCGAAGCGAATACATTTCTGGCACCTCCTCACTTACTAGACACTAGCCCTAATGTCCGAACGCACCCGGATTCACTTTTAACCTGAAACCCCTTTGTCAATTTGCTATTAAGCTCTAAACCGAAAGACAAGGGTCAAGATTCCCAAACGAGTTATCCTATCCTTCAAACCACACCTTATGGCACCCCAAGGACCCTTGAGTTCACCTGTTAAACCTCGTTTACCATTAAATTCTCGATTTCCTCTTTGTGCATTTATACTACATGTACCAATTCCGGAACCCAAACAAGCGAAATGAAGGCATTTCTAAGGCTTCAATACTTAATAAATACTATCCATAAATTCAAACCGTGTCCGGACTCGAGTTACCCCCGAAATCCCCAATTACAGTAGCCTATTTTGATCAAAATTCTCAAATTTTTCACATGACAAGTATAAAGAATATTTTTTCCACGCTCAAGGACCTAATTAGCAACTACTAGAAGCATTGAATCAAATTAAATTGCTCAAATTTTTGGAACCCTAGAAATTATACTATTCATCATCTTTCTCAAGTGACACTTTGCTAAAAACTCAACATCCAGCTATAATATTGCATATGGATGTTCTCTAACATGTATACATACTATATAAAGCAAGAAACAAGCATGTTATAGCTCCATAATAGCAAAATCCGAAAATTTAAAAAAACTTGGCATTAACTTTAAACCATGAAAATGATGCAACTCTCTCACCAAAAACGTGCAAGGAAGCTAGGATAGGGCTTGGAGAAGTTTGGAACCACTTGGAGAAGACTTGACAAAGCTTGGAAGATCAAATTGAGCAAAATTGGCAAAAAAATCACTATTCCCGTAATGGTTTTTTTGGCTGATTTTTGGCTTATTTTAGTATTTTTTGTGTTTTTTTTGTTTTGTTTTATATATATATATATATATAGAATAATTATATGGGTTGATGGGTTGGATATTGGGTTTGGGTTGTGGGTTAAAATGGATTTGAGTTTAAGTGTATTATAATAAATGCAAGAAAACTTCTTTAAACCCCAAAATAATACATAGTTTTACTATTTATATAATATCAAGATATTTTTGCAAATCACTCGTCATATATGCAATGAATATAATTTTTGTGAATATAGGCTAATTATAAGTTATGTAATAATAGAAAAAATATAAAATCCGAGAAATAAGATAAAAAAAATTTTAGTTCGGGCTCTTATTATATTATATAGGTAATAGACTAAGGAAATAATGAGTTAGGTTAGTAAATGGGGTCTAATTAAACATATTTAAGGGTCTAATAAAAGTCCAAAGTCTAGCTAATTCACTAGAAGCCCAAATAAAAATCATACAAAAAGTTACTATTCTTTCGTAACACTATTCATTCAAGACGAAAACTATTTTTTAAATGCATACTCCCAACATTAAATACACAAAATAATATTTTTCACATTTCTCCTACATGATATGTGACAGGAGAAAAATACAGTTTCAGAAAAATTAAATAGTAAATTTTCTTTATGAATAGTATCTTATGCTAAAATTGAATAAATGTACATTTAATGCTCAAATAAGACATTCAACAATTTAAAATGAATATGAAGAGGTTCTCGGTCGTCACATTCGGAGTACCCCATTTGGAGGAGTAAAGGGGTTTGCCGGCACTTGCTTGAAGATCTTGGATCATGGCTCGTGATTGAAGACAAAGTAGAACCGTATCATTTCTATATGTGGTTAAATACTTGTCTATCTAGTTTTGTTCCTTTGTGCTGTATATATGGCTATCTTTGTTGCATATCATGTTGCATGCCCCGATATGCTGCATCACCTCTCTCGCTGAACAATTGTGTTGCTCACTTATCTTTTCAACATGTCCTAAGAAAAGCTGGAAATAGGATTGCTTCCTGTGTGGCCTGCCTGCTCTATCAATGTGTGGAACAAGGAATAATGTGTACATGATATGCTTGTATACTATTTGAGACATTATGGTCATGTATGTATTTGTGTTATCTTAAGAAATGTAGTATTAAAGTTTTAGTCTTGGGTGATGGTTAGGTGCTAGTGGTTTGTAATAACTTCTATTGTTTTACTTTATTGTCTAGTTGACTTGCATGCTTGTAGAGATGAAACGGATTGAGGTCGTAGATTATGGTCTTGTGGTTGTATGTTGTTGTTTGCAGGTTCCAGATAGTCCTATATATAGGAAAAACTCTGTCCGTTTTCTCCTAAATTTCGTGTCCGGAGTTTGGAATTGGGTTGAGAATAACATGGTTAATAGAACTCCCGGTTCCATGCGGGATTAGGGCGTTACAGCGGTGGTATCAGAACTTAGATAGTTCTCAGCCGGGACAAGGTCCTTGGTCTGGTGGGTAGCAACCTTCACGTGTACACGTGTGAAGTATGTTCTTGAATGTATAGGTGTACCTGCATGTGAGACTTATGTGTTCTTGCATGATATGTGTACTTGTGTGATTTTGAATGAAATATGTGTAATTATGTGATTTTATATGCACTTATGTGATTATGTGCTTATTTAAGTGAATTCATGAATAATTATTTACTTTAGCTATTAATGACGTGTATATTGCTTCATTACCCTATGTGATTTTAATTGTATACATGCATTGTTTCTTGAAATGGTAAGTAAACTCTCCCCTATAAAGAGATGCCCAGTAGCAAATCTTCCAAAGTGAGAACCAACAAGAAGAGGGAGCATCTAGCATTATCTACATATATATATATACAACTTATGTCCTGCGGAGAAATGTTGTTCACGGTTGAGCTTCTAATGGGGTATTCTCTTGGCCTTCTAGTCGGGAGTTAATTGGTGATAATTGATCTTTAAACAACAATTTTTGTCGGTAACATCTCCTGTGGATCTTGGATGCATCTCTTATTTGGTATCGTACATGGAATACTCGTATAATACTTCTATTGGAGGAATTGCACTCAAAGACACTCCATCGGTATTCTTTATACGATTTCTTGTTGGAATTCTTATTCGGGGCTTCACCTATGGCATGGTATTATCTTGGTATTCACGTACAGATTTCTTATTATTAACTTCCAATACTAGTTGATGGGATTCTTATATGGTGCTTCTATTTGGTTTTCTAAACGGTATTTCCATAAAAGCTTTTATTTGGCTATATTAATCGGGATTCCTTCTTAAAAGCTTTTGGTTTTCTCAGTGGAATTATCAGTGGCAATGGTATGGGTATTTCTCTTGGTAGACTTGTCAGTACACTTATTGGCTTCGAGTCCGACTAAGGTTGCTACAGCTATTGAAAGATTATTCTGGAGCCTAAGAAATTGTGAGGACGCAATTTTTGTAAAGAAGGGAGAGTGTGACGACCGAGAATCTCATCATATTCATTTTAAATTGTTGAATGTCTTATTTGCACATTAAATGTGCATTTATTCAATGTTTAGCGTAAGGCACTATTCATAAGAAAAATTTACTATTTAATTTTTCTAAAACTGTATTTTTCTCCTGTCACATGTCATGTAGGAGGAATGTGAAAAATATTATTTTGTGTATTTGATGTTGGGAGCATACATTAGGAAAATAATTTTTGTATCATGTGAATAGTGAAACATGTTATAACATAGTTTTGTGAACTAGTTAACTTTTAATTGCATTTTAAGCTAGCTTGCACTTAGCCTTGACTATTTTTAAAAGCTCAAATCAGCCCCACACATTTAAAACACCATATATACATCCTACATATAACATAACACTTAGAAAAAAAAAATAGAAACCAATCCCCCAAACCCCAAAGAAACCCATCGGCCATAAGGCCAAAGAGAAAGGAAAATATTTTCTTGCTTCTTCAATATTTGGCTCAATCAAAGCATCTAAGAGTGGATTCAAGCTCCCCTAGTCATTCTCCTAGCTTCTATTGGTCTCTTTGGTAAGGTAGTTTGTATATTTGAGCATTTTTATGTTTATGTCAAATTTTGAAAAATCTTAGATTTGCTCTCAATTGCTTATATAATGCTTGGAAATGTTGTAAAATATTGTCTTTATGCTATCTAGACTTGATTTGTACAATTTGCTAGCTTGTTTGCATGAGAATTGAAATTTGGTGTTTGAGGAAGAAGATCAATAGTAAATACGTGAATAGTAACTCTTGTATTCTAGCTTAATTTATTGTTATATAAGTGTGATTTAGGAGTTATTGAACCAAGTTTGGAGCCTCACATGGATTGAAAATACTTAGATTGCTTAATTTTTAAATTAAAGTAAGGTTCTTGTATTAAAATTTGGGATTTTGTGTAACCTTGCATTAAAGCTCGAGTAAATGTTATTTAGGCTCAATTTAGGAGTAAATAAATCTAGTTTAGAGACTTGAATGAATTAAAAATGTTTGAAGTGCAACATCATTTAGTTGAAGTTAGTTTAGTGGATACTACTCACTCAGGCCCTTTAAATCTTGCTCAAAACCTTAATCTAATGATAGATATGTGATGTTGGGTTGATAAAATGATTCCACGTTAAGATTTATCAAATTTCGAGAACATCGATTTTTATGCCTCATTGTATGCGCACATTAGAATTAATACAATTAGAGCCTTAAATACTAGTTTAATGCTTGGTTTAGGTTCTATAAATGTAGTTGAGGATAGTTAGATATTTTAGTTAACTAAACCTTGGCTAAAACTAGTTTCGGCATATTGAACTTAAGGGAGAAAATGGAGATTTTAGGCCTTATACTTAACTTTAGATTTTTTATTGTGTTATATTTATTGTAGAGACTGGGAATACTTGTTAGATGGCTAAAATTAAGGTGAACTTCTTAACTTAGTTATATGTATAGTTGAGTTGTATATAAAGGTGCAATGAAAAAGAAAGTGAGTATGTTATATCTTGCTTATATTACTCATATTGCTTGTTAGTTGTATAGTTGGTGTGAGGAAATGGGTATGACTTGAATATTTGATTGTTTGAATGATTACTTGGATTATGTGTTAAATTGAGGTTGTTGTGTTAGAAGTGGAAGATAATACATATTGCATGTTTAATATTTGAAAGAATGCTTGTAAGAAGATTGTGGGAGCTCAAGAAGAAATTAGCTAGCATGTATGTTCATAAATATACAAGATTGAAGTTTTAGTTAGCTTTCACCGTATATATTGGAATTGCAAGTAAATGAACTAACTACACCATGTGTACGTGTATGTGGGTTCAATGGTGGCTGACCAGTTTTTTCAGCAAAAATGAGGCAATTTTGGGCTTAAAACTGTGTTAATTGGAGAAGAATTAGGGGTTGAATTATATACCGTTAGAAATCCTTACAAGTCTAGTTTCTAATACTTTTTACGGTGCATTAATTGGAGTTTTCTAGAATAAGTTATAATCGTTTTAGTGAGATGTGTCGGAACTGTCCTGTTACGCGGGAATCTGAATTGTGTTGTTATTTTACTATAGTGTTGATATATTTCAGTTCTAATTGGATGTATTCGATCAAGACCTTATTGTGTAGTGTCCTTGGATGATTAGTAGCATAATGGAGCTCTTATAGTTATGTTGTCTTCATGAATTGTAATTGAAATCTTATTACTAGTAAAGTTAATTTAAATTGAAAGGTATTCTATTCGACTGTGAATGAGAAATGCTAGTAGAGTTGTGATGATCACCACCTTTAGAGATAGGTAATATTTCTATATATGCTAAACAATTCAATTACTAAAATTAGTTGTTGTTATCAATGTGCAACTAGTGAACACTTAGAAAGGTTAAGTAAGTTATGTGAAAGAATGTGTTTAATGCTCTTTGAACCTACATGTAAGGTTAATTGTAAGTTGATAGTTGTCTATTATATGTTAAATGTAATTAACTTAAGTTGATCCTATTAGTGATATGTTAGAATCTTAGTTTGAAATATAGTTATTTTGCTAAAATGGTATGTTAGTTATTAAATGGTTGATAGTTAACTTTTCTATTAGTTGATAAAAGCATTTCTTTCCCTATGTGTTAATAAGAGTGTCATTTTAACATGTCTTGTAATCTAAAGTAGTTAGTGCCTATTAAATGATCTTAAAGCATGAACGTAATTCGTTAGTTGATCTTCGTTAATGTTTAAAGGTAACTATTTAGTTGATTGGTTAGTTAGAGTTCTTCTTCCATTTAATTGAGTTAAGCATGTTATCTAATTCATATGCATATTGATTGAATAATGAAGTGTTGAATGCCATGGAATATTTACAATTGCTTGATTCTTGAACATGAATGTGAATAATGTGGTTGAGTTATCTTTAAGATAGATGGTATTGTTGTCTTTAGGTAGTAGTCTTGAATGGTATTTGGAAGGTGTTGATGCTTTGGAGTTGAATTGGAAGGGTTCTGGGCTAGACTTTTACAGGTTTGGTTTATTAAAGGTGAGGGAGTTGCATCTTATTTGCATTTCTCTGTTGTATATAAATTATGTTGGATAATGGTCATGCTATAAATGTTAGTTATGTAGCCCATATTGTTATCTTGGTTATATTGCTTGTAAATTATCCTGTATATGTTACTTGGCTCTCGTGATCTTGACTCGGGGTTGCGCAGCCTTTTCGGACATAGTAGTGTCGAGTAACACGGGCGGTATCGGGATTGCCATGCTTCCTCGACTACCATGGTTTCTCAGTCCCTTTCTCGCTGAGGCATACTCTTCTACCCCAGAGGCATAGTTCATCTCATTGGGGCATACAGACCTACCTCGGGAGATATGGGTTGTAGGATCGGGGTACATCCGAATTATCCCATTTGGAGAAGTAAAGGGGTTTGCCGGCACTTGCTTGAAAATCTTGGATCGTGGCTCGTGATTGAAGACAAAGTGGAACAGTATCCTTTCTATATGTGGTTAAATATTTGTCTATCTAGTTTTGTTCATTTGTGTTGTATATATGGCTATCTTTGTTGCATATCATGTTGCATGCCCCGGTATGTTGCATCACCTTCCTCGCTAAGCAACTGTGTTGCTCACTCATCTTTTCAACATGTCCCAAGAAAAGTTGGAAATGGGATTGCCTCCTGTGTGGCCTGCCTGCTCTATCAGTGTATAGAACAAGGAAGAATGTGTACATGATATGTTTGTATACTATTTGAGACCTTATGGTCATGTATGTATTTGTGTTATCTTAAGAAATGTAATATTAAAGTTTTAGTCTTAGGTGATGGTTAGGTGCTAATGGTTTGTAATAACTTCTATTGTTTTACTTTATTGTCTAGTTGACTTGCATGCTTGTAGGGATGAAATGGATTGAGGTTGTGGATTATGGTCTTGTAGTTGTATGTTGTTGTTAGCAGGTTCCAGATAGTTCTATATATAAGGGAAACTCTGTCTGTTTTTTTTTAAATTTCGTGCCCTGAATTTGGAATTGGGTTGAGAATAACATGGTTAATAGAAGTCCCAATTCCGTGAGGGATCGGGGCGTTACACAACACCTTACTATACTTTTACCACAAAGTTTTTTTTTTTTTTTTTGCTTTCACCTTTTTGAACATTCAGAGAAAGAACAAGAAAGCAAAATAAAACAGGAATGATCTCACCTGGCCCTTTAGTTTTTTGTCCAAGTTAGAAAACAAACAAAAATATTTGAGATTCAAAACATTCTCATATGAAGAAAAAATGAAAAGCAAAGGTAAAAAATATGCAGGGCCATCTCATAATTATGTTTTCTTTTATCATTAAATCAACTTTCCTATGGTTGGCATCTTATGTGCAGTGTGCTGATCTTTGCAGATGTAGATATCTTCAAAATTAACTATTAGGAGACTTTCAACATCACATATACACACAAAAAAAGACTCACACAAACATGAGTCACGATGGAAGGCAGCGAGAGGCGCAACAACTCCGGCGACTGAACGGGTTTATTTCCCTACTTTGGCTTTGAGGGTATTATTATTTTTTTCTATGGTTTTGATTCTGAGTATTTTGATTTGAATTTGAGTTTTTTTTTTTTTTTTTGATTTCTGAATGAATCTGAAATTGGGTTTGGGTTTGAGTCAGTCAAAGAATGATTTTTTTTTTTTTTTTTTTGGATATGTTTGGAATTTCTGGGATTATTTTTTCTGGGTTTGATATTCAAATAATCGTATACCTCTCTGATACCATCTTCAAAACTAATGAAATTATTTTTTCCATTATATGACTGATTAAAAATATACAAGGTATTTATAAAGAATTTAAATCCCTCAATCTAATCCTATCAATCCCTCACAATCCTCTGTAGACTGTAATCTCTAATAGTCAACAAGCTTGACTATTAGAGATTTGTACAGCTATATAATCTCTATAATTCAACAAGCTTGACTATTAGAAATTTGTACAACTGTGTAATGTCTACAATTCAATATGCATACTTTGTCTCTGTCTTTTTGCTAGCTAGGTACTTAGATAGTATTAGCCCAGCTATCTGTTGTAATTACCCGATTTAATCCATAATATCGTGTGACGCCCGACTTCCAGTGCATGCATTTATCAT
This sequence comes from Ehretia macrophylla, assembly GCA_037974665.1. Classification (NCBI taxonomy): domain Eukaryota; kingdom Viridiplantae; phylum Streptophyta; class Magnoliopsida; order Boraginales; family Ehretiaceae; genus Ehretia; species Ehretia macrophylla. The sequence continues at coordinate 1,820,125 of CM075782.1, forward strand.
TTATGTGCATTTATTTGCTTAGATGCCTACTTTTCATATAAAATGCTATTAAGTGTTTATTTGTTTTTTTTGTGCTAATATTTGTTTAATTGCTTTTAAATATCAAAATTGTGAGTTTATTTACTTTAGTAAATAATAAATGAGCATTCAAATTATTTTCATAAAAGACTTTTAGTAAAACTTGCATTTGAAGTGTTTTAAACTAAATTGAGCCCGTACCAAAATTTTTATTATCTTATTTTCTGAATTTTATATTTTTCTACTATTACTTAACTTATAATTAGTCTACGTTCATAAAAATTATATTCATTGCATATTTGTTGAGTAATTTACGAAAATATTTTGATATCACATGAATAGTAAAAACTATGTATTATCTTTGGGTTTAAAAATAAGTTGTCTTGTATTTATTTTAAAACTAACCAAGCCCAAACCCATTTAACCCAACAACCTAAACCCAATAACCAACCCATTTACCCATATATACTTATATATGCTTATATTACATAACACAAAAACAAGATAAACACAAAAAAATGCTCAAAATAAGCCCAAAAAATGCCTAAAATCAGCCAAAAACCCTTATTATGAGAATAGTATTTTTTTTGCAAATTTTGCTCTTTGGATCTCTTCAAGCTTGTTTAGGGTGTGCTAATCCATCACAAAGCTTCATCATTGCTTGCTCTACTTGGTTTTGGTGAGTGATTTTACAAAAAATTGCATTTTATTTGCTATTGTAGTTTATGTCCAAAATTTGATATTGTTATATATGCTTGATATTATTCATTTTGAAGCTTTATATCATGCCTCTAGGACTAGGAGAAGACACTTTTATAGTAGTTTCATGTGTTTATGAAGTGTATGTATGAAATCATTTTTATAAAGTCTTGAATTGATACTATTCACGCAAACCCAAGAAATATTGCTCCAGACCTTAATCTAACATTAGATATATATTTTTGGGTTGCTAAAACGGCCTCACGTTAAAATTTATCGAATTCTGAGAACGTTGATTTTTATGGCCCTTTGTATGTGCATGTTAGAATTGATACAAATAAAGTCTTTAGAACTAGTTTAATGCTTGGTTTAGGTGCCATTAATGTGGTAGAGAATAGCTAGATGCTTTAATTAAATAAACCAAGATGAAAACTAGTTTTGGCTTGTTGAGCTTAAAGGGAAAAAATGGAGTTATAGCCTTCGTTCTTAGCTTTAGTGTGTTTGTTGTGCTATACTTGTTGTAGAGACTAGGAATACATGTTAGATGGCTAAAACAAGGTGAACGTGGCATGTGTATGTGTTGAGAACCAAAGGGTCGAGGTGGTACATTTGAGTATGACAGATGTTTTATGTGGTTCTTTGCTTATATGAGTAATTTGATTGCTAAATAAGTAATATACCTTAGTTATACAAGTTGTTTGCTTCGCTTATGTGATTAGTTACCTTGTAGTAAATTACTTGATGCGTTATTCGTATGTAAATGAGAATTATGTGTTGTATGTGCATGCTTGTGTGAAACTGCGAAGTGTTTTGAAAGATTGCAATCTTTAAACAGATGCGGTAGTGTTCATGTTGCACTGGGCGGCAGAGGGCTTACCAGGCGATGACATGACTACCGATGTTCTAATCTTATTCTCGCATGGACGGAGAGTTCCATGGGGCCTGGGTCGTAGGACTAATGTACTTCCGGGGTACATTCAGTGGATGGGTAAACTATGCGTTTGGTGGTTGGGTATTGAAAGCGTCAGAGCAGCGGTAATGGTATCAATGTTATTTCGTGTTTACTTTTATGATATTATGTGCGCGGTATCAAACTCTTGTAACTTATATGCATAGCATGATTTTAAAAAGATAAATGTTTTCGGAAACCTCCTTGCATTTTCCCCCTCGCTGAGCAATAGTGTTTTGCTCACTCCTCTTTCCAACATTTCAGGTGCAGAAGACTTAGCTTATTCAGAATATGTGTCGGATATGGATGTGGACAAGCCTGAGGCTTGATACCTGTTGTAGATGCTTATATATTTATGGAATGCCAAGTAGTTATCTTATGTTCTTTTTTGAGGACTCAATGTAAAGAAATGTAGCTAGTCCTATTTTTTTTTGAAAACTTGTAAAAATAATTAGATTGGCTAGCTCATTTTGAATCTTTGTATGTAATAATGTGTATAAGTGAAGTGAGACGGACGGCAGGGTACAAGAATGGTTGTGAATGGTTTATATGAATGATTATGAATTATATGTGTTGTGCCCAAATTCTGTTACAGGTTTTACAAACTGGGCTAGTGTCTAGAAAAAAACTGTACCATGCCGAATTTTTCCGTCGCGTCTCGACTTGAATTCTAGGAGGGGTCGAGTTGGGGTGTTACATATTGTATTTGACAAAAAAATAAAAATAAAAATATGTAGCCTTGATTGACCAATCAATATATATTCAACGTTTTTATCACTTGATCATGGCAATATAGGTTCAAGCAAGTTCATTAGGACTTGCTCTTTTGTTTCACTATCTTGGACTCCAAATCCATCTCCATGTTGGTATATGAAGTGTGCTGTGCGATCTACATTGACTATATATTTCACAAATTGCTGTACTTCAACTTGAGAAAGCTTGTTCAAATGATTGTTAATTTGTATCCATGCATCCATGATTAAGCTTCTGATATATTCCCGAGCAACCTCTTCTGATACATTTGCTTCTCGCATGTAGCATAGGATTGATGAAGAAGCATCACCTCTCTCTAATTCTGCCTGTTGAAAATCAGAAATTAGCATGAAATTATCAGCTAAGGGGCATTTGCTTAATTAGAAACGGTCAAAATGGCGTATTGCCCATTAAAAGTATGTGGACCTCACTAAAAAAAACATGTACCACCATCACATGTAATGATAGTGAACGCGTCAAGAGGACGTGCGGCCGTTTAAAGAATTGTTGCAACTAAAAATATGGAAAAGTCTTTAAAATGATTGATCATTTCTAAACGGTCAATCCATGCGTGAGAGAGTAAATGTGGGTCCCACACGCGTATGATAGCCGGACTTGTTTGGCTATTGTTTTTTAACATCACACCCCCTAAAGTTATGGAAAACTATTCTATATATCACGACCGGACGTCTGACTCTAACATGCAGTGGGATTCACACATATGTAAGATTCACTCACAGACTTATAATCGGACTTTTGTCAGGCCGTTTGGAATAGTTTTCTCTAAAGATATATTATGATACGGGAAAGTAATTACCACTGAAGTTCGGTGATCATTGGTAAGCCGAATTATGAGTGAAATGTAGTACACAATCTCCTGGCTGCCTTCAATGAAATGCAGAGCCTCCTTTGTATCATGACTTGCACTAAATATTACATGAAGGGAAAGCAAAGGGCCAGATGATGATATCCATCCATTGCTTACATACTCTTCCAAGGATGGTGTATGTCCTTCTTTATACCATTTTGCTTCCAAGAGCATGGACTTGCAAAAATCTGCCCACTAAGATAAGAAAATTTTTTTAAAAAAATTAAAAGCCATTAATTAAAAATAGGAACAGATGATACAAGTTCAGGCCAAAAGAAGGAGACGGTTTTAAAAACGTCCCTTATATCTCTGCGCGTGGATCTCATGCGCTTGTGGGGGCCATGCACACTCACAGTGAAGGATAAGTGTACTTATCGCTTTTTGTAGAAAAATAAGCACAAAGCCACAGCTTGTTTCCTTCTGAATTTCAAGAGCTATCTCCTTGGTGGTATCATACAAGATCTGGAAACAAATGTTCATGCACTCTGGTAGTCGTTGGATTTCCTTGGGGTTCCACCTATAGCAAGGATGGATCCAAAATTATTTTTAACTCTATTGGGGCTAAAAATATATAATTCAACATTAATATACGAACAATTTTTTATAATAAGAGCTAAATTTATTTTTTATCTTAAAAGTTACACACATTTTCAAAGCTCTCGATGACCCGTGAATATATTCACCTATCACCTATAGAATAAAATGAGGATTATATTTAAAATTCTCAGTTTTTAATTTTTTTATATTTAAATATGATATGAAAGTCCCTTACTTTTTTGGTTTAGGACTAGTAGGCCCCTGGGTATACCTTTTTTCATTTCTCAAGTCCTTCAAACTTAACATCGTCAATTATTTTTAACAGTTTAGGGATATAATTATCAATCTAAATTATTTGAAAAAGAGAAGAAGACATGTAAACCCCTTACTTTTTTGTTGAAGAAAGTAGGTACTTAATTTTTTTCCTCGTCCCTCAAACTTAATAAAAAATAGAAAATAATATAAAGAAAGCAACCAATAGGGAGAAGTCACGTTCCACTATATATACCCAGCAACCCTCCCGGGAACCAACAAGGGCAACCAATTGTTATGTTTTAGGGGGTTGTTGGTGTAGGGGCACGCGATTTGCCCCTATTTGTTGCTTGCTTTATTTTTCTTTTATTTTCATTAAAATGATTATTATATTCTTAAACCGTTGAAAATCATTAATGGTGTTAAGTTTGAGAGACTTGAGATGAGCAAAAAATAAACTCAGAACCTACTTGTCTTAAACCCAAAAAGTAAGAGAGCTGCATGTCTTATTTTGTTTCTTTTTGGTTTGGGATAAAGTGATAACTGCTATTAATATTTAGATTAGTGATTTTATTGTCCAAGACAATTATGTATTATTAAACTTAATTATGACACAAATCTTATTTGCGAGTTCGAGATTGCAGGAGTGGCGCGTGATCAGACAAAAGTATTTCATTTCTTTTTTTGAACATTAACATATATATTTAGAACAAGCCAAATTATGAAATAAGACCCTTGAAGCATAAGAAAATATTTATTATATACCTAGTACATTTCATCATGTGAAAATTCTTCAAACCACCCGAGCTGACCATTAACCCTCGATACAAAGGGTGAGCTCTACATATTATGGGACTCATTTATATGTCAGTGGGTTGATGGTCAGCCCGAGTGGTTTGAAGAATTACTTTTCATCATGTGGCATCATCATCTGGCTGATGTAGGAAATTAAATACCTTAATGGTGAGATGTAGTACTACTAATATTCCTCTCACACTTATGATCGGGCACATAAACTAACCTCTCTATAGCATCAGTGAAAACTTCTAACTCTTGTAGTGAACCATAAACATCATAGACATCATCAATTATGAGTATCAACTGAATGACTTTAGTCAGCCATTTTCTAAGGTTTCCGTGGTGAGGCTCAGAAGCAACTCCTGTTGCGAACAAAAAACTTTCAACAATGCGATCCCTGCTAAAACTCAATTTTTCTGTGATTCCAAGATTCTTCCACCATCTAAAAAAGCACAAACAGCAAATTAATGAAAACTGTATTTTATCTCATATTCAAGGTTAGAGTATAGAGTTTGTGCAGGGTGTTACAGCATTAAATCCAAGGGCAGAGCCATTTTTACGTGAGTGTGGGCTAATTATTTTTTTTGAAAATGTGTACATATTTAAATAGGGGCGGGTTCAAAAATTTTACTCAGTAAGGACTAAAAATACCCAACTATACTCATATATAAATATATTTTTTCCCAAGTGGGGGGCTAAATTAATATTTTCTTCGATTAAAAATACTTTAAAAATACAAATCCAACTCACTTGTTAATAGCTCTACTTATAGAATCAGTGGGGGTTGTAGCCCCCGTTGACTCCCATATAGTTCCGCCCATGTATTTAAGACACTTTTAGGGTCAAAAGCCTAGTTAACCCCAGCTGAAAAAAATTATTAATATATATTAAATTGCGCAATTTTACTACACTGAACAGAAATTTTGGAACTGTCCCTGATCAAATCAAATGATCAGCCAGAGATTTTCAAAGCCATTACCTTGATGTTATTTCCTTGAGATCCTTTTGGTGTTCGGATTGGACTATGTTGAAGTTTAGTTTTGCCAACTTAAGCAATGTAGCATTGCTCCCATGCTCTTCTTCATGTGTATGGATGTGGCCCCTCACATTGTACCACCCAACTCTCCAATGCAATGGAAGATCTAAAGTTTGATTCAACTGTTTGGCAAGCTTATCATCATCCATGTCTGCAATTAAACTCCTGAGACTTTGAGTTGAGAATACTCTAGCCTTAGTTAATATAGTTTCATTTTCTAAGCCTAGATTAGAGGCTTCAAAGAGCTCGAGCAATGTTTTGACATTCGAGTCTGTATCTGACCCGAAATTACCCTTTGCATCCACAAAACTCGATAACATATCTGAACACAGATTAGAGTGGAATTAAAAATTAGATATAAATTCAAAAAACAAAGGCCATGCAAGTGCACAGAGCTCCGGTTATGCACGGGTATAGAAAAGGGTCGGCATGAGTTCAACCAGAAAAATACCAATAATGTTTTTATTGTCAATATTACAATGAGTAAACTACTTAACACTCTCTGTGTTTTGTCAAAAGTGTACAATACCCCCCTTATGTTTTATAAATAAGTTAATTACCCCCTGTATTTTAAACACATAGCTAAATACCCCATGTGTTTTATAAATAAGCTGATTGCTCCCCTGTGTTTTAAACACGTATCTGAATACCCTGTGTATGTTATAAATAAGTATTATAAAAAATCATTCATTTTAACACGGGGTATTCAGCTACGTTTTTAAAACACATTGGATAACTAGTTTATTTATAAAATAGATGGGATATTTAGCTTTGTTTTTAAAATACAGGGGATAATCAACTACATTTTTAAAACACAGAGGAAATTAGTTTATTTATAAAATACAGGGGGTATTATACACTTTTAGCAAAACATAGAGAGTGTTAAGTCATTTACTCTGTCATAATATATACCTCATGAAACATCATAACCATGCTGTCTAAGAAGCCTAAAGAATAACGACGTAGAATAGAGGTCGTTTCGTGCACATAATGTGTTGTTCTTCATAGATCCTATGGTGCTCAGAGCTTCTTTGATTTCATTATCAAAGTGGTTGGCGAGTCCTAATTTTGTGATGCTGTCAACAAGCTCCAGCTTAGTCCATTGGTCAATGACATCTATAAACATTCCTTTCACTTCCTCTATTAGCTTCTCGGCTTCTCTTTTTCTATATTTTTCTTCCTGCATAGTAAATTGGTATACAGTAAATATTAGCATAATACATAAGTGAGACCACTGTAGAAAATATCATTATTCCACATTAAAAATTCAAAATGGTTGCAGACATTATAAGTGTTCTGTCTATTAATCATGATTGACAAGTTTGTTGGATCTCTAGGAAATCTAATGTCATGGTTGACTCAGTTTTCGTTAGATTTAACTCAAATTTTGACCATAAAGACGAAATTGATGAATTTTTAAAACTAATAACTGAGTAATTCTAAACAATAGGAATAAAGTTAAAATTTAAGGAAAATATAGGGACTAAATACACAATTTGCCCTTTTGATATTTCCTTAATGAAGTTTATGAACCGAGAAAAAGGAAAAAAAATATTAAAAACTTGAGAGTTTGAAAACAATCATGTAAAATCATTGACTATTCTAACTAATACAGATTAACTTTTAATATCAAAACCCGTGTTTTTCTTTTCAACCACAAAATCAAGATTAAAGGTATTCACTCTTGAGCTTGCAGTGAGGCAATGCTAGGGATAGGCGGATGCATGTAACCCCCACTAACCTTACTATTTATTTTTCATAATTTTGACACATTCTAGTTTGCAAAACCGGTTCGAACCTCTAACCCCACCAATATTAATCTCCAACAATACCTTTTCTTGGGTCAATTCCAACACTACCCTAACCCGCACTAATTTTGGTCCTAAAATCATCTTTGTCGCCTCTGACAAAATATTCTGGGTCCACGCCTGATCTAGGTAAGTAGAGCTACGAAATAAATTCGATTAAATGCATTATCGACGATAAGAAGCTTATTAGTAAAATGAGATGATAAAGCTGATCAAGGTCTCACAACATATTCACCAGTAAGGGACTGCAGTTGGTTGGGTTTCCAAATGTTTGGCTTGTAATTTGCACTCCTCCTTAGAAGGCTTTGATCTATCGTACAAGTAGTCACCATCTTCATTTTGCTATGAAAGCTTTGAGCTTTGCCTAATACTCCATTGAAGCAAAGTGGGGAAGATTGGAGGATGTACATCTTGATATAGTAGATGAAATATTAACCTATAAAAAATGTTTATATGTCTCCGAGGCTATATGTGGAAATGCCTTAGTTTGTTTCCCTTTATATAAGCAACTGACTAACATTACGCATCGTCAATCTTTTGAAGATAAAACGTTTTTCTTAATCAAGAAAACAAAAAAATAGATGGAAACATATGTTTTCAGTGTGGGCAAACATTTAAGTCGTGCAACAAATTGACGCATGAACGGAGCCGTCGGCAAAGTCGAGTCGTCTCCAATGTCAATGTCGCTACCAAGAGCATCAAGCCATCACCTCAGTATCTGGAGCCCACGAATCAGACTTGTATCGCACACCTAAGATGAGTTTTCTTGCATCAAATATCAACTAGGTAAAATGCACATGACCCGCGCTTCTGTAAAGTTGCACAATATCACATGTCAATTTAAAAATGCACGGTATTCCTATGATTTCTGAAACTAAGTACAATAACCTCCTATGATTTTAAAAGTACACGGTATCCCCTGTGGTTTCTAAAACTAACACAATAGCCCTCATCTGTCAAAAAATTCATTTACTTTAACGAAAAATATGATGCACGCGCGTCAAATGCGATTATTCAAGATTTTTTTTTTGCTTAAATTATTAATTATATAGACAAAAATACCCTTATGTGAGACTTTTTTTTTTTAAAGGTTGGAAAAATAGGTATTTTTGTCCAAACATCATACTTTATGTTAAAATAGACATATTTTTTGAAGGAGGGAGTTGTTGTGCTTAGTTTCAGAAACTACATGAGGGTACTGTGCACTTTTAAAATCACAGAGGGCTATTGTGCTTAGTTTTAGAAACCACACAAGAGTACCGTGCACTTTTAAAACTATAGGGGGGTATTGTGCAACTTTACAAAAGTATAGAGGTCCTATGCACTTCACCCTATCAACTAGGACCAAAAATTGTTAACACGAAACGTACTAGTACTAGGAGGAGTAGTCCATGATCTCCTAAAGTGATTTTAGAGTTTGTAATTTTTCGATATTGGAGGAATATATAAAAAATCTACTATCTGATATACAATGGTTACTGATAAGGGGTGAAGAATCTTATAAGAGTAAAAGGGACATCTGGGTCAATTAAAGAGACTAAGAGGGGATAGAAACATGAAGGCACGACCTATTGCCAACAGGCAGTGACTGATCCCCAAGTTCCAGGGTGCCTTGAATCCCATGGCTTCCCAATTCCCAAGGTACCCTGGTGACAGAAAGATACGTGTTATAATCCCATAGCATCGAACATTACTATATAATGTAAGGCACATTTTTCAAGGAGGGTAATTGAAATCTTTCTAACTTAGCTATTTATACAAATTACAATTAGAGTAATGCTAGACGTTACCTCTTTTTATCACCACCTAGTTGACTTGATTATATATGATAGAGGTACTATAAAATTCCTTGCATTGTCCATTAGTTCCTTCGCTCATCACTACAACCAAAAGAGAAAAAGAAAAGTTGACTAAACTTTGTTTAGGAATTCACGCGTGGAAGGCTTTACAACAACTCATAGGCTTTCTTGATCTTTTTTCATGTGGAATTGATGTAAGTAGATTATACCATTTTTCTTTCGTATGGCCATTTTTTTGTCTTCAATTATCACTTGATTCATTGTGATTATGATATTCCATTGTGATTTTCATTTTGTATCGATTCTTTTGATAAGTCAAATATGAGTCATTGATGTTTCAAGCTCCACAAAACTATACAAGTTGTGTTTCGAATTTTAGGTGGCTGAGAGTTAATAAGTTATCATCTATTATCGATTGTTCATTGTGAATTGTGAATTATGTATGCGCTCCTAAGCAGCCACAACTTGTATATATTCTGTTAGTGCTTGATAATATTGCCCTTGTCTTATTATTTGTTGTCTTTGAGCCTCACCTTTTTTTTTAGTATATTTTACTTACTGAACATTGTTTCGCTCACCTCTCTTTCTTACCTTGCAGATGAAAAAGTTTAAATTGGGTTTTATTGAGCTAGACTTTATGACGAGAGGATGAAAAAGATCAAAACGTTAAGAATATTTCTCGACTTTTAGCACAAATTTTTAAGTATTTATTTTGGAGTTTTTGTCATGTAATTAAAGGTTTCATATTTTTGCCTTGTAATTAGAGGAATAATATTTTACTGAGTATTCATTTATATTATTTAATTGGTCCATAGTTTGTTTTATTAAGGATTGGAGCCTTGCGACTTAGGAATATTTTTTTAGGTTCGCGGCGGTCTCGTCCCCTAATTTGTCTAGGAAATTTGGGGCAGTGACAGTAAGAGAGATAAAAGAAAAGCTAGTTTGAGTTGGATGGAAATACTTAAATGAGATCTAGTATGTATAGAACTAACAAAGAAATTTATAATTTTTGATAAAGATATATAATCGACATCATTTAGTGGCATGAAGTTTAATTTAGTTGGTGTGTTACGATGAAAGTTCTTACTATGAAGTTTGGTACGATGATGAACTAATACTGACGTAGACATGCTATCGACAGCATGAAACATTGGCCCAATCAAAAGCACTAAACTGTGATCTTTACTTATATATTTATTAAGGATCAAAATAAATATCGCAGTTTGTTTTTTAAGTTTTCAATACTACAAAATTAATTTATGTCTATTGAAGCAATTGATTAGATTATCCACAAAAGAAAAAGACAAACTTTTTCTGTGAGAAAAGGAATTTTTTAACTCGTGTAACAACCCAAGGATGAGCAAAGCAGTCCCAACATGTAGTCTCCAGAGTATTTGGAGATCGTATTTTCAAAATATTTCGTATTGGAATATGACATCTCATATCGGTGGGAGATCAAATATATATGTAGTTTATAACTGAGTGTTTTGGGTATAAGGGATAACTTGAGTTAACCATTTTGAGTCAGTAAAAAAGAAGCCCAAATAGTTATTTTCTTATACTTATAACACCAGTCTCAGTTCTGTCTAGGATTCAGAAATCTTGCCTGCAGGCCGTGTATATCCCCAGAACTTAGGTTGGTAACGAGACTTGTGTGGTGGGATTGAGAATTATTATTCAATTTGAACAAATATTAACTAAGTTTAAAACAATTAATATGTGTTGTTTCTTATAAACTCACAATACAAATTTGAGACATTACACGAACAAAATGCCGGAAGGTTTAAAAAAGATTCAACATTCCAAGCTCATATATAACCCTCCTAACGTTATTTTTGTTGAAGTATATTTAGATTTTAGAAGGTTCATTCAGGCTTGAATTAAGAATTTTTTGAATTTTCTTGTCCGACTAGATTTTTTATTCGTTAAGTTCTCTATCATTCACTAAATTTAATTTGAAGCTTACAAAGTTCTCCTATTGTACTTCGCAATAACGAAGAATTGAAGATATAATCATTATTTGCTCCTCTCTTTTAGCAATGATGGCTCTTAATGTGTTTGGCATAGTATAGGTTTTCTTTTTTCCTTTTTTCTTTTTTTAATCTCGTTAGAGTTGGAATTATAAATTGGGAGTTTTTTGTAGGAGCACAATGAGAGGTAATGGCAGCTAATCAATTGTGTGACATCCCAAACTCTTGTCTAGTTATCATGTTAAAAAAATAGAGAAAATTAAAATGGTAGTGAGCCATATTCTTAGTAATTATAGAAGGTTTTCAGATAATTATAGTACCGCAAGGATCGATTGTTTAACGTCGACAAAACAAATGGGTATTTTTGCGCTTTGCCCTACTTCTTTTTTTTTCCCAATAAACCAGCAATTTTTAATCGATGTTTCGAAGTCAAGCATTTTAAATTTTGAATCTTCTTAAAAATTTATTCCTTTGTGAGAACTTCGTTGTCTATAGACTCTGTTGTTTCTCAAAAATTTGTTTGTTTTCTTTTTGTAAGCAATTTGATTAAATTATCCGAACAGCTGAACTGTCTTGAGCTAAACATTAATTAAGACCAAAAGATAAGCCACCAAATGTTTTCAGTGTGAAGAGGCATTTTTTTTAACTCATTCAATAACCAGGGGATGAGCAAAGCATTCAGCAACGCATTGTCTCACTGTCTTTAGGGATGACAACGGGCCGGATAACATGTTTACTCAAAAATGTTTTGTACTAGGATGAATATTGTTACATGGATGTGTTATTGACAGCACGAATCATTGTATTAATCAAGAATGTCCTCAACGGGAAAATGTCATATTTAGACTTTATTATTTCTCAAAAGTTTTAATTTCATCCCTATGGTTTCTAAAAAAATTTCAATTTCATCTCTTTTGTTGTAAAAAATTTTGATTTCATCCCTATTATTTCTCTAAAGTTTCAAATTCGTCCCCATTGTCCAAAATTAATCAAGTTAGTCCCTATTATTTTCTATTAAAAAAAATCAAATTCGTCTCTATTGTTTCTCATAAAATTTCAATTTAGTCTTTAAATAATATGGACGAATTTGAAACTTTTTAAAAAATAATAGAGATTAAATTGAAGCTTTTAGAAAAATAATAGAAACGAAATTGAAACTTTTTGAAAATAATGGGAACAAAATTGAGAAATTTTAAATAATATGGATGAAAATAAAACTTTTAGAAAAATAATAGGGATGAATTGAGAAATTTTAAATAATAGAGACAAAATTAAAACTTTTTGAAAACAATAAGGATTAAATGTACTATTTTCCGATGTTTTTACTCAATTTAGCATTGTGTATCCAGAGTGTGAATGTATAGTTTGTCCGTGTCTTTTTTTTAGCTGGGTACTTAGATAGTATAATCCCAGCTTTCTGTTGTAATTACCCGATTTAATCAATAATATGGTACTTGACAAAAAAATAAAAATAAAATAAAAATATGTAGCCTTGATTGACCAATCAATATCACTTGATCATGGCAATAGGTTCAAGCAAGTTCATTCGGTCTTGCTCTTTTGTTTCACTATCTTGGACTCCAAATCCATCTCCATGTTGGTATATGAAGTGTGCTGTGCGACCTACATTGACTATATATTTCACAAATTGTTGTACTTCAACTTGAGAAAGCTTGTTCAAATGATTGTTAATTTGTATCCTTGCATCCATGATTAAGCTTCTGATATATTCCCGAGCAACATCTTCTGATACATTTGCTTCTCGAATGTAGCATAGGATTGATGAAGAAGCATCACCTCTCTCTATTTCTGCCTGTTGAAAATCAGAAATTAGCATGAAATTATCAGCTAAGGGGCATTTGCTTAATTAGAAACGGTCAAAATGGCGTACTGCCTATTAAAAAATATGTGAAGCCCACTTAAAAACACGTACCATCATAGCAGGTAATAATAGTAATATGCACGTGTCAAAAGAATGTGTTATTGTTTGAAGAATTGTTTCAACTAAAGATATGAAAAAAAAAGTCTTTAAAACGATCCATGTGTGAGAGAATAGATGTGGGACAGCCCACGCATATGATAGCCGAACAAGGTTGAACTTGTCCGACTATTGATTTTTAACATCACAACCCCTAAAGATATGAAAAATTATTCCATATATCACAACCGGGTGTCTGGCTCTAACATGGGTTGAGCTCCCAACAACATGTATGATGTATCCTTATACTCACGGCTAAACGTCGGTCAAGCCGTTTGGAATAATTTTCTCTTAAGATATTGGAAATTTTTTAATGTGACATTCAAACATTCGGCCTGTAAAATAAAAAGTATGCCCCACATTTTATTTACAAATAGGCTAAACTGTCGAATACAAAATAAAAGACGAACCCCTAAACGTATATATGCTTGTCATTTTTCTTCTTGGCACACGGCATGTCGTGTTCTAAGCTTGCCTTGTAAAAAGGTTTGGGGGGTTGACATAGACATAAGATAAGATATATTACCGTGGTAGTTCGCTGATCATTGGTAAGCCGAATTATGAGTGAAATGTAGTACACAATCTCCTGGCTGCCTTCAATGAAATGCAGAGCCTCCTTTGTATCATGACTTAAACTAAATATTACATGAAGGGAAAGCAAAGGGCCAGATGATGATATCCATCCATTGCTTAGATACTCTTCCAAGGATGGTGTATGTCCTTCTTTATACCATTTTGCTTCCAAGAGCATGGACTTGCAAAAATCTGCCCGCTAAGATAAGAAAAAAATAATAAAAAAAACCCATTAAAAATTGGGAGCAGATGATTTTAAAAACGTCCCTTATTTCTCTGGTGCGTGGATTTCACGGGTTTGTAGGGCTCACGCCACACACTCACTGCAACAGCTAGAAAGGATCAGTGTATTTACCGCTTTTTGTAGAAAAAGAAGCACAAAGTCACAACTTGTTTCCTTCTGAATTTCAATGGCTATCTCCTCGGTGGTATCATACAAGATACTTAGATAAGTGTTCATGCACTCTGGTAGTTGTTGGATTTCCTTTGGGTTCCACCTATAGCATAAAATGACAAATGTTGCTTGCGGGCATGTAGGGTGACGAAAGTATTTCAGCTTTTTGAACATTTACATATATTTAGAACAACCCAAAATGTGAAATAAGATACTTAGATAATTGGGAGCATTAGAAAATATTTTCATGTACATATATAGTGCATTTTCATCATTTGGTAACCTTTTAATGGTGAAGGGTAAAACTACTAATATTCCTCTAGTAATTATGAGATGGGGCATAGAAACTAACCTCTCTATAGCATCAGTGAAAGCTTCTAACTCCTGTAACGAACCATATACATCATAAACATCATCAATTATGAGTATCAACTGAATGACTTTAGTCAGCCATTTTCTTAGGTTTCGATGGTGAGGCTCATAAGCAACTCCTATCGCCAACATAAAACTTTCAACAATGCGATCCCTGCTAAAACTCAATTTTTCTGTGATTCCAAGATTCTTCCACCATCTAAAAAGCACAGAAATCAAATTAATGAAAACTGTATAATATTATAGAGTTTGTGCAGGGTGTTACAACATTAAATTCAAGGGTGGAGCTATTCTTACGTGAGTGTGGGATAATTATTTTTTTGAAAATGTGTATATATTTAACTCAGGGGTGATTTCAGAATTTTTATTCAATGGGGACTAAAAACGCACAATTGAACCCTCATATATAGATAATTTTTTTTTCAAGTGGGGCTAAATTAATAATTTTTTAGCTTAAAAATATACACATTTTTAAAAATACAAGTCCAACTCACTCGTTAATAGTTTTACTTATGGGATCAGTGAGAGTTGCAGCCCCATTGGCCCCCATATAGGTTCGCCCATGTATTTAAGAGACTTTTAGGGTCAAAAGCCTAGTTAGTCCCAACTGGACAAAAATTTTGAATCCGTCTCTAATCAAATCGAATGATGCTAGAGATTTCCAAAGCCATTACCTTGATGTTATTTCCTTGAGATCTTTTTGGTGTTCGGATTGGACTATGTTGAAGTTTAGTTTTGCCAACTTAAGCAATATTGCATTGCTCCCATGCTCTTCTTCATGTGCGTGGATGTGTCCCCTCACATTGTACCACCCAACTCGCCAATGCAATGGAAGATCTAAAGTTTGATTCAATAGTTTGGCAACCTTATCATCATCCATGTCTGCATTTAAACTCCTGAGACTTTGAGTTGAGAATACTTTAGCCTTAGTTAATATAGTTTCATTTTCTGAGCCTAGATTGGAGGCTTCAAAGAGCTCGAGCAATGCTCTAATGTTCAAGTGTGTACTTCACCCAAAATTACCCTTCTTATCCACAAAACCTGATAACATATCTAAACACAGATGAAAAATGAATTAAAAGTTAGATATAAATTGAACAACAAAGGCCAGACAGGTGCACGGAGCTCCGGTCATGCACGGGTATAGAAAAGACCATTAATTTTTTAATTGTCAATATATACCTTGTGAAACATCATAACCATGTTGTCTAAGAAGCCTAAAGAATAACAAGATAGCATAGAGGTCCGGGCACAGGATGTGTGGTTGTTCTTCATAGATCCTATGTTGCTCAGAGCTTCTTTGATTTCATTGTCAAAGTGGTTAGCCAATCCTAATTTTGTGATGCGATCAACAAGCTCCAGCTTAGTCAATTGGTCATCGGCATCTATAAACATCCCTTTTACTTCCTCTGTTAGCTTCTCGGCTTCTCCTTTTCTATATTTTTCTTCCTGCATAGTAAATTGGTACAGTAAATTTTTTGTGTAATTAATACATAGATAAGACCACTGTAGAAAATATCATTATTCCTCATTGAAAATTCAAACGGTTGCAAACATGCATTTCAAGTATTAGAAGAGCAATTGTCCCCATAGATTAAATACTCTTCATTCTATTTGTACTTTGATATTTTTTAAGGGTTAATACCCAATTTAATTCTTTATTTGTGACATATTTGACAAAATGATTCTTTATCTTTCAAAAAGCAATATTTTAGTTTTTATCTTTTATTAATGTGACACTGTTAGTCATTTTTTACTATTTTGTTAAAAATCTCACAGCAGTCGCACGTGTTTATCATGTGTCACCTTTGGAGAAAAGTTGAGCCACATGCCCAACTAGGAATGGAAACGGGTCGGATACCCGCTAAAATTTATAAAATCAAACCCGAACCCATTTAAATTATATTTTACCAAACCCGTGACGGTAACCCGTCGGGTTTAGATTTTGCTTACCAAATCCGAACCCGTTAAAAATTTAAAAACCCGCGGGTACCCGACCCGACCTGTTAATGAATAAAAAAATATTTTTTTAAAAAAAAAAACTTAAAAGGTTTTTAAAAGAAATGAAAAGAAGTCCTAAAATAATGAAAAATTTCAATGAATTAAAAAAAAAATTAAAGTTCTTGTCTATAAACAAATTTAAACTTACTAGAAACATTCAATAAAATCTTTATGCTGAGAAGTTATCATCCGTTCATAATAATATGAAATAACCTGAGGAAAAAAAATATAAAGTACTTGTCACAATTGTAAATTATCATTTTCGTTTGAATTATTCAGCAATTGAGTGGTTGTGTTATTTGAATTAGATAAAAGAATATGTAAACCTAAACTATGAGGGTTAACAATTGATAATAAGATTTGGGCTATAGCCCACAACTATTATTCTTGGACCAATATTAAAAAATTATTTTTTCTTAAATAATATATTATTTGTATATGTATGTAAATATATAAATATTTTTATTAATTTATTTTTATTAAATTACTAATCGGGTTCTCGGGTTTCAGATTTTTTTAAATTGCTATTACCAAACCCTATCGGATTACCCGTCGGTAATCATTTGTAAAAATCAAACCTTAACGGATACTCCATTGGTTTGGTAAACAAGTTTATAATCGAGTCGGCTACCCGTCATATTCGGATTTAAACCTTACTCATTGTCATCCCTATAGCCAACACGTGACTCTCTGTCATTAATTTTTTTACAAAAAGGTCACAAAGGACTAACGATGCACACTAATGAAAGATAATAGTCTAAATGTTGCACTTTGAAAAATAAATGTGGCCATTTTGTTAAATATGTCAAATATAAGGGACTAAATTAGATACTAACCCTTTCCTTAATGATGTTTGTCATCTAGAGAAAAGAAAAAAAATTAAAATTTCAGGAGTTCGAAAACTAGCACGTAAGATTATCTTAACCCCCTCAAACAAAACATTTTGAATGGGCCTCTAACGCTAGGTAAGTAGAGCTAGAAAACTGAAATTCTGATGCATTATTGCCAAGGCCGTCGTAAAATTGCGACGGAAGTTAATTACTAAAAAAAATAATCTGATTCATTGCGTATTAATTCAGGCGTCAATTTTTAGAGTGCAGATTGGTGACGGAATGGCTACGGAATGACCCTTACTCAGTCATTCCGCTGCCTTTACGTCGGAAACTGTGGGACGGATTTAGCATCCGTCATCCAATCTGTCACCCGTGTTTTTTTTTCTTGTAGCGTTATAATTAGTAACATGATATGATATAAAGCTCAAGGCCTCACAGGATATTCAGTAGTGGTAAGGGACTGCAGCTGGTTGGGTTTCCAGATGTTTGGCTTGTAATTTGCACTCCTCCTTTGAAGGCTTTGATCTATCGTATTGCAAGTTACCATCTTCATTTTGGTATGAAAAGCTTGAACTTCGCTTAATACTCCATTAACGCTAAGTGGGAAATATTGAAGGATATACATGGTCTGGATGAGGTGGAAGAATTATAAGATATTAACTGGAAGATACATGTGCCAACGCCTTAGTTTGTTCCCTTTATATAAGCAACTGACTTACAGGTTATTGTGCTTTTGGTCTAGTGATATGTTTCTTACTATGAGCGTAAAAAATTGGGTAATTTATTTTTTTAAGTGATATTTTTTTATATGTATTTTACGACTTAGATGTCTTTTGAAATCCAAAAAGAAAATAAACTTTTTCTTAAAAGTTTTTAACTGTGAGAATGCATTTAACTCATGATAGGAATTGATGCATGACCAAAGCCACCCCCGAAGTGTAAGACCCCGCCCAAGACCACATGTGCATTAGGTCATGTTATACATAATTAAATCATTTTATCTGCTTTTGATGTGTTTTATCTGCTGTTAAATAGGTTTATGTATTTGTACCTCGAATTACGTGTATATTATCGTTTAATGTGCAACCAAATATTTTAAGAGTCGTAGGAAATTAATTAACATTATGGAGCTAAGATTAATAACTAGGTAGTTAGAATTAACACTAGAATGACAAACTAGTAATACGCAAGCAAGCTCAAGGGCACTCTCGTCCTAAAGCAAAATAACAGAATATCCTAACACTATTTGGTCTCACCCAAGTCAAACACACAAACACACACCAATACACACTCACCCATCAACACATACTACACCATCTACACACACTAAAATCCTACAACACACACTTACACACACTACACGATTTTGCCAAGAAGAAGAGAGAAAGAAGAAGAAGAAGAAGAAAGAGAGGAAGAGAGAAGTAGAAGCAAGCCATTTCCCAACTCTTCAACCATTTCCAATCAATTTTCTCCCATTTCTAACTATTGCAAAGGTGAGGGCTTAAACTGATTTCTAAAATGTTTTGAAGTTCATGAGCATGTATGTATAGGTGTTCACTTAGTTTTGCATGCTTAGAAGCCAAGAAGTTAAGTTTGAACATTTCTGGAAATCCCGGGTAGCCTACTGACCCTTCTGTTCAGAGCACTTTTAAGGTAGCAAACGATGTTAAAAATGCATAAAATTTGGTAAGTCACTATATTTTTCAGTTTTGAACATATCTTGCAGAAATAGGCTAAGTCTAATTTTGACTTTAAGACCTTCAAAATGGTCAAAAATCATAGTGTGTCTAAATCTGGACAACTTGAAAATATGAAGTTATGTTTTTGGCAGCTCTCTGTCCAATTAGAACGAAATATTTTTGACCTATCAAATGATGTCAAAAATACATGAAACTTGGTGATTCACTAGATTTTTCAGTTTTGAACATATCTTTCAGAAATATGCTAAGGGTAATTTTGACTTTAAGACCTCCAAAATGGTCAAAAATCGTAATGTGTCTAAATCTGCACAACTTGAAAATATGAAGTTATGTTTCTGGCAACTCTCTGTCTAATTAGAACGAAATGTTTTTGACCTAGCAAATGATTTCAAAAATACATGAAACTTGGTGATTCACTATATTTTTCAGTTTTGAACATATCTTGCAGAAATAGTCTAAGGCTAATTTTGAGTTTAAGGCCCCTAAAAATGGCAAATACCGAAATGTGTATGAAACTGGACAGATTTGCGTTGTCTCACAGTTTTGGTCATAACTCCTAAGTCCGAACTCGAAATTCAGCGAGGTTTGTTCCTAGATTTAAATCACTCGTTAAGCTTCAATTTGACATTTGATTCACTGAATTTCGAGTTTGTTTTCTTGGCTAAACGAATGAGGAAAAATAGGCTATTGCAGTGAGGTTTTATTTTGAAACTTGCTTTAAATCATGTTCTAATTGTACTTTGAGGTATTGAATGCTTGGACTTGTGGAAATTAGAAGTTACATGGACTGTTTTGGTTGATTGAGATTGCTTAATTTGGTTGATGCATAACTTAAGTTCATTACATGACTGATTCTTGCCTAATCGTATGGGTAAGCATGAAATTGAGGCCCTATTACTTATGCATACTTGCTAAGTGACTGACCTATGATTAATTGAATTCATTTGAGTTGTTAGTAGGCTATCCAATAATCTCTAAGTATGCATGAAATGGTTTAGGTGATTCTTGTGGTTCTTAGCAAACTAAACCTACACCCAAGTATGGTCCTTGTAAACCCTAATGGCTACGTAGACTCCTAAGTCATAAACCACTCTTGTGCATCTTATAATTGATGTTGAGGAATGTTAATGGACTGCCCGGAATTGTCCTTATAGCTCTAAGCACGATTCTCGATGATTGCATGTTGATAAGTTAACTATTCTTGCACTCGCTCTTGTGTAAATTGTCGTAGCATGCTCGTATGTCCTTAACACTTGGTATGTGAACTAAAATGAGTTATATGACTTGTTTTATATGGTGTTACTTGGCTGTCCATTAAATGTTCATATGCTTCTAGGTGTTATACAAGTGGATTTACATGTCAAAGCATGCCTCGTATGTTTACTTGCCGATATATGATCATACGTGTATCCAGAGGCAACTTACTTTGTTGACCTCCTATTGTGAATTGTTAAAAGATATTTTATGGCTTATTTTGAACATGATTACTTGGCTGCCCGTGAAAGTTTAATTGCTTTCAAACTGATAAATGAAATGATTATATGTTCTTATAATGCCTTATGAATATATGCTCGTATGAAGTCGCTACACGGTTACACACTTGTATAATAAAGTAACTTCTTTGTTGCCCTCCACGTTGTGTCTTATGATTATTAAATGCAAGATGTTTACATGTCTAATTAGTTATTTGATAAGTATGGTCAATTAAGTTCGGATCATGTATATGTTTGACCATGCTTGACGGAGACAACCTCCTTGTTGTCCTCCAAATGGTGCCTGTATATTCCACAAATTAATGAGGTGTGATTGGTATGTTTATGGGTTGCCTCCGGAGTACCTTCTTCACGGGTTGCCTCCGTAGTGCCCTCTTGATTGGTGTGTTTATGGGTTGCCTCCGGAGTACCTTCTTCACGGGTTGCCTCCGTAGTGCCCTCTTGATTGGTGTGTTTATGGGTTGCCTCCGGAGTACCCTCTTCACGGGTTGCCTCCGTAGTGCCCTCTTCATTGGTGTGTTATGGGTTGCCTCCGGAGTACCGTCTTCATGGGTTGCCTCCGTAGTGCCCTATTGGTTGTCATGTATATGTGTTGCCTCCGGAGTACCCTCCTCATGGGTTGCCTCCGGAGTACTCTCTTGATCAGTGTAACAGGTCACCTCCGAAATGCCATTCTGAATTGGTGTGATGAAGATGATTTGACAAGAAAGCTTGAGATTGACCATCTCCAACAAAGTTCGTGATATTGTATCCTTTTACTACATGGTTTCTACTCTCGCTGGGTCCCTCGAGGTCCTCGGAGTGTAGAGTTACTTGAATAAGATTTTGACTATTCCGTATTTGTTATACTTGATGCTTTGACTATGTGGATTATATGCATAGCACGGTTTTATAAAGAAGATTTCAAATTAATAAAACCTTTGTGAAAACCTTCATTTCTCATCCTCACTGAGCTATACGCAGGACTAGCTCACCCCTCTTTCTAATACTTACAGGTGAGACCGAGGCCGAGCCAATTGTTCAGGTTGAGGGCGAAGAGACTTTATGTGATGAGACTGACTTCTGCTTTTGTTGATCTCCATGCTTGTGTAGAAGACATAGCTTGTTAATATTAATTGATGATATACTTTCGAATATCTTTGTGTTATGTAATATTCTTTTGGACTATTACTACATACTAAGTTTGATTACCAATCTTTTGAGGCCTAGATGTCAGTATTTGGCCACGTATGAAGTACATATAGGGATGCTAGGTCTTGTAATTATTAAACAACTTGTTGTGGCCTTTTAGTGCCAAATGCCAACAGCATTCTTTTGAAAATACTTGTGGGATAAAAATAAAATAAAAAAATAAAATAAAAAAATGTAAAATGCATGCTAGGTTGTTAATCGATGACCTTATAGGTATTAAGTTGGTTGACACGTTGCGCTCCGACCTTAAACTCTGCGGGTCTTGGTCCCGGGGCGTGACACGAAGTCTAGTCTCCAGTGTCTTTTCTCCTGTTGATATGAGTCTTTCTTCTATGCGGCCAATATTTTCATTTGACACACGTCACATCACTCAAATTTTAAACAAACAAATTATTAATGAATGGTCCTAAAAATGCCAAACTCAGGACGTAGGCTCCACTCTAACGCATGAGTCCACTTGCTTGATTGAGGGGTGTGGGGGCCCTAACCGTTTTGAAGACCAACTCAATTATTAATTGTTGCATAATTATCAATATATCCTTAAAAGTAATTCTTTGAGAAATGAATTGCAAAATACTTTGTTTAACCCTTTTCATTGTAAATACAAAATTACCCTTATGAGAAAGTACAAACATACCCTTTGCTATTCTTTTCATGGAATGTCTTTTCACATCCTCCAAACCCAAAACATCTAGAAAATTCTTGGGTGAAGAGTGCCTCATTTTTTGTAAAAAGAATCTCAAGAATTTTACAAATTAATATTTCTTCTTCTTCTCCATCTCACCAAACTAAAAACATATTTTTTCTTTTTTCATGTCATTTTTTTTCATTACTACCAACAAATCAACCATATCTCCACACCACATCCACCTCTTGAGAAACCCATCACCCTTCTTTCATCATTTTCACCACCATCTTCCACCTCCACCATTTTCTTCCTCTCACCTCAACAAACCCACCACCACCATTGTTCCTTCCTTGCTGAAAAATTTAAGGAATAGAATTACGCAGACCTTGGAATATTACGCAATTGAGAAATAGATTTTAAGGAATGAATTCAATTGTCTATATTATAAATTTTCAGTAACAGAGCTTCAAGTGAACAGAAAAAAAAATGAAAAAAGGATAAAGAAAGGAAACAAATGACAATTTGTTAAAATGATTCTTTGAGCTTTCTGTTGCTTCTTTGAGCTTTAGTTTGTTATGGTGCACAACTACACGTAATCCTTTGTTGCAATCCTTCGGTTTGATGTATAAAGGAGTAATGAGTGAAAAAGAGTGGCGTTGGTAGTGTCGGACTATAGTGGGGAGATTTGGTGGGTTTATTGAAGCAAGGAGGGAAACAATAGTAGTGGTGGGTTTGTTGAGGTAAGAGGCAGAAAATGGTGGAGGTGAAAGATGGTGGTGAAAATGATGGAAGAAGGGTGGTGGGTTTCTCAAGAGATGGATGGGTTGTGGAGATATGGTTGATTTGTTGGTAGTGTGATAGGAAAAAAGAAAAAGGGTGAATTACTCTGGAGGTCCCTTATCTTTGTTCGTTTTGTTTGTTTGGTCACTTATCTTCAAAACGATCATATGGTGATCCTTTGTCTTTTATTTTTGTGTCACCGTTAGTCTTTCTGTCAATTCATTAACAGTTTTTGCATATGACTTGCGCATGACTGCTATTTTAAGGGGCAATTTCATCATCACAAAATCGTTTTATTATTCCTTTAACAAAAGCAAGATTTTTTCTCATAAATCTCATACCCTCAAACCCGAATCCCCAATCCCCAATCCCTAACCCTAACCTAAATCCCCAATTCCCAAACCACTAACCCTAACCTAAATCCCTAATCCCTAAATCTAACCCTAATCTTTACCCAAAATCCCCAATACACTCTGCAGCTTATTGTAGTCCTCAGTACACTTTAGCGACGCGCGACTTCGTCATCTTAAAATTGCGATTTTGCAGTCTTTCGAACCCGATTACAATCAAAATTTTACAGTCAGTCAAAATCGTGATTTTGCGGTCTAAAAATGGGAAGTAACTAACATCTTATATGTTTTGTTGAATTTTTTGAGTTTTATATGTATACTATTTTTCGATTTAAGCTCAAACCGAGATGCATGTGTACAATACTTTTCTTTGCAAATGTATATGCGTAATCTACATATGTGTATTTTGCAGTGGTCTTGTTGAAATGTATATGTCCATTGTATATATGTGTATTGTATATGTATATGCATAATCTACATATGGAGAATATTGCTACTGAAAATGGAATTGTGAGCATTCTGGATTATGCTTACTTGAGTAAATCGACATTTATATATTTATGATAGTGCGAAAGATTGATCATTCGAAATTAGTCTAAAGGCATATGCCTTTGTTTGATCTTGTTGATAATTACTTCATTTAAGTTAATTTCATTTGCCTTTATATAGTTATGGATCAACCACTGTCTTTTTTCAAGGTTATTTTAAATCCTGACAGGCCTAGATTTGTAAGTTTGTTATGATTTTTAGCTCATATCAATTACAATTAGTTGTATAAAACTTGGATTTTCCTTTTGTTTGCTAAACTGAATTTTCATGTTTTAGACTCTACCGATAAAGTTCTATGAAAAGTACCGTGATCACTTGATGCCAAGATACAAGTTGGAGTTTCACGGTAGGTCATGGACGGTTAAGTTAGAGACTATAGACAACTGCCACAACTTTACAGGCAGTTGGTTAAACTTTGCTTGTGATATTTCTGTTAAAGTTGGAGAGTTCTTGATGTTTACGTGGAAAGCCCCAGGAACTTTTGGTGTTGTGAAATTCGCGACCACTGCCTGTGAGAAAGGTATAAATGGTAAGTAATATGACAATTAGTTGTATATTTCGCATTTAGACCATTAATTTGCATTTATTACTAATAAAAAATAGTGCTAATTATTTTTTCATTGATGAATGTATAGTTGTGCCCATTAAAATCGAGAGTGATGAGAGCGAAGAGGTGGATGATGAGAAAAGTGAAGAAGAGATTGAGGTCGATGATGAGGAAAGTGAAGAGATTGAGGTCGACAATGAGGCACCGGAGCATTACCATTTGGAGGTAGTGCTGACAAATAAAAGACCTTACTTGGTAATTCTCTTTTTTTCTTGCTCATCAAAATTTGCAAAACACATTACGAAACATGATTGCAAGCTAATTTCATATTTTGATGTTGTAGCCGCTTGCAAAGTCTTTTGCCGAAAAGACGGGAATACATGACACTGGTGAGATGATAGTGGTAGATTCCCATGACAATGAATACACTCTTAACGTTGGTATGCGACAAATTAACAGCTATTTTGCATCTGTTGGTTGGACTGCCTTACGCAACACTTTCTACATTAAAATAGAAGACCGAGTGGTATTTGACCACATAAATGGAATTAGATTTCAGTTGCGGGTAATTAGGCACGGCGGTAGGAGTGGTGGAAGTTGAAGAATTAAATTATGACTATTTTTTTATGAACAGGGGTGGAAGAACATTGGGAATTTTGTACTTGGGACTTTTTTTTGTTTTATTTTTATTTTTCTTAGAGAAATGGGATTTGGAGGTTAGGGTTTCTAATTTGGGGGAGAAATGAAGAAAGAATCGAGCAATGTTGTGTATTTATGAGAATATAACATGTGATGACCGATTTGCCCTTATTAAGTCATGAAATTACATGTCATGTGCAACGCACATGCCAAAACTATTAGGAACTTGATAGAAGGACTAACGGTGGTACAAGAATGAAACATAAAGGATCACTCTATGGTCGTTTTAAAGATAAGTGACCAAACTGACAAAATGAACAAAGATAAGAGACCTCCGAGGTAATTTACCCAAAGAAAAAAGATGTATTTAGTTTGGTGAGGTGAAGAATAAAAAGAAATATTAATTTGTAAAATTCTTGAGGTTCTTTTTGCAAAAAATGAGGGACTCAAATTGTTATGCTTCGAAAATTCACCAACGCTAATTTGGAGATGTGATGTCGCTGAGTCTAAGAAGATTACTCCTCCTAAATCTGCACGGCTCTAACACCACAGGACAGAAAACTAAAATCCATTGAATTCCATAAAATTATTTGTTAGAGCGACTAAAACTCTTAATTAAATCAAATAGTACTTCTGAATATCTATTACGAAACGCAACACTTTACAAATAATATTCTTCTGAAACATCACTATTCTCATAATATCATATGCCAAGAAGCAGCTTGAAGAAACGTGTTTGGCTGATTAGTCCAAATCCTATTTGTCTTCTTTTTTGTTTCGGTGCATAATTATCATATGAAGATAAATTTTGTTGTCATACAAAGATAAATTTTGTTGAATTGTCTATGGGCCCCATGAGCTGCTCTTATTAAAATAAACCCAATCAAGTTTGTAAATAAGCGAAAATCGAAACATAACAAAATGATGTCGAAAACTCGAGTTCGTCATCTACAATAGCTCAGACACACTTTACAAAAATTGTCATAATTTTTTCTAAAAAACTTTGATTGATGCACCATTTGAAACATTAGAAATTAAACTCGTAGAGATTTCCAACCATATATAGATCATCACCTAACTCTTTCTCGATCACTACAATTTTAATTTTGAAGTTGGCCTAAAACTGATTCGTAATTTTGTAATCTTTCAAACTTTCTTTCATTAATTTTGGGGTTGATGTTATTTGATTATGCTTGCATATCTATCGTAGATGTTCCGGTATCACTCTTAACAAACTCTAATTTACATATTAACTCAAATATAATGAAATGCGGTCTTTCTCTCATAATCTAATAATTTATCTTTAACTCGCATTCAATAAGGATATTATACAAACCATGGGTGGGTTCATGGTCTAAGTCCACCCAAGAATTTCCCGAAACATCCTCTTTCACTTTCACTATTCGATAAAATCAAAATAACCTTTACCATAACATATATATATACTCATTAATTAAAGATAGCGATTGGTACATTGAAATAAATTTCAATAGGAACAGAATGAACTAAGGAACAAAATGTTACTAGGAATAGAATGAACTAAGGAACAAAATGTTACTAGGAATAAAATGAACTTGAGAATGAGAATGACATACTTGGCGTGTTTTAGGAATAAAGAAACGAATGGATATATTTATTTCATACCTCTGTTTGTGTGTTAGTATACAAGAGTAATAATAGAAATGACTTTTAGAATATGGCATGATTACCCATTTATTATTGTAGTATTAAAAATAAGAATAAACATTAACATAATTGTAAATAAAACAAACATGATAAATAATATAGTAGTAATAAAAATAATGTTTATTATTTTTTATCATATTATTTATTATTATCATTGTTATTATTATTATTATTATTATCATTATTATTATTACTATTATCATTATTACTAGTATTATTAATTTTGCAAAAAAAATCTATACATATAAGGAACATGTTTGTAAAATGTTATGTTTTGATGGGGTTATGTTAGTTATTTGAGAAATAAGTTTATTTCCAAAAATATGAAAATGTTCTAATCCCATATAAGCGGGAATGAGATTACCTTAGAAATGAGATTTCTAAGTTCATTCCTTCATACTAAGCATTTGAATCGAAATAGAGTTGGGAATGTCATTCTATTCCAAACGAATTCCAGTGTACTAATCGCTATTCATCTTCACTTGAATTTTTTTTTTATGTGTATGTATGCCTAGTCTACATGCCTATAGAAATAACTTTGATATTTTTTCATCTTCTTTTGCCATATCAAATAAATATACACATAACATGTGATAAATGTGTAATCAAAATTAAATGATAAATGGGTGATACGATCCATATTATAACAATCTCAATTATTATATTAGCTTGTTACTTGAATCTAAATATCTAAATACTTATATATCATCAGGGGTATGAAGTAAAACAAGTTCTCAAATTTCATGAATTCTCGGCCTAACATCAACTATAACTAGGTCTCTTTCACTAAAGGGAAGAGTCATGTGTATTTAATACATTAACAAATACTCTATCTTTTCCCCTCTCTATCCATGCACTTACCTCAACACTATTCGATAAAATAAATCATAATGTTATCACATAGTGATAGATATTTTTTTCGGTTACTAATTGCATGTTTATGACGATTTTCAACTTCACTTTTACATCTTATATGATACTTGGTGCACTATAAAATTAACTTAAAGGAATATCAATTGTTGGCATAGTAGACGGTAAAGTAATTGTCAATTATGTTTCGACAACAATTCGATCGTGAATTAAATATTTGGTATAAGAAAAAAAGTTTCTTATCATAAATTGTGACTTAATTGTTTGCTGAAAGACTCATAGGTCACATGCAAGTTCCAGCTCATGGATCGCATGCAATTTAGAGAATCACTTTACTACACATTTTGAACAAACAATTGAATAAAAAAATTTCACCCTAACACAACATGTGGGGACACATTTTGCAAAAGAAAATTAAAAATTAATCCTACACAACACGTGAGACAAGTTTGAGGGAAAAATAATAATTTTAAAAGCTAACTCTATACGGGACCTGATATGGTCATTTCACAAATTTATTGTCTTTACTTGCTTGTCCATTTTGGTCATTTGACATAAATGGTTTTTAAATGCATGTCAATTTTATCATTTTCGGACACATTACATGCCATCTGTCACACAAGAACTTGGTCGTCACATCAATATTAAACATCCACAAAGAATAAATTTCCTATTGATATTTCAAAAATATCTGGTACTAGGATGACTAGTGCCACATGGAGGTGATGTTGACAACATGAATTGTTTCTTTTTTATAACGAGTAATTTAATTTAAATAAAATTGTATTGAATCTATTAAAAGGTTATAAATTTTATAGCATATCTATTGGAAAATGAGTACGCATGCACCAAACAAGCAATGAAAATAAGGCACAACATTTTTAATCTAGTTCAACCCTCTATCTATGTCAACGATCCCACATCCACTATACTCAACAATGGTTACAAACAACAAACTTTTTACAAGAGAAAAATTCAAATCCTCCTGCACAACATTATGCACAATAAAAGTTTAGACTTTCACTCATATTACTCTATGCATGGAAAAGTCTAAATCATCCCAAAATTGAATTATTCTAGAGAAACCATGAAAAATATCCTCACACATTAACAGATTTTTGGATGAACAAAACACTGTCAGGAAACCTCTCACTCTTGGGCTCACATCCACAAACCCCCATAGGCATGGCCTCTCGTGGCAAATTGAAAATTCTATTTATAGGAAATAAAGGTTAATCCCTCTATGATTAGGATTCTCCACTTCTATTTACATTGTACTTTTACTTGTCTTCATAATGTGCTTGGGATTAGGATTGAACCAAAACCCACAGTAGTGTCACGCTACAATGTATGCTCCAGGCAAATCAAGGGTCAGAAAGAATTTGTGATGAGAGGATATAAGTTTAAATTGAGAACCTTTGACCCCAACGAATTACCACATGACCACTCCACAAAACCTCTAAGGACGATAGCATGAATTATTGTCTCAACCAAGAGCATCAAACTATCACGAGGCAAGTCTAGAAAACGAAACTTGGAAATAAGACTCGTATAATAGACTTGAATAATTGTCTTGCATCTAATATCAACCAGGACCAAACTCACAGCTTGAGCGAACAAAGAATATCAAATGATTACATATTAATGCGCTATATGATTGAAAAAATGATTATATAAATATATAATTGTGGTAAGACAAAAGTGGAGACACTACATGTAGCAATTGGTATGTTAGAATAAGTTGGGAATAGAATAGTATTCCCGACTTTATTTACATTCCCATACTTAGTGTGAAATAATGAACCTTTAATCTTATTCCCTAAATAATCTAATTATATTCCTGGCAATTTGGAATTAGTCACTCTTGACAAAACACATTGAATAGCCTGTTTCCATTTCTATGAGAATAAACTCATTTGTCAAATTATCAAAATGTCATTTCAAAATATAAAATGTATATAATAAAAAAAAGTATTATTATTATTATTATTATTATTGTTGTTGTTGTGGTAAAACTTGATGAGTGGGTTAGAGGGACTCCGCCGAGCTGATTCCTGCAAAATGAACAACCCCGCGGGCTTTCCCCGTGGGACGATTCTGATACTCAAGTCAATTATGTAGTCAAGAAAAGAAGAAAATAGCTTAAGAACGAGGTAGACAGGGGGTGTTTAGTGTGACGCCCGAGAATTTCATCACATATTTCGGAATAATTGTTGCATAAACTATTTGTGCATTTTATGTGCATTTATTGTCTTCTTTAATTGTTTATTTCTGAGGCACTATTCATAAAAAAATTTATTGTCCCGGATATGCGATTTAATATTTTTCCTAAGTCACATGACATTTATAAGGAGTCGGGTTATGGTAGTTTTGAGCTTTAAGGGTCGGGAGTGCGCATTTGAAAAATAGTTTTTACCTCGTTTGAATAGTGTTACATATGTAACAACATCAATTTCGACTAGTTAACATTTGAGTTGTAATTTATCAAAAGTTGACCATGAATTACTAACCATTGACCTAAAATAACATAATATGCTTATACTATATATATATTATTATACATATACATGCATATTACACTTAAAAAGAAAAACTACCCAATTACCCCCCAAGAAACCCGACAGCCCCAAGAGCAAAAAGGGAAGATTTTCTTCAACTCTTGAGCATGGAATTGGACTCTTGGATTGCCTTGGAAGATCTTTGGTGCTCTTAGGAGCTTCTACAAAATGTTTTCATCACCTAAATGTGAGGGAGTTGCATATTTCATGATTTTAAAGTTAATGCACATATGTTGAATTTCTTGTATTGTTGAATATTGATATATTGCTTGCTTTGGATGTTTGATATATGTTATTTAGAGCCTATAGAACTAACTTATGTAGCTTGTTAGCAAATTCTATGGTAGAGTACACAAATTAAATTGAAGAGATGATGAATAGTGCTTGTATTTAGGGTTTTGAATAAATTTGCTAATTGGAATGAATTGAGACTTCAATTAGGTGCTCTAGACCCTAGTGAAGCTAGTTGGGAGGTTACGTGAAATTGAATCACCCAAAACCGAGTTAAATTGCAAAGTTAGTCAACTTTAAAAAGAGGACTTTTCTC
Organism: Ehretia macrophylla; assembly: GCA_037974665.1. Lineage (NCBI taxonomy): Eukaryota > Viridiplantae > Streptophyta > Magnoliopsida > Boraginales > Ehretiaceae > Ehretia > Ehretia macrophylla. The sequence continues at coordinate 1,851,301 of CM075782.1, forward strand.
GTTGTGCAATCCGGGCACGTTTGGGCTTTGGTTTGGGTATTCTTGGGGCATGGAAGCACTTTTGGTGCTTTCGTTACGCAGAATTAGGGTTCAGATAGTATAGTTGTAGTTAAAACCCGCTCGGGGCCTTCCCGAGCTTTTGTTTCTAAAACGGGTTTTTATGATCTTAATTGTGAGACCCGAGCATTTCATTATATGTGCATTTATTTGTTTTAAACATTATTTAATAGTATTATGTGCTAATTATGTGTTTAACAATTTTACTACAACGAATTTGCATTTAAATTGTATACGTATGAATATATATAGTCATATTTTTACTAAGACCACCGTATTTGACTTAGTCTTACTCTTATATACATAAAATACATACATAAATACATATAAAACTATTAGAATATACTTAGTATGATAACTTTGACTTTTTGACTTTTTGTATTTGACTTCATTTGACCACTAAATTATTTTATACATTATACTTTTATAATACATATATGTATAAGTATTTGAATATGTATAAATACATTAGATATTTTTATTACATACATGTATGCATACTAAAATACATACAAATACATAAGACATTTTGTAAAACACCAACTTTAAATATCAACCTATCATTATTCTTGCAAGACAAAATATACACACTGCACTAATTGGGAACATTTATATGGCAAATTATATATGGTTGGAAAGCTCTACGAGTCTAGTTTCTAACACTTCAAATCGTTCGTGAATTGGAGTTCTCTAACATCAGTTATGATCGTTTTAGTAAAAGGTGTCAAAGTTGTTTTGTATACACGGGTTTGACCAAACAAATGCTATTTGACTTTGCTTATTAGTTATTTGACCATTGGACTTAGCCTATTTATTTCAGCCAAATATTATTTTGCAAGACAAAAACACACACAATACCTAGAACACCTACAAAATTCTGCTATAAGATAAAAGAGAAGAAAAACTATTTCCAAGCTTGATTCTTCATTCGTTGGTGGATTTGAGCAAAGTTTGATCCATAGAGAAGTTTCTTCTTGCCATTTCATCTTTATTTCTAACCTTAGATGCTAAATTAAGGTGAAGGAAGTTATGTGCTTGCATGACTTAAATTCTAAAAATTAAATTTAGTTTGAAAAAATGTTGTTATCTTGATTCATAATGCTAGATATATGTGTTAGGAGTAGACTTTTGGGTTTGTTGTGTTCTTGTTGTTATATCTTGTATTTGTTTTGCATTTTTGAAGATAAACGATAGGGTTTGTAGATCTAGGTTGTTATAGTATTATGTGATCTTGTTTATGCTTGTATTTGAGGTTTGTGATATTATAGAAGCAAGATAGGAAGTGAATTTGCCATGAAAGCTATCAATTATTTATTGGACAGCTCACTGCCTCTGATTTCTTTTACATTTTAAAAATAGTAAACGACCTTGGAATCGAACGAAATTTTTACAGTAGCTAGATTAGGTAACTTTGTGTTTTACAAAAAGTCATATTCCAATGTTTAGACCTTCCGAATTTTTCATTTCTGAGATGTGGCAGAAAAATGTTGCAACTGGACAGTTGGTAGTACTTGCACTAAAATGGCAACAACTCAATGAATTTAACTCAGAATTGAGTTCCGTTTGAACCTAGAACTATCTACATTCGATAAGCTTTGTTTCTAGATAGAAAATAGGGTATTTAGAGATTATTAACATGGAGATACAATTTGATTAATTTAAGCTTCCGCTGAATTAGGAATTAGAAGTGCTTTAGCTAAAGGTGGAGATTTTAAGTTTTTGTTTTTATATGCTTACTTTGATCTGTAGAAATCATGTATAAGTGTGTTATAAATGCTTGTATGGATGATTATATGTTGTAGTAGTATTTGAGAGCTTAATACATACATATGAATTTATTGGAGATGAAATAGGTGATTATGTGTTAACTCTATTAATTAGAAGTTGAGAATTTGAGTTACATTTGGTATTTATGATTATATATATGTTATTAGTTTATGATTTCATGGCTTTAGTGAGAGTTTGGTGAATTTAGGAGTTTATTTTGATTAATTTCATAAAATTTCAGCAACTATGTAATTTTATAGATTTGTTTGTTTAGCTTGTTTAATGCTTGGTTTTGTTGTTGTAATGTGTTCATAATGCATTATAGTTAGTTGCTATATTGATTGTATTGAAGTTATGTGTTGTAGAGATTCATAGGATGGTTTAATCTAGTTAGAAATAGTTGATTTGTAATGATTATATTCTTTCAAGCTTTAATTGGTGTTAATGTGTAAAGGTCATGTTTTTATGTACTTAGATGATGTTAATATGTTGTAAAGATCATGTTCTTTGATAGTTGAATGTTGGTACTAATGTGTTGGATATAAGTTTAATGATGTTTGGTTGAATTAAAGAATATGTTGTCTTTAAATGTGAGTATATTGATGCATGTTAAATGTGGCATGATTGCTCGGGTATATGGTTAGGAGTTTGTCAAATGAAATGATACGTGAATATGCTTGGGAGTTCAACCAACTTTGTTGATCTCCTTTATTGGTCATGAATATGTGTTAGATGGTTAATGTGAATGTATGAATGTCTTTGATGCTATGTGATGCAAAGTGTTAGGTGGATACCTTTTTATTGTTGGTTTGACACCCTTATGTGAAAACGTTGGGTGTAGTCCCTTATGTGAAAGCGTTGGGCATAGTCCGTTATGTGAAAGCGTTGGGCGTAGTCCCTTATGCGAATGTGAATGTGTTGGGTGGATACCCTTATGCGAATGTGAATATGATCGGGTGGATACCCTTATATGATATTATGCGATCGAGTGGATACCCTTATGAGATGTTATGTGGATACCCTTATGCGAAGGTCAGCCTTATGCAGGGCTTGGTAGCGTCGTGTCATGCCGAGCGGCATAGGGCTTGCGGGTAATTGCACGACTACCATAGTCTGACACCATTCTCATGTGGTCGGAGTAGGGCCATGGGAACTGGGGTGTTTAGGTGGGTACATCCGGAGCTTGGTAGCGTCGTGTCATGCCGGGCGGCATAGAGCTTGCGGGTAATTGCACGACTACCAAAGTCTGACACCATTCTCAAATGGTTGGAGTAAAGCCATGAGGAGTGGGGTGTCTAGGTGGATACATCCGGAGTACCAATATGCGGGAGTGACAAGGAGATGTGAAAAGTGAACGTGATGAGTTCGTGTAGAGGCTATAAGTGATGGCATCAACAAACAATGAACAATATCTTTATAACGTGGTTTATGGCTTTAATGCTCAAGTTATATGTTGTTTCTAATGTGATTAATTGATTTACAGGTTATGGCTTTAAAAGTCCCCTTAACTATTTCCCATCCCCACTGAGCTTTGTTATAAATAAGCTCACCCCTCTGTGATGCATGCTACAGGTGTACATGACGATGATTATGTGCATGAGGAAACTGTTGGAGAACCGTGGAATGAAATCCGTGCTCAGTTTGTGTTTGAGTTGAAACATTGTTTAATGGTTTCAATAGTTTGTTGTAAGAGGTTATGTTTAGTTTATATTTGAAATACTTAATAACTTGTCTATTTTGAAGTCTAGCTTGTATTGATTGTATATGTAAGTGATCATGGTTGGATTCATGATCACGTTTGGATTTTATATATGCTCGTTGAGAACCTGGTTTGAGTATTGTGTCTACTTGGATATAGACTTTATATAGATATGTTTGGGTATTTTCTGTTTCTTATTGGATGTTCATATTACAGCTGTTATAATGTCCGTGTGTCGTTGCATCCTGAACTGGTTTCCCTAAGACCGGATTTGGGGCGTGACATTAATAGGTATCTTTTGGCTTAACTAGAAATGTAGTATGATTAAGATGTGGTTTGGTAATCTTGAGATGCACTTAGGAGAAGAAACGTTTGGTTAAAGAAAATGGAAAAGTAGTATTTGGCTATTTTGATGCATATAAAGCTTGTTATTGGGTTATCATGTACTATTGTGATTATCTATAGTATAATTGAGCTATTTGAATAGACTGTGGGGAAAAGTTATGTTGAATGCTTCTTTTGAGATTATAAGCTATTTTCGTGTATATATTGGTTCATTTTGCAATTAAATGCGAGGGCGGCCTACTTTGTCGACCCTCTTACATGTTAAATGATATCTTGATTCTTGTGGACTTGTCTCGGGGTTGCGCAACCTTTTCGGACATAGTAGCATCAAAAAACACGGGAGGCATCAAGCTTGCCGTGATCCCTCGACTACCATGGTACCTATTCCCTTTCTCGCTGAGTATACTCCACTACCCCAGAGTCGTGGTTCACCTGCTGGGTATATGGTGATACCTCAGGAGAAAGGGTCGTAGGATCGGGATACATCCGGAGTATCCCAACTTGTTGGAGTAAGGGTTTGTCGGCACTTGCATGAAGTTCGTGGCTCGTGGTTCGAGATTGAAGACTTGAAGTGGAACCGTATCCTTTTTAATGTGGTTAATTACTTGGCTATTTGATCTTGTTGCTTCATGGTATATATGACTTCCTGTGATTGCATATCATGTTGCACGCTCCGGTATGCTGCATCACCTCCCTCATTGAGTAACTTGGGTTACTCATTCCTCGTTTTAAATGGTTACAGGAGCAGTTAGAATAACTACCTTGAGTGCCATGTTGCTGGTTGCCTATCGCGCTGAGGTTGGATGGCTACATATGAACTGCGTGAAGTTGTTATTATATGATCTACTTTGAGGCTTGGTCTTGTATGTATTTGTTAAGCTTGAAGGAGTTTGTGTTATAGTGTAAAGTTTAAGCTCGTGTTATTGGTAGTTGGGATGTAATATTTGAAAATAGGCTTTACCGTTTTGATTACATGCTTGTGTGTTAAGGAAGATTGAATGATGAACTTAATATATGAGTATAGCTTATAGTTAATGTTAGCGTATTATGAGAAGTGGTCTTACGACTCAAAGTTCTAAAGACATGTCTTGCATGCCTGTATGATATGCTTCTGTTGAGTTCCAAGGCTCAGATGGCCTTGAGGAATTGTTGTTGTATTATGGTTATACTTGCCGTTTGCAGGTTTTTGATTAGTCCTATAAACAGGGGAGACTCCGTCTGTTTTTCCTAAATTTTCGTGCCTTGGGTTTTAGGATCGGGACCCCAGTCTTGTGAGGGATCGGGAAATTACATTTAGACTAATGAATGAGTCACCTGTGGTTGAAGAGGCATAACATATTTATACTTACTGGTCCTCGACCTTTTCGGGTTTAGGATACGGGCAAATCTCACGATTTAAGGACTAAGGATTTGTTTCTTAATTAAAGTAAACTTCATCCCCCACGGGGTTCACCAGATTTGTCGCTGCTCTTGGGGAGCTCGGGGTAGCTCTCTATCACATGAGCTTGGCCAACCATATTTGACCTTAGTTTCTTGATTCATGAGCTCAGGGTCGACACCCGACCCTAGTCATTGGCCTTTTGGGAGTCCTAGGCAGCTCAGGTGGTTGACCAGTTATTCTCGACGAACCTTGCCCCAGTTACTATGTCATGAGGTCGGGCCGAGCAATTTTAATCCACTTCTATTATTATTATTATTATTATTATTATTATGAGTATCATTTATTATTGATTAATATTATTATTTATTGAATAACCAACACACCCTTTTAAAAAATAACATGTATATAATAATAAAAAGACGATCCTTATCATTATAATTATTATATTTTGCTTACTAACATGATTTTTTAATATTATTCACTATTTATTATTAATACTATTGCCCTTATTATTATAATTATTATAACTATTGTTTATTAACATATTTTAATATTATTCACTATTTATTAATAATAATATTATTATTATCAAATGACAAAAATACCCTTTCAAAATAAAACATGCATATAATAATAAAAGGAGAATCCCTTTTATTTTCTATTAATATTAAGAGTATTATTATTTGTAAATGAGATGATAAAACTCAGGGTCTCACAGCATATTCACTAGGAAGGGACTGCAGCTAGTTGGGTTTCCAAATGTTTGGCTTGTAGTTTGCACTCCTCCTTAAAAGGCTTTGATCTATCGTACAACAAGTCACCATCTTCATTTTGCTATGAGAGCTTTGAGCTTTGCCTAATACTCCATTGACGCTAAGTAGGAAGATTGGAGGATATACATCTTGGGCTTCGTTTGTTTGCCGTAAAATATTTTCTTGGAAAGGTAAATTATCTATTTAGTTCCGTATCTTTATTATTTGTTCCAATTTAGTTCTTTTTTTTCAAAATGTATCATTTTGTTCTGTATCTTTACCATTGGTCCCAACTTGATCTTATCTTTCAAAATATACCATTTTAGTCCAATATATTTGTCATTATAATCTACGTTAGTCATCCACCACTTTTCAGCCTAAAAAACTAATGAAATAAGCACGTGATTAAAATAGTACATTTTGAAAGATAAGGACTAAGCTGGGACAAATGGTAAATATACGAGACTAAAAGAATATATTTTGAAAGATAAGGATTAAGTTAGGACCAATGGTAAAAATACGAGACTGAAAGTGTACATTTTGAAAGATAAAAATTAAGTTGGGACAAATAATAAATATATGAGACTAAATAGATAATTTACCATTCTTGAAAAATATTTTCCTAATTTTTCAGTATTTGGTAATATTAAAAAATTGGTTTACCAGAAAATATTTTCCTGTCAAAGGAAAATGTGTAGTTAAAAAGAGTGAAATATGTTTTTATGTCCTTTGGAGAAAAAAATATTTTCTACTCATTCTACACCACCCCAATGCCCACCTCACTTCCGTCATATTTTTAATTAATTATTATTAAATAAAAACTAATTAATAATTACTAAAATTATAATTAAAATGTATTAATTTTTATTTTAATAAATTTAATAATAAAAATTAATAAATTTTAATTTAATAACTAATTAATTATATAAATAATTAATAAATTTATATTTAATAAATTTAATCATAAAATTAATACTTTGGGACACATGCGAGTAGCCGCCCCGCATGGCTAAAAGTAAGCCAAAAGAGCTCAAACTCTTTCTTTTTTTTTAGTTCCACTGAGAAAGTCGAGTCTGATAAAAGATGTCACTCTACGAAGGAAGTCCTTGGGTCGAATCTTTGCAAGTTCATCCCAAACAAAGCGAACCACTCCCAATCAGGAAAATGCAGATGTAGATAAAATGCTAATAGCCTGATGTTAGCTTCTATGACATAAGCTTTAAAAGGCTAATAATAAAAACATTTCATAAGAAAAGCAAAATTTGTTATTTAAATCTCAAAGGTATAAGTGAAATTTTGAACAGTCATTTCAACCTTTTTCTAAGAAAGATAAATGATGAAAAATCCGTCAATAAATGACAAACTCCATTATATAAATGATAGGACAGATGTTGGGTAGCCAAGTGCGGAGCGAAAAATTGTTGAAAGCATCTAAGTAGTAAACCCACCTTCTAATTAATTAATTATGCTAATAATTAGTAAAATTATATTTAATAAATTAATATTAATTAATATTAATGAATTAACTAATTAATTAGTTTAATATTTTTATTCATTTATTAGCTATTAATTCTTCAGCTATTTTAGTTTTAAATAAATAATTTTATCCAAACACTAGAAAATATTTTTTAGTGTGACAACCAAACACCAAAAAATATTATGTTTTCTAGAAAAATATTTTTTTCTCACACAAGTTATTTTACAGCCAACAAACGAAGCATTGATATAGTAGAAGAATTATCTTATATTGGAAAGAGGTAGAAGAAAATGTTTATCTATCTCCACATCTGTATGCGGAAATGCCTTAGTTTGTTTCTCTTTATATAAGCAACTGATTAACATTAAGCAACGTCAATCTTTTGAAAATATAACATTTTTCTTAATCAAGAAAACCAAAAAATAGATAGAAAATAAGACAAATGTTTTCAGTGTGGTCACATTCAAGTCATGCAACAAATTGATGCATGAATAGAGCCGTCGGCAAAGTTGAGTCGTTTCCAATGTCAATGTCGCAACCAAGAGCATCAAGCTATCACCTCAGTATTTGGAACCCACAAACTCATACACCTGGAATGAGTTGTCTTGCATCAAATATCAACTAGGACCCACTAACCCAAGGGTCGGCTCAGGTGGTTAACACGCTCTTTCCGGGTTCGAGATCTATGAGTGTGAGGGCTGTAAGATATTGTTATTTGAGAATTATATTTTGACTTAATTAGTATTTGTGTTGAATCGGATTGCTGCATTATTTACGAGTGGAGTTAATCAAATTTATATATTGAATAAGTAGAGATATTTTTTAAATTACAAAAAGAAAAAAGAAAAAAAAATCAACTAGGACCAAAACTAATTATTAACATGCACAAACGTACGGTTTTCACAAACGTGGAACAGCACACGAACAAAAAGCGAGAAGGTTCCAAAAAGATTCTGCATTCGAAGCTCATACCTGTGGTTTTGATGATCTAGAATCATCTCGGCTTTATACAGTTATTTATGGAACTAGCTTAGACCGGTGGAGGTGTTAAGAATTATGAAGATTGGAAGGAGTAAGTATGATCTTATAAAGTAATTTTAAAGTTTGTGATTTTTGTATTTTTAAACCTTTTCACGTGTAATTTTGTGAGAATTGAATAATGACAGTTAATATTGAGGTAAAACGAGACAGAAAAAGTGAAATAAAATAGATGGATTACACGTAGATGTTACAGGACTAAGGTCCAATTCTAATAACATGTTAAGAATTATGAGATTTATTCTAAAATCAATTGGTATTAAAAAGAGTAGCCCAAAAATTTATAAAATAACTTTAAAATTTGTGATTTTAAGTTACCAATTCATCTAAAACATTTACTATAATTGTTTATTGAATTCAATTATACCCAACGAAAAATATTTTAATGGTAAAGAAGATGAGTGCATTTACCGCTTTTTGTAAATAGATGTGCACAGAGTGGTCACAACTTGTTCCTTTCTGAATTTCAAGAGCTAACTCCTTGGTGGTATCATTCAATATCTGGAAGCATGTGATCAAGCACTCAGGTAGCTCATGGACTCCCTTGAGGTTCCACCTATAAAACAAATTAAATAAGGATCATAATTGAAGGTTATATACAAGCAAGATTAAGATTTGATAGTACCATAATAATATAATAACTTGAAATAATTTATAAGAATGTGGTGATAAATACAAGACTATTAGATCATTATAACACCTATCTTATGTATAAATTCGACAAAATAACCGGGTATCTTTTGCACTTTCCCTACTCTTTTTCTTTCTTTTTCAATGAACAAGTAAGCCCTAATCGATAGCATGACTCACCTATCTATAGCATTAGTGAAAGCTTCTAACTCTTGTAGTGAACCATAAACATCATAAAGATCATCAATAATGAGTATCAACTGAATGACTTTAGTTAGCCATTTTCTAAGGTTTCCATGGGGAAGCTCAGAAGCAAACTCCTGTTGCGAACAAAAAACTTTCGACAATGCGATCCCTGCTAAAACTCAATTTTTCTGTGATTCCAAGATTCTTCCACCATCTTAAAGCACAGAGAAAAAGTGTGCAAAAATTGTAACACATTCTTAAGCTTTTAGATCAAATATCTTTAATTAGTTTGATATCTTCAATTGTGCTCCTCACCTGCAAGTGAGACCCTGACAATGGTGGGTGCATTAATAATTTAAGGGGCTACAATCCCTACTCAACTTATTTATTTATTATTATTATTTTTTGAAAGTATGTGTATTTAATTTTATAGGTATTTCTAGTTCAAAAAATCAATTTAGCCCTAGGCTTCGTTTGTTTGTTGTAAAATAACTTGCTTATGGATAATATTTTTATTTGAAAATATTTTTCTAGAATATAATATATTTTAATGGGCTCCGTTTGTTTCCCGGAAAATAACTTGTTGAGGAAAATATTTTTCTGAAAAATAGAATACCGGAAAATATTTTTTGGTGTTTGGATGTATAATGAAAAATATTTTCATACATTACATTTTATAAAAAGAAAGGGCAAAAACCATTTTAGTCCCTGAGGTTTGCTCTAAAGACCAAATTGGTCCCTCAGGTTTGCAAAAAGACCAAAGAGGTCCCTCCAATTAATTTTTATTAGTCAAATGTTAATAGTCAAAGGGTTGACCGAGTTAAAAGACCATTATATCCTTAACCAACATATATTATAAAAGAAAATTACGATAAAATTTTAAATCAGTCTAAAAAAACATAATTCACAACATTTGTGCAGGAAAAAAAAAACTAAAACTAAAAAATATCAATTCAAACATAAACAAATTAAATTCAGTAATATATCGTTAAAAAATGAACAATTATCATCAACATAATTAACAGCGACGGTACCGGCCAGAAAAGAGGATGAATCATGATTGTTCATTTTTTAACGATATATTACTAACTTTAATTTGTTTATGTTTGAACTGATATTTTTTAGTTTTTTTTTCCTACGCTAATTATGTGAATTATGTTTTTTTTAGACTGATTTAGACTTTTATTGTAATTTTCTTTTATAATATATGTTGCCTAAAGATATAATGGTCTTTTAACTCAGTCAACCCTTTGACTATTAATATTTGGCTAACAAAAGTTAACTAGAGGGACCTTTTTAGTTTTTTGTAAACTTGAGGGACCAATTTGATCTTTAGAGCAAACCTCAGGGACTAAAATAGTTGACCCTAAAAAAAAATATACACAAAATACATAATCTATAATTTAGACCTTCTAATGTTATTTTTTGTTGAAGTATATTTAGATTTTAGAAGGCACTAGTTCTGGCTTGAATTAAAGAATTTCTAGACTTTCTTCTTAGATTATATTTTTTATTAGTTAATTCTCTATCCTTGTTCACTAAGCCTAATTTGAAGCTTATAAAGCTCTCCTATTGTACTTCGCAATAATAAAGACTTCAAGATTTTGTCGTTGTTTGCTCCTCTCTTTTAGTAGTGATGGCTCTCAATGTGTTTGGCATACATATTTTCGCTGTTTTAAGTATATGTTTTCTTTTTTCTTTTTAATCTCGCCAGAGTTAAAATTTTAAATTGAGAGTTCGGTTTTACAAATTAGAGCAATCGTTTTACAAAGGTAGAAGTACTGTAAGAGGTAATGACAGCTGATCAATCTTGTTGTCATGCTAAAAAAAGAGAGAAAATTAAGATGGTAGTGATTCATACTCTAAAATTAGTAACGATTGTTTAACATCGACAAAACAAATGGGTATTTTTGTGCTTTGCCCTACTTCTTTTTTCCCATTAAACCAGCAATTTTTAATTAATGTTTCGAAGTCAAGCATTTCAAATTTTGAATCTTCTAAAAAATTTATTCCGTTGTGAGAACTTCATTGTCTATACACTCTGTTGTTTCTCAAAAGTTTGTTTGTTTTCTTTATGTAAGCAATTTGATTAAATTATCTGAACAACTTAACTGTCTTGAGCTAAACATTAATTAAGACCAAAAGAGAAGACGCCAAATGTAATATTTAGTCTTTACTATTTCTCAAAAGTTTTAATTTCATCCCTATAATTTTTTTAAAATAATTCAATTTCGTCTCTATTATTTCTAAAAAATTTTAATTTCATCCCTATTATTTCTCTAAAATTTTAAATTCGTCCCCATTGTTCAAAATTAATCAAGTTAGTCCCTATTATTTTCTATAAAAAAAAATCAAATTCGTCCCTACTGTTTCTTAGAAAATTTCAATTTAGTCCTTAAATTGTAGGGAGGAATTTGAAATTTTTTTGAATAATAATAGGGACTAAATTGAAACTTTTTGAAAAATAATAAAGACAAAATTGAGAAATTTTAAATAATTATAGGGATGAAATTGAAACTTTTAGAGAAATAATAGGGAGGGAATTGAGAAATTTTAAACAATAGAGAAAAAATTGAAACTTTTTTAAAACAATAAGGATTAAATGTACTATTTTCCTATGTTTTTACTCAATTAACATCCCGTAGCATTGTCTATCCAAAAGTGTGAATGTATAGTTCGTCTCTGTCTTTTTACTAGCTGAGTACTTAGATAGTATAAGCCCAGCTTTCTGTTGTAATTACCCGATTTAATCAATAATATGGTACTTGACAAAAAAATTAAAAATAAAATAAAAATATGTAGCCTTGATTGACCAATCAATATATATTTCATCACTTGATCATGGCAATAGGTTCAAGCAAGTTCATTAGGACTTGCTCTTTTGTTTCACTATCTTGGACTCCAAATCCATCTCCATGTTGGTATATGAAGTGTGCTGTGCGACCTCCATTGACTACATATTTCACAAATTGCTGTACTTCAACTTGAGAAAGCTTGTTCAAATGATTGTTAATTTGTATCCATGCATCCATGATTAAGCTTCCGATATATTCCCGAGCAACCTCTTCCGATACATTTGCTTCTCGCATGTAGCATAGGATTGATGAAGAAGCATCACCTCTCTCTAGTTCTGCCTGTTAAAAATCACAAATAAGCATGAAATCATATATCAGCTAAGGGGGATTTGCTTAGAAACGGTCAAAATGGCGTACTGCCTATTAAAAAATATGTGGATCTCACTAAAAAAGACACGTACCATCATCACATGTAATGATATTGAACGTGTCAAGAGGACGTGCAACCGTTTAAAGAATTGTTTCAACTAAAAATATGGAAAAGTCTTTAAAATGATTGATCGTTTCTAAACGGTCAATCCATGTGTGAGGGGCCCACACGTATGATAGCTGGACTTGTTTGGCTATTGTTTTTTAACATCACACCTGTTAAAGTTATGGAAAATTATTTCATAAATCACGACCGGTCGTATGACTCTAACATGAAATGAGATTCACACACATATAAGACCCACCCACAGACTCATAGTCTGACTTTTGTCAGGCCGTTTGGAATAGTTTTCTCTAAAGATATATTATGATACATGAAGGTAATTACCGCTGAAGTTCGGTGATCATTGGTAAGCCGAATTATGAGTGAATTGTAGTACACAATCTCCTGGCTGCATTCAATGAAATGCAGAGCCTCCTCTGTATCATGACTTGCACTAAATCTTACATGAAGGGAAAGCAAAGGGCCAGATGATGATATCCATCCATTGCTTAGATACTCTTCCAAGGATGGTGTATGTCCTTCTTTATACCATTTTGCTTCCAAGAGCATGGACTTGCAAAAATCTGCCCACTAAGATAAGAAAAAAAAATTAAAAGCCATTAATTAAAAATGGGAACAGATGATACAAGTTCTAGCCAAAAGAAGGAGACGGTTTTAAAAATGTCCCTTATATCTCTACGCGTGGATTTCACGCGCTTGTGGGGCCCATGCTACACACTCACAGCGAAGGATAATTGTACTTACCTCTTTTTGTAGAAAAATAAGCACAAAGCCACAGCTTGTTTCCTTCTGAATTTCAAGAGCTATCTCCTTGGTGGTATCATACAAGATTTGGAAACAAGTGTTCACGCACTCTGGTAATCGTTGGATTTCCTTGGGGTTCCACCTATAGCAAGGATGGATCCAAAATTATTTTTAATTTTATCGGGGTTAAAAATATATAATTTAGCATTAATATACGAACAATTTTTATAGTAAGAGCTAATTAATTGATTTTTTATTTTAAAATTAGTACCTTAAAAGTTACATACATTTTCAAAGCTCTCGATGACCCGTGAATATATTCACCCATGACCTATAGAATAAAATGAGGATTATATTTAAGATTCTCAATTTTTAGTTTTTTTTTTTTTTTTGAAATATGATATGAAAGTCCCTTATTTTTTTGGTTTAGGACTAGTAGGCCCCAAGGTATATCTTTTTTCATTTCTCAAGTCCTTCAAACTTAACATCATCAATGATTTTTAACAGTTTAGGGATATAATAATCAATTTCAATTATTTAAAAAAGAGAAGAAGCCATGCAGACCCCTTATTTTTTTGTTGAAGAAAGTAGGTACTTAATTTTTTTTCTCGTCCCTCAAACTTAATAAAAAATATAAAATAATATAAAGAAAGCAACCAATAGGGACAAGTGACGTTCCACTATATATACCCAGCAATCCCCCAAGAAAAAAAGGCTGGTATTACAGACAGTTTATGTAATGCCCCGAATCCAACCCCCGCGCCTGTAGCGCACCCCACGGATAAACCCCGTGCGAGCACACCAAGGACATTACGGCGAGCCAAGCCCAAGACGCCACTATGTACGTATTGTCTGCATTTACATCGGATATTGCCTCATTGTATTGTGTATGTGTGTTTTCCTAGCAGTGGCTGGGAGACGACAAAACCGTGAGGGGTGTTAGGGCACACGAAACGACATATCGCACACAAAACGAGTTCAGGCCTCACATCAGATGCCTTGGTTGTGTGTTGAATAAGAGTGAGGACGGAATCCTGAACACTTGTGACAATTGCACAAAGTGCATCAGCATTTCGTCTCCTCCATTCTTTGACAAGCTAAGGATTTGGAGGTGTGACCTTTTTTGTGAACGATATGTTTGTTTTGAAGATTATCTCTTATGTTGTTTGTCGTTGTTATTGTAAAAGACCCCCGTTGTAATTTGGGGTCTAATTTTGGTTTGTACTTACTATAACTAGATAGACACTTTTTTGGTCGTTTTGCTATCACTACTTAGTTAGTGACTATTACAGGCTTATGAAGTATAAGGCAAAGAATCAAGTAAAATGAATCTATCAAATCTTAAACATGTACTCATTTGTAGGCTAAGGGATAATAGACACTTGTGTAATAGACGTTAACAAATAAACGGGACATAGTTGTCATGCTAGGTTTGTTAATCAAACGAGACTGTGAGATTAATAGTAGTCATATCGATTGGTGATAAATAGTAATCTTAGTTGGAATCAAATTTGAGATTGAAAGTTTTGAGGCGTTTAGACAATTAGGTCAAGCTAAAGAGCCAATTACAGCCGTTATGCTACAGGCGCGGGGGTTAGGTTCGGGGCGTTACAGTTTCCATATCCTACTAGTAGCTAACTTGGGACGGGCTATAGATAGGCGACGGAACCTCGTCCATAGCTGAAAGCCCCAGGGCTTTTAGCTACGGACGAGGTTCCGTAGCCTATCTGTAGCCCGTCCCAAATTGGCTACCCGTAGCCAAATTGATATTCCGTAGCCCATCCGTAGTAAATTGTGAAAATTAATTTGTATTTAATTTTTTTAACCTCCATAGAAAAATAACCGTAGTCCATCCGTAGCCACAAAATTTTTGACTTTTTTATTAATTATTAATGTCCGTAGCAAAACCGTAGTCATTTCGGTCGTAAATCGGTCGTCACTCACTACTACAGATTGGTATCCGTAGAATTTCAGTAGCCACCTATTCGTTAGCCAATCCGTAGTCAATTGTCGCCAAATATCCGTAGCCTTTTGTCGACACATTTCCGTACCCAATTCGTTGCCTTTTGTCGACACATTTCTGTAGCCAATTCATAGCCATTTGTCGCCACATATCGGTAGCCAATCCGTTGCCCAATTCCGTAGCCATTTGTCCGTCGAAAAACAGTGGCTAATTGTCCATCTCTATTCTGTCACGTAATAATTATCAATTATTTTGAAAATAATATGAAATATAAAAAATAAAAAATAAAATAAATTTACACTGCAAAACGTAAAATTAAATATCCAAAATAATATTTACATAACGCATCTTTTAAATTCACAAAAAATTTAAAATATTGTTCGAAATTAGTTTAAAAAATTGTCCAAAAAAACCAAATCCTAAATGTACCATTGATCATGATGATCAGGCTAATGTGGTGGTTGGGGGTGTTTTAGCCGATCAATCTCCTGCTGCAATTGCCTCACGAGTTCTATAAACACGATACTGAATATCCCCTGTGTTTTATAAATAAGTTAATTATATTGACAATTAAAACATTAATGGTCTTTTTCTGGTTGAACTCATGCCGACCTTTTTCTATATCCATGCATAACCGGAGCTCCGTGCACCTGCATGGCCTTTGTTTTTTGAATTTATATCTAATTTTTAATTCCTCTCTAATCTGTGTTCAGATATGTTATCAAGTTTTGTGGATGCAATGGGTAATTTCGAGTCAGATACAGACTTGAATGTCAAAACATTGCTCGAGCTCTTTGAAGCCTCTAATCTAGACTTAGAAAATGAAACTATATTAACTAAGGCTAAAGTATTCTCAATTCAAAGTCTCAGGTGTTTAATTGCAGACATGGATGATGATAAGCTTGCCAAACAGTTGATTCAAACTTTAGATCTTCCATTGCATTGGAGAGTTGGGTGGTACAGTGTGAGGGGCCACATCCACACACATGAAGAACAGCATGGGAGCAATGCTATATTGCTTAAGTTGGCAAAACTAAACTTCAACATAGTCCAATCCGAATACCAAAAAGATCTCAAGGAAATAACATCAAGGTAATGGCTTTGAAAATCTATGGCTGATCATTTGATTTGATCAAGGACGGTTTCAAAATTTCTGTTCAGTGTAGTAAAAATGTGCAATTTAATATATATTAAGATTTTTTTTTCAGCTGGGGCTAATTAGGCTTTTGACCCTAAAAGTCTCTTAAATACATGGGCGGATCTATATGGGGGCCAATGGATGCTGCAGCCCCCACTATTCCATAAGCAGAGCTATTAACATGTGAGTTAGACTTGTATTTTTAAAGTATTTTTAAGCTAAGAAATATTAATTTAGCCCCCTACTTGGGAAAAAAAATATTATATATGAGTATTTAGTTGTGTATTTTTAGTTTTTACTGAGTAAAAATTCCGAACCCACCCCTACTTAAACATGTACACATTTTCAAAAAAAATAATTAGCCCACACTCACGTAAAAATGGCTCTGCCCTTGGCTTTAATGTTGTAACACCCTGTGTGGGCTAATTATTTTTTTTGAAAATGTGTACATATTTAAATAGGGGCGGGTTCAGAAATTTTACTCAATAAGGACTAAAATTACCCAACTATACTCATATATAAATATTTTTTTCCCAAGTGGGGGGCTAAATTAATATTTTCTTCACTTAAAAATACTTTAAAAATACAAATCCAACTCACTTGTTAATAGCTCTGCTTATGGAATCAGTAGGGGTTGTAGCCCCCGTTGACCCCCATATAGATCCGCCTACGTATTTAAGACACTTTTAGGTCAAAAGCGTAGTTAACCCCAGCTGAAAAAATTCTTAATATATATTAAATTGCGTAGTTTTACTACACTGAATAGAAATTTTGGAACCGTCCCTGATCAAATCAAATGATCAGCCAGAGATTTTCAAAGCCATTACCTTGATGTTATTTCCTTGAGATCCTTTTGGTGTTCGGATTGGACTATGTTGAAGTTTAGTTTTGCCAACTTAAGCAATGTAGCATTGCTCCCATGCTTTTCTTCATGTGTGTGGATGTGGCCCCTCACATTGTACCACCCAACTCTCCAATGCAATGGAAGATCTAAAGTTTGCTTCAACTGTTTGGCAAGCTTATCATTATCCATGTCTACAATTAAACTCCTGAGACTTTGGGTTGAGAATACTCTAGCCTTAGTTACTATAGTTTCATTTTCTAAGCCTAGATTAGAGGCTTCAAAGAGCTCGAGCAATGTTTTGACATTCGAGTCTGTATCTGACCCGAAATTACCCTTTGCATCCACAAAACTCGATAACATATCTGAACACAGATTAGAGTGGAATTAAAAATTAGATATAAATTCAAAAAACAAAGGCCATGCAGGTACACAGAGCTCCGATTATGCACGGGTATAGAAAAGGATCGGCATGAGTTCAACCAGAAAAAGACCATTAAATTTTTTATTGCCAATATTACAATGAGTAAACGACTTAACACTCTCTTTATTTTGTCAAGTGTACAATACCCCCTATATTTTATAAATAAGTTGATTACCCCCCTATATTTTAAACACATAGCTAAATACCCCCTGTGTTTTATAAATAAGTTGATTACTCCCCTGTGTTTTAAACTGAATACCCTGTGTATGTTATAAATAAGTTGATTACTCCTCTGTGTTTTAAAAACGTAGTTGAATACCTGCTTCTGTTAGAAAAAATCATTCATTTTAACACGGGGTATTCAACTACGTTTTTAAAACACATTGGATAATTACCTTATTTATAAAACAGATGGGATATTCAGCTTTGTTTTTAAAATACATGGGGTAATCAACTATATTTTTAAAACACATAGGGTAATTAGTTTATTAATAAAATATAGGAGATATTGTGCACTTTTGACAAAACACAGAGGGTGTTAAGTCATTTACTCTGTCATAATATATACCTTGTGAAACATCATAATCATGTTGTCTAAGAAGCCTAAAAATAACGACGTAACATAGAGGTGGTTTCGTGCACATGATGTGTTGTTCTTCATAGATCCTATGGTGCTCAGAGCTTCTTTGATTTCATTGTCAAAGTGGTTGGCCAGTCCTCATTTTGTGATGCTGTCAACAAGCTCCAGCTAAGTCAATTGGTCAACGGCATCTGTATACATTCCTTTCACTTCCTCTATTAGCTTCTCGGCTTCTCTTTTTCTATATTTTCCTTCCTCCATAGTAAATTGGTATATAGTAATTATTAGCATAATACATAAGTGAGACCACTGTAGGAAATATCATTATTCCACATTAAAAATTCAAAATGGTTGCAGACATTATAATTGTTCTGTCTATTAATCATGATTGAAAGTTTGTTGGATCCCTAGGAAATCTAATGTCACGACTGACTCAGTTTTCGTTAGATTTAATTCCAATTTTGACCATAAAAACGAAATTGATGAATTTTTAAAACTAATAATGAGTAATTCTAAACAATAGGAATAAAGTTAAAATTTAAGGAAAATATAGGGACTAAATACACAATTTGCCCTTTTATATTTCCTTAATAAAGTTTATGAACCGAGAAAAAAAAAAAATATTAAAAACTCAAGAGTTTGAAAACAATTATGTAAAATCATCGACTATTTCAACTAATACAGATTAACTTTTAATATGAAAACCCGTGTTTTTCTTTTCAACCACAAAATCAAGATTAAAGGTATTCACTCTTGAGCTTGCAGTGAGGCAATGCTAGGGATAGGCGGATGCATGTAACCCCCACTAACCTTACTATTTATTTTTCATAATTTTGACACATTCTAGTTTGCAAAACCGGTTCGAACCTCTAACCCCACCAATATTAATCTCCAACAATACCTTTTCTTGGGTCAATTCCAACACTACCCTAACCCGCACTAATTTTGGTCCTAAAATCATCTTTGTTGCCTCTGACAAAATATTCTGGGTCCACGCCTGATCTAGGTAAGTAGAGGTACGAAATAAATTCGATTAAATGCATTATCGACGATAAGAAGCTTATTAGTAAAATGAGATGATAAAGCTGATCAAGGCCTCACAACATATTCACCAGTAAGGGACTGCAGCTGGTTGGGTTTCCAAATGTTTGGCTTGTAATTTGCACTCCTCCTTAGAAGGCTTTGATCTATCGTACAAGTAGTCACCATCTTCATTTTGCTATGAAAGCTTTGAGCTTTGCCTAATACTCCATTGAAGCAAAGTGGGGAAGATTGGAGGATGTACATCTTGATATAGTAGATGAAATATTAACCTATAAAAAATGTTTATATGTCTCCGAGGCTATATGTGGAAATGCCTTAGTTTGTTTCCCTTTATATAAGCAACTGACTAACATTAAGCATCGTCAATCTTTTGAAGATAAAACGTTTTTCTTAATCAAGAAAGCAAAAAAATAGATGGAAACAAATGTTTTCAGTGTGGGAAAACATTTAACTCACGCTACAACGGAGCCGTCGGCAAAGTCGAGTCGTCTCCAATGTCAATGTCGCTACCAAGAGCATCAAGCCATCACCTCAGTATCTGGAGCCCACGAATCAGACTTGTATCGCACACCTAAGATGAGTTGTCTTGCATCAAATATCAACTAGGTAAAATGCACAAGACGGGGCTTTTGTAAAGTTGCACAATATCATATGTCAATTTAAAAATGCACGGTACCTCCTTTGATTTCTGAAACTAAACATAATAACCTCCTGTAGTTTTAAAAGTGTATGGTAACCCCTGTGGTTTCTAAAACTAACACAATAGCCCTCATCTGTCAAAAAATTCATTTACTTTAACGAAAAATATGATGCACGCGCGTCAAATGCGATTATTCAAGATTTTTTTTTTGCTTAAATTATTAATTATATAGACAAAAATACCCTTATCTGACACATTTTTTTCTTTAAGGTTGGAAAAATGGGTATTTTTGTCCAGACATCATACTTTATGTTAAAATATACATATTTTTTTACGGAGGGGGCTGTTGTGCTTAGTTTCAGAAACCACATGAGGGTACCGTGCACTTTTAAAACCACAGAGGGTTATTGTGCTTAGTTTCAGAAACCACACGAGGGTACTGTACACTTTTAAAACTATAGGGGTATTGTGTAACTTTACAAAAGTATAGGGGTCCTATGCACTTCACCCTATCAACTAGGACCAAAAATTGTTAACACGAAACGTACTAGTGCTAGGAGGAGTAGTCCATGATCTCCTAAAGCGATCTTAGAATTTGTGATTTTTCGATATATGAGGAATATATAAAAAATCTACTATCTGGAATACAATGGTTACTGATAAGGGGTGAAGAACCTTATAAGAGTAAAAGGGACATCTGGTTCAATTAAAGAGACTAAGAAGGGATAGAAACATGAAGGCACGACCTATTGCCAGCAGGCAGTGACTGATCCCCGAGCTCCAGGGCGCCTTGAATCCTATGGCGCCCCAATCCTCAGGGCACCCTGGTCACAGAAAGATACGTGTTATAATCTCACAGCATCGAACATTACTATATATGGTAAGGCACATTTTTCAAGGAGGGTAATTGAATTTTTTCTAACTCAGCTATTTATACAAATTACAATTAGAGTAATGCTAGACGTCACTCTCTTTTTATCATCCAATTATCACCACCTAGTTGGCTTGATTATATATGATAGAGGTACTATAAAATTCCTTGCATTGTCCATTAGTTCCTTCGCTCATCACTACAACCAAAAGAGAAAAAGAAAAGTTGACTAAACTTTGTTTAGGAATTCACGCGTGGAAGGCTTTACAACAACTCATAGGCTTTCTTGATCTTTTTTCATGTGGAATTGATGTAAGTAGATTATACCATTTTTCTTTCGTATGGCCATTTTTTTGTCTTCAATTATCGTTTGATTCATTGTGATTATGATATTTCATTGTGATTTTCATATTGTATTGATTCTTTTGATTAGTCAAATATGAGTCATTGATGTTTCAAGCTCCACAAAACAATACAAGTTGTGTTTCGAATTTTAGGTGGCTGAGAGTTAATAAGTTGTCATCTATTATCGATTGTTCATTGTGAATTGTGAATTATGTATGCGTTACTAAGCAGCCACAACTTGTATATATTCTGTTAGTGCTTGATAATATTGTCATTGTCTTATTATTTGTTGTCTCACCTTTTTTTTGAGTATATTTTACTTACTGAACATTGTTTCGCTCACCCCTCTCTTTCTTACCTTGCAGATGATAAAATTTAAATTGGGTTTTATTGAGCTAGACTTTATGACGAGAAGATGAAAAGATCATAATTTTATAAATATTTCTTGCATTTTAGTACATATATTTAAGTATTTATTTTGGAGATTTTGTCATGTAATTAGAGGTTTAATATTTTTTTGCCATGTAAGTAGATGAATGGTGTTTCCTTGATTATTCATTTATATTGTCTAATTGATTCGTAGTTTATTTTATTGAGGATTAGAGTCTTGCGAACTTAGGATGAAATATTTTTTAAAGGTTCGTGGCGGTCTCGTCCCCTGATTTGCCTAGGTAATTTGGGGGCGTGACAGTAAGAGAGATAAAAGAAGAGTTAGTTTGAGTTGGATGGAAATACTTAAATGAGATCTAGTATGTATAGAACTAACAAAGAAATTTACAATTCTTGATAAAGATATATAATCGACATCATTTAGTGGCATGAAGTTTAATTTAGTTGGTGTGTTACGATGAAAGTTCTTACTATGAAGTTTGGTACGATGATGAACTAATACTGACGTAGAGATGCTATCGACAGCATGAATCGTTGGCCCAATCAAAAGCACTAAACTTTGATCTTTACCTAAATATTAATTAAGGATCAAAATAAATATCGCAGATTGTTTTTTAAGTTTACAATACTACAAAATTAATTTATGTCTATGGAAGCAATTGATTAGATTATCCACAAAAGAAAAAGACGAACTTTTTCAGTGAGAAAAGGAATTTTTTAACTCGTGTAACAACCGAAGGATGAGCAAAGCAATCCCAACATGTAGTCTCCAGAGTATTTGGAGATCATATTTTCAAAATATTTCGTATTGGAATATGACATCTCATATCGGTGGGAGATAGTATATATATGTGGTTTATAAGTGGGTGTTGTGAGTATAAGAGATAACTTGAATTAACCATTTTGGGTTAATAAAAAAGAAGTCAAAGTAATTATTTTCTTATACTAATTATAACACCAGTCTCGGTTGCGGGCCTAGGATTCAGAAATCTTGCCTGCAGGCCGTGTATATCCCCAGAACTTAGGTTGGTAACGAGACTTGTGTGGTGGGATTGAGAATTATTATTCAATTTGAACAAATATTAACTAAGTTTAAAACAATTAATATGTGTTGTTTCTTATAAACTCACAATACAAATTTGAGACATTACACGAACAAAATGCCGGAAGGTTTAAAAAAGATTCAACATTCCAAGCTCATATATAACCCTCCTAACGTTATTTTTGTTGAAGTATATTTAGATTTTAGAAGGTTCGTTCAGGCTTGAATTAAGAATTTTTTGAATTTCTTGTCTGACTAGATTTTTTATTAGTTAAGTTCTCTATCCTTGTTCACTAAATTTAATTTGAAGCTTATAAAGTTCACCAATTGTATTTCGCAATAACAAAGAATTCAAGATATAATCGTTATTTGCTCCTCTCTTTTAGCAATGATGGCTCTTAATGTGTTTGGCATAGTATAGGTTTTCTTTTTTCCTTTTTTCTTTTTTTCTTTTTTTAATCTCGTCAGAGTTGGAATTTTAAATTGGGAGTTTTTTGTAGGAGCACAATGAGAGGTAATGGCAGCTAATCAATCGTGTGATATCCCAAACTCTTGTCTAGTTGTCATGTTAAAAAAATAGAGAAAATTAAAATGGTAGTGAGCCATACTCTTAATAATTATAGAAGGTTTTCAAATAATTATAGTACTGCAAGGGTCGATTGACAAAACAAATGGGTATTTTTGCGCTTTGCCCTACTTCTTTTTTTTCCCAATAAACCATCAATTTTTAATCGATGTTTCGAAGTCAAGCATTTCAAATTTTGAATCTTCTAAAAAAATTATTCCTTTGTGAGAACTTCGTTGTCTATAGACTCTGTTGTTTCTCAAAAATTTGTTTGTTTTCTTTTTGTAAGCAATTTGATTAAATTATCCGAACAGCTGAACTGTCTTGAGTTAAACATTAATTAAGACCAAAAGAGAAGACGCCAAATGTTTTCAGTGTGAAGACCGGGGGAAAACGTGTTGTCTCATGTTTACTCAAAAATGTTTTGTACTGTTGACAGCACGAACCATTGTATTAATCAAGAATGTCCTCAACCGGAAAATGTCATATTTAGTCGTTATTATTTTTTAAAAGTTTTAATTTTATCCCTATAGTTTTTTAAAAAAAATTCAATTTCGTCTCTATTGTTTCTAAAAAATTTCGATTTCATCCCTATTATTTTTTTAAAGTTTCAAATTAGTCTCCATTGTTAAAAATTAATCAAGTTAGTCCCTATTGTTTTCTATAAAAATAAAATAAAATTTGTCCCTACTGTTTCTCAGAAAATTTTTATTTAGTCCTTAAATAATAGGGACGAATTTGAAACTTTTTAAAAAATAATAGAGACGAAATTGAAATTTTTTGAAAATAATGGAAACAAAATTGAGAATTTTTAAATAATATGGATGAAATCGAAACTTTTAGAGAAACAATAGGGATGAAATTAAAAAAATTTAAACAATAAAAACAAAATTGAAACTTTTTGAAAACAATAGAGATTAAATGTACTATTTTCCTATGTCTTTACTCAATTTAGCATATTAGAAATTTTTGAGTGTGACATTCAGACATTCGACCTGTAAAATAAAAAATAGGCCCTACATTTTGTTTACAAATAGGCCCTACATTTTGTTTACAAATAGGCTAAACTGTCGAATACCAAATAAAAGACCAACCCCTAAGTGTATATATGCTCGTCATTTTTCTTCTTGGCACAGGGCATGTCGTGTTCTAAGCTTGCCTTGTCAAAAGGTTTGGGGGGTTGACATAGACATAAGATAAGATATATTACCGCGGTAGTTCGCTGATCATTGGTGAGCCGAATTATGAGTGAAATGTAGTACACAATGTAATATCCAAGCCTGACCATGTATTTATAAATATTTATTCATATTTATTTCTTTTATTATTCTTGGAAAACGTGCCTTTGTGACTATTTGTTTGTATTTATAATTAATTGTTTCAATAAATCTACTAGGTGTTGAATGAAACTTAAGGAATATATAAAGCTTAACATACCAGTCTAGCATACGTTTCAATTAAAAGAAGAGGACCAACTAGGTTAGTATATTCGAATAATGGTTGGGTGGCCAAAGTATTAGATTTAGAACCTCACCTTTCGTTTAAGAAACTTATAGTTTATATGGTAATAAAATATGGCTTAGTTTTACTAACTATTCTAGTTGGGGTTACTAGAGAATGATAATGATATGGTAATCCAATCCTAAATGAAAGAAGGAAATTAGTACGATGGTAAATAACTAGGGTTTGTTAGGTGGTTATAACTATTGTTTCCCATTGGAACGAAAGATTAAGTCTACCAAATTAAATTCGTTAGTTGTTAAATAGGATATGGTAGTGGGGTACAGAACTTACTGGGGAGTGGGGATACAGGTATAATTATAAATGCTCTAGATACATTTCATTTTGACATTGTGAATTACAAAACTAGGGTGGCCAATAAAATTAAGTATATTAGGAACACATGTGAATTTGATAAAAATAGATATAGTAATTTTGACTGGTACAAAAAAAGTAGTATATTAATTAAATAATCTAGTCTAACAAGAATATTAGGGATTGTTAACTCACATTGAGAATTGAATTAATATTATTCTTTCGAATATTAGGTGTAGAATTATAATTAACTGGTTCTTGGATAGGAGTCAGTTGTTTTGAGTAGGGTTGCTGAATTTGTTTTGCTATTTAAACACCTTAGGTAGAGAAATTTATTTGGACATGATATACATAAAGCTTAAAACTAAAAACTAGATAGTAGCTATGCAGCAAACTTCACTTGTTAGATTAAAGAGGAAGTAGGTAGTTTAAAAGAACAAAGGACAATTTAAATACTTAGATTCATTGTAGCATTTCGGGTCTGAACTATTAGTGAATAGGTTGTACACTTTAATATTCCAATTAAATTATTTCCTAAGTTAATTATTCTTATATGTCAGTACTTAGCACCATCATCACGCCATAGTCACCACCACGATGCTTCCCCTGACTTCAATTCATACCTTTTACGTAAGCAGCTTGCTAGGAAGAGTATAAAATCCACCATTGAATTGTTATCTCAAAATGCATCATTAGCCTATAAATGAATTATTAGGCTACTATACCACATAGCTTATTGTTGTTGCACCGCTTGAAGCCAGGCCGCATCACCTACAATTGCTAGCAACACTGATTCAGCATCCTTTAACCATGAGTTGTTTACACTACTTTCAACATCCACCAGCCAGCTTCATCATCCACGAGCACCCACTTCAGCCACCTCACTAAGCTAACGCCTATAGTGTATGATTACCATCCGTAGCTTCAAGCACTTCCACCGCTCACTTCATGCAATCATTAATGAACAAGCAAACACTAACCGAAGCTATCATTAGTTTATTGCTGTCCAAGCGATATCTTCATCCTAATTGCAATCATTTGAATGCCACGAACCTGAATCTCGTAGCACCAGCAAAGCATCCTAAGCTTGTAAAAAACTCTCCATCTGCTTAGTGTCATCTATAGTCCCAATGAGTAAGCATTGAGTTAGCTTCATCTTCCGCCAGCACCTGCTTAAGCTACACGGATGATATCATTACACCACCACTGTAATACCACTAGAAAATGTGAGTAAATAATAAATTATTAAACCGTTAAAGAATTATTAAACCGTTAAAGAAAGATCAGTTAACGATAATTGTTATATAGCATGTCAACATATGTGAGCTAATATGTAATTTAGTATGATAAGTAATGTCGGACCATTTAGATATGTACGCTTAAGTAAATAAGTTAAACTCCAAAATTTATTTAGAAAAGTTTGAAAGATTATAAAGTTAAGGATCAATTTTGAGTCAACTTCGAAATTAAAACTGTACCAGTTGATAAAAAATTAGTTAGTGATCTATATATAATTGGAAAGCTCCAAGAGTCTAGTTTCTAATGCTTTAGATGGTGCATCAATTGAAGTTTTCTAGAAAAAGTTATGACTATTTGTTTTGTAAAATGTGTCCGAACTGTCTACAGAGGACGAATCGAGCTTTTCATGTTATTTTATTACGATTTTGGCTTGTTTCCAAATCTGATTGGGTTTATTTTTTTTAATGAGATCAGCTTACCGGGCCCATAGACAATGCAGTAAAATTTTCTTCATATGATAAGATATATACCCACCGCTTCGAACAAAAGCAAAAGAATAGAAATACATGAGTCAGCTTGGTCTTGTTTCCCTAAGCTACTGCCTGGCAACGTTTGGAGTCTTGGCTGATGAGCAAGACAGAAAAGTTGCAAAGATAAGAAAAAGAAGAGAGGTACTAGACAATAAGAACAATAAGGGAAAATAAAAAGAAACAGAAAGATCTCTTAAGAAGAAGAGAGACCGAGAGAGCAAAGAAGAAAATTCTTCAATAACATAGCAAACTCCATTCAAGTAAGGTTAATTTCATTGAGTTTTACGGGTTTAGCATTTCGTATATATATGTATGTACTTATATAGGATAAACCCAACTAAACATTGGACTTAACTGGAGGATTATTAATATGTGGGTGAGTTTGGGATACAAGTGGGATGGAAATTCAATCTATAAAGCTTTGACAACTAAAAAAGATAAAATCATGAACTGTGTACGTATTTTGAATCAGGTAGTTGGATGTTGATCGCATGTGTGTGTGTGTCTGTGGGTAGCTGTACTGTGTGTGTGCGTTGAGAGTGTAGCAGTGTGATATGTGGGTGTATAATTAAGTGTGAAGAGTTAAGGAAGATGGGTGGTTTTGTATATACACCTTGATAAGGTGATAGATGTGTTGTGGCAATATCATGCATAAGTATGAGTTCATAATTGGCTTAGTGCAGTAACGAATAGCAAGAAGTAAAGAAACAAAATAGTACAAGGAAGAAACATTAAAATTAGAAAGGTGAGGAAAGAAAGGCTAGTCAAACTTACTAAAAGAAGTTACATGATAAGTCACAGTGTAAGGAAATGACAAGAATAAGAGATAGAAATGTAAGTGGAAAAAAAAAAAAAAAGGAAAATGATACAGTAGAGAAATAAAAGAGGACTAAAGAATTTGAATGAGAATTGGTTACTTGGTGAACAAAACGGTTTAGTTTTATAAGATATTTATGAGTTATAAACTGAATAAAAGGCTGATGAACTCCAATTTTGTTCTCTAAATATTTTAGAACTACCTTAGTTTATTTCTATTCTTAGTAGGTATTAAAATCCTGAGATCTTAGTTTGATTTATTATATTTGCAGCAAAATATTAACTTAATCATAAGCTTAGGATGAAGATTGACTTGGGTTAAAGCCGGAGTTGAGGTAAGTTGGACAACCCTCTGGCACCTAGACCTCCTTTGGATCTCTCCATTACTTTAGTTCAATGTTTTATATTCTGAAATTCGTTGTTTCCGTTCCGATCCGCTTGTCATTCAGAACCTTATACTCGACTTGAAGTGAGGGACTGTAATTTCTAAGTACTGATTATGTTTTTATCTGATAACTCAATATATTAATTGCTATGTGTTATCTCTAGAGTTATGACACCCATTCGACGAGTAAAATTGTCGCATATACTTAGTTCCGTAGGTGGGGGACGCCTTTCCTTACAGAGGCATTAGGCCACAGGAGGTCATTTTGTGATTTAGCTATGACTATCACGGCTCTAGGTGATATTTATGTGGTATATGATAATATGATATTTATATTTTGAAAAGTGGGATATATATGATACCTCAGTACATATGGAATTGTGAAATAACAGCACAGGTTTTGTGATCTTCGGTTGCGTAGTTGTGGTATTAGCTTTGTGTGTATGTTCCATAGTGATCGATTATGATTCAGTTCTGGACTGATGTGATTAACTAATGTCAATTCCTCTTATAGATATCTCTTGTATTTTAACTCTGTACCGTGCCTTTGATCCAATTCTAATTTCTATATTGCATCATTTAATTTGGACAACCCTCACTCTAAGTGCCCTTCTTACTGAGCATTGTTTCGCTCATTATATTATTTTATTACAATTATGCAGAGACAGGAGTTAATGAGCTGTTCGTGCTGCATGAGTTTAGAGGCCATCCTATGAGATCAGTAATATTTTAGAAAATATTATTTGTAAAGTGTCGCCTTCTTGTAATATATATTCAGAAGTACTATTTGGTTTAATTAAGAGTTTTAGTCGCTCTGATAAAGAATTTTGTGGAATTTAGTTTTCAGTATTGTGGTATTAGCTCCTTGCAGGTTTAGAAGGAAAAATCTTCTTAGACTCGGGACATCATATCCCTGAATTTAACTTGGTGAATTTTTTGGGGCGTGACAACCACCATCATGCACCAACCTCATGTTATAAATTGCTAAGCACCCACTTCATTTGTCCTCACTTCACGGATCAGACAAGAAAACAAAGCTTGTTATAACCAAGCCAAACACCATTGTTTCGTCTATCATCACTGCGTCGCATATTATCAACCTATTGCCTAGCATTCTCAATCTGCCTCCCCGTACCATTATCATATTCAGCCACCATAAACATAATCACCACCTTCATGAAACAATTAGCAACAAAGCCGAAGTTGACCCCAATCTCTGCCAACGAAGCT
This sequence comes from Ehretia macrophylla, assembly GCA_037974665.1. NCBI lineage: Eukaryota > Viridiplantae > Streptophyta > Magnoliopsida > Boraginales > Ehretiaceae > Ehretia > Ehretia macrophylla. Next base: position 1,880,523 of record CM075782.1, read on the forward strand.
CTATCTTGTATCCACTTAAAATTAAAAGTCGTAACACCTCATTCATTCATCATCATTGTCGGACTCGCTAAATGGAATCGGTAGTAAGCCTTGACCTTGTATTATGTTAATATTTGATCAACACATTGATAGTACCTTGGCGTTAAAGAAATATAGGAGTTGGTAGTGGAGAGAAGAAAGCAAAACCAAAGTAGAAGAAGGAATCAATATATATATGTAGCGTGGTTTCCATGGTGGTTAATTGATTGTGCGCTGATTGGTTATTGGTATAAAGCAAACAAAAATAAAAATATTTTAGGCTATCCGAAGCCATCTGTACAATGGAGGTGAGGAATTTTCTTAAACTCATGAGTTAATTATCTGAGTTAGTTGGTATTAACTTATAAATTTAAGTGATTAGAAGATATGAGAAGATTTCAGAAACCCAAGTAAATTATTACTGTATGAGTTAAATTATATATGTGTTAGTTTTGACTATATGTATAATGGTCATAAAATTATACTCATAACTGGTTATTAATGTGAGGAGATTTTGGTTAAACAGCATCTTTAACATTGATATGTTCATCTGATAATATGCTTTGTTATGTTGATATATAAGTTAGATGTTAAACTTTGACTAAATTAGCTATAACTTATAAAATTATACGTAGTTGACTATAGTTATGAGGGAACTTTTAATAAATTCATGTTCATTCATACGAGTTAATTTATTTGTTAACGATTAACTTTTAAGCTATAAACATGATTGACTGCAAGGACATTTTCTTGAACTCATTTAATTATCTTTGATTAAATAATATTAGCTTTTAACTTATCTACTCCTATTAAGGATTATTTGATATCAATTAAGATACTGTTTAATTTGTTGGTTTTATGTGACAACAATAAGTTGATATGAATTACATTTTACTGTCTACTTGAACTACTATTTCTAATTGCTAAAGGTACTTGTCCGGGGACAATCTCTTTCGTTGTTTCCCATCTACGTGTTTATCGAATTACGTAAATTGTTATCAATCGTGTGTTACGTGAATACCTATGCATGCTTGTGTGATATTAGGGGTTGCAACCTCAGACACGATAGCTAGCACGACTGCCGGGCGGCATAGGGCTTGTCGGTGCTCCCGTGCCTATCGTGATCCTATTTTCTCTCCCGCTTGGTGATCTCCACCCTCGGGGAGCTGGGTCGTAGAATTTGGGTACAATCCGGAGTACCCTCTTGGGAGAGATAAGAAGTTGGAATTGAGATCAAGGCTGGCCACCTCGTTAAATGATCAGATTGATAATTGTTCCTACTCTCACTTGGTACCACCCTCGGAGAATAGTGTCTTACTCTCGCTTGGCATTCCACCCTCAGAGAGTAGGCTGCTATGTGTTGTGGATATATGCCATTAAATTGATTATCTATCTGTATCTTGACTTCTATCATATGTGGATATTATCGTCCATGTACTGCATCATGATTTTCAAAAGAGACCGACCAAAAATGTTTTAAAACTCTTCTATTCCATCCTCACTGGGCTTCCCCAGAGCTCACCCTTTTTTCTTCCCCCAGTGTAGGTGCAACTTAGCTTGGGATGAAAATTGACTTTATATGCTGAATGTTTACAAGCTCGAAGCTTCTTGCCTGTCAGAGTTTGTTTGTACTACTCCCGAGTAGAAGGGTAGCTGTGCTGAAACCCTAGTTTGTATGACAGTCGGGTAGTTCTCAAGTCTCAGATGATATAACATTCTTTGTACCAAGATTATTGTTTAACAGCTAGTTATTGTTAAAGATCTCTATACTTTACTTCTTTTAATGTTATTAAAAGTTAGGTAAATGAGACCACAATGACAGTATACGTAGACTTTGACCTAATCTTGAGAAGGGTTAGGTTGAGGTCGTTACAGTTGGTGTCAGAGCTTAGATAGCTCATAAGTCGGGATAGGATCTTCGGTCGATGGATAGTCATTTTTAGGGATATGTGTTTAGTATAATCATATGTGCTTAATGTGCTTATTTGCTAAATGTGAGTTTATTCTCTATAGATTACATGTTTAATTGTGTTGGAATTGATTGAATATACTATTAACTGTATACATGCATTACCCGTACAAATGGTAAGTGGTCCCCTCCCCTGAAAGCGTCGACTAGTAACAGATCTTCTCAAATGTGGATTAACCGAAGAAGGAACAGTTGATCGGTGGTTTGTGGTAGTCTGGAAACAATGTTCAATGCTCGGAGCTTAATACTCAATGATCTGTCGTTGGTATTTTCTTCAATATCTTCATTTAGAATTCTTGCTTGGACTTCTTAACTGGTATTTTCTCTAGACTTCTACTCGATCATCTTATCTGGCATTCTAAATTGGAGCCTTTATTTGGCGGTCATATTGCCTATATTTGGCATTTCTATTTAGGATTTCTTGGTTTTCTTGCATGGTATTCTTGTGCAGTATTCTTCGGTATTCTTATTCGGATGCTTTTATTTGGGAGTTCTTCTTTGACATTCGATATTCAATCTTGTGCATCAAGCCAGAGGTACTTTAGCTCAGGGGGAAGTTACTTAATAAATTGTGAGAACGCAATTTTTATAAGGGGAGGAGGATGTAATACCCGAGTCTGACCATGCATTTACAAATATTTATTCATATTTATTTCTTTTATTATTCTTGGAAAACGTGCCTTTGTGACTATTTGCTTGTATTTATAATTAATTGTTTCAATAAATCTTCTAGGTGTTGAATGAAACTTAAGGAATATATAAAGTTTAACATACCAGCCTAGCATACGTTTCATTTAAAAGAAGAGGACCAGCTAGGTTAGTATATTCGAATAATGTTTGGGTGGCCAAAGTATTATATTTAGAACCTCACACTTCGTTTAAGAAACTTATAGTTTATATTGTGGTGACCCCATCCCACATCGGAAGCTGGGACCATTGAATATATAGTGGAGGGTTCTCCCTTATATTCGACGAGGCGCATTTTCTAGTGTGGGGTTCCAGCTGGGAAGGGACAAAACCGTGAGGGCACGCCCGTACGTTAAGTGCGGGGTGTAACCAAAGCGGACAATACTTTGTTATGTGGCGTTGCTGGTGTGCCTCTACCCTTCGGGGTATTCGCTTAGGTGGGGCGTTATAGAAGTGGTATCAGAGCGGGCCTTCCTTTGTATCAGTGACCCGCGAGGGCGCTGGGTCCCTTTAAGGAGGGGCGGATGTGGTGACCCCATCCCACATCAGAAGGTTACGAGATGGGACCATTGAATATATAGTAGAGGGTTCTCCCTTATATTCGACGAGGCGCCTTTTCTAGTGTGGGGTTCCACCTGGGAAGGGACAAAACCGTGAGGGCACGCCCGTACGTTAAGTGCGGGGTGTAACCAAAGCGAACAATACTTCGTTATGTGGCGTCGCTGGTGTGCCTCTACCATTCAAGGTATTCGCTTAGCCGGGGCGTTACATATATGGTAATAAAATATGGCTTAGTTTTACTAACTATTCTAGTTGGGGTTACTAGAGAATGATAATGATATGGTAATCCAATCCTAAATGAAAGAAGGAAATTAGTACGCTAGTAAATAACTAGGGTTTATTAGGTGGTTATAACTATTGTTTCCCATTGGAATGAAAGATTAAGTCTACCAAATTAAATTCTTTAGCTGTTAAATAGGATATGGTAGTGGGGTACAGAACTTACTGGGGATACACGTATAATTATATATGCTCTAGATACATTTCATTTTGACGTTGTGAATTACAAAACTAGGATGGCCAATAAAAATAAGCATATTAGGAACACATGTGAATTTGATAAAAATAGATATAGTAATTTTGACTGGGACAAAAAAAGTAGGATATTAATTAAATAATCTAGTCTAACAAGAATATTAGGGATTGTTTATTCTCGTTGAGAATTGAATTAATATTATTCTTTCAAATCTTAGGTTTAGAATTATAGTTAACTGGTTCTTGGATAGGAGTCAGTTGTTTTGAGTAGGGTAGCTGAATTTGTTTTACAATTTAAACACCTTAGGTAGAGAAATTTATTTGGACATGATATACATAAAGCTTAAAACTAAAAACTAGATAGTAGCTATGCAGCAAACTTCACTTGTTAGATTAAAGAGGAAGTAGGTAGTTTAAAAGAACAAAGGACAATTTTTTTAAAAAAAAAAAACTTTGTCAGAAAAAAATAATTTAGTCTTCACAATAAAGCACCTTACTATACTTTTACCACAAAGTTTTTTTTTTTGCTTTCACCTTTCTTGAACGTTCAGAGAAAGAACAAGAAAGCAAAATGAAACAGGAATGATCTTACCTGGCCTGCTAGTTTTTTGTCCAAGTTAGAAAACAAACAAAAATATTTGAGATCCAAAACATTCTCACGTGAAGAAAAAATGAAAAGCAAAGGTAAAAAACATGCGGGGCCATCTTATAATTATATTTTCTTTTATCATTAAACCAACTTCCTATGGTTGGCATCTTATGTGTCGTGCGCTGATATTTGCAGATGTAGATATCTTCAAAATTGACTATTAGGAGACTTTCAAATCATACACACACACACACACAAAAATGGTTCATACAGACATGAGTCACAATGGAAGGGGCGAAAGGCACGGCAACTCTGGCGATTGAACTGGTTTATATCCCGACTTTGGCTTTGAGGGTATTATTTTTTTCGTTGGTTTTGATTCTGAGTATTTGGATTTGAATATGAGTTTTTTTTTTTGATTTCTGGATGAATCTGAATTTGGGTTTGGATTTGAGTCAATCAAAGACTGATATGTTTTTTTTTTTGGATACATTTGGGATTTTTGGGTTTGATATTCAAATAATCGTATACCTCTCTAATATCATCTTCAAAATAAAAATATACAAAGTATTTATAGAGAATTTAATTCCCTCAATCTAATCTTATCAATCTCTCACAATCCTCTGTAATCTCTAATAGTCAGTTTGACTATTAGAGATTTGTACAGCTATGTAATCTCTATAATTCAACAAGCTTGACTATTAGAGATTTGTACAGTTGTGTAATCTCTTTTTTTTGCTCGAAGGCAAGTATATCCATTAAAGAACGAATAACAAAGGTTACATTATAAACTATGTCAAAAGAGCAAAAAACAGTTAGCCATGGATAAAGTCCTTTATGAGTTAAATTGCACAACATCCCATTCGAGTATTGGGATAGAGAAGGACTTAGTTATTTAGCCAGTGGTAGAAGTGGCAATTGGACCGGGTCGATATAGGTCCAATTCAGTCCAGCACACGAAAATTCGGGCCCAACCTAACTCGAATGAAAGTGGGTTCGACTCAGCTCAACCCACCACATATAGGTGGGCCGAGCTGGGTCATATATTTTTGGACCCAGCCCATTTGTGCCTAAACCCATTTGTACCCAAGCCCAGCCCAGCTCAGCCCAGCCCAACAGGCCCAACTCGAGCCTAACTCAGGCCCAATTCGAGCCCAGATAAAGCCCATATTGATATTATAATTTGTACATGTAATTTTTCTTATAAATAATTAGTGTATTCAACTTCATTTTATTACAAAATTATATATTTATTTTATTACCTATTGTCTCTTTATTTTACTACAAGAGAATACATAATATCTATGACTATGGGGGAAGAAAATCTTTCACAACAATTACATTCAAATCTTTGAAATCATTTTGCTTACTTTGAAGAAAATGGGTATGTAATTTGTAACTATTGTGAACATAAATATATATTTCGTCGTCAATTTAGAACTAGAATGCTTGTAAGACATCTTATATCTCAATACTCAAATGTTCCAAACTATTTTAATCCTTAACCACCGTCACCACCACCACCAAAAGGCCCAACACCCGCACAAGGAGCATAATAAAATAGAAAACTTATCCACCAACTTTCTTCAAGCATTTATGTAATGTTCTTTTTTTATGTTTATTAGTAACGTATCCGTGTCTCATGAACTTGTGATTTGTTAAGTAATATTTTATCATTATATTAATATTATCAATCAGCTTATGTCTTGTTAATTGTTAAATTAACTTTTTCATAAAAAAATTTAAGCTTAACCTTTTTTTCGTTATTAATCCAACTATTAAAATTCAGAACACACTAATAAAAATTAAAAAAAGATTGGCTGGCCCAGCCCAGCTCGCGACTTGTGGTAGCGGGCTCGTGGATCGAGCTGGGTCCTATATTTTAAGAATTGAGCTCAACCCAACTCAGTCCACTAAACATATATGCCTAGTCGGGCTCATTTTTCTCAACCCACAATTTGGTCGGGCCGAGCCGAGCTGGCCCATTTTCCAGCTCTAGCCAGTGATATTGGTTACCTGATCTAAATGGACAGTGTTATTAGAATTGCGTATTTATTTTATTAAATTGCATTTTGGAAAACGTGCCATGAAAACTTTTCATGTTCATTCAATTCTACTTATTTGAGTTGCTTAGAATAGTTATTTTTCTTTTATTATTAGACTTTACTTCAATTATATTTAATTTATTTTTAGTGTGAAGCTCTGATCCGGAACTTTACTTATCATTATTATCTATAATTATTAAATTAAGTAATAGAATTATAATAAATGATTACATTATTTTTATCATCATGTGTAATTATTAAAATTGAATCTAATTCCTTTATGAGAAATAATTAGTTATTATTTCATTGCTGTAATTATTTTTAATTATGTTTGATCAACTTGCTCAAAATATCTTCTTTATTATTTTAATATCTTATTTACAAAAAATTTACTTTATTAACATTTCAATTAATTTGAATTACTATTTGAATGTGAAGTCCCGAATTTGAGAATGATTATATTATCATTATTTTACCCTTTAGATATTTGAGTTACAATTAATTGAATTACATGGAACAACTGATAGAATATTATTCTTATTAATTGCGTTTAATTAATTTAAAGAATAATTGACTCCGGAATAATTATCTTAATATATTATATTGTTCGCTAAATCTATCTTAGGTATTTTGTTTAATCGATTGTCTTTGGTTGAGTGTGAAGCCGGGTCGGGACTGGGGGAGTTACTGAGACCACCCGATCTTTTAACCCTCATTTGTTTGACTTTGAGGTGTACAATCACATATTTTAAAATGTGTATGTATATTTAATTTTTTTTATAAAAAAAAGAGAGAAAGAATAAAACAAATAAATAAATAATGAAATAAACCTAGCCACACAATTCTTATATCTCACCCACTCTCACGTACTCTCACGCGCATGACCACACAACTTACCAAATCCACTCTGAATTCTTCTCTCACACGCCTCTCACACACACACTTCACTGACAATTAATAAACACATCAATTCTCTCCTCACCACCAATATACCATCGGGCAGAGAGGGAACACAGGGGACCAGTGTTAGCTGTGGTAAGAAGGAGAGAAAAAGATAACAATAAATTGAGCTCAAGCCTCTCCACCCGACAGCAAGCCCGACGAAAGGGGTAGGAATCAGATACGAAGCGGGAATTTGAATCAAGTGAGGGATTCATGCTATCTTTGTGTATATATTGTGTATTAACATTTCTATAGTATTTATCGTAAATGGGTATATAACCTATGTGATTAATCTTTCAAGAAATTAGGATTATTAACTAGATTTATGTGGTGGATAATTTATTTAGGCGTTCAACATATGAATGTGATGATTACTTCATTGTAGTCGTAGGTTAGCTAAGAGTTAGAGATGCATGTTAAGTGTATGTAGTTAGGCCTCAATGGAGTATCTTTAAACTATTCAAGAACTAATTTAAGGTGTAAAACAATTGATCAAGCAAGCAGATGGTCAAATCATGCTATGTGTGTGTTAGTGTGTGTGTTCGGCCAAGCTGTTTCAGCGTCGGCAGTGGCACCGGCGCTGGTCAAATTCTGGCAGTCCACTACCTATAGCAGACTGCCGACATATTCTTTTCCTTCTTCCATGCATTAAATTAAGGTAAATGTTGTAGATGAATGCTAATGGCTATAATAGTTGAGCTTGTGAATTGTTAGAATTATGTAGTAATTGGAATTAGCTTAACTATTACATAATGAAGAAGTCAGCTAAAGTTTATAATCATTAGAGTGCAAGTAGAGTTAGATTGGATTAACTAACAACTTAGGTGTGCGAAGTTGTTACTAGGACATTTTAGTTTTAATGGAGGTATGGACTAAGTTTAAGTTATAGTAAGTAAGGTCAAATATTTAATGAGTGTGGCATTATATCGTCTGTAAACTCAATGACTAAGTTATAGCTAAAGATTTCATTAATACGAAATAGATAGATTGGGTTGAAATGTTGGATGAAAGAGGATTTAACATACTAGAGGATAAGTTTGCTCCATGGTACACTTATAATATGAAGTTCAGATTGATTTAGTTTATATTTAGTAAAGTTGGTTGGAATAAGTTAAGTAGTCAGGTCCTTTCACAGTTTGATAAAACTTCGCTCTTTCAAGTGATTAATTAACTTGGTTACCCTGACTAGTAGTAAATGATTGGGCAAAGGGGGAAAGTTGATTTTAACATGGTTGTAATCTTATTCGATAAGCAAGTAGCTAGGAAGTAGGAACTTGAATAGAGTTAGGTGACACTAACTAGAGATTTTCTTATTATACTATCTATATAACAATGAATACGTAGAAACAATTAACATTATCTCTAGTAAGTAATTTTTTTTTAGGTATTTAGAAAATGACATTGTTATTAGTTGCTATCTATGTCTTCTTCTCGAGTGTGTAGTTAATTGAATTATTGAAGTGGATTATGAGAAGTTCTACAGGGTAGTTTGAAAAATTTAACGTTATCTAACCATTGCCTTAGCTAGTATTTGCACTTGTGGTTTTAACTAGCCTTGAGGAATTGTAAAGGATGCTAGAAGGGTTAGTTGGAACTGAAACTGGTATTAAGATAATGATTACTACAGGTTAGTTGTACTATGTTGAGAGAATTTATTTGGCACTAAGAAGAGACTTAACTTAGGATACCTTAAAGAGTTGCATCATCCTTCTATGGCTAATGTCGGTCATTAAGTACTAAAGACAGTTAGTTGTCAAATAGTTCCTAGTTAATTTTTCTTATTATCAATTTGAGTTGTTTATTTCACATAAATGATTGTTTGCTCATTATTGCTAGTTGTTGTCTGAACAGTAAAGTTATGTGATTTATTGAAACCTATCTTAATTACTTAATACTTTCTTAACTACTATGTTCTAACGCTACGTGATTGAGGACAACCTACCTTGTTGTCCTCATTTCTGTGCCTAGTAAAGATAAATGTTGTATGTACTATTTATTTGCTATCTCGTGATCTTGACTTAGGGTTGCGCAACCTTGTCGGACCTGGTAGTGTCGAGAAACACAGGCGGCGTCAGGCTAGTATACTCCACTACCCCAGAGGCGTGGTTCACCTGCTGGGCATATGGTGCTACCTCAGGAGAAAGGGTCGTAGGATCGGGATACATCCAGAGTATTCCAACTTTGTGAAGTAAGGGTTTTGCCTACACTTGCTTGAAGATCTTGGCTCGTGGCTCATGATTGAAAGCAAGAAGATGAACCGTATCCTTTTTAATATGATTGTTACTTATAATTGTATTCCTAGTCAAGTGTTGCTAAGTTGAGTTTTTGTTTGATATTTGTTATGTTCTATCGCTTGTTCATGACTTGTTTCCTAGTTAAAATTTCTGAAGTAGGCTTGTAGCTTTATTTCCTTGACTTAGCATTTAGTCTTGCAATTGATTTTATCACTTAGTTTTATTGTTAGTTGAGCTACATGATATACTTGTTTATCTGCATTGCATGAAAACCTTGTGAAACCTCTCCGAGTATTTGTACACCTCTCTCACTAAGTATACTCATAATGTATACTCATTCTTCTTTTCTTTAACCATTTCAGGCAAGGCAGGTTCAGTTCCTCCGGAGGAGGAAGAGGCTCGGGAGTCTCCTTAAGTACTTGTACTATGATAGACGGAAGTTCTTGTATATGGTAGCTAACGTGTATTATTTTGAGGCCTGCGTGCCTTGTACATATTTGTTAGATGTAATTATATAACTAAGTTGAAACTCTCCTAGGCTAGCGGTCTGTAATATTTTTGGGTGGCCTTAAGACTGTTAGCTATCTAACTAGAACTCTATGAACTATTTTGCTAAGACTAGACAACTAGCATTATTTTTGGGAATTTAAATGGCCTATGTTACTTGTGAAGTTTGGTATGTCAATTTCTCTATTTACAGGTGTTAGAATGCCCTAAAAAACAGGGGAGACTCTGCCCGTCTCTCCTCATTTTTCGTGACATCGAGATTTGGGTTGGGACTCCGGTCTCGTGAGGGATCGGGGTGTTACAGTTATGGAAACTAAATCTAGGCTCGGGTATGCAAGAGTTTGCATTAAAGTTGATTTAAATGATGAACTTCCTGAAACACTAGACTTAGAATTGACAGGAGGTGGCATTGCTGTTGTCGATGTGGAGTATGCCTGAAAAACCCAGCAATGCCCACACTGTAAATCCTATGGCCACACTGCTATGTGTCAAGAAACCTGAACATAAACAAGCTCTGCAGCAACATAATAATGGGAAAAAAAGATTCAAACGTCCACTAGTGCAAAAATAGGCAGAGAAAAAAGGTAAAGATCCTGTTACTTCTGTTCTTCCCTCTTCTGATTCCGCAACTCAATATCAAGATGAGCAATGGCAGGGAATGGATAAAAAGATGAAAGCTAGAGTCGTTTCCCCTAAGCCTGATTCTCAAAACTTCCCAGTTCCGTAGAGAAATGGCTATGAAATTCTTGGTGATATTTGATGGTATTTAGGAGCAAGCTAATGGGTTTGTGAATTATATATATAATAATTTGGGGAGATCAATGAGCAAAAAACATTTTGAAGTAGACATAGATTTGGAGGAAAATATAGAACAAACGTTTGGAGGAAAATATATATAGAACAACTAGTTGATAGTTTGTTATTATTACAAATGCATATGATACAACATATTTATTGTTGTCAATGGAGGTTAACATGTTTCTAGCCTATTCTAACTTAATGTATAAGAATTTGACTAGTCTAACATAAGTATTCAACTAAGATAAGTAATCTCATGTCTAGAAATTTCTTTTAGCGAAAATACATATCAACATGAGTTAGCAATGTTTTTCTTATCTATTTAGTATCCAATTTTTATTTTGCCAATTATCTTATGACTTCTACAAACATCTTCATTTTTCTACATAGATGAGCATTAATTTTAACACTCCCCCTTAATGCTCATCTTTGTAATTCCAAGCATTTCCTGCAATGTCTCAAACTACGGTCATGGAAGTGCCTTTGTGAAGACATCTGCAAGCTGATCTTCTGTTTTGATATACTTTAGTTCAATTTCACCATCGTTTGATACTTCCCGAAGAAAATGATATTGCAATATGCTTAGTTCTACTGTGATAAACGGGATTCTTCGCTATTGCAATCGCTGATTTATTGTCACAATAGATCTCCGTAGGTTTTTCTTGTTGCTCACCCATATCTTTAAGTATGCGCCTTAGCCATATAGTTTGACTTGCTGTTAATGCTGCTGCAACATACTCAGTTTCGGCTGAAGATTGCACCACACAATCTTGTTTTTTTGATGACCATGAGAATATACCTGAGCCAAGTGAAAAAGTATATCCTGAGCTACTCATCATGTCATCTATGGATCCAGCCCAATCATTATCTGTATACCCAATTAGTCTTGAGTCATCTTTAGGTTCATACCAGATATCATAATCTTTAGTACCTTGCAAATATCTCAAAATTCTTTTTGCATCTCCATAGTGGATTTGGCTTGGACTTTGCATGAATCTTGATAGTAGACTAGTAGCATACGTAATATCTGGTCTTGTGGCTGTGAGATATAGTAGACTTCTAATAAGACTTCTGTAAATAGACACATCAACTTTGGGTGAGCCATCTTCTTTGATTAGCTTCTCATTGGTAACCAAAGGAGTAGCAACGAACTTGCAACTATGCATCTTGAACTTTCTCAATAAAGTCTCTGTGTATTTCTTTTGTATGATGAATATTCCTACCTTTTCTTGATGCATTTCAATACTGAGAAAGTAGTGCATTAACCCTAGATCGGTCATTTCAAAAGTTTTCATCATGTCTTCTTTGAACTCCTTAATCATTTATTCATTGTTTCCTGTGTAGATAAGATCATCGACGTATAGAGAAATAATGAGTCTATTATCTTTCCCTTGGGTTTTGATGTAGAGAATAAGCTCGTTATCATTTCTTCTGAATCGTTGGTTAAGAAAGTAATTAACAATTCGGCTATATCAAGCTCGCGGAGCTTGCTTTTGTCCATATAATGTCTTTTTTAGTCTCAAAACTTTGTCTTCTTGTCCTTTTGCCACGAACCCTTGAGGTTGCTCCACATATATTTCTTCTTCAAGATAGCCATTGAGGAATGCTGACTTGACATCCAGTTGATAGATCTTCCATTTCTTTTAGGCTACTAGTGCAATGAGAGCCTTTAGTGTCCAAACGAGCGACTGTAGCAAAGGTCTCATTGTAGTCAATTTTTGGCAGTTGTGAATAACCTTTAGCGACCAGTCTTGCTTTATGCTTTTGAATTGAGCCATCTGGGTTAAGCTTTGTTTTGTAGACCCACTTAACTCTGATGACTTCTTTGTTGCTTGGTAGATCCACCAACTCCCATGTTTCGTTCTTCTCAATCATCTTGATTTCTTCCTCCGTGGCTTTTACCCGTTCTTTTTGTTTGATTGCTGCTTCAAAGCTTTCCGGCTCCATGGTTACAAAGTTGCAAGTTTCATATATTTCTCTTAATAATCTTGTCTTCCTTGGTAGTGTATCAGGAGATGTATCTTTTTCACTTGATGAAGATGATGATAATGAGCTCAAACTTCTAGGAGAAGTTATGTGTGGTGTCTATGATCTTTCTGCTTCATTTCCTGAGTAGTCTTGGCTAAAGGTACATCGTGTAGGTACCATAATACTTTGTTTTTCTACCTCCTCTTCATCCTAATTCCAAGTTGCATTCTCGTCAAACTCTACATCTCGGCTGACGATAAGCTTCTTGGTTTTGAGACTATAGATTCGATAGCCCTTTGATTGAGAACTATAGCCAAAGAACATACCTTTTTCAGTCTTTTCCTCTAGCTTGTGTCTTTTCTCCTTTTGGATGTGCACATAGCAGATACTACCGAAAACTCTTAGATGTTCTGTTGATGGTTTTCGACCACTCAATGCTTTATTGGAGTTTTATTTTGCACGGCCTTTATAGGGCATCGATTGAGAAGATAAACTGCTGTATATACTGCTTCTGCCCAGAACTCCATTGGCATGCCTTTCTCTACCAGCATTATCCTTGTCATCTCTATCACTGTCCTATTTTTCCATTTTGACACGCCATTTTGCTCTAGAGCGTAGCTGACGATCAACTGATGTTCGACTCCTTCATCTTCACAGAATTTGTTGAACTCTTTGGAGGTGTATTCTTTTCCTCTATCATTCCTTAGAATTTGATTCGCCGACTGCTTTGGTTCTCGACTAGATTCTTGAATTTCTTGAAGATGTTGAAAACTTTTGACCTTTATTTCATAAAGTAAACTCATGTCATTTCTTGTATAATCATCAATAAAGATGATGAAGTACCTGTTTTTCTCAAAGGTTAGAGTCCTCATTGGTTCGCATACATCTTTATGTACCCGCTCGAGGATTTGTTTGGCTCTCCATGCCTTGCCTAAAGGGAATGGCTTCCGATGTTGTTTTCCTTCCAAACATCTCTCACACACATCATCCTGCAGTTGGATGTCTGGAAGATTTTTCATCATATTCTTTTGATGGAGGATCTTCAACCCGTGGAAGTTGAAGTGCCCGAACCTTCGGTGCCATAACCATGATTGTTCCTCCTGAGCTTTTAGAGCTGCTTCGATGTACTACCAACGGATTGGAAAATTTCATTGTTCTTGCATCTTTACTGCAACAATCTCCAAGCTCTTGTTTTTATTGTCATAGATTTTGCATGAGTCTCCTTTCAAAAGAAGTGTATATCCTTCTTCCATCATTTGGCCCATGCTCAAGAGATTAGTGTGTCAAGTTTAGGAACTAGCAATACATTGTGGATGAATCGCATACCTTTCTTGGTGTTGACTGCAATTGTACCTTTGCCTTTGACTTCCACCAGTTCTCCATTCCCAAGCCTGAATTAGGATTTGACTGATCTGTCAATGTCTTGAAAATTTTTCTCGTCACCTGTCATGTGTTTGCTGCAACCGCTGTCTAGAAACCAAGTCTCATTCTTTAATTCTGATGCAACGTGACATGCGTAGAACAAACAATCTCCATTCTCCTTTTCTTCAGAGAAATTAGCCCGATGCTTTTGTTTGGAGCAACAATCTTTCTCCTGGTGTCCGAATCTACCACAACCTTTACATTGTGGTTTATCACGGTACCAACAGTCCTTTTTTGGATGGTTGGTCTTCTTGTATATACTACATGGTGGATATTTGCTTTTTCTTTGCTCATTATTATTTCCACCATTGTTTCTACTTCTAGAATTTTCTCCAAATCTTCGCCTTTGTTTTAGAATTCTGAGACCTTATGTTGAGTTTAGACTGGAATGCGTTCTCCGTGTACTCATTTTCATGCATACTCAGCCTTTTCTCATAAACTTCAAGAGAGCCTACTAACTCTGTCATTGATATCTTAGCTATATCATTAGTTTCTTCTGTAGTAGTTACAATTGGATCATATTTGGCAGGAAAAGTAATTAATATTTTTTCTACTACTCTTTTGTCAACTATATCTTCACTATAGACTCTTAATTGATTAACTACTTCTCTTAGTTGAGAGTAGTAATCTTTGACGATCTCAAAATCTTTCATCTTCATATTCTCTAATTCTCTTCTTAGAGTTTGAAGTTTGATACTACGTACGTACCTTGATATTCCTCCTTCAAAGTATCCCATGCTTGCTTGGCCTTTGTAGCACCACTGATTCTTGGAAATAATGACTCTGCTACAGCCATTTGTATACTGTAGAGAGCCAAATTATCCTTCTCTAAATCTTTGTCTAATTTTTCGTCTGTTGAAGACGAGCTAGACATATCTTCTAGGATAGTATATCCTTTGTCAACAATTTCCCATAAACTTTGGGACAAAAAGTATGTTTTCATCTTGATGGCCCAATAGTCATAGTTTTTCCCAGAGAAAATAGGGATTGGAATTTGGTTGTTGGTTTGAAGGGTGACCATAATTGTGGATAGTATTCTCTTTTTTCAGTGGAAGCTAATTTTCGCCCAGTTGGTGATTCAACCGAGTTCTGATATCACTGATGGTATTTAGGAGCAAGCTAATGGGTTTGTGAATTATATGTATAGTAATTTGGGGAGATCAATGAGCAAAAAACATTTTGAAGTAGACATAGATTTGGAGGAAAATATAGAACAAAGGTTTGGAGGAAAATATAGAACAACTAGTTGATAGTTTGTTATTATTACAAATGCATATGATACAACATATTTATAGTTGTCAATAGAGGTTAACATGTTTCTAGCCTATTCTAACTTAATGTATAAGAATTTGACTAGTCTAACATAAGTATTCAACTAAGATAAGTAATCTTATGTCTAGAAATTTCTTTTGACTAAAATACATATCAACATGAGTTGGCAATGTTTATCTTATCTATTTAGTATCCAATTTTGACTTTGCCAACTATCTTATGACTTCTACAAACATCTTCATTTTTCTACATAGATGAGCATTAATTTTAACAATATTGGTGAGAAGCTAAATTTTGATCAGAGCTTGAGTGATGCTATAAGCCCAGCTTTCTGTTGTAATTACCCGATTTAATCAATAATATCGTATTTGACAAAAAATAAAAATAAAATAAAAATATGTAGCCTTGATTGACCAATATATATATTGTTAAGGTCATAAGGTCATGAGGTTCATTGGCGATTGATTGGAACTTTGTTAGGCAACTTATTGATCGGCTGTGTTTTGCAAAACTCATAATGGTATATTACCATATGTGTGGTGTTTACCTTTTTCGTTATGCAAATAAACTAATATGGTAACTTACCATGTTACATTGTGCTGCTTATGACAAGACATTAATTGCATATTGTTAAGGAATTTCTTGAAGCCTAAGGCGGTTGGATGTGCAACAGGAAGAGATATATATATATATATATATATGACGCACAAGAGCTAAGGAGGGCATCGGAAAACGAAAAGAAAAAGAGAGAGTACGGACAAGCTGCAAGAGTTCGCTTAGGATTTCTTTGTTCCGTATCATGTTGCAACACTAATTGTGTTTTAGTCTTTGACTGTTTTAAGTGTTGCAACCTGGTTGTTTTTAACATTATGTCATGAACATTCAATTTGATTATTTTAGTGTTTAGATTCTTGGTACGAGTATTCATTTTTCAAGAGAAGAAGGTGGTGTTCTCGGAAGAGAACAAGTCAAGTCGAGGGGAGTTCGCCAAACTAGAGTTCATCATTGAGGCGTCAGAGGTCAAGAGGGAGTCTTGTCTTGTAGCTTATCATATTACTTAATGAACAGGTTTGTTGGACCAAGGGAGGTCCCGTGGACGTAGATCGCACAGTTAAACAACGTTAAATCTTGGTGTCTTTGTTTCCTTTACAAGTTTTATTTTTCCGCTGTTGTTTATAGTTACAACGTATGTTGGAACATTAAGTGAAACAAACTAACTAAACAAGAACTGATTGCTTGGAACATTAAGTGAAACAAACTGACTAAACAAGAACTGATTGCTAACGGTCTAAGTTAGTACTAATGGTTCAGTTAATATTGCAACATCACCTATAACAGAGTTGTAACATAATCACTTTACACTAAGTTATTACATTCGTATCTAGTTTTTCATCACAGAGCTTTATCGATTAAGCATATTAATCAACTTGCTATGAAATTAATTTATACTTATACTGCACGAATTCTAACATATATATAGAGAACTTTTTTATCACTTGATCATGGCAATAGGTTCAAGCAAGTTCATTAGGACTTTCTCTTTTGTTTCACTATCTTGGACTCCAAATCCATCTCCATGTTGGTATATGAAGTGTGCTGTGCGACCTATATTGACTATATATTTCACAAATTGCTGTACTTCAACTTGAGAAAGCTTGTTCAAATGATTGTTAATTTGTATCCATGCATCCATGATTAAGCTTCTGATATATTCCCGAGCAACCTCTTCCGATACATTTGCTTCTCGCATGTAGCATAGGATTGATGAAGAAGCATCACCTCTCTCGAGTTCTGCCTGTTAAAAATCACAAATAACTAATAAGCATGAAATTATCAGCTAAGGGGAATCTGCTTAGAAACAGTCAAAATGGCGTACTGCCTATTAAAAAGTATGTGAAGCCCACTTAAAAACACGTACTATCGTAGTAGGTAATGATAGTAACATGCACGTGTCAAGGGGATGTTTTATCGTTTGAAAAAAAAATTCAACTAAAAATATGAAAAAAGTCTTTAAAACGATTCACATGTGAGCCGAACAAGGCCGGACTTGTCCGACTATTGATTTTTAACATCACAAACCCCTAAAGATATGGAGAACTATTCCATATATTATGACCGGGCATCTGACTTTAACATGGGTTGAGCTCCCAACAACATGTATGATCTACCCCTATACTTATAATACTCACGGCCAAACGTCCGTCAAGTTGTTTGGAATAGTTTTCTCTTAAGATCATATTGAAAATTTTTAAGTGTGACATTCAGACATTCGGCTTGTAAAATAAAAAATAGGCCCCACATTTTGTTTATAAATAGGCTAAACTGTCGAATAACAGATAAAAGACCATCCCCTAAATGTATATATGCTTGTCATTTTTCTTCTTGGCACACGGCATGTCGTGTTCTAAGCTTGCCTTGTTAAAAGGTTTGGGGGGTTGACATAGACATAAGATAAGATGTATTACCGCGGTAGTTCGCTGATCATTGGTAAGCCGAATTATGAGTGAAATGTAGTACACAATCTCTTGGCTGCCTTCAATGAAATGCAGAGCCTTCTTTGTATCATGACTTAAACTAAATATTACATGAAGGGAAAGCAAAGGGCCAGATGATGATATCCATCCATTGCTTAGATACTCTTCCAAGGATGGTGTATGTCCTTCTTTATACCATTTTGCTTCCAAGAGCATGGACTTGCAAAAATCTGCCCACTAAGATAAGAACAAAATAATAATAAAAAGCCATTAAAAATTGGGAGCAGATGATACAAGTTCTAGCCAAAAGAAGGGGACGGTTTTAAAAACGTCCCTTATTTCTCTGGTGCGTGGATTTCACGGGTTTGTGGGGGCTCACGCCACACACTAACAGCATTTTGTTTTGGTTGTTTTACTGTAGCTAGAAAGGATAAGTGTATTTACCGCTTTTTGCAGAAAAATAAGCACAAAGCCACAGCTTGTTTCCTTCTGAATTTCAAGGGCTATCTCCTCGGTGGTATCATACAAGATCTGGAAACAAGTGTTCATGCACTCTGGTAGCTGTGGGATTTCCTTGGGGTTCCACCTATAGCATAAAATGACAAATGTTGCTTGCGGGCATGTAGGGTGACGAAAGTATTTCAGCTTTTTGAACATTTACATATATTTAGAACAACCCAAAATGTGAAATAAGATACTTAGATAATTGGGAGCATTAGAAAATATTTTCATGTACATATATAGTGCATTTTCATCATTTGGTAACCTTTTAATGGTGAAGGGTAAAACTACTAATATATATTCCTCTCGTAATTATGATGGGGCATTGAAACTAACCTCTCTATAGCATCAGTGAAAGCTTCTAACTCCTGTAACGAACCATATACATCATAAACATCATCAATTATGAGTATCAACTGAATGACTTTAGTCAGCCATTTTCTTAGGTTTCGATGGTGAGGCTCATAAGCAACTCCTGTTGCGAACATAAAACTTTCAACAATGCGATCCCTGCTAAAACTCAATTTTTCTATGATTCCAAGATTCTTCCACCATCTAAAAAGCACAGAAATCAAATTAATGAAAACTGTATAATATTATAGAGTTTGTGCAGGGTGTTACAGCATTAAATTCAAGGGCAGAGCCATTCTTACATGAGTGTGGGTTAATTATTGCTTTTGAAAATGTGTATATATTTAACTCAGAGGCAAATTTAGAATTTTTACTCAATGGAGGCTAAAAATGCACAACTGAACACTCATATATAGATTTTTTTTTTCAAGTAGGACTAAATTAATAATTTTTTAGCTTAAAAATACACACATTTTTTAAAGTACCAAGTGCAACTCACTCGTTAATAGTTTTGCTTATGGAATCAGTGGGGACTGCAGCCCCCATTGGTCCCCAGTATAGGTCCACCCATGTTTTTAAGAGACTTTTAGGGTCAAAAGCCTAGTTAGTCCCAACTGAAGAAAAAAAAAATCTCAATACATAAGTTAAATTATCCATTTTTATTATACTAGACAGAAATTTTGAATCCGTCTCTGATCAAATCGAATGATGCCAGAGATTTTCAAAACCATTACCTTGATGTTATTTCCTTGAGATCTTTTTGGTGTTCGGATTGGACTATGTTGAAGTTAAGTTTCGCCAACTTAAGCAATGTAGCATTGCTCCCATGCTCTTCTTCATGTGTGCGGATGTGTCCCCTCACATTGTACCACCCAACTCGCCAATGCAATGGAAGATCTAAAGTTTGATTCAATTGTTTGGCAAGCTTATCATCATCCATGTCTGCACTTAAACTCCTGAGACTTTGAGTTGAGAATACTTTAGCCTTAGTTAATATAGTTTCATTTTCTGAGCCTAGATTAGAGGCTTCAAAGAGCTCGAGCAATGCTCTAACGTTCAAGTGTGTACTTGACCCGAAATTACCCTTCTTATCCACAAAACCTGATAACATATCTTTACACAGATGAAAAAGGAATTAAAAGTTAGATATAAATTGAACAAACAAAGGACATGTAGGTGCATGGAGCTCCGGTCATGCACGGGTATAGAAAAGACCATTAATTTTTTAATTGTCAATATATACCTTGTGAAACATCATAACCACGTTGTCTAAGAAGCCTAAAGAATACCGAGGTAGCATAGAGGTCGTTTCGGGCACCGGATGTGTGGTTCTTCTTCATAGATCCTATGTTGCTCAGAGCTTCTTTGATTTCATTGTCAAAGTGGTTAGCCAATCCTAATTTTGTGATGCGATCAACAAGCTCCAACTTAGTCAATTGGTCATCGGCATCTATAAACATCCCTTTTACTTCCTCTATTAGCTTCTCGGCTTCTCTTTTTCTATATTTTTCTTCCTGCATAGTAAATTGGTACAGTAAATTTTTTGTGTAATTAATACATAGATAAGACCACTGTAGAAAATATCATTATTCCTCATTGAAAATTCAAACGGTTGCAAACATGCATTTCAAGTATTGGAAGAGCAATTGTCCCCATAGATTAAATACTCTTCATTCTATTTGTACTTTGATATTTTTTTAAGGTTTAATACCCAATTTAGTTCTCTATTTGTGACATATTTGACAAAGTGATTCTTTATCTTTCAAAATATAATATTTTAGTTCTTATCTTTTATTAGTGTGACAATGTTAGTCATTTTCTAATATTCCGTTAAAAATCTCACGGCAGCCGCACATGTTTATCATGTGTCATATTTGGAAAAAAGTTGAGCCACATGTCAAACACGTGACTTTGCCGTTAATTTTTTGACGAATTAAAGGTCACAAAGGACTAACGATGGACACTAATAAAATATAAGAGACTAAATATTATACTTTGAAAGATAAATGTGACCACTTTGTTAAACATGTCAAAAATAAATGACTAAATTGAATACTAACCTTTTTTATAATGATGTTTATGATCCAAAAAAAGAAAAAAATATTAAAACTTCAGGAGTTCGAAAACTATCACGTAAAATTATCTTAACACCCTCGAACAAAACATTTTGAATGGGCTCTAACGCTAGGTAAGTAGAGCTAGAAAACTGAAATTCTGATGCATTATTGCCAAGGCCGTCGCAAAATTGCGACCACGTTGAGATGGAAGTTAACTATTAAAAAAAAACAATCTGATCCATTGCGTATTAATTCAGATGTCAATTTTTAAAGTGCGGATTAGCGACGGCATGGCTACCGAATGACCCTTACTCCATCATTCCGCCACCTTTACGTCGGAAACAGTGGGACGGATTTAGCATTGCTATTAGTAACACGATATGATATAAAGCTCAAGGCCTCACAGCATATTCAGTACTGGTAAGGGACTGCAGCTGGTTGGGTTTCCAGATGTTTGGCTTGTAATTTGCACTCCTCCTTTGAAGGCTTTGATCTATCGTATTGCAAGTTACCATCTTCATTTTGGTATGAAAAGCTTGAACTTCGCTTAATACTCCATTAACGCAAAGTGGGGAATATTGAAGTATATACATGATCCTGGATGAGGTGGAAGAATTATAGTATATTAACTGGAAGATACATGTGCCAACGCCTTAGTTTGTTCCCTTTATATAAGCATCTTGCTATAAGTGTAAGAGGTTGGACAATTTAATTTTTTAAATGATATTTTTTTTATATGTATTTTTCGACTTAAGCGTCTCTTGAAATCCAAAAAGAAAATAAACTCTTTCTGAAACATTTTTCACTATGAGAACGCATTTAACTCATGCTAGGAATTGATGCATGACCAAAGCCGCTTACGAAGTCCAGTCTCCAGTGTCTTTTCTCGTGTTGATATTCCAAAAATATCTTCGATGACTAGTGTCACATGGGGGTGATGTTGACGGCATGAATCATTTCTGGGTAAATTTTATACTTAGTCCGTATTGTTTGTAATTTTTTTTTAATTACTCTTTAATATTTTTTTAAAAAAATTATTAGTCTTTAATATTTGTAAAGTAATTCAAAATAGTCTTTATTATTTAAACTAATCAATTTAGTTTCTATTGTTATCCATAAAATTTTATTTAGTCCCTAAATAAGATCACATGCATAAATTAAATTAAATTTTTTTAAAAATAATAAAGACTAAATTGGTTAAATTTAAATAATAAAGACCATTTTTAATAACTTTTATAAATATTAAGAATTTTTATAATTTTTTTAAATATTAAAAATTACAAAAAAAATATATATAAACAGTAAGATTAAGTGTGAAATTTATTCAAACATTTCTTCTTTATGACGAAGGAAAATTCTCCAGTCCGCTGGCGATCAATTGGATCTGATTAAGCCACGTAAGCAGAAAAAAAGGTCATTGGACCCATGCATTTAATGAGCTACAAATTGAAAGTCCATTTTAACCTTGCAAGACATTTAATTTTTTCCGTACAAACGGCATGTGGGTCCCACGTCATTTAATGTCATCTGATCATGGCATTTATCATTTACAAGACACATGGCATGTAAAATTATACATATAAAAGTATTATATGTATTAAAATTATATATATATAAGTATTAAAAAAATAACATTAAACAAATTATTATAAAATATAGAAGAAAAATTAGATTATTTAAAAGGATTTTATAATTATTCTTAAAACCACTGCATACCGTAACTTGAGATTTGTTATCATTTGATATAAATACCTCAATTTTACTATTGTTCATAGTGAATTAAGAGATTTGTTAGTTATTTCAGTTGCACTTCAAAAAGTTTCAAATAACATAACTAAAGATGAATTTTAAAGAATTGCAACTAATATTAAATATTTGAGACTCAATTACTATAATATTATATTTACTATTTAACTGCAAGAATAATTAATATTAGACTTTATTTAAGATCTATATTTATATTTATCATTAGTATAACTTTAATTTATATTTTGAAGTTGCATGATTCAAATTAACTTTAATTCTTAAAGTTTAAAAGGAATAATAAAAATTTCGCGGGTAACCCCATTCCCCACAGAGATTTGGGGGCGGGGACGAGACGGGGGACAGGGGTATAGAATGTAAGGACGAGATGGGAGATGGGGGGAACTTTTTGAGTGGAGTGGCGTGGCGGGGCGGGGCAGGGCGGGGCGGGAGGAGCTACCCGCCCCATTGCCATTCCTAAAAAGAAACACACAAATGCCCAAATTGGGCACGTGAATGAAGACAAAAGATAGGTAGAAATAACCAAAAGAGGCAAATGAATTAGACAAAAGAGATGTGTAAATAACCAAAAGTGGTCACTAAATGGAAAAAATTACCTAAGGGAAATCTCTAAAGTTTTGAATTTCTGTTTGCACTCAAATTGGGAGAGTCATTTTCCCAATTCTAGAGCAACAAAATAATATGTTTCAAGTAAAGTATTATTTATGTTTATTATTTTTTAAAATTAATTCCAGTGATATTACTTTGTATAAAATCATATATTAAGTCCAAATCGAAAATTATAAACGTGTAAGTGCGTCCAAAGAGCATGAGCATGCATGATTAGGCTGTAAGAAATTTTGTCATCTATGAAAGTAAGAAAAAAAAATTGAGTATTTAGCGTAAATTAAAAGACAACATAATTAAAGTAAATAATTATGAATTCAAGTTTGAAATCAAATTGAATGACACTTAACATACTCGAAACTAACACGTGATGAGAAATGTACTATATGTAAAGTATAATATGTGGTTAATGGCAAGAAAATTACCCTATACAATCTATCTCTTATATTTGGTCCACATTGAAAACTATAAACCCCTTAGTGTATCTGATGACATCGAGCATGCATGATTCGATCGTACTAGATTTTATCACCTAGCAAATGGGTTGATCTACTATTACGTAGTACTCATGATTCGATAAAGTAGTTATCACAGAGAAAAGTTTTTTACTTTATTGAGTACGTGCCTTAAATTACAACATTATTAAAGTAAATAATTATGAAATCAAGACTAATAATTATTTTAATTACATTTAACATGCACTAAACTAATTTTAGCTTAAGTAGTATGAATATAGAATCTTAAGTAACTACAAATCCAAATGACTACATATATAGCATCATCGGAAATTCTTATTATCCTTTGAGATATGTAAATTTTTTTTCATGTGTTGATCTATAATGTGCATAAAGACAAAAATAATGTGAAATTACTAACGTGGATAGCTAAAGCATCTAATGCAAAATCTTTTTATTTCTCGATAATCTACAAATAACAGAAGTATGATAAACGAATATGAATGTAGAGATCTACAACTAACCAGCACTACAAAATAAATATGGGTATATGCGACACTCCAACGGCCGCTAATAGTAAAGTAGGAGGACCAATTTGCATTTGAAAATCAAATCCTACTTTACGGCACATTATGCTTAGTGATATATTCGTGATTTCGTTGCATAAATACTTTAAGTTAAGTTCAATTTAAACTTTGGTATTCTAGTCATTTCGTCACGAAGATAATTATTTAAGTTGGGGTGTTTATAATAACTATAATTTACATGAACCAATTAAGAAGAGTACATTTACCAAGTAAATTACATAGATTGGCTTTATTATATTGATATTGGCAGTTATGTATTATAGGTTGCTCATCATGCTTCTATTATATTATTTCTTAGGCATTAATACAACACAAAAATTCAAATAAACAAATAGGTACATAAGGTATAATTGTACACCACGATCGAATCTTTGGAAGCATTAGTTTATACATTCTTCTCAGTCTCAACTCTATAGATAATTTTTTTCGCTATATTTTTTCGAGAACTGCCTAAAGTTCCAACTAAAAAGATGAAATGATTTTTCATTATCTCAATTGAAGTAATGAGCTTCCCAATTGGGAGGCTCATTACTTTTTTATTTTTTGGCGAAAGAGGGGGACTTCCCTCTGGGATTTTATTAATCAACGAAAGAAAAATACAAAAGTGAAGGGGGATAATAGCCAAAACCTTTACGGGAGGATGGGGGACTTATCTGCCCCATCGTCCAATTCTAGTCTAGAGGAGGTACATGTTGCCTCATCTTACAAAAGATAGCCTAACAGAGCTTAAAAGGGTTGTTGTTTGAAAAGTTGTGATACTATCCAAATAACAACTTAAAAAAGTGCAAAACACAAAGAGCAACAAGAATAAAGGGGAGACATAATCTGCCTCCCTTAATACAAGCTTTAAAAGATACCAAGAGAAAAATAAGTACAAGACAGTTCATAGAAACACACTTAGAATCTGAATTGAGGAAGACCTGATTTGTCCAATCGGAGCATACTTTTAAGTTCGTGGTAGTTGTGAGAAGAATTAAGCACATGAAAACCAGAAGCTTTAGCCCCCAAGTTGGCAAGGAAATCTGCAGATTGATTTCCCTCTCTATAGATGTGAGGTAGTTTAGCTTTGCAATCTTTCAGCAGCTTCTTGGCAGCTTGTATGTCATAACAAATGTTCCATGAACCCTGGGCCCCCTTGGAAATAATGTTAACAACTGCTAAAGCATCCATCTCAACCCATATATTGACAATCCCTCTTTCTTGACAAAGTTGAAGACCTTGGACCAGTGCCAAAATTTCAGTTTTAATGGGAGAGTGATGCCCAAAATAAACAAAGAAGCCAAAGACAAAATTGCCTTTAGAGTCACGCAGAATTCCCCCACCACCTGCAGGTCCTTCAATTCCATGGACACTGCCGTCAATGTTTAACTTAAAATATCCTTCAGGTGGTTTCTTCCATTTCACCAAAATAAGGAGTTTAGTGGAAGGTCTATCACAGAAGCAGTAGAAAGAAGCGGCTACTAATGAGTCCCATTTCCAGTGCCATCTTTTTAATAGGCCTACTTGAAACAATTGCGCAATAAGTCTCCTAACTCTCCAAATTACTCTAGATGAGTAAAAACCCAAGTTTTCATATTTAGCGTTATTCCTTTCCACCCAAAGAAACCAGAGGAAGAAGGAAGAAACAAGGGTACGAATGTGCCCCTTATCAACATAGTCACCAGAGAAAATCCAAGCTGAAATCCAGTGGTTGAGAGAACCTGTGGAAGGGAGTTTAACTCCAAAATTTTGAGCAAAATGGCCCCAAACACAAGTAGCAGTAGGACTACTAATAAAACAATGGTCAATGGTTTCAACAGCTTTACAACATTGACAACAATATGCCATGTAGATTCCCTTACATTGCATACGCATGTTAACCGAAATCCAATTATGAAGTAATCTCCACAGGAAAAAATAGATCTTAAGTGGTATAGAGTTGTGCCAGATGTAGCTTAGAGCGAGTTGTTTGCTTCTTTTAGTTCTCATGCTATCCCAAGCACTACCCAAGGTGAAGTTCCCATCTTTAGAGAGAGTCCAAAAAGCAGCATCTTTTTTATTCAAATCAATTGGAATCTTGCAAATTTCTTGAGCTAATCTTTCAGGTAAGAAGGTTGACAGCTTTCTTTCATTCCACTTACCATTTTCAAAAAAGTAATTGACTTTGGTAGAAGATATTGAGCTAGACTCAGCATATGAGTGAAGAGTGAGATCTTCAGACCAGGTATCATGCCAAAAGGAGATGTCTGTATTTCCAATTCTCCATCTAATGAATTGTTCACCATGGAATCCAGCTTGTTTTAATCTTTTCCACAACGGAAAGTCATGAGGTTTGGTGTCAATCAGACAAGGATGAATGCCTGCACAATAATAATTCCTCATAAAAGTAGCCCAGATGCTGTCAATTGTTCTAAACCTCCACCACAATTTGATGTTCATAGCCTCACTCAGATCAGCCAGCTTTCTCATTCCGAGCCCTCCTTCCTCAAAAGGAAAACATGTTATGTCCCAAGTTGCCCAATGAAGTTTTTTGGAATCAGATTTGTCTCCCCATAAGAATTTATTGAAAAGTCTTTCAAGTCTCTGGATGACTACTTTTGTGGGATGAATGATTTGCATCAGATAAAGGGGCATAGAAGAGCGAGTACTCTTGATAAGAGTAATTCTACCACCTGGTGACAATGTTTTCTTTTCCCAACCTGTCAGCTTGGAATTGATCTTCTGGAAAAGCTTATCAAAGAGACTGGATCTTTTTGGGCCTTTAAAGAGGGGGACACCCAGATATTTGATAAGGAGATGTAACTGCTTGTAGCCTGTAAATTCAGAGATAATGATTGTTCTGTATCTCGACACTTTCTTGTCAACAATAAATCCATTTTTCTCTTTGTTTACTTGTTGCCCGAAAACTTGGTCATAGTGGCTTAGGAACTCCATGAGTTTTTTTAGAGCATCTTTACTTCCATTAGAGAAAATAATCACGTCATCCGCAAAGGAGAGGTGAGAGACAGAAAAAGAACAACCAGTCTTATAGGACAAAGCAGAGAAATTATTAAAGAGTTTATTGATGCCCCTAGAAAGATATTCAGCTACAATAATGAAAAGGGCTGGAGATATTGGATTCCCTTGCCTCAGTCCCCTCTCAGATTTGAAGTAACCAGAGATTTCACCATTCACAATCAAAGAGAAATATAAAGTAGTATATAGAGCGTATCTAATAAAGCTTACAAGTAAACCAAATATAAAGATAGCAATTAGGGTTGTTGTTTCCATTATTGTATAATTTCGAGACCCCAATGGATATATCATAAGATAAATAGACAAAAATCTTTAAGTTGTTTAATTAGTATAGATTTGTAATAGAAAATTTTTTAGACGTATTTTGTTTGAAAAATTGCAATAAATGAGCTTAATTATTTAATAAATTTAAATCTCATTAATTCCGTTTCTTTGAAACTCAATTACTGCATAGATTTGTTACTTGTATTCATTCGTTAACTAAGTTAGAACACTTGAGAAAATCACCACGAAGTGAGAACTAAGTTTCTTGGGGAAAATTATAATTGTACACCCAAACTTTAGAGTTGAATAAAATATTTCTATTTGCTTAGCTAAAACAAAACAAAAGTTCATTTTTTCTTTTTTGCAAATTATCATAAGAACTTTAACTCTTCTTTACATATATTCTATTTCAGTCAAATCCATCTTTCGTTTAAATATAACTTTTATAAACTCATATGCACTTTTCATTAAAGCTATTATAATAACTTTAATTTTTCTTTACCTATATATTATTAATGTTTAAAACCTCCAAATATTCATCCCAAAAAGATTAGGAAATACACACAAAAAGGTGTATACGGCAAAAAAAAAGGTGATTTAGATGTGATTCAGACATATGTATTTCAACCTTTTTGTAAGAAAGATAAATGATGAAAACTTCGTTGACGAATTCCATTATACAAATGATAGGACAGATCTTGTACGGAGCAGAAAATTGTTGAAAGCATCTAAGTAGAAAAAGGGTGTGATATTTTAGGGGTGTGGTAGATGTGGCCACATCTTATACGGCAAAAAAAAGGGATCTAGATGTGATTCAGACATATGTATTTCAACCTTTTTCTAAGAAAGATAAATGATGAAAAATTCGTCAATAAATGACAAATTTGTTATAAACCTATTATTATAAAAATAATAATATAAGAAAGAGCTGGGAGAGACTAGAGAGATAATTTTATTGATTTCACTATATATCTATTATGAATTACAATAACCTCTATTTATAGGAAAAATGAGGGTACTATACAGTTATTATTTACAAAATATATGTGGTTACTATTTGCACAGTACCACTATTTGAACAGTGCCCGCGAATACTTTTCATAAATATCTAAACTATTTACAACAGAATTCCATTATACAAATGATAGGACAGATGTTAGATAGCTAAGTACGGAGCAGAAAATTGTTGAAAGTATCTAAGTAGTAAATCCACCTTCTAATTAATTAATTATGCTAATAATTAGTAAAATTATAATTCATAAATTAATATTAATTAATAATAATGAATTAACTAATTAATTAGTTTAAGATTGTTATTCATTTATTAACTATTAATTCTTCAACTATTTTAGTTTTAAATAAATAATTTTATTCAAATATTAGAAAATATTTTCTAGTGTGATAACCAGACACTAGAAAATATTATATTTTTAAAAAAATATATTTTTCACTTGTAAGTTATTTTATGGCCAACAAATGAAGCATTGATATAGTAGAAGAATTATCATACATTGGAAAGAGGTAGAAGAAAATGTTTATTTGTCTCCACAGCTATATGCGAAACTGCCTTAGTTTGTTTCTCTTTATATAAGCAACTGATTAACATTAAGCGACGTCAATCCTTTAAAGATAAAATATTTTTCTTAATAAAAAAATAAAAAAAATGGATAGACAATAAGACAAATGCTTTCAGTGTGAGAAAACATTTAAGTCATGCAACAAATTGATTCATGAATAGAGCCCTCGGCAGAGTGGAGTACCCATCTACTTCAATTCAGCCGCGTGAGACAAGACTACCAAACGAATGGATGCGCGACCCCTCAGATCCGTGTCTACACCTCCTAATACCAATTCATTCTTTTATACATATACTCGTGGAGCTTCTGTTTCACATGACCATAAGGCCATCATTGTCAATGGACAAAGAAGATCCTCATTTCTGGATCCAGTCATTACCCAAGAAGCACACCTGAGGTATATTTTTCACATTTTCCATGTTTCTTGAAAAAGGGTGTGATATTTTGGGGGTGTGGTAGACGTGGCCACATCGTATACGGCAAAAAAAGGGGATCTAGATGTGATTCAGACATATGTATTTTGGAATGGACATGGCCTGAACCTGGGAAAGTAAGTAAATTTGCCTCCTTTTTAGTTAATTGTCTTGGAAAAACTATTCGGTCCGTCCGGAATGGCCAAGAATTTTCTGATTGTTTGTTATTGTTTACAAACATGAG
Organism: Ehretia macrophylla; assembly: GCA_037974665.1. NCBI lineage: Eukaryota > Viridiplantae > Streptophyta > Magnoliopsida > Boraginales > Ehretiaceae > Ehretia > Ehretia macrophylla. The sequence continues at coordinate 1,910,296 of CM075782.1, forward strand.
CTAAAGTTTTTTTTTTTTTTTATTGTTTATTGTGTAGTATTATTTTGAAGGAAGGTATGAGCTGGTGAAGTTCATTAAGCTAGTAAAAGAAGCAGGACTTTATGTTGATCTTAGGATTAGCCCCTATGTGTTTGTGCCGAATGGAACTTTGGTTAATGTTTCAGGATAGCATTGCCTTCAAGGAAGATTTATTCCATTTTTGGTATAATGTTTGTGTGTTAAGTGTCCATGTTGTTTCAATTTCAGGAGGTTTCCAATTTGCCTGAAGTATGTTCCTTGAATCAGTTTTTGAACGATAATGGCCCTTTCAAGGTTGGGCAACTGATTGCTCTTGTAAATTTTCCACTTATGTTGATCACGTTTTTTGTTTAATATCCATTCATGTGATTTGTTTCTAATCTTCTGCTGTAATGTTTGGTTTCATCAAATGCTGTGATAGGCTGCAGTGGAAAAATTCACAATCAAGATTGTGAATATGATGAAAGCAGAGAGGTTAAATGAATCTCAGGTTGGTCCGATTATTTGACTAATTAATTATATAAATAATTAATAAATTTATATATAATAAATTTAATCATAAAATTAATACTTTGGGACACATGCGGATAGCCACCTCGCGTGGCTAAAAGTAAGTCAAAAGAGCTCAAACTCTTTTTTTTGTTTTTTTTTTTCCAGTTCCACTAACAAAGTCAAGTCTGATAAAAGATGTCACTTTACGAGGGAAGTCCTTGAGAGGAATCTTTGCAAGTTCATCCCAAACAAAGCGAACCACTTCCAGTCGAAAAAATGCAAATGCAGATAAAAAGGCCAATAGCCTGATGTGAGCTTTTACGACATAAGCTTTAAAGAAGAGAGCTATCAAAGTTAAACATAAAAACATTTCCAAAAAAACGCAAAATTTGTTTATTAAATTAAAACGCTATAAGTGAAATTTTAATTAGTCATTTCAACATTTTTCTAAGGAAGATAAATGATGAAAAATTCATCAATAAATGACGAATTCTATTATACAAATGATAGGATAGATGTTGGGTAACCAAGTACGGAGCGGAAAATTGTTAAAAGTATTTAAGTAGTAAATCCACTTTCTACTTAATTAATTATGCTAATAATTAGTAAAATTATAGTTCATAAATTAATACTAATTAATAATAAAGAACTAACTAATTAATGAGTTTAAGATTTTTATTCATTTATTAACTATTAATTCTTCAACTATTTTAGTTTTAAATAAATAATTTTATTTAAACACTAAAAAATATTTTTTAGTGTGACAACTAGACAATAGAAAATATTATATTTTCTATTAAAAAAAATTAAAATATTTTTTACTTACAAGTTATTTTACGGCCAACAAACGAAGCATTGATATAGTAGAAGAATTATCATACATTGGAAAGAGGTAGAAGAAAATGTTTATTTGTCTGCACAGCTATATGTGAAAATGCCTTGGTTTGTTTCTCTTTATATAAGCAACTGATTAACATTAAGCTACGTCAAAATAGATAGACAATAAGACAAATGTTTTCAGTGTGGGAAAACATTTAAGTCATGCAACAAAGACCCTAGTGTTATCAGGAGATCGTAATACCAGTTTTTTCCATGCATCAGTTAGACAGAGAAGAACCAGAAACAGGATTTCGAGGCTTCAAATGGATGATGGAGAATGGACAGATGACCCTAGTGTTATCAGGGAGTCTATCCAGACCTTCTACAAGGACCTCTTTAGGAATGTTGAGAGACAGATATCGATCATGTGCTCGAGTGCATTGATCCGGTTATTTCTGGGGAAGACAATTTGGAGCTTGTTAAGCCAATTGCCTATGAAGAGGTGAAAGCGGCAGTGTGGAGTTTGGGAGCCAACAAGGCCCCAGACCCCGACGGTTTTTCAGGAGCTTTCTTTCAGAAGTTCTAGCATTTGATTGATGCTGATATTTTTAATGTGGTCAAGGCGGCTTTTCTTGAGGGATCTGATCTAAGTGCTATCAATCGGACAAATATTATTTTAATCTCTAAAGTTAACCACCCTAAGAAAATTGGAGATTTTCGTCCCATCAACTGTTCAAACTTTCTGTACAAAGTGATTTCCAAGGTCTTGGTGAATAGACTTAAGCCCTTGATGGATAAAATTGTGTCTTTGGAACAATCAGCTTTTATTCCAGGAAGATTTATTCAAGATAACATCATTGTGGTGCAGGAAGCAGGCTTCTGGATTAAAAGGAAGAGGAAAAATGCGAAGAAATGTCATGTTATTCTCAAGGCTGATATGAGTAAAGCTTATGATAGAGTTGAATGGGATTTTTTGGAAGGGGTCTTCAGAAGAATGAGTTTCCATGATATATGGATCAGATGGATTATGAAGTGTGTTTCCTCAGTGTCTTTTAACATTCTCATCGATGGGTGTTCGTCTGAGACTATCATTCCCACTCGAGGGATTAGGCAAGAGGATCCTCTGTCCACTTATCTCTTCTCTATCCTTACTCAGGCTCTTTCGGCTCTGATTAAAAGGCAACTTAGTAGATCTTTGTTGAATGGCTACTGAATCACTAAGTCTTGCCCCTCGCTGACCCAACTCTTGTTTGCAGATGATTCGATCTTCTTTTTCGAAGCCACCTATAAGGAAGTTTTCATCCTGCAAGATGTGATCTATAGATACTGTTTTGCGTCAGGTCAAAGTTTGAATTTGAACAAGTCAACTGTTGTTTTTAGTCTTAACACGCCGGACGGAACTCGAAGAGGAATTGTAGATATTCTTCGTGTCAAACAGTCAGATAAGATTGGAAAATATCTTGGCTTCCCGGTGGAATGGGGCAGGACTAAATCGGAAGCCTTGAGCTGGGTTCAAGAAAGATGTGCGTCCAAGTTGCAAGGATGGAAAAGTAATCTCCTCTCACATGGGGGAAATGATGTTCTTATTAAAGCAGTCTTGATGGCCCTCCCGTCTTATACCATGTCGTATTTCTTGTTCCCTAAGAAGGTTTGCAACTCCCTATCCTCGATGGCAGCTAGATTCTGGTGGGGAAAGAATGGGGAATCTCAATTGCATTGGCTCTAGTGGGAAGAGCTAAAAAAGCCAAAGATGGAAGGGGATCTTGGGTTCAGAGATCTTTTCTACTTTAATATGGCACTTATAGCAAAATAGGCATGGAGAATTTTCATCCAACCTAACAGCTTGTCTGCAACTATTCTTAAAGGAATTTATTACCCAAATGACAGATTTTGGAATGCAAGGATTAAAAGGCAATCATCATGGTCTTGGAGGAGTATTGTTAGGGGAAATGATTTCCCTAAAAGAAGCACCTTGTGGAGGATCGGAAACGGAAAGTATGTGAACATTTGGAACAATAAATGGATCCCGAGGGCGGAGGCTATCCGACAAAGGAGCCCAAACTCTCCAACGTGGGTTAGCGATTGATCTTTCAGGATCAGAAGAGATAGAATGAGGAGATGATTCACCACTTGTTTGATAGGAAGATTGCTCAAAAGATCCTTGCTACTGTTCTTCCGTGGTTTGAGAAAGAAGACTGCATGATTTGGAACCCAAGCAAGAATGGGCAATATACGGTTAAGTCGGGATATCATGTGACGAGAGAGGAGCTGTGCAATATGAGCCAAATTGATAAAGAGAGAGCTAGCTCGTCCTTCCAGATCCCTGTTGATGTTTGGAGACTGGTGTGGTCCCTGAATGTTCCCCCAAAGGTGAGGTTCTTCATGTGAAAAGCATGTCATAATTGTCTCCCAACCCAAGAGAATCGTTTCATGAGAAAGTCTACATCGTCCCCTTTGTGTACTTTGTGTAATCAAAGCGTTGAGACGGTTGATCATATGTTCCTCTTTTGTCCTTAGGTTCAGAGATTTTGGTGTGTTTCCCCTCTGCAGTGTGCTACTAATCTTGTTGGTTCAGGAAGGTTCAGTGAGTGGTTCTTGAGATTTACTGAGAGATGTCGTGATACGGGATACTACAAGGAGTAAGCAACAACCAAGATTGCCTTTTGTTGCTGGCTGATTTGGAAGGAGAGGAATGTGGGTGTTATTAATGGGAGGGTCATTGATATTCAGAAAACGGTTGTGAGAGTGCAGTGCGCCTTGGCAGAATGGTTCAATGAAGACAACATGTGGAATAACAAGATTGACAGAAGAGAGGGTGCCAGTCAAGAGTCGCTATCACAATAGGTTCCCCCGATGCCAGGTACGGTTAAGGTGAATGTTGACGCCTCGTTGGAGAAGAATGGGAAAGCTGCTTTTGTATTTATTGGTCAGGATTGGAGGGGTTCAATGGAGTTTGGTTAGGCCGGCGTGTTTCGACGTTTTTCAGCAGCGGAAGCTTATGCAATTCGTAATGTGTGCTTATTTGTAAACCAGATACAGCAGTCTTGCATCATCATTAAAAGCGATACACAGGACATTCTTAAAGCAATCAGTGCTCTGGTGATTGCCCTCTGTTGGAGAGCATCTGCCATTGTGGAGGACATAAAAAAGATTATTGTCGAAGACTCAATGGTTAGTTTTCAATGCATCAGAAGAACGACCAATCATCCATGCGACTGGATTGCAAAATGTAAGTGTAAGGAAGAATTGTCAGATAATTAGAGTTCGTATATCCACCCGTACCTGATGAACCTCCTTTCGCATGATATCCACCCCACAGAGGTCGGATAATCTTGTTTTTGTTTGTTTTTTCTTTCTTGTTGTGACAAAAAAAAAATACAACAAATTGATTCATGAATAGAGCCGTCAGCAGAGTGGAGTCGTCTCTAATGCCAATGTCGCAACCAAGAGCATCAAGTTATCACCTCTGTATGTGGAACCCATAAGCTCATACACCTGAAATGAGTTGTCTTGCATCAAATATCAACTAATTAAGACCCAAGGGTTGTCTCAGGTGATTAACATGGCAAATTCTTGTCTGGTGTATGGGGGAGTTGTCTTGCATCAAATATCAACTAAAACCCAAGGGTCGTTTTAGGTGGTTAACATGGCAAATTCTTGCCTGGTGTATAGGTGAGTTGTCTTGCATCAAATATCAACTAAGACCCAAGGGTCGTTTCAGGTGGTTAACATGGCAAATTCTTGTCTGGTATATGGGGCCATGGTCTTACACAAAGTAAGAATTTGCGGGTTAATATCATCTTTTCTTTACTGGAAATCTCAGGTTCGAGACCCATAAGTATGAGGATTGTAAGATGTTGTTATTTGGAAATCATACCTTGATTTAATTGGTACAAGCCTTGAGTTGGGTCACTATATTTCGGGAGTTTTCGTTCACGCACAACCGTTAGGCCAGGCAAGGAGACGCTAGCGTGTCTCATATACGGGTGGGGTTAATTCAGTTTATGTCATGAGTTGGTTGAGTGGGAATATTTCTCAGGATTACAAAAAAAGAAGAAAAAATCAACTAGGACCAAAACTAATTATTAACATGCACGAAACATATTTAAACCCACGTCACTAATTTATATACTGCCCCCATATCATGTATGGTTTTCTCAAACGTGGAACGTGACACGAACAAAAAGGGAGAAGGTTCCAAAAAGATTCTGAACTCGAGCTCATACCCGTGGTACGAAAAGATTTTGATGATCTGGGGCAAACTTTGCCCAGCAATCCCCTCAGATGGCTACTTGAAGATTGTCAAAGCATGCTACAAAGAAATGTTGAGTTTCATATCGAATATGTTTATAGGGAGACAAATGCTTATGCAGATTGGTTAGCAAACAATACTCTTAGTTGGCCCGTAGGAGCTCACACCATGGACATCATTCATCAACCTCTCTTAGTTTTATTGGAAAATGATCGGAGGGGTGAGTCGCTCCCTTAGCTAGTAGTTGTGTAGTTTCTTGACTTTAACCTCACTAAGAAAGAAAAAAAAAGATTTTGATGATCTAGAATCATCTCAACTTTGTACAGTTATTTATAGAACTAGCTTAGACCGGTACTATGGAGGTGTTAGGAATTATAAGCATCAAAATGAGTAGTTCATGATCTTATAAAATAGTTTTAAATTTGTGATTTACATATTCTGACACCCCCTCACGTGTATGTCAAAAATCGTGCATGGTATTTAAAATTTTATAATTAAATAAATACAGCGAAAATAATTAATACTTATGCATCCGTTCATGGCTAATTACATAGATTATAATCATGCATAAATAATCGACATTAATTACGCATAGAAAAGTTTCAGGATTACCTTTAAGATGGTGAGTCTGATGTAGAATCTGAAAACTCCCTAATTGTCAAGCCTCTGAAAGTATCTACACAGAATCTGCACCCTTAGTTTGGATTTCACCCCCACTAGATTTTCTAGAGAAATCCTACATATTATTCTGACTATGATTTTTTGTGTTAGTTAAACCTGTGTCAGAATATTACAATATATAGGAACCATATATGACCCAGAGCCACATATGGGTCAATTTTAAACAGACCAGTCTTGGACTCCATAATAACCAGATCAATATCAAGTTACTATAAGCCCAATTAAATTAATATTAGGATGATCCTAAAATTAATTTAATCTTTTCTCTAATCCAATTAACTCGCAAAATCCTTTTGTGTGTGACCTCTCGGGTTCATAGTTAATTGGCAGCGAAATAATATTAATTAAAACTCTTCTAATTTATTTCTCGCAAGTTGTGACTGATACCTAGCAGTATATCACGACTACCCAACTAATAATGAAGTATAAATTCTACGAACCCTTAGTAATTATCATGCAACCAATTCCTTCTGTCTGAATTATCCCAATTGAGCTAGAGTCATGGATAGGGTTGTCAAACTCTATTACTCAATCATATGTCCAAATCTATTTAATCAGTAACTCATGAATAATATGTGGAATGACTTCCACTATTCTACCTCAGCCAAGGATTTCTAGTTACTCGATTAATAGATCACATAGGATCCCTAATTGACAGATTCCATATCTACATGCACCTATCTCTATGCCGGAATAGATCGTAACCACTGAATACATTATCTAATCCTTGATGAGGATTAGCTTTATTGCACCAGCAAATCACGTTATCCCTAACACAAGATAACCGTGGTGTCTCAGGTCTAAGGACTTAATTGCACCATTACACTGTACAACGAATTATTGACTATTCTATTTAATTTGTTGTACTAGCGATCATGTCCAGTCACCTGTTCTCAACAAGCACTTATACATCTACCTTTACGATATGAGACTAATCGCCCAAATCAATATCTTATGTTATTTGGATGGTAGACTGTAATTCAATCTTTCTGAATAAATCAACGCTCAATTAATTTATCCTACGATCGGGGACTATTTTAAAATATATTTATGAATATAGATTCTGTCACTCATATCTTTACTCTTGAGGATAGAATTTATAAATATTATTCTAAGAACACTTATTTAAATAATTATTCGCATTAATTATATTTAAATAAACTGCCCACATTAAATAAATAATATAATTATTATGTCCTAAAATTGACTTTTAGGGAATATAATCCAACAATCCCCCACTTCCACTAAAGCTAATTACCCCGGTATCTCATATCTATCTTCTCAAGATGGTAATCTAATGACTATTGTATCATTGCCTTAGCCAGTAGACTAGCACCGTCAATTGTTGATGTTATTTACTGCATAATATCATTCTTCCCACAATCTCTGATCGATGTGGTAATGCCTCTTTAACGTGCTTGGATCTCTAATGAGACCTAGGTTCCTTAGTTTGTACTACAGCTCTATTATCGTCACAGCACTACTCGTTGACTTAATGGAAGGAACTATCCTGAGTTCAGTTACGAACTACAAGATCTAAAATGTTTCATTTCGTTACATCTGACGCAATAATGCATTCAACCTCTGGAATTTGCAATTGTACCAATATTTAGAACCTTTCCCAATAACTGCTCTTCAATTACAGGTGAGTATGAACCCATATATGGATTTCCTATAATCCACTTTAGACTCTCAGCCTAAATTTGTAAAACTTTAAGTTTTACCTTTCTCCATATACCAAGAACATTTCTTCAGTGCTTCTCAAGTGCTTAAGAATGTTCTTGATTGCTGTCCAGCGTTCCTAACCTATATCAGACAGATATCTGCCCATAACACTTATAGCATTTATGATATCATGTCCTTGTACTCAGCATGACATATATAAGATTCTCAATTGCTGCAGCACTTTGAACCTTATATGTCTAGTCTCTCCTCTCTCTTTAGCAATCTTAGGACTCACAGCCCTAGAGAGATAAATGTCATGTCTTAAAAGAGAACAATCATCTTTTAAAATCTATGTACATGTTAAACACCTTTAACACATTTTTGGGAAAACCCCTTTTATCCTTTTGATCTATCACTATAGATCGTCTTCCAAGGATCTAAGCGGATTATCCCAAAATTTACTTGAAGAATCTATTCGAATAACTAGGCCTACTTGTGTAGTCAAGGTTCATCTTCATTCTCAATGAAGTCAAACGATCTAATCAAATGTTCTAGATTCCTTAGGCTTGGTGAAGTCCATAAATGGATCCCTTTAGTCTGCACTCTTTGTGACTCATCACTGGACTCAAAACATACTGGTTATCCCATATTAATATCTTCATTAATGAAGTCATTATGGAGTTCCGTTTTGACATCCATCTATCATATCTCATAATTGTAGTGTACAACTATGGCCAATAAATCATAATGAAGTTCAACAATTTGTGAAAAGATTTCCTCATAGTCAACCCTTTGCCTATGACTATAATCTTTCATCATTTGTCTTAAATGTCTCCACCTTTATTCATTTAAGATTTTACGGTCTCAAGCCATTTAAGCTTATGTCAAACATAGTTTTTCATAACTGACAAAAATCATCAACATGATTATTGTCATCTTACTAATCTGAAAAACTATGAAATTGACTGGTTCTTGAATTAGGTTATCTAGGATCAAATCCTAGATTCGACTCGGGTTAGCTGGTTGCTTAGTGACTCCCACTGAGTCATACTTTTCTTCTCTCACTATCTTCTTAGATGAACTATTCTTCCAAGAAGAAGTTGTACTTGCTAACAGACTCTCTAGTTAGCAAGGGAATAAAAGTCATATCCCAACGAATCTTTGGGATAACCAATTAACCTTGTCCAATCTCATTTCCAGTTTATCAATCTTAAGCCTTTGATTGAAATCAGGATAACCCTCATTCTTAACACCTTAAGACTAGGTATCCTATTATCTCATATCCTATATGAAGTACTTAAAATTAATTTGGAAGTGACCTTATCCAAGAGATGAACTGCTATAAGGATAATATAGTCTCACAGGCTAAATTATAAATCAACATAGTTTATCATTTACTAGACCATGTCCAACAAGGTCCAACTCAATCTCTCTATTACTTCATCAAGTATCGGAGTACCAGAAAGAGTTAATGAAATAACTATGTTATTTTCCTTTGAGATACTATTAGAAAATGAGGCTAAGAATTCTTCATGATTTCATTATTGAGACTTATTTCTCATTTCTTAGCTTGATTTACTAATTTAGTTTTGAATTATTTGAACACTTCAAACGTTTCAAATCCAAATTTATGACAATCATAAATATATGTAAGGTGGCCAAATCCTTATTGAGATATTTCACCAAATGGCCCATATACATCCCTATGTATAAATCCTAAATATTTGTGATCCTTTGACTTTTTCCTACAAAGGGTGATTTGATCATTTTAAGAATACAAGATTCACGTGTTGGGAATGTCACGGGGCCTCAAGGGCTTACCAGTCCTTCTTTCACCAATTGAGTGATTCTTGTTTTTCTCTATGACGTAATCGTAAGTGCCACGATAATCTAGAGTTATCAATATCTCTAAATCTCTCATATTACTCGTTTATCTTATAATTATCCATATAAGACTTTATTCATTAATTTACTAGTGTCATCTCATTTATTTCCCAAATAAATGAAACACATAAACAACAATTATTCCAAAATTAATGAACACCCAGATGAGTAAACGAGAAGATGAGAAGTATTTATAGAGGACATCCATTTCTTTTCAAACTCTTTGAAGTCCTTTGGATTTTTCTCTATTATTAGTTCTCATTTCTTGCAATGGAAATAATTACCAATCAAGTTTCAACTTTCCAGATCTAACCTTGATACATGACTCTCATTTCCAAGGGCTGTGTCAAATGTATTCACACGAGAAATCCATTATGAACGACAAGAGAGAATTAAGAATTGACTTTGAGGACTAGATTTGTATGCATATGATAAACCATGAATAAACTCATGGACTCAAGATACTCACCTTGAGAACGCATGCTCTCAAATCAATCTCTCTAGTTATTCTTTATTAGGAACAATTTTCTAGATATCTCATATCTTCCACTAGATATCTCATATCTAGTTATCCTATCTTGCTTACTTCATAACTCTTGTAAGTAATAAATGATGGATACATTATCCATACTCTCTTGCTTCCTTTTTTTCAGCATCTAGAACATGTATGACTTTCTCAGATCTGAGAACAATTCTCAAAACATTGAACTAGTTATCAAAGTTTGGTCTAGTCAAAAATCCGATATTATATATAGGCAATAATTTTTAAAGATGTTTAGATAATTGTATTATTAATCAAATAACCCCCACTAAATTTTTTGAATCCCACACTTCCCTAGTGGAAAACGGAAAAACAATAAGATGTTTTCCTTAGTGGAATTGGGGACCCATTTACTTTAACACACCTCACATTTTAGATTTTTTGTGAAGTTAAAATAAATAGGTGAATGACCTCTTATTCAATGTATCTCATACAAATTCCAATTATTCTTGCCTCCAATCCTTTCGACCTCACATGATAGATTTTTGGTTCCTAGTAAGAATCTAAAATTTTTACATCTCATGGTTATATAGACTTAGTTCATATGTTAATAGAAATAAATAACCCCTATGTGTCCATAGCCAGCTACTTACTTGCCCAACACATAAAGTAATCTACGATAATCGGAAGACAATGATATAATCTTCTAAAGACTACACTATTATTAACTTAATAATTAATTTGGGAATGTTTGCTGGTCTTTAGTTTAGGTCTCACTTTTCACATGCTTCTAATTTCAATTTATCGCATAAATAATATGGAAGCATACATGCATTCATCATATATTTATCGCATAAATAAATACAAAAAATAAAATGGGATGATCATAGACTAAGAATACTATCAACCCGAGTCACTGGGTTGAATACCTAAATCAAATAAAGGGCCCACAAGATAGATTCATGGGCTACTCCTCCTCGGCTTCACAAAACTCCTTTCACTAACTAGGCTCACCAACTCTTGATGTCTTCTTCTTGATCTTCCATTACATTTATGTACATAGATTCCTAATCTAATAGGGATGCATAAATGAAAATAGGGGTTTTATATTTTTAAAACGGGGATAAGAGGCACGTAAGCCCCATTTTAAAATATTACATAAAACTCAAAATGGGTAAATAAATTAAATAATGACATTCATTCATTCATTCATTCATCCATTCATACATTTAAGACTAGTCCATGATCACCCACATACATAACAAATAATAAAGAAAAGTAATTCACGAATATAACACAATTAGTCTCCTAATATAATCTCATTATTTTAGGTTCATCCAATTAATAAACACCTTTATTAATTTGGATCCTTAAATATCTCATATATAAATAAATATAATCTCATTATATTTATAGTAATTAATTAATAAATAATTTATTAATTAACTACAAGTATAGCACAATTAATTAACTAATATAAACTTTTTATATTAGAATTTTCTAATTTAATAAACTCTTTATTAAATTCATTCTATTTAATAAACTCTTTATTAAACTTACTCCATAAATATCTTATATTCATAAAATATAAAGATAATTATATTATATTTAATAATTAATAAACTATTTATTAATTTAAACTGTCAAGAATATATTTGGGCTCTTTTAATTAATTTGTCTAACAAAATTATAAAAGCTAAGTCCAAAACAATAAAACAATAGTCCAACTGTTATTTCATTATAACCTAAACCCTATAGCCCAATGCATAAAGACATGTCCATTCAACCCAAAGAAATATAAAAGCTTTCTCATTTTAATTGCAAGTCCAATCCAAAAAATTAAATAAGTCCAACTCATAAAATTCATATTCAGATTTACTGTGGCCCAAGCTAGAGCCCAACAGCCAAAAAGAATTAAAGAAGAATAAAACAAAAATAACCCAATACCCAACACCTTGGGTTTGGGTTCGGTTTGGATCCATCCACGGATCCAACCCGATTAGGATTCGTGTCGGGTACAAAAACCTACCCGAATCAAAAAAAAACTTTTTTTTTCTTTTCTTCCTCACCAGCACCGCCCCTCCCCTTACCCCTTTCTTCATCCTTCACCGTCAAGCTACCATTGGCAGTGGCTCTCCGTGGCTTGGTATGGCGAAAGAACTGCAGCGCGAGGAATGACCATTGCTCTTACGCCGCCCTCTTTTTCGCAGTAGATCTGCTACCACCATGGCAGCAGCGCCGCTGCCATTGTGGCAGTCGTAGCCACAGTCGCCTGCGTGAGGAGTAGCAGCTCCTCGCATGGTCTGCTGCACCGCGAGAAGCCGCTACTCCTCGTGGCTTCAGCCATGCGGCATGGCCACTGGCCGCGAGGAATACCATGTTCTTCGTAGCTCGTGGTTTTTGCAGCGTGCCACCAAACCATGGTGGCGCTGCTACCACAAGTGAAGGGGTGGGTACCATGATTTTGAAAACTGTTTCCAAAATAATTTTTTTTTAAATAGAAAAATAGTTGAGGAAGATGACGTACTATGGGCTGTTAGCAATTAAAACAAAACATTGCCAAAAAACAACATATTGAAAGCTATTAATTCCTTTATGAATAGTTTCATGAACTATCACATTTCACAAAACACTTTCATGTTTTAGTGCTGATTTGTAACTAAACAAATTTTATGGACAGATTTATGAACAAATTCATAAAAGGCAATTCTGACATATAGTTTCATAAACTATAAAAATCGACAAACAGTTTCTCAAACTATTGAAGATAATTTAATCGTGTTATATGTGCTATAAATGAATAATCATGTAAAAGGCATGAACGGTGGCTCTGATACTACCGTCGAGAATTGTGCATGGTATTTAAAATTTTATAATTAAATAAACACAGTGAAAATAATTAATACTCATGCATCCATTCATGGCTAATTACATAGATTATAATCATGCATAAATAATTGACATTAATTACGCATAGAAAAGTTTTAGGATTACCTTTACAATGGTGAGTCTGATGTAGAATTTGAAAACTCTCCAATTGTGAAGCCTCCGAAAGTATCCACACAGAATCTGCACCCTTAGTTGAATTTCACCCCCACTAGGTTTTCTAGAGAAATCCTACATATTATTCCGACTATGATTTTTTGTGCTAGCTAAACCTGTGTCAGAATATTACAATATATAGGAACCATATATGACCTAGGGCCACATATGGGCCAGTCTTAAACATACCAGTCTTGGACTCCATAATAACCAGATCAATATCAAGTTACTATAAGCCCAATTAAATTAATATTACGATGATCCTAAAATTAATTTAATCTTTTTTCTAATCCAATTAACTCGCAAAATCCTTTTGTGTGTGACCTTTCGGGTTCATAATTAATTGGCAACGAAATAATATTAATCCAATTAATATTTAATTAGAACTCTTCTAATTTATTTTTCACAAGTCGTGAGTGATACCTAGCAATATATCACGACTACCCAACTAATAATTAAGTATAAATTCTACGAACCCTTAGTAATTATCATGCAACCAATTCATTCTGTCTGAATTATCCCGATTGAGCCAGAGTCATGGATAGGGTTGTCAAACTCTATTACTCAATCATATGTCCAAATCTATTTAATCAGTAACTCATGAATAATATGTGGAATGACTTCCGATATTCTACTTCGGTCAAGGATTTCTAGTTATTCGATTAATAAATCACATAGGATCCCTAATTGACAGATTTCATATCTACACGCACCTATCTCCATGCCAGAATAGATCGTAACCACTGAGTACATTATCCAATCTTGATGAGGACTAGCTTTATTATACCAACAAATCACGTTATCCCTAACACAAGATAACCATGGTGTCTCAGGTCTAAGGACTTAATTGCACCATTACACTGTACAACGAATTGTTGATCATTCCATGTAATTCGTTGTACTAGCGGTCATGTCCAGTCACCTGTTCTCAATAAGCACTTATACATTTACCTTTACGATATGAGACTAATCGCTCAAATCAATACCTCATATTATTTGGATGATAGACTGTAATTCGATTTTTCCGTATAAATCAACACCCAATTAATTTATCCTACGATCGGGGACTATTTTAGAATATATTTATGAATATAGATTTTATCACTCATATTCTTACTCTTAATGATAGAATCTATAAATATTATTCTAATGACTTTTATTTAAATAATTAATCACATTAATTATATTTAAATAAACTGTTCACATTAAATAAATAATATAATTATTATGTCTTAAAATTAAATTTTAGGGCATATAATCCAACAGTGTAACCCTGTAAAAACTAAGAAACGAAAGTTAACATTGAGGTGAAATGAGTTAGGGAGAGCGAAATGAAACATATGGACTACACGTGGATGTTACTGGACCAAAGTCCAGTTCTAATATCATGTTAAGAATTATGAGATTTTATCCTAAAATCAATTGATGTTAAGAAGAGTGACCAAAAAATTGTTAAGATGATCTTAAAATTTATAATTTTTCATTAGAGGAAAAACGTATATTGCAACAGGAGGCCATCTTAGATATTTTACAAAACTCTTTAAGTATGCAATACTACAAAATTTAGCAGCGTGAACAAATTAAAGGATCACCTTGACCCCCAAAAAAAAAAAAAACACAAAAGATCACCCAAACAAATTAGAGATTATTGCACTGGGAAGATGCAAAAGATGGAAAAAAAGAGGAATTTACAAACACAGAGACAAGCTAATGCAGCAAATATCGGGGATCGTATGGTGACAGAGATCCGCTTGACAATAATATTTTTAACGTGCTCAACTCAGTCTATATTCGTGATCTAAAATTGAGAAAATTTATTGTATGGAATATAACGATTACGATGATTTACCTTTATGCATAAAAAAGCCTAATCCTTTCTATAAATGGCTTTATGCATGAAAACGCTTAAACATTCATCCCATAATTTTATGCATGAAAAAGCTAAAGTCCCCTACGATAGGTTTTAATTTCTAGAAAAAGTATTCAAAACTCTCCTTATATGATTACATCTTTTTGAATGAGCAAAAGAATGTAGAAAAAATACCCCACCAGGGGCAGAGCTACGTTGGTGAGTATGTACGCACAGGCGTACACTAAATCATAAAATTGTAGTCTAGCATAATTGCTTAAGTATTAGTGCAGATTTTGAAGGTCGTGAGTTCAACTCCTACCAGTTGCAATTATTATATATTTTTTCCCATCTTCTCTTCTTTTTTCCTACAAGCGTACACTAACTTAGAGTTTAAAATTGTGTTCTTATACTAAAAAGTATTGTAGCTTAATTGGTTACCTACTTGTAGGTATTTCCCTTCTTCTTTTCTTTCTTTTTCCTTTTTAGCAACTGCATTTTTTAAACAGTGAGACAAATGTAATTTTTTTCCTTCTTCTTTTCTTTTTTTTTCTTTTTCAGCAGTTGTATTTTTTTCCTTTTTTAAAAATTTATATTTTTGAGTTTTTTTCTTCATGATTGTGGCATTTGTTATATTTATTTCCCTTCTTCTTTTCTTTCTTTTTCCTTTTTAGCAACTGCATTTTTTAAACAGTGAGACAAATGTAATTTTTTTCCTTCTTCTTTTCTTTTTTTTTTCTTTTTCAGCAATTGTATTTTTTTTCCTTTTTTAAAAATTTATATTTTTGAGTTTTTTTCTTCATGATTGTGTTTTTCCTTTTTAACTAGAAAAAAGAAATAAACAAACCAAAGTGAGAAGACACATAATGCAAGCACCGTGTTATTGACTAAGCATTGGGTGCCTACACTGACCCCCGATGCCTGGCTCTGTCACTGCCCTTGACTCACACAGACACCCATCCTATGAATGTGATAAATAATTACAAATTTGAAAATCCTATTTATAGGAAATAAGGCTATTCCTACGCGGATTAGCAATTCTAGCTTTTACTCTCACAATGGACTTGGACTTGTGTTTGAACTTGAGTAAAAAACCAACAACAAATGCAAAGATGAATAGGAGTAGAATTAAGAGACAAACTATTCCTAATTGTTCAGTTCTTCTCTTCAATTCTCCATGGACACATGCAATAATTTTTTCACTTAATCCTTGGTACACTAGAATTAAGTACATAAAAGAAGTTGATTATATGTTCTCCAAAACTTAACTATAGAAAAATTTTATTGTTATGCTCGACATTATATTATCTGTTTCAAGCCCGGATAAAGAACGAGAGTGATGTTAGGCGATCGACACCAAGCATAAATATAACCAATTATTTAATTCGAGTAAGAATAGCTTAGAGGTGTTATAGTTGCTAAAACTCTTTAGTCAAGTCTTTTCATATGTTAACCAAAAAAAAAAATCTCTTCATATGTGCAATGCACACTTTGTAACTTTCTCAAATGAGAAACTTTTTTCTTTATCTTTATCTTTTGTTTAGGGCAATTCTGACTTTTACACAAGGATTCACATATAACGAGAGATAATTAAGTAGACAAGTATCTACATTGTTGGTGTGAAGAATTAAACCTAATTTTCGACTTCTTTTTTATTTTGTTTAGAGCACTCTACTTTTTGTACGACGATTCACATATAACGAGAGATAAAAGATTTAACAGATTTGAGAAGAAGAAGGGCACTCAGCCCATATGATTTAAAGAAAAGGCCTATAATAGCCACCTCCAAGAAAGGGCCCCCAAAAGCCAAGTCATATCAAAAAAGAAAAAAGCAAAAAGAACCTTCTCTGACCCACACTCACATTAATTCCTTCCCAAAGAAGTTGCCAGTGCTCAATAATCAACTGAAAAAATTAAGGATTCTTGATTGTAAATTTTGGAAAATGCGTGTCCCAAACACAAGACCGTGGGTCTCACCCAACGCGTGGATCCACACACCTAACTATGGGTGTGGGGTCATGGCCGTTTTGGAGCATGACTTAGTAAATTTTGGGTTTACAAATACTCCATTTAGGGAGATCAAGTTATAGAACATAATTATTTGTAATTGTGATGGATAAAAAAACAATAATAAATAGTGCTTATCACATCTTTTTATGACATGCAGCACTCATGGCTTTCCTTGTATTTAAATTTTGAGACAGGTGAATTTGTTCAAAAAAAATATGATTCGATTTAGTTAGACATAAAATTTATCATAATAAAATTACAAAAAAAAATTCTTGATTAATTCAAATCTGAAATGAAAATAAAATCTCATTCACCACTCTAAGCATTCTATTACTAGTAACACTCGGGTTCAATAGTACTTAACTTTAGACGTGAAGTCTTTGTCGATTTCTTTAAGTACTCCTTTGTTTGCTACTCTTCAGTGTGAATCATAATACAACTTTTTGTTAGGAATCATAATACAACTTTGTTTTAGCTTAGTAATGAAGAAATCATAAAATCTTCTCCAGCAAGAGTTGTTATTGTTGCATGTTATTGCAGCATAACTATCTTTCTTATGAGCGATTGCTGCCTACCTTTGGATACCCTTTCTCTTTTTTCTCTTTTTTTTTTTTTTTTTAATACAATAAAGATACTTTTACAGTCATAGTTGTTAGTGTTGCATGTCAATTTTATAGATTTTTTTTTTCTTTTGGTCAAGAACACAATTTTATAGTCATAGAACTAGAAACTAAACCTTTTTCTCTTCTTTTTTTTCCCCTTTAACTTTCTCTTTTTTAATAGTCATAGAACTAGAAATTATATGTTTTAAAATATAGAGCAAAAGTTCTCAACTACTAGTTTAGATAATCAAATGTTGAATTTGCTCTCAAATGCCACTAATTTGAAAGTCACTACTTTACTAGCCAAGATGCTAATCTCATAATTTCCTATACAGTTATTGGAAAATTTTGCAGAGAGATATTAAACTAAAGCTTATATTGCCCGGGTCCAGTTATAGTGGGGGTGAAATCGTTTATGTAAGGTCACGGTTTGATTGACCTGACATGTATAGAGACACATTACTGCACTCAGATATTTATTAGTTAATGGTCGAGTTTTATCAATTGTATTCTCACGTCATCCAAAAAAAAATTAAAGCTTGTATTATCAATTAGTTGTCAATTACCAAAAGAAAAAAAAAATGGTCAAATAATTTAGGCAAAAATGTGAAAACT
This sequence comes from Ehretia macrophylla, assembly GCA_037974665.1. Classification (NCBI taxonomy): domain Eukaryota; kingdom Viridiplantae; phylum Streptophyta; class Magnoliopsida; order Boraginales; family Ehretiaceae; genus Ehretia; species Ehretia macrophylla. The sequence continues at coordinate 1,928,706 of CM075782.1, forward strand.
GTGAAAGGAAAAGATCTAAAATTTCAGAAGCAAATTCTCTTATCTCGACGTTATAACATAATAAAAGAAACTAAATTGTAATGAGTTAATCTTTTTTTGATAGTGTTACATGTGAAACCCACATGCATAGTCACGACCATATAATTCAATAGTGATAACCATGACGACGAATTAATGATGAACAATGCGGATGACAGTTACATACATTTTTCCTGTGAGTGGATCACACAGTATAGAAACCCAATCTATTACAAAATACACATTGACCCTCATAACCTCCCAACGGTCAAATTTTTCCCCCACAAAACTCGTCACCTGACTCGCCCCCAAACTCAAAGATTATGACCGAGTCACCGACTCAGTCCTCTCAACCCCGAAACACGGATCAGGATTCTCACCTAACTAATGATTTACCCGAAACAACACCACCAGAGATCCCAGTAGAGATAATCAGCAAAGAAGAAATGGCACTCATCGAAGCTGCCTTCGCGGCAACACAATCTGCGGTTTCGTCTTCTACTTCGACATCATCATCAATATCTTCGAGCCTTTTACAGAGAAATGCGAGGTTCATTAAGTCCATCACGCTTTTATCGAAGCGAAAGCTTTCGGGTTGTTCTTCGATTGTGGATATAGAGGATGTGGGAATGGGTAGTGTAACGAGTTCACCGATGAAGAAGGTGAATAGGGTGACTCAGTCATTGTTGCATCGGTTCAGAAGGAAACGTGGCTTGTCTGTTACTGATATTACTGCCACGGTAAATAAAAAAAAAAAACTTTACTTTTTATTTAAGTGTCACGAGACATGTATAGAATTCTGCCCTAGTATGCGCGATAACAGGGACAGATTCAAAATTTCTTTTCAGTTGATTAGTCTTTTTTAACTAAGAATATATAAATATTTAATTTAGTTTTTAAAATATATAAATTTTTTGAACGTTTTTCTAAGTTAGTGAAGCTGGGCGGTAGTATCATAGTAGGAAAGGACTAAGAATATCTGTTTTGAACCTCAAATGCGTTGGTACATTTATGAACTACTCCAATTCTATATTTGTGTGCGACATTAATGTGAGATATCACAATCATGTTCCATTGTATACGTGACATACTTATTAAGGACATAGTTGCTCGGACCATTACAGGCTCTGAATATCATTTTGTCACATTTCAATCTTGAAACCCGAGCCTACAATTAAGACTAGTGTTGTTTTAAAGCATGAATCCATTGGCTCATTAAGATTAACTTGAATTATTACTTACTCAAAACACACACTTGTAAATTACTCACTTTGTATCTTAAATCAACGTGGGACATCACATTTTCAGTAGAGTGTTAAAAGATTAACTTGAATTATTACTTACTCAAAACACACATTTATAACTTGAATTTGGTTCCTTTTCTTCATTTGAGAAATTGGCTGTCTTTGAAATTTTGAAATATGGACTTGTCTTGTGGTAATTTGATTATGTATTCCACAAAATGATATTTTGCTCTGGGGCTTTTCATTTTTGTTGTTTGGTCCTTAGTGTTTTGAAGAAGAAAATTCGTTAATACAACGGGTATATTTGATTACAAAATGGCGATAAGATAGTGTGTTTCTTGTTGTATCCGTTATTGTAATGTCCAACCTTAGTGGAAAACATAATAAAAATGTAGCGGAAGACATAATAAAAATGTGTTTCTTAAGTTACTATCTTTATGTTGGATTAGCCATTTTTGGCAGCTAAATTTGATGCACAAGACAGATATCTTAAGTTTGTGAAACTGGACTTGCTTGCAGATCTTTGGCAAGATAGCTACTCTTTGTATAAACAATGCTGGTTGGAGTAGTAAATTCGGATAATTTAAAATGTGAAGAAGGCCATAAAATATCTGGGACCAAAGACCTTAAATTTTTTGTTCTTTGAATCTGAAAAAGGCTGTAGCATAAAATGTCATCATCACCTGATTGTCATTTATCTCAACCAATTAACTCAAAAATGTCTCTCAGTATAATAAATAGTTGCAACCAAAAAGAAACACCATAGAGGTTGAACTTTTACATACCATACTAGTAAATAGATCTACAAATTTCTATGCCAAGCATAGTATAAAATCCAAATTCAATCAACAAAATATATAAATTCAACAATGGTATCAAGCTTGGTCTAAGAATTTCACGAATCTCTGACCACTACAGTGTACAGAAGCATTGTGCCAAGTGTTTTAGTTTTTATAAACCATTGGGGTTTAGATACTCAACTTGTTCCCTCGTAGTGATTTTTAGTTCTTTTGGTCATTCATCGAAAGGATCATCATATGCCCTGGAAGATAGATTGTTATGGATTTTACGAACAAAAAAAACACCAATCCGCCTTTGGGTGATTTATTAGTTAATTCTTTAATTTCTTACAGCTGGATTGTATTTATTGACATCTTAACTATTCCATGTTATCATCAGGAGTGGTGTGAAAAACAAATGGAGTTTTTTCTACTCCTTGGCAAGCCAGAAAAAACTGAAGCTATGAAAGTGGGTATTGCTCGCCATACAGCACTTGAAGAGGAGGTAAAATCAAACTTTGGTGAAGCTTTGCTTGTTGCAGCATGCCTTATGATGATGTATTACATCTGTTTATCTCATATTCAATGCCTTCTTATAATAATTATGACTCGTTATATATCATATTTAATTGTTTTAGTTTTAACTTGACATAGATCACTTTTAATTGCTTATATGATAAATTTTATTGCTCTTTACTCTAACATGCCTCTTTCTCTTTCATTTATGCTTGATTATTCTTCCTTCATTCATCTCCGAGCATTTAGTGGACTGGAAGTTAAGTAACAAGAAAGTTCATGTTAATATGATATGTTTGCAGTTTCCTCATCCAGTGTGAGTAATTAGTAATGTGCTAAAAATCAAAAAATTTCAACTTGCATGATTTGCTAACTCATTATTTTACCAAATCTTTGTGGGTGAAATGACATGCATATGGTTTGTCATGAAGACTAGGGATGTAAATGGAAAATGAAATACAAAGTGTGTAGTAGAAGAGAAGCTGTGGGCTAGAAATACTCAGATGTCATTCTCTCATTCTGTTAGAGTGTGATTTTTGAGAATGTATCATGAAATCTTCTTTCGCTCTCTCTGTTTCTTTCTTTCTTTCTTCTTCCTGAGTTTTTTGACACTGCTTTGGTAACATCATCATTTAGTATGGTGCATCACTACATACGTTTTGTCAAAGTCGTGCCTTCAATTTCTCTATATAAGTGATGCACGATTATTTAATCTTAAGACAGTTGGATAACAATATATTGCTCCTGGAGGAGCTTGTGATACTCCGGGGATGTTCATTTTGCATTTATGATGATAACGTTATTTGTATCTCTGATGCCGTATCCTGCTTTTGCTTGCTATTTCCTTCACATAACTGTCTGACTTTGATTGTTTGTGGGCAGGTTGTCAAAAAGGTAAAAGTTGAAGTGAAATCAAAGGAAGATGTATGGGCACTTAGATTGGTGAATTTTATTGTTGGTGCACATCAGTTAATATTTCAGGGATTGACACGTGAGCTGCCTATGTAAGTTTTATTACTGAGTTTATTTATCTTCTAGTTGTGGCCTAGGCCTTAATTTTGTAAACTTCGATTAGTCCATGCTGATAAATCAGTTGTCACTAAGGATGCACGGAATCTAAAAGCTTCCTCTCTTGCCCAATTCTTTATTCTTTTCTTCAAAAATAGTTCAATAGATGTTATCAATGATCTGATAAAGGAGAATCATTTTCACAAATTCATTATGGGAAATGGAGCCTCTCTTATCTGAAGTGTGTAGTGTCAGCCAAAAAATAATTGAAACAAAACATAGGATGCAGTGAAGAAAAATGAATGAAATTTGATCAATTTTGGGTTTGATCCTTGGTTGTGGTATCTATCTTTTCAATCTTCTAAAGAAGATGCCTTTGCTTATCCTTAAGTGAAGGCATGTTTGCTCTCCTCCTCCTCTCTCTTCTGATTGTATGCGTTCCTTTTTAGAACATGTATAATCTATCCATCCTTACCGGTAATCTATCTATGAATCATCTGACTTTGCAGACACCCACACACAGATATACAATCACACACACACACATAACGACTCACGTGAGTACTAGTGTAACATGTCCTTGCAGTCATCTGCTTCAAAACATGGGTACACCCGTGTTTTAAAGCACGTGAGAGGTGTATGCAAATCATAACAGACCAATAGTTTATCTCTGTAAATTGCTTGGATTCAGAAAGTTGAAAGTTTCATTCCATGATCTGATGGACTATGCTTTACAACCAGAATAGGCTTTGTTGAAGGTGTATGGATTGTTGGAGCAATTGATGAAATTCGGATGCCTCTGACAGAATCAGAAAGATTTCCTACATTAGTTGACACAAAAACTCGTGTGCGAGTGACACTTCCAGCTGAACCACAACAGAGGAACGGAAGGTATGATTATGGATTCCACCTTCAGAGCTAATTATAGGATGGTTCTTATCTGATGCTAGAAACAGTTCCGGTGTTTCATATTGTATTTTCAGTAGGATTTGAGTAGTAATGACGTGAACTTTTTGTTTTGGCAGGCTTCAGCTGATGTGTTACAAGCATCTGTGGGACACTTTAGTAGCTGATAAATTTCCCTCTGGGCAATTTTTTGATTTCTTTTCTTTGAATCCCAATTTGATTTTATCGGCAGAGATCAGAGAAAATACTGCTAAAGCAGGATATCCTGCTGAGGTAAGAAAATAAAACTTTCCTTTAGTGTCATGAAACAAATTTGTTCAGTATTAATTACATTGAGCCTTATATGCAGCTGGATATTGACTTTTAGAATTTTAGGCCCATGAATTTCACCAAAGAAGCTTACACAATGTTCCAAGCGTTCTGATGTTGCTTTTATCTGTAGCTTATCTCATTTCATTCTTGGCCCATGCAGACTCTCAGCGATCTAGTGAGGTATTACAAAAATACCTGTGGCATGCTGCCTCCAGCTCACGACCAACTATTATTGAGGTACGTGTTGAAATATGAACGAATTCTGCATTCTTCTACATATTTAAGATGTGGAATCCTTTGAATGTTGAAAGTGGTATTTGCATGATTCTGCTTCTTGCAAACATATACGAGCCAATGAACCAACTCTGTTTCTTCTCTCCTTGAAGAAGTATGTATTATGTTCTACTAAAAGATGTATCCTCTTGAAAAATGTTGATTCCAAAGGTGTTTTTCCATTTCTTGTTTTCCTTTGCAAGTCGTACCTTCTGTATCTTGAAGAAAGTAGGCTTAAGCACCTGCAGCCTCCCAGACCTCATGTGGGGGGGGTGTTGGAGTTCTCCCAAGTCCTAATCAAACTTATCATCACTATGAACATTTGAACTACATGAAATATCTAGTTTAGTAGCGGTTATCTCTCTGGGATTTATTCTTCATAAACAAAGTGCACGATTTATTCTCTACATGACTCTGCATTTTTCTCCTTTCCCATGACTTAGTTATGAGTGATCTGGAAGTTTTTTCTTGTTAATCCCATATCTAGATGACTAGATAACTTTGGGTTTTTTGATCAAGATATGAATTGCAAGAGGATAAATCCTTGCTCGGGGAAGATCAGTTTGCGTATGATCCTGATTGGCTTCAAGATCAAATTAAGTGTTGTCTTGAGTTGTGGTTGGGGCACCGAGGAGCCCGCTACACCCCAAAGGAAGAGCGCTGGAAATGCAGGTTTTGTAAGTTCGAATTTGTATGTCCAGCAACAACCGAGCCTGATGATGGCGCACAAAGCTAGAGGAAAATACAATTACATTGTTCACATTTCAACCTCAATAAGGTGCCGCGGTCACTATACAAGGCTTTGCTTCAAAGAAGCGACAGTTTTGTGCAAGCTTCTTTGTAGTAGATTAAACGGCCAAGCTACTTGCTCAGCTGCTCTCATATTTATTCATTATATCCATAAGCCTTATATTTCTTTATAGGCTTTTCTATCATTGCATCATTGTAAAATTGTTATACAGCCGGTCACTGTGACCCTGTAGGCTTGATGTATATCTCCCATTATAATTATGGAGACGTTGTTGCAGAACTCAGCAGATGTTTTGTTGTAATAACAGACATTGTTTTCCCGTATATATCATTTGTGTAACAAGAGTCTTGAAGTAATCAATGTTCAGTATATTTTGTGTGCAAATTGACCATTCAAGAATGAGCCTCCAATTACTAACCCTTTCACTCGGCACCGTCAAATCATTAAAGTTGACTTTTACACCTATTTGACAGGTGAATCTTACAGTCAAGTTCCCTTTTATCTTTTTTTTTTTTTTTTCAGGGTTTTGGTTAGGTGTATCTTGGGTCAGTTTTCACGCACCTTGGAGGCTTTATGCAAATCGAGATCATTACTCGTCGTTTAAGTTCTTTTTTTTTCTTTAGCCACCACTCTCATGAGATTTGAACCCTACAACCAAGGCAGTTTCTTATTTGTCGAGTAATTTTATTCCAAACTCCCCCATACATTTTATACATATTTAAAAGGGAAAATTACACAAATAGTTCCTATTGTTTTACCAAAATTTTAAATTTGTCTCTATTATTTAAAATTAGTCAATTTAGTCATTATTGTTTTTCAAAAAAATTCAAATTCATTCCTATTGTTCAAAATTAATCAATTTAATCCTTATTATTTTTCAAAAAATTCAATTTAGTCCTTATTGTTTCGTAAAAAAATATAATTTAATCCTTGCACATGACCTTTTTTGGAAAATAATAGAGACTAAATTGACTAATTTTGAATAATAGGGTTAAATTTAAAATTTTGATAAATAATAGATACTAAATTGATTAATTTTGAACAATAAAGACAAATTTAAAATTTGGATTAATACCACTTTAGGTCCCTTATCTTTAACTTCATTGACACTGGTCTCGTATCTTCAAAAGTGATATGTTTCAGTTCCTTATCTTTTTAAATAGAGAAACCGTTAACCTTTTGTCACCTTTTTGTAAAAAATTTAACAAGAAATGCACGTGCATGGCACGTGAATCAAAATGTCCCCAAATTTCATGGGTAAAATTGTCTCAACAGCCAAACACCTCTTTTCAATTCTATTTTCTCACTTTTTTTCCTTTTCTTTCTTCACCTCCACCACCGGTTCACCACCCCTCACCGCCATAACCACATCTTCTTTTTTAGTTTTTTCTAAAATATCAATCTTCTGCATTTCTTTAAGCAAATGACTTTTCTTTCTTCATCTCCACCACCGGTTCACACTCCACCATGACCACCACAACCCCCATAACCACATCTTCTTTTTTAGCTTTTCTAAAATATCCATCTTCTGCATTTCTCTAAGCAAGTGAAGCGGGCATTGAAACTAACTCCACGAATCTCTTTAAATGCTTGTGTTTTGCATCTAACCAACCCAATAGCACTGTAATCACTGTTGGGCCTTTGTTATTTGAGACGCCATTTTTTTTTCCTTTTTTGCCTTCGAAAGTACAATGGCAATAGAAAAGATTTTTGTTGGGATTTATGAATATGCAAGCAAAATGGTAGCTGGAGCTGGAGTTGTTGAAGGCACGTGGTAAAGTGAAAAAATTGGGAAATCAGATTTTAAATCTAGGGATTGGAAATTAGACTAGAGTAGAATTTTGAGAAGTAGGGGATCGCATGGTGGTCTTGCTTAGATTTGGATGTGTTCATTCGGATGTCTAGTGGATGTGGGTGTAATGGAGGTGCAATTGTGGAGGATGAACAAAGAAGATGAAGAAAAGAAAAGCTAAAAAAGAAAAAAAAAGTAAAAGAAGCTTTTATCCCTAAAAGAATGGATATTTTACTACCATGTGAGCAATGCGTGCCTCTTCTATCAGTTTTTTAATGGATTGACCGAAGAGGACTAACGGTGTCCCAACTTGAAAAGATAAGGGACTGAAATATATCAATTTGGAAGATAAAAGATCAAAGTGTCAATGAGGTTAAAGATAAGGGTCTAAAAATGTTATTAACCCTTAAAATTTTGATTAAACAATAAGGACCATTTGTGACATTTTCCCTATTAACATATGTTTATCATTCTTTGGAAATATCTTCATGCATATATATTTGAATATTTGAAATCGTAGTTCCTATGATATTTTGACAGGCAAGAGCTTGAGAGAGGTGTGCTCCTTCATCAATCCTATGCTATATGAGAGAAGCAAATGCTTCTGAGGAGGTTGCTCATGAATATATGAGAAACTCAATTATGGAGACATGGATAAGAAATAACATTCATTTCAACAAGCTTTCTCAAGTTCAACAACAATTTGTGAAATGTCTAGTCAATGTAGGTTGAGTTGCGCAATTTGATAGTTAGACTTCATTAATTGGGTTTTCACGTCATTTAAACAAAAATATGGAGATAGGGTTGGAGCTCAAGATCGTAAAATAAGAGACCAAGTCCTAACCAACTTGATTGAACCTGTAGTAAGATAATCAAGTGAAAAAGAAAAAGTTCTATAGATGCTAATTTTTTATTCAAATGTTGATTGTCATGTTCAATCAAGGCTACTTTTAGTCCAGAAGGGATGTTACTTGGGTAAAAGCATTTTAGTCCTCTTATGTTATTGAAAAGGGGCAGCTCTTGAGTTCGGTCTAGTCGGACTTCAAGTTTTTTCATGGTATGAGACTTACACTTTCCTTTAAGCATAATGTTTGATTTAGATGAACTAAATATTTTTTACATTGAAAGCACAAAATTAAGAACCTATCCAAAGGAACCAAATCAAACATTTATCTTATTGGGTGAGATCAATTAAAATTAAACCCCAATCTTTGAAAAAATGTTGGAAAGTTATTTCATGTCAATTTGGCCTTACTATGTTGCTAATAATTACTAGCAAAGTTGCCTCAGTGAATTATCATCAATTGACATCTCCAATATTTGAAATTACAAAGATTGGAAACTCACAATATTTGAACCTCTCTCCCACACTTGATAGCTTGTTTATGGAGTTAAACAGATAAGTAATATCTTTTAAAACTTGTATACTTACAAATTTAACAATGGTTCAAATTTGAAACCTATTATTACAAAATGTTACTATTCAATCATTCCACCCAACTTATGGGTTCATACTTACGATTTTAATAACATATTCATACTTACAATTTTAATAAATTTATCTCCCTCCTTCAAAAGAAAATTCATGTATTAATTATCTTTCCACAATCTTGTGGTACCACACAGTGCAATGGTAGGAAAATTAATTATTATACGGGTCGAGTGATAATATCACAATGACAAAACATTACTTATACTTTTAAAAATTACACTAATCTGAAAATTAAAACATTACAACATGACAATGAGAATAATAGTATACTTATCAACAAAAACCCCACACTTGAGTTCCATAGTTTTTGGCCCACAATCCCATCATGATTTTCCTACTACCCCGAGAAGGAAATGTACTTTCTTTTTGGGCCGGTTGTGGACGATAAGGGATTCGAACCCCGACCTCATGGTTAATTTTTAAAATTTCACTAAAATGTCTCTTATCGCATTTTTATCAAATAAAACATCAACGCTTCCTATATATCAACATCCCTGCAATTTGTGAAATCCTTTACTAATCTTAATAAACACACAAGATGAATTGAAATTAATTATCAATTGATATGAGTGCAAATAAGCCGACCTAACCCGAAGGCGAGATTCGATCCAATAAGCTAATCGAACCCGGATTTGACCCGACATTTGTTTCCCAGCCTGGCATTAATGTCGGATTTATCATAAAGGTTCTGGTCAGGCATAAACTGTGATACCCCGAACCTGGCATGTATTCAATAGCATTTAAAGTTCATTTAAATTGCATTTTATTGACCTTTCACCTTCTTTGACCAAACTAGTTGACTTTTCATCTACATTGACCAACTAGGACAAGGTGGGAATTTTTGAAATGTTTAATAAAAGGCAAACTTGGGATTAGAAAAAAAAAATGCAATGTTAAAGTTAGTCAAATTTTGGGTCAACTTTGTAATTAAATCTGAACTAATTGGGGAAGAGTTAGGTAGCAAATTATATATGGTTGGAAAGCTCTATGAGTCTAATTTCTGAGGCTTCAAACCGTTCGTGAATTGGAGTTTTCTAGAAGAAGTTATGGCCGTTTTCGTAAGGTCGCGCATAGCTGTTTTGGTTTAGCGGGTTGACCGAATTTTGACCTTTGACTTCTTGTCATTTTTTTTTAAATAAGCAGAATGTGCACGAAAAAAACAGAGAAAAAAAAACTTGAAACCATGAGCAAAAGAAGGAGAAAAAAAAAGAAAATCTCAACTTCAAATCTTCGATTCTTCGCGTGGGCTTGTGTGGGGTGGTTTCCGAGGCACTCTACGAGGTTTTCCTAGTGTCTAGGAGCGTCTAAGGTGAGGGTTTCATCGTTATTTGCGCATTTGAAATATTTGTATCTAAACTTTGATTTTTGAATTTTATGCGTAGATTGTTGTTTTAATCATTTTGTTGCTTAAAGAATGTTCCTTGTTGATTGTAGAACATGTATTTATAGCTTTTTAATATTTTCTGCGGTTAAATATTCGAATTGAAATATAAATTGTGTGATGAATAGTAAATTGTGAACAGTAAACCCCCGTTTCGATGAAGTTGCTTTTCTGCGGTTAAATATTAGAATTGAAATATAAATTGTGTGATGAATAGTAAATTGTGAATAGTAAACCCCCGTTTCGATGAAGTTGCTCCGTTACGCGTTCTGTTGATGTAGGAAGATGCTAGATATGCTAGAATGCCTAAATGTGTGGTTTAATTGGAATGTGTAATGGAAAAACGGAGAAAAATGGCTTAGTGAAAGTCGGGGTCGTTTAGGTCGAGTTTGGTGTTTTCTCGTTTTGCGTGTTGGCATTGTTTCGGGAGGCCATGGAAGCACTTTTGGTGCGATTATGGCATTGGTTGGGTGTTTGGTTGGTATAGTTGTAGTTCAAATGAGCAAAGGGGGAAATCGGGGCTTTGCGTGAATTCTAGGGTAAAGTAGGGTTTTGGGGTCCTTGGACGTGCCTTATGGTGACCTAGGAGGATTGGCGAAGTCGGTTTTCAGAACTCATGGCTCGTTTGGAAATGGTAGTGTTTTGATACTTGGGGCTGATTTGTGATTTTGCTTGTTATCTTGATATTATGCCTATAGAATGCTTAGGGTTGCTTGATATACTTGTTTAATTGGTGTTATTGTTGCTTATTATTGCTTGTTATGCTTGAAAAGTTAGTTGAATGCTAGTATTGATTGTGATTGCTTGTTATCTCGTTTGTTGTCACTAGTTTGTATTGTTGTGCTATCGCTCGTTTATTGTCTTGTATCGAGTCTTGCATTGCATAGTGTTAGCACGTGAGTGATGGGCCTCTCTGGGTAGCCTCGGGTTGCCAGTGTTGGTTGCTCTAGCTCCGTAGCTATTCCCTCTTCTCGCTTGGGCTGCCTCTCAGGGAGATTTGGGTCGTAGATTGATGGATACTTCCGGGGTATTCCAAACTGGTGTTATAAGGTGGATGCGCGCTTATTGTCATCGTTGTCAACATCAAGCTCGAGATTGATGTATCGCTTGTGTAATGGTACATTGCTCGTATGAGTGAACCATAGCCTTCAAAGTGTGGTATAGCTTTGAATGGTTGTGTTAATGCTTTCAGTAATTGCTTATTGTATTGATTGTTTGTTTTGATTGCTTATTTATCAATTATATTGCTTAACTGTCTTATTTGCATTGCACGACTTTCTTTCTCTCCAATTCGATATCTGTCTCGCCCTCACTGAGTATACGTGTTGTGTATACTCACTCCTCACCACCACATTTCAGGAAATGCCATGTTAGCTGGAAAGTTCGTAATTTCGTGAAAGTCCATGCTTGAAGAGTTGTCCTGCGTGCCTATGTGACTTGAGTTGTCAAAGTTGTAAAGTTGTATGCTTTTATGTATTATATGTATTTAATGTTAAAGGGGATGTAATTTAAGTTTCACTAGATTATGTATTTAGTTAATGTAATTTAACTTCAATGTATATTTGTAATGATAAAGGAAAAGAGATAGAAAGGTATGATAGTTAGCTTATGATATAGGTTGGTGTAGTTTAATTGCTAAGCTTGAATGTATATTTACTTGTGTTTTGCTTGTTGTGAACCAAGGCTCGGATGGCCTTGAGGTGGTTGAATGTTTGGACATGGCATTGGTCCACTTATATGCTGTCGCAGGTTTTACTTTTCGCCTAGGAACAGGGGAGACTCCGTCCGTTTTCCCTGAAAATTTATGCCCGGGTTTGGTTTGGGTTGTGTTTAGATCGATTGATAGAACTCCCGGTCTCGAGAGGGATCAGGGTGTTACATAAACAGTGCAGGCAATATTGGGCCATTAATGACTGCCTGTCTTAAATGTTAGTATAAATGGTCCGATAATTGTTCCAAGCAGAGGTAACTCGTTCTCATTAAATGCTTTCAACTACTAACTCTTAGTTCAGCTCGGACAAACTTACTCATTCTCGCACCCAAGAAAAAACACGGGTCTTCACCCTCACGTTTTCTTGCTTTGTTTTGCAAATTACTGCTGAGCTCGGGCGGAATCACATTTTCCACCCTTAACATCAATTATTGGGTCAAGTAAATACATCAAGAAGACATTGAAATGGTTCATGATACTACCAAAGCAAGTCATGTAAGGTGAAATCATCAAAACCTGAAAAATGCCTAATAGAGTAAACTAGAAACTACGCAGGGGCAGAGTTAGGGATTCAATATTGGGGGCTAAAATATTTTTTTAATGATATTATATAATTTTTTTTGAAAATAGGAGAGCTGATAATTGGGTATTTTTGACTCACACCCCCTTGCACTTTTATGAAGTGGGACTCAGACCCCAAACTTTCTAAAATATGTGACACACACCCCTTCTGTCAAGGATGTGTCACTTTTTCCGTTAAAATCCTTTAAAAGCTCCTTTTTACCCTCTTCTTGTGTACATTTCACACCTGCACCAAAAATAGTGAATCAAACAAGTACAGTGTACAACATCAAGCTTGACACCTTCAACTTCCATTCCATACGAGATTCTTCGAATCGTTGAAGTATTTCTCTTTGACAAAAAAAAAAAAAAAAAAAAGAGAACAAGAAAGAAATTGAAGAGTTTCCCTGCCTAGATGCTGCAGAAAGGATCGTATAGGAGAGAAGGTGATACAGACCCCATTTGATGCTCAATGCATGCAATCAAAAAACTCCAAAGCTTCTGCAGTTCTTTATCCATGAAAATTCTTTTCAAAATTGTGTTGTGCAACACATTAATTGGTCTAAAACCAATCCGGGCCATATTCTTCATCATGGTAATTCTTATGCTTCAACTGATATATGGTAACAACATAAAGCACAAAACACATTATAAATCACAACATCTACAAGGAAGTCCCTTTGAATGACATCAAACAATAATGTATTGTAGTTTTTATCTTGCCCCTTATGAAGAAACTAAATAAACACATATTAGTTTTAACTCTTACTTCACTTTTGCTTCTCCTACATCAGGTTTCCAGCAATTTAGTCAACAACTGCTTTATGTTGTTTAAAAAAAAAAATCTTTTTAAAGACTTCGGATACTCACGCTCATGCTACGTTCAACCCCTAACATACACTCACATCACACACAAACTCACACACCAGCGTGTACGTATAGGATCGAGAGGCTAAGAGAGATTGAACGCCTTTCATGAAATTGAGAGAAGAAATATCGAGGCCTGAGAGAAAAAGAGAGGGAAAAGGGAAGAAAAGCTTAAAGTGAAAAGTGGAAAAATGACCTGTGTTGAGATCTGGGTGCTTCACATTTACAACAAAACTGTATTGACACATTTACCCTTTTTCTAACAGAAACATTGACAGATGCTTAGCAGAAGGGATGTGTCTCATATTTAAAAACGTTTAGGGTCTAAGTCCCACTTTCTAAAAGTGTAAGGGGTCTAAGTCAAAAATACCTCTTTTTTAATAATATTATATAGAAATTTTTAAAAAAATTTAAAACATTGACCGCTGATACTATGAAAAACTCTTTCGTCCGAACTTCACATGGGTGAGATTTACATACACGTACATGAAACCTACCTCTTCTGTAATAGTCGAACGTTCATCAACGGGATTGAAGTTTTTTAAAATGATACTACAACCCGGAAAAGTTGTTGGTATCAAACAGCAAGACTTTGTCTTTAACAAGGACCGGATATTTCTCCCCATAATCTCAACTGTGACTGCCACTTGTGACTCTTCCCTCTCTTGCTTTCCTCTATATAAACCACCCAAAGTCTTGCATTTCTCCACACTTGATCAGTTCCAAATCAAGAAAGTGAACTGCTAAGTTTAGTACTAAAAATGGGAAACATAGGTGCACTGTTGCTGCTAGTGCTAGCATTGAGCTATGCACTAGTGACCACTGTAAGTGGCTATAAAGATGATCAAGGGTGGAGAAAGGAGATGAGAGAAGAAAGTGAAGGTGGACATCAAAGAATGGAGGGTGATGATTGGTTCTTGTTGCAGCACTCGAAGCTGGTGGTGAAGACTGATGCTGGACACATGAGGGTGGTGAGGGGTTATAGAGCAAGATATATGAAAAATCCAATGCATGTTGGCTTCATTACTATGGAACCAAGGAGTCTCTTCATCCCTCAGTACCTTGATTGCAGTCTAATTCTCTTCATTCGAACAGGTTGGAACACGGGCGGATTTAGGATTCTTGTTTAATGAGGACTATAATATAATTGTTTTACGTGAAAGTTAAATTGGTTTTTTACACTAAAAATACTTTACTGCAGGCGAAGCAAGACTTGGATATATCTACAAGGATGAAATGGCGGAGAAGAGATTGCAGACTGGAGATGTGTATAGAATTCCTGCTGGATCAGCATTCTATTTGGTTAATAGAAATGAGGGCAAGAGACTTCATATAATTTGCAGCATCGACACATCTGAGAGCCTAGGATGGCACACTTACCAGGTACCATCATCCCCTACTTGTGGCTCAAGTTGTCTATTGTCGTGTGGACTACAATTAGCCTAATCAGTTAGATGATTGTTTGCAGTCATTCTTCGTTGGTGGTGGAACATACCCAACATCTGTGTTGGCTGGATTCGATCCATCAACATTGTCAACCGCGTTTAATGTAAGAAAAACTTGTCTCAGTTTCAATTAATTTTCTATTTTTATTTTGTTGGTAGATAAATTTAAGAGATAAGCAAGCAAATAAAGTGGAGTAATTAATTAATTAATTAATGTGTGTAACAGGTCTCAAAAGCAGAGCTAAGAGAGATCCTAACCAGGGAACAATCTGGTCCAATTGTATACTTATCTGATTCTGATCATTCACAAAGTAGTATATGGACCAAGTTTTTAGAGCTGGAACAGCATCACAGACTATCTCACCTAAAGAGGATGGTGCGTTTGGAAGAATACAGTAGCAGTGAGGAAGACAAGGAGGAGCAACCAACATGGTCGTGGAGGAAGCTGTTGATATCCGTGTTTGGAGAAGAAAACAAGAAGAGAAGCACGCGTACTGGACCGGACTCTTACAATCTATATAACAGAAGGCCTGATTTCCAGAACAAGTATGGATGGAGCATGGCTCTAGACGACTCTGATTATTCTCCTCTTAGACACTCTGGCATCGGCATTTATCTCGTTAACCTTTCTGCGGTAAACATCTTTTATCTGGTTAAATTTCATAATTTGTAATGCAATTCAGAATCTGCCATCATATATCATTTATGTGTAAACAAGTACTATTAAAACATCATAGCATTGCTTGTTCAATGTAGGGATCAATGATGGCACCACATATCAATCCAACAGCAACAGAGTACGGTATTGTGTTGAGAGGAACTGGTACGATCCAGATAGTATATCCTAACGGAACACTAGCAATGAGGGCCAAAGTTCGCCAAGGCAACGTCTTCTGGGTGCCGCGCTACTTCCCATTCTGCCAAATTGCATCAACATCTGGCTCCTTTGAGTTCTTCGGTTTCACAACCTCGGCGCGCAAGAACCGGCCACAGTTCTTAGTAGGGGCAAGCTCACTCCTGGAGACAATGAGGGGACCTGAAATGGCAGCTGCATATGGAGTCAGTGAGGAAAGGCTTAGGAATATAATCAATGCTCAGCGTGAGTCTGTTATTTTGCCATCATCATCAGCATCTGTTGCCTCACCAGAGATGGAGATACCAAATGTGATCAGAGGCTTTGGCAATAACATGATCATGGAGCTTGAAGAATAGGCTATGTAGTTCAAATGGTTGATCTTAGCATCAAGATAAAAGTAGCCATTTTCGATGTGCTTCTTTGTGTTTTTTGTTTTCTTCTTCCCTTCGGGATCGGATTTTGTCACCAGAGTTGAGAATAAAACTTTGATTTTTTTCTAAAGCACTTATTACATCTTAAGTTTTAACACGTCATAAAGCTAATCTTTTGTGGCATTCCTAATAAATTTTGTGTTTAACTAATTTAGATCATAACCTTTTCGGATTAATTGTGTGTCCTGTTGTTAACATTCATGTTGTGAGCCCGAAGCCCGCAAATGTTGGGTGTAGTGACCGGATAACAATTTATTGTGACTTAAGGTCCTAAGTTTGAATTTATACTGTCTATTACAAATATTGTCTTGACTCTTGATTGACTTAAAATATGTGTTGGAATGTATCGTTATACTACGAGATTAATTTATAATTTCGAGGAGAACTAATGTGATTCTACCAAAAATAAGTTCATCATAATGAAAAAATAAAAATAAAAAGATAGAGATGGCAATTGGCAATTTCATGTTCAGTCTAATTGGGTAGATGCTTTTATTATCTCTAACAATTCCCTCATTTTGCTCTATAGAGAGGAAGAGTTGCTCTTATCCTCCTCCCTCTTACTGTATAAGTATTTGAGTTTTCATGTTCTGATTTTAATTGTTATAAAACTAGGTGTATATATTATTTTTATTTTCATAGATTTAACTTAATTTATTTACATGTTTTGAATTTTTTTAAAGTGTTTTTTATATGAAAATACTAATAACATGATAATTTACTAATTTGATAGTATTTTAATTATCAAACCAAATTGCAATTTCTAGAGAACTAAACCTCTAGAAGCTCGGATTGAAATTGAGTTATTTGGCATATTAAGATCGACTTATGAAATTATCAGACGAAAATAAACAGAATTTAGACCTCTTCAATATAAAAGCTAGTAGTCTATATATTTACAAAAGTGATTCAAAATAGTTCCTATTGTTTAAAATTAGTTAATTTGGTCCTTATTATTTTTCAAAAAAATTTAATTTAATCTCTATTATTTTAAAAAAAATTAATTTAGCCCCTACACGTGTCCTCTAGTTGAGGACTAAATTTTTTTTTTTATAAAGATAATAGGGACTAAATTGGTTGATTTTGAACAATATAGACTATTGAATCACTTTTGTAAACTTTAGGAACTTATATGAGTTTTTAAAACATTAAGGACTAATTTAAAAAAATATATAAACAATAGAGACTATATACATAATTTACCCTACCAATGAAATGCGTCTTTTTTTTTATAGCAAAATAAAATAAAAAGATGTATTATTTTTCGGCAAAAAAGAAGTTATTTTTTCTAAATATTCAAAATTAGATCCCCACATTTAGAAGTTGGATTGGAATTGTCAAACAATGATTGTTGCAATTAGAGATTTTGAGTTCAAACTACAATTTCATCATTATTGTACAAAAAAAAAAAGAAGAAAAATTCAGTATCCCCTATTTTCTATTTTTCAATATTTAGCAAAAAGAAAATTGTTGGCCTGAAAAGCCTATAATCTTTATTTTGATAATAACAAAACATCTTAATCGTGCTTCAGCATCTTTTTGTGTAAGACCTTCATTCCAAAGCAAGTCTACATCAACATTTGATCAAATTGTTTCAGTCAAAGAGTAGAAAGCTTTTTGGATCAAAGACCAAGCACTATCAAATTGAATCCAAGCCCTAAAGAATTCAAATTATTGACTCGTAGATAAAGAGGGAGTCACAAGGAAGGAGAAGTGGTTACATAAGGGGTACCGGCCTTAAAAGTTATCGCTTGCCTAAGTATGATTTGTATTGCTCATAATTTCTCCAAAAAAATGTTTTTCGATTTCAAAATCATTCGTAGAAAAATATTTTTTCTTTCAAACTGTTGCTTTTGAAATCATTTTATAAAATACCTTTCAATGGTTTGAAAATTTTTTGGGATGTTAAAAAATGTTAAGAAATCTCTTTTCCAATGTGCCCAAATATTTCTGGGCTCAAAATACATTTTCAGCATTTTTTTTGGCATCCGGGCATTACCGGCATTTCCCGGTCGCCCGGATAGAAGGCGCATAGCCCGGCAGAAAAGACCGATCCGGATGATACACGCTCTTTCCGGGCGCCCGGATGGGTTAACGGGAAAATCCGAAAATCTTGCTTAAAATTTGATTCGTGTCTAAACTTTCCCTCTTTTTAGGCCATGCTTTCTCACCTTCAAAATTATCTCTCCAAGCCATAATTTTCAGATTTTCAAAAGAGCTTTCATATCATTCCTATTGAGAAATCTTGAGCTATCATTATCATATCTTTGAGCATTCAAAGCCATTTTTCAATTGTAATATCAAACTCAAATAGGAGTTGCAATTGTCATTTATTCTATCACATAATCTTTGTAATACATTCTTTCATATAGATTGAGAGAATCATTGTGAGAAGAAGTATTGTAATCCTTTGTGGACTCAAAGGAAGAGAGAGTAGTAGGTTAAGCTTCACCTACATTTGAAGGAGCTTATGTAACTCTTGTGGACTCAAGAGTAATTGTAGTTGGTTCTTGCTTCACCAACATTTGAAGAAGCATCTTAGTGAAGAGTTATTAAATCCTAAGGGAAGAGAAGACCTTAGGTGGTAGACTAGGCCTCCGGGAGTGCAAACCACTTGAAAATCATCGTGTTTGATTTCTCTTACTCTATTCTCTTTATTTTCAAGTTATTTACTTTCGTGTGGATATTGCTCACATTAATTGCTTAATAATTGTTGAGATATCTATTTGAAATTTTACCTTGAAACTCTAATTGCATATCTAGTGTTAAATACTTATATGCTCACCAAGTGTTTGATAAATTGCCTACAAGAGCTTCTAGTGTATTATCAATCTTTACTAGACATTGCCTCTATATTAAGAATTTTTAAATTGCTTAACCTTGCCTAAACAACCTAATTCACCCCTCCCCCCTCCCTTTTAGGTTATTAAGGACCAACAAGTGGTATCAAGAGCTAGTACTCTACATCTAGCTTAACATCTAGTAGAGGATCCCTATGGCAAGCTCATCAATGTCTAATATAGTTGAAGGACAATCTTCCTCTAGACCACCATTGTTTAGTGGAACAAACTATTCTTTTTGGAAAACTAGGATGAGAATCTATATTCTAGCAAATGACATAAGAGTTTGGAATGTGATAAAAAATGGATCAATCAATCCTACTTTAACTAAAAAGGAAGGAGAACAAAGTATCACTACCCCTAAACCCAAAAAAGATTATAATGATGATGACTTCAAAATGTGTAAAAGAAACTATAAAGTTATGAATATGTTATATCTTGCTTTAGATTCAAATGAGTTCAATAAAATTTCCGGATGCAAAAATGCTAAAGAAATTTGGGATCAATTAGAAGTCACATATGAGGGCACCAACCAAGTTAAAGAAACTAGAATAAACGTGCTTGTTCATAAATATGAAATGTTCAAGATGTCTTTTGATGAAAATATAGAACAAATGTTTTCTAGATTCACTGATATTGTTAATGCTCTAAAATCTCTTGGAAAAGAGTATTCTAATGAAGAATTGATAGGAAAAGTTCTCCGAAGCTTAACCGAGTCATGGGAAGCTAAAGTAACGGCTATTGAAGAAGTTAGAGACCTCAAAACTCTCACTCTTAGTGAACTTATGAGATCTCTTATGAGCCATGAGTTGAAGAGGAAATATCGAGAAGAAGAAAAAAGGAATAACAAAAAGTCACTTGCACTTCTTGTATCAAAGGCTTACTCAAGTGATGAAGAAGAAGAAAACAAAGAAGATGATGATGAGATAGCTCTTCTTACAAGGAACTTTAAGAAATTTCTCAAATTCAAAAAGGTAAGCAAAGCTCCCTACAATAAGTTTATGAACAAAGGAAGAAACAAATCAAAAGAAGAAGGAAGGTGCTTCAATTGTGACAAGACAGGTCATATAAAAGCAAATTGTCCAAAACTAATCAAAACCAAGGAAGGAAAAGCTTTGAAAGCAACATACGTTTATGTCGATGCATCAACCGGTGAGGAAAGTGAAAATGAAGAAGTGGCAAACATCGTTTGTCTTATGACAAAAGAAGATGATGAGGTATGTTCTTCCTTTAACTCCAAATATTACACCTCTAGCTCATTAATTGAAAATGAATATTCTTTTGAAGAATTACAAAATGAATTCTAAAAAATGCATGATAGTTTTGAAATTGCAATTATTAAGATACATGAACTTCAAAAAGAAAATAATACCTTAAAAGAAGAAAATAAGTTGCTTGAAAAATATCGAAATTTTGCTCATGAAAAATCACTTAAAATTCATTTCGAAAATAATAATCTTCAAACAAAAATTGAAAAGCTTGAAAAAGAAAATCAAGGATTAAATAAAAACCTTGCAAGATTTACAAAAGGAAAAGAAAACCTTGATAAAATGCTTGGCTCTCAAAAAATGGCTTTTGATAAAAGTGGATTAGGATATGAACCTTCTTCAAAACAAAAATCTCTAAAAAGTTATTTTGTTAAAGTATCATCCTCTACAAATGAAGCATCAACATCTAAAGGATTTCAAAAAACATGCACCTATTGTGAAAGACAAGGTCACATAACATTACATTGTAAATTTCGAAATATGATAGGTAGAGACTCCAAAATTCATTCTTGGCTTAAACCAAAATGGATTATCAAAAGTGTTAAAAGTCAATACTAACAATATAGAACCCAATAGAACTTGGGGACCTAAATTTTATTTTTGTATATAGGTTACCCTAAGGATGAAGTATGAAGGAAATTGGGTCATTGATAGTGGATGTTCAAGACATATGACCGGTGATCCATCTCTTTTCTATGAGTCTATCAAAAATTACAAAGGTTTTGTGAGCTTTGGAAATAATGAAAAAGGTAAAATCATTGGTAATGGTAGCATTGGAAATAAAATATCCATTCATGATGTGCTACTTGTGAAAGGATTGCAACATAATTTGCTTAGTGTAAGCCAACTATGTGATAATGATTATCTAGTTGAATTTAAATTATCATGTTGCACCATTTTTGACAAAATGAAAAATGTGTTGTTTATTGCAAATAGACATGAAAATGTCTATATTATTGACTTTGACAGTATATCATGTCAAAATATAAATTGTTTAATCACAACAAATGAAAGTTCTTGGTTATGGCATAGAAGATTAGGGCATATTAGTATGGATCTACTTGGTAAACTTTCTCGAAAGGATCTTGTGAGAGGCCTTCCTAAGACCAAGTTTGAAAAAGATCATTTATGTGATGCATGTCAATTTGGAAAACAATATAAAGTATCTTTCAAAACCATTAGCCATGTGACTACATCAAAAGCTCTACAAAAATTTCATATGGACCTTTTTGGACCAATGGATGTAATAAGTCTAGGAGGATCTAGATATGTTTTTATTATTGTTGATGATTATACTAGATACACATGGGTAATGTTTCTTGCTTTCAAAAGTGATGCTTTCAATGAATTTGCAAAATTCTGTAAAAGAGTGCAAAATAAGAAAGGATACTATATTTCATGCATTCATAGTGATCAAGGCACGGAATTCATAAATGTATCTTTTGTGGAATTATGTGAACAAAATGGCATTGAGCATAATTTTAAGGCTCCTAGAACTCCTTAACAAAATGGGGTTGTTGAAAGGAAAAACCGAACTTTACATGAAATGGCAAGAACAATGTTGAAAGAAAACAATTTGCCTACATACTTTTGGGGAGAAGCTGTTAATACGCCTTGCTATACTCTAAATAGAGTTTTAATTAGACCTTCTCTCAAGAAAACTCCATATGAATTATGGAAAGGACGTACTCCAAATATCTCACATTTTAAAGTTTTTGGATGTAAATGCTTCATCTTAAATAATAAAGAGTATCTTGGTAAGTTTGATTCAAAATCCGACGAAGATATTTTTATTGGATATTCTTCTAGAAGCAAGGCATATCGAGTTTACAATAAAAGAACATCTGTAATTGAGGAATCTATGCATATTAACTTTGATGAAACTAACCCATTTATGTCAAGAAAAGATGAAGATGATGATGTAAGCTTTCAACAAGTTGAAGAACAAAGTTGACCTATTCCGACAAGTGAAGAAGGCAAATACATCCACAAGCAATCAAATTGATACTCCAATAGAGGAAGAACAACCAACTTCAAATGATCAAATTGAAATGATCGTGCTTACAAGAGGTGAATCACAACATATAGTGAGCTAGGTGGAAGCAAAAACTTGATTTCAAAATTTTTTCAGCAACACATATCATTTGTATTCACCATAATACCTTATGTCTAGTCCATGTAATCAACATATCTACTACATATATAAACATATATATGAATGAACAAGAGTTATCAAGGTATACCTCTTGAAGATCTAGCCAAAGGAATGAAGAAGCACCACAAGAATGATGACCAAGTCTTTCACACGTGCAAAAGGTCTAGTTCGTCCATACGAGCATCCAAGAGCTTCTTCTCCACAAACCAAATCTTTGTACTAGCCATTTAGGTGGGTTAATGAGATTACACAAGTGTTGAAAGCATGAGAAAAACTCTGCCCAATCTCTCTAGCTATGGCTGAAAATATGAGAGAGAAAATAGAGAGTGAAGAGAAAAATTAATGTGCAGAATTTTTCCACTCATCTTTTGTTATATCTCTCTTCATATTTTCTATGCATATATTTTTCCTATGCAAACTTTGTGTCTTGTGCATTACATACATATATGTCTCCAATACATCCTAGTGTCTTGTGTATTCCCAACATATATGTCTCCAATGCATCTATGTGTCTTGTGCAACAATATAATACAAATATATTGGATAGTGGAAAATTATGGAATTATCCATTATTCTTGCCACAATAAATCCTAGCCATAGATCTAATCAAGATCAAATCTTGGCCTTAGATTATAATTAATCCTAATCAATATTAGATTAATTAATTGGAAACTAACTTTCCATATTTATACTTTGGCCCCAATACTTTCAATAGTTATACTTTTGGCCCATTACGTTTTAATGACCAAACACAATAACGTTAACTCTTTAACGTTTCCAAACTTATTGTAATGTGTAGGCATATAATATATATTTCTTATATATATCTCCATATATATATATATATATATATATATATATATATATATATATATATATATATATTTGTGTTGTATACGTGAGTGGAAGAATATGTAATTTTTCACTAACTTGCCAATTAAATCCTAGCCATAGAATTCAAATAAGATCAAATCTTGGCCCTTGAATTATAATTAATCCTAATCAATATTAGATTAGTTAATTGGAAACTAACTTTCTATATTTATACTTTGGCCCCAACACCTTCAATAATTATACTTTTGGTCCATTACTACTTAATGACCAAATATAACAACGTTAACTCTTTAACGTTTCCAAACTCATTGTAAGCTCATTGTAGAAACTCTATTCATGATACTCAAACGTGTGTGACTTTCTAGATTCACCACCGTATAGCAATGAGGGACGATTAAACCCTTTCAATCTATTTCGAAAATGTCTCCGTCATTCTCGGAATACCTTCACGTTCTAGAGTGACGCCTAGTAACATATCAAGATAATATATACGGTAATGAAGTCAATTTCTTGTGAATTTATTTATAGTCGCCGATTATCGTGCAATCCAATCCTTCCATTAATTGTCCCGTCGAGCAAGAACCATGATACGATTAAGTTCATAAACTCGATACTATGCATAGATCTAATTGGTGTAATGAGGGATGACACATGGAATACCCTTTCTCCATCATTCATACCTTGGCCAAGGATTTCCTCATTAAACAACCAAGCTTAGATCGCATAGGACATCACCTCACACCGGAGGTTAATGGATCCTCTCTTGACTACTACCTGTCAATCACTATACCAGACGAATGAAACTGCGAGATGACGTATCTCATCTCGTTTGTCGAAACAATTATTGTCCAAACGCTAGAATCAAACCCTAATACATATGACAACCGTAATGTCTCAAGTCTAAGGATTACATGCACAATCGCAACGAATAACAAATTATTAATCCAAAGTCATGTAATTTATTATTCACGTCACATTCAATGATCTATTCAACTAATAGTCATCCACATGTTTGTTAGTCGCATAGCTATGCTGTTATGGCACGTGGCTCACCATCCTTTATAATTAACATCCCTATGTTAATCAAAGGTAACAACACATGTGATAGTCCGTAATTGATTATTAAAGTCCCGATCAAATAATCTAAGGACTATGAATATTTTAAGTATTTTTATCATATTAAGAAAATACGCCAACATATTCTAAACGCTTTTAGAATACATTCCTCTAATGAAAATACTATGGACTCATTCATACACGTAAAGAAGGAGAATATGAATGTCCTAATTATGTCAATATGAAAACAGACATATAGACACGAATGCCATAATATACAAGTAAATGTCAAAATACCCTAAAATATGTCATCCCAATATATAGCATTAGGGCATATCTCTAACACAAATCATATCAACAAATCAAGATCTTCCAAAATGTTGAAAATTTGTCAAAAATCATCCAAATGATCAAATCCTTGGGGATCCATCACAAGGTGTAAGAACTCGTTCCAATCTAAATACTTTTTGTGAACATGTAGCTTTTATATCTCAAATTGAACCTAAAAATATAAAAGAAGCATTATTGGATGATGATTGGATTATTGCTATGCAAGAAGAACTTAATCAATTTGAAAGAAATCAAGTTTGTACCTTAGTTGAAAGACCTAGTAATTACCCGATTATTGGTACAAAATGGGTTTTTCGAAATAAACTAGATGAATCCTGTAATGTAATTAGAAATAAGGCTAGATTAGTTGCTCAAGGGTATAATCAAGAAGAAGGAATAGACTATGAGGAAACCTTTGCACCGGTAGCTCGACTTGAATCCATTAGAATGTTACTAGCATATGCATGTTTTATGAACTTCAAACTTTATCAAATGGATATCAAAAGTGCTTTCTTAAATGGATATCTTCAAGAAGAAGTTTATGTTGAACAACCACCCGGTTTTGAAAATAAAATTTATTAAGTTATGTATTCAAACTTCAAAAAGCTCTTTATGGACTTAAACAAGCACCTAGGGCATGGTATGATAGATTAAGTAATTATCTACTTGACAACGGCTTCTCTAGAGGTAAACTAGACTTTACTCTATTTGTAAAAAAAAAGTTAAAGATATCTTGCTTGTTCAAATTTATGTTGATGACATTATCTTTGGTGCTACTAATGAATCCATTTGCAAGTATTTTTCTGAATGTATGCATAAAGAATTTGAAATGAGCATGATGGGAGAATTAAATTTCTTCCTTGGACTTCAAATCAAACAAACAAAAGAATGGATCTTCATTAATTAAGCCAAGTACATTAAGGAACTCATCAAAAGATTCGGGCTTGAAACTGCAAAAGAAATTAGCACTCCTATGGGAACGTCAATCAAACTTGACAAAGATGAAAAAGGTAAATCGATTGATGAAAAGCAATATCGAGGTATGATTGGAAGCCTTCTCTATTTAACTGCCTCAAGACCTGATATTATGTTTTCTGTATGCTTATGTGCTCGGTTTCAATATTCTCCGAAAGAATCACACTTGAATGCTGTAAAAAGGATTATTAGATATCTTAAGGGTACCATCAATCTAGGACTCTTTTATTCTAAAGGCACATCTTTCGAACTTCTAGGATACTCCGATGCCGATTATGCGGGATGTAAGATTGATAGAAAAAGTACTAACGGCAGTTGTCAATTTCTAGGACATGCCTTAGTTTCATGGTCCAGCAAGAAACAACATAGTGTAGCTCTTTCAACAGCAGAAGCCGAGTATGTAGCTATAGGTAATTGTGCTGCACAAATTCTATGGATGAAACAAACTTTACTTGAATTTGGTCTCGAATATGATCATGTGCCTATCAGATGTGATAATACAAGTGCTATAAGTCTATCAAAGAACCCTATTCAACATTCTAGAACTAAGCATATTGAAATTCGTCATCATTTTCTAAGAAATCGTGTGCAAAAAGGGGATATTGAACTTGTTTTTGTTGATTCTTTGCATCAATTGGCCGATATTTTTACAAAACCATTGCATGAGAATCAATTTTGTGCTATTAGAAGGGAACTAGGAATGCTTTGGATCACTTAACCTGGCGAAAAATTGTTTTTTTCTGCAAAATAGTGATTCGGGCGTTACTGCATTCTTCCGGGCGCCCGGAAGAAGCATGTAACGACCGGAACCTCGTTCTCTGCCGGGCGTTACTGCCCTCATCCGGGCGCCCGGAAAAAGGGCCTATCGCCCGGATAAAGCATATTGAAAAATCGAAATCCCTCTCTTCTTTCCTCAGTTTTTCACATCTTCTCAAATACAAACTCTTTTTTCTCTCAATTCCTCATATTTATTCACCAACATCTTCACCATCACTCATCATTATTTGCATCAAAACTCTTCTTAATCATCAATCTATTGTGTTTCCATCATCAAAGCTTTCAAAATCTTCAGCACCCAATACTTAAAAAAGCTTGTATACAAGGTGTTCGGTAAAATTCCTCAACTAAGTCTTTCTTCTAACAAGCTTCACCAACTTACAAATTCAAATGGCACCACCAAGGGCTGACTCTAGGAAACGCAAGCAAGGAGAATCTTCATCTTCGGGCCCTCAGATCATTGTAAATCCAGATGCTTTTCCACAACAAAACATCCTATGGGGTAAGATTTTAAACCGTCCTACCTTGCTTAATGGTACTAGAATTTATCGGCTTTTAGATGCTCAAGGGTGGCTACCTATGTTAAGATTTGAAAACAAAGGAAATACTGCATGGATTATAGAATTCTATTACTATGTTAACTTAGACTTCAACACCATGAAACTGAATAGTCAAGTTAAGTCTAAAGAACTGGAATTAACTGCAAGTATTGTTGCTAGAGCTTTTGGGATTCCTAATCAAGGCACAAAGCTTTATTTGTATAGAGGCATGCTAGAAGGTGTTCTTGATAACTTAGAAACCAGTGTTATAGAATTTCTGTGGGAAGGAACATGAACAAGCTCCTTAGGTTATCCTAAGACTAAGGATCTCACTCCAGAAAAAAAGCTGCTATTTTACATTCTTCATGAAGTCATTATTCCACGAGAAGTTAAGGATGGTTCGATTCCAAAATTCACTGCCCTGGTGATGTATTTGATGTATGAAGCTAAACGTATCAATCTTCCACACATCATCATTAACCATATTATCCATACCAAGGAAGCTCAAAATCAACTTGCTTATGGGGTACCCTTAACTCACCTTTTTGAGTCTTTAGAAGTTCCGCGTGATCACGAGTTTGAGGCCATTAGTGATAGATCCTATCTTCTCAATGTTACTAGCCTCACTCGCCAAAAGTTGAAAATCCATAACTCTCGAGTTCTCAATATTGGTGATGATACAAGTGATGATCCTCTTGTGTTTGAATCCCTTGATGTTGACCCCACTACTTTTAGAGATCCTATGGAACGGCAAGGCAGCAGTGGTGTTGGTGTTAGAGATATGCACTAATGCTACATATTTGGATGACATATATTAGGGCATTTTGACATTTACTTATGGCATTAGTGTTTATATGTTCGTTTACATATTGACATAATTAGGACATTCATATTCTCCTTCTTTACGTGTATGAATGGGTCTCTAGTATTTTCATTAGAGGAATGTATTCTAAAAGCGTTTAGAATATGTTGACGTATTTCTTTAATATGATAAATACTTAAAGCGTTCATAGTCCTTAGATTATTTGATCGGGACTTCAATAATCTATTATGGACTATCACATGTGTTGTTACCTTTGATCAACATAAGGATGTTGATGATAAAGGATGGTGAGCCACGTGCCATAATAGCATAGTGATGCGACTAACAAACATGTGGGTGACTATTAGTTAAATAGTTCTCTGAATGTGACGTGAATAACAAATTACATGACTTTGGATTAATAATTTGTTATCCGTTGCGATTGTGCATGTAATCCTTAGACTTGAGGCATTACGGTTGTCATATGTATTGGGGTTTGATTCAAGCGTTTGGATAATGCATGTCTCGACAAACGAGATGAGATACGTCCTTTCGCAGTTTCATTCGTTTAGTATAGTGATTGACAAGTAGTGGTCAAGATAGGATCCATTAACCTCCGTCGTGAGGCGATGTCCTATGTGATCAAAGCTTGGTTGTTTAATGAGGAAATCCTTGGCCAAGGTATGAATGATGGAGAAAGGGTTTTCCATGTGTCATCTCTCATTACACCAATTAGATCTATGCATAGTATCGAGTTTATGAACTTAATCAAATCATGGTTCTTGCTCGACGGGACAATTAATGGAAGGATTGGATTGCACGGTAATCGGCGACTATAAATAGGTTCATTACGTGATTACTTCATTGCCTTATAAATTGTCTTGATATGTTGCTAGACGTCACTCAAGACCTTAAGGGTGTTTCAAGAATTAAAGGAGAAATTCTTGAAACAAATCAAGAACCTGATTGACATTAAAGGTGTTTAATGTTTCCTTAGTGCTATTTGGCTATGAACCTAGAAAGTCACACCATATTAGCAAGGAGATTAAGTCTTGCTTAGACTTGAATCATCTTCTCTAAGAAATTATTAAGAGTTAATAATTATAGTCTCAACCATTAAAAGTTAATGAGGCAAATTTGTAAGCTTGGAAAAGTTTTGGGTGCTTAGTGCAAATAGGTAAAATCTGATTTTTCCTATTGGTTTCCAACATGTTGATGTTGCAAAATATTAGCCAATAAACACAAAGCACCAAGATCAAAATCCTAGCCATCCATCTATTAATTCAAGGGTTGAAATTGGTCAACAATTATAGGCTTTATTTAAGAGTTAAATAATAGCAACTTGTCTTGTGCTGACAACTTGCAACACAAATGCATTTGTGTGTGTTGTGTTTCACGGAAAAACCAAAGCAAAAGAAGACAAAGTTATATATTCAAAGTCTTGTGTTTTGCATGAATCAATGAAAAGAAAAAGACAAGAAAAAGCCTTGTCTCTTGGTCTTGTGTCTTCTCAAGAGAAAGAAGACAAAGACTTCTTCAATCTTTTAAGAAAATACACGACCAATTGAAGAAAATATAGAGAGAGAAAATTCTGCTCATTTTCTCATGCTTATACATGGCTAAGTGAGTGAAGTAAAAAAGGCTTTTGGTCTTCTTCTTGATTCTGAAAAATCAGCAACACATACATACACCATAGATGGTTATAAGAACACAAGTGTTTGTTCTTCATTTAGTTTTGTCATGTTGGATTAAATTGAGACTAAGAAAGATATCTAAACTAAGTGTAGTTTTAAGTAATCTTTCAAGATAAGAGAAGTATTCTTGTTCATGAATCTTCCAAGGAGTTTGCTAGCACTACAACTCAAGGAAGAGGAAAGGCTTCTTCAAATTGCTAGGTGGACAATCTAGGACTTCTACGCGTGTGGAAGGTTCAAGGAGTTCTCAAAGCTTCACCAAATGATTCTAACCTTTGGTCTTCAAAAGGTATTATTCTCTTCTTGTATTACCTTTGGTTTGAGATGTATATTGCATAAATATCAAGTATTGGGATTGACTACACATATGAATGTTATATTTGTTATGAAAAATTGTATTTCATGCTATCTTCCGCTACAAAAATTTTTTATTCTATATGTGCAATCCCGGATATCGTTCATTCAGTTGGCACTTCTCAAGGACAAAGGGCTAGACCGTCTTCCTCTCACTCCTCCTCACATGTTGAAATTCTTCCACACCTGCATGCACAAGATGTTCGTTTGGACATAATGGAGCAGATATTGAAGGCTTTATATGACCACCACATTGGTTCTTAGTTTGTGGATGCTTTAAGTTGTGTTTTCTTCTCAAACAATTTTTTTTCTGCTTTCAGTTGGTTCTTTCATAAAAAACTCCTTAGTTGTTTTTTATTCTCATCTGTTAACATTGGTTGGATATTTTGCTTCCTTTCATTAATGCTTTGCATTTTCCTTGCTTATATCTTGTCTTATACCTGTTGTCTTTTACTATTATGTTTATTTGCTATAGACTGCTCATTTGTGATGACAAATAGGGGGAGAAAGTATTGAAGTGAAATAAAAATATGTCTGTTATTGCACTTATTCAGGGGGAGTTTGCTTTTCAGAATCAAGACTAAATTTTATCAAGCACAAATTGAGGGGGAGTCCTGAATTCAAGTTTTATTCTTTAAATTTCAACTATTTCATGCTTGTTAACTTCAATGTTTTGTCATCATCAAAAAGGGGGAGATTGTTGGCCTGAAAAGCCTATAATCTTTATTTTGATAATAACAAAACATCTTAATTGTGCTTTAGTATCTTTTTGTGTAAGACCTTCATTCCAAAGCAAGTCTACATCAACATTGGATCAAATTGTTTCAGTCAAAGAGTAGAAAGCTTTTTGGATCAAAGACCAAGCACTATCAAATTGAATCCAAGCCCTAAAAAATTCAAGTTATTGACTCGTAGATAAAGAGGGAGTCACAAGGAAGGAGAAGTGGTGACATAAGGGGTACCGGCCTTAAAAGTTGTCGCTTGCCTAAGTATGATTTGTATTGCTCATAATTTCTCCAAAAAATGTTTTTCGATTTCAAAATCATTCGTAGAAAAATATTTTTTATTTCAAACTCTTGCTTTTGAAATCATTTTATAAAATACCTTTCAATTGGTTTGAAAAATTTTTAGGATGTTAAAAAATGCTAAAAAATCTCTTTTTCAATGTGCCCAAATATTTCTGGGCTCAAAATACATTTTCAGCATTTTTTTTGGCATTCGGGCGTTACCGGCATTTCCTGGTCGCCCGGATAGAAGGAGCATCGCCCGGCAGAAAAGACCGATCCGGATGATACACGCTCTTTCCGGGCGCCCGGATGGGTTAACGGGAAAATTCAGAAATCTTGCTTAAAATCTGATTTGTGTCTAAACTTTCCCTCTTTTTAAGCCATGCTTTCTCTCTTTCAAAATTATCTCTCCAAGCCATAATTTTCAGATTTTCAAAAGAGCTTTCATATCATTCCTATTGAGAAATCTTGAGCTATCATTATCATATCTTTGAGCATTCAAAGCCATTTTTCAATTGTAATATCAAACTCAAATAGGAGTTGCAATTGTCATTTATTCTATCACATAATCTTTGTAATACATTCTTTCACATAGATTGAGAAAATCATTGTGAGAAGAAGTATTGTAATCATTTGTGGACTCAAAGGAAGAGAGAGTAGTAAGTTAAGCTTCACCTACATTTGAAGGAGCTTATGTAACTCTTATGGACTCAAGAGTAATTGTAGTTGGTTCTTGCTTCACCAACATTTGAAGAAGCATCTTAGTGAAGAGTTATTAAATCATAAGGGAAGAGAAGACCTTAAGTGGTGGACTAGGCCTCCGGGAGTGCAAACCACTTAAAAATCATCGTGTTTGATTTCTCTTACTCTATTCTCTTTATTTTCAAGTTATTTACTTTCGTGTGGATATTGCTCACATTAATTGCTTGATAATTGTTGAGATATCTATTTGAAATTTTACCTTGAAACTCTAATTGCATATCTAGTGTTAAATACTTATATGCTCACCAAGTGTTTGATAAATTGCTACAAGAGCTTCTAATGTATTATCAATCTTTACTAGACATTGCCTCCATATTAAGAATTTTTAAATTGCTTAATCTTGCCTAAACAACTTAATTCACCCCCCTTTTAGGTTATTAAGGACTAACAAAAATACATCTTTTTCTACAAAGAAAAACAAAAAATTAGTATCCTCTAATTTATATTTTTCAATATTTAGCAAAAAGAAAAATATATATTTTCCGAAAAGAATTTTTTTTGTCTAGATATTGAAACTAAAGAGTTTGATGCAATTAAATTTTTTGAGTCCGAATTACAGTTTCGATATCTATTATGCCAAAAAAGAAAAACCAATATCCCCTAATTTATATTTTTCAATAATTAGTTTAGAACACCCCTACTTCAAAGCAAGCGATGTCTAAACCATTACATTTCACTCAAAATATTATTAAAAAATAAATTTCGAGACAAATCACATTTGAAGCGAGCATCGCACCACACAAGCCCTTTACTTTTCCTTGTTGCATTATTTTTGTCCCACCCCAGTTTCGATATTTAGCATTGCGCTCTGCTTCTCTAGCTGGTCCAATCCCATAAGTCGTTTGTGTATTGCAACTTATAAGCTGCAAAAAAGGAGCTCAACTTATAAGCAGCGATGAATAATCTCCTTCAACCTCTTCATATTCCCATCTTATTATTACTATTATTTACCTTAATACCAAATGCAAAAGCAGAGGTCATAACCCTAACAATCGATACCTTCAACGACAAGGTAAAATTTAATTGCCTTTTTTTACACACCCCAATTTTATTAATTTACTGCTTTGTCCCTGAATAGATCACAGATCAGTTTTGCTTTGTGAAAAAAATTGGATCTTTTAAGGTTCTATGTTGTTTTTGCTAATGCAATTTATTATGTTTTGGGGTTAGTTGATTCTAGTGTTTATTTTCAATTAATGGATTGCTTTTCTTATTATTATTATTATTATTTAATCAAGAACTTATTGGGTAGTAATTTTTATTTAAGAAAAGATTATTATTTTTTTGCTAAGTAGAAAAGATTATTACTTAATTCAAGTAGTCGTAGGGTGAGTTGGGGTCGTGCGACCTAGAAGACTGTATATAGTGGGTCCGATACGTCTACAAACATTGTGCATAGCGGGAGCTTCGTGCCCGTGGTGTCCTAATTTGCTTAAGACTCTGCACTTAGCTTGAGGCATACATGTCTGTGAGGAGAAAAACTATGCCTTTTATGACTTACATTGCACATAGTGGGAGCTTCTTGCCCGGGTTGTCCTAATATTTATTAAGAAAAGAATTGCTATTAATTTGATGATTTGGTAAGGAAGCTATATTCAAGTTGGGTTTTTTATGTTAGTGTTAAATTGGGAGCAATTTGGATTGGACGGCGGTTAGCTTAGCTGAATTATTGAAAAATCGAGCAATGATATACGTACAAAAGAATCTTACGAAATTTTACTTAAAATGAATATGTGGCAAAAGAAGATGGATTATTTTTGAAATTCATGGGTCACGTCTTGCAATTCAGGAAAAGGGAAGAGAGAGGTATGTCTGTTTGTAAGCATTTTTTGTAAGTTTCTTCTCAAAGTTTAGCATTTTCCTCTATTGTAAATGGAAAAAGAAGGGGTCGGGAAGGAGGGAAGGCTTACTTCAACATTAGTTTGTAAGGGGGTTTTGTTAGTTTTTTTGGGAAAATTTTAGCATTTTAATGAATGGTGAAAATGGGTCGGGGAAGGAGGGGGAAACCTGAGTTCAAGGAGGCAACTCAATGAACTTCACTATTCTTTTCCCTTCCCCCCCCCCAAACCCCCTTGTTTAACTCTATTGTTGTTGCACAGTGTAATTGTTCAATACCTGCCTTATAAATGCGTAATGAATGCATCTTAAGCGTTTGGGTGTTTCGTTATTATTATTGTATGTTGAATCTCGTTTCTCCCTATTGATGTTCTCTGAGATTTCTTGACTCTATCTGCTTTTTATAGGTGAAGGAGAAAGACACTGCATGGTTTGTACAATTCTGTGTCCCTTGGTGCAAGCACTGGTAATGGATACCTCATTGCCTGCTTCTTTCTAAATTTTATTTTAACTTACATCCTAGTGCTATCAATGTCAGCTGTTTCTGAAATTATTTTTGCTTACTAATTGTTGAGTTTGTTTATAGTAAGAACTTGGGGATGCTATGGGAGGATTTAGGGAAAGCGGTGGAAGGAGAAGATGAGATAGAGATTGGACAAGTTGACTGTGCCATGAATAAACCAGTTTGTTCCAAGGTTGATATTCATTCATATCCTACGTTTAAGCTCTTTTACAACGGAGAAGAAGCTGCAAAGTACCAAGGTAACCCTAAGTTCGTGTTCTTTTAATTTGTTATTTGCTTGTGTTTTATTCTAATAAGACTTAACAGCTTTGATGCCGATCTGTTGCAAAGGATGGTACATCCTTAACTGCTAAAAAATTGGCTTAGAGACACTTCTCGCGTTAATATTCTGGTATTACTCCATATTTTCACTTGGATAAGCATGTCATATGGGGTTTGACTAGGGGGAGTTTACTACTTGTTGCATTAAAAACATGGAATCTATACAATGGATGAGAAAATAATTGAGACAATGATAGTGTGGAGGGCAAAACAGCTCAAAAGTTGGGAAGTTTCATCAATAACAAGTTTCTATGTGTGACAATATATGACCTAGTGTGCTTTGTGAGAAATATGCAAAGTTTAGAGAAAATGCTCACTGATTTAAATTAAATGCAAATGCAAGTAACCGTAATGTTATTTATGTTCCATTTATGCCTTCGTATATGGAAACATAGGCTCAACAGTCGGGAAGTTTCATCACTGATATGATCTATAGGATTGTTAAGTTGATATAAATTCGGACCATATATGTTCAGCAAATCCCCAGACTATCCTGAGGACATGCCCAAAGGAAAATTTAAAATGAGTCTGGTGTGTGACCATCACGGAGTTGAACATATTGATATCAAATACAGGATAGTGTTATGATTTATAGGATTGCAGCGATGACCTGGTGAGTGTTCTTTCTAGATGAATGTGCTGCCGTCTCCAGTCGATATTAAAGCCCCAGTATAGCACTATTCTTTAAATTTGCTGAAGGTTTAGAATGATGTTTTTGATGTTGAATCTTCCATCTGCAGCAAGCTGTGATAGCTGAAGAGCGACAATGGATGAACTTGGTTGTTTTGTTGTCTATCGTCATGATGATTAGGATAGGATGCAAAAACTAGTATGGCTTAGGCTCCGTTTGTTTGCTGTAAAATATTTTACCGGAAAATTGGTCAACTGTTAAATGTTTTCCAGTCAAAAATGGTGGCTACATTTGCTCAACACCGGAAAATTAGTCAACTGAAAAATGTTTTTCAGTCAAATATTACGGCTAGTACAAAGTTTGGGAAAATATTTTCATGTTCTTTGAGAGAAGAAAACATTTTCCGGAACTCACCCATCCCTACCCCCCTGGCCCACCCCCCACCCCACCCCACCCCACCCCACCCTCTCCTGAGGGTTAACATATATATTATGTGTATATATATATTTTTTTTATAAAATCTAATGTCAAAAATATTTTTCACTGTACATCCAAACATCAGAAAATGTTTTCTAGTATTCTATTTCCCAGGAAAACATTTTCCCTCGTTAAGTTATTTTACGGCAAACAAACGGAGCCTTAGCTGTTCTTATCAGGGAAAAAAGAAAAAGAAAAAAATATATATAAATCTTAGCTGTTTTTGTTTATTCAAATTCTTCTGGCAAACTTACTCCACATATTTATGGTGTCTTTGCTAGTTTGAGCCAACATCAAAGAGTGAAATCTTAACAACGGTCACGGTTTAATATCCTTTTTATTCTCCAAATATTGTTGATTCCCCTATTTATGGTAAATTCTAACAGATATGTGCCTCACTTTCTTCATACCATTTTTCACTGTGATGTCCCAATCGACAAGATATTGTGTTTCCTCTTTCCCTCTTTTGTTTTCCCTTCATTTTTTTTCCCCTTTTGGGTTGGTTGGGGTGGGATGTTGGTTGGGGGGGCTACCTGTTGTAAGGTTCAACACAAAATTTGACTTTGTGGAGGATACTTTGGAAGTATTATAAGACATCAGGTAATGAGGTGTAGTTTGCGCAATTAACTTTTTGACACTTATTCTACAAGGATAGAAATAAGCTACTTTAATGTCTGATCAAGGGGTAAAGGGGCACAAAACTAATGTTCACACAGTGTTACTATCAGCCCTACCAGGCATTCCTCTCGACTTAAATGGTGTTCATATATCTTGATGCATTCTGCTGTCAACAGGACCTAGGGATGTGGAGTCACTGAGAACATTTGTTCTGGAAGAAGTAGAAAAGGCAGCAGCAAAAGCTCAACAAGATGATGATAAAGACGAGTTGTGATTTGGCACAGGTAAATTTCTGGTACTTATTGTGATCCATGCAATCATGCTGGTTTATTGTTAGATAGCGAGGACATCGTCCTCTTCTTCTCCTAATTTGACTGAAAATGGTCCTAAACATACGGGCTCTCTCTCTCGAATTTCCTCATGACATACCGACTTATATATGAAAACACTTGGGTTTGACGACAGGTATCTGGGGCAATTTTGACATCTAACTTTTGTAAATATTGTGTGCTTGACCAGCAGAAACAGGAAGAAGCTGGATCAGAGTGTCATCCAGAAAATTTTATCAGATTCCGGTTAGCATTTCTTTTCATTCAAGTTTCTTTCACAGGTTGGGTCATTCTGAGTTGGCAGATTAGATGTACACATGGAGCTTATTCATGAGTTTATTGACTTATCAAGTTGCTATCGTACGGTTGCTATCGTACTGCTAGCAGAAATTTTCACCTACAGTTTTGTCATGACAGACGAATTTTCAAGCTGATATTGCGAAAAAAACTTTGTTAATGTTTTTGCTTGGTTATTGCTCTTGCACTCTGCAATTGGATTTTTAAGATTTAAAAATATTCAGTCCGGCCAGGCGAAATATCAAGCTTAGAGAGATGTGTGGGCCCCAAACCGTGTGAGAGCGCGACGTGTGGCCAGGCAGGACTGAAGAGCTGCCCGTCTAAGATATGTGATAAAAAAGTCCTACAAGTTTGAACAATGAAAGATCTAACTACATTGTAGACTATTGCCTACCTTGGGTTTGGATTACTGCATAAGTTGTGATATTATGAGAAAGATCAATGGTGGTGAAGTGATAATGTAGTTATTTGATTTCAACATTCAATGATCTAAATTCTCATAACTCATAAATGCTTAAGTACTTCACCATCATTGATCTCTCTCGTTGCTCAACACGTCAACGTTATGAGGGATTCCAAATCCACCTATCTCGTTCCCTAAGCTTCAACCCTGAACGTCATAAATCATGACCTCGCACTCAAATGACATCAAAGGCTGACATTTTGTTTTTACACTTTTAGGTAGCTTGAATATCAAAGACAAGGCCACTGCATTGAGTATAACCACATCTAGTACTTGTTCTACTTTGCTTAACTGGGGATGGCTTGCGATGGTCCTATTTTTTGTTTTATTTTGAATGCTGTAAATCTCATACTTGAATCTTCTCAAATCATTATAACGTTATGAGAGAAATTCATTGGTAATGATCTAAAGGTAAGTATATGTCTACGTAGTAATGATAAAATGATTAACACATCATCATCATTGATTTTTTCTCATAATGTATATGATATGAGAGGATTCAAATCCATGAGCCTTAGTTATGTAAATTTGATATCCAATAAATGTTGGAAGTGAAGAGATATGGGGGCAAACCATTGATATCTTATTAACCCCATTTTGGTGGACTAATATTTGGGAGAATCCCCAAGACAAAGACGCTGAAAAAAAAGCCCAAACTCCG
This sequence comes from Ehretia macrophylla, assembly GCA_037974665.1. Classification (NCBI taxonomy): domain Eukaryota; kingdom Viridiplantae; phylum Streptophyta; class Magnoliopsida; order Boraginales; family Ehretiaceae; genus Ehretia; species Ehretia macrophylla. The sequence goes on from CM075782.1 coordinate 1,966,598, forward strand.
TAGTTAGTCTACAACACTCTTTGGACTTTTTTTGAGAGGGGCTGTCTTTAATTTGGCCTTCGGCACCTTTGAAGGGTGCGAGAGGGGCACGGTCTGTGTCTTTAGCTTGGCCTTGGCATACAATTCAATGCCGGTTCTTTCACGCCTTGTAACGGTTAGAAACAACATAATATATACAAACTTGGGAATGTCAAAGCTCTGCAGTTCTTCGGTTACGTTTTACGTAACTAGTTTACCGGGCATGGAAGACTTCCATGCCAACAAGAGCAGTAACCAATTTGGATGTACCCAATTAATTGATTCAATTGAGTTTTAAACTTTTGACCTCCTAATCAAACATTCCTGTAAAGAAGTTTCTAAATTCATAACACAAACAAAAATTACTACTATTCTATCAAATACTTTTTTCCTGTCATGAGTTTGGGCCATGAGTTTAGGCCAACGACGATGAGATGAGATGAGATGAGACTCTTGTTTTGATTGGTCGGTCAACACCAAGTAACCTGTACAACAACCAACACAAAAATCCACAATGCAGTAACAAAATAGCAAAGCGGAGGAGCACACAACAAAACTTGCAGGAAAAATAAGTTCAAATTGTATAATCCGCATAAACCCAAAACAACAAAACTCCTGGGAAAACTCCTGAGCCGCCTGGAAATCCCAAGCACCTCGAAACATAAATAGGGACTCATGCTGAAGATCAGCCCACCCTCTGTCCAGTACCCCGATCTGGGAACGGTTACCAGACAGAGGGGGTAGAAAACTACAGCACACTAAATAAGACAGAAACTAACTAAAAACAGTTCATATGACACAGTTTAGTAAAATCAAGTGCATGAAACCATAGTTGCAGAATGAACTTGGATTGTTCACTTGGCACCCTTCTTGGCAGCAGCCTTGGTAACCTTGGCACCAGTTGGGTCCTTCTTCTCAACACTCTTGATAACACCAACAGCAACCGTTTGACGCATGTCCCTCACAGCAAAACGACCAAGTGGTGGGTACTGGGAGAAAGTCTCAACAACCATGGGCTTGGTGGGAATCATCTTAATCATACCAGCATCACCGTTCTTCAAGAACTTGGGCTCCTTCTCAAGTTCCTTACCTGAACGCCTGTCAATCTTGGTCAACAGCTCAGCAAACTTGACAGCAATGTGTGAGGTGTGGCAATCAAGAACTGGGGCATATCCATTTCCAATCTGGCCGGGGTGGTTCATGATGATCACCTGCGAGGAGAAACTAGCAGCCTCCTTAGCAGGGTCATCCTTGGAGTTGGATGCCACAAAACCACGCTTGAGATCCTTAACAGCAACGTTCTTGACGTTGAATCCAACATTGTCACCAGGAAGAGCCTCCTGGAGAGCTTCGTGGTGCATCTCAACTGACTTAACTTCAGTTGTCAGACCGGTAGGACCGAAGGTGACAACCATACCAGGCTTCAGGACACCAGTTTCTACACGACCCACTGGAACAGTACCAATACCACCAATCTTGTAGACATCCTGGAGTGGGAGACGGAGGGGCTTGTCAGAAGGCCTCTTGGGCTCACTAATCTGGTCAAGAGCCTCAAGGAGGGTTGGACCCTTGTACCAGTCAAGGTTGGTGGACCTCTCAATCATGTTGTCTCCCTCAAAACCAGAGATGGGGACGAAGGGGATCTTGTCAGGGTTGTATCCGACCTTCTTGAGGTAGGATGACACTTCCTTGACAATTTCATCGTACCTAGCCTTGGAGTATTTAGGAGTGGTGGCATCCATCTGCAAACATCAAATGAGAACAGCAAATTAGCAACAATCACAAGGTGCATTAATTTTACAATAATGCAACATTAAAACAGCAGAAAATAATGCACTTATGAAACAAATAAAAGCTCACCTTGTTGCAGCAGCAAATCATCTGCTTGACACCGAGGGTGAAAGCAAGCAAAGCGTGCTCACGGGTCTGTCCATCCTTTGAGATACCAGCTTCAAAACCACCAGTGGTGGAGTCAATGATGAGAACGGCACAGTCAGCCTGGGAGGTACCAGTAATCATGTTCTTGATAAAGTCACGGTGTCCAGGGGCATCAATGACAGTGCAGTAGTACTTGGTGGTCTCAAACTTCCACAAGGCAATATCAATGGTAATACCACGCTCACGCTCAGCCTTGAGCTTGTCAAGCACCCAGGCATACTTGAATGACCTCTTGTTCATCTCAGCAGCCTCCTTCTCGAACCTTTCAATCACACGCTTGTCAATACCACCAAGCTTGTAGATCAAGTGACCAGTGGTGGTCGACTTTCCAGAGTCAACGTGGCCAATGACCACAATGTTAATGTGAAACTTCTCTTTACCCATTTCGAATTAAAAGAAACCTGGTGTAACAAAAGAAAACCAGGTTAGTCAAATATCAAAAGGAGATAACATCATCTACACAAAAAAATAATAGACGCAAATCAGGATTAAACAAAAACTAGATATCAGTTAAGAAAAATCAAAACTTTGACGGCCAAAATCAGAACTTGACTTTTCATCCAAACTTTTCACTCTCCAAGTAAACAGCATCAAAAGAAAGTGACTCAACACGGCCCAGTAAATCAACCTAGGACAGTGATCCATCTAGACTGATTAGTTTTCAAAAAGAAAGATGGTAAAAAAACACATTAATTTCTTTTCCGAACCGAATCAAACTAGACCTCATTTTACAAAGCGGAGTCGGCTTATAGATCTAACACCACGACTCGTAAACGACAGCACTCATTTCTCTTGAGAATCATTAAACCTAAAAAAGTATAACTAGGAAAAATTAATTAAAAGAATCAGTCCTTGTATACAAACCAAAAGAGTTTTTAATCAAACAAATAGAACACAACAAAATCTTCCACGCATCAATAAATCCATTTGTATACATACATACATATATATAGTGTAAGATCACTTAATCAAATAAGTGCTTGAGCGATAAGCAGTTATACACACACACACACACACACATATATATATATATATATATACACACATATAGTGTATATACATATATATATATATATATATATGAGCACTTAATCAAATAAGTCAGCTGATTATCACTCATGCATAGTTGTATATATATACACATACAATTATATATTCAAAAAAAGGCTTAACAATCTCCATAAATAATCAAAATTGAGCTACAATATACTCAAATCCACATATGAAATTGACGAAACTGACCTTTGAAGACTTGAAGAATCGAAGAAGAAGAGATCTCTCGCCTCGCCGATTGAAGAGAGAGAGTGTGAGAGTAAATGAGTGAGGTGATAAGGGGCTTATAAGGGTGTGATGTTGTTAGGGTTTTTCGTGGGCCGTTGGATCAATGTGGATGATCGTACGGCTGATAGTTAATGGGCCTTTGTTCGGTTTCAGAAATGGGCCGTTTGTTTCTAACGCAGCTTGCAAGGATCGGTGATTGGTCAAATTCTTAACTCAACATGCTTGCTTGGTCGAATTCTGGTATTTTTTTGTCCTCGATCTGGTAGAGTTGTACAATTGATTGACTAGGCTTTGTCGTGGAGGGGTTCAATCTTAATGTTGATTGTTGTGTTAAGAGAACTTCATGTGGATTGATTCGAGATACAAGAGGAGCTTGGATTTGTGGCTATGTTTTTAATTTTGGTATCACTACTATTATTCATGCAGGGTAGATGACATTATGGGCAGGACTTTCAAGGGCGGGTGTGATGAACTTGGATTTTTTGGAAGTCAAAAACGGATTCGTACTTACTTCTTCAATTGCTCACTTGAAGATCAAGCACAAGTAATTGCCTTCACCCATGGATAGAGGATTGCAAATCTATTTTGCGACAACATCTGAACTTCAGTCTTTATCATGTCTATCGTGCAGCAAATAAATGTGCGGATTGGTTGGCATCTTATGGTCTTAGTTATCCCATTGGTTTTTATCTTCTTAACAATGTACCACATAATATGATAAATCTTTTAGATAGTGATAAACGAGATGAAAAATCCTTGCGTTTTGTAATAATATAGCCTTTATGTTATACTCTCACTTTCGTAATACAATGATTTTACCTGTTTATCCCAAAAAACAAAACAAAAACAAAAAATTTGTTACTTTTACCTAAATATCCTTTGCCTTTCTCACATTCACCCCAATTGTCCAACCATCTTTTCTCTTTTTTCTTTTCTTCCTTTTTCGTTTAATTGGTTTGTTGGGAGAGTTGGGTTCAACATAAGGCTCTAATGGTCCTATCCATTTTTTAAAGAGGTAAAAACGGTTGGATATTGGATACGCTTGCCTTGTTGGTCGTTTGGACTAACGTAGTCCTCAAATTGTGTCTTATATTTTGCTTGCTTGTAGCGAGTTTGATGCCATTTGATTAGTTGTTGCAAACGCCCTTTTAAGAGTTGTTACTTGCTAGTTTGTGGTGGTTAATGTTGTCAAAGTCTCATGTTAACACAACGTTGACAAGAAAGAATGTTGTTGTTGTTACATTTTCCAGTCGTTTTTCAGTTGATTCCGTGATAGGTTGATAGCCATTATTTTGTGTTTCATGAGCGATTTTTTATTTTTGGATACCCTATGGTTCTAGCCTATGATATTCCAAACCAAAAACCGATCTGTTCTGTTGGACTTAGACTTTTGATAATTCTTCCACTTGAGTTTAGGTTTTGTTATGGATTTACCTATATATTGTTTCTTTTCTTGGGCCAAGCTTTTGAGTTTTTTGGTTTTACTTTAGTATACCTTAATTTCTATCAACAAAAGAATATACTCTCTATTTTGGAAGTTGTTGGAATGCCTTTTTCCCCACTATCTTCCTTACTTCTTTTCTTTTCAAAAAATTCTCTCCCATTGTTATTATCACTTTTGTTTTGTGAAAAATGTATATTCAATTCATATTTTTTAACCATAGCAACAAAGTCGAGGACATAGAGATAAGTATATACTATTCCATAATTATTTTGTGTCATGTGATGCTAAAGATCTCAACAAGTTAATGGTAATATTGAGTAGGTTAAGATCTCAAATACTAAGTTAGGGTATTTGTATGAGTCGGGCTGTTTAGCTATCTAATCAGAAGCAGATCTAAAATTTTATTTTAGTAAAAATTATAACACATAATTTAACATCCATATACAAATTTTTCTTTAGTTCAAAATGAAGGCTCGAGCCCCAACTCCTTTAAAGGTACATCTGCCTCTGTACCCCACTGCTGCTTGTCACAAGCAACTACCCAAAATGAAGTGTATTGCCCCTCGGACAATTCATAAACATTCTTAGATTAGACCATTTGATAATAAAGATAACAGAGCTCAAACTAAATTTAAATTTTTTACCATTGACACTTTGTTTTTTCTAGCCGACTTCCAACACTTGAAACCAATGAAATCTGTCGGAATTGGATCCTCTTGTAAGAAACAATATTATGAGAAATATCCAATAATGATGAAATGTTCAGATCGTTTTATTATAACTACAAGGACATATCACACCATTGGATATCTAAATAGACATACCATCACCACTGAATCTCTCTCATAACATTATAATGATATGAAATTATCTAAATTGCTCGTCTTGCAGTAGCCCACATGTTCAGCGTCACATGCAGGGATCATCACCAACCAATTCCATAAGAAAGAAGCTTCAGTAACTAGGAAACAAGATCAAAGAAACATTTCTTTAATGAATTTCTGGACTACAATTCTCAAACTGTGTTAAACTGATCTCAATTTCATAACACCTTGTATAAGAAATTCAGTTAAATGATACATTCGCATTAGCAAAATAGGTTTTCCTAAAATGGCTGAACATCGTGTTGCATAGAACATTAATCTTGCATAATGCAGGTACAGTAAGCAGGCTTACTGTCACGGAGCTGGAGTTTGAATCCACGAAAACTTGTAGAACACCGTGAGCTAGGCACAGCAAGTACGTTCCTTTTGGCACACCAGCGCTCCACTTGTGAGAAGTGCTTGCAAACTTCTCCATAAAATATCAACAAACAACATACGTGGCCAATTAGGCTTGGTTTTGAGTTGTCGTTCGTGAACTTATACCTGATGGATCAAAATTTCATCACAAATTTTGGGGCAATATGTGTGTTCCGCTGAATGACAGACTTAATTTAAGTGTTAGAAAAGTGACCATGTGTCTATTAACATCTAGGCTTCTCATCAAGTATGCGTGGGTGTACATTCCAGAAGCTTGTCTCAATTATGTTACAGTGTTCAACCACAATTTTCTTGCAACATTTTTTAATTGCAGCTTCAATGTCATTCATCATTGTCTTTTCCTCCTGAATGCCAAACAAAAAAAAAAAAAACACGAAAGGGAAAATTTTATCGTTATCAGTGTAAAACATGTTCCACGAAAATAATGGCAAGCATTTAAATTAAACAAGCATCCGGTCCTCCTACGGTTACCCTTCCTGGGAATGAATTTAACTTGCGCAAGTTTAAGGGAGAACATCATACTGAGTTGAAAGTCAAGCTCGAGTCTAACAAAATGCAATCTGTTGCAGCACTTATCAGTGTTATTTCCTAAATTCTTCTTTTATCTTTCCTCTTCCATTCTAGAGGCAGGTAGGATTTTGGAGGGTGGTTGGGGTGAATAAATTTCTCTTGCTGGAATTTTCTTCACATATGTTGTCAATCCCAGACTCGTGAAAATTAAATGTTTTAAAGATGAAGCAAAACCCGTTTCAGGAATATAACAAAGTGGTGCACTACGAAACGGACTTTTCTAGTTTGTTGCTACAGCACACATCAAAGTGAGCTGAAAATGGGGAATAGCCGAATAATTGTTGGGCCAGAATTCTGAATTTTGCAGTGAATGATCAAGAGCTAAAGGTCTAGAAGACTGGCTTACGTTTAACCTCGAGGTTCAGAAGGAAACTACTGAAAGAGAAAAGGACTGCACTTCTAGAAGGCAGTTGAAACACTTTTAGCAAAACGCAAACTAAGGTTTCAGAAGATTAACTAAATGACTTCAACAGAATTGCTAGACTGCAACTCAACGGTGGGCTATCCATGTAGCCCACCTATCCATGTGTACACACAGAAAGATAGATAGATAGATAGATAGATAGATAGATACATAGAGAGAGAGAGGGAAAGCATAGAATGGGAAACTAACATTGTCCCAGAAAATAGAAGATCCTTGACGGAACATGATAGGTAATGTGTTGTAATCAACACCAAATTTCTGGCTGAGCAGTTCATTTTTCTCTTGAGCTTGAGTACCCTGCAGAAAAAGCAAATCAGAGAAGACCAAACAATAGCCATTGTATATTAATAGTTACTCATCTTAAAAACTGATTTCAAATATAAATAGTTCCACATCTATGGTGCATAGACTTCCTTTTACAGGAAGTTTTGCTGGGAGACTATTAGATACATGCCACAAATACCGAAAGGGAGTATTGAGTTGCCAAATAATTGCTTCTATTCACACACATGTTTCCTTCTACACGTTGCATTAAGCGGAAAAATGTATGTCACATATTTGAAGAAAAGCCACAGGAATAAATCAGCATCAACTAAGTAAAATTAGTGATTATGAGATCCGTAGACCAACTCCAATTATAGAATACGAAGTGTGTAGATAGATAATATCCTTAGAATCTTGAAAATTCTATAATGGATCTAAATAAAGCAAGTTGAGAGACACATCAGGAAAACAAAAGAAAAAGTTAAATGTTGCCACAGACACCAAAATTAACTCACACGTAAAGCAATAAGACAGTGGTCCTCTAAGCATGCTTGCATAGTAGGCCTAAAATGATGTCATTTAAAACTTATGCCTCCTAACAATACCAAAATATCAGTGGTGATGGCTGAAATTTATTCCTTTCTTCTCACTTTTCCGTGTTTTCTTTTTTCATTCTTTTTTTTGATTGACAACAGGGAGGAACTGCAGTAGTACTCACAATACACGCTGAATTCTGAGAATAAGTGTAGAAAGAACATATGAAAAGAAGTACAGACACAATTTGGGAAAGAAAGGGAGTTACTGAAGAAACACTAATGTGAAAGAAGTTGCCAAACATTGCTTCACTATATACTGTGCTTCACCAGAATTAGATACCTTTAAGTAGTTTTGAGCTTCGCTTTTAGTCATGCCAGACTTGACAAGCATCCAGAAACAAGTATTGTACTGATTGTTAATATGACCTGCAAGTCGAACAATAATGAGCATAAGCTACATACTTAACAGCATATATTAGCTTTGCCAAGCAGAACTAGAAAAGACAATTCTTCAACTTTTGGTTTGTCTTTACTTATTTTGCTTTTTATAGATAAATGTTAAAAAAAATTTAAAGTTTTCAATACCAAATAACAGAGAAAAACAACTCACAATCAACTTGTCTCCATGCCAAATAATCCCGCAGAATCTCGGATGATGGATAGCAAACAGCACGTCCATCAAAATACGGCGAGTGCTTCAACTCCTTCTGTGGGAAGAAGTCCTTCCATTTCATTACGTACATGGAGGAGAAGAAAGATACAACCACAGAAACTATCTCACTGCAAAAGTGATCACCAAAAATTGAGTCAAAAGCCAAATGAATATGCTTATAATTAATAAACATAAATAGAACACAATTCTACAAGCAAGCTCCAGCCTCAAAAGCAGTTTCAAAAAAACATGTAGAGAAAAGATCTACGACAGCTAATTAAGTTGGCGACATTGGAGTTTCGCCTTTTGAAGGGCCAGTAGCGTAGCCATCGACTTTGGGATAAACATCTTTCAGTGCTCTACCCCGAAAGGCCAACTCAAATTAGCCACCCACAGAGAAAACAAGAGATAAGCTTGTTCCCTTTTTCTTCTTTTGGCTTTTTCTTTTTTTTTTTTTTTTTGGGGGGGGAGGACCGCTATACATCTCACCATACCCATCCATGATCCAAGAATTAATTGTTGCAAGTACTTAAAACCATGACTGACATTTTACCATGATAAATTATTGCAATTTTTCATCAACCAATCCCGGAACTCAATCTACTCATATATGAAACTCCAAAGAGTTTCCTTGTCAACTGAGTTATAAATAAGATTAACTACTACCTGACTTGGCCAACTGTCAAAATACTGAAGGACTGCACTGCCAGAGAAACCCCTGCCTATGTGTCATTCCAAGAGAAAATTCCACATTTACAAACTTAATACAGTACAGTAAAGTATTTCAAATGCGTTATAATGCTTGAAAAAGCAAAAAAGGCTTTATTTCCAACATCATACATTCATCAACATGAAACTTCTTAAGCATTAAAGATGGCAGTGATAATGGGAATCATACCTGGGACGCCTTCCATAAAACTGAGAATCCTTCTTCAAGACAAAGCTGAAATCATAGTTCAATGTCGTAAACAAGGAATGATAAGCCTCATTAAAGAAAATAAATTGCTACAACTCTCTCTACCTGTACTCATCGCTCACCCCATATGTGAAGACAATATCTTTGAACTCTTCTACCACAGCCATAGCACATGAATTCATAAGGTTCAGAGCTTGTGCATCATTTGGCTTCTCAAATTCATGAACTTCAGAAAATCTAAAAATCATGAAATTTATGCATTAACAATTGATATTGAATACGCGAGTTAATAAATGCATAATCATATTGGTTTACAGGATTCCACTGTGATTGTTTCTTGTCTATGTACGTAATTCAATGGTCCATAGAGAAACACATCTTATCCAAGTCAATGGAGAAATAAGAAAAAGTATCAATTTGATATTAAACAAACTTACCTATGGAAATGGCAGCCATCAACACGTATGACTATCCAAGTAGACGGCAACAACTTGTTCTCAAATTCAAAGGACTTCATGAACTCTGGCTTAATCTTATTAATGTCCTCCCCAAAATTTCCAAGCTCCTTGAGGAGACAGGAGTGTTCCTTCCAAAAGCTTCTCGATGCTATATTTTGTGCATGAACGATAATTACCTTCCTTCTCAATCTTTTAACAGGAGTGCCATTTTCGTTGTACTTCACAATGTCTTCAACCTTAAATCATTAGGACAAAGGTTAACCTGAAAAGTCAGATATCACATAGGAATAATATGAAATGCAGCATCTGGATGAAATAATAAATCTTCTGCTTTCAGTTTCAAAGTTAAAATAGAGCAACACAACAATAAGCAGTTCACTTTTAGACTCTGATCATCAAATTATGCACATAAAGCCATATCGACAGCATGTCAAGCAGTCCATGGTGCATTTACTGTTTTAACCTAACTAGTGGTGACGTATATCTTTTAAGAACTGGCCAGTAATTCTGTTTTTTAGTTCTTTGGCAAGCCAAATTTTATTCATGATCCAAAACTTTGGATGGTATACTTACACAGATGCGCTACTGTAAGTAAACTACAAAAAGAAAATAGGGACAGACTACACAAAAAAAAGAAAGAACGTTCACCAAGTTCAGTCCTAGATTAGAAGACCTATCTCTAGATTAGACATTACTAAGTGGCCCTACATGGCTCTACTAATGTTTATGGCTGGAAAAGAACCAGATAGCTTTTGAAGTCAAAGTAATGACTACTACACAAATCGGAAACACATTATTTGAGTTTTATTCTAAAAAAATAAGCACATGTTATCTTCTGCTTTGAAATGTATAATTTGTGGAGAATTATAGTTACGGCCTATACAAATGCTAGTCAACCCTCTTGTACCTCAGTGAATTGAATAAAAATTAATAAGAAATGACAAAATACTGCAAAAGGCTACTGTACACAAGAATATAGACATACATTTCTCAACTTTCTTTAGCATTGGTAAACTGAAGTTTAGCATGATACAGACAAGAGAAAGATCACTGTGGGTGATTTTGATACATTAATCATTAACCTCAATCTGAGAACTCAGAAAAAGCTAGAACTGTAAGTTTGACCACGTACATTCTAGTTTGGTTTTTTAATAGTTGAAAGAGGCCAAAGACTTAAATCAAAGTATGTATACTGTAAGTTCTATAGAATCATTTTTAATTTTATTTGTAGGTTAGGCGGTGCCCCGGGCCAGCTTACACGCACCTCAGACTAACCCATCTCTTTGGCCCTTGAAGCCCACGCAATAGATATGAACAACAATATCAAAAGGACTTGAACCTGGGACCTTGGATATACATCCGGTGTTCTAAACAGCTAAGCCTAGACACACATGCTCACACAGATAGAGAGATGACCTATCTACAAGAGTCAGATTAGAGTTAAGGCTAGTTAGTCTCTTCTAGAAAGGTATTAGAATGAAGATTTGGAAAACTCTCTTTCATTCCATTCTTAGATTTGAAAGATATAACCTGTCAACAAGAGTAAAAAGTACAAACTTGAGACCGCGAGCATAAAATCAATACCGGGGCAGATAGATGAAGAGGGAAGGAGGAAGAGAGAGAAAGAGATACCTCTGTCTTGAGAACACATGATCCTTGACGAAATATGGCAGGAAGATTCTTATAATTGATACCAAACTGCTGATACAGCAGCTCATTTCTCTCTTGTTTCTGGGTGCCCTATGGACATGACAGATGAAATATAAGCATGAAAAAATATACTATTTGTTGCACAAGTTATATTGATGCATGAACTGGAACATACTCATAAATCATAATTCACGAAAGAAAAAACTAATAAATAATGGAGATGGGACATATATGCAATGACGGGAGAAAAAAAATATAAGAAGCATGGGTCCAACCAATTCAGCAGCACTGCACATTTTTAGCAGCTTAGTCTGTGCTTGAAGCAGTCAAGTATTGTTTCCAGAAAACATCAACTCGTAACAAATCAATAATTTACCACAATGTATAATCTTCTTAGATCTTCAATATAGCTGATAACACATTTGTGAAGACAGTATGAGATAATCAATTAATTCAAACTTGAACTTGAGAGGAAAATAATAGACTAGCAATTTGAGAATCTTTTAAAATGCTAGAGGTAAGGTCTCAAGCTCAGCAGGATGTCTGGATTGTTTAGTACTAAAACTTTTAATAGCTGGAGGCACAAGAATTTACTAATATCAGTCATTCAGTTCAGTTAACTTAAATATTCAACCAGCAAAATTTCCATCTTTACAATTCTCATTGATCAGTAATCTATGTATGAAGCAAAGGAAAATGCTAGCAAGTTCTATTTCCGACCAAATGAATAAATAAGAAGTAAAATGGAAGGGGAGCACCGAGGATTCCAGATATATGAAATGAGAACCCTTGGATGGCTAGGTTCAAGCATTATGGTTTCAATAGCAAATCCTCACCGCTCAAAATCATTTTCGGATGTTCAATAATCCCTCACCTTCAAGCACTCTTCGAACTTATCTTCCCACAAAATGCAATAAAGATTACATTCTCAGTGATGTTTATGTTCAAGGGAACTAATTCCAGGTTCTTATCCTGTTGAAACATGGATTTGAATTTAAATCCAAATATGGTTACATTTTCTTGAAACAAAGAAACTAACAAACCAGAATCAAGAGAGCACAATCATGGGAAAAGTTGAGATAATTAATTGCCCACCTTCAAAATTTCTTTTGCTTCCTTCTCAGACTTTCCACATTTAATCAGCTTCCAGAAACAAGTATCATGTAGGTTTTTTACATGACCTGCAACAGAAACAGGTAGATCCAGCATTAACACTAATCTTTTCAGAATGTCTAAACTCTAAAATTATCTTCAATGCTCGAACGTTAAACATTTGGTTCAAAAAGACATCCCAAGTTCCCACAACAGTGCCACCAACAAACAGAAGGGGTTAACTAGTGACTCACAATCATTTTGTCTCCACGAGAGATACGATTGAAGAACCTCCAATGATGCACAGCATATTACTCGTGAATGAAATGAAGGAGGGAATCTTAGCTCCTTTTGAGGAAAGAACTCCTTCCATTTCCCAACGTATATAGATGTGAAGAATGAAACAATAAGGGAGAGTATTTTGCTGCAAATTCAATTCATTAGTTAGCCAAAACTGATTTGATTTTGGCCAAAAGAAGAAAGGAGACTTCAATGGATGACATCTCACTGGCATGAGATAAAACCAAAATGAGAGAACTAGAAAACCCAAAATTAATCAAAACGTCTTCATATGAGTTCTAAAAGGTGTAGCCAACCACGCCACTGAGCACCTAAATTAATCTATTAGCAAGTTGACATATATGTGAAAGTGGGGATTATTGTATTACGGGATATGAAAGAATACTAATATAGTAATAGAGAATCTACCCCTAAAATTGGCTCAAAACCTTGCAGTACGAAGGGATCCAAAAATCACACATGTTTATCCAGTTTATCACTTCAACATTACGTATATCAGTATCAGTGACTTCAACAGGATTTTGATTTCCGATTTTCAGTCAATAATTGCAAGCAAACGGCACTGAGATACATGGTTAACATTCTGTCACAGTGAAAAGTTCACAAGGATTGATGCAACATGCACTTCAAATTATAAACGCCATGAAATCCCAATTACGGTTAATAGTAAAATGAAAATTATAGGCTCAGAAGATACGAATACAAACCTGGCACGCCTCTGGTAGAACTTTGTGTCTTTCTTGAACACGAAGCTGCAATCAAAATGCATTACTCTCTTGAAGCTAATGACCGCCTAAAATGCTCTATATAGATAAATATTTTAGTAGCCGTAATGTTTGGGCGCACACAGCCTTAGCTTGACCATCGCACCAGCCACGGCCTTCGTGTATATACATATATGTATACATATAATTAAAAATGCTATGTAGCAAATAATTGAAAAAGCATTACACTCACCAAAGCTAATGGCACCGCCTAAAAATGCAATATAAATACATATTAGATTGTACTTTGTGCATAAGGCTCCCCTAAAATGCAGGGTCTGAGGTAAGCCTACGCAGCCATAGCTTGACCATCACGCCAAGCACGGCCTTAAAAAATATAAATATATATAATTAAATATGTTGAGTTGCTTGGAGTACCTATACTCATTGCTGAATCCGTAAGCAAAAACAATGTCGGGAAACTCCTCTAAGACGAGTTTAGCACAGTTGTTCATCAACTCCAAGCCCTTGACATCGTTTGGCTTTTCAAATTCATGTACTTCACTAAATCTATATCAAAATTTCTCCCATAATTAAGACCAACAAAAAAAAAATCCAAAGCATACTCATATATATACATACAAATATACATATATATATATATATAGAGAGAGAGAGAGAGAGAGAGTTACTTGTGGAAGTGGTGGTCGTCAATGCGGAGGATGATGAGGTTGGGGAGCATGATCTCATCATCGGTCTCGAAAGATTTGACGTATTCGTACTTGCTGTTGGCCATACTTAGTATACGATGATGAGTGTGCGTACGCGTATGTGTTTTTTGTGTTGTGGTTCAGTTAGAAAAAGACACAAACAGTTGGAAGGCAAAAGGCGAAGTTGGCTGCTGCAAAACTTATGAAGGCGTCACAGTCATGCTTAGTTCTATGATTTATATTTTCCTTTCTTTCGTTGTAACAGTTCTTTTGCAATACGCTAAAACCAGGCCATTAATTATGTTAAACGATATTACTATTAGAAAGTACAACTTAAAAAATTAAAATGTTCGAGAATTATTGACTCAAGCACCATAAGACATTTACTCTAGAGGTATGGTTCTTGTTTAATGTATGAGAGGTCTGGAGATTTATTCTTGACAAATATAATATATTTTATATGTAATGTAATATTGATTTAAGTCTCCTTTAAATTAAAAAAAAAAAACTCGAGTTATACCATTCTTTTTATTTTGTGCCAATTAAATAGGGTAATTTTGTTTGACACTCCCTTGCACTTTTTATAAGATGACCTAGAGTCCGCATTTTTTAATATATGATTGTCACACCTCTTCTGTTAGTGATCCGTTAGTTTTTCTATTAAAATTGATAAAAACCATTTTTTTTTTGTTCACATTATCTAACTATACAAATATGTACTTATCTTCCCCAACATCTTCTTCATGTGTCACTACACGCGATGCCACCAGTACCACTTGCTTCCTCTCGTCGCGGCGAACAATTTGGTGTGCTCCACTCATCTTCTTCATGTGTCACCAGCACACAACTTTGTGTCTCCATCCTTGGATTGAGGTTGGAGGCATTGGCACAAGGTTGAAACCATAGTCAAACCATGAAGACGTCAGCACAAGGTTGAGGATGATGACATTTGGTTGAATTTTTTTTTTCTTTTTTTTTTATGAAAAGGGTGGGTGGAAGAAAATAAATTTTTTATTTAATCAAGGGTATTTTTCCCTAAAAGATAATTTATTTTAGAAAAAAAAAAAAAAAACAATAACATATGAGACGTGTGAGATACACTCTCCATTAAAATAAACGAATATTTTATGGAGGGAGTGTTTACCTTAGTTTAACCAACCACAAAGGATTTGTTAAGTGATTTTTGTATCACAAAAGATGTTATGTAGTTACGACAAATCACAAGGGGGTGTGGAGCATTCCATCCTTTTCTTTTTGTTAGGATATACAACTTCAGAGATTCTTTGTTTTCTTTTTGGGGTCAAACAACTTCAGGAAAAATTTCAGCTCATAAATTAATGCAAACAAAGCAAACCAAATCAAACTAGACCTTATTTTACAAAGTTGGGTCGACTATATAGATCTAAGGCTAACTCCAATATTTTTTTTATTTTTTTCCCTACATGTAAAAAATTTGGATCATTTCTTATATTTAGGGATTTTCTATTTCAGTTTTACTCCAACACCTTCCCTACATTTAATCAATCCCTTATTTCAATAAATCCTTATTTCGATTTTACTCCAACAACTTTCTTATTTTAGGGATTCTCTATTTTTATTTTACTTCAAAATGAACATATTTTTTTAAATGTATGAAAGTTATTAGAGTGAAACTAAAATATAAATTTCCTCAAATAAGAAATTGATTAAATATATAAAAATTGTTAAAGTGAAATTAAAATAGAAAATTCTTAGATGCATATGTGTGTATAAATAATATAAGCACTTGTATACATCTATAAATCCATTTGTAGACATATATACATACACATAGTGTAACATCACTTAACCAGATAAGTGCTTAAGAGATAGGCAGTTAACATCCACAGACACATACATATCTATAAATGCATATGTGTGTATAAAGAATATAAGCACTTAATCAAATAAGTCCTTAATCGTAAGCATTCATATACATACACGCATGTATACATGTAGTGTATATACTTATATATAATCACTTAACCAAATAAGTCGGCTGATTATCAATCATGCATAGTTTTATACATATACACACATACAATTATATTCAGAAAAGGCTTTACAATCTCCATAAATAATCAAAATTAAGCTACAATATACTCAAATCCACATATGAAATTGACGAAACTGACCTTTGACGACGTGAAGAGAGAGAGAGAGTGTGAGAGAAACAGAGTGAGGGTTTTTCGTGGGCCGTCGGATCTGTGTGGATGATCGTACGGCTAATAGTTAATGGACCTTTTCCCCAGGTGCTGAGATACCAGCGAATGGCCACACTTAATTGGTTACTTTTACGTAACTATACTTTGCCTTTTCCACATTTACCCCAGTTGTCCAACTATCTTTTTTCTTTTTCGTTTAATTGGTTTTTTGGATGAGTCAGAGTTCGAATTGAGTTTCACTCAACTTGTCTTAGGACATTCTCAATAAAGTCTTTAAATATATATATTTTTTTAATTTGGGTATTTTTAGAGACTCCAGTCTCTAAAAATAACATTATTCATGACAAAAGTATGTAAGGTCCACCACTTTTAGTTTAAAAGATGCTAATATAGATACTCAGTCTCTATTTTCTTCTACAAATTTGTTGAAGAAAATAGAGACTGGGTCTTTATATTGGCATCTTTTAAGTCAAAAATAATAGATCCCACGTACTTTTGTTATAAATAGTATTACTTTAAGAGACTGATGTCTCTAAAAATATCCAAATTAAAAAAAAATTTATATTTTAAAGACTCTATTAAGAATAGCCTTCGGGTTATGATGGTCCCATCTATTTATTAAAGAGGTAAAAATGGTTGGATGTTGGATACCCTTACCTTGTTGGTCGTTTGGACTAACTTAATCCTGAAACTGCATCTTATATTTTGCTTACTTGAAGAGAGTTTGATGTCATTTGATTAGTTATTGCAAACGCCCTTGTAAGAGTTGTTACTTGGTAGTTCGTGATGTAACGTGTTGCCAAAGTCGCATGTTCACACAACGTTGGCAAGAAATGATGTTTTTGTTACATTTCCCAGTAATTGTTTTTCAGTTGGTTTTGTGATGGATTGATAGCTATTATTTTGTGTCTCATGAGCAATTTTTGATTTTCGGATACCCATGGTTCTGGCCCATGATATTCGAAACCAAAAACTATCCTTCTACTATGTTGGGTTTAGGCTTTTGATTATTTTTCAACTTAGGTTTAGGTTTAGGTTTACTTACGAGTTCCGCCTATATTGTAACTTTCTTTTCTTGGACCAACCTTTTGACTTTGTTGGTTTTACTTTAATATAACTTAGTTGATCATAACTTAATTTCAATCAACAAAGAATATAGTATTTTGGAAGTTGTCCAAATGCCTTCTCCCCCACTATCTTCCTTATTTCTTATATTTTTAAAAAAATTCTCTCCCATTTGTTATTAACACTTTTGCTTTGTGAAAAATGTTTATTCAATTCATTTTATTTAACCATAACAACAAAGTCGAGAACATAGAGATTTTTTTTGAATGACGTGAAAAACTAATTGATAAAATTTGATTATCAAATTATTTAACAGAATTCAATCACTAACTGATAAACTCTCGAGTACAACGTTACATTAACTTAATTAAAAGTAAAACTCCAAAACAGCATGTAATATTAAACCTACAATCTCGTAAAAACAATTTCACAGCTTACGATCTCGTAAAAGCAATTTCTCCTTACTACTGGTACACCATGCGAGGACCTAGTAAAGTATACAGGTATGTTTTTGACTCGTACAGATAATTTACACGATCCACTTGCCATGTTATGTTTCTTAACGTAGGGTAATTTGGCAACAATCCATTCAGCCCACAAAACAGTCACTCTTGAGCATGCTCACGTGACTTCGCAACATTTGATACATAGTTATAAAAGGGGTAAAACAACCTAGAATACTTGCTGTATAACCATCAGCCTAAGCCTTCATCTTATCGCAAAAAAATGAAAAAAGAGGACACATGCATAGCATGTTTTTGCCAATTTCACCAAAAATGACAGCATAGATAAAAAAGATTTTTGTTGTAACCAACTTGGTTCTGTAGTAAATGGAAGCTAACAAACCAAACCAAACCAAACCAAACCAATCCTTGCCCTTCTTGAATGGGTGGAACTCGGAGATCAATCCATTTATTCATGTCGAGAACCACGAGTCATCCGTCTACGCCTCTACCAACCTCTAGAATAAGTATGATAGCCATATCAAGAATCCATGAACAAAAAAACCTATAACGCGGTAAGCGTAAAAAAAAAAGTTCAACAAAATTTGCAGGAAAAATAAATCAAGTTCAAACTGTATTATCTGCAAAAATAAACAGCAAAAGTCCTGAGCCGCCTGGAAAATCCCAAGCACCTCAACCATAACACACTCCGAAATAATAAAAATGATCAACATAAAAAGACTCGAGCTGTAGGATCAAACCACCACGGGTCCGGTAACAAGTTATGGGAACAGTTACCGGACACTGAGGGTAGAAAACTACAGCATACTAAATAAAAAAGCGACTAGACTACTAAAGTAAGACTATTTAAAGGGAAGTTGTTATAACACAGTTTACTTGAATTTGCATGAACTTGAATTGTTCACTTGGCACCCTTCTTGGCAGCAGCCTTGGTGACCTTGGCACCAGTTGGGTCCTTCTTCTCAACACTCTTGATAACACCAACAGCAACCGTTTGACGCATGTCCCTCACAGCAAAACGACCAAGTGGTGGGTACTGGGAGAAAGTCTCAACAACCATGGGCTTGGTGGGAATCATCTTAATCATACCAGCATCACCGTTCTTCAAAAACTTGGGCTCCTTCTCAAGTTCCTTACCTGAACGCCTGTCAATCTTGGTCAACAGCTCAGCAAACTTGACAGCAATGTGGGAGGTGTGGCAATCAAGAACTGGGGCATATCCATTTCCAATCTGGCCGGGGTGGTTCATGATGATCACCTGCGAGGAGAAACTGGCAGCCTCCTTGGCAGGGTCATCCTTGGAGTTGGATGCCACAAAACCACGCTTGAGATCCTTAACAGCAACGTTCTTGACGTTGAATCCAACATTGTCACCAGGAAGAGCCTCCTGGAGAGCTTCGTGGTGCATCTCAACTGACTTAACTTCAGTTGTCAGACCGGTAGGACCAAAGGTGACAACCATACCAGGCTTCAGGACACCAGTTTCTACACGACCCACTGGAACAGTACCAATACCACCAATCTTGTAGACATCCTGGAGTGGGAGACGGAGGGGCTTGTCAGAAGGCCTCTTGGGCTCACTAATCTGGTCAAGAGCCTCAAGGAGGGTTGGACCCTTGTACCAGTCAAGGTTGGTGGACCTCTCAATCATGTTGTCTCCCTCAAAACCAGAGATGGGGACGAAGGGTATCTTGTCAGGGTTGTATCCAACCTTCTTGAGGTAGGATGACACTTCCTTGACAATTTCGTCGTACCTAGCCTTGGAGTATTTAGGAGTGGTGGCATCCATCTGCACAAATAAAATGAAAACAGAAAATTAGCTACAACCTCCAATTAAATAATTTTATTATAACTGCAACATTAAAGCATCATAACAAATATAATAATATGAAACAAATAAGCCACCTTGTTGCAGCAGCAAATCATCTGCTTGACACCGAGGGTGAAAGCAAGCAAAGCATGCTCACGGGTCTGTCCATCCTTTGAGATACCAGCTTCAAAACCACCAGTGGTGGAGTCAATGATGAGGACGGCACAGTCAGCCTGGGAGGTACCAGTAATCATGTTCTTGATAAAGTCACGGTGTCCAGGGGCATCAATGACAGTGCAGTAGTACTTGGTGGTCTCAAACTTCCACAAGGCAATATCAATGGTAATACCACGCTCACGCTCAGCCTTGAGCTTGTCAAGCACCCACGCGTACTTGAATGACCTCTTGTTCATCTCAGCAGCCTCCTTCTCGAACCTTTCAATGACACGCTTGTCAATACCACCAAGCTTGTAGATCAAGTGACCGGTGGTGGTTGACTTTCCAGAGTCAACATGGCCAATGACCACAATGTTAATGTGAAACTTCTCTTTACCCATTTTGAGTTAAAAGAAAACTGGTAACAAACAAAATGAGGTTAGTCAAATATCAAAGGGAAATAGCACCAGCTAATCGAAAAAAATAATAAAAGTAAATTAGGATTAAAACAAAGACTAACCAACACATGTCGGAAAAAATAAAACAGTAAAGACTAAGTGATATTTCTTATAGTAATGACATTAATAGTTTCAAACAAATATCTTCCCCATAAGCTGAACAAGGAACAAGCAGACTTGGTTATCAATTTCTGTCTACCTATGCTTGATGAAGTGAAATAAACATGCCAAGCAAAAAATCTAACCCACAACCCCAACTGGGAAAAATAAATAAATCCACCAAAAACAATAACAGAACTCGAATCTTAAAAGAGAAATTAAAGGAACTTTTTAGCATAAACAACAATAAAACTTGATTATTACATTGAATTTTTTTTATTCCACACAGCCTAAAAAGACATCAAATTCAGGTAATTCAACACCAGCTAACAAATTCATGCACATCCGCCACACATCTTGAGTCGTTTAGTTGTTTGAAAACAAGACGACCAGAAAAACCAATTTCATTATTGGAAATGTTTTCAGCTGAAGAATTTAATACAAAATCTAAACCGAACCAGGCCAAACAAAACTAAACCTTATACCACTAGCGGCCATTGACAATAATCTCACAACTTATAACTAACAAAAAAATATTTAAAAAAATCCAAAGGCTTATACAAAAAGCTGCATTTTAAACAACACAACTAGAACGTATGAAAACCTTCAACAAGTATTTACACACATTTGCGTACGTGTGTTATATATATGAGTATATAACTTATTTGACTAAGAAGTTATTATTGTATATACAAGTGGATACACACACACACATAGTATATATACATATATACATACATATATGTATATATATAATAAACAGAATAATACATGCAGAATTACACAAATACAGACATACGAGTGAGTGCATATACAGATCAAAATTTAAGCTTAGCAACATATACAGATCAACATTTGAGCTAGCAATATATTATATATACAAATCAACATTAAAGCTAGCAACATTTACACAAATCAACATTAAAGCTAGCGACATTTACACAAACCAACATAATAAAAATCCAAAAAAAAAACATGTAAAATAAGAAATAATCAGATTTGTGAAACTGACCACTTGAAGAATCGAAGAGAGAACTCTAGCCTCGCTGATTGAAGAGAGCTTTGGGATGTGCGAGAGAGAGAAGTGAGTGAGGCGATGAGGAGTTTATAAAAGCGTGTGATGTGGTTAGGGTTTTTCGTGGACCGTTGGATCATGGATGGATGATCCAACGGCTTAGAATTGAAGTTTTTATTTGGTCAGCCGCCGAGATTCCAGTTAAGAACTCTGTCCCACACTTAGTTGGTTCTTTTTACCTAATTATCCCTTGTCATTTCCACTATCTTCTCAACTATCCCCTCATCTTTATTCTTTGGGGTAACTCTTAAACAAATCATGTGTTGATCAGTCTTTTTGAGGACTAATAAAACGTTGATATATGGACACAGTTAGCCATATTATAATTTATGGTAAGATGCTATTTTATTGATTTGTCCTTTGCTTTTTTAATGTGAAATTAATGAGATTGTGGTGGGATCTATTGAATGAATTTGGTCTCAATATATAATATGCACGTTTTTACTATTCTACCCCGACCAACTATACACAATGACTAAAATAGACTGGATAGTAATGAACAAAAAGACAAAATAAGTATGAAAAGACTAAAGTAACCCTCTACCACATTAAATGCAACAAAAGTTAATTTTTCTCCAGCAAAATATAATCCCGCCCAAATCGAATCTGTTGCTTAAGTTTCAATATCCGTAGACAAAGTAACCCCCTTAGGCAGTGATTGGTATGTGAGAATGAGTTGGGAATGGAATGACATTCCCAATTTTATTTTAATTCCCATGTTTGGTATGAGGGAATGAACTTGGGAATGTCATTCCCAAGGGAATCCCATTCCCACATACATGGGAATAGCCATTCCAGACCAAATATATGGGAATGGCCCATTCCCATGTATTTGGGAATCAACTTGATTACCATACCCTTTATAAATAATTTGTTTAATTATTATTATTATGAAAATAATAATAATAATAAAATATAATAATAAAAATAAAAAATAATAATAGTGATTAAATAATAATAATAATAATAATTAAAAATATAATAATATTATTATGAAAATAATAATAAAAATGATAATAATAATAATAAATAAATAAAATAAATAATAATAATAATAATAAATAATTAAAAATATAATAATATTATTATAAAAATAATAATAATTATAATAAAAAATGATAATAATAATAATAAATAAATAAATAAAATAATAAAAATAAAAATAAATAATAATAATAGTGATTAAATAATAATTATTATTATTTTTTTTTTTTATAAAAAAAATATAATAATATTTTGTTATTAATAATTATTATTATTATTATTTTTATTTATATTATTATTATTATTATTATTATTATTATTATTATTTATTGTTGTTGTTGTTGTTGTTGTTATTATTATTATTATTTATTATTTATTATTTTTATTTTGTTATTATTATTATTATTATTTATGTTTATATTGTTTACGATTATGTTTATATTTATTCTTATTTTTAATATTATAATAATAAAAGGGCAATTATGTCATATTATATAAGTCATTCGCATTACTACTCTTAATTCCTAGAGCATACCAAACATGTCATTCTCATTCTCAAATTCATTCCATTCCCACTTTCATTCCATTCCTTGGTTCATTCCATTCCTGTCTAAATTCATTCCAATGTACCAATCGCTACCTTAATGTGTTTGTTATTTGTTGCTTAAGTTTCAAAATTAGTAGACAAATATACAATATGTAATTGTCCAATCCAATTAAATATTAACTAACTACCACCATTAGATAAACATCAAATCAAATTTTAAGAAAATTTTAATGCATCTGAAATATGAAATGGTTTGTAATGAATAATACATGTTGTATGTTATCTGTTGTTTAAGGTTTTAATATCCGTAGACAAACATTTCGATATCCGTAGACAGACGTTTGAATAGATAATTTATCCAATCAAATTAAATGTCAATGTAATTACTACTATTAGTTAAACATCAAGTCAATTTAAAGTCATAGAAACGTGAATGCATCAGAATGTTAATATATGTAACTATTCAATATTTCAAATTTCATGAATTGCAATAGCTAATGTCAAAGAGAAAGAAATTAGAAGAAAATCATATCAAGTTTGTTTCTAAATAGGATTTTTAAATTTTCTATGGATCTGTTATTTCTTCTTACTAATGTGTAGTTGCTTCTTACGAATGTGTTGTTGCAACTTTCTACGGATCTGTTGATACTTTTTACTAATGTGTAGTTGCAATTTCGTAAATTTATAAATTTTCTATAGATCTGTTGCTGTTACTTACGAATGTGTAGTTACAATTGTAAATATTTATGAGTTTTATATGGAAATGTTGTCATTTCTTAAGAATGTGTAGTTGAAATTATATATATTTATGAGTTTTCTAAGAATCTATTGTTGTTTCTTACTAATTCGTAGTTGTAATTCTTTCGTAAATTTATAAGTTTTATAGATTTGTTGTTGCTTCTTACTAATTCATAGTTGTAATTGTTTCGTAAATTTATAAGTTTTCTATGGATCTATTATTGCTTCTTACTAATGTGCGGTTGCAATTGTTTTTTAAATTTATAAGTTTTCTATAGATTTGTTGTTGTTTATTACTAATGTGTAGTTGCAATTGTTCCATAAATTTATAAGTTTTGGTCCATGTATTTTATTTATTTGTATATCTTTACAACATGAATTTTTCGCATGTATTTTATTTATTTGTATAATATATATTTAGAATATGTTTAGAATTTCACCATAATTTGTAATCTTAATTTTTATGTTAATTATTGTAGATATACAATATGGATGACGATTTTAGCAATGTAGATATTGGTAACATGAGATTTGGATCTATAAAAGAGGCATAGCAACGTAGCACACGTTATGCGTCATGCCGGTATAAATCCTAGTAAAACAATTGATTTTTTTAATTACTGTGCTGATGGATACAAGAATGTGGGTTACAGTAGAGGATGGAGTTGGATTTCACGTCGCCAGAGATTAGGATCCCTTTGCCATGCTCCGTTGACGGCACTGGTGCGTAGGCTTCAACCAGCTCAGTAATGATTCCTTTTTATAGTATGTGTGTGAAGTGTGTGAAGTGTGGGAATGTTGACAATGGTGATGATGATGATGAACTTTGACAGGAAAAAAAAATGAACAGTTCTTTTGCATGTTTGAAAGACGTTGAGTTGATCGTTGCTTGAGGAGTTGGTTTCCTTGTTGTAAATCGTGAAAGGTCAAGAATGTAATTTTCTTCTAAGGATAAAGTAGACTTTTTATATGTACTCATGATTTTTGGATTCAAGGGATAATTTAGTCATTATCCCTTATATATTGAATTGAAAAAATAAAAGTGGGCCATGAATGTCAAACGTTTTGAAAACGTCTGACGTTCTAAAGAGTGACCCTACCTTTCCCCTTTTTTTCCGGTGATGGCAATAGTGAATAATTTTGACGGGGTACCCTTCCTGTCTCCGCCATGAAAAAGAGGTTATCTAGGTGAGAATAAGGAAATATATTTATGCGTGAGCTAGAGAAAAAAATTAATTATTTTATTTGTTTATACATGTATACATTTATATATATAAATCTCAAATTATATCAATTTTTTTCTAAACCAAAGCATAATTTTTTTGCAATGAACTAACCTTACAAAAGCATAAAAATAAAAACACAACTTATTGTCCAAAACTTGCATGATGCGCGGGATTAGAAAAAAAATTAGGTTCATCTTAAAATCATTTTTTTCTATACACATATATATATTGAAATTTGAATCCAATCTTTTTTTCTAACCCAACATATACATTTCCCGCAACAACCTAATGTGTTAAAAATATTAAAAAGAAATTAAAGACAATAAAACTTAATTAAGTAGCTCAATAAAATAAAAAGACCAAAATTTCATTTAAAATTAAGGCTTTGTTTGATAAATTTGGTATCATGGGAAATCTAGACAAAACTAAAATCTCAGGAGAGGTTAGAATTTTGGTTAAACTCATAGAAAAAGAATGGCATTCATTCTTTTAACATGTTAAATAAGCATATATTATTATTTATTCCTTTCTTTTAAAATCTTCATAAATTTGTTAATAATTTCATAACCGTTTATTGGGTTTTAGTGCTAGATTTCTCAAGGGCCTTTGACATTAGTTTTTGAGTAAGCCTTGGACACATTATCGGTACCATATATGTACCCTTAAGTAAACATGAATATGCCTCCTGAGATTTGTTTTTTACTTTTTTTTTCCCCTTTATTTAGCTAGATGTTAAACAACATATGATACATCTCATCCTACTTTTTTTTGCTATAAAAAAAAAAAGTAATCATGAATGTCCTTCTCAAATAATAGATCATGGTGAAATTTAAAAAAGTATATTTGTTGTAAAATTGTTCTAAGAAATTCAAATATATTAATATCACATGTAATTATTATTTGAGTATGTTATAAGTTGTAACATATTTGTTTATCAATTTGATAAAGTAGTTGTTTCCAAAAAAAAAACCATTAATTAATGATGTTTCATGCTTCAACTTCAATTATTGGATGGGATAATCTTTTTCCAGATGTAGTTATCATGTTCAATTGTTATAATTAAAACTTATTTTAGATGTTTGAAACTCAACTATTATTTCGGCAAAAAAAAAAAAAAAAAAACCTCAACTATTATAAGGTTATTACACTTTTTTCCATATTTTACATATTTTTAACATTATGTATGTTCTTTAATTATGGTAATCTTAGTTTAGACCTAAAATTACTTCTTTTGATTTTTGATTTTTATTTATTTGCTTCGACTAACCAAGTTGATGACAAGAAGATGAGTTGACCAATCTGCTATCATGTGCAATTCCTTCCCATCATGCCCATGCAAAGATGAAACATATATCCCAATCACATACAACCATCACATTTTGAGTAGGAATCCCCTTTCTTCCTATATTTCGAACTAGGTTATGCGATTCCACAATAGCCGGAATGTGTGTACCATCAACAGCACCAATAACATTTTTAAAATATGGAAAGTATCTAACATCTCTCTTTAACTTGGGATGTATTCCTGAAAATGTTGGATCCTTTGGTTTGATTTCATCAATAGACAAAGCAATACAAGCCTTTATCACATAATGAAAATTCCTACTGATGGTTTCTCCAGAATGTTGAAATCGCTCTTGAATTTCACGATTACCTGATCCATGTCCCAAGGAGTATAAAAATATTCCAACCATCTCCTGAACACTAAACCCTCTGGTTGGTTTCAACCCATATTTAGTAGACAAATCAGTACACAATTTAAGAAATACATCAAGAGGCATTCTTCAATTCTCTTAACATCTCTTCTTATGCCCTTCTAAAATTTCGGTCATCCATTGGTGTCCAGACAATTTTGAAGTCCTACAAAATTTTTTCAAACAATGTTTGGCAAAGTGTTGTCTTACCATTATTTCCCCTATCACTGCTGATAGAAGAAAATCAATATGAATATCATTTGTACCCTCTATGGTTTTTCCATATTCATCATTTGTAGATGCATCACTGCTACAATTCATAGGTAATTAAGAATAATTAAAAAAAGCATAATATATTAATTGCTAGATGATCATATAACCAACATGCTATTAAACGAAGTATAATAGTTTGATACACAAATTCTTCATAATAAATAATTAATAAATCAATCAACAATAACAAGTACCATAATTGCTGACAAACATAACAGTAAATCCATAAATTCGAAAATTATCATATCGTAATACATCCACAAATTATTCAAAGACTACATATGCCAAGAAATTAATGTTGACTCTACTTCGATACTACATATGACAAGAAGTTAACGCTGACTCTGCCTTTGAAGCATTTGGTGAAGCCACTGCACTTGGATATTAGGCTCTCCCATGGCCCATAACATCTCACAGTTTGCCTCTTTTAATATCAATATGCTTAACATCAAAATACAATTTAGATCCCAGCTCAAAGCTAGGTAAAGTCCGAATGTAACTCATCACAGATTGCACAATGTTACGACTCTCAACACCTAAATATTTGGACTGTGTTTTGGCAAAGTTCACTAGCTCTTGCAACTGCTGTGATATTTTCGCAGCAGTGTTTCCGTGATTTTTTCTCAGTGTATTTATGTTTGCTCTTCGTCTGTCCCTCTGAACTAGTCTCAACTACAGGTTGATTATCCTCGAAGTTAATGTTATCTAACCCACCAACCCTATCCCCATAATCACATTCACCCTCTTCATCTCTCTTTACTTCACTCTCAGTCATGACATGAGCTACTTGGTTACTTGATGGAGTAAAAGCACGCTCTCCAGTTGCCACTACATCCTTAAATAAGATGTCCATATCATATGCCATAAACAAGCCACTCTCCCTAAACTTAACAGCGTAAGGTATTTCCTGCATGCCGAAAATCAAACCTTAGTTTCACATAGTTGTATGACATTAACTCTATAATTACTAAAATTTTAAATTACCTGTAGCTTCATTTCCCACCAATCATCACTTGCAACAATTGTCTTCTTTTGAACATCCCAGCCTAGACCAGTTTCTTTGCCTATCAACTTATTCCAAACTTGCCATTGTGTCTTCAGATTTTTGAGTTGCTTATACTGGTAGTTCTTTCTAGTTTCTTCATTGAACCTAGCAATTATAATTTTCCATCCAACCCTATTTAAATGGGTACCTGGCCTATTACTTGTCTGCACCTTAATTGTAATATCCCACATCTGAAGGCTTGGTCTCTGGGGTATTGAATATATTGGGAAGTCCCGAATATTCGTGCAGACGCGTTTTCCTGTCAGGGTTCGAGCCTTGGCGAGAGGAACAAAACCGTGAGGGCACACTCGATGAGCCTTGAGGCACTTCTGGGGTGTTCCAAAGCTGACAATATCTGCATAGTAGTGCGCTCGGGCCTTTGTTCCGGGGTGCTACAAAGTGGTATCAGAGCTTAGTAGCTCACTGGCGGGACAGGGTCCTCGGTCTGTTGGGTAGAGAACCTCGAGTGCGTGCATGTGAAATATTTTTGGATAAGTATGTGCTTGCTTGTAAAATTATGTTTGCTTAAATGAAATGTGCCCCTATACTTTATACTTGTGTAAACTATGAAGAATGTGCAGTATGTGTAGTTATGTGACTATATGTGCGTCTATGTGACTTGTTTGTGCAATAAGTAAAGAATGATTGATATGTGCAATAATGTGGCTATGCGTGCATCTATGTGTTATAAATGTAAAATGTATGATGAGTATATGATATGTACATGTATATATGATCATTTATGCATCTAAGTAGTCATATGAGTGGTTGTTTGCCTTAGCTTTTAATAGTAAAGTATGTACTTAAATTCTTTGAGCTAAGTAGTTATATGTACTAGGATAGTTGTCAACTAAATTAGATGTTAATGACTTTTGGTATGGTTAATAGTTGTATGATAGTTTGAGGTACTAATTGTACATATGTGATAGTTACTCAGTATATGAGAATTGCATTAAATATTTTATATATGTGTTAAGGAAAGTATACCTTATTGATTTCAATTGCATACATGCATTATCCTTTGAAATGGTAAATAAACACTATCCCCTATAAAGAGATGATAAGTGATGACTTACTCAAAGATGGGGACTAGTGGAAGAGAGAGTAACAGATCAGCTGGCTAACGGTAGTCGGAGAAAGAAAATTAGTTCTTGGGAGGTAAAATCAACAGTCAGCCCTTGGAGTTCATCCTTAATGTTCTTCTTCGGTATTCTCCTATGGGAATCCCTACACAGTATTGTTTCTATTATTCTCTCGGGGATTTTTATTGTATTTTCATATGGGATTCCTTGTGAGGGGATTCTCAATTAGTATATTTCTACTGGGCTTCTTATTTGGTGCTTCTGTTGAATTCTTATTTAGGTTTCATTATCAGGATACATGAGGATAATATTATGAGATTCTTAATAATATTCTTATTCGGTAACAATGATTGATGGTCTATCTTGGGATTCTTATATGCTATTATTTTAGTATTTACGTTTAGAGATCCCCGGTCGGGCTTCTCGTTTAACAACTATCTTTTGGGTTCTATATGAGACATTCTTGGGTATTATCGTTGGGCTTTCTTATTGATATTTTCTTCAAAGATAGCACTCGTGATTCTCATAAGGATTTTCACTCAGATTCTTATTCGGTATTTTCTCGGGTTCATTTTCTATACTAGATCAGCAATGATGCAGCTTACAGAGAAGTGGCTTATGAATAAGGAATTGCGAGGACGCAATTGTTTTAAGGAGGGAGAGTGTGACACCCCATCTTGAACATATAATTAATTTATTAATGTGCATATATTTATATGTCTACTTTAAATATTTATATATATATTGTTTGCATAAAATATCATATTTCTTGATTTATGTGCATTTATCTTGGTTATCGTGCATTTATGTGCAGTCACGAGCATTTAGGTGGTTACAAAATTGTAAGTAAATAAATAAGCATTACCAATAAACAACATAACAACTAAATTAGTTAGATTCCAATGGGAATGAAAAACTAGAAATAAGCAAATAGTTGAAGGGGCAAAATAGTCATTGAGCTTAAACTAAATATCTTACCTACCATTAATTAATAAAACTCACATAAAAGCACACAAGACACACACATACAATTAGACACACACACAGAGAGATTCACACGATCAGAAAAGAGGGAAGGAAAAAGAGGGAAAAAAAAAGGAAGAAGAATGAGTTCTTGAGCAATCTTCTAGCTTCTAAAGGTGAAGGGTTAATCTTATTTGTACATTTATGTTGATCTTCTTGCTAGTGGTGCATGATTTGGGCATTTTATATGTTGATAAAACTAGGGATTATTCTATTATGCTTTTGGTGTTCTTGATGAATTAGGAAGTTGTACTATGTGTTAAATGATGTATAAGCATGCCAAGTGAGGTATTGAAGCTGTGGTATAATGAAGATTGTATGTATACCCATGTGTTGCAAGAAGAAAGAAATAATTGGAGTCTGGAGGTAAAATTTGCATAGCTGAATGTGCATCAACTGGATGATTTTGTGTATCGATCGGCTGATTTTGTGTATCGGTTGACTGAATTTGTGTATCGACCGACAGATTTTGTGTATTGGCCAGTTGAATTTGTTTATTGGCTTATATGTATTGGTCTGAAGTATGGTTTTGTTGCTTAGTTTGCTAGCATATAAATAAGAGTAATTTTTATGATAATGAAGAGTAGATGCTACAAATGATAGATACATGTCATAATAATGCTCAATGCTAGCTCAATAAGTAAGAATAATAGCTAAAGTGAATTAGTGCAAGATGTGAATTTCTGGACAGATTGTACAACAATTTTGAATAGCATATTTGAGGTAGCAAACGTTGTTGGAATTAGCTAAAAAATTTATAGGTTATGCCCACACCTTGATGAACAATTTTTCTTTTGGGTAAAAGATTGAATTCTATCGTTAAGGGGTAGTTTTGGAGCCAAAATAGTAGGTGACTGATTTTTGCGTAATTTAGGGTTGGTTGCGCAATGATTTTCTAAAGGGCATAATTTGATAAGTTCAACTCCGAATTGGGAACTGTTTGAGGCTAAACCTATCTACACTTGACGAACTACGTGTTTATGAAATTTCAGAAGTTTTAATGGTCATTAAGGCTGCTAACGGTACCTATAAATTTAAGTAAATGCAGTCAGAAATTTTAATTTATATAGCTAAGTGATTAATGTTGCACTAAAGGTTAATTTGAGTTGAATAATAGGATATTATAGGTAGTTGAAGACTTGGGAGTAACAATTACATATTTGAAGAGAGTGCTTAAGTGGAATAAGGGTTAAATAAATATTAGTTGCATTGAATGTTAAATGTTTAATATGTGACTAACGTGAACTATATGCATTGAATGTTTAAATAATTTGAACTTTGTTTAGTTTAGTTGTAGTTAAGTGGTTTATGTGATTTAACTTTACTACTAAATGTTACGAATGTAATTGGGAAAGCTAAATGAAAGAAATCCCGAGCATGCTAGTAGAGCCATGGGTTAGAGTAATCTGAAAGTGACATGTTTGAAAGGTAAAAGTCGAACTAAGTTAAATAAAATAAGTGTTTAATTGCATTAGCGTGATAATCCCAGTTTAGAGAATGTATCTTAATGCTTCTATGAGTCCTAGAACCCCGTACTTGCTAAGTGACCTACTTGAGAATGAATACAAGTTTTATGAATTAGATGGTGTTATAATGATTATTCATGTAGTTTAAAGTAGTTAATGCAATGTTATTAGGAATTTGAGCATGCCTTAGTTGAGTTGTCATTGAATAACTAGAATGTTATAACTTAGTGACTAAAGTGTAATATCATAGCATACTACCTAGTGCCTTTAATGTATTAAGTGTTAAGTTTGGTTTGAATGCTATTTTCTTGAGTTTTGGTTGTAGTTAAGAGTTAATGAAATATAGTTACTTGTTTATATTCTTTATTGCATTGGCCATAAATGACATCCATGTAATTATTTGTGCTAAGTAAGTGTTCTATGACATGTTAGGGTCTGAGCTTTTGAGCCATTCAAGGTGTTTGTAAGTAATGGACGTTAGTTCTCGCAGGTTTCGCTTACTAAAGGTAGGGGAGTCTTTGTCTCTTGTGTGCATCTTAACTTGATTTATTGTTTTGAAATTGAATTATTTAGTAACTAATAAAGTTTATATGTATTATTTTACTTGTTATCTTGAGTCTTTTCGTGTTATTTGTGATTAACTACAAGAGCGGCCTACTTTGTCGTTCCTCTTATGTGGTATTTAATATACTTGGCTCTCATGATCTTGACTCGGGGTCGCGCAACCTTTTTGGATATGGTAGTGTCGAGAAACACGGGCAATATCGGGCTTGCTGTGCTCCCTCGACTACCATGGTGCCTATTCTTTTTCTCTCGCTGAGTATACTCCACTACCCCAGAGGCGTGGTTCATCTCGTTGGGCATATAAACCTACCTGAGGAGAAAGGGTCGTAGGATCGAGGTACATCCGAGGTACCCTATTTTGGAGGAATAAGGGTTTGCCAGTACTTGTTGAAGATCTTGACTCGTGACTCGTGATTGAAGACAAATGTAGATTCGTATCCTTTTTATATGTGGTTAAATGCTTATTTATCTGGTTTTGTTATTTTGTGTTGTATATGCTATTATCTTTGTTGCATCTCATGAAAGCATTCCTCAGTATGCTGCATCACCTCCCTCACTGAGTATACATGTTGTATACTCACCCTTGTTTCTAACACCTTTCAGGAGCAGAGCTATCAGAGGTAGGAAAGAAGGCTCGAGAGTTTCGTGATTGATTATACTAGCTTACGTGGATTGTCATTCAATTCAGTTTTGTACTTGTAAAGTTAAGTTTAGAATGTATTGATAGTTATGAGTGGTTTGTAATAACTCCTATTGTTTTACTTTATTGTCTAGTTGACTTGCATACTTGTAAGGATGAAATGAATTGAGCTTGTGGATTATAGTCTTGTGGATGTATGTTGATGTTTGCAGGTTTCTAAATAGTCCTATATATAGGGGAAACTCTGTCCGTTTTTCCCTAAATTTCGTGCCCGGGGTTTAGAATTAGGTTGAGAATAGCATGTTTAATAAGAGTCCCGGTCTCGTGAGAGATTAGGGCGTTACAGTTGTAGTATCAGAGCCTCTCTACCTTTGTGCCAGCGAGGACGCTAGGTCCCCAAGGGGGGGCGGATGTAATATCCCACATTGGAAGGCTTGGTCTCTGGGCTATTGAATATATTGGGAAGTTCCGAATATTCATGCAGATGCGTTTTCTTGTTAAGGATTGAGCCTTAGCGGGAGAAACAAAACCGTGAGGGCACGCTCGGTGAGCCTTGAGGCACTTCCATGGTGTTCCAAAGCGGACAATATCTGCATAGTAGTACGCTTGGGCCTTTGTTTCGGGGCGCTACATTAACTACACAAATCCTTATAAATTTCTCCATTATAGGTTCATTCTACAATGCCTTAGTTCTTTTTTTAGTTTCGTTTTGAGAGGGAGCACTAGCTATTGTTTTGTTTGGGGCCATCAATCTATAAAAAATTGTAAGACTTAAGTTATAAGAACAAATAAGGGCTTTATGTAGATTAAGAAAGAAAATAATACAATAGACCAAAAACTGTAAAAGATATCCCTTGGTAAGTTTCATACTCGTAAAAGATTGTAAAAGATTAAGACCTTATAGCAAAAACTTTCATAAATGTTCATGCTAAATATACACTAATTGGTCCCAATTTATATATATATATATATATATTTAGAAGAAGAATACCAAACTTTGGTTTAAAAATAAAAACAACTTCCTGTAAATAACAATTCGCTAATCTCAAAAGAAACTTTGTGAAGTAACATACATTTTTTTAAAAAGAAACAAGACCAATAGGTCACTGAATCAGTGACCTGCTTCGCATATTAAAAACAAAATGTGGTCACACAATGATGCATGATGGATCAAAGAAGAAGGCCAATATATGGTGTCTGAAGAGCGTGATTAATTGTTGGATCTGTCGTTGTCTGTGTCGTCGTTGTCGTAGTGGTTTGGTAGACCACTCTACCAACTGTTTCAACAAAGACGACAACGAAATTTATATAGTGTTTGGAAGCAATTTATGTGTGAAATTCATTTCATTTATAAATGAATTTCTCATGGAATTCATTTACAAATGAATTCTCTTGTTTGGAAATCTAAAATAATATTAAGTCAATTCTCTTATTTGTAAATTCAAATTGTGTTTGGAACACATGTGAAATTAGAATTAACATTTGTATTAATTTTATTTAAATAGCCTTCTTTTATTCAATTGAAATTAGGCTATCATATAAGCGTTATCTTCTCAATCCATTATTAATTTATGGTACTATCATAAAAATCCAAAAGCAAAAGTAAAAAATAACAAAACAAAGAAATATTTTCAAAAAAATTAAACATTACAAAATAATCATAATAAGATTAAGTTCAACCGTAAGTTTAACATGGAAAAATAACTATACAAGATTTTTTATAAGTATATCAAATGAATTAAGATATGCCATCTAAAGGCTTGGTTTAATTTAGTTTAGTTTATATCAAATAAATTAAGACAAAAGATTACAAGGCAATAGTACTAGAAGATACCAATTCTAAGATTGTCAAGATAGCACATATTTCAAATATGGTAGAAGTCTACAAAGAAGTGTTATGAGAAGAAAGATGATTTTGATTTAGCATAAAAATGATTGCGAAGCATATAAAACACTTTCATGACAAAGATTCAAAAGTTTTCATATTTAAAAGATGTATGTTTTTTTTGTTTTTTTTAGTTTTTAACTATTCCTAACAAAGTCAAAAATTTGAGGGTAGTTTTGTCCTCAAAATATTAGCAGCAGAATTAGAAAATGTGAATTTGCAAATTCCACCTCCTGAACTCGAATTTGAGTAAGGCTTGTACAAATCCAAGAATTGTAAATCTTGGATTTGTAATTCTTTAAAAAGGTGCAACCAAACAAAAAAAAACTTGGATTTGCAAATGAATTTCATAAAATTTTATGGAATTCATTTATTTCAAACTGTCTGCTAATGCAAGTTTGAGCAATTCTACGCAGATTTCCAACTTTTGGATCACCATGGCTTCTAAATCTTTTATGTTTCTTTTGTGTAACTTTTTTTTGTTTCTTGTCACCGCCTTTTCCATATACTTATAGGGTCCGCAGGTGTTATATTTCATATCTGGGTTTTGGATAGCATATAAAATCTTCCCTACCTGCAACCTTAAAGATTCATCTTTGCCTAGTTGGTTCATATATTCATGCTATGAAATTCATCTAGACAAAGGAATTTGCCTTTAGATAAAGCATAAAAATCCCTACTTCTGCCTGGCATACATGAGCATCTTTATTTCCTCAATTTTATTCATAAAAATTAGAATTGCATGTCTGCAATGCATGCATATGGAAAAACAAATTCCTTCAGTACTATGAAATTAATAAATCGGTATGCCCCCTAGAAAACATGATGAAAAATATTCTTACCTGAGAGAGAAGGACGACGACGTGATCTTGCTCTAGTAGTATGTTAGTTCTTCTTTGGGAGCAAAATTATGGTGAAATATGAGAAAGAGACTGAACGTAACAAACAATAGGGTTTTTACTAGGGTAACGAAACCTTTCAGAATTTTCAAGGATCGATAAGATTCGGTTTTAAAAAATAAGAAGGGGTATTTTTGAGGGAAAAAAAAATTTTAAACAGCTTCCCGCATATTGAAAAAACAGTTTCGCAAAAACTTTTTTTGAAAAGCTCTAAGTTGGAACTTCATATTTTTTAGTTTTTTCAGCTAAGACTTTTACCTAAAAGCACTTTGGAAAATAGACCAAACATGTGAGTTTCACCTTCTAAACTCACATGAAGCGATTTTAAAGGTTTAAAAGTTAAGCCAAACAGACCCTTAGTAAAAAAACAGAGAACACTAAATTTTATGCTTTTTTTTTTGTTTGGTTAAAGTAGATATTCCTTATTTCATAACTATATATATATTTTTTTTTATTGTTTCATGTGAATGTGTGCCAATCACAACTATATAATTAAAGGATTTTACTATCCAAAGCCAAAGTGTATATGGAGGAAATAATTCAGAAATTCTAATTGTAGAAACACAATGTAGACGACTTAGTGCGTTGCATAGGGAGGAGGACAAATTAAATATATTTGGTGTTTTAATTTCATATACGGATCTAAAATTTTATAATATTGTGAATAATGACGGCATGATGAACATATATGCAAAATGTGTGTATATATATATATATATATCCTCCACGTATGGAATATTAATGTTTTCATGTCACAATAACATTAATCCATGATTAGAAGCAAAAAGAAAGAGAAAAAAAAACTATCAATATTCAACACAATGTAGACAACATCGAATATAATATACTTTATTGTAGTTATCTTCAGTGAACAACAACAAAAGCAGCAAATACATAGGGTATTTACGTACATTATAATAAAACTACAAACTCTTTATTTTTCTTTTTATTATTATTATCGAGGTCGGAATTTCGACGTTAAGGTTGGGAAGTTACTTCTGCCGAGCTCGAATTCTGGGTTGGCTCATCGACCTAGATTTTCGGGTCGGTTACCTGACCTACACAAGGAAAAGGAAGGAAAAGGCGGGGTGATGACCCGGATTTTTCCTTCGGGCGTGCGAATGATTAGTATGTTCGAGCTGGCGAAGTAGCTGAGAGCATTTAATGAGCAGTTACCTCAGAAATGAAGGGATGAAGCTCTATTTATACTAAATTCGGACCTAACAGCATTTAATGCGACGCAACTTTATGTCTCATCAAGGCTTTATGTCCCATCAGGACAGCTAGCACTGAGGTCGGGGTTTTTCTGGGTCGGGGTGAGGTAGGATCAGCATCCAGATTGGGCATTAACTGAATACACTGGTCTTGGCTCGGGTTGGCCGGCCTCAACTCGATGCGGGTATCTTATCCCAGCTCGGGGTGGGTATCATACCTCAGCTCGGGGGTCCCCTCTTGTCAATTCCCCCTCCCAAGTCGAGATCGAGAGGGTAAGATCTGGATTTGGGAGTTTTTCCCGAGCTAGAGGTGCCCGACCCAGGCAAAGTGGGGGTGGCCACATCAGCGGTGCATGCCCTTCAGATGGCTGACACGTCACCTGGCAGTTATGACAAGATGTGACTTTTGGGATTCCCGAGGCAGTTATAGGAGTTGCCTATAAATAGGGCCTTGACATCCGAGATTCATTTCACACTTTGCTTACGAAATTTGGAGCTTTCAGGTCGGCAACCAGAGCGGTCAGCACTTTTAGCTCGGCAAATATCTTCTCGGGGTATTTAGCTCGGAATCTATTAGCTCGGAGCCAATTAGGTCGGAGGCAATTAAATCGGGTCATCTTCGACAACTAGTGCGGTAGGTACGTCCCGACTCCCTTTAGTTATTCCTGCACACATTTTAATTTGTAAACAGGATGGGGAGGTCGGAGTTGGAAGATTCCCAAGCGATAGAGGTGAGGTCCTATGGAGGGGATGAGAATCCGTCGAGCTCGGAATCGACCTCAGATGGAGGCCGCGGTGATGACAGCGAAGGTACATCTCAAGGATCAGCTCGGCAATCTAGGCTCAGGGAGAGTGATGATGATTGCCAAGTGATCGAGGTCAGGCAAGTGCAAGAAGAAGCCGAGGCGGACCCTTTGACCGACCTGGGAGACATAGGAGATAGGGAGGATGAGGAGTCATTGAACCAGTTGGGAGGAGTTCAGATACTACAGGAGTACTTAGTTGGAGCCTCCGCGTCGGAACCGATTGAAACAGTCCCGATTAGGGCGGTCTGACCTCGGAGCTCTACTACAGCCAGTGGTTGGTCGGCTCGGGGGAAGAGGATAGAGCAGCTGTTCGCTTGTTATAAATGCGAGTGTTATTCTTTCGTCCAGATGGCTAACGCCAGGCTAAGGGATTGGTCGGTGGACCAACACCACAAGCTGAAGGTTCCAGGTCGGAATGAGTCTGCTTGCTATCCTTCACCTGATCACTTCACTATCTATGACCTCACCTTCAATGTCATCCGGGTTCCACTTCCCGACTTCCTCGCCGGCATTTTGAATTACTTTGAGCTTAGCCCGGGTCAGATATCACCAAATGGTTGGGCCGTAATGGTGGCATTTTATGTATTCTGCCTTGAGAGGAAAATAGAGCCGACCTTGCATCGGTTCAGGCAGTTCTTTGTGTGTAAACCCAACCCGAAGCAGCCAGGGTGGTTTCATTTCGCAGCTCGGGCCGACAATGCCATATTTATCAAGTGACACTCCTCCAACAAGGGCTGGCACAACGACTACTATTGTGTCAAGCCGGCTGTAAACCCAGGGTGCAGGGTGGATTGGAATCCTTCCCTAAAGAAGAATGTGAACGATGACCCCAAGCTCTCAGAAGCGGAACTCGCCGAGGTCGGGGTATTGAGACCCGAGCTGGGTATGCAGATTGACATTGACAGCGTCCTCAGGTAGGACATAATCTGAAAATCAAAGTTATTCGGGAGAGAACTCGACCTGAGAAATGAGCACCCCCATCTACTTCCCGAGCCCAAAGAGAATGCGGATTCCGGCTCAGAAGAGGGTCAGTTTGCAGGATCAATGCCCGACATCCCCATCTCCTTGTCTATCGTTGTTCTCTTCAGTTTGCATTTGGTTATTTCTCACATCTCTTTCCTTCGTTTTTTGCAGATATGGCGGACACGAGGAAGCTCGCGTATGCCCAGATGAAGAGAAAGAACGAGGCCAATGGTGAAGTCTCGGCTCGATCCGGGTTGAGCTCCGTCCCTCAAGGGCAGATGCAGCGCTCTGGTGGCCAAGTGCAGGAGGTCGGCGCCGAGGTCTCCTCCAAGGGGACATCGGGGTCTCCCCTACCTAAAAGATCAAGCTTGGGGGTGGCGATCCAGGAGCGCTCAGCGTCCCGCCCTGAGAGTAAGAAACGGCCTCGGGCCGAATACACCGGGAAAGACAAGGCCACAGAGGTGAGCCCTCCCAACAAGGATTTTGTGGATGACCTGAGGATGACCATAGTCACAGTGAGGCATCTTCGACCGTGTTGATATGGTTATGTCTTTCAGGTTGGCTGATCATTTTGCTATCTTTTGCGCAAGCCAAGTCCCACATCCTTTCAGCACCCAACTTTTTTGCCACGGCCCAGTCTCATTGTGTCGAGCTTGAACAGCGATAAATCGACGCCCGAGCCGAGCTTGAGGCCCTGAGGGACGAGGCCGCCTAGAGGAGCAAAGTGGACACGTCGGAGATTGACCGGCTGAAAAAAGAGCTCGAGGCGGAGAAGTCCCAGCACGAGGCCGCGGCCAAGGACGTCGAGCGCTACAAGCTGGAGAGGCGTGAAGCAGAGGCAAAGCTCCGAGAGCTGGCAGATCGGGTTGGCTTCCAAGGGGAGAAGGCGGTGGAAAATTTTAAGTCCAGCCAAGTGGCCGTGGATTGGTTGGCCACGGAAGGTGGGGCGATGGCCAGGTACGCCGAGTTGAAGTACTACTTCCAGGGCCAAGTCGTAGCTTGGGAGAGAGCGAAGATCTTCTTCCCTGCCACCAAGAATGATTACATCGAAATCTTGGAGGCTCCGCCGCCGGAGTTCTGGGTGATTCCTGAGCTTCCGTCCGACCTGACGTCCCAAGCTAAGGAGGTGATTGAATTTGTCCAGAAGGGCATGGATCAGGTTGGGGATGAAGCCGATGTTACCACCTCCACCGCCGTCCTAAGTAAATTTTATACTCGCCCGGGTCGGGCTTTAGTGGATTCGCCCAGGTCAGGCTCTTTGTAATTGTATGTTTTCACTTTTAATGAAATAGATGTTTTTGTTTTATTTGCGTTTCATTCTAGTTCGTACATGTATACTTTTCCCTTCGCAAATTTTCTTAAGTAAGGGGGGTCGGACCAATATAATGGACCTTCCAAACTTAATTTAAATGTAAGAAACCGAGCTGGACGCGATTAATGAATTTTCATCCAAATCTGAGCTGGTTAATTGGACAACTATTATCGTTGCCGACCTGGACTCGTCAGTCTGATTTAAAATTGGTCAAACTAATGTTGACAGATGTTGAGTTCGAGTTTAGACCCAAACTAACATGCCGACCAGAAGTCGGATTATACCGAGTTAGAAATTGATCCGAACTGGCAAATCTAATCAAATTATTATTGATTAAACCCGAGGTGGAACTTAATCCGAGCTAGTTTACTTGATCATTAGCCTGTAATTAAGCGTGGTCACCGCGTTAATCCGAGTTGGCAGTAGTTTAGTAACTGAGGCGCTTGGACCCGGGTCGGGCATTGCACTGGTTTACAAAATGCATTGTATTTAATTTGTACATGTACTTGGGCTTGAGAGACGATCGCAAATAACGTTTTGGCTTGGGGCCTTACAAAAGATTTTATCTCAATGGCTGTTACAAAATATCCGGCTCGGGGCCTTTATGAGAGATTTTGGCTCGGGGCCGTTACATTGTATTTCAGCTCAGGGGCTGTTATAAGAAATTTCAGCTCGGGGCCTTATAGTTTTCCGTACTTGTCGCGGTGGTAGAAGGTTCCGAGTCGGACTTCTTTCACGACTTTGTAAGGTCCCTCCCAAGTCAGGGAGAGTTTGTTACCCAAGCGCGGTAAAAAGATGGCCTTTCTGAGTACGAGGTCGCCAACCTTAATAGGCTTAGGCTTAACCTGCTTGGCAAAGGCTCTTTGCATGGTAGCTTTGCTGGCCAGCATTCTGATTTGAGATTTAGCTCGGAGCTCTTCGGCGAGGTTGAGCTCTTCACGAATCAGTGCTCCGTTTATTGCTGGATCATGGTGGAGGGTATTACTGGTTGGAGACCCGATCTCCACTGACAACACCGCTTGAGTACTGAAGGTCAGCTCGAAGGGCAGTTCTCCTGTTACCGAGCTGGTGGTTGTTCGTTGAGCCCACAGCACCTCGGGAAGAATCGATGCCCACTGGCCCTCTACTTCCTCCAGCTTGGTTTTCAGGCCCTGCAAAATGATTTGGTTAGTCCTTTCAACTTGGCCATTACTTTAAGGGTGAGCAATAGATGAGAATCTGAGGTCGATCCCGATCTCGGCACATTTGCCTCGAAAGTATGCACTGTCGAATTGCTTGCCGTGGTCAGTAATGATGACCTTTGGTACCCCAAATTGGCAAAGAATGTTTTTCCATACGAAATTCTAAGCTGTCTTTTCTGTTATTCTAGCAACACCTTCAGCCTCAGGTCATTTGGTGAAGTAGTCTACAGCTACGAAGGCTTACTTCTTTTGGCCAACACTGGTTGGCAATGAGCCGATGATATCTAG
Source organism: Ehretia macrophylla (assembly GCA_037974665.1). NCBI lineage: Eukaryota > Viridiplantae > Streptophyta > Magnoliopsida > Boraginales > Ehretiaceae > Ehretia > Ehretia macrophylla. The sequence continues at coordinate 2,007,957 of CM075782.1, forward strand.
ACCCCACTAATAGAATGGCCACGGGCTTATTATCACCGTGAGGTCTACCGCTGGCTTCCTCTGTATATTGGCGAACCTTTGGCGGGTGTCACACTTTTTTACATACTCTTTGGCATCTTGTTCTAAGGTTGGCCAAAAATAGCCTTACCTCAATGCCTTTCGAGCCAGAGCCTTGCCTCCCAAGTGATTTTCACATACCCCTTCATGGATCTCTCGGAGTACATAGTTTTCCTCCTCGGGCCCAACACACTTTAAGAGAGACCAAGTGTAGGCTCTCTTGTAGAGTTGCCCGGCATATATGATAAATCTTGAGGCCTGTTTCATGAGTTTTCGAACAGATTTTTCATCCTCCGGGGTCATACCCCCCTCCAAGTAGTCTACGATTGGTTTGGTCCAATCTGGGCTTAAATTGAGCTCGGCTACGGCTTGCATCCTCAACTGGATACTTGGTTTAGACACTTCTTCCACATGGACCAGTGCGGGTCGGCTCTCGCCCAGGGCCAACCTGGACAGGGCATCAGCCTTCATATTCTCCTCCCTCGGAATTTGGTGTATCATGAACCCTTTGAGTCCTGAGGTCAAATCCTTAACTCTGTTGAGGTAGGCCAGTATAGCATTGTCTTTGGCTTCGAACTCTCCCGATATATTACTAGAAACCAATTGAGAGTCGGTGCTCAGGTCGACTACTTGTACCCCGAGCTGAGTTGCAATTTTCAGCTCCGCAATCACTACTTCATACTCAGCTTCATTGTTGGACACCGAAAAGGCGAACTTGATGGAGTATTGGTACTCATGCCCGGTCGGGTCGATGATGACCACTTCGGTTCCGTTTCCAGACTTCCCTGATGCCCCATCCACATGGACCTTCCACACATCCTCCGGTTCTGCTTCCAGACTTCCCTGTGATGACTTGGACTTTGATGGTTGTTCTGGGTTGGTAGGTGATGTCAAATTGACTCAGCTTAACTGCCTATTTCAGCAGCCTACCCGACGCCTCTGGCTTGTGCATGATGGACTTGAGCGGGGCATCCATCACGACCTTAATTGGATGAGCATCAAAGTATGGCTTCACCTTTCTTGCCGCCGTGATGAGCGCGAGGGCGAGTTTTTTCCAAGAAGGAATACCTCACCTCAGCCCCTTACAAGGTTTTGCTGACATAATAGACCGGCTTTTGCTCATTCCCTTTTTTGCGGAGTAGTGCTGCCGCCGCTGCTGTCCCTGAACATGCCAAGTATAGTACCAGCTCATCCCCCACCTCAGGTCAGGATAGTAGGGGTGGCGAACCTAGATACTTTTTCAGCTCCTGGAAGGCATCCTGGCATTCTGTAGTCCATTCGAAATTCTTAGGATTCCTCAATATTTTGAACAGAGAAGCACACTTGTCGGCCGACTTGGACATGAATTTGCTTAGCGCCGCGACCTTGCTCGCGAGCACCTGGATGTCCTTCACGCAGGTCGGCGGCACCAGGTCAGGTATCGCCTGAACTTTCTTCGGGTTGGCTTCTATTCCACGGACTGTGACCATGAAGCCCAAAAATTTCCAGCTTTGACGCCGAATGCGCACTTTTTTGGGTTCAGCTTTATCCCAAAATGCTCCATTACAATGAAGTTTCAGCCAGGTGGACTACATGGTCTTCTGCCCTTCTGCTCTTGACCAACATGTCATCTACATAGATCTCCATATTTAGGCCAATATGATTTTTGAAAACCTTGTTCACCATCCGAGTGTAGGTAGCTCCAGCATTCTTGAGGCCAAAAGGCATGACCTCATAGTAGTAGAGACCTTTATCAGTGGTAAAGGTAGTCTTCTCTTTGTCTCCAGGAGCCATCTTGATCTAGTTATAGCCTTTGAAGGCATCCATGAAAGAGAGTAGCTCAAACCCAGAAGTGGCATCCACCATCTGATCAATCTGAGGTAGGGAAAAACAATCCTTAGGCAGACTTTATTGAGGTCGGTAAAGTCAATACACAATCTCCATCCAGCTGAGGACTTGGTCACCAGCACCACGTTGATAACCAGGTTGGGTATTGGATTTCCTTTATGTGGTTGGCGTCTACCAATTTGTCCACCTCTTCTGCTATGATTTGTTGCTTATCATAATGGAAGTGCCTGCGCTTCTACTTACCAGATAGTGATTTGGGTCAGCATTCAGGTGATGCTCAATCACAGCCGGGTCGATACCTGTCATATCAGAGGCATACCATGCAAATATGTGTTCATTTTTCAGGAGAAATTGGCTTATACATTTCTTGAGGTCGGCAGAGAATTTGGTCACGATTTTTTCTCTCTTCGTCTCATCGGAGAGCTCTACCTCTTGAAGGTCTTCAGCCGGGCTCGCTCTCTTGGCATCCCTCTTCTCCTCGGGCAAATCTGGCCCCCACCCAACTTGATATTTGGGTCGGAGGGAGTTTTCATAACATTCCCGAGCTGAGAGCTGGGCTCCGCGGATGGTGGTCGTGCCGGTCGGGGTCGGGAATTTCAAAGCCTGCATCGAAACCCGCTTGTCTCCGTCTTCCAGCTTCAATGGGAGGTTGATGACTCCTTCAGCTCGGTAGGCATGCCCGGTGAATCCAGCTAAGGTGCCCCTCAAAGGTTTGAGTCGACTCATGTCCAATCCCATTTGCTCAAATGCTTTTAGGAATAGGACTTCTGCCGAGCTCCCGGTGTCCACCATCAGCCTCTTCACAGTGAAGTTGGCTATTTCAGCACTGATCACCAGTGGGTCGTCATGGGACAATATCACACCCTTCAAGTCTTCTGAGGAGAAAGTGAGCTCTTCCATCTCCGAGATCGGACCTCGCGCTGGCCCATACTCCCTTCTAGCTCGAACATAACCCTTCTTGCCAGCTGAGGTCTCTCCACCCGACGCCAATCCCCCTGCAATGGTCTCAATCACAACCAAACGTTCGCCCCCAGCCTGTCGCCTGGGTGGACTTCTCTCTATCTCTCTGATCTTAACTCCGGGTCGACTGTTGATCTATATACCTCCAGAGGTAACCTCGGGCTATCAGTGCCTCGATCTCCTATTTCAAGTCTTTGCACTCCTTGGTGGTATGGCCGTAGTCCATATGGTAGCGGCAATACTTGGTCCTATTGCGCTTCTCAGGTCGGCATTTCATCCTTGGGGCTGAAGGCAGGCGGTTCTGGTGCTGGATTTCCATCAGGATCTGCTCCCTCGTGGTGTTAAGGGGAGTGAACATAGTGAACCGGGGGTTCTGCTTCGGCTGCTAAGGCTTCTTGCCTCGGTCATTTTGGATCTTACCCCCAGGTTGGGCTCGGGAGGTCTCTCCCTTCTTACTGGCTTCCTTCTCTTTGTCATCATCCCTTTTCACCTGATGGATTTCTTTCGAGTGTATGTACCATTCTGCTCGTACCATCAGCTCGGTTACAGTATCCACGGGGTCGATGGCCAATGAGGATGTAAGGGGGCCCGACCTGAGTCCACTTTGATAGGCCATTAATGCCATGTAGTCCTCCAGGTTGGGTATTCTGAGGAACTTCTCGTTGAATCGGGCCGTGTAAGCCCTTAGACTTTCTCCTCTATGCTGCTTCACCGACAGCAATGATGAAGTGTGGCGGGTTGCACGTCGACTTGCCGCGAAGTGGGACAAGAAAGCCTTAGCCAGCTGGTGAAAACTTGCAATTGAGCCGGGACGGAGTTTTTGGAACCAGTCCAAGGCATTGCCAACCAGGGTGGTCGGGAATGTCTTCGTCTTCATCAGGTCGGTCATATCATGCAGAGTCATATGGTGATCAAAGTTGAGCAGGTGACTGGCTGGGTCTCCGTCCCCGTTGTAGATGGCCAGGTTGGGCATTCGGTTGCTGGTGGGCAACGGCGTCGCCAGTACCTTAGGTAAGAGTGGGCTAACGCCGAGCTGGTTAATGACCTTGGCTATGGCAGCCGCGGTCTTGGCCTGCTCAGGGTCGGGATGGGCCGCCCTTTTGCTTCTCACCTCCACGGGTCTTGCCACCGGCTCTAGGAAGCCTTCTCCGTCTTGAGCTCGGGTTTGCCCCAGGGCTGGTATGCGGAACTGTGGGCCCGTGGGCCACGGCGTAGCTGCTTGCGGAACTGGGTGTTCCGCAGCTAGTGGGACTACCCGCTCCTTTAGTTCCTGGAACATCCCGAGCATTATCCTTGATGACGGGCTGGAATTGAGGTCTCCATCTGTAGAAGAGTTAGTTTCTGAGGCTAAGTGTATACGTTGGCTTGCTCCAACGTCAGTTTGGGTTGGGTCTTGGTTAGACACCTGTGTGGCTTCGAGGTCCCTATCCGGGTTGGGTGAATCCTCTACTGGTGCACTGTGGCTTCTCGTCTGAACTATGATGGTTTCTCAATGAGTGGTGAGAAGAGTGATAGAAAGAACTCGTTTCCCACAAACGGCGCCAAACTGTCGAGGTTGGAATCTCGACGTTGAGGTTGGAAAGCTACTCCTGCCGAGCTCGAATTTTGGGTCGGCTCCTCGACCTAAATTTTTGGGTCGGTTATCTGACCTGCACAAGGAAAAGGAAGGAAAAGGCGGGGTAATCACTCGGATTTTCCCCTCGGGCATGCGAATGATTAGTATGTCTGAGCTGGCGAAGTAGCTGAGAGCATTTAATGAGCAGTTACCTCAGAAATGAAGAGGTGGAGCTCTATTTATACTAAATTCGGACCTGACAGCATTTAATACGGCGCAACTTTATGTCCCATCAAAGCTTTATATCCCATCAGGACAGTTGGCACTGAGGTCGGGGTTTTCCTGGGTCGGGATGAGGTCGGATCAACATCTAAGTTGGGCATTAACTGAATACACTGGTCTTGGCTTGGGTTGGTTAGCCTTAGCTCGGGATGGGTATCATATTTTAGCTCGGAATAAACATCTTACCTCAGCTCGGGGATCTCCCGTCAATTATATTAATATTATTCATGCTATACTGCAGCGATGAATACTAGAAACGTCCAAGGAGTACGGAAGTGAGTGTAAAGACATTCAGCCATCCATGTTTTGATCCTGTTCTTATAACGTTCTTCAATCATTTCTCGAACATGTTGATAAACTCTATGGTCAGGCACTAAATGCGTGGCGACATCATTGAATAGAGTGGCCACCATTTTGTCACTACCAAGGTCACTGAGGATTATACGCTGGCGCCTCAGCTTAACCACATCTTCTTTATGATCAATGAGTGAGTCCATAAAACATATGTATGAAGACACTGCATTGATCATAGGGGGATACGAGGACATCTCGTAGGATGCTAAATTCAACAGCAAAGACTTGGTTGAGTCATCAACAACTATTGGAGGAAGGCATAAGAATGATATTTGAAGGAGAGGTAGCGGCTTATACTTGACCTCTGTGAACTCAGACCTTTTGCTCGCCGAAAACAAGATCCCTGCAGCTTTGAGCTCTTTGGCTGAACGGAACGTACACCAATTCCCCCTGGTATCAGCAGCAGCAGCAGCAGCAGCATTCTTGGTTTTACTAATTTCTTTGCTAGGAACGTAATATTTCCTGCAGAGACTGTCAAGAAGATGCAATGGTTCATCATCTTCTTCTTCTTTTTTTGGTTTAGAGGGTTGTTGATCTTCATTTTGGTTATAGAAGTTTACCGCAACGTTTGCTAAACACGACGTCGGAAATTCAGGAACTTGCCTTGTTTTCTTGATGAATTCTTCGAACTTCTTTTTTATGTTTTTTCAGTATCCTTGTTCAATTCTTCAAGTACAAAAGATGGTACTTGATTCTCTAGCAAGAACAAGTCGCTAATGATAAGCGCTATTTCGTAATTCTGTATATTCATCTCAATCCAATCTCCATTTACTGCACAAGTCATGAATTGCAGAATGGCGCATCCGTCGAGGAACATCATCTTGGCAAACTGATCAGCATCGTTTATGTCTTTTGCCGAATCCTCTGGGTAACACTTTTTAGCTTTTGAGGCAAGTGCCACCACTTTTTTGTAATCCGGCTGATAGGATGATTCGGCTCCCTTGTAAAACTTTCGCATCAATTGAATCTTCAGCTCCTCCCCACGCTTGTAGTCAAGCTGTTCTTCCTCCCCTTGTTTCCCATGGTGGTAAGGCCCAAGAACCATCAACAAAGGCCTGAAACTGTCTTCGTGGTCTTTATTTTGTCGAAGAATCCAATTTTGGGTACCTCATTATTTATCTGGATGGCTAGAAAATCAGGCATAGTTGTGGATTGATCATTGTCGGGTTGATCAATGACGCCGTTTCTTGCCTGCTTATCAGTTGCCATTCTTTAGAGTGAATGCAATTGACTAATTAATGAATATTATTTTTATATATGGACTTTATCTAAAGTTGGTTGATTTTTTTTTTTTTTTTTTTTGTATGTGTATGTATTTGCTTGGTGATGGACTAAGAGTTTGGAAGGTTGCTTGCTATTTATAGCAAGGAGCTTAGAGAATCTATCTGCAAATAAAATTGATTGATACTCAGTTCAATAATTTAAGCAATCAACAATGCGACGAGAATTTCTCTTTATGTATACCAACTTTAGCTAGCTGTGTTTAACATAAACTATCTATCTTTTAGGAGATAAAGTTTAGCATTTTTTTCATGTCCTACATATGTAACTTCAACAAAAGTTGATTTACACAACTTATACTAAGTTCAATAATCTAAGCAATCTTGTGCGGAAAATTTCACTTTATTTTAAGGTGAATTGCTTGGGACCTCTTTGGTCATTCGTAAGTACGCACGATCCTTTTGAGGTCCAAAGAAGACCCCTTTGTAGTCATTCAAAAGTGCATACGCTTTGTAAAAACACGTTATCGTCTATGTCAGTAACGGAAAATAGCAAAAAGACGTTTACACCCTTGTGTGAATTTATTGGGACCCTTCCAGTAGTCATCTATAAGTGCGCACGATCCTCCGGTGGTCCAAGACCCCCCTATGATCATTTAAAAGTGCATACGCACTGCAAAAACACGTTACCGTTTATGTCAATAATGGAAAATAGCAAAAATACGTTAATAACCTTGTTTTTTAACTTAGCATTTGCATAGCCTTTACCATTTTTCCATATGTTTTTCTTACCTAAGACCGATTTATATTTATTTACATATTTATCAATGTAAATAAATAAAGAAGAGTTATTGTATTATTATTAAAAAAAATAAGCAAACTCACTGTGGTTTGACAGCAAGCTTAGGCGATTTGTACAATGCAACAAGCTCAAAGGATTGGTTGTCTATTATACATGGAACTAGGGGTATATTGGCTATAAAATGCACTTATTCCATTAGAGGATTGGTTACATAGCCATTATATTTTCAAAACTACTACGTGTCATGCACTCTCGTTAGTTTGGACGGAATTGTTGATGGGGGAGTCATATGCACTTTTAAATGGCATAGAGGGGGTCTGGAGGTAGAGTTTGGACCGCGGGGGAGGGGGGGCGAGGGTCCCAAGAAATTCGCCCTTACAAGATTGGTTACATAGCCATCATATTTGCAAAACTATCGCGTGTCATGCACTTTCATTAGTTTGGACAAAATTATTGATGGACCGAGGGGTTCATTTATATTTTTAATGATCACAGAAGAGTCTGGAAGAGGTTTTTGGATCACATGAAAATCGTTCGCATCTATAGATGACCACAGGGGGTCCCAAGCAATTCACCCCTTTATTTTATTATTGTTTGTCTTTTAGGAGACAAAGTTTAGGATTCTTTAATTAAATGCCTTGTATATATATTCTTGTTTATCATTCTTTTCTTCACTCATAACTGGTAACATGCATGTGTTTCACATATCCTAAGATTATATTTGAACCATTATTCAGGTCAAGGATTAAAAAATTAACAGTGCCTAGGTAGTAATGAAATTAATAGTTCATCTTGGGCTTGGAAGAAATGAATGAAATTAAGAGATGAAGCTAAACAGTTTATTGGGTGTAAAACAGGTAATGGGAATACTGCATTGGTTTCCAGGTATATATCAGGACACAATTGGTGTTGGGATGCAAATGATGACAGGCTTGATGCGGTATTTCATAATCTTAATGGCCTGAGTCCTGAGACCTCATCCTCTTATTGAAGACAGGTATGTTTGGCAGCCTGATTCAAGAGGATTTTCTCTGTTGCCTCGGCTTGGGAGATGTGTAGAGATAAAAGCCCGCGTGTTTCTTGGCATTTTCTTGTTTGGGATCAATTTGGGGTACAAAAACATAGTTTCACTTTATGGCTTGTTATTTTGGATCGCCTTTTTACAAAACAGAGGATGCTTTCTTGGGGTTTGAATATTGATAGTTTGTGTGATTTTTGTCATGTGATTTTAGAGGACAAAGATTATCTCTTTTTTTAATGCGAAATTTGCGTGAGAATTTGGAAGGAAGGTTTGGGTATGTGTCTTATTGATAGCATGATTATAAGTTGGGATGACATTATTCAGTGGAGTACTCGGGTTTGTAAAGGTATCACTCTTTATGCAATATTAACTAGATTACTAGTTAGATCTATTGTTTATAATCTTTGAATTGAAAGAAACAATAGGATTCATAGAAAATGTGTCCTTTCGGAAGAACATCTTCTTGCAAAGATTTTTGCTATTATTAGACAAAAGATTCATTTTCACCGTAGGTTCAAAAATTGTGATTTAAATAGAAAGATATGTTAAAAGTGGAATATTGAGTTTTTGCTAGATTAGGTGTTGGATCGTTAGTTGTTATTGTAATTGTTGAAGTTTGTTGATTTGAAATGAAATTACTTACTTACTTAGTAAAAAATAAAAATAAAAAGTGTTGTTACATTTTGAATATAAGCTTTTATATATGAATAAAGTTACTATATGGGTTACAAGTAGTTACTATCAATTACTCTTTTTTTAAAAATAAAATTGACTATTTATACTATTCATAGGGGATCTTACTTCTGAGGGATTCTGTCTCCTGTCAGCTGTCTTTATTGTATTCGAGCTCTCTAATGTCGGGCAAATTATCTTTTTCGGGCACTACAACCCTAGGCGAGCTTCATGACCTCGGGCGCGCACTCTACCGTTCTTGATTGGATCAGGTGCGTGTTACGAGCCAAGCTGACAGCACTGATGTCACTATTTCATTGAGTCAGCCGCCACGTTGGACTAGAAGAATCAAAGTTATACCGCCTCACCTCAGAGATTATGAGATACCCGGGAATTAAGGAAGTTGGTTGTAACCAAATACAACGCAGGTGCTGAACAGAGAAGCATGAAAGAGGTGTGAGCTAAAACTTATAAATAGATAGAAGGATTGAGAAGAAGGGAACAGATCATTATTAAATGTCCTTTCTTTTTTTGATTTACATTCTCTGTAATAGCTAGTTTTAATATTTCCAGCCAAATTAATACAATTTTCCCAATTATTCCAGTTCAATCTTCAAATTTCCTCTTTGTTCTTGAATAATCCCACGCTGTTCATAACAATTTTGGTGCTTTCATTGTTCTCTCCGTCATGGCTGACGGTACTCGTCTCAAAACTCTGGACGAAGCTATGAAGAAATCTCAGGAACTTGCTGCTACTCAGGCTCTTCAACTCGAGGATCATCATCAAACACTCGGCAATTTGGTGTCTAAGGTCACTGCTCTTGATGATAAACTTGACAAAGCCTTACGTTTGTTATTTGAACGAGCAGCTCCGTAAACTGTTCCCGTCACCAAAGGCTCTTCCGGTGAAGGCTCCAGTTCTGATCCTGTGGGCTTGCCCTCTAGCCCATCTGAACTACCACATTCACCAACTATTGCATACCATCTCCTACCAATTGCTGGGCTCTTTGTTGCAAACCATCCTCCACCTGGCTTCAATGAGGTCCAAGCCCGTCAAATGAGACTCGACTTTTTTCGTTTTGATGGTGACGACCCCTCCGGATGGCTCTTCAAGGCTGAACACTTTTTTGATTACCACCGAACACCGTCGGATCAATATCTGCTCATTAGCTCTTTCCATATGGATGGTAAAGCCCTTCCTTGGTTTCAGTAGATGTCAAAGAACCGTCAAATTACATCATGGGATCAATTTGCTCGGGCCTTGGAGATTCGATTTGGGCCCCTCTGAATTTGAAGACCATCAAGGAACATTAGCTAAATTGATGCAAACAGGCTCGGTCGAGGATTATCAAACTCAGTTTGAGTATTTAGCTACGCGAAAAGTAGGTTTTTCCTCATATTTTCTAGTTAGTTGCTTTATTGCTGGCCTTCGTCCAGACATTCGGGCTGAGGTTCAAGCCATCAGGCCCATCACTTTATCTCAGGCCATGGGCCTAGCTCGACTTCAGGAGACAAAGTTAGCTGATCTGCGAAAACAAGCCCAGCGATCCCGATAGCCCGTTACCCAAGCCACAAATACACTAGCCCATAAACCCCCACCACACCCAACGTCCCTTTTACCCAGCCATTCACTGCCTTCTTCCATATCATTGTCCAACTCTCAACTGACACCTTCTTCCATACTACCATCTTCATCGTCCACCTCGCCCTTCATTATTCACCGGTTGTCCCCTCGCGAAATGCAGCTTCGTAGGTGTCAAGGTCGGATTCTCGCAGTTGAACTGTTCGGCTACGCTTACCGAGCTGAACGTTTCAGGTTGGCCTCCGAGTTGAACTTTTCAGGTCGGCTACATCACCTGCACAGATAAAAGAAGGAAAAGGCGGGGTGATGACCGGGATTTTCCCATCGGGCGCGCGAATGATTAGTATGTCCGAGCTGGAAAGGTAGCTGAGAGTATTTAATGACGAGTTACCTCTAAAGTGAAGAGGGTGGAGTTCTATTTATACTAAATTCGGGTCTGACAGCATTTAATGCAGTGCAACTTTATGTCCCATCAGTACTTTATGTCCCATCGGAGTAGCTGGCACTGAGCTCGGGGTTTTTCGGGGTCGGGTCAGCATTTCGGTTGGGCATTTAGCTGAATGCGCTGGGCTCGGCTCAGATTAGCCCGTCTCAGCTCGGCACAGGTAAATCACCCCAGCTCGGTTACCCCTCGTCAATTCCCCCTCCCAAGTCAAGATTGAGAGGTGAGATTTAGAATTGGGTTTTTTCCCGAGCTGGATGTGCCCGACCCCGACAGAGTAGGGATGGCAACGTCAGCTGTGCATGCCCTTCAGATGGCTGACACGTCACCTGGCGGTTCTTACAAGACGCGACGTTTGGGCTCCCCGAGGTGATTTTTAGAAGCGCCTATAAATAGGGCCTTGACATCCGAGATTCGCTCTACACTTCGCTTTCAACCTTCAAGATTTTTAGGTCGGACGCAATTAGCTTGGAAAGAACCTCCTCGGGATTTTTCAGCTCGGAGCCAGCTAGGTCGGTCGCATTCCGCAGTCAAGAGCAGTAGGTACGTCCCGACTCCCTTTAGTCATTCCTATACATTTATATTTAGTATGTAGACAGGATGGGGAGGTCAGAGTCGGAAGATTCCCAAGCGATAGAGGTGAGGTCCTATGGTGGGGATGAGAGTCCGTCGAGCTCGGAATCTACCTCAAATAGAGATCAAAGGGGAGAGAGCACTAGTGCGTCTTCAGGGTCGGCTCAGAAATCTGGGCCCGGGGAGAGCGATGATGACTGCCAAGTTATTGGGGTCAGACTGGCACAAGAGGAGGCCGAGGCGGATCCTTTGGCCGACCTGGGAGACTTGGAAGACAGGGAGGATGGGGAGCCGCTAAATCAACTGGAGGGCGTCGAGATACCTCAAGAGTTCCTAGCTGGGGTTGCTGCCACCGAGCCGATCGAAGCTGTCCCAATTAGCGCTGTTTGACCTCGGAGCTCGGCCACAGCCAGCGCTTCTTCAATTCGGGGGAAGAGGATCGAGCAGCTGTTCGCCTGTTGCAAGCGTGAGTGTCATTCCACAGTGCAAATGGCCAACGCCAGGCCAAGGAACTGGTCGGTGGATCGTCATCACAAGCTGAAGGTTCCAGGTCGGCATGAATCGGCGTGCTATCCACCGGCCGACCACTTCACCATATACGATCTAGCGTTCGACGTCATCCAGCTCCCTCTCCCCAATTTTGTTGTTGAAATCCTGAACTACTTCGAGCTCAGCCCAGGTCAGATGTCGCCGAATGGTTGGGCCGTGATGGTGGCCTTCTACGTGTTCTGTCTGGAGAAGAAAGTGGAACCGACCTTGCGCAAGTTCAGGTATTTCTTCATGTGCAAACCCAACCCGAAGCAGCCAGGGTGGTTCCATTTTGCAGCTCGGGTCGGTAACTCTATATTCACCAAGTGGCATTCTTCTAACAAGGGCTGGCATAATGACTATTATTGGGTGGAGCCAGCCGTGAACTCTGGGTGTAGGCTGGACTGGAATCCAAGTTTGAGGAAGACCGTCAACGATGACCCCAAGCTCTTGAATGAGGATCTCGGGGAAGTCGCGGTGCTCAAGCCCGCGCCCGGGACGCTGATTGATATCGACAGTGTGCTCAAATGGGAGCGAATCTAGAATTCTAAGTTGTTTGGTAGGGAGCCCGACCTCTCGAGGGACCATCCCAACCTGCTTCCCGAGCCTGAAGGAGACGCGGGGTCTAGCTCAAAAGAGGGTCAGTATGCAGGATTGGCGCCCGACCTCCCCATTGTTCTGTCTGCTAGTCTTTTTAGGTCGGCTTTTGGCTCATTTTCACTTCTTTTCTCTACCTTTTGCAGATATGGCGGACATGAGGAAGCTCGCATATGCCCAGGTGCGGAGGAAGAGCGAGGTCAGCGGCGAGGCGTCGGCTCGGTCAAGCTTGGGAGGTGCCGCTCAAGGGCAGAGGCAGCGGCCCAGCGGCCAAGTACGGGAGGTCGGTTTTGAGGTCTCCTCTAAATGGGCTTCGGGGTCCCCTTTGCCCTTGAAGTCGAGCTCGGGAGTGGCGATCCCGAAGCGTTCTTCATCTCAACTTGAGAGCAGAAAGCGACCTCGGCCCAAACACTCCGGGAAAGGTAAGGCCACGGAGGTGAGCCCTCCAAGCAAAGACTTCATGGAGGCGTCCAAGGTAGACCGCGACCCCAAGCTGGCGACGGTCCCGGCAGAGCAGCTCTCACTCGACTTGAGGACGGCCATCGTCACGGTGAGTCTTTATCCAACTTTTGGTAATGTTGTTTTTTAGGTCGGCCGATTGCTTTGTTTTCTACTAAGCAGGCCAAGTCCCACATCCTCTCGGCTCCCAACTACCTAGTCAAGGCCCAGACTCACTGCGTTGAGCTCGAGCAAAGATACGTGGATGCCCGAGCTGAGCTTGAGACCGTGAGGGAGGAAGCCGCTCAGAGGCGGAAGGCAGACACGAAGGAGATCGACCGCCTAAAGAAGGAGCTTGACCTGGAAAAGACCCGGTGCGAAGCCGCAGCCAAGGACGTCAAGCAGTACAAGAAGGAGAAACGTGAGGCCGAGGCCAAGCTCCCGGATCTGGTGGACCGGGTCGGCGTCGAGGGAGAGAAGGAAGTGGAGGCCTTCAAGTCCAGCGACGCGGTAGTGGATTGGTTGGCCACGGAAGGCGGAACCATGGCAAAATACGCCGAGATGGAATTCTACTTCTGGGGTCAAGTCGCCGCTCGGGAGAGAGCGAAGACCTTCTTTCCAGCCACCAAGAACGATTACATCGAGATCTTGGAGGTTCCGCCGCCGGAGTTCTGGGAGATTCCTGAACTTCCATCCGACCTGACATCCCAGGCTAAGAAGGTGACTGAGTTCGTCCAGAAGGGCATGGACCAGGTCGGAGATGAAGCCGAAGCCACCACTTCTGCCGCTGCGCCAAAGTAGATTTTGTAAATTTTTCCGAGTTGGGCTCTTGTAATTTCGCCCAAGTTGGGCTTTTTGTAATCATGTTTCAATTAAATGAAATGATTTTTTTTTGCGTTTTATCGGAGTTAGTACTTGTGCACTTTTTCTTTTCTCGCAAATTTTTTTTCAAGTAAGCGGGGTCGGACAATATAGTGGACCACTCGAACTTAAGTAAAAAGAACCGAGCTGGAAGCAATTAATGAGTTATCATCCTAATCCGAGCTGGTCAACCGGGCAACTTCATAATCGTCGCCAACCTGGACTCGTCAGTTCGATTTAAAATTGGTCAAACTAATGTTGACGAATGTTGAGTTCGAGTTTAGACCCAAACTAATATACCGACTTGAAGCCGGATTACACCGAGTTGGACCTTAATCCGAATGGTAGAATATCAACTTGTTATTGATAATACTCGAGCTGGAACATAATCCGAGCAGAGTTACTTGATCGTTAGCTCGTGATTAAGCGTGGCCACCGTGTTAATCCGAGTTGAAAGTAGCTGTGTAGTTGTAGCACTTGGACCCGGGTCGGGCATTGCGCTTGTTTTGGTGCTTGTCCCCAGGTGTGTCATTGCACTAATTTATAAAAATGCATTGTATTAAATTTGTACACGAAGTACTTGGGCTCGGGAGCCAATTACAAGCAATGTCTTGGCCCGGGGCCTTAACAAAAGATTTCGGCCCGGGGCCGTAACAAGAGGTTTCGACTCGGGGCCGTTACAAAATTTTCCGGCTCGGGGCCATTTAGACGAAATACCGCTTCAGATGTTCTGAGTGCCATGCGTTCTTCAACAGTTTCCCGTTTTTGTTGCGGAGGTAGAAGGTCCCAGGTCAGACTTCTTTCATGACTTCGTACGGTCCTCCCCAGGTCGGGGATAGCTTGTTACCCAAGCGTGGCAAAAAGATGGCCTTTCTGAGCACGAGGTCTCCAACCTTAATAGGTTTAGGCTTGACCTGTTTGGCAAAGGCTCTTTTTATGGCAGCTTTGCTGGCCAGCATTCTGATCTGAGCTTTAGCTCTGAGCTCTTCGGCGAGGTCGAGCTCTTCACGGATCCGTGCTCCGTTTATTTCTGGATCATGATAGAGGGTTCTACTGGTCGGGGATCCGATCTCCACTGGCAGTACTGCTTGAGTACCGAAGGTCAGCTTGAAGGACGATTCTCCCGTTGTCGAGCTGGTGGTGGTCCGCTGAGCCCACAACACCTCGGGAAGAATCGATGCCCACTGGCCCTCTGCTTCTTCCAGCTTGGTTTTCAGGCCCTGCAAAATGATTTGGTTAGTCCTTTCAACTTGGCCATTACTTTGAGGGTGAGCAATAGACGAGAATCTAAGGTCGATCCTAATCTCAGCACATTTGCCTCAAAAGTATGCACTGTCGAATTGCTTGTCGTGGTCAGTAACGATGACCTTTGGCACCACAAATCGACAAATGATGTTTTTCCATACGAAATCCCAAGCTGTCTTTTACGTTATTCTAGCAACACCTTCAGCTTCGGGCCATTTGGTGAAGTAGTCTACAGCTACGAAGGCGTGCTTCTTTTGGCCGACACCGGTTGAAAATGGGCCGATGATGTCTAGACCCCATTGATAGAATGACCATGGGCTTATAATCACTGTGAGGTCTACAACAGGCTTCCTCTATACATTGGCGAACCTTTGGCAGGTGTCGCACTTTTTTACATACTCTTTGGCATCTTGCTCTAAGGTTGGCCAGAAATAGCCTTGCCTAAATGCCTTCCTAGCCAGAGTTTTGCCTCCCAAGTGGTTTCTATATACCCCTTCATGAATCTCCTGGAGTACATAGTTTCCCTCCTCGGGTCTAACACATTTCAAGAGAGGCCAAGTGTAGGTTCTCTTATAGAGTTGCCCGGCAATTATGACAAACCTTGAAGCCTGTTTCATGAGTTTTGTGAGCTGCTTTTTCATCCTCTAGGGTCATACCCCCTCCAAGTAGTCCACGATTGGTTTGGTCCAATCTGGGCTTAGATTGAGCTTGGCTACGGCTTGTACCTCTAACTGAATACTTGGTTCGGATACTTCTTCCACATGGACCAGGGCAGGTCGGCTCTCGCCCAAGGCCAACATGGACAGGGCATCAGCCTTCGTATTCTCTTCCCTCAGAATTTGCTGTATGGTGAACCTTTTGAGCTCTGAGGTCAAATTCTTAACTTTGTTGAGGTAAGCTAGCATGTTACTGTCCTTGGCTTCGAATTCTCTCGATATCTGACTTTAAACCAGTTGAGAGTCGGTACTCAGGTCGACTGTCTGCGTGCCGAGCTGAGCTGCAATTTTTAATCCTGCAATCACCACTTCGTACTCCGCTTCATTGTTGGATGCCAGAAAGGAGGGAGTATTGGTGCTCATGCCGGGTCGGGTCGAGGATGACCATCCCAACTCCGCTACCAGACTTCCCTGATGCCCCATCTACATGGACCTTCCATATTTCTTCCGGGTCGTGCTCGGCTCGGCCAGTGCACTCTACCATAAAGTCCGCAATAGCTTGGGCTTTGATGGCTGTTCTGGGCTGGTAGGTGATGTCAAATTGACTCAGCTCAACCGCCCATTTCAGTAGTCTACCCGACGCCTCTGGCTTGTGCATGATGGACTTGAGTGGGGCATCCATCATGACCTTAATCGGGTGAGCATCAAAGTATGGCTTCAGCTTCCTTGCCGCCGTGATGAGCACGAGGGCAAGTTTTTCCAATAGTGAATACCTCACCTTAGCCCCTTACAAGGTTTTGCTGACATAATAGACCGGCTTATGTTCCTTTCCTTCTTCTTGGACTAGTGCTGCTGCGACCGCTGTCCTCGAGCATGCTAGGTATAGTACCAGTTCCTTCCCCACCTCAAGTGGGGATAGCAGGAGCGGCGAAGTTAGATACCTTTTCAGCTCTTGGAAAGCATTCTGCCATTCCGCATTCCATTCAAAGTACTTAGGATTCCTTAATCTTTTGAACAGAGGAGCACACTTGTCAGCCGACCTGGACATGAATCTGCTCAGCGCTGCGACCTTGCCTGTTAACACCTGGACGTCCTTTACGCAGGTCGGCAATGCCAGGTCAAGTATCGCCTGGACCTTCTCCGGATTGGCTTCTATTCCGCGGGTTGTGACCATGAAGCCCAGGAATTTACTTGCCTTGACGCCGAATGCGCACTTTTCCGGGTTCAACTTTATCCCAAAGTGCTCTATTACGGCGAAGGCTTCAGCCAGGTCGGCTACATGGTCTTCCGCCCTTCTGCTCTTGACCAACATGTCATCTACATAGATTTTCATATTTTGGCCAATCTGATTTTTAAAGACCTTGTTCACCATCCGAGTGTAGGTAGCTCCAGCATTCTTGAGGCCAAAAGGCATGACCTCATAGTAGTAGAGTCCTTTATCGGTGGTGAAAGCGGTATTCTCTTTATCTCCGGGTGCCATCTTGATTTGATTATAGCCTTTGAAGGCATCCATGAAAGAGAGTAGCTCGAATCCGGAGGTGGCGTCCACCATCTGATCGATCCGTGGTAGGGGAAAGCAGTCCTTAGGGCAGGCTTTGTTGAGGTCGGTGAAATCAATACACAGTCTCCATCCACCTGAGGACTTAGTCACCAGCACCACATTGGACAACCAAGTTGGGTACTGTATTTCCTTTATGTGGCCGGCGTCCACTAACTTGTCTACATCTTCTGCTATGATTTGTTGTTTATCATAATGGAAGTGCCTGCGCTTTTGCTTTACCGGATAGTGATTTGGGTCGGCATTCAGGTGATGCTCAATTACATCCGGGTCAATACCTGTCATGTCAAAGGCAGACCAGGCAAATATGTGTTCATTCTTTAAAAGAAATTGGCTTATACCTTTCTCGAGGTTGGCAGAGAGTTCACTCCCAATCTTTGCTCTCTTGGTTTCATCAGAGA
The DNA here is from genome assembly GCA_037974665.1 of Ehretia macrophylla. Classification (NCBI taxonomy): domain Eukaryota; kingdom Viridiplantae; phylum Streptophyta; class Magnoliopsida; order Boraginales; family Ehretiaceae; genus Ehretia; species Ehretia macrophylla. The sequence continues at coordinate 2,025,588 of CM075782.1, forward strand.
GCTCCACCTCCTGAAGGTCTTCAGCTGGGCTTTCTCTCTTAGCAGCTCTCTTTTTTTCGGGCAGATCTGGTCCCTAGCCGACCTGATATTTGGGTCGGAGTGAGTTTTCATAACATTCCCGAGCTGATAGCTGGGCTCCGCGAATGGTGGCCGTGCCAGCCGGGGTCGAAAATTTTAGGGCCTGGTGGTAGGTGGATAGGACGGCCTTGAAATGGTTGAGCACCACCCGACCTAGAATTCCATTGTAGGTGGAGTTACAATCCATCACAATGAAGTTGGCTTGCATTGAAACCCGCTTATCTCCGTCCTTCAGCTTCAACGGAAGGTTAATAACTCATTCAGCTCAGTGTGCTTGCCCAGTGAAACCAGCTAAAGTGCCCCTCAACGGCCTGAGTCGGCTCCTGTCTAACCCCATTTGCTCAAAAGCGCTGAGGAATAAAACTTCTGCCGAGCTCCCTGTGTCCACCATCAGCCTTTTTACGGTGAAGTTGGCTATCTCAGCACTGATCACCAGTGGGTCATCGTGGGACAATATTACCCCTTCAAAGTCTTCTAAGGAAAAGGTGAGCTCCTCCGCCCTCGGGGCCGGACCCCGCACCGATCCATACTCCCTTCCAGCCCGAACATAACCCTTCTTGCCTGTCGAGGTCTCCCCTCCCGAAGCCAGTCCTCCTGCAATGGTTTCAATCACAGCCAAACGTCCGTCCCCAGCCTAGCGCCTGGGTGGACTCCTCTCTCTATCTCTTTGATCATGATTTCGGGTCGGCTGCGGGTCTATCTACCTTCGGAGATGGCCTCGGGCTATCAGTGCCTCGATCTCCTGTTTCAAGTCTTTGCACTCTTCGGTGGTGTGGCCGTAGTCCATGTGGTAGCGGCAATACTTGGTTCTATTGCACTTCTCGGGTCGGCCTTTCATCTTCGGAACTGGAGGTAGGTGGTTCTGGTGCTGGATCTCTATCAGGATCTGTTCCCGTGTGGTGTTGAGGGGAGTGAACATAGTGAACCGGGGGTTCTGCTTTGGCTGTTGGGGCTGCTTGCCTCAGTCGTTTTGGACTTTGCCCCCAGGTTAGGCTCGGGAGGTTTCTCCCTTCCTGCCAGCTTCCTTCTCCTTGTCATCGTCCTTCTTTGCCTGATGGATTTCTTCCGAGTGTATGTACCCTTCTGCTCGCACCATCAGCTCGAACACAATATCCATGGGGTTGATTGCCAATGAAGATGTAAGGGGGCCCGACCTGAGCCCACTCTGGTAAGCCTCAACGCCATGGAGTCCTCAAGGTTGAGAATTCGAAGGGACTCTTCATTGAATCTGGCTGTGTAAGCCCTCAGACTTTCCCCTCTATGTTGCTTTACTAGCAGCAGTGTAGAAGTGTGGCGGGTGGAGCGCCGGCTTCCCGCAAAGCTGGAGAGGAAAGCCTCAGCCAGCTGATGGAAACTTGCAATTGAACCGGGATGAAGCTTCTAGAACTAATCCAAGGCATTGCCAACCAGGGTGGTCGGGAATGTCTTCGTCATCATGAGGTCGGACATGTCATGTAGGGTCATGTGGTGATCGAAGTTGAGCAAGTGGCTGGCTGGGTCTCCATCTCTATTGTAGACGGCCAAGTTGGGCATCCGGTTGCCGGTGGGCAGTGGTGTGGCTAGTACCTCGGGCGAAAGGGGGCTTACGCCGAGCTGGTTGATAACCTTGGCTATGGCGGCCGCAGTTTTAGCCTGCTCAGGGTAGGCTTGAGCCGCCCTTGGACCTCTCGCCTCACCGGGTCTCGCCACCGGCTCTAGGAAGCCCTCTTAGTCCTGCATCGGCCTTGGTCTGGGGTCTGGGATGCGGAACTGTGGACGCAAAGGCCGCAGCGTAGCTTCTTGTGGAGCCGAAGAGCCCTCAGCTAGCCGGGCTACCTGTTCTTTGAGTTCCTCAAACATCCTTAGCATCATTTTTATCTCTGGTGAAAGGTTGGAGTTGATTTCTTCTTCCACCACGGGGTTGGTTTGAGTGGTTAAGTGTATACGTTGGTTCGTCCCAACGTCGGCTGGGTTTGGGTTTTGGCTAGGTACCTGCGTGGTTTCGAGGTCCCCATCCGGGTTAGGCGAATCCTCTACCGGTGCGCTATGGCTTCTTTTTTGTACCATAATGGTTTCTCAGTGAGTGGTGAAGAAAAGTGAAAGAAAGAACTTTTCCCACAGACGACGCCAAACTGTCGAGGTCGGATTCTCGCAGTTGAACTGTTCGGCTACGCTTACCGAGCTGAACGTTTCAGGTTGGCCTTCGAGTTGAACTTTTCAAGTCAGCTACGTCACCTGCACAGAGAAAATAAGGAAAAGGCGGGGTGATGACCCAAATTTTTCCCTCGGGTACGCGAATGATTAGTATGTCCTAGCTGGCAAGGTAGCTGAGATTATTTAATGACGAGTTACCTCTAAAGTGAAGAGGGTGGAGCTCTATTTATACTAAATTCGGGTCTAACAGTATTTAATGCAGTACAGCTTTATGTCCCATCAGTACTTTATGTCCCATCGGAACAGCTGGCACTGAGGTCAGGATTTTCTGGGGTCGGGTCAACATTTCAGTTGGGCATTTAACTGAATACGCTAGACTCGACTCAGATTAACCCGTCTCAACTCGACACGAGTAAATCACCCCAGCTTAGTTACCCCTCATCAGTAGGGATAAGGGCCTTTGCTATAATTGTCACGATAAATTCGTTCCTGGCCATCGTTGTAAATCTAAGCCACTGTTTCTCCTTGATACTTTTGATGAGGAGCTTGACACTACCCTTGAACCTATATTCCCAACCATTGACATCCATTCAGCCCGACCTAGCCCTACCCCAGAAATTTCCTTCAATGCTTTAGCTGGGAGTCGCGCTCCAAATACTTTGCATTTTCGCAGATCAATGGCAGGAATAGATGTTCAGGTGCTTGTGGATGGTAGGAGTACCCACAGCTTTCTTCAATCTCGTATCGCACGCCATCTCAAACTTCCTATTAAGCCTATCCGAAATCTAGCAGTTACAGTAGGTAATGGTAAAAAAATATTCAGTGATGGGTGTATACGTATGGCTCAGTTGTCTATTCAAGGTTTATTAATTGCTACTGATCTTTTTGTGTTACCATTAGTTGGCTCTGATATTGTTTTGGGTGTGTCCTGGCTTGAAACCCTTAGTCCGATTATCCATGATTACAAGGAGCTTACGATGCAATTTGAAGTTGAGGGGCGTACAATATTGTTGCAAGGCAGTAAAGGGGATTCCATTTTTGAAATTCCATATACAGGAGTTCGCCGCCTGGTGTCTACGGGTTCACTAGCTGAGCTTTTCAGTCTCTCTATCAGTGAGTCAGCTTCAGATGTGGCTACCAATATCAACACTGACTTTCAACCATTGCTCGACAAATATAGTAGGGTCTTTGCAGTTCCTTCGGGTTTACCTCCTGCCCGCAATCATGATCACACAATTCATTTATTACCAGGAGCTCCTCTAGTCAATGTACGACCCTATAGGTACCCCCATTTTCAGAAGACTGAAATTGAGAAGATGGTTGCTGACATGCTGCGTAAGGGTATCATTCGCCCCAACCGTAGTCCTTTTTCATCCCCTGTTTTATTGGTTAAAAAGAATGACGGAACGTGGCGATTTTGCACAGATTACAGGGCCTTAAATGCAATCACAGTCAATGATAGATTTCATATCCCCACTGTTGATGAATTATTTGATGAGTTGCACAGCGCTACTATTTTTTCCAAATTGGACTTAAGGTCTGGATATCATCAAATTCGGGTGGCAATAGATGACATACCGAAAATTATGAGTTTCTTGTCATGCCATTTGGCCTTATAAATGCACCATCAACATTTCAGGCTGTCATGAATGATATCTTTCGTCCTTTTTTACGCCGTTTTATTCTGGTTTTCTTCGATGATATATTGATTTACAGTCCTTCTTATGATCTTCATTTTCATCATCTAACACAGGTTTTAGATGTGTTGGTTGAGCACCAACTATTTGCCAAATTATCTAAATGCATATTTGGCCAGACCCGTGTGGAGTATCTCGGCCATATTGTATATGCTGAGGGTGTCTCAATGAATGGCACAAAAATTCAAGCTGTGTTGGATTGGCCTCCTCCAACAACTATTAAAGGATTACGTGGATTTTTGGGATTGACAGGATATTACCGTCGTTTTGTACGTCATTATGCCACGATTGCAGCTCCGTTGACAGATTTATTGAAGCGTGATTCTTTTGTTTGGTCAGAGGCAGCTGACAATGCCTTTCACCAACTTAAAATGGCTTTAACCAGTGCACCGGTCCTCCGCTTACCTGATTTCTCTCAGCCTTTCACCATTGAGGCTGATGCATCTGGACATGGTGTAGGTGCTGTTCTCCTTCAAGGTAATCATCCTATTGCTTATTTCAGCCAAAAACATCAACATGTATGCAGGCAGCTCCAACGTACCAAAGAGAAATGTTTGCCATCACTGCTGCTGTGGCGAAGTGGCGCCAATATCTTTTGGGGCGTCGTTTTGTCATTTGCACAGACCAGAGAAGTCTAAAGAATTTGGTTAATCAAACCATCCAAACCCCTGACCAACAACGGTTGTTGGTTAAGCTTCTCGGCTTCGACTTTGACATTATATATAAGCCAGGCAAAGATAATCAAGCTGCAAACTCCTTGTCCCGCAAAGAATATGAAGGATCCTTCTCGGCTTTCTCAGTACTTTGTTTGGATTTTTTGGAGCAATTACGCCAAGAAAATTTAACAGATCCTTGGTTGCAACAACTTCATCAGCAACTAAACAATGATCCTTTGTCCCTACCAGGCTACACAATCAATCAAGGTATTTTGTTGTTTCAACACCGTTTGGTAATACCAAAGGCACTACGTTTACTAATCATCAAGGAGTTCCATGCCACAGTTTCTGGGGGACATGCAGGTAGTTTACGAACTATTCAATGGGTCGCTTCTAACTGTTTCTAGTCTTCGATGCGGTCTGATATAAAAAAAATTGTTGTCGAATGCCTTGTTTGTCAACAAACTAAAATCAGTACGTTGGCTCCCTCGGGATTATTGCAGCCTTTACCCATTCCCTTCATGATTTGGGAGGATATCTCAATGGATTTTATCCAAGGACTTCCGCCCTCCCAAGCTATTCTGAGATCTTTGTGGTCGTTGATCGTCTTTCAAAGTATGGGCATTTCATTGCTTTACATGCCAAATCAACCAGCTCTAAAGTGGCAGAGGTGTTCTTAAGAGAGGTGGTTTGCCTGCATGGCATGCCACGTTCTATTGTTAGCGATAGAGACAAATTGTTCGTGAGTTCTTTTTGGCGTGAATTGTTCAAATTACAGGGAACAAAACTAAAGATGAGTAGTGCTTATCATCCTCAAACAGATGGTCAAACTGAGAACCTCAACAAAACTCTGGAGATGTATCTGAGGTGCTTTGCAATGCATAATTCACATTCTTGGAATAAATTTTTGTCATGGGCCGAGTATTGGTACAATACTTCATACCATACTTCGGCTGGTATGACTCAATTTATGGCTGTCTATGGTCGTGAACCTCTAACCTTGGTGCGGTATTTGCCTTACACCACAGCTAATGAAGCCTTGGATCATGAGTTACAGCAGCGAGATATGATTTTGGCCCAACTTAAACTCAATTTGCAACAGGCTCAACAACGGATGAAGGATCAGTTTGACAAACACCGCAGTGACAAAGAATTTCAAGTAGGTGAATGGGTTTTGGTTCGACTGCAACCATATCGTCAAATTACTGTTCAGGGTGTGGGAAATCCAAAACTTACTCGACGTTATTTTGGTCCATTTCAAGTTCTGGAAGGTTGCTTATAAGTTGGACCTCCCTTCAACTTCGAAAATCCATCATGTGTTTCACATATCAAAACTCAAAGCTGCTCTTGGGTATAAACCTTTAACTGTTGCCCAAATAATTCTGCCACCTACGCCAGACAAGCCTCAACTTCAGCCATTGGCAATTATCTCTTCACGTTCTATATCTGTCCAAGGACGTTCTATACCTCAGGTCCTTGTTCAATGGGAAAACATGCCACTGGAGGATGCCACATGGGTCAACCTGAAAGATTTTCGCAGCGCATATCCTCACTTGAACCTTGAGGACAAGGTTCGTCTGTCAGGGGATGGTAATGTTACGAGCCAAGCCGGCAGCACTGATGTTACTACTTCATTGAGTCAGCCGCCACGTAGGACTGGAAGAATCAAAGTTACACCGCCACACCTCAGAGATTATGAGATACCCGGAAATTAAGGAAGTTGGTTGTAACCAAATACAACGCAGGTGCTGAGCAGAGAAGCATGAAAGAGGTTTGAGCTGAAACTTATATAAATAGATAGAAGGATTGAGAAGAAGGGAACAAATCATTATTGTATGTCCTTTCTTTTTTTGATTTACATTCTCTGTAATAGCTAGTTTTAATATTTCCAGCCAAATTAATACAATTTTCCCAATTATTCCATTTCAATCTTCAAATTTCCTCCTAAATTGAGTGAATGATATCTTCTTTACCAAGTAAGATGACTGTTCTAAAGTTGTAAGCAACGATGTAGGCCACGACAAATTCTTGGTAATTTAATTTATAATTTTAGGATACTTGAAAAGTCGTAATCATGTTGTTTAATATGCTTGCTTGGGTCATACTCAATATACAGCATTAATTCAGACAAATATTTCATTAGCCCCAGGTATGAAGCATTCAAGAAAAGCAATGCCAGGAGGAAACTTTTCGATCCTCCAAAACTTGCTTTGTGGAGGCTAAGATCAATTCTGAAAGATATTCAGAAGATTGTTGTTGTTAATCATTTCTTTCGATTATAATGCATTAAGATAATCGCTAACCAATTGAGTTGCAAAATGTAAGCTCAAGAACATCTTGCCTCTAGATTGAATTTCAAATATTCCAATCCATTTGTATAACCTTTTGTCATATGATTTTTTATCCACTGGAGTTGGTTGATGTACTCTTCCATTTCTTGTACAATATATTTTATTGTGTTTCGACCAAAAAAAAAAAGAAAGAAACTTTTCGTGAACCCCCTTTGAGAAGTCACAGGCAGTTATTGGGTTCGACAAGTCAGATTTGACGATTCTTACAAACACTATGAGGCCCGTATCATGTGGACCTAATATGTTGAGTTATGCTGGCTAGACTCATTAATTTTTTGAGAAGTCACTGTAAATACTAAATTATATGACACACAACTTCGCGCAAAAGGATAGGAAAAATTGTACAAATAGTCCATATTATTTATCTGAAATTTTAAATTAATTTTTATTGTTCAAAATTAGTCAATTTAATCTTTATTATTTCTAAAAAAATTTCAAGTTTGTCCATATTGTTCAAAATTAATTAATTTAATCCATATTATTTTTAAAAAAAATTCACTTTTGTCACAATTTTTTTTTAAACATTGAGAACTAATTTGAACTTTATATGAAAATAATAGGGACTAAATTGATTTTTTTTGGTAAACAATAAAGAATAAATTGACTAATGTTGAATAAAAGGAACGAGTTTGAATTTTTTTAGAAAATAATAAGAACAAAACTGACTAATTCTAAATAATAAGAATGAATTTAAAATTTTTGAAAATTTGCCTCATTTTCTCCGAAAGGATATATGGGGGAAAAAAAAAAAAAAAAAAAAAAACCATTTTACCATGCAGAGTTCCTGCCAAAAATCACATATAAATTTTTGTACAATTGCTTTATAAGATTCAAATAATACGCAACAACAAATGCTGGAAACATTAAATATATTATCATTAAGATCATCCAATAATGCATGTTTATAAGAACAGTTTGTGGAAAATGATCAGGCTGGATCATAATCAAACAGACAACTAAACACTACACTCTGCTTGCTGGTTTGGTATTAAGCTCGCTCATTTTGTGGGATAGGGGAACATTTCCCCTGTTTCCTCCAGCTGTGCCCCAGTCAACGGCCAGTTCCTATTCTCATTTCAATCCTTCTGCATTGCAAATGAGTAGATTTGGAGATTTAATATTGGTGAATTGTTTTTACATTTAAAATAAATAAATAAAAATTTCAAAAGATTAATAGAACGGGTTCAATTGTGAGAGGAGTGAAGTCCATCACATGTTAAAGTCAGATAATCACTAACGTTTTAAATAGCGCAGTTCTAATCCATAATTAGTAAGCTAATATGTTCATCGATTAGCTCCTCATTAGATATAAACCAATTGGAATTGGTCGATTTGAATCAGCATTTTCTTGCAGTAATCAAATCTCAACATTTACCATTTTAAACTTTTGCTCTTAGCTAGAAGGCATATCAAAAAAGCCTATTCTTTTTCGTTTACCTTAGATGGGCAACAAATGGAAAAGCTTAATATCACTAAGTTGTCCCCTAGGGATTATTTTGTGTCGTTTTATTGAAGTTGGGTTTTAATTAATCGAAAAATTCAAATCTAAGTCAATTTTATTTTCCCCTCAACGATATATATAGGCCGTGTTTTCATAACTTTTCATGAGGGACACTGCTAGCGTGTGGTTCAAATATTTTCTTCCCCCACTTATGAATTGTTTTTCTCGTTTTTTTCTTTCTCATTTGTTTCTCTTTTTGCTATGAACTTGTTTTTTTTTTCCACCTAAAACCACTCATACTTGGAGGATTTTATTTTCTAGACTTAAAACGAATAATTCAAAAATATAATAAGAAGTCTTGAAAAAGATAAAAAAAAATTCTGAACTTAATCTTTTAATGGATGTGAAAATAATTAAATTTTGCTGTTTTATCGCTGGACATATATAAGAGAGTTTCTGAAAATAAAACTTTTAACCTATGATCAACCTACTAAGTCAAAATTAGTGACATATGAAGTGCACTTAATTTTAAGTCATAACGAGAATAATGTATCTCAACGTTGTCAATTTTGTTTGTTATACGTTGGTCACGTGTTATTCGTCTATCATCGATTTTAAACAAAAGGAGATAAATATGTAATAGCTAATGCATTTAATGCGAATGCCCAAAACAATTGATTTTCTTTATACTTTTTTTTATATACTATATTTCATGGCTCCATATTTCCTTCATTTTTCATAATTAGGAAAAAGAAAAAGAAAAAAAGAACTTCTGCACTTTTAACATTATACATATCATCTTTAGAGGGAGGCACGCAAATGACCTAGCAGTCCATTGTGAGAACAGAATATACCAAGCAGGTGCAAGCTTCAGGCCAATGTTATGTTTTTTTTTTTTTTTCTTTAGTAAAGGCCAATGTTACGCTGAGTTGTCACGGGTTAAATTCAAATCGTCTATGTGATGTCTTAATTCTCTGAAATTGGATACGTCGTCAACTTATTTCAGTCAATAAATACAAATAAATTAATATTATCGGTTTAAAATGACTTCCACAACCATTTATCCACTTCTAGCGGCTATCGCCATCAATGGGCCAAGAGGGTTGCGGCCCCTACTAATATCAAGAGTGAAGTTATTAATAAGTGAGTTGAGTTGTATTTTTTGAAAATATATATACTTTTAAGATATTTTTAAATTAAAAAATTAATTTACTCCCATTAAAAAAAAGTTATGCATATATGAGTATTAAATTATATATTTCTAATATCACCATGAACAATAATTTTAGATCTGTCTCTATAACAATACATGCTCATAATATAATCTGCAAGAGATGTTCCCGTGTGACTTGTGAAATTCAACCACATGTTGGACCATAGAAAATTGTGATCCGTAATAGAGTACTATATTTGTTTGAGTAAAAACTGGCTCATAACATTATAATATTATAAATAAAATTAAAAAAATTTAAATTTTCACATCATTTTATATTTGACAATTGATGAACGTTATTACTTATACTTTAAGGCAGTGATTGGTATGTGGGAATGAGTTGAGAATGAAATGACATTCTCAATTCTATTTTAATTTCCATGTTTGGTATGAGGGAATGAACTTGAGAATGTCATTCCCAAGGGAATCACATTCCCACATACATGGGAATAGTCATTCCAAACCAAATACATGGGAATGGCTCATTCTCATGTATTTGGGAATTAACTTGATTACCATACCCTTTATAAATAATTTATTTTACAATAATAATAATAATAATAATAATAATAATTAAAAAATATAATAATAATTATTATTATAATAAAAAAAAAAATAATAATAAAAATAAAAATAAAAAATAATAATAGTGATTAAATAATAATAATAATAATAATTAAAAATACAATAATATTATTATGAAAATAATAATAATTATTATTATTATTATAATAAAAATAAAAATAAAAATAAAAATAAAAATAATAATAATAATAAAAAAAAATAAATAAAATAATAAAATAAAAATAAAAAATAATAATAGTGATTAAATAATAATAATAATAATAATAATAATAATTAAAAATATAATAATATTTTGTTATTAATAATTATTATTATTATTATTATTTTATTATTATTATTATTTATTGTTGTTGTTGTTGTTGTTATTATTATTGTTATTTATTATTTTTATTTTATTATTATTATTATTATTATTATTATTTATTGTTGTTGTTGTTATTATTATTATTATTATTATTATTATTATTATTATTATTTATGTTTATATTATTTACTATTATATTTATATTTATTCTCATTTTTAATACTATAATAATAAAAGGGTAATTATGTTATATTATACAAGTTATTCGCATTGCTACTTTTAATTCGTAGAGTATATCAAATATGTCATTCTCATTTTCAAGTTCATTCCATTCTTTGGCTCATTCAATTCCTGTCCAAATCTATACTAATATACCAATCGCTACCTAATATTATGAGTAGATTTATTCTACTCTTGCTCCACTGAATAAGTGGCAGATATTGGGACACTCATACCGACGTGGCACGCGTAACCAATTGCACCACATTTTTTTTTTTTTGTCAAAATTGCACCACATCATCACGCCGTTGAAACACAGAAATCACCTTTGACAAAAAAAAAACACAGAAATCACCGACCCTTGAATGAATATTACACAACTACCCCCAGATCAACCTACCGAAGCCGAACTAAGATTTCCAAGGTTAATTGCGTCATTCAATTGAAAAGAAAGCCCTAGTGCGGACTTGCCTCACGCCTACAAAAACCTAGCTGAAGCGTTCTGAGACCTTACACACACACTCTCTTTGTGCCTCTCATTTGCAGCTAGGGTTTTAGCACAGCTCTCTCTTCTTCTTCTCTCAAAGGTTAGATCTGGGCTCAGCTCTTAATTTTTTAAATTTAATTTTGCAATTAATAATTGTATTTTGCTGATCAATTTTTTGTGTTAACGTATGAAGCTGTTGTTTGATTGTGTATAAATTTGTCGTTTGATAATGATCAAAGCTTTGCTAGAAATTCGATATAGAAATCTTGAAAAATTTACTGTTTACTTATAGATCTCTTCTTATGTGACTGCAAATATATATATATATATATATGCATCTATGCATGCATGTCTGTTTGACTTGATTGATGATATATATATGTGTGTGTGTCTATGTAGATGTGTTTATATATATATATATATCAAGGCTTGCGAATTGATTGATTTGTTTGACTTGTATATATGTAAATATATGCGTATATATGTATCTATGCATGCATGTCTGTTTGTGTGTAGATTTTGCTTTTGGCATGGATCTGTATAACTAATACCGGTATATCTACGATCTAATTGTTTATACTAAGGTTATTTATAGGCAATTGATCTATGTATATTCATAGTCATTTCAAGAAAAAAATGTAATAGAAAAATAGTCAGTCGTTGGATGCACTAAATTAGATTGAATTAATATTATTGATGATCTTTATGAATTAGTTTAATCAAAATTTATTGTTGCTTTGATAACAGCATAATGAATGTTAAAAAAGTTTGTATAGTGATTTTATTGTCCTTGTAATATTATTATGTATTATCATATTCTATTTTTGAATATTATTTTTATGTTTCTGATTAAATATTAATTGTCAAATTCAATTGTCAGTTGTTTATTGCGTTTCGTGCAGGCTGTTTCTCAATTGTTATTTTCCATCTATATCCATGATTTCTATTTTTTAATGTTTTTCTTGTATCGTATGTTAGGCATACTAAAGATAGCTAATTCTGACTTGGTTCATTTTCTTGGTTGCAGTTCCTCTTTTAAAAGTTCAGCATGGGTAAGGAAAAGTTTCACATTAACATTGTGGTCATTGGCCACGTCGACTCTGGAAAGTCAACCACCACCGGTCATTTGATCTACAAGCTTGGTGGTATTGACAAGCGTGTCATTGAAAGGTTCGAGAAGGAGGCTGCTGAGATGAACAAGAGGTCATTCAAGTATGCCTGGGTGCTTGACAAGCTCAAGGCTGAGCGTGAGCGTGGTATTACCATTGATATTGCCTTGTGGAAGTTTGAGACCACCAAGTACTACTGCACTGTCATTGATGCCCCTGGACACCGTGACTTTATCAAGAACATGATTACTGGTACCTCCCAGGCTGACTGTGCCGTCCTCATCATTGACTCCACCACTGGTGGTTTTGAAGCTGGTATCTCAAAGGATGGACAGACCCGTGAGCATGCTTTGCTTGCTTTCACCCTCGGTGTCAAGCAGATGATTTGCTGCTGCAACAAGGTGGCTTATTTGTTTCATATTATTATATTTGTTATGATGCTTTCATGTTGCAGTTATAATAAAATTATTTAATTGGTGGTTGTAGCTAATTTTCTGTTTTCATTTTATTTGTGCAGATGGATGCCACCACTCCTAAATACTCCAAGGCTAGGTACGACGAAATTGTCAAGGAAGTGTCATCCTACCTCAAGAAGGTTGGATACAACCCTGACAAGATCCCCTTCGTCCCCATCTCTGGTTTTGAGGGAGACAACATGATTGAGAGGTCCACCAACCTTGACTGGTACAAGGGTCCAACCCTCCTTGAGGCTCTTGACCAGATTAGTGAGCCCAAGAGGCCTTCTGACAAGCCCCTCCGGCTCCCACTCCAGGATGTCTACAAGATTGGTGGTATTGGTACTGTTCCAGTAGGTCGTGTAGAAACTGGTGTCCTGAAGCCTGGTATGGTTGTCACCTTCGGTCCTACTGGTCTGACAACTGAAGTTAAGTCAGTTGAGATGCACCATGAAGCTCTCCAGGAGGCTCTTCCTGGTGACAATGTTGGATTCAACGTCAAGAACGTTGCTGTTAAGGATCTCAAGCGTGGTTTTGTGGCATCCAACTCCAAGGATGACCCTGCCAAGGAGGCTGCCAGTTTCTCCTCGCAGGTGATCATCATGAACCACCCCGGCCAGATTGGAAATGGATATGCCCCAGTTCTTGATTGCCACACCTCACACATTGCTGTCAAGTTTGCTGAGCTGTTGACCAAGATTGACAGGCGTTCAGGTAAGGAACTTGAGAAGGAGCCCAAGTTCTTGAAGAACGGTGATGCTGGTATGATTAAGATGATTCCCACCAAGCCCATGGTTGTTGAGACTTTCTCCCAGTACCCACCACTTGGTCGTTTTGCTGTGAGGGACATGCGTCAAACGGTTGCTGTTGGTGTTATCAAGAGTGTTGAGAAGAAGGACCCAACTGGTGCCAAGGTCACCAAGGCTGCTGCCAAGAAGGGTGCTAAATGAACCGTGCATGCTGGTCCCTTTCCAAAAGAAGTCTACCGTTTCAATAAAGTTTGTGATGAGAAGCTGGTTTTACTTGGTAGTGCTTTATTATTATTAGTTGAAACTTTGCATTACTATGTAGTTTTCTGTAGGTTTCTGCCTTGCCTGTTGGGTAGCCGATCCCAGCATTGGGTACTCGACCGCCGGTGGCGGATCCGAGCTTAACGAGCGTTATATGCTTTTCCTTCTTGTGATTTGAGGTGCTCTTGGTTTTCCGGGCGGCTCAGTATTTTTGTTGTTTTGCTTGAATCGGATTTTTGTTATTTTTATAGAGAACTATTTTTGTGTTACAATTGTGTGTTTCTGCATCTATTATTGTGTTGGATTTCTTTTTATAAAGCTGATGTTCTTCTATTGTGCATGACTATGTATTTGCAAATTTTATAGGCGAAAGTGGAATATGTTATGTTGATATTGTTTGATCGTTTTATAAGCTGAAAGATCATGGCCAGTGATTGTCCTTATGGAAGGTGAAGATATCTTTTCGAGTTTGAACCTGCGTATTTTTATTGTAATTTGCCCCTACTTTTGCTAATCTCGTGGTTGTATTTTCATGCCAACAAGTTCTTCAAACGAAAATTATGGATGTCGTGATTTGCGTGTATGGAGATAAATGCTTGGCATCGAATCCTTAAGGGGTATTTACTTTAGTTTGATTTAATTTGATAGATGATGTGCTCTCCGGCTCCTTCCCTACCCAACTGGTATAAACAGGTTGATGAAGCTACCGCGAAGGATATGCATTTAGAAATGGAAAGCAATTTAAAAAAAATGACCTTTAGATCTTTGTGTACTGATCTCTAATCGAATTGGGTGTACTTTTTTTTCCGAGTTTGACCATTTATTCAAAAAATAGGGGAATTAAAGTTTTTCATTTCATTAAGCAAAAGTTGGGTTCTGCTCAGGTCCAAAATTTTAGACACCTAAGTAATAAGTGGTGTAGTTTTAAGAAATAACTGTTTAGATTTTAAATTCAAAATATTTTAATTCACTGTTTGCACTTATAAAAATCACACTTTCCGTTGAGGATATGACATCCTAATCTCATCAGGGACGGACAGTTTGTGAATTCTAAACCTATGTGGTTACTCTCAGAACTTACATAATTGATTTCATTTTGAGCTTCAAGTTGTCTGCTTGGGTGGTTGCTCAAACCAAAATAGGAAAAGAATCCCAAGTCGCCGATGTGGTTAGTCCTTCCTGCTTTTTTTTCTTCATTTCATCAAGTTTGTCTCGTTTTTTCTATGAATCTTGGGCCTTTTTAGAAACGATGGCTTTTCAGGTGGAAGGATCTTACATCTTTCTAATCTAAACTAGAAACTTATTTCTTTATGGATCTGTCTACCTGCTCATAACTCGTACACAATACCGAATAATAAGAGTTTTTTTCTCTCACTCACGGGGAAAATGCTCTCAAATTCACTTGGATGCTAGTTTGGTCAAAGAAAAAGAATGTTGCATTGAAATGAGGTTGTCAGCTAAATATGAAAATAAGATGAAATTAGCTCGAAGGGATTAAGCAAGGGATTGGATGTGCCAAGTCAATGGCTTATTTAGCAACTCATAATTTAAAGTTTAGCACATTGTAAATATTGTTCATCACAAAGTATTTGTAATTTAATCCAACATAAGCTTTGGAGTGTTTTGAGTATGGATTGGAAATCTGCCTATATTTCAGATTTTGAATTAATCAAGTAGTCAATTTGTTTCCAGTCAATCGTAGTAGGATTTGTGTTTAATTAAATTAGACATATCAATTCCAAGTGAATTCATATTTCTCAATATTTGACACTCCTAACATAGATATAAAAAACTTCGTAATTGGAATTTCCCATTACCATAAAAGAAGAAAAAGAAACAACTCTAATTTGCTATAATTGGCCAGAACCTCTTCTCTTCTTTTTCCCTTTTTTTTTTCCCATACAACAGCGTAAATACATTTAGGTATAATGGTAGTGCGGGTAATGCGTGGGTGAAAGACTTTATTCACGTTTTAGATTTGATCAAGAGTGTTTTTTATGGAATAAATTCGATAGACATTATGTTTAACAAAGAGATTCTGCCTCTGTCGAGCAAGATCATGTGTCCCACGCCAAATATGAGATGTTCCAATAATTTTTTCAAAGAACAAAAAGAGACATTCAAATATTTCTCAAAACAGCCAAAAGCGATCCTCCAAAAGAAAAAAGACATTTCTTTGAATAATGAGGAATTTATTTTAGGTAAAATCGCATTGGGTCCACCGCAAAATTATAGGCCCCGTGATGTAGCAATGTTTTTCAATACATGTACTAATACAATTAAGATAAGACTGGAACTCGGGACCTTTAGTATACGAGTTAACATTTTTACCGTTTATTCCCATCATTAATGGCAAAGAAGAGGTTTAACCCCAACAATAGAAATCTTACAGCAAGCATAGTAAGTTTGGCCCCAAGACTAAATTTGTGAACACAATCAAGACCAATTAGCTCTTACAGATTGTTTGGAATAAAATTTTGTGGAATTTATTTACAAATCCAAAATTTCCTTATGCTTTGCCAAAATTTTTGCTCAAGATGTAGAATTTGCAAATCCATGTTTTTCAAATCTGCTACTCATCTTTTGAGGACAAACTTCCTTTAGGTTTAAGAGATGGGCTTTGGCTAACGTACAAAGATAAAAAAAAAAAAAAAAAATCATTGCATCTCTCCCTATTTCTCTTTCAAAAAAAAATAATAATAACGCCTCTCTCACTCTTTCTCTTAATATTATTTTGTCATATTAAATGTACAGTTGAATTTAACGTTATTTTGTCATGTGAAATATATGTTTATTTTGTAATCTTGAACTGATGGTTGAAGTTATTATTATTTTGTATTGTTTAACTTTATTGAAAAATTCTTTGTTATTTTTTTTTTGCTTTTTTTGGATAATTTTATGATAATAGTAATAATCAATAATGAGATGAGATGTTAACATATGACAAGCTTAATTTAAAATATTAAAAAAATATATTTAAGTAAAATAGAAGTATTAATTCTGATTTTGTATGTATTTCAAACACAATTTGTATTTGTAAATAACATAATTAACTTAATACTGTTTTACAATTTCAAACAAGAAAATTCATTTGTAAATACAAATTATCGCTAAATTCATTTATAAATCAAATAAATTTCAATCCTCAAATGCTTCTAAACACTATATTAAATCCGGCACTTATCCAAACAGAGAATAAAGCTAATCAAAAAGCCATCAAAGCAAATAAGTATTTAAAAATCAAAAAGAAAAGGAAGAAAAAGAAATAGTGATCTTATGCAGCCTTTGCTGTACATTGTGGGAAAGTACATGATAGATCATGCATGACCACACCAACAAGATCTTGACCAGTCTCACTTCTGATTCTCTCATTACTTGTTTGAGATCTCAACTCAAACTTTAGCTTCTTCAATGCCTTCCTTCTGCGTTCATGATCTGCCATCCTGTTGTGCCACTACACAAAAATATGTTATGATTAGCACGGGTGGATGCGGATGCACTCTTTAACCTAACATTTTTTGCGAGAGACTATTTTCATGACACTAGTCATGGCGATAACGTTACCGTTAGCTAAGGCTCCCCTTCTCAAAATATATAAACAAATAAAGAATAAAAAAGAGAGATAAAGGGGATCTAAGATGCTGAAAAGGAAAAGAAAACATACTCTTTGGAGAGAGCAAGAGGGTGTGTGATTCCTGAAACACACACTGGGAGGCCATAGTTGGTAGTGAAGTTAGTGATGAGTGGTGACATTTTTCTGGTTTTGGAAGATACAAAGAGGTGAGTATGATAATCAATATATGGAAAGCACAAGGCTTGTTGCTGCTATTTCGTTGTCTGGATTTATTGGGCAGGTCCAAGACAGAAATTGACTGAAAACAACTTAGCAGACAGCATTTTAGAATCAATGGCGAAGCCATTCAATTGTTATCTCGAATTTTTTTTGAAAATATGAGCGTTTTTATAATAATTTTAACTTAAAAGATTAATTTAACCTTCAATAGAAAGCAATTATTTATATATGAGTGTTAAATTATGTATTTTATTTTATCACTAAACAAGAATCTTGAATCCATGTCTGTTTCAAACAGTATAAAATCGGTGCGATATGTAGGCATTGCAATAAAGACATGGGGGCCATTCCTTTTCCATGGATAAAGTTGTGGGCAACTTTTTATTTTAGTGTTATTAAATATGAATTGTCAGTTTGTCATGTTACCCTAATGTATAATGCATCAAAATCCCTTTATTCTCTAAGAAATCTGGGGTTGTATACATGGTGTGTATAATGTAACACAAGAAAATTGTTTCAATTTGGCAGTTGGATGTATCGGTTGTGAGAGGTGCATAAAAATTCTTTATTAGGTGAGTTTCACTAATTATCTCACATTAAATGATGTGATTATCAAAGTTTAGAATATTATTATTTGAGTACGACAGGTCAATCCAAGACTATACACCCTTTGACATAAATATTTATCATACAAGGTGAAAATAAAGAGAGTGTAACGATGTAGAGATTGATTTTTTGCTAGATTAGCCCACAATTAGTTTAAATGCACTGGTGTTTAGCTATGTTGAAGAGTTTGTGTGTGCTTAGCCTGGAGATGATATTATCGGATTGGACTATCTTTTGATTGGATAAGGTAAACTTTTTTTTCTCATGACCAAAGTCTCTGTATGTCTTTGCTAAAACTATATTTAGTTTTGAAATTTATCATCTATTTAAAATTTTCAACTCTTTTTATAGTTTTGGATCTTCTATAATTATTTACTTCGAGTATCTTGCTTGTGTATAAATAGTCAAAATTAAAAGCGGAATGGAAACTTATAATCAGTCTTCTACGAAGTTGTAGTTAGGAAGGCTAATCAATCTTCTACAAAGTTGTAGCTAGTAAGGCTAATCTTATAGATCCTCCAAGAAGGAATGAAATACAAAGTTACTTCTTTAATGCTTGTTCGGAATACAATAAGCTCTTTTTGTTCAAATTGACTCTATTTATTCAAATGAAATCTTAAATTGGGGTTCTCTTAATCGAAAGAGAAAGCTATAAAAATTATTCAATGTCAATCAAATCTCAAAAAGTGATATTTTTGTTAGAATTTTGTATACCTTGTAAGGCTATCCTCAATCTCAATTGAGGTTTTAAATTGAAGAGCTCTAAAAATAAATTTAGAGTCCTTTTACTTTTTAAAACCCCATTTAGAGCCCTATGTGTTTTTTAAGGGCTCTAAAAAAAATTCATCACCCGTAGAGACTCTAAATTTAAAGATCTATAATGAAACCCACCATCCCTTCCATTTTTGTCTTTTTCTTGGGGTTTCATTTTGTTCAACGACTCATGTGGTCAAATCTGATTTGAAAGTGATCCATATAGGCTCTAAATTTTTTTTTTTTCTTAAGGCTCCATTTTGTTCAATACATTTGTTAAACAAAATGGAACCCAAATTCTAAATTTGTTAAAACATGACAACTTTGTATCAAAAATCTAGATTTTGAGCTATTGGTGTTACTTTTTTTCTTTTAAAGCCTCTATATTTACTAAAAAGTTATAATTATTATGTTTTAAAACCTTCATTGAAAATGTCCTAAATGTATTGGCTAAAATTGCATTATGGATTAGATGTCTTCCTAAAAGTCCTCTAAATTATATAATGATTAGTGGTAGAAGCTAAAACATAGATCATCCACAACCCTTCTCCAATGCTCTATTACACATTACCTTTTATACTTGTGGAAGAAAAACTTCCCAATATATGTTATTTTTTTAGTTACTTATGACAGCTTAATTTATGTTCACTAAAAAAAAAATGTAAATTTTTTTTTTGGATGGTGTGGGAACCAACTAACAAAATCCGACCACCAAATTATTCGGCAAAACCCAACCATCAACTGGTAAACCCTCAGGTATAACAGTGTCCTCACAAATGCATCAAGTCAGTTGAGGGCAAAATTCCAAAACAATAAAGTGTTGAACCCGCGACCACGCAAGACCGATTTCACTCCTACTACCGCTAGACCTTACCCCCCCCCCCCCCTAGGGGCAAAGAAAATGTAAAGGTGCTCTGAACAATTTTCACAAAATGCTTGTTATTATGTAAGTTTAAATTCTAAAAAAAGATAATGACTTATTGTAATTAGAATTTTGGATTGAAACCAAGACTTCGACCTCCATTGTACTCCTATCAAAAGACAAAGTCATCGTACCCAACAGTAAGAATTTCAACATAAAATAAAATACATAAATAAAACAAATAGAAGATAGCTCCAAATTCATATTTTGTCTAATTAAATCCTATGGAAGAAGACCCAAAGGTTACTAAGAACAACTGACAGAAAAACAAATTGACAACACAGGTAAATCGAATGTTGCATTACATGTTCTTAACAAGATAAAAGATGTTGCAAATTAGAGAGCTCACGAATATATCGAGTGATTCTGTTTGCGGAAATGCTGAAATGCGGAAATGCGAAATGCGAAATGCAATTCTCACGCACTACTCAAGGCTACTGACTACCATGAACCCTCAACGCCAACCGTTGGGTTCTTGAAAGCAGAGAAATCCCAGAAAGTCTTCAATGAGTATGGCTGAGAAATTGTTACACCCTCTTCCGTGATTTTCGCTATCTGCAAAATTTTATATTTGCTTCTGTCAGACGTAATGCTCAATCACTCGGAAATCACCCTTTCATTGCCTTTCTGAAGTATAATTCAACCTTAAGTTGTCAAAGTTTGAAATAACTAAGAGCAAATTAGCCACCATGCCATACTCGCGTGTAAGAAAAGATGGTAAACACAACTTTGAAATAACTAATCTAGACACACATAGTCCGAACCTAACAGAAAACCTCCTCATTGCTTGAGGAGAACAAATTCGAGAATGAACAGAAGTCTCCTAAATAGGATGAAGTTGGTTTCTGAGACACTTCAAACCACTTCTTTCTCGAGGACAAGACTCATGAACAGTGGACGATAATTGGGGATAATGAAGTGTACTTTATATCCCACCTTTTTCTATTTTCTACCTGACGCTAAATGAGTAGGAAGGCAGGTGGTATGACAAAGGGAGCCAAAGAGTAAACAATAAAGAAGATATATAATCCTCGGGGGAAAATATACCTTTTTTGCTGTGTCTTGGGAGCAATTCAAGATAATGAAATAATTCCTTTTCTCAAAACTTTAGTGATGTACATTTTCCAATCAGATTTCAAGCACATTGTAGGCGGAAGAAGAAACGAAATATAGATGAAGAAGAGTACAGGAGGCAACCCTCTAATAAATCCACCATGCTACAGCAAAATCATATTAGCTTCCTTATGGTTAAACTATAAAATTTAGGCCTTCTATTTTACTATTAAATCTTGACTAACATTTGTGGAATAGAGAAAACAAGAGTATTGTTTGAATCCAGATGGAGGAAATCATGTGACAATAACTTATATACTGCCATGAGGTCAATCAAGACATTTGAAATCATGATTCTACTAAGAGCACAGATGAGTCCCACAACCATATTAGTATTCTCACTCACTGTATTCATTAGCAAACACGAATTTCATGCATGATATTGCAAGTGCTACCATTACTATGGAAGGAGAACAAATTCCAGCAGTGTTATTCATTAGCAATAAAGCAAATTCTCATGCATGATATTTCAAGTGATACCACTCCTACAAAGGAAAAGGAGTTCTAGCAGTAATTAAAAAAAAAAAAAATTACAGCATGTTAGAAGGAACCACAATCTCAATGAAGTAAGAAATTACAATGTTTTAAGAAGTAGAAACCACACCTGAAGCTTGTTGACAGCTGATCTATCACGATACAGAAGCACACGCATGCACTTTTCCAATAGCTTGACACCTTCTTCAAAAGTTAAATCTTCACGCCATTCGTCACGTAGAATAGGCCGTGCAAGGTGATTTCCAAAACCAGTTGCCACGTGATTGTCCTCATAATGGACGCCAATCATATTGACCTGGAAATGTTACATGGATGCCATATGAATGAATAGTGTCCCAGGAACACTATGGCTAATCTCACTGTACATACTTACATATCTACAAAGACATGTACACGTATATAAGGCATAAATCAGTTAAGGAATACCGTTCCGAGATATTTCTGTCCATTTTTCACTCCACCAAGTACAAGAGAATTCCACAGCGGGTTAAACTTATTGCGGCGGTTGTACATGACTCGGGTTAAGTAATTATGAACCTCCTTTGGACCCAAGGAGTTACCATCATCCCACATATTATCATACAGGCTGCATCCACAGAATACAGACAACAATTCCCACGTTAAAATTTCATACATCAGTGCAAGTGCAATCATCAGGAAAATAAAATCAGTCTAAACTAATGTTCACCATATTATTGAATGATAACTGACTCTTTCTATGAGAACTGATACTTACATAAGCTCATCAAGATAACGCAACAATTCCTGGAAATCGCTGATTTCTCCACTTGCACCAATAAGAGAATGTTTTCCAACTGGCTTCATTCGTTCCACACTTTTGTACCGAAGGGTAGACCCATAAGAACCTTTGAACAGAAAGCATTTTTATCACGATATGGGGACTCAACAATAACAGTATTGTCCGCATAAAAGTATGCACACAAGGATACATGTGCATGGACAAGAGAGCTGTGACTGTTACTTGAAACCAAAGAGGCGGTGTCTATGAGTCATAAGTTCATAACTACCCTATTATAAACCAGATTCAGGACAGTTCCTGGTGACACTTATGGAGCGATACTTTCCGCCACTATGGTGATAAGACAAATTTGCATTTGTGCATGACAATAAAAGATTCAATAAACTGAAGACAATATCAATAACTACAAGAATTAATATGTGCGCTAAAGAACTCTACTAGTCTGGTCAGCATTCTCCAAGTGGCACTGATAAGTACCATGAGTAACTTAATCTGCTCCGTGGAGACAAAATTCTGCCAACAATTTCATAAGTCTTTATGCATAATTTCTGAGGGAAACAATGGTTTACAATGCATCACATGCAGAGTAAGTAAGATATGATCAGGCAACAAAGGATACTAAAGAAGTGGAGGACAAATGAAAATTGAGTCGAAACTGAGATGAAATTCAAATTTTAATAGCAAAACCTAATTGTCCCACTCCTGACATGGAAGATGGACTAAATGATTGCTAAACAACATTAGGGGCCCACTTATTGTGGAAACGAGTTTTCGCATTTCATTTTCCAAAATGTGAATGCGCTAGTGGAAAGGAGTTTATGCATTCAAGTTTCAATAGACTATAATTCTTATTAATTCCGAGAAGAGTTTGAGAAAACAAGAGAAGCCTTAATTTACTCGTATTTACCTTGTCCTAAAACCAAGGCACCTCAATTTTCCAACACTCTAAATTCCACTGAATACTTTGCTCCTCTAATATACAAAGGTAACAATTTCCAGAATATCAGTTTTCTCAAAAGGTATAAAAATCCCCACAATTCCAATAAAGCACTCTCAAAACATGTATGAAAAAAGCTGACTTATAAAGGAAAACAAATATATAATTTTTTAATTTTATTGAATAAGAACAGAATATAAATTCAATATCTCACCTCCCATATCAGCGGTCATAAGAATCCCATCCTTGTACTTGATTCCAATCACCGACGTCCCAGTTACATATGGATACCTATATCCAATTATTCCACATCACATATCCACAAACCAAACCAACCAAGCCAAGCCTTATCCCACTAGGTGTGGTCTTGCTAATATCACATAATCCACAAACTAAACAAAATAATAATAACAATCCAGAGTACACGCACATGTTCATTTTCATGTTAAAAAACACAGTACAGTAAACACAAACCAAGACTAGAATTTTCCACCGGACATACATCTATATTTTTCACTGATTTCCATAAACCTTTTTAATTTTCCCAAATCAAATAGCTAAAACCCTAATTTCTTCACTCAATCTCTTTTTATATATTTGTACACTTATATATACACACATTTCCATAAACCCTAACTTTCAATTACCAAATTAAAAAGCTAAAACCCCAAATTCCTTCAAATCGTCCTCTTGCTAAAAACGTAAGTTATATCAACATAAATTTACGTACAATAGACCCAAAGTGTATCTGGACCCATCCTACACACCCACTTAGTGGAGCTTCGTGCAATAGACTGCCTTTCAGTAACTACATAAGATCTCTATTTATGCTTGTACATTATATACATACATACATATATACATATAACCCTAATTTCTTCAAAAATAACCTTGACAGATCTTTATTGACGTTTCTAAATATATAAATACATGTACATACATACATAAATACACACACACATATAAAAATTAATATTTATTACTGGAATTACAAATAATATATAAAAAAGAAAAAGAAAAAAATGAAAATTACAGAGTTCTCTGAGAATCGTCGGCGGAGGCGAGCAAGGTAGACTTAGCTGAAGCAGAATCGTTCACCTAAAAAAAAAAAATTACAAATAATATATAAAAATTAATATTTATTACTGAAATTTTATTTTTAATTTTTCGTAATTTTTGGTAAGAGATATGGAGCTTGC
Organism: Ehretia macrophylla; assembly: GCA_037974665.1. NCBI lineage: Eukaryota > Viridiplantae > Streptophyta > Magnoliopsida > Boraginales > Ehretiaceae > Ehretia > Ehretia macrophylla. Next base: position 2,049,904 of record CM075782.1, read on the forward strand.
CTTCATCATTTTTTCAAGGGTTTGGATTTGATTAAAAGCTTTGAGAATAATGATCCCAAGAAGAGAAGAGTACTAATAAAGCTTCGTTTGTGTGTATAAAAAGAAATGGGCTTTTTTATGTTTTATGTTTTCCCTTTGCCCAAGCAAAGTGGAGGGTGAGTGACTGGTCTAAGGTCCTCGGGCCGGGCCGGAACATTGTCTTCCTTTTCTTTTCTTTTTTTTTGTCATTCATTGTTAGTCTTATTTTATGGAAAAATGTAACAAATGATACTTATTATTTTCTCAAAATTTCAAATCCATCTTTATTATTCAAAATAAGTTAATTTGATCTCTATTATTTGCTAAAAAAATTAAATTTATTCATATTGTTCAAAAGAAAAATTAATTTAGTCCCGAAATTGAGTCACGTTCATGGATTAAATTATTTTTTTTTAGAAAATAATAGAGACTAAATTTTTTTAAAAAAAATTAAAAAATAATAAGGACCAAATTAGATAATTTGAATAATAAGGGTGAATTTGAAATTATTTGAGAAATAATAAGGACTAAATTGATTAATTTTAAATAATAATGACGAATTTAAAACTTTAATAAAATAATATGGACCATTTATGTAATTTTACGTTTCTTTGGTTAAAAATAACTCTCTTTTTTGTCAAAGGTTTTCTTTTTTCATTACATTTGGTTTTTCTTCAAACAATGGATGCAGGAATACTTCGCTCTTCAAGTTTTATCCCTTTGCTCAACCTTTTAATCAATAAAAAACTAAGTTTTCTTCCATAATAATAAGGTAAGTTTTAAAATTGTAACTTACTGGTTGAGATACAAAAAATCAGAAATTAAAAATCACAGTTGAACCCATATCTTCAAGACCAGAAACCAAAAATCCTATCCCGAAAATTATATACAAATAATCAAAATTGTAGACCATTCGTTGCAATGTTGTAGACTAAATAGAACCCAATAACTTATTAGAGAATCATCGCCAACCTATGATCAAACTGCTATAGCACAAAACTAGTAGCCATTTTTTGTAAAGAAACGATAGTTTATTTAACAATTGTGTAGCAATTAAGGGACAAATTTTTATAAAGATTAAAGATATTATTAAGTATAGAGTCAGGAGCGGTATTGGGGGGTCGGGGGTGGCCCCAGCCCCCCCAAGATTTAGAATATATATATATATATATAATTTTATTTTGGTTTACAAAAATATATGTAATATTTTAAAAAAATTGAATATTCGGTCTCCCAGCTTCAAATTTTTTGTGGTAGAATTTTTTGTAATAGCTATATCAATGGACTCATTAGAGCCGTCTAGAACATAGTATGAGTTTTAGGCTGAGTCCAATTATTTTATAGGGTAAATGACATCAGAGGTCCCATATCTTTTGGAGCTGGGACATTTTAGTCCCATATATTTCAAAATGAGCTTTTTGTTCCTAAATGTATCCAAACAGTGACACTGTTGACCTGGAGACTCATTTTTCATTAAAAAATAACGTTTTTTGCATGTGAGTCTCACATGTCTTTTATAACACATTTTTTTAGGGTCATTATTGTCAATTCTCATATACAATGAGTTAGGGTCAAAAGAAAAGAAAGCAATTTGAACCCGATTTAGGATAGGGTTTTACAGAGCTATTTGCAAAAGCGAAATTGGGGATTTTGCTCATTCTAGAAAGATTTAGGGCTTTATTATTACGCAAATTTCAAAACATGGGCTAGGGTTTTTATTGAATTCGATTTGGAAAATCTTCTCGTTATGATTTGGCGCGCGATTGGTACAAGTTATGGATCCATTTGATGCTGATTTGTGCTACAGTAAGTTTTCCATTCACCGTTGAAAGATTCTTTGTAATATGTATGTATGTAAAATGTTCATATTTGAGTTTCATTTTCTAGTTAATTTCGGCAATATAAATGTATATATGTAAATATGCTTACTTGTAATTATGCATTAATGTTTCAGAGCAATTCAATGTGATATTACATTATGGTGGAAAGTTTAAAGATGTTTCTAGAAGGCAATATGTTGGGGGTAACACCATAAATACGATGAATTTGCATTACAGTGAGATGTCGTTGTGTGTTTTCGATGCAATTGCTCGTGATTTAGGCTATAACGATTATGCAGGTCTGTACTATAGGAAACTTGGTCGTGATTTAGAAACTGGGTTAGTATTTTTAGTTCATGATAATGAAGTGTTAGAGATGTGTAAGGTAACAACATACAACGCGGTTATTGATGTGTATATGGTCGGGGAGTATGATGTGTTACCTTTAGAATGGCAAAGTCAAGTTGAATCATGTATTCCTGGGAATGGTGAGGATGCATTAATGGATAATCTAACAATTGAGGTTTATAATGAGGATGAAAACAAGGGTGATAATGAGGATGAAAATGACAGTGATAATGAGGTTGAAAGTGATAGTGAAGACCCATGTTTTGCTGACAGTATGTATGATATGAGTGGAACTGATGATGACAAGCTTTATGATGATAACATAGACCAAGATGTTGAATGGGCTGGAATTATGAATGCTAAGAATCAAAGTACTGATAAGGATAAAAGACCTTGGTTTGGTGAATCATCTTTTAATGTATTTTATGGCAAGGACATTGAGGTTAGTGGTGGCGATACAGAACGTGATTCTGATGCAGACAGCTCAAGTCTAGAGAATACTTCATATGTGGATGAGAGTGGGGAAAAACATCCAAAGTTCAAGAGATTTAGAGCTGAGGTAGATATGATTAACCCTAAGTTTGTAGTAGGCATGTTATTTGCTAGTTCTCAAGAGCTGAAACAAGCAATTAAGGCACATGGAGTAAAGAAGCGTAGAGATGTTATGCTTGTCAAGAATGACAAGCAAAGAGTGAAAGTTAAATGCAATGGTAAACTATGTGGGTGGTTCATATATGCTCCTTATGTCAAGGGAAATGGTGCATACCAAATCAGAAGTTTGCAGACAAAGCACAATTGTGGTAGGGTATTGAATCACAAACTATTGACATCCAAAGAGTTGTACAAGTTGTATTTTAATGAAATCAGACTGAATTTGTATTGCAGAGTTAGTGATTTTCAGACTAAAGTCCACAATGATTTGTCTGTGAACATTTCAATGAAGCAAGTATACAGAAAATTTGATAGAGCCACAAAAATAATAGAGGGCCAATACAAAGATCAGTATAAGAGACTTTATGATTATTGTGATGAGCTGAGAAGAACTAACCCAGGGCCAACAATTGCACTAGAGACAACTTATGATGAAGAGAGTGGATTAGAGAGATTTTTGAGGTTGTATGTGTGTTTTGATGCATGCAAGAAAGGATTCTTACAAGGGTGTAGACCAGTGCTGGGGTTAAATGGCTGCCACTTAAAAGGGCCATATCCTGGTGTCATTCTTATAGCAGTGGGTATTGATGCTAATAACTGCATGCACCCAGTAATTTATTGCATTGCCTAGACAGAGGATAAAATGTCCTGGACATGGTTTCTTAACTTAGTAATACAAAATTTGGAAATTATAGACCAAGAAAAATGGATAATCATCACAGACAAACACAAGGTAATCAAATCTCTTTTTTGTTTTATAATCTCGCATTTATCAAAGTGTAATAATAACAATTGTATATCGATTGCAGGGTCTTTGCCCTGCTATTGCTGAGATGTTGCCGAATGTTGAACATATACATTGTGTGAGTCACCTATATAACAATTTTAAGTAGTCGCATAGTGGATTGGCATTGAAGGACCGAATGTGGAGTGCTGTTAAGGCATCTTATGTGCAAAAGTTTGATTCAATCATGAGTATGTTGAAAGAGGTGGATGAAAGAACATATGATTGGTTAGCGAATGAACCTGCCAGATTTTGGAGTAGATCTCATTTTAGAACATGGACAAAGTGTGATCTTTTATTGAACAACCTGTGTGAATGTTTCAATGCAATCATTCTTGATGCAAGGGACAAATCAATTCTGGTGATGTTGGATAAAATAAGGGTTTATCTAATGAAGAGGTTGCAAACAAATAGAGAATGGATGATGAACTATCAAGGTAACATTTGTCCAAAAATAAGAAAATTGATGAACCAAAAAAAATATGAAAGTGCACCATGGCAAGCCACGTTCTGTGGTGATAAAAAGTTTCAAGTTAGATACCTTGGTACAGAACAATATGTGGTAGATATAGATAAGAGTACATGTTCCTGTAGGAGGTGGGACCTATCTGGTATCCCATGTGCTCATGCTGTTAGTGCATTAAATCATTTGGGGGTTGAGCCAGAAGATTATGTTGCTGAGTGCTTTAAAAAGGATGCCTACATGAAAGCTTATAAACCTATCATCTATCCAATTAATGGGTCGGATATATGGCCAGTTACAGGGATGCCATATATTGAGGCACCGAAGGCATTTAGGCTCCCCGGAAGACCCAAGAAAGCTAGAAGGAAGGAGCTCGATGAAATACAAAAAATAAAACAAAAACCAATGTGGAAGGTTCAAAAAGGTAATATGCAAAAGGTTAGCAGGAAAGGTAGTAAGGGGAAATGTAGTATTTGTAATAATGTGGGTCATAATAAGAGGAGTTGCAAAAAGATTCCTAGCAGTGGCATGAACACACAGGCTGAAAGAAGTGCAAATGATGTTGAAGAAATGGCTAATGGAATTGATGCAAATGAGGCCAGTGAAATAGATGTAGAAATTGGTAGGAACAATGTGCAGGACAACGGTACTGTGCAGGATAATATAATCAATATGCAGGCCAATGTAAGCAATATACAATGTGGAGAAAGTGAAGTGACTAGAACTGCAAGACATGTGACTGCAATGAGAGAAAAACTTCCTGTCAAGATTGCCAAGTGCAAGATTTGTATGAAGCATAGACACACTACAAGAGCTTGTACCTTTAAAGCTGCTCAAAGGAGGACAGATTATAGAGCAAACTCATACTGCCTTCAAACAAAGGTAGCCCAAGCCAACATCTCAAAAAATGTATGTTTTATTGAATACTACCTTCAAGCAAGAGTTATTATGTATGTATGCTAAAGTTATTATTCATGTATACTACCTAACCAAGCAAAGAGGCCACCATTTCTCCCTGCAGGTCACACCTAACCAAGCAAATAGGCCATCATTTCTCCCTGTCGGTTCAGGAGTGCACATTAGAGGCCCTATTCCAGGACGTAACTGTATCAATCTTGCTAGTCTTCAAGTTGTAGCCTCAAGCATGAAATCTGGAAGCTCGAACAACCACCAGTCATCTGGAACCAACTTACAACTGAAGGCCACCAACTCAACTGAATGACACTCTCTTAATTGAAGTTACTGAATGGCATTTTATTTTCTATGTATGCGAACTAGATTCCACATGTCTGAACTTTTGGTAGACAACTTCTATGTACTTTTGGGAATATCTATATGGTAGAAGACAGGCTTTTGCTACACCAACTTTTGCTTGTTCAAATGTATCAACATGTGACTTGTGCTTTTTTTTGAACTATTATTAATCAATGACAGGCTTTCCACATGTGACTTGTGCTTTTTTTGTTTGTTTGTGCTATTGGCAGACATAAATTTTTGGCAGACAACTGGATTTTACATGACACTCTCTTTTTTGTTTATGTTTGTGGGAAAAGAATAATTGTGGTGATAAAGCGAATATAGTGAAAAACAAATCTTCACTTTTTTTCATTACATATACATACATTAGCTTAACAACATAAATATTTTCCTACACCAAGCTAAGCTAATAAAAGCAAACTCAAACTAAACTATCTAAACACTAAACTAAACTACACCAAGCTAAGCTAATAACCCAAACCTCTACCTAGACTAACATCAATAGGTACGAAATCTTAACATCATCAATATCATCAACATCATCAACACGGTCAATAATAGGACCAGTACCACCTTCAACATGATCTTTATCTTGCGTCGCGCATCGGTAATTTCTTTGTCTTTGTTGTTCAAAGACCTCAACAATCTGGGGATCACTTTTTTGCTACGTTCACAAAATGGTGGATCAACCCAATCAAAGAAGCTGCATGATTCACCTGTTTCGAACTTCTCACAACTAATAAATCTCCTGCCTGGATTGTAATCAGTCCAAGAAGTGTTGAGCTTACCAGGTTTTCCACAATAGCAAGTTGTTGCCATTTCCGCAATAACAAGTTGTCGATGATTTTCGCAATAGAAATTTGTCGCAAAAAGTTCGCAATTGGAGTTGAGAGTTTCAATTTTTCGCCATATCAAAGCTTTAGAATTGTTGTTGTGTTTGTTTTTTGTGTTGGAAAACAATTAGGGCTTATTGTTTTCTAAGTTGAAGTAGAAGATTTGAAATTATAGGGTTTCCAACAATTAGGGCTTAGCAATTGGGGCAGCTGAGTTTAATAGCAAAATAAGGCAACAATCATATGTTTGAAGCAACGGCTAAAAGGCTTCATTTATTGTGCTTCCAATTTTGCCCCTAATTTTTTTGAGTTATAAAAGACACGTGAGACTCACATGCGAAAAACATTATTTTTTAACGAAAAATGAGTCTCTAGGTCAACGGTGTCACTGTTTGGATACATTTAGGACCAAAAAGCTTATTTTGAAAGATATGGGACTAAAGTGTTCCAACCCCAAAAGATATGGGACCTCTGATGTCATTTACCCTATTTTATAAGTACATGGACAAGTTTTGAGCCATTAATGATCACTTTGCTTATTCTGCAAAACATGGTACATCTTTTCTAAGAAATAGTGAGGATCGGTGGAGCCCAAACACATAACATGGAGGAAAATAAGTTCGCCAAACAACCTTTAATAGCTTATAAGGTAAATTCCAACAGTTTCTCTATTTTTTTCTTACATTTGGGACATTTGAAGCATTTCCTTTATTTTTACAGATCTTCTATCTCAGTTTCACTCTAACAACTCCTCTATCGTTTAACTAATCCCTTATTTTATGAAAACCCTATTTTAGTTTCACTCCAATAACTTTTATATTTTAGATAATCTCTATTTCTATTTTACTCTAATATCTATCTTTTTTTTAATTAAACACATTGCTTTGATTTTTTCTATTTATTTTTATTTATTTATAATGACGATGTTCTATTTTTAATTACTAATATTTTTTTACTATTTTAATCATTTTATTTTATTTTTTTAATTAATCTTTAATAACTTTATATTTTTATTTATATTTGCTCAATGTTCATAACGATATTATATTTTTTATGTTGGAGAGTTTTCAATTATTATTATTATTATTATTGTTAACGGTCATATGACTATTGAGGGTATGGTGGATGGGCCCAGATCATGATTTTCTGATTCACATCCCCTCAAATTTTAGGGATGGGATCGGTGAATTATTGGAGCATTTTAGCTATAAGAGCTCCCCTAAGCTTGTTGTGGATAAGTTCAACATACATAAAAGTACTTAAACATAATCTTATGTTTTTTTTTTTTTTTGAAGATGCTTGAACTAGTTGCGGGTGTCCTCATCTCTTTATGTACAAGTTTTCTTTTTCTTTTACTTTCAGCTCAGGTTGGGTCAACCATGATCTCCACTTACTTTATTTTAAGGGTAAATTATTTATTTAGTTCCGTATTTTTATTATTTGTCTCAATTTAGTTATTATATTTTAAAATATACATTTTTAGTCTCGTATCTTTACCATTTATCCCAATTTAGTTATTATATTTCAAAATGTATCCTTTTAGTTTAATATTTTTGTCATTATAGTCCACGTTAGTTCTCCACCACTGTTCTGTAAAAAAATCTAACGAAATAAGCACGTGACTAAAAAAATATATTTTCAAATATAATGACTAAGTTGGGATAAATGATAAAAATACGACACTAAAATAAGACAATTTGAAATATAAGAACTAAGTTGGGATAAATGGTAAAGATATGAGACTACAAATGTACATTTTGCAAGATAAAGATTAAGTTGAGATAAATAACAAAGATATGATACTAAATAAGTAATTTACCCTTATAAATATGTTAATGTTTTTATTCCAATAATCTCTCTTTCATACTCTCTTAACCATAACCCCCCTAATTCGATTGCACAAAGGAAAGGAAGGGAAAGTAAAGTGGATGAAGAAAAATAAAAGAAATGAAAATAATTGAATTACCTTATTTGGATTGTAAAAGAATAATAATGAAAAGAAATGAAGGATTTTATGAATTTTTGTTTGGAATGGAGAAGGAAAGGAAATGAAAAGATAATTTGAAGTGCAAAATTATTTAAGAACCCTTTTTTTATTTTTATAATTATGAAACATATAGGGACAAAATAGACTTTTTACACAAAATTTTTCATTTTCCTCTAAAATACCCCAATTTAGAAGAATTACAAAATCCTTCTCATTATAAAGGAAATGGAAAATCCCTCAATAACTTTTTCTTCCTCTAAATTTGCAATCCAAGCAAAAGAAAATATTGAAAAAACCTTTCTTAACCTTTCCTTTCCTAACCTTTCATTTCCTCTAAATTTAGCATCTCGACCCTCGTTATGGAGCTCTCAATGCTTTCTTATAGTAATTGCCTAATTGGTGGTAGTCCCTTGCCCCTTTCATTATTTTATTTTTTTATTTTTGGTTTGGTTCTCTCTTTCATTATGGTCTTTTGTATTTTTTCTCTATAAAATTACATCATTCTTACCTTCTTGTGGGTAATTTTCATGGTGAGATCATTGTTCATAGATTTGATTAAATATTAAATCTATTCATTTGTGGAATTTCTAATTGTGTATTCTTTATAAATAACATCTCTCTCAATACTATAAACATGTTATGAAGGTTCTTGATTTTTTTTTTTGCAAATAGTCTTATATTGTTTGTGGCAAATATTAGATTGTGACCAGGAGTAAAAGGGACAGTTGGATTGTACTGAGCATGGTCTTAGTTATAAAATTCATGTTATAATAGTTGATTTTGGGAGTTTATTGATCTCTTTCAGTTGTAATTGTCCATTGACTCTTGCATTGATCTTACCTTCGCTGACTGCTCATACGCAGACCAGCTCACAAAAAATGCCACCGGTTAGCTAATAGAAATAGACTTTTTTTTTTTGGTCAAAAACAATATTATTAATTAAAAACAAGACATACAAGAATTAACAAAGCTTTGAACTATACAAGAGTTCAGAAAAAACACAGTCATACTAACCACAAAACATACAAACAATACTAGGGGTGTGCATGGGTCGGTTTGAGTGGTTTAAAACATATTTTTCGATTTGAACCAATATATTCGGTTTGAAAAAATTAAAACTATAGTCAACCCATACACTTCTTAGAACCACCCAAACAAAACCAATACATTTGAAGAAATCAAACCACCCTAACCAAGCCAAATCATACATTCGATTTAACTTATAGATGCATTTGAATAAAATAATTGTATTATAGAAATTTAAAATATAGAAGAGTTACTTATTGTGTCTTTGATTTTTTCAATGAAAGGGAAGATAGATTGAAAAATGCGGAGGAAAGTGAAAAGTTTTCTAAATATATATATATACAAGTCGGTTTGGGTTTATGGTTTTGATAGTAAAAACAATAAACCAAACCATGTGGTCGATTTATATGAAAATTTAAATCATAACTAACCAAAATTTTAAGAAATTGCAAAAAATGGGTTAGTCTAGGTTGGATTAGGCGGTTTGGGAGATTGGCGGTTTCACTGCACACCCCTAACCAGTACATACAATACTAAGAGGGGTGAAAATTATCATACAAGAGGAAGGGAATTTATCAAAATTGTTAAAACAACCCAAGTTGTACAGAGGTGACTCGCACTGAATGGAGCCAAGCGTGATCAAACGAGAAAAATAGACAGTGACAAGTATTGTGAACAATAGAGAGAAAACTCCGGTAATAATTTTGAAGACTCCGGATAGCATTCAACATCAACTGATAATATGTATAAGATACCAACACACTAAAAAATACAATATCAAAAATAAAGCTAGATTTGTACTTAAAAAAGATAAAGAAAAAATGAAGACCAAAGAGAATGAAAGAAGAAGACAGAGAGAGAAGGAGGTGGAGCTCCGTCTAGAGACCGGAGCCCAACATGGTGAGATTTGTCCAAAGTTAGCGGGTAAGGTTGGGGAAGAAGACCCCAAATTGAGAGAGAAGTTTTAGGCTGTGGAAAGATAAGGATTAACAAATTCCACTAGTGACCAATATCAACATGTGGACAGCTAATATAAATAGACTTAGTAAACCGTACTTGCTTCTTCCTTGGTTGGAAAGCATATTCTATTGTCAATATTTGAATTTCATGTCCAAATTATGGTTATGCACATTAAGTCAACAAATTACGTACTTTTAATTGTACTTTAAAAAACATTTTTTTGGTTAGATTGATGTTAAATACTTTTTTATTTTTTTTGGTCATTGATGTTAAATATATATTTTTTTATCAATTGGAAAATAAGATACATTAATAAATCAGAAAGTACAGTCTAATTAATTTCTGATGGGTTGAAATCTTTGGAGATAAAGGGTAACAATCTGGGGAGGTTTGATATTCAATCAGAAGGAAGTTTATTATAAAGTTTAGTTTTTGCAATTTAATCACAAAGAGAATTTGTCATTGTTCTAATGTAAAGAAACCGCACATGGTCAGTCCTAGTCACAATTTTTTGTATATTCTCTACAATTAATCTTACACTCCAACTAGTAGTAGGGTCCGGCGAATTGATTGTTTTGCAAAACAAACTCTGCATCACTTTTAACAGTGATGCTATGTCAGTCAAATTGAATTATAAGTAAACACGAATTATAAATAGCGAAAATTTCAGCTTCAAATACAGTCTTACAATAAACAAAATTAATTTGGTCTGCGATAATCATGTAAACAACAAAGGCTGCAGCTGCTCGATCAGAGGAGAGGAAAGCAACGTTTGTATTGATGTTAAATACTTGAGTTGCATCAATTGCAACTACTCAATTTGTATAGCTAAACAATTATTGCATAACAAAGAGTAATAAACTTGGACTCTTTTCCGACAAAACAAAAGAAAAAAAAACTTGGACTCTTCTTGTTGAGGAATGCTACAATATCTCGCACCTATATTAGGCCAACCATACACATGCATCAAATACTACCTAGCTGATCGACCTTTTGCATCAGATCCCCCGGAAATCATCAAAGTCGATCCAATGATGCTTAAAGATTCCACTAATGACTGCTCTGTTTGGCCCAAACTGAATTGCAAATTGGTCCGCCCCTCATTTTTGTCCTTACTTGTAAAGTGGAACCTGTATTTCTTTGGATTCAAGTCGCTGATAACACAAAACGTCACAAAAAATATTAAATATGATAGCTCATTCAAATCATTTCCTATCAAATCACCAATATTAAATTTTTACAATAATGTAATGTTACGAGACAATTTAAATCCTCAAAATTTTCATATAATTTTTTTCACAAACGTTCCTATGTAAAGCAAATCAAATCTCATGATTTTTCAAAATTAGTTATTAATTTTTAATAATTTCTTATGGTTTATAAAATTATAAAAAAAAATATTTCGTTACTACTTGACACAACGGAGTTTTGAGTTTCTAGACTACAATTTTGCTGCTCGTTAACACATGATAGGTATGTGAGTTACAATTTCATAAATCATAAGGAATTATAAAATTAATAGAGTATCATTAAGTTTAACATACAATTAGATAGAATACATATTTTAATTTACAATTTACCCCTCATATTTTAAAACTTCAAAATTAAAAACCAACAATAACAAATCACAAAACATTAAACAAAAAAACACATTTTATATCACCTGATAACAAATAATATTGAATTCTTGACTAATTTAAAATATACATTAAGATGCCACGGTGCATTACGGAATTTATAAGAGTGAGGTATAATTTATAAGATTGAGGTGTATCTAACATGGTTTATTAAGGGTGAGTTGTTTGTCTATAAATTATAATAAAAAGAGAAACAACGTTAAACTAAACCAGCACGAGGGTCACGTACACGTGAGAAGCACAGAAGCAAAACCCGGACGTGTTCGGGCGGACCAAACCGGATTTAATAAATCGACGATACGTCCGCCACATTAGCTTCCGACTAGTGTTGTTGTGTTTTGTTTTGTTTTTTTTTTTCTTTTTTTCTCTCTCTTTCATCAGTCAAAAAAACACCAACGCACAGGGAAATTTGCGCGTTTTCTAGAGAGAGAAAGAGAGAAAAAGCGAAGAGAGAGAGACGAAAATGCTAAGTCGGCGTTTGGTTCACTCCTAAAACCCTCTCAGCTTAAATTTCATCTTTCTTTTTCTCGTCTCCAAACACGCCGTAAGTTTAATTCCAATTTTTGTTATTAATTTACATAACTATATTTATTTTTATGTAAAATTTGTGATTTTTTTAATTTTATGATTATACGTGTGGCTAGGGTTTCTGTTTATTTCTTTTAATTTTTTTTATTGTTTACGATATAATTGTTGCTAAGTTTGAGTCAATTTGATTATTAATTGTATAATTATGTGTATGCTGATGTAAATTTCTAGTGTTTATGAAATTAAATGCTATTACGTGTGTGGCTAGGGCTTCGATTTATTTTGTTAATTTTTGGTAGTTTTTACTTGTATTGGATTAAATTTTGAGTTAATTGTTGCTAATTACTATTATTTTTTTTTTGATTAGATCGATTGTTATTTGGAGAAGGTACAGTTTGAGTTGATTGGCTTTGTGATTGATGAGCAGTATCTGTGGTTATAAGTTTGAAGGAAAAACAGTTAATTTATTGCCCGTGTGAAGATGGATTTGGTTGCTAGTTGCAAGGTATTTTAATTTATTTATTTTTTGTTTAAATTGTCTAATTTTTATTTTTATGCAGCCGGGAATTGTGAGAATTAGTTTATTTTTAAGTGCAGTATAGTGTTTGGGCATCACATGTCTGAAAATGAATCATCATTTGCAGAAGATGGTGATTAAAAATTGTGAATTATCAATTTAACAGCATGTTACGGTGGAAAGGAGCTTATTTTACGTGTCGTGACACTAAACATTGTTGGGTATTGAAAGTTATTCAGTGTGGAAACATTTATGCGCTATTTCTTCGGCATGTTAGTCCCCATCGTTTCTGTAGTTTTAACGTAAGCAGTTTCTTGTGTTTACCTTTTAGGTCCTGTCTAAGATGAAAGAAGAGCTGGTATATAACTCGGACGAATAAGAATAAGGTTTAGTGGGCTGAGTGTTGTGTGATTACTTTTCTGTTTGTGGTATAGGCAACATGTGAAGAAGGGAAGGATTTCTGGGTTCATTAGTCTGACCAATGGGGGGCAAGATGAATGAATAACTTGCATTGAGCAAGGAGGTTTGATTACACGTGTCTCTCAGCTCCGTTTTTGCCACTTCATTACGTGTCAAGCAATGCAGCACATCAACACGGAAAGTGTTTTGTAGTTAAGGTTTTGAGTTTAGTTATATAGTTCAGTTTAAGTCCTTTCTTTGTACGTTAAGCTCATCTGTTGGTATATTTTGTCCCTCTTTTGGTCTCTTTCTCTCTCTCTCCTAGGATGGCTGGAATCTTATCTTATGTTACTTCTTGAAGTTGTTTGTTTATTTGTCTTTTCCTCTCACGGTCAGGTCAAGAAGGGATTAAGAACCTATTAGACGGACCGCAGGCTGGCTGTATTGGCCATATATCACTCCTATAGCCTGCCAAAGACTTGCTCTTTTAAGTGCAAACTTTATGGAACCGTAAATGTGTCACTCGTGCTTTGAGACTTTTCTTTCAATAAAGGTGAGGTTGGACCCAACCTCACCAACAACACATAACCTTGAGAGGATAAATGCATGTGTATCTCACTGGTGAATATGCTTTAGTCAGGTTGGCTTCAATTTGTAGAGGTCATTTGAACTGCTCCAGCCGCTCGTTGTAATAGCTTGCTTCTCGGGTGGCTTGCACCCTAGGCGGTGGCTAATAAGCTCAATATGAAAATAAAGATAAAGATCTCCGGAAAGAACACTATCTGTTGAACTGCTGATTATGCCAATGAAGATCTGCAGAAGATTAATTGATCCGAAACAACAGATATTTTGTTACATTCTCATCATTTCTTCTGTTTTGTGATTTTTTCCTTCATTTCTTCTTATGATCTTTATAGGAGGTTGCACTTGGTATTCGCTTTATTTTCTGGGAGTTCATGCTTTTCTCATTCTTTTTCCTTATTTGTGGTGGGGAAGCTTTTTCCATTTGTGTCTGACATTTCTTATGATTTATGCTTGTCATGGGGTTGTGATTTATCCTATTATCTCTTATAGGACAAATTGGCATATTTTCGAATAAAGGAGCTGAAGGATGTCCTTACTCAACTTGGACTCTCGAAGCAAGGAAAGAAGCAGGTTTGGTGTTGAATCTCTGATGTTGGACTGTTTATTCTAGGGCTGTTTGGTCGCGATTTCCCCCCACTCCCCCTTTTTAGTGCTTAATTATCCTTTTAGTGTTTAATTCTAGGATGAAGCTAAAAGGAGTTGGTTGAGGAAGCCCATAAATGTTGTGAACTATATGGTGCTTTCAAGTAATTAATTTTGGTTAACACTAAAGAATGTCTTACGTCCTAGCCTTGTAGTGGCTGACGTAGGGTATATTCTTCTTATTATTCTAAAGGTTGAAAATTCGTTTCACATCTAAAGTTATCAAAGACATGTAACTTTCTATAGTTCTCTTTTTTCAGAAAATAAAGAAAACGAGGGTCTTCTGATGAACCTGAAAATGTCTTTACTCTAACCCAGAAACGCTTCTTTAATCATTTTTCTGTCTGGCCTATTTTTCTTGTTCACTTGGCTCCCTCTCCTTGAAGCATGTTGCTTATCCAATATCTTTATTGTCAGAAGATCCCTCGTGATTGGGAGGACACTTTTGTTTGGAGCTACTTTCTTATTTTTCTTTTCCACTTCTTCTGTATCATGTTTCTTGCTTTCAAATGCTGCTCTGTGGAAGCTCTATACTTTGTATTGATCTCTGCCATATGTTTATTCAGAAATGTAGTCGAGCTATTTTTTTATCTGCCGCTTAACAGTTGATGAGGGAAAGTGAGACACTACATTTGTGCAATGGTCGTTACCATATAATCTTTGTTTCTTCATATATTATCGGGAAGATATTTTTTAGGTGTAGCATGTTCCAATCCCGAACTTTTTCTATCTGCACCTTATCTTTTCTTGCTTGATGTGTTCACTTGACATATTACCTTTAAGGTTTGTTCCTTTATGATAATTGGGGTGTTGTGTTATCCTATCATTTTGTGCAGGATCTTGTTGAGCGGGTATTAGCCATTCTTTCAGATGAACGAGGTAATTAATTATTGTTCTTATGGGTGTGAGCACCTTGTTCTGTGAGCTAATCCTGCCCTTAAAAAGAATGGAAAAAAAAAGAAAAAGAAAAAGTTGTTGCAACTGTGGTAAAAGATATCTGTGTATACAATAATTTGAGTAACATGGAGGACCTCTGTTTCTGTTTCTCATGTTATTGACCTTTCCTTGTCCTTTCTAATACTAAAAATTGTTTTCTTGAAGTAGAACTGGTATACTGGCTTTTGCAGTTTGCTGTTTTTTTTCCCCTGAGAAACTGAGTATGAAAATAGTTGCCGGGATCAATTAGTTTTCCATGAGATCAGCTGAAGCTTGTAGAGACTCTTCATATCTTGTCTCTTTGTCCAACAATGTATTACTTATCCTGCTTCAAGTTCTGAGCCTCAAGTATGCAGTATAATCCCTTGTGGCTGGTCTTGTTCTGAAGCCAGCACTTAGATCTAATCTGATTTTCCATGCTGGGGATGTCCCTTATTGTGATGTTTACGTGGTGTGGTGTCCACCCTCAAATTGCTTGTTTATCTTGTTTTACGTCTCTTTTGTTTATGCACATCTTATTTTGGGTCTTTGTACTCTGTATACTTTGTTATTTTTCGTTCCATCCTGTTTTTCTTTTAGTTAGAAATTAATCTCATAATGTTGACATCTTCCTCCCATTACCAAACGTCACTCTATTGCGATTTATAAATGGACACAGTTTCAGGAATGTGGGCTAAGAAAAATGCTGTTGGGAAGGAAGATGTAGCCAAATTAGTCGATGACATTTACAGGTTTGTAGCTGTATTTCTGTAACTGCCGCAAGATTTAATTGTCAAGACAACTGATGACTTTACTTATTTCTCCTTTGCTTCAGTTCTGTCACTAAGTATGATTTTCATTACTATAACTTCCTCAGTTTTGGAAACTACTACTGTTTTAATCATTGCGGTATCGAAGTCGGCTGTGAAGTATTCCCTGCTTCTTTTGGCATATAGAATTTTTTAACATTCATGCTGGTTCCTCCAGGAAGATGCAGGTTTCCGGGGCCCCCGATTTAGCGTCAAAGTCACAAGCTGTCTCAGATAGCAGTAACGCGAATTTTAAGAAAGAAATTGAAGATTCTTATCAAATGGTAAAGGTTCGCTGTTGTTGTGGAAGCACATTGCCAACTGAATCCATGATCAAGGTTAGTCGTGTAGCATTTTTGATATGTCAGTTTAACGGTCTCTCTGTCTCGGTCCACATAGATTACATGCATGAGCAACCCAGTAATTCCTCTGTATCCCCCAGATTAAAAGGAAAAGAAACCAAACAAGTCAAAGCTGTAACATCCTCTATTCACAAGACAACAGATTACATGCATAGCCATTAAAAGGATTTTTTTTAGATGAGAACTGCTGTTTCAATTGGAATAATTGTTTGAATATTTTATCCGCGTCACTTCTTCCTTGTCGTATGATTTGATATTGATGTCTAATGCTGTATAGTGCGCATATTTGACTATCTAAATGCCTTCTTGAATGTTTTGAGGTTTTCCATGTCACATGCTTTTCTTTTGTCTGCTCGGTCTTGCACTCTTTCGTATCTGGTCTTCATGACACCTTGTTAATATTTGATTGCAGTGTGAAGATCCAAGATGCCATGTGTGGCAGCATATCAATTGTGTTATTATCCCAGAAAAGCCAATGGAGGGTATTCTGCCAGTTCCTCCAGAAGTCTTTTACTGTGAACTCTGTAGACTGTGTCGGGCTGACCCGTAAGTGAATCTTGTTATTGTTTTCTTCTGTGTTTTTGTTTTTTACGGTTTCTCTTAAGTGCACAAAGATTGTGGAGGGGATCTCATGGTTGTCAATGTGGCTTAGCGGCTGTTGAGCTGTCCTCTTGTGGATTTCTTTTTGGATTTGGACAACACAGAAGGCTATGCATATTTAGGTTGGAATCTCGATTTGAGGATTCTGAAATAGCCTGAGACTGGTTTTTGCTTGTTCGTTCTTGTAACTTTTGTACAGAGAATTTGGAATTGAATAGTCACTTGCTTATTTAGCCCCCCAAATAAAAGAAAAACAGAAGGCTATGCATTTTATTCTTTGGCATCACTTAATTTTTGGGGCTTGGGGAGGGGGATGGGGCTCTATGATGCAGTAGCATGTACATTTCTGAGTCATATAGATGGAAATTAGAAGTTTGTGTAAGAATCATTTTGTGCTGTGGGAAAGCACAGGCATTGCTATAGTTTTTTGGGTCTTGTGCATTGATCATGTGGAAAGCCTTAGGATTTCTCTTAAATCCAAATGTTGTTGCTCACTGGTGTTGTCTTTTAGTATTTTGCATTACTTCCAATTCTTTTGGCTTTTCTATAGGTTTCTATTTCGTTTTTCATGTTTCTTGGGACTTCTTGAAATACACATTTTTGCTAGAGACTTGCTTTTTACACGTATTCTGATTTCTTGCATGTCCTATATCATATGTTTACCTTTCTGATCTATCTGAAACCAGCAACACCTCTAATTGACATTATCATTGTTTTTATTTTACCTTCCCCTGATTTTGATGTTGGTTGCAAGTGATTTTCATTATGTCAAGTGACTTAAATTATGGTGCTTATTGTAGTTCACAAGATCTGAGCCTTGTGTGAGAGGTGAAAATGAGGAGATTGTGATGAGCTGGGCTTGGTGGTGGAACAACAATCTTAGCCGACAGTCTGGGGTTTTGGGGGGCTAATTTACATATAGTGGCTGAAATTATGTTATCTGCTTCTTTTTAGTATATTTAGATGCTTAAACTGTTTTAAACTTTTTCCACACTCGAGACTTTGTCCAGAAGTGTGGATGTTTTACACTTCCCATGTGTTCTTTCTCTTTGCAGTTTCTGGGTGACGATTGCAAATCCATTATATCCTGTGAAGTTACAGATTTCAAATGTTCCTGCAGATGGGTTAGTAATTAAATTACTACTCTAATTCTCCAACCCCCTACTTTGAACTTCTGGTCCTTTAATGTATGCTATTTTATTGTTTTCATTCTGTGTATAGTTTTAGAGAAATTCACAATGTGGGTGTAAAGTTCTACATTGAGTTGTGTTTCTCACATATACTGTTGGCTAGTGACTCTATATAGTAGGTATAAGTTCACATGATGAAGATAATGCATATAGTATATATTTCCTTCCGCTTCCTATGGTAAATTCACTCCTTTTATACTTTGATTTATATTTGCGAGCCATTGAGGATGATTTTAGCATCGTTGTTACTATTTGCAATGTTTACCATCAATTGACTTTGAAGTATTATCTCTCTTCAATCATGGAAGTAACATAGAATTGCTGTTTTCTGATTAAACTATCAACAATGGTATTTGGGCTTGGTAAACAAATGGCATGCTCTCATATCAGGTAAAATGGTGAGTTCAATCATTATGTTTGACTGCGTAACAATTTGATGAAAGGTTTATATGTGATTCATCTGGGAATTGGATGAGAACCAAATCATACTTATTTTAGTTGCACTATTGTGCAACCTGAAAACTCTCTCTCTTTCTCTCTCTACATTTCTTTTGGAGGCATTTTATTTTTTTTACTGGTGGGTGAATCGTTTCTGTGATATGGTCTTGGACATGTAAGCTTATGCCTCATCCTTTGTGTTATTATAATAAATCCTTTATCTGATACAGGCGAAAGAAAACTCAGGCTGCTTTTTTTAGAAAAAATAATAGAAATGCGAAATTAAGTAAACAATACTATCTTGCATGCACCTCTTCGTTGGGATTGTATTCTCTGAGAAGTATTCCTCACTAGAGCTTCCTCTTTATTCCTCGATCCCTATGATAGAGGAAGGATTGTGGTTCATTCTTCAAATTTGGTTGGACTCCATATATTCTTTCCTTTGAAGTAGAGGGAGGAGCATGGTTTGGTCTTTTCAAGTCTAGTACTTTGTGTCTTTTTCGTAGTTAAATAAGTTTTGTGGATGCTGGTGCTAGTTCCTGCACAATCTCCCACTTGTTAACGCTATTTTAAAATGCTTTCCAGGTCAAACCCTGTGCAGAGTGTGGAGAAGACTTTTCAACTCACAAGAGCGGATAGGGATTTGTTGTTGAAACAAGAGTATGATGTGCAGGTTTGTTGATGTACTGGACAATAAATGGCAGAATAGGGTAATATATAGTATTATGCATTGCTGTATATCGATGTTGATTATTGTTTATGTAATCTTGTTAGGCTTGGTGCATGCTTCTTAATGATAAGGTATCTTTTAGGATGCACTGGCCACAATATGCAGACCTACAGGTCAATGGTATGTTAGACATATTCATAAAGCTATATGCCAATTGCAAGTATATTACTTTCTCAAACAGTTTAGTTGCCCCTAGCCTTCACTAATGTATAATTCCTTTTGTAATTTCTGCTTATTTAGAATTTGTGCTAGAATATCCTTTAACTTCATCTTGAATACAGATGTTTTCTCTGTCCTTTTGGTTACTTTTCTGAGTGTAATCATATTCACAAGCTTTCATTTCCATTAAGCTTTTCTTACATCTTGGAGGTGCATTTGTTTGCCTTTGTCACCTGCTTTGCTTTTCATCCAACAGGTATGTCAGTACGGGTAGTAAACAGACCTGGCTCGCAATTGCTAGGTGCTAATGGTCGAGATGATGGACCGATCGTAAGTAAATTGCCTCCTGCCATATCTTTCTGCTGGTGGTTATTCTATTAAGCTGTATTAAGGAAGTTCACGTCTGTTGTCCTCACTGCTTGGCAGATATTCTCTACTTTTCTGTTGCTCTGCACCCTAATACTTTCCAGATTGTAGAACTGTTGTACTCATTTTGCTCATCCCTGTCATCTTTTAGCCTTTCCCTCTTTCTCCGTTTTTCTTGGAGACTTAAGTGTCTCACCCTCCCAAGGAAAAACAGGAAGAGAAAATAAAAGAACTGGTTTGGAGTTTGGACTGTTGCAATTATTATACAATGTTATGTACAAAGTTTCCTGTTAAAGCAATGAAACTGAATGTTGTTCTAAATTTCCTTGGTTTGCCAGATCACACTAAGCACAGAGATGGAATTAATAAGATTTTGTTAACAGGAGAGAATATTTGCTGCATCACACAGTGCACAGAGAATGAATTAAAGATTTCGTTAACAGGAGAGAATATAAAAGAAACGAAGCTTGTTTTTTTTGTGTGTGTGTTTTTTTTTTTTGAGGGGGGGGGGGGGGGGGGGGGGGATTTGAACTGTTATAATCATTATACGTATTTTGTACCAACTTTCATGTTAAGCAGTGAAATTGACCATCCTAGATGCATTTATTAGTTATGTTTTCTTGTTTTGTCAGATCACTCCATGCACCAGAGACGGAATTAATAAGATTTCCTTAACAGGATGTGATGCTCGTGTTTTCTGTCTGGGAGTCAGAATTGTCAAGAGGCGTACTCTCCAACAAGTAAAGATCATTCACTTTATGGATACTATAGTTTTTGCTCCTTTCTACTCTATATATGCCTTATCAGAAATTGGTTTGTTAACTTATCAATATTTTTCTTTGCTGTGCACTTGTTTATCTTTTTCTATTAGCATGATAAATGGTGCCAAAGCATTTATTTCCGTCCAAATCAGGAAAAAAAGGAAAAGGATGGCATATTGTCTCTTTGTATGTCTTCTCACTCCGAAAAGAGCCGAGGGGTTGAGTAGTGGCGGAGCTTGGAATATATACTTGGGGGATCCAAGATCAAACCACTTGTAGGATTTCATCAAGGAACGAATGATCTTGCAAAGCAATTTCTGAACCTTACCTTAAGAAATTCAAACCTTTTTCTTATATTTATAGTATGGGCTTCATGTATTCTAATGCCTAAGAAATTCAGTAGTTATTCTTTCCTGAAAGTGCAGAAATATAATGTATTAAGTGTGAACTTGACGATGTCAGCAGAAAAGATGACATAACAAGATGAAGAAATGCTTTTCTTGCAAACAGTAGATATTGGTGTATTCTCTCTCTTTGTATGGTAATTGGGAAGAGTAATACTTGATTTACAGTTTGCTAGTAAAAGATATAAAGCAAGATCTCATATTTCATGGTTCCTTTCTTGCTTGCTTCTAACGCCAAAATTTTGGAAACCATTTTAACGGTTGAATCTTTTCTTAGACTTTTTTCTTATTGTTAAGCTTATTCATTATTTTATCTGGGATTCAGTTCCAATTTTTCGTTTGGCCTTTAACTCCTTTTGTAATGTTGACCGGTTCTACTTCCTTCCTCGTCTTATGGTTAAGAACTGAAATCATAGTTCCTTTCCTTCCTTTTCTTTTGGTTTAAGAAATGAAATTATAGTTTTTCCAACTTTATGTAAGACTATTCAATTAAAAGGAAATCAGAAATATAAGAATTGAAAACGTTGAACTTTCCCTATTTGAGGAGGGTCATTTTTAGTATGTAATTAGTTTACTTAAATCTAGGAGCTGTGACGCTCCTCCCGAGCCCTATGACAATCTGCCTCTGGGTTTAGAAGTGTAAAGCATGTGCTAGGAACTGAAGAGAGAGAGAGTTAGAGGGAGAGATACAATGATCCAAGGATCATGTTAGAATGTCTGGCCTTTCTAGATAACTTCACAATCCCATTCTTTTTTTTTTTTCCCCTTTAGAAAAGATAGAAGAAATAGAGAAAAATCTTATAAAACATATGAAAGTAAGAGGATTGGCAGGTCAGCAGAAGTCATGGCTGGATGGTGTGTGGGTTATATCTTTATTTCTCCTCTGTGTGTATGTGTGTGCATGCATATCTTTCTGAGAATTCTTTACCTTCTCTAAATCACCGTCATATTTCTAAATGACGTATAGATGAGACCATATAAATGAGACTATGTTTTCTTTCCTTTTACACTGGCTTAATGGCTTGGTGGATGCCAGAGCGGTTTCATATATGGTTTTGCCTTGTCGGTTATATATTCGGGAGTACACACGGATTGAGGGAGATAATAAACCATAACTACATTATTGTCATGATATTTGAGTTTGGTATCTACCATTTGCTATTCGTAATGGAGGGAGTATAAATTACCTCTTAAGCCTTTGGTGCAAAGTATTGCAGCCGCATTTCTGAAGTCTATGACCAAAACTTTTTCGTTGATATCTGTGATCCCTTATTGTTTTTTGGGATTTGGATGTTCTTCGTGCTGTTGCCTTTACAATGAATCTCTTTATTGCTTCGTTCTTGTTAATGTTTTTTTTTTTGTTGGGTTAGATGTAGGTTATTTTCATTATGTTGTTTTATTATTAGGGCGTCGTTGTTGTTATTATTATTTTTTTTTTGGTTGGGTTAGAGATGGGTTATTTTCATTATCTTGTTTTATTATTAGGGATATAAATATTTGGTCCTACGCGATTTAAACACTATTTTATCTGACTTAATTTGGAGGACAAAGGTATGAATATGTTTTCCGGTGGTTTACCTTTATTTCCTTATCCCTCATATTACTTTAACTTGGTATTCCAGATTCTGAATGTGATTCCCAAGGAGGGGGAGGGTGAGCGGTTTGAGGATGCGCTTGCTCGAGTTCGTCGTTGTGTTGGTGGTGGTACTGCCACGGAAAATGCTGATAGTGACAGTGATTTAGAAGTTGTTGCTGATTTTATTACTGTCAATCTTCGTTGCCCTGTAAGTCATCTTAAAATTTGCACATTTTATTGTTGAGGACAGCTGACATGAATTAATCCTTTTTGGTGGCATATGATGTTGAGCAGTACTAGTTGCACTTGCTACCATCTAATAGTTAATCTTTTGAACCAGGTTCTATTACTCACATGTTTACTTCCGTGCATATTTTATTGACTTCGAGAATGGTGTTTGAAATTTCTGTCTCACTGTGTATGAGATATAAACAGTGTGCAGTTGATTCATTATAACTTAATATTGTGCTTATATGGAAAATTCTTGCTTGATCGGCATTGCTGTTTTATTGTAACTTGATAATGTACTTAATAAGAGATGTCCTATCTGGCAAGCAATGCTTGATCAGCATTGCTGTTTTATTGTAGAATATTGTTGCACAATTGAATTTAACACCAAAGCTAATGTCTACTGTAGCTCTTCTTATTTCTTCTTGATATGCCATCATATGTTCGACTAGACTCGTTTTCCGCATCTAGTTCAGATTTATAGATGCACAACCATGGGGATATATGTAGTTTTAATGCTTAATCCTTTCTGACCAATTAGCTTCTCATTAGGTGCATAGTCTATAATTGCCGGATATGGCTGTGTCAAAAATGTCAGATATTCCAACTGTCAAATTAAAAGATCTTATTCTTTAATAGGAAAATGTAGTTTCATGCAACATAAGAGTGCTCTAAACTGTTTCTCCTATTTGCAAGTAATGTGTTCTACACTATGAATAGGATCATAGATCTAATTTGTTTCTATTTTGTATTAGATGGGAACTTTTCATACTTTATTCTGTGTCACAGGATTTAAAATCCATGTGTCACAGGATTTTAGAATCCATGAGACACAGGATTTTAGAACCCTGCCCGTGGTGTCTAAAGGCCCCACCCTTTGGGCGCATGGCAATGGTGTTGCAGAGAAGAGAAGCGCTGGGGTTGGGGGTTTACGTGATAGAGAGGGAGAGATAGTTGTAGTAGCTGCAGCACTATTTCCTCTAATCTTTTTAAGATTTCTTACTATGCTCATATTGTGGTTCCTACATATGTTTTGCAGAACATGTATGCAATAAGTTAGATGTTAGCATTTTGGGATGGTAGTCATTAGCTTGCTTATTAATTAGGTTCTTATGCTTGTGCATGTATATGCCAGATGAGTGGTTCAAGAATGAAGGTTGCTGGAAGATTCAAGCCCTGCGTACACATGGGCTGTTTTGATCTTGAGGTTTTTGTGGAGATGAACCAACGATCTAGGAAGGTAAGCATTTATGATGTTGACAGCATGTTCATTGCCATAATTTACAAATACCATTTGTGTATATTTTAGTGAGCTTGTATTTATTAGTGAATGTTGTGCATGGTTGCAGTGGCAATGTCCCGTTTGTCTCAAGAACTACGCTTTGGAAAATATCATTATAGACCCCTATTTCAATCGAATTGCATCTAAGGTATTCCTAGTTAATTTCATTGATATTTATAGTCTCTTGTTATTCGCATTCCATGAATTTGTGTTTTTCTTGATTTTGTGGTACAGCTACAAAACTGTGGAGAAGATGTAACAGAGATTGAGGTGAAGCCTGATGGTTCTTGGCGTGCAAAAGCAGAGGGTGATCGTAGGAGCCTTGGAGAGCTTGGGCTGTGGCACTTGCCTGATGGTAGTCTCTGTCTCCCTACAGAGGGAGAATCTAAGCCCAAACCGGAGCTTCTTAGGCAGATCAAACAGGAAGGTGGTTCCGAAGGTCATGCTGGCTTGAAACTCGGAATGAGGAAAAACCAGAATGGTTTCTGGGAAATTAGACAACCTGATGATACACAAAAGTTTTACTCTGGTAATGTACTACAAGCCGATTATGAAAACCATTGCCAGAATATTATCCCCATGAGCAGCAGTGCTACTGGAAGTAGCAAAGATGGTGAAGACCCTAGTGTCAACCAGGATGGTGGTGGGAACATCGATTTCTCTGCCAACAACGGGGTCGAATTTGATTCCATCTCTCTGAACATGGAACCGGCTTATGGATTCGTTGATCGGAATCCATCTGGACAGCCGGGAGAGGCTGAAATAATTGTCCTGAGTGATTCAGAAGAAGAAACTGGAGCTGTCTACAAGAATAATCGGAGTGATGGTAGTGGACTCCAATTTTCAGTTCCTCCACATGGAATTCCTAATTCCTATAATGAAGATCCTGCCATTGGCACTGGCAGTTCTTGTCTGGGTCTTTTCAATACCAACGATGATGATTTTGGAATGAACATGTGGTCTATGCCTTCTAATAGTCAAGGAGGGCCGGGTTTCCAGTTATTTGGTTCTGATGCAGATGTATCAGATGCTTTGGTTGATGTGCAGCATGGTTCCATTAATTGTCCCACATCAATGAACGGGTATACAATGACTACAGAGACTGCCATGGGGTCAGCTGCTTTTGCCCCTGGCTGTTCTGCTGAACGTCCTAATGCTGATATGGCTGATGGTTTAGTTGACAATCCCTTAGCATTTGGTGGCAATGATCCCTCGCTTCAAATATTTCTCCCAACTAGGCCGTCAGATCTATCAGCACATGTTGATTTGCCAAATCAAGCAGATACGCCAAATGGAGTTCGCACTGAGGATTGGATTTCTCTTAGGCTTGGTGGAGGTGGTAGTTTAGGAGGTCAAGGTGACCCTGCATCCTCGAACGGGTTAAATTCTGGACACCAACTGCAATCAAAAGAAGGTGCCTTGGATTCGTTAGCTGATACTGGTATGTGCTCATGTAATTGATTTCTCCTTTTGCTTAACCACATGCTGTTGCTCAGACATTATCCTTGTAGTCATAGGGCTTTATATGCGTGACTGTTTATTTCTTTGTCCCTTTACTGTTTTTTAACCATACGAATTCACACTTTTTTTCCCACATTGAAGATTTATCGAGCATGACAATGGATTTGAGCCGATGTTGATTGGTCGCGCATTAAGAGCCAATATATTTCCTCCTGGCATACAACCTTCAACTTTTCATTTTGATATTCTCCGTGTCTAGCCTGTTTGCAAATATTCTTGGCTTTGATTTTTAGGACTCAAATTCTTGTCCCTCCTTTTGCTGCAGCTTCTTTACTTCTTGGTATGAATGATAATAGATCTGTTAAGACAAGTAGGGAAAGGTCAGATAGTCCTTTCTCATTTCCTCGTCAACGACGTTCTGTAAGACCAAGATTGTATCTATCTATAGATTCAGACTCCGAGTGAAGTGGATGAACCGTGCTGGAGCAATAATTGTTGCCGTGTGGATAGTTGCTTGGAGCGCTACCAGCTTTCCCTCCTGCTTAAAGAAGATAGATATGAAGACCATCTCTACTTCCATAATCAATCTGTATTTGTAAATGACAGAGGCCAAGGGACATTAAGCTGCAAAGTATAGTTTTCAGATACTAGTAGGCACATAACGGAGATTTAACAAGAATTTGTTTTCTCGATGATTGTGCCGTCACCAAAGGAGTTTCTTTCGATTGGTAAGCTTTTGCCTTGTAACTTTTTACTCAAATGTAGCGCTTTTGTCTTCCTGTTTATTCTGTCTTTTTAATTTCTCGTGTTTTTTCCTTTCCAGCAGGTTTAGGCATATATTCTTTTTTCCTTCTATTTTGTCGAGGATGACTCACAGGCATCTTTCCAGCATTCCAGCAAATTGTACATTAAAACAGGATACCGTTTTGATATTGAAATCGGCAAGCATCCATCGGTGATCGTGCCCCTTGGTATATTCCGTGGAAGTTCTTTTAGTAAAACATAAAGTTCCCCATTTTGTTGCTTATTTATGACAATCAACTAGCCTGTAAATTTTCACTTACTAAATTCCGTTCCGAGGAATATAACGTTTTGGATGTTACATGTGCAATAACTTTATTTACCGAATACAGGATGGTGCTTTTGTGCCTGATCTCTGGCATTAGAATCTGAAGATTGTTTGAGGGGGTGTTTGTTATAGGTGGATTTGGATCCCATAATCTTTCGTCATAACTGGGGGAACAGTTCTCCAGCATCATAATGTTATGAGGAAAGTTCCAAGTCTGTTGCAAGGATAGGCGCATTACTTCCAATAATGGTTATTTTTATCTGGTGTGTGCACGTGCCATTGCGCAAGCATATTGACGCGTCATGACATGTCGCCTGATATGGTTGTAGGTGGAGAATAGGTGTTGGTGTCTTCCTCCCTTCGTCCTTTGCGTTTGCATGACTTTGCCGTCTTAGGTTTGTAGGTTTGTTGTTAACGACGCTCGAGGCCGGTTGGAATATAGTTTGTTGTTAATCAAGGTGAGTGGGGAAAGCAGCGCAGTAGTAAACTTGTATATGGGGTGCCAGATCTGGGCATTGTTTTGATCGTGTAATTTTGCAGTCTGAACTGACGGGTTTTTAGGGGTAGTTTATCCTCGCTGGATAGTCAGCCTTCAAGAAAGGAAAAAGAAAAAGAAAAAGAAAAAGAAAAAAGGATAGAGGGGCAAAGTGTCCCATCTTGTATATGGTTCGGAAGTGTTTGTTTCATTGTGGTTATAACAATCACTTAAGTGGAATGAACAACAGGCGCACAACGTGTTCAACAGTCTGCAGGGTGCAAACGTTGCATTTTGGAATGAACTCAAAAGGGACATTAGAAATCTAATCTAGCGGCACACAATTAACCCTAGAGCGCTTAGCTAACCAATCAGCTGTCTGAATTTTTAAAACTCTTTGTGTAATATTTCCTACGTAACAACCTGCAATCTGGGCATCCATTGATTCAAGCAATTAATTTCTGTGAATTTTCTTATAAATAGAGAGAGATGGTTATGGTATACGCTTCCATGGTTCATGTGCTCAAGTTTTGGCAGCCTCGTAGGATTTATACATTTTCTCAATTTTGTTGGGTTCGTTTTTGAAGGTCCAAAACCCATCCTCCATTCAGATTGCAGGCTGCAAACCGCTCATTCTGATTCTATATTTGTTCGAATAAAATGCTTAACGATTTACTCTTTCAATCTCTGTTTCAATTGTAGGATTAGATTGTTGTGACTCATTGCTTTTTGAAACTCCTTGTACTTTTGATAGCTTAAACTATAAGCTATATTATATGAGTTGCAAATATTTCAGGTTATAAGGTGCAGTAAAAGTTTCCTTCTTTCCTTCGTGAACAAATTTGCTCTTTGAGTTGTGAGAAGGGCCGCCCCACTACCCCATAAGATACCCCGTATAATTTCAGCATACACAAACCATTGTGTATCCACTTAGCCCCATCATTTTCACTCAAGTTGGTTTTCAAAATTACTTATCTTCTACCCACGAAATATTCTACATTCAAGAACTTTAGTCAAAATAATTGAACACCATAATTGAAAGAGTATGTACCAAAACCAAATGATATATATGTAGAATTATCAAATGAAATATAATCGTTTAAAATTTTATATCACTTTATATAAGTATCTACCAACCGAAGGTTCTCACTTCACTCGTTCATGACTCTCTAAAAATCTTCCAGCATTTTTTTATTTATTTATTGATATCAGTTGGCGTTTAGACTTTGCCCGACTAATCTCACAGAGTCTTGCAGTTGATGGTTGGATAAACTTACAGTGACCTTGAAAGGACTCGACAAGGCAACCCTAGGGTGGCTACCACTAAAGGTTAAAACTTTCCCAGCATATATCGTTCCGTTTACTCCTAAGGTTCTAAGGTCCTTGAATTCCAGGAGATTCAAGCTATAAGATGCTAATCACTTCAATCATCATTCCTCTAGAACTATCAAAATTTAGCAGAAAAATATCAAAAACTCGAAACAAGCAACAAAATATAATCACAGAAAAATGTTAAATAGCCTAGGATCCTGATAATGACTCAGATCCACCATAGAACACCATGTATCTGAAGACTAAGTTGCAAATGCTCAAGTCTGATTAAATATCAAAATCATGCGTTACCGTCTTACTTTTCCAGGCCTGCTGCATTCCAATCCATGATATAGTTGGGTAGATGGACTTTTCTACTTCAACGATACAGCACACGAGAGTACCTTAAGCCAGTGCCATGTCTTTTTCTTGTAGCAGTGAAGCCACTACTTGTTGCTGATGCGGTAATCTTGTGCTTTTGGTTCTGTTCAGGGCAAAATAGTAAGCACTCTTGTTGAGGAATGCTTGGCGAACACCGATCGATCCTCGAGTGGAAATAACAGAATGAATGGTTCTATAGCAATCTCTATCAGCAGGCGGAAGGTGTGCAGCAATATCAGTCATTCTTCCATAGCACTGGTTGCTTTAGAATGATGGAAGCTCTCACAACCGGGACAATTGTGCAAACTTTCATGGATGTAAATGTCACAATCAAGGCAGAAGATCTGTTTGCATTTTGGACAAGTAACACAAGAACCAAGTGCGTTTCCTGCATTAAAGAAATTGAAATTAGCTCCAAGAAAGTTTCTCGTGCAAAAAGTAGATTATCATATTCACACATAAGTTAATAAATAATATTTCATTGTAAAAAGCTGTTCTATTTAAAGCTAGTCGTTTACAATTTTCAGCATACAGCACAATTGCCATGATATATATAGTGCTGAAGACGGGAGCTATCAGAAGATTAGGTGACTTGTACACAAATTCAAGAATTGATTCAAACAGTACACGAAGACGGGCTCATATCGATGTGTTAATAGTAAGTAAATGCGTTATTAAAAGACAAGCTCTCACGTTCAGAAACATTTCTACTGTTGCTTGACATCAGTGTCCTTTAGACTTTTTTTTTTCAAAAGGATGCACCTCTCAATTGTTTGATGGCAATAAATCCCACACTGCTCTTTGTGTTTGACTCAGCAATCACCCTGACCCCCTCCTCACCCCCAACAGCCACCACCGAAAAAGGATAAAATAAGAGGAAAAAGCTGAAAAGAAAAACCGAAGACCCTTTGCTGCAATATATATGAATGTTTGGTCTACTAACAACAACTAAATTTAATACAATTTTGGTTTGAAATTACCTTGAGCTAGGAGACTTTGCTGGCAACTAAAGCAGTTCTTTGGTAGCTTCTGTGAGTTATTTAGAACTGAAGGTGATACATCATCAAAAGGCGTTATTGGAAATAGATGGTGATATGACCTTGCCAAATGTGGCGATGAAACAAGGGTCAAACCACAGATACGACACTCAGTAGGCAGCTCACATATGCGTGCTTTGCATCTTGGACAAGTGTAGCCCCCACCAACTTTAGCTTCTTTGTGACATGAACAGATTGAGATAACACCTTCTGCTGCTCTTTGTGGGAAACCCATCTTGATTAAATTTGCAGACGCAAATTCAGCTATTGCAGGTGGTGGTGGTGCGTGTTCCAGCACTAATTCTTTTAAGTGAGGCTGCCAGAGAAGCACATGCATCAGATGAATTATAGTTTCAAACTTCTTTCAGAGCCATGTATTTACCAATATTAGTGAACCCCAAATCCATTTTTATGGAAATATTTTACTTACCTCATCCAAAGCAACAGAATATGATCCACCGGTTTCTTGACAGATATATTTGCATATATAGAGTTCAGCGGAGAGTCCAATAACTGAGCACCTTATCTTAGATTTCTTGCATTTCTGTATGGTTTCCATTATATCGCCTGGATCGCAAGTACTAAGTGCCGAATACAAGATAAGAACTTCTCGATGACCATATGATGGGATTTGATTTAGAAGGTCATTTACAAGATCTAGGCCATTCTGGAGAGAGGAGTCACCTGAGCACCCCAACTTGCCCATTAAAGCTTTGATATGAGCCTCAGGACTTCCCCCGAGATCTGTTAAGCAATGAGCAACCCCATCTTTCAAGATCACCAGGCCAATCTGACTCAGAGGATTCTGGTCAAAGAACTCCCTAGTGAAGGCTTCCACTTGTCTTGCAACTACAACCATACGGCTTGGTTTATAGTCCATCTCTGCAGCTGCCTACATGCAATCATTAAAATCAATAATGAAGCCCCTAATACAATAATATGACACAGCAGAAGAGATAACACTTGCAATGATTTGAGGAGCAACTTCCTAGCAACCTCAATCAACTACTTACAAAGCACTAGAAATAGCTCAGGCATTACAAGACGTGCTAAGCACATCACTTCTGAGAAATAAATCAGAATTTACGTAGTTAAATTAAACAAATTAACTTACTATTGAACCGTAAGAAAATCTGAAAAGGAGATCTATCAGCATCAAAATGTCTAATGGAAATTTGTTTCCATGCACAGCTAATTACAAATTTGTCATTAACGGTAGTGCCATCTCGAAGATGAGAACTAACTTTTCCTATAACCAAGAAGTTTTATTTATCCAATTATGTATGCATCAATCTAGTTTAAGAGCAGCAAAATATGAAATAGAAAAAGCAACACGTGTATAAGGTTTACTATGTGCTACAATGAGATAATAATAGGCAATAAGTGATCATTTACTGACATACATACCCGGGAGAAGTCCAAGATGATGTAGAGATAGCGAATGAGGCCCTTGCGAATGCGAGCAGTAGTACTGATAGTACTGCGGAGTCGTCGGCGATACTGAGCATGGTGAAGGGCCTTATTGTCAACAGCGCGAAGAAATCCAGATTCATCCTCCTGCAGAGACTCCCAAGATCTCTCATCTGTGTAAGCTCTCTCCCACGCATCAAGGCCTCTTATTCCGTTGCCCTCGTCGTCTTCATCTTCTTCCTCTTCCTCTCTGTTGAATCCTTTTCCTCCACCATTGATTTCTTTATGCAACATGTTCATTTCTTCCAAGAATGATAATCCACCACAATTATTTTGATGGAGACAAATATCACCAGAACTAAACAAATTCCAATGCAAATTACAGTAAGGCCTATTCATAATAGTAGTTTATATCATCAACCAAGTTAAAAAATTTAGCTCCACTGAAACATACATATTCACACATATAGTTCGAATCACATAGTGATGGAAAGACCAGATCAACCAGCCTTTTAAAGGCAGGCTCAATAGCACTCATCTATTGCTGCAGATTCGAGAACAAGCATAGAGGCCTTTGAAGAGAGATCTTAGAAAACCAAAATCGGCTCACACCTAAACGAAGCGAAAAGAAGGTCAGATTCAGCCTGGATCTTCCTGCCCCTTACTATAAAGGAAAGGGGGAACATCCCCCGGAAAGGATCCACCCTCCTCATTCCTCCTCTTTACGCTACTATAGCTTTCGGAGGCTAGGTTATTAAATGATGAATTTACTGTACATCTAACGGTTGCAACCATTGATCGCTCACGATATATCAGTAACATCAATTGAAATATTCAGCTCCAACTTTAACAATGCATAAATTAGGCAACCCCAAAGTAGGACCAACCCCTCCCCAAATCTTGAGCAGAGCGTGAACTTCATGCACGGGCAGCCCATTAGGTTAATTGTGGTAATTAAAAGGGGAAATCACATGAATTGCTGTACCTTCAAAATGAATGCTAGAGATCAATGAGCTAAGCGCGAACGAGCGCATATTGCATAAACAAATCCACACACACAAAAGCAATAAGAGAACAATAAACTAGGAAACAACGAGAAATTATAAAATGGATTCTCTAAGTAACAACACGAATCCATTCAAGAAACAAATCAATTGTCTCCAGATAGCACGAAACCAAATGCATCCACAGTGTATGATATCTAGAAGCATCCATTAACCGCCTCCCTAGACGTTTTTCTTTTCTTTTCTTTTCTTTTTCTTTTCTTCTTTCTTAAATAAAGCGGGTCCGACACTCTCCCTGCACATAACAAGAGCTATGCGCACCAAACTGCCCCTTTTTATCGAAGTTAAACCTCAGTAAGCTAAGAGCTAAAGATGTGTGCCCTAACCACATATAAATTAAAATTGAAGTTCTATTAGCAATATTATATAAAGTAAATTATGCATAAAATCATCAAAAGTATTAAATCATAATCATAATATTTAATTATATAAAAAAGAGTAAATTATTCCAGGAGCCACTAAACAATTTTGTCGGTCCTATTTTGACCATCGAATAAATCCCACAAATTTCAATAAATCCTAACTTCAATTTCTTTGTTCTTTTCACTCAATTCACCTCCAAAGTTACGGTCTTTTTTACTCAATTCACCAAATTAGACCAAAAACTACTCAACCAACTTCACAAAATCAATACTTTTCTCACAATATGAATCAGTTGACACCAAAACAACATCACCAATCTGATTCAAAGCCATGAAAATTAACTAAAACAATGCATACCCATTTCACCCAATCATCTAAAAATAGCAGAATTCAAAATACACAAATCTTGTAGCATTTAAACGCCACATAACGCTACTGCAAGCCTTAAATTGTGCAAAAAAAACCCAATAAAAGTTTGGGTCTTTATAATAAAACCAACACGAAATGTCTTACCCTCGAGTGGTTGTGATCGTTGTAGCTCAAGGATGTCGCCGGTACGGTGGTGATGTCGTCGGAGAAGTGGTACTGTCGTTGTTGTGGTGGGGTATGGTGGTGCAGGATGGTGTGTATATACCTGTGTGTGTGGGTTTTAGTGATGTAAAATAGTTTAATTTTTTTAACAAAAAAAAATTATTTTATTTGTGAGAGGGTTTGAGGTCAAGTTTCGTATCTACTATCTAAAGTTAAATAATAAAAGAAAGAAAGAAGAAAAAGAGAGAAAATAAGCAAAGAAAAATAAATAGATTAAATATATGTTGGATTTTGTCCCTTAACTTCAACTATTTATATTTTAACCTCTTTCTGTTATGTTTTTTTTAATAATATTTAACAGAATAGCTTGTATTGAATTATTTTTAAAAATTGAAGGCTTTTTTATAACTAAAAATAGTTGATAGTTAAAATATGACTCTTTTTGTTTAGCTTTTAAAGAATGTTAGAATGGTGATGACTCTAATGCCTCAATTTTTTTAATTAATCTCAATTTTTGCTGCTGCAATCAAAAAGCGGTCAAAGTTAACTTAGACCGAACGAGTTGAGCAGTAGGAAGAGTGTTATAATAGTTTAGTGATCTTTACAATAATTTACCCTATAAAAAAAAAAAGAACACTAATTTGAAAATTGAGAATCTTTATATGATTTTGTCAAAGTTTAATTTGCTTCCTTTGAGAATAAGGTTTGGTAACAAGTATAGTGGGGATTATATAATTGGGTTGGGCCGATGAAGCCCACTTCTACTCGAGGTTTTTACGCATCCGTTATTGTTAACGGCCTTTGCAGAAAACGTTCTATAAGACCCAAATGAGAAGAATGAATAAAATGAAAATGATATGTTGAAAACCAAATAAGTACAACATAATCGCCTAGACTATTAAGGTCCAAAAGAAAAAGTAAAGGACATACGAGGATAACAATAAATGGGCTTAGATGAAACAACAACAACCCAAAGTGAAGTCCAGTTCCCAATATTAAAAAATAGGGCCCAACACCTATACTACAAACCAACAACTAAGGACTAAACCATTACTGGAACATCACAACACCGAAGACCGCCTATGAAACCAAAACCAATAAACCATGAGGTTGGGATTTATTTATTTATTTGTTGTCAGGGAGACTAAGCCAACTATATAGTTGTGAATCTCGGGATGGCACACCTCGAATATCATTCCCATCAAGACCGGAAGTGGTTCTAGTGGCTGTTTGATATTTTGAGATTCAAGAGGATGGTTGAGATCAAAATTAACGAGCCGATTAACATATTTGTTAGCTCTTTGACGCATATGTGCCATTTTAAACTCCGTATAGCTTGAGAGAATTTTCTAATACTAGGCTCTCATACAATGCTAATGTTTCAACAGAATATTAGTAGTTATCCCAAAATTACACCAAGTCTGAAATCCACTTAACATGAGATTGGGATTTGTCCTTTCTTGATTTTATCCTTTACGAAATGAGGTAGGGCTATTAAATTTAGATTAAATCACGAACATTTTCTAAGTAAATTTTACTAGTTCTCCTATAAGCCCTCTTACAAATTTTATAATATCACTTGTGACTTCCAACATCATATC
The DNA here is from genome assembly GCA_037974665.1 of Ehretia macrophylla. NCBI lineage: Eukaryota > Viridiplantae > Streptophyta > Magnoliopsida > Boraginales > Ehretiaceae > Ehretia > Ehretia macrophylla. Next base: position 2,084,882 of record CM075782.1, read on the forward strand.
AATAAATCTCTATTAGTTAGTGTGCCTTATGGAAGCATTGAGAGAATGCACGTTGGAGATGAATAAAACTATGTATCAAGGGATCAAAGCATGATTGATTATTAGGCGATTGTTAGTTTTTTTTTTTTTCTTTAAAGGAGGATCAATCGTAATTCTTTACATAGAAAAAAACTATAAAACTATAAAACCTCTCTTTTCTCTGGACTGAAGTTTTTTCATAATATTCAAACACTTCAATCACAGTTGATGCTCAAGTATTATAACTTTTTAGGTTGAAGGGAATAATTAATATGATGAGGCTTCTGACAAACTTTTTGGGGATCTTTTTTATTTTGATTCAAAGGAGACATCAGTCATTTTATTCATTTGGGGTGTTACACAAGTGCATAACAACAATTAAAACTTGAAACAAAATTTTTTGCATAAACGACAAACAAGTGATTTCCGGCAGAAAAAAAAAAAGTGATCAATTTTAAAACAATTAGAATTACATAACTCCATAGGAAATTCTATATATATGATATATTTTTTTTTTTTTTGGGTCAGCGGTCAACCTATGATCTTTGTTCAACTCTGTTTTATCAAAACTATTCTAATTTGAAGACCTGAACAAGCACATTATCTTCTTGTTTTTCTTTCATCCACGTATTACCTAATGCGTTTTGATAACCCGTCATCTTGTACTTAAGCCAAAACCCTTGTGGGAAGACATAAATTTGAACTTAAAATTTTTGCTCACATTCACACAAGCTCTTTATTGCCCATGCACCTATTATTTGTAAATATTTTATGAAGTTGAGCTACTTTTTTTTCAACCCCCCCCCCCCCTCGTTCTTTCTTTACAACTCCAGGCAACAGTGTAACCAAATACAATAACAGTAGTTTATAAACTACTATCTATTAAATAAAAACTAATTTGTTAAATGTTAATGTATAATCTTAAGTTTTGAGACTATATAGACCCAAATTCAAATTGCGACCTCTTGAAAATTGCAGATTGCCATATTTAGCAAATTTATGCTGAATAATTTTGCCAAAAGAAGATGCCTCTTTGATTGAAAGTTTTCTCCATCAGTCTTTCTGGGATTGATATTGTCAATCAATCATGTCTCTATCTTTTACTTCTTGACCGTAAATCATGTTTTGTGGAGAGAAAACATCTCTACCCACTTAATCTACTATGCATAGATCGGATTAGACACCATCAAATGTGAATCAAAATTCAGAAAATATAGCAGCTCGATGCAAAACATGCACCAGACAAAAACTCAGGGTTTCAAAGTTCGTTTTTTATTTTATTTTCTTAGTAATTTGCATCGACAGAATCTAATGTGGATGTAATACTAAATCAGTATGAGAAGTCGAAAATGATAGCTAGTAGTAAACAAATACATAATTAAAAGAAAAAAAAAATGATCTTATGAGAATGATGAAGATAAAGGACGAAAAACGAGCAACTATATTATTATCTTATTGTTAGTTAGCATGGAAAATTATTGAGGAGAGAAAGTGAGGCAATTTTTTAATTCCTCTAATAATCCACCTACTTTTTATTCCAAAGTTGTATGATTGTGACTCTTTGTCCTTTCAAAAGCTACATGTCATTTGTCATGAATGGTATATTGATAAATTAGTGAAGTGGATTTTCCATGCCCCTTGTTTTTTATGCTCCATGCCAACCACATGGAGGAAAAAAAAATAAGGTTTTCTTTGCATATGGTATGGATCCAATCTTCCCATTTGGTCACTCCCAAGTTTTTTTTTTCTTGTCTTTTTTTCCATCCCTCATGCCAACTAAAACACAAGGCAAGTATAACATCAACTTGTTAATGATAAGCCGCATCTTCATCAATTTTTTTAAGAAATATAGAATCTATGGTAAGATAGAATTAATTTTACGAACTGGCTCTTAATTTAGTCATGTCTATTTATGTATAATCATGCTTTCGTATGTAGCGCACCAATCATTTAAAATTACTTTTCAATATTGATCATACTTGAGGGGTAGTTTCAAAAATAATATACTTCTCCCAGATCCTACGATACTCCACCTAAGACCAAATTAGTTTTATATTTGAATCCATGGTTTTTTTTTTTTTTTTAAAAAAAAAAAACTTATATTAACCATATGTTAAAAGAACTATTAGCTTTTAAAAGAAAAACTCCCGTGATTGGAGCAAAATTATGTCACTTACTTCTTGACTATCACCTACTCTTCAATTCTTACGTAACAAATATTAGACTATATATTTTCTTTCAAACAAATAATTCTATTTATATATATGTACCCCTTATCATATAAAACTACATAAGATACCAATTAAAAGATAATGTTTGAACGGCACTTTGAATGATAATAATGTTTGGTCAATGGATAATATATTTAGATATACAGTATAACCTCTTTAAATTAATACTCGATAAATTAATAATCTCTTTTAAATAATAAAAATGTTCAGTCCCGACTTGGGACCAGTGTTAAAAATAAATAATTTCAATAAAATTATAAGATAATATATTTAATTTTTTTTTATATTTTATCGACCCAAATATTTCATAAATTAATAATTAACTAAAAATTACATAATCAATTAACTATGAGATTAGAGAAACTTGTTCTAATCCTATTAAACTAGATTCTTATCTTCTATTCTCATTAGACTTTTCTACTTGTATTTTCAAATTGGTCTAAAAAAATATGAGTCACTTTTTAAAAAAGACCACAAATATAATATGTTTACTATTTAGTCAAAAAAATTAAAAATATATTGATAAAATAATAATTATTAATTTATCGATAAATTAATATATCGCTAAATTATTAGAATTTAGTGGTCCTAACGCTATTAATTTAAAGATGTTATACTGTATAATGCACATCGTTATCACCTTGTAAGAACAAGCTTTTGATAATCTATACAACTCAACCTCAATACAATAACTATTGAAAATGATATGATTCATGATCCTCGTTGAAGTTATTTAATACCCTAAAGTTGATTGACTCTTATTAAATGAAGAGTAAATGCAACGGGTGGTCCTATATTGTAATTGAGTTATGAAAAGTAAAATTGTGCATAATAAACTCTGTGATTCGTGTCAAATCCTTCCTGGACCCCTTTAGATTTGATTATGGGTCTTAGTTTTATGTTGTTTCGTTTCACGTATGGTTGATTGCTTTTTTAGATATAGATCATCATGTATTTTGTTATCTACTAACTGTAAGTTATCTGTTTAATGATGCTTACAATTATACATTCTTGTAGAGCTCTTTGTGGCGTGTGGATTGAATTTGAATCATGGTTGTGATCGCACCACCTTGGTAAGAGATGTAATAGAAAAAAGTAGTTTATAAGTTAATGTTATAAACTTGATTGTAACTTGGTTAATCGGAATAATTAATTTGGACAGGTCGATAGATTTGAGAACACATACAGTCATTTTTAATGCTATTTTTAATTTTATAATACTAATTTCGTTTGGAGACTTGAAATTCTAGGCGTGGAATCAAGATTAAGTATGATCCCATTGTTGTTTCACTCAAAAAGTAATTTCATATATATGTAATTGATCCACTTTTGTCTTTGAGTTTCATTTTTTAAGTATTGTATTCTTATGACCAAAAAAAAAAAAAAAAAAGGTTACTGTATTCTTAGACCAAATAAGGAATATGCCATTATGAGAAGTCCACAATGACAACTAGTTGTAAAAAAATGAAAAGGAATCTTTTGAGACCATGCCTTGGTAACCGATCCATTTTTATTTTAATTTTTTTAGAGGTATTTCCTTTTTAGACCAAATAAAGAATAAGTCATTATGAAGAAATGAAAGGAATCTTATGAGACAATATCTTGGTCTGTGACGAAGGTAATGGACAAAAAACAAACAATCATATGACATTCTCATTGTTTTTTAGGAAGGGAAATTATCGAGAAGAGAAAAGTGGGGGATTTTATTAATCCATCCAACTCACCTACTTTATTGCAAAATTGACTCATTGATGCCTTATGTATGGTCCAGTAATAATAAGAGTGAAATTATTTTTATAAAATTACAAATTTAATATTTTTTATTATTTTAAAATTTTATCATTAATTGATTTAGTACATGTGTTATGGGGGCGCATTGCTACACTCAGAGTTTATTATTGGTGATCAAGTTCCGCTAAATAATTCAGTAATCGAGTTCTACCAAGATTTCACATCATCAAAAAAAAAAAAAAAACTCATTGATGCTTTGTCTTTTTATTTTTGGTTAAAATCCTTGTCCTTTCAAAAACTATATTTTATTTCATAAATAATGGTGCATTGATAGATTAGTGAATAAATTAATGATACTTCTATTTCCAATGCATCACGGAGAGAAATGTTTTCTTTGCACATGGTATGGATTCATCCATCCTCATCCCCTTGACCAAAAAAATAAAAAAAAAATCCATCCTCATCCCGACAAAACGACATGGCATGTACAATATATTGACTCGTTGAGTTGTTAGTCACATCTTTATTCAAATTATTAAGAAATATGGAGTTTTATGGCAAGACCAATTAATTTTATGATGTAATTTTATATTTTTTAACATGATATATTATAATAGAGTTCAAGTCTAATTTTCTCTATTTGTGTGTGATTACAGTCTCATACATAAGTTTTTTTTTAATTTTTATTTATTTAAAAAGATATCTAGATTAATATTATATCATATATAAAAAATGTTAGACCTACTGATAATCAATCTTGGGACCTCTTAGACATTAAACAAAAATCATACTATTAGAGCAAATGCCTAGTGATATCTTGTACATAGCTTTGCTGTGACATTTAAAGTTATCTCTTCAATTTTTATTAGCTATTATCAAATTTACATTCCTCAAAAAAATTACATTACATATGTATTAAAAGGAAAAATTCCTCGAAACCAAAATGATATCACCTAACTCTTCAACTCTTATATAACAAATGTTACATCATTTATTTATTTTCAAACAAGCAACCCATTTACTGTGCCATATACCATATAAAACTAAATAAGACACCGGTTAAGAAATAATATTTGCACAATACCATTTGAGTAAAACACAATTTTCTTATTGTACAATAGAGTCTAAAGCGGTGGTTCAAACTTAATATCTCTAATTATAGCAAGTCTTTACTTAATTATTTTATCCAACACTTGAATGTAGTAAAATACAATTTATTTTTCTTTTTTATTATTCAAAGGGAGGCTTAATCTAATTTCACATCACAAAAATATTGCACACTTCGAAAGGAATTTTAAAACCTCTTGCATCTAAAATAAAAATCATACTACTAGACTAAATGGTCAGCGATAGTAAAATATAATTTGAATAATATATATCGTCATCGTTGCCAATATTATTTATATATATAACATTTAAAATTCAAAAGTAATTTAATTATGGTGAGTTATTCTCACTAATAGTTGGGACTTGGGAGACCCAATCTCATAGTGGTGAAGGATAAAGAAGGAAATAAGAAAAAAAAAAAAAACTTTGAATATACTGCGCCTCTCAGACTCGATAGAATTTTTTTTTTCTTTTTTCCCTCAGCAGCCTCAATAAATTATTCATTACCAATCTACCTTATCTACAAAGTCTAGTACGAGAATCAAATTTTATTTCACTTTAGCTCTCTATACCTTAAAAAACCATGCATAAGTTATTTGCAGTAAGGTCCTTAACTTCTGCACTAATTAGAAAAAGGAGCCCAACACACCGTGCTGCTTTCTCCACTTCCTTCCTTTTTGATGATACCCAGATACAGGTAGTTGTTACATATTACTATTTTGTTATATATACATACATAAGTTTAGTTTGTTGATTAATAACCTGAAAGTAACGTGTTCGAGTCGTGAAAAGTACGATAAAAAGTAAGACCGTGTACAATAAACTCTTGATTCGTGTCAGGTCTTTCTTGGACCCCTTTAGATTCGATTTTGGGTTTAACAACCAAGAGTTGGAGGAATGATAATAATGATTTGTTATAATTAAAGGTTCTAACCACAGGTTGTGTGTTCGAACCACGACTTCGAGCTTCTTTTTACCAGAAAAGAAATGATGGGTTTTAGTTCAGTTTTGATATTGTTTCGTTTCACAGTTGCTGTTTGGTTGATTGCCTTTTTTGGTATAGATCATCACATGTTTTTATATCTACCGAGTATAAGTTCTCTATGCAATGAAGCTTACAGTTTTACATATGCATTTCTTTGTTGAGCTCTTTGTGGCATGTGGATTGAATTTGAATCATAGTTGCGATGTACCACCTTGGTAGGAGAAATCGTATATAAGTTAATGTTGTGGACTTCACTATAACTCGGTTAATCGGGTTAACCGATTTGGTCTGGTGGATTTGAGGCCCAAGACAATCATTCTTAACGCTTATTGTTAAGCGTTTGAGGACTCGGGGTTCTAGGCACGGTTCGTGACACCGGAAATAATCAAGATCAAGCATTATGCATTGTTATCTCACTCAAAGTGACAATTTTATCTGTTGATTCGAGTACTGGGAAACAGCGTCTCTAGCAACAGGGTAAGGTTGTGTACGCCTTCCTTACCCAGTCCATGCATTGTAATTTGTGAAAGTCTTGTGCATTGAGTACGGGTTTTTTTTGCGCTATCTTGATTAAGGATATTGTTTAAATGGTCGTGCTACCCTGTTGGCGATACTTTGCTTAAGAGTACTAAATTAACAGCTTGGCTGCCTCCTATTGTTAATGTTTGGTTAATTGTACCTATGGAGATTATCTAATGGATTGAGCCTGATGCTTTGCAGTTTAAAGAAAGCGTGGCACAGTTTGCGCAGGAAAATATTGCCCCTCATGCAGCTGAAATAGACAGAACGAATTATTTCCCGAAGGTTGGATGAGTTGATTACTCTTTGGTTCTTCGATATGTCCTTAGTAATTACCTGTACTTGACTTGGTTTCTCTTTGCTTTTCTATCATTTCAGGAGGTTAACTTATGGAAACTGATGGGGAATTTTGATCTCCATGGAATCACTGTACCAGGTAGAGCTCCCGATCCTGACAGTTTCATATGAGCTTTTTTCTTTGAGTTTTCGAATTGTACGTGTTACTCTATACATTGTTAATTGAAACGGTACAAAAGAAGTGAATTCTGAAATGTTAGAGCTATTAAGTCCGTATTTGTTGACATTCAAGTCCTTGCCCACTTTTTCTTTTTCAAAAATAAAAATAAAAATTAGAATTTGTGTCTTTTCCTTAGCTGTTTTACCCTAGGATTCTCGGCAACAAAATTGACGTTCTGAAGCTGTTAAATAAAATGATAGAAAATTGTTATTTGAAGCATTTAAATAGACAGTTTTTCCACTATCAACTTCTTCTGCAATTATTGTATTATTTAATTTTCCATTTATTTAACTCTATCCTTGTTTATTTATGTTTTTCTGCAATTAAGTTTCTAATATGTGACCTAAAAGTGCTATGATATTGATTACATATATTAACTTGGATTTGCATAAATCTATGTAGTACCGACATTCTTTGTCTTGGACTTAATTGTATTGAATTTCTATAGCGGAATATGGAGGACTTGGCCTCGGCTACTTATATCACTGCATAGCTATGGAAGAATTAAGTCGTGCTTCAGGGTCGGTTGCCCTCTCTTACGGTGCCCACTCTAACCTGTGCATTAATCAGTTGGTAATCTATACATCTCAAACTTTGATTTGTACCGGCAGATATCAATGTTGTTCGTCAACCTTCACCAATTTGATGGTTTTGTAGGTGAGAAATGGAACTCCTGCTCAGAAGGAAAAATACCTACCAAAGGTTTTACTTCAATCTGATCTTGTGCCTTCCCTTTACTTCAATAGAGTTGATTCACAGACATCTCAAACTTTGATTTGTGGCTTGTAATGTTAACATGCATTCTGAGAAATTATGTTCTTGGAGACGTAATATTACTTTTGAGGCTCAACTTTTAGGCACTGGGGATATAAAGTAAAAGTCAGATGCTATCCAATCGTTTTATGAAATGACCTTTCTGATTAATAAACACATTGAAATAATGCAGTTTTCTCTATGTTAAGTTCTTTCTGCTTTTAGGCATCTGGATGAAAATTATGGATGTCACTTGAGCATCTTGATTGTCCATGTGAAGATTGATAATTTCTTGTCAAGACATAGGTTGCTCTATTGTAGATTTCTCAGCCAGTTATCTATTTTTGTGAACAAAGATGTTGGATGTGCTGAAGTAGTTTGTTCTGCTAAGGCCCATTAAATTGTACTCTAGTAGAAGTACAAGCAGTACGTAGCAATCTAATCCGTCTTTGCTTGGAGAGAAGTCCTCTTCCTGCATGGCTTAGGAGGGGACGAGCGGAGAGTAAACTGATTGGTGAATAGGTTTTAGATATATGAACTACAAAGTAATTAAATATATTGAGAACATCAATGCAAAGATAAGTGACACTTTGTACTTGATAAGCCTTAATAGTTTAAATGTGGACTTCGTTACAGAATAGATTGTTTTATTCTGTGCTTTTGATATATTAGAAAAAAAGGATTATTTTTTTTCTGATCAAACATGTGATTATGTTCGGTTGCCTATTATCCACGCAAACTGGTGTTCTCTTTCCTGAAATTCTAATTCATAATATACATGTCAACTAACAATGTCTCTGATTTGATTTGGTGAAGCTAATCAGTGGTGATCATGTCGGAGCTCTTGCTATGAGTGAACCTAATTGTAATTCTTGTGAACTCTATCTATGTTAACTTTGATAATGAGAAACCTCTGAATACATGGGTTATTGACCTTAAATATCCCCTGGTTTCTTTCTCAGCTGGATCTGATGTTGTAAGCATGAAATGTAAAGCTGATCGTGTTGATGGAGGTTACGTTCTAAATGGAAATAAGATGTGGTGCACCAATGGCCCAATTGCTCAGACACTGGTAACAATGATTTATCTGTGCTCTCTCCGTGGATACTTTCTGAGTGGTCATCTCATAATCAATATTGTATTCCAGAGGAGTTCTTGAGAACTATGATGTGATTACTTGAAAGGAGGATTGGCCATAGTTTTGTCTCCCCACAAACTTCATCAACATAGATTTAGAATCGATTTTGGTGCACAAGTCGAATATAGTTCAAAACACATACACAGGTTGATAGTCCAATAATTACTAGTAATGTAGATGTTTTCTATAGTTCTGGAGCAATTTTTCTTATACCCCCTTGATAAGTGATTCTCGAATTACTTCTATGCGTGAACTGCCATGGTTACATGATTAAGGATGCTGACTATGGAACAATCTTGAAACTCCTCCCCTCTTACCTGTGAATTTAAAAAAGAGCAAAGAACAGAGAAATGTAAACCAAGGAAAACTTTAGATAAAAAGATAGACTATGGTTTCTAGAACATGTATCTGAAGAATGCTACGGTAGTTAAAGGGGGAAAAGGTATCATAACATCAATCAGTAATCAGTAGTGTCTTTCCTTTTTCTACTTTGTGGGAACATGCATATCCAACTTGTAATACCAAAATATGTAATTAATTCTGTTTAGCTATACGACACCTATGTCTTGTGATCATACTCTCTTCCATTTTCTTGCTGTGGAAATTTTATTTTATGATTGGTTTATTTTGTTCTAATAATTTGGATTGGATCAGGTAGTTTATGCAAAAACAGATATATCTGCTGGCTCAAAAGGAATCACCGCGTTCATTATTGAAAAGGGAATGCCCGGGTATGTACTTACCTGTTCTCAAACAAATTTAACATAGACAATCAGGACAAAAAGGCCAAGCAAGGTACTCTTTAACTAGAATTAAGAAAAAAAAAAAGAGAAAACATCTACATTTGTATAACTAAGAAGCCTAGAGGTGCATTCAAGAGGATATTGGTCATTTGAGCCAGATTGATGGCCACCTGCACGACTAATGACTGACAATGCTGTATGTCCCACCGGTATTTATCTGGTATCAGTTGTGACTAGGGCGCTAGGCACACTAAAAGGACGAATAAGAAGCATGTTATCGTTTGGCATGTCACAAATGCATCTTGCTCATGACACGAGGAATTATTTTGAGATGAACAACTGAGGTGTTGTACCTTTTTTACAATGGAAATTTGGGCATTTGTCTTTAATCCACTCAATTTGCCTTCGGAATTCAATTAGAAGTGTAGATGGATGTTATCACCACCAAATGGTGCTGTAATTATTTGGGGCTGGATTTTGATGACATCTGCACACGTTACATTTAACAAAGTCAAAGCCTAATGAGTTCAAAGATATTGCTACTCGCAAAGTTACTGTCAATATATTCCAAAACCTTTCTTACATCATATTGATTTCTTTCTTGTTTTGGTGACGGTGCAGATTCAGTACTGCGCAGAAATTAGACAAACTTGGGATGCGAGGAAGTGACACGGGTGTTTGGTTTTCTGTCTGAGCTGAATTTGTTCTCCCTGTTAAGCAGGAGATTGCCTAAAACTTGAATTATATGAATTTGCAGATGTGAACTTGTCTTTGAGAATTGCTTTGTCCCGCAAGAAAATGTTCTGGGGCAGGAAGGAAAAGGTATTCGATTATGACATTGTTTAGATGTTGGCATTAGAATCAAATTGATTAGCTTGTATTCTGTACATAGCATCAATTGTACCGGAAGGTGAAACAGATCAAAATGGATGAAATATTTGCTGTGTTCCTACAACAATGAATATATAAAAGAGGATAAAGAGGAAAAGGAAAGACAAAATATAGCAGGGGTGTCTTAATGTAATCTGGGAAAAAAAAGAAAAGAAGAAGAAGAAGAAGAGAAAAGCTGTGGCAAACAGGCCCAAAATGTGCCTCTTCCCCAATCAATCGTTCAATTAAAACAAAAAAAGGAATAGACAAAGAAATGTTTGAGCCTTGTTAGAAACTAGAGAAAGCTTAGTAAAGGCTTTGCTATGGATTAAATGTGTTGGCGACAAAACCAGAGATTGCTGAATCTGATATAAGAGAAATTTGCTAAATTTCAATAACATATTTTCCTTGTGCCTCAGGTGTTTATGTCTTGATGTCTGGACTAGATCTCGAAAGGCTTGTTTTAGCAGCAGGACCTCTTGGAATTATGCAGGCATGCCTTGATGTTGTTCTTCCATATGTTCGTCAAAGATCACAATTTGGCCGACCAATTGGAGAATTTCAATTTATACAGGTTTTTATCTACCTGCTAAGGAAACCACAATCTAGTGCGATGTAGTCTGAGCAACTAAATTTTTGCTGACTATCTGATCTGCAAATGCAGGGTAAAGTTGCTGACATGTATACTGCATTACAGTCTTCAAGGTATTAGGATCTAATTCTGCAAATGGTCTATTCCCTTTCCTTTATTTCATGGAGCAGTAAGTAACGTTTCTCAATGTGATACAGATCTTATGTCTATTCCGTTGCAAGAGATTGTGATAATGGAAAGATTGACCCAAAGGTGCGATCAGTAGCTTATTCTCCTGCCATTCTGTGTTTTTATCACTATTATTTCTCAAATTGCTTATTACTTGTGGGAATTGAAGATTATCCTCGATACTTATTCATAAATGGATTAAATGCTGATTTTTCAGGACTGCTCTGGGGTTATACTTACTGCAGCTGAACGGGCCACCCAAGTTGCGCTTCAGGTGAAGTGTATCACCTTTAAGTTGAAATATTTTTTTCCATCTATTACTATTTTACATGATTTCTCTCATTTCTTATCGATCATTCACATTTAGTGACTTTAATAAAGTCAACCTCCTATTGATCACTGTTAAATATATAGCATAATCTCTCATCTCCCTCAATTTTTTCTCTGAGGGCCTACTCTTCTCAACGTATTTGATAGAATGCTGTATGCTATTGTTTCTTTCGTTTTCTTATATTTTGTTTCCCCATCTTTCTTCTTCATTCTCTCTCTCTCTCTCTCTCTCTCATTCATTCATTTTGGCTGGTGGCTCGCTTGTCTAAATATGATTTCGAAATAAAGGTGTTAATTTATAAACTCTATAAATTTCGTATATGATCCTAGGAAAATGAGATGTGAATTGCAAACATGAGTCCTCTCAACTGTTTGGTTCTCCATTGCAGGCTATTCAATGTCTTGGTGGAAATGGGTACATAAATGAGTATCCAACCGGACGTCTACTCCGGGATGCCAAATTGTATGAGATTGGAGCCGGCACCAGTGAGATTAGAAGAATGGTCATTGGTCGTTCACTTTTCAAGGAGCAGTGAAGGTGAGATTATTCATCGCCGGACTCCAAAATTTGCTTGCTTGCTTCCTTGGTGGAACTCACCTTAGATATGACCATATTGAAAGTGAAAGTGGTATTTGTTTTCGTAGATCCACCTCGCCTCAGCTCAGCAGTGAAAGTGGCTCTGTGCGTAACGATAATATACTCAAGAAATTGTTTGCAATAAACTTTACATGGTCCTGATGATCAAAGTGATGTTCACTTTTATGCATTTCTCATTTCTCAGAATAGTTGTTTTTCCGGACTGCTTTGTATAGGCTATTCAATTGAACTCGTTGGCTTCACGATCATGAAATTCCAACAACAGGAATCTCGAAAAAAGAATCAATTTCTTTTTTATTTATTTATTTCAATTTAACGAATATTAAGAACTCGCCAAAATGACCTCTTTAGACTTGTAAGGGATTACCTGAAGACTAAAGTCGTGATAAACTTGAAAAAGACATTTCAAAAAATTATACACCAATCTACTTTCGTTTTTTGAGAATAGGCATGAATAAAAGTTCTATTCTTATGCTTCATTTTTTCTTTTGGGAAGTCATGGATGTTCCTTTTCTTGGATTCCTTTTCAACACCTTTTCTGTCTCTTTTTTTCTTTCTTCGCAGTTTCCCACTTCATTGTCATCTGTGAAGCAAATAAAAGCAGGGCGAATCTACAATATTTTATCATTAATAATTAACGAGCTTGTTAACAAAATTAGTGAAGGCTAAATAGTGTTATAGACTAAAAATATTAAAAATATCAACAAAAAAAAAATTAAGAAAAAGACCGTATGTATAGATCCGTCCCTGAGCATCAGTATGGTCAGCCGTAGTCCTACAAATGGTTACATTTTGGAGGCAAAGGATAAAATTCCCCAAGGAGAATTACATATTGAACATCGACTTAGAAATTAAATTATATATAAAAAAATAGGAAGCATGAAGGAAACAAGTAATATATATCCAAAAAAGAGGATTACCTTGGCTGTCAAGAGCATCATTTTGACACCAAATCCAGGAAGAACAAAGCATAATACAGATTCCACTTACCCCAGCATCTGGAGACACACACACACACACACACACACTAGTATTGCATAAAGGACAGTCGGGTCACGAAACTCCTGTCATGCACAGATCCGGAGAAGGGACTGTCTACTTTAAGACCTATTATACCCAACTTCGCCTTGCGTTATTGCAAGAAGCTGTAAATTACAATCAGTAGCTACATTGCAGTGCATTAGTTACACGATAGATAAGTCTAAAGCAGATTCTTCAGGAACAAACATGTAAGATAGGTAGCCAAGTTTTGTAGTCAGCTCGGAGCAGCACACAGTCACACAGCAACTGTGATCCTTGAACAACCTGAGTGTCAAATCCTGATCACGGTCGGAGAAGAATCCGGCTGGCCTACTGAACAAGACTTCGACACATCTGCCACGGCCGGTGCTTCTTCCAAACAACTTTGAGTGTCATCACTGATCATCCCAATTGTCAAACTCTCCACTTCTTCTTGGGTGTATATGAGGATCTTGGATACCACTTCACAGAACTCACTGCAACAAAAATTATAAGTGGCAGTGAAATTGACTCGAAAATCCAGCATACCTTAAACGGAAGCTCAGTAAAACATCAGCTGCCAAGTCTGAAAGCTAGTAAAGTAAATCACGATACAGATATCGGCATGCCCTAAACTGCAGAGGATATCAGAATACGATAGCACAAACTAAATTCTTGGCCCATGATAGAGAAACTTACCGCCATGGATCATCCCCGACAACCATCATATCATTCTCGCTGTCAGTGTATAAAACTCTCCATCCTTTGTTGGGGTCCTGTAAGAGGCCTTCCATGCTAAAGAGCCTCTCGAGCTCAATCAGAAGATCATTGTAACCATTTAATCTTGAGAGATCAATCGCTCTTCCCACTAAGCTGCCTTGTTTATGAACCTTCACTTGTGTATCAAACATCAGCAAGCAGATTAACAATAACTCTAATAACGATGATAGCAATATAGGTAGAGGCAGTAGTATGTGTTGTGGCTATTGAATCTAACCTTTGTGCAGCTCCTCTTATTAGAGCTTTGCGAATTTGTTGTATGGGGCTCGTCAATTAAGGAAAACCCAAATAGCTTGCAGACAGGCCTTGACCCATTTACAGTGTTCTGGTCTTTGTTTTTGAAATGTGTCTCCAGAATGGGAACTACAGATGTCTGATTTAGTGGCTTCTTGTGAGTTGCGAGATTTGGCATCCAACCTTCCCCTCTAATGCCCCCATTCCAGACCCCATTATGGAGAGAATCTGGGTCCAAGACATGATTTTGCGTCTGAAGATTAGTCGTGTGGGAGTAGAGTACAGGATCTCTGCCAGTCTTATAGATGCCATTCGAAGGGGAAAATGCGTTCATAGCACCTTCAGCAGCTAGAGGATAGCAACTGGATTTGGGTATTTGATACATGTTGAAAACATTACCACCAAGTTCGGGTGTTACCCAAGCACCAGAGTGCAACTCGGTTTTTCCAGTTAGGGATCTCAACGAGCAAATTTCTTGACCTTGCAAGACCTTTGGAAACCTATTAGATTCCAGAAAGCCTGTGTAAGGGGTGGGAGGCTGACTCCTGACCAAACCACCATAGCTCGTCTTCTTTTCTATTTCATCTAGTGCAGGATTTTGATGTGCCATACGTCGCCTCTCAAAATCCAGCGTGTGGTTCATCTTATCACACCCAAAGAGGGGTGATATTAAACCTACATTTTCTTGACCTTGCAAGACCTTAGAGGATCTCAGAGACTCCTCAAAGTCCAAGACTGAACCACCTCCTGCTATAGAAAAATTAGAGAATGAAAATCAGACACCGAGCTGGCTCAGGTGGTGAGCATGAACAATGTAATACTATCAAGTCTGAAGTCTTGTACCAGCAATGCTGCTTCCATGCGTGTCTGCCAGCAGACATGTCCTCAGCTTCTTCATTCTTGGGGAGGACTGGATGCCCAGAGGCGGAAAAGGGACAGAACAATCAATTTCCCAGGGAGAAACTCGTTCTTGGTGATTACTTAATATATCTTCATCCCATCTGACCTATTACATATAGTGGAGCGTCTTTCACGTTAGAGATTTTGCAGATAAAATCATCAAAGAATCATATCTATTATCTTTGTATATGGAAAATAAGATAAACGGAAACTTTTCATGAATATTACATCTGAATTCAGCAACCATAGTCTGACACCAATTGTCGACACTTATCTCTCATTATTTGCATTTATCATTTTTTTTGTTTTATTTTTTTCCCTGGAGGATCGACCCCACCTAATGGGATAAGCCAAGAGGGTAAAAGTAATGAGAAGAACCGGAAGTAGAGCAAATTATAAGACTAATTAACCAGGTTAGCATAGTAGATTTAAGATCTATGTCACTGTCAATCAGAAGTTGAACAAGTTGAGTTCTCCATAAGTACGCACGGATCAACCAAATGTTCTCTAGGCCAAGGCATTGTATAGTTCGCTCAGCAAGGCATTTACCGAAGCAGGCAGGTATACGAAGAACACATTCAATTAAAACTCTAATTGAAAGTACATAATGAAAAAGGAGATGAATCTTGAGCCAACACGTGCATAAAAGAGACAACAGATCACAAGCAAGAAGATGCCTCAAAATCAAGAGCATAGTTCAGATTAGTCATCCTCGTAGAGGCAAGCAAATTGACATCTATGACACAGAAGCCTGATCATACAAAGAGAAATCAGGGGATACCATCAAGCATCTCCACTTTGAGTTAGACCATCTAAAGGGATCCAAATCGCCTACTCCAGTCACGACACCACTGAACCTACAAAAGCAGAAAAGTTTCGTTCCTGAGTGAAATTTGATCTAGCACCATGTTACTGTATCAATCTAAATGTTAAAGTACCTTCTTTCTGGGGAATCATCCAAATTGAATTTCATTTTAAATCTTGCCCCAACAGCTATCTGGTTATTGATGCTCTTCACGTACTTATGATAGGGTACGATAAAATCAGCATGGCTAGCTCTGCAGTAAAAAGTAGTTTGGGAAGTTATATCTGCATTTGGTGTATTTATTGTACTAGACTTTCAAGAGTTAACACAGAGAAGATCAGATCGAAACCAGCATATATATACTGGAAAACAACTATACTAGACTGTTAGAACATACACTTGGCTCATATTGGAAAATCATAAAATCCAACATCACTTTATAAGATCCTAGGCTACTCCACTTAATACCGATAAGTGTTAGGAAGGAACCCCATTATTCTTAACAGACAACATGAGCAAGTGTCAAAGTATTATGCTCTCTTAAGACAGAACTCTTTAAATGCAAGATGAGACTACTTTAACTTGATCTCAAATGAGATTCAGCGTTTTGCAGATCAAACATCACTGAAATTTTTGTCACATACTGATTCCCATATTCGAGTGACAAGACACTTTACATGAAAACCTTGAAGTTTACCATATTTAATGCTTGATACGATTGTCAGGCAACAGGATTGAACACGAGGAAGCGTTATAAAAAATTTAAGAGAACAATATTATGTAACTGATCCAATATCTTTAGCTATTTGCCTTCACTAACAGCTATATGATACATACAATTATAAGAAATTTGTGAAATTTGCACAAGAGTGATTCCATGTTCAATTTGGAATTGAACTTCAGTATATGCCCATCAGAGCCCTTAAAAATATAGGAGTGAGGCTATTTCATCTAAGGTAACAGTCACGACGGAGTAGAATGCTACTTCAATGAATATACTGCTAACTTTGAGACTGTAGAGTACATCAAATCAACAAATGTCAACCTGCACTAATAGTATTTCGATGTAAATGCTATGAAAAACCAATTCTCATAATGGTATATCACTGCACACAAGTTTGACCAAAACATGAACAATTTAGGGAGGAAAAGGCCGAGGACTTGAGGATCACAGATATCTATCTGTATAACGGGTTTAGCAACCTTTCGATATGAATGCATTTTAAGTTGTAATCAAACGTAAAATATCCAGATCAGTAAAAGAAGACAATTTTTACACATACAATTAATTATGTACATCAATCTAAAACTAACATCAGTTTGGATGGAAGCCAAAATTTTCCACATTTATCGAGCAAACTAGAATATGCTTAACAGACAGGTTGAAGGAGTGTGGCATTGACATGAAAAATACAAAACTGTGGTGATATCTCTCGCGATGCATCAAATGACAATTAACTGTTGATGTTGCAATGTTGAGATTTACACCGAATGCTATACGTTCTACAGCAGCTTCACTGTGATGATGAATCAATGGGCATATTTCTTTTTGCAGTATTCATTTTCACTCCGTTGGGAGCAATATGTTAGCTGTACAGGGTATACCACTTGTCTAAATGAAGCTCCCACTGTTCTATATCACACGCTCCCAAATAAAGCAAAACCGTCACATATGAATCAGGTAACATCTTTTTCTAAAATCATTAATGACTTTCCTAATCATGCAACCTCTTCTCTGGTTAGTGCGTAAATGAAGTTGTTGAGCTGGAGAGTAGTTATGTTTGTTTAATGTTACTTGTTCAGAACAATTAGTTAAGTCCATGAATAAGAATGTCTAGACTGCTTTAGTTGCAATATTCAAGAACAAAATTCCCCAGAAAAGTATTATATGATTGAGGGAATGTTACCTTGGGCTATAGAAGACATGAAAGATGCTCTTCCTTGCTATAGCATTTGCCGCTTGAGAAAGAATATTGGGATAAGAATTCTGATTTTTGATAACTGAATCAGGCAGCCCATTTCTTGGCCGAGCAGCTCTTCTGATCCCTAGCCTCAGTTCTCCACCCTCTCCTCTACACATACAATTACATAAACTGTGAATATTTTGTTTTACCAATAGAGACGAGCGCATACAGACATATGGATGCGAGAACATTGTAGTTTTGGTTTTCACTTAAAATTTTGTTTTGTCCTTCTCTTCTTCTTTTTCTTTTTTAAGTATTTAATTCGTGTTTATTTGATGAATGTTTCATACATTTTTCCTCAATTTCTTCTTATTTTGTAAATAAAGCATAAAGGATGATTCAGGCATTTGGTTATTTTGATATTATGAGGCATTCTACAACATGGAAATTTGGAAGAGAATGTAATACCTCAAAAACAGAACGGCATCCCCTGACACAAGATTCTTTTGGATCACGAAAATACTCCATCCGGTAGTGAGCAAATGGCGCCTTGGCTGGCCTGCAAAGTAAAGCATTAAATCACCAAATCATTGTATTAATAACAGCATAAAATTCAATCTAATGCAGTTATACCTCTATAAATGTGTCGGAATTTCCATTCCACGCCATGTAAATCTTTGGCAACCAACTCCTGCGAGGGCCTTTGCTCTTTATAGTCCTACCATGTATGGTGCAGAATGCAGATACATTTAACGAAAAAGATCAAGTCATACAATTAGCAGGTCAATCCAGAAGAAACAATTAACCGCGAAAGGCCACAATGGAGATATACCAGATGAGGGAAACAATCTTCAGCAGCTCTTCGAGGAACTGAAAATCCACCATGAGTACTAGTATCTGAAGCTGTGAGGGTTTTGCAGAACATGTGGGAAGTTGATTTTGTGGGAGCAACTCCACTCCCCTCCTCATCCACCCCAATCTCCTCATGCTCTTTACTCTCTAGAGGCACATCTACCTGCATCAACAACGTTATGAGATTATCACTAGATGAACTAAACTCGCACCAAAACATCCAAGACGAGAGCTATAAAAAGATCACGGAAATTACAGGGTAAAGTAACCTTCAAAAAACCAACTCAACCAAAGAATGAAGTAAAAAAGAAAGAAAATACAATAGAAGCTGCAAAGATAACTTTTCAACATGCTAAACTCAAAATTGCAGAAATTCAACCTCACAGTGGCCCCAACCAAGCCACTGCAAGCCAGTGGTCAGGCCGTGGGTGTGCTCCCCAGAGGTCGCCAGTTCGAATCCCCTTAGGGTCACGGGTGCCGGGATTAGTAGGACATAGCCGTATACCCATGGATTTCCAAAAAAAAGAAATGCAGAAATTCAAAGATGATAAGCAGTGCAGCTAGAGTATTAATGGTGAATCATTAAGATAAAGACAAAAGGCAAGTATTTCTACATATAAGGACAAATTTGCAAGAAATTCAAACATGAGAAGCAAATAAGCAACAATATTAATGAGCAATCATACCTCTTGCAAAGGAAGTAGAGCAAGCTGTGTGTAGACCTCATCATTTTCCTTATTAGCCTGTTTCAAAGAGATAAAAGGCATCAAGATAAAGATTAAAAAAAACAAAACAGAAAATTAACATAACTAGCAAGATTAGTAGACAAATATGCAAGAAAGATAAGGGCAGTCTCGTAAAATGCAAGAGGGTTACAACTTTACCCTGCACAACAGCAGAAAAGTCTCAGTACTTACAAGTAGCTGAACATCCACAATCTTGCAGAAGATGTGGGGTGGGAGATCAAAAGTGGGAACATCTATAAGTGGATAAGGTGAAGCAGAAGCAGCTTGTTCCAAATGGCCTTGTGGGAAATAGACCACTACATTTCCTTTCTTAGGCAAGGAGGTTAAAGGGCCAGCACAAGCATGCCATAGCTCCATGTAAATAGAGGAAGTTGAAGCAGAAGCAGCTGCAAATGAACCATTTGAAGAATATGATGATGATGAATTAGTGGAAGTGGACAAAGAACAATTAACACAACCACCACCACCACCCCCCCTTTTCTTGTCACATTGTTCATTACAACATGCAATCTTCTCCACCTCACTCAATGCATGATTCAGATCAATTTCCATCAACCCTTTAATTGGTTTTTCTTGTTTTTCTCCTCAGTGTAACATTACAAACTATAAAAAGATTGCCTAGCAAAAAAAATAAAAAACTATAAAAAGGTTGAGTTTTTTTTTTTAAACAGTCAAGTGGTTCTGGAAGAGTAGTAGCAAGAAAGATGAAAACTTTGTATTGAAAAACTGGAAATGAAGTCAAATCATGGCAAATATATAAAGAGGGTGTCTTTTAAAAAGCAACAACAAGAGAGAAAATTTCAAAGGAAAAAAAAAAAAAGAGTCATGTTTGTAAGCAGGCTAAAAGATGTAGAGAAAAGAAAAGGGTGTTCAGATAATAACGAGAAACTCAAAGAATGATTCCTCCTCAGCCATTTGCAGTTACTGAGATGGGGGAGGAGACAACAACAGCAGACATAAACAATTGCTTAGGAAGCACAGAAACATAAGGCAGAAAAGGCCAATGTGCTAGTGCCATTTTGGACAAGACTGGTTTTTCATTTTTTTTTTTTTTTTGTGTGTTGTGTGTGTGTGTGTGTGTGTGAGAGAGAGAGAGAGAGAGAGAGGAGCAAAAACTGTGTTGAGTGGGGGGACAAGTTGAGACAGTACAGCAACCCACGCCCTTCATCCCTCCCCTGTTTGCTTTTGCTTTGCATTCACTTTATCCTTTTTTTTTCTTCCTTTTGAACTTTTTTTAGAATGAATTTGCTTGTGATGTAATGATGTTATAATGTTATGATGATACGAGTAAAATTTTACGATTATAAATTATTAATATAATTATAAAAAAATTATATGAATAATTTATAACCGTTGGATTTCGTTCATTTTGTTAGAATATTATGAGAAAATTTTCACTTAACTTTCGGTGGTATTATTTTTTGGGTAAAATATAAGAAAAATACTAGATATTGCCTTATTTTTATCATTTATTTATAATTTCCTATATATATGCTTAATTTATATACCAATTTAACAAATATTTTTGTATATCTCTCTTTTCTTTTGCATGATAAGATACATAC
This sequence comes from Ehretia macrophylla, assembly GCA_037974665.1. Taxonomy (NCBI): domain Eukaryota; kingdom Viridiplantae; phylum Streptophyta; class Magnoliopsida; order Boraginales; family Ehretiaceae; genus Ehretia; species Ehretia macrophylla. Next base: position 2,105,967 of record CM075782.1, read on the forward strand.
ATATAAGAAGTGATAAATAGATGATAAAAATGAGGTGATATCAAGCAAAACTCAAAATGTAATTTATTGTGAATTTGCAGGTTCAAAGTTATATAGCGTATTAATTTAGTAAATTGTTTGTTACAACATTGGCAACGCTAAAGGTTTTTTTGTCATATTTTTGAGGTCTAGAAAAAGTTATTAAATTATTATGGCATTACAAATATTTAAATTCTAGTGTACCACAAAAGTTTGACGGACAATTTTAATATAATACAAACATCTTTTTATACAATTTATTGTTACTTTATTATTTTTTTTAATAAATGATTTTTGATTATGGGTGTGAGGCCTTCCATCCACCAAAACAAAAAGGGTGGTTTCTCATTGAAGGCAAACAAATGCAACTTTTTCTTTTACCTTTAATAAATAAAGAATTAAATGGAACATTTATAGAACAACCCCTATCATTACTTCTCCTATCTTCTTAGTCGCTGTGAAATAAATAATGTAGTCAACTAATCATATGACAAACAAAAAGATCCTAAAAAGAAAAAGTTACGATGTACAACGAAAAGTATGTTCAATGCATCCATTTACAATATTATTGACTTTTTGTTGTCATGAATTGCACCCCATTGCCTAAAGAGGACAGCATATTTTGTATTATGTCTAATATTGGTAATTGGTATCAGATATGATATGAACGTAACTTATATGTTAATTATATCGTAATTAAAAAAAGTTATAAGTTCAGTATTTTGGCCCCAATTAATATATAATCTAATACAACTCAAACTTGCTAAACAAATATCTTTTGAAAGCTTCGTAGAGTTACTCGTCTCTCCTTTTTTTTCTTCTTATTGTTATGATGGAACTCTCAATAAGTCATTCGGATTCACATCGAGCTTGTCGGAACACATGACTTGCTTAAACAATGTAGAGTCTAAATTAGTTAGATACAAAGCCTATCGAGATTAATCCTAAAAAAATTAACTTCTTAACTAATTCAAACTTAAAGTATGAAAAAATATCTTATTCAAGTATCAAATGCTGCATCACTAGTTATCTTCAATTTGGAATCAAATCAAGCAGAGCCAAAAGAGGTACACTGAAGTTGTTAATCAAGAGTCCTACTTCTATTTGGCTCCCGAATGATCTGGTTGTATGTGGAAATCACATATATAGTGACTATCGATTCTTTGACAACCGAACATAAGAATTTTTTGTTAATTAAATGAGCAACTATTGAGTCTGACAGCTAAACCCAATAGGCTCTCACAAACACTGAGACACTTTTGGTTCTGTTGATATTTGAGAATCCTATTTTAATAAAAATAGAGCTTGTCGAACCCAACATTTTTGGGGTTCCTTTCCAAAATGCGTTGTGTCGCAGAGAAACCCACCGTTAGAGGGCTTGTCGAACCCAACATTTTTCTTAATCAAATATCAATAGACAATTGTGACTTTAGATGCCAATATATAGTTATGATATTTTTTTTGGATGATGTGGAAACCTAATCACGAAGTTTGATCATTAAATTATTCGACAAAGTTTGACCATAAAAAATAATAAATGTAGTAATGCGCCCTCACACATGTACCAAATTAATTAAATACGAAACTTTAAAATAATAAAAAATATCAAATTCACGATATCACATAAATAATTTTATCTCACTATTATTAAACCATACCCATGAGTGCCAATATACAGTTATGACATTAGTTTTAGACAAACACATAGACTTTGGAGAAAGAGTTGTCAATCTAAACGGACCCCAAAAGCTTTGGCGGCAACTATTGTGGGCGCGTTAGTAGTTAGGACTACCAGCCCCACTCTACTGTTCATTCATCTCTCAAGTCTCGTCACTTTGTCTCCAGTCTGCTGTTTATATTGTTGCCATCAATTTGCTTTGTTCACCCACCTCGTCTGGCGCGTGTATCACATGTTCTGTATTAACATTTTTTTTGTTTTTGTTTTTAGTTTATTACGAAAAACTCTTCTTAAAAAATTTCCAAACTCAAAGTGATGGTGCAAGACAATCTTTTCACGCCACAATGAGTACAGTATTTCGCATGGCTTTCGCGAGACCAACTGTTGTGCTGATTTTTTGGTTAATTATGGGACGCAGTAACCTTTTGGTGCTTCAAACATCATAGATTCTCCAAAACCCATGAATGTGTTGATTGAGAGAGACTTAAGGGGTGAAACAAAAAATATAGTTTATAATCGACTTTGCTTCCATTAAATAAAAAAAAAGATTCTAGAATACATGATCTCAATCGAATTAGGCATGAGTTAAATTAGTTAAACACAAACTTTATTAGGACTAGTCTAAAAAAAGTTAACTTCTTGAATTGTTCGAATTCGAGTCATGAACGAGTCTTGTTAATTTGTTTGTTGTTTATTAGAACTAGTCTAAAAAACGTTAACTTGTTGCTCACCCAACTCGCCTGACACGTGTATCATATGTTTTTTACCAACGTTACTTTTTTATTTTATAAAAAGAAATTTTATTTGAAAAGTTCTTCGAGCTTAAAGTAAGTGTTAAATCTTAAAACAATGACTCTATATGAAATAGACATAATTTAAGTTAGTACAAAAAAATTTACTAGACCTAAGTTTAAAAAATTTAATTTTTTTAAATGATTATAGTTCGAGATATGAATAAGTTTTGATCAACCTACTGCGGTTATATATTATTGGTATCGATATGCCTCGTTCATCCACCTCGTCCGGCGCGTGTATAATATGTTCCCGACCAACAACTTACTCCTAAGTGCGAAGTGGATAATTGAAACAGAATTGTTAGTTAGCATTTCATTTCAATTCAGACATAATTTTCAGCATCCTTTCGGACATGTTCTTACCTTTGTCTCGATATATTTAACATGAGTTTTACCTCCTCTGTTTGTTTCAAAGTGAATATTCGTTTTGATTGTTTTGGTCAAATCATTCATTTTCCAAGTATTATTTTGCATTAGTTGGATTAGATTACAAATATTTCGTAGGATAAGAGGTAACCGATTAATAATACGATAAGTTTTGATATTAATTTTAGAAAAATGAAGACCCGTGAAACTTAATTATTATTTTAAAAAAATATACGTGTGTGTTTGCGTACATATATACACATACGAGACATATATAATAGAATGTTTAAAATTGAAAAAAAAATTTAAAAATGATATTAGCATAATAAATTAATACTTAAAATTACACTTCTAAAATATATATTTACTAACCCAATAGTATTTCTCAAAGATTTTGTAATTTGTATTGCAATGTTTATGTAATTAGTTTAAAGTTTTTCATCTTTATAGTTTATGGGTTTTGATTGATTTTATTTTTGGTCTTTTTACATTTATGTTTATTTTTTGATATTTTTATTAGATTTATTTTCTATTTAAGCTAATTTATTTTTTCAAAGTAAACGGTAACAAGTATGAATATCTACAATTTTTAAATATTTAACAGTTATAGTTAGTGAATTTCTAAACCATTGAGTTACGGTTACTTTTTTAGTTATAAATTATGATAAATGATTTCAATTACTATTACCTTATTTTTTAACTGACCCGCTGCCATCCTATAATAAGACACCATTTAGACCACCTAAGTTACAAATTGAAAAAAAAAGAAAAATATGTTTTGTTCATGAAAATAGAGTGAGCGCGTGTAGTAGTAATATTCACTACTCGCGTGGAGTGACCGTTGAAATGGCCTGCGCCTTACGCGCTGCATTTTTTTTTTTTTTTTGTCGAACCTTAGGCGCTGCTTTATTTGCCCCAAAACTTAGGCCTAGAAATTCACGACCCAAACTGCCATTCTACCCACGAAAAATAACGAAACTGCCACTGGAGATTTGAGTGAAGCCCCCATTTTTAAAATTTATTATTTTCGTTTCATTCCACCAACTTTTTTTATTTATTTTATTTTATTTTTTATCATATGACAATTAAAAAGAATAGGGAATGGAATAAGAGATTGTTTTTTCTCTTCAAATGTAAAGATGCTAAAAATCGATTTAAGAATTCTTTAAAATTTAAAATATCACATAGAAAAAGTGTTAGAAACTGATTTGCACCAACCGCTTTCGTGCATATAGGGTAAATGAGCATGCGGACGTTTTGTTGGAGTCATCCGTACCTTGCTTAGAGCCAACTTTAGCGGCGCAAAAGGTATCAATAAACATACAAGAAATAAATAATTCTAAATGGTATGAGTTGTAAGTAATAATTTAATTTAATTATTTTAGATTAATAAATTTGAAGTTCAAATAATAATTTTTAAGCTTGCGATTATGCATATTACTAAATATTTGTCTTTCTTATTTCGTTTGTAAATTTAAAATTTTGAACTCAAAGCATGATATTAAGACTACAAAATGATTGCTCCTTACTTTATAAAAGAATACCGAAAAATTAAAAAAAAAAGGAAAAAGCAAAAAAAAAGAAAAGAAAGGGTCATCGGGGGGCAACATGGGAGAATCTTCCAACTCCGGCCACTATGGTTGCCTTGTTTATGGGGAGCATCACCATTTTCAATTCAACGTGGTTTATGCGAAACATAAGCCCATTTGAAGTGTGCAGAGGAATTTTTTTTTTTTTTTAAAGTGTGCAGAAGAATTGGTTGTCACCTTTTAGTGTCGAAACAAGTGCGGATTCCGGAATTTATCTTGTAAATATTAAAATACATCAATTTTTAATTATATGAGTATATTTTCTTTTAACCGGTTAATTAGTCTATGTAAGTGAAAATAAATAGATTTTTATTTTTTATTTTAAAAACTACATAGATCTTTTTAACATTTTTTTGGGTTAATGGAGTCTTCAAGGGTCAGGCCTTCCTTTGTCACGTGTCAAATGCAAGGAAAAAGTGTCGTCCGTTATTTCCGTCTACTTCATTAAGACTAATCATGCTTCATTGAAAAATTAGACAATTAAAAAATATTTTTCAGTAAAAAATAGTGGCTACTTTTGCTCAATTTTCTGGTATTTTGGTCAACTGAGAAATATTTTTCAATCAAATATTACGGTTAGTACAAAGTTTAGAAAAATATTTTCATGTAATTTGGAAGAAGAAAATATTTTCCGAAACTCACTCACCACTAAACCCTGCCCTACCCCCTACCCCCTACCTCCCAACCCCTCACCCCCTACCCCCACCCTCATGATTAACATATATATTATATGTATTTTTTTTATATATAAAATTTAATGTCGAAAAATATTTTTCATTGTACATTTAAATATTATAAAATATTTTTCAGTATTCTATTTTACAAGAAAATATTTTTTATAAACAAGTTATTTTAGGACAAACAAACGGAGCCTAAGAGTATAGCAGATAACCTTTTAATGAGAAACTACTACTAAAGGGGAAAATTTTTAATCATTATTGATGTTAGTCTCTCATATATTTATAGGATTGATAAATATAAATTTTATTAATTATATGAGAGATTAACTCGTCATTTTGAATCGATACTATTTTTTTCCCTACTAAAGACAACATATTCGTAGTATTTACATTTGATGAGTATCACTTTCACGCGCTCTTATGCATGTAAGATTTTGATTGAAGCTTTATGCTACAAATTTGAGATGTCACAACCAAAGCCTCTTTTGTGTCTAAATTAATAAAAGCCACTTTAAAAAAGTCACAATGTTAGTAAGCGTTTTCTTATAGAGAAAGACATGAGTACAAAAAGATACTGACATATGGTGAGGAAAAGGCTCGAAGGCAAACCTCAAGAGTGGATTTAATGTTGGAGTATTTAATATGTGAATAGAAAATTTATTCATATGATAGAGTATTTAAAGTGTGAGTGAGAAATTTATTTATTTTTCATATTTAAATTAGTAAAAAAGTTATTCTTTTAGGATTTATTTATGATAGTCTTTGTGCTAAACTAATTAGAATAATGTTTCATCCGGATATAATTATTTGTCATAATTGTGAAATTTTAATTTTTGAGTTATAGAATTTAACAAAAGTTATTGACTATTTAACCTATGTTGGATAATGTTAGATTTTTAAAAATTTTGAGGACAATGTTGAATTTTAAAAAATATAAAAGAGTATATTTGATAACGAAAAAGAAAATCAACTTCCCACATTATATCTGTAAAAACATATTCACAAAAGTTTGTACTTTTGAAAAGCTCCAATTTAGAGCCTTTTATTTTTTTAGCTTTTTTTAACATCAATTTTTATTTAAAAACACTTTAAGAACTGGATTAAATATATTAGTTTCAGCATTTAAACTCACAAAAATACTTTTGAGTAATAAAAGTTAGGTCAAACAGAATATTAATGTCATCAGCTCGAAGGACTTCTCAAAAGTATCTATCATTTAGCTTAGTACCATTGATAGTGAGAGATAGAAAACTCTTCATTCAGTTCTTACCAACTATGTAAAAGACTAATAAATTCCGAAAATTTTTCCATGGTAGCTAGAAACAATTCTGGAACAAAAAGCAGCCCTCGAGATTTATGCCGGCAACTTTTCTTCTGGCACCACTCACTGTTAGAGAGTCACAAGACTCTACAATAACATCAACTTTAATCGAACTCTATTTGTCTGGGGGTTGCAGGGGGTTGATGTTTATTTATCGCCCGCGTTCATCGTGCCCCTTCTCATTGGTCCTTGTCTATTCCCATACTCGATGTCTCTATACTATTTAATCTACTTGGCATGCATCAAAACCTTAGGTTTCAAATACGGAATGAAATACTTATTTTGAATGTTCCAATTATGTTGTTCCACAATAGAAAGGAATTTGGATCAACTGACACCAACTAGTCGTATATTAGTGATTCAAATTAGAAGATATGTATTTGACTTATATCCTTTCGTATCGGATGTGTGACTCTTAGTAAAGAGTCAGACTTATATGTAATCAAATCACTTACCGCTATAAGTCGCACCATTTGACACGGTCAAATGAAATAAATTTTTGAAAATGATATAATGGTTTGGCTCAATGTTCGTAATCAAACAGAAGTCTAATGGCCTCCAAGTAAATCACAGTATGGGGTTAATTAATCTTTCATTCGTATACAATATTTTTAGTTTTTTGTTCTTCCTATTAGAGGGATGTGCAGACTAGGTAGAAGAAAATTTCTCAAGACGATATAACAGTTCTCAATGATTCATAATCAGACATAAGTCTAACCTCTAAGTAAATCATCATATGGGATTAGTCTCTCATTTGTATATATTAAGGTGAACTGATAATATTATCTTTTTGTATAGCTCCTAACCTTAAACTCATCCTTAAGAAGAAATATTTGTAGGTTATTAGCGCTTCCTCTATAGTAAAGCTTGCGATAAAAAAAGACAAGGTTGAAATGTGTAAATATACAAGAAAATTGAAGGAATGACACCACTCTTTGGAAAGCATCTCAAATCTAGTTTTCTCTTGCTAGATAATAATGAAGTTTAATTGGAAATGTCCAAGAAGGTTTTATTTCATTTGACGTTTGTACGCTCGTAGGCAGGGGAAGAGCTAGCCTATTTAGAAGGAGGCCCGGGCCCTTTTAAGCTTAAAAAAAAAAAGAAAAAATATATGTAATTTTTTTTAAAAAAAAGTTAACCCCTAATTTTTTACATTTATTTATCGTCAATCTTTTTAATTAAATTTTAACCCACCAAAATCAAATTTTTTAATTCTGCCCTTATTGTAGGCCTAAAAATAATATACTTTTTCGAACTACAAAAGATCACATTTGCATTTCTAAGTAATCTTTTATTCATGTATATCCCTTTTAAAATTTCTTATATTCATCTTCTCAATTTATCTAGTCTCATTTGGCTTCCCAAATAGTTATATAAGATAGGAATATGACTTTATCCTTGGACCAACTTTTTTTTGTTGACAAGAGAAATCCAACTAGCAGAATCCGACCACCAACTAATAAACCTCAGGTTGTAGCGGTACGTCCCGAATACGTGCATTAATTTAGTCAAGACTCTCAATCCAAAACAGAAGGCGTGAATTGAACCCAAGAGCATATTGTATTTGAGACACGTTCAAAGTATGAACTTTAAAAAAATAATTTTAGGTCATGTATAGTCATAGAAGATCCTCTTAAGGTATGAACTTTTTAGATGGACCAAGATGTTGCAATGACATAAACTTGTGAAGAATACCTATAATTCTTCATTAACAAATTTTGATTTCAACATATTATACGATTGGTCATTCGATGTATTAAAATTAATGCTCTTTTCATAACCCTAAATATAGGCCGAGATTACTAATAATGTGGTGGTAAGTTCATTGAACGGACTTGATTAACTTCTAACGTATATGACATAAAAATTAACTAGGATACTAACATCACCCATAGAGATGTTAACCTAAGAGATTTTTTTTTTTTTTTTTGAATTCGAGGAACTCACCCTAGATATAACCACAGTGGTAGAGTCATATGATCTTGATGATATACACAGGTACACTTTCAACTAGAATTTTTCTTTTTAGTAAAAAAAAAACAATTATATTGGATCCCTTTCATTGTATGAGCATATCTACTTACCAATGGGTCCTGACACAATCCCTATATGACCATATTATATCCACTTCAAGATTATAAACCCTGTGGTGGTACAGTATACTCTAATACATGTACTAGTTTAGTTATAGAGCGAACTCACGATTTTTGGTTTATAAATTAACATCTTTACTATTTGCTTTCACCCTTGAGGGCAAGCCAAGGAGAAAATTCAATTTAGTTATATGTAAATGGATGGATACAAAGATAAAAAGTTAGTGTGAGCATCCAAATTATGGATTTCTTGCTTCCTATACTGGCTTTCAATTTTTTCAAATTCGAGATTGAAAATTCTTCAGATTTGGTGGTTGAGCTGTGTGCCTCAAATAACTGGGACCGCTTTTGTCTTTGAGCACAAACAAGCAAGAACTAGATGGTTTTTGGCCTTGCAAGAAGCCTTTCTGTGTCATGGCTATGCAAAGTCCTTTTTGCTCCCATTCATGGAAGCTCTAAGACCTACAAGAGATAAATGTGTTTTAGCAACTGCTCAAAGACAAGTCACAAGATACAAGGTCCTTATGGACAAGACATTTCCGGCACTATGATCTTGAGTGGTTGCAACATGTGCCTCTAAGTGATTCGACTTTTGATATGTTATGTTGTTTTACTTACTATTTATATCCTTAAAAATTTAACAAAATGATATTGTATCATGTACATGAACTCCACATATATTTCACGCACACATTAATTGAATAAGTCAATTGTTTACTAGCGTTTGCTTACCATTCATGTCCTCGAAAATTCTACAAAACGATATTGTGTCATGTACATGAACCTTACATGTGTGTTTTACGCTCATGTCTAAGACATTGGAAATAAAGCAACAAACATGTTTTGAAAAATTTCTTTCGAATATGAAACGAAACCTTAAGAAAATGTTTAATTATTTTCATACTAACATACGACGTATAACCGTTAACCATCATCTTAAATTCTTAATCCACCGCACAAACTCAAAAATTTTCATTGAAGAGAAATGATTGATTTAAACACTAGACCATAAATAGTGCGAGAAAATCACAAAAACGAGAGTACAACTACTAATAATCTACTAGACCCAAAAAACACACCAATTTGAAGTTTTTATCCACGAAGAACTTAAAATGAAATGTTCATGATTCGAAGTCCATAACATTGAAGTCCACACGATGAAATTTTGAGGCCATTAATTAATGATACCTCGTGTAACATAAATGCCCTACAAAAATCGATTTAGTGGTCTAGCATAAGACATTATGGGTCGACATGTTTCGATAATTTTCAGACGTGGGTCTCCTATTTTAACTGCCTTTTGTCGTCTGTTATTTGATTTGTTGTTATTCCCTTTTCCCTCTGGGCCTGCTTCATAACTATATGCGGGCCTTTTGCGTTGACTTCAATCTTTGCTTAACGCCTATTGTCTAATAATATCATAATAAAATTTGGATTGTTGATAGTTTAATTTAACGGTGATGAGAACTTTAATGATAAGGGTTTAAATAAATCACGTTCTAATTTTTTGTTTCCATCAATATTTCAGTATTGTAGAGACAAATAATTAATAGTCCTGATCTCTTTTATAATTAACGTGGTAAAATAATAGACGTTATCAGATGATTCACTTCATATGATAATTGGAGAAAATGATTCACATGAAGAAACAAATTGTATGAAAGGCGTGTGTATATATATATATATGCTCTGGCCCTTTCATGAAAATATTCTTTTATTTATCAGTATTTCATTGTGAAATGATGAGAGATAAAAAGAGGCAAAATCACTCTTAATGAAACCCTTTCTCAAAGATGTTATATATTGGCGTACAATGGGACAAATTGTTTCTTTTTTTTTTTTGAATTGTTAATTAGGTAGCATCCCGAGGTAATTTTCACGTATATGATATTAATCTACCTCTTTTTGCTCTTTTTCCCATTCCATAAAATTCGTTTTAAAAACATGACCAACGACGACAATAAAACTTTATAACTTCAATTATATATACATGTTATTAAAATAATTGAAGTTCCAATTTAAAATCAATTGAGGTCAAGTTAAAAAATTGAATATGTGAAAAATTGAACACGTGTGGACCTTATTTTGAAATGGGTCACACTTAGAAAATTGAATACATGTGGATTTTTTTTTTTTTGAGATGGGTCACACATAGAAGATTGAACACACATGTGGTAGATAACACATGTGGAAGATTGAAGGTGCGTGAACTATGTACACGCAAAATATTGAAGATAAGTAAACCTAGTTTAAGATGGGTTGCACGCACTGGCGGAGCTATATTGTGTCCAGTGGGGGCTGCAGCCCCCACTGATCCATAAAAATCGTTAAAATTTTTATGTATTTTTTTTAAAAAAAATTAGATATTTAAGCATTTTTAGTTAAAAAAAATTAATTAGCCCCCACTGAAAAATAAAAGTACTAGTATAGTTCAAAATTATGAATTTTAGCCCCCACTGACCTATAAAAACGTTAAAATTTTTATGTATTTTTTGAAAAAAAATTAGATATCTATGTATTTTTAGTTTAAAAAAATTAATTAGCCCCCACTGAAAAATAAAAGTACTCGAACAATTCAAAAATTATGGATTTTAGCCTCTACTGGCCCATAAAAATGTTAAAATTCTATGTATTTTTTGAAAAAAATACTTGTATAGTTCAAAAATTATAAATTTTAGCCCCCACTGACAAAAATTCCTGGCTCCGCCCCTGGTTGCACGCGAATAAATATAAATAAATATGATTGGACCAAGGGCCTACTTCTGATACCATGTTAAGATAATTGGGATTCCAACTTAAAACCAATTGAAGCCAAATAAAGTAGCCCAAAATCTTATAAGGTAATGTTAAAGTTTTTAATTTTTTAATACGAGACAAATTTATATTTTAACACATGTGAGTTCAAGCAAGATTTATAACCAGAAAAAAGAAAAAAAAGGAAGATTCCCTAGATTCTTGTACTACGGGGAAAGAACACTTTAAATAGTTTTCAAATAGAACCATGATTTTCAAATTTAACAAAGATTGGTTATCATTGCTATATCATAAGACTTTCATAACTTTATGAAACAACCTTCAAAGATTTAGGTTTTCAAGTAATAACCACCAATACTTGCAAAAGTGCACAAGTATTGATGGTCATCTTTATTTATTTATTTATTTATTTTTCTGTCCTCACCTAATTAGATTCGACCCTAATCTCCTAACTAATCTCCTAACTGTTAGGTTAGTAACCCGATGGCCATCTTTACATTATAGTATTGTCTAACTTCTAAGTTTTTCAAAGGAACGAAGAAAAGATCTCTAAAAAATAATAACTTTATAATGACTTGGAACATGGCCATCCTTTGCCTGAATGACAAGCTTATAATCTGTTCCACCAGCAACTTGATAAGTTTGTCCACTAACCACACCATCAAATTGCGACTTGTTCTTCAATACAGTTTGCTTATTGTGCCCATTGATAGCAAAACGTGCAATTTTTAGGATTTTAGGGTCGGTTTTGTTACTTATTGCTGTCCAATTAGCAAATGCAGCTTCAAGAAAAGTGAGAAAAATTAGAAACGTAAGGGCTATGAGAAGTGGATGAGATGTAAGAGTCATTGCTTGTATATGAGTATATGAAAACCCAACAAAAATATGTGGTTGGGGGGGAAGGTGGGGGAGTGGGTGTGTTCGCGCTCTTTGTATATATATTGAAATTGCCCTGGAAAGATTATGCTATATTTAGGGATCTTTATGTAAGATTATTTATAATGACTATGGCACTTAAAGACCATTAAATGTTCATTTGACCTATAATCTTGTGAACTTCTTTATAATTATATTTGGGTATAATGATATAACTTTTTGAACATAAAACGAGTTCTATGTATATGAAAGATATTAAAATTATCAAGAGTAGTAAAAAACAATAAGGGTTGAATCAATCCCATGGAAGCATTAATGGTGCATTTATCCATTAAAAAAAAGAAAAGAAAAGAAAAGTGATAATTGAGAAAGATTATTGCATAAGTTTGTGTTAATAAAGCATTACATAGCGATATAACTGGTGTAACACATTCTTGAAGAAGAAAAGGCATTTGAGGAAGGAACTACTCGGATCCTAGTCTCATCATCTCTTAGTTACTAGGAGGTGAGATTTGGATCATCGAATAATAGATAAAGGGTAAAGACCGCACCCAGTTAATCTATACTTGTCTTGCTTTTATTTTTCTTGCAATATATATCGTAGTAATGTTTTTCTTTCATGTTTCTTAAAGTAGTCTTCAAAGGTTGGGTGAAGTGTTAATGACTTTGTTGTGGCTAAAAATTTTAAGTTCAAACTTATATTCTCCTATCACAAATATTACCCGATCCTTAACTAATTTATAACATGTATTGAGATGTACCTTTAAATTATAAAATTTTCCTTTTGTTGCCTGGGGCTTGGTTCACACCTTCTGAAGAGGCAGTTCCTATTGATTTCAAGCCGATTGATACTTGTGTGAGCTAGATTCCTCAGTAGGGAAATGAGTCGGTTATGTATTGGGATAAAACTAATATAGCCTTGCTTAAAGTATCTTGAAGCAAGGCATGCATGCGCACCACCCTAAGAAACTAGAATACAGCTGGGAAAGAAATGTTTTAGACTAACAGATAAATTGGATTGCAACCACCAAAAATTGTCAAGTATGATTTCTTTCTTGCTACTCCCTTTCAACATTGTCAAGAATTGGAGGCATTGTCTCACTGGAGCTGATTTTGCTTTTACTCCAAATTGGGAGAAAGTGGAAGGAAAGGAAAAAAAAAATAGAGCATAAAAGGCCAAAATGTCTATGTCTATTAATTTGATATTAATTACATAAGAATATGAAAAGATTATTGTAGTAACTTCATTCAAAATTATTTTTTCATTTCTTTAAAAAAAACCATAATATCCTTCCTTTCGTTTTTCCTCATTTTGATATACAATTGCCTATGTCTAAGTGAAAAGAGCCCAATTAATTTTGGCCTTCATAAAAAGCAGACTTACAACCCGTTACAACTTACAAAGTGTTGATCATAGTTCAATTAACATTAAAATGTAAAATAATATAGAGATGAAGCATATTCGAGCTGACACTTTCAAGCCTGTATCTTATACATTTATAATTCAAATTTATCTGAAGCTATAAGCTAAGGGGAAAGCCTACTGGTCGGCCAATCGGTCCACTAATTCACATATTTTGGGTCCACTTTTATGTCACGACCGATCGACATCATAATTACCTAGGCTAATTGTTAGAATCAACAATTTGTATGGCTTCAGTCTCTTGAGCAACTTGTTCCTCACCTTGAATGTGATCACTCTCCTCCTTTGTCCATGCCTCTACGTTCTCTTGGTGTATGTTGCTGTCCACTTTGATCATTAATCCATAGCTAGTAGAGACCTCTCTCCATTCTGCATTGGTGGACAAGTGCTCATGTCGTGCCAAATACTTCTTCAACTCAACTCTCATGTTGCGAAATGGCTAGTAATAATAAATATATAGTCACATAATAGTTAATTAGCATAGGCTCTTGCCATCGATGATAAATATATCTTTTCAACAACTTAAAAACATACTAAAACAATACATGCCCCCGTGTCAGTAATATAGTTATGGAAATTCAAGACTTCGATTAGAGAAAATGGCAATTTAACAATGATGTGATACATGTTGGAAGATGTTTAAATTATTATTCTAAAATAGGATAAAAGGCACCACGTGCCGTAATGGCTTATCGAAATATTACTCTTATGTGCATGGAACGATAACTACAATTTTAAAAAAGCTACATAATATATATTCATTTCGCTAACAATCTGAAAAGTTTAAAAACTAAAATTGTAATTACAACATCACTTGGGAAAAGGGGGTAACATGCAATTTCAACAAACCATAGCATATCGTGCTATTTACCCTCTTTAAACTGCTATTACATTTTACTCAATAAATTTATTTATAAAATGAATGACACTAAGAAATTTGCTAAAACATACCCAACTAAAAATTGTAAATTATTATACTCTGGACTGTGAAAAGAAAAAGAGATCCCATACAATTTCATACCTCTGCTTTGGATTCAAGGGCCAAGTGAAAGAAAGCAGCCGATACAAAATGCTTCTGCACAGACTCAGCCAATTTGATCTGACCAAGCCAGTAAGATGAAGTCTCAAGTTTATCAAACCTGCATTTGCTGCATCTCTCAGCACTCATGTATGGCGTCCCTGAAACTCTAGGCTTAACCAAAGCTGGTGATCTTACTGGAGTTTGAGGCCCTGGATTATCTTTCTCGCACACAATTTTTTCCTGGAAACACACACTTTTCTTCTTAGGTCTTGCATTCTTTTCATCGTTGGTGTTTTCCGCGGTTTCAGGTTCTTTAATTGCTTCAAGTTTCGTAGATGATGGTTTTTGGCCAACCCCAGATGATGGTTTTGTTATAGGCTTTCCAGGGGCTGTCTTTACTGGTACATTTGGGTTCCGAGTTGTACCGAAAACTCGTTTTTGCCTGAAACGGAGAAAGTCATTAACGTTGTAATGTTATGAGTATTGAGTAGTAATATGATGAAGTGATCTGCACCATTAGTCGTGCAGATCAAATAAATAAATTTCATTCCGTTCCTCTAATCTATCATGATTAATTAATCTCTTTCGTGACAATAAATAAATTCTCATAACTTTATAACGTTACAAGAGGAATATTGTATTTTACCTATGGATGGGCGGTTCCTTAGCATGGGCCTTTTGTGCTTCAGATGTTTTCTTGTTAATTTTTGATCTCAAATGTTGTTGTGTCTTACCTGCAGTTATTTTCATGTTCATGGAAATACGACATCGTGGTACATTTATGAATGGAAAAAGATGTAAAGAATAAAGAAATTCAGAACCTGGATATGGTGTGGAATGGAGATCCATTGAGAGAAAATCTACTCTGTGTGTGTGTGTGTTTTTTTTCTTCTTTTTTTCTTTTGATTGTTCCTCTTCTTATTATTAATTGCAAAAGTTAAGGCCACTCAGAATCTTTTTGTATTTGAATTGAATGCCCGAGCGGGAACAGGTTTTAACGGAACCTTTTTTTTTTTTTTGTATTTATTTATTGAGGAATTAATCGAACCTAGCTAATTCAAACTTTTTACTATTTACTATTTACAATAGGAGACACTATTTACAAAAATTTACCATTTTTGCAATGGGAGATACTATTTATAAAAATTTATAATTTTTGGTAATTTTTAGAGATCGGGTTTCTAAATTTAGAGTCAAAATACATGGAGCCCACACAATTTTAGAAATTTGAGTTAAAATAGAGCCCAATTGACTTTTTTGGCTCTAAATTTAGAGACCCAAAAAATGATTGGGTCTCTATTTTGACCAAAAAGTTGATAAAAGTAGTAGGTCCCATCTATTTTGGCTCTAAATTTAGAGCCAAAAATAATAAGTTTTTGTGAATAGTCTCTACCATTGGAGATACCCTATATTTTCACTTGTACCTGCATCAAAATAAATCAAGCCATGTTCAATAAGCTGCTAAACATTTTCTTTAAGGGTAAATATCAAATTTGGTCCCTTATTTTTAGAGTTTATGTCATTTTAGTTCTTATATATTAAAATGTACTTTTTTAATCTTGTGTTTTTACTATTTATCCCAATTTAGTCTTTATCTTTCAAAATGTATCATTTTAGTCTTGTATATTTACCATGTGTCCCAACTTAGTTCTTATATTTGAAAATGGTAAAGGACTAATGTGGACTATAATGACAAAGATAAGGACTAAGTTGAGACAAATGGTAAAGATACATGACTAAAATGATACATTTTGAAAGATAAAAACTAAGTGAGAACAAATAGTAAAGATACAAGACTAAAATGATACATTTTAAAAGATAAAGACTAAAATGACATAAACTTTAAAGATAAGGGGATCAAACTGGGTATTAATCCTTTCTTTAATGATGAGAAACTCTCTCTATAAAGTCAATTAATTTGAACTTGTACTAAAAGTGTAAAATTACAAGGTACATGATGTTTATGCAAAAATCTGCCCAAAGGTCCAAGAAGAACGACACAAAACATGATAAGAAAGGTTGGGCCAAATTAAGAAGGGCGGTTTTTGGTTAATCTCACACACACCGTCCTATCATCTAAAAGGTTACTCCTTTCAATTCTCATGCCTTATGACTCGCCTCTAAATTCTCATGGCGAACAGGTTTTTCGTTAATCCTTTCAACCATATAGTATTGGATTTAACTTAAAGTACATAAGTTGAAAATAAATGACGAATATAAGAGATCAAACATGAATTATATATTGAGTTGTATGCCTACAATTAGATATAAAAAAATAACATTTCAATAACCAAGTTTCAAGCATAAAATAAGTTTCAACTAAAACTACTACATATAAGAAACACATGTGATTTTTTTTTTTTTTCTAATTAAGTGCGCATTGATTACCATAAAAACCAATTTTTTTATTGGATTTCCCCATAATAATAGTTATTGCAACTCTACTCTTAAATATTGATATATTTTCTATTGTTTCACATTATAGAAGTCAAGATATCACCTTGAATTGTATTTTTGAAACTATCTTGAAGCACAACCGAGAACTATTAGAAAATTTCTTAAATCTACTGTGATCAACAATGAACAGAAGGTTCATATAAAATGATTGTGAAACTAAGTAATGTCGTCTAGTTTCTTGATTAAAAAAATAATTATGTAATTATTTTGAGGTTGTTTTCTAAATTTTTATATTTAAAATATTAAAATTAATTTTAGTAAGTATGTAAGAATTAAGACTACAAAAGTAACTGCAACAACAACTCTCTCCAATCCACAGCAATTAAGCTTTTTTTTTTTTTTTTTTTTCTGTAACTATCTATTATATCTGAATTGAAAGGAACAAGTGCTTGTTCACTTCGAAGGCAAAAACTGAGAAACAACTCTGTGATAGAATTAAGTTTGATGTTAAATTTAAGTTGTACTGCAGGAAGAAATTTAGAAACAATAGGTTGAATAGAATCATTTGTAAAGTATGGAACATTATTGATCATCTATTATTGTTCCAAATTGTAACCTATTGATCATCAAACACTCAAGTCTGTCAAATGTACTGTACATCATCTTCAGAACGTGACCAACTGTACCCTTTTCTACGTTCCTTGGAAAATTGTGTGCTCAGACGACATTTTTTCCATGTATCTGTCAATTCACACATATTCATTGGATGGTTTTTTTCATCTTTCAATAATAACTTGAAGGACCCGGTCAAGAGATCACTAGACACAGTTACAGATCATGGGGGACAAGCAACAATCACACACTTACTATAATTTCTCGGTCGGTGCCAACTTGTGTACTTCGAAATTTAGAAGTACCGTAGTGGTGAATTACTCTATCTAATAATTAGAAGATTGGGTTCAAACTAGCTTGTATCCTTCTTACAATCGTTGGAAAGTTTAGATGCAAATTTAGAATATTTTTACAGTGACAGTTCAGACTAAAAATACTTTAAAAAATCGTTGTATTTAAAAAATTTCAGTCAGTGAGACTGCGGTCTCCATTTTTCCAATGTGCAGCATTCGCCCATGGTAGATAACAACTTACATGCAAGTCAATGACGCCATGAAAATGCTAAGTCGTCAAAAAGTGTTCTAAGTGGAATGTTGTGGGTGCCTGAACCAAACCAGATGTTACAATTCGAAGAAATTTGATTGGGAGAAATCAAGATCCATTAACATATTGACATTATTATAGATACGTACTCTTCTTATGCCTATATCGAAATAGTGGCATGATGTTCTAGTTAGCTTGAGCTTAAATTTCGTTTAAAATTTAACGATTTTGAAATCAAGTTCCAATAGCATCCTTATTAAAATATAACACTTGTCTAATATTAAAAAATTAAAAAATTTTAAATCACTTAATAAAATCTTAAACTATTCCACTTGACACCAATTAGTTTTAAAATTGAACTTTATGATTCTTAACATGGTATCAGAGATGAGCCATTGGTTCAGTCATATTATTCGCGTGCGACCTATCTCAAATCAAGTTTACTTGTGTTCAATCTTTCTCTTGTGTCATGTTCCAAGCATCAGATCACACATGAAGAGAAGTGTTAGAATATAACACTTATTCCATATTAAAAAATCAAAAACTCTTAAAACATTTAATAAGATCAGGGACTACTGTATACCCTTTTCATGTCAAACCGTTAAAAATTAAGGACAAAATTTTGGTCAAATATTAACTACGTCACACTATCATAAATTTAGTGAGCAAAAAGTTCATTCTAAAATATAAAAAACTACTTTGTCCTCCACATTATAGTCGGGAGCATAAACATAATTGACCCGATGAATAATAACACAAAGCAGCTATATGCAAGTCAATGACGCCGTGAAACAAACTCCAAAGAGTCAAAAAGTGTTCCCAAGTAGGATGGTGTTCAAGTGCATGACTTAAAACGCCACGAAAATAGTAGTTAAATTTCTAAGATTTTTTGGGTAAAATGCAAAACACCTATTGCGAAAATACCACATTTAGTCCCTATTATTTCAAAAAATTAATTTCATTCTTATTATTTTTTCAAAAATTTTAATTTCACCCCTATTATTTCTCACAAGTTTTAATTTTGTCTTATTATTTTCAAAAAATTTTAATTTTGTCCCTATTATTTTCTTAAAAGTTTTAATTTTGCCACTATAGTTCTTTTAAAGTTTCAAATTCGTCTATATTATTTCAGGACTAAATTAATTTTTTTGAGAAATAATAGGGACGGGTTTAAATTTTTTTAGAAAATAATAGTGACTAAATTGATCTATTTTAAATAATAGGGACAAATTTAAAACTTTAGAGAAATAATAAGAACTAAATTAAAACTTTTTTTAAAAAAATAAGGACCAAATTAAAACTTTTTTTAAACAATAGAGACTAAATATGACATTTTTTCAACACCTATTTGTGTTCTGATTAATTCGTTGAGAACCTTCTTGTGCCACTGTACTAGAATAAAATTCTCCTATATTTAGTAAAAATGTTTCACGCCATTGAAATAAACTTCAAGGAGTCGATAAGATTCCTAAAGAATGGCATTCAAGTGCGTTTATAATTAATATCCCTAATGTTATAATTAAGGGAGAATAGCATGAATAGACCCCATTGTTTTTAAAAAATTTAGTTTAATCCCCATTATTTGAAAATATTTAAAAAGGTCCCTAATGTTTTTCAAAAGATTCAGTTTAATCTCCATTGTTTCAAAAAGTTCAAAAAGGTCACTAGTATTTTTCAAAAAGTTCAAAAAGGTCCCCAATTCTTCCCAAAAGACTCAAACTGGTCATCACCGTTAAAACAATAATTAACTTTGATAGACTCTCTTTCATAATATAGTCTGCCACGTGCTCGAATTTAATTGGTTCACTACTAATATGCAAAACAACGATGTATGGGTTATCTTCTTCCTCATGCCATGCGAAAAAAAAAATTACAGATTATGCATAATCTTTAAAAAATCGTAACTCCTTCAATTTTTGTCCAAATTTCATAAAATTTAGTTCGTTAGAATGGAAATTTCAAGGAGAATTCATAATCTGTAATGGTAACGTGATTCAAATTTCAAAAAAAATATTTCTTTTACCGAATTTTTCCTTCAAAGACTAGTCACGTGACATGCACGTGGCTACTATTTTGTCAAAATTAATAGTTGTTTTGACAGTGATGAGCAGTTTGAGTCTTTTGGAAAATATTGGGGACCTTTTAGAACCTTTTGAGAAATATTGGGGTCTAAACTGAATTTTTTGAAAAATATTAGGGACTTTTTTGAACCTTTTGAAAGAATGGGGACTAAATTGAATCTTTTTAAACATTGGGGACTGATTTGAACTTTTATGAAAATAATGAGGATTGATTTGAACTTTGATGAAATAATGGGAACTAATTTGAATCTTTTTAAATAATAGGGAATATATTAAACAAAAATGAAACAATGGGGACCATTGCTACCATTTTCCCTTATAATTAATTCATTGAGAATCTTCTTGTATGGGCATAATAGGCTAAAATTATCGTGTTTAGTAAAAGTGTCTAGTTATGACAAGGTACGTTTCTTGATTTCTAACCATCCAAAATAAACTTGAACGCTCGTAAAGCATGGACAAATTTGCACATTACTTTCTTTCAATGATTTTTTATTTTTATGTTTATGACGAGGAACTTATTTTAGGTAAAATTATATTAGATCCACCTCAAGACTATAAACCCTATAGTACAATAGCTTGCAGGGGCGAACCTAGCTTGTGTTGAGGGTGTGCACAAAAGACATTTTTTTCATGTTGGGTTATTTTAACATGATGTGGGCTTACAAATAATTAACAATTATATTTGAGCTTCTATTCTAATTGGAATAATTAAGTGATCCATTGTAGTTGATCCCAATAAGACATCTTATTTGGTATGGACTATTTAATATGTGGTATTCAATAGCAACCTAGTTAAGGATTAGTGGGATTCTGATTAGGTTTTCTATATAAAGAAGGTCTTAGTCACCAAGGCTAATCATCATATTCTCTGTTTTCACAATTCCCCACCTTGAGTGACATTCAACAAGAGAGGTTGATTAGTTTGTGGAAAACCTCGCTCTAATTATCTATTAGGTGATTTTGTCTTCATATAACTAACGTTATGGATTCAGGTACGCCGTTCTCATTATTTAGTTATGCAATCTTGATATTCTAAACGAAGTTTATGGAATTAAGTGATTATCTGATCATGTTCTAATATTTTATTCTTTAAAAAAAAATCATTATATTGGATACTGTCGTTATATGAGTGTATATCTTGACCTCTTTCATTTATAGGAGTGCATACTCTGAACTTGGGTGTCTGGGTCCGCCACTGACAGCTTGGCCCAACGACATGCACTAGGCTAGTTATGGACCGTATAATATATGTGATTGGAGGGCATAGATTAGAGATTAAGACTTTTAGCCATAATAAATTGCTATCAGGCCACTCGACTCAACATTTGGGGGCAACTTTGTTTCAATAATTGAAACAAATAAATACAGAAATGGATTAACTTGCCAAATCTGAACATTAGCCATGATGGTTTAAGATGCACTTGACTACTTCCCAAAAAGTTTCATGGGATCTTTCATGCTCAATATGATAATCTAGGAGTAAAAACTAATTGAAGGAAGATAATAAGTATAATTAATTTGTTGGGAACATACATGATAATTTTCAATTTAATTACGCAGCGAAATATTATACATGTATTCATTCATGATTATTAATGCAAATTTAAATACGGATAATAAATTAATCTAATTAAATTTAATATGTAATAGTTTTAGGATTACCTCTTGTAGTGTAGATCAAGGCAGAATCTGAGACGAGTTTTTCACGTGTGAAGCCTCCAAGATTAATCCATACAGAATCCGCGCTTGTCAATTGGATTTCACCCCCACTAGGTTTTCTAGAGAAATCCTATATTTTATTCTGACTTACGAAATAGTGCTAGCTTCTTATTTGTCAGAATAGTACTATATATAGGAAACACATATGACCTAGGGCCATATGTGGACTGGTCTTAAACTAACTAGTCTTGGGCCACATAATAACCAAATCACCATCCAATTATTACGAGCCTGATTAAATTAATATTTAGGATGATCCTAAATTTAATTTAATCTTTTCTCTAATCCAATTAATCTGCAAATTATATTTGTGTGTGACCTCTTGGGTTCATCATTAATCGGTAGCGAATAATTAATTCTACTAATTAATCAAATTAGAACTCTTTTCTAATTAATTCACAAATCGCGAGTGACACCTAGCAGCATATCGCTATTACCCAATTAAAGATGAAGTGCAAGTATGTGAACCAATTTAGTAATTTCTATGCAATCAAATCCTACTGTCTTAATTATCCCGATCGTGCCAAAGTCATGGATTGAGTCGTCAAACTCTATTACTCGATCATATGCCTAAATGCATTTAATTAGTAACTAGTGAATAATCTGTGGAACAACTTCTACTATTCCACCTTGGCTAAGGATTTCTAGTTACTTAACTAATTAGATCGCATAGGATGCCCAATTGACAGTTCTCGTATCTACACACACATACCTCCATGACAGAATAGATCATAACCACTGAATACATTGTCTAATCCATGATTAGGACTAGCTTAATTGTACCAGCAAATTATGGTATTCTTAATCATGAGATAACCGTGGTGTCTCAGGTCTAAGGATTAATCTAATGATTACATAATACAATAAATTATTGACGTTCCATGCAATTCGTTGTATTGGTGGTCAAGTCCAGTCACTTGTTCGCAACAAGTACTTATACATCTACTATAACGACATGAGACTAATCACCCAAATTAATGTCTCATATAATTTGGTTAGTAGACTGTAATCCAATCTATTCGGGTAAATTAACGCCTAATTAATTTATCCTATGATTGAGGATAATCTTTTAGAATATATTTGTGAATATAGATTTCATCACTCATAGCCTTACTCCTAAGGATAGAATCTATAAATAGTATTTTAAGGACTTTATTTATTTAGTTAAAACATTTATAATAAATAAATAATCTATCCATAATAAATGATTTAATAAATTAAATAATATATTATTCATAATTCCAAAATTATAATTTATTGGCTTTAGGGCATTATTCCTAACATAACTAATATGTCTAAATTGCATGTGATAATGGAAATTTTTTTAACATATGGGATGACATCAAAGTGAAATTTCATTTAACTATAAAACAGGGAAGCATCATTTCTTTGTGAAGACATATTTACTATAGACTTCAATGGGAAGGAGAATAAATACTAGAAAATAAATGATTGGGAAAATGAGTTTATTATTAATATCTTTGGCTAATTATACAAGCATAGTTCGTATTCATAAGAAATGAATTAAAATTTAAAATGATTTATATCCAAAAGTTGAGTAGAATGCTTAGGTAGTGACTTGTTATAATTAGATGTTTATCCCCATTTGGATTGTAAGAGGGAAAGGAAAGGAAAATGGAGAAAGAACAATAAAGGAAAGGAAAGAAAATGAATTACCTTGTTTGGATTGTAAAAAAATTATAATGGAAAGGAAAATAAATGATTTTATAATTTTTTGTTTGGATTGGAGAAGGAAAGGAAATGAAATATTAATTTTAAATGATAAATACTTAAGTACATCTTTTTTTAATTTTTATAACAATGAGATATGTATTATGTAAGGGAAAAAAAGGTTAATTTTACAACTTTACTTTTCTTTCCCTCCAAAAAATCCCAAATTGAAAGGATTGTAAAATCCTTCTCATTAACGAAGCTTGTTTGGATTCACATTTTTAAAAGAAAGTAAAGGAAGGGGAGGGGATTAGAAACTCTTCCCCTTGTTTGGGTTACAATTTTGAAATAAGTAAAGAATTTGGAGGGATACGAAAATCCTTCCATTTCTTTTAATTAGATGGATTTTTTAAACCTTCCAATTTGGGGTGTTTGGAGGGAAAATGAAATATTTTATCACAAAATGTTTTTTTTATCCCTACATATCTCATGGTTATAAAAATAAAAAAGGGTACTAAAGTAATTTTATATTTAAAATTATCATTTTCATTTACTTTTCTTTTCTTTTCTTCTCCAATCCAAACAAAAGATCATTAGATCCTTTCATTTCCCTTCCATTATTATTATTTTTGTAATCCAAACAAGATAATTTACTTCCTTTCCTTTCTTTTATTTTTTCCCTCCATTTTACTTTCCTTTCTATTCCTTTGTGCAATCTAGACACTATGTAAAGAAAATAGAGGGATTTTGGAACTCCTCCATAATATTTCATTCCTCTAAAATTGTAATCCAAACAAGGGAAATAATTGAAAAATCCCTCCCTAACCTTTCATTTCCTTTAATATTGCCAATCCAAACAAGTTGTTAGAGTTTAAACCACGGTTTTAGCCTCCAATATTGTATTTTCTTTTGTTTTGTTAAAGAAAGAAAGAATGAAAAGAAATAAAATATAATTTGTAGTCTATTTTCTATTTTCTCATGAGAAAAAAACCTTTTGATCCCTCAGGTTATGTGAAAGTAGCCTTTTGGTCCCTCAACTTTTGAAAAATGACCATTTGATCCATTTTTGACGGTAAATTGACGGAAAATATTAATATTTTGTGATTTTTCTATTTTACCCTTGGACCCATTTTTTCTCTACTGCATGACATTAAAGACACGTTAACGTTTTGAAAGCTAATGAATTTATCCTTTTACCGTTGTTACCAACGGTAAAAAGAGAGGGAACAACGGCTACTATGGTGCTTATTTAAGCACCATTTTGGCAGCCATGAGATATCACCAAAAATATCAAAAAATTTACAAAATATACCTGTCTAAAACAAATCAAAAATACAATTCTACAAAATATCTTCAACATCATCATTCACCAAAGTTAGAGAAGAAATAAACGGAACAATTATCAAATTCAAAAATAAGAGATATTTGTAGGTCAATAAGAGATATGAATAGGAAATATGAGAGTCTGTCGCTAAATCTATCGTTAATTAGTGACAGAATTAGCGAGGAAAATAAGTATTTATCTAAAAAAAAAAATGTTACAAATCATAATTTCTTATAAAATGCATCTTACACTTTGTTGACAATATCAATAAGTATTTTTCTAACTTAATTTGATGTCTGAGCCACTTTCAGAATGAAAATTGACAAAATTGGATTTATTTTATTGCTTATTCTTAAGTTTTTTCTAAATTCCGCCGCTAATTCTGTCGCTATTTAATGACGAATTTAGCAAGGGAATTACGACATGCCGTCACTATTCCATTTGCGAGGGATTAGTGACGAAATTTAGTTATAAATTTTTTCGTTGCAAAACCGTCACTAATTAGTGACTGAATATTTTTCATCGCTAAATTTATTGCTACTTAGCGGCGAAAAAAAATATGTTGCTAAAATCCGTCGTCCATTTCAATTTTTCTTGTAGTGGACCACTTTATTTTTTGTTTTGATTTTAAAATGATGCGAAATTCCCAAAATACCCCTCAGGTGATAACTTTTCCGTCAACTTACCGTAAAAAATAGACCAAATAGTCACTTTTCAAAAGTTAAAGGACCAAAAGGTTACTTTCACAAAACTTGAGGGACCAAAAAGTTTTTTTTTTTCATTTTCTCATTCTTTGCCATAGATATTCAAAGTTCAAGGGATTGTGACATGCTAGGAGAAGTATCCACACCTTCACAAGATTGCGAACAAGGATTTTTTCCTTTTTGATTGTCACAAATCTGATGACCTTATAATACATATCATCTAGAAAATGAAAAAAAATTAATAAAAAAGTGGATCCAAACCTCAAAATTACAGGCCTACTACTTTGAATATACCAATTCAGAAACAACATATATTAGAATTAGTGATGAGACTTATGTTGATAGTTCAATTCAATTATAGTTTTCGTGATAAGACTTGATAAAATTTATTCTATTACAATTGAACAAATAATGTCGGATTTCGCACGTACCTAATATTTAAAGTATAAAAGCGAAAAAGAAAGATATCTACGCCATCGATCAAAGTACGTATCTTTCCCAAATTAATTATGTGCGACCAACGTTTTTTGATTGTTAAACAATGATGACGATTTTTTCTAACTTAATCAGGCAATAAGTTAGACCCTGATGGTAACATATCATATTTTGCTCCTACAGCAAAGTTTGACATTGAATGCAAAATAATTTAAGTTATATTTAGCATGTGTTTTCTGGTATCAGATGAACCTACATAATATTATATTTAATTTATAGGTTATATATGCAGAATTCAAGAAGATTGTAACCCTTAATGACTTCTATTGCAGATGACTTGGTCATTCACGCAGAAACAAAAATAAAAAGACAAGAAAAAGTTACCCGTCATGCATGCTTGATTAATTTTCATTGGAACTCCTAGAAAGATCTTAATTGTTATAGTAATGCTTATTTGATTATCAATTTTTGGAGTCTATATAGATTTTTATTTTTATTTTTTATTGATGTAGAAATATTTTGATGAGTAATGCTAGATATTATCCTATTTTAAAGAATTAATTTTTAATTTTTTCTCTTCTTTTAACATGTCAACCGGGTATATACATAGGATGTGATATTTCAGTGATAAAAAAACAAACTTATACCTTTCTTATTTAATAGGTTCTTAAACATGTTAAACTTTGTGGGAGAATTTGATGTTAAAAATTTGGTGGAAGGGTCTGAGATAAACGACAAATGTGGTGGGAAAGTGGCTTACCCTACTATATTGAATTCTTGAACTTAAAATTAACAGTATTCACTATCTACTTTCTAGTTTTTCAGGTCTTTAATTTATCACGAACTGTGCTACAATCTTGATATTTAATCTTCATCATGATTTTCTTTATCGTATTAAAACTTATCATAGAAGACTTACCATGCATGACATGTATGAGAGGTGACTAACTTCCATGTAAGAAGTTCTCACAATTTGCTTTGCGCATCAGTGAGTGAACAAAGTTCTGATTTGCTTTAAATTACTAATATGAAGTTGCAAATTGCATCATGCTTAAGGCTCTGTTTGTTTGCCATAAAATAACTACTTGTGAAAAATATTTTTTGTATTTTTCATGAAAAATATTTTTCTAGAAAATAAAATATTTTACAGGATTTCGTTTGTTTGCCGTAAAATAACTTATTGGGAGAAAATATTTTTCTGGAAAATAGAATACTGAAAAATATTTTTTGGTAAAATGAAAACCTTTTTTAGAATTTTGTACTAGTCGCAATTGTTGACAGAAAAATATTTTACAGTTGACCAATTTTTCGGTGTTACCAAACACCTTAAAATTAAGAAAAAACAGCAGCAATTGTTGACCAAAAAATATTTTACGGTTAATTAATTTTTCAGTGTTATCAAATATCGTAAAATTTAAAAAATAATTTTTGAAAAAATATTTTACGGCAAACAAACGCAGCCTAAATAGACAAACTTTGTTATGACAGAATTGTTGTGATCTGCCTTAAGATAATACAACTAAAGACACATCAGTTTGGGACAAAACTTTGAATTAACTTGACATGAGATTTTGTAGACAACAAAGCCTAGGGTTCTTCTTCTATAAGGTATGTGGTAAATTTGTTACATGTATATAGACAAAAAATGATTTAATTAGTTGATAAATATTAACCAATTATTATAAGTAGGGATATCATAGTAATTTATTTAAAACTCTGTAAGACTAAATTAGTAAAAAGAGAAATTTTAGACATTTTAATATAATATATTTGTACAATACAGATTAATATGAATTAATTTTATAAAATAATAACTTAACATATAACTGTGGTAGATTTATCACATGTCTCATAGAAGAATTTTTTCAAAATCTAACTCGTCTGACATGCAATATCATATCATGTCATACCCGTAAAAGTTGACCAAAAAAATATATATATATCCGTAAAAGAAACTTTTGGTATTGATATGACGTGTTGACTCAATCATGTGCCTACTGTTTTTGCTTTGGATGATCTCTTATTTTATTTCATCAAGAAGGTATTAGGGTTCTGAAACGAGCTAAAGAGATGGATATCGTCAATCTTTGCATCGAAATGGACTCTCAAGTAATATTCCATCTCTTGAAAGGAAGAATCAGCAACCATGGCCACTGGCGGAAGCACATATGGGTTAGTGGGGGTTGTAGTCTCTATTGATCTATAAAAATGTTAAAATTTTTATAATTTTTTTTTATAAAAAATTAGATATTTATATATTTTTAGTTAAAAAAAATTAATTAGTCCCCACTGAAAAAATAAAAGTACTTGTATCGTTTAAAAATTATGGATTTTAGCCCCCACTAATTCATAAAAATGTTAAAATTTATATGTATTTTTTGAAAAAAAATTAGATATCTATGTATTTTTAGTTAAAAAAATTAATTAACCTCCACTGAAAAAAAAAAACTCGTATAGTTTAAAAATTATGAATTTTAGCCCCCACTGATGAAAATTCCTGGCTCCGCCCCTAACCATGGCCTGATGGAACCATTGGTGAACAAGTGCAAAAGAATTCTCATGAAAAATAAGGGGTTTAAGATTCATTATGCTTACCGCGAAACTAATACTTGTGCGAACTGAATTGTCAACTTTGCACTTGAACAACCCTTAGGCACTCATGATTTGATGCAATTTTTTTGATCAACTTATTCACTTATTGGATAGTAATAAAAGAGGTGTAATATCTCTACGGTGAATCAATTAATCTCATGGCTTAGCCCTTCCTAGACAAAGAAAGAAAAAAGACGTATTAAGATATTGATGCGAACAGCCAACACCCAAAGATGCGAATAACCAACACCCAAAGATAATCACATGGGACCGTATAAAGCAGACAAACTGAATAGATTACTTCACTACCAGTTTCGATTAGCATTACTGTCTCAAGATTTTATTTAAAGGTTGATGCGAATGACTTCATCATAATAGAGATTACATGTTCTAATATTTAGCTATGATATCATATGTAAGCATAATTATTATAATAAACGTATAATAATTGAATTTATCAGAAGCATGTAATCATTATATAAAAATATTAAGGGCATGAGTACTTACCTGATGCGAAAGATGAAGCCACGATAGTGGTTAATTGATTTCTCTACCTTAACCCTATTCTTTATACTGTAGATTTATGATGAAATTCTACAACTCTTTCATGAACAGAGAGACGACTAATTAACATGTATTTATATGAATATGCTACTTCCATCAAGTAATCTGATGAGCTATTATTTTAATTTAAGTGAATCACTAATAACTTAATGAGTCACATCACTTACACATGAACCTACATAATATTATATTTAATTTCTAGGTTATATATGAAGAATTCAAACAGATAGTAACCTTTAATGACTTCTATTGCAGATGACTTGGTCATTCACGCAGAAACAAAAATAAAAAGACAAGAAAAAGTTACCCGTCATGCTTGATTAATTTTCATTGGAACTCCTATAGATTGGAGAATTTATATGGGCAAACCAGAAAGATCTTAATGGTTATAGTAATGCTTATTTAATTATCAATTTTTGGTGTCTATATAGATTTTTTTTTTTTGTTTATTGATGTAGGAATATTTTGATGAGTAATGCTAGAATCATCTTATTTTTATCACTCAAATATCACCTCCTACGTATATGTATGGCTAGCATGCTAACTTACGAAACTTTTTTTTAAAATTTTTTTTTATCTTCTTTTAATATGCCACCTAAATATACACATAGGAGGTGATATTATACATTTATTATTTAATAGGTTCTTAAACATGTTAAACTTTGTGGGAGAATTTGGGTGATGTTAAAAATTTGGTGGAAGAGTTTGAGATAAATGACAAATGCGGTGGGAAAGCGGCTCACCCTACTATATTGTATTCTTGAACTTACAATTAACGGTATTCACGATCTACTTTCTAGTTTTTCAGATAATGTTTTAAAAAAATTTAGAGTGAAGTGCACAAGATTTTTCTATACTTTTAAAAAGGTGCGTATTATCATTTGTGCTTTTAAAACTAGCAAACACTTTCCCTGTAGTTTTTGAAACATAACACATATGTCCCCTCGCTAATTTTCCGTCAATTTATTTAACAGATTGCGTAAAAAGACTTAAATGCCCTTACATTGACTTATATGTATTTTGTCTTTTATCTAGTAAAAATATTACCAAATATTTTAAACCTTTTTACCATCCTTAATTTTACCTGATTGAAAAAAAGAAAAAACCTTAAGTTTACTCTACCAATCAATTCAATCAAGCCCAATCTTTCAAGCCTAAAGGATTGACCCTGTGAGTTTCTGAAATATTTTCTATGTTTTACTTAATTTATAATAAATATATTTATGAAGTACTGTATACGTTTGCTACTTTGGGATCACTTGCAGGCTTCTAATTCTTTGTTTTCTATTGTAACACTATAATGGAAGAAATAAGCAAACAGTGGACAATGATGGGTTGTCGTTAGTTACTTTGGGATCACTTGCAAGCTTCTAATTCTTTGTAATCTATCTTAACACTATAATGGAAGAAATAAGCAAGCACTGGACAATGATGGGTTGTCGTTAGCTACTTTTTTTTTTTTTTTTTTTGCTACGCAAGAAAGTAATTTCATTCTACTTCACAAATAAGTATAAATGCTCAACTCAAGCTGATACACCATTTTGTACAAAGGATACACTACAACATTTTTGACTTCTTGCAACCCTTAAATTGAACATGTAAGAAAACAGTTGCTATAAATGTCATTTTGCAACAATTTTATAGTTGTTGTCTAAAAATAAAACCTTTTGCAACGATTTTAATTAACTGTTGCAATATCTATAACCTTTTGCAACGATTTTAATTAACTGTTGCAATATTTATAACCTTTTGCAACGATTTTAATTAATTGTTGCAATATCTATAACATTTTGCAATGGTTTTAATTAACTGTTGCAATATCTATAACTTTTTGCAACGCTTTGCATCAGACTATTGTAATATCTATAATATGCAACGCTTTTTTTATGAAGTGTTGCTTATTTCATTCTTTTTTTGCAACGGTTTTGTAAAATTATGGGTTAGTTGCAACTTATAAAATAAATTCTTTTGCAACAGTTTTATTAGTATTGAGTCTTATAGTTGCAAAATCTATGATATACTACTTTTTTTGTTAAGTGTTGCGTATCATATTTGGTTTTAGGCAATGGTATGTAAAAGTATTGGGTTAAATGCAACGCAAGAAAACTATTTCTTATTTTATATTTATTTGGTGAGACATCGTGAGATATTTTGTTCATAAAGAAATTTGAGTTTTAGTTATTGAAGATGAGAAACAATTACAACTAATTATTTGAAACAAAGGAAAACAATTTTTTTTTAAAAAAAATTGATTAATTAGGTTTCATTTTTTACCCCTTTATTTCTACAATTTTTTTTATCAAAATTTAGATTTTTCGTTGTTTCTTAGTTCTAAACTACTATCGACTAGTTAAAAATTTGAGGCAAATTTATGAAAAAGAGCATTGCAGTTGTAAAAGACTATTTTATATTTCTAAAAATTATTACAAAAGTGTTGACTATTAGAGATATAAATGAATATAATAAGCTTTTATCTAACAGCTTAACTATTAGATGAGATGATTAGTTTGATATAGTTATAGAGTTCATTTTCAATAAGGTCCCGGGTTCGAGTCTCATCACTACCTATATAGAAGAAATTATCTAAGTTGCAACTCAATAAAGAAAAAAGAAAGAGAATCTCTCATATATATATATATATATTTTTTTTAAGAATGGTGAACTTACAACTCTAAAATAACTGTTGCTTATGCTTTTGAAAACAGTTGCAAATAGGAAAAAATTGATCATGTAGTCTTTAAAAAAAAATCTTTGCAAAAAGAATCAGTTACAACGGTTTTTGGACCATTACTATTTATTTATAAAAAACCGTTGCAATAGAGATTAGACAACGAGAGCGAATTCAACAGTAAGAAAACCGTTGCCTAATGTCATTTGCAACGGTTTTTAGTTCTTCTGCAACGATTTTCAAATGTTGCAAGAACTAAAAAATGTGGTAGTGATACTATTTTCCAAACTATTACAATAATTGTGGTGTAAACATATTTTCCCTCTAACATCCAAAAGAATTTTACCAATGATTTGTTCTTCAGTATTCGCAGACGAATTATAGATTTTATTGTTTCGTTCGATCCACACATAGTACACACAAGCACAAAATGCCACTGTGATTAGATCCGCTTCAGTCCCCTTTTACGGCTCCTTCTAGCCAGTTTGTCCACAATAGTGTCCCAATCAGCCTTAAGATTGCCACATCTTAAACGTCTAGCACAGTTTTGCCAAATCCTCTTGGTGGAAGAACATTGAAAGAATAAATGGTCCCTGCAATCTTAACCTGGACAAGGTAGGTAATCTATTGAGACAGGTTAACTAGGTACAAAAGCTTTGTCTTGGGATAGCAATTTTGTTCCAAACAAGATTAGCCCACTTCATTTCCACACTTGGACCTCGGATAGCATTCCAAGTGTTGCGATTCGAGAAAGAATCATTTTTGTTCCACAAAATCAAATCCCGTCTCTCATGATTGGCAAGCACAAATTAAGGTCTTCAATGAACTCAAGCTCACGAGGCCATCTCCACTGATTGTTGTAAATGCAGTTGGCCACTTTAAGAGTGTTAAGGTGCATGGAGATACTGATATTATTCACCCTCATATAATCATACAGTGACCCACAAGGAAGCCACTAATCCCACAACACAAAAGTCCTCCCAGCGTCTCCAATGGTATGCTTAATGAATTGAAATGCATCAGTTCTGCACTTGAGTATTTCTCTCCAAGACCATGAAGCGTTGTCAGGGATGTCGTTAGCTACTTTGGGGTCACTTGCAGGCTTCTAATTCTTTGTATTCTATCTTAACACTATATGGAATAAATTAGCAAGCAGTGGACAATGATGAGTTGTCTTTCTTTCCAACTTGATATAACTTGTCATCCATAACAATGTTTGGTCCAATACATAATGTGAAAATCAATTTCGTTCTTTAGCTTCATATTATTATGATTATTTGAAGAGACAATAACTTAAGTGAAAAGAGAGAAATCACTCTTAACTGAGTATGATTTTATCCGTGCTTCGAATTAAAGAAAAGAGGATGAATCATTATTTCGATTTTGAAATGGATGAAGATTACTCCATCCTTTGATCTACGAGGACTAATAAGATCTGCATTTGACCAAACCAAGTCCAATTAATTTTTTAAACTATGAAATAACAAATAAACCGTAAAAGAATAAGAACCATTTGCTCATCCTCCATCGTGACAATAAAGAAAAAAAAAACCAGTAAAAGAATTATATTGGTAATTGAGATGGATTTATTTTGTGTTGTAATAAGTTTTATAAATCAAGAAGAGGGTATTTTGATAATTGAACTATATTATTTTATTGCCAAAAGTGAAAAAACATCAGTCACAGTCACAAAGTGGGTGTGTGTTCCATACTTGCTATTAAATATAACCATTGTAGTGATGGAGGAGGCAACGGTGCTATGTTTCAAAAACCACAGGGGAGATGTTTGCTAATACTTTTAAAAGCATATGGGGATAGTATGCACTTTTTTAAAAATATAAGGGGGTCATGTGCACTTCACGCAAAAATTAAATAAGAATAATATCAATTAGTGGCCAAAGAAAGTTTAATTTTGATTTGAAAATGTCAAATGAAGCCAAACTTATAAAACGAATGTACTAATATCTTATACTAGGCATCTCATCCTTCCTAATATAAGACTAACTTTATTATAAAAACGATAGAATGTTATTTCCTCCATGAGTTTTTAGTTTAAATCCTAAATTCTTCCATAAGATTTTAGTTTTACCCAAATTCTCTCATTACATCAAATTTTTGACAAATAATGCCTTATGCTGAAGGGCATTTTTATCTTTTCATTTTTTTTTAACAAAAAAGGAAAACAAAAGAAAAATAATAATATAATGAAATCATTCAGTGAAAATGTCTACAATCAAATAGAAAACCATAAGTCTTTTTATATGAAAAATGAAGAAAAAGATAACAAAAATAGTTCATTATACAAAATTCGTGTTATGTGCAACATTAGAGGAAAAAATATATTTACTTTAAGATCCACAAGCGCCCACGGGCGCGCACACACACACACATAACACGATCTTTTTTTTTATTCTAACCCAACGCATATATTATTTTGCAATGAACTAACATTAAAAAAACACCAAAAAAAGATGAAGAATATCTTATTCTACAAAATTTGTTGTATGCGTGAGATTAGAAAAAAGATGTTCACTTTATTTTGTTTTCAATACATATATATATATCTCAAATTGAATCGTTTTTTCT
Source organism: Ehretia macrophylla (assembly GCA_037974665.1). Lineage (NCBI taxonomy): Eukaryota > Viridiplantae > Streptophyta > Magnoliopsida > Boraginales > Ehretiaceae > Ehretia > Ehretia macrophylla. The sequence continues at coordinate 2,140,479 of CM075782.1, forward strand.
CTAACCCCCGTAGAATTTTTTTGCAACGAGCTAATTTTTTAAAAAAAATAAAAAAATAAAAGAAAAGTTAAGGCAATAAAAAAAAAGTTAAATGGGTCAATAAAAAATGAAAAGATCAAAAAGTCTTTTAACCTTAAGGCTTTGCTTGGTAGAATTTAATGTTATGGGGAATTTGGAAAAAACTAAAATGTCATGGAGAAAAATGGCAGCAGATTTTAGATAGGTGCATCTTATTTTGGAGAGAAATTTTTTTCAATCGTCTAAGAATTGGATAGTTTAATAGTTAACACCAACATTTATAAATTCTTTAACTTCTAAGAGGCCAGAACAAATTATTTAGGTCTGATATTTCTTAATATCTAGTGCCCATTTAGTATTTGGAAACTGATTAAATGAAAAATTAAAACTTTGGACTATTTCTTGGGAGAGATATTATGATTTGCACAATTATAACTCATATAAATAAGTAGGGAAACAATTCACATAAAGTAATAAAGAATCCGTGGGCTACTAGGGCTTTGGTCCAGTGGTAAGGTGACTTGCTGTATGCGAGAGGTTGTGAGTTCAAGTTCTTCTTGTTACGTTGTAATACTTTAGACCTCCCCCGGATCCAAAAAAGAAATAAATAATCCGATCCGTGAATAGGATGTATATGCAACCATGAACCTGTTACACCATGATACCAAAACCATGATGACACGAACGTATTTTAATTTAGTAAAACAAGTGAATTACATTAAATTAAAAGAAAAGAAAAAAAAAACTGTAAAGGTCATTTTGATTATGTCCCAGATATCTTATATATAAGAACTTTAAAAAATGAGCTGTTTGTTCAAAAAAGAATGAAAAGAAATAAAGCATTATTTTTCGTCTATATTGTATTTTTTTTCCTTCTTTCTCCATAGATATTCTAAGTTCAAGGGATTATAATTATAACATGTTACGAGAAGTGTCCCCTCCTTCACTACTTTGAATGTACCAATTAATTAGAATCATCATATAACTTAGCCACCTATAGGCTCCGGAAGGTAGCCAACCAACTAAACTGCTCCAAAATCCCAAGACTAGATAAACTTTATCCTACTAATTAATTCTCACAAATAATGTCGAATTTTGCACATACCTAATATTTGACTTAAATGCAAAAGAGAAAGATCGATATTCCACCATGGAAGAATGTTGCCAGAAATTAAGCTATACATCGTCATATTGAATTATGGTGCAAAGGTTGACAATGCAGAATGCAAGATAATTTAAGTTGTATGCTAATGTCTTTTTTTTTTTTTTTTTTTTCTGGTATCACATGAACCTACATAATATTATATTTAAATTTCTAGGTTATATCAGAAGAATTCAAGAAGATTATAACCTTTAATGACTTCTATTGTAGATAGGAATGACAATGGGACGGGGTAGGGGCGGGGGAGCTATCCCCACGCCCCGCCCCGCCACTCAAAAAGCTCCCCGATCCACCGTCCCGTCTCCGCATTCTATACCCCCACTCCCATCCCCGCCTCCGAATCCCCATGGGGAATGGGGATTACCCGCGGGGTTTTTATTATTCTTTTTAAACCTTAAGAAGTATAATTAATTTGAATCATGAAACTTCAAAATATAAATTAAAGTTATACTAATGATAAATATAAATATAGATCTTAAATAAAGTCTAATATTAATTATTCTTGCAATTAAATAGTAAAATAATATTATAGTAATTGAGTCTCAAATATTTAAAATAAATTTTGACTTAACCATTGTGTATGAGAACTCTAATTGAAAAAGAACATTTCTTTGTGCTAGTGAGATTGCATTGATTTTATTATAATTTTTTTTCTTATCGCATGTCACATATAATATTAGTTGCAATTCTTTAAAATTCATCTTTAGTTACGTTATTTGAAGCTTTTTGAAGTGCAACTGAAATAACTAACAAATCTCTTAATTCACTATGAACAATAATAAAATTGATGTATTTATGTCAAATGATAGCAAATCTCAAGTTATGACATACAGTGGTTTTAAGAAAAATTATAAAATCCTTTCAAATAATCTAATTTTTCTTCTTCATTTTATAATACTTTGTTTAATGTTATTTTTTTATACTTTTATATGTATAGTTTTAATACATAATACTAAAATAATAAAAATAACTATCTATATATGCCGGGCGGGAAATGCTTAACCCCGCACCCAGCCCCGTCCCCGCGCAAGGATTAAAAGTTGATCCCATCTCTCGCCCCATTCCCTATTTTTTGCCTTAATCCCCGCCCCAAATGGAGCGGGTACCTGCAATCTCTGTCTCCATTGCTATCCCTAATTGCAAATCAGTTGGTCATTACGCAGAAACAAAAATAAAAAGAGAAGAAAAAGTTACGCGATATTAATTCTTGCTTTTTGTTTGACCTTCTAGCTTGAAGGTTTGTATAATCATATAGGCAAACCAGCAAAGATCTTAATGTTATAGTAATTAATTTGGGTTAATACCATTTTTGCTCTCTTATATTTGACTTCATTGACATTTTGGTTCCTTATTTTCAAAAGTGAGACATTTCAATCCCTTATCTTTTAAAGTTGGGACACCGTTAGTTTTTGTCGCTAATTCCGTTAAAAAAAATGGAAAAAGCTTGTAGTTGACCAAAATGCCCCTGTAATTTGGTTGTGGTAGGGAGTATTTTGGTCAATCACGAGTTTTTTCCATCTTTTTTTAACGGAATTAGCAATAAGGACTAACAATGTCCCAACTTTAAAAGATAAGAGACTAAAATGTCTCACTTTTGAAGATATAGGACCAAAGTGTCTATGAGGTAAAAAATAAGAGACTAAAAGTAATATTATTTAATTATCACTTTTGATATTATTTAATTATCACTTTTTTAGAGTATTATATAAATGTTTTTGTTTATATATTGACGTAGCAATGTTTTGATAGACTGAGTTCTTGATGCAAAGTTCTGGAAGCTGTTATGACTAATTGAACTTGATAGCAGAAGTCATAGTCAGAAGAATAACCAAAATCTCCAATAAGAAATGCTAGAGGAATCATGGTAAAACATTAGAAAACTTTTGATATAATTAAGTTCTTGGGTTAGGCAATGTTGTGCCGCTTATTAATTAATGTGGTTGATTGATAGTGTATAACAAAAATAACGTACACTTTCGATAAACTACAAGATGTATTTTCTTATTTATCCATAGTTTCATATAAGTATCATGACAGAAAGGAGATCTTATCTAAAATTCAGCTATCCAATGCACCATTATTGGTAGAGGAATTTACTTATTTGGAGGTTGTGGCAAGCCTAAATTAATTTTATTTTAGGTTGTAGCAATATTCCTCCTCCCAATCTAAGAGGGTGAGAAAGAGGGATATTTTCTCTGTTCTTTTTTTGTTTGTGCGTTTGTGTGAACGTAGAGAGATCTACCTAGGCCAAAAGAGGCAAAAGAAGAATTTTTTTTTTTTTTCTGAATATAAAAAGATAATTATATTTTTATTATTTAAGCGATTCCTAAATATGTTAGACTTCATAGGAGAATTAGGGTGATGTTAAAATTTGGTGGGAGGATATTGATAGTATTAATCTTTATCTACTCTCTAAATTTTTGGATATTTGTTTCCAAAAATGAAATAAGAATAATATCAATTATTGGCTAAAAGAAGTTAACTTTGATCCGGAAATGTCTATTTCAACTAAGTTTATAGAAGCCACTAGGGCTTTGGTCTAGTGGTATGTTACTCGTTTTATATGTGAAAGATTGAGAGTTTGAGTCTCGCTGATTACATCTTTAATATGCGTTATATAATCTTAGGCATCTCTTAAATAAAATAAAATAAGAAAAACTAAGTTCATAGAAGGAATGGACTCTTACATTAAAAGGCATCTTTCAAGGCCGACTTTATAATAAAAACAGACAGATTTTAGATAAGGATATATTATTCTAGAGGAGAAATAAATTTCAATTTAATTATCAAATTGGACATATGGATAGGTTAAAAATACACGCATTATAAACTTCTGTAACTTCTAGGGGACAAAATCATATTGTTAGGTATGATATGTCATAATATCAATATCTATCGCCCATTTAGTATAAGGAAACTGAATTTTAAAAAATTAGAGTTTTTGGCTTTTGTTGGGAAAGGTATTATTAATTACACAATAATCTATATATAAACATAATAAGACAAACAACTCACATAAAGTAATAAAGAATCCGAGAATATTGTACAATTGAGATGGGTATTTTTTGAGCTCTGAACATAAAAGTAGATGAATGAAAATTTTGACCGACTAGGTCCTGAGTAGACTCGAGGTGTGCATTGTCAAACAACGTAGGTCGGGACATTCTCTAAGGTCTATGAGAATTTTGAGGACTCAACTAGCTTTTATACTTAAACTACATTCAATTTAACTCATCACTAAAGGAATATGTTATGGCACTCCATATGAAGTGGGGTAAATTTTTGGGTGGGCAATGCAATTTTAAAGGGTCTTGTTTGGGAATATTCTTCTTGTAATCGAACTGCTAGGACCTCGGGACATTACCTCGACACTTAAAAAAATTAGGAGATTATTTTTTAAAATAGTACAAATATCTCATTCTTCTACCGCAATTAAAGGTAATTTACAACCTCTTATTGCACTCTTAAGTTAACATTATTTTAACTCGGGTCAAATTTTTACTGACTTCAGCGTCAAAACTATCTCTCAGGATCAAGTCCAAGCAGTTCTTTTTGCAGGTTTAGAGCTCGGAAGTTACCAATGAACAAATATCAAGTTTTTACCTTATCAGCAACCATTAAATGTGTTAGACTATGATACCAAAAATATAATGACACCAAGCAAAGTCTAGTTTATTAGAATATATAACTGAATTATATTAAAACTAAAAAAAAAAACTCTAAAGGGCATTTTGATTCAACAACGCTGCAATAGAATAAACCAATTTAAATAATTCTTTTTGGTTGTAATTTAAATAATTGAAGGAGAAGATTTCATGGTCAATAAACAATCAAGGTGGCAAAAAAGAAAAAAGAAAAGAAGGATGAGCCCTTGATTCTCAAAACAAAATAAAGACAGAGAAGACAAATTAAGATTTTTCTTCGGCTGCTATTTTTTTTTTTTTTTCATTTTTTGGCCTAACAAACTTGGATTAATATAATATCACAAGTATTTTATAGGCATGGCTGAGTCAAATAGAGTTAAGCGATTACATCATTGCGTACTGCTTTGTCATCTCATCGTCAAATTGTCGTCTTCAATGCCGTTAAATAACGCATCAGATTAGGTCACAATAGAGGGATTAGTGCAAAGATTTAAAAAGTAACTTACTTTATTGACCAAAATAGTTAATTGAAATAAATATTTAATTGCATAACTCACATGCACTTAGGTGGCAATTAATATGTGGGAATATGTTAAAAATTAAATGGTATTTTCAATTATATTCTAATTTTCATGTTTGGTATAAATGAATAAATTTGGGAATCTCATTCCCTCAGTAATCCCATTTCTACGAACATAAAAATACTCATTCCTGACAAAATACATGAAATTGCGCATTGTCATATGCTTTGGAATAACTTATTACTCAAATGACCAAAATATCCCTAAAAATATATATTACACACATATACAAATAATACTATTACTAGTAGAATAATTTTTATTTTTATTTATTAGTAATATATGTTATTATAATATTATTATTTATATAAAAAATATAAAAATATATAATTATAATATTAAATAATATAATAAAACAAAAGTAATAACAATAATATTAATAAATATCAACAAACTATAATAAATATGAAATAGATTATTATTATAAATAATACATATAAAATAATGAAACAAATATAATAATAATAATAATAATAATAATAATATAAAATAAAAAAATAATAAATAATTATAATATTATTATTATAAAAATAGTAATGAATAATGTAAAATTAATATAAAATATTATATAATAAAAATACAAAGTAAATAACATCATAAATAAAACTTAATAAAAATAACATACCTCAAACTAACAATTATTATCAATATGATACTTATTTTTATTATTAAGACAATAACATATCTATAGCAACAAAATGATATTATTGTCACTTTATATAAGTCATTTCCATTATGGTTCTGTTATATTAACTACCAAACATAGACTTGACCAAGCATGACATATCCTTTCACAAGTTCATTATATTCTTAAGGTCATTCTATTTCTTAACTTATTTCATTTATGTCCAAAATTATTCTAAAATACCAATTGTTACCTCCCGACAACGTCTCGTATTACAAACGCATATGTTGTCTTCTTTTTGAAAGTAACTGAAATTTTATGAGAGCCAGCTAATCAATATCTAAAAATATGTTCCCTAAACTCCTCTTTCACTTTCATATAAGAATGCGGACTTACATTTACAAAATCGAATTTGATTTGACTTTCTAGAATCCTTGCACCGATCCTCACTTATATTCACATAAGTCACTCGTAAAAATATGGCGGTCAACTCCCTTAATGAGACTCAAAATATTATTATTTTAGGTAAATATCAGTCTACTTTCATAAAAATTTAATCGAAAAAATTTTAAACATGTCCTCTTCGCTGTCCAAAATATTTAGGAAAATGGGCCTTTCTACCAATACTTTACCCTTGAACTAATTACCATTTTGACGGAAATTCTTCTGAAACGTCAACATTAACATTAATAACCTTGTTGAAGTTAGGGCCAACTATGTTTTAAAGAACTTTCCAATAGCTACTCTTCGTAATTTACCGTTGAATCTCTCGTAGCATAAGCCAAAATTAAGGGCAATTGCATAGAATCTTCCCTAATTCGTTGAAGCAGTAGTTAATATAATTACATATATTATTGACTTCTATTAACTAAAATAATGTTGTTTGGTAAACTATTTTTTTTTTTTTTAGATGATGCGGAAATTCAGTTGGTAAAATTTGATCACCGGATTATTTGGCAAAACTTGACCACCAACAAGTAAATTTCTGAGTGTAACGGTATGCTGCCCCAACACATGCACCAAATTAATTAAGGTCATTGCTCTAAAATAGTAAAAAATATCAGACCTATATCTTTACAAAAATAATTTCGTCTCCACTACCACTGGACTGTTGTTTAGTTAACTTGTTTCAGATTTCCGTTTAGTTAACTTGTTTCAGATTTCCTTAAGCTTACGTAATATGCAGTGCGAACTCAAGATGAAAGGGATCTGCTGGGGTCTAGAGGCCACATGGCCTACACGACTTGCCATACCCTATCCTTTTCAAGAAATTTTATATTCCTCCCAAAAGTTTATATTCACCTATGAACTTTTTTTTGGTAAGTAAACAAATTTTATTAATAATAAATTAATTAATTATAAATTCTGATGAAAATGGTATATCTCGCATATATTATATTCGAGAATATAATTTTTGATCTACAAAAATATATATTAACTGTCTGATAATTTTGAATAAAATGTAATGAGAGTTATATTATTTCATAAGTTCGTTTTTTTCCTTGCCATATTCCTGATATTTTTAAGGATCATGAGTTCGTCTGTTCAAACACCTTAGAGTTCTTTTCTTGTCATATGTGATAAATAGTGATTAAAAGTGTCAACTTCTCTAATCTAACTTGAAATGGTTCCAAGAAAATGATATCATTATCTAGAAGCGTAAAGAAAAGAAAAATGAATTTGGTATTCTATCGTCTTTTTTTATTTTTATTTTTATAAACATAGCTTAATACAAACTTTATGGATCAAAGAGTAGATTAATAGAACGTGTGGGTAAAACAACATGATTCACTCACTATATAACCATTGCTTCGATCTTATATATAATTTGATTGTTAAACAAGATTATACGATTCAACGAGGATGTATATTTTGACCAAAAAAGAATCAAATCTTTTGCGTCCACAATTAAAAAAAAAAAAAAAAAGGATGTATGTGGTTTTCTTAATTAAATGGCCAAAATGCAAGAGTGCATTGTAAAGTCAACTTTTGTTCCATTTTTTTTTTATACAAGGAGAGACTAAGTCAAACTAATCACCAACAGTTCTAGGATAAGTTACTCCCTGTCTATCTTTCTCGATCATGGTCATAAGACGTGGCGGAGGAGACTCAATCGAATGACATCCCAAATGCAGTTGAAGACTGTAGTTAGCGAGCTAGTCAGCACACTGGTTGGCCTCGCGAAAGACATGTTGAAGGTGATACTCTTCATGATTAGCAAGAATCTGCTTGCAGTTTTTGAAGAGAAATCTGAGGGGGCTATTTGAAGGCACTTGCGAATTAAGCAACTGAGTAGTTATTAACGAATCAGTCTCAACCGTGAAATAAACGATGCCCAAATCAACGGCCCTTCTAAGTCCCTCCCAAACTGCCATTAGCTCAGCTTTATTATTTGAAGAAATCCCCAGATTAATAGCGAAGCCGGAGGTCCAAGTACCATTAACATCACGAAAGATGCCCCCAGCTCCTGCAATGCCTGGATTTTGTTATTATTTGTTCCATTTGATTGTCGTCATATATAGCATTTTGTGTTTGGCTGTGCCTAAAAAGTATATGCTATGTTTCCAAAGAGTTCTCGTCGAAATTTTGAAATTCTTCACAGCATACATTAATGCAGAAAAGTAGATCAACAAAAGGTAGTCCACGCCGTCAGGGCCATGGTCCAGCTAGTATTAGTGGGGTTGAAATTGTTTATGCAAAATTGTCAAGTTTGATAATTTTTACTATTTTAAAGTTTTACTCTTTATTGATATGATGCATGAGTTGAGGCGCACTACTATATTTACGGGTTTATCGATTAGTTGTTGAGCTTTACCAAATAATTTTATAATCAAATTTTACCAATTAAATTGTTACGTCATCCAAAGAAATGAAATGAAATGTAGCCGCTCCTTTGCTAGTGGAATGTCACTTTGTTTTTCCCTTCAACTTTATGTACAAAATGGACTGGACTCTTTGAATCTTCGCCACCCATCTTCCCTACACACCCCCCCAACCCAAATTGACCAATATTATGCTAGAATACATATATAACAACAATAAATAAAAATATATAAATGACAATTTGGTGCACGATGAAGTTCTCGCTTTGTGTTAAAAATGAAAAAAAATTAGATTGATTTTAAAGTTTATTACATGTAGTATTATCTTGCGTTTTTAAAAGAGGATAATTATACTATTTCAGCTCGTAAATTAAATAAATAGGTAATAGACTTAATTAAGAAGTTCTACTTTTTGTTTTCTTTCGATGCTTTACCATACGGGCACAGAAATTTCTACTTCTTAGGATTCATGAATATATTGAAGACAGACGATAAAAGTTACATACAAGAAAGCTTGCGAGGGTGGGATAATTTTATTTTATTTTATTTTTCACCTGCCCCAATCCTATAATATTCGAATTTTGATCTCATAATTATGTTTATACCCTGATAAACGTAGCTTTTTTTTTTTTTTTTTTGCGTAGTCATTCTTGGTTTGAAAACAAGAAGCTAAATTGCCTTTATCTGGAGAATTAGCCAGCTAATTGGTGGTTAAGGATATGAAGAATTCAACAATCATTAATGTTTGATGTGACAATTGATAAATGGTACTAAGTCCTAACGTGAGGGAGTTGTTAACCTTAATCGAAGTAATAATTCTTTTTCTTTTTTATTTAAGGGATCGAATGCCTCGTAAAATATATGTTATAAGATGTTATTAATGATAATTGATTTCATAATTTTTTTCAGTCACAATGAAAAATATATCACTAGAACAAAGCTTAAGCCCAGGTATAAAAGTAAAAAAAAAATTTTGATAGATAAATAGTACTGTATTCCCCTATAATTTGTTAAAAGTGCACATGACCCCCCTATACTTTTAAAAGTATACTAAAACCTTCTGTGATTTAAAAAACGTAACACAACAACCCCTTCTATTAAAAAAATTATTAATTTTAATGGCAAGTAAGTTACATGCGTAGAGTAGACAACTTTGATTGTTTTTAAATAATTTTGTCAATAAAATATGTTTGGCAATTGACCAAAAATCCTTTTTAAAAAAGAAAAAAATTAATCTCTCCCAAAACGTGACATCAAGAAATTATGGAACCCCAAAACCACTAACCTCGTCAGACTCTCCACATCCCACCTTCACAACCCTGGCGAACTCCCTACCCCAAACCCCATCAGATGTATGTATGTGTATATGCATTATATATACATATATAGATATGTATATACATATTTATTTGTTTTTGTTTTTTTGGTTTGGTACACACACATAGCTCAATCAATTATATCAATTATGAAAGGATAAATGCCCTTTTTGTGTAATTAATACCTGCACTTGTTTGTCCTACAGTCCAAGATAAGATGCAGGCAAAAGGGATCAAGAAATGAAGCTCTTCTAGATGTGTACTTGGAGATGTTAATCTTCACTATGTGTATATGTGTTATATATACATATATAGATATGTATAAACATATTTGTTTCTTTTTTTTCTAATTTAGTGTGTGTATATATACATATATATATTTATTTATTTATTTAAAAAAATTCTGGTTTGGTGTGTGTCCATGTATATTATATATATTTTTTCCTTTTTTTTTTCTGGTGTAGTGTGTGTACAGATATATTATATACTTTTTTGAGAGTATTTGCGTCATTTAGTAATATCCGTTAAAAAACTTGACGGAAAGGAGTCGGAGGAGTATGTGTATCACTTTTTCAAATTACATGAGATTCTGGTGCACTTTAGAAAAAATATATGGGTCATGTGTACTTTTAACAAACTGTAAGGGACTAAGATTCTATTAAAGTATAAGTTATTTTACATAATATAAAATATTATATTAAGGCACACAAAATTTGATCCCAAAACTTTTCGTATTTAAAACAAAACTTAATAATTCTCACATCATTAATTATGATTAGTTACTTAAACAATAGTCAAAGAAAGCTGTGCGTTTATATGGAATAGTTTTTTTTTCTTTGGTCGGATTTTTATGGAATAGTTTGATCAAGTCTCTCCTCTCTCTCTCTAAAATCTCTCCTCTCTCTCTCTCAAAGTCTCTCGTATCAATCTCTTACACGTCTACAAGTCAAAGTCATCTTGGATCCCACTTCTCCCTTCCACCCTCTTTCCTTAAACTTCACCAAACACTCGTTTATATATAACTACTTGATGTAATCTTTATATTTACCAATTATACGCTCTCTCTATAACACACACAGACACACACTGAATTAGCTTCCAACAACATTCTATACTCTTTTGTTCTTCAAGTTTCATTAATTTATTCAAATTCTCTCTTTTGTTGTATTTTCACCGAAACAACAAGTATAACGGAAGTTGAATCTGCAAGGCTTTTCAGGAGTGTTTTTCATCATAAAAAAAAAACGTATAAGAAAGTTTCATACAGTTTTTCTGGGACGGCAAAGGCATAAAGATGGCCGGAGGAGGAGGAAGATCGTTGGAAGAAACACCGACATGGGCAGTTGCCGTGGTCTGTTTTGTGTTGGTTGCAATTTCAATTGTCATAGAGCACATCATCCATCTTATTGGAAAGGTAATTAAATATGCATGCATGCTATATATATAAATATATATCTTTATATTATATGTCGGTGTGTGTGTGGCCATGCACTCTATATAATTAATATAAGTGACCACTCTTGTTAGTTATGATGCAACTTTCTTTAAATTAATGCATTTCATGATCTCATGAATATTGTACAATTTCTTGCATTATTTGGCAGTGGTTGAAGTCTAGACACAAGCGAGCTCTTTATGAATGTCTTGAAAAGATTAAATCAGGTACATTTCATTTAATTACACTCAAGTTTTCTTGTTTATAAGTTAAGATTACGGACAATAATTTCACAAAACGGAAACGATAGGCATCAAGGCAAGAGAAAGAGTTTATTTTGGTGCTAGAGTCTCGAAATTGCTAATTCACCTTGATCACAATCACTTGCACTTGCCTACCTGACTAACCTGGAAAGAAATTCTGCCTTCGACCTTTTTTTCTTCTAACCTAAAATAGTCGTATTATCACTCTCCCAGAAGAGATAAATTTCTTGATTCTCTAAGCTCGCTAAAGGCCAGAAAGCTAAGGAATACCCTTTTCTGGACTTTGCGTATAGCAACAACTTTGTATACCGAGGTGGCTTTTAGGTTTAACCTTTATATACTAACGTTTCCTTTGCTTGTGGTGGTTCAATTCTTAGAGCTTATGCTGCTGGGATTCATATCCTTGCTCCTAACAGTAGGACAAGGTCCAATTTCAGACATATGTATACCAGAATCAGTTGGAGCAACATGGCACCCATGTAGTAAGAAGCAAGAGGAAGAGAAATATCCTGACGACGTAGAAGAGGCTGAGGAGCACCGCCGGAAACTTCTAACAGCAGGCGGCATAAGGCGTATTCTGGCGGGTGCTGACAACGAGGACAAATGTGCAGCCGAGGCATGACTAATTAACCATTTTCCTTCTTTGGCTTTTCTTGATTTGACGTTATCGTTAATGTTGACAAATATAATTCAAACATGCTTAATTACGGCTGATGAAAAGTCAATTGTATGACATTTTACCGACTGGGGTACTAATTTTACATAACATTGTTATATGTCATCCGATAAAATAATGTATTAATCAAATTATCCCATTTTTTGCAGGGTAAAGTTTCATTTATATCCTCGGATGGTATTCATCAGCTACATATTTTCATCTTTGTGTTGGCGGTTTTCCACGTGCTCTATTGTATTCTTACAATGGCATTGGGTAGAGCCAAGGTATTAAACTATTCCTCAAATTAACTCCATTTATATATTTATTATTTAATGATTGAATTTAATACTTTTTCCGCACTCAACGTGTTTATATATAACGCTAATAATATATATTATCCAAATTGTATCACTTGAGTGTCTCATAATTCACATTTTATTTTGTCTGACGGGTAAAGTATCATATGTAACACAGACATTTATTTAAAAAATAAATAAATAACATGATATTTACTACATAAGAAGTGAAGAGTAAGTAATGCTACATAGGAAGTAACGCGTAGCATTACTCTAAATATGATAAATCAAACATCTTAGTTATATTCATATATTTTATCTTCTTTTTGGCTTTCAGATGAAAAGTTGGAAGGCATGGGAGAAAGAGACTAGGACAGCTGAGTATCAATTCTCGCACGGTAAGGCCAAAATACATGCATGAAAATTAAATAAGGAAAATTCTTTCATTTGGCACATTATATATGGGGCTTACTCCCCACTGAATCTGTGGGTTGTAACCCCCGGCCGGATCCGAGTCTTACCCATGAAACAATGCCACTAGTGCATGAAATGACAAGTAGCAGTATTAATAAACGCGTATTCTTAAGCTTCCATTTATATTGATCCAGTTGCATTCACATTGCTAGCATGAATGTATCCCACTTTTTTCAATGGTTGACATTTCGTCTCTTTCACATTAACAGATCCAGAGAGATTCAGGTTTGCAAGAGAAACATCATTTGGAAGAAGGCACATGAGCTTTTGGAGCAAAACGCCTGTTCTACTTTGGATTGTAAGTACTCAGTAGTATTTGATTGCCTCTTAGAAAATTTTTCGTTCTAACTCATAAATAAATTAATTAACTATTCATTCAGTGAAAATTTCGTTTATCGAACTGCCTTTATTGATCACTAGTTTCAACATTAGTCCCCACTTGTCCATCGTCTTCATGCGTCCATATGGTAAATACAAGAGGCCCTTGGGACCATTCCTCGGGTTAGTGGATGGCATTGTCTCTCAAAAAGGCAAATAGTTGAGAATGAAAATGGGAGGACATATAAATAAATTTTACGTGCTCCCTTGTCCTACTATCTTCTCATTCAAGGAAAAATAAATAGTTATTTATTACTAATGAAAAATAGACAGGTTAAAACTTTCTTTAAAAAAACCATTGTTTAATTCTTTCGGGCTTCAAACTTTTTTCTTTTTAAGTGTTTTTTCGCTTTGCCTCCTTTTAAATTAAATATAGTTGCCAATTTTATTCCTGCATGTGCACCAAATAACTATTACTCTGATAATTATGAGCTCTATTATATTATTAAACAGTGTGATATATATTCTAATAATAGCTTCGTAATTTCATATTTGAAATACACATGCCCCACAGAGTCTTTTCATGCAATTTCTATATATGTTATGAAGAAAAAGAGAGATTTCAATGGACTTCATACAAAATTATATTCATCCCACACTACGAGTACTTTCTCAATTTTCATAAACTATGATCTGTGTTTTATATATATATATATATATAGAAACGTACTTCTATATCAAAAAAACGTATTTGTAATAATATTATATATATATATATATATATAATGAATAGCGAATGATAAATAAGTATGGATACATTTGATCGTAGAAAATAGTATCAACCCCACATAATTGGGTATGTGTGACAATGAAAGTGCTTGTGACACCATGGACAAGAATGCTTGTGACACCAAGGACAAGAGTGGCCAGTCCGATCATATATTCTCTCATTATATTATGTCTGACTTTCTCAACATGCAAATTTTGTCTCAATTCGCCGTATCTCAAAATTTCTTAGTGGTCCAAAATTTTAACTGAAAATTTGTCATGTTTTTATATTCTGTTCAAAATGATGCAAATTATAATTTTGACAAAAAAAAAAGTGATACAAATATTTTTTTCTATTTTGCCATTGTTTAACAATATTTTTGGCTTTACTTTCAGGTTTGCTTTTTCAGACAGTTTGTGAGATCAGTACCAAAAGTCGATTATTTGACCCTAAGACACGGATTTATCATGGTAATTTTTTCTTCTTCTTTCAATCTTCTAGAATTTAATTATTATGATATATAAGTTTTTATTTACAAAGACTTCCCACTTTCACTCCCTTACCTAAGAGTTGGGTGGAAGGTCAAGTTGTAGCCTATTATAATTGAAAGTGTTGAGTTTAAACTACTATTTCGAACTTCATTGTAACAAAAATTATATATATAACCAGCATCTCTTACTTTATTGTATCTGATAACTTACCTAATAATTTGCATAACAGGCGGATCCATGTAGGGTCCTGTCAGAGTTACAGCTCTTACTACTTTACAAAATACTTTTAACATATGTGTATTTAATTTAAAAAATCAATTACTCTCTATTGAAAAAAAAATATTATTCGTATAATTATCAAATTATATGTTATAACTTTTATTAGAAGAAAATCTTATATCTGCCCCCTGTTTGCTTATTACTAATTGAGTGAGCAATTAAGAGAATACACGATGAATCATTTTGCTTCCTGTCCTTGGAAAGATATGGGAAATATTATGTTGTTGTAGAGAGATCTTTCATTCAATGAATATTTAAACTTTGATTGTATTATCTCAGGCACATTTGGCACCTCATAGCCACACAAAATTCAATTTCCAAAAGTATATCAATAGATCACTGGAAGAGGATTTCAAAGTGGTCGTTGGAATCAGGTCAGTTTTCAACTCTTTCCTTTTCGTATTTTAATGTAGGAAATTTTTTTAAAATATTTGGGACGGTTAAACATTCCAGAATAAAATGTGGACCCCATTACTAATGCATAATTTTATGCGTTAGAGTAAAATATGAGATTTACGGACGTTTTTAATAATAACCCTCCAATGTATTATGATTTGACTGGACTATGCAACTCATATATGGACAAGATTGTACTTAGGCCAGAACTTAAAAATGTTTAATTTGTGCTTGGGGCTCTTGAGTCGCATACAGATTCTATATGTACATTTAGTCCGAACATTTTCAAACTTCAAGGCGTTTATAAGAAAATTTTGATGTCCGTATATGAGTTGTTACATGTTCCATTGGATGTATGTTTCTAATTTAAGTTTACTTCTTGTTGATTTTTTCAGTCCACCGATCTGGTTTCTTGCTGTGCTCTTCCTACTATTCAATACTCACGGTGAGTAGTTATGATTGTTCTGTAATTATACTTAATTGTAACTAGATGTCTTACCATAAACTATTACAAGATAATTTTGGAGTCGTGTGGTAAATTCGTTCTTTATTATAATGTAATGAGAGAGTTCTAATCATTCTCCATTTTGTCCTACACATGATATTCGTGAAGCATGTAGGTCAACAAAAATTCATTGCAAATAACATAATATTTCTTGCAATCCTTTGACTTTATACATTTTTTTTCTTTGTGGACAGGGTGGTATTCATATCTTTGGCTACCATTTATCCCATTAATTGTAAGTTCCTTCTACATAACTTAAAAACTGACTTTGTACATCTTGTATCGTCATGATGAGAGGGACAGGAAATCGAAGTATTTTTAATCTGACGGCCTATAATGCACCTGTGAACAGATCATCTTGCTGGTCGGGACCAAGCTACAAGTGATAATAACGAAAATGGGGCTGAGAATCCAAGAGAGCGGAGAGATCGTTAAAGGTGTACCAGTAGTTCAACCTGGTGATCACCTATTTTGGTTCAACCGTCCACGTCTCCTTCTCTATCTCATTAATTTTGTCCTCTTCCAGGTTCTTATTTTTATCCTTTTGGTATTAATATTTCGGCTAAATTACACGTTAAATCTTACAATAATAATATGATAACTGTTAAAATATACATTTGTCTCATATCGAAAATTCAGAAACTCTACGACAACTTAATAAGATCATGAGTTACTCCATCTAGTACTATACCAATTTGTTTTAGGATGAAACTTCAATTATCTTAACATTGTATTAGAGTTAGGTCCATGGTCGTGTTAGAAAGAAACTCTAAGACTATCTCATAAGATCTTAAAATACTTCACCTAGTACCAATTGAATTTAAGATAGAAGAAGCTCATGATTCTTATTAACAGATATTCTATAATTTATAAAATTGTGGCTCAGCCCCCACATGTCTGGTAACAATGGTAGGTCTTAAATCAAAGGGATTAGTAGATTATTCAAGTACCGAATTATTTAACGTGCAATTTCAACAAAACACTAAAATAAATTTTGTATTTTACTCTTGCTTTTTCTAGCATTGTGTTTAATTTACATGACCATGACACCTAAAATAAATTCTTTGTTCAATGAATGCAGAATGCATTTCAGTTGGCTTTCTTTGCATGGAGTTGGGTAAGTCAAATACTTTGAATTTTTTTTGTCTATAGTTTAATTTTGTACTAAAACGTGTATAAAATGAGACTTTTCGAAAGCTAAATGTGATTAACATGTCTTCTATTTCCTCTCATGTGTTCAGTATGAATTCGGAATTAAATCTTGTTTCCACGACCATGTGGAGGATATCATTATCAGAGTTTCAATGGGGTGAGTCTCCTATCATACCACGTGAAATTTAATCGGTTGTTTCTAATTACGTAAATCAATAATTCAAACCGCAATCAAAGAATTTGATAATTCTTGACCGGATTAATGTTATAAAAGTATTAACAGATCTTATATCTTTGAATCTGGTCAGGGTTCTCATTCAGATACTTTGCAGCTACGTCACTCTCCCTCTTTATGCCCTTGTCACACAGGTAATATTAACAACTAATTTTAGAATTGTCAAACTTGGATTTATTTTTCCTATTGTGGTAAAACACACAACTTGGATATGTGGTAAAACATACACACGTGGAGGACTAACAAGACATTTGCTTATGTCTCAAGTTTTTTAGCAGAATCATGTGTAACGAAAAGTTTGAAAAACTTTTGAAAAGTATTTTTTGTCAAAAAAGAACTTGAATATGTGATAATTGACATGATAAAAGTTAAAAAATGTTACTTTAGCGTCATGTGACCTCAAAAAAAAGTCCAAGGTAATCGTTGTGATGGAAGAAAATTTAGTTGTGGGGTAACGTCATGTTAGTAATATATATATATATATATATATATATATATATTTTTTGTTTGGGGTCAATATCTAGTAATAAGTTTTTTTTTGTCAAACAATATCTAGTAATAATTTGACATTGACAAAAACATGTTTTCCTCATTTACGACGTCATAGATAGAAGAGATCAAGTGGACACCATGTTTTTTTCATTGAATAAGTGACTTAACACCCCTCTATGTTATGTTTAAAGTGCACAATACATTCATATATTTTAAAATGTAGCAAATTACCCTCTTATATTTTATAAAAGTAGCTGAATACCTATGTGTTTTAAAACTTAGTTGATTACCCTTCTATGTTTTAAAAAAGTAGTTGAATATCTGCTTTCATTAGAAAAATCGTTTATTTTAACATGAGATATTCGGCTATGTTTTTAAAAAAATACTGGGAGTAATCAGCTTATTTATAAAACACAAGGGGTATTCAACTATTTTTATAAAACACAGGGAGTAATCAACTATGTTTTAAAATAAAGAGGGTATTATGTACTTTTTACAAAATACAGAGGGTATTAAGTCGTTTACTCCCTTTTCTTTTGATAGAAGAACTTAGATTTACATACATGCATGCATACAAAAGGGTTACAACTTCTATGTAGCCGCCACGGTAAAAATGAAGTCTAGGGATACACTTTTAGATGTCAGCTGAATTGATCCAGGTCTAATTGGAGTGGGTTTCACACACATATCACGCCCATCCCAACTCACAGCTAACGAGTCCGGTTGACGTTTGCACTATTCATTGCATGATGGGGAAACAGTAGGTAAAACTTGAGAAGATTATGACATCTAATTTATTAGCCATTTGAAAAAAAAATAATGATAATTCTATAGAGTAAACTACAAAAAATTCGTCTACTTTATCAAATTTGTATATTAAATTATATCGTATCGTAATAATATAATAATATTTCGTGACTTATGAGAGTACAATAAAAAAATCTCCCGTAATTACGATACAGTGAGATACAATGAGATTCATTCTTTTAAATTACATGAATCTATTAGATTATTATAATATCATATGATTTAACATACAATTTCGTCCATAGACATAGAGAAGTTTTTGCACGTTACCATATTCTATTTTACAAATTAGAAATTGGGAGGTAGCTTCGCTGAAAAACTTTAGTTTTTTCAACTGTTTTATTTTACGTACCCTTCAATAGAGCAATCTCGTTTATGTATATTTATTGTTATTGTGACTATTCAGCACATCTGTCCCGAAAGCTTTTCAAGCCATTGAACAATCAAATAAAAAAATCTCTGAATTTTTCCTTTCTTTTTGATCTCAAGACATGAATAATTAGGTTCGCAACTCAATTTTACTTTAACGAATAACTAAATCCGAAGATTTCGACGTCTATAAACTTTAATCATTTGCATATTCATCATTGTTGGTTTATTTTCTTCGAGAAAAATATTCAATTACGTCGCACGAGTAAAATAAGACTTAATTTAATTTGTCCGGTGGATATGAACAGATGGGATCCACGATGAAACCAACAATATTCAACGAAAGAGTCGCGACAGCTCTAAAGAACTGGCACCACACAGCCAAGAAACACATCAAGCAAAACAAGCGAAGCAATGCTGTTACACCAACGTCTAGCAGACCTGGAACACCATCTCATGGCATGTCACCCGTTCATCTGTTAAAACATTACAGAAATGAAGTTGATAGTCTCCAAACATCGCCACGGAAATCAAATTACGATATTGAAGAAGAATGGGACACTACTGATAATGATGCTGGATCGCCTTCTCCTCCACATTTCCACCAGGGCGATAATGCATCTTCATCTCAACAGCAACATATAGAACTTAGCTACTATGTCGAACATGATGTTGAGGCCCCCCCGGAACCGAGCTCGTCGCAGGTGGTTACCTTGCCACAACCTATTAACCCCGAACAAGGGATCGACAATATTAGAGGGCACCGTGAATTTTCTTTTGATTGGAGGAAGAATACATCTTCATAATTAAGGTTGCGTGCAATAAACCCCGAGTGACAACTTTTGGAGGCGGCCGCAGTGATCGGATGGCTCATTTCCAAAATGGGGCCGCGTTTACTGGGCACGTATGGGAAGAAAATCTGTTTTATTTTCTTCCCAAAAGTTGGCCAGCCAATGAATAGTGCTCAAAAGCATTTTTCTGATTGTTTCATTTTACGTGCCCATTTATAGAGCAACATTGATTATCATTGTAGATTAATGGTTAGTATTGTAATTAGAATTGTACACACACGGTAATGAATCTTATACTAAGAGCTCAGATTGTAACTTAATAACCGCTCTAATTCTCTTTTTAATTAGGACCTGTTTGGAAATATTCTTTTTTTTTTTTTTTTGTAAAATAATTTTTTAGAATAGATTTCAAAAATAATTTTTAAGAATAAAAGAACAAAAAATCTGTTTGACTAGACCGGGGACTAGCCAGGATAATCCGGTGGTCGGACTCCGCCAACTGAGTTCTCAAGTCATCCAAAACAGTTTGGAAGTATTCTTATTTTTTTTGTTTTATAAAATAGTTTTTAATTAGAATAGTTTTCAAAAATAATTTTAATTAATAAATAAAAATATTAAATAAATTAAATAGATAATTAATTAGCTTATTAATTATTAATATTATTTAAATATTATGAATTAATATTATGAATTATTAGTAATATTAATTAAATATTATTAATTTATTAAATATAATTCTCTTAATTATTAATTAATTCTTTAAAATGTTATATTATTGAATTAATTAATTTTTATTGTTTAATAATTAATTAAAATATGATGGGAGTAGGGCAGGTATTTTCTTCTTCCAAAAGAGATGAAAATATTTTTTACTCTTTTTAATTAAATATTACTTTTTGACTGAAAATATTTTTCTATTAATTAATTTTTTTATTACACCAAAAAATTAAAAAAATATTTTTTTGCAAACAAACAGAGCCATAGTTGAATACTATAGGTGTTCAAAATTTGCAATCAATTGTGGTATGTGGGTTTAGTGCCTTCGTGATGCCAATTAGGAAAAAGAGGGTGATCTCTTTGTTCCGCAATGGTTCAGGGGGGAAATCAATCCGAGAGGTACCCAACGGTTGTGCCCTACCAAACCGAGAAGGATAAAAAGGGAGAATCTTCTCCTATAAATATAACCACCTAGTAGGCTCCCGCCTCCCAAAGATCAAAAGGAGTTATCCTATTTATTTATTGAGGCTCCGTTTGTTTGCCGTAAAATATTTTTCCGGAAAACATTTTCTGGATTTTACGGTGTTTGGTAACACTGAAAAATTGATCAACCGTAAAGAAAACATTTTACAAAACTTACGGCACATCCAAACACCAGAAAATATTTTTCAGTATTCTATTTTTCAGTAAAATATTTTCCTCCAACAAGTTATTTTATGGCAAACAAACAGAGCCCTGGAAAATAAAATATTTTACAGGGCTCTGTTTGTTTGCCGTAAAATAACTTGTTGGAGGAAAATATTTTACTGGAAAATAGAATACTGAAAAATATTTTCTGGTGTTTGGATGTGCCGTAAGTTATGTAAAATGTTTTCTTCTCCCAAAGGACATGAAAATATTTTACATAATTTTGTACTAGCCGCAATTGTTGACCGGAAAATATTTTACGGTTGACCAATTTTTCGGTGTTACCAAACACCGTAAAATTAAGAAAAAGCAGCCGCAATTTTTGACCGAAAAATATTTTACGGTTGACCAATTTTCCAGTATTACCAAATACCGTAAAATCCGGAAAATGTTTTCCGGGAAAATATTTTACGGCAAACAAACGGAGCCAGAGTCTAACATTTCCCCACACAAGTAGTGGTAGATCTATATTAGGGAAAGTGGGGTTGTAATTCTTATTGGTTCAAAATAATGTTAAAAATTTTATGTATTTTTTTAAAAATATTTAAATATGTATGTATTTTTAGTTAAAAAAAAATTAATTAGCCTTCACTGGAAAAAAAATGTACTCATATAGTTAAAAAAATTATATGTTTTATCCTCCACTAAAAAGAACTTTTGAATCCGTAGCTACCCACAAATAAGTGAAATTCCTTTTCTTTTTTCTTTTTTATTAAACCTTGCACTTAAAATTGCCTTATGAATGAGTTGGTTGAGACTCAATAGAAGATCTTTTGATAATTAACTCTAGTGTAGTGTAAATTTACCACCCCAATTAATTTAAAATAGTTCTTCTTCTTCAAAACAAAACACTTAAATATAAATGTGTGTATAATATGTGAGTTTTACATACACGTGTAATTCACACACAACTAATAAATTAAACATCCCAAGACTATAAATATTGAAAAAATTGTTGAGTTTTTTTTTCAAGTAACAAATAGAACCCACACGAAGGGCCCTATAATTTTTATGATAAATGCGGCTGCCGAATCCAATAGCTGCCCTACAATATCGTATAGTGAAGGAGGTCTTTTTCAAAGTACGCAAAACTTTAGGGGAGGTATGTGAGAATTATCGAAAAAAAGTGACGACAAACGAGCAAATTCTATAAGGTGATCTCTATCCACTTTAACACTAGTAGAATCTAGTAGCACACAGTTTCACAGCAAAGTACATTTTCATTCGTTAACTTTGTCAACGTAACACTTGTCCAACACTCTAACGAACACGATTTAGATCATCTCCTTTTCTAATTCTCTCGTCTGCTGACATCACCGAAATGGGTCGAGGCTCGTCACAGTCACAAACCCCACCCTCCTCCGTCACCCGACCAGGGACCATGGCCCCACGAGGCTCCGCAGCCGCCACAGCCGGCATGCGCCGCCGCAAGCTTGGAGGAGGCTCATCCGCCTCTGCCGGTGCCGGCGGAAACCTCACCGGAGGCGGATCAGGGTCAGCTAGCAACATGCTGAGATTCTACACTGATGATGCACCGGGGCTCAAGATCAGCCCCAACGTCGTCCTCATCATGAGCCTCTGCTTCATCGCCTTCGTCACTGGCCTCCATGTCTTCGGCAAGCTTTATCGTTCTCGTGTCGCTCCCGGATCTTGATTTTCGTATCCGGGTTTAGGTCCTTCTTATCGGGTCCTTTTGTATTCAATTTATTTCCCTTTTTTGGTGCGAGACATAAATAAGGTTCATACTGGTTTTTGATGAATTTTTCGTTCATGAATTGGTAAATGTTAGGTTTTTTTTACTGTGAATTTAAGGAATAAGGAACAAAGATACATCTGGACGTATTGGTTCAAGACCATTAGGTTATGTCTTTGGGTCGAGGAGATAAGGAAAAAAGAGAAAATCAATTATTGAAAGAATGAACCAACTTTAGCCCAGAGAACTGGAAAATTGTGAAGTTTGAACAGTTCGATTATTCGGATCGAAAATTTTTCTCTGGAAAGAATTAGAGAACGAGGAACTATTAATTCAAACCTATAGGCCCAACACCATTTTTGGATTAAGGTTAATTAGTTTTGTACGTGTATATTAAGGCCCATACTTGTCATAAGTCTTGAAAATGCACCCTCTAACCCATGACTAGTTGATTTATGAGAGCTTAAATGTATGTTACTATGTTGGTCATCGAAATTATCCTACCTTGTTTACATAATTGTGTCTTAATTTCTATCATAAATGTCTTGATCAAATACTTGTATGATAACATGGTAAGGTTTTTAATTGCTCATAGTTTGTGAAGTGATGCTCTACTATCTTGCTTGTTATAAAGCATTACTATCTTGGTCTTATCTTTCCATTATATGAAACTTAAAAGCATGTGACTTGTGCAGAATATCTGTCCCTCATTCATCACTAGATCCAAGGCTAATGAGTTTATGCCAAATGTTCATGGCATACTTTCGTACATTTTTGTTTAGGGTTAGTCTAAAAAACCATCTATATGGCGCATGAGTCCCTTGTGCATGTGGAGTTCACGTCCCTGCACGTATTAGGTCCAAATATTTTTAAGAAAAATCATTTTGTTTAAGAAACCTTTGGGTCAAAAATTGATGCTTTTGTTTTTTGTTTTAAATCAAGGGGTGATTTAGCGGTGGAGCGATAGAGATGTGGGCATAGATTTGCTTATGTCTTGGAATCAAATCAGTTAACGATAAGTTTCAGTAAGACTTGTGCCTAACTGTTAGAATATGCACTTATTCTACGTCGAAAAATCATAAAATCCTATACCAATTTATAAAATCTCAGGTTACTTCACTTAACACTAACTGGTTTTAGAATGAAACTTCATGATTGTTAACATGTTGTTAGAGTTAGACGGCTACTCCGCCTAGCACCAATTAAAACTCATGATTCTTAATACTAACTTGATCCATGCCTATTCTGGTCGGGTCATGTGTCCCGATTTTTGACACTCTGTCTTAGAAGGATTCATCATCATAATATAGGAGAAAAGATAAATAGTAGATGCTTTTTTTAGGGCCAACAATGGTCGATGCTAACTATATATGGTGGTCTAGGAACTAACTATATTCATAGTGATCCACATAGTGAAAATGTCATGTTTCTTTGTGTGGTTTCTTTTCCGTGCATAGTGGCTGCTATAAGCTATTGTATGGCCAAGAAAGCTACCAATGTGTTTTGATATACAATCACTCTTTCTAATTGCAACAAATGGTTTGAGTTTCAGGTTTGAACAAACATTTAGATACATTCGTGATCATCTTCCATTCTCTTCCATTTTAATCTTTTTCAATTTGTTTCTCATCTAAGCAATCCCTGTGGCAGTGAGAGAGACATGTATCCAATGGGAAAATATTGGATCTGGCCGGTAAGATCTTACGTCACTCGCGTAATGTGGGTTAGTCGGACCCAAAATTGCTAGCCGAACCCAATAATTTTCCATATTCGACATGTCTGCTCATCTATGTCCTTGTTACTGCTTTATCCATATTGACAGCTCTTACATGCAGATATGATGTTGCTCAAATTGTTTCTCAACTGCATAGTAATGCAAATTTGATTGAATTATGGTTGAAAAAAGACCATTACCATTTTACCTTGTCTAGACATATTTTTTCCTTGAAAGAGAAATTTGGGACAACGATAAAATTGTCGTCATGTGATTTGGAGTTTATGATTGGAGTTGTAGAAACTTTTAGCAAAAAAAATAAGATAAGATTGCATGTCATAGATCTTCATGTTGATTAGGTTTCTAATATCCCGAGGCAAAATGTAAATTTTCAGCATGTTCAAGGGGCAAAAGAGGCAAAAGCAATAGAATCTTTGAGATGATACCAAAAAATAAAGAAGAATGAAATTAGTGAAAGGGGAAAGGGCGATCTTACAAGGCCTTTGTATAGGTATGTTTTTTTTTGTTATAAGTAGTAGAGATTATGAGATTAATTTTTGTTAGTAATATTTTTTAATAATCAAAAAAGAGGCCAATTCTGATGTGACGTGTGGAATGACAAGTTATAATAAATATTCCAAACCTTTGCCAGCTCCTTAAATATTCCAAAAATTTCCATCAAGTTATTAAACTCGCACACGCTTTCCTTTCCCCAGCTGTCTATTGTCTGTCTCCTATTAATAATTATTTAATATATTTTTTAATTAAAGGAGATTTAATTGATAATTATAATTTACTAACTAACCGAGGGATGATTTTTTCCTCTCTTATTTTTTTTTCAAGAGAGTGTATAAAACTATTGACACTTGGTCAAAACATTGCTCATCAAGGACTGTTCTAAGCCATAATTAACTAATTAATTAAAACAAATATGATTTCCGGTACACGTCTTAGAATAATCCCCAGATTATGTTGGAGAATAGAATTTATAGAGTTATTTCAATTGTTCTATAGCTTGTCAGATCCATAAGTTCTTACTTGTTATTGCAAAAGTTATCTTATGAGTACTTAATAATTCAAATTTTATATACTCTTTTATTATGACCTTGGACGTTTAGTTTACGAATTAATTTTTTATTTTTAGAAATATGATTCTTAGAAATGTGATTCTTAAGAATGTAATAAAAACTGTTTGGTACATTTAAAATATTTTTACGAATATTTTCTCAAAATTTTGAAAATATTATATTATTGTGTTTGGTTTACATTTAACATTCTTGAAAATCTTGAATATTTTTTCAAAAATACCAATAACTGAAAAAAAAAACCCAAATATCACATTAAAGGCATGTTTTTTTTTTCTTTGTGTCCGCTGAATCAACTTATTATATTGTTACAAATAGTTATCATTAAAAAAAAAATATATATATATATATATATATATCATACAATAAAACATATTAAACACTCAATAGATTTCTACGGTTATAACTGTAAAAAGAACTCATACTACAATTCTTATCTACGATTAAACACTCAATATATATTAAATATTGGATTACAGTTCTTGATACATAGATGTCTATGTATTACAATAAACATATATATATATATATAAGCACTAAGACAATAAAAATAAAATTTGTACTATTAAAATAATTAAACAAGATCACTATAGCACACTTTATAAAATATAATACACCACTGCTTATATATTACAATACTTTATTTTGCTACTCAACTTGCTAGTTGATAGACACAGTGGTGGACCCAAGCATCCAGCGTCAGAGGGTGCCTGTAGTGCACACTCAGATCAAGAATAAATAAGTAGGATCGGGAAAACTCATTTCTGCAAATTATTTAAGCAATATTATAACAATTATGAAAAAATAAGCACTAAAACACATAATAATTATAGCAATTATAAACATATAACCACTAAAACATATATGAGGTATTTATAAATAGAAAAACAATTAATCTACAGAACATGGACTGTAATTACAGCCAAAAAACTAATTAAAAAAAATTATAGTTGAATATCGAGTGTTATTGGAATTGCAAGAATCCTTTAAGAAAGATCCGTGATTTTGACAGAACACTAAACAAATATAAAGAGATACATCCAATGACTTTTAATCTCAAGATTAAACAAATATTAATTAACTATTTTGTGAACATATTGCAAGTCTAAACTAATATAGCTATTCTCATAGTCTTTTTGTCTATCTTTTTATCTTATAAAGCACAAATTAACAAAGTCCTACAATATTATATTTGTTTGCATAAATTTTTTTTTTTTTTAATTTACTCTCTCTAAACATTTTACCAAATACAAATACAGTAGTCAATTATCATCATCAATAATCAATTTCACTCTTTTGGCTCAATAAAAAAAATATATATATACCTCAACTGCAGTGTGAAGTGGCGAGAATGGAGCAAGGGAAAAGGAGATGTAAAGTGTTGGATGAAAAGTGCACTTTTAGTCTTGGATAAAAAGTTAATTTTTTTATTTTATTTTATGGTTTTGTGCGGTACAGCAAGTCAGTCTGGGACATAGTGTGGTGTCTGCCTAAAACCCTCAAACCCTCAAATCAATAATTTATCGGAAAAGATAAAATAAAAAAAGATTACAAGGGATAATTTGGCAAATCAATAATTTATCG
The DNA here is from genome assembly GCA_037974665.1 of Ehretia macrophylla. NCBI lineage: Eukaryota > Viridiplantae > Streptophyta > Magnoliopsida > Boraginales > Ehretiaceae > Ehretia > Ehretia macrophylla. Next base: position 2,167,857 of record CM075782.1, read on the forward strand.
GAAAAGATAAAATAAAAAAAGATTACAAGGGATAATTTGGTGGGGGTGGGGTTGAGGAGACTACAGTGGTGTCGATGTCAATATAGAGGATAGACCATTCATTCGGGAAATGGTGAGTATTACTAGGTACAGTGAATACTCGATGCCCTTTTTTTAGATATGCGTGATCTATTTATAGGTGTGGGTAGACTAAGAGTCATAAATTCTTTAGACTAGTATCTCGAGTAGACTACATGGTCACTTATCTCATGAGATAAAGTCAATATTTATCTCGAATTCGTTGATAGTCATCCATTTTCAGTAGATTAGTCAGTTGAGATATCCTTTTAATCATTTAACAGTAGACATCCAATAGTGTTCGAATCGTACTCGGGTTCATCGTCAATTGTTCACACATGATAATGTCGATATTCGGGCTTAGCCAAGGGCCTTGGGCCTTTTAGGGGACCTACTATAAGTGTATCTCGTGAATTATTGCGTTGTATATGGGCCGTGGCCCAAGCATCGCGAGTTGATTGGGGTCAAATAACCCGTCATGATTGGACCATAGATCCAAACTTTGGCGGTAACAAAAGGTAAGGTTAATTTTATAAATTTGATAACCTCACTTAGTAATGTTTAGTGATCATATACTTTATTAGTTCGATGCACATAAAATCTTGCGTAAGCGTCTGCTTCAAACTTCTCTTATGTCTTACTGCCCCCTCTACCCTCTAATGATCTACCACCTTCATATTTCTCAAATTTTATTAGGTTTAAATTATTTTAATCTTATAATTTAATCTTTACTCCTTTATCTTTTTCTTAATTGAGGTTGAATCCACCTCCTCTAACCACGTCTACCTTCAAATTATGCCTTTTTAAGAATTATCGGATATCTATCTCAATATTGTCGTCACGGTCACTAATATCGTGTATTTATCATATAATGTATTCTTATCATATTAAATGTAGAAATAACGGAAAAAACCAACTCCAAAACTGTTGAAAAATAAACCGACCACTAAATTTGCCTTAAATAGTAACATAAAAAAGAAAAGAAAAGAAAAACAGTCGACAGCCACCAACAATGGAGGTTCGAAACGACGGAGCAACGCCAGCCCACGACCAATCACCGCCGGCTCAATCCAAGCAAGTCAAGCCATCTCCCAACACCGTTGACACCAATTCCGTTACCCAAAGGTCAACATTCTTTTATCCTCTATGTTCAAGATTGGATTTTTATTAATTATACTATTAATTATTTTATGATTTTTGTATTTTTTTAATAGAAAAATTGTTTGGGTTTTCGAGAAATTGAAATTAAGATTTGGGTTTTGTTTTTCAGGTTGCAAAAGGAGCTTATGGCTCTCATGGTACTCGTCTCTATCCATTTGGATGTAAATTTTTGTGTGCATCAATATACAAATTGTAGCTCGGTGCACCAAAATTCTGCTACGTGTGAGTCTGCGGAAGTGTAGGACTCAGTTTGTGTATAGATATGTATTTGTGTGAAATTGGATTGATGAATTGAGTGTTCTTGCATTCTTTTTGAAAATAGTCTTATGTGTATGGATATATAAAGAGTAGCTCGGTGCATGAGAATCTTGCTATGCACGAGACCACGGAAAGGCTGAACTTACTCTGTGTATGGATGGGTATATATGTGTAAAATTGGCTTGATGAAATGAATGTCGTTGCTTTCTTGTTGAGTATATTGGTTGATTCGATGAAACTAGTTTTTTCGACTGGATATGTGAGTATTGTTATCACTACATGGGGTTTTTCTGGCCTGTTTAGTATTACAAATCTGATTTCTTGAAATTTTTTTCTTTATGAATATGTGTCTATCGAAATTTAGATGTTTTAAAAATTCAGCAGCCTGGGATTTAAGTCAAGCTGGATAAGAGCATATTGGGGTTTTCCTTGTTTCTTAAAACTTGTTTCGACTTTGACTTAGATTCCATTTTCATCATACATTCTGAAAATGTAAAAACTCTCTCTGTTGCTGATCATGCTCATCTTGAAGTCACCTTATTTAGGTTCTTGGATTGCCAACAGTCTTTCTTCAGAATTTTACTGAACGTGTAAAAACCATCTCTGTGGCTGATCATGCCCATCGTGTCTCTGAGTTTCTTCGTGTGATCTGTGAGAGAATGAAATGAGTTTTTGTTTACTTGAATTGTTGTTATCATCGTTCACTTTTCAGATTTTTTTTGGTTCTCTAATTCCCTCCTCCCCCTTTCGTGGACTATGTGAAGTGTACTTTGTGATGGGGAGTGGGGAAAGATTGCAAGAAGGGAGGAAATAAAGCGAATAGGGAGAGAGGAAGCTGTTTTCTATTGCAAGGCTGTAGCTTTTATTAATGAACGCAACCAGATAAGTACATCCTCATGGCTGACATTTCGCACATTCTCATGTATACAGATGAGTGGAGATGTTGGCATATCTGCTTTTCCTGAAGGGGATAGTATCTTTACATGGATTGGCACCATAGAAGGTGGCAAAGGAACTATCTACGAGGGTTTATCTTACAAACTTTCTTTACGGTTTCCCCTTGATTATCCATTTAAGCCTCCTCAAGTGAAGTTTGAGACCATGTGCTTCCATCCAAATGTCGACCAATATGGGAATATTTGTCTAGATATTCTTCAGGTATGTAAATTCAATCATTATTTTCCGGCTTAAGGATGATAACGAAAAGTTTTCTCAACTCTAAGCTGAGAAAAACCGAAACCACCTCTCTGCCTTTTCAAAGTGCGAATAGTAAATCTGAAGGGTTCGGGGTCTCCAAGGGGATGGGTTCATAAACTATTTGCTCATCTGAGGCAGTGTATTTGTACTAATCTACTACAATGCTGGGTGGCGTATGCATTATTTTCTCTCGAGTCTTAACCTACCTTGGGATTCCTTTTGCCTTTGGGCCAGCATTTTTATCTATATCTGTAAACTTCGATAAGCGAGAATTCTAGAACCCATATAGGTAGCAGAATTGGTATTATATAATGTTGTCGGACCACTTTTACTTTGTGTAACATTCACTAGAATCCTCATGAAATCAGTACATGATTAAGAACCATGCTTACCGGTGTTCTCCTTCTGTCTAAGTCATAGCTAATGTCTTTGTGTTTGGTTGCAGGACAAGTGGTCTTCAGCTTATGACTGCAGAACCATTCTTTTGTCCATCCAGAGTCTTTTAGGAGGTTTGGAAATGTTATTGTCCTTTTCCGTCTTCATATTTATGGTGGTCTACCCTTTCGTATTGTCTCATCATATAGTTCTCTGCAGAACCCAATATCGAGAGCCCTCTCAATAGTTCTGCTGCTGCACATTGGAAAAACCAAGATGGTGATTGATTTCTCTCCTATCTTTATTTCGTTGTCTAGTCTATCATTGCCTTTCTCTTTCCCTTCTTGTGCTCCCTGTGAGAAATTATTATGTTTTTATTTTGCTCCTTTTTCGATGATAAGCTGTTCTTTCCCAATAGACTTGTATAATAATTTGTCGGATTTATTCTTGCAGAATACAGAAAAATGGTACGTAAACATTACATGGCTGAAGAATCATTTCAGAGCTGATCTGTGAAACGTTATTACAAGTCCCAGATATTAAATTCTCGGGTGCAAGAACCAGTATTATAATAGGAAGAACAATGGTGAAAAAAGGTTGAGCATAATTCTCCAAGGATTATCACAGATCAGAACTTCCATTTACAGTTAAATATCCTCTTGCCTTGTAGCACCAAATATTTCAGTATACACTTTGTTTACAATTGGATTCTGTCAATATATCTTCTGTACAGTTACTCGTGAAAGGTGCAATGAAGTTCCCGCGAATTCATAATTGTTAGAAAATTGGTTTCCTTTCTCTCGCTTTCAAATGATCTTGCCATGCATTAATGCTTACCTTGTCGCTTCTGTTGACAAATTGATATTGTCTGCTAAGTTTGATCATGCTTGTCATACGAAGTGCCCGGTTTATGCTGCATTGCTGTTGCTGGCTCTTTCTCCTTGCCATCAACTTAGTATTTGCCCTTGAATTTGAAGAGTCAATCGACTTATCAATCTATATCGAATGATCTGCATTTCATAGGAATTCATATGCATGCTCTTTTTGTCATATGGAGGTTTCATCATTTTAGGCTGGCCTTGTGTTACTGTTTAGTACATCTCTGTGCATGGTGGAACTACATAGATATTCAAGTACTAACTACATCTCTGAGCTCAGTAACGCGAGCTTGTAACCCAAGTCGGGGTCTTAGGGTGATGGAACATTGGTTCGGCCCAGATGGTACGGCTTAAGCTAGCTCTTTGCTGGCTTGCCTGTTCCAAGCAGAGAGTTCTGCCATGTTTGCCAGGCGAAGGCCCGGTTCATGTGGCTCCTACTGTGGGAGGATAATAGACGGGTGCTACCTGAGCCCACAATTACTTGATGGGCCGGCCCTAATTAAACGATCACTTTTTACAAAAAATGTGAGCCAAAAAAAAAAAAAAACAAAAATAGACAGAGGTACTTACTTGTAATACAACCACATATAAATTATATGATGAACGAATATCGCATATTGCCATGAAGTAGATGGTGAGAACTTGAAATGTTGATAATTATTCTCTCTATGCGTTTCAAGAATTCAAAAGTACGTTTAGATTTCAATCATGATTTTGAGAAATGTTTTGCTTTTTAAACATGTGTTTGTGTTTGGGTCTCAAAGCAAGAAAATCTATATTTTCTTCTAAAAAGTTTACTCAATTTAAAAAAAAAAACGTGATCTTTTTTCAATATGGTAAATTTAGAGGGGCTTATAAATTAATTTCTACATTTGCAAAACGTGGTTCTGAAATTCTTCGCGAAATGTCAGAGTTAAGTTAATGGAGTTTGCTTTATATGATCCCAAAACATAATAAAATTATAATTTTTTTTGGATGACGTGGAAACTCAATTGGTGGAGTTTAACTACTAGATTATTCGAAAGAGCCTAACTACTAACTAGCAAATTTTCGGGTGCATTGGTACGTTCCATACATGTATCAGGTCAGTCAAAAGAAGAACTCCAGACCAGTGGGTCGGGGTGTGTCTAATTTGTGACCTTGTAAAAATGATTTTACCTCACTATTATTGGACCATAACCTTGGAGCGATAATAAAAATAAAAATAAAATTACAAATTTATTGAAGTAGTAATAGTCTTTTCCTTTCTCTTCTTTATTTCTTTTAATTCTGAATTTAACTTGTTGCGAGTTTGTAAAAAAGTTAAGGAAGAGTTTATGTTATCCTAAAAGACAAAAAAATCCAAATGTTATTATTCTACTTGAAGTCATGTGCGTGTCAACTAAACCAAACTATTTTTTTTTTTTTTCTGGACAAGACCATCCTTCTAAGTGTAGACCCTCATTCGAGCCGAAAAGACTTCTCTAAACATTTCCATCATTAGAAAGAAGAAAAAAAAAAAAAAAAAGGGTCTAAATCCATGTAAGTTAGGATATCATCATTTCATAACACTAAAATATTATGAATTAAATTCAAAAATTATAAGCTATCTATGTCATTATTACATAACTATCTAAATATTTCACAATTATTAAATTTTACTTATTATAATATTATAAAAAAATTCATTCTCGTTCCCGCCTCACTCTCTCTCACACACAACCGTTTTTAACGGTCAACCTCTCTTCCTCCTTAGCTGGAAAACCACAGAGAAAACGAGAACCAAAACTACCAAAAAAAAAAAAGACGGAGAGAAAAAGCTTGGAAAAAAAAAGGATTCTCTCTCCTCCTCCCCTCTATACTTTTCTTTGTATCTTCATTGAATTGACGAAAAATTTGAAAAACAAAAAAAAAAAAGAAGAGAAAAGATGGGTGTGATCGACATTCGGTTCAGAGTCGACGCCATATGCAAGAAATACGACAAATACGACGTTGAAAAGCAGCGTTCCGTTAACGCCACCTCCAATGATGCATTTGCTCGACTATATGCTGACTTCGAGTCTCAAATTGATGCAGCTCGCTATGTCATGCATCTTCTAGCTCTTCATCACTTTTGATCTCTCTCTCACACACACACACATTATTTAAATCTTTGTGTAGGTGTTTTTGTTTTTTGAATTGATTTTTAAAAAATTTGTAGAAATCGGAGAAGGCGGAGATGGAGACGAATAGGGCCGCGGTGGTGGCGTTGAATGCGGAGGTACGGAGGATGAAGGCGAGGTTGATGGAAGAAGTACCAAAGTTGCAAAAACTTGCTTTGAAAAGGGTTAGTTTTTTTTTTTTTCTTGTTCTTTTTTGTATTATGAATATATATTTGAAATTTTCTTAAAATTTTCACATTTTTTTTTCCAAATCTTGGTAATGATTAGACATTTTCTTATTTTAAAAAAAATTAACAAGTGGATTTGTTAGAGTTTTGTATTTTCAATCTTCTTTACTTTTGTTATGGTGAGATAAAGGAGAAACAAGAATAATTCGGCTAATATGCATGGGCGAACGCACATTGGGGCCATTGGGGTTGGTGGGGTTGTCCTAAATTTTTTTTAACCATAACGATTTTTTAAAGTATTTTTAGTCTGAAATATTAATTAACTTTCACTAAAAAAATATTATATATAAATATCGATTATATATTATAATGTCACTCAAAAGTTATCCTGAATCTGTCCTTACTATTACGTATGTATAGAAACTTTGATCCAAACGCTCAAGTTATCATGTCGTTGAACTTACAGATCATATATATATATATATAATTGATTGTTCCTCAAGATAAATTGGCTTATCTTAGGTTTCAGCATTTGTAGATAATTCATTGGGTATGCGCAAGAAATTATTGGAGACACAGATGTTGTCACTATCATTTCATTGGATTTCAGCATTTTTAGATAATTAATTGGGTATGTGCAAGAAATTAGTGTTGGAGACACAGTTTCGTGACTATTATCGTGCTAGGTTTCAACATTTTTAGATAATTAATTGGGTATGCGCAAGAAAGTATTGGAGACACAATTTTGCCACTATTAAGTTAATTAGGTTTCAGTATTTTTAGTTAATTAATCGGGTACATATATGCAAGAAAAAAAGTGTTGGAGACATAGGTCTCATCACTAATACTTCATTTATCGTGCATAATTTAAAAACTTCGTTTACATGTGAAACGGCGGCATATAGTATACACTAACAATTTGAAGCAAAAACTAAAGATTAGGTTTTCGTCGATAGGTGAAAGGGCTCTCAAAAGAAGAAGTAGAAGCTCGTCATGACCTGGTTCTTGCACTCCCAGAGAGGATTCAAGCCATTCCTGATGGAACCACAAGTGCATCCAAGCAAACTGGAGGATGGGGAGCCAGCTCGGCATCTAACAAATATATAAAATTTGATTTAGGTGAGAGTTTTTTTTACTCATAGCTGTTTTCATATGTTGACTTATTATTATTATTATTGAAAGAATTGAACACTAAATTAAGTACGGATTATTCATAAATCATAAAATAAATACTAACCTTGTAGTATATACGAAAAGAATTCTCAGGAACTCCCGCAAATCAGAGTTCAAAATATTAGATATTGAACTATATTGTCATAACTTAAATGCCCTTTTTGATTATAATGTTTTTACACACGGTAAGTAGAGAGAATATGAGAGAGATTGTTTTTTGGAGAGAAAGGCAGAAGTCTGTTCATTTGTATTTTATCCATTCTTGATATTCAATATATCCCATATCAACCACAAATTGGTCGGGCCGGGTCAACTTATATTGGACGATTCAACCCCAAAATCCAACATTTACTACTATTCTTCTTCTTCACAATGGATGGAGGCCAATACCGTGCTTCAAATTTAGAACATTTAATTATAACAAGTCGCTCCTTGATTATTCTATCCATTTCTTGGATAATATGTTGTTTGATTTTGTTCGTTGACATTGTTATGAACTAATATCAGATGGGCGTTTTGACGATGGTTTCTTTCAACAAACTGAAGAATCCAGCCAATTTAGAGATGAATATGAAATGCGGAAAATGAAACAGGCTTGTAATCTCACCTGATTCCATAGTCGTTCTTATTTAGTTTCTGATCATTTCGTGTTCATGAATCTATTGATCCTTCCAGTAATATCTTGTTCTCATTTGGTGGTGAAATTCCAATATCTTCAGGATCAAGGTTTGGATATTATATCAGATGGTCTGGACACCTTGAAGAATTTGGCTCGTGATATGAATGAGGTCTGCATTATGCTATCTTTTCTTTATTTCTTTACGACGAGAAACTTTTCTTGAAAAATTCTTTTAAAGGTGTCAAATTCCGAGATATATGATTCCACTCAAAAAAGACATTAATATGCTCTTTTTTCTTCCTGTGATGTTTCTAAAAAGAAACTGATATTTATTGTGACGTTCCTATAAATGGCTTTGAGTTCAGAACTCCAAGCTCGCTAGAGAATCGAGACTATTGTTGTAGGGTTAAGAAAATAATTACTTAGACTCAAATTCACTAGTCTAAAATGGTTAATTCCAAATTATTACTTATACAGTTATACTTAAATTGTCCACTTATAAATCATTCACTCGTCACTTCTCTCACCGATGTGAGACATACCATTTATTCATCTCGTGTTCTTTTCTTTCGTGATTTTCCAGGAATTGGATAGGCAAGTTCCATTAACGGATGAAATTGATACAAAGGTTTGCAACAATTTATCTTCCCTCCTTAACAAGATTGCAGTAGTGAACAAGTGTTCCAAGAACATATTTCATAAACCAATGCCTCTCTGGTATCTATCTTCACAGGTAGACAAGGCAACAACTGACATCAGAAACACCAACGTTAGGCTTAGGCAAGCTGTTTTCAAGGTGTTTCATGTTTATAATTGTTTAAATACATAAAGGGACAAACTTCTATTCGGCCATGCAGCCCTCTAATACAAATGTGATTTCACCATCATGTAGGGGCCAATCGCGAGGTTGCATGGTCGAATAGAAGAATTTTTCATAGATGCCTTAACATTTTTAAGATTCCAAATCTATTTCAGATGAGGTCCAGCCAGAATTTTTGTATTGACATCATCCTTATTTGCATTATTCTGGGAATTGCTGCTTATCTTTACAAGTAAGTATTTTAGCATTGTTTTTTTTTTCTGCTAAAAAAACACACATCTAGAATAGAATTGCTTCATCGTTTTAAGTAAATCTTTAAAATTATAGGGATGAAAAGTAATTAGGATCTCCTTATTTTTTATTTTAGTTTTTACGATATTTAGATTGAGATGGGACATTGGAGCGAAGGGAATTACAAATTAATTAATATCTAATCATCGAAATTTTGAGAAAGATTGCAGCAATGACTTTATCCATATTATTTGTCTCGTTAAAAATAGCATTATTATGTATCGCTAAGATAATGTTTCACCGTTTCCGATATAATGAATTTTTCACCATATTAATGAGAGATTAGATATTTAATACATGAATTCTTACTATATAAAGAAACGGTAAAACATTATTGAGGTAATGTAAAATATTATTCGATTGAGTGCCTTGATCATAAGAAAATGTTTCCCCCTCATATTGTTAATTTATGTTATTTGACTATTGGGATATAAAAGCCTTTAGAAATTACTAAAAAATAGAAGTCATGTTTTTCGTACATTAGAACTTGAAACCGTGGTTAGTAAAGTAAAACAATCAATCCCTTCTTTTAACGTGGCTAATAAATCATCTTAACAAGAGAACTTATCTAACTTGATGCAGTTTACTGAAGTAACTTGTCATCTCCACCAGTTGGTTTCGGCGATATGGTGTAGCATTCTCCTATGTTTTTAGCCTTGTTGCAACTTCTTCTACCTTTTAATTCCTTCCAATCATTTGTTTGATCGAAACTGTATGAACCAAAAGTCATGTAGAATATAGGGTTATCATACTGTAATTTATTTCTGTCAATTTGTTCTAGTTTACTTCATCATAATTGTTACATATACATTGATATATTGGAAATCATCTTTAATTTCTGCCAATAGAAGTCTGTCGATTGGCACTTGATCTCTTCTATCATCACAATAACATGTTTAGTCATCAGGGGCGAATCGATTTTAAGGAGTGTGAAATCATTTGGACACCCCCCTAATAATTTTGTTATTAAAATCGCTTGCTACTGACTTAATTAAATCCTACTCGACTCTCATTAATAAGATATTTTAGATCTACCCGTGTTAGTCAACCTCTTTTATTAAGTATATAGTACACGCATTATCTTTAACTAGTTTGTCTATTAAGAGAAGCGTATGGAAGTGTTTTAACCTACTCATAGTTTTAGTGATTTATATAACGAATTTTGACCAGTGGTAGATTTGTAGTTTTGTGTTTCCATAATCTACAAAATTATTTCGTAAGATGCATAATTAATATTCCTAATATACACAGAAGATTGTGCCCCACGACCAAGTGGGTTAGGTTATTTTTTCATGTAGGAAAAAACAACTTTACAGATTTGACATTTCTTAGTATTTTTTTATTTTTTTTTGTAGTGCCATTTCTTGAGTATTTATACCAATTAAATTCGTACTAAAGCTCAATAAAAAAAACAAAAAAAAAACTCATTCCTCATTCTAAGTTTACATGTTCATCTTGAAGATCTTATGCATCTCAAACTATTTCCTCGTGAAATAAATTTTTGAAATTTTCCTATATATAACTGTTAGGATAATTCAGGATAATAACTCATAAAAACGAGAAATTAAGACGAACATAAGATTTACATGTTTCAGCCTAAAACCTACGTCCACGGGCAGCAAGAGAATAATTCATTATATGATGAAACTATTACAAGCACTCTCTTACAAAGTCTCATACCTCTCAATTTACTATCACACCTATTACAGTAGTTATAGTACTTATTTATAGATAATTTCTAGGATTCTAGGTAATGGGCTTATAAGATAATTAATTAACTACAAATATGGGTCATAGCCCAACAAATCTCCACTTGGACCAAATTTGATCCATCATCATAAAAAAAAAATCATTCATTCTCCTTTCCCTGCCAAACAGTCCATATGAAACTGTTGCATTTCAAAAATATAGTTTTCAAACCCGAGAAATTAAATAAATACGTCAAGGAATCAATAAAGCAATTATGTACTTTAAAAAAATTCTCTACTTTGGAGGTATGTGAAGGATGCCGTGTCTCTCGGAATTAAACACATCAATTAATTGATATACATACATACATATATATATATATATATATATATGTATGTATATTACTCATTATATTAAAAATTACTTAATTTCTTATTATATATATTTTAGTCATTAAAGATTACTTTTTTTTTTGGCCAAGCCAGTAAGATATTTCATTCAACATCAATAAAAAAATACATGAAAATTTTTACATAAAACTCAACTAGCAAAAACTCGAAACTATTGTATAATAAGATTAAGGTTCCAAGCAGCACAAAGGGTGTTGTTGCCGTGGCTAGGTGTGAACTGATTTCCCGCGAGCATTTTCATTCTGACATCATCACGGATCCGTTCAACAATCTGATCTTCAGTCGCAGCTCCTTGTCCAAACAATCGGCTGTTATGTTCCTTCCAAATGTGGTATATGCAGGCAGGGAAAAGAAGCTTAAGAAGTGTTGCTTTTATTGTTGTTCCTATTAGCCTTAGGGTGTTAATCCCATATTTTGATGATAACTAAATCTTAAGCTAATGATGATCTAATGACTAATCATGTTTATATAAGTTCTATATGTTTGAGAATAGTCTTAGATTGAGAAATGAACATGCTTGAAGAGATGGCTAGCACAAGCTACAATGCGAACAAAGTTGAAGTGCTAGAATTGATAAGATCTTTCCAAAAGAAGAAATGAAGTCTTGAAGACCTAAAGAAGTGAAGATATTTATTCAAGAATCAAGACTTGAAGATTTGAAGAAAGAAGAGGGAGTTATAAGAGGAGACGTGGCGATATAAGGAGTACAGGCAAATGAAATGTCGAGTGACTTTAAAACTTGTTTTTGAAAGTAATTTCTAAAAAGATTTGTTGACAAAGCCTTGATTTCAAAAACATTGTTAAAATGTGTTTTGAGGGCTTGACATGTTGCGTTTTTATTATAAACTTTCTTATTCCTTGCAAAAACTCTTTTTAAACTTGTCTCTCCACTTGCCTATAGCAAATCTATTTGAGCTGGTCGAAGTAGTCGGTCAAGGGACTCTCAACCGACTCATAAAAAGAAATGCAGGGGCAAGTCGATCAAGCCAAGTTGGTCGAGTCCCTCGACCGACTCAACTCGACTGACTTCTCCAAGAGAAGTCGGGCGAACCAAGCCGAACGAGGGACTCAACCGACTCCCTCGACCGATTGGATCATGTGTTTGAATTATTTTACTATTTATGACCGTTGGAAACCTTTTCTTCATATATTCAAACACCCCCAATACTCAAAACACCTCTTCCAACATCAAGCAATTGTTTTATAATTTTTAAATCTTCAAAACACATTTGCTTGATCATTTATTGAGCTTTAACTTGCAAATCAATTAAGCATTCAAGAGCATAAAATTGTATTCATCCACTCTTAAAGAAAGTTTATTGTAATCATCTTTCATTTACTCTTGTTGTGAGATATATACTACTATAGCTTTGAGAGAATCATTGTATAGGGAGTATTTTATATCTTCTTTGTGCATTCAAAGAAGTGAAGAGACTTGTACAAACTCTTGTGGAATCAAGAGACATTGTAGTGTTGGTTTGTGCTTCACCAACTTGTGAAGAAGCATTACTAGTGCAGCTAGTGGAAAGCTAAGGGGAGGAAAAACTTGGGTGGTGGAGTAGATTAGCGAACCACTTAAAAATCGACATGTCATTTCTTTTTCTCTTCTCTCCTTAAACTCTTTTTATTTGTACATGCTTAGTGTTTGATAAATTGCTAGAAAGAATATATTGGTTTTTATCATTGTCGAAAAAGTAGTATTATTGTCTTCCTATCCTAATTCACCCCCCTCTTAAGATATTTAGGACCTACAGTTCCCCTGCAATGTCTTTTAATAAGATGAAAAACTCTACTCCATTGTATACATCCAACCGTTGCCATCGCAAATTTAATACTTCTTCGCCAGATCTTTCTACTGAATGTGTATTCAAAAAAGATGTGGTCTCGGCTTTTCATCCCCATATGACACAACTCGCAATTGCTCTGAATTTGCATCCCCCAACTGAGGAGTCTGTCCTTTATAGGAAGCCTATCAAGAATAGCAAACCACGCACAAAGGCAGTGCTTTGGAATTCTTGGGTTGTTCCAGATAAGAAAGTCTCAATCAACCTTGCTATGCTTGTCATTAAAGATTACTTATATACATATATCATATAATATATGTCTCTTTCCTTGGAGAATTAATAAAAACATTCATGACTTTGAGTAGGTAAATGTGCAAGTATGTCTTCATTCTTTAAGGATTTGAGGGAATTAAGAAAGCATCCATGTCGTTAAATGTAGTAAAATCCGAATGCTTTAAGACAAAAGTAGTTGAGTCAAATATACGATCTTGCATTTATATATATATATATATAAAGAAAAAAAAGAATGTATATGTTTATACGTTACGATATTATATGAGATTCAGGAATAATTTAGTGATAGGTTACTCCCTTACTAGTTGAGAGACTAGAGTTCGAATCTCATGGAAGTGAGGGGTTAAAAAAAGGAACGTTATAATATTGTGAGACGGTTGTGAAGTATTGACACAGACTCCGTTTGTTTGCAGTAATATTTTCTTGAATAATGTTTTTCGAATTTTTCGATATTTGGTAACACAGAAAATTTGGTCAATCGGAAAATATTTTCCGGTTAAGTGAAAATTTTAATTCAAAAAGATAGAAAATATTTGTTTATCTTTTGGTAGAATAAAACATTTTTTGGAACTCACTCACTACACCCCCACCCCACACCTACCCCCTACCCCTACCCCATCCCTCACTCGACCCACTCCCAACTCCCCACCCCCACACCACCCACCCACCCACCCACCCTTCCTCCCTCCTTCCCTCCCTCCCTCCCTCACGGTTAACATATATATTATATGTGTATATTTTTTTTTTATAAAATCTGATGTCAAAAAATATTTTTCACTGTATATCCAAACATTAAAAAATATTTTTTAATATTTTATTTTCCAAGAAAATATTTTCTCTTGAAAACATTTTCTCCAGCAAATTATTTTATGGCAAACGAACGGAATACAATTATAATAAAATAATTTGAATAATTTACAATCAAGGAATCCTCCTCATAATTTTATGATGTTACGAGGGATGTTCACTCGATGAGAAAAGCAACTAACCCAATGAGATTACTTGTCCACCTATCATGTTTACTAGGGTGAGGGGCATATGTATCATGTACTTCAACACTTTCAGAAGGCTATTATTAGATTCATTCTTGTGTGTTTTTATATGCTTGCTCAGAAAAGTATATGTTGAATGAGTACATGGGGTAAATATATAATGAAAGAGTAAATTAACAAGTTTGTGTATAAGTAACAATTTAATCAGCATCTGTTGTCCATGGAAGGATGTCAAATTTTAGTTGCCTGCTTACATGGGCTTCGACTTCGATATGAGTCCAATCTTCAGTCTCTAAGTCTTGCTTTCATTTATTTAAAAATATTAAAATTATTGACGTGTAATGTTAAAAAAGAAATCTCATCTATATGTACGAGAGTGTATTGAAGACAATGAATAATATAAAAAAGCCCTACTCTAACAATTTAAACTTTTTAATGAAGTGATAATTCAATATTATGTAGCTTTTCTTTTAATTTGGTGGAAAGATGCATGACCCAGATTTATGCGGAATTAGTTGGAGCTGATTCTTCTGTACGATGGAAAGTATTGAAGGGTGACGATGATTTTTTAACTGGTGACAAAGATGATTTGTCTACTTGAAACTATTGATTTCCTTATTCAGCTAGGCGCATGGTTGTCTTCTTTCCAGCAAACTAATTAAGTGGTAACGCTATCAGGAGTTCGTAACACCTCATCAATTAATCAAAAATCAAGTCCAAACATTGGAAAAATTATTCTCGATGCTGCCAGTTGTTGTTTGGTCTCAAAAAAGTATGTCGATCCCGCGTGTTGTTTTCTTGTAGTGTCTAAAATCTCATTATGATCCTTATTAATTACTTGTTTAGAGTAAGACTAGTTAAAGAATAATTCTTTTACATCCAACAAATCATAAATATTAAAACTGTCATACAAGATTATGGTTACGCTACCTAATACTAATTAATTTTAAAATGAAACCTCATACTTCTTAAGATGATATCAGAGTTGGAGCTTAGTTTAATCTTGTCAGCCATGTTCTTCAATGCATAGTTGTCAAATCATGAATCGTATCATAAATCGAAATATATTTTTTTTAATCGTGAATCGTACCGATTTGGTCACAAATTTAAAACTAGAATACTAGATGATAATTGATATATTATTTTTCAATTAGCAAAAATAAATAACAAAAAACAAGTGAAAGCCATAACTATACGTTAATAACGCCAACTACCAAAACTAAAGCCATAATTATACTTCCTTTTTTATTTTCCGGAAGCCATAACTATAATTTAAAAAACTGAAAAAGAACTCACTCAGTCAGCTACTCACTAAGTCACGACTCACTAGTGACTTAGGCTCCGTTTGTTTGCCGTAAAATATTTTTTCAGAAAATATTTTCTCAATTTTCCTGTGTTTGGTAACACTGAAAAATTGATCAACTGAAAAATATTTTTCAATAAAAAATGGTAGCTACTTTTTTCCAATTTTCCGGTGTTTGGTAACACTAAAAAATTGGTCAACTAGAAAATATTTTCCGGTTAAATATTATGACTAGTACAAAGTTTGAAAAAATATTTTCATGTCCTTTGTGAGAATAAAATATTTTTCGGAACTCAAACACCAAAAAATATTTTTCAATATTCTATTTTCTAAGAAAACATTTCTCTCAACAAGTTATTTTACAGCAAACAAACGAAGCTCAGGAAAATATTTTATTTTCTAAGAAAATATTTTCCTTTAAAATATTTTTCACAAGCAAGTTATTTTACGACAAACAAACGGAGCCTTAGTCAATAAAGAGTAAAGACAAAAACCATCTAAACCACTCATGACTCAACTAAGAAGCAAAGAGTAAAATAAAAACCACTCATGACTTAAGTTTTTAGTAAAACAAAGATGAAAGATCTTTAGTAAAGAGTAATAAACTACTTAACTAAGAAGGAAAGCTCAACAACTCACTTACAAAATGAAAGCTTTCGAGTTTCAGTCTAGTTGGCGCAACTCTTGTAAGTTGAAATTGAATTTGATCGTGCACCTATAGCAATGAAAAGCAGTATGTTTTCTAACTCTTTCTTTTTTAGAGATTTTGACTTTTGAATTTTTGATCTTGTAATTAGAGTTGAAAACTGATGTTAAATCATAAATAGTTTTTTTTTTTTTTGTTCATGTTTTTAATAATGGGCTAATTGTATATTGCTCGCAAAAAATTGAAGTGGGCTTTTGCTTTTTTTTTTTTGGATTATTTGGGTTTTTTTTTTGGTTTGACCCGAATTGGGAACGATTCACCGAATCGCAAAATTCACTATGATTCGGTGACCGATTCACTAACTGATTCGAATCGATTTTTGTATGAATCGAATCGAATTGTACTATTCGTACAATTTCGAAAACTATGCTTCAATGCATGTTTGTTGTGATATTCAAAATATTGATTCTTCAATTTGGGTCACACGTGAAAAAGATAGTTAAATAATAATTCTCTCACATTAACAAATTATAAATTTTAACATCACCATATAAGATCATGAGATATTCTACCTGATGGAACCTATACTTTTTAGCTGCTATTATTTAATTTTCTGGATTAATCCTACCTAATATATATTTGTTGGAAAGCAAAGGCCAAAACTTCACAGAAATGATAAAACATGTTGAATATTCAAGCCCTTTTTTTGTGTGGATACAATGGAGACTAAAGCCGTGGTTTGAACTACTCAATTATTTTGATATAATTAATAAAATAATATGTTACTACTCGACTATTTTATTCAACTCTTGTTTTCATACACAATTTTTAGTCAAGATGGATTGTTCCTTCCATATATGACTCAACATCAACTAAATGCAGCTTTTATTTGCATCAAAATAAAAAGCAAAAGGAAAAATAAAGGAAGAGAAGCTTCATATGTAGTCCAATTTTCAGTGCAGTTCCAATTTCAGGTAGGCAGTAGAAAACAAAAAAATGAAAAATGGTAACCACAGTGGCAGAAAAAGCACCACACATACAAACATGGATGCTGACAGAGGAAATTTCTGTAAATGTAAACCATGTTTGCGGAAAATGATGGTTTCCTTTAGCAATAAGGTACTATCAACAACCCTGTAGGGGACCCTAGAAAGAGCTTGTGAAATGAGTCAGCCTACAAGATTCTTTTATCTGCAAACTCTTATTAGCTCGCCATCTAACGTGCAAAAGAGCCCCCAAGAGGTTAGCAATTTGGATTCAAAATTCTTTAATTGCTTATTAGATTCACACTCTTAATCGACTTGAAATATGTGTTAGAACACACTATCGCACTGTGAATTTATCAATTGGGTTCCCACGTTAATCCCAAAAAAATAATGCAAAAGAGGCCTCTAAGAGTTATTAGATAGCATCGAATATCATAAATAAATATAACAAACCCCTCTCTAACAATTTAAATTTTTAGATGAGGTGGTACTTAATAGATGGTTAATGCATTCTATTTGGTCTTTGATTTGAATTTTTATCATTCTTTTTTTTTCGATACGAGAAACTCATCCTAAATAGAACTATATTAAATTCACCCGAATACTACAAGCGCCATGGTGCAAGGTGTCTGACGCTTGTTTTTAGTCAATCATATGTCAGACAATATTTGTGATGTAATAGTATAATTTTGAACTCAAAACATTTACTTATAAAAAATTATTATTCGATCATTTCACCTGACCGCTTGGCATGCAAATAATCATCTTGGCAAGTTATTATTATTTTTGTTTTGGGTCAAGGTCTTGGCAAGTTTTTGGATGACTTGGGAACCTAGTTATCAGAGACTGACTATCAATTGGCAAATCTTCATGTACAGTGGTCTACCCCTATGCATGCATTAAATAAATTAAGGACGAAACTCCAAAATATTAAAAAATATCAAACCTGTAACTTCATAAAATAATTTTACCTCACTATTATTGAACTATACCCTAAGAGCCAAGGTCTTGGCAAGTTATTTACATGATCTAATTATCAATAATTAGTTTTGTTCAATGTGGAGTATGAATCTCTAAAACACAATATACAATAGGGCAAAAACCATTTTGGTCCCTGAGGTTTGGTATAAAGTCCAAACTGGTCCTTGAGGTTTGTAAAAAGACCAAATAGGTCACTCCCATTATCTATGACTTAATAGTCAAAGATTTGACCAAATGAAAAGACTTAAATGCCCTTGCTTTAGTGGTTGGAGATTTGGAGGGAATGAAAAAAAAAAAGATTGAGACCATACAACAAGCACAACTATTTAAGCATCCAAGTCATTTTTTCTCATCATTTGAAAACAAAAAAGAAAAAATAATAATAGATGAAAAAAATTCAAATATTAAATGTGAAAAAATAATTCACATATAACGAATTCATCGTCTATTATTGTTTTTTCTTTTTTGTTTTCAAATGTCGAGGAATTCGTTACATGTGAATTATAGTAAATTTATCACAATGTTATACATTATATTGTCTAATATTGCATCTCAATATATTTTTCAAGTTAGTTAAAAGTCAGACAACATTTGTAGTTGGAGGACATATATCCAAAATTTAAGACTTTAAAAGCCACAATTAGTGGCTACCCGATACTAAATTCAACTTTCGGGGACAAAGTAGTAGTTATAGATATACTTGACTTTCTCTTAAATTTATATTTAATTTTACACTATTATAAATATTAAAAATTACAGACTTTTCAGTCATAATATTTCTATAATCTAAAAATGATGAAAGAGATTACATAGTTGATCAAATACATTAGATATCAGTAATTCCATAAACTCACTCAAGATTAAAGGAAAAATAAACTAAACACGACCCAATCAACATTGCAAAGAAAGAAAGAAAAAAAGGTGTATTCTAAAAATATTAAGAGCCAAACTCTTCTAAGTAGCAAGAATTTTGTTGTTGTCGTTGTTCTTTTTTTTGGGTGAGAAAGAGTATGAATTGAAAGTGAGAAAAGAAAAAAAAATGGCTTGGGTGCTTAAATAGTTGTGCATGCTGCATGGTCTCAGTTTTTTTTTTTTTTTCCTTCCCTCCAAATCTCCAACCACTAAAACAAGGACATTTAAGTCTTTTTATTTAGTCAAATCTTTGAATATTAAATCTTAAATAATAGAAAGAACTTATTTGATCTTTTTATAAACTTTAAAGACTAATTTAAACTTTATATTAAATCTCAGGGACCAAAATAGTTTTTGCCCATATACAATATACCCAACAGCCAATGTTAAATAAGTAGAGGGAATTTCTAGAGAAGCGTGTATGTATTGTTGGTGTGTGTCCCGTGGGCTAGTCGACATATCTAGCGGTACCAGTCATCTCAGTCATCTCTTGTCTTTTGCATGTCAACTTTCCTCTCTCTCTCACACACACTCACAGCAATATGCAATACATCCATGTACGTTTGCATGAATATGAGAGTCTCACGGGTCCAGTCCACACCCACCTAATCTTCCACTCAATCCAATCCCCATTTCATGATTTCACGTGATGGCACCGTACCATTTTTTTTTTTTTGTTCCTTTTTCTCTTTATGATAGAAACATTGTTGAGTGATTTTCAGCATTCATTATATCAAAAAATATATACATATTGGGAGAACATTCGGGCTTTCGAGTAGCACATTCTTTCGGTAGTCAAATAATTCGGGCTGAGACATATACAAAGTCAGGGGCGTAACTAAAATTTTCATATTAAAAGAGCCAAGATTCTATGAAAAAAAAGAAGAAAAAAAGTGAAATGGGAGACTTTAAATAAGAAAACGGAGAATTAAAAAAAAAAGGAAAAAAATTTAGAGGAGGACTTCGTATTTTTTTAAAAAAAATATTACATATAATATAAAACAAATTTGGAAGCTTGGGGGACCAGACTCCTTCAGTCTCTATGTCTCTGTATATGCAAGTGAATTTTACGTACATATAAATCAACCTCAATCTCACACAAATTGGGATCATATGGTAAAAGACTTTTACCAGATCTTACATTCTAATCTTAACCCCCCGTGATATATATATATATATATATATATAATCTCATGTAAAGGAGACATAAATTTTGCCAAAAAAAAAGTCATAATTTAAATTAATTAAACATAAAAATTTAAAACGTAAACAAGTCTTTTACATATGCTACAAAGCTAAAATAACCCGATGTTTTCAATACAACTATCATACCCTCACATATCATTCACTCTTTACGTCCCCGCAACGAATCCTGTCCTTACAGATCAGGAGGTCTAAAAACAATTATGGCATAATCATTTTTACCCTATGGACGGCTGTAAAGGCAATGCACTTTTTTCTCACTTAAATCTTTTTTTATGAGATCTAATAAGGTTGATTCTAGCTTTTAACTAGTTACTTGTACGATGCTGTGTTGCTAACTTTTTTACTTTCGAAAACAGTGTAAAGATTCCATAACTTTCAACTATAGTATATGCCATGAAAAGAAGCACAAAAACTTTACATAGACAATTGTGGTAATAATTTTCAAACCTTTGTATTTCTTGAAAACTAAGCATTCGTGTAGAAAATTATAAATTGATAATAAATATAGAGTGATATCTAATATTATTTTTTAATATAATAATATTTTTTATTTTGTGATCAAAAATTGAGAGCGTATCTGTACACATCTTTCATTGACATTTGGCTCTACCACTAAGAGTCATATTACTATAAGAGTGTGCCTTTGAAAAAAATCAACTTTTTTGGTTAAACAAAAAAAATTATTATATTGGACTCTTTATGATTGAGTATCTTCACTTATTACAGGATATGTTCACGATAATCATCGGGTCCTAATTCTGCCTATGCCTCATAGATAAATAACTTTTTTTTGGATAATATAAGAATTTAGCTGGTAGAGCTCAACCACTAACTGATAAATCTCAGAATGTAACGGTGAGTCCTCACACATGCACCAGGTCAGTTAAAGGCAGAACTCCAGAACAATTAAGAGTGTCAAATCCGTGATCTTTCAAGAATAATTTTACCTTACTATTATTAGACCATGCTCCTAGAGACTTAGATAAACAACTTAATCTCCCCTGTACAAGCAATTTTACTTGCGCAGTAAACTAACAATTTTACTTAAGAGTGACTAGGGTATGTGTTTAGCATATAGACAAGGTGAAAGACAGTGGTCCACCTGAGTCTATGGCTGAACCGACTTTAGAAAGAAGCCGTATAAGATAAGGAAACTTATGTGTGTGTATGTGTGTGTGAGAGAAAGAAAGAGAAAGAGAGAGAGATTCTTTCTTCAGCAACTAGCTTTTATGTCATATGGTATTTTGTGCTAAATGGTCTTAGATACAAAGACAGTTTGAGGAAGACTTCTGAAAAAAAAAAAAAAATCAGAAAAAAGTCGAAATTTTTACTGAAAATAAGCACGTTTTGTTTGTGGTTTCAACTTTGTTTTCAGCGAAAGTTATCAGTGTTTAGCTATATTAAGCAAATCTGTAGTAGTTTTCTCTTCACCATTGTTGGTTGTTGCTTCTTGCATATATACTTACATATATACACACATATATATAGAGAGAGAGCTTTGAGTTTTTTTTATTTGTTCTCCCGGGTGTTCTTACTGTTCAGCTCTTACTAGCTTCAGATTTGAGCTCACAAGATGATGTCTGATGATGGTCTTTCTTCAGTACCTTCTTCTTCCATTAGAGGGTTCATTCAAGATCCTAATCCAAACCCTAGCCCTAATTCAAATCCAGCTAAGAGAAAGAGAAACATGCCAGGCCAACCAGGCAAGTTATATATATAGCATAACCTTCATCTTCTTTTTTTCTTTTTTATTGGAATAATGCATAGGAGGCTAAAGTCGTGGTTGAAACTCAGAAACTCTAATTAAAATAGGTCGTTGCTCGACGATTTCCATGTAATTCTTGGATGGATACCTTCATCTTCATATCTATAAAGTTTGGGATGGATTGGTGTTGTTCCTCTAGGAGACACCAGAATTTCGAACCCTCAAAACATTTTTCAACTTTTCTTTTTCCTTCTTTTTTTTTTGTTTTCTTTTTGAGTATTTTTCACGGAATATTGTGTAAAGATTGTTAAAAATTTGCAACAGATCCAGATGCAGAAGTGATAGCTCTATCACCCAAGTCTCTAATGGCGACGAATCGATTCGTATGTGAAATTTGCAACAAGGGTTTCCAGAGAGACCAGAATCTTCAGTTACACAGAAGAGGCCACAACCTTCCATGGAAGCTTAAGCAAAGAAGCAACAAAGAAGTGAAGAAGAAGGTATACATATGCCCTGAAAAGACCTGTGTCCACCATGACCCTTCAAGAGCTCTAGGTGACCTAACAGGCATCAAGAAACACTTTAGTAGAAAACATGGTGAGAAGAAATGGAAGTGTGAGAAATGTTCCAAGAAGTATGCTGTCCAGTCAGATTGGAAAGCTCATAGTAAGATTTGTGGTACTAGAGAGTACAAATGTGATTGTGGCACTCTCTTCTCCAGGTACTAAATATCAAACATCTCCATCACACACACACACACACACGCACATATCAAGTAGTGTTCTATGATTACTTTGATGGAAGACATTAATGCTCAACTATGTAAAGCTTTTCATAAGTGAGAAATTCTTGCATGAGGCATAACCGTGATCCGACCGTGAAATACAAGTGGACCTCTGAAGTCCTCCTATGTATTAGATAGTGGGTCGGATGACCGTTTGCTTAAAGGAAGCATGACCCTTCATAAATAAATGCATGTGAATTCATTGCATATTTAATGAATGATGGCATTTAATGTAATTGAGTTTGTTTATGTCCAAACAGAAAAGACAGCTTTATCACACACAGAGCTTTCTGCGATGCTTTAGCTGAAGAAAGTTCAAGATTCACTTCAACTCCAAGTACAAATCTCAACTTCAGAAATGAATTCATTAATGGTGGGATTAGCAATCTACAACCAGCTGGAAATACACATTTTTCTACTGTTTTTAGGCATGAACTTGGCGGTTTAGACCCATCTGGGCAGCTGAATTTAGAGGGGCAAAAACCAAGGCTGCCACTATGGTTAGACAGTACTCCAAATTCACAGCTCAATTCTAGTGCTTTCATGGCGTCAAGCTCAACAAACTTTCCTGATTTGGTGCAAATGGCACCGACGAATATGTTGGGTTTGTCTTCACAGAATCAATGGTTCAATGGTGGTAATAATGCATCGCCATCAGCATCAACAATGCCACGGGTACTAAAAGAGGAAGACAACAAAGGGAATTTGTCCGATCAGGCTTTAAGTTCGATGTATTATAGTAATCAACATTTGCACGAAACAACAACAACTCCAGCTGCTCACATGTCTGCAACTGCATTGTTGCAGAAGGCAGCTCAGATGGGATCAACAAGAAGCAACTCGGCAATATTTGGAAACAATGGCTTTGGGCTTATGAGTACTTCATCATCAATGTCAAGTCTTGGTAGCTACAATACATTGAACCAACACAGAAATGATCATGAACTTCAAACCTTTGGAAAACAACCCGGCCATGGCGGCCACAATGAGGGATTGAATAGCTTGATTTCATCCGCATCTGCTTCAACTTTAACTATCGATCATGGAGGTGGGCTACTATTTGGTGACATGAACTCAAAGTCATCATCAGTAGGCGGCAACACGAGAAATGGAGACCCTTTGATGATGATGATGCCTGCAGGGAATGTGAATGCAGCTAACCAAAGCAAAACCAGTGATCAGAATGAAGCTGCAGAAGGGAGTCTAACAAGAGATTTTCTTGGTGTTGGTGGCAATGGAAGCAAACCCTTTTTCCAGCAAAATGAGCTAGCCAGGTTTGCTTCAATCAATTCAGCCATGGGCTTAAGCCAGTTCAGTGGAAGCCATTGAAGATTTTCAGAGATTTTCTCTTCAAATTGTTCCCCGTTAGCACTTAAAAATTACCACAACGAGAGCAACCGCGAAACCACATATCAGTGAGAGTACTGTACCTCAAATTGAACGAAACAAATCTTTCTTTTTTTTTCTATCCAAAAAGAAAATCAATATATTAAATTTTATCACTCTGATCCTTTTGATCGTGTGACTCCGGACACCGAATGAGAGAGAGAAAGAGAAGAAGGGGAGAAGTCTAAAGAGATCTTGTGAATTGTCAGAAGGGAAGGTGGGGGAAGGTGGGGGCCCACTGCATGTTGGAAGAGACTTGACAACAAGTGAGGTGAGGCTATTAGAAAAGCAGCTGATGGTATTACTGCATGTAGAAAGAAAGATTTTTCTACCAGTTTTTATATATATAGTATTGATGGTCCACTGTTAGTCTGTGATTATGTGTATTGGCTATTGGGGGGAAAAGCTGTGCTGATGTTACTGTGTTGCACGTTGGTGTTCGATTAAAGGGCCATTGTTTTCATGCACAAACGAGCTTAACAACTTTCTTCTGAGTTAGAAGGAATAATGGAGGTGGTTTTTTTTTTTTCTTTTTTATGGCCCCGACCCTTACCTGTCTCACACTTTATGAGATTTGAACCTATTTTTCCAACAATAATGGAGGTAGTTGCCAACAATGTGGCGACAATCTCAAAGTAGAACTCTTTCACTTAGCTTCTGTTGCATTTTCTCAAGGTTCAACTTTCATGGACTATTATAACCTTTTCTTCTTGTTTTGTTTATTTTTTTAGACCTCATGCGTAACAGTAGCTTCTGAATTTCCTTTCGGTTTCTGAATTATCCTTTTAATTGGCGCCTCTTAATTATATAGACAACTGTGTTTCTTGTATTGGTTTTATTAATACAATTACGATGAAATGACTTAATTAATTTATCACTGTTAGATTCGTTCTCATAATGTTATTTAATATGAGATAATTCAAATTTGTTTAGTTGATTGACAAAGGTTTGTTTTATCTTAATAGAAGTGCTAGATGTCACGTTAGTCGGTCATTCATTTATTACTTATTATATATGTGAATGTTTAGTTGGGTGACATTTACCAATTCTCCTACCTTAATTACGAAGCTTTTATGAGTCTTATTAACTTGAAAAATATTAATTTGGTTTTCCATATTTTTTGTGGTACCTGTTGTCTCTAAATTTGAGGGTCTCAAAAGCATATTTAAGTGAGTAGATGTATTTTACTGAGATTATTCTTTGGATTAACAATTAATAGTTTTCAATTACAGTACTCAATAGATATTAATTTTGATATATTTACCAATTTCATATTGATCGGGATCGAATAGGCAAAGTTGTGATGTTCAATTTCTTTATGCAGTTGAACTTGAGAGAGAATATTTTCGTTTAATTTTCTCCTGCTCTAATTATAATAATTTGGTTGTTGGTTTGCATTAGGGCTTCTCTGTGCAGTTTTTTATTTTTATTTTTTATTGTTAAAGGAGGCCTAAGTCGTGCAATAAATATCAAAGGATTATTACTTATAAAAATTAATCTCACAATCTTTTGTACTCACAACGAGAAGCATCTCTGCGTAGTTATATGTACAGAAAATAGATTTTTTGGCCAAAAGACTTTGAGTTGAACTAGGAATCACGAGAGCACAGTGTTCAATTCTTTGAGGCTTTGGAACAATTAGCTAAATAAAATAACAACCTTGACATGGCCTTAATAATATATTGAAGATTAGCAAGTCGAAACAAAGCAATTAAGTATACATTCTTTAATAATTTGAATTTTTAGATCCTCACTTACACATAAAAAGGTATTTTCAAAATATTAAACTAATTTAAGTCATTACGATATTTTTTATCTATTGTAACATCTAAAGATATTTAAAACTATTGCCGAAAGGCTAAAATTATTATAAATAACTTTAACTGTTGCAAATAGTGCCACTGCATATGGTCTTATTACAAATTCTCTATTGCAACGTTTTTTATAAATTAAATAATAAGCAACAGTTTAAAAATATTGTCAAAAAGTAATTTCATAAGAAATTATTAGCTTAGTTTATACAACCGTTAAAAACCCTTACAATAAGACACCTATTGCAACATTTTTTTTTAATTGTTGGTAATATTTTTTTTTTTTTCAATAGGAGTGTTTCAAAATATCTAAAATGTTACATTGGCTATAAACTCTCTGGCATGCTTAATTCTAATAAGAGGATTGATATATGTTACCCCTTCACCCTTTCCTATATAAAAGAACTTTTACTATATACATGAAAATTTTGATATTGAATATATAAAAATTTGTTATATAAAGACGAGTGAGTATATATCCACGTGGATGACATAAAATATTAGTATTTTAATAATTACTCGAGAAATGTTTTAGGAAAGGCATAGAATTCTAAATAGAAGCGAACGGACATTGTTAATTATTTTCGCAATAATTGCTTTTACTTGGACTAGAGTATCTTTATGTTAATGCAAATCATAGTTTTTTCAACTTCAATAAATTTTAGTGGTAGAATTCTTTTGAGTGGTCATCAATTAGTGCTTTCCTTGACTTTTATTGCTCTTATTTTGATTTTTTTTGGCATTTTTGAATTACACAAATCTTTTATATAATCTTTGCTATTATTCAGATGTACAAATCATGACCCAAAAAAAAAAGATGTACAAATCGAATAATATCTGATATCAATCAAGATGTCACCAGAGTGTGTGTGTGTGTAGATAAACTTGTCTTTTCCTCTGGCCGCATTACAATCAATTTCGTAGATGATTTATTTGTACTCAATTCCATCTATATATACCGAGGCAAAATAATGTTTAAAAGGAAAAAAAGTTCAGACCATACAATCAAAAAAGTTGTACTTCCCAAAATTGGAAACTGTAGTGAACTTAGCTTGTAACCATTCATGAAGAATATCATAATGCATGCACCCAATCATTCAAGTTTGATTAGGCTCACCTCGAATAGAGTTATAAGCTTGTAGTTTTAATGTATCACGTTTTAGATCTAGAATCCTAATTCACAAACGAAACCGAATAGTTTTTTTTTTTTTGTTTGATAAAAGGAGGGATTCTTCTTTTTGGGTATTTTATTAATATCAAAATAAATGAATAAAAGTAGAGGGGGACATAAAGACGAAACCTTCACAGGGATTGGGGTACTTACCTGTCCCAAAAGTCCAGCTAAGCTAAAAGGAACACAAGTTGTTTCTTTTTACAAGAACCTAAACAAAAGATTATGATATATCATAAATGCAACGCATAACGTACTGTTAGGGATGGCAACGGGTACTCGCTATACCCGAAACCGATGGATAACTGCCCGATAAAAAACTGATAATGAAAATCGATGGAGAAACCGTTAGGTTTTGGATTTTATAAAGCAAAACCGACGGATAAACAGATAGGTTTTGGTTTTTAATATTAAAAAAAACCGAAACTCGATTAGTAATTTATTATTTTATTATATATATATATATATATATATATATATATATATTATATTATACACATGTATATAATATATATAATAAAATAATATATTTTTTTATTTTTTATTATATATATATATATATATATATATATATTATACACGTGAACTTTGATTTAGTTGTATTAATGAACAAATAGTTTCTCATTTTTATTATTTTTAGAATTGAATATTTGTGATGATAGTAGTATATTTTTTATTTTTATTGTTTTATTGTATGAATGGAAGAACAGTTTCTCATTTTTAATTTGTTAAAATTAAATATTTGCAATGATGTAGTATATATATTTCTTTAATTTTATTATTTAATATGTATAGATTGTGATTTATTATATTTTTATATTTTTTTTACATGTAAATTAATATTTTTTTCACAAATTTGGACTTTTTTTCTATTTAAATTGATTTTTTTAAGTAATTGGTTTTGGTTTCGGTTATCCACGGTTTTTTTAAACCCCGTTGGTTGCGGTTTTGGATATGAATTTTTTAAACCCGTCGGTTTCGGTTTCGGTTTCGATTTTCGATTTGCTAAACGGTTTCGATTTTGGTTTTGTCAAAAACCGTGAATAATCGACCCGTTACCATCCCTACGTACTGTTAACGGAAAAGGGAAACATAAGCGAAACCAAATAGTTATTGAAGGGCAAATTCATATAAGAAAATATTTAGCTTGATATTTGTAATACATGGTAAAAATCTAAATTAATTTTTAGATTCTTAAAAGTATACTTTAAAAGAAGTATACATATACCTGAAATTGATTAGCAATTCAAATGGAAAAAGTTATTTTTTCTATGCTTAACTCAAACAAATTACAGCTTGCTACTTTTAAGTTCCAAAATTAGATATATCAAATAATGAAAAGAGCTCCTCTGACATGATCACATGTTCAATAGATATCCAACCAATTAGAGAATATTTGGCTTGATATTATATATAATCATATCATATGTACATTATGAAATACAAATTTGTTCCTTTACCTACACAAATATATATTCTTAGACAAAGATTTTAAATTCGGATGTTTCACGCACTTTAATTTTCCAAATACAGCATTTTTTATAGCTTCTTTATTTTTATATTTCAGAATATAAATTCTAGAGTTTGAGCTCGAGAGTTAAAGCTCAACTCTCAATCGCATCGTAGTCTCAGGGTCTGAACCTTAAGGATCTAAATCTCTTATATTGCTATGAGAAGAGATTAATAATGATAAAGTAATAATGCAGTTATAATAAAATTATTTGAATCAATGAGTATAGAAATAAAATAACTGTATTATTATTTTACCACTATTGATCTTCCTTGTAATATTAAATGAATTAATGGCATATTACCTTGACAAAAGTTAAAAGTTTGATTCAAGACAGAGAAGATTAAATAGAACAAAACTTATAAGTTTCATTCTTTTGGATATCATTCCCTCCTTTAAAAGAACAAAATTGACCAATGTTGTACCTTGGTGGTTCTTATTTAGCTCTCTAATTGTCCCCTCGCATTTGGAATAGGTAAATTCTAATGCTTGTCTCCTTGTGGTCTTTTTTTCTTTCTTTCTTTCTTTCTTTCTTTCTTTTTTTTTTTTGTGGGGGGTGGGGAGGAGGAGGTGGTGGGGTGGGTGGGGTGCGTGAAATAGCCTTGTGATTCTCACTTCTGTCTACTATTGTAGCCTACCTTCTTTTTTTTTTAGGAACTATTTTAATCTACCTTGCCAACTTTATTTATTGATATAGGCTGATAGAAGAATGATTTAAAATCTTCTTGTCTTCTTGTGTGGTTGGTTTCAAACTCAGAAATTCCATGAATCTAGTGAAAGATCTTTACCAAATTTATTAGTTGGTGATCAAATTTTGCCATATATTAATTTGATAGTTAAGATTTGTCAACTAAGTTCCCACGTTATCTAAAAAAAAAAGTTATTTACAACCTGAGCAAAGCTGAATTCAATTTTTTCCAATTGAATTCGAAATAATAATATTTTGATTTGAAATAATTCAAAATATGTTGGAGAACAATCTATAGAACAGTTGATATGTTTAATTCCTCAACTCAACACGTAGTAGTACATCTGGAATTCACTTTTTTCCTACACTACAAGTGAAAGCGAAAATGTAAAGACTACCATTAAAGTAGCTCAAGCGAGACTTACTATATTCATGTGAATTATGTTCCAGATGCTTGTCCAGTCTAAATACTTGACGGGTTAAAAATTTTAAAGATTAATTTCTCTTAGAAAAATTATTAAATGGGATACAATAAATAAATGGAGACAGGGTGCATACCCAAATACGTTTGTGCACTATATGTGAAAACCATGCATATACAATTAGTTTAAAGTTCTAACGATCATAAAACTTCCCTAAACAAGACAAGTACAAGGTAGACAATGTTGGTTTCATCCCAATACGAATAAAGGAACAACAGTAATCTAAGCTTCAATTCGTACTCTACCGTATAACCAAATGAAACCGAACTAAGTAAGATAAAGTTTTACTTTAAGGTATAAGGTAGTTCGGTATATAAATTATTCAGTATTATATGTAAAGTGTGAAAAAAGACCGAATCCATCATTATAGATATTATCTAGATATCACTTTAGTTATGAGGAGCCTTGTAGATATATGTGTGTTTGTCTTAATTTTTTTTTTTTTTTAAATGTGTATTTTTAGTATAGAAAATTAAATTAATCCCTACTAAAAAAAAAAAAACTACCAATAATATAGCTCTAGAGAGAAAATGTTCTAAATTCGCCCTTCACAGTGGGAACAATCAGGTCTTCACAAAAGGTAACAATGAAGGTATTGAAGAACGCCCTAACACACCTTACACAATAGATTTAGATCATTTCATATCATTATAACATTGTGAGAGAAATCTAATGATAATACCTTATAACAATTATTTTATCATAACTATATAAATATATTGTCACAATTTAATTCCTTTTATAATATTATATGATATAAGAGGAGTCAAACCCGTAATGCAACCGCCTTGTTAAACTAAAATACAAAACGAGGTCGATGCTCTTCCATAGCGTCCAGGCAACAACAATCCGAGATGATTGGGGCCCTCCAAGTGGATGGTTCATTTTCAAAATATGTACACATTAGCATATGATGGACATGTAGAAATACTTTTGAATATATGGTACGAAGCAACAAAGAAAGTTCCTTTGTCACATGGTGGACAACAGGAATGATAGAGATTTATCAAGTTGTTGAAGCATAGGCCATTCTGCCAGATGTTTATGCATGTAATGACACTAAATCATCCATAACTTTGGAAAGAGATCAAGCAAGAAGACAAGAATATCGGATTGTTGTGTCCAAAGTCTGGATAGAGTAGTCGAATAACGATTAGTTATAATTAAAAATTTTTATTTTGAATTTATGCTCTCGTATCATAAATATTATTTAATTCTTAATCAATTTAAATTATACATTAGGCACGCTATTGCACCACGAAATTTACAATCCTGAATCAATACAAGTGGGTCCTACGTAAAGTGGATTCTTGTCATAAAAAGAATGTTGGACTACGTATTTCCCGTAAGTCGAGCAAAAATGTTCTTTTTTTTGTTTTGGGCCAGAAGTCGAGCAAATATTAGTTATGATCATTTGACATATCTTCCAAGTAATCTAGACTTTACAAGAAATGGAATTTTGGTACCTTATTTTTTATTTAAAATATTTTGGTTCGTGTAATTTAGTATTTTGTTTGTCCTTTTCCATTTTTCGTCCATTTCTTAATGGAAAAGGAATGTGAATGGTATGCAAGGCAACACCAAAAGGAGTATCAAGCTTTTTTTTTTTTTTTTTGAGTAAATGTTTCAAGCTTTGACTATTAGGAATTAGAATAGAAAAGAAAAAAAGATTAACAGGGCATCAATCAAATTGTTCAAGGATTCAAAGGCATAAAATAAAAGATAACTATCAAAATATCATTTTTATAAAGTTAAGGAACTATTTATGGATTTACTTTAAAAATTTAAGAATAAGAACATAATATGGGCTTTCACATATAGTTCTGGGCCAAAGGATAGTGTGGTCCAAGCTTTAGGCTTCACCGTTAGTAATTGATGAAACGTGTTGGGCCATAGTACTTTACTCAACTGTGTGGTCCAATTATTATTTCAAGCAATCTTTGGGTACTTTTGGTTCAACATTGTTAATTGGGCTGGGTTTATCGGGCTACAACCCAGCCAGTTCGATAATAATCTTATTCAACAATCTTTGGGTACTTTTGTTTTGATTTTTGTATTATTTCTCATATTAATTTTAAATTTTTGTAAGTTTAAATTTTTAACTTAATAATATTTTGAGTTATTTTTAAAATTTTGTATTGTCACATGATTTAGAAATTTATTGATATATAGTGCTTGTTTAAAAAAAAAAAACAATAGGCTGGCCCAAACTCAGCACAATTATCCCATTTAACTCATATAAAATTAATAGATCGAGTTGGGTTTATTTTTTTGAATCTCAACTCAGTCCAGTTATTAACCGGGTTAAATGACTTCACAGTCGAATTGGCCCAACTCAACTCAAATATCTTGACATTTGTATAGTGTTTGGATGCAATTCATTTATAGAATTCATTTCATTTATAAATGAATTTTATGAGGATTTGTATTTACAAATGAATTCTCTTGTTTGGAACTGTAAATTATATTAAGTCAATTCTATTATTTGTAAATTCAAATTGTGTTTGGAACATATGTGAAATTAGAATTAATAGTCGTATTTTACTTAAATACTTTTCTTTTATTCAATTTGAATTAGACTATCATATAAGTGTTATCTTCTCATTCTATTATTTATTCCTGGTACTATCATAAAAATCCAAAACAAAAAATAAAAAAGAAAGAAAGATTTTCAAGATGTTTAAACATTACAAAATAGTCATAAACTCAACCAGTTTAATACTACAAAATAAACCTAACATGACAAAATAATTTCGCCTTGGTCTACTGAATCTCCCTTCTAGGAAATACAAAAAGTAACGTGTCACTATTCATACCAGAAAACTAAGAGTTACGACTGAGCAAAATTTTCATGGAGCAATAAAAATTCAAAAGTTGTTTTTGGTTCTGATTATTTGAAATAAAGAAACTTTTATTTTTTTTTTCTTATTTGACAATGAATGAAAGAAACTTAAAATATTAGTTAATATACTTGCAATATTGGATCTTAGTCAACATTACGAAATTTTCTTTTGAATGCTTGGCTGTTCAAAACTATGGAGTTTAATGATTTTTCATATGGTGACATATGTTTATAGTGAGAGAATAATGGGGAAAAAGTTTTTTTTTTTTTTTGAATTTTTTATTATTCCTAGCAAAGTCAATAACTTAAATTTGAGGGTAGTTTTGTCCTCAAAAGCTTAGCAACAGAATTAAAAAACGTGAATTTATAAATTTCACATTTTGGGTTCAGATTTGAGTAAGGTTTGTGGAATCTAAAAATTGTAAATCTTGAATTTGTAATTATTTAAAAAGGTGCAACCAAACAAAAAACAAATGGATTTACAAATGAATTTTACAAAATTTTATAGGATTCATTTATTCTAAACAGTCTGTTGGTCTTAACGTGATTAATATTTAATAGTGGCATTACAAAGTTCTATTTAATTTCTCGGTGAAGCAATATCCTTTTTGAATTATGTTATAGTTTCAAAAATAAACTCAAATTTTGTTGGGCTTGAATACGTTTTGCACCTCCGAACTAGATTTTTTACATCATTTTGCCCCTTGAAATTTTTCAATAATAAAATGGATCTCAAAACTTTATAATCACATTCAAGTTCGCCATTTCATCTACTTTTATGAGAAAAGTAGACTAATTAAAAAACACTATGTGCGAGTGATTTAACCACGTCATTTGAGTCCGACAAAATTTCTCTACTCTTGGATGGAATTTTTAACGCCATTGTTGATACCTACCAAGAATACATTTAAATGATAGTACTTTAGAAATGTTGCAACTTCTCTCCCTCGTGTATCTTTCAACTCTTTCTTTTTTTTTTTTTTTTTTCTGATTCAAGGGAGGTCTAAAGGCATACAACGTAACCAGTAAGAACTAAACTTACAACCTCTCACATATAGAACGAGTTACATACCATTAGATCAAAACCCTAGTACGTGGCCTTATGTATCTTCCAACTCTCTTATTGATACCACTATTTGGAAATTTTTCACCTCACACCATCACAATGCCACTAATTAAACCTTGCCAAAAATAGCTAATATTATAGGAAATGAGTTGTTGAGTGAACTTTATGGATTGATCACAACCCTGTGAGAAAGTTCATATGCTATGGGGAAATGGGGTAAAGATCATAGGTAATTTAAAAAGAGGAGTAATTTAACATATTTTTGCATAAAGATGACTCGCTTTTGGGATTCAATTGATCATCCTCTAATTAATGTGTCTCTTCCAAAAATATATGTTGAATAAGATGAATAGATTTCTAGCAAAGGAAAAAAAATTATCTCATACTTTTTAGTCTTTTCTCGACTCTTAATTTGGGGGTTGCTAAGCAAAGATGAGGATGAAGACGTTGGAACAAAGAAGGAGAAACTCTCAAAACTTATGTAAAACTAGTGGAGCTTGATGTTTATGTATTGATTTATTGATCTAGGTCTTAAAGGGTCTATTTTAATCTAAAAAGGACCAGTCTAATGGTTGAACTTTTGTAATGGTTAGCTAGCCCTTGTTAGAATAAAATTTTGGAGAAATATTTTAAGATTAAAATGTCTTGGGTTAAAATAACACACAAGACAAACATGTGGTGTTTTCCATTATATTTCTCTAGTTGAGGTAGATGAAAAGGCTAATTTGAATGTGATAATTATGAAGTTAAGGGACTAACCTATGTATTAAAAGTTTTGGAAGAGGGGGAGGGGGAAGGATAACAATACCATAGTTTAAGGGTGCAAAATATATGTTAACCACAAAATGAATAACTTAAAAGCGGTCACGAAATTTAAGGATTCATTTGAGTACGAAAGAGTTCAAGAGGTAAATTAACAGAAAAGGAATAGTTTAAGGGTATAAAAGTATATTTTTAATCAAATCTGTTGTTCTCTAGATCTATATTTAGAATGCCTTTACGAAGCTCAATCTTTTAATGAGTGCCTTGGTAAGTCTCAACTTCCCCAAATTATATCTTCACGTGAACAAAAAACCAAAGGGGTCCATATATAATTATAAAAGGTGAGGACATATGTGGACATGTTAAGTGCAATTTGTATTGGTATATAGAATAGAACTTTTTATTTAGTTTTAATGAATCCTTAAAAAAGGAAAATCAAGAAAGAGACGTGACAATTAAAACTATTGGTGCATGTGTGAAGAACTACTACAAATGAAGAAGCATCATATCAAACATGCATGATGTTTGTGTGTAGACACTCCATTTTTTAAGAAATTTTTTTCATTCCATACGAGCTTTCGGTGGAAAGTGAATTCTACTGCATTTGAATTTCACTCCCCCCTGAAAACCACAAAATTGACATTGTAGGGTATAAGTCTTACCCACATCTTCAAGTAACATTGGGAGACAAACTTTCATTGACAATTGACATAGAGTGGCATACAAAATATTACAAAATTTTAAGATACACGAACTCAAACCAAAAACAAAAAACAAAAAAAGAAATTGAGTGAATCATGTCCCAAAAGAGCAAAAAAATAAAAAATAAAATAAACACAAAAACAAGAAACCTAAAAGATTTAGCCACCGAGGGTCCAAGTATTTGAAGCCACTCACACTTTTCGATCAACCAATGAATCCAATTCAACATAATCAATATATCCTCCAAGAAAAAAAATGGACCATTATATATAGCACGTCCAATGGTTGCACCCCATTACCATTTATGCTGATCACAACCAAAATGCTGCAAGAAAAGCAACTCCAATGGCTGATGACAACACGCCATGCATGGCAAGGCCGCCAACGGCACCAGAAGCATCCACTGGTGTACTACCGCCTGGGGTAGGACTATCTGCCACTGGCGGCTTCTTAGGCTTAGCCGCCGTCGGGGCCGGTGCCGGTGCAGATGGATCAAAGATGGCTAAAGGAAGAAGAACTTTATCAACTTGATACACTGCAAGCTGATTATCAGTGTAAATGGTGTTTCCAATTGTGGCATCGTTAATACCTGTTGAAATGTTCACTTGGTTTCCTGATGTTGTAACATTCAATGGAAACTGACCAGGAGCGCTGTTCCCAGCTTGTGTTGTCAATGGATTGCTCACAGTTTGAAACTGTGACATGGAGAGGAAATTTGGGAGGATATGAAACTTCACAAGCTGAGTCTTTTGTTGATCAGATAATGAATTGAGTGTGCCTGCTTTGAGGCTCGAGAAGGCATTGTCTGTGGGTGCAAACAATGTCAGGCCTTGGTTAGAATTGTTCAGCTGTGTGTTGATCTGATCACTTGCTTGTGTGGTCTTCATTAGCCTCATCAGTGTTGTGAATTGACCTGCCTTCTCAAGGATTTGTGTTATGTTGGTTGGACCAGGTGGAGCAGGAGCTGTAGCCGATTGAGCTAAGATGATACTGCAATATTGCAAGAGAAGTAGGTAAACTGAGAGAAAGAAAAGAGATTTACTCATCATGTTTATCGTTTTTCTGAACGAAAATCCTAAATTTGCCCTTGTTCCCGAAATAAAATTTACGGAAACTCGAATGCTACTACTTGAAGGAAGGAAATCTAAGAATTGTGTGTGTAGGATGTGTTGTTAGGAGTAGGGGAAGAATAGAGGGTTTTTATGGAGGGGAAGAGTACTTGATCTGTTAGGTGAAGAGGTGCTATTTTAGATTGAAATACAATTAGTTGTTTTTATGAAAATGTAGGTTGGTGAAAGGTTGCAATATTAGTGAAAAGGAACTAATTTAACCATGAGGTGCTATTTCAGCGGACAGTTTGCTTGGAAAGACAGAAAAAGAATCAAGTGGATCTCAATTGAGTTGTGAAAAAATAGATTAAACTTCTGCCTACGTGTATAGAGAAGACAACAAATATGCTAATTGATTAGTAAATTTTTATTTGAGTCAACCACCGGGTATGTAGACATAGCTTAGAACATCCCCAAGCCTTGAGTGGGATCCACATAGGGGAGCTTTTAAAAATTCTATATATTTCTTAATTAAAAAAAATAGATATCTATGTATTTAATTAAAAAAATTAATTAGTCCCCACTAAAAAAATGTCCCCATATAATTAAAAAATTAAGTGTTCTAGCCCTAACTGACAAGAATTTCTAAATTCGTCACTACACAAACTCCCTAAAAGTTATTATAAAAAGAAATAAATGAGATGAAATATCCCCTAAAATGGTTACTCAATATTCCAACACTACCTCCATGTAATAAAAAATAAATAAATAATAAAATTTCTAAGTGTTGCATGATTGCTTTACTTTCACTTGTAAAGTATACAGTTGAGAGACTATAATATGTTTGCCATAAACTTAAGAAACAAGCTTTTGTGAAATGATGAAGTGCTTAATGGAGACCACCAATGGTAATGAGCACAAATGGATTTGATTCTAAATTAGACCACCAATGGCAATGAGCACAAATGGATATGAGTTTCAATTCTCGGTATAGTAGATCATTGCAGTTTATTTTTTGGCTAAGGTTAATGATTGTGAGCTGCTATCTGCATTAAACGGTTTTAAACCTTTTACTTTCTGGTAATGGCTATTGGTAGTTAGAGCTTTTGTGATGTTCCACTCGTAATAGAAGGGAATAGTTTATAAGTTAGTATTTTGGTTTAGTCGTTTTGGAGGTTGAAATAATTAAGCGTCTAACACTAATTTTGTTTATAGGTTTAGGGTTTCGAGTTTGATGTGTGATAAAATAGTATTTAGAGCTAATGTCAATCCTGAATGTTAATTAGGATATTAAGTCGTCATCGATAGATAGTAATTATGACGTCTTACATTAGTGAGATATATAATAATAGAACGATTTTGTGGATTTGAATAATAAGTTCGGTGATAATTTTAAGCTAATGAATTTGATGTACAATAGAATTGGTTTAAACCTATAAAACTAATTTTATTTGCAGACTTGAATTTTAAGCCTGTGCCGTGACAAATTTATTTCCTTGTCTCTATTTTAGACAAGATTTTTACCGAGAGGGTTGGAACCTTTTTGCCCACTTCCCGATCTTGGCCCACCCTTTTTACGGGGACTCTCATGGTTTGTCATATTTTGGTCGTTTCGTCCGCCAAATCATGAAAATCCCAGAGAGATTTTGCCACTCAACTTCTGATGCAATTTATGAGGAAAGATCTCACATTCTAAACCGAGATTAAATAATTATAAATTATTAAAATTATTTTATTATAATTATATCATCGCATCAGTTTCTATTATTAAATTTCACTCATCACGTAATAACATTATGAACAATATCTATTTCTGCCATTAGAAGAAAAATAAATGCGGGCGACAGAAACCTTCCATCCCTATTCTATCACAAATTTTAATTAGCGACTAAAATTCGTCATAAAACAACTATAGCAAACCTAGGCGTCGCAAAATAGCATTTATATCGCTAATCCATTGTTAAAAAGCGACGAATAAAATTCGTTGTTAAATCCGTCACGAAATAGCGACGGACGTGAAAAATGACTTCAAAAGTTTGTCATCAAATCTGTCACAAAGTAGAGACAGACGCCGACAAAAATAAATCTATCACAAAACAGTGACGAGTTTGTCGCCAAATTTGTCACAAAAAGATTTATAGAGTGTTTGGAAATATTTGTGGTGTGGAATTCATTTGATTTATAAATGAATTCCGTGAATATTTGAATTTAAAAATGAATTCCCTTATTTGGAACTAGAAAATAGTATTAAGTCAATTATAAGATTTGTAAATATATTTATTGCCAGTATTCCTTTTATGTCCCTATATTTTGAAGCTTTGTTTTTGAAACTTTGACATGAAAATATATTCTACCAATATCACTAATCAGTTTTGAAATTAAATTTAATTAATTAATATTGATGAATAAATAATACGAATAGATAGATGAATAAATAATACGAATAAATAGTTTGTGATTTTAGATGCCTAATTAAGTATGTTAAGATTACCTGAAATTAAGGATAGATGAATAAATAACTTATAATTTGCGCATTTAATTTGAAGACCAAAAAGAAGTCTGGACTAAGAAATATGGAAAATTAATTTATCGTGAAGAAGCTTGCAAGAAGAATGAGAGAAAACAATTACATAGAAAATGAGAGCAAAATACTAAGAGCAATAAATAAATAAATAAAAATAGAGGGCATTTTATGTCTTTAAAAGATGACTGACTAATTTTGTGACTTGGAATTACAAATTACACATCTTGAGCAAAGATTTAGGAAAAGCTTGAGTTCTATTTTTTTTTAAAAGGTGTTTCTAAACACAAAAAATTGAATTTGTAAATAAATTTCACAAAATTTTATAAAATTTATTTATTCCAAACATTATGTTAGCCATCTTTGCCTTTTCCAGTTGTTGGTTTCCATTTCCTGTCTGGTGTGATAATGCAACAACTGTATTGAAACATGACTTTGGAGCTGATTTCAAGCTGTCACAAGGTAGCAAAGCTCAACTTCATACCAGGCCCTGATTTCAACTTGTTAACTATCATATAAGCCAAGGATGATGAGACTACGGCATGGCTTATCATCTTTGTTATTTGGTCATTTTCATGATTATACCTACCAATTAAGGGAAGTGACTGATTTAAACCTTCTCCAATTGCTTGGGGTAAAGCATCTACTAGATCTAATTTGTCTTTAGAGATAATAACCGGTAAGATTTAAATTTGAATTTTATAAATATGTGATCTAACATCATTATAAATCAGAATTTAGAACCAAGACACTGCTGAAGAGGTCCATAGCAGGGGCCACTGAATGGACATTGAATTGGACCCCACTTATATATTCTATTTTTTAAAAATGGAATTAATCACCTCTGAAGTAGCGCCCGCTCAGTCTCGTTTTCAAGTTAATTTCTATCAAGAATGCTGGAAGTGCTTTTGAGGAACTAAAGTAGGCAATGGACTCCCTTGAAAAACATTAGCGCGCATGTAAACGAGGTGCTTAATCCACTCGTAGGACTGGTTCACCATTCATTCAAGAAAGTATGAATGAGGAACCAATATCACTAAGACTGATATTCTATTTTAGATATCTGCCATCTTTGTGGAAGAAGGAGATCTGTACTCTCATTGGCTTCAGTCGACTTATAAATTCTATTTGATGAAGATTATGAATATCTGTCATTGGCTTCGATTTTTAAATTACACCTAGTCCTTATATCCTAAGGTCTACCTACAAAAGATTTTTTAATGGATAAGAACAATGTCATAAGATTCATATTATGGATGTTGAAAAGACAATTTGGCACACAAAATTTTCCCTTGCCAGACTGCTATGCAGACCACGATCTAGCCTAAATTAATTGGCTACAAAACTTGTCAACAAAACTAGAGAAAGAACGAAAATTCTAAAGCAGCATTAATCACATGGTTCATTGAAAATTATCGGGCTTTTTGGTTGTGGTGGTCTTGGGTTCCATTGTCCCGTTGCAAGTGTAGCGTTTGTTTTCATTGGGCTTCTTATAACTCCAATGAAAATAATCCACACCAAGATTTCACATTCAAGATATTTTTTCATATTGGGAAGGTTTGGATTATTAACAAACAATATATGTGCATAGATTGTGAAAGGACGGCTAATATGGCCGCAGATTAGGTTGCAAAAATAGTGAAACGTAATCTTTTTCTTGTAGATTGAGCATTGAATGTACCGGGTTAGCTCCCATCTATTACAAAATTGCTTCTGTCATGGGATTGGTTAAATTTTCAGTTTGTTATCAATATATTTCATAGCTTAGTGACTTAAAAATAATAATAATAAAGATACTAGTGATATTAAACAAGTTGTGGAGAAATTGTGGTTTTTTAGTTTATATTTGGTGGTTTTTTTATGAATAAATATCAAATGCGTTGTTGAACCTACATTTCTAAAAAAGGTTAGTTGGAAAAATGATTAATTGAAGTTGATATTAGATTATGTGGTCCAATATTTATGTGATTTGAGAGGTATATTTGTCATTTTTCTTCTCATTTTATCATTAAAATTAGACTTGTTATGTATCAACGGGACCACTTTTTTACTTCCTTTCGCTCAAGCACCACCTCCCCCTTGCTTGGAGAAGAAAAAAATCAAAAAAATAAAAACAAAAATAAAGTAAGATGGTGTTTAATTATTGCTCTATTTATTTAAATTATATATATATATATATATATATATGTCCACATATAACTTTGTACAATGTGTACCTTGTAATCAACCTATACAATGCCATTCTTTTATCTTTTGGACAAATAGCAAGTGCAACCTATTAAGATGGAGTTGATGATGAATCTCAAAACATCCAATATAGTTTATCTTTAATATCGAACCACCTTATATATACTTGGTTGAAAAAAAAATTAGAAAATAACCTTGTAGGGTCAATGTCTAATTTTTCTAATTTAGAAAAAAATTGTTCAAAACGATAATTGTTCAAAACAGCTTTTTGTGGTAAAAAAAAACTAGAAAAAAATTGTTCGAAAAGATAATTGTTCAAAACAGCTTCCTGTGGTGTTACCACATGTAAAAGCAACCATATTTTTCTATATTTATATGTTGATTTCAAATATGACAAGCTGTCGTTTTAAAAACTTACTCTTAAACTAGGGCCAATGAGCACAATTTTAAAATTGCGATCCACAAAAATTAAGTTTACGATTATGTAATGCCTAATGCCCATCCTATATTATTTAATTTCATCCCTTTTTCTACTTTTTTTTTTTTCCTGTTAACAACCTTGTCCTGTCAAATTATCAGATCAGCATGGGATGTCACCATATTAATTACACATTGTAATGTAATGTTCATGAGGTTGCAAAGTCTGCATTTCACATGTGCACTGCAATAAGTATTGGGACCGGAAAAAAAAAAAAAACAAAACAAAAAACAAAAAAGGATTGGGACCTGAAGTAGCTGAAACTGCATTTAAACCTGTAGATATTCGGGACTAGCTCCAAAGAAATTTTTTCTTGATTGATTTAAATCGAAGACATGCAGATACGGTATCGTTTTGGACACTCAGGAGGTGTTATTGGTTTAGTCCCCTACCTCCTATTTGCCTGTAGGTTGTAAGTTCAATGTTAGGTCAATAAAATTCCAAAGTAACCCCTCCTTCTAACAAAAAAAAGAGAAAAAAAAGCCCGAAGACATCTAGAGACGGATCCAAAATTATTGTTTAGTGAAAGTTAAAATTTTATAATTTAACACTTATATATAGATAACTTTTTTTTATTGTGGGGCTAAATTAATATTTCAATCTAAAAATATCTTAACAGTACACACTTTTCAAAAAAATACATCCCAAATTACTCCTTAATGGCTTCATTCTTGAGGCCAATAAGGACTACAGTCCCGCTCTCCCATGAATGGCTCGGCCATTAGACATGAATAAGTCTCTTTTAATATTCTACTACTAAACTAACCTCTTTATGATATTTCATTTTTCTTTTTCTGCCTTTTTCTTCAACAACTCGGCCTGTAAAATGCATTGAATTGGAACTTTAGTGGTTGGAACTGCAATTAAGCAAGCAGATAACCTGCTCTTCATTACGCGTTTATATAGCTGGTTTTGTATCTTTGTGATGCATCGAATTACGTATTCATCCAAAAACTAAATAAAATAGTCGAATAATGACACGTTTTAATTAAAAATTTTGAATTCGAACTATAATTTCATTATCCATTGTATAAATAAAAAATTCATGTACTTCATTTTTTTTTAAATAGATGCAGGAAGCAACATGATAAATTTCATTGACGCATGGTGGACCACTTCTTCTGCACACCGGCCTCTGTACAATATTGTAGGCAATTTTTTCTAGTCTTTATCTGTATTTCTTGCCTGTCCTATATCTTCCATTTGCATTATCGCCTACCAAATATATTCCTCTTCTTGCTTTCATGATAATCTTCAATGAATCGTTTTTTTTTTTTTCCATTTAGTGAATGGTTTCAAGCCTTATCAATTCCAAAAATTCGCTCTTAAGGTGTTCTTTATACTTATAAATTGAACATTAACATTTTTTAATTTTGCTATGTCAGTAAGTGATTCTATTAATTTTTAAAAATACTGTACAAAATGATGAAACTCAACAATCTTCCTCTCACACATTGGATCTTGAATTGCCTTGATTTTAACCTAATTTCTCCAAGATCAACAAAAGAGGTGTTGAAATCTTGGACTCTAATTCCCATGACATGTGATTTTGGGTCTTCTCAGCTAAAAAATTTCTCTCATAAAATGAGATTTTCTTTTATATTTGCAAACAAATCAAATTCCTTTTGAGTACCTCTTTCGTCCTCCATTGACAAAAATGGATCACTAACATGACGCGGGACCTACATGTTGTATCACGCAATTCTATGTTTGCTTGTTAGAATACAAACAAATCGCTTTTTTCATGATACTAAAGCCCAAGATTTTAACACGTTATTAGATTCCTGCATCGATTGTGAAGGTGCTTGAGAAACCTTTTGTTTCTCAACCCTATGCAAATTCAATAATGCTATGATAAGTGAGGTTTTATAAATACACATAAAACACACGTGAAAGATAAAATAATAAATATGCATAGAACATGACACTCACGAAAAATTGAATATATGTGGATCTAATTTGAGATAAATTACACACAAATAAATAAAATTGAACTATAAACTCAGCTCTAATATTATATTAAAATAATTAAAATTTCATCTTAAAATCAATAACACGTTAAAATCTTGAATTCTAATACCCATGATGTGGGAAACCAATGATCTTTTTTTATGAAAAAAAGCGATTGCGTGTATTCTAACGAGCAATCATAGAATTGCATGATACATCTTCTAAGCCGTGTTTAAAATATGGTCCATTCGTTCACCAAAAGAGAAAAAACAAGAGGTCCATTCTCATCATAATTGTACTAGGGATGGATTTTTTTAGGACAAGTGCCATATAGGTGCCAACCAAATGGGCCATTAGGTAACTAGTATGAAGATATGCTATCTCCAAATCCTATTATATGAGGACCAATGCCAAAAAAAGATGAAAAAAAAATTATATTTTCAAAGGATTTTGCAATCTTTTTAGTTTCGGGTTTTTTAAAAGAGAGGAAAAATTGATGAGTAAATTTGTTTTAATTATCCCTAATATTTTTAAGTAATTCTATATATATTCTTTAAAATAACAATAAATAGGGTAAATAGAACTCTGCTAAAAAATGTATTTAAGTAGGTTTTTATTTAAATTATCCTTCCTTTTTTCCTTCATTCTCTATACCAAACAAAGAATCATAATTATCTTTTTATTTTCTTTCTCTTCTTTATTTTTTGCAATACAACCATAGGCAAGACTAATTCAGAATTTTTGTTTAGCGCGGACAAAACACATAA
Source organism: Ehretia macrophylla (assembly GCA_037974665.1). Classification (NCBI taxonomy): domain Eukaryota; kingdom Viridiplantae; phylum Streptophyta; class Magnoliopsida; order Boraginales; family Ehretiaceae; genus Ehretia; species Ehretia macrophylla. The sequence goes on from CM075782.1 coordinate 2,212,058, forward strand.
TTGAATAGTTGCATATGTACAATTTCTTTCAGTGGAGTTAAATTAACTTTTTAGTCTCAAAATACCATAAAAATACATGTTTTCAAAAAATATAATCTCAACTTACTCTTTAATATATCTGCTCTTGATATCAGTGAGAGGTACAACCCGCATTGGCTCCCAAGTAAATACGTCCATTTTTTATTTTCCTTTCTTTTATAATTTTTTCTCTATTTACTTTTCTTGCCTTTTTGTATTATAGATGTAATGAAAATTGAAATTATTATTCAAATTTAAAATCTCTAATTACTAGAGTTCGTTATCCGTTCATCCGAGTAACTCTAAAACTTTTCTCGTCTTTCCCTTGCGGATCCAAACATGGGGTGGTAGCCATTTTGGATGATAAATCGACCTTCAGCATTTATCATTCACACCAACAATGTCTGGCCAAATTAAAGCACTCATAGTTCATCATGCAACTTTTACGCGTTATCAAAATTTTGAAAAGGAAAAAAATAAAAATCATGCAACTTTTATGTGTCACCAACCTAAGTAGAAAATGCAATCAAGATTGGGAATTGATAAGGACATTAAGCTAATAATTGCATAATTGTATTGTTGTACGACACGTTGGTCGCAAAATTGACACCATGAGGTCAACATTCACGGACTTCATTATCCTTAATTAATCCTATTTTATTCTTTAATGACCGGAAATTCTTTTAAAAGTCTTGTGAACTCACTTTAGATATGTGAAATTTAAGATATGATCCTAGTTATAAGAGACATAATCTAAGTCAAGCATAAAATTTATAGAAATTAACTCTAAAAAAATTAAATTTATCTCGGTTATCAAAAATCACAACCTACATAATGAGTATTAAATTTTAAATATGAATAAATTTCTCGTCTATACCCTAATTACTCGACTGTTGAGCTACTCTATTGGGGTTCTTGTCGACGCTTATTCTCTAACCTCATTTGTCAAAAGAATAGGTCAAATTAGTGAACAGAATATGCAAAGAGTCATTACCATGTCCTAATCAGATATTGACCTGTTCGGGGCTGGTGAGTGGATATAGCACCATAGCAGTGGAATGCGTAACCTAAAGCATTATAGCAAATGCTTCTTGCGCATGCACGCCGACAATTGTTGTGCTCGCTACCTATGACACCGCGGGAAGAAAGTATTATATATAATTAAGCAAAAGGTTATCGAGACTGATCGTGAAGAAATTAAATTTTTGAATAATTTGAATTCGAGACAACAGTTTCTTGTTTATATTCTAAATAACTCATCATTAGATTAACCCTTAGAATTACTTAGTCGAATGCTTTTGTTTATATAAATGTGCTCAAGTCATCCTAATGTTTAAATTTAGATGTGAAAGATAAACTTGGTGATCATCGCATATTTGGTTTAATGGTATATTTTTTATTGTGAGTGTAAAAAATTGCGAGATTAATTTTTTTAAATAATATTTTTTTATGTGTTATACGATTTACACTTTCATTCAATTCATTTTAAAATAAATAAATAAAAAGATAGGTAAACTTGGCGAACTAGTTATATGCTAACATTGCTTTTTGGGTTGTATCTCTATTGACCCTATAGATATACTTTAAAATATTTTGTTATTTTTTATTTGCGAAAACCTATTTAACCCCATAAACCCTCTAAATTTTATTTTATTTTTTTAGTTTAAAATCACTTAATTCTTTTAATAAAATATTTTAAATTTGCGCATTACCAAACTTGTATCTATAAACGAAATGTGACACGTTGCTGTGATCATTCTTCATTATTAATTTTAGAATCTTCACCTTTAGATCTTTTTTCTTTTTTTTTTAGTCAAATAATTTTAACCTTTAGGTAGAAGAAGAATATGTTCAAAGGTAAAAGCGTGATGTGAAACAAAATGTTGTTGCCGCTTGGTTATCTTTTATTGACTTTCTCTGCTCTCTTCTTTTTTCTTTTTTCTTTTTTCTTTTTTGTTGGGAAGAGAAATATATTAGTTAGGGGACAAAAGATACAACAAAGCCGTAAAAAAATTTGCCCATTTTCTCTCGTATTTTGACCCAATCTTTGTCCAGGTTGAAAAATAAATTTGTAATACCGGGTAACATTTTTTCTTTTTGCATCAAACTTGTGATGCATGAATAGGTCCTAAAATGTTTGACAAAAAAAAAAAGGTCCTAAAATGGATTTGATATTTTTCTGAAGTTTGTGCAATCCTTTCTCAAATTTTGGACTTGATGAAAATTTTGTATACTGAAATGTGTTTTTTCATATTTATAGGCATAAGCTGATTTATTTACGGGTCAACAATAGTTGTAGTCTTCACTAATCATAAGAATAAAATTATTAAAAAGAGAGTTAAAATTATATTTTTCAAAAATATGTGTAATTTAAAATAATTTTAAGATAAAAATTAACTTAATCTCAGACTGAAAAAAATATATTTATATATAAATTCTATTTTTTATATATTTTTAAGCTTACTAAACAAAAATTTTAATTTCACCCCGATCGTGGTGAATAAACTTGTAAAACTTCACAACCGCCCACGCCGAATGCCAAATATCCAATGGTTTTTATCCATTTCCATAACGCCAAAACAAACGCCACGCTGCCCAATGGGGACAGACACAGTGAAGAATCTCCATGCTATTGAGTTCACACATTGATGTTCTTAAATGGAGTAGTTTAGTTAGTCCTAATTTCGTAAAGACAATCCATCATAGTTTCGATCTAGTGGTATATAACTTGTTTTATATATAGAAGTTATAAGTTCGAGTCTTATTAGTTATACTTTAAGTCTTTCCTGAATCTAAAGCAAAAAAAAAAAACTTAAAGACAAGTTTTCTTACAAACTTTGACAAAAAAAGAAAAAAAGAAAAAAGAAAAAAGGTTTTTCCTATTAGCCTGTGTCTTTCAAAAGACTTGATTAATTTGGACTCCAATAGAAACCATACAACAAATTTAAAACATTAGACTATCTTTAATGGGGGCTCTAAAATGTAAACCTTTCTATTTTTAGTTATTTTTGTATTTTTTTAGAGCCTCATACCCTAAAAAGTAATTTGCTGAACATTTTAGAGTCCGGAGCACTATTTTAGCATCTTTTAACTCAAAAGTGGTGGACCTCACGTCCTTTTTTCATGAATAGTCTACTTTTTAATGTATGAGACTCTTAAAAAGTACAAAAATACCCAAAAATAGAAAGATTTACATTTTAGAGCCCTCCATTGAGTTTGCCCTTATTAATCAACCTATATTACCAGTCGCCCAATTGCTATCTTTTTTTCTTTATGTATTCCAAATTTATTCACTAGGTCAGTAGAGTTCATGATCTCTAATAATCGAATTGAAATGTTGAATTCAAACACAATACAAAGTGACCCAAGGATAGAAATAGATAGGGTTTAAATCCATCACTGATCAACAACATCTAGATCCACAATAACGAAGCCAACAAAATATACATTAAGGTTTTATTTTACAGAACTACTAACATATAATTTAAAAAAGTTTGACCATATATTCCGCAACCTGAATTATGATTATTAAGTTATTTTATATATATATATATATATGTCGAATTAAGTTATTTATATAAATGTTGAGGATAGACTTAAGGGCTGATTTAAAATTTTTATTATTTGAGGATTAAAAATACATAATTAAACACTCATATATATATATATAAATAAAGATCTCAATGGGAGCTAAATTATTTTTATAATCTAAAAATATTTAAAAATTATACACATTTTTAAAATATAAATCTTATTTATACGTTAATAACTCTATTTTAAGAGTCAATAGCCCCTAACAGGTCCGTCCACCATTGCTAAAATTTATGATATACGTACATTTGTCGTTGCGTTTCTTAGTGTTACGAGCCTATCATTATATCATCGCCTATATTAAATGCTTTCCAACTAAATCCAAAAGAACGTCCTCTTATCGTAAACCAACACAAACATGCAGCTTTTGTACATATTTTACCTATCTATATATGTGTGTGGATGGAAACACCTTTGGAAAAAAAAAAAAACAAACATGCACCTAAAATTAGTTGATGATAACAAAAAAATTTAATATAATATTAGCATCTAATTATTAAAATCAAATCAAATCTCAACATTATTTATTTAAAACATTAAAAGTATTCACGTATAAGGTTTACATAATAAATAAATTACCAAACTAACTGTTCCCGTCTCACATACAAAAGCGTGTTAAAAGTAACAAATAAATAGAATGAAGGGTAAATGCCACAAATGGTTCCTTATTTTTAGGAATGTGATATTTTGGTTCTATATCTTTTAAAATGAACCTTTTAGTCTTAAATGTATTATAAATTTGACACTGTTGACCTAATTTGTTTAATCCGTTAGTTTGTTAACGTTTTTTGCACATAATTGGCACGTTTTTTTTATGGCACTTATTTTTTACGGTCAAATTTGACAATTCCTATATACACATGTGGTAGGTTAGGTTAAAAAAGAAAAGAAAACAATAAGATTTTGTGTCAATCACATGTAAAAAATGTTAACAAACTAACATAATAAGAATGTTAGGTCAACAGTGTCAAATTTATAATACATTTAGGACCATAAAGTTCATTTTAAAAAATATAAATCCAAAATATCACAATTTCAAAGATAAAGGGCCACTAGTGATATTTTTCCTATAATGAATCTTTCTTTAAGGGCCCTATAAATAACGACCTACTAAAGATAAAATGATAATTTATCGAAATGATCAAAGATCTTTGTATTTTTTGATATTTAAGTCTCTTAATTTTGATTTTAAACAAAATGGTCTTTCATATTTTATTTTAGTAACAGTCGTTAGTTTGTGGAGCAACATATGTCAAAAAATAATATTAGTGAGTACGTAAATGGCACGTTGAAGACTATCACATGATAATTTTGAAAAATATTTTATGCTTATATTTTACTGCATGACAATTTTACCCCTAAAAATTTGTGCATTTTGAGACTACGTGCTCACTAATATTATTTTTTCATAAATGTTGTTACTAAAATAAATGATGAATAACAATTTTATCGAAAATAAAAGATAAAAAAACTAAATATCAAAAAAAGCAAACATCTAAAACTATTTCAATAAATTATCAAGATAATAAATAATGCCGCCCGTTTATACACGAGTTAACAATCCACCGTCACACTACATTAGAATTTAGACATGGTCTAGTTCTCTCACTAGCACAACAACAACCACAGCACCTCGCTAGCTCAAAGAAGACGAAAATGAAGATGAGGATGAAGATACACACGACCACACATTAGCCTTTACCGTCACTTTGATTCCATTCTGTTGTCATTAAGCATCAATTTCAAGCAAAAACAAGGCCATAAGAATAAGCATTCTTCATTTTAAGCTAAACAATTAATGCTTTTAAGAAACATTTTAAACATCGTATTCAAAAGGTGATTATATATATATAGATATATAGATATATATAATTTTAAGTGCTTTTTGGTTCAGTATGAGAAGTTAATAAAAGTGAATAAAGTTTGTTGAAGTTGTTGTGAAATTTGAGATCATAATGATGAGAGGAAAAGTGCTTTTTCTATTCGTGATTGTATTTTACTGCTTCTTCGTGACGTCATTTGCCGCCAGTGTGACGTACGATCACCGAGCGTTGGTCATCGACGGCAAGCGGAGAGTTCTCATCTCCGGTTCCATTCATTATCCTCGCAGCACTCCTGAGGTACGTTTTCTATTCCTCCGCTTTAGATACGAAAATGCCTCTGTATATATGTTTAATGTGTGTGTATGCGTGTGCGTAATGTGTATGTGTGTGTGTGTGTTTGTGTGTATTTGTGTCTGTACTATGTGTGTGTATATATGTAAATGTGTCAGTATGCGTGTGTATTATATGTCTGTGTATACAATTATATGAAATATGTGTGTATTTGTATGTATGTATGAACGTATATAATATGTATATATATTGACAAAAAAAGAGTACATGTGTTTATATGTAATTGTATGTATATATGTATATATATGGATAAAAAAGAAGTATACAACGTGTGTGTATATATATATAATGTATGTATGTATGTATTTATATGTAATGTGGAAGGAAAATGGATGCAGATGTGGCCAGACTTGATACAGAAATCGAAGGAAGGAGGATTGGATGTAATCGAGACATACGTTTTCTGGAATTTGCACGAACCGGTTCGAAACCAGGTGAATTTTGCTTCTTTTTTTTAAACAAATTAACTTTTGATTAAAGAAATTAATGACTTTTTTTTTTTGGTTTATTTAGTATCATTTTTCCGCAAGCTTTTTGTTGTTTATTCTTTGCTTCAATCTTTGCCTTCTATTGTTTGATTACTGAAAGCAACGGAAAAAGAAAGTATCGCTTTTCTGTTTACTTTCCTTAATTAAATACAAAATTAAATTAAGTTATATACTAGGAATCATTAGTTTAATTATTATCTTAATTCAAAATTTAGGATTAGCCTGCCCCACCTAATAAGATTTGGTTTAGTGTTTAGGGATTGAGTAATTATGGCTTGTCAGTATTAATTAAATGAAAGGGAAGAAAAAGAAATGATGCTGATGTGTGCTTTGCAGTTTGATTTTGAAGGAAGAAAAGATTTGGTGAAATTTGTAAAATTGGTCGCAGATGCTGGATTATATGTTCACGTAAGAATTGGGCCTTATGTTTGTGCTGAGTGGAATTATGGGTAAAGATTCTTGTTTTGATTTTCATTTATTTTCGTCATGTGAAAGATGATAGAATTTTTTTTTTGCCTTTATTGTGTGTGTTTCTATATACTGAGGTGTGAGTGGATTTTGTATTTTGGAACAGTGGTTTTCCTCTATGGTTGCATTTTATACCCGGAATTGAATTTCGAACAAACAATGAGCCGTTCAAGGTTTTAACTCTCTGACTCTTCTCACTAATTTTAGTGGTGGAGGTGGTTCGATGTAAGTTAATGAGGATTATGTGAGAGTTTTCTGTTGCAGGAGGAAATGCAGCGATTCACAGCCAAGATTGTGGATATGATGAAGCAGGAAAAGCTATATGCATCACAAGGCGGTCCCATTATTTTATCCCAGGTTTATTTTGTTTGTCTCTCTGTATCAGTTCCTCTGTATTAATGATTATGGAAATTCCTGAAAAAGGACTGTAATAGTAAAATAAGACTTAATTGGTTGACGCACAGATTGAGAATGAGTACGGCAATGTTGAATCATCATATGGTCCCCGTGCTAAACCTTATGTCAACTGGGCAGCATCAATGGCTAACTCTTTGGATACAGGGGTGCCATGGGTGATGTGCCAGCAGGGTGATGCTCCTGACTCTGTGGTGAGTTCTCATACCTCTTTTCTTCTCCCCCTTTTTTTAAAAGTTTTTTATGATGTGTTCTCCTTCTTTGATCATTTTGCAGCATTTTCGCAACAGCTAAATCTTTCTTGGAATTTAATTAATCATAAACTTTCTTATTAATTATAGAATATGCACTCATCTACCTTTAAAGTGACGATATTCTTTTTTTTTTTTTTTGGGAATATCACAGATTAATACTTGCAATGGGTTTTACTGTGACCAATTTACTCCAAACTCTGCCAAGAGTCCAAAAATGTGGACAGAGAATTGGAGTGGGTGGTAAGTCTTTCCTATTAGACATTTGAATTGCTTGCTGAAAGACTTCAAAATGTCTCTTTTTCCTTCCCCAACTTCACATTTTAATTGTGGCATATATCAGGTTTCTTTCATTTGGTGGTTCTCGTCCCTATAGACCGGTGGAAGACCTTGCTTTTGCTGTGGCACGATTTTTCCAGCGAGGGGGAACTTTCCAAAATTATTATATGGTAATGCATATAAAGTTTTGAGCCAATTTCTTAATCATTCCATTCTACAAGGACAAATGACATGAACTTTTATATCAATGTTGCCTTTGCAACAGTATCATGGTGGAACCAACTTTGGCCGGACGACTGGTGGACCCTTCATTTCAACGAGCTATGACTATGATGCTCCTTTAGACGAATATGGTACTTTCTTTCTTCTGTTGACCGTTTACCTAAGTTTGTCGGTTTTTTATTGCAGTTTTAATATTACTGTAGTGATCTTTCCCACCTTCAAGCTTTGCTCGTCTTTCTCCAGAGATTCTTTGAGCATATATTTGCTTCTAGGAGTCTTATACATAGATAATGTTATGCTCTTTCAAGAAAGGAGAGATGTGTTAACCCACCCTTAACTGCACATTTTTCTTAATAGCTTTCTATAAATGCAGAAAGAAAGCAAGCTTGTTTGAAGAATGTCCTTATCATGCCTATTATATGAATATTGATGTCTAGTATGTAAACATACATTGAAACCTTTTCTCTTGAACTCCAGGACTTCTAAGACAGCCAAAGTGGGGCCATTTGAAAGATTTGCACAAGGCTATAAAACTTTGTGAAGAGGCAATGGTGGCAACTGATCCGACAATTTCTTCTCTTGGCTCAAATTTGGAGGTATACAATGTTTTTGTACTAAAATATAAACTCACTCAGTGTAGTTTTCTTTATTTACATGTTGCTCATCATCATTCTTTTACCATTCTTATAATTCCAAAAGATTGAAGTTCTAGCCTTACCGCATATAATTTTTCTTATTTTCTGGTTTCTCTCATATATTTACCTGTGTAATATGTTTGTTTCCATATTATATATTTATATAATTCCCCAAGAAAAAAAAAAAAGGATTACTCCCATGTATTAGATGGAACAGGCTAATAATAATAGGATCCACTCAGAGGTTCAATTAACCTAGATAAAACTTCATAACTCTGGATCCCTTAAGCACCAACTGCACCTAGTATCATCATATTAGTTGTTGCACATTGTTTCTTGAGCTCCTTTATTCAATCACAAAATTTTAGTACAGTTAATCTCTTTATTTTCCACTTAATTTGTCGATGTTGTTTCTTTAGCAAAATCCAGCACTGATTTCTTTTGATGCATACCTATTACGTGCAAAGTGATCACCTTTGACATTATACTTTGTCAAAATTCCTTTGGATTTTCCAACATGTTCAATGTAACAAGAAGTAAAATCTGGCTTATAATTTCCGCATACAAAATGTAAGATACAGTTATAGTTTAGTATAGAAAGGAGAAAGCAGAACGGGTAGGCCTATTTGGAGCTACTGCTTGATTCTCATATCAACTTTTTGAGTCTAGATAAGAGTATATGGTGTCTATCATGTGGATAGGCAACCTTAAAGATTAATAATAATATGAAACCTTCAATTGTATTAAACGAATATCTGACTTCAGTGAGATTTCATTTGCTTATAGAATCACCTGATTCTTCATGCTCTGTTGGTCCGTATATACACCTACCTTGATTATACAGTCTTGGATATTTATTTTATAATGTAAACCATCCTATTTCAGGCAAGCGTATATAAAACAGCATCAGGCTCATGTGCAGCTTTTCTTGCCAATGTGGGCACCCAATCTGATGCAACTGTGAAGTTCAATGGCAATTCCTATAATTTGCCTGCGTGGTCTGTCAGCATCTTACCGGACTGCAAGAATGTAGTATTTAATACTGCAAAGGTTTGCCTCATGATCTGTTGCTTCATTTTAGCTGACCTCTTTTCAGAGAGGAGTTAACCATTCACATTTTTTAACTGCCGTGAGATTCTCTCATCAAATGTCAATTATTGCTCTGTGGCAGATTAGCTCTATGGCTACGATTCCAAAATTTGTTAGTCTATCTTCAAAAGACGAAGTTACTTCCGATGCATCATTGTCAGGTTGGAGTTGGGTTAAAGAACCTGTGGGAATCTCAAGTCACAATGCATTCGTGAAACCTGGGCTATTGGAGCAAATAAATACTACTGCTGATAGAAGTGACTACCTGTGGTACTCTCTGAGGTACTACAATGTCTTGAACTCGAAGTTGTTTTCTTGAAGACCATTTATCAATTTTTTGAAAAAAATTCTTTTTAAAAAAAAAAAAAATTTCAGTATCGACATCAAAGGTGAAGAACCTTACCTTCAAGATGGATCTCAAACTGTTCTTCACGTGCAATCGCTAGGGCATGCACTTCACGCTTTTGTCAACAACAAGCTTACAGGTGATGGGAAATGAATGATGTTGAGAGGATCTTTTTCTTAGATGTTATTCTTTTCTTCTCAAAGTCTCATGCATACTTTTGTTGCTTAACATCCTTTTGATGGTTTATTTATTCAATTCTCTTCAATGTGTCTTACATGATGTTCTACTTAATAGAAAATTATCATGTATAAACCATACAAAGCCACCAAAGAGATGGGAAATTTTGTTATTGTTAATAACCTATTTAATGATTGTGCATTGTGTTATTAAAACTTAAGCCTTACTGACAAGCAATATTTGATATATAAGTTAAGCTTAGCAGTCCACAGTTTGGCCCTTCTTAGTTTGAAGATGAGCAACAACACTTCTTAGTTTGAAGATGAGCAACAACACTATTAATAAGGTTTGTGCTTGTTTTTTAATTATAAATTAGGCCTACCCTATAAAATATAGATTAATGTTGCCTTTGCATAGAGCCCGATGATAAGAAAAATATTTTGGGATCTTTTTGTTTGAGGGAAGTGAAACAGCTCTTGGAACTTTGAATATTTGTTATCTCTGCATATTCCGTACCATCCGCTGATAATTCAAAGTAATGCTTCAATTCATTATTATATGTTATTCACTATTTTCAGGGAGTAATAGAGGCAGCAGTAGCAATGCTAAAGTTACATTGGATACTCCTATCACCCTCGTATCTGGAACAAACAGAATTGATCTCTTGAGTTTGACGGTTGGGCTTCAGGTTCGACCTACAGATCTTAATTTATGAAAGCATTTAGAGGGGCAAAGATTACCGCCTTATGGTATCAATGATCATGTTGGACATTAATCATGATTCCAATACTCTTAAGTTTGTGTAATCAAAGTAGTCGAAGAAGTATAAACTAATACAAACCTCTCTACTACACTTCAGAATTATGGAGCATTCTTTGATACATGGGGAGCTGGGGTTACTGGCCCGGTGCTGTTAAAAGGTGCAAAGAATGGTTCTAACTTAGATCTCTCATCGCAGAAGTGGACATATCAGGTCAGTTTCGTCATTTTATACAATTTCTTTTTCTATATTTTTATGTACATAATTTTCTTGAACTGCAATTTTGAGCTTAAATCTTTTCAAAAGATCACCATCATTTGCACTTCCAAATTACGTCATTACAATTATCACATGCCTGGTAATTTTAGCTAGAGGTATTTTTTTGGGAAATAAATCAAATTTTTTATCTTTCTGCAAGGGAATCATGTTTTTTATTTTTATTTCTTGTTGTTCGCAATAGAAAAGTTACTTCAGATAAGAGACCATAATCAGTAAGCTCCATCGCACATAGACCCCTGGACTCTGTTGATTCTAACTCCCTTAAGAAAATTATCTTGAAATGATAGTTTGGGGATATTCCTCATTTCTATATGTTACATACCCTGGTAACAAGGGCTAGCTTTTTTCCGTTTAGATTTATATATGAAAACTTCTTGACCTGCTAGGTTTTGTTTTATTATGAAAGGGGTTACTGCATTCTTGTCAATCTTCTCTCTCTAATTTTGGACTTTGGTTGTAGGTTGGTTTGAAAGGGGAAGAGTTAGGCCTGTCTAGTGGAACTTCCTCACTGTGGACGTCCGATTCTGCTTTGCCCACGAAGCAACCGTTAATATGGTACAAGGTAATCTCAAAGTCATCATGATTCATTTTGAATATGCACCTAAAGGATCAATATGTTTCTTTTGAATGAACCTCACCAATCAATTTTGTTACTTTGCGGTGCTTTCTCTTCCAAATTGAAAGGAGACTAGTAAGAGGATCGTTCCCCTCTAGATTCAGAAATAAGTTAGGCGGATTGGTTCTTCTTGATAAATTCATGGTTCTTCAGGTAATTGACAAAATTTTCAGTTTCTAAGGACTGATTTATCTTGATTCTCAGGAACAAAACTTCTAGATACTAAACTGTAGCTTAATTGTTACTGATATCTAAATGAAAAATATACTCAACCTAATAACATTTACTCTTTGGACTTGGAGCTCTGAAACAAATAACGCATTAGATTGTGAAGTATTTCTTTTACTAATCTTTAAACGATGTGTATATCGTATCCAATAGTTCTTACCTAAGAGTAATATAATCAATTTCTAAGTTGGTTACAAGAAAGCTTTGAATTCAATGCATGGAAGCTTGGCATTTTCAATCTAAAATGCTTGTTATTAACTTGTGCTAAGAATCATACCATTTCGGATCTCAAGTTGTCTTGGACAGACTCTGAAACTCGATCACTACTCTTCAACTTTTCGTTTCTTATGCTTCTTTTTCGTTTTACTTCCGGTTTGCCTGCCTGTATATATGATATAACTTTTAGAGCAATATTTGTTGTTCAGACGAGTTTTGACGCTCCTGCTGGGGATACCCCTGTGGCACTAGACTTCACAGGCATGGGAAAGGGGGAGGCATGGGTAAATGGACAAAGCATCGGGCGCTATTGGCCAACCTACACCGCCCCAAATAGTGGTTGCACAGACTCATGCAACTACAGAGGATCTTATAATGCAAACAAATGTCTCAAGAATTGTGGAAAACCATCTCAGCAGTTGTAAGTGCTCTAGTTTCTAATGGGATATCGGTTTCTTTAAGCATTCTTGCTACTAATTATTTACCTTGCAGTTATCACGTACCTCGTTCATGGCTAAAAGCAAGTGGAAATGTGTTGGTGTTATTCGAGGAAATTGGTGGTGATCCAACGCAGGTATCATTTGCCACGAGGGAAATAGGAAGGTTATGCTCGCGCGTTTCTGAATCCCATCCAATTCCTGTCGACATGTGGACATCCAACCAAGAAGCAGGAAAGAAAGCTAAACCAATAGTGTCACTTGAGTGCCCATTGCCTACTCAGGCCATTTCTTCTATCAAGTTTGCAAGCTTCGGAACTCCTCGCGGAACATGTGGAAGTTTCAGCCACGGCCGATGCAGCAGCACCAAGGCTCTATCCATCATACAAAAGGTCATATCGCATATTCTTTTCGAGTATTTTTGTAATCTGAACATCTTCCCATTAGCTTCTGCATTTCTATGATACTAACGAGTTGTGTTGTAAAACGGCTAAAATGTTGCAGGCTTGCGTTGGATCAAGGAGCTGCAGTGTTGGAGTGTCAATTGATACATTTGGTGATCCCTGTGTAGGAGTTGCAAAGAGTTTAGCTGTAGAAGCTTCATGTACATGATAAAACCCTATGCACATTTGCTATTCAGAAAACAGCAAAGCAATAAACTCCTATGAGTATAGAAAACTGAAACTTTTCTGAATAGTAAATGCTTATGGAAATAAAAAGTATTTTTAACATAAGAGGAATCAATTCATGAGAGCAAGCCAGCATATCATGATTAGTCATGGCATCTCAATGGAGATTTAGCTTTGGATCCCATTGTAACATGAGTATCTAATTAAATTTATATCATTAATTGTCTTAGATTTAGCAGGGGCAAAGGCAGGCAGAGGGACCAAGGGAGTTCAGGCCCCCCAAACCTTCGAATTTCATTTTTAACCTAATATTTTTTTTAAAAAATAAAATGCTATGACCTTCCTAATTTTTTCCCCTTTTCCTAATTCTTCATTTCTTTATTCAAATTCCCCCATTTCCCTTTTCCCCTTCTTCTTAATTGAATCTTGGCCTCTCGACTATGAAATTCCTGACTCCATCCTTGTCTACCAGTAATGAAGTATTAATGATATAAAAGTGATGCCATCACTTCTTTATAGTTGATCATTATTTCTTCATCTTTAAATCAGACAATTAAAAGTTTAGATCACTTAAATTCTCTCGTGAGATCGCAATGTTATAAGAGAATCTTTGGCCAGTTTAGATATTATTGTAGATATTGTGGGATTCAAGGCCTTCATATTCGTGTATTATTATAGCAATACGATGATTTTTTCAATATTCTAGGCAACTCAATGGAGATTTGAATTTAGAGAATCTAATGAAATATATACCATTGACTGTATGAAGTAATAATCACAAAAAAGTGATAACATCACTTTATTAAAGTGATCATTACTTCTTCACTCTTAAATCAAACAACTGACAATTTAAATCTCTTAAATTCTCTCACAAGATAATAACATTATGAAAAAACCTTTTGTTCAATTCAAATTTTATAGGTAGATGTTGAGGGATTCGAGGCATTCCTAGTGGTGTATCATTTTAGCAATACGACAATAAACATATTGAAATATGTGCATTTGAGTAAATCCGTCTTGAGAAAGAAAAAAAAAAAAAAGAACACGTTAAGAGACCCTCATGACCCAACCCTAGACACTCAACAAAACCTCCACTACTAATAACAGAGCAAATAACAAGGCAAACCACAATACATGCAGAATATACTTCATATACATACAGGTTGACACCTCAAAAATTTATGTAGCTCAAGTAGCTACACCAAATAAAGAAAAGAATTATCGATTTCAATTCTAGATATAGAAAACCCAAAACAAAAAGATATACTCCTATTCCAATAAAAAATCCTCATTAACCACATCTTATAGGAATCATCAAACCAATAGCAATAAACTCGATTTGAAGAGATTTATAGAGTTAATGTAATGTATACCTTTTTTGGCAAGTCATTTGTTAATGAAAGGATTGAGGGACTTCCGGATCACAATTTATTAACTTAAAAGAGCTCAAAACATTTTTCATAATAGTTAAAGAACTGTCAAGAGTTATTTACCCAGAAAACTTTGACAACTCAGATCCGGAACTGGCAAAAGGCATACGCATTTGCCACCTTAAGAAAATGCCAGTAGAAAGTAAATCACATCACTGATAATTCTGAAAGTAAAAGGCAATTATCCTAAACCTATGTACATCGTCTAATAATGCAAAACATTAGAATTATACGTTGATGTAAATACGAGCGAAATAAATAATGAAGAATCGATAGGAGATAGCGCTTGGATATTTCTTTCTCGTACTTTTCTATTTATGCTATTGAAATATAGGAAGATCAATTTTAGACCGTTCGTGTAAGCTTAAATCCTCCCCAGATGGCGAGCTGCTACTCGAGGTCTCGTCTCCAATCTCACTTCCCATCTTCAAGAAGAAACTGTGCCTGTATAAGGAAGATCGTACTTAAGGTACTGTTTTACAATTAACATCAATACTACCAACAGAAGACACATACCAACGAGTATCTGCCGTTAATTCAGGGTGGAAAGCAGTTGCTAGCAAGTTCCCCTGCCTCACAGCGACAATCACTTTCTCTTCATGTGCAGTGTTCTCCTGAAGCATCAGAATAGAGATAATGTCAAATTGGTATAAATTTCCTCCTGACATCCCAGTAACAAAAGATCGCAACATTTGACAAGAGATAAGAACCACTAAATTGTTGGTACTTCACGTATAACAAAATTTTCTGTAGTCATTAATTTTACTTGTTATACCATACTGAAGTATCCCAAAAGGAGGTAACGCCATTTGAGCAAATGCTATTCGGCCACATTAGTGCAAGATGCTCAAGCAAAACTACTTGACATGATCCCCCCCAACCGCCCTCCTAAAACCAACATAATTGAAAAGTGCAGAAAAATAGTTCTTCAGGTGCCTAACACTCGGAACTTGCATGTTATGCAGCAATTCACCCTTGCATTGATATTTTTAAAGATATCGGATAGCCTTGTGATTGAAAGAAACAAGGTTATTGTGATCCTTTACATGTAGGACAGATATGGTGTCGGACACGCTCCAACAATGATGACCAAGGAGTGCCTATATTTTGCATCAATGGTAAGATGAGTGGATCAAAGCAACAAACTGTCAATTGAGGCCTCCATCGTCCCCAAAAATTTTCAACAGAAAGGAATATCCCCTTTACCTGTTCTTACTTTTCCTTCTTTTCTCTAAATAAAACTAGCCCTAGCTCTATATCAAGCGGATCATGGAATGAACCAGGAGACTAAGTATTATTACATATGTTAAGAAACGATTTTCGCGCAATCAGTTCTTTTCAAGACTTACTGCCCCAGAGAAACACACACACCTTTTAAGGTAGTGAGTTCAATCTTCCATTTCTCCTAGAAAACAAGATCTTATCCCATGCAACAGAAACGATACAAAAGAGTATTCGTTTGAACAAAGCATGGATTAATACTTGAATACCAATGAGATGAAAAACTCTCTACTGTGCAGTCAAGTAATTAACATGTCCATATCAGACATTCTATGAAAACACATCCACACATAATAGAACAGATAAACGGATAGGAAAGAAGTAAAGATGGATGCACACCTCATGGGTTTGAACAGCAGGAGCAGAGGTGTTACTTTTGCCAGACGGGACAAGAATATCTGCCAGAACTTCCACATCTGGCCCCACCTCAAGGATTGCAGGAGCACGGATGAACACGCCTCGAAAACTTGGAGGACCTCCTTCTTTAGCTGCTATCTCAGGAATGGGAAGCTCTGTCTCAAAGCTTTGAAGCTGTAGAATAACATGAATAAGCTCGTGTTGCCAGCAAGGAAAGAGAAGCTCAAGATCACATCCAACGATAACTTGAGAATGCCAAAATTCTTATCCCAAGTTGCCAGGTTTTTTTACGCAAACTATTTAACTTATTCTCCATTGTAATCTTTTAAAGGAAAAAGGATCTTTCTCTAGGGAAATATAAACTAGCATTATAAGCATTTTGTTTTTACTGAAGTGGCCTCATGTAATCCTAGAAAAGATAGTGTTTGATTATCAGGCATGCCCGTTTAGCTTATAAGATCAACTGATTAGAAGTTTGAAGATGCAATGATATTCTACGAAAAAAGGAAGTAAAAAACAAACATATACAAGAAGATTTTGACGAAAGTCAAGCCTTTCCCCTTGTAAAATCATATTCTACTCAATTTGATAGTAGTAGTGCACTACCTGACTGCCAAAGAAGTTTCGGTGCACCGTACAGTCAAGGCCCCCAACCAAATCCTGCCCTCCAGTTTTCTGCCCTGAAAAAAGTATAAAGGCCGCCAAATCAAAACAAAGTCTTTCAGAAAAGTATCTCAGGACTACACAGAAAAAGGAAATTGTGATTTCCAACAAAGAGAAGTAAAGGTTGACGATTCATAAGTTAAGATGGTAAGCTAGAAGATGCAACATTGATGGAAATTGATACGCACCTGTGGCTTTGTTTGCCAAGAAAATAAGACCAGCACATGTGCCCCAAACCGGCTTTCCCATCTTAACAAATTCACGCAGGGCAGGAAACTGCAACACAACAAAATAAGCTCCACCTGACCAAAACACCCACTCCAACATGTACTAAAATAATACAGGTTGATTACCTGATCTATTTCTACTCCCTTCACATGAACTTTTCCATGGAAGAAAGGGAGAAAACAACATTTTCCTGTTTAGGAGAAACTGGGCTGCTATTAACTGGTCAATTGCAATAAAATCTTTAAATAAGTTTCTTATTCCTAAAGCTTATCCCAAGTTTTACATTCCATCCCACCAAATGCATGGGGGACACAAATATTCTCCGTCTCAAAGATGAGCAAGAAGAAGAGAAAACGGGACAAAACCACAAAGAGATGTTAGCATAAAAATTCAATATTTTCTCCATCACTACCTCAACGTAAGCATAAAAATTCAATCTCTGCTCTGTTCACCATCTCAATGTAAGCATAAAAGTCCAATCCACTACAATGTCAGCATAGAAATCCAATCTTTACTCTTTTCACCACCTCAACTCAAGCATAAAAATTCAATCTTTGCTCTATCCACTACCTCAATGTAAGCATAAAAATTAAATCTTTGCCCAATTTTCACCACCTCAATCTAAACATAAAAATTCGATCTTTGCCCAATTTTCACCACCACAAAGTAGGCATAAAATTCAATCTTTGCTCTATCCACCACCTCTTTACCCCCAAAAATAACGAACAACGGGGCTTTCTTGTTTTTTCTTTCGTATGACATTTTCCAAAACTCAAAAAGATTTAAAATAAAACAAACATAACCCAATTCAAAATAACAACCCCCCCCCCCCCCCCCCCCCCCCCAAAAAAAAAAAAAAAAAAAAGAAGAAGAAAGAAGAAAGGAAACCCTTTATCATAATTTTTTTTTTTTTTTGTATTAAAGCCTTCATCAGATTTCATCAAATAAACATACAAGCAGAGTAGTAGAAAATTTCCACCAATTAGACAACTTTTTGTTATCACTGTAAAAGAGTGTGTGTGTGTGTGACAGAGAGAGAGAGAGAGAGAAGGCAAACCAGGTTGTGATACTCAGCAAGTTTGGCCATGGTGGTGCTCTCTCCACCAGGGATAATAAGAGAGCTCACATTCTGAAGCTGTTCTGGCTTCCTTATCTCCACACCCTTCACTCCTAGCCTTCTCAAAGCTGCCCATCAACATAAAAATACGAAAGAACCATCATTTCTAGCATATCTATAAACTAAACCATACTAAATAAAATCCAAAGTTTTATCCCACTAAATATAGTCTGACTATGTAAATTTCACGAAATCATTCACTCTCGTTGGGGACTATCTCCTCACTTAACTCCATACATTCAAAATCGATTATAAAAATATGACGACACCTCTTGTTCATATCGAAAAAGATTACCTGAAATGTGTTCATTGAAAGAACCCTGCAAAGCAAGAACGCCTACCACCATTGTGACTGCTAGTACCCGCACACAACAGCTTCACCACAATAAGGACTATTATTAGTTTGTTTTGTGTGAAGGCTAAAGTGGGCAGCTTTTAGAGGGGCGTGTCAAAGTTTGCTTCACTTGGAAAATATTAAACATTTTTCGACATTTTATGTGGAACGTTGCAATTTGCAAATCTTTGGGGGGTCGTGTCGCCGCCACAGGTTTTTTTTTTTTTTTTTTGGTCATTGGCCACAGGTTTGATTTGATACTCACCACTCTGACCTTTCGGGTCCCAGGTATCTTCTACTTTTCTATCGTTTAAATTCAGATTAATCTTTCACATATTCATAAAATTTATATGTATAGATCTCAACACAATTAATCTATATTGATGAAATTTTTTTTCTTCTTCTATTGTTGTAAATTAGCCTTAATATACGTATGTGACACTTGATAAAATAGTCGAGTTATGATTTATTATGACTTAACATTTTATTTTTGAATGTCTCAAGAGACATAGTGCAAGTGTAATGACAGGTGATAACTTGTTATAACCTAAGATTTTAATTTCAGATGCCCCCAAGGACATAGTCTAAGCAGTCCACCCTTGTTTAACTTGGTGCATATGTAGGGAAGCACCGCTGTAACTGGCGATTTAGTAGTTGGTGTTTGGACTCTCCCAAAAAAGTTCCCAAGTCTTCTAGAAAAGGTTTTAATTTTGGATGTATGCTCTATTATAAATATTACTCAACTCTTGATTGACTTTGAACATATATTGAGACGTACCGTTGCATCACAAGTTTAAAATCTTAAGGTGGATGCAATGTAACTCTGAGTAAATAGAGTTTATTGTTTTAAATAAAAAAAAAAGTCAATTTTAACAAAGTGAGGAAATTTATGTTAATATGATATTGAAAAAAAAAAAAGAGAGAAAGGAGCTAACACATGTTAATAATTGATTTCTTATTATCTCTTTAGTTCGAATGAAAAAAAAAATATATATATATATATATATTCTCGACATCACCAATTCACCATAGTTGTCAACCGTGCTTAAAAGCCATTTTATTTAGAATAGACTGAAAGCAAAATGAGCTGGAGCACTCATTGAACTACCCACCCAAAAAACAATTATATTTAACAAAAATAAGAAATTATTGTATTTATAAATTTGTACACACTTATATCTAACAAAAAAAAATTGTCATATTTATAGTTTTGTGTTGTTCAATTGAATTTGAGATGTGAATTAATTCAAGTTTGGACTTTTTTAATGAAAGATTAATTAATTGTGATAGATCATTAAACAATATTAATGCTTTTGGTTATTACCTGCAAGAGGCATAAACGTAAATTTATGTAACTATTATTGCCACTTACTCTTATCAACATTAAGGGGCAAAAAAATTTGAAAATAACTATAAGCCATGTATAGTTGAGTTTCGTGTTTCAATGTCTCTCGTATAATTATTTCTTGGTCTAATCGTACATTTATTTCTTGGCCTTTATCCTCCACAATGGACTCTATTCTTCTAGGGATTTTATTTTCTTTATTCATGTGTGTCGTTATTAATCTTTAATTGAGCCCGTCATCTTACTTTGATGATTGGTACCTTTTCTTTTATGAAAAATTATTGCATCAATCTCAACTAATAGGTTAGTCTCTCACATTATTTGTGGGATTCACACGTATGACTCTCGTCAATATGTGAAAGACTGACATCATCAGCTTGTTTGATTGCTTTTTTTAAAGGAAAGTAAAAGAAGGGGAGGGATTAGGGAATCCCTTCCCCTATTTGGATTGCATTTTCAGATTAATTAAATGATTTGGAGGGATTCCAAAATCCCTCCATTTCTTTTAATGAGAATGATTTTATAATCCTTTCAATTTGGGATAAAATAGAGGAAAATGAAAGAAAAATGAATAAAAAGACTAATTTATCATTAATTATTTATATGGTTATCTTATAAGAATAATAATAAGGTAATTTTTCATCTAAAATTATCATTTCATTTCCTTTACTTCTCCAATCTAAACAACAACTTGTAAATTTCTTTCATTTCCTTTCCCTTATTATTTTTTTTACAATCCAAACAAGAGATTTATTTTCCTTTCCTTTTCTTTATTTTTCTTCCTTTACCTTGCTTTCCTTTCCTTTCCCATGTACAATCCAAACTGGGGGTAAATTTGATTTCTTAGAAGTGATGGAAACCGGCCCAATCCCTTAAGGGTTAATTTTTAAAACGTTCACATTATTACTAGTGTATAATTCTATGTGTATATAAAGCCGACACTTTACACATACATCAATGTCTGAGCGTTTCAAAATGACTAAACATTTTGAATTTTTTTTTCCAAATCCTCAACTAACTAGAAGGTTGATCATGTCATAGGAATATTAAACTCACTATTCCCCTTCGTCCCACCTACAAATTTTCTCATATTAGTAGAAATGCTAATTGAGCAACTGATTGGCAGACTTGGAAAACTAGTTTAAATTATTTTCTTCTTGATTGGGTGTCTAACGCTCTTCATAAACTCAATTATATCCTTCGTAATGACTTATCTACCACTTGTGTAGATTAATGGATCTTTCACTTGTTTAATAAAAATATATTGTTGACCACTTGTGTAGGTTAATGGATCTTTTACTTGTTTAATAAAAATATATTGTTCGCCCAAAAATATCTTCATTGCAGACGCCATTTAATTTTCTTCAATGGAGTAAGGTAGAATCCAACCAAGAACAGATTGGAACCTTAGTTCTAATTTTGAAAAAAAACAAGAAATCTTTCATTCTTATTAGAACTTATATATATATATATATATATTGTGTATTTTGATTCTAAGGTTTATATATATATATTTATATATTGATTTTCAGGAAAATCTAGACTAATTTTGTATTACTTTTACAGAATATTGTACACTCTGAGAGTTATTTTGAAACTTTTCTTATTTTAAAAAAGAATTAGACCACTAAATTAAACTGTGAGTGACATTAAAATAAATTATTGGAATAAAACCAATTGAGAAAAAGTACAATCACTTAGCACGCATTGGATCTCTAAAATCCAACTAAATTGTAGGGGCAAAAGTTTCTTTAGTTAAAAATTATTTTCATTCTTTGACCAAAAATAAAAATTATTTTCATTCCTTTCTTTCTATTTTTCTAATTTTCTTGGTTGGCGAAGTGTTTGGACTGTGTTGGGTTGTCGGGGAGCTATGACAGCTTGTACCATTACTCACCAGTCAACTACTGCCACAATTGAGGATTGTCCCTTTTTTCCCCAATAAAATCAAAATTATCAATTTCCACCCCAAAATGTCTCTTGGGAAGAAAAAGACGGAGAGAGGTGACTAGACTTGGATTCCTATAAGGTTACAACGTTTTAAGAAAGTTTTAATGACGTTGAGCTATTTATATAGTTATAATTAAATGATTTGAATATTTTATTATTATTAGAATTTGTTTCAAATGATATACAGTACTATAAAATATTATAAATTTGATAACATTATGCTTCTTATTTGGACTTTGTCTCAAATTCAAATTATTCACCATTAGATTTCGAGACCTAATTTATGACTACCCTACACCAGCTGAGATCCTTTCGTCTACACACCATACCAATTTGCTTTTGTTTCCTCATCGAGACCTAGAAGGAGCCTCAACAAAGAGACCTAATAAACATTACTTTGAAAAAGTGAACAAACCTAACCATTTCTCTCCCAAGGCAACTCCCTAAGGGGATTCTAACCAAATCAAACTCACTCTTAACTAGATAAAAATAAAAATGTTCTTACCAAATCATAAAGAATAATATGCCTCTGACGTGGCTGAACCATCTATGATGAGGAGAGCTAATGTATAGAAAATAAGCTTAGATATGAGAATACAAATATTCACTATTAGTAGAATTTGTTTCTAACAATATGTAGTACTATGAAAGAATCTGAAACCGAGAAAATCATGCTTCTTATTTAGACTCATTTTCATGGTAAAAGGAAAGAAACTAGAGTGATTGAGAAATCATTTTCCTTATTAGAGCTAATTTTAGTTTTCTTCAAAATAAAAAAGAAACAAATAAATGGAAAGAAAAAGATAATTCACAAAAAAATTAAAATCCTTTTAATTTTTCTACCTCAAAGAATTTTAAAATATAATTTTAGTAACTTTACATCTAGAATTATGCTTTCATTTTTTTCCCTTTTTTGATCTAAATAAAAAATTGTAATTTTATTTATTTTTTTCTATCTAACCGAGGAAATATCGTTTTTTTTTTCATTTTTATGATTACTTAAAAAAGACTTAAAAAAAATAAAAATAAAAACATCATAAAATCATTTTATTTCACGATGAATTTAAACATAACGAGACTATTAAAACATTTTCCCCTGAAAATTTGAGATTATCAATTTCCACCCCAAACTTTCCCCAAACTTTTCCACATCGTCCCCATATTTATTTATATATTTCCTCACATATATAATCGCCGAACATCTCTCCTTAAATTTCTCTCTGCCTCCACCCCACCTGTATAGGGTTTTCGAAATCACAAATTTTCGCTAAAATTTTCCCTTTTTTTCAAGTAATTTATTTATTGTAAATTAATTATAATTTTTTTAATTAAATAAGCTAATAAATTTTCAAATTCATCATTAAATATATTCTGCAGCTGGTGTAAGATCTCTCTAGGGTTTTTCCAAATTGGTGAGTAAATGAAATCTTCATTTTTCATCAATTTTTTAGCGATAATGTTGGCTAAATTTTCATTACATGTGATATTATTAACTTCGATTATGTAATATTCGAGTAAATTTGGTTACTTAATCCGTTATTTGTTATTAATTGGTAAAAAGATTTAAAATTTTGATTATTTTTAGCGATGTGCTTATTTCTCATTTTAATGTTCTCGAAATTTTCATTTTACGTGATATTATTAGCTCCCGATTAAGTAATAGTAATTTTAAGTTGGTTAATTATCGCATTATTTGTTATGAATTTGAAATTTTTTTTAATTTTGATCCATTTTTGGAGTTGTTATATGCTCGATGTGCCCTTATTTTGCTGTAATCTTTTGAAAAGTGTCATTTTTAAAGTAATATTCATTTTAATTTTAGTTGATTATTGCATTATGTTTTATACATTAGCAAAAAGATTCAATTTTGATTGGGTTTAGCAGTCGTATTATGCTCTTTTGGCCCTTATTAGCTTCATATGAGTAATATTCGTTGTAATTTAGTTAATTATTGCATTATTTGTCATTAATTGGTAAAAAGATTCAATTTTTATTGATTTTTGTTATATGCTCAATTTGCTTTTTTTGCTGTAAGCTTTTGAAAAGTTTAATTTTTGAGTAAAATTTATTTTAATTTTGTTAATTATCTAATTATTTGTTATTAATTTGTAAAACAATTCAATTTTGATTGATTTTAGCCGTCATTGTATTCTCGATATGTCCTCAGTTTTTGTAATATTTTGAAAGGTTCCATCTTCTAACTAATACTCATTTTAATTTGGTTAATTATAGTATTGTTTGTTTTTAATTGTAAAAGAGATTCAGTTTTGATTTATAATAGTCAATGTTGTATGCTCAATTTGCCCTTGTTTTATTTTAATGTTTTGGAAAATATCATTTTGATCAGTACAGTGACTTCATCATCTGATAATTGTTATCCATATTGATATGTTTGCTTATTGGAGTTATCTAATTTAGAATTTTATTGAGAAAATATCTAACGATTTATCTTTTTTTCCTTTGTCGTTTATTAGTTTTGTGGCAAAAGTGAAGCCGTCGATGCTTTTGGATGTGTTAATTTGAGGAGAAAATAATTGTGGCCTGAATAGATTGTTATTCTAAGCTGGAGGAGCTCTTAAAATGTTGCGGTTTAATCGAAAAGACATTAATTTGATCAGCTGTTTCTTGCATTTTGCTGAATGGCATCCTTTAGAATAGCGTAACTGATCTGGGCCCAAGCCCGCGTCACATCCATCATTACATTCAAGGTTTTCATCTTCGGAAACTCCTTTTAAATAATTTCATATGTTGTATTTTAATTGTGAACTTGTTTGTATTCAATTTCGGAAAAATTTGAGGACGCACGTTAGCCGACTTGGAATTTAGTTACATAGATTATTGAATTAATGGATAATGTTGACAATTGCTTATTGGTGATTTTCAGGTTTTGGGATCAAGATACAAACATTGGTATATATTGTATATTGACGTGAAATTTGGTTTTAATAATGTTTATCAAAAGGGATTCGGTTGAGAATGTGACAGAAATGGGATGTTTCGGGTGTTTTGGCTTTTCCTTTATGAGAAAGTCTCAAAAGCCAAGGCCCCATAGGGGGGGAGTAGGCAATAGTACTGCTCGGGACTTTTTGTTGGATAAAGAGGTGGATGAAGAGGTAGAAGATGAGGAAGAAGGTTCTTATAATGGTGATGTAACTGATACTGGATATGAGGATGATGGTGAATTTCGGAGCCCTGTTAAACGGTCTGAAGAGATCCTCATGTACAGAGCTCAAAATGGGTTTATTTGCAGGGAAGTTCCTGTCAAGGAAACCCACAAACTCGTACGTACGGAGGTCAGTACTAGAAAGATAAAATTTTCAACCATTATTGCTATTACTAAATATTTATCACTCGCGAGCTTGGTAAGGGATTTTTTTAAGGTTAATAGATCCACTTTACTCTATCGCTTTTTGCTGTATGAACAACTTTCACCTTCTAACAATTATGCCCAATGAATGGATGATTCTGCTTATTCCGCTCTCAACTGATTAAAGACGAGCGCTTGGTTTTAGCCCAAAGGCAAAGAAGGCAGTCCCTGGCTGGGGGGAGGAGAGAGAGATAGTTCCGCTTTTTAGCATATGAGTAGATAATTTATTGAATATCTTCTAGCATTAATGTAGCAGTTGTTTGGCGTATCATCTATCCTGTATGTCCTATAGATTAACAAATAGGAGTATCATGTTTCTGAAATGTTTTTTTTACAGCCTTTGAGAAGATAAAATGCCTCAGCTTTGTTCCTGCAATAACTTCTTTAGCTGCATTGGTCTTCTCTTATTGTTAGTCTTGATTTCTGAGTATTTGATGTTAGTGTCTTGCAACTTACTTCCCCCTGTCCCTGACACAAGAAAAGGGAAAAGGACATCCAGGTCCCTCACTTTTTACCCTTTTCTCAAATAGGTCCCTGAGTTCTTAGAAATGTCTTCCCAAGTCCTTCAGACTTAACTCCGTCACTTCATCTTAACGATTAAGGGGTAATATAGAAATTTAACATTAATATAAAAAAAATCTTAATTAAATCAGAGCAAGCATGTGTAGTGCTTGCCTAGGATGCGTGTGCTGCCTGGGATGCGTGTGCTGCCTGGGATGCTAAATACATCAATGAAGAAAATAATAAAAAAAACAAAACAGCCACTTCAACCCAAAAAAGTAAAGTTAACATCAGTCAAAAAGCCACACACTAAAACGAAGAAACACACACTTAGCAGCCTGATCGTATTCTCTCAACCAAAACCAAAAAAAAAAAGCCTGATTGTGATCCATGCTCAACTGATTGTTCTCCGTGGTCAAATGCTCACCTCACGTTGCTGGAAAGAGGAGACAAACAAGAATACTGCTCTCAACAGACATATCTGCAATGCCTGCAACATTGACCCTTCAATTCTTGGCTAACTGTTTTGTTTTCTGGCTGGTTCGTTGAGGTTGTTTGCTGTTGCCGTAGCTTTGTTGTTGTTGTTTGTAATTGCTGTTTGATGTTTTCTGTAACTCTTGGTTTCATTTTTTAATGAAAATATTCACTTGCCTTTGAGCAAAAGCAAGACCCGAAAGAACTTTGTGAAAAAATTTGGTATCTTGAGGTGTTAATATATATATTTTTTTAGTTCTTATGATGTTATAATTTGTATTATAATGTTATTAATGTGTATATGTATTGAGTATAGGTTATGTTTTTGTAAAAATTGGGGTAAGATTATATGATTTTTACTGTCGAAAAGATGTTCGAGCTTGTGATTTAAGAATACATGGAGCTGATTTTTTTTTAATTGACTATGTTATTTCAGTTAAAATGATGCTCTTTTTATGTAATATTATGCCTCTAATTAATATATATTTAAGTTGAGTAGATATGGAGCATGTTATATATCCATTCCTTATTCATTTCATTGGAGTAATCTGTTTTGTAGAAACTATCAGTTGGTGTAATATGGGATTTATTTATTTTTTGATAATTTGGTGTAATCCGGGGTTTTTTTTCTTTTTTTTAATTTATTTTATGCTAGGCATGTTTTTTTTTTTTTTCTTTTTTTGGTATCAGTTGTTCCACACAATTATGAGTTTGCTGGCAGCATGGCTTAGAAAATATACATATATATTATAAAGGTTGTTCCTTCTTTAAGCAGAGGGGCAAATTGATCATTTCAAACAAAAAAGTAACTTTTCATCCAAATGAAGTGACGGAGTTAAGTTTGAAGGACTTGGGAAGACATTTCTAAAAAGTCAGGGACCTATTTGAGAGAAGGGTAAAAAGTGAGGGACTTGGATGTCCTTTTCCCCACAAGAAAATAATCAAACCAAACTAAGTCTTATCCCACTAGGTGGGGTTGGTTATATAGTTTTGACGCCGCTACTCATTCGTGTCCAATGCCTTCTCCTCTGTACCTAACGCAACAAAATGAATATGTAAACTAGAAGATACTCAAGGCACACTCAGAATCACCTGCTGGATAAAATATTGTTCTGTATTTTTTACAGTGTTACCATATGCTTAGTAAAAAAATGTTCTTTACTTGGTCTCTCGGATTCTTTGTCCAGGTATGGCAATTATGTCATCTAAAAAGTGCCAGCTGAAGCTTTGCCCAGCTTTACAGTAGCATTTGAGGTTTGCCACTGGAGTGGACCTAGGATCTTATATACGGGAGGCCAATATATAGAAGTAAAGGGCATAATTAAATATTAAGAAAAATGGGTGGTGGAGGGCCCATGTTTAGAGAAGCACTTAAATATAAGTTTTTCAACAAGCAGCTCAAGTTGGCTCTGGATTGCAATTTAATGTAGTACATAAGAGACCACATCGTCTATGAAATGTGTGGAGAATAGTGTTTGATTCTAATGAATAATTGTTACTCTTTCTTTTAGTTATTTCTTATTTTTCTAGTTTATGTTTTCAAGGATGAAAATGGGAACAAGATGGTCAATGAGTACGTCCGGGAGTATAAGATTGGCTCTGGTAGCTATGGGAAAGTGGTGAGCTCATAGCTTTTGGTGTGATGTTATCGTTCTTGTTTTAGTATCGTGTAATTTGTTATCTAATGGACTTGGACAACTGACAGGTTCTTTATCGCAGCTCCCTTGACGGGAAACATTATGCAATAAAGGTAGTATCTATCATGCTTGCACACATGTTAGCAATATCTATTATATTTCTTTTGGTTCTTATTGTTGAGTCCATTTGGTTCAGAATGTTTCTCTCTGTAAACAAAATATTTTTACTGTATGTGATTTTATATAAAAATTATTTGAACCTCTTTTTAAGTTCTTTTTAGAAAAAAATGCTATCTTCTGTTCAGTTACTATTAGGCTTTATATGTTTACATAGGCAACTTATATAGTAAATAGTTTTTTGTTATTGTTTTTGACTGCAGGCCTTTCATAAGTCTCATTTATTAAAGCAGCGGGTTTCACCTTCAGAGACTGCTATGACTGATGTTCTTCGTGAGGTACGTGATAGCTTTTCTGGTAGTTAACATTATTGTGGAATTAATTGGAGTTTTTCATAATCTTAGTTTTGCATTTCAACTTGAGCTATTAGCATGAGATCTTAGGTTGTGTCCTTTTTTTTCCCGTTTTCTTGATTTATATGATATTTGACATATTAGAATCTTAGTGGCTTTGAACACTTAATATTCAGCTTTGAAGTTTTCCTTTAGTGTCATCTAAAGAAAAGCGACCATGATATGGTGGTCACCATGATTCCTCACATAAAGACAATGAGTCTACACCTTATGACGTTTTTTAATATGGAAAATGAACCATTTAAGAGCTTTTCAAACTTTGTTACCACGTTGGTCTTTAATGCGTGTGGCACAGTGAAAGAACTTCTTCTTCCTAATATTCTCGAAAAATTAAGTTATGTACTTTTCTATACCTTGCAGGTTATGATTATGAAAATGTTGAGCCATCCCAATATAGTGAATCTCATTGAGGTGATTGATGACCCAACAACAGATCACTTCTACATGGGTATTCTTTGCCACTTTCTCTCACTCTCTCCCCCCATCCCCTTTCTCTCGGCCCCAAAAAGAAAAGGACATAAATATCCGTCTCCCACATAAGGCATTTAAAAAAGGAAACATTAATTAGTCTGAGATATTGGGATGAAAACTATGGAGATCTTGTTTCCTGCTTCTGAACAGAGGAGCTTTGATCTTCCTTTAAGTGTAGAGTTTCTGAGTCGTTAAGATTAAGAAAGTTGGTCGTTAAATTAACTGGAGAACTTCTTTTTCATTCAGTTCTTGAATATGTGGAGGGCAAGTGGGTTTGTGACGGTGTTGGTCCACCAAGTGGCGTTGGAGAAATTACTTCTCGGAAGTATCTGCGGGATATAGTATCTGGCTTGATGTATCTTCATGCTCATGTATGATCTCTGAACTTCCTCCATGCATTTTCCATTTAGTCATTACATTCCAAACTTGCGGTAAATCTTTCGTTTGCTCATAGCTGTTATTTAATTTCCATTTCATGTTGAATATTGACATGTTAGGATAAAGATTGTTTTCTTTTGTATTAGAATGTTAAAGATTTGCTGATGCTGGCCTTTCGGCTTCTTCATGCACATGATGTGGAGTCTGTTTTCTGGGTCAATTGCATCCTAAGAGACCAGACATGTGAATAATACTCTCTGCAGTGTTGTAAGTGTGAATGTGACAGGCGTTTTTGCCTACTCTGTTGATAGGGTCTGATATAAGCGACTTTGACCTCTGAATATGGTTACAATACTTTCACACGAGTGATGACATGCACTAAGCTGTTTGCTAATATGTGGAGACTATTCGACCAAAAAACAAAAAATATGTGGAGACTATGATTATTCAGAAGATTTCTTGATAAAACTAATAGATTAGTTCTCATCTGGATTTGGTGCGCTTGAGTTATTGAAGAGGTTTAAGGGTATCCAAATAATTTTCTCAGGCATGTTAACTAGTTCTGTGTGTTTCCACTGTCAATGCTCCACGGACAGTTTCCTTTTTCCTCATTAAAGCACCAGATAACTTTAGTATTTGCTGCTCCATCATTCTGAGTCCTTCAAACTTGAAATTAAATACTTGTGTGAAGTTTTAATGTGAAAACAACATGAAGACAATTCACCAACAAAGCGTGAGAATTCTTGAGTTGAGCAAGTGTAATGCATTGCATTTTGTATTCCTCAATTTATGTCATCCTGCTCATCATTTATCATCTTCCTTCTTACTTTTTCTTTATTTTTCCTGTTCTAAATGTAATCCACTTTGACAGAAAATAGTGCATGGTGACATTAAACCTGATAATCTTTTAGTTACTGCTTCTGGCACGGTGAAGATTGGTGACTTCAGTGTCAGCCAAGTTTTTGAGGTAATGAGCTTCACTTTTTCCTATGATTTTTCCATATTCAACATTAGCATCTTATTGGAAGGACATAAATAATTATAGCATGAATTATTTGGCATAGTGTAAAAAGAAGTCTCACTCACTCAGTCTCTCTCCCTCTCTCTACAAACACATGCAGACACACTCAGAGAAATCCATTTCTTCATTTTGCTGGATACATCACGTGAACCATTTGACGTGCTTATGTGCTGTTCCCTATTTAAAGTGTTATTTGTGTAGTAACTAAAGATGTTTGGGAAGAAGTACTTCTTGGTAAATGTTTATTGCTTTGGGGTTCATTATTCTGTCCATTAAAAAGAGGGAATAATGACTTAGACGTGCCTCAAAAAGTTGTGTTCATGCTCTTGTTCGACCATTAGCTGCTTAAATAGGTTAATTGAGTAGATATTCCATGTATCTATTGAAACTGCATAGTTGTTCTTTAGTGTTTTGCTTGGCATCAGTTATCTTTTGGCTTTTAGTTGTGAGATAGCTGATTAAAAGTGAAGAAGATATATGGAAGATTAAAAATATCGCTCTAGCATGACCTTTGGTCTTTTCTTTTTTTACTTATCGGTTTTTGTAAGCACAAGGTTTCTACTTACATATTTAGCCAAGTGATGCACCAAAGTAGGTTTTTGGTCTTTTAGGAGTTAGGACCCTAACATAAGATTTAGTATATTTGGTATAACGTTACTATTCTGAAACCTTACTTCTTTATGGAGTGTCTAGAAAAGATATGCGCTTTCAATTTAGAAAAAACAGTAAATAGAGGACAAGAAAAAGAGGATAAAAGTTTAAGATATGATCTTCACCATACATCCAGTTTATTTCAGTGTGTTTGTTGCCGAACCTTGTAAAGTTGTAACCGTGCCAACTTTTTCTCTATCTGTTCATTACTACCTTTAACAGGATTAATATGGATTCTCCCTCACTCTTGATCCAACTGTATCTGTAGGATGATAATGATGGGCTTCGCCGCTCCCCTGGGACTCCTGTTTTTACTGCACCTGAGTGCTGTTTAGGTTTGAGTTTTTTTTCCAATGCAGAAGATACATATTAGAATTAATATCTCAAGAGATATTTTTAGCTGCTATATCTTACAGTGTGATTTCCTTTCCATAGGTCTAACATATCGTGGCAGAGCTGCCGACACATGGGCTGTTGGAGTCACCCTATACTGTATGGTATTGGGAAATTACCCATTTCTTGGGGAATCTCTCCAGGATACTTATGACAAGGTATGCAAAATGGCTGTTTCTTGGAAATTTTTTAAGCTTATGCCAATAATACTATTAATTTGCCCCTTACTTAGAGCGCTTGGTTCAGTCTATAGCGGCTTTGTCTGACTAAAGATTTATATACTCTTTGTCAGATAGTTAACAGCCCTTTGAACCTCCCGGATGATTTGTACCCTCTGTTAAAGGACTTAATTGAGGGGCTTCTCTGTAAAGGTTGGTCCTACTTGAACTTCTCATATTTGACCTGGTGACGTGAATTTGTCTTCCAGTTCATTTTTCTCACGGCTTTTGATTTGTTGCTCTTTTACCCTCACTCAAAGTTCGTGTTCTGCAGACCCATCCCAGAGGATGACTCTAGAGGCTGTCGCAGAGCACCCCTGGGTCATTGGAGAAGAAGGGCCAATTCCCCAATACCTGTGTTGGTGCAAGCGCAATAGATTGCAGAGAGAAGCAACTGAGGCGAGCAGTTCGGATACTCTGGCCTAATATACTAACAAAGCTGTTTTATTATTTTGGACTTGATTTTGTATAGTAATAGGTAGCTTATCTTATACTGTGATCAAGGAGGTGATCATACGGAACCTAAAAAAAAGATGAGACACTAGGGAAGATCCGAGCCACGATGTTTCCCCTGTGATATTCCTTGATATTCTTCTGCTATGTGATGTTCATCCTGTTATGTTAGTGTGATCTACCTCCAGTTGAAGCTCTAATTTCAGTTCTTCATTCTGCAAGTATTTCTTTCACCATCTCTCTTTTCCTTTTCCTTTGCGCGCAGACTTGTCACAATAAACTCTTTATTAGATTCGTACTATGCCTTTCTATTCTAAAGAAGAACATGATTCTGCTAAGGATTTTGTTCTCTCGACTCTTTGGTGTTAGCTAGCTCGGGATATAGTCGAATGCAATTACAGTCTGCTGCATTTGCTGCATTTGCTTCCCCAGAAATCAGGTTGATACAAGGAGAGGAGAGGGTGGATAAGATGGAATTAATCTCATCAACTGCCTCACATCAAGTTTCATGTTACCTTTATAATCAGGTTCTACAATAGCCAAAAAGACTTCTTTAGCATATCAGGGAGAGGAGAGCCTTTACTACGGTTATATTATCTCGCTATTCTACCTTTTAATATATGCCTTCCAAGATTGTTCAATTCCTCTGGTACTACTCACACTTGTTTCACTAAAAAAGAGCGAGAACTAAAAAGATTCCTATATTGACTAGAACTCCTCTATCCCAATAAAGCGAAATAGACCCCCTTAGAAAAAAATTTCAATCCAATAAAAAAGTCCCTTTTCCCATAAAATCTTCGTATCATTAACTGGCGCATAGTTACAAGAAAAGTAATTTGACTGACAATTTTTGGCAGGAGGCAATGTGGCCCCTCGTGGTAGCCATGAAGAAAGTGTCAGATCTCTAAATCAGATGAAACACAACACAACCACCCACTAGGATTAGCTGACAGGTCATAAAACTTGAACTTTTGCACACATACTTATTATATTTGGTTAAGAGAATGTTTAGCCAAAAGATCAATCGATGCCACAGAAAAACTTGCAACTAAAAGTGCCAGCAGAACATGAGAACTGAAGTGCAGCCATTTTTTAATCAGAAATTCTTTATTTTCGGTTGTTGGGATTGTTCGAACTTTACATGAGGGTAGATTTTATATACATGTGAGTCTATTATTTTTATCCTAGCCAAATATTAACTGAAAGTCTTTTCATCTTCTCTCAATTCTAGCAACTACCATGCAACTAATTGTGATTGTTTGTAGCAATGACTTCTCAATAAATAGGGACATTCGAGTAAACACAACTCAAATCAAACTAAACTAAGCATTATCTTATTAGCTTATTAGGTGAGGTCGATTATATAATTATGATAATGCTATGCATTCTTGTCAAGAGATTTCGGCTCTGTCACCAATGTACTTTGATTAATTGAGCTAGCCAAACACTTCTGTGTTTTGACAATAAAAAATAAAAAATAAAAATTCACGTCACTGGATTTTGCCTTTCTTAGAAGTACGTTTGCGTTCATTGGTTGATTCTGAAATTTATTTAAAACATCATGTATCCAACAAGCCGGTTGATGCTAACGTATTGTTATAAAGTGTAATTTTATGTTTCTTCTTCTTTTCTTTTTTTTACTAAAATGATTTTGCACAAAGGGAGATAACTACTACTTGTAATTTTATGTTTCTTCTTTTTCTTTTTTTTTTACTAAAATGATTTTGCACAAAGGGAGATAACTACTACTACACAATTTGAATATCATAATTATATCGTGTTACTTGGCTAATAAAACATATTTAAGTTTTAATTTAGATACAAATTACAAGAATAATCTTTAAACTACTAAAAATGCTTTTACTTTGGACCTTATATGCTTCAAATCTTTAAAACTTTGATCTTTTGCGTTGTATCATGTTGGTCCAATTTGCACTTTCCGGAGAAATAACACATTGCTTTATGTTTTGCCCAATAGGAATTGTGCTTGTGCCCTTCAAGTAGTCTCTCCCATTTATTCTCTTACCTTCATGTAAACTAGTCAACTTACAAATATTAGTCTTACAATAAAAATTTAATTCTCTTTTCATCTCTATTTTTCGCATCTCTTTGTTAGTGTTTAACTTGATCGTGCTCTTAGAGATATGAATTGCTAAGGTGACTCGTGCTAATTTGATAGTCACATTGTCTAACCCAACATTTAACAATAAACTCTCAAGAAATTTAATATGGACAACTGTAAATCGATAAACACTCTAATGGAGTTCAATATGGACAACTGTAAGTCGATAAGCACTCTCATGGAGTGTAAAATCAAATTGTCAAAATATGATGAAACTGTGAAGATGGATCCAACATTATACAAGAGCCTAGTCAGGAGCTTACAATACTTGACATGCATAAGATTGGACATCGAAGTAGGGCTTATTAGCATGTTCATGGAGACTCCGACAAGTTATTGCTTCATGTTTGCAAAAAGGATTCTTTGGTATGTTAAAGGCACAATTGATTATGATAGGTTCTCTCCCTTATCAAATAACTTCAAGCTAATGTGATACAATGATAATGATTGAGGTGGAGACTAAGATGATCGAAAAAGTACAAAGAGGTTTATGTTCTACTTTACAGATACAACATTCACATGAATTTCGAAGAAGCAACTAATCTCCACATTAATGACATGTGAAGCTGAGTATATTGTCGCCAGTTTCAGTGTGTGTAATGGCTACACAATTTGCTTAAGGAGCTCAACTTCTCACAAAAAGAAGCTTTGGAAATATTTGTAGACAACAGTTAGCAATTCTATTGGCAAAGATTCATATTTTCCCTGATAGAAGCAAGCACTTTGATACTAATATATCACCTCAATAAAGAATATGTAGCGGAGAAAGATGTCTAAATGAAGTTCGTAAAATCACAAGATTAGGTGGCATATATCTTCACCGAGCTTCTCGAAATTAAAGTTTTTTTAAACTAAGATCTCGTCTTGGAATAACAAATACATGTTTAGGTGGTTGTAGAAAAGTAAACTTCAATTTGGGCTAGCCATTATGTTATTCATTTGGTCCAAAAGAAAAATATTGGACCAATTATGAGCACAAGATAAAAATAAGAAATGAAATTATCAAGTCCAATCTCTAGAATAATCTAGGAAAAATATCAAAGTAGATATTATCTAGAAAGAATCTAGTAGACAATAGTCTATTCAAAATAGTTTTTGAATAACTAGGATTGTTTTCAAGAATTATATAGATTATTTTATTAAATTATCTAAGATATCTGTAGCTTTTATGAAAAATATCTTGTAGGTAGAAATCTCCTTGGAAGCCTATAAATTGGAGGCAACCCCAAGCATTATATATCAAACAAAATTATAATATCCTTTCTGATACAAAATTTCCTAGTTCTTGCAAACTCTTTTCCTCCACTTTCTAAATATTTTCATAGGTCATCCATATTTGTACCTGAGAAATAACACGATGCTTAATCAAATCAAGTGTTTTTGACCTCTTAATTGACAAATATCCTGAGCTATGTTCATGACCGCGGGTTGAATGTGTGTGAACATTAATGTGTTGCTCAAACACATTTTCTTTATCCCCACTACTCGCTTGCTCCTATGCTTTATTCAAATGCAATCGATTAAAATAATTGACGACAAAAATGTCTACCATCACTATCCCGTTCGAAATGGGAAAATTCCCCCAAGGAATTTAACAAAAATTGGCATTAAGCAATTCTTTAACATTAAACATCAGTTAAACAACATAGATGTAAGTACACAATCACACCAAAATTTGAATAACATAATACATAGTTTTTTTCTTTCTTTCTTACCTATGGGTCGCTATCAGGAGATATGAAACTTGCATCAAACGAGCCCCTCCACATGAGACACTTGCCCTCCACATGAGATATTTGCCCTCCACATGAGACACTTCAGGATTTCTACTCTCTACCCTCAACAGAGATAATCTCACATGAGAGATTTCCACATGAGACGCTTCAGTATCTCCACTCTCAACAGAGATAAACCCAACATGAAACACTTCCAACTTTTCTACTCTCAATAGAGACAACCTCTACATACTGACAACCTCCACATACGATACTTTAATATTTTTAACATATAGATGTAAATGCCATTAGGTACAAGTTAATGCCAAAATATCCTAAAATAGGTCATCTAACTATATAGCATTAGGACATATCTCTAACAATTGCTTCTTCCGCCTATTCTTCTTTCTTTTTTGCTTTATTTCCCTCTCCTTCTCTCTTTACCTTAGTCGTGCATTCTACCCTCCTTTGGCATTAGATTTTTGTGTGTTTTAAGTGTGCTAGGTAGTGGTATTAAAGGCTGAGGCAAAGTGGAAGTAATCATGACCTGCACTTACTTCTTATGACAAACTACTTACACACACTAAAGCATTGACTCTCATCCTTGCTTTGCTTGCTTATGGCCGGTTCTCTCTCCATCTTTTAAATCTGATCTGAAGTGTTTTGAGTGTACTAGATGATGGCTATAAAGGCTGAAGCAAGTAGGGTAGTTGTGGCTTTTAGTGGTCAAAGCAGTAATGCACACTATGACAAACTATTCTAACACTTCAAGCAACAATCATGACTCTTTTTTACCCACTTGTGTAGCCGGCCAACATGGCTCAATTCAGGCCAATTTACAGTTATTTTAAGTGTATTGTAAGGTTGTGTAAGAGCTATATGCAAGTGGTAGTGGTTGGGGTCAAAGGCAAGACAAAAAGGCATGATTGCACCTTATGACAAGCTATGAATGTACTCAAACTTTTGTCCACATTTCCTGATTTTTCTTGCCCCCTTTGGTCGTGTACCCCATCCCCTTTTTGTCCTCTAGTTGTTGTTTATTAAGTGTGATAAGGAATGATGATAGTGTACAAGGTAAAATACAAGTCAAGTATTAGTGATAATAATGAGCTTTAGGACAACTAGGCTTATACTTAAAAGCAACATTATTCCTTTCCTTAGCCAAGTTGAGTATTAAGTGCCTAGGTTAACTCAATTAGTTAGATGGTGACTAGGTTAATGCTAGTTAATTAACTAAAGTTAGTGATTTAGCTATTACCATGAAATTAAGTAGGAATTAGTTGGTTAAATGATTAGTTACTAAATCCTATTGGAATCAGAAGATAACTAATCTAGCGAATATAGTTCAAATAGCAAAGAGCCTAAACACAATGATACACATGGCATGCAAGCTATAACACCAAGCACAATTATAAGGCCAGAAATTCTTTTTTTTTTTCCTACTAGCTGAGGCATATGGCCTTATTTTCTTTCTTTTTTTTGGTCTCGTTAGCATGCTGGTTAGTAGGTGGGGCATTGGTTAGTCAATTGGTCAACCTTGGTGAAAGACTTGGTCAAACTAGGGTCTTTTAAGCTAAAACCGCTAAATAAATGGCCATGGTAGGTCTAGCTAGGTTAATTAGGTCTTAAAGGTGCTAGATGGCTTCTAAATCATGCGCATTACTTCTAATTGACTAATTGGAAAAAGTAAGAGCACATATAATCACGTAAATGCACTTATGGTCATGTTGGGCCTTACATGGAAGACTTGGTCAAACGTCAAGTTAAAGTCTTCTAATTTTGAATATTGAAGTTAAATAGTCAACTCAAATTGGAAGTCCAAAGGTCAAAATTAATGCCTTCTAATTCAAATGTATTATTAACATGCTAGGCAGGCACACTTTAATCAACTGTTTATTCAAAACAAATAATTGCCCTCATAATCATATAATTACACATATATAATCATATGGATACACACAGAATAATGCAAATGCACATAGGCAAAATGCGGGGCCTTATAGAACATATGCTAGATATGTGACACGTAATATGGGGAATATACGAAAACAGAAAAATAAAATAGTAAAATTTTAAGCTCAAGCTTAGGTGTCACACCTTCTCCCCCTTAAACTAATTGTGTGCCCGCAATTCCTTACATGATTCGACAAATAACTCTGGATACCAATCCTTCATCTGATCTTCTCTCTCCCATGTAGCATCCTTGATCCCGTGATGATCCCACAAAACTTTCACCATCAGAATACTTTTAGTACGAAATTCTTGAACCTTTCGATCTACAACTCGAATTGGCTTCTCCGTATATGCCAAACTTTCACTGATCTGCAAAGGTTCTGGCTCAAGAATGTGTGAAGGATCCGGATGATATTTTCTTAGCGTTGACACGTGAAACACATCATGGAACCTCGCTAAACTGGGAGGCAAAGCTAGTCTATATGCCAAAGCTCCAACCCTTTCAATGATTTCAAATGGTCCCACAAATCTAGGACTAAGCTTACCACCCTTACCGTGTCGAATCAGACCCTTCCAATGAGAGATTTTGAAGAACACTCGATCACCCATGGCAAACTCCAAATCTTGACGACATCTATCAGCATAACTTTTCTGCCGACTCTGAGCTGTGAGCATTCTTTTATGGATGAGGTGAACATTATCTATAATCTTTACCATTTCAGGCAACACAGTCGGATAAACTGTTCTCATTTCTCCAACCTCATCCCAGTATAATGGAGATCTGCATTTATGATCATCTAATGCCTCATAGGGAGCCATACCAATAGTAGCTTGATAACTATTGTTGTATGCAAGCTCCGCAAGAGGTAAGTATCTCTTCTAGCTGCTACCAAAGTCCAAGACACAAGCTCGCAACATGTCTTCTAGAATTCTGATAGTTCTCTCAGATTGTCCATTCGTCTGAGGATGATACGCAGTGCTAAAACTCAATCTAGTTCCCAATTCCTTTTGTAACTTCTACCAAAAATGAGATATGAAACGGGAATCTCTGTTTGACACAATGCTTGTTGGAACCCCGTGAAGTTTTACAATGTTTGCAATGTAAAGCTCAGCTAATCTTTCAATGCTATCCTACTTGTTCATAGCAATGAAATGGGATATCTTAATCAACCTGCCCATAACAACCCAAACAAAATTACAACCCTTCAGAGTTCTCGACAAGTCCATCATAAAATCCTTAGTAACATGTTCCTATTTCCATTGTGGAATAGACAACGGCTGTAACAACCCAACTGGTCTCTAGTGCTCTGTTTTAACCTTTTGGCAAGTCAAACACTTAGATACATATTCAGCATTTCTCTATTCATATTGTTCCACCAGAAGTATTACTTTAAGTCCCTGTACATTTTAGTACTACCTGGGTGGACAATATATTTAGAACTATGAGCTTGAGAAAGAATCTTATTCTTTAAAGGCAGGTCACCAGGAACACAGACTATGTATCGAAAGATGCCATCATCATGAACTTTGAAGTCCGTCTCTCTTCCTTTTGATTTATCTTAGATCTTCCGAATCTGTGGATCAGTCTGTTGAGCTTCACGAATTCGAGCCAACAACAAAGATTGAATTTGTAATCCCGCAAATCGAATACCAGTTTCAGTAATTCTGGTTTCCACAAGCAGATTTCTTCAATAGACTCCTAATTCTTAATATTCAAACTGACAACAATAGTTTTTCGACTTAATGCATCAGCAACTATGTTAGCGTTACCTGGCAGATAGTTAATGGTACAATTGTAATCATCGAACAATTCTAACCAGCATCTTTGCCTCATATTCAAGTCGCGACATAGACAACCTCCACTTCATGACTCTCATCCAATTCACTCTTTCCATCTTTAACTTGAACTTGAATAGACATACTATCTGAACTACTCCCCTCGGCCGATTCATGTAGTTCATTCAAGTTACCCTCAACATTTTATGCTGTACAATTTGGACAAGCCACCTTAATGCCACATAGGTGCCTCGTAGCATTAGCAGTTATTAAGTCGTTTTGTGAGCAACCAATGTAATATCTAATGGGCATACACAAAGGAACAAGTTTCATTGAAGTTTCTATAAGCGCAAAAAAGCAAGGAATGTTACCGATCACGAAACCAATTGTATCTCTAAGTTTAGTTTTTGTGAACGCTGAACTGAAAATTTGTTTTTTGGTTTTTAAAAACAAAAAAAACTAAAAAAATCGTTCATACGAATGATTTTGAAAATTATTTTCAATTTCAAAAATCTATTCTAAAAAATCAAAAAAGCAAAATACATAAAAGTTATTTTTTTGTGTTTTTTGTTCCCAAAACAACCAAAAACACGGAGAAGTCAATTTTCATTAATGGCACTTTTATAAATAAAACCAACATTAATACCAAATGAATACGTGTTGACCTAATTTTGAAATGAAT
Source organism: Ehretia macrophylla (assembly GCA_037974665.1). NCBI lineage: Eukaryota > Viridiplantae > Streptophyta > Magnoliopsida > Boraginales > Ehretiaceae > Ehretia > Ehretia macrophylla. The sequence goes on from CM075782.1 coordinate 2,252,422, forward strand.
CACACTTGGAAGATTGAATACACACGAGAAAGATTGAACACAAGTTGACCTAATTTGAGATGAGTCACACACGGATGATTAAAACTGGACCAAAAGCCCAGCTATGATACCATGTTAAAATAACTGAGATTTCATCCTAAAACTTACTAGATGAAGTAGTCCAAGATCTTATAAGGTAGTGTTAGAGTTTTTGATTTTTCGATATAGAACAATAGTCCAAGATCTTATAAGGTAGTGTTAGAGTTTTTGATTTTTCGATATAGAACAAGTGTTATATTATAACACATTTATAGTATCTACATATGTTATGTTCTTTTTAGAAAATCGTCTTCTAAAGTACTCTCAAGCTTATTGTTTTTTTTGTCTTTTATGATTTTGAATAGCTTTTATCAATGTGTATTGATGCATATTTCTATTTAACATTTACAAAATACCATACAATTTTCATTTTGTAGTCCCTATGTTTGTTCTATTATTCTACTTGTTTGTTGTTCAATATTTTTTACTATGTGGATTGTAGGTCTTTGGCATATAACTACTTTAGAATTATAATAATTTTGCCATTGATGTGATTGCCACATTGATGTCTTTCCCGAAAAAAATTTGACCTTTTTTTTCTATTATAAAGGAGAAAAAATTGATTTACTGAGGAATCAATTTAATGGACGTTTTCTTTCATTTATCTTTTTTAAAGAATAAATGCAGAAGTGTCGGGACTTGGCTGATAATGTGCTTATTAATGGGCAATTGCAAGTTAAAATTAGCTATTTAATCTGTGCATCTCTATTTGTCTCACAATAGACATGACTCAACGAGCTTGATGTGATATGCATTTACATTGCATAATACCCACTAAACGAAATGCTAGGTACGTGCCCTAGAGTGTTTAAATTCTCTCATTGCTAGTTTCTTTCATTCTAGAAATAAGTCAAATTTATTATTTTTAAATCATAGCCATGCATTTCAAAATTTATTTCAAACAATCTAATATTCAGACTACGACTAAGAATCTTGATCATGAGAAATAAAATTGTGCTGACCTTTAACGCCAAACATAATAGGACAAGCTAGGTCCTTGAAGCAGCTTGGATCTTGATCATGGATACTCACTTATTAGATTCCTTGTCTCTAGAAGAATAGCTATTATTTAAACATAAGCTCACAATCAAGTATGACTTTATTCTCTCTCATTATTATTTATGCATGAATTTGCATTCTATTAAGAATTATAGAGTTCCATCTTAAAATTAATTGGTATCAAGTGGAGTGGTCCAGGATTTTATAAGGTGGTCTTAGAGTTTCTGATTTTTCAATATGAGATAAGTGTTATATTCTAACACTCTCTCTCACGTGTGACCTGATTTGAGAGGGATCACACGTAGAAGATTGAACACGTGTAGACCCGGTAATAATTGAGAACCAAGAGCTGACGTTGGGATGTACGAGTCTACGAGAGTGAGAACCAAGAACTGACATGGGGGAGCACGAGTCAGGGAGAGTTGAGTGCTGACATGGGGGTGCACGAGTCAGTGAGATGAGACAAGAGAACAGATGAGTCACATGTGAACGAATATGACTGGACCAAAGGCCCAACTCTGATATCATGTTAAGAATCATGGGGTTCCATCTTAAAACTAACTGGTGTCAAGTGGAGTGGCCCAGAATCTTATAAGGTGGTCTTAGAGTTTCTGATTTTTCGATATGAGATAAATGTTATACACATTCAAAGCTTTAAAATTTTCTAATTCTATTGAAAAGTTTGAAGCTAAAGAAAGAAAAACAAACAAATGGTTTGCTTCATGATTTCCAATTAAAATATTTTATGTAAAATAGGAAACCAAAATCTTATGCTGAGGATATGCAATGAGACATGGAGAATTTCTTGTGCTATTAAGAAAAAAGTTACATATCCTGATTACCTAGAAAAAAAACTACATGTCTTGATTTTAAGTATTTTTGGTATGCTTGATATGTCTAACTCACGTTCATTGTAAAAAATAAAAAAATAAATAAAATAAGATAAAAAAAAATCATGTAATTTATCAACCAAAAATAAAATTAAGATTTACCATACTACTATAGAAACAAACCAATTAGATATAAGTCTTCTAGTGTGTACAAAGTTTCTATTAAAGCAAATTTACCATACTACTATATAAAGAAACCATTTAGATGTAAGTCTAGGGTGTACAAAGTTTCTATTAAAGTAATATCTACCATACTACTATACAAAGAAACTAATTAGATGTAAGCCTTCTAGGGTGTACAAAGTTACTAAATAGAAACATGCAAACATTTCTGTGGATAGATGTTTTTTGACAACTATTCACATGATTTCATATAACATTGTGTACAAGAAGATGACTTTCGACAACTATTCATATAACATTGTGCGCAAAAGTACAAACCTTTAACAACTTGTGGACAAATTCTAGTTGTATCTAAAACCTAACCACAAAACCAAGTTATGGTTGCCAAATATTACAAAAAATCTTGATAAATTTAATAAGGAACAAAAGAGTTCATACACGAGATACCCCACAACAAATGAATGAATATCTAGAGTTACAACAACACTAACCTGCCAATCAGGTAGCGTTTCAAGATGAGCTATTCTCAGCCTGTCAGCCATGGTGAGCTACTTCATAAGTTAGAGTTGACTCTAAATTGTTTCAACTATGAACTATTAAGTATCAAATACTCTTTCCCTCCAAATCACCCAATCCAAACATACTTTTAAAGAATTAATGGATAACTAACATACGATTTGGAGACGGAATGTGGTTGGAGACGGATTTTTATTGACGACGATGTGGAGATGATAATTTTTTGGAGACGAACTAAAATTGTGTTGTCAAAAGAAGTGATTTGGCGACAACATGGTAAATTGGCGATGGTCATTTTGGTGACGGACAATTTTTGTCCCTTTGCCATCGCCTAGACCCTTTTGGCAACGGAAAGATGACGGAAATTGACCATTGCATTTGACAATTTTTTTTTGTAGTGTTAATTCCTACAATTTTTAGGTTGATTTTTATAAATTAGAGAGCTGCCCACCAAAGAATTGGATGGAACAATAAATCTTCTTCTCTGGAGACTAAAGTGAGATTCATAAGCATTTTAATTTCTTTTTAAGAATGGTGGGTGTAAGTGGATTTGGATCGCTTGATGACCTTGCAATATTGAGAGAGTTCAATGGTTATGAAGTGATTATATAATTATGATGAAATAAACATGACGAGGGGGTACCCGAGCCGAAGACAACACATCCGGGTCACCTCCCGACCTGGATATGTGACCTGACCTATACTTGACCTGTGTGAACCTCAACGGTCATGACAACCGTCTAGATGTGACATAAAGTAGATACTGAGCTCGGACTAAGGGATAATAGCTTTGTCTGATGGGTAATACCTTTGTTCAATGGACATTCGGCTCGGGTAGACCGGTGGCGTGTCGGGCAGCATTAGGCATTAATTGCTGCCCGAATCCCAGATTAGTATATATAGAGCTCTTTCCCACATTTATGAGGTAACGGATTCCGCGCAATTAATACTCTCAACTACCCAATAGTTCAACTCAGACAAACTAATCACTCTCACACCCGAGGGAAAATACGGGCCATCACCCCCGCATTTTCTTCCCTTCCTTGTGCAGGTTCAGGAGTTGAGGTCGGGCATTGAGCTCAAGCAATTGGAAGTTTTCACCCTCAACAGTTTGGCGCCGTATGTGGGAAGCCGAGTAATCTTATTCTCTTCCCACCACCCATTGAAAAACTGCCATGGTATAGACTAGGAGCCACAACTTACTGGTAGAAGACTCACCCACCACGGGAGAAGGTCTCGAAACCGCACAGGCGCCTAGCCAAAACCTAACCTAGGCTGACGTTGGCACAAGTCAACGTATACACTTAGATTCGCAAACTACCCTACCCGAAGGTGACGAATCCTTGGCCAACTTAGGGCCCGAAATGAAGCTATTATTCTGAATGTTTGGAGAGCTCAAGGACCAGGTAACACGGTTAGTGGCGGGCTAGTCTGCCCCTCCAATTCCGCATCCCTACTTTGGGGCAGGTTGGGGTTCAGGATGACGAAGAAGCCCCCGCGACAGTCAGCTAGCCTGAAGGAACCAGGACCAATAGGGGTCCTCACATGGACCCCGAGCAGGCTAAGATTGCGGCTGCCATAGCCAAGGTCATTAACTAACTCGGTGTCAGTCTTCTTACTCCCGAGGTCCTAGCTACACCCCTGCCCACGAGAAACCGGATAACCCACCTAACAATGTATAATGGGGATGGGGACCTTGCTAGTCACTTGTTAAACTTTGACCATCACATGACTTTCCACGACATGACAGACTTGGTGAAGACAAAGACATTCCCGACCACCTTGGTGGGCAATGCGCTGGACTGGTTCCAGAAACTTCATCCTGGCTCGATCGAGAATTTCCATCAGATAACCGATGCGTTCTTGTCCTGCTTCGCTGGGAGCCAACGTGCAACCCACCATACCCCGTCGCTATTAGCAGTAAAGCAGTAGAAGGGAGAAGGTTTGAGGGCCTACACGGCCCAGTTCAACGAGGAGTCCCTCAAGATCCCTAACCTGGAGGATTCCATGGCATTGATGGCCTACTAGAGCGGGCTTAGGTCAGGACCACTCACCTCCTCCTTGGTCATTGACCCGGTGGACACTGTAGCCGAGATAATGGTGAGGGCCGAAAGGTACATTCACTCTGAGGAAATCCACCAAGCTAAAAAAGATTATGACAAGGAAAATGAGGATGGGAAGTAGCGAGAGACACTTTCCAGTACCCAGCCTGAGAGTAAGGCCCCGAATGATCAAGGTAAACAACAACAGCAGAAACAGGGCTCGAGGTTCACTATGTTCACACCACTCAACACTCCGAGGGAACAAATCCTGATGAAGGTTCAGCACCAGAATCACCTGCCCCTGGTGCCCTGGATGCGCGGCCGACCTGAAAAGCGCAATAAGACTAAATATTGCCGTTACCACATGGACTATGGAGGTAGATCGAGGATTTGATAGCCCGAGGTCACCTAAGGAGTTACGTTGACCATTAGTCGCCTCGAAATCCCGACCAGGGAGGGGGCAGGGAGAGGGAGAGAAGCCTCATGAGGCGCTTTCAAGGTGGTGGACACCTTGTTGTGGTTGAAACAATCGCTGGAGGATTGGCGTCAGGTGGCCGAGACCTCGACAGGTAGAAAAAGGTACGTCCAGGCCGGACGTGAATATGGGCCAGTCGCGAGTGTGGATGAAGGATTGGGGTTAATTACTTTATCCGTGGATGACCTTGAAGGGGTGATACAGCTACATGATGACCCCCTAGTCATCAGTGCCAAGATAGTTAACATCACTGTCAGAAGGTTAATGGTGGACACAGGGAGCTCGGCAGAGGTCCTTTTCTTGAAGGCCTTTGAGCAGATGGGGCTAGATCGAGGTTGGCTAAGGCCGTTGAAGGGGACCCTTGCAGGATTCACAGGGCACGGTCACAAGATTGAAAAGGTAATCAACTTTACCCTAACTTTAGAGGATGGCAACAAAAGGGCCTCCATGCAAGCCAACTTCATCGTCATGGACTGCAACTCGGCCTACATTGGTATTTTGGGTAGGGTCACTCTGAACCACTTCAAGGTGGTCCCTTCCACATACTATCAGGCCTTGAAGTTCCCGACTTCACAGGGCACTGCCACTTTTAGGGAAGCCTAACTATTAGCTCGGGAGTGCTATAAGAGCTCTCTCTAGCTAAAATACCAGGTAGGCTGGGGACCAGATCTACCTAAGGAGAAGAGGGACGCAAAAAGAGAAAGCCTGGCTGAAGACCTACAAGGGATTGAACTCTCAGAGGAAAACAAGAAGACGAAGGTCGGGAGCGAACTCCTCGATGACCTCAAGAAAGGTATAAGCCAATTCTTTCTAAACAATGAACATATATTCACTTGGTTTGCTTCTGACATGACAGGTATTGACCCGTCCGTAATTGAGCATCACCTGAATGCCAATCCCAATTACTACTCAGGAAAGCAGAGATATAGGCACTTTTATTATGATAAGCAGAAAATCATTACCGAAGAGGTCGACAAGCTTGTTGACGCCGGTCACATACAGAAAATCTTATACCCGACCTGGCTGTCCAACGTGGTATTGGTTGCCAAGACGATGGGGAAATAGAGATTATGCATTGACTTTACCAACCTCAACAAGGCTTGTCCGAAAGATTGCTTCCCTTTGCCTCAGATCGACCAGATAGTGGATGCCACCTCAGGGTTCGAACTATTCTCTTTTATGGACGCCTTCAAAGACTACAACCAGACAGAGAAAAAATTGCTTTCATCACCGATAAGGGTCTCTACTACTATGAGGTCATGCCTTTTAGCCTTAAGAATGCGGAAGTCACCTATACTCAGATGGTAAGCAAGGTCTTTAAAACCCAGATTGGGCGTAACATGGAAATCTATGTAGATGACATGTTGGTTAAGAACAAAAGGGTGGAAGACCATGTAACCGACGTAACGGAGCCGATTTATATCCAAGTCGGCCGACAAGTGTGCCTCTTTATTCAAAGTCCTGAGAAGCCCTAAGAACTTTGAATGGATTGACGAATGCCAGAATGATTTTGAGGAGCTGAAGAGGTACTTGACTTCGTTACCTCTGCTTTCCCGGCCTGAGGTGGGGGAAAAGTTGGTACTGTATTTGGCATGTTTGGGAACGACAGTGACAGCTGCGCTAGTCTGAGAAGAAGACAGATAGCAGAAACCAGTCTACTACGTAAGCAAGACTCTTCGTGGAGCCGAAATAAGATATTATTCGCTAGAAAATCTTGCCTTTGCGCTTATCATGGCGGCTAAAAAGCTGAAGATGTACTTTGATGCTCATACAATCAGAGTAATAACGGATTCCCCACTCAAATCCATTATGCACAAGCCAGAAGCCTCGGGGAGACTACTCAAGTGGGCGGTCGATCTGAGCCAATTCGATATCAATTACCAACCAAGGACAACCATTAAAGTCCAAACAATCGCAGATTTCGTTGTGGAATGCACTGGTCGAGCCAAGCATGATCCAGAGGAGCTGTGGAAAGTCCATGTAGACGGGGCATCTGGAAAGACAAGGAATGAAGTTGGGGTAGTCATCCTCGACCTAATGGGCTACGAGCACCAATACTTACTCAAATTCATCTTTTCGATTTCCAATAATGAGGTTGAGTATAAAGCAGTGATTGCGGGGCTAAAGATTATAGCCCAACTGGGCGCGTAGACAATCGAAGTGAACACCGACTCTCAATTGGTTGCCAGCCAAGTGTAGGGATGACAACGAGTATCTGCTCTACCCGAAACTGGCGGGTAACCGCCCGATATAAATCCGATAACAAAAATCGATGGAGAATCTGTTAGAGTTTGGGTTTTATAAGAGAAAATCGATGGATAATCCGATAGGTTTTGGTTATAGGCTCGAAAAAATATCGAAACCTAAAAACCGATTAATAATAATAAATAAATAATTTTATTGTTTATCAATTGACAAAAATTTATATAATAGTCACATGCTTTGGCCAGGAATTGAACACCCAACCTTACAAAAATTATTTACAAGACTTACCAACTATACTACAAGACTTATTTGTCACTTTTGCTCCACAAAATTTATTTGGTTTAATCATTACAGCTAACTTACTCCTCCACACATCTCATAACTTAGTAAAACGTGTAAACCCTAAACTAAGTTACATACTCCCAGCGCCTCCATAATCTTTTTGGTCAAGCAGCGCCTCCATCATCATCATTTTTTTCTTCTTGTGTTTTTTTTTTCTCTCTTTATCTATCTATCTTTATATCTCTATTGAAGATTATCCATTTTTCTCTCATAATACCACTGCCTAATAATGATGGGGATAACGTAGATGATAAGACAATACACTTTACTCGTGTCAAGCTTCTCTGCGCAAATGATACTCTTGTTCTTGGCCGCACCTATTGACTTGTGAATGATCAAGGTTGGTGCATCTTCTAGTATAGGCTGCAAAGTATCCTTCATACATGTGTATGAAATTGCTTTTACCTAACTTTTGTGTTTTCTTCTCTTAATCGTATAGGTCATGAAGGTGTTGCGCGCAAAGAAGCAAGCAAAGTTGAGGAAGCATCAGCCGGAATCAGATAAGAAGTATCTCGCTACCGTCGTCTCCGACCACGACTCAACTCAGTCCGATGGTTCATTTGATGCCCTTCTTTTATTTAGATTTTATATTTTATATTTTGTATTGTTGAAATTTCTATGTTGTAAGTTTATTTTGTTATTCAAACTAATTTTTTATATTTTTTTCAATGTTAATCGGTTTCAGTTCAGATAACCAAGGTTTTTTTAAGTCTATCGATTTCAGTTTTGGATAACAATTTTTAAACCCGTCGGTTTTCGGTTTCGATTTTCGGTTTGTTAAACGGTTTCAGTTTTGGTTTTGTAAAACTGCGGATAACCGACCTGTTGCCATCCTAGCCAAGTGTCCGGGGAGTTTGAAGCCAAAGATGCAACCATGGTTATCTACCTCAACAGAGTCAGAGAATTGACCTCGGCGTTCAAAAGGTTCTTTATCCACCAAATCCCCAGAGAAGAGAATACGAATGCGGACGCCTTGTCCAAATTGACTACGGGAGATAACGACCCGTCTTCGTCCATATGGAGGAGATTTTTGAGCCCAACATCTAGATAGGGAAATAGACAGTCGTTGAGCTAAATGTAAACCCAAATTGGACTAAACCAATCATGGATTACTTGGGGGAGGGGACGATATCCCTGGAGAATGAGAAGTCAACTCGGAGGCTCGAAAAATAGGCCTCAAGGTTTCTTATAGTAGTTGGACAACTCTACAAGAGAGCCTATACTTGGCCTCTCTTGAAGTGTATGGGACCCGAGGAGGGAAACTACATACTAAGAGAAATCCATGAGGAGATATGTAGGAATCACCTCAGCATCAAAGTGTTAGCACGAAAGGTATTAAGGCAAGGCTACTTCTGGCCGACCTTAAAACATGACACCAAAGACTATGTAAATAAGTACAACACTTGTCAAAGATTTGTCAAAATTCAAAGGAAGCCCGCCGTGGACCTGACAGTGATGACGAGCCCATGGCCGTTCTACCATGGGACTTAGACATCATTGGGCCATTACCAAATAGTGTCGGGCAAAAAAAACATGTTTTTGTATCCGTCGACTACTTCACCAAATGGCCTGAGGCCAAGGGTGTTGCAAGAATAACTGAGATGGTAGCTTGGGACTTTGTATGGAATAATATCATCTGCCGATTCGGAGTACCAAAGGTCACAGTAACTGACCACGACAAACAGTTTGACAGTGCATATTTCCAAGGAAAATGTGCTGAAATTGGGATAAACCTTAGATTTTCATCTATTGCCTATCCTCAACTTAACGAACAAGTCGAGAAAACTAATCAAATTATTTTGCAGGGCCTGAAAACAAAGCTGGAAGAGGTGGATGGTCAGTGGGCAGCAATTCTTCCTGAGGTATTGTGGGCAGAGCGCACTACCATCAGCTCGGCGATGAGAGAATCGCCATTCGAACTGACCTTCGGTACTCAAGTAGTGCCGCCGGTGGAGATCGGGTTTCCCACTAGTAGGACCCTCCACCATAATCCAGAAATAAATGGGGCTTGGATCCGAGAAGAATTAGACTTGGCTGAAGAATTGCGCTCCAAGGCCCAGGTCAGAATGTTGGCTGGAAAAGCCGCAATAGAGAGAGTCTTTGCCAAACAAGTCAAGCCTAAATCTATCAAGGTAGGTAACCTAGTCTTGTGAAGGGCCATCTTTTTGCCGTGCTCAGGTGGCAAGCTCTCCCCGCCATGGGAAGGACCATATGAAGTCGTGATGGAGATCCGCCCTGGAACTTTCTACCTTCGCGACAAGTATGGAAAGCAGTTGAAGAATGCCTGGCACGCGGAGCACCTCAAGTGCTATTTTGTGTAAAGGCATCAAGCCAAGGAATGTTTTGTTAAAACTCCTAAATTGATGTACTCCCAATGTACCAAAACTTTTGTTAAATAAAGTATGTGTCTTCATATATGTGTTGACCCGCCTTGGGTCCCAATGACATGATTGAATTAATTAAACCTTTCAATTGTCACAACTAACCAAACTATCGTTTAAAAAAGTGGCCACACGTAGTCTCAGATTAAGCAGGTTAAATTCATTTGGTCCAAGGATACAAGTACACTTGACGAATGAAACCAGGTTAACCAGTTCAGATGTTATTCCAGCTTAGTATAATCAATGAAATTTAATTCTTAATCCAGCTCGGGTTAAAACTTTGGACTTCTATTGTTATGTGTCCAGCTCTTTTAGATCAATGCAATTTGATTCATCAGAATTAATCATACCATGATTATTCACTTGAACTTGTTTAGATTTAAGTTCCTAAGACAGACTTGACCTCAGCTTCTTATAGTTTGGTTTCATACAAAAGGATAAACACAGTCGAGTACAGCTCGAAAAATGTGTAGACACTTTAAAACAAACAAATAAAAGTAGTAAAAAACGAAGTACACAGAGATGCGAACTAAAAGTCATTTCATATTAAACAAAAAATACAAAAGCCCGTTCTGGGCAGGTTATAAAAGCCTATCTTAAGGCGCAGGAGTAAAGGAGACGGTACCATCACCTGCGACATGATCTCCGGTGTCAGGGGATTCGTCCCCAAGTTAGTCCATTCCCTATTTAATATAATCCATGACCTTATTGGCTTGGAATTTCAGGTCGGACGAGAGGCCAGGGATTTTCCAAAACTCTAGGGCAAGAGCCTCCATGATCTCCAGGAAGTCTTAGAGAGAGTGAAGAAAGTCTTCGCTTGCTCACGAGCAGCAAGCTGGCCTCGGCGAACCTCGTCATCGCTTTTCCTTCCTTCAACAACCAGTCCACTCCCGCGTCGCTGGACTTGAAGGCTTCCACGGCCTTCTCCCCACTTGACCCGACATTCTTGATAAAGTCCTATAACCTTACCTCGACCTCACGTTTCTCTTTCTTGAGCTGGGTCACGTCCTTGCTGGCCTGTAGCTGCCTGGACTTCTCGAGCTCAAGCTCCTCTTCTTTAGTCTCGAGGTCCGCCCGGAGACGTGCGATCGTCTCACTGTCCTCCTTGAATCTTTTGCTCGCCTCTTTTTGGTGAGCCCCCAATTCAGCCTGAGCTTCATTGCATTTATGTTCAAGCTCGATGCAGCAAACTTGCATCTTACTGATAAGGCCGATGATAGAGAGGGCATGAAAATAGGCCAGCAAAAAAGATAATTGCATGGTTAGTGGAGTTGAAACCAGATCTCGGGAAAATGAGGAAAACTCAACTTACCGTGGCAGCATCTATCCAGATGTTGAAGGATAGCTGGTCAATAGAGACTTTCCGCCAATTTAGGATCGTACCCATGACCTTATCTTTTTTAGAACGGACTATCTCGGTCACTTTCCTCTTGCCAAAGTCCTCGACTCGATGTCTTCTCCTGTGACCCCCATCAGCACGGGTATCCGAGCGTTCCGTGATGGAGACACCCGCACCTACCTTTCTATTGGAAAAAGATTTCGAGACTTTGGAATTTTTAGAAGAGACCTCCGTCCCAACTTCGGTTCCTTGTCTGCCAGACCTCTTCCTGGATACCTGCTAGGCTTGGGAAGCTCCGTACGCCAAAGTCTCTTTGTTCTCCTAGGCTTTCTTCCTTCAAGCGTATGCAAGCTCACTTGCTGTCGACATTCCTTAAAACCAAAAGGAAATAAGGTTAGTAACATACAATAATAAATAGGAAAAGAATTGCGCTAAACGAAGAGCTCGGGAGGGGGAGGAGGGAGAGAGGTCGGATCTAATCTCAATCCCAAAAACTAACGCGCTTTGTGCTTGCTCATTTCTTTTTTCTCTTCACTGTCTCATCCAGGAAGTAGCCCAGGGTGAGTCTTAGTTAGATCGGGAGGTGATCCAAAAAGCTTGGAATCCCAGATCCTGTCTTACTTCACCACGCTGTTGATCTCTATTATCTCATCCGGTGCTGGCTTGAGTAACTCTACGTCACAGAGCCCTGGGTCAGACATCTTTGGTGGATCGTTGGCCTTCTTCTTTAGCGCGGGGGTTCATTTCCTCCTGCCAATCATTTCACCATCTATGACCTGGCTTTTGATGTCATCCAACTGCCCTTGCCTGGTTTCTTAACTGGTATTCTGGATTACTTCGAGCTCAGCCCAGGTCAGATGGCCCCCAACGGCTGGGCTGTGATGGTGGCATTTTATGTGTACTGTCTTGAGAAGGATGCGAGGCCGACATTGACCCTATTTAGGAAGTTCTTCGTCTACAAGTGGAATCCCAAACAACCAGGGTGGTTTCATTTCTCAACGCGGAAGGACTATGCCCTTTTCACCAAATAACACTCTTTCAACAAAGGTTGGCATAACAAGTATTACTGGGCGGAGTCCCAACTTGCCACGGAGGTCAGATCCGATCTCAATCCCAAAAACTAACCCTCTTTGTGCTCGTTCCTTTCTTCTTTCTCTTCACTGTCCGATCCAGGAAGTAGCCCAGGGTGAGTCTTAGTCAGATCGAGAGGTGATCCAAAAAGCTTGAAATCCCAGATCCTGTCCCACTTCACCACGCTGTTGATCTCTATTATCTCATACGGTGCTGGCTTGAGTAACTCTACGTCACGTAGCCCTAGGTCGAACTTCTTTGGTGGATCGTTGGCCGTCTTCTTTAGCGTAGGGGTCCACTCCCTCATAAACCCCATGGCAAGCTGGGACTCTGCCAGTAATACTTGTTATGCCAACCTTTGTTGGAAGAGTATCATTTGGGGAAAAAGGGCATGGTCCTTCCGTGCTAAGAAATGAAACCAACCTGGTTGTTTGAGATTCGGCTTGCAAACGAAGAACTGCTTAAATAGGGTCAAGGTCGGCCTCACGTCCTTCTCAAGACAATACACATAGAATGCCACCATCACATCCCATTTGTTAGAACCATCTGACCCGGGCTAAGCTCTAAGTAGTCCAGAATACCAGTTAAGAAACCAGGTAAGGGCAGTTAGATGACATCAAAAGCCAGGTCATAGATGGTGAAATGATCAGTAGGAGGGCTGCAGGCAGGATCGAACCGACCTGGAATCTTTAGCCTGTAAGTCCAATCAACCGACCAGTTCTTCAGCCTCTCATTCGCCATAGATATGGTATAATGACATTCACGCTTGCAGCAGGCAAAGAGTTGTTCAATCCTCTTCCCCCGAGCTAAAGAACCACTGGCTGTTTAGGAGTGCGGAGGCGGCACTACCTTCGCAGATACCGCATCTATCACCGTCTTTACCGAGTCGGCTAAAAATTTGTGAGGTAGCTCGAGTCCCATAAATTGATTAAGGGGTGAACAATCTCCAACCCCTCCCACGTTATCCAAGTCGGACAACGAATCCATATTGGCCTCCTTTGGTATTTGTCCGACCCCAACAACCTAGCACCCATCATTGTCGCCTTCCACATGAGCAGTATCATGCGCTAACCTTTCTTCCCGACAAGGGCTCGAGCCATCCGCATCAACTTGGTCTTGCTCTGACGAAGACTCTGAGCTTGAAGAAGACTCTTCCTCACCACTATACGACCTAACTTCTATCTCTTGGGATTCTTCGGACTCCGACCTCCTCATCATATATGTATATAAGTGAAAAGAAAAGATATTGAAATACCCAAAATAAGTCGGGACGTACCTAACAAAGATCTAATAGGTTGGTCTGAGGAATCCGAGTTAAGTATTCCGAGCTTATCGAGTTCCGAGGTTATCGATTTCCGAGCTGAACGTTCCAAGCTTAACACTTGCCTTGAGAACTCTGGAAGCTTGAATGCAAAAGTGAAGGAACTCCGAATGAATAATGAATCCCTATTTATAGGGAGGATGCGTAATCGTCTAGGGGATACCAAATGTCGCGTCCTATCAGAACGAATACATGACGTGTCGACCCATCCATAGATGGAGCGCCATCATGATGTGGCATCCTATCTATCCTAGGTCGGTCATCTTCGGCTCGGGTATACACTCCAGTAATCTAGTATTTTTCCCTAACTCTAGACTAGGGAGAGGGAATTGACGAGAGGGTACCCGAGCCGAAGACAGCATATTCGGGTCACATCTCTACCTGGATGTGTGACCCGACCCATACTTGACCCATGTGAACCCCAACGGTCATGACAGCCAGATGTGACATCTAGTAAATACCGAGCTCGGACCAGGGGATAATAGCTTTGTCTGATGGGTAATAGTTTTGTCCAATAGACATTCGACGAGGGTATACCGGTGGTGTGTCGGGCAGCATTAGGCATTAATTACTACCCGAATCCCAGATTAGTACATATAGAGCTCTTTCCCACATTTATGAGGTAACGGATTCCACGCAATTAATACTCTCAACTACCTAATAGTTTAGCTCAGATAAACTAATCACTCTCATACTCGAAGGGAAATACGGGTCATCACCCCCGTCTTTCCTTCCCTTCCTTGTGCAGGTTCAGGAGTTGAAGTCAGACATTGAGCTCGGGAAGTTGGAAGTTTTTACCCTCAACAAAACAAAACTATTTAGTGTAAATATCAAATGATTTCATCATATTTCACTACTACTGTTGATTTTTCTTACAATGTTATAAAATGGTATGAGAGAATCTAAATCAGGAGTGCAGGATGGAAGAGGGTTAGGGCTTGAAGAAAGAGGTCTTAATGTAAAAAATAGTTAGTCACCACTGTACTTTGATTAATTGGGCAGCATAATCTTCATATGGCACTAGACATTTGCCTTTCTTACAAGTACATTTGCATTTATTGGTCGACTCTGAAATGTACTTAATTAATACATCTAGTATCTAACAAGCCAACTGAAGTCAGTGTATTGTTATAAACTGTAATTTTTTTGCTTTTTTCTTTACTATAATGATTTTGCACAAAAAGGAGATAACTACTATCATACAATTTGAATACCATAATTATTCCATGTTATTTAGATAATAAAACATATTTACATTTTAATTGAGGATACAAATTATGTGAATAATCATTAAACTACTGAAAATGTTCCATTTTGTATCTTATATGCTTTAAATCTTTTATCTTTCATGTTATGTCATGTTACTCCAATTTGTAATCTTAGTCTAAATAATATATTCTTCTAATTTTCTTTAAACCCCAATTGTTCTTGTACCTTTCAAGTAGTCTCTCCTATTTCTTTTCTTACATTTCTTGTAAACTAGTCAACTTACAAATACTAGCCTTAGCATAAAAATTTAATTATCTTTTGCCTCTATTTTCGCATCTCTTTTTCTCTTATGACTACCATATAAAAGAGACAGTCTCTTTTCTAGTGCTTAACTCAATCGTACGTGTTCTTAGAAATATCAATTGCTAAGATGACTCATGCATATTTGATAGTTGCATTGTCTAATCCAACCTCTGACATATAAATTCTCAAGAAGTTCAATATGGACAATTGTAAGTCAATAAGTACCCCAGTGGAATATGGAATCAAGTTGTTAAACTATGATGGAGCTGAGAAGATGAATCCAATATTATGTAAGAGTCTGGTCAGGAGCTTATGATACTTGATATGCTCAAGAGAGGACATCCTGTTTGGAGTAGGACTTATTAGTAGGTTCATGGAGAATCTAATGATTTATCACTTCAAGGTTGCAAAATGAATTTGTTTGTATATAAAAGACACAATTGATCATGACAAGCTTTATCCCTTGTCAAATAACTTCAAGCTAGTGGGATACAGTGATAGTGATTGAGCTGGTGAGAAAGATGATCGAAAAAGTACAATGGGGTTTGTGTTCTACTTTGGAGATATAACATTTACATAGAGTTTGAAGAAGCAATCAAACGTCACATTATTGACATGTGAAGTTGAGTATGTTGCCGGCACTATTAGGGTGTGTTATCCAGTTTCTCTATGCAATTTGTTTATGGAGCTCAACTTCTCAGAAGAAGAAGCACCAGAAATATTTCTGAACAATATGTTAATAATTTCACTGGCAAAGAATATTGTCTTCCCTGATAGAACCAAACACATTAATACTAGATGCCACTTTATTAAAGAATGCGTCGTGAAGAATGATGTATAAATGAAGTTGGTAACTTCACTAAGCCTCTCCAAACTAGAGTTTTTCTCAAGCTAAGATTTCGTTTTTGAATAACAAATACAAGTTCAGGTGCATGTTCAAAAATGAACTTGAATTGGGCTATGCTATAATATTTATTTATTTGGTCCAAAAAATGTTGGACCAATTGTCAGTCCAAGCTAAAATAAGTAATGAAATTATCTAGCACAAGCTGTAGAATAATCTAGGAAAAATAATAAGGAGATTCTAAGAAGAATCTAGTAGATAAATAATCTATTCAAAACTTTTTTTTTTTAGTAACTGAAATTGTTGAAGAGAAATATCAAGATTATTTTGACTTTAGGACAATATTTAGGATATTTTAAAAAATTATCTAAGATATCTGTAACTTTTATGAAAAATATCTTGTACAATATATTTTCTTTAATAGCATTGAGACCACTAAATTCTATTAATTTAGCAAGATATCAATTTATCGATAAATTAATAATTATAGATTTATTTAGATATTTTTAGTTTCTTTGGCTTAAGAGTAAATATATTATATTTATAATATCTTTTTTGAAAAGTGACTCATATTTTTTAGGCCAATTTAAAAAGACAAGTAAAAAAATCTATTGAGAATAGAAGATAAAAATCTAATTTAGTAGAATTAGAACAAATTTCTCTAATCTCATATCAGGATTAGGATTAGAACAAGTTTATCTAATCTCATAGTCAATTTATTATGTAATTTTTAGCTAATTATTAATTTATGAAATATTTAAGTCAATAAAATACAAAAAAAAATATTTGAAGTCTATTATCTTATAATTTTATCAAATTTATTAACTTTTTACACTAGTCCCAAGTCAGGACCGGACATTTTTATTATTTAAAATAGATTATTAATTTATCGAGTATTAATTTAAAGATATTCTACTGGTAAAAATCTCCTTAGAAGTCTATAAATAGGAGGCAACCCCAAGCATTATGTGTCTAGCAAAATTGTAATCTCCTATCTAATAAAATTTTTCCTAGTTCTTATAAATTCTTCTCTTCCAACTCTGAAATGTATTTAAAACATCAAGTATCCAACAAGCCAACTACTACTAAACAATTTGAATAACATAATTATTCTATGTTATTTGGCCAATATAATCTATTTTTCATTTTAATTTAGGTTACAAATTACACGAATAATCGTTAAACTACTAAAAATGTTTCACTTTGGACCTTGTATGCTTCGATATTTAAATAATTAATCTTTTATGTCATATCATATTGGTCCAATTTGTACTCTCAATATAAATATGACCTCAATTGTTTTTGTCCCTTTCAGGTAGTATCTCCCATTTATTCTCTTACATTTCTTGTAAACTATTCAACTTACAAATACTTGTCTTACCATAAAAAAATTAATTCTTTTTTGCCTCTATTTTTCGCATGTCATTTTCCTCTCGTGATTGACATATAAAAGAGAATCTTTTTTCTAGTGCTTAATTCGAGCATGCTCTTAGAGATATCAATTAGTAGATGATTCATGCTTATCACATTGTCTAATCCAACCTCTTTTGATCAACCTACTTATAGGCTCTTGACAAAATTGATAGGTGGAGACGTGACTTGCTTGCCCAAGTGTTTGATAGAGAAACTCAATCAAGAATCCTCAGAATTTCTCTTTCGTCAGCTTCTAGAGAAGACACTATCATATGGCCACATACAAAATCCGAGGTGTTTACTGTTAAGAGTGGTTATCGAAGCCTCAAGTTTACTAACAGACCCTCCCCGATAAATCAAATTTCATCACATATCTTCCCAAGTCAGCTTTGGAAAGCAATTTGGAATACAAAAGCTCCTTCCAAAGTCAATGTTTTCATGTGGAGAGCCTGTAGGAATCTCATTCCAACTAAAGATAACAAGTTCAAGAAGAGATTCTTAAATAGTCCTATATGCAAAATCTGCAATAAGGAGCCGAAAACTATTGAATATCTCTTAATTTTATGTCCGTGGAACCACCTTTGTTGGTTTGCATCTCCACTCCAATTCCTTCCTGATGAAAACATCACAAGATTTGATGACTAGTACTTGGAGCTCATTCAAAAATGTCGAGCAGTGGGATATGTGAAAAGACAAGCTGAATGTCACGTGGTCAGAGATTGAGGATGAAAATCTCACCAACGTACAGCCTTAGCCAAACACTGTGGGCTGACTAGTGTACCTGTGAAAGAGTTATCAGAGTGCGCGACACGAACCTTGGGAGTGTTGGAGGTTTATGACCCCAACACTTAGCCAATTCGGACACACAAGCTTGCAAAGGGTTGTGGGTACGAAGTGTGACCCTTTGGCAAGTTGAACCCAAGTGAGTTATGCTTGTGGAAAGCTGAAAATATGCTAAGTATGTGGGCTGGAATGTATGCACGAAAATGGCCAAGTAAAGCCTGATTTCATTCACTATACAACTCATATATATACATGTGCAAAGCCTTGATCAATGACTATGATCTATGCCAAGTGGCTACTCTGTGATCTATACATTTGTCACAAGCATAATAAGATATTTACAACATTTAAATTCAAACTAGGCTGCTCCCTCCATTCTGCACAATTTTGGAAAATTCCTGCATAGGATGGGCAGCCTGACGGGGCAGGATGGGCATATTCATGCCTTAGCCATTTTTCTGGAATGTTCTTGCTTCAAATCTGATTTTTCCCACCAAGTTCCGCCCAATGGCTTCATGAACAATCTCCATTGCCCTAGAAGGTTCCAAAAACGTGGGTGAGGGTCTGATTTTGCCTTCGTTGAATTTTCGCACCGTGCACATCGGCTCCGTTTCATGCACGTTTTGGCTCTATACTTGGCACGTCTTGGCTAGGCCGTAGGCACAAGACTTGCGTTCCGTCTCATGAAACAATCATTGGTCATCTCTGCTGGCAAATTTGAAAGAGTATGAATGTTTTTGTTTTTGATGGAGTTAGAACCTGCCCAATCAGAACTACTACAATTGCCAATCTATACCTCTCTGAGTTTTCTCGTGCCACTCAATTCAATTCAGAAGCCTGCACATCATCTCTAATATCTACCCCAACTTATGACTCTTGTTGGAGACTACCTACCAGAGGCACTTTGAAAATCAATTGTGACGCCTCCTTCGATCATGCAAAGTTCTCTGCTGGCATTGCTTCTATTTGCAGGAACTATGAAGACAATATTCTTGATGGCGCAACCTATGAAACAAGTTGTGATTTCCCGCAATAAGCTAAAGCCTTAGCTCTTCTTAATGCAACCAAGCTTGCAAACTCCATCAACTATGACAGAATCATTATTGAGTCTGACTGCGAGGAAATCGTTAAGGCTGTGCATCCTAGCCTCATCCCTAGCTGAAGAATAGAGCCTATTGTTGCAGACATCAGAATTGAGCTTGCTAAAAAGAATGGCATACAAATTCAGCTTATCAATAGATTAGCTAATGTAGTATCGGATTGGATTGCTAACCAGACCCATTTATTTTTACTTTCTTTAGACTGGTTATCAAGTGTTCCCCATCCCCTATGTACTCTGCTACATGTAGATATGCCTACCTTTGATGTAGGTTAATGTATTTTCCTTTGCTTTTCGAATGAAACTTTCTTTGACCAAAAAAAAAAATTGATTTTTGCCTAAGAAAATGATCAATCATGTGTATTTACAATGCAGTTTTATAAATCATGCCAGTGACAACAATATCACCCATTTCTTAATCATGTGTTTTCATACATAATATTAATTTACTAGTTTGGACTTTAGGAGATTACTAGAGTTTCTCAACTTGTTACTTTTTTTAGTCTTGAATTGCAAAAAGATTTTAGTGATTTTAAAGGAGTAAAAAAGTAGTCAACTTGAAAGGACAAAAATATAGTTTACAGAATTAATTAGTTTATCATCAAAAGAAATAAAAATTATTTTAAGTTGACTAATAATCTTATAAGAGGAAAATGTTAGACGGGATTAGAGAAAGGGTAAAGAGAAAATAGCGATTAAAAATAATATATATGTTTATCAAAGTAAAAGTAACAAAATAGTAAACCAAAGGATAGTGAATATATACAAAATTTGACCAAATACAAAAATTGATGTGCAAAAGAAATAAAAATTTCAACCAATCTAGCTTTGTATTTTTGGATTGAACCTCCAAGATTGAATTTTTTTTGAAACCTTAATACTTTCAAAGTCTCTCTCAAAGGAGAATCATCCCATAGGCCATAAGGCCAACAATTTCTCCCCAGTGATATGAGGAGATTCAAATTTGCAATCTTATTTTAATATTAATTGTTAAGATTAAACGTTTACTACTAAGTTAAAAGTTAATTAAGCTCTTAACTGATGCGTAATTTTATTTTCTTATTATAATAGCACAAAGACTCACGTCCATGCATACTGTGAGTAGGCCTGAAAGGCTTTACAAGACATACAAGCACACCAACAAATAGATAGTCAAACACTGATACCGCGCCTATAACGAATCCGTAAGGTTGTCTAGGCCAAGAGAAATAATATACCAAAAAACAAGGTGCCACAGGTGAAAAATAGGTGCTTTTTGTTACAATATCCATCTCTCTTTTTCTGAAGAGAAACACAAATTCTCTCTCTTTAAACTCTTTCTCAATCATCCACCGAAAAACTGGTGAGATGCTCGCCGGCGACATATCTCCGGCACCGTCTCCGGCGCCATAGTAGTATATCGGGATCAATCAAACCTTTTTTTCTTTGCTGACTGTGTGGAAGCATCCGTCTTGCTTTCATCTTCACCTCCAGCGCAGTCTCCGGTCGCTGGAGAATGTTCCGGCGAGATCCGATTCACTCTCAAAACCCGGTTTGGATCCAATTCACACCGCCTTTTTCTTCAGTATGATGTCTTGTGTTGTTAGTGTGAATTTATAGTTTTCAGCTTCAATAATACTACTTCCTAAGTAAATTTTTGAGAAATTAGCTTGAAAAATAATAAAATTTGGTAAGTTGTTGCCTAAAGTTGAAACTTTATTGGATTCTTTCCCTTTTTGGTTTTGGTTTTGTGAAAATTGGATGGATATGACATTGGATAATTAATTACAAAGAAAGTTCATTTATTGGTATTGTTTCTGGAGATGAAAAATGGATTTTTTTATGGGTTTTGTAGTGTTTGAGTTGTTATATTAATGGATGGAATTGATAAATGGAGAAAAAATGGTGTGTAAAGATTGAAGCTTTTTTACAGGATACTGAGAAAATGAAGTCTTGAGTAAATTGATTTATCGTTGAAGCTTATTTCTTGTTGTGGTGCTTTTTATAATTTGATTGAATTGTGATAACATGGAGTTTGGAAACCGTAAGTCAAAAAGATCGCTGTTGAATTGTGAAAAGATGGATAAGTTTAGTTGTGATTATTTGTTTGGGGAAGAAGGAGAGGAAGAATTGGAAATGAGATTAAAGGGAGAAGTTGATGGTGGTCATCATAAGTCTGGCTTGACTGATTCTCTTCTCCCCGGTTTACATGATGATGTCGCACTAACATGTCTTGCTTGGGCTTGTAGATCAGATTATGGTCCGTTAGCTTGCCTGAATTCAAGGTTTAAGACACTAATTAGAAGTGGATATTTGTATGAGTTGCGTAGGCAGTTGGGTGTTGTGGAGCATCGGGTTTATATGGTTTGTGATCCGAGGGGGTGGGAGGCATTTGATCCCTTTAGGAAGAAGTGGATGAGATTGCCTAAGATTCCATGTGATGACTGTTTCAATTATGCTGATAAAGAGTCATTGGCTGTGGGGAGTGAGTTGCTGGTTTTCGGTCGTGAATTGTTTGACTTTGCTATTTGGAAGTACAGTTTGGTTCGTCGTGATTGGGTGAAGTGTGAAGCGATGAATCGCGCACGTTGTTTATTTGGTTCAAGTAGTCTTGGTTCGATTGCTATTGTTGCAGGGGGAAGTGACAAGAATGGGAGTGTTTTGAAATCTGTGGAGTTGTATGATTCTTCAACCGGCAGATGGGAAATTCTACCTAACATGCATTCTCCGCGTAGACTATGCTCCGGGTTTTTCATGGATGGAAAATTTTATGTGATTGGTGGAATGAAAAGCCCTACTGATTCATTGACTTGTGGGGAAGAGTTTGATCTGAAGACGAGGAAGTGGAGGAAAATTGAGGGCATGTATCCAAATGTCAATAGAGCTACCCAGGCGCCTCCCCTTGTTGCAGTTGTTGACAATCAACTTTATGCTCTTGAATATCTTACCAATATGGTGAAGAGGTATGATAAAGAAAACAACTCATGGAATGTATTGGGAAGACTTCCAGTCAGAGCTGACTCGTCAAATGGTTGGGGTCTGGCATTTAAAGCCTTCGGAGAGGAACTTCTGGTTGTTGGTGGGCAAAGGGGACCGGACGGTGAAGCTATTGTATTAAATTCATGGTGTCCAAAATCAGAGGTCAAGAATGGCACTTTGGATTGGAAGGTCATTGGTGTGAAGGAGCATGCTGGAGTCTTTGTTTATAACTGTGCAGTCATGGGTTGTTGAGCTATTGTTTGCAAGAAAATAGTCGAAAAAACGAGCAGGTCTGTTGCAATATGATCTTGCTCTTTGTTCACTTCACTAAAGATTAATTGATTGACAAAAAAAAAAATTGATTATTAATTTTAGTTTAACCTCTCCTAGATCTTTGTAAGGATTGGTTTTGCTCTCTTAAAGATCACCTGTTACTAATAACTCTGTCATGCTCATATGATATTGCAACCTTTATTTGTTTCCAAACTTTCCAGGTTGTAGTTATTTGTCTTTCAAATTATATTGCTGATATGACAACAGTGCAAGATCCTGAATAATGCAATGCCTTATTGTTCGTAATTCGCGTTGAAATTTTCCTAATCATGCTTATCAGCGTTTCCCAAACAACGAACATCAAATTTTTATGATGCATCCTTTCAGAAACCTTGGTTCCATTTTGTTTGTCCATCTTTATTTTTACAATTTATATGCTCACTTGGATTATGCTAAGTATTTAGCATGCGATGAATCCAGAATTTCAAGTACATCTACAGCTTCTTGGAACAAAGGCAATATATGTTCTTTCTTTTGTGGTTTAATATCAGTGTGGTTTACATATGCACACTTTTTTTTCTTTTCTTTTTTGATTCGAGAGAGGTCTAACCTATACAACATATATCAAATGTTACCTACGAGAATTGATCTTGTTATATCTCACACTTATAACGCGGAGCATACCACTAGACGAAAGGTCAGGTTATGCAAACTTTCTTCTATGCCTGTACGTAATGTATCAATGTGAATATTGCTAATTTCTTTAAATTATATCCCTTGAATTTGCTTCTCATTTTTCAGCATTAAATTATTCACAGTTGTCCTCATTAGTGAGGCACATAAATGTCATGCAATGTTGAAACAGAATATTTTAGAGCTGCATTCTTAAGCCCTTTCCTTTGCATTGATTAAGGAGGTTGTAGACATTTAACAAGTTAAATTTAGGGAAATTTGCAGAAATAGAACTTATTATTTCTCTAAAATTTTAAATTTATCGTAATTTAGTCTTTGTTATTTTTTAAAATTTTAAATTCGTCCATATTAACTGATTTTGAATAATATGGACGAATTTAAGATATTATTTTAATAATAAGGACTAAATTTGATAATTTTAAACAATGTGGATTAATTTGAAATTTTGAGAAAACAATATGAACTATTTGAGCCATTTTCTCTTAAATTTACAGTATCTAATAGTTTAAAGTTTCAAATCAAGTACTTAAAGGTTTTTGATTAAGTTCCGTCACTATAATTTTGTTTATCATTGTATACCTAAAAAATATGTAGCTTAAATATTAGGGCATAAATTGGTGTAATTAAGTATACATTTTGTAACAACTTGAACTTTTAGATAAAGTGATCACTTATCTAGTTTATCCGAAACATGTGCATTTGTTCGCAAACCCTCTTCCTAGGGATCATTAGCGAGGATCACTGAGTAGTACGTGTGATGCATACATCGATTGCGAAAGATCTTCGAAAATGATGCTAGAGTTTATTCTTACTATCTTCAAAAATTCTTGCTACAAGCTAGATACATTATGCACAAATCATTAGATGAGCGAGTGATATTCTACATAGAGAATTTGGATATGCACTTTTTATGTGCGGTGTGCATGGTGCGCCTGAGTGTAGGCAAGATTTTGCTCCATACTTCTGACTCTTGTTGAGGGAAAGCCAAGAGAGGAGCAAAAATTTTGCTTTCTGCTTGAACGACTGTTCAGCCTTGAAATAAATAGTGTATGAGTTCACTTGAATATTAAATAATCGGACAATTATTTATCAAATAAAAATCTTTTCAAAAGTAAGAGATTATCTATCTAACTGTAAAGCTTTAGGTAGTTGATTTATATGGTAACCTATACGGATTGTTGGGTTTCATGTGGGGACTGACTGACTATCATCAACCCCACACTATCTGGAAAGAAAGATGCCAAATTTGGCAAGCTATCTTGCTTTAGCTTTTGGGCCAGGTCATGCTTACCCAATATAGAATACAAAAAGCCTTGTGATGAAGCCATTTCCATCGCTGCAGCTTTTTGTTTAAATATAGCTGTTCAGATGTAACCTACTCAACTGATCCTCTATTTTTTAATTCAACAGATCTACTTGTACAGCCGTATAGGCTTTAATGTGATGCCTGCCAGTTTTTCAACATCACGTAGTTGGTGATGATAGGCCTGAGAACTTGGTCACTCGTAGCGACAAAAATACTTTGAAACGCGTTGTTATAATAGTCATACGTGCCTATTTTTAGTAGAGTGAGAAGTACACAGCGTTATTGTAACCAAAAGCTGTCTCCACCAAGTCATAATATCCTATTCGTGACGAATACGGTATAATATGAAAGTAACTTATAAGTTATTATGAATTTATATGATAATTTGTGAAAGATATTGTCCATGTAAGACTTATATTTTGTGAGTGATGTATGGTTCATCATGATAGACGAAGTAATGATCCAATTATTAGGATTAACTATTTTGATTAATTAATTTGAGGTTCAAGACACAGACCTTCCCACTTAAAAAGTTGGATTTAGTCCTATATTTCGTATTTTCCAGTAAAATGGAGTGTCAAGCATTTTGAATTTCCCATTAATAAATATATATATATATTTGCACGAGTGTGTTGGGCGAATTATCACCTTCTACGGCCGTGTTGCATGAGCAATATATCAACAAGTAACAAATAATGAAAGAAGGAAAAGTGATTTCTCCTGGCTCTTGATAGATGAATTGGAATTTCTTATAACATATAACAATGAAACATTAATATTCGGAATTTACTATGGGTCAGTCATAATTTACATCAACAACCCAAAAAACAAAGGAGAGAAAAGATAAACAACCGATTCTTGTGCCCTATGTTTTGTTTATTTACTTTGAAATTCTAAGAGTAATACATAAGAATTAGATGTATACAAAATTTGAAGCATGTTTACTCTTTATTGAAGATAAAAATAAATAGATAATGTAGATGTCAAAATCCACAATCACGAATTGCGGGCCACCAGCAACCTACAGAGACAGAAAGCAACCGAACGACGTGAGTCTTGGGACACCGGTGTGGTGCCGGCCGAAGACACTCCGACGCTCAAGTTAGTAGTCTATCGGAAAAAGAGATCTAATGAGGACTGTAAGGTAGGATAATCGGAAACTACCGTAGTTGCGGCGTTGTTATAGGAAGAGTAAGTTGTGATTTCGTAAAGGGGAGAGGTAGGGTATTACTGTATATGGCTAATACTCGATCCCCTCTCCTTGTGTAGGCATGGCCTACTTATAGGTGTGGGTCGACCAAGAGTCACGGACCCTTGGGACTTGTATTCCTAATAGACTACCTGATCACTCATCGCATAGGATAGAGGTAATTTTTAGCCCAAGTCCTTCAATGGTAGTCCCCTTCTCGTAGGCTGGGCGATTGTGATAGGTCGAAAGTCGCTTCACCTCCTGAGACTTGTACATCAAGTAGACTACTTCGAGGAAATAACCACTTATCCCGTAGGATAGGCCTCTATCCGAACTTGTCAATCATCATCTGTTACGGTAGGCTAGTCACTTAAGGTCTCTTTCTTGGTCACTTATCTGTTAGCACCCAACAAGGCCTCGGGTCGTGCCCGAGTACGTCGCCAGTCGCCTATATGAGATAATTCGATATTTGGGCCTAGCGTAGAGCTCGGGGCCTCCAAGTGGGCTTCTTCGGGAGTAGGTCGCGACTTATAGCATTGCATATGGGCCCTGGCCCAATAACCGAACGGATTGGGGCTATAAGACGCGTCGCGGTTGGACCATGGATCCAAGCCCAATTTTGGCGTTAACAGTTTGTCCCCAACTCCCTAAGTCGAAGAGTCTTCGAGTTAGGGAGTAATTGTTCGTAAAATAACTCCGGTTCACATTCCTCGGGACGAGACGCCTGGGAACGCGCGGCTGTGAGTGGACCTCGAGCTGAAGTTGAAGAATCTTCGGACACAATTCCGCTCTAATCATAATCGTCATTGCCGACTGCGAGAGGATTATGTGCATGAGGTGGAGGGGCTCACTTGGCCGAAACTCGCTAAAAAATAACGTACATACTCAATGTGTAGTGGTGTAGCCCTCTTTCGGTTTGGGCATGACTTCGCAACTTATCGTGTGGTAAGTTCAGAACTTACCACTTGTTGGTGAGCAATTCCGCATCCTACCACTCTGTGTATTATGGTTACGCAGCCTACCATGTGCTATCACTCGCTCACCAACTCACTACTCGCAAGTTGCCTCCACAATCTGCAGCCTACCGTTGCTTTTGGTGTAAGTCCGCGGGTCCAATTTCAGATTGTCATGCATGGTGGTGCATTGTATTGTACAATATAATATGTGATATTATAATAATGTGATGTGCACATTAATATATTAAATATGATCACATATTTAATATTATAATAATATATATGATTACATATTTATAATAATATGTATGATTACATATTTAATATTATAATAATATGTATGATCACGTGAATATGTGATTTGCAAAGTTGATCAATGGGTATGGCTTATTAAATTAACAAGCTTGTAGTCTTTAATGTCCAATTCGCAGCCTACTATCTCCGGTCTCGCGGTCCACATCCTACCATTACCTTTTGAAATTCGCAGCCTACCATTTTTGTTTCAACATTTCGCAGCCTACCAGTCTTGCGTCATCCACTTGCCTCGTTGTTCTTTTGCGCTAAAAGTCTTGTGCATTTAATCACCTAACGTATTAGGCACACCAAAAGGATCTCTGCGTACAAGTAATAGGGCTGACACACTTGTCAACGTCGATGTCCTATTCACCATTTTTGTTTTTGAAAACTCGCGCTCTCTTCTTTTTTTTTTACGCAGTAGGTAAACTGGGCTGACCCCAGTTGTGGGCGCGTGGGCCCCACTGGGGTCAGCCCTTGTGGCTGACAGCGAGGGGACAAGGCCCTGTCCCCTCACGTCAGCTCCAGGGCCAACCGAGGGACGCGTACCAGGGGACAGTGGTACTGTCCCCTACAGTTCACGGGGCTTCCCCACGCGACACGTGTCGCGTGGGGCCAGCACTTGGGTCCTTAGGACCTTTAACCTGCTTTGCAGGCTTCTTTTTTTTTCTTTTGCGAATACAACTTGCTCCTCGTTTCATCGTCCTCTCTGCTTTTTCTTCTTGTTTGCTCAAATGGCAACGACTGCATAAGCTCCATACTGGTAATCCATTGGAGGACGTGACTCACACTTTGCTAGCAGGCTTCCTTTTTAATCATTTTTAAAAGGTAAGAAAATACTCGGAGCCCCTCTATATTTTTCGTTTTCTTCATTTTCCTTCTTAGCTCAGTTTTTTTTTTTTTTTTTGATCCTCAAACAGTGAACGTTGGAGAAGGAATGTTTCTCCCTCAAGGTTTCTCCCTTTCGCGGTAAGGCTTCTTTCTTCTGGTTTGTACTACCATTTTGTGAGCTTTGTTACATGCTGCATGCCTCCACGTGATCTCTTAAAACGTTGGAAGTGTGCATATACTACTACACCATTCTCTTTAAAAAAATATATATAATGTTTAAACTTTCAGAGGTGATCCTTGGTATATACGTATGGAACCATATGTAGTCATTGTCCGCTCCTATTTACATGGCACTTTGCACGCAGATGTATACACACATGCGTACATGGACGCACACACGTATATTCACAGCTTTTTCGTTTTTCTATTTTTTTTCTGTCCGCGCCACTCAGTAGGTTGTCTTTTGAATTCTTTTGATAGGCGATACCTCAGAGATTCACAGTAGGTTGTGACCTTGGACCTTAAGGGTAGGCGGCACCTTTACAATTCACGATAGGCTACAACCTTTGACCCTAATGGAAGGTGATACCCTAGGGACTCGAGGTAGGCTGCAACCTCGGACCTTAAAGTAGGCAATTCCCTAGCAGTCGTCGGTAGGCTGCAACCTTAGTCTAAAAAATAAGCGACACCTGAGCGACCCACAGTAGGCTGCGGCCTCGGGCCCTGATGACAGACGACACCTTCAATGAGACAAAGTAGGCTGCCTATTAGGATCCACCTTCTGCTGTCGAGGCACGGTCACTTCCCCTTGGTACTATGACTATAGGCTAGTCATTGGTCATAAGCGTAGCATCGTCTTTTGTCGTCTACCACTATCGTTGTACTAAAATGTCATTCGTTGTTCGTAGGTAGACATGTTGTCACAAGAGGATGCGAGGTCTGCCGTAGAAGATTTTCTGTTTAGGAGCGAGGGAGAGTCAGCCGAACTTCAGGGAGAAGAGTCATCTTGTAGTTCCGATGAAGTAACTGTTGCGGATAGTTGGTCATATGAGGGTCAAATTAACTTAGAAGAGCTAGCGAGTGCAGTGCATGTGGTAGGATCTATCCCTCCCAACACACCGTCAGTCGACCTTGGAGAACTAGTTGGTCTCCCGAGGAACATATTGTTAGTGAGCCCCCGTTCCCGCTTTAAGGCAATTGACATTGCTCGAATTAGGGTCTCCTATAGCATTCCCGAAGGGTGTACCGTCCGATTGCTAGAACGCTATGAGAGGGCAGACTGGGACTCTCCCAGTTGGGTGTGCATGTATGAACGTGCTTTCCAGATCGGCCTTCGTCTCCCCTTACCCTCACTAGTTCGCCAGCTATTGCGGCGTTACGAAATTGCCCCAGGTCAGCTAATGCCGAGCGCTTGGCGCGTGCTCCTCGGGTGTGAAGTCCTGGGAGAACGTGTAGGTGTACCGCTTGGGTTAGCTGAGTTGTTATACTGGTATTACTTGAAAGAAGACGAACCCGGTCGATACCATTTCGCTCCCAATCCAGGGAAGGTCCCCTTGGTAATCCTCCCTCCTAATAACCGTTACTGGAAAGACAAATATTTTTTCCTTTCCAGCGAAGTGGTGCTCAAGGGAGAACCGTATATCCCTCGCATCTGGGATCGTACCCGTGAGTCCTTAACTTGTTGTTTTCTCTTACTATACTCTTTGTATTGAATACTAATACTATTACTTTCGCTTGCGCAGGTAGAATTGGCATCAATTAGTCCTCCGAGGGTCCGTACACAAGGGACCGAATCAAGGCGATCTTGGCATTGCCTGAGGAAGACCGTCTACATTCTACATTCTGTTAGGCCTTTCCCTCCTTTGGCTAAGCTTTCCACGATACTAGCTAACCAAAAAGCACTTGAAGGTTTAGGTTACAACTCGTCCGACCTTCCAACCTTGCGTGATTCGCTTGTTAGAGAATACGTAGACAATATTATGATGGGTAAGTACCACGCTGCAAACAGTGAGCAAGCGATGCAACGGCGCCTTCAGAAACGCAAAAAGGCGCCAGCGGGGAACTCCGATTCGGCTGTGCCCACCACTATTCTGGCTATTCCAGTTGTTCAATCTGGCCAGGTCGAGTCTAGTCAGGTGTCATGAAAGCGCCCCGCTATTGAGCCGACCCTTCTGTCAGACCATCTCACGGTTGAGTTTCCCCCTGAGGCGTCATCTATCTCTAATGCGAGTTCAGTACTAGCTCCAGTGTCGAAGCTGCTCCTTGCCGATGATGCGGCCCTTCTGAGGAGGATGACGACGTCCGCTTCCGCTGAGTGGGGTGTGACCCACGCCTTCCAGGTTCTACGAATTGTACATTCTGTAACTTTCTTTGCCCTCACTGGTTCTAACTTTTGCATGTTTTTTTCCTTTTGTTGCAGGCGCTCGAGGCCATCCTTTACAAAAATAAGGAAGTAGCGGAACTTCACAAGAAGCTTGAAAATGCCAGTGCCTCAAATGCATCTCTTGCAAAATCTCTAGCCACAGCAAATGAAGCAACCAAAAAGGCGATGGAGTGCGTGGGAGCCCTTGAGCAGGAGGTGATCGAGAAAAACCGCACACTAGCGGAGGCTGCTTTGAAGTTCAAGGAAGACGCATGGAAGGTTGAGAAAAAAGGACTAGAGTCTCAACTAGAGGACATCGCCGATGATGCGTCCCTCGCAACGGAGGCTAGATTGATGAAAGAGTTCAGGGACGGGAAGGCTAGCGACTGGGATTACAACAGCATCATCAAGCGTTATGAAGATTTTTGTTATGCTCTGGAAGCCGACCCACCTGAAGCGGAGATGATTACTGGTGATGTGCCCCCGAGGGACCTGCCCAATCAATCCGCTGAACCATCGTCAGGGTAACTTGCGGCGCATCCTGTTTATCCTTTTTCTTTTTTGTCTAAACTCTAGCTTGGTATGTATAAGTATTGTGTCGCTGGTACCTTTTTGTATATGTAATGCGCATATGACACTCTAGTGACGTATTTCTGGCGGATAGATGCCAATGACCTAGGACCACATGCTCTGCGCACATGGTGCCCTCGTTCCTTTTGCTATGTAGTTGGCGCAGCATAACTTTGCTTTTATGGTTTCAAAAGTAATCTATGTTTCCTCTGTAATCGATTTCATGTATGCTTTCACCGTTTCGTAAATTACTCAACCTTTCGTGTATAAGATTATCGTGTGGATAACTTGGCCATTTATCCGCGGTTGCGGAGCGGCCCAATATTGGTTAAGCTTTAATTGCCATGACTCAAATTGTCGACTATCCCATTTGGAGCTCTTTAGGTGTGTACCTATCACTCTTTAACAGCCTACCACGTGGCAAACCATACTATCATTGCGGAGCCTACCGTAGTAGGTCACAGCATACAAAGGGTCAAGTTGATACATTAGCTATTTCGAACTTTACGTTAGTTGGTTACTCCGCTCAAGCGTCTTAGCCGGTAGGTGGGTCACTTGGACTCTACCATAGTAGGTAGCGCCCTTTAGGCGTCTTGTTCAGTAGATAGGTCACTTGGACCCTACTATAGTAGGTTGCGCCCTTTAGGCGTCTTATTTGGTAGGTAAGTCATTTGGACCCTACCAAAGCAGGTTGCGCCTTTTAGGCGTCCTATTTTGTAGGTAGGTCACTTGGACCCTACCATAGTAGGTTGCGCCTTTTAGGCATCCTATTTTGTAGGTGGGTCACTTGGACCCTACAATAGCAGGTTGCGCCTTTTTGGCGTCCTGTTTTGTAGGTAGGTCACTCGGACCCTACCATAGCAGGTTGCGCCTTTTAGGCGTCCTATTTTGTAGGTAGGTCACTTGGATCCTACCATAGCAGGTTGCGCCTTTTTGGCGTCCTGTTTTGTAGGTAGGTCACTCAGACCCTATCATAGCAGGTTGCGCCTTTTAGGCGTCCTATTTTGTAGGTAGGTCACTTGGACCCTACCATAGTAGGTTGTGCCTTTTAGGCGTCTTAGCGTGGCCGCGTAGGACCATAGGCTGGTCTTCACAGGACCCAGCATGGTCATGTAGGACCGTAGGTCAGTCACGAGAGACTACCACTTTGAAGTATGCATTGTTATCGCATCAATCGAGCGCGGGTATGCCTAGTCAGTTCACCCCTGGGTAGGTTCCTCATGTTTGAGTTGAAGATAAGATGAATGAACTAAACTAAGAAAAGTGCTTCATTCCTTGAAACTCACTACGTTGACTCGCGCCTAGGCGTGCCACGAACTACATTGGCATTAACGAAAGACCCCCACGAAAGGGTAGCTAACTAGAAACTACTAACCCCATAAAGGGGAAAACTAATCAACTCTATCAACCCCTAGTGGGCAAGCTAACAATATGCCTAAAAGTAGTACTTCTTGAGGTGGACAGCATTCCAACTATTCCCAATGTCTTTGCCCTCTGCGGATTGAAGCTTATAGGCTCCATGACCAACAACCTTCGTGATAAGGTAGGGTCCTTCCCAATTAGGTCCTAGCTTCCTGGCGTTGACCTCCCTGGTGTTCTGGAATACCCTCCTCAGGACCCAATCTCCTTCTTTGAAGGTCCTGACTCGGATGTTCTTATTGAAATGTCGCGCCACCTTCTGGTGGTAGGTTGCGATTCGAACCAAAGCCCGTTCTCTCTTTTCATCAACAGTGTCGAGCAAATGACTAAGTTCTTGACTATTCTGCTCCTCGGACGCTTGCACAACCCGGAGAGTTGGAAGCCCAACTTTCGCTGGAATGACCGCCTCTGTGCCGTAAACCAAGGAGAATGGTGTCTCTCCCGTTGAAGACCTTGCCGTAGTCCGATAGGACCATAACACCCCCGGGAGCTCGTCAGCCCATCTTCCTTTCGAACTCTCCAATCTCTTCTTGAGAGTCGAGATGATTGTCTTGTTGGATGATTCATCTTGACCATTGGCTTGTGGATAGCGCGGAGTGGAGAAGGTTAACTGGATCTTCAATTCTTTGCAAAAATCTCGGAAGTCGCGACTAATAAATTGGGAGCCATTGTCTGTGACGATTTCCTTTGGTACCCAAACCTATATATAATATTCTTCCACACAAAATTCTTCACCTCTCTGTCTCGGACTTGGTGATAGGCCTCAGCCTCGATCCATTTGGTGAAATAGTCAGTAACGGCAAGCATATAGATGCTCTGTCCTGGTGCGGTTGGCAGTTTACCCACAATGTCCATACCCCACTTCATGAATGGCCACAGCGCAGAAATCGTGGCAAGTGGTTCAGGCGATTGATGAGGAACTTGCGCAAATCTCTGGCAATTATTGCATTTTCTCACATAGTCTATGGAGTCGGCACGCATAGTAGGCCAGTAGTACCCTGCTGTGAGTGCCCTATTGGCGAGGCTGCGTGCTCCAGAATGGTTGCCGTACTGTCCTTCATGTAGTTCGGCCAGGACGTAATCAGACTCTTCCTTATCGATGCAACGAAGGTAGGGCCCGGAATAAGACCTCCTGTAGAGCTTTTCCTCGATGAGACAGAACCTGGCCGCTTTGGCTTTGAGCCTTCGCGCCTCATTGCGATCCTCAGGTAGGACGTCATCTCGGATATACTGAATGATAGGAGTCATCCAAGATGGCATATCGCTGATACATGTTACCACTTTCGACTTTTCCTTCCAAACGGCGGGCCACTGAAGGTAGACGACGGGAACCACCTTAGGAGCTACCACTTGGGTGGATACCCCTAGGGCCGCTAGAGCATCGGCGTGACCATTATCTTCTCTACTCAATTGCTTTATCTCGAACCCCTCGAAATCTGCTAGTAGCTCTTTAGCGAGTGACAAGTAGGCTGCCATCTTGTTGTCTCTTGCTTGGTAGGTTCCTAGAATTTGGTTGACTACTAATTGTGAATCACTGTTGAAAGTTATCCTCTTGACGTTCATCTCCTTGGCCAAAGTGAGTCCCGCAATCAGGGCTTCGTACTCTGCTTCATTGTTGGTGGCTTTGAAACCACACTTGACCGATTGCTCAATGATGTCCCCCTCGGGAGACTGTAACACTAACTCGAGGCCGATACCCTTGGCGTTACTTGCCCTATCCACACTCAACGTCCACCTCTTTTGTTTCGATGAGACACTAAGGCAAAACAACTCTTTCTCGGCTAATAAGTGGATGCCGGGCGTGAAGTCTGCCACAAAGTCCGCTAGGGCTTGTGATTTGATTGTAGTCCGCGGCTGATAGGAGATTTCATACTCGCTGAGCTCGATTGCCCACTTCGACAGTCGTCCAGAAAGTTCCGGTTTATGTAATACGGACTTGAGGGGGAAGGTTGTCAACACTGTTATTGGATGGCATTGGAAGTATGGCCTTAACTTACGTGCTGCATTGACGAGGCCCAATGCTAGCTTCTCTAGCTGACTGTACCTAGTCTCGGCATCGAGTAGAGCTCTGCTTGTATAGTAGACTGGGTGTTGTTTCCTTCCTTCCTCTCGTACCAAGACAGCGCTTACGGCAATCTCTGAGATAGCTAAGTAGATTAGAAGGGTTTCACCATCTTTCAGCTTGGAGAGCAGCGGTGGGCTGGTAAGGTATACCTTAAGTTGTTGTAGTGCCTCTTCACAGGCGGGTGTCCAAGCAAAGTCTTTATTCTTCCGGAGGGTATCGAAGAAGGCGTGGCACTTCTCAGAGGACCGTGAAATAAACCTGGTTAAAGCTGCGAGCCTCCCAGTGAGCTTCTGCACTTCCTTGACATTAGTCAGAGACGGAATGTTAAGGATGGACCTTATCTGATCCGGGTGGGCCTCGATCCCGCGCTGGGTGACCAGGTATCCCAAGAACTTTCCAGAGGTGACCCCGAAGGAACATTTCGTGGGGTTCAGCTTCATGTTGTATTTCTTCAAAATTTCAAACGTCTGGCGCAAGTGACTGAGGTGGTCTTCCGCAATAAGAGACTTCACCAACATGTCGTCGATGTAAACCTCCATGGTTTGTCCCAGCAAATCAGCGAACATCTTATTGACCAAATGTTGGTAGGTTGCACCAGCGTTCTTCAGGCCAAAGGGCATGACTTTGTAGTAGTATATCCCTCGTTCTGTGATGAACGCTGTCTTCTCTTGATCCTCTGGATGCATGAGTATTTGGTTGTAGCCGGAAAAGGCATCCATGAAAGTAAGAAGCTCGTGCCCTGTCGTCGCATCCACCATTGTGTCTATGTGCGGGAGAGGAAATGAGTCTTTCGGGCATGCCTTGTTCAGGTCTGTAAAGTCGATACAAACTCTCCACTTTCCGTTCTTCTTCCTTACAACCACCACATTTGCCAACCAATCAGGGTAGAGGACCTCACGAACGGATCCAATATCAATCAGCTTCTGCACCTCTTCATTGATGATACGATTCCTCTCTGCTGCGAATTTTCTCCGCTTCTGTTTCACAGGAAGATGCACTGGGTCGACTTGTAGTTTGTGAACCATGACCGCCGGGTCAATTCCGGTCATGTCTGCGTGAGACCAAGCGAAGCAGTCGTAGTGATGGCTGAGGAAATCCACCAACTGGTCACGCAGTCTCGGCTTTAACTTCGAGCCAATTTGAACGACATGATCTGGATGGTCGGGGTGGATTTGTACTTCATCGAGTTCTTCTATGGTAGGCTAGTCAGGGTAACCTTGTGTTGTAGTTTGTTCCACCTGATACAAAACGTCATGGCTAACCCTCCTCAAGGCAGAGCGGTAGCATTCGCGAGAGTCCCTTTGCTGTCCTCTTATTTCTCCTGTTCCCCAACTAGTCGGGAACTTGACTACCTGGTGGTAAGTTGACGGAATGGCTTTCATCTCATGGATCCACGGACGCCCCAGTATGATATTGTAGGGTGATGGACAGTCTATCACTAGGAATCGAGTATTGTGGTTAACGCCCTCGGCGTAAGTTGGGAGCACAACCTCTCCAATGGTGCTTTTGTGTTCGCCGCTGAACCCGATTAGGGTAGTTGAACGACGAGTGACACATGCTTCATCAATCCCCATCCCCCTAAGGGCATCTAGCATGAGGATGTTGGCTGAGCTGCCGTTATCGACTAGTATCCGTTTGACCAAGCAGTTGGCCACCCTTAACGTTATCACCAGGGCGTCATGTTGCGGATCATCCAAGGAGGCTGCTGCTGTAACGCCCCGATCCCTCACGAGACCGGAGGCTCTAATAACCATGCTATTCTCAACCAATTCCAAACCCCGGGCACAAAATTTTAGGGGAAACGGACGGAGTCTCCCCTGTTTATAGGACAATACTGTTACCTGCAAATAGCCACTCAAGTCTTTTGAACTATAACAACAACTTATCTACTAATGTCTCCAAAGCTAAAACACAATCACAAGGCCATCCGAGCCTTGGAGCAACAACATTCTACTAAAGCACACAAGCATGCGAGATAAGTTGGTTTTAGTCATAAGTAATTAAATACAATGAAATTCTAAGTTCCATATGAAGATTAACTAACACTCCAAGCATGCAAGGGAAATTAAAGTCTAGAATTCATTATTACAATCCAACAACTTTCT
The DNA here is from genome assembly GCA_037974665.1 of Ehretia macrophylla. Taxonomy (NCBI): domain Eukaryota; kingdom Viridiplantae; phylum Streptophyta; class Magnoliopsida; order Boraginales; family Ehretiaceae; genus Ehretia; species Ehretia macrophylla. Next base: position 2,288,876 of record CM075782.1, read on the forward strand.
TTAACATTCTAGTCCACAGCTACTAGACATATACACAAGACCCCAAGGTCTCAAAATACAATATTAACAAGAACTCCACGCAAGAAGCACATAAAATCCACCTCAGCACACAAAGTCACGGATTCTGATCTACGTAAACTTCCTCTTCTTCTATCAGCTGAGGATTCACCTCAGCTTCACCTGAAACATATTAAATGAGGAATGAGCAACAATGTTGCCCAGCGAGGGAGGTGATGCAGCATGCCCACGTGCAATATGATATGCAACACAAGTAAACATATACAAGCCACATAAACTATCAAGACAATAAATCAAACTATTAATCACTTTAAAAAGGATACGGTTCCACTTCCAAGTCTTCGATCACGAGCCACGAACCACGAGTATCACGATTATGCCGGCAAAACCCAAACACCACACTTGGGATACTCCGGATGGATCCCGATCCTACGACCCTTTCTCCCGAGGTAGGTCCATGCCCAGCAGGTGAACCCCGCCTCTGGGGTAGTGGAGTATGCCTCAGCGAGAAGGGAATAGGCACCATGGTAGTCGAGGGAGCACGGCAAGCCCGATGCCGCCCGTGTTTCTCGACGCTACCATGTCCGATATAGGTTGCGCAACCCAATACAAGTCACAAGCAAGCAATAATATCAGATAACACGGAAGAGGAACGACAAAGTAGGCCGCCCTCACATATATGCACGATAAAAGCTCATATATGCAAGATATTAACTAATAGATGTCAAAAGAAAACCATCAACATAATTAATTCCAATAATCTACTCAAATAACTTAAATACATCCTAAATATTCTATGCAAGGCACTACTAACACACAATAAGTTCCAATTGCAACTAAAATGGCTAAAAGCTACTTTTCCCCTTTCTTTAATCGGGCTTTCTTTCTCCTAAGCATAGTTCGAGATTCTCAATCCTTCCCTAGTCTTTCTATATTCCTAATTAAGCTTAAAGGTACCCTTTAAAGTCACTAAAACTCATTTTTGAAGCAAAAGTTCGGGAAGACCCCGAACGGGTTTGAACTATAGCCATACTAACCGAACCCCAATTTCGCGAAACGAAAGCACCAAAGGTGCTTCCTTAGCTCAAGGATACCCAAATCGATGCCCAAATTTGCCCGGATTGCCTAACGTGCAAAACCCCCTTTTTAAAGTAAGCTATTTATGCACTAAAGTTCGAATTCGGGTGATTCAATCTAACGTGGCTTTTCAATTACCTTCCCTAGGGTCTAGAGCACCTAATTGAGGCATCAATTCAAGTCAATTATCAAATTTTCTCAAAACCCTAGTTTTAGGCACTATTCATTGTCTCTTTGATCAATCTCAACATTCAACCGTTTAATTTGTTATCACACCACAAAAGTTAGCTCTAGAGGCTTTAAATAACTCATAGGAAGCATTCATAACAAGATATATAGCTATAATTGACAATTCAATAAAATTGAACATATGCATATAAACTTTAAACTCAAGAATATAAGACTCCCTCACAATTTTGAAGATGTAGAAGCTTTGTTGAAGGTCCTAAGTTGCTCAATAACCTCCCAAGATCAAACTAAGAGCTCAAAGTGCTTGGATGAAGAAGCAAAAATCTCTCTTTTCCTCCTTGAAGTGGACGGCCAGCAGGAGGGACAAGGATGGAATTTCTGAAATTGTTTTGATGACTAAAATGCTATGTTCTATTTTATTTTATGAGGTAGTTGTTTTATATGTTGTAGACAATTAATTTCCTAAGCTTTGTAGTCTCAAATATTGACCAATTAAGGCTAATTGCAATTACAATTGCTTTCTAATTAAATACTATCACTATTCTAACGTAACACTATTCAAGGCTCACGGAAATTATTTTTCAAACGCATACTCCTAAGCTCGAAAGTTCAAAACGAAAATTTCTTGGCTCCTTTTAAATGTCGAGTGACCTAGGAAAAATTTAAAATCAAGCTTTCGAAACAGTCGAAAATATTATGAATAGTAACTCACAATAAAAACAATTAAACAAGAAAAATGATGCACGTAGAAATGCGCACATAAGTATGCAACGATTATAATAAATTTAGGGTGAAATTCTCGGGTGTCACAGCTTCGTTGTTAGAGAACGTGATGATCTATTCAATATCAAATTCCCTAGGTGGCCGAGGCCTTAAGCCAAAATCGACTGCCTGTCGAACGTGTCTTCTCGCCGCCGAGTGGCTGATACCACTGACCTCCGATCCACCAGTGATGCAATTCACTGTTCGCTCAAGGCGCGGTGGCTCAGGTGGGGTGATCTCTCGAGCCTTTTGTTTTCCCTCTCGCTGGGCTATGGTTTGTTTCCCTCTGTCGATCAAAAACTGGGTGAGGTGGCCCTTCTTTAGCAACTCCACGACTTCTTTTTTGAGGCCAATGCATTCCTCAGTTATGTGCCCATGGTCGTCGTGGAAGTCGCACCACTTAGTTTTATCTCTCCGGTCAGCGGGGGACCTCATCTTCTCCGGCCACTTGACGGCGTTGCCCATCCTCTTCAAAGTATGAACAAGCTCAGTCGGAGCTATACTGAGGTTATAGTCTGGCATTCTTCGTATGTTTGGGCTACGGTCTCGCCTCTGGTCAAGTGGTCTCCTGTCATCGCGTGATCGTTTACTTCTCCGTTCCTCTGCAGAGTAAGGCTCGCGTCTTTTACCACGCGAATCAGACGTTAGAGAGCGCATGCGATCACCCCTATCACGGCGCGGTGGTGAAGGGCGATAGTTTGACTCATCTTCTTCCCACTTAATTTGAGCCCAAGCCTTCGTCAGAACATCCTCCATGGTCTTGCACGGGTACTTGGTTAATTCCTTATATAAGTCAGACTCGGGGATTAGGCCCTTGCGAAAGGCTGAGATGGCCGTGGCCATGTTACATTGGGGGATGGCTACCTTCTCCTTGTTGAACCTCCCCACGAAGTCGCGCAGGAGCTCGCCTCTCCTTTGTACAATCAAGTAGAGGTCATCAGACTGTTTCTCTAACTTTCTGCTACTCGCGAATTGCTCCACGAACATGTCTGTCAATTGGGCAAAAGAGGCAATACAATTGTTTGGTAGGTTAGTATATCACTGCAAGGCAGGTCCTACCAAACTAGAGTAGAATCCCTTACACATACATGCTTCCCTAGAATCTCGCGGGACGGCCACAGTGAACATCCTCTGCTTGTATTGCATTATATGATCATCAGGGTCAGTGGTCCCATCATAAGGCCTCATGTTCGGAAAGCTGAATTTTGCCGGCATCTCCACCATTGCAATGGTGTCGACAAACAGGGAGTCGGCAAAGCTGTTTACCGCACTCCTCTTAATGGGGGCAGGCACCCCAGGAATCCTCTGGATGAGGGACTCAATCTCCTGGAACCGACGAAGGATATCACGGCTTGGTCCCCCCTCGTCTGTCGGTTGTGTTAGAGGTCGTTCAGTGGTGACACTGGTTTGGAGGTAGACTCCACTGCCGGGCGTCTGCTGGGGTGTGGACCCAAGAGATTGCATGGGCGCCACCATCTCACCATGGGCGATTGCCTTCCCGCGGTTCAAAGGGGCGGTGGTCGCTGTGAGGGTCTTGACCCTTTCCTCTAGCTCGATATTCTCCTGGTGAAAGACAGTGTTCTCCGCCTCGAGCTCCTTAAGTTTGTCCTTGCACGTTTCCATCTCGGTCATCAAGGCCTCCATCTGTGCCTGGATATCATTTGGAATGCTGCTTTCAGCCATGGCTTTTGTCGAAAATAAGAGTGATCAAAAGTTCGTAGCCTTTCTGTTCGGGTAACTGAGTTGCCAGGGGCCCCACGGTGGGCGCCAAATTGTAGATGTCAAAATCCACAATCACGAATTGCGGGCCACCAGCAACCTACAGAGACAGAAAGCAACCGAACGACGTGAGTCTTGGGACACCGGTGTGGTGCCGGCCGAAGACACTCCGACGCTCAAGTTAGTAGTCTATCGGAAAGAGAGATCTAATGAGGACTGTAAGGTAGGATAATCGGAAACTACCGTAGTTGCGGCGTTGTTATAGGAAGAGTAAGTTGTGATTTCGTAAAGGGGAGAGGTAGGGTATTGCTGTATATGGCTAATACTCGATCCCCTCTCCTTGTGTAGGCCTGGCCTACTTATAGGTGTGGGTCGACCAAGAGTCACGGACCCTTGGGACTTGTATTCCTAATAGACTACCTGATCACTCATCGCGTAGGATAGAGGTAATTTTTAGCCCAAGTCCTTCAATGGTAGTCCCCTTCTCGTAGGCTGGGCGATTGTAATAGGTCGAGAGTCGTTTCACCTCCTGAGACTTGTACATCAAGTAGACTACTTCGAGGAAGTAACCACTTATCCCTTAGGATAGGCCTCTATCCGAACTTGTCAATCATCATCTGTTACGGTAGGCTAGTCACTTAAGGTCTCTTTCTTGGTCACTTATCTGTTAGCACCCAACAAGGCCTTGGGTCGTGCCCGAGTACGTCGCCAGTCGCCTATATGAGATAATTCGATATTTGGGCCTAGCGTAGAGCTCGGGGCCTCCGAGTGGGCTTCTTCGGGAGTAGGCCGCGACTTATAGCATTGCATATGGGCCCTGGCCCAATAACCGAACGGATTGGGGCTATAAGACGCGTCGCGGTTGGACCATGGATCCAAGCCCAATTTTGGCGTTAACAGATAACTCTGTTTTTAACAGTTTATGTTGGAATATTTTCCATTATATGGGCTGCTGGTAATTATTGTTTAGACTCCTCATAAGTTCATATGGTTAACTTATGTGTAGGTAATCCTATTCCTCTGCAACAACTCAAGTTTTCATGAAGTGAGAATTTAATATAGTTTGGTACAAATCAATTATTTAGTTACAAAAGCAAAGTAAATGAATAAATTAAGGTTCAGTCTTCCATCCACTTCCCCTGAGTCTTTTGAAATAGCTCATGCTCAGGAGAAGTGGTGTATTCATGCACTAAAATTTGCCTGTGACAAAAAAATCATAATTAAATTTTGACCGTAATACAATATTAAATTCTTTTTAGCCAAACATCCGAATCTTTGCTTTGATGAAAATATTATATAATTAATATTTAATAGATATCTATTCACCTCCCCTAAATTTCTGGCCAAGGAATGACCAGATATATCTATACCGAATGGTAATATTATAATCAAAATTAGAAAAGATCTAAATTAATTCAAAGCGAGTAATTAAAAATGACACGAGTTGACTGTAGCAAAGATGCTGGTCTAAGGAATTGTTTCCCCTTCTCTAATAAATAAATAATTAAAAAAAAAGAGTAAGCTATTCCCCATTAAAAAAAAAGGAAAAAAGGGAAAAAGAAAAAAGGTATGCAACAAAAGTGACAGTAAATATACAATATCGTACTTGTAGAACTTATTCAGTTATTTTGTACCTGAGATAACTCGATGCCGAATCAAATTCAGAGCACTCGCGTTACGGATTAATACAAGAGCTATAAATTTACTAAAATGCTGCTTATCACGGGCATAGTTCAAGAAGTGTGAAGTTTGCTATAGCAAGTGTTGGGAGTATTCAATGGAGCATGGTCTTGCATTTTATCATGAGGAATTGCCAGGAAAGATACCATCAAGGCAGTGTTGCTTAAAATCTTGTTTCCTGCCGATATCTTCCACATTTGGAAGGAACGCAATAATTGCCTTTTTAAAAAAAAGAGTAGCAACGGAGGACCAAATTGTGACAGATTCGTAAAGATGTTAGAATAAAAATACTTGTAGGAAAACATTTTAGAGACAACCACAACAATAGAACCCTTTGGGACTATTGGAACTTAAATGTATTGCTAAATTAGTTTCGAGTTTTGGTAGTTATTTTTTATTCCATGTAAATGTATGTTTTTCATAGTTGAATCATGAATGAAGTGATATAGCCAAAATAATAATATGAAGGGTCATGTTGAGCAAATTAATTTGGATTGGAAAAAATCTCAGTTGGACATGAGAGGCCATGTTAAATTTATCAAATTAATCAAATATACTCTATTTGATAGTTTAAATTATTAGATCAAATGATCACTTATCGAGCTTATCTATTACATTTGCATTTGTTTGCAAGCTCGTTTGCCGGAGTAGGCTAGTAGTAGGAATTAGGAATCTCATGGAGTGGAGGTAAAAAAGAAGAAAAAAAAAGGCCCTCTACCTGGAGATCATTAGCAAAGATTACTGATTAGTACGTATAATAAATGCATCATCACAGATCATCAACAATGATGCCATATTTCCTTTTTTTTTTTTTTTTTTGTAGTATCTTTAAAAATTCTTGCTAAGTCGGTGTATTATACATCAACCGTTAGATGAACAAGTGAACGAGAAAGAAAAAGACATGGGCTTTTATGTGCTGTGTGCTTGGTGCACCACTGCATCTGAGTGAGTGTAGGCCATATTTTGCCTATTTCTATAGAATAAATCTGCTTATATATTATAATATTATGAACGAGATATGATAGTTTGATTTATTTGTTATGAAAAAATGATATAATATTATGAGTGCATCTTAGGGGTGTGCATGAGTCGGTTTAGGTGGTTTAAAACATATTTTTTTAACCGAACCAATACATTTAATTTGAAAAAATTAAAACCATACCCAAACCATACACCTATCAGAACCACCCAAACCAAATCAATACATTTGAAGAAACTAAACCACCTAAAGCAAACCGAATCATACATTTGACTTAACTTATAGTTGCATTTGAAGAAAATAATTGTGTTATAAAAATTTAAAATACAGAAGAGTTACTCATATTGTCTCTTAGTTTTTTCCATGAAAGGGGAGATAGATTGAAAAATATGGAGGAATGTGAAAAGTTCTCTTGAAAATACTACACATATTTACTCTCTCTCTCTCTCTCTATATATATATATATATATTGGGTCGGTTTGGATTTACGGTTTTAATGGTAAAAATCATAAACCAAACCATGTGGCCGGTTCCATGAAAGCTTAAACCATAATCAACCAAACTTTTAAAAAATCGTAAAAAATGGGTTAGTTTGGGTTGAGTTAGGAGGTTTGAACGGATTGACAATTTCGCTACATACCCCTAGTGCATCTTTGCTCTTGCTGAGGGAGAGCCAAGGCAGAGGATATCTATCTAGCTACAAAGCTTTTTAGGCAATTGTTGGTTTATATGGTACCCTATTGTCTAATTTTCTTTTTTTTTTGTTAAGAGTAGAAATTATATCTACAAAATGGGCCAGCACATGTAGCCCAAGAAAGAAAAAGACATACAATTGGGCCAAAACCAAAGCCCAAAGAAAACAAAACCAAAAACAAAAGAAATGGGCCGACATAACAACCCAAGGCCTAACCACACAAACCCTATTGGGTAGCAACACCGAAGGTGACGCTGGCGATACTGTTGCCGAAAAGGAAAGAAAAACATGGCAGAATTAATTTGCGTTTTAGAAAGATGACCAACTAGTTGAAGAAAATTGCAATCGTTTTGAGTTATCTAATCCTTCACTAATTAATACTTCATAACAATGGCGCTAGAACAAAGGAACAGGTGTTAGAAAGGATCAGAATCGACATTGGTGCGAAACTGGATGTGAAAACTAAATTCAAACGTATAAGAATTAACACTAATATTTGTAGAGCACGAAATATAGATGAAAATATTCTTTTGTAAGTTTTCTTTTTGATGTAAATTTTTGATTGGAGAGCATATATACTCTTTTGTATCTTGATTTTGTTGAAATGAAAAGTCTCATTTGCTGATCGAGCAAAAAAAATATATATATATTGTTAGATGATAGCAATTGAGCATTTAAAGAACGACAAATCCTGCCAAGATAGCTTCATTATATGTTGCACCCATACTAAAACACCATAAACATGGCACTGGAAATATTCTTGGGAGAGGGATAATCCAAGGAAAGGGAAATGTGGAAGACATGAGAAGAAACTTGGGTAGCAGCAAATGTTCAAGGGGCATGACATAGGAAAGGGGAGTAGCGGTAAAGGGATATATGGTGACAACACATTTGGCAAGAAGAACATTAACTTTAGGCCACCACCCACCAAGAAGGCTTGGTAGAAAGGTAAGCAATTTTTCCTTAGCTATGTCACATTAACTAGTGTTCCAAATGTTGATACTAACAATTCGTTATTTTAGGTTGTCAATGTCAAACTGTTGGTCCTCCAAATAAAGATGCACAAATTCCAAATACTTCATTTTCAAATGATCATGAACAAGTTCCAAATGCTTTATTTTCAGTTGATCATGAGCCAGCAGTGGCGGAGCCAGGCACCGGGTATTAGGGTGTGTACTACAATATCAAAGTTAGTAACCGGGATTACAGGATAATTATTTATGCATAAATTTTTCTATAAACTATAAAAAAAATTGATGGTTTTATGTCTAAAATCATATTTTTATACTATAACTAAACCAATACTTAATTTAAATACTTAATAACACAAATATAAGGGTGTTCCACTGCAAAAAATGTTGTGTTCATGGCATTGAACCATAATTTCAGGGTATTCCATTGCAAAAATATTGTTTTCATGAAAAGAGAAAAAAAAAAAAAAAAAAAAAGACTGCACACCTAAAATTTCAGGGTGTTCCATTGCACACCCAATGCCAAAGGTGGCTCCGCCCCTGTGAGCCAGTACCAAGCGCTCAAAGTAATAACCTGATGATCAATTTTTGACAACTCTAAAATTAGTCATAGATGAGAAGTTGAGTGCATTTTTTGTGTATGATATTGGTTTGTCACTTAGCTTCAATTTTGTAGTTTTTATGTATGATATTGGTGTGGCAATTAACTTGCAAATTGTAGTTTTTGTGTCTTGTATTGTATATATATGACTATCTCGATAGGCTATATAAGGCAATGGTTGGATTGATTTTCACACGTTGTGGCACTTATTTTGCTTTCGATTCATTACAAGTCCATCGGAGACTTGACTTGACTTGACTTGTATTTACAGCAGCAATATAGTGAGTGAATTTGTATTTATTGCAGCAATATTAAACATGAGGCTTATGTACAATATTAGGGACCTATACTAATTTCTAATACAATATGAACTAAAACATTCATGTTGAAACGATAGGAACTAAAACGGAACTTGTTGAAACAATAAGAACTAAAACGATTCTTTAAGAAACAATAAGGATAAATTAAACATTGTAGCAATTTGACAGAAATTTTCTTCAATTACTGGTCACGTGACATGTACATAACCATTATTCTATCAAATTTAACTGATATTTTAACAATAAGGATTATTCTGACTAGTTTTGGAAATATTAAGGATCTTTTTGAACATTTTTCAAATAATAGGGACTAAAATAAATCTTAGACAAACAACAAAGACTATTCATACTATTCTCCCAAAAATAAAATATAACACTCTATCGCCAATTAGCGATGAAATGTCGATGGATGTAAAAAATCGTAATAAATTGGGCTAAATCCACTATGTAACCCTATCTCATACATGTTGTGATATTTATTACCTATCACCTTTAAAAACACTCACTTATTAACTTTTGACCTTGGTCAATTTTAACATTTGTTATCATAAAAGCACAACTACTAAATGACCCTTATCAACTATTAAGACAAATCTACCCTTAAATGAAAAAATAACAAAACCCCACACCTTTCATTCTCAATCCCCAACCTAACCCCACACACCCCCAACCCCTCCTACGAGTGAACCAAAATCCCAACCCCGAAATCTGATGACCCCCGACCCCATGCGGACCTTATCCACCACAACCCCAGCCCACACACACCACCATCCCCCATAGTTCCACCACGCTCGAACTACCACCCCCACAGTACCCCACCTCGCGCAGACCACTACCATTCTTTCACCAAGATTTGCATCTTTTGTTCTTTATGTTTGTGTGCGTACGTGTTTGTGATTGTGTTGTCATTGTGTCTATGTGTGTGTTTGGTATCTCATTAATTGTGTGTGTGCATGTGTGTTTGGTGTCTCACAGTGTGTGTTTTTTAAGGTCGTGTGTGGATGTTGATACTTAAGAAGGGCTACGTGTATGGGTGTTGATGATGAAGGAGGTGTGGAAGAGTGTTTTTTGTGGTTTGTGGGTGTTCAGATGGTAGGAGTATTTTTTACAAAAAATATAAATAGTAACATAATTAATTAATTTTTTGATGTGAAATTAATAGGAGGGTTAATAAATAAGTATTTTTAAAGGTAAAAAATAATAAGTATCACAATATATATAAAATAGATAAGATTACAAAATGAATTTAACCCTAATAAATTTGAAAGGGGCGATACTTTCCGTGGCCACTCTCTAATTATGGCGCCGCACAACTCAGATTTCCTCATCTTCTTTTTTCCTCCCTCCCTCTCCACCATGAAAACCACAACCTCTAACTCTCTCTCCCTCCACCACCACCATCTTCTCTCGCCGCCACCACGAAAACCACCACTTCTCTCTCTCTCGGCCGGCGCCACCACTTCTCTAATGTTATCGACTGTCTTATACTTGACTTCTAAATGATCAATTGCCAGTTTGCATCAGTTGATGTTGTCTCTTTTCAATTGTAGACCAACTTATCTGAAACACGCATTTATACTGACCCTGAGTTTGATTTATTTGTTGCTTCCGTATCTTCTACAAACATCAAAACTTGGGAGTTCAAAACTTCAAAGTATACCTTCAATATATGTACAAATTCCAAATTCCAATACTTTTTTTTTATCAAGTCCGAGATCCATCTCAGACTTTGAGATTCTAAATATGTACATCTTTGTTTCTAGTCTCTTGGGGAAAAATGAAAATAATTTGTTTCTGCCTTGGACTGGATTGCTGGGAAAGGATTTTAAGCAACATATATATGTATGTACTAATCAAGTGAACATTATCTAACTTTGTTAAGTAACAATAGGACCTGACAAAATTATGAGGGAGTGCTGATTGCAGTAATCCATGTACTACTCGGTAACTTAAGATCTAACCTTTTTCGCTGAACCAAATAAATGGCTGGAAAAAAAAAAAAAAAGCACGACCCGAGATTCATAAAGATATAGGCTTTCTTGAGGGTTTTACTCCTGTCATGATTCTAATAGAACTTTCTAAATGATTTAGAGTTTCAAATGAATTGCCAATTTTGCTGTTACTTTTCACTGAGGAAAGATGAGACATTTACATGGTGGTCTTGGTGCCAAATTAATGTAGTTCATTATGTCCTATGATTGCAAAACAAATCGGTTGATTGGAATTTACATTTTTGAAAGTGTTTTTAGGTAAAAGTTAAAGTTGAAAAAATGTGAAAAACAAGAAGTTTCAAATTGGAGTATTTCAAAATAGAATTTTGCGAGACTGTTCTTACATAACGCGGGAATCTGTTTTTTTTATCCTCTAATATACTCACTTCATATTTTTTAAAATTCAACATTGCCTTTAAATTTTTTAAAAGTTAAATATTGCCCAACGTAGTTGAAGCTGAATTTAGGCTCTGTTTGGTGAATGTTGAAGCATGGTGAAAGAAATATATAAAAAAAAAAGAAGAAGAATGTCTGATTGATCGTAATGACAAGGTAGCAATGGTGATTGATGGGGATAGCTGGTTTTGGCCTAACTTTCCCTTTTTTCAAGAGATTGGAGAACATGTTCATTTCCTCCTTAACATAAACAGGGAGGATTCTTGGATGTGGAAGCTGAACTCAAATGGTGTTTTCACGACTGATTCGGCGTGCGACGCTATTAGAGTTAAATATAATGAAGTGAAGTGGCACCATTTGGTGTGGAATAAAGTCAGGATCCCAAAGCATAGCTTCCTGACCTGGCTTGCTTTGCTCAATAGATTGCCTATGAAAGATCGTTTGCTTGTGTGGGGTGTTGCAAGTGATGGTGTCTGTGCAATTTGTGGTATTGCGGTTGAGGACCGCAACCATCTTTTTTTTGGATGTGGTCTTAGCAAAGGATTTGGTCCCGAGGCCTTGAATTGGCTATGATTGACGATAGAATATCTGCGTGGGAGGATATTGAGGATTGGAGTATCAAATACTGTGTTGGGAAGAGTCTCCAAAGCACTATTTTGAGACTTTTTGTGTGTGGTGTTGTTTATGTTGTGGGGAAGGAAAGGAATTGCAGAATCTTCCGTAACACTTTTGTCTCAGAGGAAACTATAGTTGCTAGTGTGTTCCAAAATATTAGATTCAAAATCTATACGTGTAAAAAATTTAAAGACTCTGCTAGGAATAGAATTCTTTGTGAAAAATGACGCCTAGAGGATATTCTTAGCTAGTTTTGTTAACTTGATGTATATGTAACCCAATTTTTGCTGAGTTTAATGGATACTTTTGCTTACTTAGAAAAAAAAAAAAAAAGCAGCAAACGGCGCAGAAAAGAAAATGCAGCCATTGGACTTTTGGAAATGGTTGTTCAATATAAGATGCAGGAGCTATGCTGCAGAAGGAGAGCTGGACAGAGGGCTATTACGACCAAAAAAAATTAGAGAATAGGCTGAAGCTCAGTTTTATTTTTCTTTCAAGTTCTTCGTCATTTGTGCTTCAAATTGAAGATTCAATGTGAGACTGGCATTCAGAATAAGTTGTCAACATTGTTTTCAACAGATTAAACTCACTTTATGGGGAAATTTGTTTCAATTTCATTTTATAATTTCAGTTTAATGATTTTACGGTCTTGAACTTGGTTGGATTATTTTGATGTTATTTTCATATATATGATTTTCGCACCTTATTATTTAATTTCTATTATTTCATTATACTTGTAGCTAGTATTTAATAGTAATTCATGTGATAATCATATTTATGTTTTTGAATTTTTCATTGCGAAAACTATAGGTTGTATTATTATTTTCTACACTTAATTAATTAACTTGTTAGACTAGGATTTTATGATAAATCTATACTCTAGCTAGATAAAGGATTTGGAGATAGCGTTGCACCTTTAAACTAAGTTTGACTCGTTAATTAATTAGACATAGATAATTAATTAATTAATTAAATAGGCTTGTAGCCTAGTTCTGAATCAAAATAAGAAAATTATAAGTTTGAGCTTAGAATTCAAGCTTTGTATAGAAATTCGATCCCTAAACCTTCTCAATTGTTGTCAAATCTCAATTTTAGCTTTCACATTTAATTTTAGTTTTATTTATTTTTAATTATTTTTAATTCAAAACACCAATATATCATTTAATTTACTACAACCACTACCTAAGCACTTTATACACACTTTTCCATAAAACATTCAATTGTCTCCCTGTGATTAGACCTCGTACCTGGCACACTATATTGCAATTATTAGTGCACTTGCGAGTTAAAATTTAGCTTATAATTAATCTTAATTTTACACCCTTAGCTAAGCACCCATCAAGTTTTTGGCGTTGTTGTCTGAGAGGCACGGTATTTATCAATTATTTTTATCTTTACTGTTTTCATTTATTTTGTTAGTTGCTTTGCATTTATTTATTTTACTTGCTAATTACATGAATTTTAGTTTTAATAATTGTCTTAAATTATTAGTTTTTCTAAATTTGAACTCGAAGTTGTTTCCTTGAAGACCATTTATTAATTTTTTGAAAAAACTCTTTTTTTTAAATTTTTTCAGCATCGACATCAAAGGTGACGAACCTTTCCTTCAAGATGGATTGCAAACTGTTCTCACGTGCAATCGTTAGGGCATGCACTTCAGATTTGGCTCCTCTACAATTTTGTTGTCTACAATTACAAGCAATACTGATCTTGATTAATGCTACATGTCATCAAATAGTATCTACGGATTACATTAATCTTGCTAAACTAGTTTTTTCAATCATGGTTAGAAAATATTAAATACCAAATCTAAACTACCATATTTAGCAAAACAAATATGGAAGCTATATAATTCTTTAAATAAAAAACAAACATACGATTTCTGCTTAAGAACAACGATTCCAAAGAAAGAAAAAAAAAAAAAAGATAGACGATTCCTCTCCATTGTCACCAGTGAGGCTTCAACTCAAGAAAGACAAGAAAAGAAAAGAGAGAAAGATAGACGATTTTTGCTTTGCATCTATTATGTATAATGGCTGATGTGGTCACAATTGTTTTTCATATACATTTTTGGTCTGTTTTTTTATGTTCATAATATTAGGTTGGTTAATTTTAAAAGGGTGGCCATGGAATATAATATATATATATTTTAAGACTCAGTATGATTTATTTTAGTTGAACCTACAATTAAACAACTTGCCATAAAAAGTGGCCATGTAATATTTATTTTTTCTAAGACTCGTATGATTTATTGCCTAAAATACACATTGTTTTGCTAAATATTGTAGTTTAAATTTGGTATCTAATACTTTCTAAGCATAGTTGAACAGCTAATTTAACAAGATTAATATAGTCCGTAAATAATATTTGGAGACATGTGACATTAATCAAGATGAGTATTGCATGAAATTGTAGATAACGAAATTATAGAGAAGCCAACTCCATGCACTTCATGCTATTGTCAAGAGCGGAAATTAATTATTTTGAGAGGACTTTCCTTTCTTTAGATGTTATTCTTTTCTTCTCAAAGTCTCATGCATACTTTTGTTGCTTAACCTCCTTTTGATTGTTTATTTCTTCAATCCTCTTCAATGCTTCTTACATGATGTTCTAATTAATAGAAAATTATCATGAATTAACCACATAAAGCCACCAAAGAGATGGGAAATTTCCTTATTGTTAATAAGCGAGTTAACGATTTTGTATTTGTGTTATTAAAAGTACTTAAGCGTTACTGACAAGCGATATTCGATGTATAAGTTAAGCTGAGCAGTCCACAGTTTGGGCCTTCTTAGTTTGAAGATGAGCAAAAACACCATTAATAAAGTTTGTGCTTGTATTTGTTTTGTGACAGTAAATATACAATATCATACTTGTAGAGAACTTATTCAGTTATTTTGTACCTGAGATAACTCGATGCCGAATCAAATTCAGAGCACTCGCGATACGGATTAATACAAGAGCTATAAATTTATATGTACGCGCTTCTACGATATTTCGTTCTTTAATGATCGCGTACACTGGGAAGTAACTAAATGGAAAAGGAAAAAAAAGGAAGATGCAAAAATCACGTACTTGTTCATGTTTTCAGAGAAAAGAAAAAATAAAGATTCTTTTATGCTACTGGACTGATGATGACAAAAGAAAAAGAACAAATCTTACATATATATATATATAGAGAGAGAGGAGTGATTGGGTGAAGTGTGAAGCGATGAATTGCCCACGTTTCCTATTTGCTTCGATTAGTAAAGAGGAGCGAACAAGATGCTGCACGGTTTTGTATGTTCATTCCAGTAGGTTAACTCCATTTATACGAAGATAAAAAGAAAGAGATACGTGTGAATATACTAGATAAAATGCTTAAGGCGTGATTCAGCAAAAAAGGAAAAATGCTTAAGGTGTGATTCATAACATCCGTTGACGTAAACTATGAAGAATTGTTGAGAGTTTTATGTGTTTTTCAGCTTTGATTAGTAAAGAGGAGTGAACAAGATGCTATTCCAGCAGGTTGACTCCATTAATACGTAGATAAAAGAAAGAGATACGTGTGAAAATACCATCTATAAACTATAATGCTTAAGGTGTGATTCAGCAAATTAAACAAGGAAAAATGCTTTAATGAATTTTTATCATTAAAGCATTTGCTGCCGGGGTTATTCTTGCTACCGGCTTCGTCCATATACTGTCCGACGCTTAATTTTGAAAATCTATCTAGTCTGTGCTTGAGCAAAACCCTTGGGGGAATTTTTCCTTTTCGGGTTTTATTGCAATGGTTGCAGGTCTAGAACAGAGCAAAGAGAAGAAAGATAAACAAAGTAGAGAGAGAGATAGAGAAGAATATAGAGATACAAAAGAAGAAGAAGAAGAAGAGAGGTTAAAAGAAATTGCTCAAGATTGTTCATATCCTACTTGATGCCCAAGTTAATCTATATATATATATATATATATATATATATATGCTACGTACTGCTTAACAAATTGGCTGAGGAGTTTGGGAACTTCACACGATCTCCCTTTCCCATCTGCTTGGAATCACAATTAGTATGCTCTTCACTTGCCATGTCGTCATTCTGTTTTGCATTTCCCATGCTCCTCATCGTCCCTCTTGGTCTGAGTAACTGAGTTGTTGGTTGAGTCATCACAGCTTGCATGATGTTGATTAAGGCATGAACTGTAAAGTCTAGCGGTTAGATTGGTAGATATCATTTTTACACCGGCCTTAATCAGAAATGGTAGGCTGGCTCTTGATTTATGCCTCTAATATATGATCAAATAGGTGGAAGGAGGGATCTCGTATATGCCAACAAGTGAAATGATTTGATTCTTTACAGATTGTTTGGAAGTATTTGTTGTACCGAATTCATTTGATTTATAAATAAATTTTGTGAAAATTTATATTTATAAATAAATTTTTTTTATTTGAAACTGTAAAACAATATTAAGTCAATTATATGATTTGTAAATATATTTATTGTAGGTATTCATTTTCTATCCCTCTATCTTGAAGGTTTGTTTTTGAAACTTTGACAGGAATTCCATCAACACACTAATCAATTTTAAAATTAAACTAAATTAATTAATATTAATGAATAGATAACACGAATAAGTAATTTTGTGATTTTAGATGACTTAGTATGTTAAAGTAGTAGAAAATAAGGGTAAATGAATAAATAACTTATGATTTGGGTTTTTAATTTGAAGACAAAAATAAGCTTGGATTAAAAAATATATATGAAAAAAGAAATTTGGGATAAAGAAGGTCGCAAGAAAAACAAGAAGAACTAGGAATAAGAGCAAAAAAATAAAAGCAGCAAAAAAAGCTAAGAAACTTAGAAGGTAGTTTAGTCTTTAAAAGATAAACAACTAATTTGGCGGCTTGGAGTTGCAAATCCCACCTTTTGAGTAAGTATTTGAGTGATTTCTAAATTTTTAAAAAGGTGCTTCCAAATACAAAAAATTAGTTTGCAAATGAATTTCGTAAAATTTTATAGAATTCATTTGTTCTAAATAGTATGTTAGCCGATTTCATTGAAAAAGAAGCATTACAAAGTATTACGAGGTTTTAATTATCTAATTATAAAATGAAAATGTTTCTTGTGGCTTAGTATTTTCAATCGATCCAAAAGCAAGGCATCCAAGTGCTTTATTAGTCTTGGTTATTTTGCTCCATGCTTCTTTAATAACACTGATAGGAAAAGCAAAATTATTACTCGTTGCTTCTTGGTCCTTGGTAGAGGATCTAAACACGTGAAGTAATTTATTATGCCTTGCCTTCTTGCGGGTTAGAGAAGCATATTTTTTATACAGCTGTCTATAGCGAAGAATGAATTGCTTAAGCTATATTGGCAAGTTTCTGCTAGCAAATTTGGAAGGATTGAAATGTCCTTCTGTTTGATGGTGTAGCAGTTGACCCTTTAAAGACTATGTACAAGACTAACTACTTATGGACTGAATTCAAGAATACTAATAAGTCTCCTGACTCTAACTCCTACGGGTATGATACATTTGTTGTGGCGGTTTCATCAAGTTGGTCTCCTCCTCCACCAAAATTGGATCAAAATTCATTGTGATGCTGCTTTTACTCTTGAAAGAAGAGCTTCTGCAGCTGTCATTTGTAGAGACCACATGAGTATGGAAAATTCTTCTATGAGACATGTGGCAAATCTGACACACTTAATGTTAAGTTGTTATTTCATAAAATTAATCCACATTAGTTTATATCGTACAGATATGTTATATCAGAATATCTAAAATTTCTCTTTTTACTAATTTAGCCTTACAGAGTTTTAAATAAATTATTATGATTTCCCCACTTATGATAATTGATTAACATTTATCAACTAATTGAATCGCTTTTTATCTATGTACATGTGGCAAATTTGCCACATGCCTCATAGAAGAAGAACCCCATGAGTATTCTACTGGATGGAAATGTTTAGAGTTTTCATGCTAGCTTAGCGTCTATGGTTGAGGCAATTGCTGTTTAAAATGCTTGCCTTTTGGCCAGGTAGTACAACTCTTCTAACATTATTCTGGAGAATGATGCTCACGACATCTTCATGGCCGTCTCTGCTGGTGGCTCCGTGGACTGTAAAGTCCAACCAGTAGTAAAAGACATCCATTTCTTGATTATTGATCATCTTTCAGTACAATTCGTTTTAGTGAGAAGCCTATGTGATAAACAAGCTGCTTGATTAGCAAAATGTAATTTAAGTGGTAAACTTAATTGAGATTGAGTCTCAAACCAACCTATTGATCTTTGTAACCTTCTAAAGGCAAATTTGGATCCTGAAGGTATAGGCTGACATTGATGTACTTTCTTTATTAATGCAAATGTTTCTTTTATGACCCAAAAAAAAAAAATGAAAATGAATTGCTCATCCTTTATTTAGTTTGTATTGTTGCAATCATAATTTTCTATTTCTATGTTTAATAATTTACTGATATTCCTCTCTCTCAGCACATCTATTTTGATATTTTTTGCTGTTTATTAATGAAAATATACCTGAAACTATACCTTTCTGTTTTCTTCAAAGAACATTATGGGCAGCACAATTATTCTAATTCAGAAAAACGTTAAAAGTTTTATGTATTTTTTTTAAATTAAAAATTTATGTATGTTACTTTAAAAAAATTAATTAATCCCCACTAAAAATATATATATATACTCATAGAGTAAGAAAATTATGTATTTTAATTTCATTGACAAAAATTTTTAGATCCACCGATGTTTATGGGAGTAGGAAAACTTGACTGAATAAATTTCAGATAAGATGCAAATTAACTGCACAGCTTTTGGTCACTCCCATTCTTATTTTCCTTATTTATTGTATTTGTTTGGCCTTATTCGTTTACTTTTTTCAAAATTCTGAACTTTTGTTTTAATATACGCAGAAAGCCAAAGTTCAGAATAATTTATTACAACAAATCTTGGATTATTAACAACTTTCTTAAATAAATAATTAGAAAATTATCTAAAAACCGAATCTTGACTTGCAATGATGAGGAATCTCGAGGCGAAAGTGTATGCTTGGGGTTAAACAAATGTTACGGGTATCGGCTTGATAATGTAATAATGACAACTTTTTAGTAAATATAGAGACTTATGATAAATTAAAAAAAAAATTAACATTAATGGATAATATAGAGCCCCAAATCTAATCTTTTGTTTCAAAGTTAACAAATTTCAACAAAAATAAAACTACTCTCCGTTTTCTTTAACAAATTTGTTGAAAAAAATAGAGTCTCAAGAAAAATACAAAAAAAATTAGAGTCCACATGAGTCTCTTCTAAATTAAATTTGACCACATGGATCTCTTCAACAAATCAGATTTGACCACATGGATTTCTTCAACAAATCAGATTTGACATTTGACTGACAGCTTTAACCAAAAAAAAAAAAAAAGTTGACAACTTCAAAAAAAAATACTTTGGCAGAATAAAAAAATGGAAGGGATTGCGAGTCCCACTATGGATCCTTAAATTTAAAACCCCTCACTAAAAAATATATGAGTCTCTAAATGGGCCTCTAAAAGGCAACAGCCCTCAATTTAGAGCATCTATTGAAGATACCTTAAAGAAGAACAGAGCAAAAAGAAGAAAGATAAACAAAGGAGAAGGGGCTGGGACTGTGGCTGGGGGTTGGGTGAGGCGCTTGGTATGGATATAAGGTATGAAATGTTAGGGTTATCCAAAGAGTCTTTTCTTTTTTCAAGGATTTTTTTTTTTTTTTTGTCATTGGGACTTTTTTCAAGGTTATAAAGAGTCTTTTATAGTAAAGTTATATGAGGGTGTTATAGTTAAATTTAATTTATCTTGTGCGTAGAATTAGAGTAGAATTATCTAAATTAATATGCGCGAGATTAATAATTACTTTTAAATAATAACATCGTTCGGTCCTGAATTGGTGTGCTAAATTAATAATCTTCATAAAATTATAAGATAATACAATTTTTAGGTCAAAATATTTTATAAATTCAAAATTAGTTAAAAAGTACTTACATTACGTCAAGTAGTTAGCAGAACAATTTTATTATTTTAAAAATATTATTAATTTATCGAGTAAGATTTAAAGAGGTTCTACTTCTTTGCACTCAAATATGTATCAAAGATTACTTCTTGTGATCCATTATGTATAGACATATATCTTGTTTGCTCAAATGTGGATTCTTTGTTCAAATGTCATGCTACCTATATCTTTTTTCGATAATGAGTTGATTTATATCTACAATTTATTAGGTAGTTTAATACAAATGGACATTTAAGAAGGAATAGGCTACATCATAACAATAAATATTTATGGAATCATCTCCCTTACTACAAAATAGTGCACAATACGTCATATGAATAAGTTCATAAGCATAGATACACTGTCTCTATGGAAAAATATCTATGGAATAATATATACCTCCATGGATTTAAAACATCATATAATACAATATAACATTTTTAAATTAATAGTGTTAGGACCACCTAAATTCTATTAATTTAGTGAGATATTATTTTATTAATATATTGATTTATAAAGATAGATACAACATTAATGAATTGGGAGGTCATAATCAATGAGTTGGGGCATTGTAAAAGTTAATGATGTGGTGTTATCAAGATGAAGCTAAAGTTGAAGTTAATGATGATACACAACTATTGGAATCGGTGTTATACAAAGAAGCACTCAAAGCATCAATAACACTCCAAAATTTCTTATTGCAATACGAGAAAGTAATCCCAAGACGTTTAGGTGCATTACACACAATTAAAGATAAGATTCAGTTAGATTTAAAGTTCAATAAAAGACAAACCACTGTTAATTCACATTTTGCGAAAATCTCATAATTAATTTATTATGTACATTTTAGCTAATTATTAATTTGTAAAAGATATATTTGGATCTATGAAATACAAATAAAATATTTTAAATGTATTATTTTATAATTTTATCAAGATTATTGATTTTTTTACACTAATCCCAAGTCTGGATCAAACAATTTTATTATTTAAAAGAGATTATTAATTGATTGCATATTAATTTACAGAGCTTCTACTGTATTATTAATAAAACACATTATATCGATTAATGCTACATTAACATGTATTAGACTATATTAACACATACATATTAATATAACAATTATGATGTATGTTAGAGCATATAAGAAAATACCCATGAGATAACTATAACATTAGCTTAATAACAAATCCTCACTTATTAGTATAACATGTGTACCATTAAATATATTGGTACTACAAAATTTAAGAAATAAACTAACAATTCTCTTGTTATAAATATAACCACATACATATTATCATATGCTTCCTCTAGATCATTATAATGGCACTACGAATAATTAAAAACATAGTACAAATGACAAATTACATGTAGTATTAATTTAAAGTGGTTATACTTAGTTACTCAATTGTAAATTTTTTGTTCAAATGTCATGTATATCTTATTTGAGAACGATTTGATTTATATCTACTATTAATTAGGTCATTTCATATGATTGGACATTTAAGAAGTAATAGGCCACGTCATAATAAATATATATCGATGTACGTCCCCTATATAGTACATATTACATCATATGAACAAGCATACGCGCATAAATACCTTATCTCTTACGAAAATATCTACACAATAATATACATCTCTGCCGATTTTATTACATCATATAGTATTATAGCATAATAACACATATCTATCTATTAATGTTATATTGGTACATAATTTAGACAATATTAACACATACCTACAAATTAATATAATGATTATACTGCATTTTAGAGCATATAAGAATATACCCCTAAGATCACTATAAAATTAGCTCATAATAAAAATCTCTGCTTATTAGTATAACACACATACTATTTAGTATACTAGTAGTACAAAATTTAACAAATAAACTAACAATTTATCTTGTAAATATAACGTTTATAGATTATTAAGCTTCATCTAGATTATTATAATAATGCTACGTAATGTTAAAAATACAACACAAATAATAAATTACACATAATATATGAATTTCTACCCTAAAATTGGTGGATCATATAGTATAAAATACTATCTACCACAATTTATTATATAGGCATCAAACTTCATTTGTCATGGTTGTTTAAGTAATTGAGTAGTTAATTTATGACATAATGATGATTTGATTTACATTGACTATTAATTATGCACTTTAATACGATTTAACATTTTACAAGCAATAATTTATGACATTTTACACTTTAATTACCGATAAACACACAATAACTTTAAATTAACTTGTCATTTACATATGACTCTTCCGATTATTAAGTTCTGTTATTTTCGTACTATTTTTACAATTGACATAAATGTCTTACTACGAATTACAATACATTTACTACTCATCAAGATATACTGCAATTACAAATTTTGCCATTCTTTACCCAACAAATATTTGGGCGGGACTCATTTTCTAGTGGAGGGAGAACCATTTCAAATGCATTAAATGTTGATGTGACATTTTCATGTCCTAATCAATTAACTCTTGTGGGATCATTGAGGGTAATATGAACATATTTTAGGAGTATTATGTTGGGATCCATGAGGATAGTAAAGTAATTTGAATACCTTTTATGGATATTGTGGTAGGTCCTATGAGAGTAGTATAATAACTTACATATGTCATATGAGGGTATTGTTGTAAATTATATCGTCTTTGACTTTATTAGTCAATTTTACTTTATTAATTGTAGAGTCTAGGGGGTGTTTGATTTACGGATTTATTTTTTATTCCCAGAAATGTTATTCCTATGAATGTTATTAAAACTGTTTGGTATGTTGAAATATTTTATCAAATTCCTAAAAATGTTATTTTGTTATGTTTGGTTTAGACTCAATATTCCTAAGAATTTTGAGCAATTTTCCAACAATGCCCCTAACTCATAAAAATAAAAATATCATACAATGTGTATAAATAACACTACATTTTGTGTATTTTTGCTAATATGCAAGCAAAATTTAGAGACTTAAATTTCTTATTTTAAAAGATTTTGAAAATTTAAAATTATTTTATTTATTTTTATTTTTATTTTGAAATTTGAAATTTATTTTAAAATTTAAAATTTAACAATAAAAAAATTATTTTAAATTATAAAATTTTAGTTTAACTTAAAAAATTAATAATTTTTTATTAAAATCATTTTATTTTTTATTTTTATTGTTATTATTTTAGTTTTTATAAATATTTATTTTATTTTATACTTATTTATTTTATTTATTTATTTATTTTTATTTTATTTTATTTATCTTATTTTTACTTTTTATTTTATTTTATTTATTTTTTTAATTTTTTAATTTTAATTTTATTTTTTAATTTTATTTTTTATTTTTTATTTTCTATTTTATTTTTTGAATTATTTTTATTTATTTATTTTAATTTTGCATTTTTTAAGATGGGTATTTGTGTATTTTATTTTTTAAAAAACGTTTACACCCCCTCATATGATAATAGAAATTGACCAAATCATGAGAATATTGCATTCCCAAGAATGTGATATTCCAATGAATATTTTTTTATTCCGCGAACCAAACACAGGAATATCATATTTCAGACTTTACATTCTCAGGAATTTTGTAATATTCTGCGAACCAAATGCCCCCTAGTGTCGATGATGTGGCAAATTTAGATTGGTTCCACCCGGACTGACCATCAGCCCAGTTGGTTTGAAGAATTTTTCGTGTACAAAGGGTCACGGAAAATCTATCTTTCTTAGAGGGGTTGACAGAAGATTATTATGGGGTCTGAGTCACCAGATAATTAAGAAAGTTTACATTATTCAATCTTATTAGTTTATGTAATTTTGTTTGAATGACACTTTACAAAGTAAGTTGTTGTAATTATTGTCTATGGAAATATCCAAATAGTCGAAATTTACATAATATGGTAGTCTTGATGCCATATTAGATATGTTGTAGTTGCCCTATAATACGATGACTTTGTTAATATCTTCTTAAACATCAATATCACGTTAAGTAATAATCATGGAACCCAATCTTGTTGTTAGAGTTTATGCAGTATAAACATGGATTAGTCCAGAATCAATGTGAATAATTTGACCAGTTAATGAAATTCTGTAGTGTAGACAAACACCTGTTACAGACGATGTTGTAACATTAACTGAAACACTCTATTTGTCGCAGTATATTCACAGTTTGTTTCACTTATTGCTTCAGTTCGTTAATGAATTGTTTCACTTAATGTTTCAACATGGTCAGAGACAAAACACACAGCAGCGGAATATAGTACGTTATAACAGAAAATAAGAACACCAATATTTAACGTGGTTCAACCGTGCGGTCTACGTCCACGGGACCAACCCCTGGTCCAACAAACCAATTCATTAAGAAATAATAAGTTACAACATTAATGAACTTATACAAGTAAGGACTCCCTCTTGACCTTTGACGCCTCGATAATGAACTCCTTAATGAACTTCGGTTTGACGAGCTCCCCTCAACTTGTAACGTTATCTTCCGAGAGTACACCTTATTTTCCCGAAGAATGAATAAATAAGACAATAATTTAATAACTTAAAGACATACACAAGTCACTCATAACTCACTGTCCAACAACACAAAGTTGCAACACTAAAACAACTAAGCACACAATGACAGGTCGTGTTGCAACATCACATGGAACACTGGACAAAACTCTCTTATATCTTCTTGTGGCTCTCTGTCTGTCTGCCCGCCTTCTGTCGTGACTGTTGTTTCATATAAATACACAATTGCTGCTGCAGGTCATGTTGGACTGCAAGAAAAAACCTTGACCCATAAAACCCTAATCTTCTTTTTATTCTTCCTTTCCTTAAGCATATGCAATTAATGTCATTCCTTAAGCAGCACAAATCTTCTTCTAATATGGTAAATTACCATAAGATTTTGTCATGCACAATACATATGGTAATAACACACGTATGGTAATGACAAAAGTTTTGCTAAAACATAGCCAATCAAATCCCAATTAATTTAATTGCCTAAACACAGCCAATCAAATCTCAATCAATTTAATTGTCTTAACACTTGTCATTCATATGATATGGTTGCGTATGGCTTCTTTAGACTTCGGATTGTTGGGCAGCCAAAAATGTTAGTTGATGATTCACATTCTTGGAGCTTGTTTCCTCCGCGCTTTGGTTCTAAAATTTTTCAGGCATTTTCCAGGGAAGTGCACATGATTCCTGTTAAGGTAAAATTTGATAAACGGGCTGGAGAAACGGTCCAGTTATACTTAGTGGGTCTTTCTTTAGGTACCATGTCATGAAGTCGGGTCGGGTTATTTGTACCACGTCAATTCCCTTTGACAAAAAGTTTAATGTGTGCAATAAAACCATGCTCTTAATGTTAATTTAGACTTAAGATGTACACATGCTTTTCTGGGATTTGTATCTTTTCATCCGTTAAGGTTGAAGCATTAACCTTCTGATACAAATTGCAGTTGGTGAATCGAAAAAGGAAATTATTCAAAATCATTGCCGTTTTGTGATGCTGCAACACATAATTCATTTTTTATTTTGATTACGTGTCATTAAATTTTTAACTGTGATTATTTTGAAGATGTGTCTAACAATTAAAGATTAATCGACAAAGGGCCTTTGCCAACGCTCGATCCCTATAGTAGTAAACAACCAAAATCCATCTGAATTGGTTATGTTTACGAATGCGCTGTCATTTGGACAAGAAGTATTTCTTGTGTTTCCCTTTTAGTACCTGAATAGTCAAAACTTTTAAGGTTTTTGTTTCTTAATCACAAACCTCACCTACCAATTAATATCATGAATCATTAGACCTAATCTTCTGACAAAAAAGAAAAAGAAAAAGAAATTAGACCTAATCTCGTTTTTTAACTGCAAATAATCCAGCCAGCCCTTTGAACCTTTGCTATGAGCGAGAGGGTTTCACCTAGGGCTGATGCGTATGGGCGGATTTATTTGGGATCAGCGAAACTTGTAGTTTTCACTTCTCCCAATAGCAAAATTGAGTAAGAGTTGTATCTTTTGAAAATGTATTTATTTTTTAGATATTTTAAGGTTAAAAAGTCAATTTAGCCCTACTGAAAAAAATATATATTCATATACAAGTGTTCAATTGTGTATTTTTAGCCTTCACTAAACAAAAATTTTGTATATGCTTTAAATGCATGCTATAAAGACTGTAGCTCTCGCTAACACTACAAAATACTTCAAATATTTTGATACTTCTAATATGCAAAATCACTTAGTCCCCACGATTCCATTAATTTTTATTTCGGAAATAACTTAGCTCCATTGAAAAACGTACGTACTAGACCCGCTTCCTTTCATCCCTCAGTCCTTCATGGCATTCTCGACTTTAAAGAGCTGGTTCTTTATTGGTTTCTCTGCATTCTTTTCTATCTCATCCTTTTACTTTATCGTGTTTTTCTTTTGCTACAAAATAAGGTAATAAAAAGTAAAAACATAACGATTCTCGCAATAAAGCAAGCTTCTTGTTGCTCCCGGTGACAAACATGCAAGAATCATTTCATAAAATATGTGCCCGGATAGTTTAAAGTCTGGATAATTATTTTTCTATTTTCTGGTTAAAAAATAATTGACGTTGATGAAGGCGTGCCCAGTGCACTAGCTATTCCGTGGTGGGGATCGCATCTTTCCATAAGTTTCTCATTTGTCACTCAAAACGAGAGAACTTTACTTATTTTATTTTCTAAGTATTGAATTGACGAATATATCAAATGATATTTCTATTCCAATTTTTGCCAATTCTTCCCCCTCTAAATCAAACTCTTCCTTACCATAATAGTTAAGTTCCTATTACTATCCATGATACACGTCAAATTCTAAATGTAGAAATATAAGAAGGTGGACCTCCTCTTTATCGAAAAAAATAAAATTATCATATACCGTACCCAAGACATTAAAAATAAAATAATCAAAGAAAGAACGATTCTCACAACAAAGCAAGCTTCGAAACACTTCTACTTTAACCAACACGTACCAGCGTCCTCTTTATCTTAACCAGACATAGACAGTTCCTGTGCCTTTGATGAAAGCTATCCTTTGTTTCAAGGGTCAAAACTATTTTAGTCCCTGAGGTTTACTCTAAAGACTAAATTAGTCATTTAAATTTGTAAAAAGACTAAATTGGTCCCTCTAATTAATTTTTATTAGTCAAATATTAATAATCAAAGGGTTGACCGAGTTAAAAGACCATTATATCCTTAGGCAACATATATTATAAAAGAAAATTACGATAAAAGTTTAAATCAGTCTAAAAAAATATAATTCACAACATTTGTGCAGAAAAAAAAAACTAAAACTAAAAAATATCAATTCAAACATAAACAAATTAAATTCAGTAATATATCGATAAAAAATGAACAATAATTATCGACATAATTAACAGCGAAGATACCACTCAGAAAAGAGAATGAACCATGATTGTTCATTTTTTAACGATATATTACTGAATTTAATTTGTTTATGTTTGAATTGATATTTTTTAGTTTTAGTTTTTTTTTCTTGCACAAATATTGTGAATTATATTTTTTTAGACTGATTTAAACTTTTATCGTAATTTTCTTTTATAATATATATTGCCTAAGGATATAATGGTCTTTTAACTCGGTCAACCATTTGACTATTAATATTTGACTAATAAAAATTAATTGGAGGGATCAATTTGGTCTTTTTGCAAACCTGAAGGACCAATTTGGTCTTTAGAGTAAACCTCAGGGACTAAAATGGTTTTTGCCCTTTGTTTCAAAATAATTGCATGCATGCCCACCACTATGGAAGTGGGCAAAAGAGACTTATCTACTTTATTTTGAATTTTGATGATAAATTTGTTAATCTTGGGCACTATACATCAAGGCCATGACTGTCTTTATCTACACCATCAATCATCATATGTCGCTTTCACTTAAATGGAAAAGTCTCTTCATGTTTGGAAAAATTAGCACCACGAAAATTAGGCTAGTTTTTTTTTTTTTTTTTTAAACGAGGGGTTCACCTTGTCAGAATCACATTTAATTCACTCTAAGGTAATAAATTGTATAGTACAACAATACACTCTAACTTATGTTCCAAGTCAAGCAAGGGTCCGATAATATATGGGATAAAAGAGTATAGGTTTGAAATTAATTGAGATCTTTAATTATAACAGGTCACTACCGACTACTCCATTCAACCCTTAAGAGCGAAAATTAGACAAGTTTCACCTTTCAAATATTAAGGACACAATGGGAGTTCACATTATCGTAACACCAATCTATTATTTCATAATTGATATTAGATGGAATAATTCAAAATTTTATATGGTGGTATTTGAAATCATTATTTATCAATGTGAGACAATTTATTTTCTAACAAATATTGTTGTGTTTGCTACTATTATCTCTACTACCATTGCTATTTGCATATGGACATTCAAAGTTATCTGGTAATCATATATAAGAAAATTGCAAGAGATTTTTTTAATGAGATTCTTCGTTTTATTTTCGAAATATAATTTTTATTACCAAATAATACTATTTTTCTTAAACTTGACAATTAAGTTTGGTTAAAGTGACATGATTTGTTAACCTATGCGATTGTACAAGCATTATACAACAATTAATGACTTAGAACATTAGGCTTTGACACTCTTGAAAACTTTAAATGACTATAAGTGATAAAAAAAAAAAGCGATATCTAACATTTTTCATATTAAGAATTATGGGGTTTTATCTTAAAATTAATTGATTTTAGGTGGAGTAGCTCAAGATCTTATATATAAAGTGATCTTTAAGTTGGTGATTTTTTGATGTAGGAGGAATATTGCATATTCCAACACCCCCCTCACGTGTGATCTGACGAGAACTGAGAATTGAGAGCTGATGGATCATATGTGTATGAATATGATTGGACTAAGAGCCCATCTCTAATACTATATTAAGAATCATGGGATTTCATCTTTAAATTAATTGGTGTTAAATAGAATAGTCCGATGTAGAAAAAATTCATGTTCCAACATTTCATAAATAAATGCTTTCCAATATAATAGCGGGAAAGTACGTAGATCAACTATTTCAGTTCAACGCCTTTGCATGAATATGAGGAGTTGGGGATCTTTTATGGAAAGCAAAAGTAGGTGTTCCATACAAGTCTTCATATTTTAAACTCCATATGATCTTTTTGGGGTAAGATATATATCGGTGATTGATCTAATACTTTTCAAATGGAACATTCCACAGATACAATAGGTAAAATTGCACAAATAGCCTCTATTATTTTTTTAAAATTTTAAATTTATTTTTTTTATTTAAAATTAGTCAATTTAGTTCTTATTATTTTTCAAAAAATATCAAATTCATCCCTATTATCAAAATTAGTCAATTTAATCCTTATTATTTTTCTAAAAAAAATGAATTTAGTCCCTATAGTTCCCCAAAAAAAATTAATTTAGCCAATTTAGGCAGGGATTAAGTTAAATTTTTTTGAAAAATAATAGGGATTAAATTGGTTAATTTTGAACAATATGGACGAATTTAAATTTTTTAAAAAATAATAAGAACTAAATTGACTAATTTTGAACAATAAAAATAAATTTAAATTTTTAAAAAATAATAAATACCATTGCACAAATTTCCCAATAAAATATTATCCCAAAAACTTTCGGCCATCTATGCTCAATACATCTTGTTATTTTTTTTTAGAATCTTGTCATATTTGAAAAGAGAATGATGATCTTCTTTCCCTTCCACTCCACAAAATGTTTTTTGACCACTTTTAACTATTTTGTGATATATGAGGTGTATGATAACTTGTGTTTTACAAGCTATTGTTTTAGATTTATATAAGAAGTAACAATACAATTAGTTTTAAATTTGTAATGTTGATTTCGTTTACGAGTTTGAAATTTTAGACATGAGACATGATAAATTTCATAAACAATCATTAGTTTCAAGTGCAAAATCCACAATAAGGTACATAGATGCATGGATATAGCGTCTGGAATTAATTAGCATTTCCTGATCCATGTTGATTTTTATTTTTTTCCCGAACAATATAGGTTGAAGTTTTAGTTTAAATTTAAATTTTTTTATTATAACATATCGCTATTTAATCATTTTATTCAATTCGTTGGTGTAATCCATGTTGATTTTAGGAACCAATGAATTGAAGTCTTTTTTCACCAAAAAAAAAAAAATTGAAGTCTTTTTCTTCTGTTTTTTTTTTTTTTTTTTTTTTTGTGTTTTCGAAATTAAAGTATTTTTCGTTTTTCTCGTTGATTAGGATGGTACCACCTGCGAAAGTGTGGCAGAGTAGGAGCGCACTACATGTTGATTAATGTTTTATCATGCTTCTACACAAAAAAAATGTTCATAGCCCACTTATTGATTGATATTACGTTTGATAGCCAGATGATTTAATTATGACATAACAAGTAAGATTTACACATATGAAGTTCATGTATATACTTAAAATATATCGCAACTGAATGTAAGAATTTATGTGTTAATATGTTTGGTTTTTATACAGGTGAGTCTCACGTGTATATAAAATTTACTCATTTTTCTATTAACCGGATATTAAATTGGGGTTCTTCTTTTATGAGACATGTGGCAAATCTGTCACAGTCACATGAACAAAAAGTGTTTCAATTAGTTGACAAATGTCAATCAATTGTCATAAGTGAGGGCATCATAATAATTTATTTAAAATTCTATAAGACCAAATTAATAAAAAAAGAAATTTATAACATTCTGACATGATATGTCTGCATGATACAAACTAACGTAAATTAACCTTATAAAATAACAACTTAACATATAAATATGACAAATTTATCACATACTTCATAAAAAAATTTTCAATCAAATTGTTCGGATGCGAACTTTTTCCTTGACTTCGACGTGACAGTATCATTCTAAGCGAACACCGCTTGCTTCCTTTGAATGATTAATCCGCATATCGACTCATATCATACACAAGGAGAAACGAGCTTTTATACATAAAACATATATTAAAGGCTGAAAATTTTCAGTAATTCATTGAGATTACACTTGGATCTAACACTATTATTATAATCTATTTATTGCCTTCAACATATTTTCTTACGTGTAAAAGGAATTTGCTTTTGAGATTTGCGGTTGAAAAGTTTCTTTATTTTTTAAATGGGTGATTGTAAAAATTGAATTTTAAAATTGTTTAATAATTAAACTCTAATATTATATTAAATTAGCATATCATCTATAAATTTAATTTGTTAAAAAAGAATTTTATTATCTTTATTTATTATTTTTAACAACAATAACACCCCTATCTGCCACAAATTATCATTGTTGCTTTCTTTTCCTATTTAAGAGAAAGTTAAGCTATTTCACATCGCTTATGTTAGGGCATCCTCAATGAAATCTCTAAAGAGTCTTTAAACAGTAATGATTGCTGTTTTAGAGACTCCATTAATCAAAATTCATCACCAATGAGGGTCTCTAAAACACTATTTGATAGTTTTTAGCAAAATTATGACATCACTCAAGTTTTGAGTCTCCAAAATAGCACCTAGTCTCCATTTTTTTCAACAAATTTGTTGAATAAAATAGAGACTATACAAGAAGACAAAAATGAGTCTCCAAAAAAAACAGTTCAAATCTGACGATGTCAGATCAATCTGACATCGTCAGATCTAAATAAAATAAAAAAAAAGGAGCACAAACAGCAGCAAAAAAAAGGGAGCACAAACATCAACAAAAAAAAGGGAGCACAAACAGCAGCGGTGGGTGGGTGGGTGACGGTGGGTGGGTGGGTGAGGGGGGTGCAGCGGAGGGAAAGGGGGAGGGTGGGTGGGTGGGGGTGGGAGGGGTGCAGCGAAGGGGAAGAGAAAGAGGGGGGAGGGGGGAGGGGGGAGGGGGGAGGGGGGGGGAGGGGTGCAGCTGCGTGCAGCGTAGGGAAAGGGAAATGGGGATGGTGGGTGGGTGCGTGGGGGTGGAAGGGGTGCAGCGAAGGGGAAGAGAAAGAAGAGGGGGGGGAGGGAAGGGAAGGGAGGGGAGGGGAGGGGGGGATGGTGGTGTTGCAGCGTAGGGAAAGGGAAAGGGAAATAGAGGAAAGCGGGGGGGGGGGGGGGTGGTGTGGTGGGGTGGTAGGGTTATTATTATTATTTTAATTAATTTTTTTTATATTTATTTAGGGTTTTTTAAAAGGGATTTTGTAATTAAGCTTTTTTAATTAAGGTTTTGTATTTAGAGTTTTTTAATTAGATATTTTTTCTAATTATGGTTTTATATTTTATTTTTTTATTTTAATTTTTTATTTTAGTTTTTTTTAGTTTGGTAAACTTTTTTATTGCTACTTTTTTTTTTTTTGAACCGATATTATTGATTGTTGAAAAAATAAAATTTTCTACTTTATTTTTAGTTTAGGTGAAAAAATTAATTAATGGGTAAATTTAATTAATATTTTTTTTACGTATGATTTTTTTTAAAATGTTATGTTCGTCGCAATTTATTTATTTTTTGGTTGAAATATTCGTTAAAGAAATTAAAATAATCTAAATAACAATTAATTAAAAATAAATAGCACACGAAAAAAATATATAATCAAATTATTATATAAAATTAAAATTAACACAATATAGAGACTCAATTTTATGAAAACTGTCACCGAGGATGTTTTTTTTTTATCTTGGTCTTTAAATGGGTCTTTAAAATAATTTTTTTGCCTTGGTCTCTAAGTGGGTCTCTAAAATACTATTTGGTCTCTATATAAGTCTCTGAAATGATAAATAAAAACCCATTATAAAGACTCAATTGATGATAGCTTTACACACAAAAATTGATCTCGAAACTTTTTTCATATTATTAGATCAAATGACTAGTGATCATCGACATAATCAATGTATTAACTTGTAAATTAAAAAATGATAAATAAATTATAGGGTAACGGAATTTTCATGAAGTTATAGTGTATTACACGTGGCAAATGATCTATCAGTTTCGTTTTTGGTCATTAAAATGATTAATCAGTTGCTAACTCCATAAACATTGACTAATAGAAAATATAAAATATATTTTATTTGCATGATGTGTTATCTTACCACGTGTGATTTAGAAAAGGATTTTGACACTAGGGCTCCGTTTGTTTGCCGTAAAATATTTTATTTGTGTAAAATATTTTTCGTGAAAAATATTTTTCTGGAAAATAAAATATTTTACATGGCTCTGTTTGTTTGCCATAAAATAACTTATTGATGTAAAATATTTTACTGGAAAATAGAATACTGAAAAATATTTTCTGGTGTTTGGATGTACGGTAAGTTCGGTAAAATGTTTTCTTATCCCAAAGGACATGAAAACATTTTACATAATTTTGTACTAGCCGTAATTGTTGACCGGAAAATATTTTACGGTTGACCAATTTTTCAATGTTACCAAACACCGTAAAATTAAGAAAAAGCAGCCGCAATTTTTGACTGGAAAACATTTTACAGTTGACCAATTTTTCAGTGTTATCAAACACCGTAAAATCTGACAAATGTTTTCCGATAAAATATTTTACAGCAAACAATCGGAGCCTAGATATGGTCAAGAATCAGGAAAATTAAATGGAAATGGCAAATAAATGTTTCACGATTTTATATGTGCTCTAAAAATTTAATAGTTTATTAATATAAAAAGTATTTTTTAATTCTCTTCCTCACTTGTGTTCCGAATTGAAAAAATAACATGCATGGCTACTTAGTATATGCCCATGCCCCACAGTAATAGTGATGACTAGTGATAGTCGTAGTGATACTTAAGACATCCCGCACTATATTCACATGTTGGATAAAATAATTGAATAATAATTTATTATAATTAAAAAAATTAAAATTTGAATTATATATATATTTTTTAAAGTACAAAGTATGTTATTCGGTTCCTGATGCCTCAACATCAGATTTTATACGCAAAAATAATGTTAGAAGGGATTGAAACATCAGTCATGAAAACAAGATCCTATTCTTATTGTTGAAGAAGCTCAAATTGTCATGTGATTAGCTCGACAACGAAAAAACAGATAAGTGTGGTCACATGAAAAAGATAAAAATTGCTACATATTGTGAATAACAAAAAAACTCTCCGGTCACTGTTTAAAAAGATAAATGTTATATATCATTTTAATTTTTATACTCAAATATAACTTTTCAGGTATATGCTGAGTGGACATATTAAAAAAAATAAAAAAATCAAAAAATTAGTTATTTTAATATGCTAACTAAATATCTACATAAAAAATAATATTTAAATATAAAAATTAAAATGTGATATAATAATGCTCGTTGAAAAAATACCGTAGCATCCAAAAAAGAAAAGGCGGCCCGCACTTTCGGGTGGGAAGTGAAGTGAAAGTTTTGTAGGGCAGGGCTTTATTGCTTATGAGGCCACTTCACACATGACCTTCCTTCGCCATTAATGTAAAGATCAAACCAACTAACTCTTAACATTCTTCATTAAACTCCATTTATACTACTACCATCTTGCAGTACTCACCCATCTCAAGGCTTAGATAACATCATCATCATCACTTCACTTTTGATCCCTCTTTCTTTCTATCTGTGAACATTTTCTTTCTGGTACTTCTTTAAGTTTCGCTAGTAGGTGAAGTGGTGAATAGTGTGTGTGTGTGTTATAGTTTTCTTTGTTATGATGGACACTGAGAAGAATAACATGTCTGTAACTGAGGAACATGATCATGGGGGTGGTGCATGTGAAAAAGAAGTACAAGAAGAAGCTGTTCCAGTTCCTAAGGTATAGTTTTGTTTCTGCTTTTGTGTACTGTCTGCATCTTGTTTGTTACTTACTGCTCTCATGTTACCTACCCGAGTCTTATCTCATTAAGTGTGATTGGCTAAATAATATGATAACATCAGTCGTTTCTGTCAAGAGCCGTATTCTTTCTTTGTTAACTCTATACAAGAAAAAAAAATATTATTGTCTTGTTATGTACTGGAATTTCTTACAAACTAAACCAAACCAACTCGAGTCTTATCTCTGTGATCAGCTAAATGCAGGGGTGGAGGCATGTAAGGGCTAGTGGGGACTGCATCCACTGATCCATAAAAATATTAAAATTTATATGTATATATATTTTTTTTAAAGATATCTATGTATTTTTAGTTAAAAAAAATTAATTAATCCTAACTGAAAAATAAAAATACTCGTATAGTTTAAAAATTATAAATTTTAGACCCATAAAAACTTTAAAATTTTTATGTATTTTTTTTAAAAAAATTAGATATCTATGTATTTTTAATTAAAAAAATTAATTACCCCCCACTGAAAAAAAAAAAATACTTATATAGTTCAAAAATTATGAATTTTAACCTCACTGACAAGAATTCCTAGCTCCGCCCTTGGCTAAATGATATGATGATATCAATCGTTCCTGTTAAGTGCTGTATTCTTCGTTAGCTCCATACAAGAAAAAAAAAAAATTAGTGTTGTCTTGGTATGTTTGTCTTTAACAATTTTGGTAAAATAGCTCTTAGTACAACTTCAAATGTTATACTAATCACACAACTTGTCCTTTTGATATCCAAATTTAGATTCAAGTGGTTTTGTTTCATAAGAAAGTACACTTTGCAGTTATGACTTAATAGCTCCAAGAGAATTGGTAGCTCAAAGGCAGATTAGAACAACTGTTGTTAATGCTGAATGATAAGGCTTGATTTAGATATTGATTAATATCTGTGCTCATGCTATTGATGAAGTTGAAATTTGAATGCAGTTAACCCCAGTTGATGCTAACATTATATCAATATATTCTAAGGTATCATAAAATTGATATGCGGGATACTTCTTCTTGTATTACTGCTTATTGATTGCCTTCACGAATTCCCGATATACAGACATTTGTATGAAACTTAGTTTTTAGAGTGCTGTTGTCTGCGGTGTTGTTGGCAGAGATGACAAAAGAATGAATCTTGTGTTCTGATTCCATTGAGCATGTGATTATTGTGCATAGAGTGAAGGAATTTGACATGGTTTCAGGACCTTGCTCAGGACCTTCAGTGGTAAATGCAAAGTAGAATAATGAATTTTAGGAGAAGTAGAATAGAATGATAATGGAGAACTAGAAAAGTGAAACAATGGATTGCAGGGCATTCGAGAGGAGCTCTCAGGTCTTTGCATTTGTGTCAAAATTTCATGGGAGGAAAAGAGCTTTTGATTGTCTTAAAAGAAAATAGTGGACCTGGAAATTACAACCAAAGAATCTGAGATATCTATTTCAGTATGCCGTTTTCTCATGATAGTTCAATGATTCTAAGATCGGATGTCATATATGCACGAGTCCCCCATCTTCCTCCCTTGCCTCAAATTTGTGCTATTTGGTATAATTATGTATGTCCATACATGTGAATAATGGACCAAGTGTGTAAGTTAGTGTAAAGATTCTTGATCGTGTTCTGTTGGTTGCATTTTGTAGCCTTTTGGGTTCTAAAACTTTGATTATCTTATACAGTTTTATGGTTTTTTTTAAAAAAAAATTTATTATATTTGACACTTTGTGCACATGCTGAATTCTCTCACTATACGAGTGCACACCCTGAGTGTAGGTGCTTGGGTCCACCACTGATCTTATACATATATAGTCATGGTTATTTTGCATTTCTCATCAGCACATTGACAGTATTTTCCCCCCCCTTTCAGATCGAACATATGTGCGGGGTGAAGGAAGAAACAGAACATGTTACAACTTGGAGAAAACCAAGGCTGTCTGTGGAGATACCTTGTCGATCAGTGGAGGCCTCACAACAAGAATCTGTTCAAATAATAATGCCCTCCACGCCAACTCCTACTCCTAGAAGAGTAAATTTCTTGTTGACTCCGATCCCTTCTGATGCAAGAGTGAATGATTCTCCTGTCCCGTCTTCATGCAGAGGCAGATCGTCCATCAGGAATTTCCTTCCAAAATTAAGCTTCAAGTGTCGAAGTTTAAGTTTTGATATTGAAAAGGCTGACAACCTAGGTTCAGTTTCTTCAGCTACAACATCACAAGAGAATCCATCCATGTCAAGGACGTGGTCACTCACAAAAATGTTCACTCCTCGTATGAGCAGGACTTCATCTTTACCTGTAACCTCAATTGCAAATTCATTGGACTCCATACACAGTGGGAGCATGAACAGCTCTCTAACATTTGATGTAAGTGTTACAAACATAACTTAAGTATTTGTCTTATGGAATATGTCCATATTAGGCAATTAGGTATATTTTTATTTTGTCTTATGAACCAAGAAATTCGATGGTTATGCTATTTGGGTTAAAACAATGAGGTAAGCACCATAGTTCATTGCTAGCGCTTGAACAAAGTGTATCTGCATAGTTCGTAGAGTGATGCTAATGATAAAAGCTCCAGTCTTAAATTAAAACTAACTTCCCTCTTGATAAACCATGGTTTCTCTGTCTCATTTTGTTATTTCGTTTTCTCGTCTCTTTGATCTTCTTCCTTTTCTTTTTTCACGTTCCTTTTCTGTTCAAAAGTTTATGGGCACAATTAGTATTAATTTTGCCTTTCATTTTCTCCCCGTGTGTGTGCATTTGGAATAAGAAATCAATTAATTTTTATAGCTCGTTTCAAGTCTCATTTTATCACTTCTAAGGAGAGTATCTACTCGGTGTTTTGAGTTTTCAAGTTTCATGCATCTATTAGTAGTTCTATATCAAATTTGTTCAAGAAGAAGCATTTAGATTGTTGCACTTCAATATATAGACAAAAGGAGAGCAGCGGCGCATATCTCGATCACTTTCTGTCCCTGATATCAACAAAACCAGACGCCTAAAAAGAATGGATTCCGTTATCCGTGTGATTCCCGCAACTCCTCGAGTGAAAGATGGAGACTCAGTATCATCAAATATTACTCCCGTGGGTGATACTGGTAATTTGGAATTGTAATGTTATTCCTTTCCCATAAAGAAGTTGTTGGAGTTTGTTCGCTCTTTATATGCATATGTACATTTGTTTATCAGTAAATTGATTGGGAATTAATGCTTGCCTCATTCCACAGAAAACAACGAACTAGAGGGTGAAGATATACCAGAAGAAGAGGCTGTTTGCAGAATTTGCATGGTTGAATTATGTGAGGGTGGCGAGCCACTCAAGATGGAGTGTAGCTGTAAAGGTGAACTTGCTTTGGCTCACAAGGAATGTGCTGTTAAATGGGTTAGCATCAAAGGTAACAAGACTTGTGATGTTTGCAAGCAAGAGGTTCAAAATCTACCCGTCACACTTCTGCGTGTCCAAAGTGCTCAAGTCCAAAATACTAGAGCAGCTAGGGTCTTACAGACAGAAATAAATGGATACAGGCAAGTAATTATGTAATAGCATTTTAATTTATGAAAATCTAATTACCTCGCACATCCACTGTAACTACATAATATGGCAAACTATTATTCTATTTTGAATTGATATCTCCTTTAGGTTTGTCACTTATGTTCTCTTTTCACTTAAACTTTTGTAAACTGATATAGATTCTAAAAGAATCCCTTCCACTCCTAGTGATTAACACAAAATTCTTATGTTTAACCTACTCTGTTTCACCCTCTTGTCATTGATGATGCCTTTGACTGGTATATTATTCTATGCAGCGAAACGATAGTATATTCCAAGGCAATTGCGTTTCATGCTTAGGCATCACTACATATTCTTGGTTGATTTCTATCAATAGCAGCTTCACACTTTTTTGAGCTCTTTAAAGATCGTGAGATCTTTACAGTTTTATTGGAATTGTATCATTTTAATTCCAAATATGAGTACTCTCTATATTTCTCCGTGCAGCATGTATAAGAAATCATTGTATTATATGTTTAACAAAGGTTGGCTGAATCTCTTATATGAACACAGGGTTTGGCAGGAAGTTCCGATTCTTGTCATCGTCAGCATGCTTGCATACTTTTGTTTTCTTGAACAGCTTCTGGTAAGTTTAGCATCTCTTGAACAGCCTGAGCTCTGTCAATGAACTCTGCATTCATCCTTTGCAATCCATGCAGGTCGGGAAAATGGGTACCGGTGCAATTGCCATATCGCTTCCATTCTCTTGTGTCCTTGGTCTCCTTGCATCCATGACCTCATCAGCAATGGGTATGTTAGTTAAGGTTGTGTGAAAATATTTAGTAGAAAATTATTTCAAAGAGTATAGATTTGCTTATATGAATACTATAAGTTGAATTTAGATGACTCTATGAAGTTCATTTTCTGCAATAATTTTTAACATAACCTTCAATTTTTTGTACAGTGAGCAGTAGATTTATCTGGATTTACGCATCAGTACAGTTCGCCCTGATTGTTCTCTTTGCACATATTTTCTACTCTTTGGTAAGAACTAATCCTAGTTATATCTGTTTTGCCTAAAAAAAAAAAAAAATTCAATCAGTCTCAGCTAGGACAAAAAATTGTTAAAGTTGGTGAATTTGCTTTGCATCTGCTTTGATGGGAAAATTTTGTCAAACTTTGATTGAACCGAATTCAGCTTACATACTGGTTTTTGTATTATGATCGGTTTATGGAGTTTGGCATGACGCCGATGGTAACACTAGTCTGCTATTAAGTTAGCTGAAGAAAATGAAATGGTGGTAAAAACTATATGGCGTGCTTTCGCACATCTCAAGCACTTGATACATGATACACAACTGTCTGAGCTTGTGTCTGTACTCTGCAGATTCATGTGCAAGCGGTTCTATCAATTCTCCTTTCAACCTTTGCGGGGTTTGGTGTTGCAATGAGTGTAAGTGCTATCCTGGTTGAGATCCTGAGATGGAGAAGGCAGCGTCGTGCCCGGATGGCGCAGCATCAAAGTTCTCAAATTATGCCACAATCAAGTAGTAGTAGATGGCCTCATAGGAGTCAATCTGCAACATCAACTCATGTTGGTGGTCCTCAACTTCATCAAAGTGAAGCAGAAAATCCAGAAACATTTAGCGCAAACTGATACTGTTACATCATCGGTGGTGCAATGTCAAAGTGAATACGAGAACCTTGTATTAAACAACCTGAGGTTCCATTCTACAACCAATTAATACTAGGTAAAGTAACTAAGAATCTTATATGTTGGTTCTCCAAGACGTTGTACTTAACACTAAATCTTACAAACTGATGAAACAGTTTAAGCATGCAGAGAAATAGCAATGTGGATTGAATTGATTCACTGCTTTACTTCATTAAAGGAAAAAACTAGATGAGATCAATTTGTTTGCTTCTTAGTCTGAGAAGGAAAATGGCCCAGACATTATCTGGATTGGGATCTTTACAAACATTATAAAAGAGATTCAACGGTACTGTTAAAATTATTTTATTATAATTATATTATCTGTTTACCATTATTAAATTTTTATCGTGATGTTATATCATGTTATAATGTTAGGAAAACTGCAAAGTACAATATGCATTTCCTTGCTTTGCCAAGCCCCTCGTAATTAAGGATTTGTAACAAGCTAATTGAGTTCCATGCTAATTTTCCATTAAAATTTTTCTTTGAAGTGATAGTACAATGTGAGGAAACCACAACTTTTTCTTCTTTTTCTAAAGATTTTCCTCCATGAGCCATATATAACCTATGCTTGAACCATAGTAATTAGAAATAGCAATGGCTCGAATATTCGTTAAATTGTTTTTTTTTAAACTTAGTACCCGAAATTCAACGGGTTTAAATTTTACTTACCAAAATCAAACCTGATAAACATTTAAAAACTCACGAGTACCCAACCAACACGTTAATGAATAAAAAAATTTATTTATTTTTTTAAGAAAGTCTAAAAATGTTTAAAAATAATTAAAATAAATACACATAAAATTTTAAATTAGAAAACAAAAAAAGCGTTAATAAGACCTACAAAACAAATGAAAAAAATAATAATAAAAGGAAAGATGATAAAATCCAAAATAAACAACATAGTGTGATATTTGTCCATAAATAAATAACCAATTTGAATAACCTATAAACAATAACCATTATATTATATGCATATGTTTAATTATGTAAATATTTGTATTAAATCATTTTATACTAAGTTAATAATCAAATTTTCGGATTTACGATTTTTGTTTTTTTAGTTGTTATTACTAAACCTTATTGGATTATCTATCAGTAATCAAATCAAACTCTAACGAATACTCTATGATAGTGATTAGTATGTGAGAATGAGTTGGGAATAGAATGACATTCTCAATTATAGTTTAATTCTCATGTTTGGTATGAGAGAATAGACTTAGGAATCCCATTTCTAAGGGAATCTCATTCCAATATACATGGGAATAACAATTCCAGATCAAATGCATGAGAATAGCTCATTCCCATGTGTTTGGAATAAACTTGGCTATCATACCCTACATTACATATCTTTTATAAATAATTTGTTTTACAATAATAATAATAATTAAAAAATATAATAAAAATTATTATAAAAATAATAATTATTATTATTATGAAAATAAAAATAATAATAAAAACAAAATTAAAAAATAATTATAGTGATTAAATAATAATAATAATAATAAAATATAATAATATTATTATGAAAATAATAATAATAATAATAATTATCATCATAATAATAATAAAAATAATAATAACAAAAATAAAAAAATAATAATAGTGATTAATATTGTTGTCCCTTAATTGAACCTAAAGTTGGGGGGAGGGGGGAGGGGGGAGGGGGTGGTGAATTAGGTTATATAGGCAATAATACTACTTTTTCGATTAGGCAATATACTAGCAATGATTAATAAAAAACAATCTTCAATAAATATGCACTCTAGCAATATGAAATGTGAGTGAGACAATTTATCAAACACTTAGTGTGCATAAAATAATGCAAAGAGAAAGTTGAGAGAAAAATATTGTAAATCACGATTTAGCGTGGTTCAACCCCCGCCTAAGTCCACGACCTAAGCTCCCCGCTCAGGATTTCAACAATCTTCACTATGGTGACTCTTCAAATGTTGGTGAGTCCACAAACCAACTACAATTGTAGTTCAAGCTTTTACAATAGAAAAATTATTCTCAATACAAAGCTTTAACCCTAACACTTTTGACAAGGAAATCTTTCATTTCAAAGTTTTAACTCTCTCTTTAAATGACTGTTTGAGATTCATAATAAAAGTCCTCCTTTAGGGTAGATAACTACAATGAATATTTCTCTCTCAATAGCTCACAAATTCTTGCTCAAGTATAGCTCAAAGATGATTCAAAGATGAAAATGAATGAAAGAACTCAAGAGTAATTGCTTTAAATCAATATTTTGAAATTTTCAATTAAGAGACATTAATAGAAGTTGAAAATGGGTGTAATAAATGCACCCCAACGTTCATAAAACGGTAATATTTTGAATCAGCGTTTTGGCTCGACCGGTCGATCCCTGTTTCGCCAGTCGAACGGTCGAGAGACCCTCGTCCGGTGGATAGGCCTAGGGCGGACGACATTTTGGCCACCGGTCGATCGGTTGCCATGGGGTCGTCCGGTGGGATCAAAACTGCCAGGGTTGGGTTTTTAAAAGTGTTTATTTTGAGCATGTTTTGAAAAATATTTTTCAAATATTTCAAAACAATATTTGATAATCATTATTGAGCATATACCATTTGTAAGACCTAAAGCCCCAGTCAAGTTCCAACCGGTACTCCTTATGACTTCCGTTTCTATCTTTATAACTCCATCTTCATTTTTCAAATCTTTTCCTTGAGTCGATCATGTTGAACTCTTCATTTTATCTTCATGATTAGATCATTTGAGCTTGATCAACATCATTCTTCATGAACTTGCTATTGAGCTTGTATAACATTGATATTCACAAAGTACTTTGATCATCGCTTCAATCTTTCTTCTTTATGACAAGATATTGGCTAGGATGTTCACATCTTGAATTTTCATAGATCTTGACCATTAAAGTACTTTAATCTTCTCGTTGGAGAATGTCTTTTGCTTGATCATTACTTTCCATGAGCATTACTCCAATCCTAATGAGCTTACTTAATATGTTGAATATCCTTCAAGTTTTGACTAATTCCCAAACAATAAACTCATTATAAGATATGATTAGTCAATAAATCAATTTCATAATCAATATTTAGTTATCATCAAAATATAGGATTTAAAGCCTTTAGGCTAACAAATATAATAATAATAATAATAATAAAGTAAAATAATAATAATAAAAACAAAAACAAAAAAAATAATAATACCAATATAATAATGATAATAATAATAATAATTGTTATTATTATTATTATTATTATTTATTGTTGTTGTTGTTATTGTTGTTATTATTATTATTATTTATTATTTTTATTTTGTTATTATTATTATTATTTTTTATTGTTGTTGTTGTTATTGTTGTTATTATTATTATTATTTATGTTTATATTGTATTTATTCTTATTTTTAATACTATAATAATAAAAGGGAATCTTGTCATATTATACAAGTCATTCATATTATTACTTTTAATTCCTAAAACATATCAAACATGTCATTATCATTCTCAAGTTCATTATATTCCCAGTTTCATTCAATTATTGTCCAAATCTATTCTAGTGTACTAATCGCTATTTATTAATTTCGTAAACATGTTTATAGTCGGGTTAAATACCCATGATTCAGATTTAAATCCTATCAATTGTCATCCCTAAAAATTATGGAGAAAACTTATAAAGCAATCATTTGATTTCTGAAAAGTGATACAAAATATTCAAATCAAACATGGTAAACTCTCCTCGTTCGCTTTATCATCCTTTCCTTTTCCTTTCCTCAAGTCACGTGGTCCTAAGCGACTAATTTTTCGTGTTTTACGAAAAAAAAAGGTGTAAAAAGGTTTTTGGCTAAGCATATATTTCTTTTATTGAACTAAATTACTGTACTTTCAAAATTTCATTTTAATGAAATGGTTTTTCAAAAAAAAATATCTAAATGTTAATTTTTTCTTGTAAGTTTATAAGCTCACTGTAAGTGATACCGCTTACAACCTAGAATTTAGGTCATCTCCAACAGTTATCTTATTATTTTTCTTACATGCAGAGAATTTTGACTATTTTTCTACATCTAGAGATCTTTTATTTCAATTTTACTTCAACAACTTTCTTATATTCTTATTTTAAGAAATTCTTATTTCAGTTCACTCCACTCGAGACGAGAAATTTATTTTTAATTCCAGTTGCTGAAAAAACAAATGTTAGAGACATTTTTTTTGTTCTTGGATGCA
Organism: Ehretia macrophylla; assembly: GCA_037974665.1. Lineage (NCBI taxonomy): Eukaryota > Viridiplantae > Streptophyta > Magnoliopsida > Boraginales > Ehretiaceae > Ehretia > Ehretia macrophylla. The sequence goes on from CM075782.1 coordinate 2,333,107, forward strand.
TTTTTTTTTATTTTTATCATGTCAGATTGTTTTAAGGGAGATACTGAAAAGTGGATGTAGGGAAAACTGTAGGAAATATTAATGTCCAATAACTTCCTTACATATAAGGTAAAAAGGGTTTACGGAATGGGTTGGAAATGATCTTATAAGTTAAAAGAGATTATATGTTCTTTTTTTATTACTTTTTCTTTTGGTTACGTGGAGGCACTAGGAAATGACAAGTTAATCTATCGAAAAGAAATTACAAGCTAATTCATTTAGGGGTGGTCTCACCACTTCTATCCTTCTCTAAGAACAATTACAAAGGTAACCAAAATAAGCTCAATTGTGCAACTTGGCGATGACTAATTTAAACTAAAATTTGACAACTAATCGGAACATTGATTAGCCTCACGACCTTATTCTTAGGCTCCATTTGTTTGCTGTAAAATATTTTTTCGAAAAATATTTTTTGAATTTTACGATAATTAGTAACACCGAAAAATTAATTAACTGTAAAATATTTTTCGATTAATAATTGTGGTTACTTTTTCTTAATTTTATGGTATTTGGTAACATCGAAAAATTAGTCAATTGTAAAATATTTTTCGATCAACAATTATAGCTAGTACAAAATTCTGAAAAATATTTTTATTTCTTTTGAGAGAAGAAAATATTTTACAGAACTTACGGTATATCAAAATACTAAAAAATATTTTTCAGTATTCTATTTTCTAAAAAAATACTTTTTCTTAATAAGTTATTTTATAACAAACAAACAGAACCCTAAAAAATATTTTATTTAAAAAAAAATATTTTTAACAAATAAATTATTTTACCGCAAACAAACGGAACCTTAATAACCCCTTCTTTTTAAGATGAGCCAAACTACCTTTAATTAGTTAGCGCATATTCTTAATTCGGTAAATACTTCCGTTGATCCTTTAAATATTGACAAGATTATAATTTGATCCCACAACTTTTTAAATTAACATTTTGGTCATTTAATTCACTAAAGTGGGACATAAATTTGGTGCTTGACACAACTTTGGTCAATTTACACTAACGTGAACGACAAGTGTCATGTCAAAGTATTTTGTAATTAACGACTGAAAATAAATTAAAAATTGATAAAATACAAATAGATAGTATACAATTTTAATTATTTAAAAAGATAAAAATATTTGTTTTGAAAATTAGTAACCGTATTATCATTGCGTCCAAAGTTATACACAAATAAAAGTATATAATTTCTTTGTTCATACACAAATAAATTAATTTTTGATTAAGTAACTTTCACTCCACCGTTACTTTTAAATATTTTTGTAAATAAAATTCACCTAACAGACAGGCTTCATTATAATGAAATTCTTATTTTACACAAAAAAAAAAACTACATTGGGCATGAACCCAATTTTATGCTATCTTACCCTCACCCCATCTGTTATTGGAATCAGTTGAGTCTGCAAAACAGAGCAGAGGAAACAGAGCTAATGAACATCAATCTTGTTCCCACAAAAATAGGCCAAACTTTTCCTCTTCTCTTCTTCAACACTCTCTTTCACCCTTCCAGAGGTGCTCCTCTTCCACTATTCTAACTGTTAGTCCCCTTTCTCTCTTTTACACACACACACACACACACACACTCGCAACTTAATATGATACTTGTAATCCGTGTATATTTTTCTGGGTGTGCAAAAAAATTGGATTTTTTGAATTCTCGGCATAGTAGAAGTGGACATGTCATACACACACACTCATATGTATACAATGTATATGTATATACACACCTACAACTTAATATAATATTTGTGTGTATATTTTTCAGGGTGTGCAAAAGAATTGGATTTTTGAATTCTTGGCTTAGTAGAACTGGACACACACACACATATAACTTTATATGATACTTGTATCTGTCTATATTTTTTCAGGGTGTGCAAAAAAAAATTGAGTTTTTGGATTCGTGGCATAATCGAACCACACACACACAGGTGTGTGTGTGTATACACCCATACAACTTAATATGATACTAGTATCTCTGTATATTTTTCAGGCGTGCACAAAGATTATATTTTTGAATTCTTGGCAGAGTAGAATTCGACACACACTGACACACACACACACATATGTTCGTATTCACTGCTTGAACTGATTACTCATTGTTTTATCAAGGCTCTCAGCGAGTCTGCCCTTTATACAATTTGTCTTTCATGGGTGCTAAAAGATTTGATTTTTGAGTTCTTGGAATAATAGAAGTGGCCACACTCATTTTTGAGTTCTTGGAATAATAGAAGTGGCCACACTCACACACACACACATATGTGTGTGTATATATGCACAATGGATTCAAGCTGTAAAAACACACACTTGCAATTTTGAAAGAGTAACACTGTTTAGAATAGACCTAAAAGAGGGTATGATGCCTCCCCGTATATGCTGCCTGAGCATTACAGGAGACCAGGTTGCCCTTATACAATTCTTTTAGGAGTGCAAAAGATTGGAATTTTGAGTTCTTGGCATCGTAGAAGTGGGATCACACGCACAAACACACAGACTGATATATGTATATACACACATATAACTTAAATTTGATACTATTGTATTTTCAGGGGTGCAAAAGATTGGATTATTGAATACTTGGCATACTAGAGGTGGATATAGAGGGGCATGTGTGAGGAGTATGGCTTATAGTGCGGAAAAATGTAATGGGAATCTTGAAACTACTACTAAAATGGGTTTGGTGCGCCCTGCAAGAGAAGACTATGCTGAGGAGGCTGTTGAGGCCATCAAAGCTGGCAAGGTTATAGCTGTACCTACTGATACCCTCTATGGCTTTGCTTGTGATGCTTGGTATGCTCTTCTCTTTCAAGCCTTTGAAACCGGAATCATTGTTGTTGTTGTTGCTTTTGTATTGATAATTTATAAAAAGATTTTATTTACGCTGTGGTATATGTGCATATATGCACATTTTTGTGTCAACGTGTGACTGAAAAGTTTGTGGTTTATGAGGTTATGATGTGTTCATTGGTTTGGATTTTCACGGCAAAATCCGGTAATGGGGGAGGGCGTTGTTTTTATAGTTGGTCATTGAAATTGAGATTTAATGCTTTGGTTGGTTTGCTGACAGTCATGTTGTTTTCTGAATCGCTTGGTGTTACAGAGTCAAATTCAAGATCTTTTGGGAATTTGTTGTTGAAATTGATCCTAAATTAGAAATCTGAAATGTTTGTTGATAACTTGCTTAAATCATTATAAGCTTTTGGCAGACATATGAAATACAGTTAGACTCAATCGATGAGTTTTAACACGTAAGTAGTTTCGGAAGGAACTATTAATAATTCTAATGTGCCTAACTGTCTATACCTCCAAAACACCCGATTAACATGATATTTTAATTTCTCATGCTGAAAATTGATTCAATTGTTTTTGGGAAGGACTTGAATTTGTACTCAGAAGGGGTAAAAGACAAAATGAGGTTGTTCAATTAAGCTACTCTGTGTGTGGATACAGATTTGAAGGATTTATGAATGAATGCTCATTGATTGACCAAATGGCTTGTTACTTGGAACAATTTAGAAAGAAGTAGACTTCTCTTCATGGATGTCTTTGCTGCATTGACCCAAGAAGCTCTCTAGATAAATCAAAGCTTAAGAATTACTATTCTTGGGAAAAAAGGCCTTGAAAAGGACAGTGGCATGAAGTCAATGTTGCTCTCTCGCCTTGAGCATTTTGTTTCGACTAATTTATATTCTTCATATGATAACTTAGTCATGTTCATATCTATCTCTCTCTTGGATGATTTCCCAACAAATATTTTCAACTTGTATGATTTATTTATATTCATAAGAGCTGAACTCATGTATCAGCTTCTAAAATTTTTTGTCCCAAAAATTTGCTAATACAATGATTACTACGTCCTTTCTTAGGAAAAACTAAGTATCTGAGTTTGAAATGTCCATTTATTGTAATTTCAATTGCTTCCTATTAATTTCATCTAGATGGGGTGAGCTGTCAAAGTTGTAAAGCTCAATCTGGCTTGTAATGTTGTTTTTTGAGATATGCATTTTCGTCTATATGCCCTATGATAGCAACAATGGCAAACTAACTCTTATTTAAGGCAGAGGACCTTTACTAGATATTGTAGATGCTGTTCTCTTTGGGAGTTATTAGACTTCCAATCTTCTAAAGGTCTTATTATGCATGCTGCCATCAAAATGATACTAACGCTTACATGTCTGCTCTTTATGTTTGAACTTTTATTTTGAGTTTGATTTCTTCTTAGAATCAAGAGAATACAGAACTTTTGTTTATATTCATGTCAAATTACTGTTGCTACTCTCTCTCTCTCTCTCTTTCTCTCGGTATAATTTCGTTTGGTGGCTGCTGCAGTTCTGCAGAAGCAGTTAATAGGATTTATGAGATCAAAGGTCGTAAACACACAAGTCCTCTTGCAATCTGTGTTGGGGATGTTGAGGACATAAAATGCTTTGCCGAGACAAGTCATCTGCCTCTTGGGCTTCTTGACAGTCTCCTTCCAGGGCCTGTGACTGTGGTGCTAAGGCGAGGTTAGTAGTCTGTGAATTTGTGTTTGCTATATCAAGGTTTACATTAAAAGGATAAAATGGAAAAAAAGGTTTACATTGAAACTTCATTACTTAAGCTATAAAATTGATTAAAGTTTCCTCTCTGTGTGTCTCATCTAGCATCTAAATTAGAGATAAGCCGCAATTCTGTGATATGTGATGTATAAAATTTCATGTGTTGACTCCATTGAGGGTAGTCTCACTCTTGCCACTCGCAGACAACACATTGTTGCACCTTAAACAATTCTTGGCTGCAAACTGACTAATGTTGACATTGCCGGCATCCTTATGTTAAAACAATAATTAAAATTTGATATCATGCAGGGGAGTCAAGTGTCCTTGACAAGTCTCTGAACCCCGGGTTGGACAGCATAGGAGTTCGAGTGCCTGACTTTAACTTTATTAGGGTAGTTGCTCGTGGTTCTGGAAGCGCCTTGGCTCTTACTAGTGCAAACCTCAGTGGGCAGCCCAGCAGTGTAGATATAAGAGATTTTGAGAACCTCTGGGAGCATTGTGCATTCATCTATGATGGGGGTGTACTACCATCAGGGCGTGCTGGATCAACAGTTGTAGATCTCACTAAGATTGGGATGTACAAGATTCTGCGACCTGGCAGGTAAACTTCCAAAAATTTCTCGTGGCAATAGTTTCGTCATTGCATTTCGCCGTCATTATATCATGAAAGCTTTGAATGATTGCAAAGGAGATGGTGGAGGAATGTATGAGACAATGTTATACACGGACGCATAATCGTTTTATAATCATCACAAGTATGAAGACTATTGTTGTAGAAAATCACGGTTAATGCGTAATCATTTCTTAATCATCCAAAATCACAATATATTGTAATCGTTTCACAATCACAATATTTGATGACCTGATTATAGACAATACTATTCTAATACCTATTACATATCGATATTAATGGATGTATTTCAGTAGGACTAGTAGTGTCCTATACGTAGCCTTGTGGTGCTCGTTATGTTCATGTGAGTCTTCCACTGCAATGCTGGAAGCTTTACATACCAATTTAGGTCTGACAGACAGTCTAGATATTCACCTGGCTGATGCTGTATTTGAATTGTGAGCTAATTTTTCCGTAACTTGTGATGTATATATCTCAGCAGAGAAAGGATAAAGAAGAGAAACTTTATCATATTACATGCATATTCATTGTATGATTGGATTACGATATTGGAAATATCTCCAATATCTAGAATCCAAACACAGAAAAAATTACCACCCGCATGGTTTTCTTAACACCAGATTTAGCACCCTATGAATTCCTTTTGATTTTTTAAAAATTACCTTACTATTTAAGCTTTACGTATATCTTACCACCAGAGTTAATTTGCCTTACCACTTCACACACACACAGCCGTGGACCTAGGAATTTCCTATAATTTTGCGCTAATGGCACTTTATTGAGATATATAACTCTGATGAGCTTCCATTTTTATCTTTTAGTGCCAAAGACGAGACAGTTGCAATCCTCGAGAGATATTCTTTCCTGGAAGATAGAAGTGCCACTTGAGAAAGGAAACAACCAGTTTATCGAAGCAAATGTGAAAATTTGCGACACAATTGTTGATGCCGTGATGTTTGGTTCTGCTAGGAAATCACTTTTTCTGAGAGAATATTTCTTGTCAATTCCTTAGTTCAAAATCACTGGGAAGCATAATTTTCTGAAAGAAATTGTCTCTAGTGTACTATTGTTTTTCACATCACTCATAATTGTAAATGCAAAGTTTATTATAACATTTCTATTCATCCTTCTCTTTCTATTTTTGGTATAATATTGGCAAAGCCGCGGTTCAAACTCTAATTAAACAAGTCATTACCTGACCGTTTGACTCAACTTTTGGGTGTATTCATCTGTCACTTAGTCCTTATTGTTCGTGCAACGGATTTTTCACCACAGTTTGCAGATTGTTGTCACTGGATTTGCAGCATTTAGCTTCAACAACTAGGGGAAGCACACAGACATGTAATGTGTTGCAGCAACAAGCATCCATGTGAGATGTGGTTGTAGGTCAAAAGGTTTTCCATAACTGACCATATTCAACCTTCAAATGTGACAAATGTGTACCCTGCAACATCTGCACAAAGTCCTCTTATGATTTGCTGAGGTTGTATGTTAAAACTTTTTGGTACTATAGTAGGTTTTGAATGATTCATAAGAATGTAATAAAAGAACTTCTATCGTTACATGAATTGTGGTTCAAGTAGTCAAATTTTTGTAAATTATTTAGGATTTAAATGTACTACAGTTTCAACATTTAGTATAGAGAGTCTTTTCTAATCTATCATTAGTAATAGTACTAAAGTTTGAACTCCAACACTTAATATTTGTACTTAAAGTATCACTTTTATGTATCTATTTTTACCAGTTTTATAGACTTATCAAATGATTTTACAAATTAAAAATCTATTTAAAGAAAATAATATAAAATTAAAAACAAAAAATGTTCTTTAGTAATTGTTGCAATTCTAATACATGCCAAGTCTTTTGGTTTCGTAGATTGTATAATGTGTCTATTAAAGTTAAAAATTTTGTCCACCTAACAATGTTGTTTAATTCAATTTTAAGTTAAGAGTGTAATTCAATCTTTATCTGACAGTGAAAAGTGAGATCTTAATTTACTTTTAGTTAAAAGTGTAGTTTGATCTTTAGTGAAAAGTGAGATCTTAATTCAATTTAGGGTTAAATTCACTTTGTACCCCTCTCCTTAGCACTTATTGACTTTCGTTATCCCTCATCTTTAAAAACTCTACTTAGTATTCTTCTCATTCACTCCCGTTAAAAACTTAACAAAATAACAATTTTTTAGACAACTTTGCCCCTACCATCTAAACCCACCCACATCCCTACACCAAAACACACAAACACACACACGAAACACACATGAAACACACATACTCCGATAAAAAAAAAAAAAAAACACACACACACACATATTCATTTTTACATACACACACGCATTCATGTATACATACATAGTGTCAATAAGTAAATTTAATTAAAATAAATAAAGCACCAATCTATTGGAAAGTACATCCTCCGTTGTGATGTCCTTTGACAGCTTTTATTCGGGCCCAACATCTTTAAGAGCAATAGCGGAGACGACGTCGATAGCGGAAAAGAGAGGAGACAACGTGTGGAAATAATGAATTCTGTTAGCAATTTGACTTTGTGGTGTTTAATTTTTTTTGCAAAGGCTTTAAGATGTTTACTTTGTTGTTTTCATTTTTTTTTAATTTTTGTATTAATTTGATTACAACTTGCAAAAAATTATGAAATATGCGAAAATCTAGTTAAGATTGTCAAATATGAATTTTGCAATTGTGGCTGTGAATTTCACGATTTGATTTTCGTAGGGGTTGTTGGGTTTGGGGAATGGGGATTCAGATGTGGGGGGGAAGTGGTGAGTGAGGCGGGGGTGGGGTTCAGCCGTGGACGAAGGTAGGGTGAGGGATAGGGTTCTGCCGTGGGGGGAGATAGGGGAGAAAGATAACGAGATTTATGATTTTTTTTAAGAAGGGTAAAATTGTATTTAGGTTTTAATTGCATGGGTAATTTAGTAATTATATATTTTTATTTTACCAGAGTTAGAATTCTGTTAACGTTGACTGAAGTAAAGGGTTACTAAATGAAATTTTTAAAGGTGAGGGTTAATAAGTGTCATTAGATGTTAAAGAAAGAGATACAAAGTGAATTTAAACCTTCAAACTATTTGACCTTTAGTTAAAATTATAGTTTGATTTTTAGTAAAAAGTGAAATCATAATTCGATCTGCTTAACCTTTAATTAAAATTATGGTGCAATTTTTAGTGAAAAGTGAGATCCTTACATAAAGGTTAGCATGAAAATTAAGGTTAGCATTCATTGTCCGCAACTAATGTAAACCGGATTTTGACCAATAAATAAATATATTTATATATCTTTAAACCGGGTTTAAACAAGCCGTGTGTGTCTATGAAAACCGGTTCATGACACCTTTGTATGCTATTATAATAAGCAAACTAAACTTAGAAGCTTTTTTCTCAAAACCAAAAAGCAGGAAAAAAAAAAGAGAAAAAAAACACACACTCACACAGAGAGAGAGAAAGATGAAGATAGAGGAAGTACAATCCACAACCAAGAAGCAAAGAATAGCTACTCATACGCACATCAAAGGCCTTGGTCTCGAGGTAATTTTTACAAATTTTTTCCTCTTAAGATTTGAACTTTTGCAATAAATATTCAAACTTTTTCATGAATTTTCATTTTTTCCACTGTTTCTGTAGCTCTTTTATTTGTACTTTGTATTTTTGCTGGGTATAGGGTTTGGATTTTAGTGTTTATTAAAAAGAATGCTTATGAGCTTAGTTTGTTTTTTATTTATTTATTTATTTCATTAATTTTCAATTTTGCCACTGTTTTGGTAGCATTTTTTTTTGTATTTTTGCTGCGTTTAGGGTTTAGGGTTTAGGGTTTTAGTGTTAATTGAGAAAGAAAAAGCTTATGAGCTTAGGTTTTCTTTAAAATTAATTTTCAAATTTTCCACCGTCTTTGTAGCTCCTTTTTTTCATTTGTTTATTTTTTATTTTTTGTTGTTTTAGTGTTTACTCTTTTAGTGTTAATTGAAAAAAAAAAAAGGTTTTGAGCTTATGTTTTTAGTTTTAAAAATCAATTTTCAATTTTTCCACTGTCTTTGTAGCTCTTTTTTTTTTTTTCCATTTTTTTTGTATTTTTTCTGGTGTAGCGTTTAGGGTTTTGTGTTAATTGAAAAAAAAAATGCTTATCAGCTTCGGTTTTTTATTTTTATTTAAAAAATAATAATTTTGAATTTTCCACTGGTTTTGGATTTTTTTTTTTTTTCATTTTTTCATTTTTTGCTGGGTTTAGGGTTTTAGTGTTAATTGTAAAAAGCATGGTTATGAGCTTAGGGTTTTGTGGGTTCTTTGTATCTGGAAAGCTACATTGTGTTGTTTTTAGTGTCCATTAAAAGACCCTATTGGATTTTCATAAGGAAATTGGTAAATTTGCTTCGTGTTCAAGTCTATAATTGTCCTATGATGTTAATTGGTTTCTCTATGATTGCTTAAATGCTATGAGGAAAGGAGACAAAAGAGAGGAAAATAAGGAAACAACATTTAAGTAATTGAAGTAATAATTTTTGGCAGAGTTGCACTTGTGTTATAGTTGACTTCAGTCAAAGGACAAGAAGTGGTTAGGAGACAAGGGTTAAAAAAATGTCACTGACCTCAAACGTCAGGATTTGAAGTGAAAATTAATCATTTTCTTTTGGCTTTTGGTGGTGTGTTGCAATAGGCCAATGGAAAAGCAATACCCCTGGCTGCTGGATTTGTGGGTCAGGCTGCTGCAAGAGAAGCTGGTGGCCTCGTGGTCGATATGATACGCCAGAAGAAGATGGCGGGCCGGGCGCTGCTTTTTGCTGGACCTCCTGGTACAGGAAAAACAGCTCTAGCACTTGGTATATCTCAGGAACTTGGGAGCAAGGTACGTTTCTTTGAATTTCTTCTGTTTTTTTGTTTTGCTTCTAATTTCCATGATTATGTTATTTTATGGATGTGTTAAAGTTTGAGGCATAAGATTCGATAGTCTATTTTACCAGGTTCCGTTTTGTCCCATGGTTGGATCAGAAGTTTACTCTGCAGAAGTAAAGAAAACTGAGGTTTTAATGGAGAATTTCCGAAGGGCTATTGGTCTTCGTATTAAGGAAAGCAAGGAGGTTTATGAAGGAGAGGCAAGTCATCCTTCAATCATGCTTCTGTATTGATTATCTGATTTTTGTCTTGATAACTCTGTTATTCTTTTGGCATAGTGATTCTGCTCGGTTTAGTTCAGCTTTTGATTCTTGGTAAGCTGCTTGTTCTGCAGGTGACAGAACTGTCTCCAGAAGAGACAGATAGTGTGACGGGTGGATATGGAAAAAGCATTAGCCATGTTATAATTGGATTAAAGACTGTAAAAGGAACCAAGCAATTGAAGCTGGATCCGACAATATATGATGCCTTGATTAAAGAAAAGGTGACGACTTGAGATAGTTTAATTTTTGCGCTTGCACGAATAAGTGCTTTCTTCAGTTTTGTTGTTCAAAATAAGAGTTTGACTAGGTTAGATTCCACATATGGATTCTGAATGTACATATTATATGTTGTTTGTGGGTGGTCAGTTTCATCATTGCCATATCATGAGCACTTCAGACTGGAGTGTCAATGATTTCGCCTTTTCTTGTTCTATTGTGTGCTTAATTCATTTCTCCTGACCGTGATTTTGATGAGACACTACAGGTTGCTGTTGGTGATGTTATTTACGTTGAAGCAAATAGTGGAGCAGTCAAAAGAGTGGGTAGGAGTGATGCTTTTGCTACAGAGTTTGATCTTGAGGCTGAAGAATATGTTCCTCTTCCAAAAGGAGAAGTTCACAAAAAGAAAGAGATAGTTCAGGTTTGTGTCATTTCATCCAATACGATTTCAGTTAGTGTATCTATGATTATGGTAAATCAACTTTGGTCAAGACAGTCTAAATCCGTTGTACAGATTAATGATCATTTATATGAATAGGTTTACTCGATCAACTGAACATACAGTTTGACAACAGTTAGAGATATGTTTTCGGTAATCTGGAAAGCGTTCCATGTTTTTAATATATTACTGTTTGGCTTCTAGGATGTGACATTGCATGATCTTGATGCTGCAAATGCACGGCCTCAAGGAGGTCAAGATATATTGTCCCTGATGGGTCAGATGTTGAAGCCCAGGAAAACAGAAATTACTGACAAGTTAAGGCAAGAAATAAACAAGGTAACAGATATGATTATATGAGAGAAAATAAGTTTGATTAACTTTTTGTTGGCCAATAGAATTGCTGTAGGGAACTGTTCTAGTTATTTTCAATAGACCCAAAATGTTGTACGCTTGTTTACTCACGCATATTGTCCGTGATTGTTTCTTTGCTCATTGGCACATACAGCTCCTGCACCAGTTTATAAAATTTTGAAATTTATGTACTTTTCCGACAAGGTTTTCAAGTTTGTGTTCTCAAGGAAGTCATGATTACAGGTTGTTAACCGTTATATTGACGAAGGTGTAGCGGAGCTCGTTCCTGGAGTCTTATTTATTGATGAGGTTCTCATTTTAGCTATTCACTGTCATTTCGTCTGCTCTGCTTGCTTTTATCTTTATCTAATAAGCAAAGCATTATCTTCAGGTACATATGTTGGATATGGAGTGCTTTTCATATTTGAATCGTGCTTTAGAGAGTGCACTCTCACCAATAGTGATTTTTGCCACAAATAGAGGAATTTGTAATGTCAGGTATGAAGCTCTTCAACTGCTATATGTTATCAATTTTTTTGAAAATCTTCTTTTCACTTTTGAAACCATTTTACTGTCATTAGGGAATGACCATATTTCTTTTGCAATACTGTAACTGATATGGATGTGAGCAAAACTACGTTTTCTATTTAATGTCAATGCAAACCTGCCTTCTGTAATTCGCCAGAGAAAATCTTCTTGTATAATTATTTGAATGGGCACTTTTATGGCAATACTGTAATACACTAACAGTTTAGATGTATGACGTGTATGTAGTCTAATACGCAGAAATTGAAGCAAACATTGTTCGATAATTTCGCCTTCAATAATAGTGTCTTGCCTCGCTTTGATACAACATGTTTTAGAAGTATGCCTGACTTATATAATTTGATCGACTACTATTAGCATAATGTGTATGGAGTCGAATAGGCATTAATTGAAGCAAACTTTGTTCAGATGTTTTGCATTTAATAATAATTTGTTGCCTCATTTTGATGCAAAATGTTAGAAGCATTCCTGAGTTGCATAATTTGATTGACGACTCTTAGCATTATATTATATTTGTGAACCTGGAATATTTCATATACATCTGCTAAAGCAATTTTCTTCAAAGCTTGATAGTAAATGGTTTTTGCAGAGGAACAGATATGACTAGTCCTCATGGCATACCAGTTGACTTATTAGACCGCTTGGTGATTATAAGAACAGAAACTTATGGTCCTGCTGAGATGATTCAGGTTCAGTCCCTGGACTTGGTATCTGTTGCTCTTCTTGATCTTAAAGCATTAAATCTGACAATTGGTTCTTATTGAATATTGTCCTGCTGCTCGGCCAGATATTGGCTATTCGAGCCCAGGTGGAGGAAATAAGTATAGATGAAGAGAGTCTGGCTTATCTTGGAGAGATTGGGCAAAAAGCATCCTTAAGGTTAGCTTTACTCATTCAGTTCTTTTGGTTAATGTTGAAATTATCCCAAAAAGTGTGATTTAGATCCAGATCTTGCTTGTTGCTCAGGCATGCTGTTCAGCTCTTATCACCAGCGAGTGTAGTGGCTAAAATGAATGGTCGAGACAACATTTGCAAGGTACTTAGCCATAGCTTATTAGGATGCCTGTTAAAACCGGTTAGATTAGAGGATTTATTCAATTTGTGCTATCTGCAGGCGGATCTTGAAGAAGTAAATACTCTTTATCTGGATGCTAAGTCCTCAGCAAGGCTTCTTCAAGAGCAGCAGGATAGATACATATCATGAGGAAAGAATGCGACATCATTCTACTGCATTCGTTAATCAGAAACCCATCAGACTGCCGCTGCCATCCAATTTCAGATGCTGAGTTATGGCCATCAATTGCCTTCAGCTCTCGGGGGCGTTCAAGCATTGCACGCAAGGATGAGGTATTTAAACCAATTCTCAGATTTAAATGGATGGTCAATGGTATAAATGGATTCCTTTGAATAGCTTTTTTGTTGCGTTCGTTACATTAGCTGTCTGTATCTGCAAGCGACGAGAAAATAACAAAAAAAGCATCTGCTTCGGCTTGTGCAACGACATTGCCGTGCAACTTTTGTATGCAATGGTTCCAAACTTCCAAATGCAGAATGTATATATTGTGTTTCAACTATCCCCTTCAAGATCGTTGATTCCCTCGTGTATATATTTCCTTCACGTATGCCACGTCATGGTCAAAACTATCTGATGAACTTTCATTTTGAGTCTGCCATGGGGATGAAGTGATCCTTGACTGTGATATACATCGGTGGGAAATAATATATATGTGTGATTTATAATAATTTGGGTTAACACTATTTTGGGCCAGTAGAAAAGAGAGTCTAAGTAGTTATTTTTAATATTTATAATACCAGTCTCGCATGCGGGCTTGATGTTTTGGGCTCGGGACGTGACATACACTAATAGGCAAAGTCCAGAAGGTGGTTTCAACCTTTCTCTAGCTGTAGACCACCATGGTCTATTTGCGTTATGGACAAGCTTAACCCGAGCGCGAATATAGGCGAGTTACTCTTACATAATCATATTCGAGTAATTATTTTCATATTATCGCTCAAAACTACAGATTATTTGCTTGCTTTTCAAGCTCGTTAGATACTTTGTCCTTTTATCTTCCCCATCCCTTCTTCATACTTGGCAACTAACCAATATCTTGACACGAGTAAGCAATCCCTTAGTTGTACTTGCTCTATTAAGATAAAGCTAGCAAGTTATAGGTGAGCCCACATCATTGTCATTCTAGAGTTTATACAAATTGTCGAGAACTCAATCGAAATTCACTCTCATGTGTTATTAGTGGATCGGTCTCACCCAATAGAATAAAACTTGATTTGGTTAAGAGTTATTATTAGCATTCGAAGTTTAAATTAGCTAATCTTTCTATATTTTCATCATGTGCATAAACAAGATCATACTTCTCTGATTTTAACATTAGAAAGTTGTGAGACATAAGCCCAAGAGCAAAGAAATCTAAGCATTTATATATGTAGTTCATTTTTTTTGCTTTTTTTTTTTCTGATATCTTTTGATAAGGATGTGTAAATTATTGAATTTGCATCCTCTATAGCAATAGGTCAGAGATACAATAGTATATAAGAGAGAAATATGTTCATTCCTTAATGTGATCTTTATTATTTGTTATGTAAGTTATAACATGCAAGATGGGACACGTGCACACAATTGTAATGTACGAATATATACTTGAAAACCAAAAAGTATACACCACCCTGGAATTTTGTGTGTTTTATAATACTTTCCTAATCACTCATATTATATTATCTCGTTCTTTATGTGGAAGGAAACAAGAGATTTTACATAATCTAAAAAAAAGAGTAACCAAATCAAATTAAATCAAGTTATCTCATTAGATAGAGTTGACATTATAGATTTGACGCACTTAAATTATTTCATATCATTGTAATGTTATGAAAAAAAATTAATAATAATGATATGTTTATAAAGTTATGATAAAATAATCGGTATACACCACATTCACCATTGACAATAAATTCAATGTGCATGAAATATTATCATCCAATTCATCTTAAATCATCATTTATTAACTTCATGTATACAAAATATCATCTAAGTATCGTCATTTAATTCATTTAAAGTCTTTATGTACCTCTTTTACAATATACTTGCATTCATACTATATATCGAGTATCCAACCAATTGTTTGCTAACATGTCTGAATTCTCTCAAACAAAACAGCCTCCACATCTTGTCATTCTTAATTTTGCTACATTTACATCGCAACTAAGAAAACGTACTAAGAACAATAAATTTTTTTATTTTTCCCGGAAGATGTGCCATTAGGGTTGGTGATACAAACAAAAGTGAGAAACTAGACCAGTTGTAATAGCTCTGACATACATACTGATACCATCCCCCCACCACTACGTGCCAAACTAACATCCATCAATATCTCACACCCATCCAACTAACAAAAACCAATTGCAGTTACACCACTGCCACATTCCAACAAATGCCAGCCAATCAAGACCGCGACGCCACAACTTGAACCTTTTCCCCTATATTGTATTGCTGGCACTCAGTGAAACGCATGTACCTTTTGAGAGTGTGCGGAGTTCTTGGAGGTGGGATACGACTTTACTGAAATTATGGATCTGATGGCTTTTAAGGTGAAATATGGATACTATGAAAATCTCACCATCTGTATGTATATTCTTTCATTCATGCGCCAATGCATATCACTCAACTTAAAAAGAAAAAAGAAAAAAAAAAAAGGAAAGCAATTAAATTTTATTTCACTCAATAGAATTAGTTATATGGATCTAATGTTATTATTCTTATCTATCAAATCTTACCTACAAGAGGGTATTACCTCCATATACTCTTTTTGATAGAGTTTTCCGCATTTGGATCATCTACAACAGGGTGTTACCTCCATATACTCCCTTTTTATAGATTTTTTTGCATTTGGATCTCTATTAATCACTTGATAGTGACTAAGAAGTGAAATTCTAATCATCCATCTCCTATATCTAATAATGAATGGTTGAGATTGAGAGAGAAGAAAGAGAAAGAAGAAGAAGTGAAATTCTAATCATCTATCCTAATATTGAATAGTTGAGATTGAGAGAGAAGAAAGAGAAATAAGAGAGAACAAAAAGAGGAAACAACAAAGAGAGAAAATAGATGGTTACAATTCATTTATTTATGAAATAGAAAATTAGAACTTCCCCTCGTAATCATTTGGAAACACTAATGACTAAAAGAAGACCACTAATGACTAAGAGAGGATCCTACCGTGCTTCTACAAATGGTCTCCTAACACTTATGGTGAGTTCGTCGCAACATTTTGCGAGCTCAAATACATATTCTAATATTACTTGTGATTCAAATGAGTTTTTTTCACCTTCAAACTTATGTTTGTACTTCAAATATCTAACAATAAAAAAAACTTACATTTGTACCTAGAATCTTGAAATGATTCATATTTTCTAAAGATTAGTTAGATTTATTAAATTTGCGAAAACAATAATCTTTTAGAATTTGATTTGCAAAATGTCTTGGACTAAACCAGCTTAAAATTGTTCGTTACTTGGTCATTTTCAATAATCAAAAAATATATATATATATTGAAAAACCAAACCACGACTACATTCTTAAGCCTTTCTCTATCCATTTGGTCGAGAAAAATTTTAATCTACATACACGTAGATTCTTACCATTAAGCATTTCAATAATTTCCAAATCTATTAATGCTAAGAATATATATACATATGTAGAATAATATTCACATTGACCCTTACGACTCTTGATTCAATAAAATCAGTTAATTAATCCCAAAAAGCCAGGAAAATTATAAATAAAACAAATTTTGTCAAAAAAAGAAAAAAAAATCACACATTTAATCAATTCATTGCAATACACACATATTTATGGAAAGATTTTTCTCATATTCTAAAGCAAAAATTATCAAATCATAAAAAAAAAACAATAATTAAAATAAATAAGTAAATAAACAGTAAATGCAGCCAAAAAAAAAAATCAATTTCAAAGGCCAAAACATTTAAAAGTATTAAAAAAAAATCAAATTCTACATTAATAGTCCAAAACCTCATTATTAATACGAAAGAATCAAACAAATCATCACCGTAATTATCATCAAATCAAATCTCTTCGCGCCACAAATCTACGAGCAATCACTTCATGTATATAAAGTGATTATATCTATTTATGTAACATATATATATTTTTATATGTATGTATAGATTTGTTGTTTAGAGAATCTCTCTCCTTGCAGCGTACCCGAACTCCGCTCGCCGCATGTTCTGCTGCCGTTTCTTGTAGACCAAAGCTCCAAGCCCTACGACGCAAACTCCGGCGATAACTCCGATCGCAATGCCGGCCTTCTGTCCGCCTTTCAGTCCACCAGAAGATTCATCAGATTCCGAATCGGCGCTGCTCTCACGACTCACGTCGGACGCAACCGCCGGTGGAGAAGGCGAAGGCGAAGTAGACGGAGACTCCTTCGATTTATCATCATTTGCCGGCGACGGCGAGGGAGATGTCTCCGGTGCGAGATCTGGTGCCGGAGGCGACGGAGGAGAATTTAAAGGAGACGAAGCAGGAGAAATGCTCGGCGAAGAAACGTCGGCTGGCGGCGGAGAGATAACATCGGCGCCTGATTCCGGCGACGGAGAAGGCGAAGCCGCCGGCGGATCTGCACAGAGAGCGTGTGGTATGGTAACTATAGCGAAGAGAAAAGCGAAAGAGAGGAGGTTTAGGGTTAGTTTCGTCATTGTTGAAAAATGCGATGAAATTGAAACAATGCAAGTGTAGATCTGAGGATTTTGATTGGTATAGAGAGAGATTTGTTGATAATGTGTAGTGATTAATGAAGGTTTATAGAGAGAGAGATGATGATGAGAATATGAAAGAAGAAGGCGTGCGGGAGTGTATTTTAGTGTGTGAGAGACAAGTGGGGTGAGAGAATCTGCAACTTCTAGAGAGCAAAGAACGTGGGAGTTGCTAGATTCAAGGGGACGCCGTAGCGTTGGGATAAATTATATAATAGTTTCACGGGTTAAACACAGATCGATTAAAATTATAATCCGTGATAATATCCTACGATAAAAATAAAATAAAATAAAAATTCTAAAAAAAGATCTCATCATTTAAACAATTAGGTCGAAATGATTTATGTGCATAACTTTCACCCGCCTGTGAGGTTTACACACTCATTAAAATTGAACGGGTCAAATTGATCATTCACTAACAAACACTTAGATTGACCCACTCTGATATGGTGCTACAAGAAGTAATAATACCAAAGTAGATAAAGAGTTCAAAATTCTTATTTGAGCCCGATAACATGCATCGTGTTATTGAATGAGCATTCATGCACATAGCAAGTTCGGTATCTATATATGCATTGTATGCATGTATTTAAGGAGTTTCAAGTATGTGCATCATCGTATGCATTTATTAAGGACGATGCATATATACACATTGGGTTTTTGATATTTGAATCCTTTTATTACACACATTGTCTCATAATGTTATGAAATATATTTAAACTATTGATTGCTGATTAAATAGGACGTATGGTCGGACATTCCGGTCTTACGCAAAGTCATTCTGCCACTCTCACTTAAACTCTAGAACTAAAGTTTGTCTCATAATATTATAAAAGAGATTTAAACTATTAATTATTTCACCTTAGGTTCTAACTTGCTACAATATATTCTCGTATAAATTCAATGTCATTTGGCTGAAGTAGTTGCAATTTGGAAAGGACTTCGTAGGGCATTGGATTTGCAAATAGATTGGCTCTAGAATGAAATGGATTCAATAGCGATTGCAAACTGTCAAGGGAGACCCGCATGGGCGGATTTTTGTTGGTGCCAGTAGAGGGTTGTAATCCCTACTCTTCTTAAGATTAGGATTATTAATGAGTAAATTATAGCTTTATTTTTAAAAAATATTTATATTTTTAAGATATTTTTTGATTAAAAAATGATTTTAACTCTTAATAAATAAAAATTATTTATATATGAGTGTTAAATTATATATTTTTAACTCCTATTAAGTAAAAATTCTGAAGTTGTTCTTGGAGATCCACCACCAAGTAGCCACTGGAGCTTTTGATTGAAGAGTGCAAAGATATCCTCTGAAAAAAAGCAAGGCATTCGGGTGGTTCATATTCGTTGAAAAACTAATAGATGCGGGGACTAAATTGCAAATCAGTTACCGAGCCTTTGTATGATGTTTTGAAAGAGGATAAAAAGGATGAAATATCAGGTAAAATAATTGTTGGTTGACTCCCTGTAAATCAAAAAATAATTAAAAAAAAAAAATATATATATATATATATGGTGAGATATCAGGTAAAATAATTGTTGGTTGACTCCCTGTAAATAAAATAAAATAAAATAAAATAAAATAAAAATATATATATATATAAGGGAATCACACGACAGGAGATTATTTTATTTTCTTTGCTTTGCGACGTGTTGATTCGTCGGTGGACTCTTTTTCCTTTGGATTTACTCTTGGTTCCAGATCACAGTCAGGAGAAGAAGTCCAAGTTTGACCCTAAACTGCTTCATCTGTATTAAAAGCAGCTAATATTGGTAACACGTAACTTTTCTGATGAGTGTTTCCAGGGCAATAGTAGAAGATATATTGTCATTGACGTTATAAGCGATAATCAATAGAAAGATAATTTTTAATGCTCAAGTCGATAATTTGTTAACTCAAGGTAATTTAATAATATAAAGAGTAAAGTGTCTAGAATAAACTATCATATTCCACCGTGAAATCAGGTATTTATACTAGTTTAGGTAAGAGGTTCCCGAGATTTACAGGTGTGGAAATAATCTCCCGAGAATCCTCTTTATGTAGTTTAGATAAAATATTCTTTGGGGATAACTCGAATGTTGCGGTTCCTTCGCAAGGTTCGTCTTTGTAATATTAGGGTTATACGGGGAGTATACATTCGTGCCTCTTGTGCTCAGGCGAGTAGAGGTTAGGTCATGAGTTGCGCTTAGGTCGGGTTAAGTTGTGCCTATATCGATAAGTAATACTCCCACCAAATGTGAAAATACAAGGAAATCACATTAATTAGCAGTGACAATTTTGTTACGTTTTGGAGACGACCTACATATGTTGTCACCAAGTCGTCGCCAATTGGCGACAATATGGTGACGACATCATATGCGGTCTCCAAAAGTGACCATATGGTGACTACTTGGTGACGGATAATGACATGCTATCTCCATGCCGTCGCCAAGTGGCGACAAGTTGGAGACAGTCAGCAAAATGCGTCGCAATTTAGTCACCCTGCCGTCGCCAAAAATTTACAATTAAAGATTGATGAATTATTTTAATGTAATAATTATACATATAGCTAGTGACTACTATTTTTCCGTCTTATAATGTTATGAATTGGCGTCTACATAATTAAGTCGTCCACATTTGGGGCTTTGATTGTAACAATAATTTATTCATCATTACTTACAAAACAAAATATGACTTTTATTATAAATAAAAATATATTTACAGCCTTTGAACAGTTAATGGGACAAATTATTGTCTCCGTGAAGAACAACTTATATAGATGGTTAATATTTAACGTAATGCACCACTATAAACAATTAGTTCTTCGAAATCAACAAAACGGAATTAAAATTAAGATATTTTATTATAAGAGTTAAATCATTAGAAACATAAACTTAATTTTACATTCATAATTAATAAAGGATTACATATCATCCTTTATTAATACAACAACAAAACGACTAAATAGGAAACATAATTAAAATATTACAAATTATTTGCTCAAAATACATAAACACACCAACTTAATACCTAACATAGTACATCGTGATCACTAAAATATAACAACCGGACACTACACATCAGGCAGAAGAACGTAATAACATTGTTACGAATTGTAACAAATAGTACTAATGCCGATGCTTCCAATATGATAAAAAGATAGAAATATTAGGGGAAAATGTTTAGGCAATAGATCCGTAACATGTCGTCTTGAACTTTTTGGACTACTTGGGCATTAGAAATGTATCTGTCATATTTTGGTGGAGCATTTAGATCAAGTTGGAGTTTAACGTATTCGCTGTAATTTGGATACGGTTTCATTGTATCCACCTATTCATCTTTTGTTGGTCTTGGAAGAGAATCTGAGTAGTGTTGTTGATCCTTACTCATCCTTGAAACAAATTAACTAAAATATATTTTTTGAAAATTCGAGACGGTATGAGAAAGCACTATTCTGAGTGCTATATATAGAAAACAAGTAATTGAATTATGTTTCGACAACTTGGTGACGATAGCAAGACAACTCAGCATTTTATAATATGTTTTGGCGTGCACAAATGATTCGCAGTCACGTGGCTGCGTACCATTCATCTTCCATGGGTCAAATAATTTAGGACATGGCGTGCACGCTATTTTAGATATTGAAAAGCTACTGAATCCATCTACCTTGCGAACTGGGGCCCTGCCAATTCAATTTCCTTATCTCCTGTGGTAAGTACACCATGTTCTTATCGTACGCATGATTTGCGGCCATGTGGCTGCGTACCATTCGTCTTCCATGGGTCAAATAATTAGGGACATGGCGTGCACGCTATTTTCGATGTTGAAAAGTTGTTGAATCCATCTACCTTGAGAAACGGGGCCTTGCCAATTCAATTTCCTTCTGCCCCGTGGTAGAGTAAGGAAATGTTCTTATCATACACATGATTTGCGGCCACATGGCTGCGTACCATTCGTCTTCCATGGGTCAAATAATTAGGGACATGGCGTGGAAATGATATTTTCGATGTTGAAAAGTTGCTGAATCCATCTACTTTGCGAACCGGGGCCCTTCCAATTCAAATTTCTTCTGTCCCGTGGTAGAGTACACCATGTTCTTATCGTACGCATGATTCGCGACCACGTGACTGCGTATCATTCGTCTTCCATGGGTCAAATAATTGGGGACATGACGTGCCTGCTACTATAACAAGATTTAAAAGCTGCTAAATTATTAATGAATTAACTTCATTTACATTATAACGAGGTGACATACCCTGATGGTTGTTTATCTATATTTACTTACCCGAGATGTCCAATTGGGAAGGAAACAGAACGAAACTTAAATGATCAAGAACTACATACGGCACACATATATGTTTTGACCAATTGCCGAGAAGTTTCCCCCTATATCTGGTACGAATAAGTATATTATTTGAAAATTGGAACGCACAGTTCCTCATACACTTAATTACATGATTTAGCTGACACATTTTAATTTTTTTCCACAGCATGTTCGAGGAATATCTTCGCCAAAACTATCCCGAATTGTGTTCAACGGAAATTCAATATGAAGTGTACAACAATTTTCCGATGTGGTTATATCACCATGTAAGTATATATTAAGAAGTGTAATTGGTGTTAAATTAACGAGTTGATTTCACTTTGTATAGTAACCTTATTATGCGATTTGCAGTTGATAGGCAGTAATGGCATTGATGATCGTGTAAAATGTCTTTTAATGTGGTCTAGCAGACGGGTTCGCAGTTGGTCAAGATACTTGGTCAACGGTTACCGGTTTCATACATTAAATTTTGGGAAATTAAAATCAACATACAATAGTGGAGTGTTGTTAAAGGGATAAATGATAGTAATACTGAGGATGTTGGATACTATGGAATGTTGAACGATATTATTGAACTTGAATATCATAATCCAACATTGCAATATACAAGGGTCGTTCTTTTCAAGTGTGACTGGTATGATTCCACAAAGGACAGAGGGGTGAAGTATCATCTAAAGACCGAACAGGTTAAAGTGAACGTTAAGTGAAAGTATCAAAAATATGAACCGTTTGTTTTGGTTGAACAAGCACAACAAGTCTACTACTGTAAATACCCAGGAGCGAAAATGGATCGAATGGATTGGTGTGTTGTGGTTAAAATCCGTCCAAGAAATTTATATGACCTATCAAGATAATAAAGTGTAGGAGAAGAAGAAATAGCTTTTCAGTCAGATGACATGAATATGGCCGAAGTACAGCCGACTGATGCAGACTTAACTCCACTTTGTCATGCATCGGGTGACAACATAGAAATATCATACGAAGATATTAATGATTTACATGCTCAATATGATGCTCAACAAGAGGACAAAGAGATTGAAGAAGAAGAAGATTATGATGATGATGATGATGATGATTCACAAGACGAAGATGAAGAAGATGATGATGATGATGATGATGATGACGCTCATGATGACGAGGAAGATGATACTTAGTTTGTTTATTATGTAAAAATTATGTTGATGTATGCAACTTATTTACGGATGAAGAAAAAAATTTATAATTCAATTAGCGGAACATGTGTATGTATGTATTAATGTGTGTAGCACTGACATTTAATTCCTTATGTGTATTTGTTGAGGAACAGACATGGCTGCAAGCAAAGATAACTCTTCGGGAGGAGTTAGACGATTCCTAGGGATGGGGTTAGGTCGTGGACGTACATCCAGTATGTCTACTGGTGGATATCATTCGACTGGTCATGGGTCGACAGGAGTACCGAACTCAGTAGGTCGTGGGTTGACAGGAACACCGCATTCAGTTGGTCATGGGTCCATAGGAGCACCGCATTCGGATAGTCATAGGTCTTCTGTCGGTCAGCTGTCGACGGGTCGTGGCTCATCGTCATCATCAGTAGGTTTGGAGCACGTGATTCCACACTGTTCGTATCCCTCACAACAAAGGGTACATACTCATACTAGCACGTTGGGAGGGCCCATTGACGCTGCATCAGGCTAGGTGCCTTTACACGTTCCATTACCACCACATGAGAGGTCTATCCCTTCCACATCATCATTCGGCTTGAGACAAGGTATAGAGGATTTACACGTAAACGTTGATGGCGCGACTGCGCCCGACCCTATGCCTCAATCTGTACCGATTCCTGAACAATCTGAGTCATCTACCGCAGCTCAAGAACGACCTGCAGGGATAGAGCCATGGCAATATTATGGTTTCCTGTCGCACGATGCCTACGTTGCGTGGCAGGTTGATAGATAGACACATTTGACATTCGACAGTGGTGGGTAAGTATTTGATTTTGTATTTTTTCCATGGTTAACCTTATCCCAATGGTCCCTCCATGTTATAGCTGTTTAATATCCTATTATTTGTTTTCTTCATGTTTAGTTGGACACCGTAAGCAACAACTAGAGAAGTCATTAGAGCAATGAACGCCGGGTATTCTCAGCCTTGGGCGAGTTGGACTGAGGTCCCCGATGATGTTAGGGATAGGTGGTTCGCTAATTTTCAGGTATGATAAATAAGTGTTTATATATTTTATGTAATGCTATTTGTTATAATCAATGGGTTGAATATTGTTGAAATAATATGTTATATGCATTAATTTATTGCTGCAGAGGGTCTACAAGTGGTACCCCAGTGAGGAAGCAGCGCTTCGCCGAATGTTTGATTCGAAAGATGGATCTCGTATACGTGACCTCCTTAATAAAGGACGAACGCGTAATAAGAAGCCGAGGTGGGTGGGCGATGGCACGTGGGATCAGTTGAAAGAAAAGTAGGAAACCCTTGAATGGAAGACAATTTCATAGCGAAATTCGAATAACCGACTATATCGGCCATCTCCACATCATTTGGGACCTATCCCCTATGAAGAGGCTGCAAGGAGATTGGTATGTAAGTAGGAAAATTTAATGAACAAAATGTCGTAATTAAATTCAATTATATAACCTATCATAAATGTTTTTGTAGTTATGTTTTCATATTTTAATAATTTGTAGGCAGAAGAACGGGGGGCACCAGTGACTAGGGCTGATGTTTTTGCAAGGGCTCATCGCAAGGGCCCGTCTGGGCCATTCACAGACCCTAGGGCAGAACATACCATGGTATGTGCAAGTTATTGATAATAGGAAAAAAAAAACCATATGTATATATATATATACATATATATATATATATATATATATATATGTATATATATACACCAACGAAATGTCTAAAATGATTAAGTCTTAAATCTGTCGTACAGGCTGATTATGATGAACTGGTGTACCAGGCAACTGTTTCTTACATATATATATATATATATATATATATATTTACCAACGAAATGTCTAAAATGATTAAGTCTCAAATCTGTCGTACAGGTTGATTATGATGAACTGGTGCAGCAGGCAACTGTTTCTTCCGAGGCCGATTCAACAGCGACACCGATAGCCTATGATGCACTCTTCCTATAGGCTGTGGGCAAACCTAACAAAGGGCGCATATATGGGGTCGGGTCTTCTGGTTCAGTGTCGTCTGCACACCATAACCCACTAAGCAAATGCCAGATCACAGAGATAGAGATACATCAAGCTGTTGCTCGGGCGACGACAACATTGAATGAGAAGCTTGATCTACACATCTCGGAGAATGAGGAATTGCGTAAAGCGCTACAAGAACACACTGAGCGGATTGAACGACTTCAAGAAGAACACAATGCTGAACTTCAAGAACTGTGTGCACAGATCGCACTGCTGACAAAGATGATGATGAAGCCACCTGCTCATCAGGATCCGCCTCAACCCGATGATGAAAATGAAGAATAGTTTCCTATTTTTCTGTTATGTTAATATGTGCAAAGAGTGTGTTTAATTATGTTTAGGATTTGTTTATTTTATTAATGGTCTGGTACAATATAGTTTTCAATATGAATTAAATATAATTTATATTATATGAATGCGCATTATATCTTCATTTAATAAACAAATAATTAATAAAAACATAAAATTTAAAGGTTTTATTTGAAAAAAAAAATTGAGATTCGCGAGGACATGGAGACGGCATGGTGACAGTATTTTATGATTTATTTTGGAGACGGGATAGAGACGTCGTATGTTGGAGACGGATTGGAGACATTATGTTTTTCGAGACTACATGAAGACGGAATGTAGAGTTTATGTTTTGGAGAACTCTTGCAGACGGAATGGAGACACTACGTTTTGGAGACGACGTGGAGACACTATGTTGTTGGCGACGACCTCGAGACTGATTGGAGACACTATATTTTTGGAGACGGATTAGAGACACTATTTTTTGGAGACGACGTGGAGATGGAATGGAGACACATCGCTTTTGGCAACGGTGTGAGATGATATTTTTGGGACACGATTCGGAGACGAATTTGGAGACTACTAAAACGCCGTCGCCAAAAGCGATGATATGGCGACGGGGCGACAACTTGGCGATGCTACTTTTGGCGACAGTCAATAATTATCTCTATGCCATCGCCAACCGTCGCCAATACCTATTTGGCGACGGCATGAAGACGACTTTGGTGGTCGCCTAAAACAGGCTTTTTTTGTAGTGAACTGGACTTTGTTCTGTTTACAACATCAAATGGGCCTTCCTAGTTTTGCGACAACAATGGTTGTGTATTTGTTTTCTATTTTGGGGGGAAAATTTTGATGATTGTTCTATTGTCTTCATTCCTTTGATTTTTTTTTAAATTTTTGTTGGGTCGAAGTCTTCATTCCTCTTTAATAGAGGAAAAACCGTAAAGGAAGCTTCGCGAAAAGTGATTGTCAAGGTACCATTGACAATTTTGTCTAGTGCTATAATTCTTGTTTTAGATGCGAGAAGTGTTGAGATTAATTTTTAAAGTATATAATATTTTTTGAAAGAGACGTAAAATTAATTTAAGCTCCTTTTTGAATAATAATAATAAAAGAAGCAATTGCCAAGGTCATGTAATCTAGAAAACAACAATTACATTTTGGGAGTTGAGTAAGAATAAAAATATATAATTAATTTTTATATATAAGAAAGAACAACTCGCATTTTCTCCCTTTGAAAGTTTCAAAATCCTAATTTTATCCTTTTAAATATTAATTATTGTGACATAATGCCGAAGGATTACCACATTTATTGATAATCATATAGTGCCCAATAAATTATTGGGTGTTCTTTTAATAGTTTCACTACATGCGGGATTATTAACCGTACCATTTTTGGAGAATGGAGATAGCAATATCTACCCTTCAAAGTTTTTCCCCCCCCCTTTTTTGGTTAAACAATTGAAGGTGTGTCGGTTAAATCCAAATCACATTGTCAAAATCTGAAATGCGAATGCCACTAGGGTTTTGTTCTAGTGGTAATGTTACTCGCTATTATACGCAAGGTTGTGAGCTCGAGTCTCGTTAGTTACGTTATACGGTTTTAAGCGTCTCTTGAATCAAAAAAAAAAAATGTAATGCGAATGATGACTCCATTCATTTTTTTCTCATGATTTAAAAAAAAAACTTTGACGGTAATGGACAGTTAGACTTAATTGACAAAGTTTTGGTCATTCTTATATTGATTTTTGAATTATACTTAAATGCTTGAGCCATACCCGTAAGTATTTAGAAAAAATTCGTAAAATACTATTATTTTTTAACATTACGAGGGAGATTTGAATTATTAATTATTTAAATTAATAATGATGAATTAACGATGACGAAGGCAAGTAAGTATCTTATTATTTGCAACGATTATCATTATGTATATATAGATCTAAAGAAATGAGCTTGAGGGGCACTAGCGATTCCTCAAACTCAGAGGGGAAGAGCTGTAACTAATTAGGGCTCCGTTTGTTTGCTGTAAAATATTTTTTCAAAAAATATTTTTTTAATTTTACGGTGTTTAGTAACATTAGAAAATTGATCAATCGAAAAATATTTTCCAGTCAAAAATGGTGGACTACTTTTTGGAGATTTTATGGTGTTTAGTAACACTAAAAAATTGATCAACTGAAAAATATTTTTCGGTCAAAAATGGTAGACTACTTTTTGGAGATTTTTCGGTGTTTGGTAACACTAGAAAATTAGTCAACTGGAAAATATTTTCCGGTCAAAAATAGTAGGCTACTTTTTGGAGATTTTTTGGTGTTTGGTAACCACCGAAAAATTGGTCAACTGGAAAGTATTTTCCGGTTAAATATTACGACTAGTTCAAAATTTGAGAAAATATTTTCATATTCTTTGGCAGAGAAAAACATTTTCCGAAACTTAACCACCCCTATTTTATGTGTATATATATATATATTTTTTATAAATCTCATGTCGGAAAAAAAATTTCATTGTACATCCAAACACCACAAAATATTTTCCAGTATTCTATTTTTCAAGAAAATATTTTCCCCTAATAAGTTATTTTATGGCAAACAAACAGTGCTCAGAAAAATATTTTCCTCTGAAAATATTTTCCACAAGCAAGTTATTTTACTGTAAACAAACGGAGGAAAATATTTTATTTTCCAATAAAATATTTTCCACTAAAAATATTTTTCACAAGCAAATTATTTTACGGCAAACAAACAGAGCCTAGGTGGTAGATTCTTAATGGAGTATTTAAAATGTAAATTTTTTTAAATTTGAGTTTTTTTAGAGACTCCATGGCCAAAAAAAAAAATTTAATGATCCAAATATACGTGGGGTCCACCACCTTTGCCATAAGTCAAAATTGAGACCCAATCTTCATTTTTTTAAACAAATTTGTGAAAGAAAATGCAGATTGAGTCTCTATTTTGGCTTAAAAGATAACAAAATTGGTAGACCCCACGTATATTTGGATAATTAATATTTTTTTGGGCCATGGAGTCTCTAAAAAAATCTAAATTTAGAAAATTTTGTATTTTATAGACTTCATTAAACTTGCCCTAAGGTGACTTAGGCTCTATTTGGCCTAGTTGTAAAATTTCAGTTTTTGAGTGTAGAGCTTTTAAAGTAGAGCTTTTGCAAGAAGTACTGTTGAACAAAAATTGTTGACTGTTTGACCTGTGTTAAACAACGTAAAGTTTTTAAAATTTTTGAAGATAATATCCGACTTTAAAAATATAGAAGGGTAAATTTGAGAAAAAAAAAGAAAAATAATTTCCTACATTATGTAAAACAGCTTTGTAAAAGTCTTTTTTGAAAAGTTTCAATTTAAAGCTTCTCAGTTTCTAACTTATTTCAGCTTCATCTTTTATCTAAAAATACTTTTAAAAATTGGTCAAATAAATTATTTTAACTTCTAAACTCATAAAAAAATATTTTTTAGTATCTTAAAAGTAGGCCAAACAGAGTCTTAAACTTACTTTCATTGATAGTAAACCCCTTTCTTATGGGTTCACACCTTGAACTTTGTCGTCATCACCACACGAGGTCCGCAAGGTATCCCCTCTACAAATTCGGAGGAATTGTTGCTTATCCGCAAGATTGAAGGGGCTCTCGCCTTTATTTTTACTATTCACTTCTTCTATTTTTAAATTGACGCAGATTCACTCCTTAAAAATACCTCTTTGAGCAGATGAGGGGTCCCATCTCGGGCCTCCCCACGTGGCTTCTACCTCCCTCACTTGGCCTCGTGCTGTGGCCCCCATTGATGGAGCCCAAGTCTGCTTTTAACTTTTTTTTTTTTTTTTGATTAAAAAAAAACAAAACTAAACTATCGAACAACGTCCTTATAGAATATATTTCCCTTTGTCTATCCATTTCTCCCTGTCTAACTTCTATAATGTACTCTTTTAGAGGAAGATAAAAAGAAAAAGTATCCCCTTAGATAATTAATGGGCAATGGGACACGAGTGTGTAGCCATTTGTGACTGCATTCTAATATTGATTAAGACTTTATTTGACATAATTTTTAGATATTTAAAAATGTTTTGTGTGAGTTTAAAAATTAAAATAATTTATTTGTCATATTTTTTAAAGTGATTTTAGTTAAAATTTAAAATTGAAAAAAATTAAAAAAATGAGTAGTTTTAAATTAGAGTTTTTTTAAAAAAAATTTTTGTAAAATTATTTTACATAATGTAAAAAATTATTTTATTTTTTTTAATTATATCTCTTAATATTTTTTAAAATTCAATAATACAGTACTAAAAATTTTTAAAAACTCAACTTGACTTACAATTCAAAAGTTAACATAGCCTAAACCTCCGTTCAAGCCAAAAGCAAATTGACTCGACTCAGAGTTGCTCATCCTTCATCTTTTTTCTAGTGGAGGCCTAATATTAGGAGTCTTTCCATTTCTCCCCCAAACAAAGCTCAATCTACCTCGACCCTAAGAAAGATTCAGACCAAAGCCATCATCATGATCAGCGTCCTTGCTCAGGTCAGTTCCACATCTCTCTCTCTCTCTCTCTCTCACACACACACACACACACATATATATGTATTATATATATGTATATCTACGAATGAGGTTGTGTTGCAACGCAGGAGCGGCTGCTGGGTGCTGCACTTGGGAGCGCATTAACGGGAGTGGTGGTGTTTGAGCAACGCCGAAGCATTTACAAGTCTATTTCTGATATGCAATCCCAATTTTCCCCACAATCTCAGGTTACTTTTTCATTTTTTGTTTAAATTCGTGTAAATAATTGCTCAATTTTGGTGGAATTATTTCATTATTTGGTGATTTCGTAAATGTTGATCGATTTGGTTTGTTCTTATTCTGTGCGACGTCGGTTTAAGGAGAGGAAATACTTAGATTAGGTTCTCAACTTTTTCCCTTCTTTTTTTTTTTTTGAAATTTTATGTATAAATCCCTCAATTTTGGTGAAATTATCTTAGAATTCGGTAGTTTTGTAAAATTTGATTGATTGATTTGTTCTAATTCTACGCGATGTTGTATTTACATTAAGAAATACGTAGATTACAAGCTCTATATGAATCTTCGTTGAAATACCAAATGCTTTTACATATTAAGTTTCTGTCTTTGTCGAAGAAGGATTTAGAAAGAATAAAAACAATGTAGCTCAGGGTAGCTCTGTGCATGAAGCTCTGCTATGTGCGAGTCTAAGGAAGGGTTAGACCCACTTTGAGGTCTATTCTACGCAGCCTTACCTTGCGTTATTGCAAGAGATTGTTTACACGATTCGAACCTGTGAACACCCGCCTGTTCTTGACGATACAAGGAAATGACAATTAGTGTAGTTTGATGAGTTTGTATCTTGGTACACTTATATCTTCAATTAGGAAAATTGTTGGACTTCATTAATTTTGTGACACCTAAAATTGGGTTTGTAATCTTCACCCCCCTGTGCTTTTGGAGAAGGAGACACAACCTCTTCACGCTTTCATAGCTTAAGATAAACCACCTCAAAGTTTTGGATGAAATGTTGCGGTTAACTATTCTGTGCAAAGTAGTAGAAGTGTTGCCAAGGCGATTTTGTCCAACTATTCAACTTAAATTTCCCAATGATTGAACAAATTTATTGCCAACATGGCTACCTCTTCTCTACAAAGCCCTTGGATATGAAGAGAAGCCCTTCCACAATAGGAGTAAAGGAAAGCAGTAATTTATGACATCGTTTAGTATCAGTTCAATGCATCTAGGCAGTGGCGGACCTACCTTATAACTAGTGTATGCACAGGCATACACTCAACAAAAGTTAATATAGTTCAATGGTTAAGTAATCACTTTTAAAATCAAGGTATGCTACACTTGTGCTACACCTCACGGGTTCGAATCCTGCTGGAGTGCTTCATTGATTTTTTTCTTTTACCAATTTGTTAATAGCTTGTAAAAGGAAAAAGAAAAATTGTGTGCTAGAAGAATCGAACCCGCATGTTAAGATTCATTATTTCAAGTGTTAAACCAGCGAAGCTACCTTGGAAGTTGTTTATTTCTATCATTACTAATAATTTAAAACATTAAACTGGGTTTGATTGAAAACATGAATGTTTCATCTTGATTTTGCTTATTTCAGCGGAATATTTTCAAAATAATGAAAAATTTTATATGTATTAGGGAAAATTTAAATATATTCATATGCTAATATGTGATTTTTTTTTCAACTTTGGAGGTAGTTACTTTTTTATACTTTAAAGTTACTTTTTTCATCTCTTTTATATTTAAAATGCGTTTAATATGTATTTGTTTACGTATATATAAGTTTACTTAAACCTTTGGTTATTCACTATATTTTTGTAGTGCATGCACTGACCCCCGTAGCCTGGGTCCGCCACTGCATCTAGGTACCCACTACGCCCACATTAAAGTCCAATGCCCCTCTTTGCCTCCTCTGTTGCCCTCCCTGGCACTTTATCAGCCCTCCCTCAGCCACCATGTGACTTCTTCCTCTTTCCTTCCCTTTCCCTTCTCATCTTCCTTTTTTCTCATTTCCATCTTGCCATCACCCAAGGCCATGATTTCATTTTCTGAGACTGGTATGAAATAGAGCTGGAGATTGAAGAGGAGAGCACACGTAGGTTATGGCATCAGAGTAGAATGGCAGAGAACATAGCTCAGAGCTGTGACAAATTTAGGAAAGGTATGATCAGTATATCGGTAATCGTCGAATTGGTAACCATCCAAATGGGAAAAATCAGTCATGTCAAGACAACATGCATGTTGGGCTTGTGTCTTTGCGTTTTCTGTAAGTTGGATTTACAATTAACGGAATCTTGGCAATCCAAAAGCACAAGAGGTTTAAGTATATGTTTTGTTAGTACAAGGGGATTACATACAGGTTTAAGAAATTGCTAGAGGATTTTATCCGATGCCCATTTTTCAGAATGTAGACATGTTATGCTATGTGGTTGCATTTTTCGAGTCGAACTTTTAGGAGGATATGGTTTTTCTTTTTCAAACTTGAAACCATGGCTTTAATATGCAATGATTGAGAGACTCATTATTTGGATATAAGAAGGACTCCAGTTGAGGATTGGAAATCTATATCTAGTCAGCTTGTCAATAAGACTACTTAAGCCTGAAATGGCTGGTTGAATTACATACTCCAGTGAGTTATAACTTTGAGTTGCTAAGTATCAAATTAGTTCATTTCTACTCATTTCCTTACAGCACCTTTGTGCATTTGGAGAATAAACATGTGCACTCAAGTCTCTATCAAAGCATCAAAAGATGCAGTGGTTAACATTTTCATCTTACTATAAGAGAACTTATATCTTGTAGTGTGCATATTCCACTGTTTATTACTGAAAAAACAATAGCTTAAAGAGTCCTTTTAGGTGAGTTTCTATGGTTGTAATTGATATATGTTTGCATAAGGATCCTCTTTGGTTTCCTTAATTTTTTCTTCATTTCGTAATAATAATCAGTTTCAATGCATTTAGGAGCTCATAATCATTAATCATTCAGAAGATACATTGTATAATTTACTTGAGATCCTTTTGGTTTTCCATTTAGCTGCAACATTGTTTCAATAATGTTGCTTTACAAGCTAAACGTTCATATTTTGAACCTCTTCCAGGCAAGACCTCCTGTTTTTGGCAAGAATTACAGCCGAGAGTTTGCGCACCTATGGAACAAAGCTGTTGATCAGACGCTGGGCTCTGTTATAAAGTCTCTTAGTTCCCGTGGATGGTAGAGATGTTTGGGCAGTTTTTGTAACCAATCCATGAACACTGCCTTTCATTTGCGTACAACTCCATGCAGTGGCACCACTTGTATCTGTTTGTTTCCGACTTTTTAGATGGGACAGAACCGGGGGTCTCCTTTCTTTTAGGTTAGATAACCATGATATTGTTGTCAGAGGCAGAAAACCACTGCGATCATAATGTCTAACAAAATGCTTGTCCATTGTTGTTGATTGTTCTTGTTGTTTGATTCCGAACTATATTTAAGATTCTTGATAAGGAAGCTGTTTCTTTTCGGAGCAGTAAATAAACCTCTTATATACTGTTATCTGAATATATTTGCATGTACGTTTTAGCATTATGTTATGAAGTTTCACACATTCTTCCTTCCTGCACTTGAGTTCATCATTCATGCTAAAACATAGAGCAAAATGAGAACATCTAGTGTATGTCAAATCTATCTATATATTACTTAAATCTAGCTATAGATTTGTTTCTGAAGAGTTAAAATAAGCTTTTTGTACTGATTACTGCTGATTGATGCTTAGTTAACACGGTAAACTCTTTTATGCGCTTTACGCGCTGATCGGCTTCCAACAGATGAGTATTTTTTGAAGTCTAATTTTCCCATATATGATGCTGATTGAGCTATTATATGTTAATATTGAGACCCTGTCCAGTATTATAGATTGTGTTCTTGTCTGTAAATCTGTCATATGTTAATATTGAGACCAGTCCTTGTCTGTAAATCTGCACCAGTTTGAATTTCAATTTTGGTATTTTGTTGTTTTGGTTTAATGGTGGTTAAAGTCGTGCTTTTAACTTGGAACTTTTTATTACACGTGGTTGATACTCGATTATTCTACCCAAATCTTGCGTTTCAATTTCGATATTTTCATAGAGGAGATTTCCTCTCATATGTTGCAGTAAAGTTATACATTGATGCTTGCATGCTTTCAGTTCAGCTAAATGAACTTTTCAACTGTATCCCAATGTTCTTGTTGACATTAATATGTCTCTCCTCATTGAATTGTGATTTATTCATAGCGGAGAAGAGGGCAAATCATCAAACAGAGAGGACTACAAAGTTCTAAACAACTATACATATTAATATGCAGCTATCACAAATATTGTGCGACTCTTGATTGATCTAGAATATACGTTGAAATACGTCATTACACTATGAGTCTATAATTTTGGGATGTTCTAATAGGATCCAAATTAAAATAAATTTCTCGTCATAAAAAAAATAGGATTAATACAATGAAAGGATTTGTCATGTTCTGATGGATGACATACTCCTTACTGTCCAAACCACTTACCTGTTGCGACAATGAGGACCGCTCAAAGTTAATCTCATGACTCGTCATTTTTTTGGGTTTTTGTAACAGTTGATGTCACTACACCTCCCTCCTTTCTCCTTTTTTTTTTCCTTTCCTTATTCTTTTTAAAGTAAATAATTAAAATGGTCTCTTATCTTTTAGTTCTGTGACATTTTTATTATTTATTTACCAAACGTGATAAATTAGTCATTTATTTTTAAATCTACGATGTCGTTAGTCATTTTAACAAATTCTATGAATTTTTTTAATACAGATTACATACGTCCGACACGTGACCAATTTAAGTCAGATTTTGGAAGAGTAAGATACCAATTGGTCACGTATTGAGTGCATGTAATCTACGTTAAAAAATTGATGAAATTTTGTTAAAAGAACTAACGGCGTTCCAAATTTAAAAATAAAAAATTAATTTGTCACGTTTAGTAGATAAGAGACGAAAATATCATAGAACCTAAAGATAAGGGACCATTTCGGTTATTTACTCTTTTTTTTGATATCTAACTATAAAAGATATTCAAACAAGATCTCGATTATATAGAACTAAGTGGAAACAGTTTTTGACAAGAATGAAGTGAATTGTCAAATTCATATATCTGACCTTACCTAGTAAGATAATGCCAGACTTGGTTTGGTTTAGTCTCGTGTCGAACACCCTGGTATTAGTCTTTGAAAAACCTGATTCATTGAGAGCGAAAAGGATACAGCGAGAACTCTGATGCAAATTATGTACAATAAGAATATGACTTGTACTATTTGTGATGAAAATAAAGATTGCACAATGAAATATGAATACTAATCATAGTTACACCATAACAGGCTGAGAAAGTTTAGTGGTGTTAATGTTGGCTCGTCTTGTGATCACTGCATAGTAAACTCCCATTGCCAAAATGACAACAAAAACGAGGCCAAACACAATGCCCACAATGCCGGCAATGCCACCGGCTCCTAGCCCGCTTTTTCGTGTTTCAGGCGTTGACTTGCTCACGTGCGCCATGTCTGACTGCACGGTGGCTGCTAGAGGCAATGGAGAACTGCTTTCTGCGCCGCACGGGTTTCTAGTACTTGGATGGAAAAAGTCGTATGCTTGAGGTGAGAAAGCAATGGGGGGCTCGTTAATGAGTCCATGAGGAGCTCGATCTTGAGCTCTAGCAATGGAGAGTGAAGCAAGGATGGCAAAGATCAGGATGAGAGAAGCTGTGAGCCTCATGGTTTTGGCTTTGAACAACTCTATATATGTTAATGGAGCAATATTGATTTTGGAGGAAATGTTTGCTCCTCAGTGGCTTTTATAGGCTCTTGTAATTTCAAAGTGGTAGTTGCTTGGACTAAAATTGAAGGCAAGAGAGAGGAGAATTCAATTGTTGGAATGCTTTTTATGACATCCCTCGTGAACATGTTTGGTTTTCTTAAACTACCTTTTGAGTCAAGATCTTATAAGGTGGCTTTAAAATTTTTGATTTTT
This sequence comes from Ehretia macrophylla, assembly GCA_037974665.1. Lineage (NCBI taxonomy): Eukaryota > Viridiplantae > Streptophyta > Magnoliopsida > Boraginales > Ehretiaceae > Ehretia > Ehretia macrophylla. The sequence goes on from CM075782.1 coordinate 2,369,161, forward strand.
CGATGTGGAACAAGATTTATATTCTAACACTCTCCCTCACGTGTGACCTAATTTGAGAGGGGTCACATGTGGAATATTGAACATGCGTGGACCTTATTTTGAGATGGTCACATTTGAAAGACTGAATGTGTAGACCGAATTTTTTTGAGATGGGTCACACATGGAAGATTGAAAGTGCGTGGACTATACACACGCGAAAGATTGAAGACAAGTGGACTTGATTTGAGATGGGTCGCACGCGGAAGATGAATGAGACTAGACCATGGGCCTGACTCTGATACCATGTGAAGATAACTGAGTTTCCAACTTAAAACTAATTGGTTCTAAGTGAAGTAACCCAAGATCTTATAAGGTGGTCTTAAAGTTTCTGATTTTTCGATATGGGACAAGTGCTATATTCTAACAAAATAAAAAGTCGGACTACCGTATATGGGATTTACTTGTGTATTAGATAGTCGGGTAGTCATATAGGCGAAGGGAAGTGTTTTATCTGATATTGAGAAAGTAATGACAAATGGTTGCCCCTCAATGTGTTATTGATTAGCCGTCTTATATAGTAATACTATTGTTGTTACGTGTAAATACCATTCATTGCGGTTTTGAGAACTAGATATTGGGAAACACAAAATGGCAGTAAAGAGAATTTTTCAAAAAGTTTATTTTCTTTGCATGTGGACCTTAAGTAGGGAAAATTCTTGTATTAGTTCGAACTGATGAATCAGTCTCTCAGATGATTAGTGAGCCTTAAATGTGTGAGTTCCACTAATATATAAGAGACCGATATTAATCCAAACTGATTAAAGAGTTTCCCCCTTAAGAACCTCTTTTTTTCCTGCCTTTGTTCTTTTTGCTGTTACGTTAAGGTTGTCTTTTCTTCTTTTTTTTTTTGATGAGACTAAGGATGTTTTTCATTTGTGATAATTTGCTAGATAAGGTGGTGTTGGTGGTTATTTTGTTCTCTCATTACTCTCTTTGGTTCTTATCATTAATTCAATGGATAGTTATTTTCACCATTTAAATTGACTCGTGTTAATATATATGGTCTTTATTTAATTTCTTATATTACGGCACTAGATTAACTCGACTTAGGTAGATACTATAATAAATTATTTTCTCGTATAAATATTTTTTTGTCATCATATTTATAACTTTTATATACAAATACAGATCAATATACACAAGTTTTCTCTCTATCTCTTTTCTTCTTCGACTACTCGGATACACAATAAAATTAAGTTACTGCAAGCTTATTTTTATTTTTTATTTTTTAAAAAAAGATGTCACTCACGAGAGTTGATCTTGTAATTTTTTACACTTACAACAAATAGTATAACACTAGACGAAAGACCTGTTGGTTACACAGGTTTTTTGCTCAAGCTTATTATGAGCTATGTTCCTGTACTTGAGTGTTATGTCCGAAAGGATAAGTAGGGACTAGTAATCAAATGGCATGCCCACTGAGATGAATTCTATGGAAAATTCTTGAAAGAAAAAAAAAATAGCTATTTTATTCATGGCATGCAAATGAGCAAAAAAATACAAAGTTGTTGGGAATGATGTTTATTTGAGTAAATTATCTATTTAGTCTTATATTTTTACAATTTGTTCTAATTTACTTTTTATCTTTAAAAAATGTATCATTTTAGTCTCTTATCTTTACTATTTGTCTCAACTTAGTCCGTATCTTTCAAAATATACCATTTTAGTACAATATTTTTGTAATTATGGTCCACGTTAGTCCTCCACTATTTTTTCGTCCAAAAATATATAGTAATAAGCACGTGACTAAAAGGGTACATATTGAAAGATAAAGACTAAGTTGGGACAAATAGTAAAGATACGAGACAAAAATTGTACATTTTAAAAGATAAAGACTAAGATGAGATAAATGGTAAATATACGGGACTAAATAGATAATTTATCCCATTTATTCCTACCACTCAGGATTGTGTAGGAGAAAAATGGGAATAAGACACACGTAATTGAACACGGTTCTGATTTAACCTAATATTAATTAGTCAACAATAATATTTACACAACATTGATATGTACAGAGAAAGTCTAAACTTTGACTCTCACTCACAACCACCCCTTTATCAGGTTACACGTCTCGTAACCCAGAGTACAAAGAGTGATTTGAGGCAACTTCCTTCAAGCTATAAGACCCAAGTTACTTCTAACTAGATTAGGGCTACAACTTGTCTTTAGTATACGCTTGGCCTTAGAATTTAAGCTACAACCTAACAAATTCCTCAGGTGGCAAGAATTTCCAACAAGAGTTATTTAAGATAGAGAAATCGGGATAAGGAAATTTTTGACTTCTTGTAAGAAAAGTGATTATTGTTTAAAAGTGTTGACCATTTAAAAAATTAAGCAAATTCATATATAATGGCCACCAAAAAAGAGAGAAGAAAAACAAAACGTATACATATGGCAAACCTATGTGTTCATGATTTCATGTACTCATTGCAGATTGTACCTATATAACGATCCTAATATAGCAATCACTTGGCTAATCAATGTTGTTAATTTTCTATAATTAGCACTAATTAATGATTTTGGACGACCCAAAAACACACACGTGGAGCTCCAGAATGGCCAGTAATACCATTTAAGGACGGATAGACCGTAGTAAGTTCATTAGGTTGATTATTTATTGGCTTTATTTGGTAATCATACAAGAAGATAATTAATCAGTAGGAAGTTAAGTGTGGTTTGTTTTTGCTTAAAGGTGCAGCAAAGGCTATGTCCATTACATGCGTATTCGATGAGAGTAATTATAATGGCAGTTGAGCTCCTGTCCATTATTACAAGGTGAGAAGCGCATGCTACGTAGGCCACCAACTTCATCTATTATTATATTAAAAATACTTTCTTATCAACGTTATGCTCCATATTGGTGGAAGATATAACAAGAATGTGGTTTATAAGTTAGATTTGTAGATTTAAATAATAGTATGGAATAAGTGTTTTAGACCAATAGATTTGAGATCTAAGAGAATTGTTTATAAGATTATAACATTGAAAAATTATTCGATCAGTTTACACCGACCACTAGTCGCTCACAAATTTGATGGATCCTACACATGTCAATTTCACTGATAATGTGATAGACTAACCGTTAGTCTAAACTAATCCAAGCATTTTCCCTATAACACTAAGATTATAGTATTGGGAAATTCTTCGGTCAGTTTACACTGACCACTAATCACTTACAATTTAGTAGATTCTATATGTGTCGATCTCACTAGTAATGTAAAAGATTGACCGTCAGTCTAAATTAATCCAAGCATTTTTCTTATAACACTAATTTCACTCGCAGGTCGGAGATTTAGGCTTGAAGGGTGGCAATTGCTCTTCCACCAGGTTACCTCTCTCTTTTTTCTACCTCGTCCACTTCTTTCTTCACCCTGGCAAAAAAGGATATGCTTGTGTGTGATGCGTGTTGTTTTAAATTTTGCATAAAGATGTTTACACACCACGCTTTCACGAGTTTCAGCTATGCACCACTAAAGTCACGAGAACTTTCCATATCCAATAGTAGTTCACGTGCCCCAACGCTCTAACCAACCATGACCATCAACTATCGAGAAAAAACTCAATTACGTGACATTATTCATTCTTCGCTTTAAATGTAATAAATATTACACAGCTTTCCTTTTATAAATAAATAAGTTTTATTTACTTATAATTCTTGTCACATAAAATCACACAAATATTATTTAAGAGATGAAATTTAGGTAATATATGTCATTAGTGCGAGAAAAATTGTTGGTTTTTCACCCAGAATATGCCATGGCATGCTTCAAACCTTTTAGACTCATTTAAAATGAGCTTAAAATATATACAATCCTTTTTTAAACTCTCTACTCTCTGGACATATTTTGGTGCCTTTTTTTTTTTTTTTTTTTTGGGTCTAATATTTATTCTCGAATGTCTTCGCCTTCGTGTAAAAGTAAACTCTCCAAATTTATAAATCAGTCTTTATTGTTATTTTTGGTTTAGAATACTTTATCATAGTTTTTCCTTCCCGTTATGATGACGTTATTAAAAAGAATTACAGTATACGTTAATGCAATTTACGCGCTCTTATTATATAGAATGATCATTTACAATTAACATGATTAGTAGAAATAATTGCACTAATGAAGAAAAATATGGGTATGTCGTGATGAAATGATTTTAACATCAAGGAAATAAAAGAATGTAATAAGAATAGAACCACCCTGATTTACTTGCTAATGATTAATATTACATGACTTGATTTTTTTGGATGACGTGGGAACCCAATAATCGGATTATTCGACAAAACCTGATCACTAATTGATAAATCTTCGGATGTAGTATTGCGTTTCCACACATATACCGACTCAATTAAAGATAAAATTTTAAAACAGTAGGGAGTATCAAACCCGTAATCTTATAAAAATGTTGTTACCCCCACTACTGCTGGACTACATCCCTAGAGGCCATTATATGTCTTGTTATTCATATAAAAGAGAAACTAGAAATTTTTAAAGTGCTTACATTGCTTAGCTTGAAGGGGCCGTAAAGGCTAAAATAAACATACATTATGAATATAATTAAAATAGCTATATGCTTTCCCCTTCTCATAAAGGTGAGCATCAAAGATGATGTCAAGGTATTAATCCTTTTCACAAAAGAAAAAAAAGGTATTAATCTTGCGTTGTTTGATTCACTTTTCTTGAAAATGTGCAATAAATCATGTTGTAATCTTATAGTATAGTCCTAGGCCAATTAAATATTTTTAAATAATCACCTCATTTAAAGATTTTAATTATTAAACATGAATTTATTGTTTATTTATTATTTCACCATAACACTCGCGTGCTGAGTGACGGAATGATTGGGCCTTAGTAGCACCAGAAGATAATTTGTTGTCCAACAAAAATAAGAAAAAAATATTTTTCCAGCATTTACGTCTTTCAAAATCTCGTTTTCAACTATCAATTATTGTTGACGAAAAAAAAAGTAAAAGTATCATTTAATTAGCATTTTTCAAATGAAATTGGTCCTATTGAAGAAACGAGATGTGGGCTTGAACCAATGCACCCTTGAGGATTTTGTCCGCGCCCATATGAGAAACCTAGGGCTCATGTGTTTTTGCAACTTAGTGTGGCTTCTCATGACCCAAGCAAGTATGCTTATCGATGAACGATTTTAATCTTTTTCGTGTATATTAAATAATGAGTAATACTATATATCATTTCTTATGTAATATATAATAAATTATTCATTGTTTCTTTTCAAATAAATGAAAACATCAATTAAGAATTGAGGTTTGATTAATACGAGTGATGTATATAATTAGTGCTAATAACTAGGGATTAGCGCTGACGTGACATAAGTAACCTGATCCAGCCTCATGACATGACATCCACAAGAAGACCTGTTGACCATAGCTTGATGATTTTCGAGCTGCTCAAGTCATCCAAAGAGCTAATAATTTTAGGTCGAGAGTGTGACCCCGAGCTCATATATTGGGAAGCTGAGACTGGGAGTGACTGGTTGGACCCATGTGTTGGTAGGACAACTCGAGATCCTCGGAGGTGGGGGCCGCACGAAGGAAGTTCTATTGAAGACTGGTATCTTACCCCAGCTCGGGGTGGGCATCATATCTCAGTTCGGGGGTCCCTCCCGTCAATCCCCTCCTCCCAAGTTGAGATCGAGAGGGTAAGATCTGGATTTGAGAGTTTTTCCCGAGCTGGAGGTGTCTGACCCCGGCAAAGTGGGGGTGGCCACGTCAGCGGTGCATACCCTTCAGATGGCTGACACGTCACCTGTCAGTTATGACAAGATGCGACGTTTGGGATTCTTGAGGCAGTTACAGGAGCTTCCAATAAATAGGGCCTTGACATCCGAGATTCATTTCACACTTTGCTTAAGAAATTTGGAGCTTTCAGGTCGGCAACCAGAGTGGTCGGACACTTTTAGCTCAAAAAATATCTTCTCGGGGTATTCAGCTCGGAATCCATTAGATCGGAGCCAATTAGGTCGGAGGCAATTAGATTGGGTCATCTTCGACAACTAGTGCGGTAGGTACGTCCCGACTCCCTTTAGTTATTCCTGCACATATTTTAATTTGTAAACAGGATGGGGAGGTCGGAGTCGGAAGATTCCCAAGCGATGGAGGTGAGGTCCTATGGAGGGGATGAGAATTCGTCGAGCTCGGAATCCACCTCAGATGGAGGCCGCGGTGATGACAGCGAAGGTACATCTCAAGGATCAGCTCGGCAATCTGGGTTCAGGAAAAGTGATGATGATTGCCAAGTGATCGAGGTCAGGCAGGTGCAAGAAGAAGCCAAGGCAGACCCTTTGGCCGACTTGGGAGATAGGGAGGATGAGGAGCCATTGAACCAATTGGAGGGAGTTGAGATACCACAGGAGTACTTAGCTGGAGCCTCCGCGTCGAAACTGATTGAAGCGGTCTCGGTTAGGGCGATCCGACCTCGAAGCTCTGCTACAGCCAGTGGTTCGTCAGCTCGAGGGAAGATGATAGAGCAGCTGTTCGCCTGTTATAAACGTGAGTGATATTCTTCCGTCCGGATGGCTAACGCCAGGCTAAGGGATTGGTTGGTGGACCAACACCACAAGCTGAAGGTTCCAGGTCGGAATGAGTCTGTTATCCTCCACCCAATCACTTCACTATCTGTGACCTCGCCTTCGATGTCATCCGGCTTCTACTTCCCGACTTCATTGCCGGTATTTTGAATTATTTTAAGCTTAGCCAGGGTCAGATGTCACCAAATGGTTAGGCCGTAATGATGGCATTTTATGTATTCTGCCTTAAGAGGAAAATAGAGCCGACCCTGCGTCGGTTCAGGCAGTTCTTTCTATGCAAGCCCAACCTGAAGCAGCCAGGGTGGTTTCATTTCGCAGCTCGGGCCGATATATCCATATTCACCAAGTGGCACTCCTCCAACAAGGGCTAGCACAACGACTATTATTGGGTTTAGCCGGTTGTGAACCCGAGGTGTAGGGTGGATTGGAATCCCTCCCTAAAGAAGAATGTGAACGACAACCCCAAGCTCTCAAAAGTAGAACTCGCCGAGGTTGAGGTATTGAGACCCGAGCCGGGTATGCAGATTGACATTGCAGCGTTCTCAGGTGGGACAGAATATAGAAATCAAAGTTATTCGGGAGAGAATCCAACCTGAGGAAGGAGCACCTCTATCTATTTCCCGAGCGTGAAGAGAATGCGGATTCTGGCTCAAAAGAGAGTCAGTTCACAAGATCAATGGCCGACCTCCCAGTCTCCTTGTCTACCGTTGTTCTCTTTAGTTTGCATTTGGTTATTTTTCACCTCAATTTCCTTCATTTTTTGCAGATATGCCGGACACGAGAAAGCTCGCGTATGCCCAGATGAAGAGAAAGACCGAGGCCAGTGGTGAAGTCTCGTCTCGATCATGGTTGGGCTCTGTCCCTCAAGGACAGGGGCAGAGGCAGCAGTCTGGTGGCCAAGTGCGGGAGGTCGGCGCTGAGGTCTCCTCCAAAGGGACATCGGGGTTTCTCCTGCCTAAAAGATCGAGCTCGGGGGTAGCGATCCCGGAGCGCTCAATGTCCCACCCTGAGAGTAAGAAACGACCTCAGGCCGAATACTCTAGGAAAGGCAAGGCCACGGAGGTGAGCCCTCCCAGCAAGGATTTTGTGGAGGCAGCTAAGGTCGCCCGCGACCCCAAGTTGGCAATGGTCCCGGCGAAGTAGCTCTTGCTCGACTTGAGGACGACCATAGTCTGAGGCATCTTTGACCGTGTTGATATGGTTATGTTTTTCAGCTTAGCTGATCATTTTGCTATCTTTTACGCAGGCCGAGTCCACATCCTTTCAGCACCCAACTTTCTTGCCAAGGCCCAGTCTCATTGCGTCGAGCTCGAGCAGCGATACATCGACGCCCGAGCAAAGTTTGAGGCCTTGAGGGAGGAGGCCACCCAGATGAGCAAAGTGGACACGTCGGAGATTGACCGGCTAAAAAATGAGCTCGAGGCTGGGGCCAAGGACGTCGAGCGCTACAAGTTGGAGAGGCACGAAGCCGAGGCAAAGTTCCAAGAGCTAGCAGATCGGGTTGGCCTCCAAAGGGAGAAGGCGGTGGAAGAATTTAAGTCCAGCCAAGCAACCGTGGATTGATTGGCCACGGAAGGTAGGGCGATGGCCAGGTACGCCGAGTTGGAGTACTACTTCCGGGGCCAGGTCACAGCTCGGGAGAGAGTGAAGACCTTCTTCCCTGCCACCAAGATTGATTACATCGAAATCTTGGAGGCACCGCCACCGGAGTTCTATGAGATTCCTGAGCTCCGGCCGACCTGACGTCCCAAGCTAAGGAGGTGATTGAATTTGTCTAGAAATGCATGGATCAGGTCGGGGATGAAGCAGATACTACTACCTCCACCGCCGCTCCTAAGTAAATTTTGTACTCACCCGGGTCGAGCTTTAGTAGATTCACCCAGGTTGGGCTCTTTGTAATTGTATTTTTTCACTTTTAATGAAATGAATGTTTTTGTTTTATTTGAATTTCATTCGAGTTCGTACATGTGTACCTTTCCCTTTGCAAATTTTCTTAAATAAGTGGGGTCGAACCAATATAATGGACCTTTCAAACTTAATTTAAATGTAAGGAACCGAGCTGGACGCGATTAATGAATTTTCATCCTAATTCAAGCTAGTTAATTGGACAACTATTATCGTTGCCGACCTGGACTCGTCAGTCCGAATTAAAATTGGTCAAACTAATATTGACAAATGTTGAGTTCGAGTTTAGACGCAAACTAACATACCGAGTTGGACTTTGATCCGAACTGGCAAATCTAATCAAATTATTATTGATTATACCCGAGCTGGAACCTAATCCGAGCTGATTTACTTGATCATTAGCTCGTAATTAAGCGTGGCCACCGTGTTAATCCGAGTTGGCAGTAGCTTAGTAGCTGAGGCTCTTAGGCCCGGGTCTGGCATTGCACTGGTTTACAAAATGCATTGTATTTAATTTGTACATGTACTGGGCTTAAGAGACGATCGCAAGTAACGTTTTGGCTCAGGGCCTTACAAAAGATTTCAGCTCAGTGGCTGTTACAAAATATCCAGCTCGGGGCCTTTACGAGAGATTTTGCCTCGGGGCCGTTACATTGTATTTCGACTCAGGGGCCGTTACAAGAAATTTCGGCTCAGGGCCTTAAACAAAATACTGCTTCAGGTGTTCTGAGTGTCATGCATTCTTCAATAGTTTTCGTACTTGTCGCGGAGGTAGAAAGTTCCGGGTCGGACTTTTTTTACGAATTCGTACGATCCCTCGCAGGTCGGGGAGAGCTTGTCACCCGAGCTCGGCAAAAAGATGGCCTTTCTGAGTACGAGGTCGCCAACCTTAATAGGCTTAGGCTTGACCTGCTTGGCAAAGGCTCTTTCCATGGCAGCTTTGCTGACCAGCATTCTGATTTGAGCTTTAGCTCGGAGCTCTTCGGCGAGGTCGAGCTCTTCACCGATCAGTGTTCCGTTTATTTCTGGATCATGGTGGAGGGTTCTACTGGTTGGGAACCCGATCTCCACTGACAGCACCGCTTGAGTACTGAAGGTCAACTTGAAAGACGATTCTCCCGTTGCCGAGCTAGTGGTGGTCCGTTGAGCCCATAACACCTCGGGAAGAATCGATGCCCACTGGCCATCTGCTTCCTCTAGCTTGGTTTTTAGGCCCTGCAAAATGATTTGGTTAGTCCTTTCAACTTGGCCATTACTTTGAGGGTGAGCAATAGATGAGAATCTGAGGTCGATCCCGATCTCAGCACATTTGTCTCGAAAGTATGCACTGTCGAATTGGTTGACGTGGTCAGTAACGATGAGCTTTGGCACCACAAATCGGCAAATAATGTTTTTTCATACGAAATCCCAAGTTGTCTTTTTTGTTATTCTAGTAACACCTTCAGCCTTAGGTCATTTGGTGAAGTAGTCTACAACCATGAAGGCGTGCTTCTTTTGGCCAACGCCGGTTGGCAATAGGCCGATGATATCTAGACCCCACTGATAGAATGGCCATGGGCTTATCATCATCGTGAGGTCTACCGCTGGCTTTCTCTGTATATTGGCGAACCTTTGACATGTGTCACACTTTTTTATATACTCTTTAGCATCTTGTTCTAAGGTTGGTCAAAAACAGCCTTGCCTCAATGCCTTCCGAGCTAGAGCCTTGCCTCCTAAGTGGTTTCCACATACCCCTTCATGGATCTCCCAGAGTACATAGTTTCCTTCATCAGGCCCAACACACTTTAAGAGAGGCCAAGTGTAGGCTCTCTTGTAGAGTTTTTCGGCAATTATGACAAATCTTGAGGCCTGTTTCATGAGTTTTCGAGTTATTTTTTCATTCTCCGGGGTCATACCCCCATCCAAGTAGTCCATGATTGGTTTGGTCCAATCTGGGCTTAAATTGGGCTCAGCTACGGCTTGCATCCCCAACTGGATACTTGGTTTGGATACTTCTTCCACATAGACCAGTGCAGGTCGGCTCTCGCCCAAGGCCATCCTGGACAGAGCGTCAGCTTTCATATTCTTTTCCCTCAGAATTTGCTGTGCCGTGAACCTCTTGAGCCCTAAGGTCAAGTCCTTGACTTTGTTGAGGTAGGCCAGTATGGCATTGTCCTTGGTTTCGAACTCTCCCGATATCTTACTAGAAATCAGTTGAGAGTCGGTGCTCAAGTTGACTGTTTGTGCCCCGAGCTGAGCTGTAATTTTCAGCCCCGCAATCACTGCTTCGTACTCAGCCTCATTGTTGGACGCCGAAAAGGCGAACTTGAGGAAGTATTGGTGCTCGTGCCGAGTCAGGTCGAGGATGACCACCCCAATTCCGCTTCCAGACTTCCCTGATGCCCCAACCACATGGACCTTCCACACATCCTCTGGGTCATGTTCGGCTCAGCTAGTACATTCCACCACAAAGTCTATGATGGCTTGGGCTTTGATGGTTGTTCTAGGTTGGTAGGTGTCAAGTTGACTCAACTCAACTGCCCAATTTAGCAGCCTACTCGACGCCTCTGGCTTGTGCATGATGGACTTGAGCGGGGCATCCATAACGACCTTGATTGGATGAGCATCAAAGTATGACTTCAGCTTTCTTGCCGCTATGATGAGCGCGAGGGCGAGTTTTTCCAAGGAGGAAGACCTCACCTCGGCCCCTTGCAAGGTTTTGCTGATATAATAGATCGATTTCTGCTCATTCCCTTCTTCGCGGAGTAGTGCTGCCGTCACTGCTGTCCCTTAACATGCCAAGTATAGTACTAGCTCTTGGAAGGCATCCTGGCATTCCGTAGTCCATTCAAAATTCTTAGGATTCCTCAATATTTTGAACAGAGGAGCACACCTGTCGGCCGACCTGGACATGAATCTACTTAGCACCGTGACCTTGCCCGCGAGCACCTAGACGTCCTTCAGGCAGGTTGACGGCGCTAGGTCAAGTATCGTCTATTCAACGGGCTGTGACCATGAAGCCTAGAAACTTTCCTGCTTTGACGTCTAATGCGCACTTTTCTGTGTTCAGTTTGATCCCAAAGTGCTCCATTACGGCAAATGCTTCAGCCAGGTCGGCTACATGGTCTTCCGCCCTTCTACTCTTGACCAACATATCATCTACATAGATCTCCATATTTCGGCCAATCTGATTTTTGAAAATCTTGTTCACCATTCGAGTGTAGATAGCTCCAGCATTCTTGAGGCCAAAAGGCATAACCTCATAGTAGTAGAGACCTTTATTGGTGGTGAAGACAGTCTTTTCTTTGTCTCAAGGAGCCATCTTGATCTGGTTATAACCTTTGAAGACATCCATGAAAGAGAGTAGCTCGAACCCGAAGGTGGCATCCACCATCTGATCAATCCGAGGTAGGGAAAGCAGTCCTTAAGGTAGGCTTTATTAAGGTCGGTAAAGTCAATACACAATCTCCATCTACCTGAGGACTTGGTCACGAGCATCACATTGGATAACTAGGTTGGGTATTGGATTTTTTTTATGTGGCCGGCGTCTACCAATTTGTCCACCTTTTCTGCTATGATTTGTTGCTTATCATAATAGAAGTGCCTGCGCTTCTGCTTTACCAGATAGTGATTTGGGTCGGCATTCAGTTGATACTCAATCACTCCCGGGTCAATACCTTTCATGTCAGAGGCAGACCATGGAAATATATGTTCATTTTTCAGCAGAAATTGGCTTATACCTTTCTTGAGGTAGTCAGAGAGTTCACTCCCGCCTTCGCTCTCTTTGTTTCATCAGAGAGTTTCACCTCTTAAAGGTCTTCAGCTGGGCTTCCTTTCTTGACATCCCTCTTCTCCTCGGGCAAATCTGGTCCCCATCCAACCTGATATTTGGGGCGGAGGGAGTTTTCATAACATTCCCAAGCTGAGAGTTGGTCTCCGCGAATGGTGGTCGTGTCGGCCGGGGTCGGGAATTTCAGGGCCTGGTGGTGAGTTGAAGGGACGACCCTGAAATGGTTGAGTGTCACCCGACCGAAGATCCCATTGTAAGTGAAGTTGTAATCCATCACAATGAAGTTGGCTTGCATCGAAACCCGCTTGTCTCAGTCTTCTAGCTTTAGTGGGAGGTTGATGACCCATTCGACTCGGTAGGCTTGCCCAGTGAAACCAGCTAAAGTGCCCTCAATGGCCTGAGTCGACTTATGTCCAACCCCATCTGCTCAAAAGCGCTGAGGAATAAGACTTCTGTCGAGCTCTTGGTGTCCACCATCAGCTTCTTCACGGTGAAGTTGGCTATTTCAGAGCTGATCACCAGTAGGTCGTCATGGGGCAATATTACACCCTCCAAGTCTTCTGAGGAGAAAGTGAGCTTCTCCATCTCCGGGATCGAACCCCGCACTGGCCCATACTCCCTTCCAGCTCGAACATAACCCTTCCTGCCAGCTGAGGTCTCTCCACCCGACGCCAATCCCCCTGCAATGGTCTTAATCACAGCCAAACGTCTGCCCCCAGCCTGTGGCCTGGGTAGACTTCTCTCTCTCTCTCTGTGATTGTGATTATAGGTCGGCTGTTAATCTACGTACCTCCAGAGGTGACCTCAGGCTATCAGTGCTTCGATCTCCTATTTCAAGTCTTTGCACTCCTCAGTGGTATGGTCGTAATCCATATGGTAGCGGCAATACTTGGTCCTATTACGCTTCTTAGGTCGGCCTTTCATCCTTGAGGCTGGAGGCAGGTGGTTCTGGTGCTGGATCTCTATTCGGATTTGCTCCCTCATGGTATTAAGGGGAGTGAACACAATAAACCGGGGGTTCTGCTTCGGCTGCTGAGGCTGCTTGCCTCGGTCATTTTGGGTCTTACTCCCAGGTTGGCCTCAAGAGGTCTCTCCCTTCTTTCCGGCTTCCTTCTCTTTGTCATCATCCCTCTTCGCCTGATGGATTTCTTCTGAGTGTATATACCCTTCTACCCGTACCATTAGCTCGGCTACAGTATCCACAGGGTCGATGGCCAAGGAGGGTGTAAGGGGGCCCGACCTGAGTCCACTTTGATAGGCCATTAATGCCATAGAGTCCTTCAAGTTGGGTATTCTGAGGGACTCCTCGTTGAATCGGGCCATGTAAGCCCTTAGACTTTCTCCTTTATACTGCTTCACCGACAGCAATGACGAAGTGTGGCGGGTTGCACATCGGCTTCCCACGAAGCGGGACAAGAAACCCTCAGCCAACTGATGAAAACTTGCAATTGAGCCGGGACAGAGTTTTTGGAACCAGTCCAAGGCATTGTCAACCAGGGTGGTCGGGAATGCCTTTGTCTTCATCAGGTCGGTCATATCATGCAGAGTCATATAGTGATCAAAGTTGAGCAGGTGACTGGCTGGGTCTCCGTCCCCATTGTAGACGGCCAGGTTGGGCATCCGGTTGCTGGTGGGCAACGGCGTCGCCAGTACCTAGGGTGAAAGTAGGCTAACGCCGAGCTGGTTAATGACCTTGGCTATGGCAGCCGCGGTCTTGGCCTGCTCGGGGTAGGCATGGGCTGCCCTTTTACCTCTCACCTCCACGAGTCTCGCTATCGGCTCCAGAAAGCCTTCTACGTCTTGAGCTCAGGTTCGCCCCGGGGCTGGAATGCGGAACTGTAGACGCACGGGCCGCGGCTTAGCTGCTTGCGGAACTAGGTGTTCTGTAGCTAGCCAGGCTACTTGCTCCTTTAGTTCCTCAAACATTTCGAGCATCATCCTCATCTCTGGTGATAGGCTGGAATTGGGGTCTCCATCTGTAGAAGGATTAGTTTCTGAGGCTAAGTGTATACATTGGCTTGCTCCAATGTCAGTTTGGGTTGGGTCTTGACTGGGCACCTGTGTGGCTTCGAGGTCCTCATCTGGGTTGGCGAGTCCTCTACCGGTGCGCTGTGGCTTCTCGTTTGAACCATGATGTTTCTCAATGAGTGGTGAGAAGAATGATAGAAAGAACTACTTTCCATAGACGGTACCAAACTGTCGAGGTCGGAATCTCGACGTTGACGTAGAGAAGTTACTCCTGCCGAGCTTGAATTCTGGGTCGGCTCCTCGACCTAGATTTTCGGGTTGGTTACCTGACCTGCACAAGGAAAATGAAGGAAAATGCGGGGTGATGACCCAGATTTTCCCCTTGGGCGTGCGAATGATTAGTATGTCCGAGCTGGCGAAGTAGCTGAGAGCATTTAATGAGCAGTTCCTCTGAAATGAAAGGGTGAAGCTCTATTTATACTAAATTCAGACCTGGCAGCATTTAATGCGGCGCAGCTTTATGTCTCATCAAGCTTTTATGTCCAATCAGGACAGCTGGCACTGAGGTCGGGGTTTTCCTGGGTCGGGGTAAGGTCGGATCAGCATCCATGTCCCATCATGACAGCTAGCACTGAGGTCGGGGTTTTCCTGGGTTGGGGTGAGGTCGGATCAGCATCCAGGTTGGGCATTAACTAAATACGCTGGCCTTGGCTTGGGTTGGCCGGTTTCAGCTCGATGCGGGTATCTTATACTGGCTCGGGGTGGATATCATACCTCAGCTCGGGGGTCCCCTCATCAATAAGTAACTCATTCTGTAGTTTAAATACTCATTGCTTACCTTGATCTCAAACAATTTTCTCCCTTCTATAGACAACGTACCTACGACGGAGATAATCCGCCATTTGTTCATTTTGCAGGTAACAAGATCGACGAGCCCAATTAATCCATTCCCATTATTTTACCTTAACAAGTGCATTTACACGACCGATGAAAGATCTCAATCTTTTTTGCATTTTTGTCTTGTGGAACTAACGAAAATTGTGTAAACTTATTTAGTTTTCCTAGCAGAAAAAGTGGTGTTGTTTCCTCAATAATAGTGGAGGTTCAATTTTCTGCAATTTTAGTTTAGAAAAAAATATTTTTGAAAAACAAGAACAAAAGTTGTGGAAGATTTTTTCTATCACAAAACTCTTATCAACAGTTCCCAACCATGGCAAGACAGATTTATAGCGAATAAATGGACATATTTATTGATAAGTTTCTAGCTTGATGAGCAATGTTATTGTTAAACTTGGAAACTTAATATTTTTAACAAAGAATGGAAACTTAGCAAATTTTTCAATGTTCATGGTTTTAATTAACTTGGTGAAGTTATACACTAAATACAAAATGAAATATCGTTTATAGTGTACGTACTTAGGTTTTATGAAGTTGTAAAAGATTCCATGGTTGTGGCTCTTGTGGCAAGAAATTACGAGTTAAAAATTTTTATTTTTAAGAATCAAAATCTAACTCTATTAAGATTAAGACTCCTACATCTTTTTTCATTAGACTGCACTTCTACTTGCCTTCAACTTTTACTTGGGATTGTGCTTGGGGTTGGATTTCAGCCAAAAATCCAACACATAATACACATATTTTTAAAAAGATTTTGAATTCAGTCCCTGTTTACTGTAATATAGCTCTGCCCTTGAAAGTCATTACAAAATTAAGAGGAGAAACGATGTGTTAAAGAATATATCATATCTCACATGATATTAATTTTATGATAAAACCGTTTTCTATCACGATACATGTACCATCAGACTGTTGAACTGTCTAGGTATGATTGCTTAACCTTCTTTAATAATTGAAGGCCAAATGCATCATCAAACAGCTACAAACTCACCAACTCTATTTTAGAAAAATGTCTAGGAAGTCATAAACAAACAACAAGATAAGGTGGATTAGCTCACTACACATTTGAAAATTGTAAAAGGATGCTTATTATATTTTAGACCCTATTGACCTAACCTGTTTCATTTGTTTTTATTATCACTAATAATTTATAGATAATTAAAGGGATCAGAAAATGACTGATCATGTACAACCCCAAGAAGACTCCACAAAAGCCAACTCAACATATACTTTAGGGTTGTTTACTCATGTGGCTGTTAATGGCCAGATGCTTTTGGATCACTACCATTTGAAAATTGTTTAAAGGTTGAGGATAAGGATGCTTTGAGTGATGCCTTAAGGCTTGGGAGCATGCTAAATTTATTACTGAAATGAAAATGACAGCCACAGCAAGATCATATATAGACATAGACTTAAATTATGAAAGTTTCATTTTACAATTAATTAGGTATCAGATTGCGCAATTCAAAATCTTGATTTTGAAGTTTATGATTCGTTCATATATATGGATAATTGTATATTACCCTTTTACACGTGACTGTGATTGATGAAATAGTTTTGACACAGGAAACAAGTTTAAGTAAGTTGAAGCTGTATTTTAAAAAAAAAAATTAAGTTCTAAATTGTGTTCTTAGCCTCCACTGATAGAAAATTCTATATCCACTCCTGCATGTGAATGAACAAGACTAGGTAATGTCTAATTATGATACTATTAAAAAAGTTGAGCTTCATCCTAAAATTAATGGATATCCAGAGAGTGATCCACTTTCTTATACAATAAACTTTAAATTTATAATTTATTCGTATGTAACGATTATATATTCTCACATTTCTAATGGATTGCGGGAGGCAGAAGAGAAACAAGAAAAAATAAGAGATAAAGAAAGGGCATGACACAAAACAAATTACTTGATTTATGAGGAAAAAACATCAATACCCAACATGAAGATTAAAAAAAAAAAAGGAAAGAAAAGAAAAAGTAAAGAAGGCAAATGAAAAAGAAAAGGTGGAAATTACAACACATAAATACACAATTCCCCAATAGGGAATTTATCTACAGTTCCATAATCTCCAATTTCAAGCTCTCATCATCATTCTTTAGCAAACTCCATATGTGATAATTTAAGCATTGCTCCTGAATGATCCAAGAGCTTTAATGGCTGCTGCTCTTAGGATGTATTGGTGGTAGAATGCAGCAATTGCAGCTCCAACGAATGGTCCAACCCAGAAGATCCACTGCAATTTCACGAGTCACGAGAATATAAATATGAGTTTTATGTCAAAAGACGTGATAATTTAAATTAAATCAAATCAAGCCTTATTATTTAAGTACGTGGTCATCCCAGGCCTTGTCTTCGTTGTAGATGACGGCTGCTCCGAAACTCCTAGCAGGGTTTATACCAGTGCCGGTGATGGGGATAGTGGCAAGGTGAACCATGAACACGGCGAATCCAATGGGAAGTGGTGCCAAGACCTTAAAATTTTGAAATGATTGTGAACAAATCAATACATCAAATATTTAGAAGTAATTTTTTTTAAAATTTTTATTACGGGACCATATTTAAAAAGTCTTTTTGGTTTAGATAAATCAAACTCTATGACACATGACTTGTCTGGAAAAGAGTATGGTTCGAATTAGTGAGGTATAAGACCTATTGACACTAGTTTAAAAAATAATAATTTTAATTTGAACCAATACGTGAATAAATTTCCTGTATAATGTTTCTAGTGGTCTAATTAGAACCTGAGACGGGCAAATTTTCTGTCCATGCTTACGTGTTCCACTATTAAGCTAATACCTTAGGGTTAGCGGCTTGTATTGCCTAAATATCCTAATTCTCGCTTTAAGTGCGAGATATTACAAAATTGATTAAAAAACGAAAAGATACTTACAGGGACATGGGAGTCTCTTGCATTCCTCTTGGGGTCAGTGGCTGAGAACACAGTGTAAACCAACACAAAGGTACCAATGATCTCAGCAGCCAATCCAGCTCCAATGGTGTAGCCATGTGCAACCTCATTAGCTCCACCACCATACCTGTTGTAGTAGGACTTTTGGAAACCTTTCACCAACCCTACTCCACAGATTGCACCAAGACACTGTGCTACCATGTACATCACAGCCCTGATCAGTGACACTTTCCTTCCCAAGAACAGCCCAAAGGTCACAGCTGGGTTGATGTGTCCACCTTTTTAGGAGCAAAAATTGTATACTAGATTAGTTATTGCACAAAATATGCTTGATGTATCTATAAAGGACAGTTCGTAATACGAAACTTTGATTACGTTCGTCAAGCTTCTGCCAGCAAAAATTGAGATGTTATTTTGCCGAGATTTTTTTATTTATTTATTTGTTTTGTATAATGAGATATTCATATATATTAGGTAGTACTATATTAAATTCTCTTTATAACTACAATCCCCTTGATAAAGTATCACGCTTGAATGAATGCTTTTGTTCAGTAAGGACAAGACAATTGTTTTGGGAAAGGTAAAAGTATCAAACTTAAATTCTTAATTATAATCAGCCGTTACCTTACTACTTCATTTGGGAAGATTTATTTTTCTTTTAAAACGAAAATTCACCAAAATTTATTGAATTTGTAAGTTGAAATTACTTTCTTTTCTCGTACTACGCAGGGTCAACTAAATAACGACTTTCCAAATTTAGTAACAAAAGACAAATCCCACCCTCAGATAAAAGAACGTGTAATACACGCTCTACCTAAATATGGAAACTTTGAGCTAAAAAGATACATAGTGAAAAAAAACTCACCAGAGATACCAGCAGTGCAGTAAACAAGAATGAAGATCATGCCACCAAAGGCCCAAGCAATACCGAGGATACCAACGCCGCCACACTCGTCGCCTCCGGCGTTCAAGTCAGTCTGGCTCTTGTAGCCGATGACCGTCAAGACCGTGACGTAGAGGAAGAGAAGCGTGGCAACAAACTCAGCAATACAAGCTCTGTAGAATGACCATTGGGTCAGTTCATCAAAATCTACCAAAGGTGCTGGTGGAGGGTCATGGTAGTCCTTGGCCGAAAACTCGCCGTGTTCGTGTGAATGGTGGCCGGCTGCTTCCACGTCCTTAGTCATTTATGCGACTTTGGCTTTACTAAAAGTTTAAATTATTAGAGAAGGTACGGAACACGGCCTAATTGGCTTGTGTGTTTTTGTGTGTAGTTTGAGGATGAAGAAGTGAGTAGGAGAAGTAGGTATTTATATGGAGATTGTGGGAGAAAAGGGTTGACGTTAATGATTAAAGAGTGTTACATAAATGTAATTTTTAAGTTAAAATTTTGAGCCGCCCAAAAACTATATGGAATTTCTCAGCTGGCAATGGTCCCATCATCGTCAACCAACGGCTCTTTCTTGATCTAATGGCCAATTAGAAATGATGTTCATCAACATTTATCGTTTATATTACACCTAAAATTAGTTAACGAGCTGAAATTTTATATGTTGTTTGTGGAAAAATTGAAAAGGGAACGTTGCTGCAACGGTCTAGCTGAACTTTTTGCTCAGAGTTGATATATATGGAACGTTAGACATGGCCCCCTTGCTTTAAGGTTTAAACACAAATCACTATTCTCTCTTTTATCGAGTGACATAAAACATTTCCGTAATCTATCGATTTCATGACTTAAACTGCACCTCAATTTGTTCCCTTTTGACATCGATTTTTCTCTACGTAATTAAGTGAGTTAAAGTCGCTACCCGACTATATATTATACAATACATATATCTTTTTGATCATTGTATAACTTGATCTTTGAGGCAATTCTATTGGAAAGATGAATATATTTTGTTGATGTAGCATAATGTAAGTATGTTGAGAAGATATATAGTTAGCTAGTGAAATTTCTCATCTCATAAGAAATTAATCTTCCAATATAATGCCAAAATTAGTTTGGTTGAATTTTTAAATCTGTCGTAATACATAATATAAGAATCAACATTATTATTATTATTTTTAAATACACTAGTTTCATTCTTCTTCCTTCATTTTCTTGATTTGGTTGAATTCATCCGTCTGTCGTAATACATTGGTATAATAATGGGCTAACCTCCAAAGCATATTGTATATTCTTATCATATGCGAATCCTTTTAGGCAAGAAAACGATAATGATCAATAATCACCGAACTTTCTAGTCTTCTTTTTCTTTTTTCGGGTGAACGAGAAAATGTACGGAAAGTTTTTTCGAACTCATATCAAGGTTTAATTTCTGAAAAATATGATCGTGTCAGAGAGAGGTGTAGTCCGGATTAGTTACGCATAAGACCTTCTTGAACTGGGTTAAATAGAATAGGCTCTTAGTTGATTGGAAATCAAGACGTAAACAAGTCTTTTGCACACATTTTAAACACTAGCTTCACCATGCACTAGGTTGTACCCTTCAGGGTTTGGTCTGTTTGATGATTAAGTTTAATTTTTAGTTTAGTGATTGTTAATGTTATCGTTGGAATATCATCAAAACTAACCTAATTATAAAATATGTATGTACAAACACTGATGTCACATTTGTTAATCAACACTAATTTTAATATTAGCACAATGTTGTCATATTGTTTGGTTGATAGCTGCTGCCAGATAAATTTATCTGTATACACCTAAAAAGTCCACAATTATATGTAACATGTGGTTCTGATTGTTATGAGATTTGGGCATGTTTTCTGACTATAACTTTGACCATTTTTTTTTTTTTTGTTAGTTTTACAGTAGAGCGTTTGAGGCGAGAATTTGAGAATTATTCGTACTTTAGGTTTGAATCAGTTATTAAATTAATTTTTTTAGACCAATCTTGATAAGTTTTGTAATTAATTAATTTGGACCGTACTCTTTCCAGATAGTCATATATCTCGAAGTTTGACATTCTTAGTGTGACGCGGAAGAACTCTTGAGAATAGTGGCAGACCTATATGTATTGGAGGGTGTGCATGTGCACATCCTCACCTTTGAAAAAAAATCTTTGTTTTATTTTTTTTTAGAAAAACCATTATATTGAACACTTTGTACATATTTTAAACTCTCTTACTGTACGAATACACACTTTAAATATGGGTGTCTGGGTCCACCACTGCTCGAGATTTCACATTATCAAAGAAAAAACATAGAAGTATGACCATAATCTGAATATCTGAACCTAGCTCTAATCTCCTTGATACCAATAACTAAAAAGGACAAAAAGAACAGCATAGCTATAACCTTCCATTGTGTTGTGCTTTATTCCAACTCACAAATGGTGCAGAGCACATCAGCACGATCTTAGAAATGTATATAAGTTATGCAGCAAAAAAAAAAAAAAAAAGAAAGAAAGAAAATGTAATGAGTTGTGCATGATTGTTGTTTTGAATATTTAAAGAAGCAGCATAACTAAAAGGGAAACACAACAAGACAATTGCACATGAAACAATAGCCTCTTTGGTAAACAAGTAGGAATTCAGAATTTTTATTTAGTGAGAGTTAAAATATATAATTTAATATTTATATATGAATAATGTATTTTTAAAAGGGGTTAAATTAATTTTTTATGCTAAAAATACCTTTAAAATATATTTTTTTTGAAGAAAAAAAAATTCAAGTTAAGTGGGTTTTATAACTCCTGTTCACCGCTGAGTGGCTCCGCCATTGATGGTAAAAGTCTGATTTATGGATTCAGCATATTCAACAATGACTAATCCTATGTATGGCTTGCCTGCAGGCATGGTAGATATTTCTTTAAAGAATGAACATGACAAAATATGATTCCCAGAAATTTACCAAAATAGTGCAATAACATGGTTGTAAATGTTAAAATATATGGGGTTAATTCCACATGATGGCATTAAAGCGAAGATGAAAGAATAAAATCCCCGCCAACATATCTATCGGGAAGTTAATAGATGTGTTAATTGGTTAATCACCTTTGGCTTGAATCAACCCTTTCGAAAAGCAACGATAAATATAATGACATCCCGGCTGGGCTTGCTGTTTTTATAAAGCGAGATAGGATTTGTGAAATATATCCCCCAAAATAAATAGGGAGTAACCCGGGTAGGGTATATACTCCCTCCTGCTATGTTTTTGGAAAATTAGGTTTTACTTCAAACCCCAAAAAAAAAAAAAAAAAAAACAAAATCAGTCAAAGTCATCAAATATAACATGGATGAACATAAGAGAGACGTGTCACATGTTGATAGACTAAATTAGATCAAGGTCCAGCTTGAGAAATATACAATTCTCTTATATGTACATAATAAATGAGATGATTGTGACGAGACTTAAATCTAAAACCTTTTGATAACTAGGTTGTAATATACCATGTAATATCAAGTGATTACTTAGGTAAATACCATTTAGTATTCGCCATTAATATCATGATAATAACAATTAGTAATTGCTTATTAGAATTAGTGTTTCAACTATATTATTCGAGACTTGCTGATTATAATCCGGCTTTTATTTTTTAAAATTTATAGAACTAACACACCTTTTGGTTCTTCAATAATTGGTATCCTCAATTATGATGTAACATTACCAAAAAAAAAAATCTGATGCTACTGCTAGAAGTAGAATAATATCACATATTTTTCTTTCAGGCAATAAAAATGTGAAAAATAAAAACCTCTTAAATTATATTGTTCCAAATTGAGAGACCCACATGAAATTTAACATGCCTTTTTCAAAAGAAAAATAATCGTCTCATAATTAGCGTTGGCTATTAAAAACCCAATAGCGCTATAGTGACAGATTAGGTAAACAAAGGAGTAATTGACATCTTATGTGCATTATATTTATACAAGTGTCACATGTAATATATACAAATTTATTTGTCTGAAAAAAATTCAATAATGTGATATTTATCATATGGATCAGTCTTAAAAACGACAACCATTGTACAGTTAGCCAATAAAAAAAGTCATGTATTCAAGAATAGTAAACAACTTTATACGTGAATGATTCAACCATTAACAAATAGTTTCCGTTTGCAAGTAAGTGTGCAAGTATTTTCGTTACCACATAAAAAATGAAGCTTGTACTATATAAAGAGTAATAGATAACCTTACTCTATAAATGATTTATCCCGAATATCATATAAGAAATGAGAAGTGTATGACTCACTTAATGTATCAAAAAAATAAAAGCAATAAAACAAAAGGAGAAAACTAATACGTCTTGTCCAACATTTATTTTAGTTAGTTATCATACTTGTGGTTGTTATTAATCAAGAACTTCAACTCTGAAAATGCGAGCTGCTAACGTAAGACACCGACCATGGCCACCATAACCGTCCACCCCAAGTTTCCATATCCATCTGTCATGACCCATTTATTCTTTTCAATGTGATATAAAGCCATTTGGTTCTTAACCATTAATATCATCTTACATCATATTTTCAATTTATTTTTAGAATAAAATGAATTTACTCCCAGTGATTAATCGTAAGTGCCTTCCCTATAATTTCGAAATCACCACATAGCTTATATGTGATTAATCAAAAGGGTGATGGGGTAACGTGCATCGTGAAAAGCTTTTCGCACATATCAATATTTAAATTTTACTGTCGCTAGAATATGGTCTAGCGGTAAGAGAATAAAATCGTGCGAGATCGTAGATTAGATTTTTTACTATTTTAGAATTTTGTCGTTAATTGACCTGTTATATGTTTGGGTTGCACTGTTGTACTCGAAGATTAACCAATTGGTGGTTGAATTTTACCAAATAATTTGATGGTCGGACTCTACTAATTAAACTCCTACATCATCCAAAAAAAAATTTAAATTTTAGAACGCATGATCATATTTGGAAGACTTCGGTTTAATTAACTACAAAACTTATCAAGATTAATTTTAAAAAAATTATCTCTTGACTAATTAGGATACGAAAAAAAGAAGAAGGAAAAAACAATCCCCTAACTCGCGCCCTGATTGACTTAACCCTTGGATTATTATATCTCGTAGTTTTATGTTAATGTTAAAACATTTCTATGGATGTGAAGTGGACCACGTGTTGGTCTTAATCATATACATTCTTTTTTGTTTTCCAGAAACCTTTGTACTATATTGATAACGAGGATATAACAAATATACATTACATGATCCAATGCCGGATCTTTTTTTGGGCTCCAAAAATTTAGATGCTCAATATTGAAAAGGGAAAGTGTACAAGATTTTTTTATATTTTTATAAAATTGTATTATATTTTTTTATAATTTTAAAAGTGTATGATATTTTTTTTGTAATTTTTAAAATTAAGCGCAATAATCTCCGTGGTTTTAAAAATGCACGTTGTCCCTCTGTGATTTTTGAAACTAAGCAAAATAACTCTGTTAAAAAAATCAGTTATTTTAACAAAAAATATAATACACACGCATTAAATGTAATTATTATTTTTTTTTTGCTTAAATTATTAATTATTTAGACAAAAATAATTTGTCACACGAAATTTTCACTATACGTTAATTGTGAAATTATTTATGATGTTTAGTGGAGTAGTCAATCCTCATGCTTGAGAGATCATTCTGAAGGAAGGACATTCACACTAATTCAAAATAAAACTAAAATCTTGTTTAATGCTATTTAAGGGAGTTGATTTTTTGCATTTCATATATTTCTACTGAACTCGAGAGTCGAGCTTCAAAAACTAATGTTTATCTCAATTTAAATGTTATAATGGAAATCAATATTAATTATTTGGGTCTTTTCCTCATATTGCTTGCACTTTAGAAATACCGAGAAGAAAAATGTTGTGCTTACGAAATAATTTTACTAAAACTTTCTACAAATTATTGTACCGTATATTTGTAGTTTGCTTTTAAATGGACTGATTCGCATAAAATTCAATTGGGAACCCACTATTTGTTCTATCTATTTCGATAACAATTTATAGATAAATTTCAATAGTATAACTAGTATTACTCTTTTTTTTTTTTATGACGTAAGAACCCAGTTGGCGAAGATCGACCACCAAAGACCGGCGGAGCCCAACCACCTCTTGATATTATTCTTTTGAAAATGCAACACATTTTTGTCGATGTATGAAGAATAAAGTGTTATTTTAAAGGATATTGAGCTTATTCTAAATCTTATGCATCCCCAAGTAATTACTCTGGGCTATATATATAATAGTAAACCTTAAGAAAAGAATCTTTATTTAACCAACTCGTCAGATCAGAGTTCCCACTAAAGACAAAGAGAATCCTAGTTTTGAAGTTTTACCCAACCTATACCTTACTAATAATAATAAGCTTTTGTTTTTCAGCTGCATTGTTGATGTACTGGAATTATAACATTTGAATTTTTCTTACATTCTACGTTCCCGAAAATTGATCGAAAGGAGCTTGGAAGATGCTCAAAAGATAAAAAAAATAAATATAGAAAAAGTCACACTTGCCTAAAGTCAAAGTTAGACAATGGAATGAGTCAACATGAAAATACCCACAAAAAAAGGGAAAAATAAATAAATAACTCTGCGTTACATAACTTCTTTTCCAATTCTTTTTCTATCTACTAGGGAACATAAGTGTAAGCCATATACTAAAATTTTAGATCGTTCCAAGTGGAAAGAATAAAAGGATGTTCACTTTCTTACTAAATGATCAAGAATTCAAGATCCAGCAATGGTAAAAGTTTACCATATTTTCAACCAAGTACCTCTATTTTCCAAATTGTCAAATTTTAGTTTCTCTTTTTTTTTTTTTGGGTAAAAAATTTTATTAGTACCACATCAATGTGTATAGAAAGTTCATACTTCACTTTTCACTTTCTAAATGTACATTTCGTAGTTGTTAGATTTAAACTTAGACTTCAAACTATGAATTCAACCTCCACGGTATCAGAAAAAAAAAAAAAGTACCAAACACCCCCACCCCACCCCAATATTAAGGTGATTTTTAATCTAAAGAAAGTTCAAATTTTTAGCACTTTCCATGAAGATAGTATAAGGTATATTTTCATGAAATTTGATTTGATTGCTTGTCAATGACAATGAAGACGAGCCCCATCAAAATTTGTGGGAATAATTCTCTCTTTTATGGATTCAATGTGATCTTTACATATGCAATTTCAATATGAAACTCCTTATATTTCTCCAACAATTTTTCCCCTCGAAAGCAAGACAACAGAGAAAGCTATTCCAAGTGTGGCAAGTGGTGACATTACAAGAATTATCCAAGGTAATCAGATAATTAAAATAGATTCATTAAATTGCAAGAGGGAACAAATTCATAATAATCTCCTTTCCAATGCATTCTTCATAATGCTTTTCATTCTACACACACAAAGAGAGATCACTAATCAGAGATGGATCAGTTGCATTACTTACGCAATCCCTCATCAAAGCCTACAATGCACTAAAATCATATCTACCATACAAAGCTAAATCTTTCTCCACAAGGAGCAACAAAGCTCCTACATCTAGTTAAAAACAAATAGGAAAACTAACTAGTAAAAAGTTATTTGTAACATATGTGAATTCCCTCGTAATGTTATAAAGTTACGAGAGAATCCAAATTCATTTGGGACGATCCCAGTTCATCATAATCATGAAACGCCATCGACATCATGCCCTTCAGCTCTATCTTCCTTGATGGTCTCAAGCTTGGGACAATGAGACGGCTTCTGAGGAGAAACAACTGGGGATGGTGCAACTTCAATCCAAGGCTTCATGTGCATAGCCTTTCTTGCCATTGTTAAGCAGCTACACAAACTCAACCTTGGAGATAATGCTTAATCAAATACTTGGAACAAGAATAGTGCAGATTGATACGCGGGACACAACGCAATGCTCTCTTTCTCTAATAATAATATATTGAGAAAGAGAGAATCAAAGAGAAAACTTTTGAACAACCTTTTGCTAGGAAATTCTTAAAGATACTAAAATGAAAGATGGGTTGGCAAAAAGAGTGAACATTGAGGGTTTAAATAGGAGTTGTAGCCATACAATGTAGGCATAGGAAACAAACAATTTTTTAGCAAAAATATCAATAAACGTGTGGAACAAATTGAGGTACTAAGCAATCCCACGTGGGCAAAATGCCATAAATGTAGATACTACCAAACACCAAAAAAGAAGCAAGAGTTTGGCTTCTTGTGAATGATTGGCCAAGGCCATTCAAGGTTCCTGGAAAATACGGGTGGAGGAAAAGGACATCAACCGCTACCATAATTTTTGGCATGCCACACGGCAGCTTGACTGAAATAATTCTAGAAATACCTCTCAACTGGGGCAAACTCACTTCCTAGAAGTTGCTTCTTCATTTCGTATTTTGGTTCCACTTGTATCGTGTTTTTCAGGAAACTAGTGTCACGTTTTATGCCCGTAAGGAAAAATAGTGTTATAAGTTTAAAAATAATTATTTTAAATTTTAAATTTATTGGTTCAAAAATGACTAATTCAATTATGACTTAGACAATATCATTCAATTATAGATCATGCCCATAAGTCATATCATGTTTCACACTAAAGAGCAAATATCATGGATTTAGATCTCTCATATCATATAAGATTATGAAAGATATTCAATAGTGATAATATTTTAAATAATTTTATCATAGTTATATCATCGCTTAATCTTTCTTATAATATTATATTGATATTAGAGGATCTAAGTCCGAATATCACAATTGGCATGTTCATTGTGTGATATTCTGCACGGAGTCTCCCAGATTCAACCATCGTTTTCGTTATTTTTTTACCGGAGAATAGCATGAAAAGTCCCCATTGTTTCCAAAAAATTCAGTTTAGTCCCCATTATTTTAAAATATTCAAAAAGGTCCCTAATATTTTTCAAAAGATTCAGTTTAGTCCCCATATTTTAAAAAGGTCCCTAATATTTCTCAAAAGATTCAGTTTAGTCCCCAATATTTTTTAAAAGGTTCAAAATGATCCTCAATATTTTTCAAAAGACTCAAACTGGTTTTCATCGTCAAAACAACCATTAACTTTGACAGAATAGTAGCCACGTGCGTGTCACGTGACCCGTCTTTGAAGGGCAATTTCGGTAAAAGAAATATTTTTTTTGAAATTTGAATCACATGACCATTACAGATTATGAATTATTCTTGAAATTTCCATTCAAACCGACCAAATTTTATTAAATTTGGACAAAAATTGAAGGAGTTACGATTTTTTAAAGATTATGCATAATCTGTAATTTTTTTTTGCATGGCATGAGGAAGAAAATAACTCATACAACGTTGTTTTGCATATTAGTAGCGAACCAATTAAATTATGTCACATGTCAGACTGTATTATAAAAGAGAGTCTGTCAAAGTTAACGGTTATTTTGACGGTGAGGACCATTTTGAGTCTTTTGGGAAGTATTAGGGACCTTTATAAACCTTTTGAAACAATAGGGACTAACCGAATCTTTTGAGAAATATTGGTAACCTTTTTGAACTTTTTGAAAAATATTGAGGACCTTTTTGAATTTTTTAAAACAATGGAGACTAAATGAATCTTTTAAAAATATTAAGGACCTTTTTAAATATTTTAAAATAATAGGGACTAAACTGATTTTTTTAAAAACAATAGAGACTATTCACACTATTCTCCTTTTTTTGCACTCCAAGTAAATTGGAGGTGGCAGATGGCAACTCTATAGCGGGCCACTTGGCTCAATGAAATTCATCAGCAAAAGCAGTTAAAAATGGCAATATCTAATGAATTCTTAAGGTGAAAGTACGTGTTGCCATTCATTGCAATAATTTGCTAATTAATTCCACCCCATTCTATGAAAACGATCAGTCATAAATAAAAAGGGATCCTGTCCATTCATTGCAATAATTGTAATGACAGATTGGATTGCAATAATTGAGAATGATGCATTAGTGATCTTTGACGCAATTTCCGCTCCTAGTGCGACCATTCATTACAAAGCATGGCAAAATGTGGACGATATTTGCAAGATTGCAATTAATTCTCCTTTTATTAAGTTTTAATGTGTTAAAATATTAGTTAATTGTAATGTAGATTAAATTGCTAAGTGCCATGTTAGTGATAACCTTCTTATTGATTGATGCGTTATCGTTTCCAAATGTTTAACAGAACTCCTTTTGTATGACTTCCACCCCTTTGGGTTGGTTGATTTTACTATTATGAATGCGTACTTTACTTTAATCGAAAAAAAAAAAAAAATTGGTGAACGTGTTATTGGTGGTCCATTTTCCAAGAGTTGCTGATCCCTAGAGTACGCCGAAGTAATTATTCAAATCTCTCCTACAACATTTTAAAACAATTAATAATATGAAATAATTGAAATCAAATGATATTGAGCCTATTTTTCATCTCTTCTCAAAAAATAAGTGGGTTTTTCTTTGCAAAATTATACTCAATTTTAATTTAGTGTTGTGCAACGTGTCAAGAATTTAAACTTGGAAGAAAAGGGGCACCCAAATTTGGTTTAGATACACAAAGTGGGGGTAGAGCATTTTTAATAAAATCTTCAAAATGTAAAAATTTTTAAATTTAGATATTTTTAAAAATTTTAGTCTCTAAAAATGATTATTAATTATTTAAATATATATAAGGTCCACCACTTTTATCAATTTTTAAGTTAAAATAAATCAAAGTCTCTATAATCTTCAACAAATTTGAAGACCAAAATAGAGACTGAAGTTCTATTTTAACTTAAAAATTGACAAAAGTGGTAAATCTCATATATATATAAATCATTAATAATGTTATTTAGAGATTGAGGTCTCAAAAAATATCTAAATTTAAAAAAAAATTACATTTTAAAGACCCTCATTGAAGACTCTTTTAAAAAGATTTTGAATCTAAATGTATTCAAGGTTGGATGCTTGTTGACTACTTCACGTGCCCCTTAATTTGCACCATGTAATGTGTTTTACTACGTAATCATTTGATTCAACATCCAGACTTAGATATAAAAGATCTTAAGAGAAACGGATGTCCCATTACAGATGATATTGAAAACCAAAGTAACCTAATGGGAAGAATCATCAAACTAAGCCTAGAGGAGAAGATTGAGCAAATAAATTACTTAAATCTGTATTCTTTATTGCGCTAATTGGTTGAGAAAAGACACGAATTGGATGAAAGCTTAATATTGATGGGTGTGCGAAAGAAAATCCAAACTTGACGGAGGCTGGTGGACTTTTCATGATAATGCAAAAGAAAATCCAAGACGACTTTTTTTTGCATTTTAATGACAAACAACACCCTTAATAACCTTTCGAGCTTACACCAAGGTTCAATTGCACCACCACACAATCCCGCCTTAAAAAGGCATAATCCGAGATAATTAGGCACAACCAATATTAAGACTGGCCCACACAAGAAATAGACTTTCATTTGATTCGGACGCGAGATGAAAACAAAACTTTCACTCATATCTCAAATGTTCCACCACTAAAATAATTTCATGGGGTTGAAAACACTTTTTAACTTGCAAAAGATCAAATTTCCCTGATAGTCCCAATGTTAACAGTCACTTTCAACTTAGTCCCATTTGTTACAAAAGTAAGACTATTAATCTAAAAAGTGACGCAATTGGTCCTTAATGTTAAATAATTTTTAAAAAGTAACATTAAATACCAAATTTAAAGGGCAAACTAATCTTTTATCTCTATTTTTATTTTGCTTTTTTTTTTTTCTTCTTTTCTTCCCTAATCAACCCCCTACTTTCCCTGCAAACCCCCAACCCACCACCCAGACCCCCTTAAATACCCCATCCCGTCACCCCTCACACCAAGACCTCCACCCCCTCACCTTCCCCTTCCCTACACCCAAACCTCTCAACCCGTAATCCCCCACACCCAGACCCCGCTAACCTCCTACCCCTAACTGCTTCCCCACCAACCCTTTTGGTTGTGTATGCGTGTATGGTAGTGTGTGATGTGCATTGTGTATACATTAGTGTGTAGGTCCTGTGTATGGGTAAGTGTACGTATTGTGTGGTGTGTATGGGTAAATGTGTACGTGACTATGGGTGGTTTATGTGCGCGTTAATGTATGATTCTATACGGTGTCTGGGCATTAGTGTATGTGTCTGTGTGTGTGGTATGTGTGAGAGAGAGATGGAGGTGAAGAAGAAAAAGAAAAAAAAAAGGAAAAAAAATTGTAAAGGGTATATTTGGCAATTTGCACACTTAGTTGAGGGCATAATAGCATTTTGACATGAACAGTAATATTTTCCACCAATTTGTTTGGATTAAGGGGGAGAAATTTAATAAAGGAGAGAAAGGGAGAAGATTAGGGATGGCAATGGAGACAAGAATTGCGGGTACCCGCCCCACTCCCGCCCCAAATGGGACGGGGATTAAGGCAAGAAATGGAGAATGGGGCGCGGATGGGGATCAACTTTTAATCCCCGCGCGGGGGCGGGGCGGGATGCGGGGATAAGCATTTCCCGCCCCGCATACCCCGCTCCGCATATAGAGATAGTTATTTTTATTATTTTAGTATTATATATGTATTAAAATTATACATATAAAAGTATAAAAAATAAAATTAAGCAAAGTATTATAAAATTGAGAAGAAAAATTAGATTATTTGAAATGATTTTATAATTATTCTTAAAATCATTGTATGCCGTAACTTGAAATTGACATAAATACCTCTATTTTATTATTGTTCATAGTGAATTAAGAGATTTGTTAATTATTTCAGTTGCACTTCAAAAAATTTCAAATAATATAACTAAAGATGAATTTTAAAGAATTGCAACTAATATTATATGTGACATGTGATAAGAAAAAAAATTATAATAATCAATGCAATATCACTAGCACAAATAAATGTTCTTTTTCAATTAGAGTTCTCATATACAATAGTTAAGTCAAAATTTATTTTAAATATTTAGGACTCAATTACTATAATATTATTTTTACTATTTAATTGCAAAAATAATTAATATTAGACTTTATTTAAGATCTATATTTATATTTATCATTAGTATAACTTTAATTTATATTTTGAAATTACATGATTTAAATTAATTATAATTCTTAAGGTTTAAAAATAATAATAAAAACCCCGCGGGTAATCCCCATTCCCCACGGGAATTCGGGGACGGAGGCGGGGCAGGAAGCAGGAGTATAGAATGCGAGGACGGGACGAGAAATGGGAGAGTTTTTTGAGTGGCGGGACGGGGCATGGGAATAGCTCCTCCCGCCCCTATCTCGCCCCATTGCCATTCCTAGAGGAGATTAAATCATGTTTAGATTAGATAATTTTATAAAGAAGAGAATCATAAATGAGTATGAATATCTTTTGTTTAGATTAAAAAGAAAATAGAAGAGGAGGGATAAATTTCATGTGTATATAATAGTATTTTGATATGAATGGGTAATATTTTGGGGGTATAGAAGGGTTAAGCTCATCCCTTCTTATATCCCAACCTCTAAATCCCTCCCAAACCAAAAAGGAGAAGGAGTAAACCCCTCCCCTTACTACCTATCCCCTTCCCCCCATCCAAACACACACTAACAATGTGTTTGGATTGGGGGAAAAGCAATGGGTAGAAAGAGGAGGGATTCAATCCTTACCCTGTTTGGTTTGTGAAGAAATGGGAGAAAGATATATAGAAGGGATGAGTCTCACCCTTCCATACCCCAAAATATGATCCCTCCCAATTTAGGGTAAAATGGAAAGAGGGAAAAATATTATTTGTTGTAATGACAATGTTGCCCTTTTCTTTTTTTTTCTCATCAAATCATAAAAGTTTAATATAAAATAAAAAAAGGATATAAAAATTATTTTACACCAAAAAAAAAAAAAATTCCCCCCTTATATTTTCTTTCTAATCCAAATAAAAAACACTCATTACCTTTTATAATCATCTCCTTTATAAAATTATACAATCCAAACATAATTTAACCTCCTCCACTCATTTCCTTTATAATACTCTACCTTCCTCTCATTTATTAAACTTCATCTCCCTCAATCCAAACACACAAGGGAAAGGACCATTAGTGTTACTTTTTGTAAACATTGAATACTCATTGTACCACTTTTGTAATAATAGTGACTAAAATGAAAGTGGGTGTAAACATTGGGGACCAATAGTGAAATTTTCCCCTTGCAAAATTATCACCTAATACACCAAACATATCAAAATAGGCTTTGTTGGTCTGTAGGATCCAATCTATACGTGGGGAAAACACTAGAAAATTGAAATCACTCTAAGCGTATTCAAGATCTGATTATTTTCCAAGTGTAAGCACTATGCAGCAATAGTAAAACACACGTAACATTGCATAGGACGAAATTTGAGCAAATCATCAAACTTTTAAATAAATAGCTGAAGTACCAAATACTAGAGTGAATGCCATCAATGTATCCTAAGAAATCGCTGTTTTGAGTTCAGCGGAACAGAACAATCAGAGAGCGAACTTAAAAATTTAGCTGTTTAAATAGAGCAGAAGCTAGGTCCCTGTCCCCGTGCCTATTCCGCCATATCAAAATCTTATGGGGAAGCAACTAACGGCATTGGGCATCACCTATTCAGATTCAACAAAAACACCCAACTGATTCTTTAAATCGCAAACAAGAGTATATCAATTACCTATGCAGTACAAATGTAGAATTCTAGAGAAGATGGAAAAATAAAAAATTATTTTCTCCAATACGACTTACAATCAACATTTTCTATTTCCAGCAAACTCCCTTACGTGAGCATTTACCGATGTTAGATGACCTCAAGGATTCCCAACTACTATGTTTTGAAACTTCCATTAAAATTTTATAAACATAACGTATATACTCACAAGATGTACAATATTAACACCCCCGAACCCCCCCCCCCCCCCCGGGGGGTTTGTTTGGGTTATCAACACTGTCAATTGAAAGAATTTAACAAATCATGTCTTAATTTGGCTAATACAAATCTATTACTTATAGTAGTGCGACACACATCAAGTACCCGAGGCTCATTCCAATGCATGAAATACCAATCCTAAATAATATTGAAGATGCTCAACCATTGCCCTAAATGGCTTGTAAATCCACAGAAGAGACCAACGTCTACACATTCAATCAAGCAAACACAAAGTTCAATATTGATAAAAACATGTGTTCCGTAAATCAGAACTCAGCTCCATAACAAGTTTACTAATCTTGCTGATAAATGTACAAAATCCATTTTTGATAAGACATCTCACATTTCCAAAACTAAAACTCGCAATTAACAACCTAAAACAACCCGAACAACCTATTAATGCACAGACCGAAGCATACATGAGTCTTAACCAGCACAGCAACTAAAAACATCATCAAACAGCTGTAATTTACGGGAAAAAAAAACGTGATAATCAAGCTACCATTCAACATAAAGCTAAAGAAGCTCATAAAAAAACTAACATTATCCAAACTACATTCTCGACAAAAGGCAATAATTATAGCACATTTTCCCCCCAAAGTTTCCTCTCATCACATGATAAAATTATCACAACATATTATCCTCAAAATTCAACAAGTAGCACAGTAATGCAAATTTAATTAACTTCAAAATCTATATCGAAAAACAAGTAAATTAAACTCCATAACTGAACTGAAATTATTAACCTCTCTAGTCTAGAGGAACCTCGACATCGCCATCGGAGATCTCCTGCTGCAAATCCTTGGGATTCTTACCATCAACGGTGCATCCAACCGATACGCACGTGCCGAGAATCTCCTTAATCGTGCCAGATAAATCCTTAGCCATAGACCTAGGTCGCATCACGCGAGCGATCTCGATGACGTCATCGAGCGAAATGTTTCCAGTGTGCTTGATGTTCTTAGTCTTTTTGCGGTCACGTTCGGGCTCTTTGAGAGCCTTGATTACGAGCGCCGCGGCGGAAGGTACGACGGTGACTTTGGCTTGACGGTTCTGGACGGTGAGCTTGACGGTGACGCGGAGGCCCTTCCAGTCTTTAGCTGTCTCTTTAGCGATGTCTTCACCGATCTTTTTGGGAGAGAGACCGAGAGGACCGATTTTTGGCGCAAGTGAACTGGCGGCACCGACTTCGCCGCCGGTGACACGGACGTAGACGTCGACAACTTGTGATGGATCGAACTTCGGCGGCATTGTTGCGGCGGCGAGGGAGGCGGAAGAGAGGCTAGGGTTTGATGTGAGCTACAATATGCGTGTGTGCGAGTGAGCTGAGAAATGAAGGTTATAAACTAGGGTTTTAAAGACCTCAAAAAACTATCCTGTCCTTTTTGTATTGGGCCTGAAATGAGATTAACGACTCAGTTATTAAGCCCATTGGAATCGGCGCGATTCTATTTTAAGAACTTTAGGCCCAATTCTAAATAGCACATTTATTCCCTATTGTTTCAAAAATATTTAACTTCGCCTCTATTGTTTAAAAATTTTCAATTTCGTTCTTATTCTTTTTAAAAAAAATTAATTTCATCCCTATTTTTAAAAATTTCTCAATTTCATCCCTATTATTTCTTAAGAATTTCAACTTCGTCCCTATTATTTTTCTAAAAATTTTAATTTTGTCCTTATTATTTTCTTAAAGTTTTAAATTTATCCCTATTATTCAAGGACTAAATTAAATTTTTTTGAGAAATAATAAGGACAAAATTAAATTTATTTAAAACAATAGAGACTAAATGTGCCATTTTTCCTTTCTAGAAAGAGAGACATATATATATATATATATATATATATATATATATATATATATATATATATATATATGTATGTATGTGTGTGTGTGTGTGTGTAAATGGAGAAAACACATTGAGATGTATAATTTACAAAGTGTTATTATTTTGATGTATGGAATATTACTTCAAAGTTTGTAATTTTTCATTTAATTCATCCCAAGGAATACTCGAGACACACCTCCAAAAATTTCGTATAGGAATCCATCCAATTTTAGATTGACAAAAAAGGATTTGAGTTGGTATGTAACGCGTTATTATAATTTTTTGGGTATCATAGGGACTATAAAGTCGTACAACAAAATTGAGCTCTACCATTGAATTCGTAATAATTAAGAATTCATATTATAAGTGTTTAAATATACGAGGTTTTTTACTAGTTGTGGATAGTTTGCTACTTTTTAAATTTTTTGACAAAGAGTTTCTATTATTGTACATTTAATATATTGTTAAATAACGATGTAGTACATAACGTTATGATGAAAATTCAATGCTAGTTAATTGTTTAAATTATTTTATCATAATTATATCAAAAGTCACTAATATTGAATCTCCCATATAATATTATAACGTTATAAAGAGATCCAATTCATTTGTGCAAAAAGTTTAATAAAATTTAGCTCCTTGATAAAATTGAAACTATATATAATATGAAAGACAAAACAAATAGAAAGTTATACTATTTGATTTACTACTTGGAATCTTTTTCCTTCTTCCTTTATTGTAGCCTAAAAATCAAACCTCTGTTCACATTCTCATTCCTTGGGCTTTATGCCCACATCAATAGATGACCAATAACATCAAGATTATTATTTGTCGTGGATCTTCCAGTCCATGTAAACTGGCTTCATAAGCCCAATTTAGCGCCGGCTCATAAGTAGGTCAATATTAGGCCAACTTTGGACTATATATAGTCAGCATTTTGTTTCCACTGTCGAAATAAACCTCCTCAAAGATTCATTCTCCTTGCCTCTAAGAATTGGGTAGTAATTCATTGTGATCAAATATCTCGAATTCTATATCTCAAATTCAACCTTGTGTCTTTCCATTACAAATATTTATAGGTTATTGATTGACCTAAAGCATAAATTAGGTAGACCATAGAAATTTATAACCTTGAGGTTGATTCAGTACGAGTAACTCATCAAAAAAACAAAAAAAAATTGTTTTCCTTACCAATATTATGAGTATAAGCCTATCAAAAGGTGATTATTAATGGGCAAATAAGAACCCAGTAATGAGACTCAAGTAATTTTATTCAATCATGAAGTAAATTGACTACTTTCACTTTCACTTCGTTTTAAATTTTTCTTATGTTACAGGTTCCTTACATTCAGATCCTTAATCATCTCGGTACAAATTATCTTGGAATTCAAAAAGAAAAAGAAAATAAATAAATAAATTTTTTTCAAGTGACGCACATGTATTGTGAGACGAATATATGTGTCGATTGATTTGCGAATTGGAGTCTTGTAATAGCCTCTTGGTTGTGTTACCGTGCACAACATTTCACCCCCACTCCTCTCTCTTTTGGAGAATAATTGGAGAAGTGTCACAACACCTTGGATGATTTCGTAACCTAACACGGCTCCGGCCTCCTTTAAAACAAAAAAGTAAATAAATAAATACATGAAGTCAGTTATCTTTACATCTTCATCAACCAGCTTTGGATGCAGTAAATGCTGAATAAATTAACCTTTGCTGGAAGCCTTGATTGTGGGATTTTGGTGAATTACAAAGATCACATGCGAGTGGGATAATTGCTTACGGAGATTGCCCTAGCCGAATAGGTCGTTTGAGGTGTATAAATCTGTTATCGTCACTCAAGCGAATAATGCAGAGAAGTTGAAAAAAATGGCAAATCGGCGTGCAATGGAATGATGCTGGAAAGGATTTTTATCCAAACATTAATTATTAGTTGCGTATTAGCATACGATATATATGTGAGCCGACAATTCTCTTTCTTAGTGATATTGCTATTAAAGAATATTGAGATCATGTCAAGTATATTGGATCCATTATATATGAATCCTAACATGTGAGAGCCGAGCTCTAGAGGAATTTACGGCTTTTTGACCAAAAAATTTTATCCATCAAGAACTTAAGAGAGGCTGTTCAAATAGGTCTTGCTTTCTGCTTTTTTAATTGCAAGTCATATGATGCGAATTAGTCTTAAAATGGAATTTCATATTTCTTATCAGTATCAATCCCCGATCTAATTAA
Organism: Ehretia macrophylla; assembly: GCA_037974665.1. Classification (NCBI taxonomy): domain Eukaryota; kingdom Viridiplantae; phylum Streptophyta; class Magnoliopsida; order Boraginales; family Ehretiaceae; genus Ehretia; species Ehretia macrophylla. The sequence continues at coordinate 2,407,110 of CM075782.1, forward strand.
CCTTTATGACCCGCAAGGGAAAGTTGAAATTTTCTTATGCGAAATCTTAACATACATTTCTATGTATGCGAGAGGTTATTAGTTCGAGTCTTGCTAGTTATCTTATATGGCTTTAAACCTCCCTTGAATAAAATAAAAAAAAAATCTTAACATACAATAATAATGCATACATACCGTGTACAGTTGTAATTATAAACTCTCCTACCATAATTAGGATTCATACTATAGTTAGGTTTTCTTGGGGCTCAAATAGCCTTAAGCTTACATAACGCACCTCTTTTTTATGTTGTAATTGTAACACGCTTTTCACAATAAAATAATATTCTCAGTTTTCTCCATTCGTGAATTTTCTCCTTTATTTTGACATGAAATATTCATTTTAATTTCAATTAAGTATTTAGAACTTCAAGTCCACAAACAATGTCATATATATATATAAGAATAATTATTTTGAGTTTCAAATTAACTGTTCAAATATTTCACACGAGTTAGTATTGAATGAAATGTGCATTACTCACTTGCAAATTACTTTTATATTATATTTCCATACAATTCCTCCCTATTGACTACTTGATGTTCTCATCACAGACCCAAATGTTTATGACCTAAAATGTGATGCAAGACTTCAAATGTGATTCACATGTGTTCAATAGGTGCCTCATACCTTGTTCTCGTATTGTAGGTTTTTGTCTCGCACAAAACGTTTTTTTTTTTTAATTTAGAGAAGGTACAACGTAACTAGAGAAACTAGAACTCGTAACTCCTCACATACATAACAAGTAACATTATCACTGGACCAAAGTCCTAGTATGTTTCGCACAAAACTTAGCTTCTACTATTGATTCGTGATTAATTTTAAATATTATTTTATCATGTTCCAGATAAAAAACTTCACACCCGCAAAACAAAACAGTATCATAAATTTAAAAATAATATCTCGAATTAAATAATCCAAAATTATCAACCTAGAAATATCATAGACAAAGACGAGGCATTGATACGAATATGGAAAATGTTAAATGTGATCGATCATTTCACGTGGGAAGCATGATGTTTTGTTCAACGTTCAAATGTTCTACCCGAATTTTTGCATATTCTCCACATGATTGCACGGTAAAATAGCCAAGACTTATAAAAAAAGAGAAAAAGAAAGAGTTTATTCTCCACAGGGTAAATGACAAAAAGAAGAGACTATAAAAATTTGAGGAGACTATTAGATATTTGATTTAATAGTATAATTATTATTTTTTAAATATGAGAAGTTTCGAAATTAATTTTTAAAATTAATATTTTAAGTGATTTAATATTGTTTTGTAAGTCTCCAGTAAATAATAAAAAAAAAAAAGGAATTCGAGGGAGAATAGAAGACAATAAATGAATTCTATGCGCTTAGCTTTGCAATGGAGTACTTCGACAATGGTTAGAAGTTTATTCCCATCTCGAATTTAAGTCAAAAAAACATTTTTTTTTAAGCAAAAGCACTGTAAGCCTTCTATTCAATTTGTGGAAACAATAAATAAATATTAAAAATTTCAAATTTAATAGTTTATTTTTTTAATAAAGCTAATAGTTTCTAGATTACCAAAAAATTTGGATCCAAATCATATTGTTACCTCCAAATGCAAGGTCTAAATGAATTTCACCTGCACATGGAGAAGGTATTGAATAAAATAAATAAATATATAAAATTTATGTAAAAATTTAAAATTTAAAATAAAATGACAATTTAATTTTATTAATACGAATTATGCCTCTATCAAGTTGGGTCACATGAGATGAACTTTAAACCAAAAATTTCATGGAGTCCTACATCATAAAAAGTAAATAATGATAAATCCATAATTTACCATAAATATTTTTTTCTTTTTATTCATAAAAGACTTAAAATTATATAATATAATTAATGAAACTCGAACACACAACTTCTCAGATAAATAATAAATTTAGTAACTCTAGACTAAAGCCCTAATAGCAAATACCGAAAACCTTTGCGTATCGAAGTGGAGAAGACAATAGGAGGGCCAGCACACCAGCTAGCACGAGCTGCGCGCTTACTCAAAACACTTCTCGTGGGCCCTACTTCACGTGCGAAACATGGCCCTTATCGTTACTAGAATCGACATGATGCCACGTGGTCCGATCCCATTAGCTGGGGACCACGTGGAGCATTCTACGTGATGACAAATTTGAAAACTTCTATGAAAACAGACAAAATTCTTATTCCCCATAATGCCCCTCCTATTTTGTCGTTATCGAGACTTTAGATATTTTCATGGCCCATACACTTGGACACGTGACTGGCTAAAAGAAGTTCTAAGTCTGACACCAATCAGACGGTACGATAATTATTAGGCTGCGAATGGTAAGGACATTTTATCGATCTCCTTGCAGTTTAACGGATAAAATTGACCCATCAGTTCGAACGAACAAATATCACTTTATTACTGTAAAACTCATATATATTAGTCTGTTTTTCTGTGTTTATAAAACTATCAAATATTTCTTATAATTTTTTTAAAAATTATTTTTTTCCCTCCGTTTGTTGTCCGTCTAATTTTCCATCTAAAGTGCATTTCACACATCATTTGTGCAATTAAGTGTGTTTTTTGACTTTATATGAGTTAAATTAGTGACTAAAATACCATTATACCTATCCTTACTCAAAAAAAAAATTTCATCATCTTCTTACCTGTCAGCAACCCCACCCCCCGTCAACTAACCATTCCCACCCACCCACCCCTGACCCCCCATCCCTGACCCCCGACCCCCGACCCTAGCTCCCTATCCCCCGTCAGCCCCTTACCCCATGTCATTCCCCCCAACCCCCTATAAGCAGCCTCGTCGTCCCCCAACCCCCAGCCCTTGTCGTCATACCCACCCCCCCAACAATCCCCTACCCCTAGCGATCCCCCCTCCCCTAGCCCCTTCAACTTTTTTTTTGTATATATATATACACACCGCGGAGGCACGTTAGGCTCTTGGTGTGCAATGGTACACCCTCAAATCTTGGGGAAAAAGTCATTTTTTTTTTGTCAATAGAAACAGCAGCATGAGTGGAGATTATAATGTTGTGTTCTTGGTGTGCAATGTCTATTATTTTGTTTTATATAAGGGATTTAAATTTATTAGACTAGGATTGTAAATAATTTTTTATCTTGTTGCATAAATTTAATTGTATTAAATAATTTACGATCGAATCCATATAAAATCAGTCGTTAGACAATTTTAACAAAAAAATTAACGAAATAGTCGAAACAGAACTTATTTAATAAATTAATGGTCTCGACCAGAAATAGTTAAATAGTCAAAACAAGATTGTGACAGTAGTTTAATGACATCTGGAATAATTTATTCTTAAATTTATATTCTTTCTTGAATTAAATGCGGAGAGTCATGCCTTGAAGATATTTGTGTTATAAAGTACTTAAATTAAGCATTTGTTTAGTTATATAGCATAAAAATATGATTTTAAACATAAAACCATTAGTTTTGTTTATATATATAGTTTACATAAAAATTTATGCATAAATGATTGTCCCAAGATCACGTTTACTGATTTCGATACTTTAGTGTACACCCTAACCTCTGGTTCCTGGCTCCGCCACTGTGTACATATATTATACATATACACATCAAAACGCACACACACAAAACTCGTGAACACACATATATGTATATATATGTGTACATATATACATATACACATCAAAACGCACACACACACAATGCGCGAACACACAACACGCACACAGGGCTAGGAGTAGGGGACGACGGTGATGTGAGAGGCTTGGGGTGGGAGGTTGACGGGGAGTTGGAGGGCTGGGGTGAGAAGGCTAACAGGGGTGGGGTGGGGTGAAAGGCTAACGGGGGTGGGATAGGGGGCTGGGGTAGGGAGCTGACGGGGATGTAGGGTTAACGGGGGGTAAAGTGGTGTGGGTGGGGGTGGGGGAGAGAGGAGGGGGGCGCTGATGGGGGATGAAGATGATGATAATTTCTTTTTATTTTTTTGTGTGAAAAGAATGGGAAAAGAGAGAATGAATAAAAAGAAAAAAATATATAATATAAGGGTAAAAATGTCATTTTAACAAAATCTTTAACGGTGTTAGCCTAAAACAGACGGAAGGGGGCGGTGTGTCTGGTTTTAAAAATCATAAGGGGGTGTTTGATAGTTTTCCAAACACAAAAGGGTAAGCTGATATATATGGGTTTTACAGGAAAACAAAGTGACATTTACCCTATAATTAAATTTGGATTAATGTTAGTTGTAGGTTTTACTAATCGTGTGAAAGATTGACCTATCAATCTAGACTAATACAATAATTTTTTCTTTTTCAATCATATAAATCTATTTACTCTTTATCTTAAGGTAGATTTAATATGATTTGAGAAAGAAAAAATATCTTTATGATTCTAAGATTTTTAAAACTTGGGATATTTTCACTCAAAACACATATTCTAACAAATTGTTAATTTTCAAAAATTACTTTATGCTGTTTTTCTTTTTTCTCTTAAATCACTCTTGTACTCTAAAACAATTGTGCACATTTCTAATAAGAAAGAACGAGATAGATTGTAGATTCAAATCTCCCTAACATCATACCCCTTAACAACTTGAAAGAGAAAATAAAAAATACACGATTATTTATGGATAATGTCATGAAAGGTATAATCAAAAGTGAGAATTTATGATGCCGTATTTGCATCACAAAATATTTTGCGCTCTACTGAGTTGAGGCTAAATTATCTCACAAATATATATATATATGATATGCAATGTACATTTTGTGATGAGAAATTTATTTTAAGCAGTACCACATCAAATTTGGGCCAAAATTACATTCCTCGTGATCCAAGTCCATACAATATACCTTAGAATATACACTAATTCGTTTGTTTGTCGTAAAATAACTTTCTTGTAGAAAATATTTTTCTAAAAATATTTTTTTAAAAAATAAAATATTCTCCTGGGTTCCGTTTGTTTGCAGTAAAATAACTTGATGAGGGAAAATATTTTTTTAAAAAATAGAATATTAAAAAATATTTTCTGGTATTTGGATGTACAGTGACAAATATTTTCCAATATTAGATTTTATAAAAAAAAAGTATACACATAATATATATATTAACCATGAGGGTAGGGCAAGGTAAAGGGGTAGGGGTGAGAGGGTGGGAGGTAGGCGGTAGGGTAGGGGACAGAGGTGGATGAGTTGCGATTTTTTTCTCCCAAAAGACATAAAAATATTTTTTCAAACTTTGTATTAGCCGTAATATTTGATTGAAAATTATTTTATAGTTGACAATTTTTCAGTGTTATCAAACACCGAAAAATTGAGAAAAAAGTAGCCATTATTTTTTACTATAAAATATTTTTCAATTAACTAATTTTACAGGAAAATATTTTTACGACAAACAAACGGAGCCTAAGTCAATTAAAGAGAAAGTTTTTTTTTTTTCTGTCGAATTAAAGAGAAAGCGTTTTTTTTTTTTTGTCGAATTAAAGAAAAAGCTTGAACATAAGTTTTAAGTCCATAAACTATCGCCTTATTATGTATTTCCAACTCAAAGATGACTACTCAAATATTGCTATAGGTCTAGTTGGAATTATACAAAATAAGTAGTGCCACTAGTTATATGGTTTACTGGTATGATTCTCACTTTATATATAAAAAGTCTCAAAATTAATTTTTGTATATAATATTTTATGATAATGTAATATAATTTATACGTTCCTAAATTAAAAAAAAAAATAGTAATTACTAAGTGGGTTTAATAAGTGGATAAATCTTTGATATGACGTGGCATTTCTTATTAATTTCAAAAGAAGAACCTTATCCACTGAAACTCTATAAAAGCACACCAAGCGGTAGTGGATAGATACAGAGAGAGAACTAATTTTTACTGAGAGAAAATACATTGCACCTAGACAAGAAAATACATTGCACCTAGACAGAGAAATCAAAGCACTTATATATACACATATAGAAACACATTATATAAATATATTCATCAGTACGGACGCGATGTTGATGTTCGAGCTAGACGAGTCGGACGCGTGGAACGCGGCGTCAGCAGCGTCGCCGGAGTTTCGTAAACCTGCGGCGAGTCCGAGAATCTCGAGAAAACTTCCCGCCTCGGCGAGGGGAGGAAGCGGAGCTGCGGCGTCGTTGCCTATGAACGTGCCGGATTGGTCGAAGATACTGAAAAACGAGTACCGAGATAACCGGTGGAGTGATATTGACGAAGACGAGGATTTCGAGGACGATGACGGCGGTAGAAGCCGGATTCCGCCGCACGAGTTGTTGGCACGGCGGTTGGCGAGGACGCGAATTGCCTCCTTCTCGGTGCACGAAGGGATTGGGAGGACTCTCAAAGGGAGAGATCTTAGTAGGGTCAGAAATGCAATTTGGGAGAAAACTGGGTTTCAAGATTAATTTTCGACAAATGTTTACTTCATTCGTTTTCTATATTTTTGTAATTTCAAATTGTGCCCCCCTACTTTTTAGTTTTTTATTTTGTAACCCCCTCTTTTTTTGGGATGTTGACTTGCTATAGGATCATGATTAGCTCTTCTAATTCTAACTTCTTTTTTTTTTTGAGAGAAAATCAATACAAGTTGATCTAATTTTTGTTGTCATTTTCATATTTATTATTTTGTTACTACTAGAAGTTATTCTTGTTATCAATTTAACTGTGCATTTCGATTTTTAAAATTTGAAAAATAAAATTGTTAAAATGTAGAAAGTTTAAGAAGAAAGTGAAAGATTAGAATGAGATTAGTTAAATTTTTATTGTTACAAAATGACCACTTCTTAAACAAATAATTAATAGTTCAAATCTCCTTAGACATTACAAGACAATTCAATCCCTTGAAACTTGTGATAATTTAAAAGTGCAATTCGTGTCAAATATGTCGAGATATTAGAGTCGTCTTATTCTATGACGTGCAAATTGTGTTGAAGTAAATTATATGTAACCATTTTTTTATAAATTGGGTTTAGCATAATTTCTACTACTCTTGCATCCTTTTCGTACTTTTAGTGGGATTGGTTAGCTTGTTTATGTTATTAATAAAATTTTGCGAGGCTTTTGTCAAAAAAAGAAAAAGAAAAAAAAAAAAACTCCCGCAGACCCCATGTTGATTATGCATGAGATTTGATTGACTTGCCATTTTTTGCTTGGTAGTGGTAAGCTTTGAGAAGTGTAATTCACTAACTTTAAAAGGGTTGAACTTTGATTGTTGATATGGACACAAAATAAGGGAATTATACAATTATTAAAATGCGCATAAAGGGAGAGATAACATTTTTTATCTAGACATTTGTTATAAAAATAGTGTATAAAGATGAGTGGGATCACCAGAAAAGATTTTTTAATATTATTATAAATAACACATGAAAAGTGATTGAAATATAACTAATTTATTTTATTGTTAAATTTGTCATAACTTGTTGGGTTTATAGCCTAGTTAATTTATTATTATTTTTTGCCTGAGAAAGAACACGGGAAATAATTCATATCATCTCTTTTTATTGTTTGTGCAGGATCTCAGCTCGAATAAGGTGTGCAGGTCTTCAGCTCGGTTCGAACACAACAAATTGCGTATCGAACAATTGTTATACTATTTGAGTTGTACTTAGCTTTTGTTAAGGCTAAAGATGTGGTAGAGTTTGAGTTTAACTATTATTATACAAACCTTATCCAAATTGCTTTCCTCAAGGACAAAACAAAATAAAATAACTTTTATGGGATAGTCGGTTAACAGGTGTGTAGATGTGTTGCCTCTTCTTCGTGGCAAAATTATAAAAAATAAAAAATTGTGTTGTGTTCTTGATTGTTTAATTGCATCTGGTATTAAAAATTAATTTGATCAGATTGGCATATCCAATACTATTTAATTCAGTTGAGTAATGAAAATATATAAAGAACTTAGTCGAACAAATCTAAGGTTCTATTGAACATCTTGGTTACTTGGCAATCAATTACGACCTTATGTTTATAACATTGGACTCGTAAGCGTAAATAGTATCTTTTGCTCATATAATTTAGATAAATAATTTAAATTATTATTTAAATTTATAAACTAAATTATAAATGACACGCGCATTTCCACCATCATGTAACATCACACATTTAGCCTATTTTAAGATCATAACATGCTCATCATTGTCATGCTAATGGCTGTACTGCATTATGGATGCTTCTGCATTATTGTGGATTCCATATTGGGTCCATGCTGTTGAGTGCAATGAAAAGTATGGGATGGCCCCATTTCACATTTTTCGTTCAAAGGCATTACTTATGATGGCAAATCCTTTCCTAACGGTTATGATAGGATGTGTTTCAGAAATAGTGTTGCAAAAAACGGACATCGTCACTCACTATTAGTGAGAATTACAGGTTTAGATGTTACTAATTATGTGATAAACTTATGAGTCAATTTGATTTTTTTTTTTTTTTGTCAAGAAAAGTTCCCAAATGTATTAGAGGTTGTTAGTATTTAGAGATGATCCTAATGATCAGGGGCGGAGCCATAAATTTTTGTCATTAGAATTAAAATTCATAATTTATAAACTATACGAGTAATTTTTTTTTTAGTGGGGATTAATTAATTTTTTTAACTAAAAATACACAGATATCTAATTTTTTTAAAAAAAATACATAGAAATTTTAATATTTTTATGAGCCAGTGGAGGCTAAAATTCATAATTTTTAAACTATACGAGTACTTTTATTTTTTTAATGGGGGTTAATTAATTTTTTTTAACTAAAAATACATAAATATCTATTTTTTAAAAATAAATAAATAAAAATTTTAATATTTTTATGGGTTAGTAGAGATTGTAGCCTCTACTGACCCATATGTGTCTCCGTTAGTGCTAATGATGTTTGTCGTAAAAATCATTAATAATAAGTGGGTTGAATTTTTCTCGAGTTTCAAAGATTTTGATGGTTTCAATAATCAGAAAATAAATTTCGAAAACAAGAAGTATCTTTATTCACAAGTGTAGATTCATTAAGATTTTTTTTTTTTTTCAATGTTGAAGTTTATAGTTTTTGTTTGATATGTTAGATCCATAGATTCAAGTTAAAGAAGGCTTGGTACCTGTCAAAAGAAAAACAAAACAGACCAAAAGCAAACTTTGTGTAAACAAACAAACTAGAAGCAAAGTTTTTATACAAAGTTTGTGGCTGTTTCACTTTAAGGTAATTTAGGATGAAGAATCTAATCTTTAGATGTGCTACCTAAAGATCATTATGTGATTGCTTCAACATTGTAGTATGTAAACCAATTAAAATAATCTCAACTTGTTTTCTTTAATTATAGTTATATCCGATCTATTGTTGTAGAATGAATGAAATATTTTTTGTGCGAGTACAACCCTAAGTGATTGGATTAATAGTGGAGTATTTAGGGTACGAGAAGAATATTTACTCACTTCTCAAATTTAAATCAATCTTAATTTTTTTTTTTAGAACTAGTTTGAATAAATTTTGTGTCTAACTAAACTGTATCATACTTCTTATAGGAGGGATTTAATTTCGAAATTTGATACCTATTTGAAAATTTTCTTACAAAGGTATTCTTATCATTGCTTGTGTCACGTGACTTCGATCCACACCTCACACGGATATATACTAGTCCAAATGTTTTGAGATTTTTTTTTTTCTTTTGAAATTGTCATTCTCTGCCCAAAATGAAGCCTATGCGTAGGACTCTTGTTTACAGCCTTAGCGATGATGATAATGGCCCTTTAGAGATATGATCTAATAATAATAGGGTGAAATTATTATTATGAAGTTATGAGTTAAATATTTTTTATTATTTTAAAGTTTCGTTGTTGATTAATTTAATACATGTATAAGGGTGTACGGTAAGGTGAAATTGTTGTTGTGAGATTATGAGTTTGATATTTTTTATTATTTTAAAATTTTATTTTTAACTGATTTAATATATATATAAAGACACACAACTACATTTAAAAATTTATTAATTAATAATCAAATTTTACTGAATAATTTAATAATTAAATTTTACTAATTAAATTTACACATTATTAAAAAAAACAATCATGACAACGGACCATTTTAAAAAAGGAGCCTATCCTCGAATCAATCTCAACCACTTGCTTTAACTCGCCTTTTTTTCTTTCAAGTCCTTTATCTAGAATTGGCAAATTGATTAGTACCATGTTAGCTTTAGTTGGAAGATGATTGGACATTATTTGTGACACAAATTTCTTGCCGTCAAAAAGTTCTCTGGAACCAAAAGCAAGCACAATGCTGTCGTTATGTGTTTATCAAAGCATAATTCTTTTTTGAAGTGCTAGTCTTCGTGGTGGAGCCTCTACTAAGTAAGGAGGTAATCTCTCGTTCACTAGTGGAGTCTATTCTTACAGTCAATGAAGGGTGAGATTTACTCTTTACTAATATTCGGGTCATCTAAAAATGTCAGATAGTAGACAATCGTTTAGAAAGATAATTGTTTTGTCAATAATAATTAGGTAAAGTGTTTATGTAACAATTTATTGTGATTAAATATTTAGAATTTGAATTTATACATTTTTAAAATATTATTTGATTTTTAATTAATTTAAAATATGTACTGGAACATATTGTTGTACCAAGGAATTTGATGGGATTCAACACCTTAGGTGGTCCAATATGGTCTATCCAATGTGTGTTCCTCGTCGTCAAAAGTCTTTTAAGGAGATGGAGAATAGTTGATTGTGCGAAAAAATGTTAGAATTTCTCCTAGTAACTAGTGTATCTGAGTGACTAAGAGTTGAAATTCTAATCATTCATTTCATTACTGAATCAATCTTAATCATATATTTCAAAAGACAAGATTCAAAGTTTCTTCTTTTGTTGTTTTATCTTTTTGTTTCCCCTAATTTCTCTTCTTCTTTATCAATCTCAATCATTTTAAATAGATGATTATAATTTGACCTCCTAATCATTCGAAAATACTAGTGACTATTTTTAAAATCCAAATTCATTTGAAAAATTCTTGTTTAAATTAAAATTACATTTTTACATGTGGTGTGGATTAACTATTTTTTGTCACATAATTGATAATTAGTTTTTGATAATTACAAAATTTATTGCAAGTGTAAATAGAATAATAGCATGTCAAAAAAAAAAAAACTGATTGATTAAGACTTGAAGTTGGTCCCGTTGGTGCAGCTGGAATGTAGTGGGGTTAGAGAAGGGGATGGTCGGTTTGACAATAGTGATCATTTAGGGCGCTTGGCGTGATCATATAAGTTAGCCCGTCGTTTACGCAGCTCCTGTACCTATCTCACTTTATGTCGACATGGAACAGGAGTGTCGACGTTGATGGTGTCACCTTCCTTCTTGTATGATTGTTGCCGGAAACTCTTCGGGCGGAGTTAGAATTTGAAAATTGAGGGATTGAGATTTTTTTTAATTTTTTTTATACAGTATTTTCTCTTATATAGTATTTTTTTTATAGTGTTTTCTAGACCAATAAAAAAGACCCAAAAAATATTTTTTAACTATAATTAGTTATAATAATATTAAATAATAAAAAAAACTAATTAAGAATATTTTATGTTTATATTTGACCAAACTTGAAACTTTTAACATTATAAATTGATTTGATTCAAGAAATAAAACAAATCTGATATATACTACAAAAAAATAACAAACATATATCAAAATTAAATATTTAACAAATAATGATCCAAATAAAAGATAGATGAGAAATAAGTTAATAAAAAAATAAAAAAAAAAGTAACCTAACAAAATGAAGCCTTGTGTGTTACGATTCGATCTTACTCATATTTTGAACTGAAAGTAATTTCCAAAAAATAAAATAATTAAAAAAAGGCACTTAATTTTTCTGTATAAAAAGAATAAACAATTATAACAACTAAATTAAAATTAATGATGAACTATCACACCTAAAACTAAAAATATATTCACATCAAAATCAAGTATTTAACAGATAATTATCTAATATAAATACAAACTAACAAACAAAAGACAAACCAAAAAGAAGTTAATAAAATATAGCTAACATAACAAATGAAGCTTTCGGTGTTTCTATGATATATTACCTTAGCTTTTCATAACTATATTGGTGTATAAGTTATTTTGTGAGAATTGAATTTAGGAATTGCCGAATTGGAAAGAATCGATCAAGAAGAAGAATGAAAGAAGTCAGAAGAAACTTTGAGAGTTTCTTGGGAAGAATAGTGAAGTAGCAAGAATGGAAGAAATAAATGTTCGACATTATTTTAGTTAATATGTAATCATTACAAGAAGACAAGGAAACATGATGGACTAACTTTTCGTTTTCTTTATAATTTTTAAGTTAACTTTAAATCTTTAGAAATTTTTTTACTAAACTTTTATTTTGTTGAATTTTGGGGGACCATAGTATATTTCAATTACAAATAAGACAAAAAATTAATTCAATATTTTTTTTGGGTGGAGGTTGGGGAGGCCGGGGCCCCCGCCGGCCCCTCCCTCCGCCACTGAACTCTTCAATACATCATTGGCCTATCTGCTTATGAGAATGGGACAAGCTTCATATGGTGTGAGACTCATCTCATGTAGAAAGATGATTAAGCTAGATGACGTGGAGAAGGTTTTTCCGATTGTCGCGTAAGTATTGTGGTCTAACGCAAATAGGAAAACATTTACAAACTTTCGACGGATGGTCCGATTCTAATATGAAATGAACCCCACACATACTTGGATTTTACCCCTATTTCACGACCGGACTCATCCATTGAACATTATTAAAAGTTTTCCAGCCATGTGGCCACTAGGCACATACTACATGAGCTTACCCTTTTTTGGTTTTTTGTTTTTAATTGGAAGCGTATGTTGAAAACCCCTCCTAAAAAGTTCGGGACTCATGTCTCAAGTGTCAAATTTCGGAACATATCCAAAAGATGTATTGTTTAGATTTGAAAGATTCTTTTTGAAAAGTTTTTGGACTAATATCCTAAATTATAATTTTCAAGATACGCTTAAAAGAAATATTGTTCAAATTAACTAAATACAAAATATACGGAGTCCATGAGCTTAAGAGCTTTCTTTATGTTTCGTTTATCTTGTGGTCCGTATCACTCAGGATGCAGTGTATAGTGCAGTGTATACACAAACAGATATTTGGTCTCGCAGAGTATGCTGATCAAATTATTGAGCCAGTCATTTTAATAAGAAAAGTGAAAATGTAAAGAGAAAGCTCTTTGTTTTTTAATTTTATGTTACTATAACTGAAAAAAAGTGAACGATTGGATTGCCAATAAGTCATAATTAGGCCAGCTTTCAGGTAAAATATTTTATTTGTGAGAAATGACTTTGGGAATTAAAATTAGTTAAATTGTCGGGGTTAAATAACTTTAGGTGAGCAACACAAGACTTTTCTATGATTTTTGGAAAGTGGACAATACTTTTGTGATCTAAAAACCATCAAATATATTATTTGTAGTTTTGAAAACACAACACAAGTGCCCCTTCCATCAAATAAATTCAGTTTTAACAGAGCGTTTGTAACACACACGTAACATGCAACGATTATTATTTTTAAACCATTTTAGCAATAAAATATGTGTAGTATTAATTGACCAAAATACCCTTTTTCACCCAAAAAAGAAAAAAAAATCCAAATACTAGTATCATTTTCCCCAAACCCCTCCCCATAGATTGGTCTTCAAGTTAATGTATATACCATCTGAACTCTCTCTTTTTCTTCGGATGAATTAAATACTTCTTTGACACACAAAAAAAGAAAAAGGGTGATCGATCAGATTTATGAAGAAATAACGAACAACCTACCACCACACGAAATTAGTTTATAATGTACAAACTTCTATTCTACGTATAAATATTTGGCATCAGCTGAACTGCAATTTTCACATAATAGAGTTCCCTCCTACTTCAAAGAATGAAAAGTTCTTTTTTTTTTTTGGCCAAAGACAAGCAGGATTTTCATTCATAATTCAAAAATATTTACATAATTACAAAAATATCTATAAGATCATATTTTCATCTTTTAATGTTTTATTATCTGCCTATTTAATGTTTTTCGAACTCTAATGCAAGTTACGAGTGAAGATGGAACAATGAGAGGAAAATTTGGAGAGTGACGAGGGGTTCCCGAGCTGAGCCAAGTGAGCAGACCACTCCGAGCTGAGACGGGCAAATCCGTGCCCCATTGACAGCGCGTTCAGCCCAGTGCCCAACCTAAATGACTGACCCGACCCCATTAACCCCGACCTCAGTCCCAGCTGTTCCGATGGGACATAAAGCACTGATGGGACATAAAGCTGCATCGCATTAAATGCTGTCAGACCCGAACTTAGTATAAATAGAGCTCCACCCTCTTCATTTAAGGGGATCTCATTATTAAATGCTATCAACTACTTACCAGCTCGGACATACTAATCATTCGCACGCTTGAGGAGAAAATTCGGGTCGTCACCCCGCCTTTTCCTTACTTTCCTTGTGCAGGTTCGATAGCCGACCACGACAGTCCAGCTCGGAGGCGGACCTGAGAAGTCCAGCTCGGCTAAAGCAGCTCCCGAATTCAACTGTGAGACTTTCAACCTCGACAGTTTGGCGCCGTCTGTGGGAACGACGAGTTCTTTTATAACTCTCTTCGCCACTCATTGAGAAACCATCATGGTACAAACGAGAAGTCACAACATACCGGTAGAGGATTCGCCCAACCTGGAAGGGGACCTCGAAATCGTGCAGGCACCCAGCCAAAACCTAACCCAAGCCGACGTTGGAACGAGCCAACGTATACACCTAGCCACTCAAACCAACCCCGCAGTGGAAGGAGACCCCAACTCCAGCCTATCACCGGAGATAAGGATGATGTTGAGGATGTTCGAAGAACTTAAGGAGCAGGTAGCCCGGCTGGCCGAGGGCCCCTTGGCGCCGCAAGAGGCCGTGCCGCGGCCATCGCGCCCCCAGTTCCACATCCCGGAGTCTAGGCAAAAACGGACGCCGGAAGAGGAGGGCTTCTTAGAGCCGACACCAAGATCCGACCCGGCGAGAGGTAAAAGGGCGGTTCAAGCCGACCCCGAGCAAGCAAAGACCGCGGCTGCCATAGCTAAGGTCATCAACCAACTCGGTGTAAGCCCACTCTCTCCTGAGGTACTGGCCCCCGCCCCTCCCCACCGGCAATCGAATGCCTAACCTGGCCGTCTACAATGGAGACGGAGCCCCTGCCAGCCACCTCCTCAATTTTGATCACCACATGACTCTGCACGACATGCCAGATCTCATGAAGGCGAAGACATTCCCGACCACCCTGGTTGGCAATGCCTTGGACTGGTTCCAAAAACTTCGTCCTGGATCAATTGCAAGCTTCCACCAGCTGGCGGAGGCTTTTTTATCCCGCTTCGCAGGAAGCCGCAGCGCCACCCGCCATACTTCCACATTGCTGTTGGTGAAGCAACATAGAGGGGAAACTTTGAGGGGTTACACGGCTAGATTCAATGAAGAGTCCCTCCGAATTCCTAACTTGGAGGACTCCATAGCTCTGATGGCTTACCAGAGCGGGCTAAGGTCGGGACCCCTCACATCTTCTTTGGCGATCGAGCCTGTGGATACTGTATCCGAGCTGATGGTGCGAGCAGAAGGGTACATACACTCGGAGGAGATCCATCAGGCAAAAAGGGACGATGACAAGGAGAAAGAGGCTAGGAAGAAAGGAGAGGCCTCCCGAGCCCAACCTGGGGCCAAAGCCCAGAACGACCGAGGCAAACAGCCATAACAGCCGAAGCCGAACCCCCGGTTCACTATATTCACTCCTCTTAACACCTCGAGGGAGTAGATCTTGATGGAGATCCAGCACCAGAACCACCTACCTCCAGCTCCGAGAATGAAAGGCCGGCCCGATAAGCGCAATAAGACCAAATATTGCCGCTACCACATGGACTATGGCCATACCACCGAAGAGTGTAAAGACTTGAAGCAGGAGATTGAGGCACTGATAGCCCGAGGCCACCTCCGGAGGTATGTAGATCAACAGCCGACCCGGAATCCGGAACAAAGGGATAGGGAGAGGAGTCCGCCCAGGCGCCAGGCTGGGGGCGGACGCTTGGCCGTGTTTGAAACCATAGCAAGAGGATTAGCGTCAAGAGGCGAGACCTCAGCAGGCAGAAAGGGTTATATTCGTGCAGGGATGGAGTATGGACCAGTGAAGGGACCGGCCCCGGAGATGCAAGAGCTCACCTTCTCTTCAGAAGACTTGGAGGGGGTCATATTGCCTCACGACGACCCCCTGGTGATCAGCGCAGAGATAGCCAACTTCACCGTCAAAAGGCTGATGGTGGACACCGGGAGCTCGGCAGAAGTCTTATTCCTCAGCGCTTTTGAGCAAATGGGGTTGGACAGGAGCCGACTCAGGCCATTGCGGGGTACTTTAGCAGGTTTCACCGGGCAGTCCCACCGAGCCGAAGGAGTCATCAACCTCCCGCTGAAGTTGGAGGATGGGGATAAGTGGGTGTCGATGCAGGCCAACTTCATTGTAATGGATTGTAACTCCACCTACAACGGGATCTTAGGTCGGGTGGCACTTAATCATTTCAGGGCCGTCCCCTCAACGTACCACCAGGCCCTGAAGTTCCCGACCCCGGCTGGGGTAGCCACCATTCGCGGAGCCCAGCTCTCAGCTCGGGAGTGTTATGAAAACTCACTCCGACCCAAATATCAAATCGGCTGGGGACCGGATCTGCCCGAAGAAAAGAGAGACGCTAAGAGAGGAAGCCCGGCTGAGGACCTTCAGGAGGTGGAGCTCTCCGATGAAACAAAGAGAGCCAAAATTGGGAATGAACTATCTGCCAATCTCAAGAAAGGTATAAGCCAATTTCTTTTAAAGAATGAGCATGTATTTGCCTGGTCTGCTTCTGACATGACAGGAATTGACCCGAATGTGATTGAGCATCACCTGAATGCCGACCCGAATCACTATCCAGTAAAACAAAAACGCCGGCACTTTCATTATGATAAGCAACAAATCATAGCGGAAGAAGTGGACAAGTTGGTGGACGCCGGCCACATAAAGGAAATACAGTACCCAACCTGGCTGTCCAATGTGGTGCTGGTGACGAAGTCCTCGGGTGGATGGAGACTGTGTATTGATTTCACCGACCTCAATAAAGCTTGCCCCAAGGACTGCTTCCCCCTACCACGGATTGACCAAATGGTGGACGCCACATTCGGATTCGAGCTGCTCTCCTTCATGGATGCCTTCAAAGGTTATAATCAAATCAAGATGGCTCCCGGGGACAAGGGGAAGACCGCCTTCACCACCGATAAAGGACTCTACTACTATAAGGTAATGCCCTTTGGCCTCAAGAATGCTGGAGCCACATACACTCGGATGGTGAACAAGGTCTTCAAAAACCAGATTGGCCGGAATATGGAAATCTATGTAGATGACATGTTGGTCAAAAGCAGGAGGGCGGAAGACCATGTAACCGACCTGGCTGAGGCCTTCGCTGTAATGAAGCACTTTGGGATAAAATTGAACCCAGAAAAGTGCGCATTCGGCGTCAAGGCAGGCAAGTTCCTGGGCTTCATGGTCACAGCCCGCGGAATAGAGGCCAACCTGGAGAAAGTCCAGGCGATACAAGACCTGGGGCCCCCGACCTGCCTGAAGGATGTCTAGGTGTTGGCAGGCAAAGTCGCAGCACTAAGCAGATTCATGTCCAGGTCGGCTGACAAGTGTGCTCCCCTATTCAAAATATTGAGGAACCCTAAGAACTTTGAATGGACTGAGGAATGCCAAAACGCCTTCCAAGAGCTGAAAATGTATATAGCCTCGCCACCTCTGTTATCCCGACCTAAGGTGGGGGAGGAGCTAGTAATATACTTGGCATGCTCGGGAACAGCGGTGGCGGCGGCGCTAGTCCGAGAAGAAGGAAAGGAACAGAAGCCGGTCTACTATGTCAGTAAAACCTTGCAGAGAGCCGAGGCGAGATACTCCTCCTTGGAAAAACTCGCCATCGCACTCATCACGGCTGCTAGAAAGTTGAATCCATACTTCGATGCTCATCCGATTAAAGTCATGACTGATGCTCCGCTCAAATCCATCATGCACAAGCCAGAGGCGTCGGGCAGGCTACTGAAATGGGCAGTTGAGCTGAGTCAATTCGACATCACCTAGCAGCCCAGGACAACCATCAAAGCCCAAGCCATTGCTGACTTTGTTGTAGAATGCACTGGCCGAGCAGAGCATGACCCGGAGGACGTGTGGAAGGTCCATGTGGATGGGCCCTCAGGGAAGTCTGGAAGCGGAGCTGGGGTGGTCATCCTCGACCCAAACCGGCATGAGCACCAGTACTCCCTCAAGTTCACCTTCTCGGCGTCCAACAATGAAGCAGAGTACGAAGCGGTGATTGCAGGGCTAAAAATTGCAACTCAGCTCGGGGCACAGACAATCGACCTAAGCACCAACTCTCAGTTGGTCTCTAGTCAGATATCAGGGGAGTTCGAAGCCAAGGACAGTGCTATGCTAGCCTACCTCAACAGAGTCAAGGATTTGACCTCAACACTCAAAAGGTTCACGATACAGCAGATTCCCAGGGAAGAGAATATGAAGGTTGACGCCCTATCTAGGCTGGCCTTGGGCGAAAGCTGACCTGCCCTTGTCCACGTGGAAGAAGTACCTGAACCTAGTATCCAGTTGGGGGTACAGGCGGTAGCCGAGCTCAACTTAAATCCAGATTGGACCAAATCAATCATGGACTACTTGGAAGGGGGTATGACCCCAGAGGATGAAAAAGCTGCTCGGAAACTCATGAAGTAGGCCTCAAGGTTTGTCATAATCGCCGGGCAGCTCTACAAAAGAGCCTACACCTGGCCTCTTTTGAAATGTGTTGGACCCGAAGAAAGAAACTATGTACTCCGGGAGATTCATGAAGGGGTGTGTGGGAACCACTTAGGGGGTAAAGCTCTGGCTCGGAAGGCATTAAGGCATGGCTATTTCTGGCCAACCTTAGGACAAGATGCCAAAGAGTATGTAAAAAAGTGCGACACCTGCCAGAGGTTCGCTAACGTACAACGGAAGCCTGCTGTGGACCTCACAGTTATGATAAGCCCGTGGCCATTCTACCAATGGGGTCTAGACATCATCGGCCCCTTGTCGACCAGTGTCGGCCAAAAGAAGTACGCCTTCGTGGTTGTAGACAACTTCACTAAATGGCTCGAGACTGAAGGTGTTGCTAGAATAACGGAAAAGGCAGCTTGGGATTTCGTATGGAAAAACATCATTTGCCGATTTGGGGTACCAAAGGTCATCGTCACTGACCACGGCAAACAATTCGATAGTGCATACTTTCGAGGCAAATGCGCCGAGATTAGGATCGACCTCAGATTCTCGTCCGTTGCTTACCCTCAAAGTAATGGCCAAGTCGAAAGAACTAACCAAATCAATTTGCAGGGTCTGAAAACCAAGCTGGAGGAAGCCGAGGGCCAATGGGCATCAATCCTTCCAGAAGTGATGTGGGCTCAGCGGACCAACACCAGCTCGACTACGGGAGAATTGCCCTTCGAACTGACCTTCGGCACTCAAGCAGTGCTGCCAGTGGAGATCGGGTCTCCGACCAGTAGAACCCTCCACCATGGCGCAGAAATAAACGGAGCACGAATCCGTGAAGAGTTCGACCTCGCCGAAGAGCTCCGAGCTAAAGCTCAAATCAGAATGCTGGCCAGCAAAGCCGCAATGAAAAGAGCCTTCTCCAAACAGGTCAAGCCTAAGCCTATTAAGGTCGGCGACCTCGTACTCAGAAAGGCCATCTTTTTGCCGCGCTCCGTTAACAAGCTCTCTCCGACCTGGGAGGGACCCTACGAAGTCATGAAAGAAGTCCGACCAGGGACCTTCTACCTTTGCGACAAGAATGGGAAATTGCTGAAAAATGCATGGCATTCAGAACATTTGAAGCGGTATTTTGTATAAAACGGCCCGAGCCAGAATATTTTGTAAACGGCCCCGAGCCGGAATATTTTGTAAACGGCCCCGAGCCGGAATATTTTGTAAACGGCCCCGAGCCAAAGTATATCGTAAAGGCCCTGGGCCGAAACATTACTTACACAAATTCAATGCAGTACAATTTTGTAAATCAGTGCAAATTACCGACCTGGGAACAGACACCGGCGCAATGCCCGACTCGGGCCCAAGTGCTACAACTACAAAAATTACTTTAACTCGGATTAACGCAGTGGCCACGCGTGATCACGAAGTAAACCAGCTCGGATTATGTTCCAGCTCGGGTTTAATCAATAATAGTTTGATTAAATTTTTCAGTTCGGATTGTTTTCCAACTCGGCCTATCCCGGCTTTAGGTCGGTATATTTGTCAACATTAATTTGACCAATTTTATAACGGACTGACGAGCTCGATTTGGTAACGATTATAAAATTGCCTCGATTATTCCGGCTCGGATTAAGATGGTAGAACTCTTAACCACTTCCAGCTCGGTTCATTAAAACTTAAGTTCTAATGGTCCATTAAATTGGCCCGACCCCAATTATTTGAGAAAATTTGCGAAGAATAAAAGTGCATGTGTGCGAGCTCGATCAAAACGCAAATGAAAATAAAACAAACATTCCATTAAAACTGAAAAGTGATTACAAAGGCCCAGCTCGGGCAAGATTACAATAACCCTACTAGGGAAACACTGCAAAATCTATTTTGGCGCGGCAGCGGAGGTGGCGGCCTCAGCTTCATCCCCAACTTGGTCCAGGCCCTTCTGGACAAACTCAGTAACCTCCTTGGCCTGGGATATCAGGTCGGACGGAAGCTCGGGGATCTCCCAGAATTCTAGCGGCGGAACCTCCAAGATCTCGATGTAGTCGTTCTTGGAGGTCGGGAAGAAAGTCTTCGCTCTCTCCCGAGCCGCAACTTGACCTCGGAAGTAGAACTCCATTTCTGCGTACTTCGCCATAGCCCCGCCTTCCGTGGCCAACCAATCCACCGCCGTGTCGCTGGACTTGAAGGCCTCCAGTGCCTTCTCCCCCTGGACGCCGACCCGCTCCGCCAGTTCCTTAAACTTAGCCTCTGCCTCCCGCTTCTCTCGCTTGTAGCGATCGATGTCCTTGGCCGCGGCTTCGTGTCGGTCCTTCTCTAGGTCCAGCTCCTTCCTTAGGTGGTCGACCTCCGCCATATCAGCCCTTTTCCTCTGAGCGGCCTCCTCTCTCACTGATTCAAGCTCGGCTCGGGCATCCACATATCATTGCTCGAGCTCAACGCAGTGAGTTTGGGCCTTGATTAAAAAGATGGGGGCAGAGAGGATATGGGACTCGGCCTGTTTAGCAGAAAATAAAGCAATCAACCGAGCTAAGAATACAACCTTAACAGAAGATGGTTAAGGACTTACCGTGACTATGGCCGTCCTCAAGTCCAGCAAGAGTTGCTCAGTTGGGACCGTCGCCAGCTTGGGGTCGCGATCCACCTTGGACGCCTCCATGAAGTGCTGGTCGGGAGGGCTCACCTCAGTGGCCTTGCCCTTCCCAGAGTGTTCGGGCCGACGCCGCTTTCTGCTCTCGGGTCGGGAGGAAGAGCGCTCCGGGATCGCTAGGCCCGATCCCGATTTCTTCGGCAAAGGGGACCCCGAAGCCCCTTTTGAAGAGACCTCGGGACCGACATCTCGTCCTTGGCCGCTGGGGCGTTGCCTTTGACCTTGGCCAGTTCCGCCCAGTCTTGACCGAGCTGATGCATCGCCACTGACCTCACTCTTCCTCCGCACTTGGGCGTACGCAAGCTTCCTCATGTCCGCCATATCTGCAAAAGCAGAGCAAAGGGGTTAAAAATGAGTCGAAGACCCAACTAAAAAAGCTAAGCTAATATACGGGACGGGAGGTCGGACACTAATTCTGCAAACTGACCCTCTTCCGAGCTAGACCCGTCATCTCCTTCCGGATCGGGAATCAGGTGGGGATGATCCCTCGAGAGGTCGGGCTCCCGACCAAACAACTTGGAATCCCAGATTCGCTCCCATTTCAGCATGCTGTCGATGTCTATCAACATCCCAGGCGCGGGCTTGAGCACTGCAACTTCTCTAAGCTCCTCCTTCGAGAGTTTAGGGTCATCATTGGCAGTTTTCCTCAGGCTCGGGAGCCAGTCCAGCCTACATCCGGGATTCACAGACGACTCCACCCAATAATAGTCATTATGCCAGCCCTTGTTAGAGGAGTGCCACTTGGTGAATATGGAGTGGCCGACCCGAGCTGCGAAGTGGAACCACCCTGGCTACTTCGGGTTGGGTTTGCACACGAAGAAATGCCTGAATCGGCGCAAGGTTGGCTCCACTCCCTTCTCCAAGCAGAACACATAGAAGGCCACCATTATGGCCCAACAATTCGGTGACATCTGACCCGGGCTGAGCTCGAAATGGTTCAGAATTCCAATGATGAAGCCAGGGAAGGGGAGCTGGATGACGTCGAAGGCCAGATCGTATATGGTATAGTGGTTGGCTGAGGGGTAACACGCCGATTCTTGCCGACTTGGAACCTTCAGCTTGTGATGCCGATCAACTGACCAGTTCCTCAGCCTTGCGTTCGCCATCTGCACCGTAGAATGGCACTCGCGCTTGCAGCAGGCAAACAGCTGCTCGATCCTCTTCCCTCGAATTGAAGAAGCACTGGCTGAAGCCGAGCTCCGAGGTCAAACAGCACTGACTGGGACAGCCTCGATCGGCTCGGTGGCAGAAACCCCGGCTAAGAACTCTTGTGGTATCTCAATGCCCTCCAGTCGATTCAGCGGCTCCTCATCCTCCCCGTCATCGAATTCTCCCAGGTCGGCCAAAGGATCCTCCTCAGCTTCCTCTCGCACCAACCTGACCCCAATAACTTGGCAGTCGTCGTCGCTCCCCTCGTGATTTGGTTTCCGAGTCGGCCCTGAGGACGAGCTAGTGCTCTCTCCGCCACGGTTCCTATTCGAGGTAGATGCCGAGCTCGGTGGACTTTCATCTCCACCATAAGACCTTACTTCCATAGCCTGAGAATCTTCTGATTCCGACCTCCCCATCCTGTCTACAGCAAATACAAATGTACAGGAATGACTAAAGGGAGTCGGGACGTACCTAATGCTCAACTGCGGAGTATGCCGGGTCCGAGCTGAATTATCCCGAGAAGATCCTTGCCGAGCTAGTTGTGTCCGAGAACTCTAATGTTCGACCTGAATTCCTTGGGAAATTGAAAGCGAAGTATGGAGCGAATCTCGGAGAATATGGCCCTATTTATAGGCATCACTGAAAGTCGTCTCGGGAAGCTCAAACGTCGCGTCTCGCCAGAACCGCCAGGTGACGTGGCAGTCATCTATTGGGCATGCACCGCTGACGTGGCCATCCCTACTCTATCGGGGTCGGGCACCCACAGCTCGGGATTAACTTCTGTCTAGATCTCACCCTCCCGATCTCGACTTGGGGGGGGGAGGGAATTGACGAGGGGTTCCCGAGCTGAGCCAAGTGAGCCAACCACTCCGAGCTGAGACGGGCAAATCCGTGCCCCATTGACAGCGCGTTCAGCCCAGTGCCCAACCTAGATGACTGACCCGACCCCATTAACCCCGACCTCAGTCCCAGCTGTTCCGATGGGACATAAAGCACTGATGGGACATAAAGTTGCATCGCATTAAATGCTGTCAGACCCGGACTTAGTATAAATAGAGCTCCACCCTCTTCATTTAGGGGGATCTCGTTATTAAATGCTATCAGCTACTTACCAGCTCGGACATACTAATCATTCGCACGCTTGAGGGGAAAATTCGGGTCGTCACCCCGCCTTTTCCTTACTTTCCTTGTGCAGGTTCGATAGCCGACCGCGACAGTCCAGCTCGGAGGCGGACCTAAGAAGTCCAGCTTGGCTAAAGCAACTCCCGAATTCAACTGTGAGACTTTCAACCTCTACAGAGAGAGAGAGATATATATATATAGGGTTAATACTCTGTGGGTCCTTTATCTTTATGTCTTTTGTCTAGTTGGTCCTTTATGTTCAAAATAGACATACATTGATCACTTATTTATATGTTTTGTGTCACCGTTAGTTCTTCTGTCTAAATTGTAACGTTGTAGTCATGTGACTTAGACGTGAGAGCAATTTTGGATGATAAATTCGTCAGTGCAAAAAAAAAAAAAAAAAAAACACATGCATCAGACATTACCCTTCGATTCTTCTGCCATTTTATATGACATTTAACCCTCTCAACGACGATGATAATAAATGTGAAAAAGCCGTATCTGGCATTGAGAGGCAAACGACGATGAAAATAAATGTGAGGTTGACAGGGATGGTTCGGTAAATGGCGTAATAGAAATTATAATTTATTTTTATGCGGATAAATGAATAATGAAATATACCGGCTTTCATGTGTACCCTGGTTTGAACATGTAACTTTTTGTATGATATAGTAAGCTACATGACCAAGATTAAAGATGCAGTTATAGGGAGCTACGTGATCAAGAAAGAGATTGGTCACACATGAATGGAAATGCAATGGACAAAATTAGATCAATGCTATCTTTGATACTTGGTTTAAAATCATAAGGTTCCATTCTAAAAGTAATTGATATTAGGAAAAATAGCCCAAAATGTTTTATAGTTGTTTCAAACTTTATAATTTATTTATATAAAACAAGTGTATATCATATAGAGAATATTAGATAGCTTTGCACTAGATTTTCACCATGGAGCCGCGTAAAAGAAATATAAATTTATTTTGGTCAAATGAATTTATAGGTGAGATGTGAAAACACAGACTTCATCGCTTAGTTATGTTTTAGGGCAACACTTATTTTCAGTGGGGGCTGGAGGCTATATAGGTATAACGTAATACAATATTTTTTGTATCCCTTTTTCCTACAAAAATGTAAAAACATCTATTATTACATTTTACTTAATATATTATTTAATTTATAAATTTAAATTCTATTTATCCCAAAATTGAAGTCATTATTTGACTTTTTATTTAAACTGATTTTCAGAAAAGTAATATTTTATCAATTTTAGTGAGATAGCACAATGAAACAAATTAATAGGTTAAAGATACTAAAAAATTAATAAGTAAGATTAAAGAAAGTAAGAAAAATATAAAAAAGGATATCACCTTGAATAGTTTTAAGTAGATCTTCATATTCGCATAAATAGAGTGGAATAAAATTAAGATCTACAGTGAGGTCACGTATTGTCTTGTATTCAAATAAATACTAATGAAAAAGTCAGCCTAAAGATAATATTGTACAAATTTATCATTTTATTTTAGAAGATGCTAAAGTTTTTATTTTGTTGAGTAAATACTAAAGAAAATAAACACAAAACTTCACTGAAAAAAGGGAAAAAATTATCTATGAGCAATTTAGTTTATTTAAATAAGGACCTAAAAAGGAAACAATGGTTTTGATAAATTTCTTTTATATTCCATCACAAAATTAAATTAATAGAGGTAAGAAAAAATAAATAAAATATCTTAAAGTTTGTGGTCCTAAGAGACTTCTGTGTCATTGATATTAGACTTTTAGTGGGAGAAACTAATGTTTGTATTGCTGTTTAAAACTAAGTAATTTTGAAGGTCAAACTTAGGGGTCAGTGGAGGTTAACTAATTTTTGAAACAAGTACTACATATATAATGTACAATAACTTGTGGGGTTATCCCCTGCGAGTCCCAATGTGGTTTCGTCAATGGTTAGTTGGAGTTTGGAGTATGACCGAGAAACTTATTTATATCTCGAGTCTGACCAGTCAAGAAACTATTTTTCTTGAAAAATAGTTGAAGCCTTATGTCTGACTAGTTGGATAATACTTTTTTTTCGAGTGAAGTCAATGTGTTTTGGAATTTGAGACTCTTGTTGTGACTACCTTAAATTCACCTAGTCTACTATCCTACACTCCCAATAAGCTGTGTACTTTCCCTTTTGGTGGGTTAGAATCTTCTCATAACTAATATTTTATTTTAGCATTCTAACATTACATTTTAATCATTTGATTAATTTTTAAACTACAAAAATAGGAGGGAAATTATTTAGGCAAGCCACAGTAGTGCGTTAAATGTGTCTTGCGTGAGTTGATAGGCCTTATTGTTTTCTTTTAATAACAAATGGCGCATTATCGTTTTGTACCGTCTTCTTTAAATGGAAATAAATAGAAGAATTGGATGGAAATAATGCATGACTTTGTATTAAAATATGATATACACTCTTGTACTATAACCTGGTAAAAAAAAAAAATGCTAAAATGGTGTGCTTATTTCTTATAGGACAAAAATTCATGGGCATAAAAAAGAATGAGCTGCTACTCTAATCTACTAACTCTAGTAAATCATTTGTGTTCTAGCAAGAAAGATTCACGTTAGTTGTAAGTTGCATTTGGCTCGTGCTTTGTTATTAAATATATTATGTGTTGAAATATTTTCACTTATTGACAAAGCAAACCAGGGATGTATTATATTTAGTTGTGAAGAGGATTTGTAGTGAGGATGGATTGCTTTGTTATATTAAATGATTTTTCCTATTTATTAATTATATATATGTAATTGAGTGCTTTTTAACTTATATATGCTTTTCCTTTTTCATTAACAATCTATTTTTGTTTTGAAAAACTCTATCAATGCAAGCCTAATTTAGCACTAGACACTAAATATTGTAAGGAGATTTCTTCCTATTAAGGTGGTTGATATATTACATAACAAGTTTCAACTCTAAATAGTGGTTGCATACGTATTTTCGTATTTTCTTTTGATTTGATTGAATATGACAACCAATTTTTAGCATATAAGACTTTTGTTTCACGATCACTAGATAGAGACGACATTCAATATGAATATATTTTGTCACCGAGTTATTGTTATACTAGACACTTCTTTCCTTACTTATACTCTTACTTTTCAAGCAAACTTGTGTAATACACGGGTATCACTTCTTGATATATAATAATTGTCAAGTTAGAGAAGTTGGTGGTTTAACATACATTTTATATAATTATCAATAAGATAAGGATCCTCTCTATCCTCCAATTACCTAATGGCTAACATCTCACTATACAACTAAATAGAAGGTTAGATAATTGTCATCTCATCCTTTTTTGTATACTACAAAATAATAAATTCTAGTAAAACAAAAATATTTCAAACAACATTTTAGATCTTATTTTCACAGAATAGCTATAAAGTTAGAATGTAATAGAACAATACATAATAAAGTAGCATAATAAAATCTTTATATAATCTAATTAAGCTATAAGTTTAACTTATTTTCTTAAATTAAGGATGATATTTATATACTTATAAATGGTAGCATGAATTACATAGGGTTAAAAATAAAATAATCTAGAAATTCAAGAAAGCATGTGGTTGAAATAGACATATTTTTCCTAAATATTTGATGTTTTTCTATTTATAACTCATTACTTATGACTTATTTATAATTTTTTCAAAAATAAAAAAAGGATGGAAACTTCATATAGAGAGAGTGACATGTAGATCTATTTTCTTTTTCATTTTATAAGATTCAATAATGAAAACAATTTTGCTCACATCTTAAAAATTTGTGGTTGGTTTGAACGGCTGATGATGGGACAAATATCTAAGCCTATTAACTAGTTAAATGTTGAAGTGTCACCCATTAAGATAAATAGAGCATTTGTTATGACGAAAATAGAAAATTCGAACAAACTAACTGAACAGAGAACTATCTTGCATTAATTGAATTAAAGAACTGCAATTACAAAGATAAAGAGTGTATAAAAATATGAGAGTATATTCTCAGATCCCTCTACATTTAAGCTAAGCCCTCTATATATAGTGTTGTGCTCAGCACTTCTTTGCGAGGATGCCTAACCGAATTAGTTGTAACAGCTCAATGCTCTCTGCCTGTCAATACCACAAAGTCTTCAAGATAGTTGGGCCTCATTCTAATTCGTTTCCCTTTTCTTGGCTCCACTGGACTGTCAATCTCCTCTTGGGCTCTTGGCGAACTGCTCTGTATTGGGCCATTCGTGGGCATAACAATACCCCCTCCTGCCACCAGAACCTTGTCCTCAAGGTTCAAGGATGGGTACGCCTCTTTCAATTCCTGCAAATCAATCCATGTAGCATCTTCAGAGGGAAAATTCAACCACTCTACTAGCACCTGATCTGTCGACTGATTTTGGAGCAATATTGTGCATTTTGCCACCACCCTTTAAGGAACCAGTTGCGGCATTATGGGATATGGCGGAATAACAACTGCATTTTGGTCTGAAATATGATTTCCGACGGCTAGTTTTAGCAGAGACACATGGAACACGTCGTGGATCTTAGCACAATCTGGCAGCTTAAGTTTATAAGCCACCGCTCCAATTCTTTCTACTATCTGAAATGGCCCAAAAAATTTCTTGCTCAACTTCTGATTTCCATGTCCCCGAAGTGTTTTCTGCCTATATGGCTGTAAACGAACAAGTACCCAATCACCCTGTGCAAACTCCTTTTTCGTTCGTCGTTTGTCAATCTGATGTTTCATTCGCTGTTGAGCTTGTTGCAAATTTTTTTTGAGTTTAACCAGAATGTCATCACGCTGCTGCAACTCATTTTCCACCGTATCATTTGCAGAAGAGTAAGGCAAATAACTGGTAAGTGTTGGAGGAGACCTACCATACACCGCGAGGAAGGGGGTCATACCAGCAGCCGTGTGAAATGCGGTGTTATACTAATACTCGGCCCATGGTAAGAATTTCGCCCAAGACTTTGGCGAATCCATTACAAAATAACGCAAGTAAAGTTCCAAGGTGCGATTAAGGCGTTCCGTTTGTCCATCGGTTTGAGGGTGGTACGAGCTACTCATCTTCAATGACGTCCCATTCATCTTAAACAACTCCTTCCAAAATGAACTCACAAACAATTTATCCCGATCACTAACAATCAAACGAGGAATTCCATGCAATCTAACCATATCTTTCATAAAAATTTCAGCCACCCTTGTACTTGTCATGTTTGGCCCCAATGGAGAGAAATGTGCATACTTCGACAAACGGTCAACCACCACCAAAATTTCCACAAACCCCTTTGACACTAGCAACCCTTGAATGAAATCCATGGAAATATCTTCCCAAATCTGCGACAGAATCGGTAGTGGCTGAAACAATCCCGCCGGTGCTAATTGACTTGTCTTTGCTTGTTGACATACTAGACAAGATTCCACGTATTTTTTAATAGCATAGCACATCTGCTTCCAATAGAAATTTGCAACAATCCTTTGAAATGTACGCAGGAACCCCGCATGGCCACCCATGGGCGAGTTATGGAATTCATGCAAAACCACAAGTTGTAAAGACCATAGGATAACTACTCTATTATGATAATATAGTAATCCATTGTGAGTAGTATAACCTGGTAAGCTCGAAGGATCTTGCGCCAACTTTTGATGTAACTGGATCAATTCATCACCCTTTTTATTAGATTCTCTTAAACTATTCAAAAACTGAAACTGGACAGTTGAGAAAGCTTGTAATGAAGCTTCAATCGGACTTCATGATAAGGCATCGGCTACAACATTCTCGCGCCCGGGCTTGTACATAATGCTAAAATCAAACCCTAATAACTTTGTAAGCCACTTTTGTTGATCCGGAGTTTGGATATTTTGATCCATTAATGCTTTGAGACTCATTTGATCGGTACAGATGATGAAATGTCAACCCAGCAAGTATTGTCGCCATTTAGATATCACCGTAGTAATGGCTAGCATCTCTCGCTGGTAAGTTGATCCCGCTTGCATTCTGGGGCTCAATTTCTGATTGAAGTATGCTACTGGCCTGTTATCTTGTAATAAGGTTGCCCCAATTCCCACACCGGACGCGTCAGTCTCCATAACAAAGGTCTTAGAAAAATCTGGTAACGCCAATATAGGAACAGTGGTTAACGCCCTCTGTAACTGTTGAAAAGCTGTCTCAGCCACTGAAGACCATGCAAAATTGTTGTTTTTGAGAAGGTTTATTAACGGTGCGGCTATCATAGCATATCTCCTAATGAACCTTCTGTAGTACCCGGATAGACCCAAAAAACCCCGCAGGCCCTTAAGATTTGTAGGAATGGGCCATTCAAGCACTGCCTTCACTTTGCTTCCATCCATTTCCACTCCTTTGTGTGAAATTACATGACCCAGTTATTCCACTTGCTCCTGGCCAAATGTACACTTCGACTGCTTAGCAAAAAATTGATGGTCCTGTAATGTTTGAAGAACAGTCCGAAGATGCTGCACATGTTGATCAAAATCTGCACTATAAACCAATATATCATCGAAGAATACCAGCACAAACTTGCGCAAGAAATGTTTGAATGTATCGTTCATGATAGCTTGAAAAGTGGCCAGGGCATTCGTTAACCCGAATGGCATTACTAAGAATTCATAATGCCCATCGTGTGTACGAAAAGCCGTTTTGTGTACATCTTCAGCCCGAACCTGAATTTGGTGATACCCCGAACGCAAATCCAGCTTTGAAAAATAACGGGCACCATGTAACTCATCTAGCAATTCATCGACTGTTGGTATCGGAAATCTGTCCTTGACTGTCATTGCATTTAGAGCTCTATAATCAGTGCAGAATCTCCAAGTTCCATCTTTTTTCTTCACCAATAAGACCGGAGAAGAAAATGGACTATGGCTCGGTCTGATAATCCCATCTGTCAACATTTCTTGTACCAACCGTTCCATTTTTGATTTCTAAAAATGGGGGTAACGGTATGGCTTCACATTTATCGGGGTCGTGTTAAGTTGAAGGTGAATCGCATGTTCACATGATCTAATGGGTGGTAACCCATGAGGAGTCTCAAATATGGTTGGGTATTCATTGAGAACATGCTGAATTTTTTCGTGTACTAGTGATGCATTCTCAGCCAACCCAGAAATCATATTCAAACTAAAAAATGCAGCTACGGATCCAGTTGCATTCAATTGTCTTACCCCTTTATATTGAACCCGCGTTATTGACGGGTTAATCTCCCCCTTTAACAGAACTTGCACACCCCTGTTCGTAAAGCTCATTGTCAAGTTAGCATAATCTTGCACCACTGGCCCCAACGTTGCAAGCCACGACATACCAAGCACCACATCCGATCCCTCCAGCGACAGAACATACAAATCAGTCGTGATGTGATGACCTTGAATGTCCAACTTGGCTTGTCGAATACACCCAGTAGACAACAAGTTTTGGCCATTTCTGACTGCCACCGACAAGTTTGTGATTTATTGGAAAATTTAGAAATTTGGCGACCCTCGTCTGAATGAAATTATGCGTGCTCCCGCTATCGATCAGTACCTGCACCGATTTACCAGTAATATTACCACGAAAACGAAGTGTAGTTGGAGAATGATTACCGGATAAAACATGTAAGGATATTTTCGGCTCCGCTCTTAATTCTTCCAACTACAACGCGGTTGCCAGCAACTCATCGTTCTCCACCGAACCATCACTACCTTCGTCACCTTCAATAAAAAAGAATTGGGGTTTTGTCTTGCAGCGGTGACTAGGCACGTATTTCTCATCACAATAATAGCATAATCCCCGATCTCGGCGAGCCTGCATCTCCTTCGAAGTAATTCTTTTGGTAGTGTAATAGTATGGAACTGTTTGAGAGGTAAGGTTGATATTTGTGTTTGGCTGGTTGTATAGATAAGGTGTGAGAATGGTAGTGTATCAGGTTTGGTTATGGGTATTTGAAAGTGTTTGGGCTGGTTTGGCTTCTAGCTGAGTGTTTGTGTTTGAGTGAGGTGTGAACCACTTGGGCCATTGGGCAGTTTTCTTTTGGTCCAATAGTTTTGCTTCTTGCAATTTTGCAAGACCAATTGCTTGGGTCAATGTCGCAGGCCTTAATGCCATAACCTCAGCCCTTATATCACTACGTAATCCAGCAACAAAACAACTAAGTAGAAATGATGAAGGTAGGCTCAAAGTTCTGTTGGACAATGCTTCAAATTGAGGCTGGTATTGTTCAACAATTGTCGTTTGGGTCAATTTAGATAAAGCCCCTTGATAATCCTCAAACTCCGATGGCCCAAATCGCACTTCTAGGGCCCTCGCGAATTGATCCCAAGTCACGAACTGTCGATTCTTCGACCCCCACTGAAACCACTGCAGTGCTCGCCCGTCCATATGAAACGAACTAATTAACAGACGTTGCTCGTCCGGAGTATGATGATATGCAAAAAATCTTTCGGACTTGAAGATCTAACCCACCGGATCGTCTCCGTCAAATCGTGGAAAATCCAATTTCATCGATCTTCTTTGCTGCATCGATTGACTTACCTGACCAAATGAACTCATGTGACCCATTTGATGTGGCTGAATCACTGGACTCATGTGGCCAATCTAAAAGGATCCAATATGTGACGGCATGGGCATGCTTGGCACATAACCTCCTTGTGGCGAACCCACTGAAGCAGCAATTGAATGACCTATTGGTTTGATAATGGGTGGTATACTGACGGAAGTTGTGAATGGTACCGATGACGTCGGCATGGACATGGGAGGCACCATGGTAGGGGAATATGCCGTCGTTGGCACCATGATAGGTGGAGGTACCACCACCGACGCCGGAGCAGATTGCGTCATTGTCGGACTAACCGGTGTAGCCGTCGATTTTTCCACGATCAATTTCCAAGTCTGTTCAAACTTGCCATCTAACGCCGTGAGCTTCGCAATAGCTTCACCCATCGACTGTTGCATCTCACCCATAGATTGTTGCTGTTCATCGAGGCGTTGTGAATGAGTTTCCGTAACTTCCTGCACCTTCTTCATATGGTCATCCAACGTCTTCAAGCGAGTGCCGTCTGCCATGGTGGTCGACGGCTCTCAATGAAAGCACCAATTGTTATGACGAAAATAGAAAATACGAACAAACTAACTGAACAGAGAGCTATCTTGCATTAATTGAATTAAAGAACTGCAATTACAAAGATAAAGAGTGTATAAAAATATGAGAATATATTCTCAGATCCCTCTACACTTAAGCTAAACCCTCTATATATAGTGTTGTGCTCAGCACTTCTTTGTGAGGATGCCTAACCAAATTAGTTGTAACAGCTTAATGCTCTCTGCTTGTCAATACCACAAAGTCTTCAAGATAGTTGGGCCTCATTCTAATTCGTTTCCCTTTTCTTGGCTCCACTGGACTGTCAATCTCCTCTTGGGCTCTTGGCGAACTGCTCTTTATTGGGCCATTCATGGGCATAACAGCATTCTCCATTTACGCCTAAATGAAGAGGATTCAATTCCTCATCAATATTGCATAATACATGTGAAAGTTATTCTCGTACATTTATTTATATTTCAGGTAAATCAATCCTACGTCATTTATTTACATGCAGTTGGGGCATTTGGATTGGTTGAACTACGTCATTTCTCGTACATACAATTTTTAGAGATTGGGTCTTTAATTTAGAGCCAAAATACATGGGGCTCATACAATTTTAGAGATTTGAGTTAAAATAGAGACTCAATTTACTTTTTTGGCTCTAAATTTAGAGACTCAAAAAGTGATTGGTCTCTATTTTGACCAAAAAATTGATAAAAGTAGTGGGCCCCATCTATTTTGACTCTAAATTTAGAGACTCGGGTCTCTAAAATATCAAAAATAGTCAATTTTTGTGAATAGTTTTCACTATTAAAGATACCCTAAGTATTTACATTTGAATTTGAACTTAAAAAATATAGCCTTTTAAACCTGTTGGCTCAAATGCAAAAACAAGTTTTTTTTTTTTTTTTGTTGTTGTTGTAAATGGTGGATGGGAAATAGGAGCGATGATTTCTTTAAAATGTTATTATATTATGAGCAAAAATTCGCAATTAGTTAAAGATTATTTTATTATGATTGCATCTTACTCAATGTAACATGTGCGAATTTGGGCCTTAAAGTTTTTTTACTATTATGTCTTTACCATCCCTACACAGTGCTAATGAGAGCGTATTACAAGATGTTGGGCCCTTTTAAAATAGGTACTGTACTGGGTCGTCATTGTGAACATCATGTGTCAGACTTTGGGCCTTCAAATTGATTTAGGGTCTGTTTGACTTAACTTTTAGACCCTTAAAAAATACTTTCTGTGAGTTTAAAAATTCAAACTTATCTGTTTTGCCCATTTTTTAAAGCACTTTTGGATAAAAGCCGAAGTCGAAAAAAGCTAAAATATAAAAGCTCCAAATTGGAGCTTTTAAAAAAAGATTTTTGTGAAACTTTTTTTACAAAATACTTGAAGTTTTTTTTCTTTTTTCTTCTCAAAAAAACCCTTTCATATTTTTTAAAAATCCAACATTGTCCTTTAAAGTTTGTCAATACGTTCTTTACCCTAATATGTCACTCTATTCGTTCTCTATTATATTTCAACGTTTTTGTCTCCAAAGAAGAACAACATACTAATAAAGAAGATCAAACCATCACCCTTCTCTCTTTGAGGTACGCCCCACATTGCTTCTTTTAGTACTTGAAAGTTGTATTGTATTATATGTTGTATCTGAAAGTCTCTTGAATAATTTTTATAGACTATTGCATCTGATATATATGCATATATATATATATTATATTCCACAACGAGTAGGCTTAACTGCAGCATATCATTTGTTATTCAGATTATCACTTTGTTTCGTTATAGTCATATAGTGGTAAAGATAATTATTGATTTCGTGCTTTGTATGTTCAGGTGTGGAGCCAGAAGTCGAGTATTGAGGGGATTAAAAAAAAAATTTGTATAGTATTTTTTGTACAATGTTTTTTGAGTTAGTAAAAAAGAAACTCAATTTTTACAATTACAATTGAAAGTTATATATATATATATATATATATATATATATATATATATATATATATATATATTTAAATTTAATAGACATACATATACTAGCAAAAAATTAGAAAAAAATACAACTATAGTGACTTGAACTTACATTATCAATATAATGGTATGTGTGATAACCACTACAACTAACTTATATTTTGAAAACTTTTACAAGTTTTTCACTATTTATTGGGGGGCCAAATCTATTTTTTTTTAAATGCATTAAACATTTTTTTTTAGGTAGATTTGAGAGAAGATGAAAATTGCTAAAGTAATAAAAAGTTGAGATTTGAGAAGAAAATTATAGTTTTTTTATTTATTAAAAAAGGTACAATATATACCTTTTAACTACTTAGGCAGTGATTGGTATGTGGGAATGAGTTGGGAATGGAATGACATTCCCAATTTTATTTTAATTCCCATGTTTGGTATGAGAGAATGAACTTGGGAATGTCATTTCCAAGGGAATCCCATTCCCACATACATGAGAATAACCATTCCAAACTAAATACATAGGAATGACATTCTCATGTATTTGGGAATCAACTTGACTACCATACCCTTTATAAATAATTTGTTTTATAATAATAATAATAATAATAATAATTATTATTATTATTATTAAAAAATATAATAATAATAATAATAATAATAATTATTATTATTATTATTATGAAAATAAAAATAATAAAAAAATAATAAAAATAATAAAAATAAATAATAATAATAGTGATTAAATTATACTAATAATAATAATTAAAAATATAATGATATTATTATGAAAATAATAATAATAATTATAATAATAATAATAATAAATTATAATAATAATTAAAACTATAATAATATTATTATGAAAATTATAATAATAATTATTATTATAATAAAAAATGATGATAATAAAAATAATAATAAATAAATAAATAAATAAATAAAATAATAAAAATAAAAATAAAAAATAATAATAGTGATTAAATAATAATAATAATAATAATTAAAAATATAATAATATTTTGTTATTAATAATTATTTTTATTTTTATTTTTATTTATATTATTATTATTATTATTATTATTATTTATTGTTGTTGTTGTTGTTGTTGTTATTATTATAATTATTTATTATTTTTATTTTGTTATTATTATTATTATTATTATTTATTGTTGTTGTTAATATTATTATTATTATTATTATTATTTATGTTTATATTGTTTACGATTATATTTATATTTATTCTTATTTTTAATACTATAATAATAAAAGGGCAATTACGTAATATTATACAAATCATTCGCATTACTACTCTTAATTTCCAGAGCATACCAAACATGTCATTCTCATTTCCAAGTTCATTCCATTCCCAATTTCATTCAATTCTTTGGTTCATTCCATTCCTGCCTAAATTCATTCCAATGTACCAATCGCTACCTTAAAATTAGGCAAAAACTAGCAAACACAAAAAAATGCAATTGTGATGATTTGAACCCTCACCAACCAAATGGATGTACTTGTTACTAACCACTAAGGCTAATTCATATATTGATAATTTTTGCAACTTTTAATCTATTTATTGGATTGGGGTGGGGTGGGGTGGGGTGGCAAATCCTTTTTTTTTTAAATACATTAAAAAAAACTACCGTTATACATACTACTCAGTGTCCTTCCAATTGCCGATTGACTATCACAGTGTATGCAGATAGGTAGCACAGGTTTTGGCCATTTCGGAATATCCTCTAAGAAATGTCGAAGCTATTTAGCTTCCTCTATAGCTTTATCCAAAGCTATAATCTCAGATCCTATCGTGGATCTGGCTATACAAATTTGCTTAGTGGATTTCCATTAGACGGTTGCACCTCCCAGAGTAAAGACATATCCACTAGTAGATTTGGGGTCTTTCGTACACTATACCCCTCTAGTACAGTTGGATATCGTGTATAGTGCATCTCGAAGTTCAAAGTGTATATAAGATACCTATGAACTCTTATTATAGCTGTCCAATGGGCTTGCTTTGGATTGCTCACTTATCATGTCAGTTTGCTCACAACAAATTCTATATTGGACCTCATGTAATTCATGATGTACATTAGACTACCAATAATCCTTTTGAATACTCCAATTGGGATATTCCTTCACCAGTATTTTTGAGTAGATGTACACTTACATCTATAAATGTCTTCACTGGACTAATTTCCAAACACAGTGAGATAGAGACCGGTCTTAGTCCATCAGATGTTCAACATCACATCTGCCACACCCATATCCTTCATATTAGAGTTATTGGAAAAGATCTTTTGGTAGCCTTTATGACATCGTTATTGCTCCCAATAATCAGCATGTCATCTATGTAAGGCACACAATGACATCTTCTTGAGTAGAAATATGATTTCTCATGTCATCGGTTTGTAGCTTTTTTTTAAGCTCACAAACCTTCTTTACTCTATTTGGAACCATATACCTCTCGGGTTGTTCCAAATAGATTGATCCATTATTTAAGAAGGTTGTTTTCACAATTATTCATAACAACAATCGTTCTCAACATCTAATTAGATGTTAGACTTTGCTTGTAATCCTTGATTACAAGTATAGTCTTGTCCTTACCAAATTTAATCTTTCTTTTGAAAATTCATTTACACTTTAAAAGTTAATTTTCAGAAGAAAGACCACCAATTTTCATGTATGACGGATTTAATCCACCAATAACATCCTTTTCCAAAAGGAGTTGGGGGAGTTATAAATATTTCTTTGAAGGTACAAAGCCCAAGACCAAAACACTAAGACTCTTTAGCTATCTTGGTCCATCTATGTTGCCATTTTATATAAACTCTTTTACTATGTCATTTTTACAACTATTACTCATAATATCACAAGGAACTGTGTCCTTGTGCCACCTTAAAAGGATAGAAACTTCTAATAAATCTACATTCCTTGACTTTATAATAATATTGACATGCGCATGTCCTCAATTGACTGATTTGTGCACAAAAAATCTTGTATGCCACAATAAGGATATAATCAATAGTCTTAGGGTCTAGTTTCGACAATTCTAGGAGTTGAAACTCCTATTTCACCAAGATACCCCCACATTTTCAGCATTCAGTGAGGCGGTCAACATTTCCACCTTATAAATGGTATCTTATTAAAATACTTGTGGGTAGCTAGTCGAAATAGTCTTTCCCCTGAAGTTTAAAAGTTTCCTTTAATCAACAAAGTAATTTAACCTGTTGGTGAACAAAGAGGCACGATAGACGAACAATACCAGATTCAAAATAATATTTCTTAAGACATTTCCCTCACTGATCAAATCAACACATTTGCATTGATTCTCAATCTCATCTAAAAACTTTCAAGTCTTCTGTTTGATTTTTAGTAAATAACCATCACAAACTCTTGTGCAAATACTGATATAAAATAACAAAATACTTTTTCCACCTATAATTTGCACAACTTTAGATCACAAGATCATTGTGAATTTGTGATTTCAAAGGTTTCGAACTTCATATTGAATTTATGCATACTCTACTTTGCAAAGAGTTAAAATTCAAATGTCCTAATTTACATACCATAAACTAGGAGAGGCAGAACACTAAATTGAAGAAAATTCTTCATCGCATTGACAATTGGTACCAGGGTCATTAAAACTCAAATTTAATAAACCACCACATATGTACCTTTTGTCCATGAATATCCCATATGAACATAAACATATATATCTTAAACTCAAAAATAGCATTTTTTTTTTCTTTCCATCGCAATTAACTTTAATGCTATTAAAACGTGGCTTATATGTAATAATATATGTCATAATCACGCTCATGATTTATCTTCACAGTTTTCATAAGAAAAGGCTCCCACAATTGGGTACACACCAATTTTTAGTCTTTCCAGCATTGGCTTAAAAACCAATTATTAGTAAAATAGGAATAAGAAAACTTCTTTATAACTCATTCATACCCCCATCGAATCCAAATATAACTTTAGTGCAGAAACAATTCTTTGGTGTGTAAATTTAAGCACCTATTAATTAAATAAAGCATAGTAGAGAAACACATTTTGCCTCTCAATAGGCAATATTATATTCCCACCAAATGATGCAAATAGAAATAAAAGTAACACATGAAATGACATTAGTTCTATGTAAATGAACAACAAATCAAATAAACTATTACTGATACGAGGATAGTTTATTTACTTGAAAAAGATCCCATTTGTTGATTTTTTTTATTACTCTCAAGGCATTATACTCTGCATGTGAACATAGTCATCCAAGTTTGAATTCCAGATGCATATTGTTGTAAAATAATTTCACACCACCTAATAATCACATTGCATTCTTAACGTAGCAGATGCCTCTTCAGAGTAATGCCATGTTAAAAATTTATCTCAACGTCAAGATTCAATAGAATAACTACACTCAAAAGAGAAAGTTAGTTCCAAATAAATGTAGGAATGAAGCAACTAAAATAAATCCAAGTTACTCAATAAAAAGTCTTTACTGATATTTAGTCTAACAGAAAATCTAACTGAGAAGCACATAAATCGCAGAAATCAAAAATAATTGAAGAGAATCTTAAAACAACAGTATTAACATATTTTAATTTCAGAGTTCAAACTGTTTTACACAGAGTTGAAAATCTCGAAAATAAATGCAACAAAAGGAACTAGAGAGAGTCAAATAAATAAGAGTAAAATGCATCATACTTCCTTGTGTTTCAAAAAGTTGCGTCATAGATCCTGTGTTTTAAAAAGTAG
Source organism: Ehretia macrophylla (assembly GCA_037974665.1). Taxonomy (NCBI): domain Eukaryota; kingdom Viridiplantae; phylum Streptophyta; class Magnoliopsida; order Boraginales; family Ehretiaceae; genus Ehretia; species Ehretia macrophylla. The sequence goes on from CM075782.1 coordinate 2,446,641, forward strand.
CACCATAAACCCTGTATTATTGAAAACGTTGCACACACGTCCCAAACAACAATTCTGTTTAACTCCGTCAACTAATCTTATTAAAAGACAAAACTACCCTTGTTTAAAACTTATTAACCGCACGATTTTTACCTTTGTTAACATTATGCAAAAAACGTATTTCTCAATGTTAGAGAGAGAAACTCCCTTTGAAAACCCTAGAGGGAAGAACACCTTCAAAGTTAAATCTCTGTTGATTTGAAGCTGATTTTGCATCGATTTAAAGTATAATCTTTTAGTAGAAGGACGTGGCTTAAAGTGAAGGTACGTACGATTGTTGCATAATCGCGGTATGATTTTGGATTGTTCTGATTTTTTATTTTTTGGCCTATTTTCTTGTCTATTTCAAAGTACTTTTTCAATTGGGTAATTGCTAAAATTTTGACCTAATTTATTTTTCTATTTTAAAGTGCTTTTATCAACTGGGTAATTGCTGAATTTTTTTTGAAATCAAGTAATTGCTTTAATTTTGACCTATTTTCTTGATTTTTTGGCCTCTAATATATTGTGCCTGCAAGATCCAAAACATAGTGGATGATATCAAACGTCTTAGTTCATTATTCTTCATGTTAGATTTCAGTTAGTTACGAAAACCACAAACAAGCTAGTAGATTAAGGTGTAACATGTAAACTAGACTGATCAGTAGATTATTGCGCGCGATGTACTTCGAAGACTAGATGGCTATTAATTTTTTTTTGGTGAATGTAGAAAAAAGTTTGGCGAATGAAGCGAGCTTCTCATTAATTTGTGGCTGATTTAAATAACTATTACATCGTGGCTTGAAGAGAAAATAGATTACAACAAATCAACAAGCTTCCTATCTAATACTTCAAGATAAGTCTGCTAATATACATAAGATAAATTAGTATACAAGTTGCTAATGTACATACTGGCGTGAAACTTGGTGGAGTCCAAAATAGGAGTTGCCCTCAATAGTGAAGACATACTGGCTAGTAGTTTAAAGACAAAAAATATTTGTATATATGTTTGTATCTACTACTGTGCTTATATACTATTTCAATTGTTTATGCTTATATCTGCTACTGTATATATATGTGTGTGTTCTATGGTTGAATGTACTAATTTTTTTTTTTTTTTTTGGGTTCAATGTACTAAATTGATATCTATCATATTACTTTTTCGTAGGATGTCTTTTGGAAGTAATAGAGACAATAGTTATGGGATAATTGATGGTTTTATTGAGTTCACTATATGGGTACAATAGAGGCACAAATAGAAATTTGTATGCAACAGAGTATGAGAAGACAAGCCCCTACTCCTGCACAATCACATGAGCCATCTACTATGCCTGCTGATGTCACGGTTGTTTCTTCCTCCCCTGCATCTAATTCTCATCCTGCTACTTCCAATTCAGGCAGACTTAAAAAGGCCACAGAGTCACAAGTTGTAAAGAATATCAAGAATAGGAAGAGAAGAAATTTAGATGAATGAATTTAGATAGAGTTTGCTGAATGTACTTACTGGATTTTGGTTAAAGGTTTTGTGGTGATCCTTGACATTGGTTTCCACTTGTTTTTTTGTTGGTATTACTTTACTACAATCCATGTACTTATTGACCATGTCGTGGCAGCTTTAAAAAACTATCTTTTACTATTATTTTGAAGTCTTGGACAGTGTATTTATGTTGTTGGGCATTGCATATTTTTTTTGCTCAAATCATGGTAGATTTTCGTTTATGCAATCTATATTGTTAAAGATAATTAAAATATTGTGGTATTTGGTGTATGCTATAGGTCAAAAAACAAAAAGTTGGTATTATACAAATAGGGGTGGTATTTTCATTTTTTTTTTTCAATTTGCAACTTTATTAAAAACATATGGGCCAATTAACAACCTTCTCAAAGTCATAGGGGGAAATACGCATTTCGTACATAATCACAGGGGGTAAATCGCATCTTGTGCATAAACACAGGGGCAATTGGCATGTGTTAGATTTAAAAGAGGCTACTGATGTGAGTAAAGGGGTATTTTCGTCTTTCTCCATATATTTTATAGCTTGATACATTTTATAGTTGCATCATAGTTGAGTATATCACACTCACGTTAAGTTTAACGAAAAAATTGATGGCAGGGGGTATTTGTAACGTTTTTAATAACACAGGGTTTATGATGCTACTTTTTAAAACACAGAGGTTATGACGCAACTTTTTAAACACACAAGGGGGTATGGTGCATTTTACTCAATAAATAATTACACTGATTAACTTATTGACCAAGTTAATATACCTTCCCGAAATTATATCTCAATACCACGTAAAGAATAATACACTACATCCGAAAATCATCATATATCAAACCCAAATGCAAGTTATATTATAATATAATGCAACCAAGCACAATAAGTTCTCAAGCATATGACAATTCGCATGCAGTAGGAGAACAGTCTTGCAAACAACACTAATGATAACAAAATGTTAGCGGCATAGTCACTTAAGATTGTTAGACGTGTGATTACAAGATATAAACTATAATAACCAATGCCAATCTCTAGTTTTCTCACTAGATGCAAATTCACAATCGGAAAAGGTCAAAATAAAAAATTAAAGCATATGCAGTAGTGAATTGATTTTATAGCAATCTTGCACATGTTTACAAAAGCCAAACAGGAAAATTGATTAAAGAAATAAAGACTTTATCCAGGAAAAGTTGAAGAGAATATTCCTTTAATTTTAGTTTGATAAACTGCTTTCGTTAGAAACCAAATTCAGCAAAGCCCCATGCAGCCTATATAACACAAGTTATGCAAAAGCAAAACCAGAACAGTCACGAAATTAGAACCACTGTTTTTTATAGATTATCACAACGTAAATACCTTAAGATTGTTAGAATAAATAACGTGATAATGCTCAAGAATGTGCTACTGTGACTAAACTTTGAATTGCAGCAGGTATAAAGTCCCAAACAGAGAATAACGAAAGCAATAAAAGAATTACAGTTCATATAAAATGTGAATAATACAAAAGAAATTGAATACAAATGCTAAATTAAACGTAATGTAAAGTAAACAAATAAATCTAACCGAGGCTCAAGCTTAACTCGATTTCCTTAAGATATTTATGCACTATTACTGATGCTTACGGTTCTATCGTGGATACCTCCCATGATACAACGGTTAAACTTTCGTAAAAGCAGCACTACAATTTATGAAGCCTACGAACGACTCTATTGAACTCTCTCTAATACTAGACTGTAAATGATGACTCGAATGTTGTATAATGCGTAATGCTCTAAACACTATGCGATGCTATGTGCCCCTACTGAATACTGAATGCAAGAATGATATTTGTAGGCATGAATCTGAGTAGCCCACTTCCTCCATTCAAAAACGTGGCCAACCCACTACATACATCTGCTTCAAACGTGCGTAAAAGGTGCAAAATGTGGAGCAGTCCACTTCTTTATTTCAAACTCAACAGTTGCACATCATTTAAATAATGATTGCATAAGTATTTTCGTATTTTATTTTGATTTGATTGAAGATGAAAACAAATTTTTAGCAACCGTATTTTCGCATTTTCTGTTGATTTCACTAAAGATGACAACCAATTTTTAGCATATAAGACTTTTGTTTTATGGTGAGTAGATGGAGACATTCAATATGAATATGTTTTGTCTCCGAGTTATTGTTATACTACATGACACTTCTTCCCCTACTATACTCTTACTTTTCAAGCAAACTTGTGTAATACACGGGTATCACTTTATGTTATAGTGGTTGTCAAGTTAGAGAAGGTGGTGGTTTATCATACATTTTATATAATTATCAATAAAATAAGGATCCTCCCTATCCTCCATTTACATCTTAAATGGCTAACATATCACCATACAACTAAATAGAAGATTATATAATTGTCATCTCGTCCTTTTTTTGTATACTACAAAATACTAAATTCTATTAAAAGAAAAATAATTCAAACAACATTTTAGATCTTATTTTCACAGAATAGCTAACTAGAAAGTTAGAATGTAATAGAACAATACATAATAAAGTAGCAAAATAAAATCTTTATACAATCTAATTAAGCTCTAAGTTTAACTTATTTTTTTAAATTAAGGGTGATATTTATATACTTATAAATTGTAGCACGAACTACATAGGGTTAAAAATAAAATAATCTAGAAATTTAAGAAAGCATGTAATTGAAATAGACATATATTTCCCTAAAAATTTGATGATTTTCTATTTATAACTCGTTACCTATGACTTTTTATAATTTTTTTCAAAAATACAAAAGGATGGAAACTTCATACAGAGAGAGTGACATGTAGATCTATTTTCTTTTTAATTTATAAAATTTAATAATGAAAACTATTTGCTCACATACTATTTGATTTTGTGGTTAGTTTGAACGGCTGATGATGGGGGAAAATATTTAGCCTATTAACTAGTTAAATGTTGAAGTGTCATAGAGCATTCTCCATTTACGCCTAAATGAAGATGAGGATTCAAATCTTTATTAATATTGCAAGATACATGTGAAAGTTATTCGCGTACATTCTTTATATTCCAGGTAAATCAATACTACACCATTTATTTACATGGATTGGGGCATTCATATTGGAATTTCAGATTGGTTGAATTAGGTAAGTTTTTACATTTGAATTTGAATTTTTTAAAAAAACAGCCTTTTGTATAATAATTGGAGAAGTTTAGGGCCTGTTTGGAACAGTTTTTAAAAAGTGTTTTTTGATTTTTTTGTTTTTAAAAATAAAAAAATTTGTTTGAATGAATGGTTTTGCAAAATAATTTTCAAAAAGTGTTTTTAAATTTCAGTTTTCAAAACTAATGAAAGTAATTTTTTGTAGTTTTTGGAATGAAAACAAGCAAAAACACGGAATTTCTCCTTTTATTAATGGCATTTTCGTAATTATAACCAACTCTAATACCTAATTGCAAAACATACTCCAACAAATGATCTCTGCCACATTCTCTCTTTCTTCCTTTCGATTTTGCAAATTTGTTTTGGAAACAAGTATACTCAAACGAAATATCTATTTTTTTGTTTTTAAAAAGGGTTTTCCAATTGCAAAACATACTCCAACAAATGATCTCTGCCACATTCTCTCTCTTCTTCCTTTCGATTTTACAAATTTGTTTTGGAAACAAGTATACTCAAACGAAATTTCTATTTTTTTGTTTTTAAAAATGGTTTTCCAAAACCATTTTTAAAAACTGTTTTACAAAATCAAAAAACAAAAATTATTCCAAACAGGGCCTTATATTCCTTACTGTTTTCATTCCTCTAAATTCATTACCTGTCGGTGTTTACATACATTCTGAGGTCTATGTGCTTTGCCATTCAGTGCGTTGGATGTTGATGTTGGCTCAGATGCAAAAACATGTTTTTTTTTCTTCTTCTATAAACGGTGGAGGGGAAATAGGTGTGATGATTCGTTCAAAATGTTATTATGTTATGAGCAAAAATCTACAAGTTGTTAACTGTAAATATTATTTTATTATAACTGCATCTCATTAATGTTATGAGCAGATTCTCTCCCGATATGCAAGAGGTTGGCTAGTATCAAAAATTTAATATCCTAAAAAGTTAAACCCTAGTGACAACGACAAAGTAAAAAGTAAATCTAAAAAAGCCAAGTTATTCTATATTTTTTTGTGAGAAAGCAAACATTTATATTCACATCCTCGATATCTATTATACAACACAAAAAACCTAAGGTAGCATTGGTATAGTTGAATGAATTTGGACAAGAATGGATGAGCTAAGGAATGGAATGAAACTGAGAATATAATGAATTTGAGAATGAGAATGAGAATGACATGCTTGATATGCTCTAGAAATGAAGATATTGATTTCAAACTGATGTTTGGTAGTCAATATACAAGAGTAGTAATGAAAATGACTTGTATAATAATCATAAACAACATAAACATAAACATAATAATAATAATAATAATTACTATTATTATTAATGTTAATTATTATTATTATTATATTATTATTATTATTATTATTATTATTATTATTTTATTTTATTATTATTATAATTATTATTATTATTGTTTCTTTATTTTTATTTTTAAAATTATTATTTTATTGTTATTATTATTATTATTATTATTATTTTTACTTTTATTTTTATTATTTTAATTTTAAATTCATTTTTTATTTTTTATTATTATGACAATAATAATAATTATTATTATTATAATAATGGTAATAATTATTATTATTATTTTAATTTTATTATTATTATTGTTATTGTTATTTTATTTTTATTTTTATTTTTATTATTTTTATTTTATTTTTATTATTATTATTGCAAAAGAAACTATATATAAAAGTTATATTTTTATGGGAGTATGTTAGTCATTTTAGAAATAAGTTCATTCTCAAGCACATGAGAATTGACTAATCTCATGTATGGAGGAATGAGATTACATTAGAAATGGGATTCTCAAGTTCATTCTTTCATATCAAGTATGAAAATCTAAGAGAGTTGAGAATGTCACTCTATTCTCAACCCTATTATAATGTACCAATTGTTACCTAAAGGAATAAACTATTTAAAATTCTTTTTGTGGATAGCAAAACATGCCATGGGCCAGATCCTTGTTTAACTCACACCTAAGGGTCAATATATGACTTGGAATCTGGCCCAAATTGGGCAGCCCATTGGAAATGCGATTGAGGCCCAAAAGAGGAAATGGCGCTACTTCTTCGACTGAAGTACTTGGCAAAGGCTGTAGCATTCCACTCAAGAATTTCCTTGCGTTAAACTTTTCTCACCAGCATGGTCGGAGCTGTGTTTAGCTTAGATTGGAATTTTTTTTTTCTTTTTATTGTTAAAAGAATGATAAAACCCCAGTCCCCAAGGGATAGCCTAGCGGTAAGGGGAGAGTGTCGAATGCGGTGTGCTCTCAGGTTCGATTCACGCAACTTGTTCTGGGTTTCTTTGACTAAACTGGTGCATGTATTGGGACGTACTAATGCACTCGGGCATTTACCAGTGGTTGGTCGGGCTCCGCCAACTGAGTTCCCACGTCATCAAAAAAAAAAAAAAGAATGATAAAACCCCCACTTCTCCCATCACTTTTCACTGCAATTTTTTTTTTTAATCAACCAATATGAGTTGGTGTCTTTTCATCAAAACCAAAAAAGACAAAGTGAGAAAAAATGATGTTATGTAGAGTGAAGAGAGGGTGAGAGAAAACGAGAGAAAATAAAGAGAGAAAGAAGAGAAAAATATAGGAAAAAATTGGGTCACCTTAATCAAACGGACAACTGAAAGTGATCTCATATCTAATCAAGTTAAAATTTAGTGAGCAGGTCGATTCGAACTTCGACAATCTAAATGATGAAGATCGGTTTTGGAGCTCTTTAAGGCCATTTTATTTGACGTGTACAGTAATATATTTTCTTAGGGATTTTCTTCATCAACTAAACAATTTTATTCATGTTAGTTTTTTATCTATAAATTATTTTTATTTATTCCAAAGATTTTTGTATTTTGTAGTGTTAGATGTTTGTTATTTTTATGTAGTACATATTGGACTTATATTCCTTGTTGAATTAAATGAGGGTTAGTCATACCTAAAAGATTCTATTATGCTATAATGCTTAAATTAAGTAGTGATTTAGTTATAGCTATTGTGATTTTAAGCATAAAACTAATAATTTTATTTTTATATAATTTATACAAAAAATTATACATAAAACGATTACCCCCAACCCTTGGTTGCTAACTTCAGCCTTGTAGTACTCCTCTGACCCATGGTGTCTGACTTTACCACTACTCACTTGTAATAATTGTTAACGAAGAATTCTCGTATGAATACTTCACAAGGTGTCCATGAGATGGTGGTGCTATTGACTATTGTATGGCAGGGCTTTTGATTGTTTTCCCGACGACTGCTATTACTCTTCTTTAAGCTTGGGGATTCTTGATTGGGTTGTTTTAGGGTCCATTAGGTATTGGGCTTGAGCCCTCCTTGCACTTTTTTTATTTTGTAGTGTATTGGGCTTGCTCCCTTGTTGTTGGTCTAGTTTGTGTTTAATTTGGGCCTTGCTCTCATGTATATATTTGTAGTTTTTTTTGGACGTGTATGTTTTCAGCCCTTTTCCCTTATGCTATCTGATTTTCAGTTAGTTATATAAATTTTCAATTTTTTTTTTCGCTAAGTATATAAATTTTCAAGTTGACAAAAAAATAAAATAATAAAGCAAGTAAATCTGATACTACTACTGTTACCGAGCCAAAAAGCTTTCGTGAAATATATTTGTTTACTTTTATTGATCTGCATTCTAGTATGAATAATCAACCATGCCAGCAATGAGAAACCTTGCACGCAACGAGTTTTCCACTGGGTGAAAGTTGTGGGAAATGAGAACATGGCGATTATCCTCAAAGACTAAGTGGCACAGTCAGCGAGGTTAGTATCATACATGAACTGATATTGAGATGAATGAATTGGCGAGATGAGAGCAAGATGTGTCACACATTGATTGTTATAGAATTTATCTTAAAATCAATTAATACTATGTAAAACGAGTGTCTATTATAACATTATCATCATTATTTTATCATCACTAGATCAAATGATCAATGGTTCAGAATAATTATAAAGTAGACTCACAACACTCTTTTCTTTCGCGGCCAGTGTCTCAATTTCAGGCCTACAAACTAAGTCTAGTATTATAAATTTAAAGGGTAACTCACCGAAATAGTCTTAGATCTTTATTTTTTTTGATATTTAAGCCCTCTATCTTTCATTTTGGATAAAATAATCCTTCATCTTTTATTTTGGTAACAACCATTAATCCTTGGAGTAAAATTTGTTAAAAAATAACGTTAGTGAGCATGTGAATGACACATGACCGCAAAATGCATAATTTTAGGATGCTCATATTTTACCACGTAACAATTTTACCTTTGAACATTTGTAAATTTTGTGGTCACATATCATCTACGTACTCACTAACGTTATTTTTTCGATGAATTTTACTCGAAAAACTAACAATTATCACTAAAATGAAATATGAATGACCATTTTGTTCAAAATGAAATATAAAAAATTTAAATGTAAAAAAAAATAAAAATTTAAGACTATTTCAATAAATTATCCAAACTTAAAAGTAACTACTTTAACATTATATTTACGGAGTCAACATATTGAATTTAAATTATTATTAAAATTTATAACGGTCATTCACAAAACAATGTTTCTCACTAAAATTGCCACGAGATAGAATCACCTATATCAAAGAGACAGAGTGGGAAACACCTCAATACAAGATTGGGAAAACAAATATGAAGGAGAGTGGAATCCTATGATTGCTTGCAAATTTAATATGTATTCAAACCAAGGCTTTCCAAGACACCATCATTTCAAGTTATCCAAGTTAGAAAGTGGAAAGAGAATTGTTTTTTGTTGGTAACTCATACAATTATACAATTTGCGATGATTCTCTCCTTTTCTGATTTTCGACTTTCTAATATGATGTAAAATATAAATTATTAAATTTGATCTTTTTAAAATCTCAATCACTATATTTAGATTAATAAACTAATAAACTTAACAAGATATTTTTAAAATAAATTAATGAGATTTAGAAGCTCAAATCTCCAATCCTGACGCATAATGTAAGAGATACCACAAAAAGTATATGCAAGTCTACACGTAGCCAAGGCGGAATCCACATTAATACTTTGAAATTCCTTAATATTTTTCATCTTTAAAGTCATTTAATTTGTCCCCATAATGTTGCTAATATTGATCTCCAAGATCATTTATCTTGTTTTGATAAACATAAAAAATATCCCCACATATAGCCTCGCTGGATAGACACAAAATTATGGCGGAGACATCCGAAAAAGAAAAGATGATAAAAGATGTTCTTCCATTACAAATATTATTTGACCCTTGACTTATTCAAAATATATGTCAAGACGCACTATGAAGTTTATAACCTTGGGATAAATTCAAAGTATGGATGACAATGGGTAGAGTTTAAACTTGAATTCGATGGGTATTCGAGCTGATTATAAACCCGTTTATGAAATCGATGGGATATCTTTTAGGGTTTGGTTTTAGAAGTGGTTACCCGACGAATTTTTTAGGCTATATTTTCAAAAAAAAAAAAAAACTTATTTATTAACGAGTCAGGTTGTGTACCCGTGGGTTTTTAAATACTTATATCAGATTCGGATTTGGTAAGTAGAATTTGAATCCATTGAGAATCCGTTACAAGTTTAGAAAAAAAAAATTAAACGGGTTCAAAATTGAGTTTATAGATTTTAGTCGTATATTACCCGTTGCCATTATTAATTCAAAGTGATGGTACTTAAAATAATTTTTTTTATCATAAGAAGAAAAAAAAAAAGTGAGAAAAGAAAAAAGAGATGAGGTGATGGAGTCATTATAGAAACATCACAACCTTCAAACATTCCCTTTTAATTGTCAATTGGATGGCAGACTGGTAGCTGGAAATTGGGATGGTAACGATGATTACAATTGACTTTTATCCATTGACATGGGATGTGGGCTCTCGAGCTTTAAACATGCAAATCAGTTAGTGAAAGTAGTCACTTCCTTTGAGGAAATGCTTTCAAAAGTTCCAACCCGAGTTTCAATTAAAAGGTGTAATTATATTCCTAGCTTAGAGTTAACTTGTCAGAAAAGAAAAAAGAAAAAAGAAAAAAGAAAATATTAAAGCAAAATACTCCATAGGAAAAATTGCACTTATACTCAATTCAATTTAACATAGGTAGTTTCATAAACGAAATTCTCGTAATATTTTTTGTATATTTTACATAGTCTTACTTGAATTTTTATAAGAAATTATGTCAATAACTTAGCTCGAAACTTCCAAGTCATAACCACAATATCACATTTTTTCCCTGTCATTACACTTAAAATTGTTGTAAAAAAGATAAAAACCATTGCAAATAATTTTATGTGATGGGGTTTCAACAGTTGCATAAAGGGGCGAATCCATAATTTATGTCCAACGAGAGCTAAAATTACACAATTTAACACTCATATATATAAAAAAAAAATTAGTCAGAACTCAATTGACTTTTTAACTTAAAAATATCTAAAAATACACATTTTTTTATATATAAAATAAATAAATTGAGTGGAGGCTGCAAGAGTACATCACTCATAGGTTGCATATGATCTAATTGCAAATCATAAATTTTATCCCCATAATGGGCATAAATTTAGATAACTTTGAATATTTTTTTATTTTTTTTTTAAGATGTGGTTAGTGTGATCACTTAATTAGCTGGAGATTTATATAGATCGATTAAATTAAGATCAATGCTAAGCCATATTTTGGAGTCAACATCCACTAATAATTAAAACACTCCACTAAATTCAGTACATTAAGACCTGGTGCATAAATGCGATATTGATGGTATGAAACTGCTCGATGTTGAAGATTCCATTATTCTTTGAAGACTATTGACTTCAAAGCATCATTAGTTTTTTTTTTCTTTTTTTTTTTTTGTTGAAAAAGCATCATTAGTCAAAAGAGTGATTTAAGTGTCTAGACCACACTACTTCCTCATAGTGGACCAATCACTTCTCCCCACATCACCACACTTTTGGCCGGTGATCTGTATTAATTAGTAAGATCATAGCGTAATGTTCACATGCTTACCAGCACCCATTCTGATTTTTAAGTAGCAAAGCATTTTTAAGAGGGGAAAATATTAAGTTTGGTCAGTCAGATTATGCGTCACTGTCACTCGTATTGATTGAGTCCATATTATGTAGGTATTATTAGTGTGTGAGAGTTATTTGAACTTGACTGGTTGGACCTGAGAATTTTAGTTTTGGAAGTATCAAACTTTTCCCCAAAAAGAAAAATTAATATAACTTTTATTCTATGATCAAAAAATAAATATAACTTTTATCCCCTTTTTTCACCCTTTTTCTTTGGTGAGACAATGAAATGGTGGAATTTTATTTTTACCTGATAAAAGAGTTATAAGCGCAATTGTAACATGAAAAATGACAAGTACACTAGCAAATTAAAAAGGGGGTAACTTTGAATTAATGCATTTTAGCCTCTTATTATGTTCAAACGTAAGTTAATAAATAATAAGATTTTAGTTAAAACATGGCTTTTGGATATAACAAAATGATGAAGCAATTAATTCTTGGTCTACCGACAACTAAGTGTTAGTATATAATAATATTTTTTGAGCAAAGGTTTGCCCTTTTAGGTCTAAATTGAATGTTTTTAGTGAGAAAAGCTTATTTTCTCAATGAATTCTAGCAGGGCTACATATAGATGCAGCAACACTAGACTTCAAAAGAAATATTTGAGTTAAGATGGAAGAAATTCAAGATCTCCATATTGGTTGAGAAGAAACACTACAAACTAATATCAATTGCCTATAGGAAAAATCAAAAGTAGAGGTTTAATTTGAGGTGTAGGAAATTAAAGTTTTAGATGATGAACTACTTGAGATTTCTTGTACTCTTAAGAAGATGTTAACATAATCACACGAGGAAAGTCTTCTTCGATTAAGCAAGTTGAGTTGCTTCACCATTAATATTTGCAAGGGTGAGCTATTCACGGCGGTTAGCAGGGGTTTCAATTCTAACGAAATTCAATCTAAGAGCGGAACTATTAAGAAATGAGACGGAGTTGTATCTTTTAAAAATATGTATATTTTTATGATATTTTTAGGTTGAAAAACTAATTTAATCTACATTGGAAAAAATAATTCATATACGAGCACTAAATTTTGTGTTTTCAACTTCTACTGAATAATAATCCTAAAATCTACCCCTAAATATTTGCTTCATAAACTCTTGACATGATTAATCTAGACAAGCAACAATCCTTCTCAAGAGTATCTTAACGATAATCTTTCTTCATTTTGAAAAAAATTAGCCAGCGGATTAGTATTTTTTCAATTTGTTGTCTAAATATTTGAGACTAATACAAAGTTATAACTGAAGCGAACCAAAAATTTATGGATTGCATCAATCCTTTGTGTGTTATTTGATGAACCAAATTCTTGCATCTTTGTTACTCCGGTTAGAGAAAAACAAAAGGGATAAAATATTTTAATAAAGACTATGTTGTCATTCGATTTAGCCTCCCAAAAAAAAAAAAAAATACAAGTCACTGCAAACCTCAAGGACTACATCGAGTGATGAATAGAAGCCATACAATAATAAAGATCAACCAACGCTACTTTGTTTGCGGTCAGGGTAGAGCCAGGCATCGAAGGTCAGTGTAGGTACTTGGTAATTGGTCAGTGATCAATTTGATTTGTCCTCTCACTTTTGTTTTTTTTTTTTTTTTTTGTACATTTATAAAAATACCATTTGTAAAAAAAACTGCCACCTCCTTGTTATTGCAGCTGTTGAAAAGGAAAAGAAAAGAAAAAGGAAAGAAAACTGCCACAATGCATCTGCCAAGACTCAAACCCATGTTGCCAATATTTTCAAATGAGACCCTAACCAATTAAGCTAGACTAGTTCCATATACAGGAATGCAACTGTAAATTAAAATAAATATTTCAATGTAGGCCTATGCTTACACTCACCTCTATATAGCTCCGCCCTTGTTTGGAGTTAAAAAAAAAATTGAAAAATATTTTGGTAACAACGTAAAACAAGCCCTTTGAAAAATATTTTCAATCAATATAAAAAAATTAATTATAAAAATATAAAATATTTTCATGTGCTTTAAATGCATAAAATATTTTTTACTCCATACTCGACCCCACCCCTTTTCCCCCTGTCACCCATCAAACCCCTAGAATCTTACCCCTCCTCTTGTCACCCCCTGGTCCATCCCTCTCACCTCCACCTATCACAGTCATCGATGGAGCAAAGAATTCAAGGTAAAAGTATATACTTGTATAATAAAAAAAGTTAAGATGCGCATTTATATAATGAAGTGTCTAATATAATAATATCTTTTTTAAACCAAAAATATATATATATTTTTTAAATCAAGTTGAGAGTGTGTACAAGTACAACCTCATTCTCAAGTTGTTTGCCACTTATCACACCCATAAATACATGCGTGTATTTTTATGTGTTTATATATATATCTGTGTGTGTGATGTGTTTTTACAAATCTTCTATTGAAAAATATTTTTCTCTTTAACAGCCAATAACACCAGAAAAAAAAAATTTGTATGACAATCAAATATAAATAAAATAGTTATTTTTTTTCAAAAAAAAATATTTTCCCTGTAAATATTCTCTCCAACCAAATTATTTTCCAACAAACATATGGAGCCCAAAAATACAACTCAATCAAACCAAAAGAAAAAAAAAAAAAAAATACAACTCAAAGTAAAAAAATGAGGGAATCTAAGCAAAGACAGAAACACACGCGCGCATATACACGTATACATAGAGAAGGATCTAAGAAAATCACATCCATGCAACCTTAACGTTGAGTTGACCACCCACCCAATACGCAAACAATCATACGTATATATATAATTTCCCACTACACAACACACACTCTCCTTTGCTTCCTTTTCACACAATACCTTTCCAACTCCCCCCTCGCCTCCTCACACACACACCCACCACCACACCATTACCACCACCTCCTCCACCACTTAGTCTCTATTCTCCTCCATCAACCACCACCCTTCTAGTATCTAACACGGAAAAATCTCGGCCCGTTCGACCCCTTAACCCCTCTCACCTGATTCATATCCAAGGATCCATTTTCCAATCACCCCATATAAAAAAACTCAACTTTTTCTTCTTAAGCACACACACATATATATACATATACATATATCTATATCTATCTATCTATCTATATATATATATATATATATATGCATATATTGGCATATATAGGCACATAGATACGCGCAGTTGTACAGACAAAATGTATAAAAACCAGCTGCAAGAGCTGGCGCAGAGGAGCTGCTTCAACTTGCCATCCTACACGTGCATAAGGGAAGGTCCAGACCACGCGCCTCGCTTTAAGACCATCGTTAACTTCAACGGCGAGAGCTTCGAGAGCCCACAGTACTACTCCACCCTCCGTCAGGCCGAGCACGCCGCCGCCGAAGTTGCCCTCAATGCCCTCTCCTCTCGTGGCCCCTCCCATTCTCTTGCTGCTAGAATACTCGTAAGCACTAATTATGATAAAAAGCAACTTTTTTTGGGCTTTTAATATCTTGAATTCAAATCTTAGCTTTTGATGGGCAATTGAAAAATGAAATTTTTTGTGTGTAATGTTGAAATCTTGCTAACATGCGTCGGCGAAGTGCTAACTTGCGCCGGGGGTGTTAAGGGGGTTATCATGCGCATACTAATCGTTGGTTTTTAAGGCCTCTGGGGGAAAAAATTTACAATGTTGAAATATTGCTAACGTGCGCCGGTGGTAGAGTGTGTTTAGTAAGAAGAAATGTGTTTGCTCTAGTGATATGGTTATCGGTTAATGTATTAAAAATTTTGAGATCGATTTTTAATAAGTATAACATTCTATATAATGTAATGTAATATGGAGCTAGGCGTCTTTTAAATAAATAAAAAAATTAGAGCAAATTTAGGTAGTGTTAGAATCTTGCTAATATGAGCCGGAGTTTGTTTTGAGTTTTTTTAGTGATTAAAAAATCGAGGTTTACATAGTGGTTGGAGTCTTGCTAACATGCGCCTTTTGGGGGGGGGGGGGGGTTGCTAATGTGCGCCCGGGGAAAGGGGTTGGAAGTTGGTATAGGTTATAGCGTCGCCTGAATAGACCGCCGCCGATGGGAAAATAGTTGGTGGTTTTAGATTCTTGAACCGGGTTTGACTACTTTGGTTTGGGATAACTTCTAATGAAATAACTAAAATACCCTTTTTAAATGGCGGTTGGGTTTAAAAGAAAGTGCGGTGTATAATTAAAGAGAAGTTGGACTTTGGTAGCACCGAGGAAAAAAATAAAAAAAAGGCAAAGTCCGGAGAAAAATTTTTTCCACTTTTTATCTTGGGAGGGACCAACCAATTAATGCGACCCATATGGTCTTCCTTGCCTTTACATCTGCGTAACAGCTGTTTTGAGTTATCCTTGTACTGTTGTGTAATCAATTCCTTTAATGAGGGGCATTTTGGTCATTTTGTGTTGTTTCTCCTCTTTCTAATGGTAATCCTTCCAGTAATGATTAAGTTGTCGTTGTATAATCTAGTGTAATGTGTTTGAGTCAAGTAGTCCAAAGTGAATTCGACCCTTTATCTAAACTTGTGCATAGCAGGATTAGTAATATGTATCAGGCTGCCCTTTTACATTAAGTTAATATTGTTTTTTTTTATAATGATAATCCTACCACCGAAGGTGAACCATGTTGTGACGATTAAATTTGGTGTTGTGTGACGTGGATCCAATGATTCGAGTCTTCAACTCCAAAGTTTATCCAACCCTTCCGAGAATATTCGCATAACAGGAATTTTATGCATCCGAGCTGCCCTTTCACATTTCATCAGTATTGTTCTTTTTCTTTCTAATTATAATCCTACAACTGAAATTGAATTTTGAGGTAACGTTAGAGTTGTTGTCCTATGAAATAGGGTCACAGAGTCGAATTGTGAACCTAAATATGAATCCGACCCTTTCTAATAACCCGTACATAGTGGGAGATTTGTACACCAAACTAATAAACATGAATCATGTATTAATGTAGACTTGTCGAAGTATACTAATCCGGTAGTAAGTATAAGTCAATTTTAGAGGTTGGGTTGTGCATTAATTTTAGATTTCCATTAGTATTTTTTTGTTTATTGAAGGTGGTGTGATAAAGACTTTGACTGACTTTTGGTATTTCTATAGTTATACGTGCTATTTAAGACGTTCAAAAATATTAAATATGAGTACCATTGAAAATTGCTTGGCATTGGTGCCTAACTTAGTATTTAAAGTATTTGCATTCATTTCAATCAAAGGGGGGTGGGGGGGGGCGGGGGGGGGCCTGACTTCCTGTTGAGGCACATGCAAGGGGTTGAGAGTTTTCGGGTTGGCATTAAATTGGATCTTGATTTAATTTATGGTTTATGAAGCTGATGAAATGACAAAGACAGATAATTGAAAAACTGTTGACTTTGATGTGTAAATGTTCTTTCTTTGTTTATGATTTATGCATGCAATTTAACAGAACTAGATAAGCATGTATTTAATAAGATGTTGGGTAAGAATATTTTATAAGGTGTGATGTTGATTTCAAAATGGACTAGTTTCATTATGCTCATGTGGAAAAGTTGGCAAACTAGAACACAATTTATAGCATTGACATGGTCTATTAAATATATTGCCGCCTTTCCCATTTTTCTTCCTTCTTTTCTATCTTTTCATTTTCCATTTTCCATTTTCCATTGGTATCAAGTATAATATGATAAGATTTCATGTTTTGAATTTCAAATCTCTCATGTATATGGTAAAAATTTTCTTCTATAATGAAGGTTGATGGCGTAAAATTTGATATATAGCATTGCTCCAAGTATAATATGGCTAAATGGACTAGCCAAACACCCAAGAGTTGAGTGGTATGATCAAGTATTGACATGTTGTAATCAGAGTTTTGAGTTTAAATCACGACTTCAGTCACTATTGTATCAAAAAAATTGGACCGACCAACAAAGTTGATATGGAACCACAGCAAAATGGTTTTGGTAGATAATTCAAATTGCCTAATATGATCTCCTATAATTGGACATATATTATCAAAATAATTACCAAAAAGTAAGTATGGTCGACGTTAATTTATATATATAAAAAAAAAAACTATAGCAATTTTATAGCTTATTGTTTCTGCCATTTTGTTTATAGAAAGCTCTTGATTTTGAAACCGAAACTTGAAAGCAATGCAAGTTTTTTTTGTTTTAGCCCCCTACCCTCTTAAATTTGAACCCTGGCTCCCAAGTCCAAGTAGAATAATCCACTACTAGGCTACTCTTGAATCTTCGAAAGCAATGCAAGTTAAGTGCAAATGATTGTGTGATTTTGAGGTTTAATTTCCTATTACATAGTTTTCTTCTTTAAGTTTTGGTGAATTAGCCAAGATCTCATCTTTTTGCTACACTTAATAACAATTAGCATGTGATTGTATTGTGAATAATGAGATTGATCTATCAAATTATTAAATAGAATTATTGGATTCTATGATATGATTACGAAATGAATTAGCTATTTTTCAATCTTTACTGACTTGGTATTTCATGAATACATATTTACTTCGGTTAATTCATGTTCTTTGTGGCAATGTCTATGCTAATTGCTAAAAGATGTTACTTTGATGTTCTGGGACAACCTCTCTGATCAGGATGAGACTGGGGTGTACAAGAACCTATTACAGGAGATTGCGCAAAGAGTTGGGGCTCCTCTTCCTCAGTACACGACGTTTAGGTCCGGCCTCGGGCACCAACCTATCTTCACGGGAACTGTGGAACTAGCTGGAATCACTTTTACCGGCGAACATGCCAAGAACAAGAAACAAGCTGAGAAGAATGCTGCCCTCGCAGCTTGGTTATCGTTGAAACGATGTATGTTTTCGGTTTCATCTTTTTAAATAAGATATTATATTGTTCGGTTTAATGGTAATGTTTGTTGATAATTTGTTATTATTTTGTTGGCAGTGGCACAACAAGAGGGAAATTCATCATCTGAACAAGAGAACAACGACGAGCAGGAGCAGATCAAAATAGCAAGGGCTCTACTGAATTATCGTTTGAAAGAGAAGATGAATATGGTTAATTCTTCCAATTCCTCAATACCATTTCAGAAGAAGTTTTCAGCCCTGACGCCAAGACCAGCAAGTCCGAAGAAATTGGCAGCTGCCACATCCAAAATCCTCCCGTTATTCTTCCAGAAAGCCGCTCCACGAAACCGACCACCATCAACAATAGCAAATGATAGCTCTGTTCAGCTCTCGCAGCCTCTACCTCCATCACAACCTTCTGCATCAGATCAGGGTCGTGCAGTTCATCCCCAGATCTTTCCAGCAACTGGCGCGACTCCTTACGTTCCTATCAGACAGCACAGGACACCTTACTCGGGGATTGCTCCACCTGTTTCAGTAAGAACAGCTATTCCAGTTTACTCTGCACCCCAACTTCTACCACCTGCACGTTATCCGCGACCCATACAGCCCCGACCTCTACAGGTCGCTCCATCTGTTTGTATCAGGCAAGCTGTTCCAGTCTTTGCTGCACCGCCACCCCGAAAGGAAGATCAGCCAACTGTTGCACCATCTAATCTGTTCGATAAGTTGCAACCGAAGAAAGATGAAACCGGGAGCGGATCCAGCAAACACGCTCAACAATCGGAAGCAGTGAAGTGCTTGGAACAGCTGAAAATTTGATAGTAGTTGGAAAAGTATGAATCTACAAATGCCCTCGTTACAGTTTTGTATTCATTTCAACTTTATTTTGCCTTCAGCATTATATCAAGAAGTGCCTTTTTTCATTTGATGTTGCTCACTTGCAGTATATCCTCAGTGTCGATGATTATCGCAGGTCAATTTTGTATCGGCATTATCTATTCTTTTGTTATATACATCTTTGAAAGATTTGAGAAATTCACTTAGTCAAAATCATATTGAACCTATCCAAAAATTATAATTTCGTGATGATAGTACAATAAAAAGAGTAACTTTATTGTCTAATAGAGGAGTCTGAAAAGAAGGGTAATTAATTTGGCTTTGACTGTAGATGGCCTTTGAAAATGATACGATTACCAATCGTTTTTTGGTTTAGTGGTATGTCTTTCGCTGTGAGTGCAAGAGATTGTAAGATCAATTTTTATAAATGACATTTTTTAATATAAGTTGTACGACTTAAGCCTCTCTTAAATAAAAAATAAATAAAAATAAGCGATTAATTCGGTAAAAGCCAGTGTTTATTTAGTGGAAGAGAGGGGATCAAGAACAGTTTCAGAAATAAACATGTAATTGCTTTGTGTTTTTTTATGTCAAAATTCGTAGGGTTGCTCAGTGCTTTATTTTAGGAAAAAATGAACATTCGCGAGATAAAACTACATAAATAGATTTTAAAGTAGGTTCAACACTTTCAAGAGTTTCATACATATGGTTAACTTCTATCGAACGTTCGACATTCATGTGAAAAATATGAAAAACCACGAATATTTCTGAAAATAGATTTAACAGATAAGTTTCTTTCCACCGATTTATGAGAAGGGTGATTTGAGGAAGTTAACTCCAAGGTTAAAAGGTTAGTGTAGTAGTGTTATGTAGTGTTATGTTTGAGGTATACGTGGGGGACTTGTTCACATCTCAAATTTAAATTAGTTAATAAGTTAATTTTTTTGCGACGAGTCTTGATAGAGTTTGTGTGTGATTAACTTAAACCATGTTTCATTCAAATAATAATAAATAAATAAAAGCCATATGTCCCAAATTATCATCATTGGTGTAAATTTAAAGAATTGTTTGAGAGATGTTTCTCGTCATAAAAAAAGAAAAAGAAAAAAGTGATTGAGGAAGTTTTAAATTTGTGGCAACAAAAACATTAAAATTCTTTGGTCAGTCCGACCCTAGAAATAACAAGCATGTGACGTCCACTTGTATATAAGTAGATTGATGATCAAATCAAACTAACCAAAGAAATTCTCTAAAAATACAGGCAAATAAAGATAGGAAAAATCTCACATTTAGTCCCTATTATTTGTAAAGTGTCTTAATTTAGTCTCTATTGTTTAAAATATCTTAATTTAGTCCATATTGTTTCCCTAAAAGTTTTAATTTCATCCCTATTGTTTAAAATTTTCAATTTCGTCCTTATTGTTTTCAAAAAAAAATTTAATTTTGTCTCTATTATTTTTAAAAAGTTTCAAATTCATCTTTATTGTTTCTCAAAAAATTTCAATTTAGTTCTTGAATAATAGGAATAAATTTGAAACTTTAAAAAAATAATAGAAAAGAAATTAATATTTTTAAAAAATAATAAGAACGAAATTAAATTTTTTTTTTAAATAATAAAGACTAAATAATAAAAATGAAATTATAATTTTTAATAAAATAATAAAAATTAAATTAAAATATTTTAAACAAAAAAATTAAATTAAGACACTTTACAAATAATAAAAACAACATATAAAATTTTCCAATAAAGATACAAGCAGCTTAGGACCTATACTGCCAAGCAATAATAGGCATCCAGGCCATTTAATAAGAACAAAGACCTACTACTAGCTCTGGTGGACTGAAAAACAACAATTACCTCGTGGCCTATATGAATGCTGAACGTATTCAGACATGTCAAATATGACTTGACCGCTCTTAGGGGTATGTTTGAGCGAAAATGGAACTCAAATTATTTTTGTAAAGTTACAAATTTAAAAATCAATATTTTTTATTATTATGTAATTTTACTCTTAATTAATTTATTGTATATGTAGAGTGCAATATTATACTTAAAAATTTATCAATTAGTGATAGAGTTCTACTAAATAATCTGATAATCGAGCTCACTAACCGAGTTACCACATTATCAAAAAAAAAATGACTTACAATTTGTGGAATTTGTATAGAACATCATTTTTTTAGAAAATTGTCCAACTTGTTCGTGGAGCCACTCCTATTGGACGGTATGATGTCCGTTTTGAATAGTTTCCTCCTTTTTTTGATCAAGAGTGATTATTATACATTTCTAAAATAATAATATTTACAAAAAATTTAAAATTTAATATATAAATGTCGAGGTTGAAAGTCTCACAGTCGAATTCGGGAGCTGCTTTAGCCAAGCTGGACTTCTCAGGTCCGCCTCCGAGCTGTACTTTCTTGGTCAGCTATCGGACCTGCACAAGAAAAGTAAGGAAAAGGCGGGGTGATGACCCGAATTTTCCCCTCAAGCGTGCGAATGATTAGTATGTCCGAGCTGGTAAAGTAGCTGAGAGCATTTAATAGCGAGATCCCCCTTAAATAAAGAGGTTGGAGCTCTATTTATACTAAGTTCGGGTCTGGCAGCATTTAATGCGATGCAGGTTTATGTCCCATCAGTGTTTTATATCCCATCGGAACAGCTGGAATTGAAGTCGGGGTTAACAGGGTCGGGTCAGTCATCTAGGTTGGACATTGAGCTGGACGCGCTGTCAATGGAGTGCGGATTAGCCCGTCTCAGCTCAGAATGGTCGGCTCACTTGGATCAGCTCGGGAACACCTCGTCAATTCCCCCCCCCCAAGTCGAGATCGAGAGGGTGAGATCTAGACATAAGTTAATCCCGAGTTGTAGGTGCCCGACCCCGATAGAGTAGGGATGGCCACGTCAGCGGTGCATGCCCAACGAATGGCTGCCACGTCGCCTGGCGGTTCTGGCGAGACGCGACGTTTGAGCTTCCCGAGGCGACTTTCAGTGATGCCTATAAATAGAGCCATATTCTCCGAGATTCGCTCCATACTTCGCTTTCAATTTCCAAAGGAATTCAGGTCGGACACTAGAGTGGTCGGACGAAACTAGCTCGGAAAGAATCTTCTCGGGATAACTCTGCTCGGACCCAGCATACTCTGCAGTTAAGAGCATTAGGTACGTCCCGACTCCCTTTAATCATTCCTGTACATTTATATTTGCTGTAGACAGGATGGGGAGGTCGGAATCAGAAGATTCTCAGGCTATGGAAGTAAGGTCCTATGGTGGAGAAGAAAGTCCGCCGAGCTCGGCATCCACCTCGAACAGGATCCGTGGCGGAGAGAGCACCAGCTCGTCCTCAGAGCCGGCTCGAAAACCTAATCGCGAGGAGAGCGACGACGACTGCCAAGTTATTGGGGTCAGATTGGTGCGAGATGAAGCAGAGGAGGATCCTTTGGCCGACCTGGGAGAGTTTGATGACGGGGAGGATGGGGAGCCGCTGAATCGACTGGAGGGCATCGAGATACCACAAGAGTTCTTAGCCGGGGTCTCTACTACCGAGCCGATCGAGGCTGTCCCAGTCAGTGCTGTTCGACCTCGGAGCTCGGCTTCAGCCAGCGCTTCTTCAATTCGAGGGAAGAGGATCGAGCAGCTGTTTTCCTGTTGCAAGCGTGAGTGCCATTCTACAGTGCAGATGGCGAACGCAAGGCTAAGGAACTGGTCGGTTGACCGTCATCACAAGCTGAAGGTTCCAGGTCGGCAAGAATCGGCGTGTTACCCCCCAGCCAACCACTATACCATATACGATCTGGCCTTTGACGTCATCCAACTCCCCCTCCCTGGCTTCATCATTGGAATTCTGAACTATTTCGAGCTCAGCCCGGGTCAAATGTCACCAAATGGGTGGGCCATAATAGTGGCCTTCTACGTGTTCTGCTTGGAGAAGGGAGTGGAGCCAACCTTGCGCCGGTTTAGGCATTTCTTCGTGTGCAAACCCAACCCGAAGCAGCTAGGTTGGTTCCACTTCGCAGCTCGGGTCGGCCACTCCATATTCACCAAGTAGCACTCCTCTAACAAGGGCTGACATAACGACTATTATTGGGTGGAGCCGTCTGTGAATCCTGGATGTAGGCTGGACTGGCTCCCGAGCCTGAGGAAGACCGCCAACGATGACCCTAAACTCTCGAATGAGGAGCTTAGAGAAGTTGCAGCGCTCAAGCCCGCGCCCGGGATGCTGATAGACATTGACAGCGTGCTGAAATGGGAGCGAATCTGGGATTCCAAGTTGTTTGGTCGGGAGCCCGACCTCTCGAGGGATCATCCCCACCTGATTCCCGACCCGGAAGGAGATAACGGGTCTAGCTCAGAAGAGGGTCAGTTTGCAGGATTGGCGTCCGACCTCCCGTCCCGTTCATTAGCTTAGCTTTTTTAGTTGGGCCTTTGTCTCATTTTTACCCCTTTGCTCTACTTTTTGCAGATATGGCGGACATGAGGAAGCTTGCATACGCCCAGGTACGGAGGAAGAGTGAGGTTAGCGGCGACGCATCAGCTCGGTCAGGGCTGGGCGGCACTGGCCAAGGTCAAAAGCAGCGCCCCAGCGGCCAAGGACGAGAGGTCGGTCCCGAGGTCTCTTCAAAAGGGGCTTCGGGGTCCCCTTTGCCGAAGAAATCGTGATCGGGCCTAGCGATCCCGAAGCGCTCTTCCTCCCGACCCGAGAGTAGAAAGCGGCCTCGGCCCGAACACTCTGGGAAGGGCAAGGCCACAGAGGTGAGCCCTCCCGACAAAAACTTCATTGAGGCATCCAAAGTGGATCGCGACCCCAAGCTGGCGACGGTCCTAGCGGAGCAGCTTTCCCTAGACTTGAGGACGGCCATTGTTACTGTAAGTCATTAACCATCTTTTGTTAAGGTTGTATTTTTAGCTCGGCTGATTGTTTTATTTTCTGCTAAACAGGCCGAGTCCCACATCCTCTCTGCCTCCAGCCTCCTTATCAAGGCCCAGACTCACTGCGTCGAGCTCGAGCAGCGATATAATGATGCCCGAGCCGAGCTTGAAACCGTGAGGGAGGAGGTCGCTCAAAGGCAGAAAGCTGATTCGGCAGAGGTCGACCGCCTGAAGAAGAAGCTGGACCTGGAGAAGGACCGGCGTGAAGCCGCGGCCAAGGATGTCGACCGCTATAAGCGAGAGAAACGGGAGGCAGAGGCTAAACTCAAGGACCTGGTGGAGCGGGTCGGCGTCCAGGGGGAGAAGGCAGTGGAGGCCTTCAAGTCCAGCGACGCGGCGGTGGATTGGTTGGCCACGGAAGGCGGGGCCATGGCGAAGTACGTTCTACTTCCGAGGTCAAGTTGCGACTCGGGAGAGAGTGAAGACTTTCTTCCCAGTTTCCAAGAACGACTACATCGAGATCTTGGAGGTTCTGCCGCCAAAATTCTGGGAGATCCCCGAGCTTCCGTCCGACCTGATAACCCAGGCCAAGGAGGTCACTGAGTTTGTCCAACAGGGCCTGGACCAGGTTAGGGATGAAGCTGAGGCCACCACCTCCATCGCCGTGCAAAAATAGATTTTGTAGTATTTCCCTTAGTAGGGTTATTGTAACCTTGCCCGAGCAGGGCTTTTGTAATTTATCTTTCAATTTTAATGAAATACTTGTTTTTCCTTAATTTGCGTTTTAATTGAATGCGTACACGTATTTTTATTGTCGCAAATTTTTACTCAAGTAAGTGGGGTCGGACCAATCTTAATGGACCAATCAAACTTAAGTTTTAATGAACCGAGCTGGAAGTGGTAAACGTTCTACCATCTTAATTCAAGCCGGAATAATCGGGGCAATTTTATAATCGTTACCAAATCGAACTCGTCAGTCCGTTACAAAATGGGTCAACTTTAATGTTGATGAATATACCGACCTAAAGCCGGAATACGCCGAGTTGGAACACAATCCGAACTGGCAAATTTAATCAATTTGTCATTGATTTTACCCGAGCTGGAACTTAGTCCGAGCTGGTTTACTTCGCGATTACGCGTGGCCACTGCGTTAATCCGAGTTGGAGTAATTTTTGTAGTTGTAGCACTTGGGCCCAAGTCGGGCATTACGCCGGTTTGTGTACCTATTCCCAGGTCGGGCATTCGCGCTAGCTTACAGAATTGCATTGCATTGAACTTGTACAAGTAATGTTTCAGCCGGGGGCCTTTACAAAATATTTCGGCTCGGGGCCGCTAACAAAATATTCTGGCTCGGGGCCGTTTACAAAATATTTCGGCTCGAGGCCGTTTTTAGACAAAATACCGCTTTAGATGCTCTGCGTGCCATGCGTTTTTCAACAATTTTCTGTTTTTGTCGCGAAGGTAGAAGGTCCCAGGTCGGACTTCTTTCGTGACTTCGTAGGGTCCCTCCCAAGTCGGAGAGAGCTTGTTAACGGAGCGCGGCAAAAAGATGGCCTTCCTGAGTACGAGGTCGCCGATCTTAATAGGCTTAGGCTTGACCTGTTTGGAGAAGGCTCTTTTCATTGCAGCTTTGCTGGCCAGCATTCTGATTTGAGCTTTAGCTCGGAACTCTTCAGCAAGGTCGAGCTCTTCACGCATCCGTGCTCCGTTGGTTTCTGGGTCATGGTAGAGGGTTCTACTGGTCGGAGACCCGATCTCCACTGGCAGCACTGCTTGAGTGCCGAAGGTCAGTTCGAAGGGCGATTCTCCCATCGCCGAGCTGGTGTTGGTCCGCTGAGCCCACATCACTTCTGGAAGAATTGATGCCCATTGGCCCTCTGCTTCCTCCAGCTTGGTTTTCAGACCCTGCAAAATGATTTGGTTAGTCCTTTCAACTTGGCCATTACTTTGAGGGTGAGCAACGGACGAGAATCTGAGGTCGATCCCAATCTCAGCACATTTGCCTCGAAAGTATGCACTGTCGAATTGTTTGCCGTGGTCAGTGACGATGACCTTTGGCACCCCAAATTGGCAAATGATATTTTTTCATACGAAATCCCAAGCTGCCTTTTCTGTTATTCTGGCAACACCTTCAGCCTCGGGCCATTTAGTGAAGTAGTCTACAGCCACGAAGGCGTGCTTCTTTTGGCCGACACTGGTCGGCAAGGGGCCGATGATGTCTAGACCCCACTGATAGAATGGCTAAGGGCTTATCATCACTGTGAGGTCCACAGCAGGCTTTCGTTGCACGTTGGCGAACCTCTGGCAGGTGTCACACTTTTTTACATACTCTTTGGTATCTTGTTCTAAGGTTGGCCAGAAATAGCCTTACCTTAATGCCTTCCGAGCTAAAGCTCTACCCCCCAAGTGGTTTCCACACACCCCTTCATGAATCTCCTGGAGTACATAGTTTCCTTCTTTGGGTCCAACACATTTCAAAAGAGGCCAGGTGTAGGCTCTTTTGTAGAGTTGTCCGGCGATTATGACAAACCTTGAGGCCTGCTTCATGAATTTTCGATCAGCTTTTTCATCCTCTGGGGTCGTACCCCCTTCCAAGTAGTCCATGATTGGTTTGGTCCAATCTGGATTTAAATTGAGCTCGGCTATCGCCTATACTCCCAACTGGATACTAGGTTCAGTTACTTCTTCCACGTGGACAAGGGCAGGTCGGCTTTCGCCAGGGCCAGCCTAGATAGGGCGTTAGCCTTCATATTCTCTTCCCTGGGAATCTGCTGTACTGTGAACCTTCTGAGTGCCGAGGTCAAATCCTTGACTATGTTGAGGTAGGCTAGCATAGCACTGTCCTTGGCTTCGAACTCTCCCGATATCTGACTAGAGACCAACTGAGAGTCGGTGCTTAGGTCGATTGTCTGTGCCCCGAGCTGAGCTGCAATTTTTAGCCCTGCAATCAATGCTTCGTACTCTGCTTCATTGTTGGACGCCGGGAAGGTGAACTTGAGGGAGTACTGGTGCTCATGCCGGTTTGGGTCGAGGATGACCACCCCAGCTCCACTTCCAGATTTCCCTGAGGCCTCAGCCACATGGACCTTCCACACGTCCTCCGGGTCATGCTCTGCTCGGCCAGTGCATTCTACAACAAAGTCCGCAATGGCTTGGGCTTTGATGGTTGTCCTGGGCTAGTAGGTGATGTCGAATTGACTCAGCTCAACTGCCCATTTCAGTAGCCTGCCCGACGCCTCTGGCTTGTGCATGATGGACTTGAGCGGAGCATCAGTCATGACCTTAATTGGATGAGCATCAAAGTATGGCTTCAACTTTCTAGCTGCCGTGATAAGCGCGAGGGCAAGTTTCTCCAAGGAGGAGTATCTCGCCTCGACTCCCTGCAAGGTTTTACTAACATAATAGACCGGCTTCTGTTCCTTTCCTTCTTCTCGGACAAGGGCTGCCGCCACTGCTGTTCCCGAGCATGCCAAGTATATTACTAGCTCCTCTCCACCTCAGGTCGGGATAACAGGGGTGGCGAGGCTAGATACCTTTTCAGCTCTTGAAAGGCGTTTTGGCATTCCTTAGTCCATTCAAAGTTCTTAGGGTTCCTCAATATTTTGAATAGGGGAGCGCATTTATCAGCCGACCTAGACATGAACCTGCTTAGTGCTGCGACTTTGCCTGCTAACACCTGGACGTCCTTCACGCAGGTCGGGGGCACCAGGTCTAGTATCTCCTGGACTTTCTCCAGGTTGGCTTCTATTCCGCGGGCTGTGACCATAAAGCCCAGGAACTTGCCTGCCTTGACGCCGAATGCGCACTTTTTCGGGTTCAGTTTTATCCCAAAGTGCTCCATTACGGCGAAGGCCTCAGCCAGGTCGGCTACATGGTCTTCCGCCCTCCTGCTCTTGACCAACATGTCGTCTACATAGATTTCCATATTCCGACCAATCTGATTTTTGAAGACCTTGTTCACCATCCGAGTGTATGTGGCTCCAGCATTCTTGAGGCCAAAGGGTATGACCTCATAGTGGTAGAGTCCTTTATCGGTGGTGAAGGCGGTCTTTTCCTTGTCCCCGGGAGCCTTCTTGATTTGATTATAACCTTTGAAGGCATCCATGAAGGATAGCAGCTCGAATTCGAAGGTGGCATCCACCATTTGGTCAATCCGTGGTAGGGGGAAGCAGTCCTTGGGGCAAGCTTTGTTGAGGTCGGTGAAATCAATACACAGTCTCCATCCACCCGAGGACTTAGTTACCAGCACCACATTGGATAGCCAGGTTGGGTACTGTATTTACTTTATGTGGCCGGCGTCCAACAACTTGTCCACCTCTTCAGCTATGATTTGTTGCTTATCATAATGAAAATGCCGGCGCTTTTGTTTCACCGGATAGTGATTCGGGTCGGCATTCAGGTGATGCTCAATCACATTCGGGTCAATTCCTGTCATGTCAGAAGCAGACCAGGCAAATACATGCTCATTCTTTAAAAGAAATTGGCTTATACCTTTCTTGAGATTGGCAGATAGTTCATTCCCGATCTTGGCTCTCTTAGTTTCATCGGAGAGTTCTACCTCTTGAAGGTCCTCAGCCGGGCTTCCTCTCTTAGCATCTCTCTTTTCTTCGGGCAGATCTGGTCCCCAGCCGATTTGATATTTGGGCTGGAGTGAGTTTTCATAACATTCTCACGCTGAAAGCTGGGCTCCGCGAATGGTGGCTACCCCGGCCGGGGTCGGGAACTTCAAGGCCTAGTGGTATGTTGAGGGTACGGCCCTGAAGTGATTAAGGGCCACTCGGCCCAAGATCCCGTTGTAAGTTGAATTACAATCCAATCCAATGAAGTTGGCCTGCATCGATGCCCACTTACCCCCATCCTCCAGCTTCAGTGGGAGGTTGATGACTCCCTCAGCTCGGTGGGACTACCCTGTAAAACCTGCTAAAGTACCCCTCAACGGCCTGAGTTGGCTCCTGTCCAACCCCATCTGCTCAAAAGCGTTTAGGAATAAGACTTCTGCCGAGCTCCCGGTGTCCACCATCAGTCTTTTGACGGTGAAGTTGGCTATTTCAGCGCTGATCACCAGGGGGTCTTCGTGAGGCAATATCACCTCCTCAAAGTCTTCTGAAGAGAAGGTGAGCTCTTGCATCTCCGGGGCCGGTCCCCTCACTGGTCCATACTCCCTCCCCGCACGAACATAACCCTTTCTGCCTGCTGAGGTCTCGCCTCCTGAGGTCTCGCCTCCTGACGCTAATCCTCCCGCAATGGTTTCAATCACGGCCAGGCGTCCGCCCCCAGACTGGCGCTTGGGCGGACTCCTCTCCCTATCCCTTTGGTTTGGATTTCGGGTCGGCTGCGGATCTATATACCTCCGTAGGTGGCCTCGGGCTATTAGTGTCTCGATCTCCTGTTTCAAGTCTTTACATTCCTCGGTGGTATGGTCATAGTCCATGTGGTAGCGGCAATATTTGGTCCTATTGCGCTTCTCGGGTCGGCCTTTCATTCTCGGAGCGGGAGGCAAGTGGTTCTGGTGCTGGATCTCCATTAGGATCTGCTCCCTTGAGGTGTTAAGGGGTATGAACATAGTGAACCGGGGGTTCAGCCTCGGTTGCTGAGGCTGCTTGCCTCGGTCGTTCGGGGCTTTGGCCCCAGGTTGGGGTCGGGAGGCCTCTCCTTTCTTCCCAGCCTCTTCTTTGTCATCATCCCTTTTTGCTTGATGGATCTCCTCCGAGTGTATGTACCCTTATGCTCGCACTATCAGCTCGGACACAGTATCCACGGGGTCGATTGCCAAGGAAGATGTTAGGGGGCCCGACCTGAGCCCGCTATGGTAAGCCATCAGAGCCATGGAGTCCTCCAAGTTGGGAATTCGGAGGGATTCTTCATTGAATCTAGCCGTGTAAGCCCTCAATGTTTCCCCTCTATGTTGCTTCACCAACAGCAATGTAGAAGTATGGCGGGTGGCGCGGCGGCTTCCTGCGAAGCGGGATAGGAAAGCCTCCACCAGCTGGTGAAAACTTGTAATTGATCCAGGATGAAGTTTTTGGAACCAGTCCAAGGCATTGCCAACCAAGGTGGTCGGGAATGTCTTCGCCTTCATGAGATCTGGCATGTCGTGCAGAGTCATGTGGTGATCAAAATTGAGCAGGTGGCTGGCTGGGTCTCCGTCTCCATTGTAGATGGCTAGGTTGGGCATTCTGTTGCCGGTGGGTAGGGGCGTGGCCAGTACCTCGGGAGAGAGTGGGCTTACACCGAGTTGGTTGATGACCTTAGCTATGGCAGCCGCGGTCTTTACCTGCTTGGGGTCGGCTTGAGCCGCCCTTTTACCTCTCGCCGTGTCGGATCTTGGTGTCGGCTCTAAGAAGCCCTCCTCTTCCTGCGTCCATTTTCGCCTAGACTCCGAGATGTGGAACTGGGGACGCGATGGCCGCGGCATAGCCTCTTGCGGCGCCAGGGGGCTCTCAGCCAGCCGGGCTACCTGCTCCTTAAGTTCTTCAAACATCCTCAGCATCATCCTTATCTCTGGTGACAGGCTAGAGTTGGGATCTCCTTCCGCTGCGGGGTTGGTTTGAGTGGCTAAATATATACGTTGGCTCGCTCCAACGTCGGTTTGGGTTAGGTTTTGGCTGGGCGCCTACGCGGTTTCGAGGTCCCCTTCCAAGTTGGGTGAATCATCTACCGGCATGTTGTGACTTCTAGTTTGTACCATGATGGTTTCTCAATGAGTGGCGAAGAGAGTTATGAAAGAACTCGTCGTTCCCACAGACGGCGCCAAACTGTCGAGGTTGAAAGTCTCACAGTCGAATTGGGGAGCTGCTTTAGCCGAGCTGGACTTCTCAGGTCCGCCTCCGAGCTGCACTGTCTTGGTCGGCTATCGGACCTGCACAAGGAAAGTAAGGAAAAGGCGGGGTGATGACCCAGATTTTCCCCTCAAGCGTGCGAATGATTAGTATGTCCGAGCTGGTAAAGTAGTTGAGAGCATTTAATAGCGAGATCCCCCTTAAATGAAGAGGTTGGAGCTCTATTTATACTAAGTTCGGGTCTGGCAGCATTTAATGCGATGCAACTTTATGTCCCATTAGTGCTTTATGTCCCATCGGAACAGCTGGAACTGAGGTCGGGGTTAACGGGGTCGGGTCAGTCATCTAGGTTGGACATTGAGCTGGACGCGCTGTCAATGGAGCGCTGATTAGCCCGTCTCAGCTCGGAATGGTCGGCTCACTTGGATCAGCTCGGGAACCCCTCATCAATAAATTTTTATCATATACAAAAAATAAGTAAATAAAATAATGAGGTTGCATAAAATATTACTCTAAGTTCAACCAGAACTAAATTTTGCTCCCAAATCCACAAAGTACTAACACCTTTAGAAAATAATATGATGGCATAAAGAAAAACAACGCTTCGATCTGGTTAATGAATCATTCGATAATGATATGAGGTAAAAGTTCAGTCCTATCACAACTACTAAAATATCCCTGAGAGGAATCATATACTTGGGGTATATTTTTTAGATCCTTCTCGAGGTCCCGATAATCCGAGGCCCTAGGCCTAAACCCGAGGCTTGAAGTCAGGGTCAAGCTCTACCAACCCGAGGTCTATTAACTCGAGGTCTACCACCCCGAGGCTTATTATAAACCTTGGGAGATAATTACAACGTAGTGTGTCCTAGAGGCTTGTGAAATACTTTATAGTAAGACACATGACAATCTTTAGTGACTTGAGAATTAATATAAATATAAGAGTTTTATTCTAAAAAAAGGTAACTAATATTGGGCAAACATACTCTACACACTCTTTCTTTTACTCTTTCTTCCATTTCCTCTCTTTCTTTTGCATATATGCATTTTGGACTCCATAACTGACTTGAACGTTGGAGTAGGCCCTCGAGAGTAACCTCAGAGTCCTTTGTTTTGCAGGTTACTTGCTCCCAAAGCCCAGAGTTTGAGCCCGGCTAGAAGAATCATGGTCTAGACGAGCTCATCCGATCTTCACCTTTTCAGGAGTGCTTGCGAGGTCAAGGCCCATAGTATTTCCTTTTGCAGCTCTGGCCCAAAATAGCGCTCCGAAAATTTTGACTTTAACAGGTTAGCACCATATGTGGAAACAAAGGATTATCCCACTGAGATACCACAATCAAACGCAAGATGAGTAATAATAATGCTCGAACCTTAGTAAATATTTACTGTTTACACGTTAACATTTCCGTTTGAGGTGTTTACCCAACAGTGCAGCTTTAGCTCGTGATACTTAGATGAGCTTAGTTGATATCATTATTAGTAGATTATTAGTACTAGCATCCTAGTTGTTCGTCCTATTCGAGAAGCCATGTGCTCACACAAAACTACTATGGCATTTAGTAGTTCTTAAGACTATATTGCATATTTGACGGTAGTTTACCTCTTTACATTTAAAGGCCACGGTGTTTTCGCATTAAAATTATATGCCCTTGTTATGTGCTGACACTAAATTGTTGTTAGTAGATTCATAAGCGGCCTCGCATATGAACAAAGTTTCAACGGGCATGAGTTGATTTTTTCAGAAACATATGCATTTTAAGTGTGCTTACTGTTTGATAAAGTGCTAAGGTGCGCCTCCCATTAGAAAGCTTATATAATTATGTGTCTCTCATGATATGCACCCAAGGTGTTTGCTAAAAGGCCAAGGTACACTTTGTATTGGAGAACTTGAACTAATAAATGTCTCTCATAGTACGTGCTTAGAGTCAAGCCCCATTACGAGCACATAATTAACACTGTACTAATAAATGAAATATCATTAAGAAAGCTTTAAGCTCTTTATTGAGACAGAATATAAATTTAATCAACTAATCATTTGCCTGCAATGAATTCAAGGATGAACTCGCATCGACATGTTGCATCCATTGAACATGCTCAATAATTACAATACTAAGCCTGGATATGCATAAAGATGAAATGCTCTAACATATGATAACTGCGGATCTGGCTACTTTAAGACCTAATTGCTTATTTATAAAACTATGCGGTTTGCTGGTCTTTCAAAATAGCTGCTATCTATCAGCTTACACTTATTCATATACAAGGTATCATGCAGATAAAGCGTGAAATTCCAGTAGATTGTTGGAATTTGTAAAGTTCCTTATGGAAATTGCTGGTTAGATGATTCACTAAGGTGTCCAAATTCTATACTTGCTTAAACTTATTATTTGAGCATCTTATCTTCTGATCTTGTTGCTTCTCTACTAAATTAAGAATGATTCCTCATTACCTAGTTCTGACTAGAAGCTCTAGCAAATAAGCTTAAGTCCAAAATTCATAAGAAAAGTTCAAAGTATAGAGACTGCAAATCAGTTTTTTGGACCGACTTTGCATAATAAATTGCACTAACTGGGGAAGAATTATGTACTGATTTATATATGGTTAGAAAGATCTATGAGTCTAGTTTCAAACGCGTCAAGCAGTTCGTGATTTGGACTTCCCTAGAGAAAGTTATGACCCTTTTTGCAGAATGTGTCTGATCTATTATGAAATGACGAATTGGCATCAATAAGCTCATTTTTGCGTAATTAACATGCTGCACATTTCAAGTGTAATTTCTTGCAGTTACATGAGTTGCTGCACATTAATAGCATGCTCCCCCATCTTTTGATGTTGATGGAGATGTACCTTTTTTCCAGCACAATACAATCTTACTATGATTACAATTATCTTCATTTTAATGAAGTTTGTTAAAGAAAAATTGTTATATGAGTGATACAAGTCCTCTCTGCAATTGACTTATCCACACCAGCACCATGACTGGTCAAAAGCATGAGGCATTGCGAAAGAAGAATTTCTTCAAGTGGAAATAGACCATGATTTTCACCATCAAACTAGCGGTGCTCTCCAATTTGCTTTCGGAATGACATTCGAAATGTAAAACCACAATTGTAGTACCTACAATTTCCTCTATTTTAGTACATCCGCTTCAGTAATCTTCCCTGACATTTCAGGTTAGATGAGATGACATATATAAAGCTATTGCATAGACGAAGAAGGGGAGGAAATTGCTAAAGTAAATTCGTGACCAAGTTGATTCCAAAAAGTGTAATGCAAACAACAGTCCATACAAACCCACCCGAGCTTTAACAAATCTACAGACACCTTATATAGGCCTACGAGCCATAATCGAGTCTTCATGCCATATTAGCCTACGGGTTTAGTTATCTTAAAGAGAATCATCAATGACAATGACCGTCAGATCAGCCTGACCTCGACCTCAATGAGGGTGATCAGATTAACGCAACATCAACCTCAACAAAGATGATTGAATCAAGTAAACAGGCACTCAATGAAGCTCTCCTGACCTTAGGGTCCGTGCAGAGTTACTTCCCGACCTCTTTCAAAACCCCAAAAAGGTATCAATAATATATTTTTCAATGATAAGTATACATTGTCAGTTACTAACATGGCAGAGATTGACCCAAATCGCCAACATGGAAAAAACGAGAGCTTGGTTATAAAAGATTCCTCGGGAAACATAACAACCACCTCGGGTGAAGAAGATGAGGGCTCGGCTATACAAGATTCCTCCGGGAAATTAACAGCCACCTTGAGAGTCATTATTCTCCCATCGCTGGCTATACAAGATTCCTCTGGGAACTTAACAGCCACGAATCCGTGGCTGGCTATACAAGATTCCTCTGGGAACTTAACAGCTGCTAGGGGAATCATCATCCATCCATCGCTGGCTATACAAGATTCCTCTGGGAACTTAACAGCCGCCATGGGAATCATCATCCATCCATAGCTGGCTATGCAAGATTCCTCTGGGAACTTAACAGTCGCGATCCCACAGTCGGCTATACAAGATTCCTAAGGGAATTTAACAGCCGTCAGTTATACAAGACTCTCACGGGAGCTTAACAATGGGTCTATAAGACCTCATCCATTCAGCAAAGGCCAAGACGAGACTCCTACGGGACCTTACCAGCTGACCCCGAGACCATTACGTCGGGCCCAGGCTAAAACGAGAATCCTCTGGGATCTTACCAACCGACCTCAAGGCCATTGTTTCTCAGATTAAGACAAGAATCCTCCGAGGTCTTACCAGCCTGTCAATAGAGGTATCCATTCCGAGGCTAAGATAAAGGTCCTACGGGATCTTACCGAGCCAATTGAAAGTGTTATTATCCTCCCAACAAGCATCGTGACAAAATTCCTACGTGGACCTACCATGCCCTACTAGGGCCACGACGGATATCCTACAGGAACCTACCATGCCCCATTAGAGCCAGACGGATACCTTCCAAGAAGCTTACCGACAAAAACAAAAGTTATTACTTTCTCGGCAAAGAAGAGAACCCTCCAGGATCTTATTAACCACTATCGGGATTATTCCTTCCAAAGGTAATCAAGAGCCCACTGGAGTCTTACCAACTGTCAAAAAATGGGTTACCCCGACTAGGGCATCAAAGCCATCACAAAGCCTTGTGAGCTCAAGACCCTTCCGAGGCCGAGGACGAGGGCTCCTCTAGTACGAGCCCTTTGAAGCCCGAGGCTTCTTAAACTCCAAGCCTTTTCAAGACTAAACACAAGGTCTCCTAAATGTAAGACTACACGAGCTCGAGGCCCTTTCAAGACTAAGACCGAGGTCACCTCAAGCACAAAGTTTCCCGAGCTCGAGGCCACTTGAGCCAAGAATAGATTACCAAACCCCCAGCCTTTGGGTCACGAGAGAGACTCTACAGGGAGACGAGAAAGGCTTTCTCCAAGAGGCCTTATATGCCTTATCCTCAGATATTTTCTTGTAATCTCGGCAAACACTTGTCTCACTCCTGCCTCATAATGCCTATTGTGCTCAAACCATTCCCCCAAGGGGTAGTCCTGACAAACTCGAAATCACAAGAGCTCAGGCTTCTTATTTATGAATTTGGCAGACACTTGTCAGCTCAGAGGGCATGTCTTTGTAAAGGTGATGCTGATGCCACCAAGATAAATCTAATGTTGTCCAAAACAGTAGTTATCATGAATCACCTTGGCCCATTCAATCAAGCGGTGATTAGACCGATCACATTCATAGTGGCATAAGTGGAGAAACATACTTGGAAAGTGGAAGCATGTTAGTAAGCGATTCCCCGACCTCCTATAGAGCTCTAGTGACTTGGAAATTAGTATAAATATAAGAATCTTATTCTAAAAAAGGTAACCAATATTGGGCAGACATACCCTACACACTCTCTATTTTACTCTTTCTTCCCTTTCTTTTCTCTCTTTTGCATGTACGCATTTTGGACTCCATAACTGATTTGAACGTCGCAGTGGGCCTCCGAGGGTAACCTCGGGGTCCTTTGTTTTGCAGGTTACTTGCTCCCAAAGCCGGGAGTTCGAGCCCGGCTAGAAGAATCATGGTCTAGACGAGCTCATCCGGCCCTTCATCAGATCTTCACCTTTTTAGGGGTACTTGCGCAGTCAAGGCCCATAATGTTTCCTTTTGCAGCTATGGCCCAGAATAACGTTCCGAAAATTTTGACCTTAACATATAACATTGATAGATCAATATTTTTTAAATCTTAGCCGTTATTATCCAAAATTACACAAATGCCCTCAAAAATAACAAAATGCCTTTAGAAAATAAATTTTTTTTATTTTGCTTCAAATGTGGCTTAACGCCTTCGATTACAAAACAATAAATATAAAGAATATTTCACATCTTCTATCTTACTTTAATAAGGTCAACAATTGTCTCGTGAATTGTCTAGTCCGACATTCCAAAGGTTTGCTCAAGACTAAAATTGACCAACGATCTAGCTATTGAATTATTAACTGGAATTATTAGCTGCTTAAGACTGACAAATTTCATAGGTAAATGTGTGCATTAAAATCCAATTCCGAAGCAGCAACTCAGAGTACTTCTGCTTGAATCGAGAAAATAACTCATCAAATAAATGCAACAAAATCAACTATATCTTTTGCCATGTGATTCGCTGTACAATTTCATTTAATGCTATTTCAGGTACTATTTACTATTAAGTTTCTTATTTATCTATTTATTAGAACGAATAACTCATCTTGTGGTGTAGTGGACGGCTTCATACACACTTCAAATGAGTCAATAATCAGTTAATATTTATTAAAAAAATGACATAAAATTAAAGTTAGACAGTTATTCATAATAAATTGCTCTTCGAGCACTCCGCATTTCTGATTTGGTTGTTACGACCAGCAACAAATTCTTTGCAACATCCTACGGGAACAAGCTAAGTTCCAACCTTAAACGACAACAATTCTATGATAACCAGCTAATACACCATTTTTTAGAGGGTGATTAGCTTAGCAAAATGCACAATTTTAATTTGCTAAGCATTTTTTACTTGTTTATAAATGTGTTATGCGTTATTTGTGTTTATATTGAAAAGATAAATGTTAGATATACTAAACCTATTAAAAAAGAAATTTACCAAACTGAGAAAAAAAATATTTAACAACACCTCTTCTCTAGTAATGAAAGTCAGAATATCACATGTTGATCAATTAAAGAGAAACTAAACAAATTTAACCCTCGATTTGATCGAATTTACGCCTTTCAACTTTTTATAAATTTGAACTCAAATAAGTACCTAGTACCTAAAAATAACTAATAAAAGTATTAACCTGAACAAGAAGCACAAACTTTTCCCTGTAGCCCTTTTACCTAAGGATGACCTCTCAAGTGGAGCAAGGATCCTCATACCACTAAACATTACGAATTTAACAGTCGCGAATTGTCTATATTATTTTATTATAATTATATTAATAATTTATAATTATTAAATTTTATTAACAATGTGACGTTTTGAGCAGATTTTTGATTCAACAATACGCACAACCATCAAAGGTACAGTAGTGGCATCTTTATCTATTTGTGGGTTAAAGGTTTATGGAGAAAGCAACAGAGCATGCATATGGTGAGGGTAGTTAAATGATGTGAAAAAAAAGGGGTTACACTACAATAAGTGTGCAAAATAAGCAAAGGTGGTGGGCCCAAGCCTCCACCATTTCAACGACACTAACCCATCAAAGCAGAGTCCACACCCAGCATTTTATACATTTACGCAACTATATTATTTTGAGGGACCGGCCCAGAAAATGATGGGCCCATTCTAGGTGGGGACGTGGTAGGGGCCCATTTATTCCTTTCCTATGAGAAAAAGCAATGGCTCAAGGAAAAAGGAGGAATAGGTTTACCCTACACACCATTAGTAATATGAAGAAAAAGCAAGCAAAAAAAAAACACAAAAGAAAAACATTGTGGTGATAGGGGGACAAAGTGGAGGAATGTTAATCCCATCATCTATAAAGTTAAGAAGAAAAGAATTTGAAAAGAATGCCCCCATTTTGACTTTGTTATTGCTAATCATGCTTCATTTGATTGTATTGCTTTGATGGAACTTATATTGTCTGTTTTATTCTTGGTCAATCTTTGTGTTATGTCGTTTCTTGGACATGTCTCTTTGTTAATGTCATAGGAATAAGTTCTTCCCATTGGTCACTTCTTATACCAATAATAATTTTTTTTTGGTTGGACAGCACCTGTAAATTTACTTGTTGGTGATCAAGTTTTAATAGAAAATAAGTGATTGGACTTTGTCGAAAAAATTAGTAATCAAATTTCACCAACTAAGTTT
The DNA here is from genome assembly GCA_037974665.1 of Ehretia macrophylla. NCBI lineage: Eukaryota > Viridiplantae > Streptophyta > Magnoliopsida > Boraginales > Ehretiaceae > Ehretia > Ehretia macrophylla. The sequence goes on from CM075782.1 coordinate 2,485,488, forward strand.
TCACGTCAATAAAAAATAAAAGTTTACCTTGGTTGAATAGAATGAAATACATTAAATACAGATTGAGTTTTTATGATGTGTCACAGCCTTGTATCCACATCCACCAAGTAGCAAACGACAATTATTCAACTCAATTAATTTTAAAGTAAAGTGCAAATAAATTTTCTATATTTTGGCAAAATTTTACTATAACATCATAATAATCTAATATCTCCCTATAATTTATAAGAATGTGATTCATTGTCCCCTATACCTAGTAGCTAAGGAAGGTCTTTTGCCACATTCTTATGTACCCTAGAGGATTAGTAAATTATTTATGCTATTACGAAGTCTAATATGCAATTTCATCTCACCCATAAGAATTTATCTCGCAATCTCTTCCACTTATAACGAGTAGCATATTTACCACTAGACCAACGACTTGTTGGTAAAATCTAGCACTTATATATATATATAAAGAATTTCTCAACAGAGGCTAAATTGAATTTTTAGCTTAAAAATATTTTCAAAGTACACATATTTTAAATTAAATTTTAAAGTGAGCAAATATTGCAACCCCACTCATCGTAAAATAGCTCTGCCTCTGTATGCTAAGAAAAATAGCAAGTTCTAAAATATTTTGTTATACATTTTGGATGAAAACTTCATGTATCATGTGGATAAATGTTTTTCTAGAAACATGGATATAGAGACAAGATATACACAGAAAGATACCGACAACAAGGTGAAAATATATTGCGAGCATGAAAAGCTAGTTAATGATGTAAAAAGTCAATTTCTATTGCTTTAAGTTTTTTTAAACTAAAGTCCACATGGTTTTACCGCATTGGTATCTTTGACGAGAGACAATGTTTAGTCATATTGGGAAGAAAAGAAAAAGTATTTTCTTTGACAAAAAAAAAAAAAGTATTTTCTTTTGACATTAGATAAATCCAAGCTATGCATTATCAAGCATAAAGAAAAGGAAAGAATTTGTCTCTATAAGAAATTATACATCTAAATTATAGTACTGAGTAACGTTACTCAGTGATGGTTCATCTCTTTTGTATCTTAAAACTTTTTGTATCAATATCAAAATCTTTTTCTTTATATAACAAGAATTCTCAATATATAGAATGTTAGTTAGCTTAGATTTTATTTTAAAATCAATTGATTTTAGATAGACTAACCCATGATATCCATCTAAATCTGACCAGTTCGTGTTTCAAGTATTGACTTTGACATGCAGCTCTCAAATTTGTTACTCTTGTACTATGTTATTCAACAAGTGTGCCTCTAACAATTGACTATGATATGCAGATCTTCAAAATTCGTTGTTTTGTATATCACATCAATCAGTTAATCATGGATCACATGTGAAATGAATATTAGAGAATCTAATTATTCCACACGAATAAACTAAGACATTCAAAATTGGTGCATAAAATCTTAGGTTACTCCAACTAACATAATTGGGTTTAGGACAATAAAGTAATACATAAATGATATATAACGATACTTTTTATATAAGTTTTATGATAAACGTTGTAAGATACTTTATTACTTTTAATTTAGATGAAAATGTTTTTGTTTTTTTTTTTTGGTCAACAAGAGAAATTCAACTAAAAAAAGACAAATTATAACTTTAGTCAATGCCTAATTGTTCAAAGTCACAAAAGAATATTGGACAAGGAAGGTGGAACATTAGAGCAATAGTCCAATAGTTGGTTGTCACATACAAAATTTAACTATCTAGTTAGCTACATTATTTTTTTCTCGATGAATTGAAAAGAAGGAGATATAAAAACTAGCACAACTAGTGATGTGAATATCATCCCGTATGAATTAAAATGAAACATTATTCAATGCAGTCCCATCTTATTCAACTGCCGCCCTTATGAAACTCTTTCATCTTTAATATTTTCACTACAACATTTTTCCCCCATTTTCAAAAGAACTATGTCGATGATCATGTTAAAGTGATCTTAAAAGTTAGTAATCAAGAAGATGATAAGATTCATTTTCCACTTTGATCTCTATCACTTGTAAAGAAGAATATGACATATTGTATGCACCTATATGTCAAGGGGGACCAAGATTATGCTGTCAGGCGAGCAACAAAAATTTCTCAAAGAATCTTATATATCAATCTATTTTTCTTTCTTCTTTTTATTTTTTTTATTTTTTATCCCTTCCTTAAGCAAGCAATACAAATTTTAATAGAATGGTCTTGAAATTTTAATCATTTTTCCTTTCCTCTGTCCCATTTTTTTTTCCTTTTTTAGTGTCAAAAGCAATCATCCAGGGATAAATCCAACCACTGGAGCGTTGAAACTACAGCAACCTCCACTAACCGACAAAGTTTTTTAAGATACCTTTGAAATTACTAATATCTTTTGTCTAAAAAAAAAAATTATTTAACTTCTACAACCTTATTAATTTTGGTGTCAAAAATTATTTAACCCTCGATTATAAAATATTTTAAAGCCGTCTCTACTCGATTCCTCTGCAGTCTTCTCAAATGTAGCCAATAAATAAATGATAAACGATCAAAATCTTATAAATTGAGTTATTAATCCAAGTTGCACCATGCAATGGTGCTCCTAATATAAATTGCTCATAAAGTTTTCTTTTGAAACTAATCACTTATAAAGTTGTTTAGCTACGAGGTTATTGCGTTATTTAAAAATCTATTAATACACACAATCATTGAGTCCAAAAGATTCAACTAAGCCAGATGCTAATATAAAATAAATATTGCCTTCTTCTGACTCTCTTTTCTTTATCTTCATTGCTTTGTGATGCAATTTCCACTTTCCAAAGAAGAAAAAAAGATAAATATTGTCGTTTCACATTAAGAAATACACATACAAAACATATTTAACTACCTACCATTAGGGCTTTGATCCGGTGATAAGAGTAATGAGTAATAACGAGTTCAAATCTTATTAATTATGTTATACAATTTTAAACTTTCTTTGAATAAAAATAATAATAACTTATTTATGTACCAAATCTTTGTTGGGAAGCAAATTATATATTTGAAAGTTTGCGGGTGTTTTTTTTCTTTTGCCAACTGTCATGGTGTCATGTGTGGGAAGCACGTGAGGGCCCTTTTTGCGCATGCCAAAAGCTGATGAATATGCAATACCATAAAGAATGTTTCAGAGTTTTGATTCTATTTTATTTTATTTTATTGGACGAATTTTAGAAGGAACAGTTAATGTTTACTCTAATTTTCATAGATCTATATTAAGATTTTCCAATATTTATTTTAAGTGTTCAAAGTAGTCCGTACAAATATTGTTATGTTACAACAGATCAAAAATAGCCTTGTGATCATTTACGTGTCATTCTTTGGGAACTAATTTAAAAACTAGAACAAATATTAAGGAATAACTTGAAAATTTGAAAGATAATTTTGCGGGATTATAAAGTGATTTTGTAATTTTTTTTCTCTGAATTTGACAAAAAGATATAGTAGGAGCACAAGGTTGATGTCTTTTGTGAAATATAAAAGATTCAAAATGCGACTTTTTTAATAGGGTGAATTATTTGTATGGTCCTTCAATTATAAGCTGAAAAGAAATTGATCTCAGACATTTTTTTTTTTCAAAATGAACTTTTTACTCTATGGATTTACAATTGTACGATGTAGTTAGGCCCTGACCTATACCTATTCCAAAATTTAACATTTTTAACCCAAGTTCTATGTTCAAAATTCGATAGGCAAGTGTTGTTCTCGTGCAAAAAAAAACATAAAGTTTTGGAGGGATTTTGAGAGTGAGGGCCCATAACATCAAACTCTTTAAGACCACAAATCAACACATCAATTTTGAAATATTAAGAATCAATTTGTCTTTCGCACTATAGTTGAGAAACAATACAAGTATTTTAGCTTTTATAATATTGAGAATTAACTTAAAAAATTTAAAAGTATTAAAAAAAAGTTTCCTCATTTTTGTTTTGACTTAAAGTACTTTAAAGAAACTAATGTGTATATATAATGACACCAAAAAAAAAAAAAAAAAAACACTAATGTGTATATACTATTCTTACTCATCAAATCCCCATGCATGACCAACCAATGTGGCTAATGTGCGCCGATGGTCCGCGCCGGAAAGAATTTATAAAATGCCCCGCTATCATGCGCATTTGGCTTTTTATAATGTTTGGGAAAAGCTTTTTCTCTATAATGTTGGTCTGGAATTAAGAAACCGCTTTGAGGGTCCAGTGCATAATGCATTTGTTATTTTCCAAACACTGGTCCCTCCAAAAACATTCCTCCTGCAATTACATTTTCAATCTCATCCTTGTCAGATTTCCAAAATCTCACTACTGCCCCTAAATTTATCTTCTTTTGGAACACTTCACTAATCCAAGATAGCCATGTACAACAATCCAGTGGCAGATGTAAATAGGGGCTAGCGGGAGCTGCAACCTTCACTAGTCCACAAAAACGTTAAAAATTCTTCAAAAATACATAGACATTTAATTTTTTTTGGTTGAAAAAATTAATTACCTCCCACTAAAAAAGAAATGTATTCATATAGTTGAAAATTTATGTGTTTTAACCTCCACTGAGAAGAATTTCTGGATCTACCCTTACACCAATCATAGTTATTAGATAATTATATTTCTCTTATATTTGTCGATTTTTACTTGGGGATATTGTAAATTTAATCCACCCATAAGATATCAATTCTAGTTGAGATGTGTGCATATACGTATGTTATACTTACCATCGGAGAAGGTTACACACTTCCCCAGGTGAGAAAAAGGCCTAAACATCAAGAATTGAAGCCAGCATTTTGTTGCTCAATAACAAGATTAGCCACAAGATCAAACTCTTTACATAAACTCTCATTGGTTTCCCACATTTCTCATATATGCCTTTATTGTTATTAAGCTCATTTTCTAACTTACTATACATTCAAGCATGGATCACTGTTTTATGCATTTCTTTTATGAGTTGTGATTAAGCTTTATATATATCAATTTTTGCAACAAGGGTTTTGAAGAGTTAAGTGTTTAGGCTATAATTGCAATACCTCCTAAAAGTTATAGTTTGCCACCTAATTCGATTTGTTAGTATTGTTGTTGATTATTTGTTTTGATCCGTACTTTTTGAGTTGTTCTAGGATCTATTGTATAGTTCTACAAGTTCTTGTATTCCATTATACATAGACTTGATCAAGATCCCGAGTATCTTGAGCTATGACATTGCACTACATATCATATTTTTATACATTTTGTTGCATATCAAGGTTTTTGGTTAATAATGTAAATGTGTCAAGGCATGGCCTGATGGTGAATACTAAATGTTCAATTCATATCTCTTATAATTGCAGCCTTTTCTTTGAGACAAACACCCTTGTCTAAGATCGCATTTGTACCAACATACCAAATGACAAGTTACTAGACAAACAATTAAGGAGAGAAAAACTAGTTTGTAATTGTGTTTATTTACTATATATCGGTAATGGTTTCTCCTTTTTCCAAAAAAAAAAAGCTAAAGGAAATATTTCACTTACGTCAAAAAATATCACAAACTTTTTAATCTATTACCTATAATATGTTTCGATTCATGAGTGAGAGGAAAGGAAGGAAGGTAGAGGCAAAAATTATAAAATCTTTTCATATCATTTTCCTTTTCATTTTTTGCTACCAAGTAATAGAAGCATCTCGTTCATCATCTTCCTTGCTACTCCCTAAAAAATAAGTCCAAATAAGTGGAGGGATTCCCCTATACTCTCTTTTTCTTCACTTAAAAGAATGGATCCAAACGTAGTGAAGTAAATGACGTTTCTCAATTTAGCAACTATATTTATTAGATTTGTGTCAATATGTCATATTGAATTTAAATTTGTCTACAACTACTATAGAAATATATCATAAAACTCTCGTATGACCTTTCTCCATGCGAAAAGAGATAATAAAAAAAAGACTTGAAAAAATCATACCTAATATGTGGCAACCTATGATATGGGTTTTTGGAATATTCTTATCTAGATCTAATTTTTCTAATAGGAATTGTGAAAGGGCTTGAAAAAAATGAAACATCCATACAAGAATTGAAAATGTCTACAAAAATTTGAGAAAAGCCATTAGAGAATTTTAATTTAGAATCTATTATTATTTTTAATTACAAAATGAATTTCTCTCACAAAAAATGAAATTGAAAAGGAATCAATGCTTAGACACGATCACAAGGGAAATAAAAAGAAAGGAAGTTAGGAAAGAATTATAAAGGAAATGAAAGGTGTTAGAAGTTGTGCATCTTAAGTATTGATTAATTTCAAGGTAAAATAGCAAAGTTGTTCAACTGACAAAACTCTGTGACAAATGAAAACGACTGATGTAACTACTTGGTGAAAAACAACTTTGTTACATGTGATGTTGCAACATTAACTGAAATATTAATTCAATCACAGACCGTTAGCAATTTGTTTCTTGTTTGGTCAGTTTGTTCCACTTAATATTCCAACATAAATAGTAACAGTAAACAGCAACGGAAAGATAAAGTTTGTAAAAGAATCAAAGACACCAAGATTTAACGTGGTTCAATCGTGAGGTCTGAGTCCACGGGACCTCCCTTGGTCCAACAAACATGTTTATTAAGCAATATAATAACTTACAACATCAACGGACTTACACAAGTAAAGACTTCCTCTTAACCTTTGACGCCTTGATGGTGAACTCTTCAATAAACTTCGGTTTGGCGAGCTCCCCTCGACTTGCGACGTTCTCTCCCGAGAACTACATCTTTATCTCCCGAAGAATGAATAAAGAAGACAGTAATTTAATCACTCAAAGACTCATATAATTCGCTCATGACTCACTGTCATAACAAACAAAGTTGCAACACTTAATACAATCAAAGACTGAAACACAGATCGTGTTGCAACACCACTTGGAACACTAGACATAAAATTCTCTTGTATTTTTTCTCTCGTTGCACTCTGTCTGCCTCCTTTTTTTGCTACAACATCTGCTTTATATTTATACCAACTGCCTTCATATCAACACGTATTAAGCTGCAAGAAAAACCTCCTCTCACAAACTCTATTATTCATTTCCTTGTGAATATGCAATAAATGTCATTCCTTAATCAATACAAATCTTCTTCTCATATGGTAAGTTACCATAAGATTTTTCCTGCACAATATAAAAGGTAAAAACACAATAATGGAAATAACAAAAATTTTGCTAAAATATAGCCAATCAAATTTGAAGTAATTTAATTACCTAACAATCGCCCCCTTTGGCTTTGTTTTGGCAAAACCCTTTTAGCACAAAAATGAAAACCTTTTACTGCACAAGTGCAGAAGACACGTTCCAACACTGAGATTCCTGTTATTTTTGTTGCAACAGTAGGAGTAACATGAGTACAGTAGTACCAGAGCAGTATTGGTAAAGAACAAGGTAGCAGAACAACAGCACAACATAAGTTATCTCCCTCTTTTTTGCCAAAATAAACCAAAGTACGAATCTGAAGTTCCGGCATTTGTTCCAACAACGCAGCCCTTGGATCTTTTCCAGTATTTATCTCAACACACAATTAGATCAGAAATAGCGGAAGCAACATCAGTAACAATAATCACTAGTTCATAGTGAAAAATTTTCATCTCTTTTTCTTCCCTCTTAGTTGTTACACATCATCGGAACTAGTGAGAATGTTCTCCCCCTGAATATCTACTTTGTACTCTCCCTGCAAGAACTTTAGTCAGCCATTTGAAAAATTATCACAACAATTCAGATTAACTTTTGTATCATAAAGTGTCAACACAATGTTATGAGAAAAAATTATGATAAACAGGATTGTTTCAGATGACTGTTGCAACACAATTCTACTAAACAGAGTATTTTAACTTTAGCACCCATTTTCTCATAAATTTGTGACTTAAAAAATAAAATCTTTTTTTTTCGTTAGTAGAAAAGGAAAAAATGCATGATATGAACAGGATTCATGAAGTCAACATCAAGAAAAATTACTCATTCAATAGTTAAACCAAACAAGAATTTATAACTTGAACCATGTGTGTGTGCGAAAAAACTATATAAAGATCTTTCTTGAAATTCCTCAGAATTAAGATTTGCAAGATTTAGAATTCAAAGCAACCTGTTCAAACAACCTGATCATCTAATCACATTGCAAAATTTTTATTTTCAAAAGAATATTAGACTTGGTAGCTTTCACTCTAGAACCTTCAATCTGGTTTATGTAGCTTTTTTCAGTTTCCACTTTCCTTTTTTTTGTGCTTTTATTTTTTTTCCTTTTTTTTCTTTTTTTCTATTTTCATGAGTGAATATAGTACAGGAATGGATAAAGAGACTTCTCTTTATATCCAAAGTCACTAGGAAGTTCAAATTTCTGCACTTGCAAACCATTAAAATCAGTTTCTCAATCAGATCAAAATATAATGTGCTCAAATAATATGGTTTAAGAAATAAATCACAAGCTGATTTTAGTATTAAACTTTTACTTCTCTTGAGTCTCTTCGCAATCATGTTTCAGTTTATGATGCAACATTAAAAAACTATAAATTCCTAAAAAATTTCTCAAAGTCTCATATCTCATAGAATTTGGTGTCTTAGTAACAATATCTGTCAATTGATTTTTTGTTGCAACATAGTTTGAAACAACCTTTTTATGCTCTAATGGATAAAGTAAAACTGATTTTCTTACCCAAATTTGTTTCACTTTTTGTTGTGACAAATTCGCTTTCATTTGAGGTGACTTCCTAAACTTATCATGAACAAATGGTTTAACAAACTTACCTCTTTTCAGCATGTCAATGTACCTGTAGTATCGTGATCTGATGTGTCTAGGAGTGTGGCAAAAATGACAAACTGGCACAAACTTCTTTTTCTTAAATTCTGGAATTTTACTCTCTGCTACAGCTTTTGTTGCAATATCAGTTGCCACATCAGTAGTCATGTCATTTTATTTTGTTGCAACATTTGATTCCAGCTTTGGCCCTCCATTTTCTCTGACAAATGTTATTTTTCCAAATGGTTCACCTCCATAAAATCCAAGTCCCGTGTGATCACCGCTTGATTTTTGGATTGATAGCACGTAATCAAGCTTCTCGATCCCACAATTTAGCATTTTTACATTTCGCTGAATTTGTTTCAGCTCTTGTTGCAACATTTGAGTTTCCTGTAGTCTTTTAGCAGCCAGATCTTGATGAATTTTTGTTGTCTTTTCCAGATCAAATTTTTGCATCGAGAGTTCTGTGATCCTCACCTCCATGTCACGATTTTTCTTGCACATGATCAACCAATTTTTGTACATCTCTTTGTAGGCTTTCAAGACGCCTTCTACATCCAAATCATCATCACTTTCTGACTCTAAGCTGCACGTTTCTTCATCTGTTGCAACACTAGTTACACCATCTTCTATGCTTACTTTATCATCACGTTGGACTGTTACGACATTTAATGCAACAATGTTGTTAGTGTATTGTTCATCACTCTCTGTATACTCCTCCAAGTCTTCATCAGTCGATGAGATGTTCATGGCCTTTTTCTTATTCTTTATAATATTTCCACATTCAAATTGCATATGTCCAAATCCTTCACATTCATGATAGTGTATTTTTTTTTCTTCAATATTTTAGAATTTGACGAGACATTCTGCTTCTCCAATATTTTTAGCACTTTGTTGACATTTTTTGTGAGTGAGGCTAAAGATTAATTGACACCATCAGAAAAGTATTGATCATCTTGATTTTCGAAACCTGTTTTTAAGGCAATGCTCTTTTCTTTCTTCTTTTGTTTTAACTTTATTTCAAACGTCTGAAGAGAGCCCATTAACTCATCAATCTTGATTTCATCAACATTTTTTGACTCTTCTATTGCTACAACTTTGATAGCAAACATGTCTGGAAATGATCTTAGTACTTTTCTCACCAACTTCGAATCTGAATATTTATCCCCCAAGGCAAAGGCCTCATTGGCAATATCACACAGTCTAGCATTGAACTCCATGATAGTTTTATTTTCCTTCATCTTTAATTCTTCAAATCTTGTCGCAAGAATTTGAATTTTTGATACCTTTACAGCTGCAGTGCCTTCATATGCCATCTCCAATATCACCCATGCATCTTTGGCTGATTCATACGTTGAAATCAATTTGAATTGATTTATGTCAACGGCATTGAAGATGACATTTAATGCTTGGGAATTGTAATTTGCCAATAGATCTTGTGCTTTGGTCCATTGTGTTTCAGGTTTTGGTGCAACATTGCCTTGTGCATCAGTAATTGTAGGATGCACCCAACCTGTTAGAACTTTTTTTCAAGCTTTCTCATCCATGGACTTGATAAACGCTCTCATGTGTGCCTTTCAGTATGAGTAGTTTGAGTCATTCAATAGTAGTGGTTTGGTAATTGAACCTCCATCCTGCAAAGTGTCCATACCTATTCCTGCAAAAACAACTTAAACCTCCCAAAGATCTCACCGAGTAATTTTCAGTGACCGGCTCTGATGCCACTTGTTAGAAGTTGTGCATCTTAAGTATGGATTAATTTCAAGGTAAAATAGCAAAGTTGTTCAATTGACAAAACTCTATGACAAATGAAAACGACTGATGTAACTACTTGGTGAAAAACAACTCTGTTACATGTGATGTTGCAACATTAACTGAAATATTAATTCAATCAAAGACTGTTAGCAATATGTTTCTTGTTTGGTCAGTTTGTTCCACTTAATGTTCCAACATAAGTAGTAACAGTAAACAGCAGCGGAAAGATAAAGCTTGTAAAATAAACAAAGACATCAAAATTTAACGTGGTTCAACCGTGCGGTCTACGTCCACGGGACCTCCCTAGGTCCAACAAACCTGTTTATTAAGCAATATAATAACTTACAACATCAACGGACTTACACAAGTAAAGACTCCCTCTTAACCTTTGACGCCTTGATGGTGAACTCTTCAATGAACTTCGGTTTGGCGAGCTCCCCTCGACTTGCGACGTTCTCTCCCAAGAACTACATCTTTTTCTCCCGAATAATGAATAAAGAAGACAGTAATTTAATCACTCAAAGACTCATATAATTCGCTCATGACTCACTGTCATAACAAACAAAGTTGCAACACTTAATACAATCAAAGACTGAAACACAGATCGTGTTGCAACACCACTTGGAACACTAGACATAAAATTCTCTTGTATTTTTTATCTTGTTGCACTTTGTATGCCTCCTCTTTTTGCTACAATATCTGCTTTATATTTATACCCAACTGCCTTCATATCAACACGTCTTGGGCTGCAAGAAAAATCTCATCTCACAAACCCTATTCTTCATTTCCTTGTGAATATGCAATAAATGTCATTCCTTAATCAACACAAATCTTCTTCTCATATGGTAAGTTACCATAAGATTTTTTTCTGCATAATATAAAAGGTAAAAACACAATAATGGAAATAACAAAAGTTTTGCTAAAACATAGCCAATCAAATCTCAAGTAATTTAATTGCTTAACAAAAGGAAATAATGTTCCCTTGTTTGGATAACAAAGTGTGGAAGGAAAATGATAAGGAAATGTACAAAGTTTATGATTTTTCATTGGGAAAAGGATCGTTTTACTATTTGAATTTGGTGTAATATAGAACTAAGAACCTCAACTTCAAAAATATTCATAGAAGGGCTTCAACTTCTAAAAAGAAGGTGTAGTATTTTGCTTATGTAATATTTTTCTTTTATTTCAAAATCCTATGTGGTATTTTTTTTCTCCTTTTCAAGTCCTATGTGGCATTTTTTTTAAACGCACAAAAAATTGAATATCTTATATTAAATAACAACGTAATAAATTCTAGACCTTTTTAAAACTAACACCACTTTCTGTTTTCTGATAAGAGGAGATATGTACATGTTTTTTTATTGGTTTATTGTAACTTCCTTTTTTTTTTTAATTCTGATACTCAAGATGCATAGTTAATTCATAATTTTTTATTTCAACTATATATGGAGTTTAATTGTATGTCAAAATTAAATTTGTATAAGGAGATGTATCAACAATTGAGACTCTTCTTATTATTTAGACTCCTAAATAGAACATCTTTTCTTATAGATTAATTTTTTTTTAAGTCTATAGTAATTCTTCCTTCAATATGCCAAATCTATGCATTGTTACTAATAATGGTTTAAATCTTTGCTTCTATCTTGCTTACAAATTGTTTGATAGTGTCATATCTTACTTGAGAATTGTTTGATGGCGTTATGAGAATAATTATGAAATAGAGAAATCTATCTAAAAGCGTGATAGATAACGTGGTGTTGGAACGAAAAATAAAAAATAAAATGTGATATATGATTTGAAAGAAAAGAAAAATATCACGTAAGTAAAATAATAACACTATTAGTTAACGTTGTGTAAACCAGCTCTTTTATACAAAATCAAGCCCTTACATGGATGGTTTTAAAGTTGATGCACTTAATTCTATATTACACCAAGTTCAGGTCTTAAAATGACCATTTTCCCTTTTTCATTTGGACCTGAGAAATAAGTATACAAGAACAATAATAAGAGAAAGTAATAATTTGTATTTATAATAAAAAGCATATTCCTTTTTTACGAACTATACTTCCTTTCCTTCTACTTTCTTTTATTTGGAAAACAAAAATAATATTGTTAAAGGATTTTTTAATTCCTTCAATTTTTTGTCTCACCAAAAAGATCAATCCGAACAAAGAGAGAAATTGTCTTATCCCTGTCCATTTTTTTTTTCCTTTTTTGTCAAGAGTAGCAATTATATTAACAATAATAAGTAATATACAAAAGTGGACTAACACACCGCAATCCAAGAAAGAAAAGTACAAACAGTTAGCCTAAGGCCTAAGTTCAAAAACTAGAGTTGAAAATAAACGAGATAGGCCAGACCAACAAATCAAGGACTAATCCCTAGCTCAAATCCTGATACATACCATCTACTTGTTGGTGCAAAGAGCCGACGACGGCCATGAAAGCGATGACAACAAACAAACACCAGCAAACAATATCTTGAATTAACAAAAACACGCAGCCAACTACCTAAACCAAAACAGACTCGAAAGAGCTTGGAAAAAGGCGTTAGGTGCGAGACACGCCACCTCGCCAAAAAGCGACAAGTCGTTAGGAACTCTTAAGAGCCGCTAAAATGACAGAGTCCAAGCACAAGTGGTGGAGACATAGTCCACAGTTGGGCTTTCGAAAAAATCATCGGATATGGTGGTCATCAACACGGAGAAAGAGGAAAAAACAGTAGACACCAACGTTGGAAAAGCCCTAGGAAGCGGCAAGCGATGGCCCCCAAAGCATGCAAAATCATCAAAAATAAAAAGATTGCAGATCTAGATGAGGGGAAATCATAACCCTATATTTGAGACGATAAACTTAAAAAACACAAAAATAACATACCATTCAAAGAAAATTGCACCGCAAGCACCATGTACACAACTTGATAGCAGCCCAAAATACCAAAAGAGCCACAAATAAACCGGAGCTGCTACCACAACCACATGCAAAAAGAGTATGAAACAAAGAAAATCCCAGATCTGGTGGGTACAAAACCCTAACCCCAGCTCTGGGTATGTACACACTAGAGCGAAGAAATCGAAGAATACAAAAAAGCAGCAAAAGAGAGAAGAGAAAAGAGAAAAAGGGGTGGAGAAGAGGGAGCGTTGCCACCGGTGAAAAGCTTAGGCACGAAAGCCGAGATAAAACTTGTGAAATATGCTCAATCTCCAGCGACGTGAGAGCGAAAAAAGTGAAAAAAGTTTAATCTTATCCCTGTCCTCCATTTCCATTCATTTTATCCAATGACATTAGTATGTACAAAATTTATTGCTTTCGCCAAACTGAAAGGCAATGGAGTGAGATGTAATACCGCTTAGGGAAAAACAAACCACCAAGAACGGACGTGCATGAAGAACACACTCCTGCTAATTACGCAAAAATTCTTGAAAGAAGACCTAATCAAAGCAGCTGGTATCCAGAAGGCGAGAAATGGTACCAGCATATGCTACCTTAAGGAATCTTAACTATTTTTGTAGAAGTTATTGAAGATTGTAATAAATTAATGATGAGGTTGGGTCGTTTTAGCCAAGTGGTAAGTCATGTCAAAGGGTAGAAAGAAAATAAAACACGAGCTGACATTCAGGCACACAATCAAGGGTATAGGTCTAAAAAATATTCCATGGCGTAGAGTTCACACGCATATGAATCTACAAACACAACAAATTCGGACGTTTGTAAGAAATTTTTCATAATCAAACCTCATCAACTTGTTATGATCTGGCCGTTCACCCAACTCTCTCATTATCATTATGGGCAAACTTCTTTGATTTAAAAAAAAAAGCAATAATTTAAAAATACGTGTAAAAAATTATGCAATTTGTATCATTCTGAACTAATTTAAAAATACGTATAAAAACTATGAACTATTAGTCAATTGTTTTTTCCCTTTGTCTTACTAGTGAAATTTATACCGAGTACCATTTTTTCCCTCATGAATTGAACTTCCTTTCAAATAAAAGAAGATCATCTGAATTGAAAAATTATTACTTTCTATTCCACTAGCCGGAATATTTGCTCCTCTTTCCGTTATTTCAAATCTTAACGACAACGAAGGATTTTAATATAGTACTAATCAAACTTTGTTTTATATTCTGAAACTAAGGCTCCGTTTGTTTGCCGTAAAATATTTTTTTAATTTTTTAATATTTAATAATACTAAAAAATTAGTCAACTCAAAAATATATTTTATTAAAAAATGGTGGATACTTTTGCTCACACTGTAAAATTAGTCAATTAAAAAATATTTTACAGTCAAATATTACAGCTAGTACAAAATTTAGAAAAATATTTTCATATCATTTGACAGAAAAAAATATTTTTCGAAACTCATACACTCCCTACCCCCTGCCCTCACCCTCATCCTCACCCTCATAGTTAATATATATATTATGTGTATTATTTTTTTTTATTATAAAATCTAATGTTATAAAATATTTGTTACTATACATTCAAACACCATCAAATATTTTTTAACATTATAAATTTTAAAAAAATATTTTCGCTCATCAAATTATTTTACGACAAACAAACAGAGCTAAAAGAAAAAGTATAGGAGAGAAGTCACGAACTAGACCTCAAGATGATGATGGACAAGTGAGTTAAAGACAACTTCTTATAATCAATCAAAAAAATTTCACGAGTTTAAAAATAATGTGTAAAATTTTATTAAAAATAATACGTATTACTATCAAATGTACTTTTTACCATCTAAAGAATATAGCGTGATTAAAATATTTTCATAGATCACGCAAATCAAAGGAAATACTTTTACTGTGTACTATTATTTTGCAGCTTGGAAAGCTCTGGAGCTAAATTGAAGGGCCTAGATTGGTTCGAAAAGGAGTAGGAATCAAATTTTTCATGCACGAAAGCATGCTAGAAACATCACATCAGCAAAGAGGCATTTTAGAGCCTTGCAGTTTAAGAAATCTATAGCTAAACCCTAGTACTGCTAGCACTAGAAGTGTCGAAGATTTACAAATGCAGAATATAATTTTAGAAAAGATTCTATAGCCTTTCAGCTTAGGGTAAGATATAACTTTCAAGATACATTACTAATTCAGGTATTATTTAAATTAGCTAAATACAAAATTTATGAAAACTACTTCCTCAAATAAAAGAAAAAAAACAAATTAAATCCCAACATTTCTCATCTTTGGTATGCCAAGCGAAAGAAGCGGTATGGCTTGAACGCCCAATGTGATTCACAACTAAGTCAATGTTAATTACAAGACTCTAAATAAAAATAGACTTTGATTCGAAAAGTAACAAACATGAATAATTAAATTCACAGATAAGTCGATGTTAATTACAAAAACTTAAAAAGAATAAATTTTTAATTGATTCAAAACGTAACAAACATGACAAATGGACGAACCAAAAAAAAAAGAAAGAAACAAACATGAAAATAAAAGCCAACATGAACATCATTATGTACTTTTATCTTGGTTACATGGAGCTTTTTTTCCTTCCACCTTGCTTACCATTTTTTCTTCATGAATTGGACTAGCACGTATGATATAGGCTTTATTTTTTAAGAAAAGGTTATGCTCATGATAAAAAAAAATAAAAAAAAGGCAACATATTACAGTAGTGTTTTGTTGAGTCTCCACAGTCATTTCTAGCAAATTCGAAAGAAAAAGAAAAAAAAAATATCATAGTACATAAAGCTATGTCACAGAGATGGCGCCTGGCTTAATTAATAGAAAAAGAAAGAGCCATTAACTTTAATAGCTTATAACTTTTTAAAGTCCTTTCTGAAGTTTTAAAACTCGAAAAAGTAGTTTAAAATAAAATTTTGTTTAATTTAGAGTAAAATATTTTTAAGTCTATTAAACTATCTACTGAGTCTTATTTTGGCCATCAAGCTATTTTTTATCCTAAAAAGATCATTAATTTATCAATTGAATTTTATTTTGACCATTTCATCTATTTTTATGTTAAAATAAACTAATTGTTAAGGTCAAAATCATAAAATTACTTATATTAATTATTATTTTGCTACCAAATAATAATAATTTACAACTTTAACTCGGTTGCCTAGAAGGATATATATAAAATTAATACTACCATTATTCAAACCCAGATTACCCTTTTTATTTTGGGGTCAAAAGGTAGAAAAAATACAACTACCATCACCTGACCCCTGTGGGGTCTCCATCTTTCATCAACAGATACATCAACTTAGGTGGGTTGCAGGAAACCCATTTAACTGGCAGTTCTTCTTTGCGTCGACACTTTGTTAACCAATTACATGGTTGGTTGATCATTCTCTTTATGCATTGGAACCTCACCCTTGGGTTACTTACCACAATTTTTTTGATATCCTCCACTATGGCGTTTGCTTTCCATCCGAGAGCATACTCCGGAGAACTAATTGCTTTGAGAACGTCTTGGGCATCACTTTCAATTATAATGCTAGACTGTTGCACCTGTCCCACGTACTGACACGCACATCTGATAGTAAAGGCTTCCGCTTCCGCCATTGAAAAACATCTAAAAGGTCCTCTCTGCCCGAAAATCAATTCCCCATTTCGCTCTCGCACAATAAACGCATAAGCAGTAATCCTGTTATCTTCGAAGGATGCATCCACATTAACTTTGACTGTTCCAATCTCTGGGGGAACCCATTGTGTTGTCACCCTATTTTGGGCTTCTTCATACTGTCTATTATCTAACCTCCTCTGTCTCAAATTTTCCTCATAGTATCACTCAGATGTCATACAATAAACCCTCACGTCGCCCTCTGAATGTCCGTACTTATGTGATTAATGAACCATCATTCCTCTCTTTCCAAATCTGCCAGCAGCACATCGCAATTTTAGTCGTTGCTTCTTTCTTGCAGTATCCTGCCTCACAGCATCTCTTAGAGAAGCCAAGAAGCCACTCACTAAAACACATCACAGAAACTATATCAAAATCATACTGCATAAGGGAAGCATACCAAAATCTTTTCACCCAAGGACAAAAAAAGAAAATGTGTTCGACAAACTCACTTTCTTGATCACAGCATGGACAAATAGGAGACACAGCTGCCTTTCTTCAAACCAATTCTCTTGAGTCGGGAGACAGTTTTTGCACGCTTTCCACAGAAAGAACTTCAACTTTGGGGGGGCCTTGATCGACCACACGAGCTTCCACACCTCTTCGGAGTTTGGTACAACGAGCTCGCTTTGTTGCATGATTCTTTACCCCGATTAATGACACCTTCTCTCGCCACATGATATCTTGACTTCACAGAGTATTCCCCATTCCTGCCTGGACTCCACACAATGCGATCATCTTTTTCATTCCAGGGTATATAAGTAGCAAGGATATTCTGCATGTTTTCTCGATCAAAAAGCTGACCGATCAGTTCTTCATTCCACTTTCTCTGGTCCTGCAAGATAAGGTCACTGACCCACTCAGGGCCTTCTTGGGGCCTTTGATTACTCAACATTTGCCCTAGTAGCCACTTATTCTTCCAAATGTTGATACTTTTTCCATTTCCAATCCTCCACATAGTCTTATCCTTAAGAAACTCTTTGCCTTGCATAATACTCCTCAAGGACCATGACGTTTTCCTTTTGACATTTGCATCCCATATTACCCATTTCAAAAGATGGTTTCATGGCTAAAATAAGACTTAGCAAATAGTTTAATGGCTGAAATAGGACTTATCAGACTAAATCCTAAACCTAAGCAACAACTTTAAAGTTGTTTTTATCGAAATATAAGCCAGTTGAGTATTCCCTAAATACATTTCTCTACCTTCATTTGCAAAATTTGTTGCTAATATGATTATCACATACTTTGAACAAATTTGATTCTTTCATAAATAAGTCTTTAAAACATAAACAACAACAACAACATTTGCATATGGTATTAACATCACGAAATGCTAAATCAATAACATATGACAGCATTGCAACTATTTGTATACCACGTATATTCAATTAAGATTTTGATTTTCATATCAGTATGTAATCCCTTGTTTTTAGTGGGCACTAACAACCTACTAATTCTAGAAGGGAAGATAGTCGGACAAGAATAGGAAAACTATTGATAGTGGATCTTGCAGTAGAAACGACTAGAGACGACCAATGTTGGAGGTCAAAACTTTTTTTCCCCGCCTCTTAGCAATGCATGTAGTGATACTTGTAGGATTTTTCTAATTTGTAGCTCAAGTTTGACCTATTACGTAATAGGTCAAACTTGAGCTACAAATTAGAAAAATCCTATAAGTATCACTATATGCCTTGCTAAGACCAAATTATGGTATACCACATGGGTTGAGTTAATCCAAACTCAATCCACTATTTAAAAATAGGACTTAAGCCACGACCAAATTATGGTCACCCTCCCCTGTTAAAAAGACTAAAACCTTGTGACAAATGACATATCAAAATTTTCTTTTTGTTTTTTGTTTGAAAACGTGAGAATCTAGCTGACAAAGTTTAATCACCAGTTAGGTCTTACAAAACCCAACTCAACTGATAAATCTTTAAGTCAGTAGTGCGCTTAACATATGCACCGAATCAATAAAAAATGTGAACAAAATTTGTAATCAAAGAATTTTAAACCCAAACGTACTAAATTCTACCTCTCCATTATAATACCAGGTTATCCCTTGGGGGGCAAGTGACATATCAACTTGTGATATTGTAACAAAAGATGCACATGTACTTGTTAGTCTCGCTACTCAACCCCAAAAAGTAGAAGAAGAGGAGAAATTACAAATTCATAGAAGCGATCAGATAAAACCACCAAATAGCTCGGTAAGGGCAACTATAACAGACTCTTTATTTTTTCTCCATAATAAATAGTCAAATTGGTAGTTCTTTATTTTTATAAACTCTCTATTTCATCTTTACTCCAACAGTCACTCTCTATTTAATTCTACTCTAATAACTCTTTATATTTTTTCTACACTCGTTACTTAATAACCACTTTTTTTATTTTTGATTTTTAATTATTAATTACTATGTTCTAATAAAAATTATAATATTAATATAATTTAAGTTTTATTATTTTTCTAATACCTTATATTATTGACTATAAATAAAATTAGTCGATATTTTATTACCTCTACTTACATGATATAAAGAAATTATTCAAACACCACAACCAAACAAAAAAAAAAAAAAAAAAAGAGCACACAAAACCAAATCACTCAAACAATGAGTAAAACTTCGACCAAAAAAAAAACAGTGAGTAAAACAAAAACAAACCAAAGCAACCAAGCTAGAGAAGCTTGCCGCATCTAGAGAGAAGAAAGTCGCATGCTCGCTACTCTTAATTGATTGGATTTCTACTTATCTTTAGTATAATCTTGAGTTAGATTTAAACTAAAACCCAAAATACAAACTTAACCAAATATGTAAAATATGTAAGCACGTACTGACAATAATGAATAATTCAAGTCACTATAACTTAAATAAGAATTACCGTATGTTACATTTAGGATAAATTTTACAAATAGTCCCGAATATTTATACTTTTTTTTTAATTTTATCTCTATTATTTTAAAAAATGATGCTTTTAATCATCAATATTTATAATTTTTTACCAATTCCGTCTCTATTGTTTCAAATGACGCACTTAGTTCCCATAGTTTGTAAAAAAATTTAATTTAGTTCCGATTTTTTTATTTTTTTAAAAACTTTTATGAGATTTGAATTTTGGTCTCTCAACTATTAAGAAGAGTATCCTATCACTAGCTTACTCCTGAATTTTGCCCCCTTCCCTTCTCCCTGATATTTTTACTTTTTTTTAATTTAATCTCCAAAATTTTATGTACTGATTACAATTAAAATTTCATGATAAGGATTAAAGTAAAACTTTTTTCAAACTTTAAAGATTAAGCTCGACACTTTTAAATAATAAGAATGTAATTAAAAAAAAGTGTAAATATTGCAGTTTAAATTGAAATTTTTTGTAATTTTTAAAATTTAAATATGTCACTTTTAAAATAATAAACACGATTATTTGTGAGATTTGTCATTACATTTGCATTTACGGTCGAAACCCTAAAAGAGGAGGCCAGGACATAGCCGCGTAGGCTACAAGAGAGTAGAGACTGGAGAAAGCAAATTGGCAGAAAGATTTTGTTTTCTGTTGATTTGACCAAAGCATTTAATGGGGGTTTCAAAAACAGTGTCAGTACGGGTCTAAACATGTCAATTTCAGCCTAAATGACACTCTCTGACCAACAACAAACAAAGCCTATTAATAGTGACCAGTCCCCTAAATGCCTCAAACCCAAATAAATACATTAGTAAATTAAGTAAAATGATAGGGAGAAAATGATAGGTTAGTTTTATTATAACGTTATGATATTATAAAATAAATTTAATAAGTATAAAATGTTTATGCAATTATGATGAATTAAAATGTGATAGATCAAACCAATGACATCTTTTTTCTAGAAATTCTAACAATTCTTAGCATGATATTTCAAAATTTCATTGTTATTATTCAAACAAGTATGAAATGTATGCTTGCATTTTTGTCTATAGGTAAAATCAGATATGTAATTATTTGAGACTCACATGATAGATATGTGACCATAATAAATTACATGTTGTTTTATATCTCCATGAATTAAAGAAGTTTTGCTTGCATTGTATTATTTGATTTAACTATTAAATTTCCTTATATTATTTTGATATTATGGAAAAATCTTTACTTAAAAAACTGTAACAGTGTGGCACAAATTTCATAAGATTAATTTTATGTTCTAAAAACTTCACACATTAGAGGACAACATATGGAAATTAATTTTTTAACACCGATTTAGTAGAAAAGATTTTAGATTTTTGAAAATAAGGATGATGGTTTTTTGTTGGAATATACTTCGAAGAAGCGCAAATGTTCTCCATATTCTTTTGATATAATATAAGAATAAAATCCTCAAAAAAATAACCATTCTTTAGTAGGACATAAAGAATTGAAAATTAGGATTTACAAAGAAATAAACAAGACTCTACGAGTTTTAACTTTATAAAAAAAATGAATAAAATGAATCAATAAAATCACAATATTGAAAAAAAAAATGATCCTTCATAAATTCATTAATTTCTTCAATAGAACGATCATTTCTAAGGAAGATACGAAGAATGAAATATTAAGATTTGAGAAGAAACAAAATAGGCTCGATGTTTTAGCCAAACCAAATAGAAAAGTAGTTTTATTTATTTTTTGTCTAAAAATAGAAAAAAAATGAATGAATTAACAAAAAAATAACATTATTATTCCACCCAAAGAATACCAAGGACAACCTTGTGCAGTCACACAATGCTTTTTAACGTACGCAAGAATAATAGGACGAACCAAGTTTTAGAATAATCTCTGTTTTGTAATAGAATCTATAGAGTCTTTTTAATAAAAAGATATATTTTTTAATTTTTAATCCAAATAAATTATTACCCGATCGTCTTACCCGAAAAATTAAAAGAAACAAGAAGCAGCACAGCACAACAACAACAGGAAACAAGAAACAGGAAACAGGAAACAGGAAACAGCAGCAGCATAAAAACACTGGCATTTTCGTTTTTCGAGCTATCCTTATTCAACATCTCTCTTTCTCTCTCGCTGTCTCTCTCTCTTTTCCCTCTCTTTCCCACCCACCACCATTCTTCTACTCCATTCTGCTCCTCACTGTCTCTCCCGCTCTCTCTCTCTAAAGAGCTCTCTTTTTTTTCAACTTCAGCTTCAAAGTTGGCATTTTTGTTGACATGGTTATGGTTTCATTCTCTCACAAAACTCTCTAATGCCCCTTTGGCTCCCTACTTCTTTTTCTTCTTCTAGAAATTAGAGGGGTGAAAAGAGAAAAAAAAAAAAAGAGAAGAAAATCTAGGTACCTTTTTGCTATTTTCTTCTTCTTCTTCCTTTTTTTTTTTTCATTTTGAAGCTAAATTTCTGTGATCTCCAGTTGTGTTTCTTGAATAAAAAAATCTCAACTTTTTTTTTTTTTTGGTATTTTTAGGTGAATATTCTCTTCAAGTTTGGCTCATATCCTAAAGTTTGAAAGACTTTTGCTCTGTTTTGGAATATTTGGTGGGAAAATTACAAGATAAAAAACCAAAAAGATTCCATAGTAATGAGTGCTGAAAACTGAGAAAAAAATTGTTGCTTTTGTGGAGATTTACAAGTAAATATTGAGGTAAAACTTCAAGAGTTGTGGTTAAATTTTAGTTCTATAAGTGGAAAACTTTGGTGTTTTGTGTGTGTAAAAAAGCAAGTTTACAGTCTCTTGTTTCATGTAAAAAAGGGGAAAAAAAAAGATGGTATTATTTTGTCTGTATGCATATGATCCTATGCAAAAGCTTTGTTGACAGTTTTGGCTGTACCCTTCATTTGCAAGCTAAGTGTGTGTCTGTGTATGTGTGAAGTGAAAAAGAGTGTTTTTTTTTTCTTTGAGCCCACCAAAGAATCTTCTGCTTCAATCAAGGCCCTTCATTTTGTTTTTCCCCTTGTTCTGAAATCACTGGAAAAGACAAGATTTAGTGTGTTGTGTGTGTATAAAGATTAAGCCTTTGGGGTTTGAAAGAATCTTGGTTCTATAGCTGCTCATAGTTTTGGTAGCTCCTTAGGGTAATTTATCCGTTTGGTGGTGAAAATTTTGGATTTTTAGAGGTGGGGTTGTTGGAATAGTTGCTCATAGTTTTGGTAGCTCCTTGGGGGTGATTTATTCACTTAGGTGGTGAAAAGATTGGATTTTTTGAGGTGGGGTGGTTGGAAAATTTGAAGAAATGGCTATGGTAGCACAGCAGCATAGAGAAAGTAGCAGTGGGGGGAGCATCAATAAACATCTTGATGGTGGAAAATATGTCCGGTACACGGCGGAGCAGGTTGAGGCCTTGGAAAGGGTTTATGCTGAGTGTCCCAAACCCAGCTCGTTGCGCCGGCAGCAGTTGATCCGAGAATGTCCTATTCTTGCCAATATTGATCCTAAACAGATCAAAGTCTGGTTTCAGAATCGAAGGTAAAGGGAAATTTAATGTGTTATGTTTACTTTGTTTTTATCTGCTTGTCTATGGATTTTGTCTCATTATTAATCTGTAAATCTTGTTTAGTGTTCGTAAAAATGGGCATTTTTTAAACCTTTTTAATTGTTCACTCGACTAGAGTTGGTGGTTTTATATCAGATAAAGTGTGAATTTATGAGAATTCTACAATTGCTATGAGGATCACATACATAGCAGATTCTCCATTTTTGTTAATATACTAATAGGGGTTGTAAAGTGCGGTAAAGGCTTTGGTTCCCTGTTAGTTTTGGGATCTATGAATTGAATAGTGTACATTCTCGATTACTTGTGTGTTTGTGTATATGTTATGATGGAGGATACCAGAGAAATGGTATTTTTTGTCGATGCAGGTGCCGAGAGAAGCAGAGAAAAGAATCTTCTAGACTCCAGTCTGTGAATAGAAAGTTGAGCGCGATGAACAAATTGCTGATGGAGGAGAATGATCGCCTGCAGAAACAGGTTTCGCAGCTGGTGTGTGAGAATGGGTATATGCGACAACAGTTGCAAAGTGTATGTCAATTTTCTTGTAATAATAGTTAAAACGAAAATTTGGATCAAACGGATTGGTTTTTTATTATGTGGTCATGTTCATCAGCAAGATGCATCTAACACTGAAAGCAGTATGTGCATTGCAGAGGTTGAATGCTTATTATTATAGGCAGCTGCACTGCTGTTTTTGAGTATGCCTTTCCTTTCGGTGTCAATAACAGTAGTAGTCCTTGGTCTTGAAGAATCAAATGCATATGGAGTGAAATTTTTTGAGGCTTTAAAATATTTATTTAAAGATCATTTAATGTAGTTGAAATAACTATAGTTCTGTGCGTCCTTTATGTTTTGTTCCTCGGACTGAATTATAATTTTGCATGTCTTAATTTCAACTTTCTTTTGTCAAAAACTAACGCAAGGATTTCATTTGAAGAGTTGTATCACCTATTATAATCAATGCTAAGATAAGGATTCTAGTATCATTGTTTGCTTAACCAGTTAAAACTTAAGTATCACAATGTTTCGGCAGACAACAGCAGCAGCTGCTGACGGGAGCTGTGAGTCGGTGGTCACAACTCCAAAGCATTCTGTTAGAGATACAAACAACCCTGCAGGGTAATTACAAACTAGCAGTCTTATCCCCCTTCTCACTTTCCATGCATGCCATGACATAATTTGATGTCTGTAAGTATTATGATTACTGTTATCTGCTAATTCTTCTTAATGCTTTTGGCAGGCTCCTCTCCATTGCAGAGGAGACCTTGGCAGAGTTCCTTTCCAAGGCTACAGGAACTGCTGTCGATTGGGTCCAGATGCCTGGGATGAAGGTTTGGCATGTCTTATTTCGGACAGATTTTTAGTAACTAGTTCTCCCACTCGTGCTGATTTTCCATTTCAATTTCCTTGTAACAGCCTGGTCCGGATTCGGTTGGGATCTTTGCCATTTCGCAGAGATGTAGTGGAGTGGCAGCTAGAGCATGCGGTCTAGTAAGTTTGGAACCTACAAAGGTAAGCTTTGGCAATTATCTTTTCTGGCACAAAATTTTGTTAGAGCAGTAGTGTCTTTTTGTTTCTTGCTGTCTTCCTCACTTTTATCGAATGCTTAGCTAGTTGTGTTGCAGGCATTGACAGTCTTTTCTGAAATGTATTACTATTTTGTGAATATTGACAGATTGCAGAGATCCTTAAAGATCGTCCATGTTGGTTTCGGGACTGTCGGAGCCTCGAAGTCTTTACAATGTTCCCTGCTGGCAATGGCGGAACTATTGAACTTGTATATACACAAACCTATGCCCCAACTACGCTGGCTCCTGCACGGGATTTCTGGACTCTGAGATACACAACAACCTTGGAGAACGGCAGTCTTGTGGTAAGCTTATTATTGGACATTATAAATCAAAGTTGGCTGAGACTCACTTCTATGTCTATCATTTGACATTATGAATGTTTTTGCAAAGAATCTCCAGAACTCGTGTGTTAGCTTTATCTGTGAATTGTTTTGAAATTTATTTACAATTCCTATCGTATATAACGTATTATGGGAGCAGAGTATATTTGTCAAAGTCAATACTAAACAAGTATGCCATGTCAACACCTACAAGAGCTCTTATACTCTTCCTCAACCTCTCTTGTTGGCAACCATTGCCACATTCCTTTGCCCAATGTGAAAAATTATGATTTGCGTTAACATGTGGTCTTTGCACTCTTGTTATCCTTCAAGGTGTGTGAACGATCGCTATCTGGTACTGGGGCTGGTCCAAATGCAGCTGCAGCTTCTCAGTTTGTAAGAGCTGAAATGCTTCCATCTGGATATCTCATTCGACCCTGTGATGGTGGAGGATCAATTATTCATATTGTCGATCACCTAAATCTCGAGGTTAGATATCACTTCTTTGTATGCTATATGTTTGTCCTTTGGCCATAGTTGTTCACTCATACATACTACTATGTTTTCCAGGCATGGAGCGTGCCAGAGGTGCTGCGACCACTTTATGAATCATCAAAAGTTGTAGCTCAGAAAATGACTATTGCGGTGAGTAGAATTTTTCTTTTATTTTTAATCAAGGATGTAGTGAAATCTAAATGACTGTATACTTCCATTGCATAATTCAAGTTATTCCAATTTGATTCATGCAAGTAATATAGAGTATTCCTGTAACATAATTTTAGTCTTTTGTATCCCAAAATGTAATTCTAGTCCTTCCAATTTTAATTCATTTAAGTAATATAGAATATTCCTGTAACTTCGTAAGAAATCCCTTTTCTTTTATCCCTGACAAGTAGGCAATTTGCTTAGTAATTTAAAATCTTTATGTGAAGGCACTGCGATACATCAGGCAAATAGCTCTGGAAACAAGTGGCGAAGTGGTCTATGGTCTGGGCAGACAACCAGCTGTTCTGAGAACTTTTAGCCAGAGATTGAGCAGGTAGCTATAGAAACCTCGTTTTCACGGTTGATGGCGTCACTTGATAAGATTGCACCCAAGTTATTTTTCATTGACTATCTCTTGTCATGCACCTTGCTCGATAAAAAAATTCTATTCGTCTGCTCTTATTTATTTTACTTTTTTTCCTCTGCAGAGGCTTTAACAATGCTATCAATGGGTTCAATGATGATGGCTGGTCATTGTTAAGCTGTGATGGGGCTGAAGATGTAATCATTGCAGTTAATTCAACCAAGCCTTTGGGCACCTCATCCAATAACCTTCCCTTGCTTGGAGGCATACTCTGTGCAAAAGCATCTATGCTACTGAAGGTCAGTTTATGAAATTACTGTTCGACATGTCTATTTTCTGTTGACAGTGAAATGCTTCTACTGATATGTTTGCTAGAAGTGCTGTATAAAGTAGTTATGTGTATTGGTGGTTTATCAAGTGGATACTGCTGCTTGTACTTCAAGTTTACCTCATGTTACAATTGATGACTGTGTGCTTAGTGATGTTACCCATCAGATGTCTTAAAAATATCTAAGTGGAAACAATCTTTTGCCTGAATCTTGAAAAATTCAACTTTCCAGTTCCTTTCTATTTTAGCCACCCCCCCTCTCCGGGTTGGGGGTAAGAAAGGAGTTCACTATTCAAGACTAGATTTTGAGACAAGGGAAGAAAGCTATGTGGATGAATCTCCTGTAATTGTTTGTAACTTTATCATGTACTGGCTAATCTCCCTGCTTTTTGGACAGCTTATAGTGTAATGATGGTTCAACTAGAATCCACTTATTACATCATATTCAATGTACATATAGATAGTATTTTACTTGAATCTAATT
The DNA here is from genome assembly GCA_037974665.1 of Ehretia macrophylla. Classification (NCBI taxonomy): domain Eukaryota; kingdom Viridiplantae; phylum Streptophyta; class Magnoliopsida; order Boraginales; family Ehretiaceae; genus Ehretia; species Ehretia macrophylla. The sequence continues at coordinate 2,512,792 of CM075782.1, forward strand.
GAGTGATTGGTTTGTCTTTTAGAATGTCCCTCCTGCTTTGCTGGTTCGCTTTCTAAGGGAGCACCGTTCGGAGTGGGCAGATTTCAACATTGATGCTTATTGTGCTGCCTCTTTGAAAGCTATGTCATATGCATATCCAGGAATGAGGCCTACTAGATTTACCGGCAGCCAGATCATCATGCCACTTGGTCACACAATTGAACATGAAGAGGTATGTTTTTGACAGTCCATGATATCTGATTTGCCCATGGACGCAGAGGACCTTCTAGTTGTAGAAATTGAATAGTTCTACTTGCATTTTAGTGCTGCAGACATTGTGATTTTGTGTTTTCTCAGAGAATAATTGTTATTCTCTGACTTTTTGAGTACTTATAACTAACAGAACTTTCCTTTGGTTTTTCCTGCAATGTATTTTCATTGGTTCTGAATACGTTCATTTTCATTTGAAACTCAAATTGCCAACAATAATTGTTAAATGAAGATTGCTACTTTTCTTGGGAGAAGCTTGACATGTTACATGCTTTCTTTTCTCCCTTTGACCTTTACATCTTGCATTCAGATGCTTGAAGTGATTCGACTTGAAGGCCATTCTTTTGGGCAAGAAGATGGTTTTATGTCACGGGATATCCATCTCTTGCAGGTGCTTGTTTAAATCTCTGATATTGTTTGGAATATATATGCAACTTTAGTTGGAATATATGCCACTCTTGAATTGGTGAATTTTCATAGTCTGGTGGGAACAGAAGTCAAAATAATGTTCCTGATGCTGAATGCTAATCCTTGTTTCGCAGATGTGCAGCGGCATCGACGAGACAGCTGTAGGAGCCTGCTCTGAACTTGTTTTTGCTCCAATAGACGAAATGTTTCCAGATGATGCCCCTCTGCTACCCTCTGGTTTTCGCATAATTCCACTGGAGTCAAAATCAGTTGCGTTATTCTTTCTTTCCATTTGGATCTCATCAATAAACTTCATGGATTTGATTTTTCTTTTTCTTTTTTTTAGTTTTTTTTTTTTGGCCAATCACGGATTTGATATAGCTTGGACAAATATACAGTCTATTACTATAGAGCTTAATGTCTAGACTGGATAATGTGTATATCTGATAAATAATGAATTGAACCTTTAAAAGATGCATCCCTGGCTTCACTAGAAATAAGAACTTACTTTTCAGTTGTTACCTTTCCGAATTGTGTATATATAACTAGGCATTAAAAACTATGTAGTGATATAAGTTGGGTCAAGTATTCTACTTAAGTTCTGCTCTTCTTCTGAGTCTTTAGTTCTGGTTTTTGGGCGAGTGTCTTCTTGTCAGTTCAATGTCTTGCAGCATGATGTCACACCAGAGAACCTAAGTCGACTTCTTTTTTTATTTTTAATATTTTAAGGTATGTGTGGTTCTTTTTATCTGAATGGCTACAAATTTAGGATACATTGTTAGAAAAAATATTCTCTGATGACACAAATTTTTCTGTTCAGGGGGAGACTCAGAATTTATTGACTGCTCATAAAACACTGGATCTGACATCTAGTCTTGAAGTCAGCACAGCTATGAACCGTGTCTCAGGGGATGCATCCTCATGTTACACTGCACGATCAGTATTGACTATTGCCTTCCAGTTCCCATTTGAGAATAACATGCAGGATAATGTGGCTGCAATGGCACGCCAATATGTCCGCACTGTGATTTCCTCTGTGCAACGGGTTGCCATGGCCATAACTCCATCGGGATTGAGCCCTGGTGTTGGGCTAAAGCTTTCTCCTGGCTGTCCTGAAGCTCTGACACTGGCTCACTGGATTTGCCACAGTTTCAGGTGAACTATGTTGATCCTTTTTGGTTATCAGATTGTTTACTGGGCCAGGTCTTCAATGTTGAGGATCTTGTTGAACCAGATTGTTTGAATTCTCTTGTTTCTATTTTAACCTATCTAATCTTTGGATTAATGGTTCAGTTACCATGTTGGAGGAGAGTTACTTGGAGGTGACTGTTCGGGTGGTGAATCGGTGCTGAAAAATCTGTGGCAACATCAAGATGCCATCTTGTGCTGCTCATTACAGGTATGCCTTACTCTTTAAGTCCTCTTATCGTAGCTTTCACTTGTTGCACCTGAAATTACATGCTCTTTTAGAGGAAGAAAAGGAAAAACTCAACCCCTACAAATTGAATTACATTTCAAACTATACTTCACCTATCAAATGGTGGCTGATCACGTCTTTCAAACGTGAAGCCTCTGAATATACTAACAGATTACACATCTTCTGCTGTGCCTCACTTATTAGTATAATAGGTCTAAGCAGTGGTATTTTGTAAACCATAAAAGGTTATAATAATAATAATAATAATAATGGTTGGTGTCTTTTCTGGTGGTGCAGTCACTGCCAGTATTCATATTTGCGAACCAGGCTGGACTTGACATGCTGGAGACTACTTTAGTGGCTTTACAAGATATTACAGTGGACAAGATCTTCGATGATTCTGGGCGCAAGGCATTGTTTTCCGAATTTGCAAAGATCATGCAACAGGTACCTTTTACAAGTCAATAAAATAACTTATGATGTCGGTCTCTGTGACGAATCCCTATGACGGGGTTTTATCACTTCCACCTGTCAGACTAAATAGTTAAGGTGAAGAAGAAAAAAGAAACAGAACACTGAACTCAGAAATTTGTGGTTTTCTCAGGGATTTTCTTACTTGCCGGGTGGAATCTGCATGTCAACAATGGGACGCCATGTTTCATACGATCAAGCCATTGCATGGAAAGTTCTTGCTGGAGAAGATAACAATGTTCACTGCCTTGCATTTTCTTTTGTCAATTGGTCTTTTGTGTGAATGTTATCGTCAGTCCATCAATCACCCTCTTTCTTGTCGTGGTAAAACCCATCGACGAAGCTACAGAGAATTGATCATGCAAGAGGGAGGGAACAGTTTTGTAATATTAAACCCAAACCATCTTAGTGTTACTCTAATTTAATTGACATTTGTTGAAAGCTCCCAAAAGTTCTTACCCTTCGTTGCCTTTCTGCACGCGAAGCGAATGGGCGCTCTAATCAGTGGACTAAGTCTGTCTTCAAATGCTGGAGCTTCGAAGACGCAAAAGCTTTGCACTTCACTGTTTTCTTTCTGAGTTTTAGGCAGAGACATTTGGGTGCATGTGATTGTTCTAACTAGCCGTGTAATACATGGTTTGTTAGAACCTGGAGTGGGCTCTCTTAAATGTTTCTAATTCTTGTGGGATAAGGGGGAACTTTCTCTGGGAAGCCGCTCGGGCTCACTCTGGTCCAAATCTTGGGAGACAAACCTACGCGGATAAGTTATAGTTCAAATTAGATCAGGATTGGACTCATGGATTAGTTTATTGGCTTTTTCAAACTTGAGATGTGAGTAAGTTTTTTGTTCATGTTCTGACCACTGATTCTTTGTTACTGTGATTCATCTACTTATTTGTGTTCAAGCGGCCGGAATGATCTCCATTGGGTGGATCAAATGTTGATAATTTTCCAGATTATTGGACTGAGCAGTTTATGGTGAACAATGAGAATATTGCCTGAGTAATTTTAGGACTAGTCCGAGGCCAACAAAGTTTAGAGCATGTTTTAGAATCTATTGTTAGTGTTGAAATGCGGATATAAATCATTTTCCACACCAATCATGGGGCAAATGAAGGATAGAGGGGGCATTGCTCGGATTTCGATCTCTTGTAACATTATAGCGTTTGAACCGTCTATATAGTTAACCACTATTGGAATTGCACTAGCATGAGAAGTTCAAGAAATTATGTTGAAGTTGCAGAAGGAATACTCTTAGGTCCATCTAATAGATCGTCATCGTCCGACTCTAAAATCTGGCGTGTGGGGCCTATTTCTCACATTCAAGGGTCGGATGTCTTGATTGAATATTTTTACGATTTTGGAGGTTTCTCTTTCTAGCGGGAATTGTGCTTTTGTACTGATGGAAATATCTCTTGAACTGCATCTCCGTTTTAACTGCTAGGATAGAAGTACGCAACTCATTCTAGAAGAATCGGGTTTTGAATCAAATCAAATTAAGATTCTGTTTGGTTTAACTGTGAAATTTTAACTTTTGAGATGAAGAATTTTTAATAGTAAAACTTTAGTTATAAATGATGTTGAACAAAAATCGTTGACTGATTTGGTCAATGTTGGACAATATTGAGCTTTGGAAAAATTTAAAGACAATGTTTGACTTTAAAAAATAGGAAGAGTTATATTTGAAATAGAAAAAAAAAATAACTTCTCGCATTATATAAAAATATCTTTACAAAAGTTTATTTTGAAAAGTTTCAATTTGAAACTTCTTGTTTTTCAATTATTTTTAACTTCACCTTTTATTTAAAAATACTTTTAAAAATGGGTCAAATAGAATAACTTCAATTTTTAAACTCACATAAAACACTTTTTAAGTGTCAACAAAATTAAGTCAAAGATAACTTAAATCTTATTTCATTTTATTCCATTAAATGGGGTAGACTAACATTTAAGCCGTCCGTTCCTACAAAATATTTTACTGATGACAAATTGACCGCCCACCTAGCTGTTGAAAATTCAATTATACTTGTTAATTACTATACCTTAATGATCATTGTCAGTGGTGTTGCTTTCAATTATATTGAATAATTAAACGCATTCTAGTAGAGCTATCATTTCAACTGCAAACCTCCATTGCAAAGGAGTAAAAATGCTCTCGTAGTATTATAATGTCATAAATATTTAAGTATTGTAAATTATTTATATTATTTTATTATAATTACATATCGTTAAGAGTATATCCATTCCTACTACGATGATAAATACCATATCTTATGTGCGGACCTTTTTGAACAACTTAAAGAAATCAAATGCAAAATGCTGACCACGAACAAAAAGGAAACAATAGCTATCAAAAAAAAAAGGAAACAATAGCCTCTTAGAAGCTTTGAAAGTTTGACTCACCTAATCAGGAAGAGGACATCTAAGTGACCTAACAGTCTCTCATAGTTTAATGACTAGTGGAAATGAGGGAAAATTTGACTCACATAGTCTGATCTCATCGTCTCCCTCGTATTTTTTGTGAGATTTATATGTGTGTGTCCTGTTAATATGTGAGAGATTAATTTTTATTTAAACTGACTGAAAAGTTTTTCCGGAAATGAGTTTATTAGCCATAGAATCATTGTGAATCTAATCTATTTGCTTTAGGTCACTTCTACCATGGTAGGCTTAGAAACAATCACCTCACTAATTAGTGCATGGATCTCTTGTGGCACGTGGGAGACATTGATCGACTATTTGCAAACATTTATTGTAATGTTAATACGTATCATTTTTAGTGAAGTTTATTTTCTTTTCCTTCTTTTTGGAGCTCATAAGACTTTTTTGATCCTTTAAATTTCCATTAAGCATATATAATATTGCAAAAGATTATTCGTATTTCAAACTACCTTTTAATGTTCTAAAAATAAAACTTCAAGCAATTTTTGGATAACTTGAAATACTTCTAATTATTGAGAAACTAATTGAAAAACTAAATAATTTTATAGAGCATAGAAATTTTTTTTTTTTTTGTTGATTTTCTATTTAAATTTGAGAGAAAACTTTAAGAGGACTAATTTGACTCTTTTCTTCAAACATTAAACTCATGTGTGATTTTTATAATAATCTTTAACAACGTTATTAGAAATATCAATGATAGTAATATAATAATATAATTACGATAAAATAATTTATCACATTAGATCATATTATAATTTTACTACAGTCACAGCAATTGCAACAGATATCAAGGTCGTGTTGTGGTACCAAGCACCCACGTGTATCACATGTTGACCCTAGATTTCCATGATCCGCATGACCTTGAGCACTTTACTTCAATTTAAGGTTCCGTTTGTTTCTTGACCAAAAAAAAAAAAAAAGAAAGTTTCCGTTTGTTTGTCGAAATATATTTTATTAATCAATTGAAATATATTTTTTAATTAAAATGAGTGAAAAATATCTTAAGTGATGAAAATATTCTTCATTTCATTCCACCCGATTCCAACCTCCCTCACCCCATAAGAAAATATATGTGTGTTTGTGTGTGTATATGTCATATATCTATATTTCTCTATTATAACATAAAAGAATATGCAAGGTAAAGATTGTCCTCACAGTCATATTTGTAGGTTGTCTACTGCTGTAACGACCATGTACCATGTGTTAAACATGTTATGCTTTTAATTTTATGACCATAATAGCCTTTAGTGGATTCTGACGTCATATGCAAGGTGCAAATCGTCCTCACAGTCATATTTGTAGGTTGTCTGTTGCTGTAACAAGCTTGTACAATGTGTAAAACATGTTATGCTTTTAATTTTATGACCATAATGACATTTAGTGGATTCTGACGTCAGGTAAGAAATATCTACAGATCATTAAACAAAGAGAACTTTTCTAGATTGTTCTCAAGCAGACGGTTTCTCTCTTTTGCCGACATAGACCAAGCTTTTTCTCTCTATATTTTTCTCTCTACCCTTCATCAGGTGAGTCAATACTTCTTTTTCTTTTTTTTTTCTTTTTGTCTCATCAAAGTAGCTTTGTGGATGTGTTGTGCGTTGCCTGTGTGTGCGTTCTGTTTGGGTATGTGTCATGGTGGTGTGTGTTCGCGAAGAGAGTGTGTGTGTCTGTGTGGGTGCTGGTGCCGGAGAGATGTATGTGTGAATAAATTCTGACCCATCTAATATTTTTAACCTTTTCTCACTTTTACTTTATTTTTTCTGCCTTTTTTATTGATTTTAAGTTGGATTTGCTTTGCTCTCGAGCTGTGTGGAGAAGAAATATCAATTTTGCTCTATTTTGCTTTACACCCTTGATTTCTGGTAAAAAACTGATATACTAATATATGTGTTTCTGTGTTTAAAGGTTGTAGCTTTATTGGTATCTGGTTATTTTATTGATTTAACTATTTAATTTTTTTGGCTTTTTTAGATTGTTGCTTTGGGTTTTGAAGTTGAATATCTGAAAGTTTATCATTTGTTGGTAATTGATCTGTGTAAGCTTTCTGTGTGTGTGTATATATATATGTGTGGGTTCATGTGTGAAGTGTGTGCACTCGTGTGTGAAGTGTGTGTTTGTGGGTACGATCTTTGTGCGCGCAAAGAGTGTATATGTGTTTCCCTTACCTCCCATCTCATTTCTTGATTATTTTGGGATATTTTAATGATTTATGGTGTTTTTGTTATGATGATTTTGGATAATAGGTTTTGATTATCAATTCATAGATATCGGACTAAGATGTAATTGTAGCATATATGGAAGAGATATGTTATATCGACTTAACATAAATATTTGGGTTAGATTGAGTTTAAATATAGGCTTTACTTCTGTAGCGTGATGAAGAGGACATGGTGGAGTTTGTCCAAAATTGTCTGCCTGAATTTAAAAAGCATTACATCAAATGCAGCTAGCTAAGAGAAGCCAAGTACCTCTTCTTTCTCAGGTAAAAATAAATAGCTTACCTACAACTTCTATTTACTACACCATATAACTTTAATTGATTTGATGATAATTGATTTTCAAATAGCTTTTCTCGTTATAAGGAATCAATCCTGATATAAATTATTTTGTGCTTCAGCTCGCCAACGTGCAATGACTTCATGATACTATTTTTTGGGTATGATGATGGGCAGGATGAGGAGGAAGGTCAAAATAATATCAGAGGCAATTTTGGGAAAAGGTTTGTGTTAGAATAATCTATGGGTAAGATTTGAGTAATACTATATTAGTGAAGGAGTGGGATTTGAGTAATACTATATTAGTGAGGTAAGTGTTTTGAACTATTAATAAAATAATTTTGTTACACGTGCATCAACAAGGTTTGTGTGCTCCTCCTTGTCTTTACCTGGACCACATGGCCAGCCTCACAAACAAATAGATGAACCAAGCAATTATGCTACTATTCAAATTATTTGGAGCAAAGAAAAATTCAGAAGCTTCTTCTACTTGGGCTTTAAGGCTTGGAATCAACACGATCTTTAAACATGTATTGGAAGGTTTACTATCTAGGTTTTTTCGTAGCATATTACTTGGATAATATATCTGATTCATATGTGAAAATTTGAAGCTCTAAATAAGTTTCTTACTTTTGTACTGTCTCTTACTGGTTCATGATTTCTAATGATAAGTATATTTTGACCTAACATGGGGATCTTAGTCAATATTAATTGATGAGAAATAGTGCATTTCCTTATTTTGGAAGCATTGGTAGGTTAGTTTTGAGAATAACTTCTCATGATGAGACTGATGTGGTAGTTGTTAATGATTCATTCAACGATGCTAAGTACATGGTAAGATGTAAATCAAAGACTGTCACTTTTCATTTTCACTGCCTTGGATGATTATGTGTTGTAGCTATCACCTTCTAGATTTATTTTCACTATCCTCAAGTCAATGTGGTTTTTATGAAGCTTGGGTCATTCTCATGGCTTCTTAAAATTATGGTATGAGCAAATCACTCTATTGTTTTGAAAAATAACGATCATGTTCTTTGCTCCTTCAGGCTCACATGTTCAAATATGATTCCACTCATAGAGTCTTCAAGGTAAGAATCAAACTTCTGGATGAATCCACCTTGGAAGTGAATGGAAAACCAATAAGTCAGCAACAAAAGCTATTTATTTTTCAGTGGAGGAATTAAGATAATCTCTCTATATGACCACACTTAGTCCAATCAACACAGATGATGGAATTTGTGGTCTTGACACAAATCTTTATCTAATAGTAGTTGAATTACTTACTTGAATTGTTTACAAAATGCATTTGAAGTGATTAGTAACTAATTTGAATTACTTATATGTTATATTAGAAACTATATTTTTTTTTTGGTTAATCTTGGCTTACTATTTTTCTAACCATGTGATAGTGCATGCAGAAATGCTTTGCCTTGCCTTGCTTTACTAATCAAACCATTCTTGGTTTCATCCTTGTAGCACTCTTGATCAGTTGGTCTTCACTTAGCTATAACCATTATACCAAAGTTAAACCTTTAGCATATCTTTTTTGTACCTATATTCAGGCTCAGTAAGTTTACTTTTATTTTTTGTTGCTCTGTTTCATGTGTAATACAATTTATCATTAAATATTTAGGTGTAGATGTTTGCTGCCAAAATGTAGAAAATATATATATATTGTTACAAAATTCATTGGTGTATAATTTGTAGTGTTACTTAGAATGAAATTTTTAGGGTTATCTTCCTTCTGCTCTCTGAAATGTCCAGTTTTCACATCTATAAAAGCGTCTTTGTACACAGCTCAAATTTTTAGCATGATTCTCATTATGCAAATAACATTCTTCACCGCATCATAAATTATAGTTAATATCTTATGCTTGTGTCTTATTTCTAATATTCCAGAATAGATGTATTTGGACTAAAGGAAGATTGATGATCATGGTTGAGGAACAAAAGTTTCATTATCTTGCATGTGAAAATTGTGGCAAAGGAACAAGAGCATAATACAAAGAAGCTTTTCAATGCATCTATTGCACAAAAGACACAATTGCTGTCCCAAGTTAAAGATAAATATTATATTTAAGTTTTCTTAAAGATATTATATATTTATTCTTCATGTTCAAGTTTTAATATTTCTCTCTTTCACATTAATATCTTCCTTAGATTCAAATTTGAAGTCGACATCATTGACAACACTGGATCCATCACTGCTGCAGTCTTTGGGAAAAATGGAAAAATAATTTTCTCACTTGAACCAGATGAGATACTATCAAGACAAGCAGCTGTAAGTAATAATACCTCATACTCATGAAACAAGGTCATACTCTCATACTATTTTTTATGTCTACTAAATAAGTGCTTCAATTCAGGGTCAAACATTGCAAATTGATCAAATCAACAAAAAGCTTTGGGAGAAAACATTTTTCATCCAATTACGATCATACAGCTTTGACACACATGGAGAATCACAAACAAAATACAACATTGCATGGTTGTATGATGAAGAAAATGTCTCTCAGAAAAGAAACAACAAAATAGATTCTTCAAGCTCCAATGTTTCAAGATCTTTGAAGTTTCTTTGACAATTCTTGTCCAATTGAAGATCGAAAAGTTGATGAAGATCCTATTGCAAAAAGCAAAAGCTTCAGTAGGAAAAAACAAAGAAACTTTCACTTTTTGAATGTCATACTGTTTTGACACACATAATCATCCTCCAAAATCATTAATCTCTACCTACTAATAGCCACCTTAAAATCATTAAATTCGATTCAGCTGTATAATTTTTGCAAATGGCCACTTTTTTATATAGGTAAGATTCAAATGGCTATTTTTTTGTATAACTTTTTGCTCACTCTTACTCTAAAGTCCTTACATACCATCTACTTGCCTACTTTTTGGTTAATGCCCAATTTCTGTAAGAATGAATTTTGTACTCACTATCTTGTAAGCACATACTAATGTTAATATGTAATTGTATTAGTTATACCAGTATTTCTTAGTTACTATTATATATGTGTGATCTCTTTTTCACAAGTTTCGTTTAGTTCTACAAATATTTTCTACTTCATATTGTACTTATCATCTTATTGTAGTCAAACAAATATGAACTTTTGCAATTGAATAAAACATATATATATATATATATATATATTGATATAACAAATTACCTTAGGATGAAAATTTCACAAGTACCTTAAAATCTAATTTTCGTGGTCATGTGAAAATTTTCTGATTATTATTTGTATGTCTGCTAGTTAATAATGCTCTTATAGAGTTTGATGACTTTACTTCTACTACTTGTGGAAAGCTGGTTTCATAATCTTCATTGTCTTCTAGCAAATATTATGCTTTGCACGATCTAAATCTCCAGGGAACATTGTTCTTATATGTTCAAGATATTTTAAACATTTAGTGTTATGTATTACTTTTCTTCCCAAACTAATGTGAATTCAATTCGTCATTTTCCTTTCAATTCTTGTGATGTTCAGAGTCTAGCGTTTATGTAGCTGTAATCAATACATTGTAAATTTCATTTGTACAATTTATTCCAAAAAAAGATATCATGCGCAGAATTGGTGGTTAACCTAGATTATTGAGGATGATTGATAGTCATGGTAAGAATGAGGTAAATTGAGACCAATGTTTTTTTTTTGTAATGTATTTTGTTGATACTGTATTAACTTTTTATTTTTCTACATTTATTGATTTTTCAGTGTAAATAATTTTATTTTTAATATATTACCTTAGCCAGGCTTTTGTAAATAGTCTTTATACAAATGCATTGTAAATTCAATCTAACACTACTCTATATATATATATTTTTTTTTGGACTATACTCTATATTCACAAATCTTAAAATTTAATTTAATACCTATTTTATATTAAGAAGTTTATGTTGCAGTAAATCTATTACAATTACAACTTTATATAATCACTTCATTTGCACTATTTCTATTAAGAAATATTGAGTTGGGCCCGTGCATGACACAACTAGTATAAACATAAAGATAGGTGTGTGTATTTATGTGTATGTGTATATATATATATATATATATATATATATATATATATATATATATACATGTATATATATATATATGGTGTAAATTTTACACTTAGTACGTATTGTTTACACTTTTTTTCAAGTTGGTCTTTAATATTTCAAACAAATTATATTAGTCTCTAATGTTTATAAAGTGATTCAAAATGATCCATGTTGTTCAAAACTAGCCATTTAGTCTCTATTATTTCTCATAAAAATTTAATTTAATCCCCAAATAGAGGTCAAGTACAAAGACTAAATTAATTTTTTTTATAAAACAATAAGGACTAAATTGAATTTTTAAAAAATAATAATGACCAAATTGGCTAAGTCTGTATAATAGAGATCATTTTGAATAACTTTTGTAAACATTAGTGACCACTATAAATCTTTTAAAATATTAGAGACTACATTCAAAAAGTATATAAACAATAGAGACTGAGTGTGAAATTTATCCTATATATGTGTGTGTATGTGTTTTGTGTTTTTATAAAAATTTATCATTTTTTTGTATAAAAATTTTCTATCAACAAATTATTTTATGACAAACAAACGAAACCTAAATAAAACGAGCCTTAGCTCATTTTGTTTGAATTTTGCAAGAGTTATATCTCATGGAAAATGCTTGAAAATGACAAAATAATTTAAAATGATTATGACCAGTCCCTGACTTTCGTAAATTGCATTTTGGTTCCTATTAAGTTGCTTGGGTAGGTCCAATAGGCGTCTAGGTAGGTTCAACAAAAATCTGAGCAAGTACAATAATTGTCCAAACAGGTCCAATGACAGTTGGACTATGTGCAGAGGGCAAAATTATAATTTAGTAAAAGTGCAAGGGCACAAAAAAAGTCTTAGTGTTAGTTTGGATTTGAATTCTCTCTTAATTACTAGAATCTCTGAGTAATTATGACGTGAAATTTTAATCATCTATCTCAAATTAAATGGTTGAAATTGAGAGAGAAAAAAGAGAAAGAAGAGGAAACAAAAAGAGAAAACAACAAAGGAGAAAATTTAAATTTTTTACATGATTGAGATTGATATATTCATAAAATATATTGTTCGACTTTCACCTCCTAATCATATAGAAACACTGTTTCTAAGCCCAACCCCTATATTACAACAGTTTTTTTTTTTTTCCTTTTTCTTTTAATAGTCTGAATTTTTTTTTTGGACTAATAGTCTGAATTTCAAGTGCTTCTCATTTGCTTATAAATACAATGTCAGGTCATATCACCAATGGGGTCTGTAACTCGTCACCCATAACCACATAAACCTTTACAGTACCGACCATCGTTGTTACGGGGCTTTATTTTAATTTAAATGGACTTTCTATTCAGATTTTTGATAAATCAAAAATTTATTTTAGATTAGATAATATTAAAGTTCTGTTTGGCATAATTTGTAAATACTCAAAAATACTTCCTGTGAATTTAAAAGTTGAATTAACCTGTTTGTCTCATTTTTAAAAGTATTTTTAAGTAAAAGTTAAATGTGAAAAAATGTGAAGAATAAGAAGCTTTAAATTAAAGTTTTTCAAAAAGTTTTTGCGAAGCTGTTTTTATATAATGAAGGAAGCTATTTTTCTTTTTCTTTCTCAAATATACCTCTTTATATTTTTTAAAATTTAACATTACCCTCAAAAACTCTAAAAGTAGATAGATTGTGGAGAAAAAAATATAATTTCATGGGTTTAGGTCCAACAAGACTTCAAGAACTAATAAATACAGGAGGTCCTTATCTTACAAGACCATCTTAAGGGTATCTCCAATAGTAATAATTATTCATAAAATTTTATTATTTTTAATAATTTTTAGAGACCTGAGTCTCTATTTTAACTCAAATCTCTAATGGGACCCACCACTTTTTAGAGATTTACACTAAAATAAAAACTCAATCACTTTTTAGGTCTCTAAATTTGTGTAAAAAAAGTAAATTGGGTCTCTATTTTAGTGAAAATCTCTAAAAAGTGATGGGCCACATTGGATATTTGAGTTAAAATAGAGACGTGAGTCTCTAAAACTTACCAAAAATGATAAGTTTTTATGAATAGTACACTAATTTTCTTGCCATTAGAAAAACCCTAAGCTGACCATACAAGAAGTCCACATCAAACCCAGCCTAAACCTCGTCTTTCTCCATTCTCGGTTCTCTTAGACAAAGCGAGTTACAAGTACTTACCTCTAAGAAAATGGATTGAAAAACTTTGAGCCCACAATCCTGATTGTAAATTTAACGTCTACAATTTGTACCCAAAAAAAAAAATAATTATATTTCTTACTACCAGCAACCGATTTAAAATGTTTTTTTTTTCAATGGGGTTAAGTTGTTGTAGTTATTAAAGTTAAAAAGTTTGAGCATGTTAAACAATATTGCCGATTACATAATAATTTTTTTTTAAATATCTCGTGGGTCAATGTCTTTACGATCTCTACAGTACATTTATCAGTACGCGATGGTACAATCAGAGAGAAATTCAAATAGACAATGACAAACATTTTGTAACACATATGATATAACCTGTAGATTTAAGTAAGTATCAATGTGTGAGTACCCCATCTCTAGTTAATTTAGGTATCCAATTTGTAAGGTATGCTCACCAGCTAAAATTATCAATATGCAAAATATTAATTATATATGTATAAGCCATTGATTTATATACATCACGTTCGTGTTATCGAAATAAATGGTGTACTTTCGACAAAAAAATAAAGAAGAAATAAATGGTGTACATAATATGTATATCTTTATGTACTTTTTCTTTTTTTATGGAAGGTCCAAATTTTATAAATATTTGTCATCTAAATCAAGATAATAGAGATGATTACTAGTATGTAGTTGATATTTTAGTATTTCTTTTATTTTTTTCACGACATTTAAATAGGGCATATTAAAATGTTTTTTTTAATCATTTCTATCTTGAAACAAATAATTTTTATTTTATTTTCATAACATCAAATGCTGCAAAAATAATTGAGTTTACTTCAGAATATCCAGTCTAAAGTTCTTCTTTTAGGTTTGACTTAAAAAAATTCACAATTTGCTAATTGGGAAATTTTCCTACAACCTTATTTATTTCCTTTTATATGACTTATCACTAAATTTTCTTTTTATCTTTAAACTACTGTATTTGCAAAATACTCGATTTTTTTTTTCTTTTGGGTCAATGCAAAATACTCGATAATTACGAAAAATATTGCACATACACACTTTTTCATACATAACGATATTAACCACTGAATCAAATAATACTTTGTCCAGGTGCTTACAAATTGTGCATATTTAGAATATTTATTGAATCAATAAGAACTCGCCTCCTCATTGAATCAAATCAAACTAAGTTTTTTTCATTAAGTTAAGTGGTTTATATAAATTTATTGAAGTTAGTTATTTTTGTTGAGAGTCGTTTCGTCTATTAGTTACATACAAGTGATGCAATGCAACGTGTTACATGTAGGAGACGCCTAACGGTAATATATTGATGTCTCAAATCTAAATGAATAAATACGACGTATTTTGCATTGACTATCGACTACCTAATGCAACTCTCTTCTTTTATTTAAGTTTAGGACCAACAATGCTAAAAATAAAACCCTTCATCGAAGTGGAGTTCGATCCCTCATTAAATCAAGGGTTGCTATTCAATTAGTACGAATTGATATTACTCCTCTCACATGATATAGATTTTACACACACGTATGAAATCCACTTTCTTTCTCCCATAGCCTTAAGCCAATGATAACATTTTTGCAAATTACATTATATATATATGCTATATAAATCTAGTACATATACATATATGCTTACCCTCTGTCATCATCGACGTATACGTATACAAATCCTATTCACATATACATACATATACCCAAATCTCTCTCTCTCTCTCACACACACACACACACTGTACCTTTCTCTCCCATCACAACTTAAAACACATCTACCTCTCTCTCTCTCTTTACGGCCTCGCTTTCTTTTGATTTTTTTTTCTCCCAAAAAAAAATAAAAATAGGGTTTTTTTTTTGTTTTTTTTTTATTTCTCTCCAAAAAACTTGAAAAAACCAAAAAAGAGGCCTTTTTTTCCCCTTTTCACAAATCTCGATTCAAATTAGGGTTTTACAGATCTGCAGCTCAGCTCCTCTTACTCTGTCACCGCCTATACATACATATCACACACACACACAACACACACTAACACTTCGATATGTTTTGGAAGCTCACTGCTCTTTCGGCTTCGTCGCCGGTAAAATCTCTCGATCCATTTCTGCATCATCCTAATGCAATAATCGTTTTCGCTAATTTAATTTTACATAAGCATTGTTCTTTAGCCTCTATTTTTGATTTTTGGTTTTTTTTTTTGGGGTGAGAAATGTCTATATATATGTAATATTTTGTGTTTGCAGTCAAATGAATTTAGTTTATATTTTTTTGGTTCAATTATTGATAGATTAAGCTGACGTCAGTGATATTTGGTTGCTGACGATGCAAAAGTTTGATTTCGTATTAATTTTTTATTCGACTAAAGATGCAATGTAAGGCTGTGTATAATAAGGGCCCGGAGTGGGTCCAACGCTTTACTGGACCTGCTATGAGAGCTTCGTGAATTTGCTGCCGGTTTTGTTAGTGACTATTGAAGGTGCTTGTTGATGTGTTTAGTGCACGAATTTTCCAAGTCTTTTAATTGATTATTTTTTGGCTTTCAGAATTATCTAAAAACGGATAATCGATTAGAATTTACTTGAAGAATGGTTTATTGAATTTATTGTGTGTTTTGAGATAAATAAGTGGGTTCTGAAAACCAACCTAGTGGCTGATTTAATATGTGGATTGGTGTTATCTAGTGATGAAATTTGATGTTCAAAATGATTCCTTGAGTGTATTAGGAGTATTGAGGTGCACAATTGAGTTATGTAAGTAAGTGTTTGTTGCTTATTGGATGGTTGTACTAGTATGAAATGTGTTGACATTGGATGGTTTTATAATTCTTTTTGACCGTCAATTACTTTCTATTGCCAACTTAATGGTTTTCTTAAAGTACCTGCGTTGTCGCTGAACTGTTGCACGATCTTCATAACCAGCCATGTTAGCAGACAATTACTGTTCCTCTTCTGATTTGGTTTGCAATTAAAACAGTTAATAGTTGTGTCAAACTGTGCATACGTGGTATGATGCATTGTGATACTGTGCATCCTGAAAGAGAAAACCATGTTTCAACAGAAGTGGGGCAATGGATGTCAACATTTCAGCTCATTTCTAACTGTTACTCAGCTCAATTCTTTGTTGGCTTTCACTCATTCTGTATTAGTTATTTTAAAAGCAGAAGCAGCAGTCAATGACATAAAATATTTGTTTCTTATTCAAACTAGATTCATTGATTGTACTATATGCAATATTGAGAAAACTTACTATGTAATGCTAAAGGTGTGTTTCCATATGTCTGTAATTGATCTCATAAAATGATATAAACTTTTATGAGAAGTTAATATTGAACTAAATCTTGGAGCCTATTGATGTTACTCTCTGCTGTTAAATGCTTTTTTAGTTATATTTATTGTTAGAATTGTAGTCTCTGCTTCTCAGAATAAGGCGTCTATAATAAAGATGTTTACTGGCTTTCTTGATTCAACACACTTCCACTGTAGTGGATTTTCGAGCCAACATATGGTTGTTCAAGGATCTGTTTTGATCTTTTTCCGGTTTATTGGGGCCTTTGCTTTCCCTCCTTACCGATTATTACATTGTCATGTTTTTCATTTTCTAGGTTGAATCAGTATTAGACAAGGAAAATTACACCCTGGAAGAGCTTCTGGATGAGGAAGAGATAATCCAAGAATGCAAAGCATTAAACAGTCGCCTCATAAATTTGTAACTTGCTCTACCTTTGCTGTCATATTCTTTAATGACATCTTTCCAGAATAGCTAAATAGTGTGAACCCTTACTGTATGAGTTACCTATAAATGATATCAAAATATTTTGGGTTTCAGTTTAAGAGATAGAGCCCAGGTTGAGCAGTTGTTGCGGTATATAGTTGAAGAGCCTCCAGAGGATGCTGATAGCAAACAAACTTTCAAGTATGTCATTGTAATTTTGGAAAGAAGGGTTACCCATGGTTGTGTTTCTGGTTATATGTGTTTTTCTGTTGTTATTTGTAGAGAATCTTTACTCTTTTTTAGTGCTGTTCAATAAAGAACACCAATTTGTGATTCTGATTTTGTTTCATAATCTAGGTTTCCCTTCATCGCATGTGAGATATTTACATGTGAAATTGATGTTATCTTTAAGACTTTAGTGGAAGAAGAGGAGGTATATTTCTTTACTACAGAAAATTGAAAAAGATATTAAATGGCAAACCCTATACTGAAAGAGTCTAACATTTTACTTTATTCCTCCTCTCATTGATCTCATGACTGCAGCTGATGAACTTACTATTCTCTTTCCTGGAGCCAAACCGTCCTCATAGTGCCTTGCTGGCAGGATATTTTAGCAAGGTATATTATACTTGTCATGTTCTGTTCTGATGTGTGACTAATCAGAGTATGGGGTAAAGCAAGTTGGTTTATGTTGTATGTGCTTTTTGTCAGGTTGTCATATGCCTTATGCTGCGGAAGACAGTTCCACTTATGAATTATGTTCAGGTGACTTGAAATTAATATTATATATCTGTCTTTCCATGCTTCATTTTGTTATTATTCTTATTATTGTTATTTTCATTATAAATCACGAAAGGTTGTTGCGTAACATGGAGAAAATGGGATAAGTTGAACTTTCCTCTAGTTTCCCCTTTCACTTCATCCCAATGAAGAGATACTTCTTTAAGCTGCCACGGAATTTTCTTTTTTGTTCCACTTGCTGGGTATTCTTTCAACTCTTTGCTTTTCGCTCCTTCCTTTACCTTTTTCCACCATTACATAGACATCCTCACAACCTCACATTTTCTCGTTTTATGGTTCCCTCGTGATCCTTGTGCCATGATTTTCTTTTGGGTCTCTATCTCCAAGTGTCTTAATCTTATTACTCACAGCAGTTGATTAAGGGCTTTATGTCTATTTATCCTGTTTTCTGTTTGGGATCTGCTATGTTGTGGTTCATATGAAGAGTCTAGTTCTATCCTAATTCTGTATAGAGTCTTCATCTTTTGCATTTCAACTGATATACATCGAAGGGGCAAAAGTGCGAGGGGTGTTGGAATTTAGTCCTGTTTTTGGTATAGCCACCAGGGGTCATCCTGGATGGTTCAGTAGCATCAAGGGTCTATAACCTCAGAGAAGGTGCTGATAGGTGGGGAACCATTCAGCAGAGTCCAGTCAGGAACTTCGACAATAAATGAACACATTACGCTTTGCTAGTACTCATTTGGATGGATGCTGCTAGGTAGTTATTTCTCACAGTTCCCTTCACTAACACTTAAGATGGTATTGATTCCTTCTTCCCTTTGTTTTGTGCAGGCTCACCAAGATGTATTTCGTCAGCTTGTTGATTTGATTGGCATTACATCCATCATGGAGGTTTCTATCTTACATTTGGTTTCCCATCAATGATCTTGCATTTGGGTGGTCCTTTAATTCTGATGTTACTGCCATACCAGCATATCTTCACTGCTGACAAAGCTCTTTTTCATACAGGTGCTTGTCCGACTCGTTGGTGCTGATGATCACATCTATCCAAATTCTATGGATGTCATGCAGTGGTTGGCTGACAGCAATTTATTGGAAATGATTGTGGATAAATTAAATCCATCTGTGAGTTAATCAACTTAACTTTGTTCTAGTTCTGTTTTAATTGTGCCTCTTTCATTGTTTGGGAATCCCATGTTTAACTGATGACAGTAACCAACTTTTATTTTCAATGCATTCAAGTCCTTGGTGTGTATGATACCTATCGTTACAAAGTAGTCTCGGTTGCCCTGGATGAATTTCTGAGACTTATAAAAGTTTTTGTTTGTGCCAATCATCCATGTAATTTGGAGGTGCATGTATCTTCATTTATTGGTTATGCTTATGTAGGAATCTTGTATACTTTCAAATTTTAGATAGGTCAAAATGCTTCAGAAAGGCTATCTGATTATCGTTGCTAGTATTTCAGTAACTAAATAAGCCTGCCAGAAGCAATGCCACTATCATGCATTTCAGATCTCTCTTCCTGTTCTTCTCAAATCGTCTGTAAATTGGGTTTACACAATGTTAGCTCTGTTGGGTTTATAGGAAATATGACAGCTTTATAATTTATTAGCTTCATTGCTAGATCTTGTGTCTGTTCATTGGTTAACGATTGAACACAAGCTTTACATGGTATAATTTGGTTCACTGTGTCTCTCACATTGTGTTTCTTTCAGAGTCCTCCAGAAGTTCATGCTAATACTGCAGAAACTCTTTGTGCTATAACAAGAAGTGCACCATCACCTTTGGCCACTAAATTGTCAAGCACAAGGTTGGTAGCTCTTTGAGTTATTTGCTCAAATTTAATTTCTCATCTTGACTCTACTTTAACTGACATTAATGCTTCCAAGTTACTGATTTCCTTTCTTGAATTTTTTTTGTTAAATTTGTTTTCTTGACTTGCAGCTTTGTAGCAAGGATATTTGGTCATGCGCTTGAAGACTCACATTCAAGATCAGCCCTAGTTAACTCGTTATCTGTGTGTATTTCTTTGTTGGATCCAAAAAGGTCAATTCCTACACCCCATATATATTCCTTCCGAAGTCAACACATTTACGAGTCTCCTGTGCGTGTTAATCCTGACACTATCAGTGCAATGCTGCCCAAACTTGGTGAGTGCATAGATGCATTTAGTGTAGCTCCTTTTTCCTCGTGGTGTTAGATTTTCTGCTGCAATGTTCTGCATATAGAGTACAATGTCTTGGGAACTTGACATTCACTTCTGCTTTGTAATTGTTATCGGGAGACTTATCTTGCTGAGAAGACAAAAGAGGTTGTGGGAGGGGGGTTGTAGAATCTCAAAAGCTTTCATTGTTGTAAAAAAAAATTTAATCTAGTTTTTTATTATTACAATTACATGTTTAACCAATTGAAATCTTGCTGAGCAGGTGACTTGCTGATGCTGTTAAATGTGTCAGCTGATGAGAAGATTTTACCCACAACATATGGTGAATTGAGGCCTCCTCTGGGGAAGTATCGTCTAAAGGTTGCTCTCTCTCTCTCACACACACACACGTACACACGCACACATACAGCTGCACAAACAATGCAAAGTAAAAGTATTAAGGTTGGAATTCTTTTAATTAACAAAACAAGCTATGCCAGTTCTCTAATGTATCCACAGATAAAAAATTCGTAAGTAGTGGATATGTTATGTTTACTTGATTCTGTCCTCCTTTGATTTAGTGCTTTCTGGCGACACCCTAAAAGGATCTTCAATGTTGAAATCCTAGTAGGCTAGGTGCATTTGTGTCAGGTTTTTTAGAAGGAAAAGGTAAATACGCAAGCACATCTAGCGTAGGACTAAGTTCAGAGCTGGAACTGGTCTTTTTATGTCATTTGAGAATTAGGAAGGTCCTTAATTTGAAGTGTCATAGAGTTCCGCACAGTCTGGTGTTGCTGTTGGGTGGTCTGTGTAAAATTTTTATATTGTGCGGAATCATCAAGCATATAAATTGAATTATTTCCTCTTTTGACTGCTTAATATTGCACTAATGATTACTTTGGCCTTTTGTTCCATGTACTAAGTTCTTTTACACTAATACATTGTAGATTGTGGAATTTATTGCTGTGCTCCTGAAAACTGGTAATGAAGTTGCAGAGACGGAGTTGATCAGCTCAGGAACGATTATGAGAGTCCTTGATCTATTTTTTGAGTAAGAAACATCTACTTGGTGCTTCAATGTTCTCGGAAAAGCTTCCACTCTTTCCCAAGTGGACTTCCAATTAGTTCACGCACTACCCCTATACTTTCTCCAGTTGTTAACAGTGCAGTTTCTGTGTGTGCAGATACCCATACAACAATGCATTGCATCATCATGCGGAGAGTATAATATTTTCATGCTTGGAAAGTAAAAATAACACCATTGTTGATCATCTTTTCAAGGAGTGTCATTTGGTTGGAAAAATTCTTCAAGCCGACAAACATTCTACTATTTCTGGTGACGTTGGTCAGGTAGGATATGGGCATCCATGAACATTGACGCTCCCTTCACCTTTTCCGCTATGCTAGTACAAGTTCATGCATCTAGGAGGTGGCCCCAGTACTCCTGGCACCTGCAGAGTTGAGATTAGCAAGGGGAAGAATATAGTGTTGGGCATCTCTAGATATCTAAAAGTTAACATGGGGATTGGGAATGGTCATATATTTCAAACTCATTTTCTTTTACATTAAAGATATATTTCTTGCTTTGATTTGGACGGATTCTCTCAAGTTTAAATGCACAGAACTTTTGCTTTTCTTTCGTTCGATACCCTACTTTTGCCTCCTTACCTTTCTATACTTTCCCCTCATTATCCCTTCTCAAATTCTTCTACTGACATATAGGATAACCTGTCATAACTCTTGCAGCCAACTTTACCCACCACTGGAAAAAAGGCACCCCAGGCTGGCTATCATGGACACCTTACTCGGATATCTAATAAACTTGCTCAGTTGGGGAACAATGACAGCCGCATACAGGCACATCTTCAGGTATGTTGTAACTGTAAGAACTGAGTTTGAGTTTAATGATTTATTTTAAATCTGAAGCATGATTTGCATCAATTTATGTACTATGGAGCCCGCCATCCCAACTCTTCAAGTGTTGGTTGATGATGAGGTTTTGGTATTTGCAGTATTGTTATTCTATAAATGTTTCTTATGCTCATGTAACATGTGTTTTGGTTCAGGAAAATAGTGAGTGGAAGGATTGGCAGACCACTGTCTTACAGGAGCGTAATATGGTTGAGAATGTCTATCGATGGGGTTGCGGGTATAATTCTAGCCTCTTCTTATTGTCGCTATGCCTTCATCCTTAAAATCAAGCATGTTACGAATTGCCAATATCACATTTACCTGTTTTGTTGCCCCTTAATTTCTAGAACTGTATGAAAAATCAAAACACTTTCCTGAATTTGGTAATTAAATCCTTATTCTATTATGAATGCCAATTTCTTTTATCCTCAAGACCATAAAGCTTATGTTTTCCAGATCCGGAATCATTTATTAACTTTTTGTAAGATGTATGTCACGTGATGTTATGCGAAAGTTCAATTTGTATGACCTTCGTATTAAGTTCCCCTTTATGCTTCCATATTCATCTTTTCCTTTCCTTTTTTCATTTCTTCTGTATCATCTACCATTTTTATCATCTTATCTTGTTTTGCATATCTACATGGTTGGAGTAATAATCTTTTTAACCATCCTCTGATGTTCATACAATTGGTTCATTACAATTAGTCTCTCTATATATGAGATGGACCCTTTAACATAGTTGTGGATAGAGGGGCTCTCTCAGATGGGAAGTCAAATTTAATGGCTGTGAAATCAAACATTTTGTGACTTCTGAAGCTAGGCTGATACTTTCACTTTTTGGGTTAATATATTGAGGAGTGGGACCCCACCTTTGTGTTGCAAAACTCGAGAAAATGGACTCTACATGAAGAATTTGAGAGAGTTGAAATGCTATAAATATGATGGGATGTTAAATTCAATGGTTGTTAATCCAGTCATTTTATGACCGCAGAGGCTAGGCTTCGTTTCACTTTTTGCATGGATAAATTGAGCAGTGACACCTGTGTGTTGCACAAAAATATGAAAATGGGCATTGGATCTAGAATTTTATGGCGTTATGATCCCATCAATGCTGATGGGAAGTCAATTTAATGGTTATTAGTCCAAACATTTTATGACAACAGAGAACAGGCCTCTACTTTCACTTTTTTGGGTGGATAAAATAACTAGCTACCGTGCGACACCTATGTGTTGCAATATAGAGAAGTTGAGCGCATCAGATGTAGCTTTTATAGATTTAAAACACTATTTAGTTCCTATTTCTTTAAATTTTGTAACACCAACGGAGCATAGTTGGCTTAATGGTTACTATTGAAAATCTACCTACAAACATCTGAAACTATTAGTATACCTTGAGAGCCGAAATAAGAAAAAAAAATGAATTTTGATGAGAATTTAAGAGGGAGAAGAGTCAAAGGCCTCTAGTACAGCAAAGAGAGTAGGAAGGTTATCTTAAGTTGGATACTAAATCCTTTTTCCTAGGAGATTTACTTCTTGGAAGAAGTGTGTTTTCTGGGAGGTAAAGGGGTCTTTTGTTCATTAGACTTCTGTTCTTTGTCGACCTCACCTGAATTAATGTGCCTTTACAGTACTGATGGAAGATGCATCTCCCCTACTCTTTGCCCTCTTTCATACTTTTTTTTTTTTTCAAGAAATATCCCTCTTTCCCACTAAAACTCAAGAGATAGAAAAGAAAGAATAGTAACAGAAGTAGACTGAAAAGAGAGACAAAACATAAAATAGTGAAGAGCACATCTGAAGCTGCCACGATATCAGAAATGGTAGAGTTACTGACGTTTTATTCCTTAAATAATCAGTTTATTTCATTTTCTTCTGCAGCCGACCAACTGCATTGCAGGATAGAACAAGGGACAGTGACGAGGAAGATGCTCATGACAGGGATTATGATGTGGCAGCATTAGCCAATAATCTAAGTCAAGCATTTCGATACACCATGTATGACAACGATGATGCTGAAGAGGTAACAACCTATATAATACTATCTTCAAGCAATATTCCTATTTCTTGGTTCTGTGCCACTTGAACTCAAATATATGTGATTGTCTTCCTTTTCATAT
The DNA here is from genome assembly GCA_037974665.1 of Ehretia macrophylla. NCBI lineage: Eukaryota > Viridiplantae > Streptophyta > Magnoliopsida > Boraginales > Ehretiaceae > Ehretia > Ehretia macrophylla. The sequence continues at coordinate 2,537,096 of CM075782.1, forward strand.
TCACCATCCCTAAAGGCAAAAGGAAAATTCATGTTAGATTTATTTATTGCTTTTGTTGCTTGGTTGACAGGGTCAAGGAGCTCTTGATCGAGATGATGAGGTAATATTCATTTTCTTCTCATCAAAACACTTAATTTTTTCCATACATCTAAATTTGTTTAGGAGTGATTACTTATGTGTTAGGATCTCACTACTATTAAGGAAAATGATTATACACTAGCGATTAGTTTCTTAACAATGTGGAATTTAATAATGAAAATGCAGGATGTCTACTTTGATGATGAATCTGCTGAGGTTGTGATTTCATCTTTGCGATTGGGTGATGACCAAGGGAGGTGAGTTTCTTTGGTACTATCTCTTGGGCAGACCTTAATTGTGTCTCATCAGGTCTTAGTATTTATTTAGTTGGGTGGTGATGAACATAATGATATTGTTTTCCATAATTCAGGTGGAAGATAGAATCAATTAATATTATATGCATGAGCTTATACATGGGACAAACTGTACCCTGATTTCTAGCTATGTTCCTTTTCTCTGATGTGTTCATAAATGTGATGAGTGTTAACTTCCTTTTTGCAGCAGTCTATTCACAAACTCCAATTGGTTTGCCTATCAAGATGATAGAAATGGCAATGCAACTATGACGAGCTCACCATCTGACGTGATGGACGAGATCAACCTGAATGGGACATCTAATGGTGGTAATAATAGCAGCAGTGACGATGAAGTGGTGGTTGGAGAAGATGAGGAATTGGCTGAAAGCAAAAATTCTGCCATTGGCTCACCTGCTAATGTGAATGTTCTGAATGGACTTAATGAAAATAATTCTATAAATGGGGGAAGTTTGAACCCGCAGACTGAGAGCGCTGGTGCCTCTGGTGACCTGGGTTTCTTTCGGTTTGAGACATCAGACAACGATGATCCATTTGGAGATAGGCCCATTCCTGAATGGGTGGCCTGGGGAGAAGCATCTGATCTTCAAGTTGGTGGATCAAGTACAAATCCATTTGTAGACAACCCGAGCAATTCTGATATCAATTTGGCCAACTCAGTGGAGGCAGTGGGAACACCACCTACTTCCTCCTCAAGTGGAGAATCTGTGCCAAATGGCACCTCAACTTCAGATTCTAGTGACGGTTCTACTGCATCTGGCTCAAGTCAGGGAGCTACTGCAGTGCCTTCATTGTTCGAAGAGGATGTTGAATTTGTAGGTGTGGAATTAGAGGGTACGGAGAAGGCAATGGAGCAGGCTCTTAAAGAGGGTATAGTAGGGGAAGCAGGTGCATTGAAAAGAAACATCGTCCCTAAATCGCCTGAAAAGGAGAAGAATCAGGACGACAATGGACCGGGAATGAAGGAATTTAATGATGCAAATTACTGGAGAGTAGATCAAGAGGTTGCAGTGTTGGAGTGATCCCTGGTAATTAAATTTTTAGGTTATTCGACCTGGAAACTCAAAGTCGGCAGCGAGGGATTCCATTCTCAGCCCACGAGCGTCGTCAGCATACTATGTACAGTGTAATTCTGTTTCAGTTGGGATTCAACATGAGGCTATATAATGGTTGGTACCAATTATTTATTGTTACGCGCAATGTTTATTATTATCGTTCGGGGTTTTTGTTTTCATTTCATTGAAGATATAATGGGATTTTACCCACTTCCTATGTATTTTTCCGTCTTCATCTTGTAGCAGCTATCTATGCCTTAAGACTATTATAGCTGAAACAGGGTTTATCGTCATGTAATGCTGACACAATAACATGCATTAAGATTATAAACATCTGTTTTTGAGTCTGATGAGTGTGATGCCAGATTTGATAGCTTCACCTCTTATATTTGCGTTTTGTCACGGGCTCCAGTTTTTCTATTTCCTGCTCCCTAGTTGGGAGGTTTTAAGTAACACGAGACCCAGTTATATTTGTTATGTATTAACATGTGACATCTATAGTACAAGTAAATTGGTTTAGTTATGCTTGTCCATTTAGTGGTCTTGGTTGGGCTCGTCTCACGCCTCTATACATTTTACCTTGATTCTTTCTTAGAAAAGTATAAGGGTGAATGCTCATCAACTTATATAGTATAAGAGAGGACGGTGCACAAGCAGACACCTTAACCAAAATTCTCTCAAGGTTGCTGCCCTCAGTTTCTACCATCTTCATCCTCCTCTTTCTTCGCTCAACTCTTTTGTATAGCTATGTTTGTTGGTTATTTTGGTTTGTTTTTTGGTGTTGGCTTTTGCCTACGGTTTTCCTCATTTGCTTGTTGCCAGAGTTTGTTCTCGAAGATTCGTTTTCATTGTTGCTTCCCCTTTCTTCTCCTTCCTTGGTGAGTGATAGTCTTCCAAATTGGTGTTTTTGGTGTATCTTTCACCATTCTTGTGGTGTTTCTGGTTGGTTGTGGTCTGGTGTCTATTCGTTGCTCTTGTGTTCTTGCTCTGTGGTTGAGCTCCTTCCTCGGCAGCAGATTGTTGTTGCAGATTAATCGAAAATTGGGCCTCTTATTGTTGGTGTTTAGGGCTTTGGTTGTTTTGCTTTGTTGATTGGTGGTGTATAGCCTAACTTTCTGTTTTGGTTCTGTTTTTGGGTTGTGGTGTGTTGGTGCACTTCTAGTACTTTTAGTTTTGATTCGGACGCACACCTGGTTTCAAATGCTTCTCGGGGTTTTTCCGATGTGATCAAAGCGGTTCTTCTGTTGTTCATAATGTGCAGTTTTCTCCATCTTCCTCATCTGGCCAATTTTGACTCCTGTCTCCATGAGCTACTCATGTGATAGTCTGGGTTGTATTTACAATTAGGATAGGTTCTTCTCCCATGTATGTTTCTCCAATCCCCCTTGTAGCATTCTTTTTACGAACTTTGCGTGTATAATCGATTGAACCTAAAGAAGTTTAGAGAGAGAAAGTAGAAGAATTGTATATTCATTTCTGAAATGTACTTGTTACAAGAATTTGCTATTTATAGAGTTCTGTAGCTGAGTGATGTGCATGTGCTGCACATGGTGAAGATGACAGCTTTAGTACAGCTGTCCTCTACTAAGCTAACTCTATTAACTATCTGAATCAGTTCCTACTATGCACTTATATAATTACATAAATAATCAGTACAACAGAATATAATACAATATGAGTCCTATACTTTATCACCTCTTTCAAGCTGAACTGGGGCTGCTCTCAGTGGAAGCTTGTGTAGAAGATAGTCAAATTGCTTTGTAGGAAGTGACTTTGTAAGAATATCTGTTGTATGTTCTGAGGAAGGAATGTAGGACACCTGAATTTGTTTAGACACTACATGTTCTTTGATGTAGTGGTAATCTATTTCTATGTGTTTAGTCTTACCATGGAACACAGGATTAGCAGCTAGGGCTAGAGTAGACATATTATCATAATGCAAAACAGGAGTGTGAACTGTGACATGTAAATCATTGAGTAAATAGGTTAGCCATTTCAAATTTGCAGCTGTGTGTGCTAGAGCCATGTATTTAGCCTCGGTTGATGACCTGGCTACAATGGCTTGCTTCTTAGAACACCATGAGATTGCATTGCTGCCCAGAAAAATAATAAACCCTGTAGTGGATTTTCTATCCTCTTGATCAGAAGCCCAATCACTATCAGAAAAGGCCTGCAAGTGAGTCCTAGCTGGAAAAAATAAACCCTGATGGAGAGTCCCCTTAACATACCTTAGTGTTCTTTTAAGGGCAAAATAATCAGCAGTAGTGGGACTATGCATATGTTGGCACAGAGTGTTAACTGCATATTGAATGCCAAGTCTAGTGATGGTTAAGTACTGCAGGGCTCCCACTATGTTTCTGAAATGAGAAGGGTCTGCATAGGGAGTTAGAGAAGAATTGGGCTGATTGATATGTTTAGAAAAGGTAGGTGTGTCTGCAGGTTTGCAATTAGTCATCCCAGCTTTGTGCAGCAATTCAGAAGCATATTTACTTTGGTCAAGAAGGAGACATTGATTTCTAGATATGACTTATATGCCTAGGAAATAAGACAGAGTACCTAAGTCCTTCATAGAAAACTTAGCACTGAGAGATTGAATAAGTTGAGTGATAGTAGTAGGAGAAATGCCAGTTATAATGATATCATCTACATATACTAGTAGGATGAGAAGATGAGAATGAGTCTTTTGAACAAAAAGAGAAGTGTCAGCTTTACTACAGTGAAAACCTAGGCTGAGAAAAAAAGATGAGAGATTGTGATACCAGGCCCTTGGGGCCTGTTTGAGGCCATAGAGAGATTTATGAAGTTTGCAAACATAAGAGAGCTGAGATGAATCAATAAAACCTTGGGGTTGGGCCATATAAATTTCTTCATCTAAGGTGCCATGAAGGAAGGCATTTGAAACATCTAATTGATTGAGATGCCATTTGTGGTGTAAGGCCAAAGATAGAACCACTCTAATGGTCTGTGGCTTGACCACTGGACTAAATGTCTCAGTGTAGTCAGTGCCATGAGTTTGATTGTAGCCATTGGCTACTAATCTTGCTTTATACCTAGCCACTGACCGATAAGAGTGTTTCTTAATTTTATAGACCCATTTGCAGCCTATTGGATGGAAAGGGAACTAGGGACCATATATGTTGCCTGATGAGGGCTTGGTGTTCTTCTTGCATGACTTTAGTCCAGGCAGAGTATTTGGAAGCCTCTTTATAGGTAGTGGGTTCTGTTAGAGGAGGTGTATGAATTAGACTATGTAACTGATAGATGGGGGTTTAAGACACCCTGTTTTGGCCCTGGTGAGCATGGGATGTAAAAAGTTGGGTGCCAGAGCAGTGAGGTCCCTAGAGGATTGAGTTTTTGTGATTTGAGGAGTAGAAGTAAGGTCTGTAGGAGTAGTAGCAGAAGAATGCTGAGAGAATTGTGAGGAATTAGAAACAGAGTCAGATTGATTTAAGAAAACAAATGTGTGGATAGTAGGTGATGGACCTTTTTTAGGTAGTGAACTGCTATGAGAAGTAGATGTTGCAAGAGTTTGGGGAAGAAGATTTTCAGAGTGTATAGGAGAAACATAGAAAGAAACTGCAGGTCTACTGGGACTAGATGATACAGTAGGAAATTCTATCTCAGAATCTGTTTGAAAAATTGGATAAGTAGAGGTTGAGAGTTTAGGGAATGTATCTGTGGGTGGAAGGGAAGAAAAGGGAAAAATATCTTCCACAAATTGAACATGTCTAGACACATAGATTCTCTTGGTATGCATGTCAAGACATTTATAGCCTTTTGTAGCTGGTGCATAACCAAGAAAAACACAAGGAGTAGATCTAGGTTCAAACTTATTTTTAGCATAAGGTCTTAGCTAAGGAAAACAGGGACAGCCAAAAACCCTTAGTATAGTACATTCAGGCTTAGTAGAGAATAGGAGTTCATATGGGGACCTGTTTTGAAGAGTAGGAGTAGGGAGTCTATTAATAAGGTAGTTGGCAATGGCTATAGCCTCTAACCAATACTAAGAAGGAAGATGAGAGTGTTATAGAAGAGTTAGAGTTGTTTCTATTAAGTGTTTGTGTTTTCTTTCAGCTCTTCCATTTTGTTCAAGGGTGTGGGGGTAGGTTGTCTGATGAATAGTGCCTGACTGAGTGAGGAAATTATGGAATTAAGTATTTTTGAACTCAGTCCTATTGTCTGTCCTAAGAACTTTAATGACATTGTTAAATTGAGTTTTAATAAGAGCAGCAAAGCTAGAGAAAGCAGAAAAGGTTTTAGATTTTGCTTTTAAAGGATACACCCAAGAGTATCTTGTACAATCATCCATAAAGACTACATAATATCTATAGTTCATACAAGATGGGTGTGGAGCAGAACCCTATAGGTCTTAGTGAACCAATTGAAAAGGTAATTGAGAATTACTACTAGACAACTTAAATGGTAATTTCTAAACTTTAACAATAGAACAAGAAGAACATTCTAAAGAGTGTTGAGATAATCTAATATGTAGAAGAGAGGAAAACAAACTAGCAGAAGGTCTAGATGGATGGCCTAGCCAGAGATGCCATCTAAAACTAGAATCTTTATTGTGAGGAGAAGAAGGAGACGGCATATCTAGGGCTGCAGTGCAACTGAAAGCTTTTCTTGCAAACTGAGCAGGGGTGAGGGGCTTGCAAGGCAGCGGATACAGGCCTCTGCTACAGAGGGCCTGGTATAGTATCTGGTTGGTAGTATTGTCCAGTATTTTGACACCCTTGGCATCAAAAATTAAAGTACAGTTATTATCTTGGGCAATTTGAGAAAAAGAAAGTAGGTTAGATGAGATTTTAAGGACATACAATATAGAATTAAGGGAAAAAGAAGCAGAGGGGAAGCTGAGAGTACCAGAACCAACACTATGGATAGGTATAGTATGGCCATTACTCACTAAGACAGTGTCTATGCCTGAATAAGGTTGATGATGTTGCAGATAGCTCAAATCTTGAGTCATATGAGTGTTAGCACCGGAATCTAAGTACCACTGAGACTCTGGAGGGGCTGAGGGCATGATTTGTGTTGCCAGAACTTGTTTTTTTGCTTTAGGAATACAGTAGTTTAGGGCATCAAACCTATGCCAACATTCAAGGGCTGAATGGTTTGTTTTGCACATATCTGACAGATGAGAGATAGATCAACAGATTGAGAGGAAACTTTAGACTGTGTAGGAGTAAATTTGTTGTTGTGTTTGTTGCCTCTTCCTCCTTTACCCCCTCTGTTATTTCTTCCTCTATCGCTTCAAGAATCATTGGAATAGTAGGTTTTTGTATATAGGGCAGTAGGCAAGTCTGTAGAGGAATTAGGCTGAAGCTTGGTACAATGTAGAAATTGAACATTGAGTTTCTCAGAAAGAAGCAAACTGCTGAGTCTAGGCAGAGTAATAGGATCATCCTTAACTCTAATAGAGGCTTTGCAATGTTCATACTCAATAGGCAGACCTTTAAGAATGTAGAAAACTAGATCTTCTTCGTCTATAGGTGCTCCAGCTGCAGAAAGACTATCTGTGATGGTCTTAACTTCATCCAAATAAGCTTGCATAGATTTTGATCCTTTGGATAGAAGAGATGCAGTTTGTTCTTGAGCCGATGCGCATGTGACCTAGTGAGTGAGTGAAACCTATTTTCTAGGGCTTGCCAAATGGCTGGAGTAGTAGTTATGTGCATCACTTGTGTGAGAACTGGAGGTGTAAAAGAGACAATCATACAAGTTCTGAGATGCTGATCAGTAGTGATCCAGGTAATATACTCTGGATTAGGTATGGCAGTGCCATTATTGGATGAAATTTGCTTAGGAAGGCAAGGATCAACACCTGTGATGTGACCTAGAAGATCATAAGCTATGAATATAGCTTGCATTTGAGTTCGCCAGACTGAGTAATTGGAGTTATCAAGCTGTATTTTGACCAAAGAATTCATATTTTGCAGAAGCATCTTGAGGCAAAAGGAAGTTCCTTCTCTGTCGAAGAGAAAGCCATGGCTGGAGCTTGAAGAAGATGTCTGTAATAAAGGAAGCAGAGAAATGGCAGAGCAAGTTCTGCCGAGATGATGTTTAGGAGAATTTGCAAAAAGAAAACCCTAAGGAAGCAAATTGAGAAACCCTAGAATTCAACAATAGTGAGAAGAGTAAAATTCTCTGTCGTGAAGCTTTATTTAGCTTGACAGAAGAGATCGCAGATATGGATCTCAAGAAAACTGCTTGGAAGAAGCTAGTTTTCGAGAAAAAATGGCTGCATTTTAATGGCGGCCATGGATCTCTAGGCTCTGGATACCGTAAAGAAGTTTAGAGAGAGAAAGTAGAAGAATTGTATATTCATTTATGTAATGTACTTGTTACAAGAATCTGCTATTTATAGAGTTATGTAGCTGAGTGATGTGCATGTGCTGCACATGGTGAAGATGACAGCTTTAGTACAGCTGTCCTCCACTAAGCTAACTCTATTAACTATATAAATCAACTCCGACTATGCACTTATATAATTACATAAAGAATTAGTATAGCAGAGTATAATACAATATGAGTCCTATACTTTATCAGAACCTTTTGTACTGTTCTGTACTCTAATAAATCTATCTTCCGACAAAAAAAAAAGGGCGAATGGTTTTTCATTATTTAGAGGCAACATAGAGAGTAAATTGAAGAAGGCATTTGTTCAAGCTCTCAATAAAAAGATCTTAAAACTTTACAGGATGGTTTTGGGGTGTAAAATAAAAAGCTCATGCAAGAAAAATTCGGGTTTGGATTTTCTCATCTATTAGATGAGGTGTATTATGAGTTATGAGATTTGGTCTTTTTAAATTTTAACCATTCATTTCAAATTTATTTCAACTACTCCCTTAGTCCCATAGGCCTACTTTCATTTTCACATGGATTAAGAAAATGTAGCTAATATAGTTAAAGCAATAAATAATGCTTGGTCTTTTTCTAATATACTCATCAATTAATATTAATCACTCCAACTAGATTGATTAATAGTATAATTATTGATAAAGATGCAAATTAAATAGGGGTATATTAAGAAACTAATAAATTAACTTCCCTTTCAAAAATAAAAATAAACTATAATTTGAAACAGATGAGTTTATAGTACGTTTTTTAAAATTAAAATTCAAAATGAATAGTTGAGAAATCTCATAACTCATAATACACCTTGTTTAGTAGATAAAATAATAAGTAGAAGAAAAAATTAAAACCTGATTTTTTTTCTTTTTATTTTTTATTTTAATTCAAGAGAGCCATAAAGTCATACAACACGTCATACAACACAAATTAAAAATATAACTAGCGAGATTCGAACTTACAAACTCTTGCATACACAATGAGTAATAAACTACTGGGCCAAAGCCCTAATGGCAAACTTGGAATTTTTTTTTTAACTAAGCAAACAAAGATATTCATTGAAGAAGAACCCGTACAAAAATATTTACATTACAAACATGAACAATATTTTCATCTACTATCCATGATAAGCGAATAACTCTGTTGAATTGCAAACTCGAAAATTTCTATATAGTGTAGTGGAGATTTTCCAAGACTGTTCACCAATCTCACTTTTATAGAATGACAAAAATACCCTCAAGGCCAGGAATGAACCGGACATTCCAGAGCCGCACCTAGGAAAAGAAACCAACACAAAATCTGCGTAATAACCACGCCATATAAATATAAATATTAAATACAAACACATACCCATACACAACAACACCCTCTGATTTTATTTTATTTTATTATTATTCTCTATCCCCCTTTTCTCGCAGTCAGCGGCGGCGAAGATGATCGAAGTGGTGCTGAACGATCGGCTAGGGAAGAAAGTCCGAGTGAAGTGCAACGAGGACGACACCATCGGAGACTTGAAGAAGCTCGTGGCGGCTCAGACCGGTACGAGATCTGACAAGATACGTATACAGAAATGGTACACCATTTACAAGGACCACATCACCCTTAAGGACTACGAGATTCACGACGGCATGGGTCTCGAACTCTACTACAACTAAAAATCATCTCATGTTATCTATCTATCTATGTACGTATCTATATCTTTTTCTATATATATATTTTTTTTGAATTTATTGGAGTTTTAGTTTTGTATTCGAGTTTCTAGTTTGTTTGTTCGAGATTATTAGGAGATAAGTAAAAGTAATTGTAGTGAATTAATTTTTTTTGAAATCCGTGGATATTTAAGCTTTGTCCCACTCACGGGGCGGAGGTTAAACCTCCAGTGCTCTTGAGGAGACTTGAACTGACGAATTCTTAGGGTTTTTGAATTTTAAGAGAATTTAATTGGTGGCAGGCATTCTACAGCGTACTTTGGGTCAAACTAGGTTTCTTGAGTTGAAAAAATTTAAGCCCTTTCGATTGTTGGAAATTTTAATTAGGTCCTTTATATTGTTGACTTTTCTGTATGTTAATTTGTAGCTTGCTTTTGTTAGGGTTCTCAGTGGTTGAATTAGGGTTATCAAGTTCGTATTAGGATTTTTTAGCTGGATAAAAATAGCATTTTTATCTTAATTTGTGGCTCCTTCAAGTTAAGGTTTTGATTTGGGACCAGGATTTGTGAATGGCAGAAACTCTGGCCTTAATTTGTAGAGAATTTTTGTTTTCATTGTTATTGGTAGCTGCCTTTTGATACGGTTCTTCACGAGATTAGGGTTCTTGAGGTGAAATTGGGGTTCCTGAGTTGGAAGAATTTATGCTGTTTGATTGTTTAAGAGTGACGAATTAGGCTTTTAGTTCGTATTTGAGTTTCTTCTAGGCTTTTTTTTTTTTTTTGAATTGTTAAAAGTTTTACATTTTCAATCTTAACTTGTAGCTACCTTGTGTCATGTTGGGTTTATTAATTAGAAATTAGGATTTTTGAATTGTAGGAAGATAACATCTGACATTGCTTTCGGATTTGGAATCAGGATTTTTGAACGGTAAATTTGGGTTGTATTGTAATAGCCAGCCGTCTTGTACTATTGTTGTTTGGATTGACACTCGTTCGGTTGGTTAATGCAAAAGCCTCTACTAAGCCTTGTTTTTAATTATTATGGTTCTGGAATTGAGTGTTGGAGAGGATTCAAGCTTATATTTGAATGGGTCTTTTTCTTGTTACTGTGGTTATTCTTCCAAATTTGGAATGCCTCAAGTGAATGGTTGATGCAGAGAACTTTTGGTTTCCAAGTCTGGTGATGTATTAGGTCCTTTGGGTATGGCAGAAGAGTCTGTTTGAATTAGAAAAACTTATATTATGAAAGTGGGTAGTTAGTTTGAGGTCATAGGATGAGGCAAAAATGGGGATTGGATAAGTTAAGGGCCTCTTTAGTCGTGGAAATTGTTTTTCCTTTTCTTTTCCTAGTTCTGCTATTTACTTGATCATTTCAATGAGTTAGGATTCAATTTTTCAGAGAAAAGTATATTGGATGATAGATATACATAAAAAAAAAGGCCTTTGAGATCCGGAATTATGTGTATTTTGCCTATGAACGAGTTGTGGGAAAAGCTTCACTTAATATTAATATTGTGTTTTGAAGATTTTGGTTGAGTTTCTAAGTTTGTTGAAAAATATGGATTTCTATGCAAAATGCATTAAGGAAGGGAGGAGTTCATACCCAGTTAGGGGGATATACCTATCTATCTCTTTTTTGGGCAGGCCTCGTTCTTGTTGAATTAAAGCATTTGCTGAGAAATTTTGAATGGAGAAAAAATTTATAGCAGGATTGGTCATTTTATAGGACACAGAATTTAGGTAGATCTCCCTTTTCTACATTGCATCAAAAGTTCCTTTAAAATAGTGTGGTAGTGGCGTTATTTTGTTGTTTCAACCGTGGTAGTCCAGTGTGTCAAACATGGATCTGTAATTCTGCTTCACATAGTAATAAGTATTTGGAACTGAGAGAGATATCCAAGATATTTATCACTTCCCATTTTCTTGGTCGTGCTTTTTGGTTTAAATGAATAGGTACTGCAGCTGTCTATTCTGTAATGTATATCAGAAAGATAATCTCGTCTGCTCCTTTTTGTGTTTGCAGGTTTCGCTTGAATTCGAAACGAAGTGTTAAGAGTTTCTGCATTGGAGCTAGGAGTCCATTGTGGCTTCTCAGTGTTATGTAGTGAGAATATTTAAGCCCAAAGGTGTGTGTACTGTGAAATGGTAAACCTTTTATCTAGTACTATGTTGTGCTGATTGTTGAAGTAACTTCTAAACAATCTGTCATATGTCTTTTTCGTTTCGTTGGAATGTTAATTTGACAGCCATCATCCAACTTATTTAAAAGTATGTTATAGTAACAAATGTACTCTTTGTTGGAGTAAGCATCCTTTGATAACATCATAACGATATGAGTAGGATCTAATGGTTGTGAGGTGTTCACATCATTTCATCATATTGCATTTACAATTCAAAACAGTTGGATCTCGCTCATAACGTGCAGATCCACTCCATTTGTTGACGATGCATCTGCTTGCTGGTGAGATCTAAGGCTGATTTCCATCCACCCTTTTTCAATCTCCCCATACATTGTTGGTCTCTGCTACCTTTTTAAACTTTTGACCGCGTTGAGTTGGCTTGCATTAGGGTTTATCTTTGAAATTGTCTTGCCTTGGGGTTTATTTTTGAAATTGTCGGTTCTAAACTCGGATAAAAGATGATGATAACACATCAGGTAGGATAGTTAACTTGTTGGATATTTCTTATGCATTCAAGACATTGTTATATCACTTGGCCTTTTTCTACCACCTTCGAGAGATACTAGCACTATGAATGGAATATTTACGGAATTTTCATGAATAGGACCAAACCTCTTTCCACGGTATCCTCTTTAAGAAAGTTATTGTGACGGCTTAGTTGTAACTTAGTGAGGAAATTCCCAAGCCTTTTTTCTCAAAGCTATACCTTTTGATTTGTCAATTGGCAAATGGGATATAAATATCCATCAGAGACCGGCACAAAAGCGTAATGATTTGGGCATTGTTTCGGGAGAGAAGTTTGGTGAAATAGACAATATTTATGGAGATGCAACTAGTTACACCGGAATTGAAAGAAAATATGACAATTTACTTTTTTTTTGAAACTCAAACGAGTCAATCATATGGATATGTAAGGATCATTATTTATATGATCTTTTTCAAATGCATCATTGTCTCATAGTGTTATGAATGAGATTTGGCCATTAATGATATGTTCCATGATGGAAGTGATAATGGTAAGGGCTCAGGAAAACTTATTATCATATTTCCTACTTCATCATTGTGAGCTTAAAAAATTATTTTTGAGATCTTCCTCGTAGTGTTATACGATGAAAGACATTATGTGAAAATCAAAATTCTTCGTGTGAGGTTTAGTTTGAATAATACACTTGGGGTAATTCAAAGCACGTATGGAGACCACGAATTGCCTACAATGGAATCAAATTTATTATATCATACATGATCAACTTCGAATGGAATCAAATTTATTAGTCTCAATCTCAATTCAAGTAGAAAATTTAAACATAGTTTTTTGAATCATACACACTATTCATCATGGAATATTGATTATAATGTATTTAGCTAGTTTTTCTCGACCAAAAAAAGAACAGAAAATTCAATGCGCTTCACTCTCTCTCTCTCGAGCGAATAATTGACTAGCAAGAACTATACGTTGTTTAGCAATGTATTCAATAATTATGATTTCGAGGATCGCATGACTCAGATGGTTCTACATTTTTTAATTTATCGAGCCTTTCTTTGGATCTTACACATAACAGGAGTTTTGTATTAAACAATAACAAGTTCTATTTTAAAATTAATTGTAGAAGGCACAATTTTTAAATGACGCGATCCAAGAGCAGTTAATTTGAAAGGTATGTACTCAAGTCAATGCCTAAACAACAAAAAAATCCAACACCCAACTTCAACAATTAATCCTTTCAAGTAAATATACCCAAACAACAAAAAAAAAAAAATTGCATCAGCCAGAAAAAAAAAAAAGGTTCATGCTCAAGATCTGTCACTTTTTTGCAATTTATTCTTAAATCACCTGCAAATATATATATATATACACAGAAAAAATAATCAACATTTATCAAAAAAAAAAAAAAATGCAAAAAAGGGGCGTGCGTTAGCAGGGAAGGGAGGGAAGAGAGGGGAGGTGGGGTGGGGTGGGTGCGTGCATGCGTCAGGCGGTGAAGCGGGGGGAGAGAGGTGAGGTGAGGTGGGGTGAGGTGGGGTGGGGTGCAGAAAAGCTGCAGCCGAGGGGGAGGGGGGGGGGGGGGGGGGAGGGAAGGGCCCCGGCAGCGGAGGGTGAGTGGAAAATGAGGGAGAGGATGGGTTTTATATGTAGGGTTTTCTTTTCTTTTTTTTTAATTTTTTTTAAATGCTTGGGATTAATTGTTTTTTTAAAATCCTTTGTTTTTAATAATTGGGATTAATTTTTTTTTTTAATTCTTTGTTTTTAATTTGTTTTTTAAATGGTTGGGATTATTTTTTTTTTTTAAATCCTTTGTTTTTAATTTTTTGTTTAAATTGTTGGGATTAATTGTTTATTTAAAATCCTTTGTTTTTAATTTTTTTTAAATGGTTGGTATTAATTTTTTTTTAAATCCTTTGTTTTTAATTTTTTTTAAATGGTTGGGATTAATTTTTTTTTTAAATTCCTTTGTTTTTAATTTGTTTTTTAAATGGTTGGGATTAAAAGGGTTTTTTAATTTTTTTTTTAAAAATTCATAATTTGGGTCAATTTTAATAAAAAATTCATCCAAATTAAAAAACTAATTTGGATTCAACTTGTAGACTTTGTAAATTTAAGTTTTAGTGGTAATTTATTGTTTAAATAATTTATTTATTTTTCTTACTTTTGGTAACAATCGTATTTTCTTAATTTTTTGGTCGAAATGTTCGTAAAAAAAAGTGACGATTATGAAAATAATAATTTATCAAAAGAAAATTAAAGTACGAGAAAAAAAAAACATATATTCAAATTAGCTTGTAAAATTAAATTTAACACAATATAGAGCCCCAATTTTATAAAGTCCCTCATTGGAAATTAATTTTTTTTAGAGCCCCTAAAAAATACTTGAGGCTCTAAATTGGTAAGGGGCTCTAAATTTAAGTTTAAAGTCCCTCAATTTAGGACCTCTATTAAGGATGACCTAAGTAATTACGTGATAAAATGAACAAGAAGAAGGAAGACGCTTGAAGTCTTGAATTATACTTTTAACAACATGACCTCTGATGGTATACACTATTTTCTTTTTACTCCATTAAACATTAGTTAGTCAAACAGAAATGTGACTGTACAGGGAGAGATGATTTTGGTGTTGAAAAAAAGGAGACAGATAACCTCTACGAAGAATATAAAGTAAGATTACATATAACAAAGTAGGTTTAGTTTGTTTCTTAATTTCGAGCATCGTAAAAATTTTGTGTACCAAGCAGTCATGTATCATAATTTTGTCATTGCGATTATTGGTGGAGCCACATGATCCATAAAAATTGTTAAAATTTGTATGTATTTTTTTTTAAAAAATTAGATATTTATGTATTTTTAGTTAAAAAAAATTAATTGGCCTCCACTAAAAAATAAAAGTACTAGTATAGTTCAAAAATTATGAATTTTAACTCCTACTAGTACATAAAAATGTTAAAATTTCTATGTATTTTTTAAAAAAGAATTAGATATTTATGTATTTTTAGTTAAAAAAAATTAATTCGCCCCTACTAAAAAACAAAAGTACTTGTATAGTTTAAAAATTATGAATTTTAGCTTTTACTGACCCATAAAAATGTTAAATTTTTATGTATTTTTTGAAAAAAAATTAAATATTTATGTATTTTAGTTAAAAAAAATTAATTAGCTCCACTGAAAAAAAAAAATACTCGTATAGTTAAAAAATTATAAATTTTAGCCTTCACTAACAAGAAATCCTGACTTCGCCCCTGATTGCGATTGTCCTTAGATTTCCTGTGGCTCTATTCCCATACTAATTTCATATCTTCAATCTTTGTAAAAAGAGCAATCGGACCACAAGTAACATTATTGATCAAGATTAGTGCTGGGATCTATTGAGATAATAATTTCCCTTATGCTTCAATAATTCGAGTCAAACAAGCAACTAATATGCAGAGCAAAGGACCAAAATAGATCCTTATTTGTGAGAATAAATGGTAAAGATATCTGATCGTGGATTAAAAATGTTGAGGCAATCGAACTAAAGGTTACCTGCGATTGGTAATGACACAACCAGAAAATGAGTTAAGGGAGAGAAGGTTACTCGCTAGATAGTGCAACGCATCTATTTTGGGTACAAAGGCAAAGATGGGTGCTAACCAGGCCACCCAAACCATTGCAAACCTCCATCAGCATAATTAATATCTAACGCCTCGAACTTTCATCTTGACTGAATTGGTCTATGTATTAAAGTGCATTATTAAGGTGTGTTGATATATTATAGAATTTATAATTTTAAAATAAATTCAGTGTGATCCTAATTAAAACGATCCCATCAAGATGGTTATGTGAGTGGAAACGCACGTGAAATCTTTAATTAAAGATCACATCAAATTTATCAAAAACCAAACCTCACTTTGGTTGCCATTTTGTCCAATACCTTACGCGTGAGCGTCTACATGTTTGGTTAGTTGTTCTTAGACTTTTGTTACATTATCTTAATGACGTTGTGTCATTATAAGTTGTGGCCATTGTCAACATGTTTTCAAACACATAGCAGACTAGACTCTATATATATGTTTTATCTTTTTCAAGATCTATAAAGTTCTTTTTCTCAAAAAATATCTCATCAATCAATCACTAAATTTTTTCCTTTTCTAGCCGATTGGTTATTGAAACCTTTCTTTCATAGTATATAGAGAACATGGCTCAAATGGTCTTTAACGTTTGTTTATTTTGATATTTTATTTCTAAATATTTTAAATCAGACACTTTAGTTTCGAACGTTTTATAATAAGAATACCGTTAGTCAATTAACTCATTTCTGTTAAATTTGTACCGTTAAACTCACGTGATTCGCACGCCGCGCATAAAAAAAAACATGCAAGGTTAAAAAACACATTTTTTTTAAGTTCATACATGTTTTATGAATGGGATAAAACAGGTTGTTTTTTTAACCTTGCATGCTTCTTTTTTTTTACGAACAACTTGCAAATCATGTGAGTTTAACGGTGAAAATTTAATAGAAATGAACTAATGGATTAACAGTGTCTCTATTGTAAAATATTTGGGATTAAAGTGTCCAATTTAAAATATTTAAGACTAAAATATCAAAACAAACAAACATTAAAAACTATTTGAACTATTTTCCCTAGTATGTAATATCAAGTTTCGAAACTACTGTCAAACTCTCAATCTTTAGTTTTTTCTGTTTTTTTCTTTTTTTTAATTATCCTTACATGCACTAGTTTCTAAGTAAATAAATCATTCTACGGGAAGACATTGAACATAAATTTTACATGGGTATGTTGAAGGTGGAATACTCCTCTGTTTGCACTTTAATTATGGTAAATCAAATTATCAGTCACTTTTTCACAAGGACGGCCTAGTACATAAAACTAATATATGAAGGTCATTTTTAAGAACAGCTTGGTGCATAGATGATTTTTTAATATATGTTCCAAAAAAATATTAGTGTTATAATCCTCACTAAAACAAAATTGTAGATCCATCACTGATTTGGTGGATAAAACTCATCCATCACTGATTTGGTGTATAAAACTCGTACAATACGGAAAGGGTTAGACGGACAAAATTGCATAACTTTTTTCACGATAATCTTTTAATAGTTCAATGACATCATCCTTCACTGCTGGTATTTTAAATGTAGTGGGATTACAAAATGTATCTAAATGGTTCTGTCAATATTGTACTGAAAACGACAGTTGCAGAGACGGCATACTTGAAAACTTTGAAATTGCAGCATTTGGATAAGAGGATTAGAGGATAATAACGTGTTGCAGTGGCAGACGTCATCCAAATAGGCCAGTTCACTGAATTCAAGAAAGAGCTTGGATCAAATCGATATTGATATACCGGTAGCTGCATTGTAGTAGTGGCAGTCCGCATCCAAATAGGGACAGTTAATTGAATTCAAGAAAGAGCTCGGATCGAATCAATATTAATATACCATCCAAATAGGGCGAGTTCATTGAATTCAAGAAAGTAAATAATGCGCGCATCCAGGAAGGACACCTTCCTGTGTGATGAGAGAAAGAATTGTCGAAATCTAACCGTAATGAACTGATAATGTAATTCAACTTACTTACAATGCAATTATGATAATATAATTTCAGTAGTTCATTATTATTGGATCTCTTTATAATATTATAACGTTATAACAAAACATACGTTCAGATGCAGTCACAGACTAATGCAAAACATATATACAAGTAGTTCACATCATACTTGAATTTCACAAATCCTCAACGTACTAGATAAGATAACCCTCCAGGGCGTTTATTTGACAACTTTTTAAGTACAGAACATTTTGCACATACTTGACGAAATCCAGGACGATAATCAATTTCTTCAACATTAACCCTCAAATTCCATGTTCTACGACCCTATGCAAATATGCTGAAGGGTTCTGTCCGAGTGGAAGAACCTAGTCCGCGTTCAGCAGTTGGCAGACCAGTAATCAGTTTCCTGCCAACAAAAGATTAGGTTATCATTTCAACAAGTTCTTTCACAAACTGATACTTCCATATCGATAGCATGACAAAGAAACTTCAACATAATATAGAAACTGATCGAGGAATATATGAGCAGTTAATGAACCAAAAATCAGAAATATTACCTTCCAGCGCAGCTATTGCCAGAGTTCGTGCGAATTGTCAATGTTTTTACAGTTTTCACGAAAATACTGCAATATGAAGTTAAAAGAAACAAGTTGTACAAGATTTTAATCCAGGAGTACTAGCAGTAGAGTTTAATATCACTGACATCAGGGAAAGAGAGAGACCGCATAAAAGATGCTACCTGAATGGTTCATCTCCAGTATGTTTAAGAGCACCTGTTGCATCTCGGTAGAGCACATTGCTCAGCAGATCTGATCTTTCTAATCCAAACATGTTTGCCAGCCTCTTATATAGATCTTCATATGATCCAAGAGCTGAAAGATCAAGAGTCTGACCTACATCCTCTGACTCCAAAAATACTTTGCAGTGGTCGGTCTCCAAACCAAGTTGAGCTGCATGACTGCTTTGGCTCCGTAGAGACCCAGAAATGGAGAGACTTTCTTGGAGACCTTGGCAGTCAAGATCAGAATTTTCAGGCTTCTGTGGTAGTCCACCTGATGAAGTTTTTCCTTTCGGTAGTTGAGAGACTGGATTCCCGGAGCAGCCATGAGACATCTGCTGCTCGGTGAGTATTGGCTGACCAAATAGTAAGAACAGAGGTGTCTTCACATTTTCAGATTTTTCAAACTTCTGACTTGAAGTTCCAATGGTTAGCAAGCAAGATATGCTGTCATTTCCGTCTGTGTGGCCTCTAATGATGCCATCAGACATTTTAGTGCATGAATCAAGCCGCTGGCAACTGGGTGATAAAGATCCCAACTGCAGTGTGTTGCTAGGGTGGAGATCCAACAATGGTACTCCAAATTGAGCATGCCTGGCTCCCTGTATGCCTGCAGTAAAGTTGTCCGGTAGACAACAAAAGGGACTGCTTGGCCCAAGGGGATTACCTAAAAACGACGGCAATGGAAACTGACCGTCGGTAGATATGTCAGATTGTTGCAGCAAACGCAACTTTTTTTGGGGTGGTGAGAAGGGTGAGAGATTAATGACTGGAAAATTTGAGACTAATTCAACTAGCCATGGGCTTACACACTTCACGTTTTGCAGCAGCTCCCGTTCATCCCATGTTACCTGCAAATATCCATGGCAGAATGGGCGAGAGATTAAACAAATTATAAAATCTATTTGCACGATAAGCTGTACAATGTAGCAGTAGTAAGTAAAGATATCCATGTATTCAAAGAGGAGAAAGATATCTCCAACTTTCTTGCCCGAAGGACAATACTATAGTAGACTGAATCCTTACTGTCAACACTGACGTTCTCTCTTCAGTTAGCAAATGATTACCACTAAGCAAATTATTTACAGAACAAACACGAAAGGGCAGAAAAAGAAAAACCAAAGGTGAAATACCTCCCCCCTCTTACAACACGGGTTTGGGGGATGAACTGTTGCATAGAAAAAGTGGAATATCAAGTTTATACCTTAACTAGCCAAAAACATCAGATTTTATTTTTGTATTTCCGTACGCATTTAATTAGGATTCAAAACAGAGGAAAGAGGTTAATGATATTATAAGTTGTTTTTGCGCTAATATTTCAAGATCAGGAATATTACTTTAAGAAATTCGAATCACGAGACTGAATATATGTGATTATGAGTTATCATGTTTCATAGTAGTGCGTCAATAATTCTTTAGGACAGAGTAAGATTGTGAGGAAGCATAAATTAATCATGAAAATTTTGGCCAACTGGAAGATCATTTGTCAAATAGAGGAGAGGATCATTGTACAGTGTGCATTTCGTGCCATGTGACCTTCATAATTTTGATAACTTCCTGAACTATATTATGATGGAGCAAAGAATAAATGCACATATGACACCTTTGCAAGCTTGGGATCTTTAAGAAAGTCATTCAGTACTTTTGAGAAAAATGAGTTGGCAACAAAATCATAACGAAATGGTGTGCTAGATCTAGGAAACAGGGAAACTAATAATTGCACTTCCACGATATGGTATTGTTATTCCCAAGTAAGGGAAAAAGAGTTAAAAGAGTCCAGAGTGAATAAGCCTGCAATTGATTGTCGATAAATTACAGCTGTTGAAACCATACAATTCCACAACAATAATCACTAAACCAATTAATTCATAATTTTCGTTTATAACATTGACAGAAGGAGAGAATGGGGTGCAGATTTTTTACACTTAGAGGTGATAACAATGAGCGTTCTAGAATTATCAACTTGATGAAATGCAATACGCACTCAACTGGTAAATAAAACCAGCAGTCATTGCACATCAAGACTGAAGCGAAGAGAATAGCAGATCAAATCGGACAAAATACAAAATCTAGATAACAGAGACGACAGTCTGAGGCTTTATAGCAGTTCTTCATAATAATACATCATTTGTTGTATATAGATATTTAAAAGTAAAAAAGAGCTGCATTACCTGGAGAACCTGCCATGGTGAATTAGGCCAGCTAATGGGATTGGATACCTGTACGGAAGCTACAGAGCCCATGAACCAACTAATCCGGGAAGAGTCCTCGGTTTCAAAAGCCATCTTGAACCTCATTCCGGGACACCACTGAACCCTCATTGCAGTACTGACAGATGAAGCTTTAACGCAAAACTCCGGGGTACCTGCACGTGGATAAAATACAACCTCAAAAGGCTGTCCATTTGCAGCAAGGGCCACTGCCTCAATAACCACTTCAGGCCTCCCTCTTCCCCTTCCCCTCAAATTCCCTCCCAAAGCATTCAGATCTCCACTACTACGACTTCTCATCAGTTTGTTTTCATCTTCCCTCGAGAGCATTGAAAATCCTCTATAACTTCCGGCGCTAGTGTTCCACCCGGGTGGGGATTCAGGACTGCCAAGACCACCTCTCTTGGCCCTCCGGATTCCAACACAAAGCTCCCCATTTTCCGCCCTCAGAAACACTATTGAATCCCCGGCAACCAGCTTCTTTTGGTTCACAAAAGTACTCCATCCAGTAGTCAACAAATGCCTCCTTGGTGTCCCCCTATAAATATGCCTAAACTTCCAAGTTTCCCCATGAACATCCTTGGCAATCACAGTCTGAACAGGCGGATCAGCCTTGTAATCCAACCTGGGAAATATCGTCTCAGCACAGTACCTAGGAACCGAAAACCCCCCACCATTATTGGCATCCGATTGGGTCAATGTCTTGGAGAAAGACACATGCTTTTCAGCCGATTCAGACCCATTTTCCCCTGCTCCATCATCTTCATCACCCAAATCAGAATCCTCATTATTTGCAACCGAAGCCAACTTAATTCTAGCATAAACTTCATCAGTTTCAGGGTCAGCCAAAAACTTAATCCCCACAACCTTACACAAAATCAGAGCCGGAATCTTTCCCGACACCCCAAAATCGACATTAGTCAGCATATGCTCGGCATGACCTTGAGGAAAGTAAAAGACTTTCGAGTTCACCATTGGCATTTGGACCAACCCTCCAGCACAGGCATGCCATAACTGTGGATCCAAACTCTTCTTTCCCACCTCCTTCATCTCCCTTCTCACTTTTTCGCAATCAAAACACAATCTTTATCCTTAAAACACAGAAATTAAGCACTTTCCTATGAAGCTGAAGAAACACACTCTTTTATAATAACTTCTCTTTCAATCTTCTTCTTCTTCAGTAAATGCTGTGAATAATCAAAGCAACAATATATTAATTAATAGCCTTTCAAGTAAAAAGGTTCTATTCATAAACAATTAGCATTAAATGTTACAAATTTATCAGTATAATTAAATTCACATATTTTGACACTTTTCTGATTCAGACATTATTGACTCGTACTAAACACATATACTCGCACACACCTGGATATATATATATATACACATATATTATTGAATTTATATATATATATATATATATATAGTGAGAGAGAGAGACACACACACATGGCATACATACATACACAATCACACGAACAAATATAAATATATATATATATAGAGAGAGAGAGAGACACACACATGGCATACATACATACACACTCACACGAACAAATATATACACACATGGAGCATATACATACATACATATATATATATATACATATACATATACATATACATATATACACAAATATTTATATACACAAACACAGACAGACATACACACACATAAATACATACATGTACGTATACATATTTACTTAACACGGAGAGAGAGATCAGAGCAAGAAAAGACCATAAAAAAGCTTAGAAGTTTGGAAAAAAATTCTTCCAAACATCACATGAACTTTTCAACATCATATCAATGTTCACTTCAATACACACACATATATACATATATACAATATATGCATATATGCGAATGAATGTGACTTCTTAAAATCAAAATAAAAAAATCATACACTTGTGAGTTAGCTTCACAACTCATTTGCTGAGCTCTTTCTTTTCCGTACAGTTGAATAAATCGCCGATGAAATGAGACGATTTATTAGTCGCCTTTTGTTTGACTGATAACACATACTACAGACGCACACCTTTCACACACACACACACACACACACACACACACACACACATATATATATGTCATAAAAAAAAGAAGATTTAACTGCATATATAGAGATACTTATGTATATGTATATACACGTACGGAGACGCACACGTTCTTCATTGAATCTCTCTGTGGAGACAGAGAGAGAGAGAGAGAAAAGTGATGAGAATTTATAGCGAGCACAGCTTCGGTTTTAGTTACACTACTTTTATCTTATCAGACGACGCCGTGTTGTGTCTTCTCATAATATCTCTTATTATTGTCTTAAATTACTAATTATTTAGTTTAATAATAATAAAATTATAATGATAAGTATTTAAATAAGTCACCTTTTAATTTAGAGTAAATAACTTAATTAGTCTTTAATGTTTTGTTGTTGGAATTTTTTGATCTCTGATATTTAAAAATGAATATTTTAGTCTATAAAATTATTTTAGTATGACAACATTAATTCTGATAGTAAAATATATCATTTTTTTATGAAATTATCACGTGACTAGCGCGGGTATAATCTTGTATGATACTAATTTTACCATTAATTATGATGGATTATAACAGCTACGTACCAATCACGTAATACAATTATCAAAAAATGTGACTCAGACCGCCTACTTGTTAAAAAAATGGTCTAAGTCACATTTTTTCGTAGAATAGTATTTTTTGACAATTGTATCACATGATTGGCACGTGATACAACGAAAAAATGTGTCAATCCCGTGCCAATCACGTTATACAACTATTAAATTTTTTGTTAAATATTTACGAAATTACTATTCTACCAATACAATTTACACTAAAAATACAATTTTGCCCTCGTTCTTATCATTTTCACCTATTCTTTTCCCTTCCTTTTTCATGGCCTAGTGGTGTGATGTTGAAGTTGGTAATGGTGTCAGTGTCATGGTGTGAGGTGATGTGGTGTTGGCAGTGGTGTGTAAATGAACTGTGTGGGTTCTTTTTTTGTTTGTTTTGCTATGTGTGTTGGGGGTGTGGTGAATTTCGGGTAGAAGCAAGAGATTTGGTGAGGGTAGGAATGACATTTCACATGATGAGGATAAAAATAACATTTCACATATTGAGGATAAAAATGACATTTCACATGTAGTTAACAAAAATTTAACAAATTTCTACCAGATTAGGTTTAAGTCATATTTTTTAATAAATATGGGATCTAAGTCACATATATACAAAAATAAAAGGGGTCTCAGCCAAAAATATCATTCGTTTTTATTATTCTATTACTGTTAAATTAAAGTAATTGTTAGGGCAACAACACTCTTTCTTAAAGTTGACAACAACAGGTTTACGAGATGATTCAAGTCTCTACTAAATGGAGTCAATTTCAGAAAAGTCCACCGAACAATATGGCAGTCTAGCATATGGGCTCTCTCACGATTGTTTTGTTCAGACGGACACTTTTTAGAATTTACCCTTAATAAGGACTTTTATTAAATCATTAAAAAATCAAAATGTAAGACTATAAATGAGATGATAAGAGAAAAAGTGGAGTCGATGAGAGTGAATCATATGATATCATTTGGACATGGAAGGAGGTGGTATCACCCCCACCAAGTAAAGTGCTTGTAAGAAAATGTGAAGTTACTAAAAGAAGCTACAACAAACTTACAGGAAGAAACATCCAAATGAGATATTGTGTTAACGTTAGTATAACTAATAGAAGAGACAATTATTAAAAGAAATTAATGGTATCGTCATATTATATAATTATCGGTTGTCTCCTTATATGTCTAAATTGAGTCTAAATGAGATAACGTGTTATTTTGTCGAAAAATGATTGTTTTGAGATGATCAAATTCCCAACAAATTAGGATTTTGCAATTATTGGGTAAAGAACAAGATGGTGGGTTGGTTGGAGAAGATATCGGATCGCGGGATGGTTGTTTTGTTTTTCAAAGAATCGCGACAAAATAGGTGATAACCCTTTTTTTCTATCTAGTACATACAAAGGATGTTACAAAACTTTGTACTGTTGTATTATTGCTGTGAAATTAGGACAGATCGGTTAATTTGACTTTGACTTTATTCATTTTAGTACTGCATTTCTTCCCAAAACGAAAAGAATATTGCATTTTTGGAAATGAAATAAGGACTTTAGGTGAAAATATTCTAATGTAAACATATCGTGAAAATATAAGATAAGGTTGTATAATATATATTAAAGTGAATTTGATCATGCATTGATAACATTTCTTGCAATTCTTTCTTAATTTTTTGACTAAGAGAAAAAATAAACACACACCATCACACTTTGCAATTAAACTATATTTTATCATTAAATATATAGATTGAAGATATTACTTACAAATTTTCTACCTTAGAAATGTTCTCAATGATTGTTGGAAGGAACATTTTGGCACCTTTACAATGGTGTAACAAATGACAATTGCACCCAGTTAAAAATAAAAATCCGTCAAAACTAATTGAAAAACTAAAATAGTGGGTAAAATGAAACAATTTGTGTTCAGTTGGCGATTTAGAAATGAGAAAAAAGAAAAAAGAAAAAAAAAGGGTTTAGTAGCAGATTTACCTTACCTTTCTTTCCATTCCTTTCCTTTCCCTTGTGTAATGCATTAAGGCAATAAATGTGACAAACATCTTTGTAAGTGTGTCTTGTACTAAAAACTATTTTCTGGTTAATATGTACATCAAATTTCCATACCTGCTGTCCCTTGCCAGGCCAACAACAAGCATGCATATAGACTCATAAGGGTCCCCAGCTTTCGGCTTTGTCTTCATTTGTGGTCCTTCAAAATTGACTCCCATATGTTTGGACTAGTGTTACTTTTTCCTTCTTTTCTTCCATCAAGGAATTAATTTAGGTAGGATCAGACATGATTCACCTCAAGCGATGTTTAATTTACGAAATGATTTTTCATTTCTAAAAATCACATTCTTTAATGAAGAATTAAATTAGGTAGTATTAGACTTGTTTCACTCTAAGGGGACATTTAATTCATAGAATAATTTTTTATTCCCGAGAATCACAATCCTGAATGTGATTTATACAAATTTAATTAAAACTGTTTGGTATGTTAAATGTCAAATTTCTAAGAATGTTATACTGTTATGTTTGGTTTAAACTTAATATTCTTGGAAATTTTAAACAATTTTCCAATAAAGCCCGTAACTCAAAAAAATAAAAAATATTATTAAAAAAATATACAAATCACGATACACTTTACATACTTTTGTTAATACGTGAGTAACATACATCTAACGTATTTATAAAAGTAATATAAATTTAATTTGTTTATCTTTAAAAAGTTTATTTGAATTTAATTTTTTTTTAAAAATTAAATAGTTAAATTAATTTTTAAAAATTGTTTATAATATTTTATATTTTATATTTTATATTCAATTTAAAATCTTGAAATTTAAAATTTAGCATTAATTTTTTTTGGTTTAAAACTTAATTTATATTTATTATTTAATTTTTAAATTTTGTTTATTATATTTTTATTTTTCTATTTTTACATTATTATTATTTAATATTTTAATTTTTTTCCTTTTTATTATTTATTTATTTATTTATTTGTTTGTTTATTTGTTTTTTTTAGGAATAAGGTGAGTTTGAGGGGAAAAAAGCAAGTTGAGATAGATAAGTAATTTGAAAGATAACTCTAGTTAGGGTGGTTATTTTTGTTTTTGTATTTTCTCCGAAACATTCTCAAGTGGGAATATTAAAATCCCACCTTGTCATATGGGAATGAAAATATTGTATTATCAGGAATGTAATATGTCTAGAAATATTTTTTTATTTTGTGAACTAAATATAGAAATATCACATTTTTTACTTCACTTTCCCGGGAATCATGTAAGGTTCCGCGAACCAAATGCTTCCTAAGGGTACAAGTGTTGTGATGCAGCAACAAGCCCTATGTTACTTCTTTTCTTTTTTCTTCTAACAAGGAGAAATTACCTTAAGTAGAACCAAATTACACTTACCCTAAGGGTTCAAGCACCGTGATGCAACATGCCCTAATGCATATTCTAAGTGAGTCAAGAGATGTGAGAAAGCACAAGCAATTGCATCCGTTGTCTTTGTCCATATTTACCTTAGATGGACACTTTGAAAACTATTCTACTTACATCAGGCACTCAAAGCGATATGTATGGATTTACGAATCAGTGAATGTAGAATACAGGCTCCGTTTGTTTGTAATAAAATATTTTCCGAATTTTTCGATGTTTGGTAACATGAAAAATTTAGTCAACTGAAAAATATTTTCCGGTCAAGAGAAAATTTTGGTTCAAAAGAGTGAAAAATATTTTCTTGTCTTTTGGGAGAAGAAAATATTTTTCAGAACTCACCCACTTCACTCGCACCCCACCCCACCCACCTACCCTCATCCCCCAACCCTTACCCCTATCCCCTACCCCCTACCCCCTCTCTTGGCCCACCCACCCCCTAACCCTAGCTGTCACACCCCGACCCGACCCCGCAAAAGGCCAAGCCTAGACCCGACACACGGACGGAGTCTCCTTTGTACCGTGGACGATCCGAAAACCCTACATTCAATATAATACTTGCGAAAGCCAAAATAAACATTTGAATCAAGACAACTTTCTTTTAGAAAATATACATCTTCTTATTAACAACTTTGCAAACCAAAAATGTCATGCATACTACACAAGTATTCGTGCCACTAAACAGTTAACCATTAGTATGCAATTCTTTACTAGTCATAAGAGTATAACTTACAAATTTACAATCTTTAAACCTTTACATCAAAGGACCATAAAGGCCCAAAAATAGAACTACATACAAGGCTACAAGCCTCAAAATAAAGCGACGACCAAACATTAAACACATTAAGCATGGCTCGCACAAAAGTCTGGCAACCAACCAACAACTAAGCAAAGAAGTGCTATCAAGGAAACACCTCCACTTGTTCCTCCTCCTCTATTACCTCAATGGGATCAGCTTCAACTACTCCTGTAAAATATAGTATAGAAAGGAATGAGCAAAAACTATTACTCAGCGAGGGTTATTGGTCTCAAGGACGGAGATGAAAGGAGTATGCAATGCAATTAGTCAAGCAATTCATACAAATATCATATAGAGATACAAACAAAGCCAACAATAAAGCAAGGCAAGCATTAAAACTATAAACACTCATTCAAAGGATACGATAGTCTTTCCACGAGCAATTTTCAATCACGAATTCGATGACGACGCACCGGCCCAAACCACCTTATAACTTCAGTTTGGAATACCCCGGAAGTATCCATCAATTCTACGACCCAAATCTCCCTGGGAGGCAACCCAAGCGAGAAAGGGAATAGGACAACGAGCTAGAGCAACCAACACTGGCAACCCGAGGCTACCCAGAGAGGCCCATCACTCAGCCCCTGACTCTATGAATGCAAGACAATTTACAATGCAACAATCGAGCAATAAAGCCACACGTGGGAGAATAACAAAGTAGGTTACTCTCGCACGCAACCGCAACAGTTGATAAGCATTTCAATCAAAATCAACTCTAACAAGCCTATTAAACATTCTATAGGCATAACATTATGATAACAAGCAAAATCACAAATCGACCCCAACTATCAAAACGCTACCATTTCCAAACGAGCCACGAGTTTTGGAAACCGACTTCGCCAATCCTCCTAGGTCACCATAAGGCACGTCTAAAGACCCCGCAACCTTTCTTTACCCTAGAATTCACGCAAAGCCCCGATTTCTCCCTTTGCTGGTTTGAACTACAACTACTCTAACCAAACACCCAACTAACGCTACAACTCCACCAAAAGTGCTTTCATGGCCTACCGAGACAATGCCATCACGCAAAACGAAAAAACGCTAAACTCGACCTAAACGACCCCGACTTTCACCAATGTATATTTCTCATTTTTTCCATTACGCAACCTAAACAAACCATGCATTTCGGCATTCTAACATACCTAGCACATTTTCACATCAACAGAAAGCATAATAACGCAACTTCATCATTTCAAGGATTTACTATTCATATATTACTATTCAACTATCAATTTTATATTGCAATCTCAATATTCAACCACAGAAAATGTTAAAAAGCTATAACTACATGTTCTACAATTGTCAAGGAATATTCTTTAAGTATTAAAACGATTAAAACAACAATCTACGAATAAAACCCAAAAATCAAAAAGTTGATAAACATGTTATTCAAATACGCAAATAACGTGCTTCCCTCACCTTAGACACTCCTAGTCACTAGAAAAACCATGCTGGATGCCTCGGTAACAACCCCGCATGAGCTCACGCGAAGATTTGAAGTTTTGAAGATTTGAAATGTTTTTTTTTTCTTCTTCAAGTTTCGGCCTTCTCTCCTGATTTTCAGCTTTGTTTTATTTTTTTTCTTTGTTATTTGTTATGTTATAAGCTAACTAAGGTGACAACTTGGTTAAAGGTCAAGGCTCCTTGGTCAACTAACTTAAAATTGGTCAAATAGCCTATTTTTATGCATTTTTAAGCTAAAATAACTACCACCAAATTAATTCTAGCTAACAACAAATAAAACATAAAATTTAAGGCACCAAAATACTAATTCCACTATTTGTTGAGGACTAGAAGACACCCTTTATCTATCTCTCTCGAAATGCAATGCACTTTGCGACAATAAAGAAATAACAATTTGATTTCAAAGAATTTAAGAAAAAATAATTTTCAGAAAGATAATCAAGAAAATTCCAGATTCCGGGCTCGAGTATTACACCCTCTCCCCCTTAAAACAATTGCGCCCACGCAATTCATACCTGGTTAACAAACAACTCCGGATACTGATTCCGAACTTGGTTCTCTCTTCCCCAAGTTGCTTGCTCAAACCCATCATGATTCCACAGAACCTTTACTAACGGAATACTCTTTCTGCGAAGTTCTTGAACTTTCCGATCCACAATTCGAATCGGTTTCTCTTCATAAGACAACTTTTCCTCAATCTGCAAAGGCTCGGGTTCAAGTACATATGAAGGATCTGGATGGTACTTCTTTAACATTGACATGTGGAAAACATCGTGTAGTCTCGACAAGCTCGGAGGTAAAGCTAACCGATAAGCCAAATGACCCACCTTTTCGGTGACCTTATACGGACCCACATACCTGGACTAAGTTTCCCACTCTTACCGTGCCGAATCAATCCCTTTCGAGGAGAAATCTTAAGAAACACCCAATCTCCCAAATCAAACTCAAGATCCCAATGGTGCTTATCCGCATAACTCTTCTAACGACTCTGAGCTATAAGCATACGCTGGCGAATAAGGTGAACATTATCCACCATCTTAATCATCTCAGGTAACACAGTCGGATCAACTATTCTCATCTCTCCAACCTTTTCCCAATACAATGGGGATATGCATTTACGATTGTACAACGCCTCGTAGGGAGCCATACCTATAGTAGATTGATAACTATTATTGTAAGCGAACTCCGCTAAAGGCAAAAACTTTTCCCAATTCTTCCCAAAGTCTAACACACATGCCCGAAGCATGTCTTCCAAGATCCTGATAGTTCTCTTAGACTGGCCATCAGTTTGTGGATTGTATGTAGTATTGAAGCTCAACTTAGTTCCCATGGCCTCTTGCAACTTTTGCCAAAAAAGAGATCTAAATCTAGGATCTCTATCTGACACTATACTCTGTGGCACACCATGAAGTCTCACAATATTAGCAACATGAAGCTCAGCTAGTTTATCAAGGCTATCCTGTTTGTTCACGGGAATAAAATGTGAAACCTTAGTCAATCGGTCCACAACAACCCAAACAGAATCACATCATCTCGGAGATCTCGAAAGATCGGTCACAAGGTCCATTGTTATATGCACCCACTTCCATTGCGGAATCGACAACGGCTGCATAAGCCCGGCTGGCCTCTGATGCTCAACTTTAACCCTCTGACAAGTCGAACACCTGGATACATAGCCAGCAATCTCCCTCTTCATATTGTTCCACCAGAAGTGTTGTTTCAAATCTCTGTACATTTTAGTACTGCCCGGGTGAATCGTATATCTTGAATTATGTGCCTCGGACAGAATCTCATTCGTCAAAGTCGGATCTCCAGGAACACATACTCTGTCCCTGAATCTGAAGATACCATCTGCATGTAATTTAAACTTCGACTCCCCTTTTTGCTTTTTCTTGGATTTTCAAGATGTGAGGATTAGTCTTCTGAGCCTCTCTGATCTGTGCTAACAATCCCGACTGAATCTGCAAGCTAGCAAATCGAATCCCTACCTCAGTAGCTTCTGGCTTCCATGAACAAAATTCTTCCAAAGTATCCCAATCCTTGATAATTAAACTTGCAACAGTAGCCTTTCGGCTCAAAGCATCAGCAACAACATTTGTCTTACCTGACACGTAGTTAATAGAACAGTTGTAACCACTTAATAGCTCCAGCCATCTTCGCTGCCTCATATTCAAATCCTTTTGTGAAATTAAATATTTGAGACTCTTGTGGTCAATAAAAATTTCAAATCTGCAACCCCACAAGTAGTGACGCCACTTCTTCAAAGCAAACACAACTGTAGCTAACTCCAGATCATGTGTAGGGTAATTGACTTCATATGGTTTCAACTTCCTAGAAGCATAAGCAATCACCTTACCGTTCTGCATTAAAACACAGCCCAAACCTTCTTTAGATGCATCACTGTAGACAACAAAGTTTTCTGTACCCTCAGGTAAAGCTAGTATAGGACCTGCAGTTAGTCTCTTCTTCAATTCTTGGAAACTGGATTCACATTTAGTATCCCAGTTGTAAGTAACTTTCTTTCGAGTCAACTGGCTTAAAGGTCTAGAAATTTTAGAAAAGTCTTTAACAAACCTCTGGTAGTAACCTACCAATCCAAGAAAACTCCAAATCTCTGACACCGTCTCAGGTCTCTTCCACGACGAAACAACTTCAATCTTAGCTGGGTCTACTGAAATTCCTTGATCTGAAATGATATGGCCTAGAAAAGATATCTGATTCAACCAGAATTCACACTTGCTGAATTTAGCAAAAAGCTTGTTTTCTTGCAAAGTCTGTAGCACAATCTTCAAATGTTGTTCATGTTCAGCCTCGTTCTTCGAGTACACTAAAATGTCGTCAATAAAGATTACGACAAACTGATCAAGATAGGGCCGAAAAACCCTCTGCATCAAGTCCATGAATGCGGCTGGTGCATTCGTCAATCCAAACGGTAACACAACAAATTCATAGTGGCCATATCTAGTCCTGAATGCCGTCTTTGGTATATCGTCACTCCGAATTCTGAGTTGATAGTAACCCTGCCTCAAGTCAAATTTGGAGTAAACACTCGCACCCTGCAGCTGGTCAAACAATTCTTCAATCAACGGCAAGGGGTATTTGTTCTTAATCGTGACTTGATTAAGTCCCCTGTAATCAATACATAACCGAAGCGTGCCGTCTTTCTTTCTCACAAACAACACAGGCGCACCCCACGGCGAAGAACTAGGTTGTATAAACCCTTTCTCAAGCAAGTTCTGAAGCTGAATTTTTAATTCCTGAAGTTCAGCCGATGCCATTCTATAAGGACTTCTAGAAATTGGCGCAGTGCCTGGCATAAGGTCAATCACAAATTCAATCTCCCTATCCGGTGGTAAACCCGGTAATTCCTCGGGAAATACACCAGGGAAGTCTCTAACAATCGGAACCTCATTCAAATTCAACTTATCAGTAGGCTGATTGATCAAATAAGCTAAGTAAGCTTCACAACCCTTATTCAACAACTTAGAAGTCTTGATCGATGATAGAAGAGGAATTCGGGCTACCCTGCAATTCCCAGCAATTTCTAGTACCGGTAGATCAGGAATCTGAAGATAAACAATCTTTGTTCTACAATCGAACTGAGCATAATACTTCCCCAACCAGTCCATTCCCAAAATGATTTCAAAGTCACGGAATGGCAGTATAATTAAATCAACAGGAAATTTACGGTTCTCAATGCATATATCACAGGATTTGCAAATAGACTCAATAACAAATTTCGCACCCAAAGGCATACTAACTTCAACTTCATGCGGCAGTTTATCAATGCAAACATTCACAGATCGTGCACATGCATGAGTTATAAACGAATGTGTAGCTCCGGGATCAATCAAAACTTTAATTGGCTGAGTATTGAGAAGAAAGGTACCTTCCACTATTGCGGTAGTATTGGGCATCTCCTCCGCATCTAGTGCAAAGACCCTAGCCTGTACCCTCTGTGCTGGACCTGCACCTGCAGCCCTATTCTATACACCCTGGTCTCCAGTACGGCCCTAAACATTCCTATACTTAGGGCAATCTTTCACCCTATGATCATCGCTACCACAACCTGTACATTTACCACTCTTCCTCCAGCAATTAGCCTCAACGTGCCCCGATCGATTACAAAAGTTACACTGCTGATTTTGTCTTACAACAGTGTTTCCTATAAGTGCGGGGGCTCTGGCAGTAGTAGGAATTGTAGCTCCCTGCTGGGGTCTAGTCACAGCTGGCCTCCCCTGAATCTGATATTGAGGTTGATACGGACGTTTCTGAGGAGCCTGAACAAAAGTCTGATACTGTCTCTGCTGACTCTGGCTGCTCTGGCCCAAGTACTGTTTCTTACTCGCCTGGCTACTCTCAGCTATCATCTCAGCCTTCCGTTTCTCAAACTTCGAGGCTGCTTGGAATGCCTCGGGAAAAGTAGTGTAAGTCTGCCCAGTCAAATGCAGCTGAATATCCATTCTCAGCCCACGAACAAACCTATGAATCATCCTCCTAGCTGGCCGCACCACTCGGGCATATACCTCGACAGGCTAACAAACCTAGCCTCATACTGTGCAACAGTCATGTTTCCCTGCTTCAGGGCCACAAACTCGTCTTCCCGCCTTTCCCTAGCCATCTCGGGAATATACTTGTCCCGAAATTTACTCACGAAATCATCCCACAAATACGGAACATCCTCACAGTCCCACCTCAATCTGACAGTGTTCCACCACTGTTCTGCGTCGCCCTCAAACAGGAATGCCGTACAATCCATTCTTGCCTCATCAGTGTACCTCAAAGCAGCGAAAATTTTCTCAACACGGTTAATCCATCTCTCGGCTGCCTCATCATCCGGCTCTCCAAAGAACTTACCCGGCTCGTGCCTCAGGAATTTCTCTAACTGGTTATTCTCAGCCCTGTACCCCTGTCCACCAGGATTAGCTTGATTTCCCTGGGGATTATTATTCCTATCCCGGCTCTGCTCATGCAGTACCTGGGTAATCCGGTCAACTGCAGTGGTCATAGTAGCCATAAACTGCTCAGGCAACGGTTGCTGACCCTGTTCTACTGCCTCTTCATCTGCCCCTTGGCCTTGAGTACCCCGACGTGGCAGCATAGTAACAATTCACAATAGCTGGCACCATTTAAATGCAGTTTATAGACAGAAATATAGCACATAAGATTAAATAACAGTCAAGTCAATAACAATCAAACATTCTAACACGCAATTCACATAACACAAGATTGACATGCCAAACTAATTCACTTTAAACACATAAGCACTCTAAGTTCACATAGTCATGCTATAACATTTTCTTTTCACTTAACAATCATACATTAACACTTTAGCATTTTAGAGCTTTACCCCACAGACCGAGAAACATATCCCGGCTCATGCAAGACTAACCTGGCTCTGATACCACCTAAAGATGTCACGCCCCGACCCGACCCCGCAAAAGGCCAAGCCCGGACCCGACACACGGACGGAGTCTCCTCTGTACCGTGGACGATCCGAAAACCCTACATTCAATATAATACTTGTGAATTCCATAATAAACATTTGAAACAAGTCAACTTTCTTTTAAAACATACATCTTCTTATTAACCAACTTTGCAATCCAAAATGCCATGCATACTACACAAGTATTCGTGCCACTAAACAGTTAAACCATTAGTATGCAATTCTTTACTAGTCATAAGAGTATAACTTACAACTTTACAATCTTTAAACCTTTACAACAAAAGACCATAAAGGCCTCAAAATAGAATTACATACAAGGCTACAAGCCTCAAAATAAAGCGACAACCAAGCATTAACACATTAAGCATGGCCCGCACAAAAGTCTGGCAACCAACCACCAGCTAAGCAAAGAAGTGCTATCAAGGAAACACCTCCACTTGTTCCTCCTCCTCTATTACCTCAATGGGATCAGCTTCAACTACTCCTGTAAAATATAGTATAGAAAGGAATGAGCAAAAACTATTGCTCAGCGAGGGCAGTTGGTCTCAAGGACGGAGATGAGAGGAGTATGCAATGCAATTAGTCAAGCATTTCTTACAAATATCATATAGAGATACAAGCAAAGCCAACAATAAAGCAAGGCAAGCATTAAAACTATAAACACTCATTCAAAGGATACGATACTCTTTCCACGAGCAACTTTCAATCACGAATTCGATGACGACGCGCCGGCCCAAACCACCTTATAACTTCAGTTTGGAATACTCCGGAAGTATCCATCAATTCTACAAACCAAATCTCCTTGGGAGGCAACCCAAGCGAGAGAGGGAATAGGACACGGAGCTAGAGCAACCAACACTGGCAACCCGAGGCTACCCAGAGAGGCCCATCACTCAGCCCCTGACTCTATGAATGCAAGACAATTTACAATGCAACAATCGAGCAATAAAGCCACACGTGGGAGAATAACAAAGTAGGTTACTCTCGCACGCAACCGCAACAGTTGATAAGCATTTCAATCAAAATCAACTCTAACAAGCCTATTAAACATTCTATAGGCATAACATTATGATAACAAGCAATCAAAACGCTACCATTTCCAAATGAGCCACGAGTTCTGGAAACCGACTTTGGCAATCCTTCTAGGTCACCATAAGGCACGTCTAAAGACCCCGAAACCCTACTTTACCATAGAATTCACGCAAAGCCCCAATTTTTCCCTTTGCTCGTTTGAACTACAACTACTCTAACAAAACACCCAACTAACGCCACAACCGCACCAAAAGTGCTTCCATGCCCGACCGAGACAATGCCATCACGCAAAATGAGAAAATGCTAAACTCGACCTAAACGACCCCGACTTTCACCAATGAATATTTCTCATTTTTTCTATTACGCAACCTAAACAAACCATGCGTTTAGACATTCTAACATACCTAGCACCTTTTCACATCAACCGAAAGCATAACAACGCAACTTCATCGTTTCAAGGGTTTACTATTCACATATTACTATTCAACTATCAATTTTATATTGCAATCTCAATATTCAACCGCAGAAAATGTTAAAAAGCTATAAATACATGTTCTACAATTGTCAAGGAATATTCTTTAAGCATTAAAACGATTAAAACAACAACCTACGGATAAAACCCAAAAATCACAAAGTTGATAAACATGTTATTCAAATGCGCAAATAACGTACTTCCCTCACCTTAGACACTCCTAGTCGCTAGAAAAACCACGCAGGATGCCTCGGTAACCACCCCGCACGAGCTCACGCAAAGATTTGAAGTTTGAAGATTTGAAATGTTTTTTTTTTCTTCTTCAAGTTTCGGCCTTCTCTCCTGATTTTCAGCTTTGTTTTATTTTTTTTCTTTGTTATTTGTTATGTTATAAGCTAACTAAAGTGACAACTTGGTCAAAGGTCATGGCTCCTTGGTCAACTAACTTAAAATTGGTCAAATAGCCTATTTTTATGCATTTTTAAGCTAAAATAACTACTACCAAATTAATTCTAGCTAAGAACAAATAAAACATAAAAGTTAAGGCACCAAAATACTAGTTTCACTATTTGTTGAGGACTAGAAGACACCCTCTAACTATCTCTCTCGAAATGCAATGCACTTTACGACAATAAAGAAATAACAATTTGATTTCAAAGAATTTAAGAAAATATAATTTTCAGAAAGATAATCAAGAAAATTCCACATTTCGGGCTCGGGTATTACACTAGCCCCCACCCCCACCCCCTATCCCCCACCTTATCCACCTACCCCCTACTCTCATAGTTAACATATATATTATATGTGTATATTTTTTTTTTATATAAAATCTCATGCTGGAAAATATTTTTCACTGTATATCCAAATACTAGAAAATGTTTCATGTATTCTACTTTTCAAAAAAATATTTTTCTATGAAAATATTTTCTTCCAACAAGTTATTTTATGACAAACAAATGGAGCCATAGGTAGACAACATTTATAATAAAATGACATAAATTTAAATTTAAGACATTCAATCATAACAAGTCGTATACGACAATTCTACCTACTATTACTGATCTTCATTGAAGCCATATTTTTTACTATAATTGCTTCTTAGTGTCAATATAAGTGAAAATTATATCCAGAATATTAATTCAAAAATGGAATGTTGAAGCGGAAAAATTGAATTCGCATATTGCACAAACTAGTTCAAGATTTTATGCAGCCATAAAACTGAATAACCACATTGAGATTGAGTAATAAATGGTAACAAATTGGTTTGCTAATAATTTTAAAAATTCTACTGACAAGTTAAAGGAAACATAGTCAGTATAAAAAAAAAAAACCAATAATGATATGCCTGCCAATTGAGTTTAAAAAGTAGAGACTTCATGTATTTATTTAGTTTTCTTCCTAGTTTTTTTACTAATGATGATCATGGTGGCATAGAATTATAAAATCGAGGGTAAACTACAACAAGAATGATTGTTTTTAAGAGAAATTGTACAATAGACTTTATGGTACTGAATTATCTAATAATTTTTTATATTTTTGTAAAAATATGATAAAAAAAAGTGTTAGCCTAAAAGGCTTCTAATCTTAGTTTTGATGATAACAAACCACAGTTATGTCTAATGAGTTTGTTTAAGTATACATGAATGAGATGAATCAAGGTTGACTCCGGATTCCAAGTTCATCAAGTTATAGAAGAAAGAAATCATCCATCAACTCAAGAAAAGATAAAGATTCGAAGAAATGAAGATGGAGCTATAAGGATGGAGACAAAAGTCATAAGGGGTACCGGTTGAAACTTGACCAGGGTTCGGGTCTTGCAAATAGTATATGCTCAAAGATGATTCTTAAAAGTCGTTTTTGAAACATTTGAAAAAAGATTTTACAAAAGACGCATAAAAGAAACATTTCAAAAAACCCAAATCTTTGCAATCTTTAGCAAACCAGACGACCCCAGGGCAACCGGTCGACCAGTGCTCAAGAGGGTCTTTCGCTCGAGGCTCCTCCACCGGACGAGGTCCACTCGACTGGTCGACCGATGGAGCATGGTAGACCGATCGGGCCAAAATGCTGTTTTAAAATAAAGTCATTTTATGAACATTGGAGAGCATTAAATGCACACATTTTAGCCTCTATTAAACTCTCTCAACTGCAAACTTTCAAATCATTGATTCAAAGCAATTATTCTTGATTTTTAACATTATTTTCATCTTTGAATCATCATTGTGCAATACTTGAGCAAGAATTTGTGAGCAATATTGAGAGAAGCATTATTTGTAACCATCTACCCTAAAAGAAGGCTTTTATTGTTGATCTCAAACACTTATCAAAAGAGAGAGTTAAACACTTTGAAATGAAAGAATTCCTTGTCAAAGGTGTTGGGGTTGAAGCTTTGTATTGAGAATTGGAGCTGAGAAAGTCAAAATCATCCAAGTGCCCAAGGAAATGAGTGAGTTCAACGATCAAGATATTATCATGATGACCAAGAACTCAAGAGCCAAGAATATCTTCTATTGCACTCTAAACGAAACTGAGTATAGTCGTGTGAGTCAATATGAAACCGCTCATGAGATTTGGGAGATGTTACATATGTCTTATCAAGGGACGTCTCAAGTGAAAAATACCAAAATTGATCTTCATATTCATGAATATGAATTATTTCGTATGAAGGCCGGAGAATCACTAAACGAAATGCATCAAAGATTCTCCAAAATCGTAAACAACTTGAGTGCTCTCGGAAAGAAGTATCCAAATGAAGAACTCAACCAGAAGATTCTCATGGCCCTTCCAAAAGAATACAAACCAAAGGTGACATTAATTAAAGAATCAACCGATCTCTCCAAGTTAAAGGTGCATGAGCTCATTTGCAATCTTGAGATGGAAGAACTTGTATTGAATCAAGAGAAGGAACGAGATGAAGAAGAAAAAAAGACAAGGAAATCACTTGCTCTCATTGTTCAATCTCAATCAAGTGATGATGACAAAGAGGATAGTGATTTTGATGAGCTTGCACTTCTTGCAAAGAATTTTAAGAAATTTTTGAAATACAAAAAGATGAAGAAAAGAAAGCCCATCAACAACAAAGTCAAGAGAAGATTCAAAGAAAAGATTGAAAAGACTAAAGAGGAGATTAAGTGCTTCAATTGTGACAAGCCGGAACACATCAAAGCAAAGTGTCCAAAATTGATCAAAGGGAAGCAAAAGACAATGAAGGCTTGTGTTGAGGATGATATATCAATCGGTGATGAAAGTGGAAGCGAAACTGAAATGGCCGACTTTGTGTGCTTTATGGCTAGAGATGATAAGGTAACTTCTTCGTCTTGTGATGAATCTTCTTCTTCTAATGATGATGAATGTACTTTTGAGGAATTAACAAATGAATTTTCAAAACTACATGATAGTTTTGTCCTTGCACACTCAAAAGTAAAGAATCTTCAAAAAGAAAATGATGAACTTCAAAAAGAAATTAAGGAGCTTAGAGATGAAAATGACACTCTTACCAAAGAAATTTGTCAATATTTTCATTTGAAGATCAAAAATGAAGATCAACGATTTTGAAAAACAAGTTCTTGATTTACAAAACGATCTTGCTATATTTTCAAATGGAACAAAAACCTTGGACGAAATCCTTGACTCCCAAAGAGTGCCATTTGACAAAGGTGGAATTGGCTATGAGCTATTTTCTAAACCAAAGTTCTCAAAAACTACCTTTGAGAACGCTTCTCAATCCTCAAATGTCTATCCACCATTAAAAGAGTCACAAAAAGTACAAATTGACAAAATAGGATTGGCTATAAGCTACATCCAAAAAGTTTTCAAAACCGTTTTGTCAAAGCATCATCCTCTTGGTATGTAGCCTCAACATCAAGAGGATCATTTAAAAGATGTACTTATTGTGAGAAGATTTGTCACAATGCATCACGATGTAGTTTTAGAAACATGGTGTGAAGAGATTCTCACGTTCTTTTATGGCTTAGACCCAAATGGGTTGTTAGATGTGTTAGGACTTCGTACTAACACAAAAGGACCCAATAGAACCTTGGGGGCCAAAATGAACTTGATTTGTTTTTATGAATGATAGGTTGCCCTAAAGGTGAAGTATGAAGATACTTGGGTTATTGATAGTGAGTGCTTAAGGCACATGACGGGAGATGTCTCTTTCTTCTATGAGATTGAAAAATATTTCAAAGGTAAAGTTAGCTATGGAGGAAATGAAGGAAGCAAAGTCATTGGTAAGGGTAGCATAGGAGATATAAACTCTCTTTCCATTCATGATGTCTTGTCTGTTAAAGGTCTTAGACACAATTTGCTAAGTGTGAGCCAATTTTGTGATAATGGATTTAGAGTTGAATTTTTATCTACTTGTTGCAAGGTGTATGATAAAGATGATAAAGTGTTGTTTGTTGAAAATAGATGTGATAATGTGTATGTGATTAATTTTCATGAATTAAAATGTCAAAATGTGATATGCTTAGTTACCATTAATGAAGACTCATGGTTATGGCATAGGAGACTTGGTCATACTAACATGGATTTACTTGCTAAACTTTCTAGAAAAGAACTTGTCATAAGTCTTCCTAAGACTAGATTTCAAAAAGACCATTTATGTAATGCATGCCAATTTGGAAAACAACACAAAACATCTTTCAAAATAATTAGCAAGGTAACCATATCAAGAGCTTTACAAAAATTACATATGGATATTTTTGGTCCAATGGATATGGAAAGCCTAGGTGGATCTAGATATGTCTATGTTATCATAAATGATTACACTAGATTCATATGGGTGAGACATTTTGCACATAAAAATGATGCCTTCAGTGAATTTGCTAAACTTTATAATAAGGTGCAAAATAAGAAAGGCTATTATATAAATTGTATTCATAGTGACCAAGGTACTGAATCTATAAATACATCTTTTATGGACTATTGTGAAGTATATGGCATTGAACATAATTTTTCGGCTCCTAGAACTCCTCAACAAAATGGGGTAGTAGAAAGGAAAAACCGGACATTACAAGAAATGACAAGAACAATGTTGAAAAAAAATAACTTGCCAACATATTTTTGGGATAAAGCCATAAATACCGCATGTTATGTGGTAAATCGTGTGCTAATTAGACATTTTTTAAAGAAAACACCTTATGAATTATGGAAAGGTAGAACACCGAATGTGTCTCATTTTAAAGTATTTGGTTGTAAGTGTTTCATCCTAAATACAAAATAACATCTTGGAAAATTTGATTCTAAATCGGATGAAGGACTTTTTATGGGTTACTCTTCAAGAAGCAAAGCTTATAGAGTTTTTAACAAAAGAAATATGCTTATTGAAGAGTCTACGCATGTAGATTTTGATGAAACGAATCATTTTGCCTCGAGAAAGAATGATGATGATGTAGAAGTTCCTGAAGTAGATATTCAAATTCTACCTACAACTATTGACAATGAGAGAACCCCAAGTGATCCAAAGGAGACAAAATCTTGAAAAGGGTCAAACCTCAAAGGATGGTGAACCTCTAACAAATCCACAAGACAATGTACAACCAATGCAAAATGTCCAAGAAGTTACAACAAATGAAGATCTACCAAGGTGTTGAAAGTTTGTGAAAGATCATCCAAATGATCAAATTCTTGGTGATCCTTCCAAGGGAGTAAGAACTCGTTCCAACCTAAATGATTATTGTGAACATGTTGTTTTTCTTTCACAAGTAGAGCCTAAGAATGTTAAAGAAGCCTTAGATCATGAAGATTGGATAATGGCCATGCAATAATAATTAAATCAATTTGAAAGAAGTGAAGTATGACATCTAGTCGAAAAACCTAAGGATTATCCTATAATTGGTACAAAATGGGTTTTTAGGAATAAACTAGACGAATCCGGTGTTGAACTAGAAACAAAGGTAGGCTAGTGGCTCAAGGGTATAATCAAGAAGAAAGCATAGATTATGATGAGACCTTTGCTTCCGTAGCTAGACTTGAATCTATTTGTATGCTTCTTGCCTTTGCATGTTATATGGACTTTAAATTATATCAAATGGATGTAAAAAGTGTCTTTCTAAATGGCTATCTCAATGAAGAAGTTTATGTGAAATAACCACCCGAATTTTAGGATTCTAACTTGCCAAATCATGTATATAAACTAGATAAGGCGTTATATGGCCTCAAGCAAGCACCTAGAGCATAGTATGATAGGTTTAGCAATTATTTGCTTTAGAAAAGATTCACTAGAGGGAAGTTAGATTCCACTCTCTTTGTTAAAACAAAAGGCAAAGATATATTGCTTGTACAAATTTATGTTGATGATATAATCTTTAGTGCTACTAATGAATCTCTTTGTCAGTATTTCTATAAGTGCATGCACAAGGAATTCGAAATGAGTTTGATGAGAAAATTAAATTTTTTTCTCGGACTTCAAATTAAGCAAACACAAGAGAGTACTTTCATCAATCAAGCCAAGTACACTAAAGAACTTATCAAGAAGTTTAGGCTTGAGTCAGCAAAAGAAATGAGTACACCAATGTCAACGTCAATCAAATTTGACAAAGATTAGGAAGATAACAAGGTAGATGAAAATCAATATCGAGGTATGATCGGAAGCCTTTTTTATTTAACTGCCTCTAGACCTGATATTGTGTTTGCTGTGTACTTATGTGCTCGTTTTCAATCTTGTCCCAAAGAGTCTCACTTAAATGCAGTAAAAAGAATCATTAGATATCTTAAGGGGACTATAGATTTAGGATTGTGGTATCCGAAAGGCACATCATTTGAACTTGTAGGTTATTCGGATACGGATTATGTTGGAAATCGAGTAGATAGAAAGAGTACAAGTGGATGTTGCCAATTTCTAGGTCAATCATTAATCTCTTGGTCTAGTAAAAAACAAAATAGTATATCTCTCTCTACAGCTGAAGCTGAATATGTATCTGCCGGAAATTGCGTAGTCCAAATTCTTTGGATGAAACAAAATTTACTCGATTATGGTCTTGTGTACGATAATGTACCTATTAGATGTGATAATACAATTGTCATTAATCTCACTAAGAATCCCATACAACATTCTAGAACTAAACATATTAAAATTAGGCATCACTTCATTAGAGATCATGTTCAAAAAGGGGATGTTGTACTTGAATTCGTTGATTCCGTGCATCAATTAGCATATATTTTTACCAAACCATTGCATGAGAATCAATTTTGTGTCATTAGAATAGAGTTAGGCATGCTTAAAATGTGTTGAAATTGTATAACTTGAAGTTTCCTAAGTGAAAAACCACTTACTGGCAGAATTTGCCCAACCGGAAGAGGGTGCGCCTACCGGTCGACCAATAGCGCTACCCCTCGTCCGGTGGACATGCCTCGAGTGGAAAAGGGTACTGGTATTGGTCAACCAACATGCTTACCCTCGTCCGGCCGCTGCACTGTCGGGCAACAAGCTTAAAACACCAATTTTAAACCTTTTCAATCACTTCTTTTCTTTCAAAAACTCCTCATATTCTCTAGCAAAACTCCATAAACCTCCATTAAACCTCACACTCTTTCAACTTCATCTTTTTACTACTAAAAGAAGATTAAGCTTAAGAATTTCAAACAACACATTCAAGTCTTCTTCATTCTCTTCAAATCTTCATCAATTTTTTTACGCATCCTCATCGCATACCAAGTGTTTGATAAAACTCCCCAACCAAGCTTTTTCTTTGTTTTTCTTGAAATTCCTACTCCTACATATGGCATCCTCATCAAGGCAAGGTTCCAAGAAAAGAAGGACCGAGTTTAGGCCTTATACCATTGATCTATGGGATCCCGTATATGTCATTGCACCGGGTGATTTCTCTAAGAAGAAGATTCTTTGGGGTAAGCTTCTTGATCCTCCAAACCTTTTAGACCAAACTCGTCCATATAAATTGCTTAGACATAAAGGTGCCTTCCTCTGTTTGGACTCGAGGACATCAATTATGATCAATGGGTTCATGAATTCTATGCCTATGCGGTAAAATGAGACAATGATGGTGTGCGTAGGATAAAGACTAGAGTCAATGGCATAAATATATTTGTGAGTGAACGAGACTTGGCTAACATGCTTGGTATTCCAAATAGTGGTCTCAAGATTTACTCTTCTACCAACCTACCAAAAGGGCTACACGATAACGCCCCAACGGAGATGATTATTACATTGTGGGAAGGCTCAAGAAGGTTGGAAACTTTTATGCCTAAAAGAGATCACGTTTGTGCTGAAAAACGATTGCTCCTCTATATCTTGAATCAAGTCATCATGCCTCGGAGTGTGAAAGACGGGTCTATTCCATTCTTCACGAGCTATGTGATGCATCTCATTTACAAGAAGGTAAAAATCAACCTCCCACACATTATGCTTAGTCACATGTTGGCATTCAAGAAAAAGTCCATGCCCTATGGGATGATCTTGTGTCATTTTTTCCGTCTGAAAGATATTGCTCGTGTTGGTCCGTTTGAACCTCTGAATGTTTCCACCTACCCTCTTGATAAATATTGCATTGATAGATAATATATGGCTCGTGTCAATAACAAGATAGTCTATATTGAGCAACGTTAATTCCTTAAGAGTCAAACTGCAGCAGTTGATGATCTTGAAAATTATGACCTTGGGGAGGAAGGAGATGAAGGTAAAGCAGCAAGCGCGAGTGATGAAGGAGGTGACGAAGGACAAGATGCAGACATTGGGGCTTCACGGGTTGATATTGGAGGTACAAGTTCTTCTACAAGAAGAAGATCTCGCCAAGCTACTCTTGAAGAAGTCAATACCAAGCTTGACAATTTGACTTCGCGAGTTAATCAATTATCGTTGGATGTTGGAACTGGCTTTGATCAAGTAAATACCAAGATGAAGGGTATGAAGACCATGCTTGAAAAGCTCTATGAGAAGTTTACGAATGACTAAGCCGGATGCCTTGAGATACCTAGGATGATCCCCTTTCCCCTATTTCCTAGTTTTTGCACTTTTCCTTTAAAAAAAAAAACATATTTTCATGCATTTTCAATGTTTTAAGATTTCAACTCTCGATGTTCTTCCACTATATGCTTCTATTTTCTTGTT
This sequence comes from Ehretia macrophylla, assembly GCA_037974665.1. NCBI lineage: Eukaryota > Viridiplantae > Streptophyta > Magnoliopsida > Boraginales > Ehretiaceae > Ehretia > Ehretia macrophylla. The sequence continues at coordinate 2,582,081 of CM075782.1, forward strand.
TGCTATACTTTGCTTTACATTATTGGATTTCCTCTTCTATTACCTTGTTTGCAAATAACAAAAAAGGGGAGAAAAAATGTGTGTAGTGAAGAAATAAGTAATACAAAAGCTAGCATGACAAGTGAGTAGAACTTGCGCTAAAAAGAAGTCTCATACATTGAGGGGGAGTAAGAAATCAACTTTTGTTAAAGTATGCACAAGTTGATGGGGAGTTTGTACAAACTTATATCTTACAATTTCGGGTTCAAGCAAACTTAAAGTGAATAAATTGCTCTATCAAACTCATTATGCTTACATTGGTATTACTATTTGAGAAAAATTTTGTCATCATAAAAAATGGGGAGATTATTAGCCTAAAAGGCTTCTAAAGCAGAAACTTCATGTATTTACTTAGTTTTCTTCCTAGTTCCTTTACTAATGATGATCATGGTGGCATAGAATTATAAAATTTAGGGTAAACTACAACAAGAATGATTGTGTTTAAGAGAAATTGTACAATAGACTTTATGGTACTATAATTATCTAATAATTTTTTATATTTTTGTAAAAATATGATAAAAAAAAAAGTGTTAGCCTAAAAGGCTTATAATCTTGGTTTTGATGATAACAAACCACGGTTATGTCTAATGAGCTTATTTAAGTGTGCATGAATGAGATGAATCAAGGTTGACTCCGGATTCTAAGTTCATCAAGTTATAGAAGAAAGAAGATCATCCATCAACTCAAGAAAAGATAAAGATTCGAAGAAATGAAGATGGAGCTTTAAGGATGAAGATGGAAGTCATAAGGGGTACCCGTTGGGACTTGACCAAGGCTCAGTCTTACAAATAATATATGCTCAAAGATGATTCTTAAAAGTCATTTTTTAAACATTTGAAAAAAGGTTTTACAAAAGACGCATAAAAAAACATTTCAAAAAACCCAAATCTTTGCAGTCTTGAGCAAACCGGACGACCCCAGGGCAACCAGTCGACCGGTGCTTAAGAGGGTCTTCCGCCCGAGGCTTCTCCACCGAATGAGGTCCCCTCGACCTGTCGACTGGTGGAACAGGATCGACCGGTCATGCCAAAATTCTATTTTAAAATAGAGCCATTTTATGAACGTTGGAGAGCATTAAATGCACACATTTCAACCTTTATTAAACTTTCTCAACTGTAAACTTTCAAAGCATTGATTTAAAGCAATTACTCTTGATTTCTAACATTATTTTCATCTTTGAATCATCATTGTGCAATACTTGAGCAAGAATTTGTGAGCAATATTGAGATAAGTATTCTTTGTATCCATTTACCCTAAAAGAGGGCTTTTGTTGTTGATCTCAAACACTTATCAAAAGAGAGAGTTAAACACTTTGAAAGAAATGAATTATTTGTCAAAGGTGTTGGGGTTGAAACTTTGTATTGAGAATGAATTTTTCTATTGTAAAAGCTTGAACTACCGTTGTAGTTGGTTTGTGGACTCACCAATATTTGAACAGTAACCATAGTGAAGATTGTTGAAATCCTAAGCGGAGAGCTTAGGTCGTGGACTTAGGTGGGAGTCGAACCACGCTAAATCGCGATTTGCAATATCTTTCTCTCAACTCTCTCTTTGCATTATTTTCTGCACACTAAGTGTTTGAAAAATTGGCTCACTTACAATTTTTATTACTAGAGTGCATATTTGATTAAAATTATTTTTCATTAACATTGCTAGTATATTTCATAATCGAAAAAGTAGTAGTATTGCTTATATAACCTAATTCAACCCCCCTCCCTTTTAGGTTCAATTAAGGGACAAGAAAAAGCTATTATTATTACTAGACGCAAAACATGCCGAATCACATTTTTATAAATCATAGAAGACTATTATAGCATTATATTGTAAGATTTAATACGTAACAACATCAAAACACAGTGGGAGCATTTTTGCTCTTCACCCTCAAACTTAACCTACCTTTTCCTTGGAAAGCCTTTTCCTATAACTCCAAACTTTTGAAAAATTAATTGGGTCATCACCCTATAAGAAAGAAGTAAATTGTATAGTTTTTTTTTTTTAATTACGAGAAACTCACCCTAGGTAAAATCACATTAAATTCATCCCAAGACAATAAATTTTGTAGTGCAACAGTGTGCCCTAACACATGCTATAGGTCAATCAAGAATTAAACAATATTTGTGACAAAATTAAGGAAAATTTGCAAAAATAATCCCTATTATTTTTCTAAAATTTTAAATTCGTCTTTATTATTCAAAATCAGCCAATTTAGTCCCTATTATTTTTTAAAAAATTTAAATTTGTTTCTATTATTCAAAATTAGCCAATTTAATTCTTATTATTTTCAAAAAAAAAAATTAATTTAGTCTCTGCCTAAATTGGCTAAACTAAATTTTTTTGGAGAACAATAGAGATTAAATTAATTTTTTATAGAAACAATAAGGACTAAATTGGCTAATTTTGAACAATAAAGACAAATTTGATTTTTTTAAAAAAAATAATAAGGATGAATTTAAAATTTTAAAAAAATAATTAAAAAAAATTGTTTATGTAATTTTTCCTGAACTTAAATAGATTTTCTTTATGGTCCATACAAAAAAACTTGTCAGCGAAAGAAATTATGGTCTAATTATATTTTCTGCAGTTTGTACCTTTGATCTAGCGACATAATATTTGATTATGCTAAAGATTTGAGAGTTCGACTTGAGTTCAAATCTTATTTATAACATTTTTCGGCCTTAATCCACCTTGTATAAAATAAAAAAAAATGTGGCTGGCTATGAGAGACGTGTAAAGGTGCTAAATTTTTTGGAGTCCGGAGCATTATTTTGGCATCTTTTAATCCAAAAGTGATGGATCTCACGTACTTTTTCCATAAATAGTGTTACTTTTTAAGCTATGGGACTTTAAAAAAGTACAAAAATACCCAAAAATAAAAAACTTTACATTTTAAAACCCCCATTAAACTTGTCTTAATATGGGTACAAACAGTAGAACGTGGACCGATACAAACTCGGCGATCTAATCGGACCTAACCCAAGGTTCAAGCCGACTAGTAATGTGCACAATAAAGCGACAGCCAAAACTGACACATACAAGTACTCTTCTTTCACATAATAATTTTTGTCTTCTTTCTCTCTCTTTTTTTTTTTTTTGTCATTACTTCTTTCTTTTGGAAAAATTCTTCTATGCAGTAATCGGGGATTCCATCATGCGAAAATAAGTTAACCTCACAAAGTGTGAAATCTAGTTGTATGTGTGTAGGTCGGATGATCGTTTGTCATATAGAAAACTCGTTTGTCATATAGAAGACTGACTATTTTCTTTGCTTAGCTCTATTAGTAAGTTAATCTCTACATTATTTGGTAGTTTTTTCTACACTTTTTGATAGTTTTCGATGTTAGTTTAATTCTATTTACGCGACGAGGAGTTGGCATTTAAATTTTCTATTATTATCAATACGATTTTAAATATTTTAAACCAACTAATTTAACTCAATGTATTGACAAACTAAGAAGACTTGGGTTGTTAAAACTTAAGCTTACTTTTGTTTTGCTCTTTCTCTCATCTTTTTTGCTTCTTTTTTTTTTTTTTTTTCCTTAACATTCTCCAAGCTTGAGATGATTTAGTTTAGTTTACTTCACTTATTTACTTTTGTTTAGAGTGCATACCTAATTCAAAACCAACTACACAAACATTAGATAAAATTACACTGAAGGAGATATATAAACAGTATAAAATGTACTTTATACAGCAAACCTAGGTTATATATATATATATAGATATGAGATGATAGTGCAAAATAACACTGGTTTTGAATTTTCTTTCCTACTCTCTAAGCTCCCTGGAATAAATGCCGCTCATATTGAATTCCTTCATTTAAAGAAGACTGATCTTTGCTCTAGTTTCTTCGGGTAAAGAACTTTTATCTTTACGAGTTGAGTAAGTTGAGGCTTTGTTACTGATCAAAAAAAAAAAAAAAAATTGAGGCTTTATTGCGATGAGGGTGTCTTTTTTTCAATCAACCAACGTAGAAAATGGTGGGCTTGAGTTGTAGTAATACTATTTACTTGATTTTAGATATAACATGACTTGTTAGATAATTTTTTTTGAATCTCTCCCGTAATCGTTACTTTTCTCAAGGGGCCTCAAAAAAATCCTTCCGTTATTACGTTATTAAGGAATTCAAATCCATATTAACATATATGGGTAGAGTTTGTTTGAAATTAGTAAACTGTCAATGAAGTATTTAGATAATTACCAACTTATCTGAAGATATTTGAGTCTTGAAATAAGATGATTACGATGCGGATAACATTCTAAATAATGTAAAATAACTTGTCTCCCTTAAATCGAAAAAAAAAAACTCTTCATCCCCTTGTTATCCTTAGGCGCATACAATTGAAAGAAGTTGATGAAGGATTACCAATAAGCCTAAAATTTCTTCTTTCTGGACCAATGCCCAAGCAGTTAATAGAGACGAACTGTAAATTCGTTAGCAATATATATTAATCGTCGTCTCCGACTATATGTGGATTCATATGTAAATCATCGTTACGCTAAAGTTTAAGGATATGTATTAGTAATCTTAATGCATCTACCAGAAATTAAATTCACAGAAAAAAAAGCATAAATGGAATTTAATGAGACATAACAAAAATTCAATACCTAAATGATCTAATCAATTCTAAATATGATAATGTTACACATAGTGGACTCTTCTACTCTTAATTCCAGGTCTTATGCTAATCTAAAGATATGATATTGAACGGGGTTCTATGGTCGGCCCGTGACTAGGATGGTCAGTCCGTGACCCCTGGTCGCGCTTTTCTTTCTGCAATAGTGCTAATCTAGACCTCCTACATGCAATTTTTGTACATGAATTTCCAGAAACAAGTCACAATCTCAGCACCTTCCTCCAAAAGCTAAAAAGAAAGGAAAGGGAAAGCAATATCTTAAAAGGCTAAATTAAGCTTCCTAATCTTACCATATATTTAACACATGTAATCGACAAGATAGCTACTCATCGGGACAAATTCCAGCAGTGGAGACATCGGGAGCTCCTCGACTACAGCTGCCTGTTGCGTAACTTTCTTTCTCATCTCTACGACCTTTTTGTGCGAGTTTGAGTGGACAGACGGGATGAATGTTGGACTTGCTGCAGGTCGATATTCTGGAAAGAGACGCCCAGAACGATAGCGCACACCGCATGCATTGCAGAGGGTCTTTGGACCCAGTGGTCCCTCCCTCCATTGTGGAGTTTTTGTTACTTCACAATGCGTACACTTTTTAGTCACAACAGATCGCTGTAAGGAAGCTTCTTTCTTCTCCGCAGCATCTAGTTCCTGTGGAAGTTTCTTCTTTGCCCGTTGAAATGACTTTTCCGCAGCCTCCAAGGGTTTTGATGATTGCGACAGGGTTCTCTTCTTCCTTTCTCTGTTTTTTCCTGTGTTGGAAGTCTTTTTTGATACAGAAGCTGCAGAAGTTATCGGAAGTACCAGAAGCCATGGGTTGACAGTCGATGGCCGTGCACGCTTTGATCGCGCTCGTACTGGTATGACAATGTCAGATCTGACAGACAAGACTTTACCAGATGAGCAGGAGCCACTGCTTTCCAGCACAGAAACTGGGCTTGGTGTCTGGAATGCACTGGATTCTGAGGAGATCAAGTTCTGGCGTGGAGTGCTTGGCAGCTCTTTTTGCGCTGATTTTTTATCAATCTTCAAGTGCCAAAAGAGAGCAGTCAATAGCTAGACCAAAAACGAAACTAATTATCTAACGGTATGACAAAAAAGGTCTGATTGCAATATACCAGCTTTCTTAGCACAGATGACATGCAGTTTGGATACACGAGGCATTTAGAAGCACAAACAACTATCAACATCAAATGCACGAAAAGAATAGAAGAAGAAAGGAGATACACACATATTTTTCCGCTATATCCTAGTGCCGTATTGCTTCTCTTCAATGAATGTCTTTACTTCTCAGGGGCCATATTCGACAGCAGAATCTTATATTGAATTAGTTGGTAATACATAATGCCGGTTAGACTAATGGATTACATATTCTAGAAGCCGCAATAAAGATTCAAGAAGCAGAACATCATGAAGTAACTAAATCTAATCAAAAATTAGCCTGACTTTTGATATCCCCAGCCCGGGCCAACAACAGTACTCCTTTTCATGTTCTTTCTTCGTATTCCTCCTTTTGGATGGAAATCCTCATCCATGAATGCAGTTTTATCAGTCTACGAGTATACTAAGGAAGGATATCATTCTTTTTCATTTTATATTTTTTCGGACCTTCTATCCAGCTTTAGTTATCAACTATGTTTGATAATATATTACATTTGATGCCAATACCTCTTCCGAACTAAATTACAACATCATAGTAAGGAAAAAAGCTCCCACATCGATTTTACTGAATTTGTTTCACAGCATAAGTCAGCACAAAAATATTAATTATCACGACATGAAATCATACAAGTTCATTATGAAAAACACGAAAGAAGGGGCGCTAAATTAGGGCTTCAAAAAAACAAGTACAATAACCAAAGAACATAAGAGCTATTTCATCAGTTACTCATAGTTTCAGAATTTCTTTACGCGACAAGATACTCAACATCTCGTGTCATCCGGTTAGTTAAAATTGTGCACTAATATGCCATATAAATTTCATTAACTACTATAATAGTCATAGGAAAAGAAATCTTAAAGAAAGGGACAAAGAAGCAAAAGGAAGAAGGAAACAGAATAGACAACTCTATACATGAGGATACGGCAGCATGCATTACTAATCACGGAAATTCCAATGCTATTCCACATAATCTGTTCAAAGGTGAACGTATGCCAGGTGTAACTCACAGGAGTATTGTAGCCAGGCACCCTATTCGCCAAGCCACTGCCAATATTGCCTTGGGAAACCGGTGGTAACCCCGTCACTGCATCGATAGGTATCGGCCCCAAGTTTTGGAATTTGCTAGCATCCCAATCTCCACCAAGCTCATCCCCTTCCAAACTTTCCATTGGGAAGTCCAAGATATCAAGTATGTCTGTAAATTCCTCACCCCCGGGATCGACCCCATCGATAATCCCATCCCAGTAAGGCTCAACCACACCCATCTTCTGTAATACAAACACTAATATCACCACTACCAAGATAAAACCACTAACAAAACAATAAAACAATACAATAACAAAACAAAACAAGTACAATGACAATAACTAAGTATCTAACAAGGTCAATTATAAAAATAACGTTAGTGCACAAAAACTCTCGCTATGTGCAGTGTCCGGGAAGGTCTCCAACATATAAGAATAAATTGTATTTGTTAAAGTAAGTCCTATTCCAACTATGGAAAAAAAGAGAATAGTAATTGTTATCTAGTAGATTGGATGAGTAACGATTTTTTCAAAAAATATCCATAATGGGGTACGTGTACTTGACATGTATATGTCAAACTATTTAGGCAAGTTACAAATTTACCATTCAATACAAGATTTTACCATGATGGTAACATTTGTACCATAAATAGGATTCTACAAAGATTCTAGAATCTTCTAGTTTATCTCTTGTTTTTTGTCCTAATAAAATGCATCTCATGCAAGATCCTACTATCATGTGGGAGATTCTAGAAATGGTCGGATTCACTTTGACGTCTATTGTGTATGAAACTCTAGGAAAAGTTAACACATTTTGGAGTCTACCATGCCACAGTGGGGTACGGAAAGAAGTCGAATCCACCTTAGAGTCTATATTGTAGTATGCACGGGTCCGGTTAAAAGTTGAATTCACTTTGAACTCTATTGTACATGACTTTACTACTCTGGAAAAAGTTAAAACACATTTTGGAGACTACTGTGCCATAGGTGGGTACGGAAAAAGCCGAATTCACCTAGAATCTATTACGGATCAGTAAAAGTTCAGATTTACTTTAAAGTCTATTATACACAACTTTACTAAAAAATAATCACAACTAAATATATTCCATGCTATATCAAAGGTAAATGAATAATTTCCAGCTCACCAAATCCGTGTGCTGCAGCAAGAAAATCTTTAGTTAAAAAAAATCAATTTTGACCATTTAAGGGAAAAAAATAGTAAAAAAGCCACGTGTCATTTAGTGGGCTAGTCTAAGTTTTTCCCAAAACCAAGAAAACGGTGTCGTTTTATACTAAGTTACAGTATCAAATGAGGTTCCCCAAAAACACCAAGCACACTTAAAAGCAAGAAAAATTGCAGAGAACCTCAAAAATAAATTTTAAAAAAATTAAAAAATAAGCCATTTAAATAGTTTAAACTAAGAAAAAATTAAAATTAAAAAAGAAAAACAAACCCAGTTAAAAAAGAAGAATTTTTTTCACATTTAAGCTTACTTTACACCATTTTGTCCCATTTTTCAGCAGCCCGACAAGAGGGAAGAGCAAAATGCATGCAAGAGAAAAGCAAAAACTAATTGCAAATTTAGCTAAAGCTCTCAAAAGGGTGTAAGAAAAGAGCAAACTTTATGCATGAAAATGAAGTGTGTGTGTGTGTGTGGTACTTACTCAGCAGAGCAGCATAAACCCCTTAAGAAGAAGGAGGCTTAAACCCTGTTGTTGTTAAGTTGAGGCATTGTACTTTCAGAAAAATTTTGCAAGAGTGGTGTGTGAATAGAAGATAAAAAAAGATAGGGTAAGTAGATAGATATAAGAGGGTATACTACTTTATTCTTTATCTTTATTATTATTAATCTTTTTGGCTTTTCAATGTGTACTATGTGCTATGTCTGTATTGTGTTGGACATTTTTCAGGTTTGGGTTAAAAAAATGGAGAAAAGTCAATTTAAAGATTAAATAAGTTCTTATAAAGTTATATTTTTTTAAAGTTTAGAAATTTGTTAGGTTTTTTTTGTTAAATTTTAAGGACTAAATTAGATATTGTTTTTTAAAAAATTGAATGAATTAGTATTATAATAGGGGAAAGGATTCTCTTAGAGTTACGTTAAATGATCGAGTAATAATTTATTATATTAAAAAAAATTTAAATTTAAAACTTATGTCATCCTTACACATGGCAATGTTGTTTAGACCGTGATTGACATAGAGTATGTATTTAGGTACGTTTTGTACTATAAAAATTATAATTTTTAATATAAATTTTACGTAATTTGACTAAATTGAACTCCTTGTCAAAAAATAATAATAATAGGAGAGTGAGATTTCTTAGGCTTAGGGGAGTTAAGTGGTCTTATGAAGTAGATGATTTTATTTTTTGGAGGACTTTTCTCCCTCTTTATTTGGTGGGGGTGGGGTGGGGGGTGTTGTGTGGGACCCATTTGGTTTAAATGTTTTCTTGTGATGATTGTTGAGCTTGAGGGGTTGGAGGGGTCCATGGAGTGACGGTGCTTGTGACAAAAGCCTCCCTTCCTTTTTGACCCATCAAATTTTGGAAATCAATTAATGGTTCTCAATGGTGATGGTAAAGCAAAACTATAGAAAACTCACTGATTAAGTATAATGAAATGTTTCCACCATTGCATAGTGCAATCTATCTTCTTCTTTTTTTATCTTTGACACATGAAAATGAAAATGTAATAGTTTTGAGTTTGACTTGTTAACATATTGAGATCAATTAATTAATCAAAAAATGTATAAATTTGTGTTCTTATTCAATAGAACAAAAAGTATTATAAATTGAATACAATTTTTTTACAAAACTAATATATGATAAGATATTACAATTTATCTATTAGAATTAGAGGATGGAGATTTAACTTCAAAACTTATGAGTTTCTTTTTTTCTTCTCTAATTAAAGGGTGAAGTGTATCAGATCCCCTTGTACTTTAACGAAAGTGCACAACACCCCCTATAGTTTAAAAACCTCATAAGTTAGTCCTTGTAGTTTTTCAAAAGTGCACAACACCCCCTTACCGTTTAAAAATTCGTTAAATTTAACGGAGAGTGTACTTCACACGCGTTAAGTGATATTTTTTTTTTTTAACGAATTTATTCATTAAATAATTATATGAATTGACCAAATTACCATTTTTTTTACCTAAACAAAAGAGGAAATGGCAAAAGAGAGAAATGAAAAAAAAATGAGGATATTTACGTCTTTTTTACAAAATCTGTTAAATATGACGGATTTTATAACTGTAGGGGGGTGTTGTGCAATTTTAAAAAATATAGAGACTAGTTCAGAGAGTTTTTGAACTATAGGGGATGTTGTGCATTTTCGTTAAAGTAGAAGGGGGTCTGGTGTACTTCACCCCCAATTAAATAACATTATGAGTCAATTTTCGTACACCTCAAATTGGAGTCTAACAGCGTCTTGACCCCCATCCAATTTTTGGACCACTTCCCCCTTTGTACTACTAAAAAATGAGATTCTTATCGGAACAAACGACAGTGTTTTACTGACATTTCGAATCAAACTTTTATTGCGACATGCAATGTTTTTTCCTCCTTTTCTAATGTTCACAATTCTTCTATAACGCGATCGTTATTAACAAGAAAAACAAGGAGAGGGAAGAAAAAAAAAATAGAGAATGAATTAAAAAAAATTGTCACTATTTCAAATCCAAGTTAGAGATTTCCTTCTCTTTTGTTTGGCGGGATTGATCTGTAAATATCTTCAAGAATGTATTTGAAATTGTTACTTCTTTAATTTGCTCACGTTTTTAAATTTTTTAATTCATCCATTTGAGGATGTTGACTTGCAAAACATGATCATTACTTTTTGTCTCAATTGGGAAGATAGGAAGAGCTGGGAAATTTTTGAATTTTGAGTTTAAAACCAGTAAACCACGTTTAAGAGGGAGTGCATATAAAATTATATTATACACAAGTGTGGTGTGAATAATACGTTGGTACTTGCTGGTCCAACACAATCCTAACTTGGTGGGGAATACATTTCTGTCGGCACCAACCACTCTTTTCCCTGTGTTTGAATCCTCTCGTTCGTTAATTTTCTCATTTTTAAAATAAGGTGTATTAAAGAACCGGATTCAATAGTCCATAATATATTTTATTTAAAAAATAAGAAAATCAACAAACGAAATGATCCTTAACCCCCCTCCTCCCGTCTCTGCCAAAAAAAGAAGGATAGTATAATAATATTTATATAAGAAACGAGAATGTGTGTTAAAATAATTATAAATTTAAAAACAATTTTGCACAAATCTTAATAAAAATTTTATAGTATATGATAGAGATTCAATAATGATAAACTATTCATGCAGTTATAATAAAATAATATGTCATAATAATATATTATTAATAAATCTCTTTTATATCGTTATAATGTTACGAGAGATCTAAATCTTTAATTTTTATAGTTTAAATGCTGCTATCGCTATTCAATGTAATGACTTTTTCATATGACAGCAGCTAGATAATTAGAGGCTTTGACATTGAATGATACGGAGGCTCTTCAATCCGTTTGGATTGATCATCAATCTCTCACGCACTGGGTTTTCACTTTCAAGCACTATTTTATTAGGTTAATCAAGTCTTCTTGCAAATGTTTTGTTGCCTTCTTTAGGTGTGTAAACTAATATCATGATTGATGATGCAACATTTGTTGTGGGATTTGTGATTCAGATTTAGGAAGCATTTGAATATTTTTAGAATTCAAATCTTCTTCCTGCAAAAAGATTCGAAGTATAATTTTCTGAATTCAAAATCTTAAATAATAAGATTCATATACTTAACAAATCAATAACATATTGTTAAAATGGGAAAGCAAATGGACACCATGGTGGTTTTCACTAATGTCCTCCATGAGAGGTAGAAATCACCATCAATGAAAAAACAGAACACACAACACACAACACACAACACACAACCACACACACACACACACACACAGACTAGCAATTGTGTCGGTGATGCTTGGTTTTTAGGTGTTTGGAACGTGGTGTATGGATTTGAGGGGACCCCGAGTACACACACTCAAGGACCAGACCACGAGGGGTGTAGGGTACAAAAATAGATCCGTTCATAAAGTTATTACGTTAAGAGTACGATCTAATAGTAGTAAATTAATGATACAATTAAGATAAAATAGTCTTAATATTTCATAACCATTAGAACTCACTCACAACGTAATAACGTTATGAAGGGATCAGCACTCATTAAGTACTAAGACAAAACAATCTAACAGGATGGAATGTAAGCTTAAATAATTGAAGGGGTTGACAAAAAAAATTAGTTGCAGCAGTTTCTAGTCATCAAGATGTGTAAAACAATTAGCCTAACGATGAAACAACCCATTAGTGATTGCTCCGTCGAGTTCAAAAGTCTTAAGAAGAAATGGACCTTAACACACATGTATAAAACATATTATACGAGAAAGAAATAAAGTTCAAGTAACAGATTCGCAAAAGTCATTTCCGAACTAACAAAACTTGCAAGCCACATTTATGAGAAAATAAGTAAAAAGTGTTTCTCTTTTGGTGAAGTAATGTACCTTTGCATGACTTCTCCATATCTAAAAAATAATATAATCTGATGAACACCTCCTCCTATTCATTCTAGTCATCTACGTTTCTAATAACTCTTAACACCATTGGTCTTTAGAAAAATATTCGACGACGATCATAATTTAAGTTTTGATGTTCTTCTAGCATTTACAAAGAGCAAAACAAATATAAGAAGTAATGAAACAGACATTGTCAACAACACTAATTTCCATGTAGTTGTTGCTCCATATGAATCATTCAACTCGATTTCAGGCTTGTCCTGCAATTTAGCGCACAAGAAATCCAATACGAAAATCATTATTCCCCTTCACTGATGCATCTAGTGGTAACAAAATTACATAATCTAGACGAGAGCTCCTATACGGCATTGGGTAGATAGACTCAGAACAACCCTAATTCTATCAACAGAAAAGATGGGTACTTACGACAGCAGCAACAGTCTGAACCATGTGTGTACGTTGCTTTGAAAAAATGCCCTGACCATATTGGTATAGCTCCATATCCAGGATGTTAAGTGATGCTATTTCCTGGAGAAGCCGTTCAGGAACCTGACTACGAGCCTGTATTTTGGAAGTCCAAATGTTAATGGCAAGAAGCAGGAGATTAATAATTTTTATCCGGTGATAGAAAAGATCAATGGCAAACTGTCTCCGAGCAAATTAATCTTGTTAAGTGCAGTGAATGCTCATGTATATCATAATCACTTTACAGCAGTTGGGAGAACAAGGGTGTACACGTCCAAGCCATGTTTTGAAGGAAAAAGAAAAAATCTATAGCTAATTCATTAATACTGATAAACAACTTAAGCACATCCACCACTGGTAAACGTAACAAATTTCCTCTAGGATCAGCTATTGAAACCAACGTGAGACACACATCCATGTTATAGTAATTAGAGTACAAGTCTCAATTTAACTTCGAAAGTGGATATTTCATGTTAAGCATCACAAATATCATAAAGAACAGACCTACAGAGTTTCAACTGAAAAATTGTAAACTAATAATATACGTCCAACGCATGAACAAATGTACAGGAGTAGATCAAATGACAACTTTTCAAGTGATCTGCATAGCGAACTATTGCTCTACAAAGAAAGCATGGCTATCACCTGACAGTTACCCACTCCAGAGTCGGCCATGCATCAATATTATAATACCTTGGAGATTATTCTTGTCAATTTAACTTTAAAGTGGCTAACTTCATGTTAAAGCATGATGATGATTCTGATGGATAAACTTATATAAAAAAACACGTTGAACATAGAAATACGTCTCATACAAAAAACAAAGGTGACGAAGTTTCAGATCAAATCTAAAAGAATTTGATAGTTGACATACCTCCTTCGTAAAATTTGCTGGAGCAATTCTTTTCAGAGAATTTACACGTCTTTCTGCTTGTGCCTTGCGTAAACTAGAAATGCATGTTTCATATGCTTCCATTAGTTTTCCTGCAGTCATCTGGTATTGAGGTAGAAAGGATGTTAACAGATCACAACATGAACAACCATATGCTATATATCGAGAACAAGATGGGAACTTACTTGTTCAGTTGGTGGAGTCTTCCTTGGCTTTTGGTATGTGCTATTGCTCTGTAATTGGAGCAAAATGAAGCACTATAATCACAACTCTTAAGAAAAAAAATTCAGCAAAAAATACACATTGAAAGTATAACACCATTTCTTTCTGTCGACTTTGAAACATATACATACACACACAGAGAGGGAGGATGAAAATTATGCATTATTACCCCATGATAATCAGAATCAGGTTCAGAATCTTCAGATGAAGAGCTCTGTTCTGCAGCTCAAGAACAAATGTTAAAGAGTGAGAAATTAGGCAACTTGAGTACCATATCAGATTTTAATTTCAACAAGTTAACCAGGATGATGTTAAAACTAAGTTTCCATTTTGCCTATTGTACTGAACCAAAATGGACTTACAAGGGCCAAGTTCTTCCAACAGCCTGCTAGTTCTAACAGCTGAGGGGGTGAACAAGGACGTAGTCCAATAAGGGAAGATGTCAGTTCATTAGGAATATTACGTCCAATCCACTTGTGAAGGGAATGTTACGGAGTCCAGATTGTCAATTAGAATTGTCTTTTAAAATTTAGATTTAGGAAAGTACCTGCCATCACCTTCTTTAACCTTTTCTAGTTTACAATTAGCAAGAGTGAAAGAGGAGAGGCATAAAGTTAAAGCATGAAGTCCTCCAAAACACTATTTCCTTTAAATGAAGAATCCAAATAAGCGTGAAGTGATTGGTGCGCCTATGAAAGATTGCCTCTAAAATTATTGATAATAAACAGGAACGGAACTATAACTATTTAATAACCAAAATTTGCAAAGCCTCCAACAAGAGAATTGAAGATACACGTTCAAACTAGGGTATACTTTTTCTTTTCGTATCAGAGTATATATAGCATAGTAACACATCTAAAACTGACCTGAAATGTTCCTAACTGCAACATCTTCACTGTAGCTTGATGGTGTGAATTGGGAAATGACCTGAGCACCAACCACATTTGCAAACATTGTGGCTGATTCTCTGTGGTTCTCGGTGAGTCCAACATACAACATATCATCCAACCTCTTCTGCAAGATTTACAAGGATCTAGCATGATCACAACCATATAGCAGAAACTTTATATCAGAGAGATAACAGTATAAGCCCACATCACGAAAAATTTTATGAACCTTTCAACAATACCTTTGCGACTTCAAGCACATACTGACCAAGAGTCTGATACCTCAGTACGCAATGGCGCACTTCATGTGATTCAGGTTGATACGAGTTGTTTGTAAGTCCTGCAATCTGTTTGATTAGGAAAGCATCAGCCAAAGAGATTCAGGAAAATATCAAAGGTGAGAAAGCATTTATGTTTCCCCAATGAGATGAAAGATTTCTTTCATCTCTATAAACAACAAAATTGATCACTTGCTTATGAAGGTCAATGAGAGTTGTAAGTCCTGCAATCTGTTGATTAGGAAAACAATTAGCCAAGCTCCAAAAAAATACCAAAAACCAGAAAGCATTTAAGTTTCCGGTGAAATTTCTTTCATCTCCCCAAACAGCTGATACTGGATTGAATTGATGATCACAACAGTTTCACCCAGTGTTCATTACTTCAATATTATGCTTACAAACTCAACTATATAGCATCCTTTTGCTAAAATTCCCTTCGCATAACTTTGGATAATCTTCTCTTGTGAATGTCATATACGTAGTCAAGATTCCTTATAACGACCAAAGAGATTGAGTAATTTCTAGCATCTTTTTTGCTAACTGATTATAATTGAAGAAAATCATTTACGGAGTTTTTTGCTTCCAAGTGTTAAGTGACCACCTCATCTAAAAGTTTAAGCTGTTAGAGAGGAGCTTATTATATTCAACACGCCCCCACAAGTGCAGGCGGAGTTAGTTTTTGAGCCTTACACTTGGACAATTTTAATGTTTAAAATGGGCATGGCACAGCTTCCAACAGATATGTATGAGATGGACAAACAAAGAGTCCAGGACTCCATATCCTAAGATTTTGGGATAAAACACTATCCTATGATACCAAGAATTAACTCCGTTCTTATTATTTACCCCATGATACCAACTACCAAGAATTAACTCCATTCTTAATTATTTTTTGGATAAACGTTTACTCCACTAAGACCCTTTCCATTTCTCTTTTTTGTGATAGAAGTTAGAACTACACCCGCAGAAATACTACCATTGTTAATGACGTTTTAACTACTGCATATTTTTAAACAATTACACCCGATGTGATATCAGTAACAAAAGAAAAAAGAGGAATTGGATGCCCCAGAGCCAAATAAGCCTTAAATTCCCGTAAAGAAAGCATATTCTAGGAGTCCCCCATAAGCATAGTATAAAGCAGACCGGATAGGTCACCCCTCAGCTCCCTATCACTTTAACTACGCCTGATTCATATCGGCACATAAAGAGCCCACAACTCTATGCACTGAACCCTATGATAAGTTGTTAGCCTGAGGGTGTTAATCTCATATTTTGATGATGACAAAATCTTACACAATAGTGCATAATGGGAATGAAAAGCAGGACAAAAGTAAGGTAAGCATAATCACAAATGGGAGGCTTCCCCTTACTTAGTACATATCAATTCCTTCAAGCAAGACTCCCCATTACTCGATGCATAGTTCCAATTTATCACGTAAATTTCAATTATTTAAAAATTTATCCTATTGGCATATTCTTAATCACAAATCTCAATGCAATCACATATAATCCCATATTTACATTTTTCCCCCTTTTTGACACCATCAAATCCATTATGAAATATCATCTCAATGGGAGTTCATGAAATCTCTCCCCCTGAACATATGCACAATAGAGCAACATTTTTCACATATGTATGAGCAACGCCACAAAATAAGCTCTCACGACATTTGATAACCCAAGCATAGTGCATAGCAATAGCAAGATCTAAGCAAAATATCCAAACCATGTCAAAGTATGCAATGAAATCTAAAACACGAGAGAGTAAAACAAGTCAAAGTCAAGTTGTTGAAAAAGTTTTGGAAAACACTTGGAAAAGAAACAATCACTCCTCATCCTTCACGCCATCTACATTTTCTTCGCCATCCTCATCATCAAGGGCATCCCGATACTCCTCATATGTAGGTTCATCTGGAACATTTTTGTAGTTTGGTGTTAGGGGAGGTACTCATCCACTCTCCTGAATCCAAGCAATATAGCCATCAATCCAGTGATTCAAGTTACTCACTTGGATGCGAACAATCTTCATATCTTTATTCACTATTTTATGCTGAAGATTCATTTGTTTTCGAAGTGATTTTCCCCGAGCATTGATCTTGCGATTCATGGAATTTTGCATTGCATTCATAGCTGCAATAATCCTATCTATATCAGACATAGGGGTAGTAGGAGCAACAGAGAGAGACACATTAGATCCAGAACCCACACCAACACCCGAACTTGAACCAATACCACGTCGAAGATCTTCTTCTCTCCGTGCACTTTTTCTAGATAGATCCAATATGTGTTGCAAGGTTTGTTCTTCAGCTTCCATTTCATTATAACCCCTCTCAACTTTATCTTTACCCACTGTTGGTGCTGCAGGGGCTTTCTTTTGTTCTACAAGTTCTTGCTTAGTAGCTTCGGGTAAGGCTCTAAAATCAAATTGATTGAGAATTTGACCATGATAGTTATAAAGTTGCATACGTCTCATAGCCGCACAGTCAAAATACCACATGTTATGGAATGCTTCTACATTACCTTGTAATGGCACATTAAAGGACTCAAAGATCCTTCTGAGGGGTGTAGCATAAGCCAAACTTTGTTCATTTTCAGTGACACGTTGCATGTGAGACAGGATCATATATGGAAGATTTATCTTTTGCTTTGAATGAATCTTGTACATGGTATAAGCATCACAATAGGCGACCCGACCATCATTTATCTTCCTAGGCATGATGATATCACACACAATGCGCATTAAAATCCTAGTTCGACCAGCTAAGTTCATTGCCATCAGAGTAGTTCTCGCAAATCTTTCCCCTTTAGCATTATTCCATATCCAAGCAAGCATAGCATCATCATTAGTTGTAGTCATCTCGGGCCATCTTTTTGCAATATAATACTTTTGCAGACATAGTTAGGTTTGGCTGAGTCTTGAAACCCCTGAGGTTGAGTCATGTAGATAGTTTCTGCCAAATGACCATCGAGAAATGCATTGGAAACATCCAAATGCTTCAGAGACCAATTATAGAGCAGTGCCATACACATAACGGATTTGATGATGTCAAAAAGGGGGAGAAAATGTACATATGGGATTATATGTGATTGCATTGAGATTTGTGATTAAGAATATGCCAATAGGATAAATTTTTAGATAGTTGAAATTTACATGATAAATTGAAACTATGCATTGAGTAAGGGGGAGTCTTACATGAAGGAACTTGATATGCACTAAGTAAGGGAGAGCCTCCCATTTGTGATTATGCTTACCTTACTTTTGTCCTGCTTTTCATTCCTATTATGCACTATCGTGTAAGATTTTGTCATCATAAAAAAGGAGGAGATTGTTAGCCTGAGGGTGTTAATCTCATATTTTGATGATAACTAAATCTTAATCTAATGATGATCTAATGACTAATCATGATTATATAAGTTGTATATGATTGAGATTAGTCTTAGATTGGGAAATGATCATGCATGAAGAAATGGCTAGCACGAGCTTATCAATGCAATCAAGGTTGAAGTGCTAGAATTGGCAAGGTTTTTTAAAGCCTTGAAAAGTTACATCCATGAAGATCTTTCCAAAAGAATAAATATAGTCTTGAAGAGCTAAAGAATTGAAGATCGTATTTCAAGAATCAAGACTTGAAGATTCAAAAAATGAAGAGGAAGTTACAAGGAAGGAGACGTGGCGACATAAGGGATACCGGCAAATAAAATGTTGAATGACTTTGATATGCTCGGTAAAGCTCAAACAAACCTTCTTTAAAACTTATTTTTGAAAACCATCCTAAAAGATTTCTTGACAAAGTTTTGATTTCAAAAACATTGTTCTAAAATGTGTTTTGAGCATTTCACATGTTGCGTTTTTATCTTAACTATTTTATACTTTGCAAAAGAAAAAAGTTTTTTAACTTGTCTTTCCACTTGCCTATAACAAATCCATTGAGTCGGTCGAAGCAATCGGTCAAGGAATTGACCAGTTCACACTCAACTGACTCATCCATGGAACGCAGAGGCAAGTCGGTCGAGTCCCTCGACCGACTCCTCCAGGGGCAGTCGGACGAGCCAAGTCGGACGAGGGGCTTGACCGACTGGATCGTGTGTTTGAAAAAATATAGCCGTTTGTGACCATTGGAAACGTTTTCTATATATATTCAAACACCCCCAATACTCAAAACATCTCTTCCAACTACAAGCAATTGTTCTATAGCTTTCATATCTTGAAAACACATTTGTTTGATCATTTATTGAGCTTTAACTTGCAAATCAATTGAGCATTCAAGAGCATTGAATTCCATGGACTCTTAAACAGAGTTCATTGTACTCATCATTTATTTCATTCATATTGTGAGATAAACACTCTAGATCTATAGCTTTGAGAGATTCATTGTATAGAGAGAGTGAGAAATCTTCTTTGTAGATTCAAAGAAGTGAAGAGGTTTGTACTACTCTTGTGGACTCAAGAGGATTTGTATTGTTAGTTTGTGCTTCACCAACTTGTGAAGAGGCACTATTAGTGGAGCTAGTGGAAATCCTAAGGGGGAGATAATCTTAGGTGGTAGATGTAGATTAACGAACCACCATAAATCATTATGTTCGTCTTCTATCCCTTTTATCTTCTTGCTTTCATTTTTGTGCACTCTACGTGTTTGATAATTAGCTTGCTTGAATATAAATTGTTTATATTGAAATTTTAATTGGTAGTCATTAGTTAAATACTTAATTCACCCCCACTCTAAAGTATATTTGCCTTAACATAAGTATTTCCGACTTTATACCCTATGATATACCAAGAATAACAGTTGTGGCATCCCATAGAAAAAAAATAGCCACCAAACTATATAATTAGTAAGGACCTTTTAATAGCAAGTACAAGAATACGGTTCAATACCTGAAATGTAGCTCCATTGTGAATGATATCTCGAGCCATAGGATCATTAATATACTGACTTAAAGGCATTACTATATCCGCCATGTTGTATGAGTCGTTAGTTCTAGTAAGAAGTTGTCCCTTACGTATCCTAGCTTCCCTCTGTAATCAAATTCAAAAATTGAATCATCAGGTTTTACTATGTAAATAATACTTCACAATGCAAGGTCATATGATCACAACACCGTGTATAATTAATAGTGAGTGAAAAGAAGATTCACCTAATTGACTAGTAATTCAGTGCTTTAATCCACCACTGTCCATCATGTATATGATAATCACGCAAGATATCATCCAAGTAAAAGTACCACTTTGCTTGAAATAACAGATGCATGTTAAAATCATGGGTTCTCTTGAAAAGATTATATTAAATAATGGCAACTGACATGTGATCACCAATAAGTTTTTCAGAGGGCTGTAAATCACATAAATATTGAGCTGGGGAGCTGAAGTGGATTGGAAACCATATAACACCAGGCACACTGCAGTGCTAGATCTGACTACATGTACTGGTACACAATGGCAAGAAAGAATGGCAGGGCATAATATGATAGAAATAATGCATTCAACTCTCATAATAGTGAAGCAAGCTTCAGGTAGCCGGCCCAATGCCAAGTTCATTGCAGAATTTTAAAAATATTTTATCATTAAAGAGTAAGAAAATAAAAAGTAATACCACTTGATTAGGCTTTCTTTGGTTTGGATTTCTATAACTGATTATATCAGTTTTAGATTTGAAAAATCAAGTTCAGTTATGCTAAAAAGAAAGTGATAATTTTGAAACCAATTTCTTGTAGAGCTGATTTTATCAAATTAAGTACTAGGTACTTTGGTTAAAATAGCAGTGTCATGGGTCTCAAAATTTAGGGTTCCATTAAAAGTGATTTTTTTGAAAACATTAAATCACGCACAAATGCATGTTTACTTAGAATCTGATTTACTTCAGAATCATTTCTTTAAAATCAATTAAATAGAAATCAAAATCACTTTCAAAAACCTAAGCAAATTATACGTTATTGCAAGAAACAAAAGAAATGTATGTCAAAACTTTTGCTACTGATTTTTTTATTTTTTTATTTTTTTGAGAAGTAAAATTTTTGCTACTGAATTTGGTAAGATAAGAAACATTTTAGCATTCAAATGTTTGTTGCCACAACAGTCATATGCTTTTTACTTCATCATCCATAACAGAGAAGAACAAACACCAGGCACCACCAAAATGTATTATAAATGCACACAACTCAAGATGCATTCAACAATCATAGTGGAAGAAACATACTCGAGCAAATAGGTCTTCTCTCATCCAGGGAACCAAATACTTCCATGGCCAAATATCAAGAGTGCTCACACCTTTTGTCTTAGAACGTAGACGTCCAGCCATTCTTGTGGCAGAAGTCAAATTAGGGTGCACCAAGAACCTAGCCGCTACCTCAACAGAAAATTCATAAGTGCTAAAGACACGATCAACTGGGTTCCTAAGTATTGTCACAACAGATGTTTTCTCCTCTGGGAGTTTGGACATCATGCTATAGTCGTCATGAGTTACCAACAGTCTGCAATTTGGTTTTCTGCACATGTCGAAAGATAAGTTTAGAATTTTGAGAAATTTACATGAATAATGGCTAACAATTAAAAAAAAGACAGAAAGCTGTGTAGTCTGTGTAGTCAATTTGCGTATTATCTGACATTTATTCCAACAAGTTCTTCTAGTCTTATAAAGTTCTTTGACAAAAACAGAAAGGTATAATTTCAGGTATATTTTCATTACTGAAGTGCCGAAAATGGTAGCAACCCCAAATACATGTGGTGAGAGATAGGGAACATCAGTAATTTTATCAAACATAAAAATAGAAAATTAAGATTGCAAGAATACAATGCAAAACTAAATAAAGCAAGAGCAATTCATTCTTCGCTATAAGTAGCTGTATAAAAAAATATGCTCCTCTAACCCACGAGAAGGCTAGTAAGGCATAATAAATTAATTCGCATGTTTAGAATTTAGAGCCTCTACCAAGAAGCAAGAAGCAATGCATAACAGTTTTGCTTTTCCTATCAGTGTTATAAAATAAGAATGGAACGAAATAACCAAGACTAAAGGACTTGGAGGCCTTGCTTTTGCATCGACCAAAAATATAAAACCACAATTAAACATTTTACTTGCACAATTAGACAACTAAAAGCCTTGCAATATTTTTTTAGTTGTTAGGCTTCTTTTTCCATGAAATTGGCTTAGAATATTAAATCACTCCACTTGTTGACATATACCAGATCCCTCCTTCCACTTCTTTAATCATTACAGGCAGAAATCAAGAGCCAGTCCACCATTTCTGATCAGGACAGGAGTTAAAAATGATCTACCAATCTAACTGCTAGATTTTAGGCCTCATATCCTAATCAACATCATGCAAGCATCTGACATATGAGTGCCTTCGATAATGGGTCAAATTCAGATTACCTATGAGCTTGACCACCCAAGCAATAGCAATTAAGAGTGCATGCTAGAGAAAGACGCAATACTTAGTCTGCTATTGATGATGATAGCTATAGAAAATAATGGTTGCAAACTTGGCCATCGACCAACCACAAATAGAAGTGAATGAATAACACTAGAACAAAGTGCAAAGCCATTACCTCGGATTAAACCTTAACTTATCGTAAGAACGTGGGCACTCCAAAGAGCTAGAGTACAACTTTTTCAAAAAACTGCACATGGAAAATGTAATCATAAGCTGTAAACTTTGCAGAATAATAAAAGAAGCATATTAAGTAACGTTTTGCCTCATTACATAGATGGCATAGGATGGAGTATGGACATAAAAAAGTATGCTTTTCATTTTCAATTCACATAATATTTCCTTCCAATAAGTACATGCACAAGTAAAAGCGTACCAATAAAAGTACGTTCTCCCTCCAGTTCTAGGGACATGAAGGAAAAAGAGCAAGTCCCTAAGTACATGTTTGTCTTTCTTGACTTCTCTATCAAGGGAAGAAGATGCCCACTTCTTGACAATATGTTCACATCGACCAAAATCACCTTCACTACAAGATACCTTCAATGTAGTCGAAACTGCAAAAACAGTTGAAAAACAGTTAACTGCCATATCCAAAATGCATGCCATTCGTAGAATTGCAAAATCTGCTTTCTTTAAAATAAAATCCGAACTTCACTTCATGAAAAGATTAATATCTCTCTTCACGAGCTTCACACCATCAAGCATTTTTAATAAATGTTATACATACTTGGTTAACTTGTTTAAGCCATTACGAAAGCATAAGCATCCCCCTTTTTTTTTTTACTCGAGCAATTAATTAAATTCATAACTGGAAGTCTGGAACAACGAAAAATAAAACATAAAAATCAGGATGAACCCCTGAAGCCATAATCTCTACGAATCTGCAATCTCTTTACCACCACTCCACAATCAACTTCAAATTCAAGAAGCACTCAAAAGGACAGCCGCCCCCCCCCCCGCTATCCTATCTGTAAGTCCAATAAAGGGTCAGCTTCGAAAGTTCATTATTACCAGTTATCCAATTTACTTATAAGCAAACATAATGACAATTTTGAGCTAGATTTTTCTATAAATTTCACAAATAAATAAATAAAATAGTTAAAGACTTTGAAGAAACATACCAAGTAAAAGAAGCACAAGTATGAGTTCCAACTTGACACCATAGCTGATGATCCTCCTCATTCCCACCTTCAACTCAATCTACAAAACTGAAAAATCAAAAATAAATAAATAAATAATTCACATTCAAAAAGATAAAAATCACATTGTTATTTAAAAAAAATCAAAGCTTTACATGAGTCGAAACAAAATATCTCAAGCCAACACCCTAAGCAAAATTACACACACACACACACACACATATATATGTATGTATGTCTGTCTGTCTGTATATATTCCGAAAAAACAAAAATCACATTTTTATCATCAATCAAAGCCTAATCTTTAAATGATGAGTAAAGAATTATGCCAACCCAAAATCCTAAGCAAATCATATATATATATTAGTATATTTACCTACACACACACATATAAATATATAAACTCACATTTTTATAGTCAATCAAAACCTAATCTTTACATGACAAGTAAAGAAATATGTCTAGACAAAATCCTTAGGAAATTAAACATATACATAATACATACATGTAGATATACTTATAGTATATTCACACTCTCTCTCACACACACACACTGTATATATATATATATATATGTATATGTATAGAGAGGTGTGATCTCGTGCTCATAAATGAGTGTTAGGAGTTGGCGATGGTCGACACACCTCACGATCAGATTGAGGGTGGTGGGCCCCACCACATCTCCGATCAAAGCTGATGCTTCTAGAGCGAGAAATTAATTTTATTCCCCAAAAAAAAGAAGAAAAAAAAAAAAAAAACTTGAACACTAGAGAGAGAGAGAGACGACGGCCGAGAAATAGAGTCGATGTAGTAGTGGTCAAAGTGGTGGTCAAAGGTGTGTATAGGGGTACAATGGTAAAATTATGAAGGTCTGTGTTTTGTTGAGGTCAACGGGAAATATTCTACTATTTATTCCACTCGTTTCACTTTCAATTTTTTTCTTTTTGTTGACAAAAATTTCATTCTTGTTAGAGGAAAGTCATAGGGTCATGGCTGTCACCATCACATAGATATATTACGTCATTTAATGCTAATAACACGTGTTATTATTATATATATTTCATTTTAAAACAATAGTCATTTTAAAAAAAATTCATCTTGTTAGTTGTTTTTTTGTCACTATTATATATTGCATTTTAAAGAAAAATAATATTGTTAGTTGTTTATCTAATCTTTTTCTGATTTGAAAAAATATTTTTGTACGATCTAGTTACACGAGTAATCGATTTAGAGGAGACCTACTTATAATTTGGGGGAAAAAAAAAAAAGGTCACTTACTAGTAGAAGTGTGTGAATTTAGATTCGTATGAAGCATTTCCTCCAACTAATGCAAGCATTTGATACCACAAGCCTTTTATATGTTCTTTTGAAGGTGAGACACTGTTTGTTTGTCATAAAATAATTTGTTAGTAAAAAATATTTATAAAAAAAAATAAAATATATTTTGGTATTTGATTGTTATACTTAACAATATTTTTTAATATTTGATTGTCATATGAAAAAAAAATCAGCAGTAGATTTTTATAAAAAAAAACACACGCACACACCCTCACACAGATATATATTCTGGTCTGGTGGGGTGGGGTGGGGTAGGGGTATGGTGGGGCTAATGGGTGTAGAGTCGGTGAACGGGGGTGGGATTGGGTGACGAGGATGGAGAAATATTTTATTCTCCTTTTACCTAATTATTTTTTTTATTAGAAAATATTTTTTGATGTTACTAAACATCGAAAAATTAAAAATTATTTAAAAAAAAAATATTTTATGAAAAACAAACGAAGCTTGAGATATTTATTATTTGATTATGTAATTTGAATCTAGTTAAATATATTATCGTAAGAAAGGTTGGCATTTTGAAATTTGATAAAATAATAAAAGTAACAAAGTAAACATGAAATATAATGAGGAAAAATACGACATTTGTCCCCCCACTAATCGACACTCGTTTTTGTTTTTGTTTTTTTTTTTTTGTTTTTGTCGGACACTCTTTTTTGTATTGAAACATCTCAAATAATACTCGAAAGTTTAGTTGTAATCCCAACAATATAATATGCCAATTTGCCTTCAAGTTTTTCACTTTTAAAGTTTTGAAAATTTTAAATATATATTATAGTTCCACTTAGACCCCACTTAGATTAAATTATAGGGAAAAAACCATTTTAGTCATTGAGTAATATATTAAGTCCCAAATAGGTCTTTGTGTATTTAAAAAATTCTTCACAAGTCTTTTACATTTAAAAAACCCTTCACAATTTCATTTTTGCCCTTAGTGGATGCTGACATGGAGAAGCATGACTATATTCTTCTTGACTCTTGCAAGAATATGGCAGGAACTTAAAGAAAAAAATAAAAAATATTGATAAACATTATATTTTTTTTTTTGGTCATGCTGAATTTTTATTGCTTCAACGATATTCCATTTTTTTTTTACCAAAAAAAAAAAAAAAATGAGATTCCAGTTTTGTTAGTTTTGAAATGCTGAATTTTTATTGCCTCATGCAACGATATATTGGTTTTTTTCCCAGGCTTTTTTTTGGTTAAAAAATATTTTTTGGTTAAAAAATTTATTTTCAAAAAACATTTTTTAACCAAAAAAATGCCTGGAAAAAACCAATATATATATATATATATATATATATATATATATATATATATATATATATATATATATATATATATATATAAATAATATATTTAGTTTAACAAATACCCAATTTCCACTATATCGTTGCATGAGGCAATAAAAATTCAGCATTTCAAAACTAACAAAACTGAAATCTCGTTTTTTTTTTTTTTTTTTTTTGGTCGAAAAAAATGGAATCTCGTTGAAGCAATAAAAATTCAGCATGACCAAAAAAATATATATATATAATGTTTATCAATATTTTTTATTTTTTCTTTAAGTTCCAGCCATATTCTTGCAAGAGGCAAGAAAAATACAGTCATGCTTGTCCATGTCAGCATCCACTAAAGGCAAAAATAGAATTGTGAAGAGTTTTTTAAATGTAAAGAACTTGTGAAGGGTTTTTCAAATACACAAAGACCTATTTGGGACTTAATATATTACTCAACGACTAAAATAATTTTTTTCCTTAAATTATATTATATTTTCAACTTTTCTTCCAATTTTCTGTTAAATCGAACTGTGGACAATTAAAGTGAGGGGAATAAATAATTAATTAACAACGATCAAGTGGAATGCAGATGCAATCTTTACAGCTAATGGAATCATAATTAGTATGAGTAAACATTTAACATTTCCATATTTTGTTAAAAGTGCACAATATTTACATGTATTTTAAAATATAATTGATTATCTTTATGTGTTTTATAAAAGTAATTAAATACTCATTATATTTTAAAAGGTAGCTGATTACCTTCTATATTTTAAAAACGTAACTGAATATCCCCTGTATTTTTAAAAACGTACCTAAATACTTGTTTACATTAGAAAAATCGTTTATTTTAACATAAGATATTTAGTTATGTTTTTAAAAATACAAAAGGGTATTTAACTACATTTTTAAACAAATAGAAAAATCAATTTATTTATAAAACACAAGTATTCAATTATTTTTATAAAACACATAAAGGTAATCATTTAAGTTTTACAATACATAAAAATATTGTACACTTTTAATAAAATACATAAAATGTTAAATTGTTTATTTTTAAAATATTTTTTTTTCGATTTATCACTTTATGGATGTCACCTTACCAAGGAGTTGACAATTGATGGTATTGGTTATTTGTATATGTGATGCAAGTGAGCGTGTACGAAATGTTGTCATAAAGTTTCGTTATACGTTCTGTCATTAATGAAATGACAAATTTATCCTTGTATATCTTGGGAATGGAGGTGATATGGTAGTAATGGGAAATGGGATGGAATGTTTGGGGGGTGGCCACTGAGGTGGTGTTGCTTTTGAGAAGAGGTTCTCTTTGGTTTGCGACCCTTTGAGCACTTTTAGGGAGTCAAAGCTTAGGGTGGAACCCACCATTTTCGTTTGTCCTACCTTCTATTATTGTTGTATAGTGGGTGGTTAGGACTTACTTTCTACAACACGATATATAAAATTATGTGATCGAAATTGTAATTTAAATTCAAAAATTTTAATTTTAATACACTTATGTATGAAGTTGTTATGCATAAGAATTGAAGTAACTATCAAACTCAATGGCAGTTCTAAAAGGACAGAACTAAAATCTCTATTGACTTTATAATTTATTTTTATAAATATATAAAATTTTGGATTAAAATATTCATTAGTCTCTACTAACTAACTAATTGAAACACTATTAAAAATTTAATGCTTTTAATAAAGATTGTAAAAAATCAGTCATAAAATTGAACAGAACTCTTGAATGGATAATTATTTGTATATTGAAAAGGATGTATTTGATAGTGTTGATAGTGAAAAAATACTACAACATTTTCAAATATAAAAATTTATAGATAACAACAATTGTAATAATATAAAGATGGTTTTCGTAAAACGAATGATGATAAATGTAGTAATTTTTAAATTATTTATGATATAACATTAACCGTATAATGTTTATAACAAATTATTCGTATAGTTGTTGACTTGCCAAAATTATATATTGTAGCCCTTACCGAATAAAGTTTATGGATCTGGCCCTAATTAAACTTATTTTGAGATTTATTATAGACAATTTTATCTTATATTTTTGTTAAAAGTTTGGATGTAATAGCATCGTACGGGTAGAGACAATAGCATAGCCATTAAGGTGTGAGTGTGAGTACAACTCAACAACCCCTTCCCTCCCTCCCTCCCCCTTTCCCCACCCTCCCCCACCCCCCCTTCCCCCTTTTTATGAGAAAATATGTGTATTTTTAATTTATTTTTAGGCTGAAAAATTAATGTAGCATCATTGAAAAAAAATTAAGCATGTATAAGTGTTAAATTGCATTTTTAGTCCTCATTAACAAAAATCTTAGATTTACCCCTCGGTAGAGAAAGACTCAAAATGAGTTGGATGAAACATTCAAACATATTCTTGTATACATGGAACTAAGAAAGGAGATCACCATAATATATGGTGTTGTCAGATTCATAAAATTGACCTTACCTAAAAAAATAAAATTTAGTTTGATTTAATTTAGGATTCTAAATGATCCATAAACCTATCTATATAGATTTTTCAACAAATAATTACTTCTTTCTTTGGTCATTAAACAAATTATTTCAAACTAATTTTTTAAATAAATTATTACTAAATGAATCTCTAAATAAATATTTTTCAATTGTAACTCCTTTTTTTATGCTAATTAAAGAAGGGGCAAAAACCATTTTGGTCATTGAGGTTTGGTATAAAGCCCAAATGAGTCCCTGAGGTTTGCAAAAAGACCAAATAGGTTCCTTCCATTATTTATGACTTAATAGTCAAAGACTTGATCAAATGAAAAGACTTAAATGCCCTTACTTTAGTGGTTGGGGATTTGGAGGGACGGAAACAAAAAAAAAATTGGGACTATGCAGCATGCACAACTATTTAAGCACCCAAGTCATTTTTTTTCTTTTCTCACTTTCAATTCATGCTCTTTCTCACCAAAAAAAAAAGGAAAAAGAACAACAATAACAACAAAATTTTTGCTACTTAGAAGAGTTTGGCTCTTAATATTTTTATAATACACTTTTTTTTTTCTTTGGTAATGTTGATTGGGTTGTGTTTAGTTTGTTTTTCCTTTAATATTGAGTGAGTTTATGGAATTACTGATATCTGATGTATTTGATCAATTATGTAATCTTCTTCATAATTTTCAGATTATAGAAATATTATGACTGAATAGTCTGTAATTTTTAATATTTATAAAATAGTAAAATTAAATATAAATTAAAAAGAAAGTCAAGTATATCTATATCCACTACCTTGTCCCTGAAAGTCGAATTTAGTATTGGGTAGCCACTAATTGTGGCTTTTAAAGTCTTAAATTTTGGATATATGTCTTCCAACTATAAATGTTGTCTGACTTTTAACTAACTTAAAAAATGTATTGAGGTGCAATATTAGATAATAGAATAAATAACCTTATGATAAATTCACTATAATTCACATGTAACGAATTCCTCGTAATTTGAAAACAAAAAGAAAAAATAATAATAGACGAGAAATTCGTTACATGTGAATTATTTTTTTATATTTAATATTTGAATTTTTTTCATCTACTATTATTTTTTCTTTTTTGTTTTCAAATGACGAGAAAAAATGGATTGGGTACTTAAATAGTTGTGCTTGTTGCATGGTCCTAACTTTTTTTTTCATTCCTTCCAAATCTCCAACCACTAAAGAAAGGGCATTTAAGTCTTTTTATTTAGTCAAATCTTTGACTATTAAGTCATAGATAATGGGAGTGACCTATTTGGTATTTTTACAAACCTCAATGACCAGTTTGGGCTTTATACCAAATCTCAGGGACCAAATTGATTTTTGCCCATTAAAGAAGTGCCCTATTTATTCTATAAAAAAAACTATAAAAAAGTGCAAAATTGTAAATTATGAATCCCCATTCACGTAAACAAAACCAACCTAGATAATAAGTCTATTATCAATCATCCACAATCTACAAATGCTCCGATTGAGAGAGTAATTTCTAAAATATTTTTGCCCATAAATCCTATATCTAAAATCCATATTAATCCTTTAGAAAATTTGGTCCTCCGTAAGTGCAGTAGAATGGATCAGAGTAGTCTAGTGATAAGTTACTCCTTCCGACAATTGAAAGACCAAAGTTTAAATCTCATAAGGTTGAAGTAGATAGGGTGGGGAATAAAAAAGAAGATAAAAAATATGTTGTTCCTTTCGTGCCAAAAATGATATACAACCCATCTTGTAATCTCCTCTCACTTGATCATATTTTTTCGACCACTAACTTCAAGATCTATATTTCAAGCATGATTTTTTCACTCCTAAGCCGGAATTAATATATATTTTTTAATACACCATCATTTATCATCCATATTTGATCAATTGAAAGCCAAAATGGAATATTTCATTACTACACATGTTGCATTTTTTGAGAAAGAAAAAAAAAGTAATGCTATATATTACCCTTTTTCTTATCACTTTTTTTTATCACCTCTTACGTGGAATCCTACATGAAATACCAACTAGATTATTTTTATTTCCTTTATTCTCTTCAATTTCTTTTTTCTCTCTCTTAATCAATATGTGCTCAAAATACTTTTTTTTCTTTGTTTATGTTGAAGTTGATAAATAATAAAACAAACCCCTCCCTAATAGCTTAAACTTTTAGATGAGGTGGTCACTTAAGATGGTATCAGAGTCTAGGAATCAAAAGGTCCTGGGTTCAAAACTCACCGTCACCTATTTAAAAAAATATTAAAATTATCTAAGTGCAAGGCTGAAAACTCACCGCCACCCATTTAAAAAAATATTAAAATTATTCAAGTGCAAGACTCAAACATCTTGGTAACTTAAGAGTTTAATCATATAAGACCCTTTGACAAAAAAAAAAAAACAAATCATATCAAATCCAAATATTGGGGAAACAACAATAAATCACCGCCACCCATTTAAAAAAATATTAAAATTATTCAAGTGCAAGACTCAAACATCTTGGTAACTTAAGAGTTTAATCATATAAGACCCTTTGACAAAAAAAAAAAAACAAATCATATCAAATCCAAATATTGGGGAAACAACAATAAATCAATCGGCTAAAAGAAGAGAACCAGTATTAAGCAATTTTCTTTTCTTTATTGCTATGTGTCGTTCTCAAATAATTCTTGAAGCTCTATAATTTTTTTTTTTTTAAAGAATAATTTCAGCTTTTGCTATCATGCTGCATTTGGTTTTCACGTTTTCTTTCTTTTAGAATTACTATTTGTTAATTGCATTTTGGAGTACTTCTTTGTTTAGCTGCATTTGGACAAGTGCAAAAAGTTCGAAATTAAAGACTAAAATGTTAAACTAATTGGTTCCATCACAAGTATAAGAGTCTCATTGTTTCTTCAATTTCCTTTTCCTTTATTTGTTTGTCGTTCAGTTTAGAGTAGTTGGCTTGGTAGACAAACTTTTTAAACCACGAGATAATATTTTGTCACTTTAAAAAATATAAAATTTGGGGTGTAAATTTGACTATTATATTTTACCCGTTCTTTTATCTTGGTCTTAATGAATCTTAAATCATAAAAATCTATTGATGTGAGAACATTAGTAAATAATGTCACAAAAAAAAAAAACAAATTGTTCAAAATTGGTAACGGGATGAGGGAGGAAAGGGATGGGAAAAAAATAAATAGCTTTTTGGTCTTTGATGCATAACAAGGAAAAAAAAAAGTTGCTTAAGACCGATTCTCTTTTTTTGACTGATTGATTCATTGTTTGCCAATATTTGGGTGCGAATATTTTTTTTTGGCAAGGGCTTTGATATGCATGGTTAAGTAAAGAAAGAAAAGTATTTTGAGTAAATATTAATTAATTAAAAGAGAGAAAAATAAATCGAAGAGAGAGAAAACAATTAAAAAAAGAATAAAAATAGTTTAGTTGGAGGCCATGTAGAATTTTATGTAGGAAGTGATAAAAGGGTAATGAAATAATGGGTGATATATATCATTACTTAAAAAAAATTAAAATTTACACCTCATTTTATCCTCAAAAGAAAGATATTAATTAACTCATCCAAAACGCTTAAACAAGCAAGCCCTTCAATATTTTCTTAGCTTCAAGACTTTCTTCATCTTGACGAGCCACAAGCGGTGTGGTATCTCTCTCTTTTACCTGAAATGTAATGAAAAAAACTTTTAATCTCAGACTTTATGAAGCGAATTTTTTTATGATCGATGCAAATGTAAAATGTTAAGACAAAAAAGGAAAACTGTAAATACCTTTATTGCTCCTTTAACATTAGGTATTAGGTAAAACGACAATTTGGTCTCCTAACTTTAGAAACAAGTATTTTCATCCTTTAAGTAACTGAAGTAGGATATTGTTGGTCCTTCACCGAT
Organism: Ehretia macrophylla; assembly: GCA_037974665.1. Classification (NCBI taxonomy): domain Eukaryota; kingdom Viridiplantae; phylum Streptophyta; class Magnoliopsida; order Boraginales; family Ehretiaceae; genus Ehretia; species Ehretia macrophylla. The sequence continues at coordinate 2,614,827 of CM075782.1, forward strand.
TGTCCATCTTTTTTCAACCGTTAATTAAAGTAATTTGGGCATAATACGCGCGTGCACTTTACGTGAGTTTAACAGCTGAAAATGGACGGAATTAATTTCAAGGACTCACGTTGTCTCATTTTGTTAATTAAAAGACCAAAATGTTCATTTTGAAAGTTACGATCCATGCTTAAAGGACAATGGAGGTATTTACTCAAAAGAAAAAAAGAAAAAAAACTACCTGGGACATAGGTGAGATGTCTGGCATTTGTTTCTTTTTGCTTTCATGGGTGCAGAAATAAGAGTACATGCCCATCCCAACTATAGCAATGAGTATTCCAATGATGTTTCTTGATGTGAAAGGGTCATGCAATAGTGTATATCCAAATGCAAGAACAAGGCATGTCTTCAAATGGCCTAACACTTGGTAGGTGACTGGTGATGTTTTACCAATGACCAAGAAGGTGCTGAAGTTCACTGAGACAGCAATCAAGCAAGATAGTAGAATGAATGTCTGCAAAATTGTCACATGCATTTTATTGTTAGCAGGATAGATGCAGCTAAGGCCGAGTGGGGACTGCAACTCGGACTAACCCTATAGAATTCTAATTATTTAAATATTTACAGTCTGTTAAAGACAAGAATAAATATAATAAATCACTCTTTAACAAGTTAAACTTTTAGATGAGGTGAAAATTTAACATAGTATCAGAGACTGGGTATCTAGAGATTTTGAGTTCAAGTTTTGTCATTGCTACTAATTTAAAAATATTAAAATTGTCCATATGCAAGGCCAAAAAATAAATTATTTGCACGTGTTGGGGCGATTGAAGACAATAAATAAATATATTAAACTCCTCTCTAATAACTCAAGTTTTTTGATGAGGTGAAGATATAACATAGTCCAAAAAAATAAACAAGTTCATTTTTAATAGATATCAGCTTAACTTTTTAGATGAAGTGAAAATTTAACATAGTATAGAAAACTAAATTAGACCGATCGAGTTGAATAAAACATATATTTCTATAATCGACAAATTATGTGTTATAGCTTCTACTAAAAAAATTTCTAGATCCGCCCCTGCAATTAGCTAATAGTCTCATAACAATGATTTTACTGATTTTGATGACAATGTGTTACTAAAATTTATATCATTTCTATTAATATGCAGTAGGAAAATGCATGGACAAAGGGTTGTGAATAAATTACCAATACAAGAGGAGAATATTTGTAGGCGAAGACATTCTGTTTGGTGAGGTATTGATCTACAAGAGGGCCTGAGACAAATAGAACACCTGCTTGAAATGGAGCTGATTGATACAGCAGTTGAGTGGAAGAGACATTGAGCCTCTTTTGTATTGTGTTTGTGAGCTGAAATAGAGTACCATGTTAAGGAATGAACAATTCTTTCCAGGCCAAAAAGTTTTCCTTTTATCTTTTAGGGGATATCGGATGGGGATGAATCAGCTTACAATGTTATGATATACAGACATTATGATGATGAAATAATGTGGAGTTCAAAATCGTTAGATCTTACTCATAATGTTATGATGTTATCAACGGATTGATCCTTTACTCATATCGGATGCCCTGTGTATATATATAAACCTCTTATAACACCCGACTAATTCAAGATAGTTAATGAAATAAAGGATACAATTTGGCCAATGCATGTTGTTATGATGGCTAGAAGAGAGAGGACTGTGCCAACAAAGTTGAGCTGAAGGTCTGTTATGGAGGCAATGCCAACTCCAAGAAGTAAGACTAGTAGAGAGAGGTTTATTTTCTGGCTGCATAAAATTAGAAAGTACTTGAAAGTTAGTGAGCTCTGAAATATTAGAACAAACAGTATTATTAGATTATCTTAATTAATTACCTGAATTGCTTCTTCAAGAATATGGTTTCAAGTAAAACTGTGAAAGGTATAATCGCAAGTTTGGTCATCTGCAAAATGTATAGCAATAAGAAAAATATTTCAAGTCTCATAAAATCAAGAATTTTAGTGTAATGTTGCACGTTGGTGGGCGATATGATAAGTATCTAGTTTATAATCGAGTGTTGTGCGTTTAAACAATAATTTGAATTAATTATTTTAGACTAGTCTACAGACAATTTGTTATGATATTAGTATCGCTTTGTGAACTCCAAATTCTCAATTTAATTTTGTGCGTTACACTTATAATATATATATATATATATATATATATATATATATAACCATCTCTATTAGTATAGTTTAGTCCTTAGCACTACGACCTAGCTAGTACGTCCAAGGGAAAGTTGATGGTGTCACGCCTCGGCCTTTCTTATAAGTTATACTTCTTATAATTAAGGTATATTGTCTGCAATTCTATTATATACCTCAAAATGGGTCCAATAATCTTTGAATCTTGTGCATTGTGGGAGTTTTGTCGTCAGAAAAATGCTTAAAAGAGAAGTAAAAAACAAGAATGAAGAAAATGAAATGAGGAAATTAGGTTTACCTGATAGAAGGCAACGGAGTTAAATCCCAGACTTAGATTGAGAAACCCTATTGAAACCCCATTCAAAATGCCAAATAGCATTACTGTCTTCATGTCTACTGTCTTACTCTCGAAAAATTTAAAGCGCAGTGCCACATGAAGAGTGCAATACGTTACCATTAGATGCCAACTAGTCAATGTTGTGGCTGCAGAAATTACAATTGGTCAAGACATAAACACAATTAGTATATACATATATATATATATACATATATATATATATATATTAAATGCATTTTCGATTTAATCAAATATTAATTGTTAAACTGTTTTCTAATCAACATTAACATTGATTAAGCCTGTCTAACCTCTAATTGAAACTGGCATACTATACTAAAATAATTAATAAGCTTTTTCTTTTCGGGTCATTTTTAATATGACGCTTAAGTATTCACGTAGAAATTGATATATAAAGGAGTAATAAAAATGTGATAATATCTAGCATTTCCCTGCTGAAAATAATCTTGTAGTCATAGGGCCAACTATATATGTGGGAGATTATGGACCAAGTACTGTCCTTTTATGGTGGTTGTCAAACATTGGTGAAATCCATGGAAAGTATTGAAATTAATGTTAAAACTAGAAGAGAATGAATAAATTTCTTCATTTATATTTGGGCAAAGTATATTTATTCTTTTAAGTTGGTGCACAAAATTTATATTATATGTAGAGTTTCAGGAAGAGTAATCAAAATCACGTTGGAATCTATTATACACAGTTTTATTTTGTATTTTTATAAGAGACGGTTCTACAACTTAAACTTATGAACTCCAAGTTATACGACAACACAAGTTTATTGGCACACTAGGACTCCCTTTCGTAAAATATATATTGAATGTGATATATTTAGTTGCATGTAACTATTTTTTAGTTACATTGATATACCATGTGTACAGGAACTGATCTCATTTACTTTGGTTACAATTTTATGACCATATATATGACAATGATATTTTAGCTACTTTCTGGTGAAAAATAAAAATTTAAAAGACCACAAAAAAAAAAAGGATGATGACTGCTTACCAAATGGGAAACCAAGATTGCTCATTAAGGCTTTGTTGCAGATGACAATGGAAACTGATGATGCCACGGAAAGAAACAATGCACCAACAACTCCCAACTGGAAGCTCGACTTCTCTCCCATTTTCTATACAAGAACCAAAAAATATTATTTAGATAAAAACTTCAGATATATATAGTTAGATATAGATTTGATCATATGTCCTATTGGTGAATATGGCCGGGTAGGGATTTCTTGTAATTATAAAAGGTTTTAAATTCGAATCACAACTAGGCGCCTCTAGTGTATAAAAAAAACAAATCGTGCAATTATTTTACATGATTGTACTAGCTAGCTAGGCTACTTCGATTTCTTTCCTTTTTGTGTTTTTCTAAAGCTCATGAAATCTAGAGGTCACGGGTTTGAATCTTCAGGAAATGTATTTATTATAAAAATGAAAGGTAATACTGTTTATAATAAAATCGATCTTGAATCTTGTGCATAACAAGAGTTTCATACACGAGACTATCATGATATAAGTTGTTTTCATATGCACTACGAGAAAGATAGAGTTGAGTTATGAGAATCAATATGTATGAAACTACTGCCTCGTGCACTATTGATGACATGCAAGTGAGAATGAATTTCTGGAAAGCAAGAAGTTTACAAGTGCATGTAGAGAAACAAATTTGACATACATTTTTAAGATAGTATCACAACCTCCCTTGTATGTAATCGAGCTATGGTAACTTTTAGCTGAGAAATGAAATATATTCCACCACCAGTAAGGCTTTCACAACATTGATGATCACGCCCCGGCGGCGCGTTTCCCCGGGGGGAGAGAGAGAGAGAGATTGGGAGGAGAGGGAGGGAGGGAGAGACTGGGAGAGAGCTGTGGCTTGTAGGAGAATGTTGAATAAGCACTAGTCTTTTTATTCATGAGAGACTATGGTTGGTGTTATATATTAAGGTTGGTGTTATATATTATGGTTAATGTAATTAGTTTGATCAGTTGCTTGTTGATTGTGTCTGCTGTTGAACACTTCCAGAAAGTAGTTAACGGCTACAACAAGCAAAGAGTATAATAAACCGCCCCAACAATTAAATAGTGTGCTCGGGTACTTAATTAATGATGTGTTTGACTGATTTGAAGCATGCCTTGAGGAGTCGTTGGATCACAAGAATTATAACTTTAGGTCATGCTTAGAATGAATTCCGAGTCATAAAAAATAAAAAAATAAAAAAAATATAATAAATCCTTCATTCTTACGAGTCGTCATTAAATTAAATATTCATCATCAAATTAGATTTAACTATTCGGTCCATTATGATTCTCAAACAATTTTAATGTAGTAATTTGGCAACAAAATTATTTATTTATTTTTTCCCCATACTAAAGGGTTATAGTGACTAGTAATTTGAAGGAACAGGCCATACAAACTTATTAAATGCACGAATGTGTTAAAAGAAATATAATGATATAATAAAAGTAAAAAAAATGGTTCCATTCTTACTTTAGTTGGTTATCGAACCACCAATATGTACAAATTACTATAGCTCACTTACTATCTTTTTCCCATTATTACAAAAATTATGTCACGCCCGACATCTAAGATCTTGTACTGCAAAAGAGACATATATGTCATAAGTTTGAGAATAATGTCTTGCACAAAAAATAAATTATGCCCAAGATAGTTCCGAATTAATTATATTTGAATTCATATTACTAACTGTATATACAATCAATCAACACTCTTCTTATATTTTTTACTAATGTAAAACATCGCAGACATCGTGGTCCAACTGGCTTAATGTTATCGTCGATTATTTTATGGAGATAAAAATGAGTCTTAATTAACAAGCTAGGAAGGTGATATAGACATTTAATTTTCTTTTCTATGTATGTGAGCTATCTGCCAGTTTAAGCAAAATTTTGACAACCCCCAACAAAGCTTTCTTTCTGGTGAGAAAGAAACTTCAGTTCCAATCCAAAAACTACTTCAAACATCACCAACCCTACATGCCATTGTTGATGTTGGCTTTGGCTGGAAGTGTTTCACCTAAAACTAAAACTGATGATCAATACATAATCTGTTTTTTAAGACTAATGTTTTATATCACCCCTTATTCTTTACTATTCTTTTGTATGATAACTTTATCTAATGATTTTCAAACCTCTGTGTATATGATAAAAAAAATCTATTTTCTAAAGAACGGTGATGGAGTATAACATATAGTAATGCTCTTAAATTAGTAGAAGTGTTATCTATATTCAAATCACATTAAGGATAGATTTTGGATTAATTCCTTGAATGAGGATATATATATATACTTGCTTGATATGAGAAAATGCTTCGTTTTTTTTTTCTTCTATCTATAAATTTTTCTCATAGGGTTCTATTAACATATAATTCCACACTTATATGAATATATCTTTTTCAATAAAACTTAGTAAAAATTTTTAATTAAAAAAACATAAATATTTTCAAATAAAATTTAAGGCAAGTTGGGGCTCTACCATAAGCTACATCCGCCCATTCAAAGAAGATATATATACATGGGCACTCCAAAGTGTTTGTCTGAAAAACATGTAAAGTTTTTGGATCTGAGACTTGCCCACTCGGTGTATATCAAGTCATGAATACGAAATATTGGTGAAGAAAAGAGAAGTTAAGAATAAATCCATTCTGATTCTTAGAATAAAAACTAAAAAATCTTGTATAAGAATGAAAAGGGAAAAATAGTAGTAGGCATAATTATATTGGACAAAATAATCGTTTATTCACATTTTCTTAACTAAACTAGTATACATCTTCTTAAAATAGTAGTTGGGATTGATAAGTGAGAGAAGGCGAATACCTGTAAACACAAGTTCGAGTTCTTTCCTAATTGCCACTGGAAATCATATTCTTAACTAAACTAGTTCATATCTTGGGTCGGATCACTGTACTCTCAGATTTTGATTTGGAGATATTTCACGGGTTATAAAAAAAATAACAAGGAAGCATAGTGCTCAGCTCTTCCCAAACTGTGCAAAGTACAACTTGTCGATCTTGAAATATTTCCCACTCGGTTTTACACCTCTCTCTTGCTGTGAAAGAAGAGATACCATGATCATGCATGCAATTTATGTTGCAAAACAGATTCCACATGACCTTGGGCAAAGGAATGCGCATGAAGAAAATAGATATTGAAGAGCTCATTTCAGCCTATATACATATATAGTCATAGTAGCAGAAGAAAGAGAGTAGGCAAACTTTGTATTGGATTACTCGTCTTCTTCTTTCTAGCTTTCCTCTAGGAGTTCCCAAAACTCAGAAAAATTGGCCTATACTTTTGTTATTTCAGCTTTCAAGTAATAGAAATCTCTCATTCTGTCACAGTTCTGCTATTATATTTTGAGCTCATCACACAAGCTATATATAGTAGTAACAACATATGTGAGATTTGCCAACACAACATATCTAATTGGCATTATTTTGTTAATGGTGGCTGCATAAATCTGATATGCAATTTTTGTCGATTTTTTTTTCCTTTTTTTTTTAAAGCATAAATCTGATATACAGGGTGAAACCAATAGAAAAAATAAATCTAATATAGAAGGTACCTATTTGATTATTTTTGCAAATATTAGGAATCTATTTGAACTTTTTTTTGCAAACATTAAGGACCAAATTGAAATTTTATGTAAACATGAGAGACTAAATTTATATTTTCCAATTTTACCCCACTAACAATAGTTATGCGCAAATCACATAATTAATTTTCTGATAAAATTAATCATCATTTTGACATTAGGAACTAATTTGATACTTTCGATAAATATTAACGGCAAATTTAAATCATTTGAAACATTAGGTACTAAATTAAACCAACTTGCCAACATATAAAACCATCAGTGCAATTAATCAACGTATCTTGTTCTTTTGTACATTTTTTTTTTTTTTATGTATTAAGCAAGAGATTTATTAGTAACCACGGCCACCTGGTCTACTAGTGGTCTTGGAATTACTTCTCGTGTAGAACATCCTAAGTGATTAAAATGACTTAAACCTCCCTTAAATTAAGAAGAAGAAAAAAAAATTGTCATTAGTAGCCTTCCCCATCAATATATTCTCTCTTCAAGCAACCCAACAAAACTCTATATATATATTTATAAATAGAAGAGAAACCCAATGAAGGAGAAGACCAATTAAGAGCAAATAAAATAAAGGCAGTGATCACCAGAATCAATTGTTACTATACTGGAGCTTGAGTGCTCTGCTGATTTTTTGTATGAAATCCATTTGAAGTAAGCTTTGGTCTCGGGGTAGAATGTGGTACTGCCTAAAGCAAGTTCCTCGTTGAAAAAGAAAAATAAGACGAGCTACATTAGACAAGGAAGATCTCTCTCCTTCCGAAGACGATGGAACTGCCGAACCAGAGTACAGTATACAACCTCAGTGTAACTAAACCTACTGCATTTATGCACAAGAAGAAAAATTCTCACAGTATCTAGATGATGTCCGCAAATACAGGAACATCTGATCTCCTACTCGGTAAAAGAATAAACATCATATTGAAGAATAGGGCTCTCAAAAACCCCTAAGAACAGAGATGAAGCACGAAAGTAAGAAGAAAACTGGAGCAAATGTACATGGTCAGGCGGGGAGTATGCTATGCTCAGCTCTTCCCAAACTGTGCAAAGTACTGCTTGTCTGCATTTACAAGGCGATCTTGAAACATTGCCCACTCGGTTTTACACCTATCTCTTACCTGTGAAAGACACGATATCATGATCATGCAATCTGTTATAGAATGGAATTTGAGTAAATGATCGTACTTAACAGCGAGTTCACATATTAATTCTGGCAGAAATGTATGAGTAAGAGGTTTATATGCATTTGACCACAGGAGTTTCATACAATTAAGTAAAAAAATTTATCAAACTAACCAGTAACAAAACATATTGGAGGTATAATATGCATACCATAGCCTACTTAAGTAAATTGCGACCGCTGGAATTTCATATCACAAAGCATAAAAATTTATCAAAACAACCCATAAACAGAATGCATTGAAAGTGGAGATATGCGTACCCCTTGCCACGCAGGTTTACCATTCTCTGACTCACCCTGAGCATTTCATGTTAAATTCGTGTCAGTGAAATACAAAGCAAGAACATTCAGCACTAACTAGAGTTGAGAAAATGCAAGTCATTAGGGAAACAAAGGCCCGTCCCTGACCATAACAGGAGAAAAGTCTCTCTCCGTCATCAGTTATTGAACTAAGAAGTTAATCAAGAGTATTAAACATAGCTGGCAAATACACATACAACAGGACAAATGATGGAAATAGTCATTGGCAAGCAGTAACTTCAACTTCCTTCTATTCCTAAACCATGAGGGCCGAGGAAATTTGGAGCATCAGAAAATCCAAAAATGTTTATAGCTTTAGGAACATAAGAAAAGAAGTTAAAAAGAACACGAGGTAACTGGGGCATAGAAAAGGGTAAGTAGGTGAGACACAAGTAGGCCCCAAGGAATTTATTTTATGATATTTTACGGTTTAAATAATGATAAAAGCTTCTATCAGCTAAAGTGGATGTTACTTTGAAACAGCCCAAAAAGAAAGGCATTCCATATTACGGTACGCTTTTGTAAGAGTTTTATCAGGAAACCGCACAAGGAAAATACAAGATCCCCAACTGACTGTACCCACCCAACAAAGACAACCTAGAAAGCCGCAACAATAAAATACAGGTTTCGTTTCTCTAAATTTTATTGGGAAAAAAGAAGATATTGACCAAGAGCCAGGGTTGTCATAGAGAATGGCATTTTTGCATCATCATGTATATTACAAGGCAGTCAGTATCTCCAAAACCTGCCCCTTCCACCCACCCAAACAGAGGCATTCACTACAGGGAGAAAGCACTTAAAGCGAACCAGCAATCTTTAAGTTCTTCGGGTCTCACCTGACTTCCAAGAGAGGGAATTACTTGATGAACAATCCATTGAGAATCAACCACACCAATCTTCTCATGTGCAGGCTGCAGTGGCAAAACAAAGATCATTAAATGTCCATGGAGCTGCAATACTCCAAAACATAAAAGTTCCAAGGTAGAGGAGGCTAGTCTTCAAGATGCGCTTATCTTTTGTTCTTCTCCGTTTTTACTATTTTATTCTTTCTCTCAATTTGTCTTTTGATTTTCATTTTTCTTTGGGGACCAGTGGGTTTGGGCGTAGAAAGTAAAAAACCAAAAGAGAAACCCACAAACCTGTACACATCGTCTGAGTGCAAAATCCAGTCCCCATCCATGCACCAAATCATTCTGTAAGTTTTTTAAAACACAATGTCAGTATAGTGGAAGACTGGAAAAAGAAAAACACTCTTTAAATATGGCGGCTAAAAACTTGAGAACTGACAATGAAAAGGTTTTGTGGGTATAATAATAGATACAATGGATGAAAGTACATGATCCCAGAGTTATCAATCAACATACCTGAATCATATACCAAACACATCGCCAAGCTTCTCTAGAGAATACAGGAGCCATAATTTCCACAAAGCTGAACAAAAAGCAAATCTATTATGAGTTTACAGGAGCTCAGAAGCTTAGTGTTGAAAGCATGTATCTATAGCAATTGGTCGTGGAATAAAAAAATGGTTTCCTAAAAGATATTTGACACAGAATTCCAATGGCAATAGAAAGTTAGTGGTATCTGCAGGACATCTAAGTTTTGAAAGTTTGCTAACACAAAGAACGAGTTTCTGGAAGCAATCATATGGGAAATGAAAGTATGTCCCTTCAAGCAATTAGCAGGAAAGCAGGGAAAAGAGATTGAACATAAAATTTGAGCTGGTTCCAGGATTTGCAATGATATATGATTTATATCCAATTCCAATCAGATGTCAAGGATAGAAAAAAAAAAGTCGTGAGAAACAAGTCAATAACAAACAAATAAACACCAACAGGTGAGGACATATACATAAACCTTCTTACAGAAAATGCCTAGGCATGAGAAAATGTATAGTTTGTTCCCTTGTTTTTGGAACATCTCTGCAGTTTCACAGTTAGAGAGAATATAATGATTTGAAGAAATAGCTAGTTTGGAAGTCCTGCAATTTGGAGGGCACTAAGGATGTTTCTTGAACTTCACTCCATTGTGCATTGTTGTCATGCTACACATTTCCTTATGATATTGGGCACCCTTTGGTAGAGGTATTTCACTTTTTTCATTCTTTCCAACTCTAATTGAAGGACGGAACATCTACTTAAATCTGACAATTTTATTCTGATAGCAAATTGGCTATCAAACAAGTAAAAACAGAATGAGATGACTGGAAAAACTCATCAATCACTTTAGTACTTAGAGAGTGTGCACATGTGTGTGAGAGAGAGAGAGAGAGAGAGAGAGGGATTACGCTGCACATGGAGGCAAATGTGGGTCACTACACCAGCCAGGCCTTTCTTCTGTCTCTCTGTATCATCCACATAAACATTTAGGACTTAGAACTATGTAGCCAATTGGTTCAATAGCAAAGTCCTTCACAATTTGATGCCAATGAAAGGACAAGTACAAAAGACCTACTTGTGGACTTCTCTATCACCTCTTCTCTTTGTCATTTGCCATGTCAAGCCATTATTGGGTTCAAGACCAGGTTGAGAAATTTCCAATCCATGTTTCTTAACTAGTTGAATATACCTGGCACAGAGGAGAGTATGTCAAAACCAAAAGAAGTAACAGAAAATTAAAAATGTATGATTCAACCATGAATCCAAGGTAGGTAGAGAACTTACTTATCAGCATTAAAATGTTCAACTCCAAGATCCTCGTCCCAAATGAAAATGTATTCATAGGCTGCTACAACACTAGGATGCAAAAACCGCTTTGCATACCACCTAGCAGGTAAAAAGAGAGATGAGTGGATAATCATATACTGCAAGAAGAATAACTTCTTATCTATTTAAGCCACTGCCCCTCACCTTTTGACAACCCACTGCGCCCCCCCCCCCGAAAAAAAAAAAAAAGAAAAAGAAAAAGAGAGAATCTGCAAAAAGGTAAGTTATTGCATCATCTTTACAATAATGCTCTAAATCCAGAATATCATATCACACGCCCAATCATCTCAAGGATTTGGTGAGAAGTAATTCTTTCTTATTTTAGAATCCCATAAATCCCCTACCAAAAGACCTAATCACACAAAAAACTACAAAGTCTTACCATTTAGTTTGCCTCCTGACACTGACATGAATTGCACGCTTTGACCACTCAAACTGCTCCCACTCACTTGGCCGGCCATCATAGTGGAAAAGCAAAATTTGGAAATCCTCAGAAAACTATAAATCATATAAAAATTATCATCAGCATAAAGGGAAACCATATAATACATTTGTAAAGAAAAAAGATAGTCCACTTGTATAACCTTTTTAACTGCTGCATCAATATTATCCTTTTGGGCCCAACCAACTGTGAAAGTTACCAAATACTTTGGCTTCCTTTTCAAATCCTGAAATTCACAATGATTTAGAACATAAATTCAGTTAACACAACTTGTCAGCAGGGAAACTTCATAGAAATCTCAAGGTACAAAACTACTTCAAAATTCGTGATAAATCATAAACTCTCAGATCCTAGTTCCTACTGCTGGAAATATAATGCCAGCCTGCATAGCTGCTATATGTGTGCCTATCTGCAGTGACATGATCTCTAAACATGAGCAACTGTCTTCCTCTTAGGAGACTTGCTCATAAAAGTTGAGAAATCTTCAGACACACATCAGAGCACCACCTTTTGCCGTGACAGAAATCATCTTAACCAATTGCAATAAATCCATATACCATCCATGAAGATACTTAATAAAGAAAGACTTGCATTAAACATCCAAGACAATCCAAAATGCAGGATGAGTAAGATGCATCAACCTTTCAAGTGAAAACTGATATGCAATATGTTATCTGATTCTGCTATTCTAATGGAGAAGCACATTGGACAAGCAATTATAAACTCAAGAACTAGAACCAATTATAACACTTAAAACCATACCCCACTTGGTTCGCCCCATAATCTTCGCAGATAAAAATCTGATTCTGCTACTACAATTCCTGGTGGCAGTGACTCTGCACCATGGGGATTTGTCGGAACATATATCTGGTGACCAAAAAAAATGAGTAAGCATAAAACCAAATTTTGTTCCCATTAAATTATCAAAATAAACAAAATATGGCCAAGTATGACAGCAACTATTAAAACCATCATTTCTTTCCTGGAACAAGATGCTCCAAAGAATCCAAATGATCAGTTAATGGATCATGGGCCTCAAGGCTATACACAAACATGAAGTTTCAGCATAAAAAAGTAAAAAACGAGCAGCAATATACATCAACAGAATTTGTACCTTAGGTGTTTGAGGGGTACTGCCTGAACCAAGATTTTCAGGGAAACTACGACTATTAGGATCTTCTTTGTAGGTTACATCCAGAGATGATAGAAGGTTTGAAGATAAAGTAAACTGCAGAAAAAGAGAACCACGAGATGACCATCAAATAATAAAGGTCCTATTTGTCAATTCACCTACTAATTGAGCCAACATACCCTCGTTAGAGAAACATATGGAAACGTGACACCAATGAAGTATCCAAACACCATCCCCATGATGGTTGTTAAAATTAGTCTGGCACTATCCTTTGACCTCTTAAAAACCCCACTGCAGTTACAACAAGGTATCAGACGTAAGCAAGCCGCAGAGAACGGTTACTCTTACTTTTCAAGTGTATTGAGCAATATAGATTAAATTATACAGACCTACGGTGCGTGGAACCCATAGTGGTAAACGTTGCTCAATTACACCCCAGTTCTCTGAGCAACTTGTGAAAAACGTATAGCATCCTCCAGCTTCAGAGAAGCAAAATTAACATTCCCGAAACTACAAATCCTGCACTGGTATACACCCTTACTTATATAATTAAATTAAAAAAAAGCATATAATCGGAGAGCTTCACAGTTGTATTAACCATTTCTCTAACATCAAATAGATTCTCCAATTACCTACAAACCTTTTCCAAATAACTTCTAACTATATGAATTTAATTCATAATTATCTTTTACTGCACAAATCAAAGTAATATATTCTTTCTCTAAGTTCAAAGTCAAAACAGAAGAATTTAATTTCAACTATTAATCTAGGAGCTGCAATTCTAAATAGAAAATAAATCACAAAAATAAAAAGCAAAGTGATAAAATTAAACGAAGGCATCCAGTGCACGAAGTTCCACTCCCCCGCATAGCATTCGGGGAAGGGTCACTCCAACTTTGAGATCTAGTGTACGCAGTCTTACATGCAAAATACTATTTTCACGACTCAAACACGCGATGCGCCAACACACCGTTCAAAAGTAAACTCCAAAAATTATAATAATAATAACTTGCTAAATTAAAAAAATTAAAAAAGAAAACATAAAATCGCACGATAATTATACTAAAATAGTTAAATAACCACTTTTCATAGGATCTATTCTTTAAAATGCGTATATATATATATATATACACACACACACACTAGCAATATATACATACATGTGTATGTATATATACACACATATAAGAAAAACTAGGGTTTGAAGAGCTTACAGGTTTCACCGATTGCAATCGCGCTAGAGAGAGAGAGTGCGTGTGTTTGGGGGGGAGACAGAGAGAGAGAGAGATCGGTATGAAAATTTGCTTTTTGATGTGTTAAAAATGGAATATTATTATTATTATTATCATTTTGTTTTAAAATTGAATATTTCTTTTTCAAGGTTCTAGTTACTATATTACCCCCTCCTGTTTATTACTACTTCGTAAGGGATGATAATTGGGATGAGTTTCGTATACTCCACTCCAATTCCAGACGGGATCTCATTTGGTTAGGAAATGAGGAATGATACGAGGGAGGAGATTGACATTTTTCATCTAATAATATATTATATAAATGGTATTTTAATATATTTATGTTTTACGTTTTGGTTTATCTGTTATATTTTTTATTTTTATATAACTATTATGTTTAATGGTTTAAGTTAAAATTTGTTTTAGAAGTTTAAAACTTGGTTATAATAAAGATACTTTTGCATTCTATTTTTGTAATAGGTGTTTAACCTCTTTTTCACATTTATAATTCTACTTTGTGTATTGCAATTTTAGTTTACTCTTTCAAAGTATGTCTCCGAAATTAAATTAAATATGTCTGAATTTTAATGAAAACAAAGACGTTTTTGATAGCCCCATTTTTTATGAGGATTAGAAGTAGGAAGAGTGCAGGGATGGACAAATGAAGTAGCAAACCGCGAAAGTTGAGGTGGCTTTTTTAGTGAAAAAATACGGACAAGTATATGTTTTTTCTCCCCAAATGTATTCCATTATTATTTCTAGATATAAAAGCATTTATTAATATATTGTACCTACAATAACCCTTTTAGCAAATGACAAACATCAAGAATAGTGATAACCACTACTAGCCCTTTTTTAATTTAGTTTTCCTTGCTTAGGACATTCAATTTTCACTTAGAATAAATTACATATAAAAAAGACCTCGGAATGAAGTTATTGAGCAAACTATGTGTGACATAGTGATACTACAACAAATTATAACAAAAAATAAAAGATAACTATGTATGATCATAAAGGAAAAACCCTCAAAGCTTCAATCTTATCTTAAAAGAGTGACGAAATGGAAAAGAATATAGAGAGTTAGATTTGCATTAGTCATCTATTTTGGCATATTGCTATTTTATAAGCTTAGCTTTTACTTCTTTTGTGACAATTGGATTTCTTATGGAAATTTGGAAGTCTTTCTACCCCCGTTTGGGTTCCACAAAGGAAAGGAAAGGAAAGTTGAGGAAGAAAAATAAAGGAAAGGAAATGAAAAGAAATGAATTTACCTATCTTGTTTGGATTGTAAAATAATAACAATGAAAAGGAAATGAAATGATTTTATGATTTTTTGTTTGGATTGAGAAAGGAAAGAAAATGATAGTTTTAAATGCAAACTTACATAAGTGCTTTTTATATTTTTTATTCAAAGGAAGTCTAAATCGTACAACATATTAAGATGTAATCAACGAGACTCAAGCTCACAACCTCTCGTACTCAAAGCAAATAACTTACCATCAGATGAAAGCCTTAGTGGTCTATTTTCACAGCTATGAAATATATAGGGACAAATAAGATTTTTTAAAATATAACTTTTCATTTCCTACCAAAACACCCCAGGTTAAAAGGATTACAAAATCCTCTCCATTAAAAAAAATGGAATAATTTAAAATCCCTCCATAATCTTTCCCTCTTTTAAAATTGGAATCCAAACAAGGGAAAGAATTGCTTAATCCCTCCCCATCATTTCCATCCTTTTAATATTTGTAATCCAAATAAGTTGTAAATGTCAATTTTGCTTTGCTACGAGACAAAAAAGAAAATGAAAAATTTGCTTTTGCTACATTTATGTCATTGTTTAAGCAAACAAATTAATGCAAAACATAATATACATTTATCATCATTGTGTCATTAGATCCCTTAATAACGTAATTTATTATGTTATTTTAAAAATATTAATTAATTATGATAAAGTAATAATATAATTATTTAATCATTTATCTCTAATAACTTTATTAGATTTGGATCCCTTATTACTTTATGTTTGAACACCTTGGCTTTATCTTTTGATTATACAAGTTTGTCAAATCATGACATCCCTATTTAGATTATTGGTAATCATTTCATTTAAGTGGAAAAATAATTATTAAAGTAATTGAACGAAGTGTTTAGGTACTACATGATGAGCATATCAAAATGAACAAATAAAGAGATAGATAAACGAGGTAAATGTTTCATAGAGAAAGATAAATAGGATAAAATATTTTACAAAGGAAGATAAACCGGATAAAATTTATCTCACAAGGGTTATTGTGTAATTCATTTATTATTTTCTGACATTATATTTTTCTTTAAAATAAAAAGAAACGTATGCTTATATTGCGAGAAGAGATTTAATAGCTAGGTAAATATTTGTCCTGAAAAAGTGAAACATATTATTCGAAAGTGTCAAGCATATATTAAAGAAAAGACTTGTAAAAATGACTGTCATGATTAGAGTGACCATGCTAAAATTTAAAGTTCATTTTTTTTTTCTTTTGTTTTTTGGTCTAAAGTTAATCTTCAACTGGTCCCATGTTGTTCCTATACTAAATTATTAAAAAGAACTAGTATTATTTTGATTTATATTCTATTGTTATGAATAATATATAATTCCTCCAACTCTATTGAATAGTGGAGAAGTTGATCTAACCTATTTTTTTTAATGGACAGCCTGCAGCTCAGAAATTGTGACATTAGTCACCAATTTGGATCTGGATCAGCTCCATAATCGTAAGATCTCGCATGAAATTATCTAAAAGTTTGTTTGCGATAATTATAAAATTTTAATTGTTGCATTTTAGAGTTTTTAGCCGTAAAACTTTAGTTAAAAATGCAGTTAAACATAAATCATTGACTGTTTGGCGGTGTATGTTAGAGGTACCGTTCACTCTCAGTCAACCTGTTTGATTTATTATTAAAAAAAGTATTGTGGCTTGTGAAAATGACCAAAAAAAAAAAACACTTCTTAGGCCAAATGTGTGAATTCTTATAAATTTTGAAGGTAATGTGAGACTTTCAGGTATATGAAAGAGTATTTTGAAGAAAGAAAAAAAAGTTGCCGCATGATGTAAAGACAGCTTTGTCAAAGCTTTTGTCAAAAAATTTCGATTTAAAACAAATAAATTACTTTTAACTTCTAAATTCACAATAAACGCTTTTAAATATTAAAAGTTGGTCAAAACTGACCCTAACTCTTTTAAAATTTTTCTTTGCCTTCTTGCATCTTCAGACATTCTGGCTAGCACGATTATGAGACTTCCCATCACATGCAAATCCTCTCAAAGGGATCTTTTTCATCATATATTTATTTGTAGCACCCAACTTTTCGTCTGATTCATTATTTCATTTTGAGTCTTACTTAAAAATTGGAAAATCTAATTTGAGAATTCATAGTAACCATTTTTTTTTTTAAATTTATATCAACTTTTATGAGATTCGAATCTTAGTCTTCTAACTATTAAAAAAAGTATACTATCACTAAACAATTCTTGAATTTTACATAATAACTAATTCATTACTATTAAAAAAAGTATACTACCACTAAACTATTCTTGAATTTTACATAGTAACTAATTCATTACACGTCACATAATTTTTCATGCCCTAACTAGTTGAACTTGGACTTGTATTGAAATTGAATACAAGTCAATTTGTCTTCGTATGTTGATTTTTATTGACTAGAGCACGTAACAGAGTAGGAATGTCAATAGGTTGGGTATTCACTAAAAATGGAAAATTGAACCAAAATTCATTACAACTTATTTCTTATCAAATCCAAATCTAAAACCTAACGGATTTAGAATTTACTTACCAAATTCGAATCTAATAAATAATTAAAAAAAAAACCTATGTGTAACCGATTTGATTCAGATAATTAAAAGAAAATAAAAATTCAATTTCAGTGAAAAAATAGTCTACAAAATTGTAAAAAAGATAAGTAATATAAACAAAATCTAAAATAGAAAGGTCAGTTTAAAATGATATACATGTATATATGTATATTTTTAATTTATTTTAAAAAATTAATAAGTCGATTTCAAATTTTAAGTTTTTCAAAACTTATTATCAAATTCTATCAGTTTAGTTATCCGTAACACTTTATAAAACAAACCCTAATGAATATCCCTATAAATTTATAATGATCAAGTATCTATGGTCCGTCGTTTTTGAATTTAAACGAGACAAAAGGTAAAAGATCCATATTAGGCATCACCGTGATCATGAGTTAAATGCTAGATTCTGAAAGCCCACCGTGCTTCTTGGCATGCCTTGCCTTCCAGTATTGGATGTCATGATTGTGATGATCTGGTTTTAACTGCCACAAGTAAAGCTTGATCTCCAAGTGAAAATAACTTTCAAGCATCCCTGAAAAGTCACATGACTGCTACAGTCTTAAATCTCATGACTATTGCCCCATCTTGCTTGTCATTGCAAATTGAGAGAGGTCTATAATTTCAGAAGATTCTAGATATGTAAATGTACATTGTCACGTTCCAGTTCAAAACTCTAACTTATACAAAGCGAGACTGATATTATTAAAAACTCAATAAATAGTAGTTTTGGACGTCAAATTCACTGCCCTAAAAAGCCTATAAAATAATTTCTTAGATGTATTAGGGATTGCATCCCAAGGATAGATTAGTAGAATCTTTATGCTCAAAACCTCGATTCTAGTGGTCATTTATCTGGGACCTTATGAGGAGTAGGAACTGCCGTTGTAACTCTTCTCAAAGAAAGTCTAACCCCAAGTCCGAATGGTGGGTTTAGAAAACCTTGTGACTTGACTTGGGTGACAGATATAGTTCTAGTTGTATTTGTAGCATCTTTTGGTGTAACTTGTTATTTATCTTGGGGCCAAATTTGTTCAAGGCATAACTTGTATCCATGTACTTCATATTCACCCGAAGTTCACTCCTTGAAATATAGCCATCCATGCTCCCTCACATTATCCATTCTGTCGTCTTTAGGAGGAAAGGATGAAAGGATTTTAGACATCTAAAAAATGCATAACTTTATGCGCCAAAATAATCCTTTGCTGTTAACTTTCTGGATAACAATTGTAACATTGGATGCTCAGAAAGACTAGAGAGTGATTCTGCAATGAAAATCAAGAGTGCCAATTTTTGTTTGCACTTAATTTTCATATGTTGATACACAAGGATGTGATTCTCGCATCCTCTGATCGCCTCCTATCATGTAGTACAAGTAGTATACAAGAAGACCAGTTTTTCAAGATGATTCCATGATTTAATATCAGAAAAGAAAATGAAAAGAATGGAAACGAAAAACAATTGAATTCTCAGAATCTTGCACAATGCGAAGGGAGGCCTGTTTCGTGATCTACGACAACTATTTTTGTTGGATTGCATTGCAGCACATCCTGTCCGAGCTTCGCGCCTGCAGCCTTCAGTCCCTTAAGAGAAACTGCCTGGTTGAAGAGGTTCAATGTTGGCAGCTTTGAAGCTGGAGGCAATTTTGTATTTGGTAAATGTGTCCTGAAGTCTTCCTTCAACAATGGCACCTCAAAATCAGTCTTGTTATGTTTAACCACATTGTCTTTTGCTGCAATGTGAGCTCCAGGTTCCACATGGTTGGTTGAAAAGCTTGCTTGGTTTGGAAAGTTCGGGTAAAGACTAACGTATCCCCTGAGGTACATCATGTCGATCAGGAACTTCTTCCACGACGCTTGCCAACCATTTGTTCTTGATTTCGGAATTTGGACAGGATTTTGCTTGGCATCTTGGGTGAATCTCATGTTCATATAGACATAAAACTCTCTCCATTGCTTGGGAAAGAAAACCGCACCCCAGCTGCAAGGAAGCTGATGGAGATAAGGTGTATTTGGATGGATGCGCTTGAAAAACTCTGTTGCATTCCATTTAGGCCTTTCTTTCACCACTTCTACCAAGCGCGGGGTGTAAAGGGAGATTGATGAGAGCTCAGGAAGGGAGATTTGAGGGTCGTAGTGGTACGCCAAGAGAGCATATTTGATCCAGAGGTAGTAATAGGGAGAAACTTCAATATCATCTTCAAGTAAAAGGCCAAAATCATCATCTGATGATGGATACCAACTCTCACTAACAGCTCGAATGAGGCCACCTTGGATGATTCTCCTTCGGAGAGTTTTGGGTCCATGTGTCCAGTTGAACGTGTTTACAAGCTTTATGGTTGCCTCATCAACTTTGCTATCCATGTTGAAGGAGATAGAAACCTCATCTCCAACATAGTAGGCAGTGCTTAGAGATTTGAGAAGCCGCATCAGTGAATGAGCACGGTTCTGAGTGATGATGTTCACAGAGATTCGCATGCGATTCCAATCTGAAAATAACAAACAACTCATCAGTCAATAAGATGACAGTTAATAAAAAGAAAAACAAGTTAAATAACAAGTACAATAGAATAGATTTCAGGTATGTTAGAACTAAATTAAAGGCGATTTAAGTGTTTAATCTGCTAAAGGTAGAAATTTTCCCTTTCGTAAGAGAGTATGTATAACTTTGCTGCGCAGACTATTCCTGTGATATATTTAACTTGTATGATTGTTAGCCATAAGCTTAGCAAAAAACTTCATGAAAAATACAAGTTACGTTTCTTACTTGGCAATGCTGTGGAGCGTAGGTCAGCCATCCATAAAACTTTTGTCACGGACGATCTTGGCAAAAGAATCAGCGTTGAACTGTTAGTATTAGTCTCCGTTGCCATCTTCAGAGCTTTCTTCACATTAGAGTCAACATCATCCACCGTGATCACCACGCTCGGGTTGTGAATTTTGATCAGGCCTTTCATGCTGGCATAAACTGCCTGTAAAACAGGTACTTCTGATTTCGACTGCCCTGACAAGGCACCTATTCCCAAATCAAACATTTTGAATCTTCTCTCTCGGCATACTGCTTTCGGCCAACTCAAAGTCGCGGCAGCATCTTCGCAAGGGCAGAAATTTCCTCCTGATACGACTATGTAAGCCTTCTTGCCTACAGTAGACCTGAACTTTTCGAGAAGTGGAGCAAGAGCTTTAACCTCTCCAATAGAGTGAGCATAGAAGAGTGCATCTATTTTCTGAGGATACATTGCAGCCCATTGTGTCACATAACCACTAGAGAGTGCTCTCCACCATTGATCATCTCGGACTTGAACGATATCTTTGAAGATGACAGTGGTTTCGGAAACATAAGCCAGCCTGTGCTCACTGTCACCCCAAGTCTCTTTGTCCTTAGGGTCAACAGGCAACACAAATGAACCGGCATCTCTGTACTTCTGAAGCTGATAGCTGCAAGTTCATTTCATAAGAACATAACGATTAGAATCTTAGAGCCGATTGCAGAATCACGACACTATGCAAAGACAATTCACGAATCAAAGAGTTAAAGATTAATTACTCTGAAGGTCTAGAATCCGGAGAGGATTTACGATGTTTTATGGGCGCTAAGTAATTTTGTAGACCATAAATGAAACTGTGCGGATTAAGTGGCTTTACAGACTAGAAATATATAGATAGCTAAAACTGCTTGTTGCTCTAGTCAACAAACTATTTGTACAACGATACAATCTCTATAAATTGGATCTTGCGACTTTATTTAGATTTATTGACATGATCTAACCTACAAAGGTAAGTATATAGGCATATGATGATACAAAATAAAGATAGATCGCGTACCTTAAGTGCAAATCTTCCCCGGTGATGAAAGTGAAGGGAGCCTCAATGAAAAGCGTTTTCACGAGCTCTGCAGAGAGAAACCAAGAGCTAGAAAGGAAATCCACCTGAACAATTCTATCAACAGTGATATCATAAGCGGGATCAGGCAAATATAGCCCGGCCTCCTTTGATCGAAACTTTCTGTAGCTCGGAAATGTGAAGTCCTTCTGTCTAAAAGGCAAAACTCTACCTATACTGCCCAATACAGAGTTCTTATACTTCGCTGTTCCTGCAACATGTGCCAAAATCTGCAGCATCTTCCTCCCCGGTATCATATCATCATCTAGGATATATACAAGGTCTGCTTCTGTCTGCAATGCCATTTGAAACCTTCCATAATACTTGAAATCATAGCTTGAACTAATGAAGCTTATTCTTGTGTCGTTATAGCTATCTACAATTGCTTTAAGGGAGAGCTCATTAGGACTACCAAACGCGAGCACCCAAACGTGATGGAAAGGAAGCGTCTGCTGCAGCAAAGAATCAAGCTGTGCACACAGAGTCTTTCTCTTGAAATGGTTCAATACAACAGTAATCTTTGGGCAATTCGCTCGCCTCAAATCCCACTTAGACTTCATTGCCTTTAGCTGGGAGAGAGTCTCGGTACCAAATCACTTCCTCTGGAAATCTAGTACCTCCTGGTAAAGCTCCCTCTTTAACTTGATCATGACAGCATCATTAGACCTCTTCTGCTCAAACTCGATCTTTTCGTGCTCACATACTTCAGATGGACTAATCGGTGGCATTATTTCAGATTTCACAAAGGAGTTGGCAGATTCTTGATATCTACTAACAAAACGTGGTTGAATTACTAAATTTTTCCATTGCTTCGCCATTTTCATTGCCCATGTAAAGTCCGGTTTAGTACTTAAATCCACAGCTGGGCTCATGTAATATAGAAGACAAGTAGCATACACTGCAAATGCGAACTGTAAACAAGTGAGCACGGTTACTAGCCTTGCTGAAGCGCTTTTTTGCGCTCTCAACTTCGCCTTCCCACCTACATAGTCATTAATCATCCCTTCCAGGCACTCCCCGCTCCTCATCGTGGGACTGCGGCCTAAAACCATCAAGAAAATGTCACACGCGCGAGTACTTCTCTACCTACAAAATACACAACAAGATAACAAAATTTTAAAAAAAACTATTACGATCATGATCTCATCAACCGGAGAGATTGAAGAATACATTATTACGCAATGAGTGCACATTACAAAACTCACCAGGAAAGATAATCCTACAGGCTTTGAGTACTTCTCTCTACCTACAAAATACACAACAAGATAACAAAATTTTAGAAAAACTACTACGAGTCTACGATCATGATCTCATCAACCGGAGAGATTGAAGAATACATTATTACGCAATGAGTGCACATTACAAAACTCACCAGGATCCTACAGGCTTTGAGTACTTCTCTACCTACAAAATACACAACAAGATAACAATTTAAAAAAAAAAAAACTACAATCATCATCTCATCAATCAGAGAGACTAAATAATACATTATTACGCAATGAGTGAACATTATAAACTCACCAGGAAAGATGACAGGCTTTTGTGTTAAGTTGGTTAATGTAAGATTGTAGAGACTCAAAAAAAGTCTCTACGTGATACTTAGTTACGTATCACGTGAATTAATATACTTGTATAGGCTCGATACAAAAATGTCAACACTTCCTGGTAAGGAAGTTAAGATAAGGGAGACAAGAGGGTACGAGGCAATAGTTGAAGATTGAATCGAAGAACAACGGATCGGATCATGTGCCAAAAGGGTAGTACAAAATATAGATATATAGGCACACACACGGAGGTGTGTGCAATGTAATAAAGTGTGTGTTGAAGAAGCCATGAGAAAATGCAGCTATGGTCACATGGGGTTAGCGCCCAAGTGTTATAAACAGATATACAATTGAAGCTACGTAACGCGTTACCTTCACATACAATTCAAAGCCGGTTTTGTAGCCTTGAAATAGGGCCACCCCTAGTGTTTTTGGCACTTCATTACATCTTAGTAGCACTAACAACACCCCCCCCGCGCCCCCCCCCCCCCCCCCCCCCCCGCCCCCCCCCCCCCTACCACACCCCAAAAAAAGACAAACCAAAATAAAAAATAGGAAAAGGGAGATATGGAATCATAAGTTAAGCCAACATGTTATGTAGACTGTTAACTCTAAGGGGTTATTTGATTTTAGTGGTTGAACATTTGGAGTATGACCGGAAGGTTTGTTTATATTTTAAATTCAAATAAGGTGAGAAACTAATTTCTTGGGAACAAGACTGGTAGAACTTTTGTCTGATTAGTCTATAATTATGTTTTACGCACAGGATTCGAATCCTTGGCTTACCGAGGAGAATTCTTGGTCATAAAAAAGATGATGTTATATAGAATGACCGTGTTTTAGTTAATTTCGAGCATTGCCTCCCTTTGAAAAAAAGAAAAAAAAACCAAGTATCTCAATGAAATTATGTTTATTATTGATATATGAGCAAAGAAAAATTTTGTGACGTCAAACTGGAAAGCATGCATGCTCAGTGAGAACATGGATATCTACAACACGTGAAAATATAAAGGGTAAATTTCACACTTAGTCCCTATTATTTATATATTTTTTCAATGTAGTTCCTAATGTTTAAAAATATTTATAGAGGTCCCTAATGTTTACAAAAGTTATTCAAAATAGTCCCTATTGTTCAAGCATAGCCAATCTGGTCCTTATTATTTTTAAAAAAATTCAATTTAGTCCCTATTATTTTCAAAAAAAATTCAATTCAATTTATGTATGTAATCCCTATTTGGAGACTAAATGAAATTTTACGGATAACAATAGGGACTAAATTGGTAATTTTTAAATAATAGGGATTATTTTGAATTACTTTGTAAACATTATGGACTAATATGATTTTTTTTAAATACTAAGGACCAACTTGAAAAAAATTACAAACAATAGAGACTAAGTGTGAAATTTACCCAAAATATATATATTGACAACTAGCATTCTTAAACATAAGAACCCAATCCCCACCCCCCCCCCCCCCCCCCCCACCCCACCCCCAAAAAAAATAAAAAATAAAATAATAAATAATAAATAAAAATAATAAATAATAATAATAATAAAATAAAAGAACTAGAATCTTTAAGTTGAAAATTTATAAACCTTAAAACTACTCAAAGCTTATGATACGATGTTTGTCTTCAAGACAACTCAAAACTCATTTTAATCAAAATTAGACAAACGCAACTCTCAAGAAAGTGTAAAACCATATTAAATATGTAATTCTATGACTTTCCTATATTATAATAGTTGAAAAGTAGCATAACAACGTTATAAATAAGAGAAAGATTGAACTCGTTACCTTAAGCACCACGATATATATGACACTTGAAAAATCTTTGTAATAACTCGAGCCTTTCCTTCTTGAGCAAAATAAGGTTAAACACCTATGCAGCTCATGGAATGCAAATCAAAGGCCGTGTAGAGTTGCAAATAAGGAATATTTTTCAGATTAAAGCTTGAGTAGAAACCAATATAAATAGAAAAATAAGGTTGGCAAATGGTTGACTGAGTGACTTTTAGCATGTAAATGCATGAATGTGTCGATAACCATTGCAGCAATTAATCTTTGCTAATGCCTTTTGCCAAACTTTGGCAAGTTAAAAAAGAAGATCTTGATTGCTTGAAGAAGAATTCAAACAAGTCTTGGTCTTTCTTGCAGGCTGGAAATAATTGAATTTCTTGTTTTTCTTCTTCTCTTCATAACTACTCTTTTTTATTTTTTATTTGTCCGTACAATAGGGGTCGAAACCGTGGTTCGACCTCAGAACCTATGATTACAACAGAATAATACTAGTTGATAATTTTCACCAACTCTTGGGTGTTCTCTTCGTGACTTTTCAATTTACTTCAATTTTACTGAAGGAATGGTATTCACGAGTTCGAAGAAGTAAATACATGAAAAGAACCAAATTAAGTCTTATATCCTTAGGTGGATCAACTAAATGGGAAAACTAAATATATATACTAGGTAATTTGCTGACAACTAAATGTGCATCTGACCCTAATATTGGAGAAAATTTATTGATTTATACAAAATGACACATAATTTCAAAACTATCGCATTTTGGTCAGCGTTTTATGCATGCAATACAGTCAACTTCTACTCTATTTTGGTTAAGAATTTTATCCCTAATATTGTTAGTCCCAAATTCAAATAAAGAAGGTAAGTTAAAAATTAACTACCAGTAAAAACACGTCGAATTCTTCATATACACTACAGTGAGCTTCCAATATGTAATGATTCCTTTCTTCGAGAAGGATGCGAAATCTGCCTCGGTTTTACATTCTCTTGGTATGTGGCTTTTGTACTCCTGTCGCTTAAAATAAGCACCATGAAACAAAAGGGTGGAAAAAGATATAAATTTCTTCATGTAGTACATTTTGCATACTAAACAATATATTACATGCATAACTTGAGTAATTAGAAACTTAACAGTAAACTTACTTAAATCATAATACACTCAAAATTTAGGAGAAGTTTAGTCATAGATTACTCTCATTAACAGTTGAGAGATCAGGGTTCGAATCTTATTATGGGGTGGGAGGTTAAACAAAAAATCAAAAAACAGTTGTAGCTTAATATAATGATATTTATCCCGTTAATTAAACAATACTCTTATAGCCTACAATGAATTTAGAATAATATATATATTTTTTTATATTTGATTTTATAGGAGAAATGTATATTCTTTTTCTCAATGAAGACAATTTTAACTTTCATACAATATGTGACCGTCTTAAATAATGGTGCCTATTTAATTATCAACATAATGAGATTACAATGACAAACAAGCATTGGCGTGCTGAAAAATTTACTCAACTAAAAGGGACAAAAACATTAAGTTAATTGGTTGATAAAAATGCGCACTATCACTAGCCCTATGCCTACCTTTATTTATTGCACATTAGAAATTTTAATACTTCTTTTTTGACAATGTAGCACTAATTTTTATCTAAGCTGAAAAACTATTAGATCTTTCCCTTTTTTCTCTTTCTTATTTTTTTTGGTGACGAGCTAAGGGTACCAAATCTTGGGACATATAATCTCACTTGAAAAAAACATGATCCAAGTTAGTCAAGTACAAGACTTATTAACACTGGCCAATGATCAAGAGAAGACTATAGCTTCCTAATTGATTTAAATCCGAAATTAATATGAGCAAGTTTGCAGTTCATACTCTAACTACTCTACATATTAGATTTATCTTAGTGAACGAGTCCATATTTATTAGTTACACTTTCATATGTTGATCACTTACCCATCTGACTAGTGATACATTCAAGTGCACATTTTAATTTTACATTTTAGATTGCCCTAGCCGTCGTTGCACCAGTTATATAATGTTCTTCCTTATAATTAGATCGTGTGTCACTCCGATCAACTTAATACCAATTAATTTTAAAATAAAACCTCATACTTCTAATTATCTTTTCAGTGTATCATGAAAAGTTCATAAGTCGGTCTCTAAATCATGCTAATATACTTCATCTTTAAGTAATTTAGTTTTTGTTTCATATCGTTTTAAAATCTAAAGCTTAACTTTAATAAAATTTGAAGCTGTAAAAATATATATATGCAATACATACATACATATATATACATACATACATATATATATATATGTATATTTATTATATGAGTAACGAAACTTTGATCCATGTTCAGATATTATGATAATCTTCTACATTGGTGAAAGATATGATAATAAGTGAGCGTTGTTAGTTTAAATAATAATTCGGGGTATCTATTTTGAATTAGTAGATTTAAAACTCAAGATAATTATTATTGAATCTATAAAACTAGTCTCACTGCAAATATGAAATTATGGATTAGAGACGTGATAAAATGATATTTAAAGTGAGAGCTAAGTAATATACCAGATAAATGACCTATAAAGCATGACTTTGCTGGCTGATCTTTCATGCCATGCAGTTCATGCAGATTGGATCTGTCTCACGTGCGCAAGAGAAAAAATGATTAAGGGAATTATGAATCCTTGATTAGAAGTTGAAAAACAAGTAATAAAAAAACTAAACGTTCTTCTTTTATATTCATGGTCAAAACTTTAAACTCATGAAAAGTCAACTTTAGATATGTGACAACGAAGCGCACTTGTAAAAC
The DNA here is from genome assembly GCA_037974665.1 of Ehretia macrophylla. NCBI lineage: Eukaryota > Viridiplantae > Streptophyta > Magnoliopsida > Boraginales > Ehretiaceae > Ehretia > Ehretia macrophylla. The sequence goes on from CM075782.1 coordinate 2,642,854, forward strand.
GTTTGGCGGACAGTGAGGAAGTTCGATTTTGACCGAAGGTCCAATAGGTGTTGTTGGCTAGTTTTGGAATTTAAAATTTACTCACGTAAAATAATTAAATTTTTAAATATTTTTTTTTACACGTGAATCATAATGCTTCATTCTTTTCTTTAAAATCAGGCCAGTTTTGAGTTTATAAAAGGGATATTGAAATAAGGATAAATACTACTGAAAACATTAAATTAGAATATCATGGTAGAAAAAAAAAAAAGTTTGAATCAAGACTCATCTTCAAAATTATAATAAAAAAGTTTGAATTTTATTTTAAAATTAATTAATATTAAATGGCGTACCTTAAGATTTATATGTCATTTTGAAATTTATAATTGAATTTCGCAACAATTGAATTGCGCAACAATAGTCACATAAGGTGTTATGTGAAAGCAAGAGATATGCTAGTTTTGATTGGCCTAACAATATCATACGTGGCTTCAACACTAAAAAGTCTATGGACTTCATGTGCTTATCTCTTCATCCGTCGAATAAAGTTATAGAAGATTTGCTCCCCGGGCATGGTCCACCGCTAGGGCTCTTACGTGTTCGCGGATTAGATATTTCTCAATATTCTGTAATTTCGTTCTTAATTATTTTAATACATGTGTAAATGTGTATTATTATACTTAAAAATTTACCAATTAATTATAAGATTTTGTCAAATAATTTAATAGTTAAAATCTACTAACTAGATTTTCACCTCATCCAAAAGAGTCATAGAAGATTTGTTCAAACGGTCAATGGCGAAGAATATAGTCTATGGTTGGTTGGTTGATTTAAATATAGGTGGATTAATATACCTGATAGATTTTTTCGAGGCATTTCACATGGTTTATTGTAATCTCTATGCATTGAAAATTCAATGGGTAACATTATACTCTTATTTAGCTAGCTTCTTCATTTTATATTTTTTGCTAAATGAACAATTATTTCTAAAACGTATATATAAATATACATTAAAAATATATAACCTTTCAGACTAATATCCAAATGAATTTGTTAGCTATATATATAGAATATATAATTGTATTATCCATATTCGCACATGACATATGACCATGTTCAACGCATCGTTACTAAATTTGTTAGCTAAATAGAATATTTTTTTGTACATCAAAATGAATTTTGTTGAAAAGTTGGTCTTCATTTTGCATCATTCCTTGATACACTCGATTGTTTTGCTCTCTCCAAAAGTGATAAATAGTAGCTAAGAAAAATAGTTTCATCGTGTAATTCTTAAGTGAAAAATCCTTGCATTTGGAAGTCATCCATCCATGTTTTGTTAGATTCTCCCTGTTTTTGTTCTTTGATTTTCAGCTTAAAAATTTATATAGTTTATGTGTTCCTTGGATTCTTCAATAGCATATTATCTATTCTAATATGTCTAGGGATCAAAAATAATAATATTGGAGATGGTACACGATCCAATGGAAATCTATTAAATTCTTGGAATTTAAAATTTGGCTTTGAGATCATGGTGACTTTCCCTAATATATCTCAGGCATTTTGGCTTCTGCATAACAAGTTACAATAGACACGCAAGTGAGAGAAATTTCGTTTGAACTTGCTTACATTTTGAGCTAGACTATTCTCTTTGTAGTTAATTTCGATAGGTTGTCACGCACTGAGTCTAGAATTACTGGCCCACAAGAACTCAATCCCTACATGCGAGATTGAAATTTTTTTTTTTTTGCTAAGCAAGTAGATCTTTCATTTCAACTTTCAAAAACGCATGTACAAAAAGGAGGTCGCATTCAAATCAAGGTGTACCCCAGATGCCAGTTAGTACATAAAAGTTGGTTTGCTAAGCTATTCCTGTATTTTCTAAAAAATGAGATTTTAGTTCGAATATTAGCAATAATTTTTCCCAAGACTTGTTCTTCCGTTGAGATTCCGGGAAGTTGAAGGCATAAGAAATATATAATTATTTGGACTTCTTTTTCACTAGTCCAAAATGGTTAACTCAAATTATTCCCTATACCCACAACACTTATTTATAAACTCTTCATATGTATTATCTCCTGCTGATGTAAAATATTACATAAATTTTGTTTTAAACTCAATCGAATCATGTTTCTTTTGAATAGAGTCAAGTGTCACGGTACAATAGTACGTGAAATATGTTTGCGGTAGAATTTAAACCCAACGGCCTTTTTACAAACGTTGTAAATTTCATTCAATGTTGAACTATTCTCAGAGATTCCATAGAGTCACATGCACACATACAAAACAATGGAAATGCAAAAGATCTTTAACATGGTTCGATTTTCTACTTACATTCGCGATTTAAAATTGGGAATGAAAATTCATTATATCTCAATAATAATAACAATGCAATTACTGTTTGCATCGAAAATATTCTAACCCTACCTCACATGGATTTATGCATTAAAAAACTTAGACCCTCGCACAATCGATTTTTAAGTTTTTAGACAAACTGCCCTCATGACGAGTAGAAAATAATTACAATATGGGAAGTTTTATTTGTAGAAATCTCTTCCTAACCATACTCTCATTCAGATTGAACTTCTACTTGTATTTAACGTGGTCGTCTTGAGTGGCTTTGAACCAAAACCTAACAATGTATTCCTTATAATAAACAAAAGCTATGTTCCAAAAATATTATTTACAATTCATATTAGAAGGAAACAATAATCTTATAACTATCTCCAATGGCCTCCTCTATGTTGGAATTGTAAGACTTAATAATCTCTTGTTAATCTCAGTTTTGATGATAACAAATAAAAAAAATTAATATGATTTTGTTTAAGTGTCAAATTGCTTCAAAATGTTGGAAGAAATAAAATATATTTTTATTGATGTTACTGTAGCAACTCGGTTACTGTACCACACTAGAATTTGAAATTTTGAAGGTTATTATTTATCACTGTTGAAAATTCGAATATTTGAGTTGTTGTAGAAATTTAAAAATTTTGGTTACTGTTTGGAACTGTAGCAGATTTGAACTTGGAGTTATTGTGCGAGTACTATAACAAATCCATTGGAGTTATTGTGCGGGCACTGTAGCAACGATTATTTTGCACAAAAGATGTCTATAAATACTCCAAAAAATTCACAAAAATCTACACAATAAAATCATGCAAAGAATAATCCTCTACTCAAATCAAAGAGCTCAAGATTATTATTTTCACATATATTTCAAGCTCGATATTTCAAAAGATTTCTTCGACTTCATTTCAAATCCGGATATTAAAAACTTCCGAAAGCTCGTAAGTTATTATTTGATTATTATTGGGCTATTATTCTTTTGTAATCATATAATATTTTGAGTTGTATTTTTTAAGTATAATTGTAATATTTGTCTAATTGAAAGGCATTGAGCATTAGAATTTTGTAAACAATAAATCCTTGCATATTGTTAACTCTTAGTGAGTTAACTTAGAATTTTTATTCTAAACTTGCTGCTGCTGTTGTAATTATTGCTGTAATTATTGTTTTTATTAGTGAAAAGTTATCGTAAAGCCAAAAAAATTCCATGGGACTGGACTGACCAACATCAAGGGGTGTTGGGAACTAGGATAAATCGATCTGTGTCAACTCTTCTCTTTCTCTACTCTAATTATTTATTTGAGCAATTTTTAGTTTGCAAAATTTTGTTAAATTTGTGCATTCAATCTATTCACCCCCTTCTAGATTGAACGCTGGGACTTAACAAGTGGTATCAAGAGCTAGTATACTTTTGAATACCTGATTTATTTTCATGTTGAGTATTAAAGATCCATGGGAACATCAAGCAATATTCAACTCCCATTCTACTCAGATATTTCTTCTAACAAACCACCTTTGTTTGATGGTTCAAGTTATTCTCACTGGAAATACATAATGGAAATTCATTTACAAAGTGTTAACTACGAGTTATGGGAGATAACTATAAATGGACCATTTGTACCAATGAAAAAGACTGAAGATAGAAAAGAGGCAGAGAAAGAGCCAAAAGAATATACGTCGGAAGATAAGTAAAAAATCTCATTAAATAAAAAAAGCTTTGAGTATATTACTTTGTTCATTAAATGCAACAGAACATTCAAGGGTCGTAGGATCTAAAAGTGCTTATGATGTGTGGAAAAAGCTTGAAGTAACACATGAAGGAACTTCACAGGTAAAAAATGCAAAAATAAATATGTTGTTTCACGAGTTTGAAAACTTCAGGATGCAACCTGGAGAAACAATTTCACAAATGGGAGAAAGGTACAATAGCATTTTAAATAAATTAGCTTTATTAGATACTGTTTTTACAGAAAAATAAAAGGTAGATAAAATTTTGAGAAGCTTATCAAAAGAATGGCAGCCCAAGGTTACAGCAATTAATGAGGTAAGATCTCTTAAAGAAATTACTCTTGAAGAGCTAATGGGAAATCTTCTTACTTATGAAATGAGCATGAATGAATATGAAAAGGAAGAGGTAAGACCCAAAAAATCCTTAGCTTTACTTGTTAATAGTAGTGATGATGATAGTACAGATGAAAAAAATGAATTTGCACTATTTATTAAAAAATTTCAAAAGTATGCAAAATTGAGAAAAACAAAGAAATCAAGTACAAATGTGAAGTCAACTATCTTCATCCAAAGGTAACAAAGAACATGATAAATGTTATAAATGTGGTAGCAAAGAACATTTTATTGCAGATTGTCCAATAAAGAGAGAGGAAGAAAAGAAACAAGAAAAAAAGATTAGAAGAAAATCCAAGAAAACACTCAACGCAGAAACTTGGGATGAATTGCTCTTGGGATCAGAAAAAGAAGATTCAAATGATAAAATTGTAGCTTTTGTACTCATGACAATGGAAGATGAGGTAAGTTCTGAATCTTCATATGATGAATTAGATGTAGATATGATAGTTGCAAAATGTGAAATGCTTATAACCAAAAATAAAGAATTAAAGAAACAATTTTGCAAGTAAAAGATTGAAAAAGAAAAATTAATTTTTGAAAATGATATTTTAAATGCAAAGTGTAGTGAGTTAGAAAATGAAATTTCTTCTTTGAAAAATGATTTAGAAAAATTTTCAATTAGTAGTGCTAGACTTGAGAATATGTTGAATGCACAAAAACATCCATCCAATAAAAGTGGCATAGGATACAATTCTATTGACAAAGGAAAGAAAGTTGATGTACCTAGTAGTTCCAAAAATAACAATATTATTACATGCTTTTATTATGGAATTGTTGGACATGCAAACTTTGAATGCAAAATTAAAAAGAAATTAGAGAAAAATAAAAGAGAAAGAATTTGGCAAGAAAAAAGGGTCAAATCTAACACTCCGGGACCCAATCAAAGGGTACCAAATCAAAAGATAAATTTTTTGAATGCAGGGGATAGAATGCCAAGAAACATGTCTAAAAAGTATACAAAAACTTGGAATGTAGTACATCGACAGCGGATGTTCAAGACATATGACATGAGACAAAACTTTACTAAGCACCCTAATAGAAAAACAAGGCGGAACAGTCAAGTTTGGCAAATACAAGGGAAGAATAATTGGTATAGGAACTATTGGTAAGAAACCTAACCTTGTAATTTGTAATGTTTTGTATGTTGAAGGCTTGAATCATAATTTGCTAAGTATAAATCAACTTTGTGATAATAATTTTACAGTTGTTTTTAATTCAAAAGATTGTACCGTTTATTCAAATGATAAGCCAGCATTTGTCGCTCAAAGGCTAAATAATATTATTGTTATTAAGTTCAGTGACTTATATGCTCAAAATATTAAATGTCTTGTGGCTGAAAATGATTCTTCATATTTATGGCATAGAAGCCTGGTCATGTAGGAATTAAATTATTGCAAAATATTTACAAAAAGAATTTAGTACATGGATTACCTGAATTAAAATTTGAAAAACAAACTTTATGTGATGCTTGCATGAAAGGAAAACATGTGAGAAGCTCATTCAAGCCTAAAACAAAAATTTCCACTTCCGAACCCCTGCAACTATTACATATGGATTTGTATGGGGATATTGGAATAGCTAGTCTGAGTGGAAAACATTATGTATTTGTTGTTGTTGATGATTATACTCGTTACACATGGACAATATTTCTTGTTCATAAAAATGATGCAGTAAAAGAGTTTGTCAAGTTGTGCAGAAGAATAGAAAATGAAAGAGGAAATAGAATAATTAAAATTAGAAGTGACAGAGGTGGAGAATTTGAAAGATTTTGTGAAGAAAAAGGATATGGTCATAATTTCTCAACAACAAGAACACCTCAACAAAATGGAGTTGCTGAAAGGAAGAATGGAACATTACAAAAAAATGAACAGGACCATGCTAAATGAGTTTAACTGACCAAAATATTTTTGGGCAGAAGCGGTCAATACAAGTTGCTACATGATCAACAGAGTATACATAAGACCAGATTTGAGTATAATTCCCTATGAACTTTGGTATGGTAAAACACCCAATATTAGTTATTTCAGAGTATTTGGTTGTAGATGTTATATCTTGAATACAAAAGAATATTTGGATAAGTTAGATCCAAAATCAGATGAAGGAATCTTTTTGGGGTATTCAACCAAAAATAAGGCATATAGAGTGTACAACAAAAGAACTCACATTGTGGAAGAATCAATTCATGTGAAATTTGATAAAAGTGAATCTCGAAGACTGTTTGAAATTCAAGATGATGAAGAAGATGAAGAAGAAATTGAAGACATTCAAAGAAAGCTTCAAGAAACAAAATTGCAAAATGAAGAAAAGGTTAATGAAGCTTCAAATCAACATGATGATCTCCTTAAGGCATGAAAATTCAAGAAATCACATCCAAAATATCAAATCTTGGGTGACATTGAAGAAGGAGTAAAAACAAGAAAACAACTACAAGAGTCTGGCTAAAACAACATTTTTATCTCACACTGAGCCTAAGACAATAGATGAAGCTTTGAAAGATAACAGTTGGATCGAAGCAATGCAAGAAGAACTAAATCAATTCAAAACAAATGATGTTTGGGACTTAGTTCCTCTACCCAAAGATCAAAATATTATTGGAACAAAATGGGTATTTAGAAACAAATTGAATGAGCAAGGGAATATAGTAAAAAATAAAGCAAGGTTAGTAGCCCAAGGATATTTTCAAGAAGAAGGAATCGACTACGATGAAACTTTCGCACCTATGGCACGCCTTGAATCGATAAGAATTCTCTTAGCCTATGTTTGTTTTAAAGATTTTACTTTATTTCAAATGCATGTTAAATCTGCATTTTTAAATGGCTTTATAGATAAAGAAGTTTATGTGGCACAACCCTTTGGTTTTAAAGATCTCACACACCCTAACCATGTTTTTAAATTAAAAAAGGCTTTATATGGATTAAAACAAGCACCTAGAGCATCGTATGATAGATTGAGTATTTTCCTAATTGAAAATGGCTTTTGTAGAGGTAAAGTAGACACTACTCTTTTTATCAAATATAAAAATTATCATATTTTACTTGTTCAAATCTATGTTGATGATATTATTACTTGTTCAAATCTATGTTGATGACATTATTTTTTGATCTACTGATAATTCTTTGTGCAAGGAATTTGAAACTTTAATGAAAAATGAATTTGAAATGAGTATGACAACATAGTTAAACTTCTTTTTAGGATTACAGATAAAACAAGCAGAAGAAGGAATTTCTATTTCTCAAACCAAATACATCAAGGAGTTGCTAAAGAAATATAACATAGACGGGAAAAGTAGAAATATTACTACTCCATTAAGCACAAATGAAAAGTTAAGCAAGGATGAAAGTGGAGAATGTGTTGATCAAACAAAATATAAAGGGATGATTGGTAGTCTTCTTTATTTAACTGGTAGTAGACCCGATATCCAATTTGCAGTGTGCTTATGTGCTAGATTTCAGAGTAATCTAAAGAAGTCACACCTTACTGCAGTAAAAAGAATATTTAGATACCTGAGAGGTATTCTTAATTTAACTATTTTCTTTCCAAAAAATAATGATTTTAAACTTATTGGATATACTGATTCTGATTATGCAGGAAGTTTAGATGATAGAAAGAGTATATCTGGAACTTGCCAATTTCTTGGAAATTGTCTAGTTTCATGGTTTTCAAAGAAACAAAACAGCGTATCATTATCAACAGCAGAAGCAGAATACATCTCAGCTGCAATGTGTTGCACTCAAATAATTTGGATAAAATGGACACTTCAAGATTATAAGCAAGAGTTTGATTCTATTCCTATAATGTGTGATAATACATCTGCTATCAATTTATCCCTTAATCCTGTGCATCATAGTAGAGCTAAACATATAGAAATTAGACATAATTTTCTTAGAGATTGTGTGCAAAAAGATTTGATTGAAATGAAATATGTACCAACTAGTGATCAAATAGCGGACATTTTCACAAAACCATTATGTGCAGAAAGTTTTTTGAAAATTAGAAGTGAACTAGGATTGTTAAATATCTCAGTTTTTTATGATGCCAAAAGGGGGAGAGAAATAAGCATGGAAACAAGGGAAGTTTTGTGATAAATATAGATTTAAGGGGGAGTAAAATTATATTAAAATTTGCATGAAGATAAGGGGAGTCAATTTTATATTGCATATTTATATTCAAATCATATTAATTTGTGTTTAGATTTTTCTATCCTTATATTAGTTTGTCATCATAAAAAAGGGGAGATTGTTAAAATTGTTGGACTTAATAATCTCTTGTTAATCTCAGTTTTGATGATAACAAATAAAAAAAATTAATATAATTTTGTTTAAGTGTCAAATTGTTTCAACATGTTGGAAGAAATAAAATATATTTTTATTGATGTTACTGTAACAAATCAGTACTGTAATAACTCGGTTACTGTAGCACACGAGAATTTGAAAATTTGAAGGTTATTATTTATCACTGTTGAAAATTTGAATATTTGAGTTGTTGTAGAAATTTAAAAATTTTGGTTACTGTTTGGAACTGTAACAAATTTGAAATTTTCGAGTACTGTTTGACATTGTAGCAGATTTGAAAATTTTGATTATTGTTTGGCATTGTAGCAAATCTGAACGTTGGAGTTATTATGCGCTTACTGTAGCAGATATGTTGGAGTTACTGTGCGGGCACTGTAGCAACAATTATTTTGCACAAAAAATGCCTATAAATACTCCAAAAAATTCACAAAAATCTACACAATAAAATCTTGCAAAGAAGAATCCTCCACTCAAATCAGAGAGCTCAAGATTATTATTTTCACATATATTGCAAGCTCGATATTTCAAACGATTTCTTTGACTTCATTTCAAATCCGGATATTGAAAACTTCCGAAAGCTCATAAGTTATTATTTGATTATTATTGAGCTATTATTCTTTTGTAATCATATAATATTTTGAGTTGTATTTTTGAAGCATAATTGCAATATTTGTCTACTTGAGAGGCGTTGAGCGTTAGAATTTTGTAAACAATAAATCCTTGCATATTGTTAACTCTTGGTGAGTTAACTTATAATTTTTATTCTAAACTTGCTGCTGCTGTTGTAATTATTGTTGTAATTGTTGTTTTTATTAGTGAAAAGTTATCGTAAAGCCAAAAAAATTCCATGGGACTGGACTGACCAACATCAAGGGGTGTTGGGAACTAGGATAAATTGATCTGTGTCAATTCTTCTCTTTCTCTATTTTGATTATTTTACTTGAACAATTTTTAGTTTGCAAAATTTTGTTAAATTTGCGTATTCAGTCTATTCATCCCCCCCTCTAGATTGAACGTCGGGACCTAACACTCTAGTCTACTTCTATTCAAACAACGAAAACACATAATTTTGTATAATATTTTTGAAATTATTTTCTTCTTTTTTTTTTTTTTTGCAAGATCTTCGAAATTGTTTAGGCCATCCTTAGCAGAGGTTGTAAACTGCAATCATAACACTTTATAGAGACTCTAATGTGTAATCATCCAACCACAGCAATAAATTTAAAGATCCAAAAAGAATTTTTTTTTTAGAGACCCAAATAATAAAAGTTGATAAGTCTGCAAAAAAAGTAACAAATTTGGAGACTCACTGTAGCGAGTCTCCAAATGTTTGTCAAATGATAGACCTTTTCAGAAAAAAAAACAGAAAATCGATTGCCACAAATTTTCTAGCCATTGAAGGTGAACGTTGGCAATGTTTACCTTCAACGTATGTATATATACATATACATTGTCTGATTTTGTTTCAAGTTGAAAGCAAAAAAAAAAAAAAAAAAACACAGAAAGATCACAACTTAAATCGAAAGAAAAAATGTAATTTTTAGTTTTCTGTCATGGTGGCGAAGGGAGTGGGGGGTGGTGATAGTGGCGATAGTGTGAAGGTGGCGGTGGTTTTGATGGTGACAGTGGAGATGATGGCGAGGTGGGGATAGTGACGGTGATGATGGCGATGGTGAGGGTGGCGAGGAGAGCAAGGTGGGGATGGTGAGAGGGATGATGGGGATGATGGCGAGGTGGCGATGGTGACGGTGATGATGGCGATGGTGAGGGTGGTGATGATGACGAGGTGGCGATGGTCACGGTGATGATGGCAGTGGTGAGGGTGGCGATGATGGCAATGTGGCGATGGTGATGGTGATGATGGCGATGATGGCGAGGTGGCGATGGTGACGGTGATGATGGCGATGGTGAGGGTGGTGATGATGGCGAGGTGGCGATGGTCACGGTAATGATGGCGGTGGTGAGGGTGGCAGTGATGAGGGGAATGAGGCGGGCAGTGAGGGAAAAAGGGAAATGAAATAGGGGAGGGGGGTAGGGTTTGATTTACATATTTGTTTTTTTTTTTAACTGATTTTTTGTTGTTTTTATTTATTTAAAAAATTATGTTATTTAATTTATTATTTTTATTTGTTAAAGTAAGTTTTTTTTTTTAATTTTATTCATTTAAGTTTATTTTTTAAAATATTTTATATTAATATTATTTAAATGTATCTTTTTGTAATTTTATTCAATTAATTTTTTTTTAGTTTGATATAATTTTATTCAATTTTTTTTTTGTTGAATTTTTGTTCTTCATATTATTTAAATTTATATTAATTGTATAATTTTTATTCATTTAATTTTTTTAATTTTGTTGTTTTTTTTTCTTTTTTTTTTCTTCATATTATTTAAATTTTAATTAATTGTCTAATTTGTATTCAATTAATTTTTAAAATTTTGTGGAATTTTTTTCTAAATATTATTTAAATTTATATTTTTGATATTTTTATTAAATTTGTTATTTGTTAAGTTTTTTTTCTTCATATTATTTAAATTTTAATTAATTGTCTAATTTGTATTCAATTAATTTTTATAATTTTGTGGAAATTTTTTCTAAATATTATTTACTTTTATATTTTTGATAATTTTATTCAATTTTTTATTTGTTGAATTTTTTTTCTTCATATTATTTAAATTTTAATTAAATTTGTTGAATTTTTTTTGTTCATATTATTTAAATCTCATTAAATTTTTTTTTCTTCAGCTATGGATTCCGGCGAAGGAGTTAGGGGCCGCAACTTCACTATTGAAGAAGATATCGCGTTATGTCGAGCATACCTTGCAATTAGTGAAGACCCAATTACAGGCCGAAACCAAACATCGGCAACAATGTGGACGCGAATCTTTATGAAATTCGAAGAATTTCACCCTCCAACGACTCTGTTGCAAAAGAGAACTGCAAAATCTCTAAAATCACGATGGACCCCGATAAACAAAAAAAGCACGAAATTTGCAGAGTATCTTGCTCAATCTCAAATTAGACCACGGAGTGGAGCAAATGCAACAGATATTGTGTGTTTTATGCAGCAAAATATGTTGATTTAGTTTTATTTTTTAAAAAAATACTCATGGTGATGTACTTTTTTGTTTTTTCAGCTTGATGATGCCAAACGACTTTACGCTAATGTTACAGGAGAGAATTTCAACCTTGATCATTGTTGGTCGATATTACAACATGGTCAAAAGTGGAGAAAGATTACCGAGTTCTACCAAGGTCAAAATGCATCTCAAGAGGGTACACTGCTTCCTTTTGAAGATGACTCTCCGTATGAGTCGGTACCCGAAACTCAATCTGAATTGTCATCCTCGAGGCCAATTGGAAGAGAAAAGGCAAAAAAATTAAAAAAGGGCAAGGATGTTGCGACAGAGATCGTTCAGCAAGGCAGAGCAATGCAAAAACTTATGAAAGAGTACAAAGAGAGTTCTGACTGGGCAACTGAGTATAGTATAATGTCGACGAAGACTTCGACCATTGAGACTCCAGCCAGAAGAGCGTGGATGATTGACCAACAAAACAAAATCATCGCGAAGAGGTCATCTCGTTCTATCAACTTTGACGATGATGGTTATCGTCCTGAAATGCCTTGAATTGTTGTACTGTTATATTGTTGTTGTTTCTACGTGTGTTATACTGTTGGTTTGTTTACATATATTATACTTTTGTAATCTAATTGAATCTATATTTGGTTTGAGAAATTTGTGTACAATTAATTTTTACACTGTTATTAATTTTTTTTAAAAAGGAACACAAACAGTTAATTTATTAAACCAGGACTTAAAGGACGAGAACAGTACAACTATTGATGTCACTCATTGAGATCTCGTGTACGAAACTCGTTCCAAACATGCTCAACTAGATCACTTCAGAGTACATAGTAAGCCGCTTCGTTCGTCACCTGATGGCGATTGTTCAAATACTCAGTAATTGTTATGGGATTTCGGGCATGTTCCACATGGGCTTCTTCTACATGGTAAAGTGATGGATCATCGTTGAAATCATCTCCTTCTTCCTCACGATTATCTTCTATAATTATATTATGCAGAATGATACAAGTCTTCATAATTTCTCCAATATCACGTTCGTGCCAGAAACGACATGGACCTTTTATGATCTCGAATCTACTATGAAATATACCAAATGCCCGCTCGACATCCTTACGATAGACTTGTTGCAACCTATTGAAAAGCATCTTATCACGCTCACGTGCATCTGGAAGTGCTTGGACAATTATGGACTAGCGAGGATATATACCGTCAGCCAAATAATATCATTGACTATAATTTCTGCCGTTAATGATATATCTTATCTGCGGTGCTCGACCTTCAAGGATATCGGAAAAAATCGGTGAACTATATAACACATTCATGTCATTTCTTCCACCAGGTGTTTCGAAAAATGAATGTCATATCCATGTGTCATAAGATGCAACGACTTCTAGTATTATAGTAGGACGACCATGGTGTCCAGCATATGTTCCGGCCTACGCAGTAGGGCAATTTTTCCATTCCCAGTGCATGCAGTCCAAGCTACCCAGCATTCCCGGGAACCCACGTTGTTGTGCCTTTTGAAGAAGCCTATACAAGTCTGCATTATTCGGAGGACGGAAATATTCATGGTCGTATAATGGATTGACGGCACGACAAAATCGCTTCATGGACTCCAAACATGTAGTCTCTGCAATCTTCAAATAGTCATCATTTGCATCTGCAGGGTTTTGGTATGCAAGCAAACGAAGCGCCGCCGTCATCTTCACATAAGGAGATAAGCCTTGCTTTCCTGCAGCATTTGGTTTTTGCTTGAAATAATCGTCATAGTTGATGATATCGCCCATTATTTTCAGAAATAGTTCGCAATACATGCGAAAATGTAACGTGAACTCAGCAAGAGGATACAAAGGTTGATCAACAAAATAATCCGCCATGAGTCTTTCATGGGCACCAAAGTGGTCTCTGTTTTTGGATCGTCGGCGTAATTGACGTGCGGAGCTACTACTCTCTTCCTCCGTAGCAAGTTGATATGCAATTTGCATCATCGATTGGTGTTGATTGAACATGGTCATCATCATTGCATGACCACGACGACGGTTATTTTGATGCATCCGGACATTTTCATCAAATGGAAAGGAATCGGGCTCGCCTCCTTGGTTGGACATTTTAGAATGTGGGATGTAGAGTTTAGAGTGAGTGGTGAGAGTTGTGGTGTTTGATTATGGTGATTGTGAAAGTGTTGGATATGTATTATATATAATTATATGAGTGGCTAAAGGATAGAAAATGGACGTACGAGATCCGCTATGGAGAATCCAATCCAATGGTCTTTGTGGGGATGAGATATTTCTTTAGATAAGATTAAAATGGACGGACAAGATTTAAGTTGAAAATCCAATCGAAATGACTTTATTTTGGATAAGAGATTTAATTGATGATAAAGAATGGACGACCGAGATCGTTTAGTTGGAAATCCAATCTAAAGGCCTTTATTTTGGATGAGAGATTTCATTGATGATAATAAATGGGCGATCCAGATCGTTTAAAGAAAACTCAATCCAAAGGCCTTCATTTGGATAAGATATTTTGTTTCATGATAACAAATTAATGGATGAGATCATCGAGAAAATATCATATCCAATGGCTGCTATTCTGGTTTCTCGAAAATTAATGTTGTTGTAATCGAGTATAGTTAACAATATAATATTTGACAAAATTTAATCGTTGTTGGAATTAATTAATTTTTAGGTTGAAATGTTCGTTAAAAAAAATTATGAATTTATAAGTATATAAAAAAATCAAGGACTAAAATTCACGAAAAAGTAACAGAAAATTAAGTTATGTTGAAAACTTAATAGATTCTCTAAAATAGAGATCCAAACACTAATGTGGTTGGAAAATTTTTAAAGATCCAAAAAGTAACTAAACTTTTAGGTAGGGTCTCTATTTTGTTAAAAGTCTGTAAAATAATTTTTAGAGACTCATGATTTAGAGACTCTAGTAAAGATAGCCTTAAAGAAACATACCAAGTTCTAATCTTGTTTTTTTCTCAAACCTAAAAATTTATAAATTGAAGATCTGAAATATAGTGTTCAGATCCTCCTGGTGATCATAACTTTAAGACTTTTTAAAAGAATAGTAGATAGCAATGTACAAAATGCAACTCAAACTTGTAAGCATTGTATGATGAATTATACGCAGTTGTTCGCTGTTCAAATGCCCCGTTCTGTTGACTTGACTTCATAGGCTCGGCACTTCTCTTACGAATCATTCATCATCGACAGAAAAATCTGGTTCTGCAGGCTTCTGCAGTGAGCTTACTGCACTGGAATCTGATCCAGAATGCTTGTGGAGACCTCTTCTACTAGCTGCTAATCTTGCTGCATAAACTGCAAAGCCTGAACCAGGTGGAGGCACATTACTGTCTAATTGTCCGTTTAATGTTTCGCTTCCAGTCATGGCGCTTTCTTCAAGAGCCTTAAGTTCAGCAGCAGTCTTTCGCTTTTTATACCTGCGCCACGCTGCCTGTATAAAGCACGCAGCCCATGTTCGCCACTGGTGCGAGTAGAACCTGAATTTATGTCTAAGTTGTTTGCTGTGTAGTCTTCGGAACTGTGCAGCTACGAACTTTAAGTCCTCTGCTCGCAAAGCGAATGATTCCACCTCGGAAATGGCTTTCACTGTGCGAGTGGAAGATGGAAGAATCACACTAGGACGAGGGTCAAGCGCCCATGTAAGGAGTTCTTCGCCACAGAAGTCACCGGGACCAATACGGATTGAATTGAAGAATCCAGTACGGCCACCATTTGTGGTGTAAGAATCAAGATTTCCACGAATTATGAAGAGCATTTCGTTTAGAGGATCACCTTCGCGCACTACACAAGTGCCTTCCGTGCACAAAGCTGGTTTAAGCCGCTCACATATGGCATCTAGCATCCTCTCATCCATTTGATCAAACAAAGGAACCTGTTCATATGGCAACACAATCACTTCTGATAAGTACATAATTTTTTGCGTGCTCAATAACAATTTCCATGGTAAGTTCCAGTTTAGAAATAAAGTTTAACTTCAGCGCATTTCATGTGTAACAAGATATTATAGTTAACGCGTTCAAGTCTACACGAACTATAATATATCATCTATACCTCTAAATTCCTAATTCTGGCTACTTTGAGTGTTAAGAGTATATACTCCAAGACTTACTCGTCGAACCAGATCATAACATAAGTGGCGCTTGATGTCTCTTCGGAGATCCAAAGGAAGTCCTTTGAGAAGAGCTTCCTCATCGACTCCTCTAGTAGCTAGCCACTTATATTGGTCATATTTCCGTACAGACTGCCTCAACTCTTGAGGTAACTGCCTATGATGCATCCATTGCTCTGTATCAGTTCTGCTGATTCTCCATTCCTCTAATCTAACTGTCGTTGATTGAAGATATGTCTGCAAGTGTAGAAGTATTAGTTTAAGCCGTGTATATCTAAACACGATAATGGATTCTTGAATCAAAAGGGAAGAACATAATCCTTGGTCCATGATTGTTGGTCTCGGTGCATTTTCACAATGCTATGTCCGGCACTGAGCCAAACTATCTACATTAAACTTCCAGGCGCGCTTACAAATTTGAATTGGTTGATTAGCTTTTTGTATCCAGCATCAAGTATTTAAGATATGTCTAAGAGACTTACTTGCATGTTTCCAATAAGCAAGCCGAAGAGCACTAAACCCAGCGTTGCAACTATGATTGCGAAAATTATTTCTCCAACGTAAGTGCTTGTAGAAAGATTTTGCCCAAGAGAACTGCATACAATTACAATCTACATCAGTAAATTAGCGAAGTAAGTTAAACTTAGCCCTACAAATTAACGTTTTCTGTATTAGACACCAGGGGCATGAAACTTTCATGATCTGTTTTAGACTTCTCTAGATAATATTTTCACTTCCGAGGAACAAGAATTGTTTCCGACCAAACATGGAGTGGAAGAAAGTAAACTACCTTAGGTTCTTCAAGCCCCACCAAAGGCAGTAGAAGTACTTGTTAAAGAACTTTGCAGAGGTAACATTTGCTGTTACAGCATCACTATATATACCGAAAGGATAAGAGCTTCTATCTGGATCACACTGTTGTGTGATATTGCTGGACTGAAACCACGCAGTCCTTCTAGGATCTCTAATCCTTCGACAATCAAAGTATCGATATTGACAAGATGGCTTCTCAAGACTGCAGGTACTTCTCCAGCATGCCTCTTGTCTTTCTACTGAGAGGAGGTACCAGCAAGCTCCTAGAACCTAAAATCAGCATATAGGAATGTACTTAACAGGTGAAAACATATCATTACACTCGACAAGATTTGGAAGACATCAAATGCCAAGCTACTTTAAGACTTCTAATTATAATATGATCAACATCTGTCCACCGGCACAGTTAATTATGCATAGGCAAATCAAGAACAGGACACTCATATATAAAGCTCAAGAAGGTGATACATGTCATGATATTAGCATAGTACAAACAAGCAGCAAAGTTGCAGGAGTTCAAATAATAGCACGAAACATATGATCCTAGTTGTGCTTCACTGGTACAACTTAAACCAGTGATAAGTTGGCCTGAGGAAAGATAAATTGGAGTTACTTTTGATTGTTACTTACATGGCTTGCCAACATGTAAAGCATCAAGTTGTAAGCAGCCCCAGCCCATGCTGTCTCGGTCACAACACCGGTAGCCTTGACAATTTGTGATGACAGTGGAAAAATAAGAAATAATCTTGGGAGGTACTGAAAAATGATGAAAAATCTCAGGACATTCTTCGTGTTTGTCATTGTCGAACCTCTTAGATTCGGGATAATTGCCCAAAGTAATACCTGAAATGTGATCAATAGACAGAACGTTTTAGCCTTATAGTCATGACTTCACAAAAGGCTAAATATAGACCATTATTAAACTTGACGAACCTGAGGAAGAGGCAAGGCAGCAATAACATCAATCCAGAAACCTCTCCTCAAGTACCTTGATGCTATCTTAGTAGAGTCTATAACAAGCTCTCCTCTCCCAAAAACACGAGAAGATGGAGCAACATGAGCAGTACGAAAACGAACAAAAATCTGAATCATGTAAAAAATATCTGCTGTTGATCTTATGATCGTAAGGACAACTTCGAGGGTAATTCCAATATCTATGCACACATTTCCTCTGACCACCGGCAAGTAAAAGAACAGAGGGTCGACAAACAAAGAAACTAAACAAGCTACTAAAAACATCTTGTTCCATCTATGAATTGTAGGTCCTCGAGGATCTAATATCTTTCTCTTCACAATTTCATAATCCTCTGAGAAGACTCGTGATAGCACTTTAGCTTTCAAGGATTTTCCAGTCCTCTCGCTCATCTTCTCACCCTTCCCAGAGCTTGGCTCTGGTAATCGTATTCCATCAATCTTGTATTGAACCTTAATTACATTATCTCCACTGACTGTCTGGTATTTTACCAATTCGGGATCATCTTGAAATCTGGAAAAAATCATTACGTGAAAATAAGATTTGTGAGCCGATTAATAACAGCATTGATATATAAATGCAACCATAACCTGATCATCATGACAATGAAACTAGCAATTATTCGAATGAGAACATGATGCATTCAATCAATAATATAAGAACAGAAAGAACTTAAAAGGTTACATACCTTACGGATTTGGAATTACCATAAGCCATGGAGCTTGATCATGAAAATCTTTTGCTTTAGCTACAACTAGAGACCTGTGAACATCAAGAAACAAGTAGTCTGTAAATATCAGTTCATTGATAACTCGAAAACGACAGACAATCAGTTCTAAGCCATGGACAGAAAGAGACCATCTGCAGTTTCCTTTTGGTATAAATCATGTGAATAAAGGAAAAAGCTATATGTTCTACTTGTCCATAGAGTAATATTAAAGACTTGTCTTCTTTAATACCAGAGAAGTTCAGGTCAAACATGTGACCAATTCTTTCAATTTCAAACATTTGCTGTCAATATTCACACCCCCTTCTACAAGGTGTCAAGCAATCAGTCAATAACATAAGACATCAATTTTGCACCCAATATTCTTTTTTCTTTTTTTTCTTTTTTATCGTGAAAACAATATCAAACATTAATCCGCACAGCTACACATTACAAACCCCCCTCCGCCCCCCCCCCCCCCCCCAACCCCCAACACCCACACCCACCCACAATTGGTGGAGATGAAGAAAAGGCTTCACAACTTGAACTGCACTAAATGCTAAAACAGCATTGGTCTAACCTGAAATTGCTAAATGTTTGTGTTCCCTATAAAGAATCCAACAAAAATTAAACTACCAATTGTAAAGTGTGTGTTTATGTGTGCTTGTGTGTGAGTGAGAGCGAGAGAGACCTGCATCTTTCTGTAGCAACACAGTGATAAACCAATCTTCCTCCTTTGTTGTTGCACTCTATATGTCTATATGCTTTCTTTTGTTCTTATTGCAAAGCTTCTGAATTCTCTAATGAAACATGGGAATCAAATGAACATGTTGAACTGAAATGGAAAACTCATACAAGAACAAATCACAATCACTTGATGAGAAACAAAAGAGACCCTTTAAACAAAAGTCAATATGCTTGCTAAATTTTGCACCGTGGTAGATAAGAACCAAATTATTTCACGACATTCTAAACACAACTCACGTACCACTTGAATCGATGAACAACCAAAACCTTGCTTGAGTTACCAAACATTATATAGGTTGCAAGAACATAAAAGGTGGTGGAAGCCTATTCTTGCAACTTATTCAAAATGTGAACAAAAAATAGTTAACTTATGGTGACATATAAAATAAAGGTCACATCTACCACTTTATTAGTGTTTGTTTATTTATTATATTTGTATTCATACGTGCATGTAAAGTTGTCTACTAATGGAAGACAAAGAGACAGAGAAGTAGAACCATGAATAACATATACAGACTAGAGAAGGTTCAGAATGGGGTGGAACATTTATTTATTTATTTATATATACGATGGGGTTCGGGTCGCGAAATTCAAAATCTCTAACTACAACATATTATTACCCCGATCATTATATCTAATTTATGGGTGTGGAACATTTATTGCTTACTAAATTTGTTCATTGTCAGTGTTCATTTCTTTGTAAAGATCCGAGGTGTTGACTAACTTGGATTATTCTAAGTTTTGTAGCATCTTAACATGTGCTGTTTCGTTCACTTTTTACTTCGTCACTTAGCTCCCACCATAGCATACGGGTTGATTTTATACATGAAGACTTGTTTTTGAATGCAATGTATGGGCCATGGTCTTTGCATGATCACTTGTCCTTTGTAGGCTTGCAAGAAATTAGCATAATGTTGTATATTAATGGAACATGTGATATGAATATAATTTATAAATAAATATTACGAGTTTAAGTGATAATTTGAATTAATTATTTTAGATGAGTGAATTTGAATATTTTGGAAATCTTTTTTATCTAGGCTTTTAGCCTTGAGAAATTCATAGTTGAAAATGAAGTAGAGACATCAACGACAAAGCAGTTTCCTCTCAAGGCTGACTTAACTGGAAGAGCAAACCTATAGTTGAAGACATCAAGTTGATTGCTACCAAGATCCCGTCATATTCGATATCAATGAATTATGAGGGAAGCAAATAGAGTTCAAATTACATTAATTATATAATGTAAAATAATTAGTAATAATCTTTCTTGTGATTGGGTTGTTTACATTCCTGCTCCTCTTAAGAAGTTGGTCCTAGCCAATTTCCATCTCACTAGTCTCGGATGATGTTTTTGTAAAACTGTTTATGATGTTTATAAATTTCATTTACCTTGACCATAAAAAAAACGAAACAATTGAGGTTCAAGAAAGTTATTTTTATGAGTAGAAAAAATCTTGCAAGTGAAGTAATCAAGAATTAAAGAGCAACATCTAACATTATATTTTTGGAATATTTGTAGACATGAAAGAAGCATATGAGGGATGTGAATAATATTTTCTTTGCAACACATTGGAGATCAAAATAAAATAGAGTGACCTTTTCCTTTCCCATAAAGTGATAATTGAATATTATCATACACGACAAAAATGGCTAATAAAGTATCATGTATGCTAACTTGTAATTGTAGAAAAATGAGGTTCAAATCCCATTATCTAGGCAATATCACATTCTTGGATGTGTTAGATATATTATGATGCTATAATTGAAGTTCAAGAGTGTCAACTGTATTTAAATTGTAGCATCAGGAAAGTGGGGGCTACCATTGGTCATTTGGTCTAATAGTATAATTTTTGCTTTAAGTACGAGAAGTCCTAAGATTTATTTTCCGTGTGTAAAATATTTTAAGTGATATAAATTGACTTAAACATTCCTTAATTTTATTATTTTTTATTTTTAAAAAAGTGGGGGTTCAAAACATTGTGGTCTTTGTTATTGCCAAATACTACAATTGAATGACTAGTTGCCCCCCTTTAGGGTGGGAATAAATAGTAAAACCGTTAGTTTGTAGATTAGAAGTTTCGAATTTAAGTTTCTTCTTTGATTGAATTAGTACATATATTGGGTTATACCGCTACACCATAGGATTTGTAACTTTGGGATAAATTCAATGTATTATTACCTTATGTAAGTTACTTGTTGTTCGAAAACAAAAAGCTTGAGGCAATCTGTTGATGACATGGGCTTCAGTTATCATGCATTCGGCCCGGCTGCACATTCTTCTCATTCATCATGCGGTTTCGCCAAGATGGAGTCTTCCACTCTAGGGTGGGGGGTTGAGGTTCTTGCAGGTATACAGTTAATACTACATAATCTCTAAGCCTAAGAGAAAATCAGAGAGGAAGAATGCACGGAACTAATTGCAAATCAAACGGTGGAGTTGATTTGGTACTGTAGTTGCATTTTCATTTACAAAAGTGATGCTTTGATAGGAATTTACTTCAACACGATCTGATCGTGTATATCTATAACGAGTGAGTTTCGCATCACACGTGAAATCTATATATCTATAATAGAATGATTGTTAAGGAGCCCAAGTCCCGTTGATATTCTTCTTCTTCTTTCTTTCTCTCTGCCAAAGTTGCTGGATATTAGCTGTTATAGAGAATTTAGACCATGATGTCAACAGGAAATGTGGTGCTTTAAATTAGCTTAGCTGGCCGGAGCATATTATTAGATAACGTGCCGACCAACAACTATAAGAAGCAACTGTGAGGAGTATACCCTACAAATCCATATTTTATGATGGAAATCTCAAGAATCCCCATTTGGATTATGCACACAAAATACAAAATATTTTTAATGTGATTAAGATCCCATAATTATTTACACTCCTAATTAATAGAAGGGTGAATTCAAGATTTTGTTCAGTGAAGATTAGAAACACATAATTTAACATTAATATATAAATATTTTTTCAGTGGAGATTAAATAGAATTTTTCACCTAAAATACACATTTTTTTTTTTGTAAAAAAATTTGGGGTGCAGCCCTCATTCACTCCCAAGTAACTTCGCTCTTGTCGTGATATCTATTTACAAGAGCACCAACCCTAATTGAAATCTCTCGATGTAAGAGATTTGAAGGCAAAAATCTAACACTTTAGAACAAAAAAAAAAAAAGAACAAAAAAAGATGAAGGCTAGCAGTAAAATGAGATATGATTTAAATAAGAGAAAAGTTTGGACACTTCACACTTGCAGTCAAAAATATTTTAAATATGCCTGACTCAAGGGGTTAGTCGTTGAGTGGTAAAGTATTTCGGACGAATAGGAGATTTGTTCACGTTTTAAGTTTAAATCAATCAAAATTTAATTTTCTTGAGGTCGATTAATAGGCCCAATTATTTGACCTGATTAATTTAAATCATACGTCTATCAAACGAGTTCTTGTGACCTAAGACTTAATCCTCTTAATTTGAATCCGTAAAACTTTTCAAGAGTGAAATACTACATAGGGCTCTATCTTGATTTACTAATGTATCATCATTATTAAATACCAAGATTTTTTCTATTGGGTTCTATTGTTGACTCTTTATTTTATTTTAGTTGTGTAGACTGTTTCCATTTAAGGCGATATAATTTTCTTTTTATTATTAGCCAATTTCTCTATTTTACATTGATGAAACGCTCAACTGTTCTTTTGTCTTTGTCTAAAAGATCTACTAAAGTAAAGGGCTTGGCTAATATAGTATTATTAGTATGCAAGTTTTTTTTTAGATAACGTGAGAATTTGGTTGGCGGAACTTGATTATTTCTTCGAGTGCAGCGATGAACCCTCACACATGCAACAAGTCAGTTAAGAACAAAATTTCAAATTAATGTGAAGCGTCAAACCCGCAACTTCGTAAAATTTTTTTTATCCCACTAACATTAGACAATGCCGGGAGGCTATTATTAGATGCAAGTTAATGTGTATGTTTAGCAATTAAAATTTGCAATTGCGAGATAAATTATTAGGAAAGTTGATTAGCCAAACAAGAGGAGCCTAACTGCATCTAAACATGTTACAAGGAACCTCTTGTAAAGTTTTAAATGTCATGCCATATACTAAAACTGTAGGTTCACAAGTGACACTAACGTATATGGGGCCCTTGGGAGCTAACAAAAAAAATTTAAAATTTTGAGTAATTTGTTAAAAATTTAAAATTTTGTATTTTTAATTTTTTTAAAGAAAATTAATTAGCGTCTACTAAAAGAAATATATAAATATAGTTAAAACAGTTATGTATTTTAGCCTACATTGAGAAGAACTCCAAACTCTACTTCTGAAGGCCGTAAATGTAAGAATAGTTATCTTAAGTTAGATCTACTTGTTTAAAATAATCAACTCGAGTTATTAGTTTAACTCTCACACTAATGTGGGTGCATTACAAATTAACAACCAATTTCGGTTCAGGATCGACAACACAATCATTGTGCCAAGCCCAAAACTCAAACCCACAAAAGGTAATATTAGTGTTATATGTTTAAAAATACCTACTTGTTGGAACTTAATTTACTAACCCAAAATAATTAAACTAAATTTAAAAAATAAATTCACAGTAATTATTTATAAATCAATCGCTTATCATATCTCATATTAATGTAAAACAATATAAACTCAAAAACTTGTCCTCTTTTACTACTTTTTCTAATAGCTTTTAGATAAGTGAAATTAACCAAAGTCGTGACTAAAGATTCTAAATTATGTCTAATCCATGGCATTATTGTTTGGACATCACATAAACCAAATTTCGATATGATCTATGATTGTTTATAATTGGACATCATATTATATTACCTAGAATAGAAGAAGCAAAGAATTGGTCAGCATTGATGATGTCAGGTATAGATAAATACATAGAGGTCCATCTCATAGGGGAACAATTTTCAAGCCGGCACTAGACGTTGCCGTCATCATGCTCCGAGGGCTAAACTAAATGAGTTTTTTTAGTTTTAGTTGTGAAGAAGACAGCCGGATCTCTGGTATGGTCCAAACTATTAATATTCTGACCCTATTTTCGAGCAATGATGTAACTCACTGACAACCGAATGGTTCAGTTGATAGCGGGATCTCTTATATGAGATGGCCTGAATAATTAACACTTTCACCCCACCGTCGAGCAATGATGTAACCCACCGTCGATCGAACAGTATTTTCACCCGATAATTGAACTGTTCGATTAAAAAGTAAGAGTGAACCCCTATAAATATATGTGAGATCCATCTTTTATATTTAGTCAAACTATTCAACGGATGAAAGACTTTTGCTAACAATTTTCTTGTAACATTATGACCTCTATTATGCCTTTAACTCATCATAAAAGGATAGAGATTTATGTTAAATTAATTCCAAAAGCTTTCTAAGCCTCCAGTTTTTGTACATTTAGGAAAATTGATATGCAAATTGACTTCAGTAGATGACCTTTTTAGAAATTCCCCAAATCCAGAAACCCCACCCCCCAAATTTGGGGAATCAAATTCAACTTCCCTAAAATTCCGAAGATAATATTTTTGATCATTGGAGAGACAAAAGAATTGCCCAAAAAAGAAAAAAGAAAAGTTGAGCCGAAAAATGAAAGAGTAAAAGCAAATGGCGTCAATAACAAAAACTGTTAACGGTTAATTTTTTCTTCTTAAAATACACAACTATTTTTTTGCCGCCAACTCCAATTGATATGCAATGGTAGTTCGAACTTAGAATGTCTTATTAAAACAAATTACTACTTGATTATTCTACCCAACTTTTATATTAAGACTCTAATTAATGCTAATTGCAATTTAATACAATAATATTTTATAATTTCAATTTAGGATTGATTAAAATAACGTGCTTACCAAAAAATAGGGAGCAATACTGGAATGAATCAAAAATAAAGAGTAAAATTGGTAGAGCCAATGAAATTCACATTTTGTGGAGAGCAAAATTTAGGCCGACCTACAAACGACTTTCTGTAGTCACAATTGATGGGCCAATAAAATAGCAGCTCGGCGCTGCATAGGATTCGGAAAAGGGTCAGACCCACTTTTTAAGCCTATATCCTCTTAAAAAAATCTACAAGTAGAAAGTTAATTATCTGTACTGAGAGAAAAACATTGGTGATTCCTAATCCTGCGAAGGAGAAGCTGCATCTTTTAAACATGACCTCATAATCTTGCCAAGCTTGGAACAAGCATCTAGACAGAGCTGCATTGCCTGCATACAGGAGAGGATATATTAGCTTATGTAACCCTGCCAGACCATCAAAATCTACCAGATTTACAAGACTTTTTGTATCGTATAGTAGCCGTGAATTTGATGGTTTCTATATGCATACTTAAAATGTACTTCCATGACGACGTAGATAACAGACGACAAAAGGGGGTGAGTAAGGGTCAACCATGAGGAAAATGAGGAAATGCAACCATGGGATCCTCAAAGCATGGTACTAACATTCTCTTATCAGAGAGACAACAATACGGAGGAAATACAACTAAATGCATATGAGAAATTAAACTACCCCCGGCAAAATGCCATACCTTGTGAATATTTGGAGTTGACCATTCTCCTGTGACGGTCAACTGAGTAACCTCATTGCATGAAGGCATGCAAGTGATCATTAAGCCCCCATCTTGGTGGCTTTCTTCTTCTGATATTGGATCAATCACGAGGTTTTTTCCAAGACAAGACTGAACACAAGACAAGTACAAATGGTTAAGTCCAGAAAGATCAAAAAGAACACAAGAACCATGTTTGTTTCAGTATTTAGCAAGAAGTGATAATATTTACTCACAAAAGAAGAAAGAGTAAAGAAAACTACCAGTACTTCTCATTAATTGCAGAGACAACTCATCAGAGAGGCCTTCAGAAAAATAAAAACACCAGGCACTTTGATCGAAGATTTCAAGTACATGAATTTATTTAAAAATAAAGGATTTCAAGCAAATCAGCTCTTAGACTGCACGACCAGGACAATATGTTCGAAGTAAGAGCTTTCAAAAGCACAATGTAAAACCTAAAATAACTAGGGATGAGTAAAGCTGAAGCAGAAACCAGAGTACAATTGCAGTGAAGAAGAAACAGGATGGATGCTGGTGAAATTATTTTACTTAATGATAAGTTCCGTGCAAAAGCCAATTGAACACAAAGGAAAAACAACTAGATATGTTTCACCATATAAAGCACCTAGGAAACGCAAATACGAACATATACCAATAACTTATAGCCTTCAATATCTGATCCAGAAATTACTTTGAAAATGCAATTGAAAACCAGATTCTCATGCATATAAACTTGTGCCTCCACATATAACTTTCTGCCTTTCGGTTAATAATTGAACATCCAATAAATAAGATTTTCTAATGTGAGGGAACCAATCAGTTCACTAATTTCATACCACTGAAGCTGAGGCAACCAAGTCATACAACAGGATCCCTGCGTCCGCTAGAGCAAGACTAGCACATGATATAACCACAGGAAGGTCACCTGCAACATAGTATGTAAAATTTGTCAAATTATGAAACAGTAATAAAGTGGCGGTTAAAGTCACACACATCCGGCAATGGATATCCACCAACATGCCTCTCGATAATTAACTTCAAGTGATCATTTAGATCAAATGAGCAGGCAAAATGAACATGATTTGGACAGTCTAATACATGGATCAATTTAGCCAGCCAACTACACTAATCATGTCACTGGTCAAGTGCAAATATAGCATTCAAGCCTTGATAATATAAAACTGAGTCGGAGATAAGGAAGCCAAGCTCCAAAGGCATGTATTGCCACATTAGACTTAAACTTACTGCCACCAGATTCCAGCACCAAAGCAAAAACATCAACAGTCGTCTTAGGGAATGAGTCCAGTACTATAGCACCCTCCAAAGCCTTGAGCAGCATTGAGGAAATCTCTTTGTTGTCTGAACCCTGACACACAAGAAGCTCCAGTATCAAATTAGAAGCTTCATAAAAACACAGGGGAAGGGAACAAAAGAGGAGTATTTAAGAATGATGACTGGAGTTTATAGTAGAACATACCTGTCCACGGACAGGAGTAGCAAAAGAAGTATAACTGACATTGCAATTCAACCGTCCTACATCACTAAACATCATTGCTTTTTTGCTTTCCCTAGGCCCAAATCTGAAAAACAAATAGCATTAGCATAAAGTGCTTGTAATTTATCATCACAAAATTTCAGGTGTAGAAGCAACATAACAAGAAGACAGAGAGAAATGTGTCACTGGGAAAAGCTATGGCAATATTAAAACCTTCAGAAAGATTCTGCTTAATGACATATTGATCCATGATGAACATGAGTGAATATCTGCTCTATTTTAGCATTTTCTACAATAATTACTAAAGTAATGCTGCTATATCATGGGTATGAGATACCGCCGATGGGTTTTAATGTGACCTTTGATGCCAGATTAGACTTTGCTTCGGATTCTTTGTTCTATATATTTGGAAGAATGGATATCACTTGATGCAACAGATTGGGACTTTTGACTTGTTTCTAACAGGTTATAATTTTTTTTTTTATTCCTGCCTTTTATTGGAGAAAGCACACCTCTGATCATCATCAGTGAAACCTTAGTTCTTGTTTTTACTAAGAGACCATAGCCCATAGCAAAATAGTTGTACAGTTTGGTCAATTCCTCACAATAACTCTAACATTACTCGATGCATATTGATGAATTTAGGATTTTTCTGAATAATTTTCTTGAAGAGAATGGAAAAGATTCTTCTACTCTAAAAGAATTTAGATTGTACTTGAAGTAATTTATTTGAATTTTTATCTGTTTTTCCCCCTTGTTTCTATTAATCACTTAGCTTCCAGCCTTTCCTTGGATAAAGCAGGCGTCCTGTATTCATGAGGTAAGCCCTAACTCTTACATTATCAAGAGACTTTTGCCCGATGGCCAAGTAGTAGGACATTGTTTTTAATTATCGTGATTCTCATATTAACCCTGTATACTGATGACTTTATGATGTACGAAAATTTTTTCCTGAAGATAACACTTGCTAGTAAATGCATGAAAAGCTTCAGAAACAATATACTTCTTGTTAGTAGGTACACACTGGATACTAATAGTAATTATGAGAATATAAAAGGTTAATGTAGTTGGTGCTTGCTATTGGAAAACAAGGGGAATGATGTGCTTGCCAGGGGAACGGTGAGATGAGAAGATGAAGAAAGGATTGGAACGTAGAAAATATCAACACACTCCACTTTAGTGAAGAAAATGTGGAGAGTCATCAGAACTATATAAAGAATAAAAGAGAGTTGAATAATTTTAAAATCTCATCTCTTTTCTATTGTTTGTTATTGTGTATTTCC
The DNA here is from genome assembly GCA_037974665.1 of Ehretia macrophylla. Classification (NCBI taxonomy): domain Eukaryota; kingdom Viridiplantae; phylum Streptophyta; class Magnoliopsida; order Boraginales; family Ehretiaceae; genus Ehretia; species Ehretia macrophylla. Next base: position 2,671,415 of record CM075782.1, read on the forward strand.
AAGTTTCTTAGCAAGACAGGAGAAACAACTGAAGAGGTGTCCTCTTCTCTTTCTTAATCTTTCCCCTTCTTTTCATTAGACAATAAATTAATGTCAAGGTAATGCGATAGTAATATCATATATGAAAACACGATCTGAAATACGCAGTGCATAGCATGATTTTCTACAAGACTCCTCCATCAATGGCTAGATGCACAAAGCAAAAGAGAGGAACATGAGAACAACGTACAAGGACTCCTTATTTAAATAACCTATATACTTACACAGACACAATAACCTTGGTATTTCCAAACTCAGCATAAGCGGATCCTGAAGCAGAATTCACTGCACCTGTCCTCAGAACTGCAAGTCTCCAATCAAAAGATGTTTACATATGTCATTTTAACTTAATTGATTTGTAGCTAGGGATACCCCAAATGGATAAATAGAGAGAGGGTAAAGGAAGAAGAAAAGCTAATAAGAACTTAATACATCAAGGTGAAGAAGATTCAGAAAAAATAGCACACAAGTATATTATTCTATAATTAAATTGAGAGTCTTACTTTACTTTTTGGATTGTTTCAAAATAACAACCATTTATCTATGGAGGAAGATCATAGATAAATAAAATCAGAAGACCATATTTTGAGGTGTAATAAAATTAGTATTCATGTGAAACAATTATGCCGAGAGGAAAGATAACATAATATGAAGATCCCACCTAACTAGAAGTGACTCCCTATCATGGCAAGAGATGAGGTCAGTGACCTCAAGTGTAATAAATAGTTTTTCTTTCTGGTTCTCTTTCAAAGCCAGAATCATGGAAAGAACTGGCCCTCCAAGTAATGCAAGTCCAATGTAGCAAGTCTTTAACCAAGCAAGAAAATCAAGAACTAGCACAATGTTTCAATGCTTACAATGTGACCATCCTTGATTAATATCACTAATTAAATCTCTTAGCTGGGTCGTCTAGCAAAGTGCAGGATAGGGAGCTCAAACAGAATACTAGCCAGATATCTTACCCAGATGAACTGGTCATTTATCTATGGAGGAAGATCATCTTCCTAAAAAAGTTGGACTACCATCCAAATCAGGAGATCCAAATTCAGAAGGAATGATTTCCGATGATAGATGAAGATGATTATGATCAATGAATTCTTGAGCAATATATTTTCATCAGTTATAACGTGACAATCATTTGAAGAATATACACTTGTAATAGTAAAATTTGAATCCATATGTAAATTGAAAGAGTAATTCGCTCACTCACCACAAGAAACAAAAGGTGGGTCCCTGTGATGCACTTACTTTTAAATCCTTCGAAAATGGAACAAGAGAATTACCATGTGTCCCTTGAACATGCAGAAGTAATACCACCATCTGATGTCAACCTCCAAATAAGCATTTGGTATCTAGCTCAATAAATTCATTGCAGTTCTATCCTTTGGTGACTCCACAGCTAAGTTTATCACGTGGCAGATCCTTTTCTTTCCACCAAACACCTCCAACATTAAATATTCCGTTGATTACATTTGATCATACTTATTACATTGACAAAATGCAAACCAACTGAGATCACTCACCAAACAAGATATATCACAACATGAAAACTCCCTCTCTCTCTCTCTCCCTCCTGCTGTCCTATCCTACTTCAGGAGTTACCATTGACATATCCTGTTCACATGCAAAACACTTCCTCATAAAATTCATTTATCCGCCATACAAAGATATCTCCCGATCCCAAAAAGAGATAGATATTCACAAACTACCTATTGCCTAAACAACAGAGCCTAATGCACTTCTGCAGCTCAACACTCAATGACTAAGTACGAAGCTCCCCTAACTGATATGTACAGAGCTAAGTCACTAAACCAAATATACCACCATTAAAACCTACACCCTCCCCCACAGAAAGTCTGCTATATGAAGCAGATTTTACCAAATCAAATCAAATTTCGGAAGAAAAAAAATCCTTACGCTCGTGACTTTATCAACCTGATTTTTCCAATTCTTATATGGCAAGAGACCCATAAAAGGTCATTACAAAATGTATTTTTTTTCTTATTAACATTAACAAGAAGCAATTGTTTAAATGATTCATACAGCTAAAAATATAATATAATTTCAATCTTTAGGGCATAAGCATTTTCCTTAAGCTTCACATTACTTTTAAAAGTCTTAAAGCTCGCATTTTTCCACTCCCAATCAAAATTTGAAAAAAAAAGAAAAAGAAAAACGAGTCAATGCAACACCCCAAAAGAATAAGAAATTTTAAAAATATTCAATCAATACCATTAAAGGGTAGCTTTGCGCCCTGATAAAGTTGTCACCTTATGATTAAGCGGATGGAAATAAAATAGCCTCTAGCAGAAATGCAAGTTAAATCCGCATATAATAGACCCAAAGTAGTCCGACCCTTCCCCGGACGCTACACAAAGTGGGAGTTTTGTGCACGGGCTACGCCCTTAATCAATTCTATTCTAGATGATCAACAACAAAAAAAAGAAACAAAATGCAACAAAAAGCACATAAGAGAAACGCTAAAAAGAAAAAAGAAAAATTCAAGAATTTACCAAAAAAAACCAGTACTAATTCATTCATTCCAAACAGTTTATGTAACGGTCATAGTAGGACTATTAGCCGTTCACAAGCCTAATCAACTCGACCAAAATATTTAAACCCGAACATAAATAATTTACACAACCAAGACGCGATGTTACGATTACGCATATATATATATATATATATATAGAGAGAGAGAGAGAGAGAGAGTGATGTTTACATGCAGGCCTGCACTGGTGTAAGCCGCGGCCATCGGGCCGAACCCAATCCACGTCAGGCAAAATGGGAGGCTTTTTCTTGCTCTGCGTTGTCGGCGACGGCGAGTACGTCGCCGGTGCAGCCCCACCTTTTCCCGCCATCCTTACTGTGTGTGTGTGTGTGTGTGTGTAAAATAGCTGTATGAGCACTTTACTGTATAAGCACTTCGCTGTATTAGGCTTGTCGCTTACGAGCTGAAGGTTGTTTGTGCTTGCCCAGTTTATATATATATACGCTTTTCAATTGTGGGCTCGAACAAAATGGGCTCATAAATAATGGCCCATGGGCCAAGTTCGGAAGTAGCCCAATCTAATCCCGCGCCAATCTTGAACGACGAGTGATCCGACAAGTAATCCTTAGCGAGATCATCATGAGGAGTTACTATTTATGAGATCGGAATGACATCAATTTGTTTTTATATAGGATGGATTTACACATGTGACATTCACGTTTTTTTACGGATTAATTTCAGTCCGAATTGATAAAAAATAAATTTCCATCTTGAGTCTTGCAGGGGTTTGTTCAAATTTTTGACTTTGTGTATGCAGTTGGCTTTTCGGTCTAATTAGGACACATGGTCCTCTTTTGAGCTATTTCGATTGGATTAGTTGTGTTTGAGCATGATCACAAACTTGAGTGCTTCCCTTGATTTGGATTGCTTATGTGAAAATTTTCAACTTCAGAGTCTTTTTTTCCAACTTATAAAATAACAACTTATCTATTCAGTTATTACACGAAATCCCTAACATCTACTTGTAAATTATTTTTTATCTATCCAATTTTTTATACATCTATAACATTGACTTATAAAAAAACAACTTATCTTATAGTCGTCCAATTTAGAATAATGGAGTGTTACAAAATAAAACTCTAACAATGTTAGGACAAACTTTTTTAATTTTGAATAACGTAATAATCCAACTGGCAAAACCCGATCACCAAATTATCAAACGGAATCCGACCACCAACTGGTAAATCCAATTCACAAACTTACCAACTTTTATCTGGCAAATGTCACATAAAACAGGCATCATATACTCAAAATGAAACTTAGTTCCAACGGTCTATTTCCTTTCCCTGTTTAGCTGAAAATGTACAAGAAACATCAACACACAGACATAGAATGTCCAAAAGATGAGCTCACATTCTCATCCAAACTTCATAGCAATTAGGAAGCAAAATCAGCGTTAAAGAGCTCTGCAACTGGCGCTCCAGCGCCAAAAACCTGCATCAGGCGGCGTCCGCGCTACTGGGGCAGGGGGCATAGGCACCTGGGCGCCCGAATGTGGTGCCTAGGTGCCCACCTCACTAGATGCCCAATGAGTATTGGCGCCTAAGCACCAAGTTCGGGTGCTCGGTTTAGCTGCCTTCCCTTCTTTCTTTTATAGCAAAACAAAAGAAAAGAACAGAGACACTAGAAGTCTTTCTGCAGTATACACACACTAGACGGGCGCTCAGTTCAGCTGCCGAAAATGTGCAACGAATAACACTCTGATTAATCATCATGGACTAATGCTACAACTGAATATTCTTCCGAAAGTTATTTACATTCAGAATAGAAAAAATAATGAGATAAAAATAAATAAATAAAATAAAAACAAATATTGATCATTTGACAATTTGACAAATTCTTGAATTTTTCGTAAAAAATTAGAAATTGGATCAGAAATAAAACTATGGCATGCCTACAGATTTAACTATCAGCCAAGTCAGCTAGAAAATTTACCTCCTGCATTGTGCTACCCGACCGAAGAAAAAGTACATATGCCGAAGTTGTTACACCGCTCGGCTGGTTGTTATTGATGGGGACACTAGAATTTGCCACAGAATGATTCAAACCGGGGTTCAGTCAAGTCCACTGTTTCATCATCGTACGAGTGCCAATGAATAGCATCCACCGTTTCATCATCGTGTGAGTGCCAATGAATAGCATCTGAGTTGACGAGGATCTTCTGTACACGCTTGGCTGAAATAGTATCTACTTCTTTCACACCCTTCTCGAAACACAGGCAAGGGTCAACATCTGAACACAATGAACATGGAGTTGCTGCCTGTTTCTTGGATGTGATTTTGTTGATCTCCTTGATCTCAACAGAATCAGAATGTTGTCCATCACGAGTCTCTGAATTTTTACTTTGCGCTCCACCACTGGACGAGCTCTAAATGATGGGTGACAAACACAGAACAATAAACATCTCAGTTTGATAGAGCAAAACTTTAATTTCAAAATATAGAGAGGAAGGCAGTAAGTGTAAACCGGCGAAAGCAATGACAAGCAACAGTTACAAAGTCGAGAGTCTTCATGGTTTCAACATGAGTAGAGAGACTGCCATGAGTAGGAACTAGTTACAAGTATCGTTGTTCAACAGAGGGACTATCGCGCAAATGAAAAGACAAATTCGTGTAGTAAACCCTGAAAGTTGCAATAACGCCTAACTGGTTTAGCTCGCTTACTTAGCAACTGTGACTGCATGGGGTAATAAGCAAGGCTTGTAGGTCGGCAGAGACTGCTTGCAAGCAATTAAGACCAAAGCTAGCTATCTACTCTTCAGCAAGGCACGAGGCATATATATGTGCTTTTATTAGCTTAAAACCGAAAAAAGCAAAACGATGGGTCTGAACTATGTTTGTGCACTGCAGAACAATTTTGTGGAATATGCGTGAAAGCAAATGTAATGTATATTTCACTTTGGAACTCCTCAACTCTATAGATGGTGAAACTAAATATTTTGATGGTAGCACTTGATTTTGTTGATAGCAGTTGGAAGAGTGATTTCCATCCGGCTTTGCAAGTTTAGACCAAAAGAGTAACATTTCATTGGATGTGTGCATAATATTTAAAAGGGACATGAAATGTATCTAAAATATTTACCTGAAAAAGATTTAACGGCAGGTTTTTCCTTCTGGATTTATCTGGTGCAATAGTTGAAAGAATCTGAACAACTTCACTCATGGTAGGCCGAGAATCAGGATCCAGCAGTAAGCACTCCTTTGCTAGGTAAGCTATTACCTGCATCTCTTCTTCTTGGAAAGAACCTTCCAAATGTGGGTCAGGCAACTCTGAAATAACTCGCTTACTGTCTCGCAGAATTGGCGTTGCCTGAGGTAAGTAGTAAAATTATATTTCATGCTTAACTTATATCATGTATGCCATCTGTAGAATTTACGTGTCCATTAATGAAGCGATATTATAGGTGGTCTGGATGTCAACTGCACTATAAAATATTCTCACAAACATGGCGGCATATATTTGTATGTGAACATCAGTATTAGTATTTGAGCAGCAAATCCACATGTTAAATGTGAAAGCTTTATACCATCATATCGTAATTGGATGTTGCATCAGTTCATTGAAGGCAAATAAGATATTTTACTCAATAACAAGTAAAAACTGACCCGGTGTAAACATTTTCCCACTGAAAAAGTTTAAGAAACGAAGTAAATGTATAACACATTGAATACAAACTGTATACTAATTGTGCATACCCATATTACAAGGCTCTCTTCCCCTTTATTGGATGACTTATAGATTGGTTGCCGACCAGTGATCAGTTCAAGGAGAACCACCCCGAAGCTGAAAACATCTGATTTTAGAGATGCTCTTCCAACAATAGCATATTCAGGTGCAAAATAGCCAAATGTCCCCTGCATTCTGGCAGGAGAACTGGAACCACTGGGAACGCCTTCATTGAGGAGGTGCTTGGCCATACCAAGATCAGTGATCTGCACATGTATATATATGAAATCAAAAGTAGGGAGTGAAATATCAGATTCAGAGTGTCTATCTGCCATCGAGTATTGCCTACTTGAACACCAGCAATATTCTGGAGGTAACTGTTACAGATAACTCATTCAGCATTTTAGAAATTACATCCTGTATTTAAAGAGTATATATCTTGATTAAGCCTAGTCGGACTTGGATGGATTCACAATGAATTAATTGTCGCTTTTCTGACTAACTTTCTTTCTCCTTCTCCTTGCTTACTTCTTAATTTTACACTTCCATTGAATCTGCTCTTGCTCAAATATTTTCATTTTTTTCTTTTTCTTTTTTCTACTTACCTTGGGTTTCCAGTTTTCGTCCAAGAGAATGTTAGTGGATTTGACATCTCTGTGCAAGATTCTGGGAGCAGCTGCTTCATGTAGGTACTCCAAGCCCTTTGCAGCTCCAAGAGCAATTGCAATTCGTGTTCCCCAGTCCAGACACTTTCCTGAAGCCCCATCTAGATGATCTCTCAGATTACCGTTAGGCATGTATTCAAATACTAGCAGCCTCTCAGCATGTTTTCCTTGGTGCTTTGAGCAATAACCAACCAAAGGCACCACATGACAGTGATGGAGTCTTGATATCAGCGTTATCTGTAGGCACAGAGAGGCATTAATACTTAAAAATGTCGTTTGAAATTTTTTGAGGCATTTGTTAGAAGGTTTGAAGGTAGTATATCGCAAGACCTAAAAAGAGTTGAAAATAAACACTCAGACGAAATAATGGAGACAACAGAGGAGGTGACTCTCAACAAGAATCAATGACAACGTCAGATTCATAAGGCTCCATTTGGTTTGGTTTAGACTCTACTACCCAATATGATGGAACAATACATTTCTCTGCTTTGAACTTATTAAATACCAGTTCAGCGTCTCACCTCTGTAAGGAAAACAGATTCTGCATCTGGCCCTCCCTTAGATTTTATTCGTTTAATTGCCACGGTTCTACCATCTTTGAGATGACCACGGTAAACATGGCTGCTTCCTCCAACGCCAATCAAATTAGATTCAGAAAAACTGCTTGTTGCACTTTCCAATTCAGAGTATGAAAATTGTGAAATCGTTCCATGGATAACTCCAGTTCTGCTTCGTATTAAGAACAAAGCCTTGGGAATACACCCTACAATTAAAGAAACCATTGAAAATATAGCCACCACAGAAAGTTGAAGAGTTTGAACCCTTTTGAGTTTTACTCTCTTAAAATGATATCAAGCCTCTTGTTCAACAAGCATATCAAGATCGTAAAAGTAATTGATGGAATTGAGAAAATGAGTTTGCGGCAACTTTAAGGGACGATTAAGGAAGTTTACAGCAATTTCAATTCAGCCACCTTCAAACAAATGGAGGAGAGCTCCATGATGTTGAGAAATGTAAAGTTTACCTATGCAAGGGCTGATAGAGGAAACTGTGTAGCCTTTATAGTCGGCTACCGTAGAAGTTCCTCTGCTTATTAAGTTGGTAGCACTATTGTAACTGGATTCTTTGTCTAATGAAAACAGAGGCCGTTGAATGGGACACTTATGTCGTCTATAGATGTAGCATAACACCGAAGCAACAAGTGCAAGAATAGTGATCGTTACACAAACTAAGAGAACAATCACTACAACTTCTCTGGATATCTTCTTCTTCGAGAACTGCACTTCAGTTGGAGTCCCTATAAATGGCAATGAAAAAATAGATAAATGATATAACAAATTTTATAGATGAAATAATTGTGCTTTTCTCAGAATAATTAGATCAGTAGCATCATTCACATAGCTGTGAACTAGCACATTTTACTCTATTTGTTCTTTCTTTTCCAATGAGCTACTCGATTGGGAAAGGAAGGAGAAGGTTTATATACTCCAACCGAGCCAAATTAGTGAGTCAAGTAATACAATACCACCAACATGAGCCTAAGCATCGAGAAGAAGGTACATACCCTTATTCGTGACTTAACAAGAGCATAAAGCAATTGATAAGGGAAACTGTAGATTTTAGCTAAGACCTGACGACTGATTAGATTAACTTGATTTCTTCATTGTGAAGGACTCTTATTACGAAACCACTTTTTTGCTGAAAAAATTAGTGAGCCGTATCCTGAACTGTAAACGATCATAAATAAATAGAAAATATCTAGTTTATGGACTGGAAGTTGAAAATGCTGACATGTGAATGGAACGTGATAAATTCACCAGGATAACAAATAACCATGGAGCAATCATGCTGCAAAGTGTAAACAATTCAGACAAGAATGATACATAACATGTAATTCTGAGTCTAATGAATGACCACGTACGTACATTTAAATTGCAAAATATGAGAAATGGATTTTATCATTTCATGAAAATTTGAAAAAGTATTATACCAGAACTGCAGGTGCAGGCGGTAAAACAACTAGTTTCATTATTTACAGCATTCACTTTAGGGAAACCATCAGCAGCACAAGAACAGATCCATCTATTTGCATTTGCTCCATCTGCATATAGCATCGATTCAGATTAAAATTTTTGGCAAAAACAAGGCGCATCTACCAACAATTATGAATAAACTAACTTATTCAGAAACAGAGACACAAGATCTCTGATAAAAGCTCTTCAAACATCCAATTGGAGAATAAAAGCAAAGTGATCTTATTCATGAAATGTGCAACATGTTTAGTTAGTCTTCATTACGCCAGGGCCAGAGCCAGGACCCAGGGGTCAGTAGGTGCACTGATACAGTGAGGTGGGTCAGCGGGTGCAATCATACAGTAAGAGAGGTCAAACATATGATTTTTTTTTAACCAAATTTTTTTTTTCCCCCTAGTTGAGGGTGTGCACAGCCATTGTTAGCTTCAGCATTGTAAGTGAATACTACATAACGAACACGAGGCTTCAATGCTGGACTAAACAACACAGTTATTAATTGTTTAGCAGCAAGGAGAATGTTGTAAAGACTATATGATGTTGCCGGACAAACAGATTGTGTATGACCTACCGGAACTGCAATTACAGGATGAAGAACAATTTGCTTGCAGAGTAAAGTTTTGATTCTCTTTGTCCGCCGAACAACTGCATGTCCACTTGCTTGTTTCAGAGGTATCAGAAAGTCTGTCTGCCATATGAATTCCAAATGCAAGAATCTGATTTCTTAGTTATACAAGTCAATAGTATATTCCATGACTTATCAAAGATAAAAGCAATTCCAGTTAACATCAGGAAACACAAAACTATTCATTCAGTATTCTGTTATGCTTGCGCAACTGCTTACACCATTTATTTAGTTGGAAATACACTACGTAAAGTTTTTCATTCGGACAATATAACTGTAATTTGTAAAGGATCACAAAGCCTCCTGACTTCTTCAAATATTTAGCACTGATAAAGTCACAGAATTAATAATCCAATGCCCAAGCAATGATACTAACCACAATAAGTTTGCTCGATCCAGACCAAGCCAAGGAGACACAAAAGAGCAATTTTCACTTGGAGCCTCATCTGTCCCAGATGAAACACTAAACTGAAAATTGGAAAAGGGGACACATATCAATCTCAAACTAAGTTAAATTAATGGTATTACATATAAATACATAAACTTCACATACATAGAGAGAGAGAGAGAGAGAGAGAGAGAGAGACCTTCACGAACAGATGACTCTTCTCATCGGAAGTTCTTCATCCCGACATCTAATCTGGACAAAGCTACAACACTTTAACACTCATTTTCACTCACCAGAACTAAAAATAGATGCAAACAAACTAATTTGCACTCTTTCGATCATCTAAGACTACATATCACAGAATGCAGGTACAACATGTTAGCCAAAAAGCTAAGAAAAGCATATGGCATGAAGAGAGATAAAGATAAAACTCTAAATAACAAGGAACGGTTTGAAACAATTTCAAATTTAAGTCATGAAACATTTTAGTCGTGGAGTTCGAAGGAATCTGAATTGATGGCATACCCCACAATCAAGGTTTATTTAATGTTAATATTACCAGAAAGTCAGTAATTCATACAAGAAAATAAATATTTCAAATGGTAGCAAAGAAGATTAACAAACAACCATTTATGAGATTGGTTGGCCAACAACTCTCTGCAGACTTTTACTTCTCTCAACCAAGAAATTAAACAATTATACAACATAAGCACTACCTTGCAAAAAATATATTGAAAATGTTGAGAAGAGGTCAATGTTGTATTTTCTTCACTGAAAATTTTTCCAATTGAATGAATTTGTTTAGGCTTATGAACTTTTTCAAGCACATAAAGCTAGTACAACCACTGAAACTGATATTACTGTATTAAATACATAGCTAGAATTCTTCAAGATTATGATACACAACTAACAAACTTAAATGCCATGTTCAAAGAAACAAGCACAAGCCAACCAGCCATTGAACATGTTATGTGATTAGTTACATCTACAATTAAAGAAGGATATGAAGTTCAAGGACAAGTCTTGTTTTTGAACATTCAGAATCACACCAAAATTTCTTATCATCAATATGAGTCCATAAAAAGGAAAGTACCAAGACAATATGTTACAGGAAAGGCTAGACTGGGCCCCATGGGTCGTGCCAGACACATACACTTGATCGTTTTAGACCGATAATCGTTCCCAAGCAAATTCCAATATGTAACTAGTAAACCATGAAACTTAAAACACAACACTTACATGCAGAGCCAGCAAGAAACATGAGCTTCAGTGACAGAAAGCAGTAAGGATTTTAAATGAGATAAAGAAAAAGCATTCTTGAAAGCTACTTAGCAACATTAAAACTTATCCTTACTCTTCAGACTTCAAAATGTGAGATATAAGGTGAAAGCAAAAGCACTATTAAAATGTGGACAAACCCATCAAGATCAACAAAATGATAAGCCAAAAAGAAATGGGAAAAACAGACATCTGAAAGCAAATATTCTTTGTCCAAAAAAAAAAAAAAGAAAGCAAATATTCAAGAAAAAGACCTGTGGGTATCTTACATTATACATACATGAAATCAACATATAGATAAATACACTTAGTTATACGTTATAATTTATAAACCCATGTCCATTGCTTCATTTCCATGAAAGCAACCTTATTTCAGACCTGAAAAAGACCCCTCAACAGGTTTTACTAGTCGTTACATACTCACCAATAAGATATTGATTTAGTTCAAACCAATAATTATTATGTATACATCTTAGAGTTTACTTTATAAGTCATTGGATTCTATAATGCTAGTAACCTTTTCAGGTATATAAATGAAAAAGTTGAAGACTTCAAAATTAATGAATGGTCTTTGACAAAAAAAAAAAAAAATTAATGAATGGTCGAAGCGATGCACAATAGGGAAAATTATGAGGCGGTGAGTCTTCTTTAACTCATTAATCTTTTTTATGTTTCGTGAAATTTATACTTATAAATTTTATTAATATTTAAAAAAATTTATAATTATTAATTTTTCGTATTAACATTATAATGTTAGGAATAATATCCAAAAATTTAAATTATTCAAATTAATCACTATAATTATATTAATAATCATCAACTTTCAAACTTTATTTAAAATACCATAACATTATAAGTATGATTCGTTATCGTGTAACGGTTACAAAAAAGCCTTTGCTTTGAAGACAACATTTCAGAATAAGGTGACAATCACTGTGTGAAAAGTACTGTTAGCTAACGATGTCTAGAAGCTATAGCACTGTGGACTTTTTGGAAGGTGATGTTACCTTATGTGAAAAAGACATATCTTGTTTTTTTTTTTTTTTTTTATAGGAAGGGGACCCACTTGATTGTGTCGGTTGTCAGAAAATGGATAAAGAAATGGAGAAAGGTATCAAAAATTGAGTGGAATGCTCTAATAATAATTTGTTGTGTTAAAAAATTTTGAATTTCAATCACGATTTTAATTTAAAAAAATAAAAATGGAAAAAGGTGTTGTTGATATGTTGGCAAAGGACTTTATACTTTGAGTAAGCCGTTGATTTGCAATGGAAAGAAAGAAAATGAATATTTTGATTAGGTTGATCTATTAAAGATTCTAAGTTAATGAAAAAATTGGAAATGTACCAGAAGAATCAATGATTGGTTGCAAATATTTTCTTGGGTTTTAGTAGATTTTAGTAGATAGCATTATCAATCACAAATTTGGAAAAATGAGAAAAAAAAAAATTGCATTGTTGTTCACAAATTCAGATTAACGAGGAGACTAGCGCTAAGATAAAAGAATAGGGTAACACTAGATGTTGGGTAGTTGTTGTGGCATTGTTGGTTTCGAACTCAATAAAAGGAGTGTAGAACAACGAGTATATGACCAAAAAAAAAAATTGTTCATGAGTATAATCTTTATCGGATTTTTCTTCATGGATCTGAGAGATGATTTGTCAATGTTTCAAACTCAATGGATCACCAATGTATCTTTATTGGATTTCTCTTCATGGATATGGTAGATCATTATAAATAGTGTCTACAAATTCACATAGCGATCTTATCTCACTAAGATAAGCTTTGATTTGATTTATTTTTAGTTCATAGTATCATTTAGGGATAAAAAAGAGGAAAAAAGGTAGAGTGGGCAAATCAAATTCTATACAGAATTTAGTCAGCTCTTAGTATTATTTACTGATTAGGGTAGGTCTTATATCCAAAATCCAGTCATTCGGCTAAAACTAAAAATGTAAACCCCACAACTTTGTTAATTCATTGATCGAATGACCTGAAACCAGAAACAAGCATTTTCATTACTGATTAGCATGTATTTCAAATAATGTTTTAATACATTTTAAAGCAGGCTGCCGACAATGATCAAGCATTAAAAGATGACCCAAAAAAAAAATAAAAAAAATAAAGCATTAAAAGTAACGTCAAGCACAATCAGCAGCTAGTTTTAAATGCCAAAATGAGTTGAAGAATTTGTTAAAAATAATTAGCAATGATTTATTGGATCGTGCAATCATTATAGAAATATTGGGGGACCAATTTGTCGATTCTCTCTTTAGTGGTCTACAATCTGCCTTCACAGTTCAAATCTTGCTTTCTAGAGAATTGAAGGCATTGTGAGACGTTAAAATTATTCAATCAGTCTAAATTAATATTAAATTTTCACATATTCGTGTGGGTTCCAACCATAAAAAACTAATAGTACATTAATAGTGTCAACTTTTTCGTTTCTTTATACTAAAGAACTTATCCTATCTTTGAATATAATCATAATAAATTCATTTAAAAATTACGAATTTTACAGTACTATAGCGTGTTTCACTACATGCTCCAACTCATTCAAACCGCCAATGTAGCGGCAGTTTTTTTTAATCTTCTTTTTTCTGGGTCAATTGTTAGATATATATATATATATATTTAATCTGAAGAAGCCATAATTTGAATGGAAAAAAGTCATAAAGTGTAACAAGTGGCTGAGGGTTGTGAATACGTGTCACAAACTTATAAATGCTAGAATTCGTGTCACAAAAATGGAAGAACATACACCGTCGAAAAAAGAACGGAAGATAGTGAAGAATGTGACCATTGCCAAAAGAAAAAAATTGTGACCATTGCAAAAAATTATCTCAAGGGTTAGTTTAATGGGAGCGCTAAAAGTGTAAACAGGAGACTAATTCATGTTATGAGTTCAAATTGGTCAAGGTTTTTTTAGAAATTAGTAAATTTTTGCGTCTAACTAATACTGTATCATATTTCTAGCCTAACTAATCCACATTATATCTCATTTGGATAAAATCATATGTTAGGCTGTCCTTAGTAGAGTCTCTAAAATAGAGACTCTGGTATCGTATAATTATTACGTAATATAGTCTATTTGGTGAAATAAAAATTCATAAAATAGAGATTAAAATCACCAAAAGTAGATCCAAGTCTCTAAAAAGTATAAAATCTCTAAAAATATTAAAAGGGTAAAATACTAATGCGAGCTGAAAGATTTTTTATGTATTTCTCGTCATTAAAAAAGAATAGTAAAAAGAACCACACTGGAGGAGCATATTAGGGCTCCGTTTGTTTGCCGTAAAATATTTTTCCCGAAAATATTTTTTAGATTTTACGGTGTTTGGTAATACTAGAAAATTAGTCAACCGTAAAATATTTTCCGGTCAGCAATTGCGGCTGCTTTTTCTTAATTTTACGGTGTTTGGTAACACCGTAAAATTAGTCAACCGTAAAATATTTTCCGGTCAACAATTACGGCTAGTACAAAATTATGTAAAATGTTTTCATGTCCTTTGGGAGAAGAAAACATTTTACAAAACTTACGGCACATCCAAACACCAGAAAATATTTTTCAGTATTCTATTTTCCAGTAAAATATTTTTCTCTAACAAGTTATTTTACGGCAAACAAACAGAATCCTGTAAAATATTTTATTTTCCAGAAAAATACTTTTCATGAAAAATATTTTACACAAACAAATTATTTTACGGCAAACAAACGGAGCCTAGAATGCACGAAAATGCTCTCCTGAGAGAGAGAGAGAGAATTCATGACGTACCTTTGAAACAAGAATGAACAGGTTCTCCACTTCAATGCCGGGCCCTCTCTTCTCTCCTTAATTTTAACACCAGAAAATTGATGCATAAGCATAAGTAGATGCTCTTTCAATTTGCACCATGGTTAATGCATACAGCTGCCATGCTAACCACTTTCGCAAATTTGAGCTCCAAACCCCTACAAGAAACTTTAAAAAGATGGATTCAAATATTCTCGTAATATTAAAAATTCAAGAATTCTTTCTTATAATAAAAGTTCAAACTCTCAAATTTGAAAGATGAACTTAAATCCTCTAATAACATTAAAAATTCAAACTTTTAAAGTAAAAATTTAAATTATCTCATAACGTTACGAGGTCTATAGAAACTTGACATTCAATGAGATAGTGGTGTCTGGTGTGAAAGGGAGCGTGAGTGAGACAAATATGAAAACCGTTTAGAGTAACACCATAGATAGTAGTGGTCTAGTGTGTCTTAGTATTCAAGTGTGGGGCCCAATGGAAGATAAAGTCCACGTGGAACGTGGATTTTGCCGATGCGCTAAATTGTGATCTGGGCAAGCTGTAATATATGGCTCACACCACGTGCCTCGTCTGTCATCATTTTCTGCTTTTATGTTGACCATTTTACCATAAGTTTTCATCTTTTTTTTTTTTCTTTTTTCTCTACAAAAAATAAAAATAAATTCAACATAAATACGTACTACCGTATTAGAGTTATTTCAAAATTATAATTTTTTCAGAGTATCAACACTCCCCAAGGAGTATTTCAGATTAATTAAAAGCTAATATAGATTTGTAATGTGATGGCGTAGGTACGAAATTCAAAACTTTTGATCACTATAAATCGCTATTCGATCACTTCACTTCATCCTTAAAAATATAAAATTTATATTTATTTTCAATATTTGTTCAAAATTGTAAATTACTGTATGATGTTACAAGAATTATATTGTGAATTTCAATATTTTTAAAAAGTCATAAAGTCATATAAAGTTAGTCTCTTTTGTCATCCATGCGATAAATTTAGATGAAAAATTATGAAAAGAAAATGTTATGAAACTATTTATATACCTTTGTGAAATTTTCTTCTGAATTTTTAAGTTGATCCACAATATTTAAGGAAATTCCAAATTAGTCTAAAAATCACGGGCATATAACTATTCTTAATTATATTTTAACATAAAGATATGATAAATACTACTTTAAACACTTATAGTAAACTTTGAGAATTTATTATATGACTTTGAAATATAAGAGTTAATTTGAAAATTAGAAAAGTGAAATTAGCTCTATTTTGATATAATAAAAATTAAATTTATGATTCAAATTTAAAATTTTTAATATTAAAAATTATAATTCGATCGTATCACTTAATTCTTAGGTATGGTTCTAAATTACTTCCCCTACAGTCAAAAGTGATCCCAGCAACAACAGTCATTCCCGATTTCCCGTAAGGCGCATCGAGGATCTTGTAGGTTAATGCTCCTCTTTTTCTTGGAATTTTCTTTCTGGGCCTTTGTTCTTCATCGAAATTCTCTTTTGCAGCTTTAATTAGTTTATTAGTTTAAGATTGTTGTACTATAGTACTTAATTACTTTTGTTTTTTTAATGTATTAAATCTGACAAATAAAGTCAACTGCAATAGTACTTGTTTTGCTTTTTTTTTTTTTTAAATTATTATTATTATTAGAAAAACAGTTGTTGAGATACGAATAGTTTTTTAACTATTATTATTATTAGAAAACAGTTGTTGAGATACGAGTAGTACTTGTTTTTTGCTTTTTTCTTTTATTACCAATATTATTCTCTTTTGGAACTCAGTAGGCGTGTTATTTTCTTTTGGATTAATTGCATTAATTATTTGTTTAATTCTTCAATTATAGTGTGGCGGACAAATTTTCGAAATGACTTTTGGTTCTTGACTTTGTAATAGTGTATTGCTGTGATGCTTGTTGGAAATTTTGTAAAAAATTGATGGTTTTGACAACAAATTCCAATAGCATTATTAAACACGTGCTCTTCTTGTGCAAAAATAGATAATTATTTGAAAGAATTTGGATAGGGACTAACAATGTCACATTATTACAAGTTCAAGGACAAAAAAATTCATTATGAAAGTGATGAGGGTTGAAAATGTCCTTTAATTCGAGTTCAGTAGTAATGCAAAAGAAGGTATGGGATGACGGAGTTATGACCCATGTTTTCTTTCGGTGTGAGAGTAAATTAGCATATTCGAATTCAAATAAGTACTAAGAGAAAAATAACATTAAATGAGTTATTAGTTACCTTTGGCGAGTGCATTGAATTGACTAGTTATACTAATACTAATGACAGACAAGCATTAAATACGTAATGATTCTGTCACTGTTCATGTCAGACTTTAACATTTTGTCCAAAGAGTAAAGCTATTACCCAACGGGTAAGATCTTTATGTCCCATCTAACATTAAAGTTGGCTTTGGTCACACTTCATGGGTTAGGTCCAGGTCGGTTCATACCCACTCCCAGGCCGGGCCGATTTTCGCATCCATATCAGAAAGATTGTTTGACCAATTTAGGTATTAATTTAGTTATAGCATATTATGCTATGTCATCATCAAAACATGATTTTATGTGTCAAGCTAGCCAATAATTTATTTATAATTTATATAAAAAAATTATGCATAAATAATTGTCCCAATACTCAATTACTAACTTCGATACTATAACATATATTTTAATCTCCGATACCTGACTTCGCTACTGCTTTAAAACGTATCATCACTGTACTAACTCTTTTGGTGATACGCGTGCCATTTGTTTGCTTCATTCGGATCTAAAAGAATCATGTTTCTTAATGCACGAATCATCAACCGAGATTAAAAGAATTGATTCAGGCTCGATGCTTGCTGCAAGAATTAAATGAGCACAGCGCAGATCCTAATCCCGCTATGAATACTGAGACTTGATTGTTCCCAGGATGGCGAGCAAATGAGGCATTACGCAACCTTGTTTTGGTACTTGAAAACTAGGTGATGATGGTCTTTGGTCTGAGTCTTTTAGATCATCTCCAAGAGTCTTCTTAAAGTGGCTTTTTAGTTATTTTAGGGAGGCAAAAAAATAAAATTTTCTCCAACAGACTCCCTATGCATAGCTCCCTAAAATGTGGAGTTCTTCTTTTATTCGTTATGCTCCCTAGATGTAGAGAGCCAAATTGACTCTCTATATCCAAAAAATAACATGATCTAGTAAAAAAAAAAAAGGATAGATTAAAAGTAGGGAGGCTGTTGGAGTGAAACTGGAATAGGGAGCCCCTAAAAATAAGGAGGTAAGTCTAAACTCTCTACATGTAAAGAAAAAAATAAGGAGGCTGTTAGAGTTAGTCTTAAAAGGCTATTCGCTACTTGGGTTTATAGGTTCCTCCTAATTCATGAAAAGAATTCTTGCAAATGTTTACGATGGGAAAATGACGCTAATGGTTGTTATTGATTTTTTGAAATTTTAAATTTATTTTTATTATTCAAAATTAATTAATTTAATTCAAATTATTTTAAAAAAAATTTAAATTCATCTATATATTAATTAAAATTAGTCAATTTAGTCTCTATTATTTTCTAAAAATTTAATTTAGTTTCAATTAATTTCATATAAAATTTAAATTAGTCTTTAATATTTTAAAAAAATTGTGATTAAAATAATTTTTTTTAAATAATAGGAACTAAATTAGTTAATTTTGAACAATAAGAATGAATTTAAAAATTTTGAAAAATAATAGAGACTAAATTGATTAATTTTATACAATAGCGATAAATTTAAAATTTGGGAGAAACAATAAAGACCATTTGTGCAATTTGTGGAGAAATTTTCTTTTGCAAATGGTGCAACTTACTCATAAGCAGTGACAGATCCATTGGTCTAGAAGAACGTTAAAAATTTTAAGTAATTTTCAAAAAAATTGAATATCTATGTATCTTTTTGTAAAAATATGATTGGTCCCTATTAAAAAAATAAAATTGTTTTCATATAGCGAAAACTAATGTGTTTTAGCCCCTACTAAGAGAAATTTCTAGATCCACCTCTACTCATAAGCTGAATCCCACTCTTTATGAATGTGTGGGTGAGATCCATTATCTCAACGGAATAATAAGTAGTCTCCACTTACGCTATTGTGAATCTATCCTTGCATATTAGGCAGATAATAAGCATAAGCAAACAACGGCTATTGTGGTCTTTTTCTTTAGCTTGTGGTCTCCTCCGCCCTCAAACTTGATCAAGTTCAACTTGTATGCAACTTTCATCTCACCAACCAAGGCAGTTGTTGTAGTCGTATGCTTTAACTCTTTAGGAAAATTGATTAATGGAATGACACGTCATATTTCTTGTGGTTCTGCTTTAGAGGCTGAAGCTATTGGCTTTGTTGCATGCTTGCCTTTTTGTAAGAAGCCTTGGCATTGACAACATCAGCTTTGAGAATGATGTACTCGTTGTCCTTAATGCTATCACCTCACAATGGCTCTCGATGGTCAATCAAGCATATTGTGGATGATATCTGGATAATTGCAGCTAAAATCAACTATGTTAGGTTTTAGTTTTCTAAAAGGTCAGTTAATTGCGCTGCAAACTGGGTCGCCAAGCATTATTTCTTTGACAAGTTAGTAATTGATTGAATTTCTAACATTCCTCCCCCCTCTCTTTGATATTTTTGTAACAGATTTCGCCCCTTCTAGGGTTGACTGAATCATTGTACTTTTAAGTTTCATTTTAATGATTTTTTTTTTTTTTTTTTAAAACCAAAGTTGAGAGGACTCGTTAGACCAAAGAGTCTTCGGCCATGGTGAGCATTTGTCCTCTAAAAATATTATTGGTGATTACCCATTATGAGACGTTGAAAGGACTCGTTAGAGATGTGGCCCAATCCCTTAACATCGCATCAAAAGCTTTTGTCACTTGACCAAAAGGAGAAGCCCAACATTGGGGACCGAAGAGCAATTTAATTCTTAATGACAGCCATACCACCAAGCTATTTTCTCTAAAGTTTGAATTTATGTCATTTTATAATAAATATTATGTAACTCTTAATTGATCAGGAGCATGATTTAAGACACATTGTTACAATATGAATTTTGTAATGTTGGAGTGGATTAAATATAATTCTACTTAATTAAGTGAGTTCCTCATTATCATAGGGGAAAAAAAAAGAAAAACGAAGCTAGCTCTGAATTCTGACTTTTGTGAAGCATTTACCATATTCACAATAGTTGTGGTGGCAGCAATATCGTTGAGGGGGATGATGGGCTTGGTATGTGGCTATTAAAAGCACAAAATGTACTAAGTCGACCCTAATTAATGGGATAAGAGTTTGATTGTGCCCTTGGCTTATCTCATCTACTGGTATAAAATTTTGATTTGATTTGTTTTAATTACAAAACGCACTTGTCATACTTGGATGAATATGTCCGTCTCCAAGTCAATTTTTCGTTACCTGAAATCCAGCAAAATGGGTAATCATACAATTTAAACATAAAATGACAATCTTAATCGACAAGATTATATGCATGGTTCCATTTTTCGGATTCAAATCCTCTCTTTTGTTGATTCTCTCATATTCATTATCACGACAATGTTTGATAAGCATGTCCCAAGGATTGGAATTGTGCTCCTCTTCCAATTTGTTAGCTGTAATGTAAACTTTTGTGTATTTGGCCCATCATGGGATTCACTATAAAAAAAAACTGCCAAATGCGACGGCTAATTTTCGTCACCTTTCCGTCGCCAAAAGGGTATTGGCGACGGCAAAGAGACAAAAATCGTCAGTCTCCTAGAAGATCATCGCCAATTTGCCGTGTCGTCGCCAATTCATCTCCTTTGGCTACGGGATTAATATTAATTACGGACTTACTCTGGTAGGTTTAGATTATGTGTTTGTAAGTTTTTCTTTTGCAATTCCAAGTCGTTTCACAAAAATTCTTAGGGAAATTTGTGCAAATAGTCCTTATTATTTTTTTAAAATTTTAAATTTGTCCTTATTATTCAAAATTAGTCAATTTAGTTTATATTATTGTTCAAAATTGTCAAATTTGTTCATATTATTCAAAATTAGCCAATTTAGTCCTTATTATTTCTCAAAAAAATTTAATTTAGTCTTGGCCTAAATTGACTTAATTGAAATTATCTGAGAGCAATAGGGACTAAATTTAAATTTTTTAGAAAATAATGGAGACAAAATTGGTTAATTTTGAATAATAGTGATGAATTTTATTTTTTTTAAAAAATAATAGGAATAAAATTAATTAATTTGAACAATAAGGTTGAATTTAAAAAGATTCGTGTATGCCACTTTTGGGGCTTGTAAGTTGTAAAAGATTTTGATGTTCCTATTTATTAATAATTAAGGGCTCTTTCTGCAGAAACTTTTCTCTTTATGGCTAGTTGCAAAACAATCTAGCAAATCAAAGCTGAAACTTTATGTTAGATTTCAGTGGCTATTGCATGCACTTGCTAAATCTTGAGACAGATCAGCATTTTAAACAAAAAACTAGTTTTTAGCTCTAGGATAAAATGTTTAAAAGTAATAAGAAAATTAGTCAATGTTAATACGTTTCTCCAAAAACTGATTCTTAGTTCAATGCTTTACCAGATGTTTCTCAAGGCACCAGTTACGATGAGATATTACGTAACATATCTTGATTCACATCGGTTCTATAAGAGATATATTTTCAATTTATAATGATTTGGGATTTACTAGTACGGTAAACCCAAATTAAATATTTTAAGTCTATTAATTAAACGAAAGTGTGGTCTAATGCAGTTAGGGTTATTGTATTACGACAAGACTATTAGCATTAGAATTCCTAGTTCGTTTAGGAAAAGAAGATTAATGGCGGTGCGATTTCCCTATATATATGAACCCACCCTTTCACCCATTCATCACAAAAACTTATCAATTCTTTTCGTTCTTCAATCACTTGCAAAACCGCCCTTTTCTTTTTCGTTTCCTAGCATACAACCCTTTTGATCCTTTTTTTTTTCCAGTTGTTTAACATGGCTGTTCTTGCTAAGAAAATTTCTTGTTTTGTGAAGAAGATTGGTCGTAAAGATTATGATCATAGTAGATACACTATGTTGAAGAAAGGTGATGATCTTGATCACAAGAAGAAGCCAATTCCAAGAGGATTCTTTCCTGTGTATGTTGGTGAAGAGAAGAAAAGATATGTTGTATCCGTTGCATGTTTATCATCTGTGCGGTTTCAGTTATTGCTTACTCAGTTTGAAGAAGAGCTTCAACCCATGCAGCCTCTTACTTTGCCTTGTTCTACTATGATGTTTGAAACAATTCTCAGTATTGTTAAAGCTGAAAAGGGTTTTTGAATTCAAGAAAGCTATTCTACGAAGAAGAAGATGATGCACAATGCAGAAAAAGGTGATGAAGGCATGAAGCTTTATGCAGGTTTTGGTCCAGATTTGTGCACAATGATAAAATACTTTTCTTGCGGCCTTTCTGATTTGGTATTGACTTGGCTCGTGTTGTTTGAAGTTCTTGGGGATAAGATGGTGGTGGAAAAAAAGAAAAGAGAGAAAAATAGAAAAAGAGAGAGAGAGAGAGAAAAAAGAAAACAAGAAAAGAAAAAAAAAGAAAAAAGAAAAGTGTAAAAAAAAAGAGGAGGAAAAAAGTGAAAAAAGGAAGAGAGTGGGGGAGTTTGAGCAAGCACGAGCAAGAAATTGAATAGTTTGGCCGTTACCTAATTGAGATTATACATTGGAGGAAATAGTTTCATGATATGGCTTTTTGAAGAAATTGGTTCAAAGGCTTCTTGTGGTTTAGATTCAAAGAATTATTATGTGAAAAATACCTCCTTGTACCGTCAGATTTTATTAGTAAAGAAACTCAACTTTTTCTTGTGATTTTTTCCCTCCACATTGGAGGGTTTTCCACGTAAAATCTTGTTGTTTGTTGTACTCTTATTTGTTTTTTTTTTCTTTTTTGTGTTTTTTCCTAAAAGCCTTCTTATTTGTTGATTATATATATAATTCATACACACACACACACACATATATATGAGCATGGCGAATTTCTTTGTACGTGCATCGTTCTTGCTCGGATAGTTAGCACAAGGTGTAGCTAATATTAATGGCTTAGAATAATACCCTAAACCCTATTCTGACTCTTAACTCTTTTGAAATCGCTAAAATTAAACTTCAAACCAAGATCGAAATTATATAAAACGGAAGCACTGTTCCGCATAGTTTATGGCAAAGAATACATTGAAAATTATTTTTTGGAAAAAAGTGAAAATATTAGAATGTTTTGTGCTCAGAAGTAAGAAGTTAGATCACATTGTACTATAATGATCTATTCTTTATTTACAAGAATGTGACAAAATAATCTCTGGTTTTTACCAGATACCAGAGAGCAGTGATGATGAGATTCTCATGAGTAATAAGGGGTTATTAAATTATTCTGATATAACATGGTCAAACATATGAATTTTAGCGAATTGGATGGGGTTTCTTTACACTTTACACCAACTTAAAATAAGAAGTTTGAGTAATAGGCTTCCTTTTTTATTCAATTCATCTCACAATCATGATCTATAATTGGTCCTATATTATTTTCACTTTCTATATATATTTCTTTTCAAAAGAGTAGGTTTAAGCAAACATAATTGTCTTTAGAACGTCTCAAACACATCACTGAGACAAGTGCGTGGGCCCTACCAATGCTTAGAGCCTACACGCTAGAAATGTGTCAAACAGTTCGAAAATTTTTCTCTTGAGTAGACACTATGAAAAACACGAAAACATTTCAATGGAGATAAATCTAATAGATTACCTCAAAAATACCTATGTATCCTTAGGATTGATATATTCTTTTTTATCCTGTAGTTCAAGCCAACTGTCACAACATTTTCTACTTATCTTGTATATTGTCCTTTTTCTTTCCGTGTTAGAATAGAACCATAATTTATTACTTAAGTTAGATATTAGACGAGAATTTACGAAAAAATTCTTTATAAGAGAGAACAAATATATATATTTTTTCCGATGCGAATTTGACATGACAATGGGGCAAGTTAATTATCAATGTATCACACAGATTTGAAAATCAATTATATATGTCATGTTTATGCTTCGAGGTTCTGAAGACATTTCACTTCTGACACTAATTTATTTGCATATATCCTAGCTTCCCTATATGAAATTCATTTGTGTTAGCTTATACAATGACTCAAAATCATGAATTCCAAAACAAGCATCTTGCTAAATCTGGAGACAGAACACTTTAAAACAAATAAAAAAGACTAGTTTTTAGGTCTAGGATAAATTCTTTAAAACTAATAAGAAAACTAGTTAATATTATTGCATTTTCCCAAAAGTACTGATTCTTAGTTCAATGTTTTACCAAATGTTTCGCATGACACCAATTAGGATGAGTTATTATGTCACATCACGTTTCACCTACGATACGCCTTATTTGAAGGGAACACGCCTTTTTGATCACTATGATCTTTGTCTTTGAGACTGGGCAAGCGTATTTGGCATCTCCTAGCAGCGGGAATGACTCCTCAATTTGGGCATCTACTCAAATTCAAGCCGTAATTTATTATGATTTGAGTTCATTATTACGATCGACATAGATTTAATCATTTTGGACCTGCTGATCAGACGAAAGTATAGACTCTTCTAATGCAGACTTTCTACATGTTGAAGATAATAAATAATCTAACAAATTCCTCTCTAACAGCTAACATGGTATAAGAGCTTAGGTACCAAAAAAGTCTTGGGTTCAAAACTCACCACCACCCATTTAAAAATATTAAAACTGTCCAAGTACAATACTCAAAAACTAACTAGTGCAGGTGTTTGAATATAACAAATAATATAATAAACTACTTTTTAACATCTTAAACTTTTAGATGAGGTGGTTACTTAACACTACGATTATACTTAACATGGTATTAGACCCTAGGTACTAAAAAGGTCATGGGTTCAATGTTGAAAATAACAAATAATATAATAAACCCCTCTCTAACAGCTTAAACTTTTAGATGAGGTGGTAACTTAACATGGTATTAGAGCCTAGGTGTCAAAAGGTCATGGGTTCAAAACTCACCGCCACCTATTTAAAAATATTAAAATTGTCCAAGTGCAAGGCTAAAAAACTAATTCCGTACTTGTGGGGGCGTGTTGAATATAATAAACCCTTCTCTAACAGTTTAAGCTTTTAGATAAGGTAGTTACTTATCGTTTAAGCTTTTAGATGAGGTGGTCACTTATCATGATATGAGAGCCTAGGTATTAAAAGGTCATGAGTTCAAAACTTACCGCCACCCATTTAAAATATTAAAACTGTCCAAGTGCAAGACTCAAAAACTAACTCCACTTGCACTTGCGGGGGCGTGTTGAATATAATAAATAATATATTAAACTTATCTCTAATAGTTTAAACTTTTAGATGAGGTGGTCACTTAACAACTCGGATACAATGAGCCTTGTGATAAGTTGATAATGCTAGTATATGTCTAATGGAATTAGGAGAGTACATGTTAATATATAAATATGGAGTTAGGAAAGTACTAGCTTATTATATTACGATATGCAGACTATTAGCATTAGGATTCCTTGTTAATTCGTTTAGGATAGGAAGATCATTGGCGGTGGGATTTCCCTATATATATGAACCCACCTTTTCACTCATTCATCACAAAAGCTTATCAATTCTTTCGGTTCTTCAATCACTTGCAAAACTGCCTTTTTCTTTTTTGTTTCCTAGCATACAACCCTTTTGATCCTTTTTTCTTTTCCAGTTGTTTAACATGGCTGTTCTTGCTAAAAGAATTTCTTGTTTCGTGAAGAAGATTGGTCGTAAAGATCATGATCATAGTGGATACACTATGCTGAAGAAAGATTATGATCATGATCACAAGAAGAAGCCAATTCCAAGGGGATTCTTTCCTGTGTATGTTGGTGAAGAGCACAAAAGATATGTTCTATCAGTTGCATGTTTATCATCTGTGCGGTTTCAGGCATTGCTAACTCAGTTTGAAGAAGAGATTCAACCCATGCAGCCACTTACTTTGCCTTGTTCTACTATGATGTTTGAAACAATTCTCAATCTTGTTAAAGTTGAGAAGGGGTTGTGAATTCAAGAAAGCTCTATGAAGAAGAACATGATGCATGATGAAGAAAAAGCTCTATGAAGAAGAACATTACGGACTTGTGCACAACGCAGAGGTACTTTAATTTCTTGCGGCGTTTCTGATGATTTGGAATGACTTGGTTCCTGTTGTTTGAAGTTCTGGGGGAGAAGAGAAAAAAAGAAAAGAAAAAAGGGAGAGAGTGGGGAGTTTGAGCAAGCACAAGCAAGAAATTGAATAGTTCGTCCGCTACCTAATTGAGATTATATATTGAAGGAAATAATTTCATGATATGGCTTCTTGAAGAAATTGGTTCAAAGGCATCTTGTGATACTTTAGATTCAAAGAATTATTATGTGAAAGATAACTCCTTGTACCATCAGATTTTATTAGTGAAGAAATTTAATTTTCCTGTGGTTTTTTCCTTCCATATTGGAGGATTTTTCACATAAAACCTTGTTGTTTCATTGTGTTTTTCGTTTTCTTTTTGTGTTTTTTCGCTAAGAGCCTTCTTATTTGTTGATTATATATATCCATCGATCGTTACACACACACATATATATATATATATATAGATATTCATATAGATATATATGTACAAGTCTAGTTTATGAGCATGGCGAATGTCTACGTACGTTATTCTTGCTCAGATAGTTGGCACAACGTGTAGCTAATATTGGATTAGAATAACATAAAATTTTTGATTCTTAACTCTTTTTAAATCGCTAAAACTTCAAACCAAGATCGGAAAATATAAAACAGAAGCAATGTTCTGCATAATTTATGGCAAAGAATACGTTGAAAATATTTTTTTGGAAAAAGTGAAAACAAAAATTAGACTGTTTTGTGGGCAGAAGTAAGAAGTTAGATCATATAGTATGTATTATAATATAACGATCTAAAATTTTATTTACAAGAATATTGTGACAAAATAATCTCCGGCCTTTATCAGATACAAAAAGAGCAGTGATAATCAGATTCTTATTAGTTATAAGGGGTATTAGATTATTCTGATAATATCACATGGTCAAACGTACAAATTTTAGTGAAGTAGATGGGGTTTCTTTGCAATTTACACCAACTTAGAATAAGAAGTTTGAGTAATAGGCTTCCTTTTTTTTTCCTTCATCTCACAATTATGATCTATAATGGGTCCTATTTTATTTTCACTTTCAACATATATATCTCTTTTCAAAAGAGTAGGTTTAAGTAGGGGTGACAATGAAGGTGAATTTTGCGGGTACTCGGGGGTGAAAAATGGGATATGGAGCAGGAGGTGGGGATTAACTTCAGTCCATGAGCGGGGCACGGGGATGAGCATTCACGCCCCCACATAACATGCCCGTATATATGTATAGTTATTTTTACATATTTAGTTTTATATATGTACTGAAATTATAAAATTATAAATATAAAAGTATAAAAAATGACATTAGACAAAGTATTATAAAAATGGGGAAGAGAAAATAAATTATTCAAAAGAATTTTATAATAATTCTTTTAATCAAGATCACTATATGCCATTAATTAAGATTTTCTATCATTTGACATAAATGTCTTTATTTCATTATTGATCATATATAGTGGACTTAAGAAATTTGTTAGTTGTTCCTAGTTGTACTTCAAAATAGTTTCAAACAACATAATTAATGATGATATTTTAAAGATTTGCAATTACTATTATATGTGACATAGGGTAACAAAAAAAAATTATAATAGTCAATGCGATTCTAGTAATACTACGAAATATCCTTTTTCCACATATAGTTCTCATACAAAATGGTTTTAGTCAGAATTTATTTTAAATGCTTAAGACTCAATTACTATAATATTATTTTTACTATTAACTACAAGCATAAGACTCAATATATAATTAATATTTAACCTTTATTTAATACATATATTTATATTTATTATTACTATAATTTTAGTTTATATTTTGAAGTTATGTGGTTCGAATTAAATTTAATATCATAAGTTTTAAAATAATAATAAAAAACTCGTGGGTAGTTCCCATTCTTCATAGAGATTCGGGGAGAGAACGGGGGTAGTGGATGGGGGTATACAATGCGGAAGCGGGATATGTGTTGGGAGAATTTTTTAGGTGGTCAGGTGGGGCATGGGGATAGGTTCCCCCGTCCTAAATCTGTCCCATTGTTATTTCTAGGTTTAAGCAAATGAAATTGTCTTCAGAACATCTCAAACATGTAACTGAGACAAGCGCATGGCCCCACAAATATGTACAACCTACGCGTTAAAAATATCTCAGATTTTTTGAAGACTTTCCCTTAATTAGACATTATAACAAGCATTATCTCCTTGACAAGTTAGCAATTGACTGAATTTCTAACATTTCTCCTATTTCTTTGATATTTTTGTAGTAGATTTAGCCCCTTCTGGGATTGGCTGAATCATTGTACTTTCAAGTTTCATTTCAATGAAATGCTTTTTTTTTTCACATAGGAAACACAAGTCTAGGGCCAAGCATGTATACCAACATGATATACTTATTTGCTACCACTCGCCATTCACTGAAAAGCAAAATAAATGAATTAACAATTAAATTAATTTTTATGAATTAATATTATATATATATATATATATATATATATATATATATACACACACACACAAATATAAGAATGTATATGTGGGATGGGAATAAGAAGTCACAAGTTTGGGTAAGTGATAAAGGAGGAGTTGATAAGTAAAGAAACATACGATAGAGCTAAACAAAAGAAAAAGAAAAGGAGAAAGAAAACATTAAGTAAGATAAAGAAAAATAAACAAAGGAAGAGAGAGAAAAAAATTAATGAAGAAAGAGAAATACAAAGATTTGTTAAGTTGGCATGCCAACTAGAAATACCAACTATGAGATGATAAAAAATTGTTGAATTAAGGGTTACATCTAGCATAGTCAAGGGATTATTAGATTATTCCGACATCACAAGACCAAACGTGCAAATTTTAACAAAATAGATGTGGGATAATTTCCTTGGACTTTGCATCAACTCGGAATAAGAATTTTGAGTAATAGGTTTCATTTTTGATTGATTCATCTCACAATCATGACCTACAATTGGCCCTATTTATATTATTCTCTCAATTATACATGTCACGTGTATGCTTCGAGGGCCTGAAGGCACTTTATAACTTTTAGGACTTATTTATTTGCATATATCCTTTCCATTATGTACATGGAAACTTTACGGTACTACCCGGTTTAGTTTAGTCCTATTTCAGACTAGTTCATTGTATTTGAAGCTTTATTAAATTT
This sequence comes from Ehretia macrophylla, assembly GCA_037974665.1. NCBI lineage: Eukaryota > Viridiplantae > Streptophyta > Magnoliopsida > Boraginales > Ehretiaceae > Ehretia > Ehretia macrophylla. Next base: position 2,700,822 of record CM075782.1, read on the forward strand.
AGCTCCCACCGATAAAATATTTAAAATCTATCTAAACTGATAAACCTTCGAGTGTTTCTTGTTACTTGGTTTAACATTATACAAAGATATGAAATTTGTAGAAAAATTTTCTTATGCAAATGGTGTAGCATACTCATAAGCAGTGACAGATCCATTGGTCTAGAAGAGCGTTAAAAATTTTAAGTAATTTTTTTTTAAAATTAAATATCTATGTATTTTTTTGTAAAAATATTATTGGTCCCTATTAAAAAAAATAAAATTGTACTAATATAGTGAAAACTAATGTATTTTAGGCCCCACTGAGAGGAATTTCAAGATCCGTCCCTGCTCATAAGCTAGATCCCACTATTTATGAATGTGTAGGTGAGATTCATTCTCTCAATGGAATTATAAGTAGCTTCCACTAACGCTATTGTGAATCTATCCTTGCATATTAGGCAGATAATAAGCATAAGCAAACAACAACTATTGTGGTCATTTTTCTCTAGCTTGTGGTCTCCTCCGCCCTTAAACTGGATCAAGTTCAACCTGGATATAACTTTCATCTCACCAACCAAGGTAGCTACGGCGGTCGTCTACTGTAACTCTTTAGGAAAATTGATTAATGGAATGGCATGTCATATTTCCTGTGGTTCTGCTTTAGAGGCTGAAGCTATTGGCTTTGTTGCATGCTTGTCTTTTTGCAAGAAGCCTTGGCATTGACAACATCAGCTTTGAGAATGATGTACTCGTTGTCCTTAATGCCATCACCTTATTGAACAATGACTCTCGATGATCAATCAAGCCTATTGTGGATGATATCTGGATAATTGCAGTTGAAATCAACCATGTTAGGATTCAGTTTTCTAAAAGGTCAGCTAATCGTACTGCAGATTGGGTCACCAAATGTTACCTTCTTGATAAGTTAGCAATTGACTAAATTTCTAACATTTTTCCCCCTTTCTTTGATATTTTTGTAGCAGATTTCGCCCCTTCAGGAGTTGGCTGAATCATTGTACTTTCAAGTTTCATTTTAATGAAATATTTTTTTCAAAAAAGAAAAAAGTTGAGAGGACTCGTTAGACCAAAGAGTCTTCGGCCATGGTGAACATTTGTCCTCTAAAAAGATTTTTGGTGATTACCCATTATGAGACGTTGAAAGGACTCGTTAGAGATATGTTGTAACGCCCCGATCCCTTACGGAACCGGGACCTCTATTAATCATACTATCCTCAACCCAATTCCAAACCCCGGGGCACGAAATTTAGGGGAAAATGAATGAAATTTTCCCTATTTATTGGACTATCTGGAAACCTACAAACAACAACACACAACCACAAGATATAATCCACAACCTCAATCCATTTCATCCTTCAACTTCACCACATCACATTCTGTATTAAGACCATCCAAGCCACAACTTAGCAAAAGTTTATCACACAAGCATGCCAGGTATAACTATTGATATTCTATAGTCTAAACCCACTTATCTTACCACTATAATATTATTTATCATCCATACAAGCATGCAAGTCAACTAAACAATAAAGTAAAACAATAGAAGTTATTACAAACCACTAGTACCTAGCTATCACCCAAGACTAAAACCTTAATATTACATTTCTTAAGATAACACAATTACATACATGACCATAAGGTCTCAAATAGTATACAAGCATATCATATACACATTCTTCCTTGTTCTACATACTGATAAAGCATGTAGGCCACACAGGAGGCAATCCAATCTCCACCTTTTCATGGGACATGTTGAAAAGAGGAGTGAGCAACACAGTTGCTCAGCGAGAGAGGTGATGCAGCATACCGGTGAATGCTTTCATGAGATGCAACAAAGATAACCTATAAATATCACAAATAAGCAAGCTAATGAAACAAGTAGTTAAACACTTTATAAAAGGATACGGTTCAACTCTTTGTTTTCAATCTCGAACCATGATCTTTAAGTAAATGCCGGCAAACCCCTTATTTCTCCAAATGGGGTACTCCAGATGTACCTTGATCCTATGACTCATATCTCTCGAGGTAGGTCTGTATGCCTCAACGAGGTGAACCACGCCTCTGGGGTAGAGGAGTATGCCTTAGCGAGATAGGGACTGGGAAACCATGGTAGCTGAGAGAGCACGGCAAGCCCGATGTCACTCGTGTTACTTGACACTATCATGCCCGAAAAGGTTGTGCAATCCCGAATCAAGTTCACGAGAACCAAGAATATCACATATCACATAAGAAGAATGACAAAATAGGCCGCCCTCGCGGTTAATCACAATATAAGCCATTAAACATGTAATAACTGTATAAATACAAAAGAGACAAATAACATACTTTTTTACAAACTCTTCAACTAACTTGGTTACTCCTTAGATAAGCATTTAAAACACCCAACAACCATCTACAAGCTCATACAAGCACAAAGACATCCAATTATCACATTTTCCCCTTTGATTACAAGGCAATTCTTCTTCTAAACAAAAATCAAGGCTTCAATTCTATAAACCAATCATACTACACTCCTAAGGATACCAAAAGACACCTATCTAAGTCCTGAAATCCCACTTTGGAGACAAAAACTCAGGAAGGCCCCGTGTAATGCCCCGATCCCTCATGGAACTGGGATTACTATTAATCATGCTATTCATAACCCATATCCAAACCCTGGCACAAAATTTAAGAAAAAATGGACGGAGTTTCTCCTATTTATAGGACTAATAAAAAATCTGCATGCAGCAAGTATAACTACATAACAACACCCCAACTCCAACCATCAAACTTTTCCCAATCTCAAGGCCATCCAAGCCTTAGACAACAACATAATCACTCGAGCACGCAATGACACAAACTTTGAGATTCCAGGTAACAAGATAGCTTATCATGCCACTCTAACTACATTCACAAGCTTTACTTATGATAAGTCCACCTACTTGTCACTCAAGCACACAATCAAAAGATAATAAAATCTATTTTTAGCTATTACATGCCAACTACTCTATCAAACCACATAAGTCCTTAATTTAGTTTACAATCCAACAAGCCGTACAAAAATATATACAAGACTTCAAGGGTTTCCAAAACAAAACAAAAATACATCAAGTCCCATCTTCACAAGCAGCTTCCAACCATAGCAAGATAAGCAACTAACAACACGACACATAAGGTAGTTGTTCTAACTGCACCTGAAACATGTTAAAACGAGGAATGAGTAACCAAAGTTACCCAGTGAAGGAGGTGATGCAGTAAACCGGGGAGTGCTTTCATGAGATGCAACAAAGATAGTAACAATAATAACACAAAATAACCAAGTTAATTAGACAAGTATTTAACCACGTATAAAAAGGATACGGTTCCACTTTTGTCTTCAATCACGAACCACGAGCCAAGATCTTCAAGCAAGTGCCGACATAACTCTTATTCCTCCATAATGGGGTACTCTGGATGTACCTTGATCCTACGACCCATATCCTCTAAGGTAGGTCCGTATGCCCTAACGAGTTGAACCACGCCTCTGGGGTAGAGGAGTATGCCTCAGCGAGAAAGGGACTGAGAAACCATGCTAGCCGAGGAAGCACGACAAGCCCGATGCTGCACGTGTTATTCGACACTACCATGCCTGAAAAAGTTGCGCAACCCCGAATCAAGTCCACGAGAACCAAGATCATCAAATAACATATAAGAGGGACGAAAAAGTAGGTCGCTGTCGCAATTAGTCACAATATGCACAAAGTTATGATATAAACATAAAGGAGACAAATAACTTTTGAGCTTTATATGAAGTATAAATTGACCAAAAAACCCTTGATTTTGAAATTAAAAGGTGCATATATATTAAGATATATAATTTTTTTTTTAAAATCAATTTTTTTACCCACCCCCAACTCCCTATTCCTGTTAGCCCCCACCCTCAATTCCCTCCACCCTCACCGTCGTCACCCCCTCCCCACCCCCCACAAACATATACATACATACATATACACACACACACACACATATATATATATAAACACTAATCACTTTTTTTTTCAAAACATTATTAAATTGAGCCTTTATTTGTTGTTACGAACTTCCATATCAAGGTAGTCCTTTTGATTATGAAGATCTATGGGACGTGCAAATATACTAATGGAAAACTGTAACCAGTATTAATTGTGCCTTCTTGCTCTCCATTAAAGTGGGAACAGTAGGTTTATATATATATATATACATATTTATATATACACACAAATGTATATGTTTGGGGGGAGGGGGTGACGAGAATGGGGGGTGGGGGCTGATAGGAATAGGGAGTGGGGTGTGGGAGGCCGTGACGGGGACAGAGGCCTTCTTGTTTGAGATCTTCAAACAAGTTTTTGTTGCTGTTCAATCGTGTGTTGTGCATTTGAGGGTTTTCTATTCTTGAAAATTATTATTTTTGCACAAATAGGTTTAGAAGAAAGCATAAGAACATATCAAGAGTTTCTGAAGCCCATAGAGTTAACTATAATGTTGTTCTCAACTCAGAAAGTGAGTTTGGCTAGGAGATTTGCATTGGTTCCTCTAGGACCACCATTGCTATCGTATAGAAGCAACTGCAAAGCAATGTTAACTGTTATTGATGGTGCTGTTCAACTGGTGGCTGATGGGTTGGGGGAGGGTAAGGGCTGACGGGTGGGGCTGATGGAGGGTGGGGGGGGGGGGTACAGTAAGGAAGAAAATGAATTTTTTATTTTTTATTTTATTTTTTTGGATAAAAAGAATGTGAGGAGAGAGAATAAGGAATATATATATATATATATATATATATATATATATATATATATATACCGATCTCTTACGGAATCGGGACTCCTATTAACCTTATTATTCTCAACCCGTATCCAAACCCGGACACAAAATTTAGAGAAAACGGACAGAGTTTCTCCTATTTATAGGCCTAATAAAATTCCTGCACGCATCAAGTATAGTTACATAACAACACCCCAACTCCAACCGTTTAACTTTTCCCAGTCTCAAGGCCATCTAAGCCTTAGACAAAAACATAACCACACGAGCATGCAATCAAAAGATAATAAAGTATATCTTTAGCTATTACATGCCAACTACTCTATCAAATCACATAAGTCCTTAGTTTAGTTTACAATTCAACAAGCTATACAAAGATACATACAAGACCACAAGGGTCTCAAAACAGAACATAAACACATCAAGTCCCATCTTCACAAATAGTTTCTAACCTTAACAAGACAAGCAACCAACAACACGGCACACAAGGTAGTTGTTCTAACTGCACCTGAAACACGTTAAACGAGAAATGAGTAACCAAAGTTACTCAGTGAGGGAGGTGATGCAGGATATCGAGGAATGCTTTCATGAGATGCAACAAAGATAACACATAAGTATCACAAATAAGCAAGCTAATGAAACAAGTAATTTAAACACTTTATAAAAGGATACGGTTCCACTTTTATCTTCAATCACGAGCCACGAGCCAAGATATTCAAGCAAGTGTCGGCAAATCCCTTATTCCTCCATAATGGGGTACTCCGAATGTATCCCGATCCTACGACTCATATCTCCCGAGATAGGTTCGTATGCCCCAACGAGGTGAACTACGCCTCTGCGGTAGGGGAGTATGCCTCAACGAGAAAGGGATTAGGAAACCATGGTAGCTAAGGGAGCACGGCAAGCCCGACGCCGCCTGTATTACTCGACACAACCATGCCCGAAAAGGTTGCGGAACCCCGAATCAAGTCCACGAGAACCAAGATCATCAAAAATCATATAAGAGAGACGACAAAGTAGGTCGCCTTCGCAATTAACCACAATATGTACAATGTAACGATATAAACATAAAGGAGATATATAACATAATTTTCCGTAAACTCTTCAATTAGCATGTTTATATCCTAGACAAGCATATAGATACAAAACAACACATCCATCAGCTCATATAAAACCCAAATGCATCCTTTATCACTTTTTTCCTTTTATTAACTAAGCAATTCTTCTCCCACACAAAATTCAAGATTTCAAATTCACATTCCAATCATTCTACATTCCTAGGGAGGTCAAAAGACACCTACCTAGGGCTTGAAAACCCGCTTTAGAGACCGAAGCTCGGGAAGGCCCCAAGTGGGTTTTAACTACACCTACCCTATCCGGACCCCAATTTAATGCAACGAAAGTACCAAAAGTGCTTCCATGTCATAAGGATATCTAATCTAAAGCCCAAATGTGCCCGGATTATGTTTCGTGAAAAACCACCTTTTAAAAGTTAGCTAAATTCGCATTTTAACTCAAATTCGGGCAAATTAGCTACACGTGAGCTTCTAACTAGTTCCATTAATATCTAGAGCACCTAAAGGCAGTATCAATTCACTCTAAATAGCAAGTTATATTAAAACCCTAAAATTCATCACTATTCATCATCTTTTTTTGTGCAAATCAAGCTTTCAACCATAGAAGTTGTTATCAAGCTATAAAAGAGAGTTCTATAGGTTCTAGAGATTGTATATCAACCATCAATAACAATTAACATTGCTATAATCGACAATTCAAGAATTTCATACAATTGACATAAACTTAAAGCATAAAAATTATGCAACTCTCTCACCAAATTAGAGATGTAGGAGCAAAGCAGAAACTTTTTGGTAGTTTGAAATCCTTTGGAAGAGTTGGAAGATCAAATTGAGCAAAATTTGCAAGAAATATACTATTTCTGTAATAGGATTTTTTGGCTATTTTTAGACATTTTTGACTTATTTTGAGTATTTTTAGCTATTATATGTATATGATAAATGATATATGGGTAGATGGGTTTAGTTGTGGGTTAAATTAATGCATATGGATCAAGTTTTACGCCAAATGGGTCAAGTATTTTAAGTGAAAAAATGCAGAAAAATTGCTGAAAAATTTCACTATTCATTACATTCACTTACAAATTTTTTTCCGTTGATCCCGATATGCTATGCATGCAAACTCAATAGATGTATGCATCTAAAATAGCAAGTATTAAGGAAAAATATAAAATTCAGAAAAAGAAACAGAAAAATTTTCATATTCGCGCTTGAGTTATTTAAACAATTAATGAGAAATAATGGAATCTAGCACTTAACTACAAAAAAATAAATTCTAATAATTATAGTATTAAAATAGTTACCTTATTTAATTTTACTAAACTCTATTCACATGTATTTCAAAAATATAATAAATAGTACTATTAATGAATGAATTAAATTAAGTTATTCACTTAATCATAAATAAACTTTTAAAGTAACACATAAATATATGCAAATATGTATTGTATGCTATATGTTAGGTCTGGATCGTCACACTATCCTCTCCTTACAAAAATTGTGTCCACGCAATTCCTTATTTCAAGTGAACTCCTCAAATGCATCTTGAACAATCTGGATAAGAAGCTAGAATTCGAAAACCGCCGATAATACTAAGGAAGTGTGTCAAAGAGATATCTTAAATAAGATTCAAAGTAAAATTCCAAGAAGAATACCCACATGTGCCTTAGGAATACTGATGAAAATCGCAGTAGGCTATCAAAGGAAATACCAGATAAGAAATCTTGTAATAAGGATACCAAATAAAGGCTCTGAATAAGAATATCAATTTAGAAGTCTGAGTAAGAATCCCCTTCGACTAGGAATACTACATAAGAATTCCCAATGCGATTGTTGTATAAGAGTTCCAGAGAAGTAATCTAAATACGAATACCAGAGAAAATACCAAATATTATTGAATAGGAACTCCCAGCTAGAATGCTGAAGGAGATTACCAAGAAAATACCACAAGAGAATCCCAAGACTGCTTCTCAAACTACTTCTTGTTGATCTCAGATATGTACGACAATCAGCTCTGCTGGTCCACATCTTCAGAAAACCCAATTCTGGCCATCTCTATAGGGGAGAGTTTACTTACCAATTCAACGGGTAGTAGATGCATGCAATTGAGATTATACAAGATGAACTTCTTATAACATATACATACTATGTGATAAAATTTCACAGGTTATACAATTGTCACATATGCTCAATGAATTAGATTACTTATGCAATTATGAACTGTACTAGAAACCAAGAACACTTAGTTTTAATTAGCAAGTTATCCTGTTACTCACAATAACTTAGTTCACAGAATTCAAATACACGTATTGCTACTAATAGCTGAAGCAAGTAGTTACTCATGAAATCACTTGGATGTACACAATCATATAAGCACACATATCATATAAGTTTACTTACATCACAAAGAGGTCACATAGGTGCACACTGAGACACATAATTGCATACATTACACATCTTTTCACAGTTTACACAAGCATGGCACATATAGTTACCTATTTTCATTCAAAACCTACAAGTCTCACATTCATACACATACATTCAAGATTAACTCTTCCTAGCATGTAAATCTAATTCAAATGCTATACTTCATCTGCCATGTTAAACTAAACATTTATATGTAACATAAGATTCCTAAATCAATTCTAGACAACTAAATGTCAACCTAATCATTCAAACAAGATTAAACCAAAAGATTATTTACATAGTTTGATAACTAGGTAAATATGCATATAAGCTCAAATATCACTTAATCAACATGCAATCAACATTTATTCTAACTCTAAACCATCAAAATAATGCACAAAGATAATTCTTTCGTTTAACTTGAGGTCCATATGGAAAGTAACTAAAGTAACTTGTTTTTTTTAACCTAAACAAGACATAAGCATATATACGACCATTAATTAGATAGACATATAACACATATAAACAAAACATTTTCACTCAAGACACATTGTTCACATAGTCACATACGTTGTGTTCAATTTACAAGGCAATCCAGACATTTCATTAATTCACGCATTCATGCAATAGACTTTCTCACTCTCATGCCAGTCTGTTACTCACTTAAACTGTGACCCCCGATAATTTGCATCATAGTCATAAATAAATGTAGTATATCTTTTGTGCATTTTAATATGTTTTATTTCTAGTTTAAATATGTTTATTTGATGGTCACTATTCATAAAAAATTTACTATTTAAATTGTTTGGTTTAATATTTTTCCTAGATAGTATAACTTATAATAGGGACCGGGAGCTTGTAATTTTGAGCTTTAGAGGCCGGGTACTTGCATTTAGAAAATGATTCATGTTTCGTTGAATAGTGTTACGTTAGCATAAACATTAGTTTATTTAACTAGTCTATTAATATGGGTTTTAACATAGTTTGACCAAGAGTTGTTAGCAAATTGGCTTAAGTTAATACATATATGCATACATATATTCAAAATATTATACATACATGCAAATTACTCATCAAAAAACAAAGCAAAATAGCACAAAAACCACCCCTACCCGATGGCACCCCACTGTAGCAAAGAGGAGATTTTTGTGCTTTCTTCACCAAATTAGCTCAAGAGACTTGCTCCTAGACCTCATTCAACTCCTCCCAAGCTTCTCCCCTTGCTCCTTGCACGTTTTTAGGTAAGGGAGTTTCATCTTTTAGCTATTTAAAGTTTATATCAAATTTTGCAATTTTTGAATTTTGCTTATTCCTTGCCATAAGTTGTTTGTTTCTTGTTCTATATAGTATTATTACATGCTATAGACCTTGGGTATGCATTGGTATAGCTTGGAACTAAGTTTTTTGCAAGAATCTACATGAAGAAAATGATGAATAGTGCCAAACCAGGGTTTTTGAAAAAGTTGCAATTTAATTCGTTTTGAGGCTTCTAGTAGATGCTAATTAGGTCCATGAATGTGGAAAAAATATTAATTGCACTTGTTAGGCTCGAAACTTGGGTAATTTGATCAAAATAGGCTATTTTAGAAAGGGGTTTTGGGGTTTCGGGGTTAACTCGAATCCGGACACGTTTCGACTTCATGGTTAGCATTTATTAAGTATTAAAGCCTTATAAGTACCTTCGTTTCGCTTGTTTGAGTTCAGGAATAGGTACTTGAAGTGAAAACCCACAAAGAGGCATTTTTGGTATTTTCGTGTACTTGAACTCTAGGCTAAAATTTGAAGGCTCTAAAAGATGGATTTAGGTATCCTAGGATTGGTAGAATAATTATCTTGCCTAACTTGATCCTTGAATTTCGGTAGGAAGCTAAATAGTCTAGTCGAATAAAGGGGAAACTCGGGGTTCTCATGCTTAGCATTTGAATTAGCTTTGGTGCTTGTATATCTTGCCTTTATATGTTATTATATAGCATTTGTGAGTATTTCGTGAAGTTTCGTGATCATCGGACATTGATCCCTTTGTGTTCGTGTAGTTATTTTCATATTTAATGCTTATATCTTGTTATAATATTTATATTACTTGTACTTTGTTAAAGATCAAATTCTAATAGACATTGTAGGCTAAGTGAATAGGACTATAAGGATAACTCATCTAGTTATATGATTATTGATTATTGTAATTAAAAGTAATTGGAATCTATAACTTATAATCTTAACTTAATGGTAATTGATGCCTTTAATGTCTTCTATGCTGTCTAATGATATGGTAATGTGAACTTTGTAGCTCAATTGTATGTGGAATATGAACTTGTATGAATAAGTGCTTATAAATATAGCTTCTATTGTTGTAGGTTTGAGTTAAGTAATAGTTAAGTTGGAATTGGCATAGTTAATTGCTAAAGTGCTAAACTTATATGAACACACTAGGGCTATGTATTCGAGCTAATTCGAGAAAGTTTGAAGTGAATCGAAGCTATTTTCTTGCATGCTTGGCTTAGTTTTAGGTGATGGAGCCTTCATCTCTTCTGTGCAACTTAACTTGTATTATTGTTTCTAGATTGTATTATTTAGTAATTGATAAAGTTATATGTATTATTTACTTGCTATCTTGAGTTGTTTCGTGTTATTTGTGATTAACTGCGAGGGTGACTTACTTTGTCGTTCCTCTTATGTGATTTGATATTCTTGACTCTCGTGATCTTGACTCGGGGTTGCGCTACCTTTTCGGACATGCTAGTGTTGAGAAACACAGGTGACATCGGGTTTGCCGTGCTCCATCGACTACAATGGTGCCTATGCCTTTTCTTGCTGAGGCATACTCTCCTACCCCAAAGGCATAGTTTACCTCGTTGCGGCATGCAGACCTACCTTGGGAGAAATAGGTTGTAGGATCGGGGTACATCCGGAGTACCCTATTTTTGGAGGAATAAGGGTTTGCTGGCACATGCTTGAAGATCTTGGCTCGTGCCTCGTGATTGAAGACAAGTTGAACCGTATCCTTTTTATATGTGGTTAATTACTTGTTTAACTAGTTAAGTTATTTGGTGTTGAATATGTTGTTATACTATCGCATATCATGTTGTACTCTCCGGTATGCTGCATCACCTCCTTCACTGGGTAACTTTGGTTACTCATTCTTCGTTTTAACATGTTTCAGGTGCAGTTAGAACAACTACCTTGTGTGCCGTGTTGTTGGTTGCTTATCTTATTGTGATTAGAAGCTGTTTGTGAAGACTTGATGTGTTTCATTTTGTTTTGAAGCCTTGAAGTCTTGTACGTATTTTGTACGGCTTGTTGGATTGTAAAGTAAATTAAGGACTTATGTGGTTTGGTAGAGTAGTTGGCATGTAATAGCTAAAGATAGACTTTATTGTCTTTTGATTGCATGCTCGTGTGGTTATATTTTTCTGACTAAGGCTCGGATGGCCTTGAGACTAGGAAAAGTGGGACGGTTGGAGTTGGGGTGTTGTATTGTGGCTGTACTTGCTCCTTGCAAGTTTTTAATTAGCCATATAAACAGGGGAGATTCCGTCCGTTTCCCCTTGTGTTTTGTGTCTTGGGTTTCGGGTTTGGAGCTCCGGTCTCGAGAAGGATCGGGGTGTTACATAGACAACTACAAGCCTAGACAAATAACCAACAACACGGCACACAAGGTAGTTATTCTAACTGCACCTAAAACACGTTAAATGAGGAATGAGTAACGAAAGTTACTCAGTGAGGGAGGTGATGCAGCAAACCGAGGAATGCTTTCATGAGATGCAACAAAGATAACACATAAGTATCACAAATAAGCAAGCTAATGAAACAAGTAATTTAATATTATATATTTATATATATATACACAAATATAAGAATGTATATGTGGGACGGGAATAAGAACTCACAAGTTTGGGTGAGTGATAAAGGAAGAGTTGATAAGTCAAGAAACATATGATAGAGCTAAACAAAAGAAAGAGAAAAGGAGAAAGAAAACATTAAGTAAGATAGAAAAATAAACAAAGAGAGAAATAAAAAAATTTGTTAAGTTGGCATGCCAATTATGAGGTGATAAAAGGTGATAAATTAAGGGTTACATCTAGCATAGTCAAGGGATTATTAGATTATTTCGACATCACAAGACCAAATGTACAAATTTTATCAAAATAGACGTAGGATAATTTCCTTGTACTTTTTGATTGTCACGTGTATGTTTTGAGGGCTTGAAGGCACTTTATAAATTCTAGGACTTATTTATTTGCATATATCCTTCTCATTTTGTACATGGAAACTTTTCAGTACTATCCAGTTTAGTTTAGTCCTATTTCAGACGAGTTCATTGTATCTGAAACTTTATTAAATTTAGCTCCCACCGATAAAATATTTTAAATTTGTCTAAACTGATAAACCTTCGAGTGTCTCTTGTTACTTGATTTAACATTATACAAAGATATGCAATTTGTAGAGAAATTTTCTTATGCAAATGGTGCAGTATACTCATAAGCAGTGACGGATCCATTGGTCTAGAAGAACGTTAAATTTTTTTAAAATTAAATATCTATGTATATTTTTGTAAAAATATTATTGGTCCCTATTGAAAAAAATAAAATTGTACTCATATAGTGAAAACTAATGTATTTTAGCCCCCACTTAGAGGAATTTCTAGATCTGCCCCTTTTCATAAGTTGGATCCCACTCTTTATGAATGTGTGGGTGAGATTTATTCTCTCAATGGAATTATAAGTAGCCTCCACTGATGCTATTGCGAATCTATCCTTGCATATTAGGCAGATAATAAGCATAAGCAAACAACAACTATTGTGGTCTTTTTTCTCTACCTTGCGGTCTTCTCCGCCCTTAAACTGGATCAAGTTCAACCTGGATGCAACTTTTATCTCACCAACAAAAGCAGTTGTTGCGGTCGTCTGCTATAACTCTTTAGGAAAATTGTTTAATGGAATGACACGTCGTATTTCCTATGATTTTGCTTTAGAGGCTGAAGCTATTGGCTTTGTTGCATGCTTGCCTTTTTGCAAGAAGCCTTGGCATTGACAACATCAGCTTTGAGAATCATGTACTCGATGTCCTATATGCCATCATGTCAATGACCAACGGCTCTCGATGGTCAATCAAGCCTATTGTGGATTATATCTAGATAATTGCAGTTGAAATCACCTATGTTAGGTTTCAGTCTTCTAAAAGGTCAAGTAATAGCATTGCAGACTGGGTCGCCAAGTATTACTTCCTTGACAAGTTAGCAATTGACTGAATTTCTAACATTCCTCCCCCTTTCTTTGATATTTTTGTAGTAGATTTCGCTCCTTTTGGGGTTGGCTAAATCATTGTACTTTCAAGTTTTTTTTTTTTTTTTAAAAGTTGAGAGGACTCGTTAGACCAAAGAGTCTCGGCCATGGTGAACATTTGTCCTTTAAAAAGATTTTTGGTGATTGGCCATTATGAGACGTTGAGAGGACTCGTTGGAGATGTGGCCCAATACCTTAACATTAGGTCAAAAGCTTTTGTCACTGGACCAAAAGGACGAGCCCCTCTTATTGAGCAGGACTAAAGAGAAGCCCAACATTGGGGACCGAAGAGCAATTTAAATCTTAATGATAGCTATACCAGCAAGCAATTTTCTCCAAACTTTGAATTTATGTCATTTTATAATAAATATTACATAAAGACGTATCGTTACAATATGAATTTTGTAATGTTGGAGTGGATTAAATATAATTCTACCTAATTAGGTGAATTCTCATTATCATAGGGGGAAAAAAATGAAGCTAGCTCTGAATTCTGACTTTTGTGAAATATATTATTCACAATAGTTGTGGTAACGCGCTCGCACGGGGAGGGGGATGATGGGCTTGGTATGTGGGTATTAAAAGCATAAAACGCACTAAGTTAATACTAATTAGTGGGATAAGAGTTTGATTGCGCCCTTAGCTCATCTCATCTAGTGGTATAAAAAGTTGATTTGATTTGTTTTAATTACAAAACACACTTGTCATACTTGGATGAATATATCCGTCTCTTAGTCAATTTTCCTTTACTTGAAATCCAACAAATGGGTAATCATACAATTTTAACATAAAATGACAATCTCAATCAAAAAGATTATATGCATGGTTCAGTTTTTTGGATTCATATCCCCCCTTTTGTTGATTCTCTCATACTCATTATCACGACAATGTTTGATAAGCATGTCTCAAGGATTGGAATGGTGCTCCTCTTCCAATTTGTTAGCACGTAATGTAAACTTTTTTGTATTTGGTCCATCATGGGATTAATTAAGGACTTACTTTGGTAGATTCGGATTATTTGTTTGTAAGTTTTTCTTTTGTAACCCAAAGTTGTTTCATAAAAATTATTAGGAAAATTTGCGCAAATGGTCCTTATTATTTTTCTAAAATTTTAAATTTGTCCTCATTATTCAAAATTAGTCAATTTAGTCTATATTATTATTCAAAAATTTTAAATTTGTCCCTATTATTTAAAATTAGCTAATTTAGTCTCTATTGTTTCTCAAAAAATTTTAATTTAGTCCCTAGCATTACGAATTTCTATCTACGTCATATTGTTGCTCGGATATTGGATTAGAATAACATAAAAATTATGACTGATCTTAACTCTTTTTAAATCGCTAAAACTTCAAACCAAGATCGAAATATATAAAGCAAAAGCAATGTTCCGCATAATTTATGGCAAAGAATATGTTGAATATTATCTTTTGGAAAAATGTGATTTTATATTAGAATGTTTTATGCACAGAAGTAAGAAGTTAAATCATATAGTATTATAATGGTCTAATAATTTTTTATTTAAAAGAATATTGTGAGAAAATAATCTTCGGCGTTTACCAGATACAAGAGTGCTCAATGATGATTAGACTCTTATGAGTTATATGGGGTTATTAGATTATTCTGATAATATCACGTGGTCAAACATACAAATTTTAGCGAAGTAGGTGGGGTTTTTTTACACTTTACACCAACTTAGAATGAGAAGTTTGAGTAATAGGCTTCCTTTTTCTATTCGTTCATCTCACAATCATGATCTATAATTAGTCTTATATTATTTTCACTTTCTATATATCTCTTTTCAAAAGAGTACGTTAAAATAGGGACGACAATAAATGCAGATTTTTTGAGTACCTATGCCCCACCTCCTGCCTCAAACGGGACATGGATTAGGGTGAAAAATGTAGAATATAGCGGAAGGTGGGGATTAACTTTATCCCCGAGCTTTCTCTTCCCCACATAACTCGCCCCGCAAATATGTATAGTCATTTTTGTATCTTTAGTTTTACAAGTGTATTGAAATTTTAAATTTATAAATATAAAAGTATAACAAAATGACATTACACAAAGTACTATAAAAATGGAAAAGAAAAAATGGATTATTCAAAAAGATTTTATAATCAATATTTTAATCAAGTTCACTATATGCCATTACTTAAGATTTGCTATCATTTGACATAAATATCTCCATTTCACTATTGATCATATATAGTGGACTTAAGAAATTTGTTAGTTGTTCCTAGTTGTACTCCAAAATAGTTTCAAATAACATAATTATGAATGATATTTTAAAGATTTGTAATTACTATTCTATGCAACACCGGGTAACAAAAAAAATTATAATAGTCAATGCGATCCTAGTAATACAACGAAGTATTCTTTTTCCACATATAGTTCTCATACACCATGGTTTTAGTCTAGTTTAAATGCTTAAGACTCAATTACTATAATATTATTTTTACTATTAACTACAAGCATAAGACTCAATATAATTAACATTTAACCTTTATTTAATACATATATTTATATTTATTATTACTATGATTTTAGTTTATATTTTTAAGTTATGTGGTTTGAATTAAATTTAATATCATAAGTTTTAATAATAATAAAAAACTCGTGGTTAGTTCCCATTCTTCATGGGGATTCGGGGACATTACGGGGGCGGAAGATGGGGGTATACAACGAGGAAGCGGGACATGTGCATATATCCTAGCTTCCCTATGTGCAATTCATTTGTGTTAGATTATGCAATTCCTTCCACATAAAAAAATTATGAATTCCAAAAACAAGCAACATGCTAAATATGGAGACAAAACACTTTAAAACAAATAAGAAAGACTAGTTTTTAGGTCTAGGCTAAAATCTTTAAAATTAATAATAAAATTAGTTAATATTTTCTCCAAAACTAATTCTTAGTTGGTTCAATGTTTTACCAGATGTTTCTCAAGGCATCAGTTACGATGAGATATTATGTGAAATCACGTTTCAAATCGATCTTATAAGAAATATGAGTTCAACTTATTATGATTTGGGTTACTTTTACGTAGGATCAACACATATTTAATGATTTTGGGCTGTTGATTATTAGGCCAAAGTGTGGACTCTCCTAAAGCGGATTCTCTTGATTACTCGTACACAATAAGGCTTGTGATAACTTGATATGTCTAATGGAATTAGAAGAGTACATGTTAATATATAACTAATGGAGTTAGGAAAATACTAGCTTATTATATTACAATATGCAGACTATTAACATTAGGATTCCTTGTTAATTCGTTTAGGATAGAAAGATCATTGGCGGTGGGATTTCCCTATATATATGAAGCCACCCTTTCACTCATTCATCACAAAAACTTATCAATTCGTTGGGTTCTTCAATCACTTGCAAAACTGCCCTTTTCTTTTCGTTTCCTAGCATACAACCCTTTTGATCCTTTTTTTTTTCCAGTTGTTTAACATGGCTGTTCTTGCTAAAAGAATTTCTTGTTTCGTGAAGAAGATTGGTCGTAAAGATCATGATCATAGTGGATACACTATGCTGAAGAAAGGTGCTGATCTTGATCACAAGAAGAAGTCAATTCCAAGGGGATTCTTTCCTATGTATGTTGGTGAAGAGCACAAAAGATATGTTCTGCCTGTTGCATGTTTATCATCTGTGCGGTTTTAGACATTACTAACTCAATTTGAAGAAGAGATCCAACTCATGCAGCCTCTTACTTTGCCTTGTTCTACTATGATGTTTGAAACAATTCTCAGTCTTGTTAAGGCTGAGAAGGGTTTTTGAATTCAAGAAAGCTATTCTATGAAGAAGACATGAAGCTTTATGAATGTGTTGTTGCGGCGTTTCTGATGATTTGGAATGACTTGTCTCGTATTGTTTGAAGTTCTTGGGGGAGGAGATAGTGGTGGACAAAAAGAGGAGAAGAAGAAAAGAAAGGAAAAAGAAACAAGGAAAAAACAAAGAGAAAGAAAAAAAAGAAAAAAAAGAAAAGAAGAAAAAAAAGATCTAAAGAGGAGGAAAAAAAGAAATAAAAAGAAGAGAGTGGGGAGTTTGAGCAAGCACGAGCTAGAGATTGAACAATTCTTCGTCAACCAAATCGAGATTATATCTTGGAAGAAATAGCTTCGTGGTATGGCTTGTTCAAGAAACTGGTTCAAAGGCTTCTTGTGGTTTAAATTCAAAGAATTATTACGAGAAAGATAACTCCTTATACTATTTGATTTTATTAATGAAGAAACACAACTTTCTCCGTGGTTTTTTTTCCTCCGTATTGGAGGATTTTTTCACGTAAAATCTTGTTTCCTTGTCCTCTTATTTTGTTTATTTTGTTTTTTTTTTTTGTGTCTTATTTTGCTAAGAGTGTTTTTATAATTTGTTGATTATATGCATCAACAAACATATATATTCATGTAGATATATGTGTATGATTGTCTATGCATGTATATAAGCATGACGAATTCTACGTCATTCTTGATCAGATAGTTGGCACAAGGTTTTTCTAATTTTGGATTAGAATAACATAAAAATTCTGAGTTTTAACTCTTTTTAAATCGCTAAAACTTCTAACCAAGATCCAAAAACAAAACAGAAGCAATTTTGGGCAAAATAAATACGTTGAGAATTATTTTTTTGGAAAAAGTGAAAAAACTAGTGTGTTTTGTTCTCTATTTATAAAAATGTGACAAAATAAATTTCAGCCTTTGTCAAATTCAAGAGAGGAGTAATGAAATTCATGAGTATAAGGGATTATTAGATTATTCCGACATCACAAGACCAAACGTGCAAATTTTAGCAAAATAGACGTGGATTAATTTCCTTGCACTTTGCATCAACTTGGAAGAAGAATTTTTAGTAATAGGTTTCCTTTTTGATTGGTTCATCTCACAATCATGACCTACAATTGACCCTATTTATATTATTCTCACAATTATGTCTTGTTTATGCTTCGAGGGCCTGAACGCACTTTATAACTTCTAGGACTTATTTCTTTCCATATATCCTTCCCATTCTGTACATGGAAACTTTTCGGTACTATCCGGTTTAGTTTAGTCATATTTCAGACGAGTTTATTGTATTTGAAGCTTTATTAAATTTAGCTCCCACCGATAAAATATTCTAAATCTGTCTAAACTGATAAACCTTCGAGTTTCTCTTGTTACTTGATTTAACATTATACAAAGATATGCACGTTAAGAAAGCAATAGTGATATATCCTCAATTGATCTTTATTATAAGCACTCAAACAAATTACATATACAAAATTAGGGAGTGCAATACTGTATCCAAGTGTAATTTCTAGACCATGTGCATTGAAAATACATGGAACATATATCATATATGGAGGATGAGTTCCATCTCTAGATCATATTGTAGTTCATCTTACTCCAAGCTGTATTATAATGTTGGATTTCAATTCTTCTGACGATCTCTTGGCGTATAGAGTTTCACTGATCGCGTGCTTCTTTTTTTTTTTTGGTAGAAGGAGAGAAATTTTCCTCTAGAATTTTATTGATAACTAAAAGGTAAATACAAAAGTGAAGGGGGATATGAAGTCAAAACATCCGAAGAGGATGAGAGACTTACCTGCCTCATCATGCTAATCTAAACTAGTAGAGGTACAAACCACCTCTACTTACAATGAGTCCTAAGACCATCTTAAAGGAGTTGGTAAGTGGAAAATGGAAAACTTTTCACAAACCAACTAAAATAAGAAAGTTAAAAGCAAAAGAAGGGAAGGCAGAGTTTCACTGATCGCTTGTTTATTGGTTGGAGTGGTCTTGCATTAGTATCATAGTTCTGCAGAATACAAGGTCATCAACGATGATAACTTCAAAAATAAAACACTTTCAAAAAGTCCAAAAAAGAAAAAGAAAATTGATTGTGGTAACAAAGAAGAAGACTAAGACATCGTGTGTACATTAATTATAAGAATTTTGCAATTTTTTTTTTTTTTTTGGTTAGGATAAGAATTTTGAAGTGACTATGTAATGTTGTCAAATTTAATACGAGGGACAGGGGTGAATTCATTATTTATATTTTATGAAGCAAAAATTATTCTATGTAATACTTATATATAAATAATTTTTTTGGTAACAACTAAATTAATTTTTTAATTTAAAAGTATATTTAAAATACACAAATTACTTTAAAAAATTAGGTTATAGCTCCCACCCATGTAACAATGGCTCCGCCGTTGCAAGTGGTCGTTGATGTACTCCTTATTTACCAAGTCCTCGTAACGATTAAATGCAAGGAATCTCACTAAATTTGTCAAATTTGCAAGATTGCAAAGGATCTTTTGCCAATACTACAAGAAGGAACGGTGAGCTACATGATTATGAATCATAGGAGTTATTAGATCACGGATTTTAACATGTAATTTTGACAAGACACGGAAGATTTTTTATAGTTTACCCTTAAGAGAATTTCAATTAAAATATAACTAAACAAATTCAAATAATATCCTATGCAGAGAATTTCAATTAAAATATAATTAAACAAATTCAAATAATATCCTAAGCTATACGTAAATTAAATCAAAAGTCAAATAATTATAATAACTCACATCCTGAACAGCTTCACGGATTAGTCTCACTTGTTCTCTTGTAACAGTCCTTACCTGATGAATTTATGATATATGTTAGATAAAGTTTTAGATAACAAATTATATGGAAACTGCTCCAGGGACATGATCTAGAGGTAGTGGGGTAAAACCTTTTTTGCGAAATCAAAGGTTCGACATTTTCCACTACTCTGGAATTCTACCGGTCAATTGGGTTCCCACGTTATCCAAAAAAAATTATAATGGAAATTATCTAGATCTAATAGAGCATACCCTTCTGACAATCGTCCAGGTGACATTTTGGGAGCAAGGAGGCATTGTAAGCGAGCCAAGGTACCTAGAATACCTCCCACGGCCAATCTTTATTTCTCGTGGGTCGATTTTTCCCACAGCCCTCCCTTGATCTGTCGTATGAGCAACAACATGCAGATGATGCGCCATCTAACATCAAATAAAACAAGCCTAAGAGTTAAGATACAATTTTGATGTCACACATTTGTGAAAAACAAGATAAGATGTGGTTTATAGGTTAGTATTATGAGTAGTAATAAATCGGATTAATTATTTTGGACTTAGTAGTAGTTATTGTTAAGTATACAACTCTAGTCTCGTTTGTAAGCTCGATATTCTGAACTCAAGGCATCACAACATACGGGTTTTGTACTACCTTTGATAAGAAGGAATCAGGCTGTCCAATCTGGTATAAGGCTCCGATAACAGCAATCTTTCCATCTGCACTCTGATGAACTAGATGAATCTCCATATCGAACCTATAGTTTTTATGTGAGAGGACGTAATTATTGTATGGAAAAATGATTAATAAATGTAATTTGAAAAAAAAAAAAAAAGAAGCTTACTTTAGCACCTCTTGCCATTGATAGTGTGTTCAGAAGGTGAGTGCCAGTGACATTGACCGAGTTGATAAGGAGTCCCATTAATATAAATATTCCCTGCACCATCCTCCCATTTTAACTGCATTTATAAGCATTGATAATTAGTTAACGAAAAATGAAATGTGAGCAGAAGAGAATAAATAGAATTGAGCGGGTACATCTCAACTACACTACAAAGCTTGATAATTAAGCGCCCTACCATGACTCAGTTAATGAGACTACTTATCAATTTCGTCAATAAACTTTAGGAGTTTATTGTATTGAAGATAAGATGAGGGAGAACCGTTTAGTATACTTTGCATATATGACGAGAGAGAACAAGCGTGAAAGTATAAAGGTAGTATACCATAAACGGGGTAAGCCAGAGAAGCTCTAAACTGAGTTGTTGTGTCATTGCTAACAATTACAAAAGTATTACATTCACAACTTATAGCATACAAGGATGCTGCAACTTCAACTAGGTTTTATGCTAAATTTAATTTCATAGTCGCTTCATCCAAAATGGAATGTCTTACATTCTTTTAGAAAAAATATGTCCTAGCTAAGATGACGTTGCGAAAAAATTTCACTCCATTATTCAAATGCATGATACATTAAACATCTTTTTGTTGAGCTTGGCTATTACAAAATTTCAACTCTTTTGCAACACTCCAATTGAAAAATTAAAAATCCGTTGTAATAGATGTCTTATTGCATCGCTTTTATTTGATTGCAATGATTAAATCTTTTTATTTATTTATCACATTTTATTAATTTCTTATAAGATTACTTTTTCGTAATAGGTTTATAATTATAGTTTAATTCCAACAGTTTTTCAAACCGTTTGTTTATTATTTATAAAAAATAGTTGTAGTATAGAATTTATTATGAGATTATATACAATGGTTGAAGTCATTTATAACGTTTTTTTAATTTGCTTACAACTGTTTTAAGTATTGCAATAAATAGAAAAATATGAATATTTTGAAAGGTCAAAGTTAATATCAATTTCGGGATAAAGATATATGATATGGTGGTTAAGAAATAAAAGATGTAGAAAAATATACAGTACCATTATATCATGGCCTCTATTGATAATAGTTGCATTTGAGGGTTTATAGTCCCTTCGAAGTCTTCCCAAGTGTGGTACAACTTGAACTCTCTCAATCAATAGATCGATAGGAGACTGCATTGTCCCATTGTTGCACATACTCCACTCGGGATGAATCTCTCCCCAGTGAGCTGGTCCTAGATGGCTGCTTTCATTGTAGTTGAAATCTCTCTGATTTTCTGCAACAATTGCAAAAATACAACATGAAAACAATGTCAATGCTTATTAGGGACACAAGAATAGAACATGCATGTAACCCCGAGACGTTAATATATCTAATGGTGGAGGCTTAAGACGTGGGCCGGAGAGTTGTTCTCATCTCGGGTTCAAATCAATCACGAAGTTGAATTTATTGAAACCAGATCTAATTAGACACAAACAAAAGACCGTTAACATATGAAATTGGAAAGCCGCATCTTTTTTTTTTTTTAGTAGATGTGTGACTTGGATGACGATGGAGATAGGATGGGGGAGAATTCATTTTTTTCGTTATTGGCCCTATTCTCTCTTTCTTTCATTCACCTAGGAAGGGAGGGATGGGGGGAATTAAGGATTGTTTGTTTATAAGTGTGAAGGAACTTCCTCGAAAAAAGAGAAAGAATTGGGTAAGCAGGCTTGTTTCGGATGAATTTCTCTTTGTGGTAGCGGTAGGTGGTAAGAAGACTTGCTTTCTATCTTAGCATTCAGTTAACTTTTGAAGTTGAAAATGCCCATGACCACTTAGAGTCATGTGTTTTAGGGTTTAACACTCACGATGTAAGTCTAAACTACTTCTAAGAAAGAATTTTCCGTAAGCAAATAATAATAATTAAAAGAAAGAACATGCATTAATTCTTTTACTTAGGTATAAGGCTTACCAACTTCTTGGGCTCTTGCTATGCACGCAACCGTAAGCATTACAATATTGACTACGAAGATGCAAGAAGACAACAACTTCATTTTTAGCTTCTCGAATTCTCAACACTTCAATTCGAGACCTTTCTTTTGCTCTTCGTTTTTTTCTTTTCTATACACCTCTATTGGAGACTTGCGATTGCTGTGCACAGCTTATAATCGGCTGCTTATATAGAGCAAAGAAATAACGTAAACGTCAAGAAAATAGGTTGTTGATTTTGATTCGACTCCCTTAGGTTTTCGTACATACGTACTCTCAATGTGAGGTTGCAGTTTTGAACAGTAGCAGCGCGAAGTTGACAATTTTATATTGTTATAATATTATGAGAGAGATTCAATAATAATAATATATCCAAGTTATAACTACATGGACATATTATCATTATTATTAAAATGATCGTAAAGTTATAATGATATGATGATCCAAGTCTCGTATGTTTAAGGTAGGCAGCTAGCTACAAAAATAACAAACGGATTTATCTTAGGTTATTCCATCATATTTTCACAGGGTATATCATCATTATTAGATCTTTCATGAAAATATTATCACCATTAAATTTCTTTCATAACATTATAATAATAAGAGAACACATAAGTCTCGCATGTGTTTAGGTAGGCGGCTAGCTAAAAAACACAACAAACGGAATCAAATGAGAGGTTCAAATTCTTTTCAAAGTCTTGTGTTGCTCTTTTTTGGAAAACTATTGGTAGAGAGTGTTAGAGATATGCCCTAATGCTATATATTTGGATGACATATATTGGGGCATTTTGACATTTACTTGTATATTATGGCATTTGTGTCTATATGTCTGTTTTCATATTGACATAATTAGGACATTCATATTCTCCTTCTTTACGTGTATGAATGAGTCCATAGTATTTTAATTAGAGGAATGTATTCTAAAAGCGTTTAGAATATGTTGGCGTATTTCCTTAATATGATAAAAATACTTAAAATATTCATAGTCTTTAGATTATTTGATCGGGACTTTAATAATCAATTACGGACTATCACATGTGTTGTTACCTTTGATTAACATAGGGATGTTAATGATAAAGGATGGTGAGCCACGTGCCATAACAGCATAGCGATGCGACTAACAAACATGTGGATGACTATTAGTTGAATAGATCATTGAATGTGACGTGAATAACAAATTACATGACTTTGGATTAATAATTTGTTATTCGTTGCGATTGTGCATGTAATCCTTAGACTTGAGACATTACGGCTGTCATATGTATTAGGGTTTGATTCTAGCGTTTGGACAATAATTGTTTCGACAAACGAGATGAGATACGTCCTCTCGCAGTTTCATTCGTCTGGTATAGTGATTGACAGGTAGTGGTCAAGAGAGGATCCATTAACCTCCGGCGTGAGGCGATGTCCTATGCGATCTAAGCTTGGTTGTTTAATGAGGAAATCCTTGGCCAAGGTATGAATGATGGAGAAAGGGTTTTCCATGTGTCATCCCTCATTACACCAATTAGATCTATGCATAGTATCGAGTTTATGAACTTAATCGTATCATGGTTCTTGCTCAATGGGACAATTAATGGAAGGATTGGATTGCACGATAATCGGCGACTATAAATAGATTCACAAGAAATTGACTTCATTACCGTATATATTGTCTTGATATGTTACTAGGCGTCACTCTAGAACGTGAGGGTATTCCGAGAATGACGGAGACATTTTCGGAATAGATTGAAAGGGTTTAATCGTCCCTCATTGCTATACAGTAGTGAATCTAGAGAGTCACACACGTTTGAGTATCATGGATAAAGTTTCTATAATGAGCTTATAATGAGTTTGGAAACGTTAAAGAGTTAACGTTGTTATATTTGGTCATTAAGTAGTAATGGACCAAAAGTGTAATTATTGAAGGTGTTGGGGCAAAAGTATAAATATGGAAAGTTAGTTTCCAATTGATTAATCTAATATTGATTAGGATTAATTATAATCCAAGAGCCAAGATTTGATCTTATTTGAATTCCATGGCTAAGATTTAATTGGCAAGTTAGTAGAGAATTACATATTATTCCACTAACGAATACAACACAATATATATATATATATAAGAAATATATATATATTATATGCCTACACATTACAATAAGTTTGAAAACGTTAAAGAGTTAACGTTATTGTGTTTGGTCATTAAAACGTAATGGGCCAAAAGTGTAACTATTGAAAGTATTGGGGCCAAAGTATAAATATGAAAAATTAGTTTCCAATTAATTAATCTAATATTGATTATGATTAATTATAATCTAAGGCCAAGATTTGATCTTGACTAGATCTATGGCTAGGATTTATTGTGGCAAGAATAATGGATAATTCCATAATTTTCCACTATCCAATATATTTGTATTATATTGTTGCACAAGACACATAGATGCATTGGAGACATATATGTTGGGAATACACAAGACACAAAGTTTGCATAGGAAAAATATATGCATAGAAAATATGAAGAGAGATATAACAAAAGATGAGTGGAAAAATTCTGCACATTAATTTTTCTCTTCATTCTCTATTTTCTCTCTCATATTTTCAGCCATAGCTAGAGAGCTTGGGCAGAATTTTTCTCATGCTTTCAACACTTGTGTAAGCTCATCAACCCACCTAAATGGCTAGTACAAAGATTTGGTTTGTGGAGAAGAAGCTCTTGGATGCTCGTGTGGACGAACTAGACCTTTTGCACGTGTGAAAGACTTGGTCATCATTCTTGTGGTGCTTCTTCATTCCTTTGGCTAGATCTTCAAGAGGTATACCTTGATAACTCTTGTTCATTCATATATATGTTTATATATGTAGTAGATATGTTGATTACATGGACTAGACATAAGGTATTATGGTGAATACAAATGATATGTGTTGCTGAAAATTTTTTGAAATCAAGTTTTTGCTTCCACCTAGCTCACTATATGTTGTGATTCACCTCTTGTAAGCACGATCATTTCAGAGAGTCTATTTGGTCAACGTCCTGCCTGACGTTTACCGTTGAAATGGCTTCTCCTGCTAATCCTATGGTTATCAATATATGGTCCTTCCTTTGAAGCAAAAAAAAAATATATATATATATATATATATATATGGTCCTTCCTTTGAAGCAAAAAATATAAATATATATATATATATATATATATATGGTCCTTGTGTATTTAATATGAATCAAGTAGTCAATTAATTCATATTTATTTTGCCTTTTAATTATCCTTAAAAGTTGATCTGTAAGTGATGCTCTACGTTGAGTATAATTGGACTCCTCATAAAAATATGTTGGTTGATAATTAGTCGAGTCTCATTTCCTCAAAAATAAAGGCAATCATCTAATCATCTTGTTAGATGATTTTTATACATCACCTTTTTTTCTCATCACACATTTGTCACCTCATGTGTATACTCAATTGGCAATGTTGGAAAAAGAAAAAGAAATACAAAAAAGTTACTATGATAATATGCCAACAACATACACAAAAGAAGTGATAAATAGGCAATAGAAAATGAGTATTTTTTAAATAATTTTTTGTTTTAAAATTAAAAGGACAAATATTTCCTTCAATTTAAGACTTTGTTTGGCATAGTTTAATATGTCATGAAGAATTTTGTATAAAATTAAAGCCTCATGAGGAAGTTTAGGGTTTAGATCAAAACTCATAGAGAAGAACGACAATTGCTCATTAGAAAATTGTACGAGTATAGGTTAATAAAATGAATCATAACTATTTCATTACTACAAGGTTAACCTAATTGATTACATACTAAGCCATTGGTAAATGAGTGGGGGCTATTTTTAAAATATTTTTAAGTTTAAAAATTAATTTAAACTCCACTATAAAAATTAATTAATTATATATGAATATTACATATGGTGTGATTTTAATTCTCACTGAATATAAATCTTGGATTCGCCCCTTCTATGTACACATTATCGAAAATTTGGTCTGCTATATCTTCTTTGTCATAAGAAGGATAGCGACCAAGTTTCATTTGGATTTGTAGATGGGTTCATGGATTCAAAGTTATTGTGCGCGACCTTCGCGAATGTTTCGGCATTGTTAAACTCTCTATTTTCACTTTGTGTTTACATTATTAGTCTCACGAAACAAATGTCTAAGGTTGTGGAGTTGAAGCTTTTAAGATTCAATTCTTGTTTAGACAAAAATACCCTTATATGACACATATTTTTTTTAGGGTTTGAAAAATGGGTATTTTTATTTAAACAATGAATAATTTAAGCAAAAAAACCTTGAATAATGACATTTGACCGAAGGGACTATTGTGCTTAGTTTCAAAAATTACAGGAAATACCGTGCACTTTTAAAATCATAAGAGGTATTGTATAACTTTACAACATTACAGGAGAATCCTGTCCACTTTACCCTATAAAAATTATATTGGTTTTATTTTATCAATGAAAACACTATCAATTTCACTTTGCATATTCTTGAACTTCATGAAACTATTATTTGATAAAAATAAATATATTTTTCTTTATTTTCCTTCAGAAATGAAAAAAGCCAACCCTTATAAAATTCATGTATCGAAGTTTCCAGAGGGTGATGGTATATAATTAAGCTTTAATATCAATCATTTCCACCAAGTTTTCACACGTAGTTATTACTTCAATGTATATAACCGCTAATACCAAGATGTAATCCATGACAACAACTAATTTATTCCATGAATTGAACGCTATTTAAATGCTTCATCATTTATGTTAACATGTACCACTCAAGTCGGATCCAGAGTATAGCATTCTAGACATGCATGATGAGAGTTTCTTTAAAGAGTAAATATATCTATGGACATGGAGAATATTGACAGTTTTTAGTTGGTGAGGATATGCAAAACAAGAGGGAACTAAGAAATTGGCAAGTTTAGTGCATTGAGTGATTAACAAGATAATTATGTATTGCCCCCAGGGGCATAGTTCAGTGGAAGTTCGGATGTAATGGTTCCTGCGAGATTACCGGTTCGACACTCTGTACTGCTTTAAAGTTTTGCTCTTAACTAACTTGGTGCATGTGTGGGCGCGCAGCACTGCACCCAGAAATTTTTCAGTTAGTGATCGAGTTCCACTGTGTTATCCAAAAAAAAAGAAAAAAAAGAAAATGATGTATCACCAAATTAAAGAGGTTTCAATGGTTGAATCGATTCAAGCAATTGCGTGCAGTAAGAATTTTCTCGAACCATGCTCCTTTCTCTCTCATCGTACGTTAGTAGGCTATCGTGCGCTTTCCATTTTTTTTCTTCTTCGTTTCCTTCTTTGGCGTAAAGTAGAGTTGCTATCTTGCGCCTGCTTCTTCTTCACTGCTTCTCCGTTTGGTAGACTTGCTACTGAATGATTCCTTTACATATTTTGCTTCTCACTTTCATGGTTCGTAGAAGACAGGGTGCGAGGCGTGGTTTGTTGACGAAGGCAGAGCTTAGGTTGAGTGCAAATCAGATGCCTTTAGACTCGTCTGGACCGTCTTCACCAAGATCTGATGGTGCTCTTGTGGTGGTCGCTATAGCTGATGCTGATGAAGCTGGGGGTCTCTCTCTTAAATTTTTTAGGGTTGGTAGTGATGGAGCTACTGCTACGTCCTTGAATGGCGGAGAATTTGATGTGGGCTTTTCGTCGGATGGGTCTGTTCAGAAAGAAAATGGTGAGTTGTCCCCTGTTAGGGTGGCGGACTCGGTGAGTGATGGAGCTGAATTAAGGTCGACGGAGATTAACTCTGGTGGTGTGGGTAATGGTACTGGGTCTTTGGGTGCTGGTAATGATGTTCAGTTTGCTAATGGCTATATTGAAAGAAATAACCTTTTCAATGATGCTGGTTGGAGGAAATTGTTTGGAAGAGCTACTGCCAGACCAGAAATGAAGTATTTTCCTCCTGTAAAGGTTAAAGGTAAGGAAGCTATGGTGAGACCTCCTGGCAGTGTTGCTGAAGAGGGTGCTAAACTGTGGAGAACTAGTCTAGTAGGACAATTTGTGGATCAACCCCCTTCTTTTCAGCGGATTAAGTTTATGGTAGATATTCTTTGGAAGAAGTTTGGCAAAGTTGAAGTCATGACAAATGAGGAAGGTCTCTATATTTTCAAGTTAGACAATGAAGCTGATTGTGATGCTATCCTTGATAAATGTTGGCATATTGATGGCAAACCATTATTTTTGAGGAAGTGGAAACCTAAAATGCAGCTTGTGAATTTTAAATTAGAAAAGATTCCGTTGTGGATTAATCTCTATAATATTCTTACAGAATATTAGACCACTGATGGTTTATGTTACTTGGCTAGTGGAGTAAGGATTCCGCTTCAATTTGATAAGGTAACGGAGGAGCATTCTAGGTTGAGGTATGCAAGAGTATACGTGGAAGTTGACTTGCGCAAAGAATTTGTTGAGAAAATTACTTTAGATATGGAGAAAGAGGATAAGGCAGTGGTCCAGGTTGAATACTCATGGAGACCTAAAATTTGTTCAAAATGCAAGGGTATTGGACATTTTGAAGCTAGATGTATTGCAAACCCTATATGGCAAGCTAAAGGGCCTATCCCAATGGTTCCTCCTGCTCCTGCTGGTCCTTCTGTTACTGAGGCACACAAGGCTAATAATCCAGAAACGGATGTTAGCAAGTCTGATCAGTGGAATTCTGTGTCTAAAAAAAGATCAACTTCAAAAGCCCCTATTAGTCCAAGAAGCAAAGGGAAAAAATAGGGAAAGGCAACGGAAGAATGTATCAATCATAAGTAGAACCAGTTTTCTGTGCTGGGTAATACAGATGAGAGTCTTAGCGTGGCAATTCAGGACTTGGCAAAGAAAGCAAAGGCTAAGCCCAAGGAGAATGGTAAAGGTATTGAATCCTTGTCCCCTCAATGATTATTGCCTGCTGGAATATTAGAGGGTTTATCTCAACCCTTAAACAAGTTGAAATGGTGAATTATGTGAATAAAAAAAAATGTGGATATTTTGTGCATTCTCGAGACTAAAGTTAAAATTGATAATGCTCCTCTTATTATTAAAAAAAGGTTTAATGGATGAAATTTTGTTAATAACTATGATAAAGCTCCTGGAGGTAGAGTTTTGATTTTGTGGAGGCACGATAATTTCTCTCTCTCTTGTATTGATGCTTCTGATCAGGCTGTGCTTTGTAAGATTGATTATGGCGATAAACATTTTTTCCTTTCCGTTGTGTATGCCCACAATGATGCTAGAGATAGAAGGAGTTTGTGAGTAAGTTGGAGAATTGGTCTGTTATGTGTACTGGTGTTCCTTGGGGTGTGATTGGGGATTTCAATGAAATTTTGCGGACTGAGGACAGGCTAAGGTGTTCAACCTTTAGCCAAGGGGCTATTGATTTTGGGAATTGTTTGTCTAATCTGAACCTGTTGGAAATGAATAATTCTGGATCTTTCTTTACATGGACAAGTAGAAGTGCAGGATCGTCTCCTCGGGCTAGTAGGATTGATAGATTGTTGGTGAATGATTTGTGGCTCTCAGTTTTCCCCCTTTCAGATCTGTTTATTGATGTGCCAGGCGCCTCGGACCATTGCCCATTGTTATTGACCTTTGGCTTTGATGCCCATAGAAGACCAATTCCATTTAAGTTTTTTAATGTATGGGCTGAGCATGAAGAATTCTTAAACACTGTTCAGAGAATTTGGAGTACTAGCATCTCAGGAACCCCTATGTTTATCCTGTTTCAGAAGCAGTAGCTTCTTAAAAAGGAATTGAGAGTTTTCAACTCTAAGTACTTCTCTAATATCTCGGTCAAAATTGGAGATCTCAGGGAGAAGTTGGCAAATGTTCAGGCAAATTTATTCAGGGAGTGGAATGAGGTGTTGGTGAGGGAGGAAAGTTTCCTTTTAAGCAGCTTGGACAAATCCATCAGAGAAGAATATGCTATTTTATACCAGAAGTCTCGAGCCTTATGGATGCAAAAAGGTGATACCAACTCGGATTTCTTTCATAAATGCATTAGAGGGCGGTTCTCTCGCAACAAAATCACGAGACTAATTCGTGATGATGGAAGTGCTATTGTTGATGATATGGAGATTCGGAGGGATGTTGTTGAGTATTATGAGAAGTTTCTTGGTACTCCTAATCCTCACGAAAGTTACTCTGTGGATGATATTAAAACTATTCTGGGTAAAACTATTGATCCAGAATTCTGTTCTTCTCTTATTGCTGATATTCAAATGAGGAAATCAAAGAAACGATTTTTGCTATGAATGATGATAAGAGTCTTGGTCCCGATGGGTTCTCTGCTTTGTTTTACAAAAAAACCTGGTCTATTATTGGGCTGGATGTGACGAAGGCAATCAAATCTTTTTTTCTTTCCGGAAAGCTGCTAGGTGAATGCAACTCTACTTTTCTTGCTCTTATTCTGAAGGTACGTAATCCTTCTCAGATTTCTGAGTTCAGACCAATTTCTTGTTGTAATGTTGTTTATAAGTGCATCTCGAAGATTCTTGCAAATAGACTTAAAAGGTGTCTTGATAGTATCATATCGGATTGCCAAGCTGCCTTTGTACCGGGGCATTCTATTGTCACAAATATTCTTATGGGGCAGGAGTTAATCAATGGATATGGAAGAAAAAGGTGTTCTAAGAGATGTGCTATTAAACTGGATATTTGGAAAGCATATGACTCGGTGAATTGGCATTTTGTTTTGAATACACTTGAAGTGTTAAACTTTCCTATTATTTTTATCAAGTGGATTGAAACTTGTATTAGTTCGCCGAGATTCACTATTTCACTTAATGGCAGTTTTGAAGGCTATTTTAAAAGGGCAAAAAGATTAAGGCAAGGTGATCCTTTATCACCTTACCTTTTTGTTCTTATCATGGAAGTGTTTTCGGGTTTAATGAATAAGATGACAGCTCATAAGGATTTTTCCTTCCATCCTAAATGTGCAAAAAAGAAAATTTCCCACATTTCTTTTGCGGATGATGTTCTTATTTTTTCCAAAGCTAATATCAATTCAATTGAGTCTATTTTGAAGGTTCTTAAAATCTTTGGAAGGCTTTCTGGGTTGATGATTAATTCAGAAAAGAGTTGCATTTTTTTTGGTGGATGTAGTCATGGTTTCAAGGAGAGCATTAGAAGATTGTTAAATTTTCAAGAGGGGCTTATTCCTTTTAACTATCTTGGAGTTCCATTGTCCTCTTCCCGGTTGAAAAGAAGTTCATTTTCTCTACTGCTTGACAAGATGAATGCTCGCATTGAGCATTGGACTACGAGATGGCTCTCCTTTGCGGGTCGTTTGGTTCTTATTAAGTCAGTGTTGAATGGTATTCACTCTTACTGGTCGGGGATTATAGTGTTGCCAAAGAGTGTCATTAAGGAGATTGAGAGGAAGTGTGCAAGATTCTTATTGAAATGGAAGGACAGTGGTGGGGGATCGAGAGTTAACTGGGATGATGTTTGCAAGCCTGTGAAGGAAGGAGGTTTAGGAGTTAGGAGATTAGAAGATGTTAATATTGTTGCTGCTCTTAAACATATCTGGAACATTTTGATTGTTGAGAATTCCATTTGGGTGAACTGGATTAGAGATTATTATCTTAAAGGTTCAACATTTTGGGAATACCAAATTGGGCCATCCTCCTCTTGGCACTGGCGAAAATTGGTGAAATTAAGAGATATGGCTAAACGGATGTTCGTGGCTAGAATTGGTAATGGGAATAATGTTTCTTTTTGGTTCGATCCTTGGCATCCTGATGGCATTCTTTTTGACCATGTGAGTAGCGATGATTTTCTTTGTTGTCCGATTGGGTGCAATAGTAGAGTGGCAGATATTGTTGATGGGAATAATTGGATTCTTTTAGATTATACAATTCTTGGGGGGATCATTCAATAGTTGGATTTTGTCCCGAGAAGTACTTGTGAAGATAAATGGTTGTGGAGGGGAAACAAAAATGGGTTGTTTACTGTGTCTTCGGCGTGGGAGATTATTAGGGAGAGAACGGAGGCTGTGCCTTGGTACATGCTTGTATAGAGTAAGATTAAGATTCCTAAACACTCTTTTACCACATGGCTTGCTATAAAGAATCGACTGCCTACAAAGTGATGCGGAACATGATTCAAAAGAGTTGATGAAAAAGATTGACAAAATCAATCCCAAGAAGAAGAACAAATAAACCTTCATATTTTTTCTGATGTTATGAATAGTACCATTTAGTTTGTTTAATCCTATATAGGAAGTTTAGCAAATTTTAAGGCCTAAGAGCTTCTATAAATAGATAGCTCCCCAAGCTCATTAAAGACACCTCAATCAATACAAAGTTAGTATTGTATACTTCCTCTCTAGCATTCTAGAGTTGTAATATTTAAAGTTTTCTTTGTATCAAGGACGTTTTGCTAGAATCGAATCTAGTGTTTTGTTTCCGTTCTGCGTCAGTTGGCACCAGAGCCAAGTTCAAGAGTCCTAGTTTAGAGGGTTGTAGTTGTAATTGAGTCGTATGCTCTGCACTTGCCACTAATAGTGGACCCTGTGCATCAGAAAGCTTGATTGGTCGATTGAGTCGTATGCTCTGCACTTGCCACGTATAGTGGATCCTGTGCATCAGAAAACTCGACTGATTAAATTACAAACCTATAAGCCGGAGAAGATGGCGTCCAAGAACAACAATGGCGGTGGAGATAGTCGCAACGTCGACATCAACATTGCTAGTAGCAGCCATAGTAGAGGCGAAGGCGGCCAACCTATTGACGGTGATCGAGGGATGAAGGCCCTTTGGGCGGCGATACAAGCTCAAGAAGAAAAGGTGACCCGTGAACTCCGAGAGATTCGCGACATCCTTTCCAACTTAAGCCTAAACGGCAATAGGGCTCGTGACGATGGTGGGATCAATCGTGCCAGAGAAGATGCTCATGGCCAACCTATCAATTAACGCGACCTTGCAATTCATTATAGGCAACCAGCCTATGAAGATGAATCTGATGAAGAGCTCCTAAACTACCGAGGAATCAACCAAGCACAACCACGAGCTAGAAATCAACCACAACATCCTCATCAACATGGTTTTGCTCGACATCGCAGACCACCAATATATGAGAAGGAATCTGATAGTGATGAAGAAATAAATCAAAGGCATCAACATGCACCCAGGAGAGGACAAGGCTTTGACGAATATCGTCCTAAAGCCGACATTTCCAACTTCAACGGCGATCTTAATATTGAATCATTTCTTGATTGGTGCTATGAAGTTGAAAAATTATTTGACATGATGGATGTACTGGAGGACAAACAAGTAAAACTAGTCGCCTACAAATTAAAGGGCGGTGTAGCTGCTTGGTGGGACACCTTGCAAAACAATAGAAGGCGACAAGGAAAGACACCCGTTCGGACTTGGAGAAAGATGAAACAACAACTGAAAGGAAGATTTCTTCCTTCAGATTATGAACAATATTTGTTCCAACAATACCAAAACTGCAGCCAGGGTCATCAATTAGTGAGAGAATACAATGATGAATTTCTGCGCCTTACTACTAGGTGCAATATATCAGAGTTGGAGGAACAACAAACATCACGATACCTCAACGGTTTAAAATTTGCAATCCAGGAGAGGATGACATTAGCTCTAATATGGACCGTTGATGAAGGTTACAATATGACATTAAAGGCAGAAATGCTTTTAGCTTGTCCTTCCACTCGACAAACTCCTTTTGCACCAGTCCGTTCGAATCCTGATAGAGGCAAACAAGTTACAGAAGAAGCAAGTCGTCCTTCTACTCACAATACTGGCACTAGCAATCAAGGGGTGGCCAAATCAATCAGACAGGCGTCGAATACTACCCGACCCAATAATCCATATGCTAGGCCAATCATTGGAAAATGTTTCAAATGTGGAGAACCTGGTCATCGTTCTAATGAATGCCAAGCTCGCAAATCTATCAATCTAGCAGACTATGATAATGAGTGTGATGAAGAAGTTGAGTACAATAATGATGATAACTTGGAGGATGCTGAAATTGTAGACGAAGATGGAGAACAAGTGACATGTGTCATTCAACGATTATTGTACACCCCGAAACAAGAAGACTCATCCCAGCGCAAACGCAGTTTCATTCAAAATGAAGTATTCAAGAAAAGGTATGCAGCTTTATTATTGACAACGGGAGCTGGGAGAATATTGTTTCGAGATCTTTGGTGAATCACTTGAAATTGCCCACAGAACCTCATCCAACACCGTACGAGATTGGGTGGGTCAAGAAAGGA
This sequence comes from Ehretia macrophylla, assembly GCA_037974665.1. Classification (NCBI taxonomy): domain Eukaryota; kingdom Viridiplantae; phylum Streptophyta; class Magnoliopsida; order Boraginales; family Ehretiaceae; genus Ehretia; species Ehretia macrophylla. The sequence goes on from CM075782.1 coordinate 2,735,982, forward strand.
CCTTCAATAAAGGTCACAGAGGTGTGCAAAGTTCCTATTTCTATCGGAAAATCTTACCAAGATGAAATCATGTGTGACGTAATTGACATGGATGGCTGCCATATTCTACTTGGGCGACTGTGGCAATATGACGTTATGCAACTCATCGAGGAAGAACAAATGTATACTTTTTCTGGTGGAATGGAAAGAAAATAGCAATCCTTCCAACCAACAAAGATTGACCCAAAACTTCTAAAGTGAAGGGAAAATCTTTCCTTATTATGACAGATTCCGCAAATCAGTTCTTCAAAGAATCAAAGGAGATCGAAGAAACTTTTGCTCTTGTAATCAAAGGAGAGGAATCGCATAGAGGGAAAGTCCCAGAGGAGGTACAACACATATTGGAGGAATTTAAAGAAATCATTCCGGATGAATTACCTGATGGACTACCACCAATGAGAGACATCTAGCATTATATTGACTTAGTCCCTGGAGCAAGTTTGCCGAATCTATCTCACTACCGAATGAGCCCAAAGGAGAATGAGATAGTAAAGGAAAAGGTAGAAGAATTAATGCGCAAGGGACATATTAAAGAAAGTATGAGTCCGTGTGCAGCACCAGCTTTGTTGACGCCCAAGAAGGATGGAAGTTGGAGAATGTGTGTGGATAGCCGATCCATCAACAAAATCACAGTCAGGTATCGTTTCCCTATACCTCGACTGGAGGATATGTTGGATCAATTACAAGGTTCAACAATCTTCTCGAAGATTGACTTGCACAGCGGCTATCACCAAATTTGTATAAGGTCGAGATATGAATGGAAAACTGCTTTCAAAACACGGGAAGGCTTATACGAATGGTTAGTCATGCCATTTGGACTATCCAACGCACTAAGTACATTCATGCGCCTTATGAATCAAGTCCTCAAGCCATTTATCAGAAGGTTTGTCGTGGTTTATTTCGACGACATTTTGATCTATAGCCACAACAAAGAAGAGCATGTGGACTACCTGCGTCAGATTATGAAAGTCCTTCAAGACAACAAGCTATTTGTCAACTTAAAAAAATGCAGCTTTATGACAAATCGCTTAGTTTTCTTGGGCTTCATTGTAAGTGCTGAAGGAATCCATGTTGATGATGAGAAAGTTCGAGCAATCAAAGACTGGCCGACTCCAAAGACAGTCACTGAAGTCAGAAGCTTTCATGGCTTAGCCACATTTTACAGGAGGTTCATCAAGAATTTTAGCAGTATCGTTGCCCATATCACTGATTGCTTAAAGAAAGGGAAATTCTAGTGGAGCGAGGCTGCTGACAAAAGTTTTGCACAAATCAAAGAAAAGTTGACAACTGCACCTGTCTTGGTGTTGCCGAATTTCGATAAAGTTTTTGAAGTGGAATGTGATGCAAGTGGAATTGGCATTGGGGCAGTATTATCTCAAGAAGGCAGACCTGTTGCATTCTACAGCGAAAAGCTTAGCGAGACACGTCAAAAATGGTCAACCTATGAGCAGGAGTTATATGCTGTGCTTCAAGCTTTACAACATTAGGAGTATTACTTAATTCCACGTGAATTTGTAATATATTCCGATCATGAAGCCTTGAAGCATTTCAAGAGTCAAAAACATTTGAACAAGATGCATGCAAGGTGGGCTTCGTATATGGAGCAATTTCATTATGTTATTAAACATAAATCAGGAGCTTCCAACCGTGTTGCTGATGCCTTGAGTAGAAGGGCAACTTTTCTGGTTTCTTTAAGTGGCGAAGTTGTATGGTTTGAATGTCTGAAGGATCTCTACCCAGAGGATGAAGATTTTAATGAAGTTTGGCATAAACACTTGTCAAAGCAACCAACTGGAGACTTCCACGTCCATGATGATTACCTATTCAAAGGTAACAGACTTTGCATCCCGATGACATCCTTAAGGGAGAAAATCATTCGAGACTTGTATGGAGGAGGACTCGGTGGACATCTTGGACGAGATAAGACTATTGCAAGTGTGGAGGAAAGGTATTTTTGGCCACAAATTAAAAGAGATGTGGGCAAGTTCGTGAGACAATGTCCAATTTGTCATACTGCAAAGGGATAGACACAAAACACGGAACTCTATATGCCGTTGCCTATACCAGAAGATATTTGGGAAGATTTGTCTATGGATTTCGTCTTGGGATTGCCAAGAGCCCAAAGAGGCGTAGACTCTGTATTTGTGGTCGTGGATAGATTTTCAAAGATGGCGCATTTCATCCCTTGCAGGAAGACTTCAGATGCAGTGCACATTGCTAGACTATTCTTCCAAGAGATTGTGCGACTCAATGGAGTCCCAAAATCCATAACTTCTGATAGAGATTCTAAATTTCTATCTCACTTCTGGCTCACATTATAGAAGCGCTTCTATGCAAGTTTGAAGTTCAGCAGCACAACTCATCCTCAAATTAATGGTCAAACCGAGGCAACCAACAGAACCTTGGGAAATTTATTCGTTGTATTTGCCCAGATAAGCTGAGACAATGAGATTTTGCACTTGCACAAGCTGAGTTTGCCTATAATAGTGCAATCCACAGCTCAACTGGAGTATCACCATTTTTCATTGTATACAAGAAGGTACCAAAGCATGCTCTAGATTTGGTTAAACTGCCAAAATTCTCTGATAAGAGCATTGCAGCAAATAAAATGGCCGAGCAAATGCAGTCTATTCAAGAAGAGGTGAAACAAAAATTGGAAGCCTCAAATGCCAAATATAAGGCTGTAGCTGATAAGCATAAAAGGGTGAAGGTATTTAAAAAAGGGGATATGGTCATGGTCTACTTGAGGAAAGAAAGAATTCTAGTGGGTACCTACAACAAGCTGAATCCGAAGAAGTATGATCCCTACGAAATTTTAAAGAAGATCAATGACAATGCTTATGTGGTTGATCTTCCAGATGATTGGGAAATTTCATCAACCTTCAATGTTGCTGATTTATATGATTACTATCCACAGGAAGGTTCTTTATATCCGAAAATTAACTCGAGGGCGAGTTTTTCTCAAGTGGAGGAGATTGATGCGGAACATGATTCAAAAGAGTTGATAAAAAATATTGACAAAATCAATCCCAAGAAGAAGAACAAATAAACCTTCATATTTTTTCTTATGTTATGAATAGTACCATTTAGTTTGTTTTATCCCACATAGGAAGTTTAGCAAATTTTAAGGCCTAAGAGCTCCTATAAATAGATAGCTCCGCAAGCTCATTAAAGACACCTCAATCAATACAAAGCTAGTGTTGTATACTTCCTCTCTAGCATTCTAGAGTTGTAATATTTAAAGTTTTCCTTGTATCAAGGACGTTTTGCTAGAACGAATCTAGTATTTCGCTTCCGTTCTGCGTCACAAAGGATCGGCTTCTCACTTGGGGAATCATTGATAATAGTATTTGTTCCTTATGTAATTTGGTACCGGAGGACCATACTCATCTCTTCCATGATTGTACAGTGACGAAAAGAATTTGGAAATGGGGCCTTGATTTATCGTTGATTCCAGAGAGACTTCCAGAATGGGATAATGTTGGAGAATGGGTGAGTTGCTATTATATGGGTGAGGATCTTCAAGCTTTTATTTTGAAATTATTTTTTTGTGGCACGGTTTATGCTATTTGGAGGGAGAGAAACAACATAATCCATAGACAAACTTTTACCTCTGAGGAATCTATTCAGGACAATATTAGACAGGTTATTAAATCAAAGTTGATTAGTTGTAAAAAGTTTAGGAGGAGCGTTACGAATGTTGAACTTAGTAACAGGTGGAAACTGGCTGAGGGATGCCTCACTAGGTAGAATTTTTGGGTGAGTTTTTGTACTTTACATTTTGAGTTGATCTTTAATGAAACACTTTGCTTTCCTAGCAAAAAAAAATGGTTGAATCAATTCCAATTGTTCAACAATTAAAAGGGGTTGTGTTTGATCAATCAACTCTTGACCGCAAAAATACAGGCATGAATCGATTATAGTTTCAATTCGAAGCCTCTGTCGATGATATGAAGATTTGTTATGTATCACCAAATTAAAGAGGTTTCAATGGTTGAATCGATGCCAATTGTTCAACAATTAAAAAGGGGTTGTGTTTGATCAATCAACTCTGGACCGCAAAAATTCAGGCATGAATCGATTCTAGTTTCAATTCGAAGCCTCTCTCGATGATGAAGATTTGTTATGTATCACCAAATTAAAGAGGTTTCAATGGTTGAATCGATGCCAATTGTCCAACAATTAAAAAGGGGTTGTGTTTGATCAATCAACTCTGGACCGCAAAAATACAGGCATGAATCGATTATAGTTTCAATTCGAAGCCCCTCTCGATGATGAAGATTTGTTATGTATCACCAAATTAAAGAGGTTTCAATGGTTGAATCGATGCCAATTGTTCAACAATTAAAAAGGGGTTGTGTTTGATCAATCAACTCTGGACCGCAAAAATACAGGCATGAATCGATTCTAGTTTCAATTCGAAGCCTCTCTCGATGATGAAGATTTGTTATGTATCACCAAATTAAAGAGGTTTCAATGGTTGAATCGATGCCAATTGTTCAACAATTAAAAGGGGTTGTGTTTGATCAATCAACTCTGGACCGCAAAAATACAGGCATGAATCGATTATAGTTTCAATTCTAAACCTCTCTCTCGATGAAGATTTGTTTTATGGAAATTGCTATACGACAATGTCGTTAAGTCATGAAATAGTCCTCATATTAGATACAAGAAAGGAGGGATGTTTTCCTTTGAATTTGTTTAGGGAAAGGAAATGATTATAATGATTTTCGTCATAAAGGTCATTAGTGATAATTGAATTGAAATTGCCATGAGTTTCAAAGTTTTTGATGGTTTCTGTGATCAAGAATCAAATTTTGGGAACAAAAAGTGTCTTTATTTCGAAGTGTCGATAATCAATTACTGAAAGTTATTAGTTAATTAAAAAAAAAATTACGTTATAAGGTACTACATTATAAATTAGATAGAAATAGGAAGAATTGTAAAAAGAGGCGACTTGTGTCTCTTTTAGAGTAATAGGATGATAGGACAGGTAAGTCCCCGTCCTTCTTTGAAGGTAAGGCTTTAAGTCCTCTTCCAAATTTATAATCTTTTTGTTATATTAATAAAATTATGGAGGGAAGTACTCTCTTTTACTAAAAAAAAAAAAGGTACTACTATGATTAAGTTTAAGACTTTGGTAACATGCGTTTTGGATAAATTGTCTTGTTCTTTGTGTTTCCACCTCAACTTTTATAGTTAAAAAATAGCTTGATAACCATCAACAATATATATACCTATTTAATTATCCATCCTTCCATTGAATAATCAACCACACGTCTGATGTGTCCTGAGAATCTACGATTATTTAAAAAGATGGACATGATGGATATAATTTCCCTTTTTTATATATACATAGCACTATTCAATTAAGTCAGCATGTAAAGAAATTTTATGGTATAAACACATAACACCCTATGATATTCTATGATAGTATGCAGACAACAAGATAGGGTTGCAGAATCTAAAACAAACAATCAGCACAAATTTTCAACCAGAAAGAACAGTTTATTGATCCAAATTTATACTTCATTTCTTGTCATGAGATTTGGGACTTCTGATGTCCTAATTGCTCTCCCATATCAAGCACAATATCAATGATAAGGGTTTGTTTTATAAATGTTTATAAATCTCACTTTTTCACTCTAACACGTAGACTTACGCATTAAAATAAGATTCACAGCTTGCATCTCTCGTATGTTGAACGTTTGAGACTTTATAAAAACTTTTCACAATAATAATCTATAACAATTCATGTCACTTCTATCAAATCGTCTCTGGATTCGTTTGTTTTAACTTCTATACATACAAAGATGCCAAAAATTGAAAGAAAAGTGGACCAAATAATTAACCAGACAACTTGCATTTTATTGAGAAAATCTCACATTTAGTCCCTATTATTTATAAAAAATTTTAGTTTGGTCCTTATTATTTAAAATATCTCAATTTAGTTCTTATTGTTTCTCCAAAAGTTTTAATTTCATCCCTATTATTTAAAGTTTTTCAATTTCATCCTTAATATTTGCCAAAAGTTTCAGTTTCGTCCTTATTATTTTAAAAAAATTTCAAATTCGTCCCTATTGTTTCTCAGAAAATTTTAATTTAGTCCTTGAATAATAGGGACGAATTTAAAACTTTAAGAAAATAATAGGGACGAAATTGAAACTTTTTAAAAATAATAAGGACAAAATTGAAACTTTTTGAGAACAATAAGGACGAAATTGAGAAATTTTAAACAATAAGGACGAAATTGGAATTTTTTTGCAAACAATAAGGATTAAATTGAGACAAATAAAATAATAGGGACTAAACTGAGACATTAGGTAACAATAGGGACTATTTGTGAAATTTACCCCATTTCATTTGTCTAAGCTCTTTGAGCGAAGAACTATGGATTAACCTGGTTCACACGAATTTAGAATTTTATTTAGGGGGAACTAAATTCATACAATTTAACACTCATAAGTAAAAGAAATTTTTTTAATGAAGACCAAATTGATTTTCAAACTAAAAACACCTTCAAATACACACATTTTTTTTAAATTTAAAAATAAAAAAATTAAAAATTAAAATACAGCCCCAACTCACCCTAAAATAGCTCGACCTTGATTAACCATAGCCACTTGCAAATTTGGCTCAAGTCTAATGGCTAGCTAAGAGCATTACATAGGCACATTGATAACCATCAAATAATTCAGCAAATAAACGATCTAGCAATAATTTCTTATCACAAATCCTAGCAAGAAAAAAAGTATTAACTCGTCATAAATGATTCAGCAACATTGTAATCATGAAAAGTAATCATTTAACCCTTCCTACAAACGAATTTTCGAAGAGAATATCTGCATGTGGACGCATGGTTTGACATCATAGGGCAGCAAAACAGGCCTTCTCCTGTGATCATTGACTTTTGGTTAATCTCAATCCATTCAAAAAAGGTGGAGTCATCTATTTATACTTCATTTGCGGACAAAAAATTTCCTTCTAAAATTCATCATTTTAATTCACATTCCAAAATGGGCCCCCACTTTGTCATGCCTCATTTGGTGGACTCTCCATTGCCAAATTTTTATTATAAATTGCGAGTATATAAACCCTGCAACTTTGGTAATCAGACAACATAAATCTCTTACTACAACTCATATTCTTATATTGATCAGCACCATCTTGTTTACCTACCTACTTACTTGGGTAAGTAATTCTTGCATAGAACATGTGAAACTTTAGTGACATGCTTCAACAAAGTTTGTATGAATTTTAGGAAAATCAGTATTAATTGATCACATTTAAAAATTTAAATTATTAATTAGAGACGTATTTATTATATTTATTTCTTATTTTCAATATACGCCCCTCACACCCTAACATATACAGCCTTATAAGTGGAGACTTTTTTTGAATGGGTTTAAGTGAGACTTAAATCCAAAAATCTTATTAAATGGGTTTTGATTCCATATTAACCGACAGTTGCTTCCTCTAAAATCTGTTAGTGAGGAGTTTTATTATACTTCTTTAGTATCCTCAACAATTTGTATTTTATCCTAATTTCCTCACATTTACTTGGTTTGTTTTGATGTTTCAATAATAGGTACATAAATGAGGTTTCTTGTGCTTGCTTTAGTCCTTAAGATGATGAGTTTTTGCTTGGCAACACATAGGAAAGCTATGATGGCTGAAAAACTTGTAAAGAATTGAATGGCAAAAAGAGCCAGTCTTATTGATTTGTGAAGTCATATTTATATGGATACAAAATAGACTAAGCCTAAATCATTCCTAAATTGTCTATCACTAATTACAATCAATTATATGCTATTACAATCAATCGTATATACATAATTATGGGGATTCTAGTGCAGAATTCATGGGAGTGTTGATTTCATGGAGTGAAGATGGGATACGATCTCCAATACTCCCTCTCAAGTTGGCGCATGGAGGTGAGAAGTGCCCAACATGCTAAGCAAACGATGGGAGTGATCCTTGCCCAAAGCTTTAGTAAAGATGTCAGCCAGCTGATGAGTGGTGGAGATGGATCGGAGATGGATCGAGGTTGAATCTCGTTGGATTGAATGTGTTGTCGAATGAAGTGACAATCAATGTCAATATGCTTGGTCCACTCGTGAAAGACAAGATTGGCGAAGATGTGAATAGTTGCCTGGTTGTCACAAAATAAAGGAATGGGCTCAGGATGATCAACATGCAAATCACATAAAAGACGCCTAAGCCAAATGAGTTCACTGGTGGTAGTGGCCATGCTATGGTATTCGGCTTTGGCAGAAGAACGAGACACAACAGTTTGCTTCTTGGACCGCCAAGATATGGGAGACGAGCCAAGAAAGATAAGATAACCCGTGATGGAGTGCCGAGTGGTGGGGCAGCCCGCCCAGTCGATATCACAATATGCTCGTAAGGTGAGAGCACTTGTGGATGGGAGAAGGATTCCCTGCCCGGGGCTGCTTTTGAGATAACGAAGAAGACGGTAGGCGGCCTCAAGATGTGGTTACCGTGGGTTATGAAGAAACTGACTAAGTATGTGGACGGCATAGCAAATGTCAGAACGAGTGATCGTCAAGTATAAGAGTCTCCCAACCAAACGTCAATATTGATCAGGATTAGAACATAGATTACCGGATTCAGACGATAACTTGTGTTGCTGCTCCATAGGAAAAGTACTAGGGCGACCACCCGTCTTGCCACTTTCTGTGAGAATATCAAGTGTATATTTTCTCTGACTTAAGAAGAGACCATTAGGAGACCAGGCCATTTCTATACCAAGAAAATACTTGAGACGACCAAGATCTTTAATATGAAATTGGTCATTCAGATGTTGCTTCAAGGCTTGAATTTTTGTAGCATCATTTCCTGCAACTATGACATCATTGAGATATATAAGAACGGCCACATAAGAGTTGCCACTCATATGAAAGAAAAGAGAATGATCCACCTGTGAGTGAGAAAATCCAAGCTGCAATAAGGAAGCGATAAATTTATGATACCAATTGCGAGAGGCTTGGCGAAGACCATAAAGAGATTTTCGGAGGCGACAAACGCGATTCTCCCCCTGTTTGGAAAAAGCTTGAGGAATGCGCATATACACTTCTTCATCCAAGTCCCCATGTAAGAAGGCGTTATTGATGTCAAGTTGGTGTAGCTCCCAATTGCGAACTGAGGCAACAACAAGTAAGCAACGAACTGTGACGAGTTTAGCAACTAGAGCAAAAGTCTCATGAAAATCCACACTTGCGACTTGAGTAAATCCTTTGGCCACCAAGCGAGCTTTATAGCGCTCAATACTCCCATCTGACTTATGTTTGATCTTGTACACCCATTTAAAATCAATGGCCCATTTCCCAGCGGTAGGGGTTCAAGAGTCCAAGTATGATTGGCTTCGAGGGCAATGATTTCTTTGTTCATTGCATCTCGCCAGTGAGCATGGTATACTACCTGTAAAAAAGTATTCAGCTCATCTTTTGCAGAAATGGCCGCTAGAAAAGCCTGGTGAGTACGAGAAAAATTATCATAAGAGATATAATGGTCAAGAGGATATATCGAAGAGTTGGCCTATGACTTGGTAGGGCAATGAGGCTTGAGAGAGGGTGGCAAAGCAATTTCATAATCTGCTAGCCGACGCGGAATGTGTCTGGTACGCTTAGTGTCAGGAGCCTAAGCCATGGGTATAGAAGATGATGAAGATGAGTCATTGTCTTGACTGTCATGGTTAATAGTGCATGGAAAATAAGTGTGTTAAGAAGAAATACTTGCATCAGTGGTGCGAGAACAACTTGGACTGCAAGGTGATGCAATATATGATGGTATTGTGTCCTCGGCATACTCCTCAAGCCCTTGTTGTTGTTACACAGTGTCATCAATGATTTCTATCATGCCAAGGGGACTAGAACATTTTGGTTGGATAGGCTGTAGGGTATCATTTTGCATAGTGAAGTTTGCAGCAAATGGAAAACAATTCTCGTGAAATGTAACATCACAGGAAACATAAATCTTCTTACTCGCTAAATCAAATACCTTGTATCCCTTTTGCCCAATAGAATAACCAACAAAAACTCCACGTTGGGATCGTTCAAAAAACTTATCAAGTGGCTTGTTTGCAACATGGGCATAACACAAACAACCAAATATACGGATATGATCATTAGAAGGTGGTTAGCCAAGAAGTGCCTTATGGGGTGTCCGATTGTTCAAGATAGGCATGGGCATTCGATTGATCAAGTAAGCAACAGTAAGAATACATGCGCCCCATAAAGAGATTGACAGGTTGGCTTAGAATCGCAAGGCACGTGCCACATCTAACAGGTGCCGATGTTTGCACTCAACTACCACGTTCTGCTGTGGAGTGTAAACACAAGATGTTTGATGCTCCACACCGTGAGTATGAAAATACTCAAGTAAGTCACCATGTTTGAATTCAGTTCCATTGTCACTTCGCAAAACCTTAATTTGTTGATTGAATTGTGTTTGCACCCAATTGAAAAAGTGAATCAAATATGTACAAGCCTCTAACTTAAATTTCATAAGGTAGACCCAAGTGGTTCTACTGAAGTCGTCAACGAGAGTGAGAAAATAGTGTACGCCTGAATGAGACGCAGTTTTGTACGGGCCCCATATGTCACAATGTAATAAATCAAAATTTTGCTTTGTTTTATTTTCTCGAACTAGAAATGACAACTTTGTATGCTTAGCTTTGTAACAAGCATCACAAACTAGAGTATTTTTGACATTGAAAGAACTTGATAAATAAGATATGTGCTCCACTGAGAGATGCCCCAGACACCTATGCCAGAGTATTAAATCATGTTGTTTGTCTGCCAGTAACGCCATACCCCATCTCATAGGCTCCAAATAGTATAAGCTATCCTTTGCCCTACCCATTCCAATCGGCCTCCTCGAGGGTAAGTCCTGTATGACACAAAAATCTGGAGAAAATATTAGTACATAATTCCAGTCCTTGGTCAATTTGCGAACTGACAAAAGATTACAGTTAAACTCCGGGATGCCCAACACATTCTTTAATCAAAATCCATCTCCCAAAGTAACGTCGCCTATAGCATTCATAGGTATTGTTCGGCCATTTTAGATGCGAAGATATGATACATTTGGGTTTAATGTTTTATTCTCAAGAAAATTCAAATTACAAGTGGAATGATCTGCTGCTTCAAAGTCGATGATCCAAGGAACTGAATTATAAAGCATACCAGAAAAATTGGCCAAATTAGCCGAAGAACCTGTCGAATTGGTAGAGCCTAAAAGCGCGAACAATTACTGATATTGAGACTCTGTAAACTGAGGAGCAAGTGCTAGTTGTTCGCGCATAGGAGAGGGTGTACTATGATCTGCTGCTTGCGTGTTCACTGCATATGCGGCACTTGGTCTAGAAGTTACAGCTCCTTGCATCAAGCCTTTCCCTTTGTTGTTAGACTGCTTCTTGCGCTAGTGTGTTGGATAACCAATGATTTCATAACATTTTTCTTTTGTGTGCCCCTGTTTTCTACAATGTTCACACACTGGCCTGTCCCAATTTGTTCTAGCTTTGTTGGTTAGAGCAGCCATAGCAATAATGTTCTGACTTGCTTTAAGAGTCGTTGCTTCAATGATTGGTATCTGTGATGCCGCCACCGCTTGCTGCTTTTCTTCTTGAATGGCAATAGCATAAGCCCTACCAAGGCTTGGTCACGGCTCTATGCTTAATATTTGTGATCTCACGGTATTAAATCCGCCATCTAACCCCATCAAGAAGTCATGTACTTTTTTACTTTCTTGCATAGACTGTACCTTTTTCGATGCATCACAAGTACATCCACACGTACATGTCGGAACAGGATTAATTGCTTGCAACTCATCCCATAAGGCTCTGAGTTTTCCATAGTAGGAAGTCACGGCTGCTTTTACTTGTTGTAAGAGTGCTATATCACGCCTCAACTTGTAGACTCGTGAGGTATTGCCTTGTGAAAATCTTTCTTCCAAATCCTTCCAGATTTTGCGTGCTGTCTCCGCATAAGTCACGCTATTTTGAAGTTCCTTTGCCATGGAGTTTACAAGCCATAATTTGACTATGGCGTTGCATTTTGTCCAAGGCAATAAATCCTGGGAGTGAACATCCGGTTTGTTAATTATGCCATCGACGAATCCAGTCTTGTTTTTCGTGGCTAATGCGTTCCACATGTTTCTTTTCCATGTGAAATAATTTTCACCACTTTCTTCAAGAGGAGTGACAACGAAGATCAATCCTGGATGGTCTGAGGCTTGAAGATAATAGGGGGAATTAACATCCCCTATGCTTGATTGTTGTTCGTCCTTCTTTATCACGACGTCGGCATCGTTCGTGGCTGTGTTATCTACCACCAACGACGTTGAGTCGTTAGAAGGGTTTTTGGACAAAGAGGAAGACATGTGATAATTTAGGCTTAGCATGTTATTTGGGTAACCTGCTTTGATACCATGTAAAGAATTGAATGGCAAAAAGAGCCAGTCTTATAGATTTGTGAAGTCATATTTATACGGATACAAAATAGACTAAGCCTAAATCATTCCTAAATTGTCTATCACTAATTACAATAAATTATATGCTATTACAATCAATCGTATATACATAATTATGGGGATTCTAGTGTAGAATTCGTTGGAATGCTGATTTCGTAGAGTGAAGATGGGATTCGATCTCCAATAAAACTCGAGCATCATCAGAGGCTGCTACTCGAGAATAATGATGGCATAGACACTTACGAGAACAGTGAAGGTAATCACCATCATAAGTCGATCAAAGATTTCAATAACAACAATGGTGGAGGCCCAAGCAACGATGATACAAACGTATGCAAAAACTAAGAACTGTGGGTTTCAGCAACAATAGGTAGTACGTATTTGCAGTGTATTGAGTCTCTCTTAAGAAAATAGAAGTTTAAGTCTTGCAATATGGAGGTTGTATTTTACTAGTGTGATTCCTGATGAGAACTATTTTCAAATAAATAAGATTGTGCTTGGTTTGTTTTGTATATGAGCTGATTTTTGTGAAAATATATATTCTTCATGTTTGCAGCAAGCATGAAAACAAATTTAGGCATTCGATTTTTACTTTTAGATTTAAGATGTTAGCTAGACACGAAAATTGATCTTAACACCTCTTGCATTTAAAACGAGAATCATATCACTAAACCAAATGGCCAGTGGTTAGGCATTCGTTTTCATGTATTGAACTAATGAAATAGTATTTTTGCTGCAACAATGTTTACCCTAGACATTGTGTTTGTAATATTACCAAAACACCTATAAGCCTTATTATTATGGAACAATATGCATGTATCACGTTTGCAGCTATTTTATGTTTGTTAATATTCAATCACCTAATTTCCTCTCTATATACACCCCCTCCCTCGGGGTGGGCCTTTGGGCTCTGGATGTTTCTCGTCTTTTTTCCTTGGCAGCTTTTCAAAACTCTGTTGGAACAGATTAAACTTTTTCAGTGTCATTTAATTAGCCCCCCACTTAAATATATATATATATATACTTATATAGTTAAAAAATTATGTATTTTAACCCCACTAAAAAAAATTCCTGGATTCACCACTGGTCATTGCACTTCTTTTTCACATTAAATAGCCTTTTCCAATTTGGTTAAACTATTTCAAACTCTAAAGGAACATTCAGTTTGGGAAGAAAGAAAAGAAAAGATAGATAAGGGGAGTTTAAGAATTAGGGGTAATTTAGCGGTTAGTTTCTAATATTGACACATTTTTTTCAATTTATATAGTCCTCAATGTTTCAAAAAATTTAAATAAATCCTTAATGTTTCTCAAATAAGGTCAAATTAATCCCTAGTGTTAAATACTCAATAGAAATTTTGTCAAATAGTTAACTACCCTTACAAAAATTATAAAATTATCATTTTACCAAACACTCTCTCCCCTGTTTCCCACCCACCGACCCTTCATTTACCCTAACTCTCCCTCCCTCCCCTCTCCCATACTACATTTCCCTACCTAAACTGACAACCCTAAAACCTTCCCAAACCAAATCAATCCCCCACCCTATTCCCATCACTCCCCTACCTCACACCTACCCTATTCTTATCACCCTCTACCCTAGCTTATCCTGTCACCTCCTAACCACCCCCACCCCATGAACCCTAACCCACTTGACAATCGTAATGTTATTTGTAGGTATAATGTGTAGGAATATGTGTTTTTCTCTGTGGATTTGTATATGGGTTATTTGTGTGTATGTGTGTGTGTGTGTGTGTGTGTGTGTGTGTGTGATTATGTGCTTATCAAGTAGGTTATGTGTGTGATCATGTGTTTGTGCATATAAGTTGTGTTTGTCGTGTATGCATGTATAGTGCGTCTGCATGTACGAGTTTATATATGAATAGTGGGGGTTTATATGTATTTGTGTGTATACATGGATGTGATTGTGTGTGGTCAAGGGGTATGTGTGTGTGTTATGAAGATTAAGAAGGAGAAGAGAAAGAATAAAGAGAAAGGGATTTAAAATTAAAGGAATAAAAAACAGAAGTTTGTGGATTGATTTAATATTTTTACAAACTTTAGAAACTAAATTGCATATTTATGAAGAACCTTATTAATTTTCTAATTTTACTCTTATAATAGTACTGTATAAATCTGTTAAATGTAACTGTATTTTCAAAGAAATTGTCTAATTTGACTAACTTTGATAAACATTGGGGTCTTATTTGCATGTATTAGAACATTAGAGAGTAAACTGGAAAAATATAATAAGATTAGGGACCATTTGCATGAAATAATAGTAGGGAAAGAAAAAGGAAAGAATGGAATAGGGTAGACATTGTTTTGTACTTCTTTTATGTTCTCATCATTTTTTTTCATTCCTTCTATCTATCCAAACAAAATAAATGCAATTCAAAACGATTTAGATTCAGAAAGGAAAAAAAAAGTTTAGTTTATTAATCCAAATTGCATTTGCCTTTGCCAATTAAAATGAGATATCACTTAAAAAAAAAAAAATGACTAAGGCTGCCATTGAGATCCAATTTGATGATAATTGTTTTCATTTTCCTAAAGTCATCACCATCCTTTATGAAAAATTAAAAATCAATGGTTTATTTGACTAATACTGTTATTATATGACTTTTACCTTCAATTATTCATCATTAATCACTTTAGTTCTCATTCCAAAATAGGCACCCAACTTAGTCTTGCCTCATTTGGTGGACTCTCCATTGCCAAGTTTTTAATATAAATTGTGAGTATATAAACCCTACAACTTTGCCATTAAAAGATAAGATTCTTAGTACAACTCTTATTCCCATACTGAGCACCTTCGTGTTTACCTACCTACTTACTTGGGTAAGTAATTCTTGCATAGGAAGTGTGAAACTGATTTAGTGAGTGATACCCTGAATGAATTTTCTGTGAATTTTATTACGAAAACTAGTATTAATTGGCCACTTTATCTTAAAATTTATGTAGGAAAAGAAGTGCTTATTAGATTAATTTATCATATTCAACCCACACCTCAGCGCGCCTTGTTTATATGCAACCTTATACATGGGGACATTCTTTTTAAATCGGTGACAGGGAAGCTTAAACCCCAGATTTTTACTAACTTGGTCTCTGGCACTATATTAATTTATAATTTCATTCAAATATTTAAGTTATTAGATAAGAGTTTATTCAGGGGCGGAGCTAAAAGTCGAGTATTGGGGGAGCCGAATTTTTTTTTTGTACAGTATTTTTTAAACATACTTGATACTACGTACATATATATATGACATGATAGAATATAAATAAAGAAGATGATAATTTTGTTTAAAAAAATGTACATCAATCAGCATATATATATATATATTGAACATAGCATATATACCTTTTAACTTGAGATTTATAGGAAGATATGTGTAATAAAATTGAGATTTGCAAGGAAAATTTGAGAAAAAAGTGAAAATGATGATAGTTTTGTTTAAAAAAAAAAAAAAAAATGAAACACAGCTGCATAGAGCTTTTAAGCTCATTTCCCTAGCCAAAAAAAAAAAAAAAATGGAACATAGCTGCACAGACCAACTTACAAGGAGATTAGCTAAAAAATATAACATTTGCGCATGGAGAATCAAACCCGCACCAATCATATAAACAAACTCACGTCTACCACCAAGCTAAAACACCACATATTGTGAATTTTAATAACTTTTATAATATTTATTGGGGGCCCAAATCCTCCCCTGAATTTATTATATATACTTATTATTTTCAACAATTCGTACTCTATCACCCTAATTTTCCCATATTTATTTGATCTGTTTTGATGTTTTGATAACAGGTATATATACATACTCGAAAATGAGGTTTCTTGTGCTTGCTTTAGTCCTAATAATGATGATGAGTTCTAGCTTGGCAACAAATAGGAAAGCTATAATTAATGGCTGAAAAACTCAAGCATGATGATCACAGGCTGCTACTCGAGAATGATGATGGCATATATAATTTCGAGAACAGTGAAGGTATAAATCACCATCATTTGTGGATGGATCAGTTCAATCACCGCAATGACGGAGGCTCAAAAAGAGGCAACGATGATACAAACGCTGGCAAAAACTAAGATAAAAACTGTGGCACGGGTCAAAGAAGTAATGTCACTCAATCATTAAACTAACTACAACTTTTTTTGTCCGTGAAGATCTCGATCCCAGCCTGTCGGGGTGCTTTCAGCAATAATAAGTATAGTTTAGCAGTGTGTGGAGTATTGTCAAATATGGTGGTTGTATTTTACTAGTGTGACCGATCGATGCTGATGAGAACTATTGTCAAATAAATAAGATTGTGCGTGGTTTGTTTTGTATATGAGTTGATTTTTTGTGAAAATATTTCGTCATTTTCATGTATGCATGCACGCAAGCAGGAAAATTGAAACATAACCCTAGACATTATTACTTAGGCATTCATTCATTCTTTTTTATTTTTTTTATATGCATGAATTCAAAATATCTTTTTAGTGGAAGTTATAATATATAACTAATACTTGTATATAATTTTTCATTGTTCTTTGTCGGGGCTAATTTTTTTTTTTGGTTGAACTATTTTTGCTTCCGGGGATTTTATTAATTCAATAAAGAAATTACAAATATAAGGCAAGACGTAAGGCCTAACCTTAGAAATTACAATCAAATAGGATATGGGGGACTAGGCCAATACCATCTCCTAAGTAAACAGATCCAACAAATGAGTAGATGTTAATCATCTACTCAATTTACAAGCAATCCTAGGAATCAATGCTAACAGATTCCGAAGGCACTTTACAAGATCCTATCATTCCTAGAGCTAGGTAATTTATAATCCTGCTCTATCCAGTTTGATGACTGATTAATATATATTTCAGACTAAAATCTTGTTTCCTTGCCCTCTTATTTGGTTTCTTCTTTTTTGTGTCTTATTTTGCTAAGAGTGTTCTTATAATTTGTTGATTATATGTATCAACACACATATATTCATGACGATATATGTGTATGATTGTCTATGCATGTATATAAGCATGACGAATTCTATGTCTATGCATGTATATAAGCATGACGAATTCTACGTCATTCTTGATCAGATAGTTGGCACAAGGTGTTTCTAATTTTGGATTAGAATAACATAAAAATTCTGAGTCTTAACTCTTTTTAAATCACTAAAACTTCGAACCAAGATCCAAAAACAAAACAGAAGCAATTTTGGGCAAAATTTGTGCCAAAGAATACGTTGAGAATTATTTGTTTTGGAAAAAGTGAAAAAACTAGTGTGTTTTGTTCTCTATTTATAAAAATGTGACAAAATAAATTTCAGCCTTTTTCAAATACAAGAGAGGAGTAATGAAATTCATGAGTTATAAGGGATTATTAGATTATTCCGACATCACAAGACCAAACGTGCAAATTTTAGCAAAATAGACGTGGGATAATTTCCTTGCACTTTGCATCAACTTTGAATAAGAATTTTGAGTAATAGGTTTCCTTTTTGATTGGTTCATCTCACAATCATGATCTACAATTGGCCCTATTTATATTATTCTCACAATTATATATGTCACGTGTATGCTTCGAGGGCCTGAAGGCACTTTATAACGTCTAGGACTTATTTATTTGCATATATCATTTCCATTCTGTACATGGAAACTTTTCGGTACTATTTGGTTTAGTTTAATCATATTTTAGACGAGTTTATTGTATTTCAAGCTTTATTTGAATTTAGCTCCCACTCATAAAATATTATAAATATGTCTAAATTATTAAACCTTCGAGTGTCTCTTGTTACTTGGTTTAACATTATACAAATATATGCAATTAGTAGAGAAATTTTCTTATGCAAATGGTGCAGCATACTCATAAGCAGTGACGGATCCATTGGTCTAGAAGAATGTTAAAAATTTTAAGTAATTTAAAAAAAAAATTAAATATCTATGTATCTTTTTGTAAAAATATTATTGGTCCCTATTAAAAAAATAAAATTGTACTCATATAACGAAAACTAATGTATTTTAGCCCCCACTGAGAGGAATTTCTAGATCCGCCTGTGTTCATAATCTGGATCCCACTCTTTATGAATGTGTGGGTCAGATTCATTCTCTCAATGGAATTATAAGTAGCTTCCACTGACGCTATTGTGAATCTATCTTTCCATATTCGGCAGATAATAAGCATAAGCATTATAAGTAGCCTCCACTGACAATTTGGTACCGATTCACTTGCGATTCACGTCGATTCATGATTTTTCTATCCGATTCGTATCATTTTTTTAGTGAATCGTATCGAATCGTACGATTCCCATCGCGAATCGTACGATTCCGATTACACTGCTCGACACTACTATGCCCGAAAAGGTTACGCAACCCCGAATCAAGTCCATGAGAACCAAGATCATCAAGTAATATATAAGAGGGACGACAAAGTAGGCCGCCCTCGCAATTAGTCACAATATGTACAAAGTCTCGATATAAACATAAAGGAGACAAATAACTTTTGAGCTTTATATGAAGTATAAATTGACCAAAAAACCCTTGATTTTGAAATTAAAAGGTGCATATATATTTAGATATATAAATTTTTTAAAATAATTATTTTTCTCACCCACTCCCACCCCCACCCCCACACCCACACCCCTAACTCCCCATTCCTGTTTAGCCTCCACCCTCAATTCCTCCCATGTCAACCCCACCCCCACCCCCACCGTCGCCACGCCCTCCCTACCCCTTACAAACATACACATACACACATACACACACACACACACACACACATATATATAAGCATTATTCACTTTTCTACTTGAAACATTATGAATTAGAGCTTTTATTTGTGTTAACGAACTTCCATATCGAGGTGGTCCTTTTGATTATGAAGATCTATGGGATGTGCAAATATACTCATGGAAAATTGTAACTAGTACTAATTGTGCCTTTTTTTCTCCATTAAAGTAGGAACAGTAGGTTTATATATATATATATATATATATATATATATATATATATATATATATATATATATACACACACAAATGTATATGTTTGGGGAAAAGGGGTGACGAGAATGGGGTGTAGGGGCTGATAAGAATGGGGAGTAGGGTGTGGGAAGGCTGTGACGGGGATAGAGGCCTTCCTGTTTGAGATCTTCAAACAAGTTTTTGTTGCTGTTTAATTGTGTGTTGTGCATTTGAGGGTTTGCTATTCTTGAAAATTATTATTTTTGCACAAATAGGTTTAGAAGAAAGCATAAGAACATATCAAGAGTTTCTGAAGCCCATAGAGTTAATTGTAATGTTGTTCTCAACTCAGAAGGTGAGTTTGGCTAGGAGATTTGCATTGGTTCCTCTAGGACCACCATTGCTATCCTATAGAAGCAACTGCAAAGCAATGTTAATTGTTGTTGATGGTGCTGTTCAATTGGTGGCTGACGGGTTGGGTGGGTGAGGGCTGACGGGTGGGTCTGATGTGGGGTGGGGGTAGTACAGTAAGGAAGAAGATGAATTTTTTATTTTTTATTTTATTTTTTGGATAAAAAGAATGTGAGGAGAGAGAATAAGGAATATATATATATATATATATATATCTTTATAATATAAGTGTAAAAATGTCATTTTAATAATTTTTTAATGGTGTTAGCTCAAAAGAGATGGAGGGATGCTGTAGCGCCCCGATCCCTCACGGAATTGGGATTCCTATTAACTATGCTATTCTCAACCTGTATCCAAACCCGAACACAAAATTTAGGAAAAACAGACAGAGTTTTTCCTATTTATAGGACTAATCGAAATCATGCACGCATCAAGTATAGTCACATAACAACACCCCAACTCCAACCGTTCAACTTTTCCCAGTCTCAAGGCCATCCAAGCCATAGACAAAAACATAACCACACGAGCATGCAATCAAAAGACAATAAAGTCTATCTTTAGCTATTACATGCCAACTACTCTATCAAATTACATAAGTCCTTAGTTTAGTTTACAATTCAACAATCTATACAAAGATACATACAAGACCACGAGGGTCTCAAAACAGAACATAAACATATCAAGTCCCAACTTCATAAGTAGCTTCCAACCTCAGCAAGACAAGTAACCAACAACACGACACACAAGGTAGTTGTTCTAACTGTACTTGAAACACGTTAAACGAGTAATGAGTAACCAAAGTTACTCAGTGAGGGAGGTGATACAAAATACCGATGAATGCTTTCATGAGATACAAGAAAGATAACACATAAGTATCACAAATAAGTAAGCTAATGAGACAAGTAATTTAAATACTTTATAAAAGGATACGCTCCCACTTTTGTTTTCAATCATGAGCCACGAGCCAAGATCTTCAACTAAGTGCCGGCAAATTCCTTATTCCTCCATAATGGGGCAATCCGAATATACCCCGATCCTACGACCCAAATCTCCTGAGGTAGGTCCGTATGTCCCAACGAGGTGAACCACGGCTCTGGGATAGGGGAATATGCCTCAACGAGAAAGGGATTAGGAAACCATGGTAGCCGAGAGAGCACGGCAAGCCCGACGCCGCTCGTATTACTCGACACTACCATGCCTGAAAATGTTACGCAACCCTGAATCAAGTCCACGAGAACCAAGATCATCAAATATCATAAAAGAGGGACGACAAAGTAGGCCGCCCTCGCAATTAACCACAATATGCACACAGTAATGATATAAACATAAAGGAGACATGTAACATAATTTTTCGTAAACTCTTCAATTAGCATGTTTATATCCTAGACAAACATATAGACAGAAAACAACACATCCATGAGCTCATATAAAACCCAAAGGCATCCTTTAGCATTTTTCCCTTTATTAACTAAGCAATTCTTCTCCCACACAAAATTCATGATTTCAAATTTACATTCCAATCATTCTACATTCCTAGGGAGGCCAAAAGACACCTACCTAGGTCTTGAAAACCTGCTTTGGAGACCGAAGCCTGGGAAGGTCCTGAGTGGGTTTTAATTACACCTATCCTATCCGGACTCTAATTTAATATAACAAAAGTACCAAAAGTGCTTCCATGCCATAAGGATACTTAATCTAAAGCCCAAATGTGCCCGGATTATGTTTCGTGAAAAACCCCTTTTTAAAAGTTAGCTAAATTTGCATTTTAACTCAAATTCGGGCAAATTAACTACACATAAGCTTCTAACTAGTTTTATTAATGTCTAGAGCACCTAAAAGAAGTATCAATTCACTCTAAATAGCAAGTTATATCAAAACCCTAAAATTTATCACTATTCATCATCTTCTTTGTGCAAATCAAACTTTCAATCATAGAAGTTGCTATCAAGCTATAAAAAAGAGTTTTATAGGCTCTAGAGATTGTATATCAAGTATCAATAACAATTAACATAGCTATAATCAACAATTCAAGAATTTCATACAATTGACATAAACTTAAAACATGAAAATTATGCAACTCTCTCACCAAATTAGAGATGTAGGAGAAAAGCAAAATTTTTTTGGTGGTTTGAAATCCTTTGAAAGAGCTTGAAAGATCAAATTGGGCAAAATTTGCAATAAAAATATTATTCGTGTAATAGAGTTTTTTTTGGCTATTTTTAGGTATTTTTGACTTATTTTGAGTATTTTTAGCTATTATATATATATGATAATTGATATATGGGTAGATGGGTTTAGTTGTGGGTTTAATTAATGCATATGGATCAAGTTTTATGCCAAATGAGTCAAGTATTCTAAGTGAAAAAATGCTGGAAAATGTTACTATTTATTACGTTCACTTACAAATTTTTTTCCGTTGATACCGATATGCTATGCATGCAAACTCAATGGATGTATGCATATGAAACAACAAGTATTAAGGGAAAAATATGAAATTCAGAAAAAGAAACAGAAAAATTTTCATGTTCAGGCTCAGGTTATTTAAACAATTAATGAGAAATAATAGAATTTAGCACTTAAATACAAAAGAATAAATTCTAATAATTATAATATTAAAATAGTTACCTTATTTAATTTTACTAAACTCTATTCACATGTATTTCAAAAATATAATAAATTGTACTATTAATGATTGAATTAAATTAAATTATTCACTTAATCGTAAATAAACTTTTAAAGTAACACATAAATATATGCAAATATGTATTGTATGCTATATAATAGGTCTGGGTCGTCACAGATGCGGTATGTCATGTTTAAACAATCATAGTGGTATTTTTTTTATAGTTTTGCTAATACAGAGGGCGTGCTGATATATATGTATTTCACAGGGAGATAGATTGATATTTGTCATTTTTTTTCTAATTTTACATTCATGAAATTTATTTACTTCAAGTGACTTTCTCTATACTTGCTTTTTTTTTTCTTTTCTAGTTTTACATTCATGGAAATAGTTGGGCGGGCCAAACCCAGTTTACATTCATGGAAATAGTTGGTGTGAGTTTAAGTTACTGCAGCTACATATTGTTTTTTATCTTTTTTTTTTTCTTTCTAGTTTTACATTCATGAAATTTATTTACTTCAACTGACTTTCTCTATACTCGCCATTTTTTTTTCTAGTTTTACATTTGTGGAATTTATTTACTTCAAGTGACTTTCTGTATACTTACTGTTTGTTTTGATTTTTTTTTCTTCTATTAAATAGATATATATAACTACCATTTTTTTTTTCTAGTTTTACATTCATGAAATTTATTTACTTGAAGTGACCTTCTCTATACTTGCCATATTTTTTTCTAGTTTTACATTCAGGGAAATAGTTGGGGGGCCAAACCTATTAATCTTTGAAAGCACCGTAATATGAAACCATAACCAATTTTTTTAAATAAAACTGTAAAAATTGAGTCTTTTTTCTACTAACCCAAAAAATACTGTACAAAAAAAATTTCGCCTCCCCAACATTAGATTTTTGGTTCCACCCTTGCATATATCCTAGCTTCCCTATGTGCAATTCATTTGTGTTAGATTATACAATTTCTCCAACATGAAAAAAATTATGAATTCCAAAACAAGCAACAGGCTAAATCTGGAGACATAACACTTTAAAACAAATAAAAAAGACTAGTTTTTAGGTCTAGGATAAAATCTTCAAATCTAATAAGAAAATTAGTTAATATTATATGGTTTCCCCAAAACTGATTCTTAGCTGGTTCAATGTTTTACCAGATGTTTCTCAAGGCACCAGTTACGATGAGATATTATGTGATATCACGTTTTACATAGATCTTATAAGAAATATGTGTTCAATTTATTTAATTTGGACTATTACGATTAACATATATTTAATCATTTTAGACCTGTTGATTAGGCGAAAGTATGGATTCTCCTGATGAAGACTCTCTCCGTTACTCGTACACAATGAGGCTTGTGATAGGTTGATAATGCTAGTATATGTCTTATAATGGAATTAGGAGAGTACATATTAATATATAACTAATGGAGTTAGAAAAGTACTTAATTATAATATTACGATATGTCTAATGGAATTAGGAGAGTACATATTAATATTACGATAGGAAGATTATTGGCGGTGGGATTTCCCTATATATATGAAGCCACCCTTTCACTCATTCATCACAACACCTTATCAACTTTTTTCGTTCTTGAATCACTTGTAAAATTTACCGCCCTTTTCTTTTTCGTTTCCTAGCATACCAAGTCCCAACCCTTTTGATCCTTTTTTTTCCAGTTGTTTAACATGGCTGTTCTTGCTAAAAGAATTTCTTGTTTCGTGAAGAAGATTGGTCGTAAAGATCATGATCATAGTGGATACACTACGCTGAAGAAAGATGATGATCTTGATCACAAGAAGAAGCCAATTCCAAGGGGATTTTTTTCTGCGTATGTTGGTAAAGAGCACAAAAGATATGTTCTATCAGTTGCATGTTTATCATCTGTCCGGTTTCAGGCATTGCTAACTCAATTTGAAGAAGAGATTGAACACATGTAGCCATTTACTATGCCTTGTTCTACTATGATGTTCGAAACAATTTTCAATCTTGTTAAAGCTGAGAAAGGGTTGTGAATTCAAGAAAGCTCTATGAAGAAGAACATGATGCATGATGAATACATGAAGCTATGCATGCGTTGTTACGGACTTGTGCACAACGCAAAGGTACTTTAATTTATTGTGGCGTTTCTGATGATTTGGAATGACTTGGCTCGTGTTGTTTGAAAAAAAAGAAAAAAAGAAGAGAGCGGGGAGTTTGTGCAAGCACGAGCAAGAAATTATTCGGCCGCTACCTAATTGAGGTTATATATTGGAGAAAATAGTTTCATGATATGGCTTCTTGAAGAAATTGGTTCAAAGGCATCTTGTGGTACTTTAGATTCAAAGAATTATTATGTGAAAGATAACTCCTTGTACCATATGATTTTATTAGTGAATAAGAAGCTTAAATTTCTCTTGGTTTTTTTCCTTCCACATTAGAGGGTTTTTCACGTAAAATTTTGTTGTTTCATTGTGCTTTTCTTTTTCTTTTTGTGTTTTTTCGCTAAGAGCCTTCTTATTTGTTGAGTACATATATACATCATTACACACATATATATTCATATGGATATATATGTACAAGTATCTAGTTTATAAGCATGGCGAATGTCTATGTACGTCATTCTTGCTCGGATAGTTGGCACAAGGTATAGCTAATACTGGATTAGAATAACATAAAATTTATGATTCTTAACTCTTTTTAAATCGTTAAATCTTCAAACCAAGATCGGAATATGTAAAACAAAAGCAATGTTTCGCATAATTTATGTCAAAGAATACGTTGAAAATATTTTTTTGGAAAAAAGTGAAAAAAAATATTAGAATGTTTTGTGGGCAGAAGTAAGAAGTTAGATCAAATGGTATTATAACGATCTGATAATTTTTTATTAACAAGAATATTGTGACAAAATAATCTTCGGGCTTTACCAGATACAAAGAGAGTAGTGATGATCAGATTCTTATGAGTTATAAGGGGTTATTAGATTATTCTGATAATATTACATGGTCAAACATACAAATTTTAGTGAAGTAGATGGTGTTTCTTTGCACTTTACACCAACTTAGAATAAGAAGTTTGAGTAATAGGCTTCTTTTTTTATTCCTTCATCTCACAATTATGATCTATAATGGGTCCTATTTTATTTTCACTTTCTACATATATATCTCTTTTCAAAAGAGTAGGTTTAAGTAGGGGTGGCAATAAAGATGGATTTTGCGGGTACTCAGGGGTAAAAATTGGGAAATAGAGCAGGGGGTGGGGATTAACTTCAGTCCACCAGTGGGGCACAGGGATGAACATTCATGCCCCCATATAACCCGCCCATATATATGTATAGTTATTTTTACATCTTTAGTTTTACATATGTATTGAAATTATAAAATTATAAATATAAAAGTATAAAAAATGACATTAGACAAAGTATTATAAAAATGGAGAAGAGAAAATAAATTATTCAAAAGAATTTTATAATAATTCTTTTAATCAAGATCACTATATGCCATTACTTAAGATTTGTTGTCATTTGACATAAATCTATTTCACTATTGATTATGTATAGTGGACTTAAGAAATTTGTTAGTTGTTCCTAGTTGTGCTTCAAAATAGTTTCAAACAACATAATTAATAATGATATTTTAAAGATTTGCAATTACTATTATATGTGACATAGGGTAACAAAAAAAATTATAATAGTCAATACGATCCTAGTAATACAATGAAGTATCCTTTTTCCATACATAGTTCTCATACAAAATGGTTTTAGTCCAAATTTGTTTTAAATACTTAAGACTCAATTACTATAATATTATTTTTACTATTAACTACAAGCATAAGACTCAATATATAATTAATATTTAACCTTTATTTAATACATATATTTATATTTATTATTACTATAATTTTAGTTTATATTTTGAAGTTATGTGGTTCGAATTAAATTTAATATCATAAGTTTTAAAATAAAAAAAAAAACTCGTGGGTAGTTCCTATTCTTCATAGGGATTCGGGGAAAGAGCGGGGGTGGGGGATGGGGATATACAACGCTGAAGCGGGATATGTGTTGGGAGAACTTGTTAGGTGGTCGGGCAGGGGATGGGGTTAGGTCCCCCCATCCCAAATCTGCCCCATTGTCATTTCTAGGTTTAAGCAAATGAAATTATCTTCAAAACATCTTAAACATGTAACTGAGACAAGCGTGTGGCCCCACAAATGCGTACAACCCACGCGTTAAAAATATTTTAGAATTTTTGAAGACTTTCCCTTAATTAGACACTATAACAAGCATTATCTCCTTGACAAGTTAGCAATTGATTGAATTTCTAACATTTCTCCCCCTCTCTTTGATATTTTTGTAGCAAATTTTGCCCCTCCTAGGGTTGGCTGAATCATGTACTTTCAAGTTTCATTTCAATGAAATGCTTTTTTTTTCACATAACAAACACAAGTCTAGGGCCAAGCATGTATACCAATATGATATACTTATTTGCTACCACTCACCATTCACCAAAAAGCAAAATAAATTAATTAAGAATTAAATTAATTTTTATGAATTAATATTATATATATATATATATATATATACACACACACAAATATAAGAATGTATATGTGCGACGGGAATAAGAAGTCACAAGTTTGGGTGAGTGATAAAAGAGGAGTTGATAAGTAAAGAAACATACAATAGAGCTAAACAAAAGACAGAGAAAAGGAGAAAGAAAACATTAAGAAAGAGAAAAATAACCAAAGGAAGAGAGAGTAAAAAATTAATGAAGAAAGAGAAATAAAAAGATTTGTTAAGTTGGAATAACAACTAGAAATGGCAACTATGAGGTGATAAAAAAAGGGAAGAATTAAGGGTTACATCTAGCATAGTCAAGGGCTTATTATATTATTCCAACATCACAAAACCAAACGTGCAAATTTTAGCAAAATAGACGTGGGATAATTTCCTTGCACTTTGCATCAATTCGGAATAAGAATATAATTTTGAGTAATAGGTTTCCTTTTTGATTGGTTCATCTCACAATCATGACCTACAATTAGCCCTATTTATATTATTCTCTCAATTATATATGTCACGTGTATGCTTCGAGGGCTTGAAGGCACTTTATAACTTCTAGGACTTATTTATTTGCATATATCCTTCCCATTCTGTACATGGAAACTTTACGGTACTATCCGGTTTAGTTTAGTCCTATTTCAGACGAATTCAGTGTATTTGAAGCTTTATTAAATTTAGCACCCACCAATAAAGTATTTTAAATCTATCTAAACTGATAAACTTTCGAGTGTCTCTAGTTACTTGGTTTGACATTATACAAAGATATGCAATTTGTAGATAAATTTTCTTATGCCAATGGTGCAACATACTCATAAGCAGTGACTGATCCATTTGTCTAGAAGAACGTTAAAAATTTTAAGTAATTTTTTAAAAAAAATTAAATATCTATGTATCTTTTTGTAAAAATATTATTGGTCACTATAAAAAAAAATTAAATTGTACTCATATAGCGAAAACTAATGTATTTTAGCCCCCACTGAGAGAAATTTCTAGATCCGTCCCTGCTCATAAGCTGAATCCCACTCTTTATGAATGTGTGGGTGAGATTCATTCTCGAAATGGAAATATAAGTAGCTTCCACTGACACTATTGTGAATCTATCCTTGCATATTAGGCAGATAATAAGCATAAGCAAACAACAATTATTGTGGTATTTTTTCTCTAGCTTGTGATCTCTTCCGCCCTCAAACTGGATCAAGTTCAACCTGGATACAACTTTCATCTTACCAACAAAAACAGTTGTTGTGGTCGTCTGCTGTAACTCTTTAGGAAAATTGATTAATGGAATGACACGTCGTATGTAATGTCCCGATTCCTCACGAAACCGGGACTGCTATTTATCAAACTAATCTCAACCCATATCTTAACCCGGGTACAAAATTTAGGAAAAACGGACAGAGTCTCCCCTGTTTGTACGATAATTTGTTCACCTGCAAGTAGTAACTTATCCTCAACAATCACAATCCAACTCCAAGGTACAATCTCATTCACACAAGCATACAAACTAACCAGGCAATCAAGTAAATCATTGAAGTTATTACAACCCATCTACCGTTATTAACTTATACAAGAATATAAGATTTACTTTATTTTACAACCTTTTAGACAATAGAAACATACACAAGGTTTCATAATCTCAAAACAAAACATATACAACCAGCAACTTGCATTTCCTGCACACGAGTAATGAGTAACCAAACTTACTCAGTGAGGGAGGTGATGCAGTAAACCAAGAAGTGCTGCATGATATGCAACAAGATAACAACATTTTCAACACCAACTAACAAAGATAAATGGACAAGTATTTAACCATGTATAAAAAGGATACGGTTCCACTTGTCTTCCATCACGAGCCACGAGCCAAGATCTTCAAGTAAGTGCCGACAAAACCCTTATTCCTCCAAAATGGGTTACTCCGGATGTACCCCGATCCTACGACTCTTATGCCCCAACGAGTTGAATCACGCCTCTGGGGTAATGGAGTATACTCAGCGAGATAAAGAGAATAGGCACCATGGTAGTCGATGGAGCACGGCAAGCCCGATGCCGCCCGTGTTTCTCAACCCTACCATGTCCGAAAAGGTTGCGCAACCTCGAGTCAAGATCACGAGAGCCAATAATATCAAATATCACATAAGAGGAACGACAAAGTAGGCCGCTCTCGCAGTTAAACACAAATAACACGAAAAGACTCAAGATAACAAGTAAAATAATACATATAAACTTTATCAATTACTAAATAATTCAATTTAGAAATAATAAATCAAGTTAAGATGCACAAAACATTTTTCAAACGCATGTTCCCGGCCTTTAAAGTCTAAAACTACAAGTTTCTGATTCCTTTTATAAGTTATACTATCTAGGAAAAATATTAATCCAAGCAATTTAGACAATAAATTTTCTTATGAATAGTGACCATCAAATAAACATATTTAAACTAGAAATAAAATACATTAACATGCATAAAAGATATGCAACAATTATTTATGACTATGATGCAAATTTTCGAGCATCATACCGTATTTCCTGTGATTCTGCTTTAGAGGCTGAAGCTATTGGCTTTGTTGCATGCTTGCCTTTTTGCAAGAAGCCTTGGCATTGACAACATCAGCTTTGAGAATGATGTACTCGATGTCCTTAATGTCATCATCTCAACGAACAATGACTCTCGATGGTCAATCAAGCCTATTGTGGATTATATCTAGATAATTGTAGTTGAAATCAACTATGTTAGGTTTCAATCTTCTAAAAGGTCAGCTAATCGCACTGCAGACTGGGTCGCCAAGTATTACCTCATTGACAAGTTAGCAATTGATTGAATTTCTAATATTCTTCCCCTTCTCTTTGATATTTTTGTAGCAGATTTTGCTCCTTCTGGGGTTGGCTAAATGATTGTACTTTCAAGTTTCATTTTAATGAAATGTTTTTTTTTTTCAAAAAAAAAATTGAGATGACTCGTTAGACCAAAGAGTCTTCGGCCATGGTGAACATTTGTCCGCTAAAAAGATTTTTGGTGATTAACCATTATGAGACATTGAGAGGACTCGTTAGAGATGTGGCCCAATACCTTAACATCACATCAAAAGCTTTTGTCACTGGACCAAAAGGACGAGCCCCTCTTATTGAGCAGGACTAAAGAGAAGCCCAACATTGGGGACCGAAGAGCAATTTAAATCTTAATGACAACCATACCACCAAGCAATTTTTTCCAAAGTTTGAATTTATGTCATTTTATAATAAATATGATATAAAGACATATCATTACAATATGAATTTTGTAATGTTGGAGTGAATTAAATATAATACTGCCTAATTAGGTGAGTTCTCACTATCATAGGGGGAAAAAAATGAAGCTAGCTCTGAATTCCGATTTTTGTGAAATACATTATTCACAATAGTTGTGGCAGCGCGTGCGCACGCACGCGGGGGGGGAAGGGGAGAGAGGGATGATGGGCTTGGTATGTGGCTATTAAAAGCACAAAACACACTAAGTTAATACTAATTAATGGGATAAGAGTTTGATTGCGCCTTTAGCTCATCTCATCTAGTGATATAAAAAGTTGATTTGATTTGTTTTAATTACAAAACACACTTGTCATACTTGGATGAATATATCCGTCTCTTAATCAATTTTCCTTTACTTGAAATCCAGCAAAATGGGTAATCATACAATTTTAACATAAAATGACAATCTCAATCAGCAAGATTATATGCATGGTTCAATTTTTCGGATTCAGATCCTCTATTTTGTTGATTCTCTCATACTCATTATCACGACAATGTTTGATAAGCATGTCTCAAGGATTGGAATGGTGCTCCTCTTCCAATTTGTTAGCCGTAATGTAAACTTTTGTGTATTTGGTTCGTCATGGGATTGATTAATTAAGGACTTACTCTGGTAGATTTGGATTATTTGTTTGTAAGTTTTTCTTTTGCAACCCCAAGTTGTTTCATAAAAATTATTAGGGAAATTTGCGCAAATGGTCCTTATTATTTTTCTAAAATTTTAAATTTCTCCTTATTGTTCAAAATTAGTCAATTTAGCTCCTATTATTGTTTAAAAATTTTAAATTTGTCCCTATTATTTAAAATTAGCTAATTTAGTTCCTATTGTTTCTCAAAAAATTTCAATTTAGTCCCTAGCATTGCAAATTTCTATCTACGTCATATTGTTGCTTGGATATTGGATTAGAATAACATAAAAATTATGACTGATCTTAACTCTTTTTAAATTGCTAAAACTTCAAACCAAGATCGAAATATATAAAGCAGATGTAATGTTCCGCATAATTTATGGCAAAGAATATGTTGAAAATTATTTTTTGGAAAAAATTGATTTTATATTAGAATGTTTTGTGCTCAGAAGTAAGAAGTTAAATCATATAGTATTATAATGGTCTAATAATTTTTTATTTACAAGAATATTGTGAGAAAATAATCTTCGGCCTTTACCAGATACAAGAGAGCTCAATGATGATTAGACTCTTATGAGTTATAAGGGATTATTAGATTATTCTGATAATATCACATGGTCAAACATACAAATTTTAGCGAAGTAGGTGGGGTTTTTTACACTTTACTCCAACTTAGAATGAGAAGTTTGAGTAATAGGCTTCCTTGTTTTATTCATTCATCTCACAATCATGATCTATAATTAGTCCTATATTATTTTCACTTTCTATATATCTCTTTTCAAAAGAGTACGTTAAAATAGGGATGACAATAAAGGCAGATTTTTCGAGTACCTATGCCCCACCTCCCACCTCAAACGGGATATGGATTAGGGTGAGAAATGTAGAATAGGGCGGGAGGTGGGGATTAACACTAATCCCTGAGCTTTCTCGTCCCCACATAACCCGCCCCGCAAATATGTATAGTCATTTTTGTATCTTTAGTTTTACAAGTGTATTGAAATTTTAAATTTATAAGTATAAAAGTATAACAAAATGACATTACACAAAGTACTATAAAAATGGAGAAGAAAAAATGGATTATTCAAAAAGATTTTATAATCAATATTTTAATCAAGTTCACTATATGCCATTACTTAAGATTTGCTATCATTTGACATAAATACCTCCATTTCACTATTGATCATATATAGTGGACTTAAGAAATTTATTAGTTGTTCCTAGTTGTACTTCAAAATAGTTTCAAACAACATAATTAAGGATGATATTTTAAAGATTTGTAATTACTATTATATGCGGCACCGGGTAACAAAAAAAATTATAATAGTCAATGCGATCCTAGTAATACAACGAAGTATTCTTTTTTCACATATAATTCTCATACACAATGGTTTTAGTCTGGATTTGTTTTAAATGCTTAAGATTTAGTTATTATAATATTATTTTTACTATTAACTACAAGCACAAGACTAAATATAATTAACATTTAACCTTTATTTAATACATATATTTATATTTATTATTACTATGATTTTAGTTTATATTTTGAAGTTATGTGGTTTGAATTAAATTTAATATCATAAGATTTAAAATAATAAAAAAAAAACTCATGGATAGTTCCCATTCTTCATGGGGGTTCGGGGACAGAGCTAGGGCGGGGGATGAGGGTATACAACGAGGAAACGGGACATGTGCATATATCCTAGCCTCCTTATGTGCAATTCATTTGTGTTAGATTATGCAATTCTTTCCACATAAAAAAATTATGAATTCCAAAAATAAGCAACAGGCTAAATTTGGAGACAAAACACTTTAAAACAAATAAAAAATACTAGTTTTTTGGTCTAGGATAAAATCTTTAAAACTAATAAGAAAATTAGTTAATATTATATCATTTCTCCAAAACTAATTCTTACTTGGTTCAATGTTTTACCAGATGTTTCTCAAGGCACCAGTTACGATGAGATATTATGTGAAATCACGTTTCAAATCGATCTTATAAGAAATATGTGTTCAATTTATTATGATTTGGGTTACTATTACGTAGGATCAACACATATTTAATGATTTTGGGCTGTTGATTATTAGGCCAAAGTGTGGACTCTCCCGAAGCGGATTCTCTCAATTACTCGTACACAATGAGGCTTGTGATTAGTTGATAATGCTAGTATATGTCTAATGGAATTAGGAGAGTACATGTTAATATATAACTGATAGATAACACTCGTTTGAATTTTAAATCATTGGATATTCGGTTGTAATACATCTTTATCATTAGTCTGTTGTGCTGTTGCTAGCCATACTTTGTATTATAAATACCAACCACATTGTACATGATTAATCAATTGAATACAACGCATTACTCTTTCATGGTATCAGTGTTTACTGCCTAATCGTCTGCTTTACTTTACGGCCCACCCTTCCTTTCGTTATCTTTCTCCTCTTTTGACTCTCTCATACCATCATGACTACTCCCTCTGTCTTCTCCCTATATCAAGGTCTATGTTACTGTGGCCTTGGACTACACTAACTACCTCACTTGGAAAAATCAAATCACTACCTTCTTTGCTTTCAACAAACTACTTGGTTACATCGACAGTTTTCTTCCTTGTCCACAACCTACTGCTACCACGGGAGACTCTTCATCCTCCACCGCTACCTCCCCACAAGCCATCAAATCTCCTACAACTACCTCTTCTGATTCCGCTCGTGATGAATGGGTCTACACTGATCATTTCGTCATGGCATGTATCACTGCTACTCTTTCGGATACCTTAGTTCATCAGGCCAACGACTATACTACTGCTCTTGCGCTGTGGGTGTCGCTGGAGGAATCTTTTCTTCAGCAGTCCATGGCGTGCAAGTCCCTCCTCCATGGTCAACTTCGCGGTCTCAAGAAACTGCATTATTCTATTCCTGAATACCTCCAGCAAATCACAAATCTCTCTGCTTCTCTTTCTGCTATTGGTGACACACTCTCAGACCTTGATCTGGTTATTGCCACGCTTGACGGTTTACCACGTGAATACTGCCCGTTTGTTACTTCGATTGAGAACCTCACTCTTACTCCTTCCTTTTCTCAGCTGCGTGCAAAGCTGTTGACTTATGAACAACGTTTACTTCTTGATGCCGATACTAATCCTCACCCTCAAGACTCCACAGTTCAGGCGCTTTATGTTCAGTCTGCCACTTCATCTGTCCGCGACTGGTCTCCTAACCACACCTACTTTCAAGCCATTGTCCAATCCGTCTCCGGTACCTACCACGCACAATTAAAACCGACACTCATCCAACTTCAATAAGCCAAAGTGTCAAATCTGCTCCAAGTTTGGTCATACTGCAGCACGGTGTCGCTACCGTTATGCCCAGTCTCGCAACAATGGCACGCAGTCTGCTTCGTCCTCTCAGTTCTCTTCATCTACTAAGTTTGCTGGCTACTCTAATCATATACCGACTTCTCCCTCAATTGAACCATGGATTCCAAACTCTGGTGCCTCCTCTCACATGACGTCCGATCCATCTTTTCTGCAACAAAGTGTCCCCTATCATGGCTCTGACAAGGTTGTGGTTGGGGATGGTAAGTCCTTGTCTATTGCTCACACGGGTACCACAACTTTTAGTCACCCTTCTCGTCCTTTTTCGTTAAACAAGATCCTTCATGTTCCCTCGATCACCAAGAGTCTTCTTTCTGTTTCACAGTTTACTAAAGATAACAGTGTTTCTATTGAGTTCTCACCCTTTGCTTGTGTTGTCAAGGATTTAGAAACAGGGATTCTTCTCTTCAAGGATCGTGCTGAGTCCGGTCTGTATGTTCTTCCCTTGCCGCGGTCTCCCTCCTCTGTTTTTCCAGTTGGTTACACTGCTTCCGTACTGTCTCCTCATCCTTGTGGCATGCGCGATTGGGCACTCGTCTCCGTCTGTGGTTTCTTTAATTCGCAGTCATGCAAACATTGATGTATCTATTTCTGATTTGCAAAATAAACTTTGTACTTCATGTATGCAAGGGAAGAGTCACAAATTACCTTTTCATGATTCTAATAACATTTCTACTTTTCCTCTTGAGCTTGTGCACTGTGACATCTGGGGTCCTGCACCCGTGCCTTCTATGTCTAGCTATCCATTTTTTTTTGTGTTGATTGATGACTATAGTTGCTTTTCGTGGCTCTATCCTCTAAAGCATAAGAACAATTGTGTTGAATCCTTTCTTCATTTTAAAAGACTGGCTGAAAACTTATTTGACACTAAAATAAAATCCTTTCAAAGTGATGGTGCCTGTGAACTAATACAAGGTCCCCTTCGCACTATTCTCACCAATGCTGGTATCCATCAACGTATTTCCTGCCCTCATACCCCCGAGCAGAATGGCTTGGCTGAGCGTAAGATAAGACATATTACTGAGGTTGGCACCACTCTCATGTTTCATGCATGTGGTCTTAAATCTTTCTGGCTAGAAGCTTTCTCCACTGCAGTATATCTCATCAATCGACTCCCCACTCTTGTGTTACATAATCATTCCCCATTTGAACTTTTACATAATCGGGTTCCTGACTACTTCACTCTTCGCGTGTTTGGTAGCCGTTGTTTCCCTCACCTTGGTGCTGTTAAGTTAGACAAACTCAGCCCCAAGTCTATTGAATGTGTGTTTGTGGGATACAGTCCAAATCACTCTGGGTATCGTTGCTATGATCTGTGTACTAGTCGCATTTACTTGTCTTGCCATGTGATTTTTGATGAACATACCTTTCTATTTCGTCAACAATGCACATCGCCTACCAACTTACAGGCTATGTGGTCAAGTCCTTCCTTGCATCAATCACCATCTCCTATTCCTTTTCAAAATTTTCCTCAATCTCTGCCTCCAAATGTGCCACGTCACTTATTCTCTGATGCCTTCATGCCAGTTCAACTCCATCCAGTTTTGGAGTCATCCCCTCTCACAAATACTTCTTCCCTCACGTTATCTTTACCCACGTGCCCCTCTAATAGTACTGACTTGGTCCCATGTGATTCTGTCGACATCCCTCAAACTTCATCTCCTGCTTTGTCTCAATCCCATAACATACCTGTGTCCTCTTCTTTCTCTCTATCGTTGGTGCCTTGTTCTACTGCTCCTCCACCTGTTATGTCCTCAGAGCCGTCTACTCCTCACACCTCATCTACTCTTACCCGTCATCCTATAGTAACGCGCATGAGGGATGATACTAGACGCCTAAAACAATTTCGAGACTTTGTTACCTATAGTTCAATAGCTACGTCGTCACCATGTGCATCAGACGTTGAACCCACCTGTTACACCTAAGCAGCGAAATTTAGTCAGTGGCGTAATGCAATGGAAGATGAATATAATGCTTTGATTCAGAACGGTACTTGGTTGCTAGTTCCAAAACCAGACTCAGTGAATCTTATGGGGGTGCAAATGGGTTTTCTGAGTGAAGTGGAAACTGTTAGAAGATAAATTTGATTTGGATTAGGACTCTATTAAATAAGTTCAAGTTATATTTAAATTATTTTTGACTAGATAGTATTTTCTAGCCGGTAATAGTTTTCTAGAACCATATTCTAATTGACATATATTTTTTGTGAATCTATAAATAAAGGTCAGTCCTTTCAATTGTAGTCATACCAAATACATACCAAATATTAGAGTAATAAAGATTTTGTTTAGAGTCTCCATATTATTTCTCTCTACGATAAAATAGCCTTTTCTATATTCCAACAAAGTGGTATCCAGAGCTAGGTAAAGATGATAGGGAATACTATGTTTCCTTTTCAATTTCCTCGCCTCACTAAGGACAATTATGATAATTGGTCTATTCGTGTGAAGACTCTCCTTGGCTCACAAGATGCTTGGGAGATTGTAGATAAAGGCTACGTTGAACCTAACGAAGATGAAGTTTTGAGTCAAAATCAAAAAGACGCATTGGTGAAAAATCGCAAGAAGGATCAACAAGCTCTCTCTATCATCCATCTATGTTTTGATGAAACTATGTTCGAGAAAATCTCATGCGCGACTACTGCCAAACAAGCATGGGAAACTCTCCAAAAATCACAAAAAGGGATAGACAAGGTGAAAAAGGTTCGTCTACAAACTTTAAGAGGTGAGTTTGAATCTCTCCATATGAATGATGGTGAATCTATTTCAGATTATATCTCGAAAGTTTTGGTAATTTTTAACCAACTAAAAAAATATGGAGAAGATTTAAAAGATATTCGTATTGTAGAAAAGATCATTCGTTCTTTGTATCCAAAATATGAATATATTGTTGTAGCGATTGAGGAATCAAAAGATTTAGATGACATGTCCGTTGATGAACTCATGGGCTCGTTACAAGCTCATGAAGAAAGACACAAAAAGAAGAACCAAGAAGTCTTGGAAAAAGTTCTTCAAAGTAATCTTGCTTTGAAAAAAGAAGAAAATTTTGGCAATGATGGAAGCCAAAAAGGACGTGGTCGTGGATATGGACGTGGTAGAGGCCGAGGCCAAAACCAAGGACGAGGACGAGGACGAGGACGTGGTGGAAGAGGAGGATTTAATCAAGAAGAGAAAAATCAAAATTCGCATAAACTTGGGCATGGAAGAGGCAATTATTCATGACAAAGGTATGACAAATCGCAAGTTCAATGTTACAATTGTCAAAAATATGGTCATTATGCTAATGAATGTAGGAGTAATCCTAAAGTTGTGTAGGAAAAAGCGAATTTTGCTGAAAGACAAGAAGGGGAAGAAGAGATTACCTTGTTGATGACTCATCATGGCGAACAAGATGGAGGAGATACTTCATGGCATCTTGATACAGGTGCAAGTAATCATATGACTGGACAAAGGAGCATATTCGTAGAACTCAATGAAACTGTCAAGGGAAATGTTAAATTTGGAGATGCCTCTATGGTCTCAGTGGAAGGAAAAGGTAAAATTTTAATCCGTTTGAAAGATGGAAGGCATCGTTTTATTTCTGAAGTTTATTATGTGCCAAAATTAAAAACTAATATTTTGAGTCTTGGACAACTTCTTGAGAAAAATTACACAATTTTATTGGAAGATAAACATTGTGTAATAAAAGATGAAAATAATTTTTTGATAACAAAAGTGCCCATGACAAGAAATAGATTGTTTTTATTAAATATTCAAAACGATGTTGCAAAATGTCTTAAAGCTTGTGTAAAAGAAGTTTCTTGGTTATGGCACTTGAGATTTGGGCACATAAATTTTGAAAATCTTTCTTTAATGTCAAGAAAGAATATGGTGCATGGATTGCCTTTCATCAATCATCCGGAACAGATTTGTGAGGGATGTCTTTTTGGAAAACAAGCTAGAAAAAGTTTTTCAAACGAGGCTACATCAAGAGCAACGAGGCCACTAGAACTTGTCCATACTGATATTTGCGGGCCAATTAATCCTTGCTCCTATGGTAAAAATAAATATTTTATCCTTTTTATTGATGATTATAGCCGTAGGACTTGGGTTTATTTTTTAAAAGAAAAATCTGAAGCTTTTTACAAGTTCAAGAAATTTAAAGCTCTTGCTGAAAAAGAAAGTGGTTGGGAGATCAAAGCCTTGAGATCTGATAGAGGTGGTGAATTCACATCAAGAGAATTCAACAATTTTTGTGAAGAGAATGGCATTCGACGCCCTTTGACAGCTCCTCGATCACCTCAACAGAATGGAGTTGCTGAGAGAAAAAATAGAGTTGTTCTTGAGATGGTTCGAAGCATGTTAAAATCTAGAAGTATGCTTAAAGAATTTTGGGCTGAAGCAGTTGATTGTGCAGTTTATCTATTGAATCGTTGTGTCACAAAGAGTCTCTCTAACAAGACACCATTAGAAGCATGGAGTGGAAGAAAGCCAACAATCAAGCACTTAAGGGTTTTTGGAAGCATTGCTTATGCTCATGTTCCTGATCAAAATCGAATCAAGCTTGATGACAAAAGCCAAAAGCTAGTTTTCATTGGGTATGAAAAGAGTTCCAAAGCATACAAGCTCTACAATCCTACTAATGGGAGAATTGTTGTGAGTAAAGATGTCCTATTTGATGAAGAAGCTGAATGGGATTGGAATGTCAAAGAGCAAAAAGAATACAAATTCTTACCCATACAAGAGCAAGAAGTAGAAGTCAATGAAGACTCTATATATCCAAATCCATCTCCAACTTCAACTCAAACTCCATCTCCATATCAAGCTCCAACTTCATCTCAAGGAGACATTACTTCAACAAGTTCAAGTTCGCATGAAAAGACCCCCCGTTTCAGAAGCTTGGATGAAATTTATGAGGTAACTCGAAATTTAAATGATGAACTGACTCTCTTTTGTCTACTTGCTGATTGTGAACCAATAAGCTTTGAGGAAGCTAATGAGAATGAAAGATGGAGACAAGCCATGGATGAAGAAATCAAGGCAATAAAGAAGAATGACACTTGGGAGCTTGCAACTTTACCCAAAGGCCACAAAGCCATTGGAGTAAAGTGGGTTTACAAGATAAAGAAGAATGCTAAATGTGAAGTTGAAAGGTACAAGGCAAGACTAGTTGCAAAAGGCTATAGTCAACGAGCTGGCATTGACTATGATGAGGTATTTGCTCCTGTTGCATGCTTGGAAACTATAAGATTTATCATATCTCTAGCAGCCCAACACAGATGGAAGATTTATCAATTGGATGTTAAATCTGCATTCCTGAATGGTTTTCTTGATGAAGAGGTATATATTCAACAACCATTAGGCTATGTGGAGAAAGGGTGTGAAAATAAAATTTTAAAGTTGAAGAAAGCTCTCTATGGCCTAAAACAAGCTTCAAGAGCTTGGTATAGTAGAATTGATGAATATTTCCGTCATAATAATTTCTCCAAGTGTTCGCACGAGCATACTCTCTATACCAAACATGAGAATGACGATGTGTTGATTGTTTGCTTGTATGTGGATGACTTAATTTTTACTGGCAACAATCCAAATTTATTTGAAGATTTCAAGAGGACAATGGCAAGAGAATTTGAGATGACTGATATTGGACTCATGTCTTATTATCTTGGAATTCAAGTGAAGCAAACAGATGAAGGAATATTTGTTTCTCAAGAAGGTTATGCAAGGGAAATTCTCAAGAAATTCAAGATGGAAAATTGTCAACCTGTTAACACCCCTATTGAATGTAGAGTACAATTGTCAAAGGTTGATGAAGAAGAACATGTAAATCCAACATTTTTCAAGAGCCTGGTTGGAAACTTGAGATACTTGACCTGTACAAGACCAGATATTCTTTTTGGTGTAGGACTTGTGAGTTGCTTTATGGAGTCCCCTACTAATATACATCTGAAGACTGCCAAAAGAATACTTCGCTACATCAAAGGAACT
Source organism: Ehretia macrophylla (assembly GCA_037974665.1). Lineage (NCBI taxonomy): Eukaryota > Viridiplantae > Streptophyta > Magnoliopsida > Boraginales > Ehretiaceae > Ehretia > Ehretia macrophylla. The sequence goes on from CM075782.1 coordinate 2,776,289, forward strand.
GTTGAGTATGGACTTTTATACTCCCACTCAGAGGATTTCAAACTTGTGGGGTATAGTGACAGCGATTGGGCTGGTGATTTTGATGATCAAAAAAGTACTAGTGGATATCTTTTCTTCATGGGAGATACAACATTCACTTGGAGTTCCAAAAAGCAACCCATTGTCACACTTTCTACATGTGAAGTTGAATATGTAGTTGCTACTTCATGTGTTTGTCATACTTTATGGTTAAGGAATTTGATGAAAGAACTTAAGGTGCCTCAAGAAGAGCCAGTAGAGATCTATGTTGATAACAAGTCTGCAATTGCCTTAGCCAAGAATCCAGTATTTCATGAAAGAAGCAAGCACATTGACACACGTTACCATTTCATCAGAGAATGCATCACAAGGAAAGAAGTGAAGATAGAGTATGTGAAGTCTCAAGATCAAGTTGCAGACATTCTTACAAAGCCACTCAAGAGTGACGTGTTTATGAAGCTTAGAGCTTTGCTTGGAGTTACGAGAGTCAAATCAAGTTTAAGGGGGGATGTTAGAAGATAAACTTGATTTGGATTAGGACTCTATTAAATAAGTTCTAGTTAGATTTAAATTGTTTTTGACTAGATAGTATTTCCTAGTGGGTAATGGTTTCCTAGAACCATATCCTAATTGACATATATTTTTTGTGAATCTATAAATAGGGGTCAGTCCTTTCAATTATAGTCATACCAAATACATACCAAATATTAGAGCAATAAAGATTTTGTTTAGAGTCTCCATATTATTTCTCTCTATGATAAAATAGCATCTTTTATATTCCAACAGAAACCTGATGGTTCTGTGGAACGTTACAAGGCCCGATTAGTAACAAAGGGATTTAATTAAGAAGAAGGGGTCGATTATGCAGAGACATTAAGCCCAGTGGTTAAGCCAACTACTATTCGTGTTATCCTCTCCGTTGCATTGTCACATGGTTAGGAACTTCGGCAAATTGATGTAAATAATGCATTCCTACATGGTCTCCTCTCTGAAGATGTCTTTATGGCTCAACCTTCAGGCTTCGTGCATCCTTCTTATCCCCACCATGTCTGCAAGCTTCAAAAGGCACTCTACGGACTCAAACAAGCGCCTCGAGCGTGGTTCTCAAGGTTGAGTTCATTCTTGGTGAGTCTTGGTTCTCACTCTGCAAAATCTGATTTGTTATTGTTTATGAAGCATGATGAGAAAACAACTTTGTTCATTTTAATTTATGTCGATGATATCATCTTAACCGGGAGCTCTCCTACTGCTATTCAGTTGCTTATTGATAAATTGCATAGCCAGTTTGCCTTGAAGGATCTTAGAAGCTTGTCTTATTTTTTGGATATACAGGTGCAAAAACATTCTGATAGTTTGTTGCTTCATCAATAAAAATATTTACATGATATTCTCAGCTGTGCGAGTTTGACTAATGCTAATCCTGTGTCCACGCCTATTGTTCCATCTCATAATTTGTTTAAACATGTTGGAGATCCATTTGATAATCCAACACTGTACAGGAGCATTGTTGGGGTGTTGCAATATCTCACGTTTATGCGCCCGGACATTAGTTTTGCAGTCAATAATGTATGCCAATTCCTGCATTCTCCAACAGATATTCATTGGTCCGTAGTGAAGCGAATTTTGCGGTATTTGAAAGGCACTTCATCACTTGGATTCTTTCTTCAGAAATCCTCAGACACAGCGTTGCATGCGTATTCTGATTCTGACTGGGCTGGGTGCCTTGATGATCGCCGAAGCATAAATGGGTACTGTGTTTTTTTGGGGCCCAACCTCATTTCATGGTCGGCTAAGAAACAGACTGTTATATCTCGTTCTAGTACTGAGGTGGAGTACCGGGCTCTTGCTTTTGCTACTGCCGAAGTTTGTTGGTTACAATATCTCTTACAGGAAATTCAACTCATCCAGTCTGCGAAACCAACCTTATGGTGTGATAATATTGGGGCTCCTTATCTCACAGCTAATCCCATATTTCATGCACGCACAAAGCACATTGAAATTGATGTGCATTTCGTTCGCGAGAAAGTGGCAAAAGGTGAAATTCAGATTCGTTTTATATCCACAGTTGATCAACTCGCAGATATTCTCACAAAGGGACTTTCTGTATCACGGTTCAAGCTTCTACAACCCAATCTCACTATACCGAGTCAAGTTTCGCTTGACGGGGCCTGATAGATAGCACTTGTTTGAATTTTAAATCATTGGATATTCGGTTGTGATACATCTTTATCATTAGTCTGTTGTGCTGTTGCTAGCCATACTTTGTATTATAAATACCAACCACACTGTACATGATTAATCAATTGAATACAACGCATTACTCTTTCAATAACTAATGGAGTTAGGAAAATACTAGCTTATTGGAAAATACTAACTTATTATATTACGATATGCAGACTATGAGCATTAGGATTCCTTGTTAATTCATTTAGGATAGGAAGATCATTGGCGGTGGGATTTCCCTACATATATGAAGCCACCTTTTCACTCATTCATCACAAAAACTTATCAATTCTTTTGGTTCTTCAATCACTTGCAAAACTGCCCTTTTTTTTCGTTTCCCAGCATACAACGCTTTTGATCCTTTTTTTTTTTCCAGTTGTTTAACATGGCTGTTCTTGCTAAAAGAATTTCTTGCTTCGTGAAGAAGATTGGTCGTTTAGATCATGATCATAGTGGTTACACTATGCTGAAGAAAGGTGATGATCTTGATCACAAGAAGAAGTCAATTCCAAGGGGATTCTTTCCTGTTTATGTTGGTGAAGAGCACAAAAGATATGTTTTGCTAGTTGCATGTTTGTCATCTGTGCGGTTTCAGACATTGCTTACTCAATTTGAAGAAAAGATCCAACCCATGCAGCCTCTTACTTTGCCTTGTTCTACTATGATGTTTGAAAGAATTCAAGAAAGCTATTCTATGAAGAAGACATGAAGCTTTATGAATGTGTTGTTGCGGCGTTTCTGATGATTTGGAATCACTTGTCTCGTGTTGTTTGAAGTTCTGGGGGAGAAGATGGTGGTGGAAAAAAATAGGAGAAGAAGAAAAGAAAGAAAAAAGAAACAAGGAAAAAACAAAGAGAAAGAAAAAAAAGATAAAAAAAGGAGGAAAAAAAGAAATAAAAAGAAGAGAGTGGGGAGTTTGAGCAAGCACAAGCAAGAGATTGAACAGTTCTCCGTCACCCAAATCGAGATTATATCATGGAAGAAATAGCTTCGTGGCATGGCTTCTTCAAGAAACTGGTTCAAAAGCTTCTTGTGGTTTAGATTCAAAGAATTATTACGAGAAAAATAACTCCTTGTACCATTTGATTTTATTAATGAAGAAACTCAACTTTTTATGTGGTTTTTTTCTTTTCCCATTGGATGGTTTTTCACGTAAAATCTTGTTTTCTTACCCTCCTATTTGGTTTTTTTTTTTTTTTTTTTGTGTCTTATTTTGCTAAGAGTGTTCTTATAATTTATTGGTTATATGCATCAACACACATATATATTCATGTTGATATATGTGTATGATTGTCTATGCATTTATATGAGCATGACGAATTCTACGTCATTCTTGATCAGATAGTTGGCACAAGGTGTTTCTAATTTTGGATTAGGATAACATAAAAATTTTGAGTCTTAACTCTTTTTAAATCGCTAAAACTTCGAACCAAGATCCAAAAACAAAACAAAGCAATTTTGGGAAAAATTTGGGCCAAAGAATACGTTGAGAATCATTTTTTTGGAAAAAGTGCAAAAAACTAGTGTGTTTTGTTCTCTATTTATAAAAATGTGACAAAATAAATTTCAGCCTTTGTCAAATTCAAGAGAGGAGTAATGAAATTCATGACTTATAAGGGATTATTAGATTATTCCATGATCACAAGACCAAACGTGCAAATTTTAGCAAAATAGACGTGGGATAATTTCCTTGCACTTTGCATCAGCTTGGAATAAGACTTTTTAGTAATAGGTTTCCTTTTTGATTGGTTCATCTCACAATCATGACCTACAATTGACCCTATTTATATTATTCTCACAATTATGTCTTGTTTATGCTTCGAGGGCATGAACGCACTTTATAACTTCTAGGACTTATTTCTTTGCATATATCCTTCCCATTCTGTACATGGAAACTTTTCGGTACTATCCGGTTTAGTTTAGTCATATTTCAGACGAGTTCATTGTATTTGAAGCTTTATTAAATTTAGCTCCCACCGATAAAATATTCTAAATTTCTCTAAACTGATAAACCTTCGAGTTTCTCTTGTTACTTAATTTAACATTATACAAAGATATGCACGTTAAGAAAGCAATAGTGATATATCCTCAATTGATCTTTATTATAAGTAATCAAACAAATTACATATACAAAATTAGGGAGTGCAATACTGTATCCAAGTGTAATTTCTAGACCATGTGCATTGAAAATACATGGAACATATATCATATATGGAGAATGAGTTCCATCTCTAGATCATATTGTAGTTCATCTTACTCCAAGCTGTATTATAATGTTGGGTTTCAATTCTTCTGACGATCTCTTGGCGTATAGAGTTTCACTGATCGCACGCTTCTTTTTTTTTTTTTTTGGTAGAAGGAGAGAAATTTTCCTCTGGAACTTTATTGATAACTAAAAGGTAAATACAAAAGTGAAGGGGGATATGAAGTCAAAACATCCGAAGAGGATGAGAGACTTACCTGTCTCATCATGCTAATCTAAATTAATAGAGGTACAAACCACCTCCACTTACAGTAAGTCCTAAGACCATCTTAAAGGAGTTGGTAAGTGGAAAATGGAAAACTTTTCACAAACCAACTAAAATAAGAAAGTTAAAAGCAAAAGAAGGGAAGGCAGAGTTTCACTGATCGCTTGTTTATTGGTTGGAGTGGTCTTGCATTAGTATCATAGTTCTGCAGAATACAAGGTCATCAACGATGATAACTTCAAAAATAAAACACTTTTAATAAGTCCAAAAATAAAAATAAAAATTGATTGTGGCAACAAAGAAGAAGACTAAGACATAGTGTGTACATTAATTATAAGAATTTTGCAGTTTTTTTTTTTTGGTCAGGATAAGAATTTTGAAGTGACTATGTCATGTTGTCAAATTTAATACGAGGGACAGGGGTGAATTCATTATTTATATTTTATGGAGTAAAAATTATTCCATGTAATACTTATATGTAAATAATTTTTTTGGTAACAACTAAATTGATTTTTTAATTTAAAAATATATTTAAAATACACAAATTACTTTAAAAAATTAGGTTATAGCCCCCACCCAAGTAACAATGGCTCCGCCGTTGCAAGTGGTCGTTGATGTACTCCTTATTTACCAAGTCCTCGTAACGATTAATTGCAAGAAATCTCACTAAATTTGTCAAATTTGCAAGATTGCAAAAGATCTTTTGCCAATATTACAAGAGGGAACGGTGAGCTACATGATTATGAATCATAGGAGTTATTAGATCACGGATTTTAACGTGTAATTTTGACAAGACACGGAAGATTTTTAATAGTTTAACCTTAAGAGAATTTCAATTAAAATATAACTAAACAAATTCAAATAATATCCTATGCAGAGAATTTCAATGAAAATATAATTAAACAAATTCAAATAATATCCTAAGCTATACGTAAATTAAATCAAAAGTCAAATAATTATAATAACTCACATCCTGAACAGCTTCACGGATTAGTCTCACTTGTTCTCTTGTAACGGTCCTCACCTGATGAATTTATGATATATCTTAGATAAAGTTTTAGATAACAAATTATATGGAAATTGCTCCAGGGCATGATCTAGCGGTAGTGGGGTGAAACCTTTCCTGCGAAATCACAGGTTCGACACTTTCTACTACTCTGTAATTTTGTTCTTTAATGGCCTAGTGCATATGTTGGGGGCGCACCGCTATACCCACGGTTTACTAGTCGGTGGTCAGGTTCTGTCAATTGGGCTCTCATATCATCCAAAAAAAATTATAATGAAAATTATTTAGATCTAATAGAGCATACCCTTCTGACAATCGTCCAGGTGACATTTTGGGAGCAAGGAGGCATTGTAAGCGAGCCAAGGTACCTATAATACCTTCCGCGGCCAATCTTTATTTCTCGTGGGTCGATTTTTCCCACAGCTCTCCCTTGATCTGTCGTATGAGCAACAACATGCAGATGATGCGCCATCTAACATCAAATAAAACAAGCCTAACAGTTAAGATACAATTTTGATGTCACACATTTGTGAAAAATGGTTTATAAGTTAGTATTATGGGTAGTAATAAATCAGGTTAATTATTTTGGACTTAGTAGTTATTGTTAAGGATACAACTTTAGTCTCGTTGTAAGCTCGATATTCTGAACTCAAGGCATCACAACATACGGGTTTTGTACTACCTTTGATAAGAAGGAATCAGGCTGTCCAATCTGGTATAAGGCTCCGATAACAGCCATCTTTCCATCTGCACTCTGATGAACTAGATGAATCTCCATATCGAACCTATAGTTTTTATGTGAGGGGTCGTAATTATTGTATGGAAAAATGATTGATAAACGTAATTTGAAAAAAAAAAAAAAGCAGCTTAATTTAGCACCTCTTGCCATTGATAGTGTGTTCAGAAGGTGAGTGCCAGTGACATTGACCGAGTTTATAAGGAGTCCCATTAATATAAATATTCCCTGCACCATCCTCCCATTTTAACTGCATTTATAAGCATTGATAATTAGTTAACGAAAAATGAAATGTGAGCAGAAGATAATAAATAGAATTGAGCGGGTACATCTCAACTACACTACAAAACTTGATAAATAAGCGCCCTACCATGACTCAGTTAATGAGACTACTTATCAATTTCATGAATAAACTTTAGGAGTTTATTGTATTGAAGATAAGATGAGGGAGAACCGTTTAGTATACTTTGCATATATGACGAGAGAGAACAAGCGTGAAAGTATAAAGGTAGTATACCATAAATGGGGTAAGGGGAAGCTCTAAACTGAGTTGTTGTGTCATTGCTAACAATTACAAATGTATTACATTCACAACTTATAGCATACAAGGATGCTGCAACTTCAACTAGGTTTTATGCTAAATTTAATTTCATAGTCGCTTCATCCAAAATGGAATGTCTTACATTCTTTTAGAAAATATATGTCCTAGCTAAGATGACATCCCGAAAAAATTTCACTCTATTATTCCAATGCATGATACATTAAACATCTTTTTGTTGAGATTGGCTGCTACAAAATTTCAACTCTTTTGCAACACTCCAATTGAAAAATTAAAAATCCGTTGTAATAGATGTCTTATTGCATTGCTTAATTGCTTTTACTTGATTGCAATGATTAAATCTTTTTTTTTATCACATTTTATTAATTTCTTAAAGATTACTTTTTTGCAATAGGTTTATAATTATAGTTTAATTCCAACAGTTTTTCAAACCGTTTGTTTATTATTTATAAAAAACAATTGTAGTATAGAATTTATTACGAGATTATATACAATGGTTAAAGTCATTTATAACGTTTTTCTAATTTTCTTACAACTGTTTTAAGTAGTGCAATTAATAGAAAAGTATGAATATTTTGAAAGGTCAAAGTAAATATCAATTTCGGGATAAAGATATATGATATATAGGGTGGTTAAGAAATAAAAGATGTAGAAAAATATATAGTACCATTATATCATGGCCTCTATTGATAATAGTTGCATTTGAGGGTTTATAGTCCCTTCGAAGTCTTCCCAAGTGTGGTACAACTTGAACTCTCTCAATCAATAGATCGATAGGAGACTGCATTGTCCCATTGTTGCACATACTCCACTCGGGATGAATCTCTCCCCAGTGAGCTGGTCCTAGATGGCTGCTTTCATTGTAGTTGAAATCTCTCTGATTTTCTGCAACAATTGCAAAAATACAACATGAAAACAATGTCAATGCTTATTAGGGACACAAGAATAGAACATGCATGTAACCCCGAGACGTTAATATATCTAATGGTGGAGGCTTAAGACGTGGGCCGGAGAGTTGTTCTCATCTCAGGTTCAAATTAATCACAAAGTTGAATTTATTGAGACCAGATCTAATTAGACACAAACAAAAGACCGTTAACATATGAAATTGGAAAGCCGCCTTTTTTTTTTAGTAGATGTGTGACTTGGATGACGATGGAGATAGGATGGGGGAGAATTCATTTTTTTCGTTATTGGCCCTATTCTTTCTTTCTTTCATTCACCTAGGAAGGGAAGGATGGGGGGAATTAAGGATTGTTTGTTTATAAGTGTGAAGGAACTTCCTCGAAAAAAGAATTGACTAAGCAGGCTTGTCTCAGATGAATTTCTCTTTGTAGTAGTGGTAGGTGGTAAGAAGACTTGTTTTCTATCTTACCATTCAGTTAACTTTTGAAGTTGAAAATGCCCATGACCACTTAGAGTCGTGTGTTTTAGGGTTTAACATCCATGATGTAAGTCTAAACTACTTCTAAGAAAGAATTTTCCGTAATTAAAAAATAATAATTAAAAGAAAGAACATGCATGAATTCTTGTACTTAGGTATAAGACTTACCAACTTCTTGGGCTCTCGCTATGCACGCAAGCGTAAGCATTACAATATTAACTATGAAGATGCAAGAAGACAACAATTTCATTTTTAGCTTCTCGAATTCTCAACACTTCAATTCGAGACCTTTCTTTTGCTCTTCGTTTTTTTCTTTTCTATACACCTCTATTGGAGACTTGCGATTGCTGTGCACAGCTTATAATCGGCTGCTTATATAGAGCAAAGAAATAACGTGAACGTCAAGAAAATAGGTTGTTGATTTTGATTCGACTCCCTTAGGTTTTCGTACGTACGTACTCTCAATATGAGGTTGCAGTTTTGAACAGTAGCAGCATGAAGTTGACAGTTTTATATCGTTATAATATTATGAAAGAGATCCAATAATAATAACATATCCAAGTTATAACTACATGGACATATTATTATTATTAAAATAATTGTAAAGTTATAATGATATGATGATCCAAGTCTCGTATGTTTTAGGTAGGCAGCTAGCTACAAAAATAACAAACGGATTTATCTTAGGTTATTCCATCATATTTACACAGGTATATCATCATTATTAGATCTTTCATGGATATATTATCATCATTAAATTTCTTTCATGACATTATAATAATATGGTCCTTCCTTAGAAGCAAAATATATATATATATATATATATATGGTCCTTGTGTATTTAATATGAATCAAGTAGTCAATTAATTCATATTTATTTTGCCTTTTAATTATCCTTAAAAGTTGATCTGTAAGTGATGCTCTACGTTGAGTGTAATTGGACTCCTCAAAGAAATATGTTGGTTGATAATTAGTCGAGTCTCATTTCCTCAAAAATAAAGGCAATCATCTAATCACTTTTTTAGATGATTTTTATACATCACTTTTTTTCTCATCACACATTTGTCGCCTCATGTGTATACTCAATAGGCAATGTTGGAAAAAGAAAAGAAATACATAAAAGTTACTATGATAATATGCCAACTACATACACAAAAGAAGTGATAAATAGGCAATAGAAAATGAGTATTTTTTTTAAAATAATTTTTTGTTTTAAAATTCAAAGGACAAATATTTCCTTCAATTTAAGACTTTGTTTGGCATAGTTTAATATGTCATGAGGAATTTTGTATAAAATTAAAGCCTCATGAGGAAGTTTAGGATTTAGATCATAACTCATAGAGAAGAACGACAATTGCTCATTAGAAAATTGTACGAGTATAGGTTAATAAAATGAATCATAACTATTTCATTACTACAACGTTAACCTAATTGATTACATACTAAGCCATTGGTAAATGAGTGGGGGCTATTTTTAAAATATTTTTAAATTTATAAATTAATTTAAACTCCACTATAAAAATTAATTAATTATATATGAATATTACATATTGTGTGATTTTAATTCTCACTGAATATAAATCTTGGATCCGCCCCTTCTATATATGCATCAACAGAAATTTGGTCTGCTATATCTTCTTTGTCATAAGAAGGACAGCGGCTAAGTTTCATTTGGATTTGTAGAGGGGTTCATGGATTCAAAGTTATTGTGCGCGACCTTCGCGAATGTTTCGTCATTGTTAAACTGTCTATCAGCTGCCAAATTTTCGGAGAAAAGTTATGATAACTTCACTTTGTGTTTACATTATTAGTCTCACAAAACAAATGTCTAAGGTTGTGGAGTTGAAGCTTTTAAGATTCAATTCTTGTTTAGACAAAAATACTTTTATATGACACATATTTTTTTTAGGGTTTGAAAAAATGGGTATTTTTATCTAAACAATTAATAATTTAAGCAAAAAAACATTGAATAATGGCATTTGACGGAAGGGACTAATGTGTATAAAATTCATGTATAGAAGTTTCCAGAGGGTGATGGTATATAATTAAGCTTTAATATCAATCATTTCCACCAAGTTTTCACACGTAGTTATTACTTCAATATATATAAACCCTAATACCAAGATGTAATCCATGACAACAACTAATTTATTCCACGAATTGAACGCTATTTAAATGCTTCATCATTTATGTTAACATGTACCACTCAAGTCAGATCCAGAGTATAGCATTCTAGACATGCATGATGAGAGTTTCTTTGAAGAGTAAAAATATCTATGTACATGGAGAATATTGACAGTTTTTAGTTGGTGAGGATATGCAAAACAAGAGGGAACTAAGAAATTGGCAAGTTTAGTGCATTGAGTGATTAACAAGATAATTATGTATTGCCCCCAGGGGTATAGTTCAGTGGTAGTTGGGATGTAATCGTTTCTATGAGATTACGGGTTCGACACTCTTTACTGCTCTAGAGTTTTGCTCTTAACTGACTTGGTGCATGTGTGGCCGCGCACCGCTGCACTCAGAAATTTTTCAATTGGTGATCGAGTTCCACTGCGTTATCCAAAAAAAAAAAAAGAAGATAATGATGTATCACCAAATTAAAGAGGTTTCAATGGTTGAATCGATTCCAATTGTTCAACAATTAAAAGGGGTTGTGTTTGATCAATCAACTCTGGACCGCAAAAATACAGGCATGAATCGATTATAGTTTCAATTCGAAGCCTCGATGATGAAGATTTGTTATGTATCACCAAATTAAAGTGGTTTCAATGGTTGAATCGATGCCAATTGTTCAACAATTAAAAAGGGGTTGTGTTTGATCAATCAACTCTGGACCGCAAACATACAGGCATGAATCGATTATAGTTTCAATTCGAAGCCTCTCTCGATGATGAAGATTTGTTATGTATTACCAAATTAAAGAGGTTTCAATGGTTGAATCGATGCCAATTGTTCAACAATTAAAAAGGGGTTGTGTTTGATCAATCAACTCTGGACCGCAAACATACAGGCATGAATCGATTATAGTTTCAATTCGAAGCCTCTCTCGATGATGAAGATTTGTTTTATGGAAATTGCTATACGACATTGTCGTTAAGTCATGAAATAGTCCTCATATTAGATACAAGAAAGGAGGGATGTTTTCCTTTGAATTTGTTTAGTGAAAGGAAATGATTATAATGATTTTCCTCATAAAGGTCATTAGTGATAATTGAATTGAAATTGCCATGAGTTTCAAAGTTTTTGATGGTTTCTGTGATCAATAATCAAATTTTGGGAACAAAAAGTATCTTTATTTCGAAGTGTCGATAATCAATTACTGAAAATTATTAGTTAATTATAATTAAAAAAAAACTACGTTATAAGGTGCTACTATGATTAAATTTAAGATTTTGATAACATGCGTTTTGGATAAATTGTCTTGTTCTTTGTGTTTCCACCGCAACTTTTATAGTTAAAAAATAGCTTCATAACCATCAACAGTATATATACCTATTTAACTATCTATCATTCCATTGAATAATCAACCACACATGTCTGATGTGTCCTGAAAATTTACGATTATTTAAAAAGATGGACATGATGGATATAATTTCCCTTTTATATATATATATAGCACTATTCAATTAAGTCAGCATGTAAAGAAATTTTATGGTATAAACACATGACACCCTATGATATTCTATGATAGTATGCAGACGACAAGATAGGGTTGCAGAATCTAAAACAAGCCATCAGCACAAATTTTCAACCAGAAAGAATAGTTTATTGATCCAAATTTATACTTCATTTCTTGTCATGAGATTTAGGACTTCTGATGTCGTGGGGGGGGGGGGGGGGGGGGGGGGGGTGGTCGGAGAGTTGAGAGCAACCTCTAAAAAAAAAATATTTAATGTATTTTTTTTTTGAAAAATAGATTTGACCCTCGCAATAAATATTATAAAAATTGTTAAAATTTATAATGTATGGTGTAGCTTAGTAGTTTGTCATGAGTGTATTTATATGGACTACGCGAGTTCGATTCCCCATGGGTGCTGCATGCGTTTTAATTTTTTCCTTGGCTGCTACATGCACTTTATTTTTTTCCTTGGCAGCCACATGCGTAATTTGGTGAAAGGAAAAAAAAAAGAGAAGGCTAGGAAGTGTCATTCTATGCCAATTGCCTTGCCAGAAACGAAGCTTAAAATTGTACAAATTACAAAATATCTTGAAGTAGTACTAATTAAAAAATACCGTACAAAAAATATTGTACACTATTTTATACTAACAAAAATACTGTACAAAAAGAACGATAAAAAAAAAATTTGATCCCTCCAACATTGATTTTCTGGCTCCGCCCCTAGTAATTGCTCTCCCAAATCCAGCACAATATCAATAATGATAAGTGTTTGTTTTATAAATGTTTGTAAATCTCACTCTTTCACTTTAGTACATGGACTTACGCATTAGAATAAGGTTCACAATTTGCATCTCTCGTATGTTGAACGTTTGAGACTTTTTGAAAATTTTACACAATAATAATCTATAACAATTCATGTCACTTCTATCAAATCGTCTCTGGATTCGTTTGTTTTAACTTCTATACATACAAAGATGCCAAAAATTGAAAGAAAAGTGGACCAAATCGTTAACCAGACAACTTGCATTTTATTTGTCTAAGCTCTTTGAGTGAAGCACTATGGATTAACTTGGTCCAGACGAATTTAGAATTTTATTCAATGGAGATTAAATTCATATAATTTAATATTCATAAAAAAAAAAATTCAATGAAGACTAAATTGATTTTCAAACTAAAAACACCTTTAAATACACACATTTTTTTTAATTTAAAAATAAAAAAATTAAAAATTAAAATACAACCCCAACTCACTGTAAAATAGCTCGACCTTGATTAACCATAGCCACTTGCAAATTTGGCTCAAGTCTAATGGCTAGCGAAGAGCATTACATAGGCACATTGATAACCATCAAATAATTCAGCAAATAAACGATCTAGCAATAATTTCTTATCACAAATCCTAGCAAGAAAGAAAGTATTAACTCGTCATAAATGATTCAGCAACATTGTAATCATAAAATTAATCATTTAACCCTTCCTACAAACGAATTTTCGAAGAGAATATCTGCATGTGGACGCATGGTTTGACATCATAGAGCAGCAAAACAGGCCTTCTACTGTGATCATTGACTTTTGGTTAATCTCAATCCACTCAAAAAAGGTGGAGTCATCTATTTATACTTCATTTGCGGACAAAAAATTTCCTTCTAAAATTCATCATTTTAATCATTTTAATTCACATTCCAAAATGGGCCCCCACTTTGTCATGCCTCATTTGGTGGACTCTCCATTGCCAAATTTTTATTATAAATTGCGAGTATATAAACCCTGCAACTTTGGTAATCAGACAACATAAATCTCTTACTACAACTCATATTCTTATATTGATCAGCACCATCTTGTTTACCTACCTACTTACTTGGGTAAGTAATTCTTGCATAGAACATGTGAAACTTTAGTGACATGCTTCAACAAAGTTTGTATGAATTTTAGGAAAATCAGTATTAATTGATCACATTTAAAAATTTAAATTATTAATTAGAGACGTATTTATTATATTTATTTCTTATTTTTAATATACGCCCCCTCACACCCTAACATATACAGTTTCCTCACATTTACTTGGTTTGTTTTGATGTTTCAATAACAGGTACATAAATGAGGTTTCTTGTGCTTGCTTTAGTCCTTATGATGATGAGTTTTTGCTTGGCAACACATAGGAAAGCTATAATGGTTGAAAAACTTGTAAAGAATTGAATGGCAAAAAGAGCCAGTCTTATTGATTTGTGAAGTCATATTTATACGGATACAAAATAGACTAAGCCTAAATAATTCCTAAATTGTCTATCACTAATTACAATCAATTATATGCTATTACAACCAATCGTATATATATAATTATGGGGATTCTAGTGCAGAATTCATGGGAGTGCTGATTTCGTGGAGTGAAGATGGGATACGATCTCCAATACTCCCCCTCAAGTTGGCGCATGGAGGTGAGAAGTGCCCAACTTGCTAAGCAAACGATGGAAGTGATCCCTGCCCAAAGCATTAGTAAAGATGTCAGCCAGCTGATGAGTGGTGGAGATGGATCGGAGATGGATCGAGGTTGAATCTCGTTGGATTGAATGTGTTGTTGAATGAAGTGACAATCAATGTCAATATGCTTGGTCCGCTCGTGAAAGATAGGATTGGCAGAGATGTGAATAGTTGCCTGGTTGTCACAAAATAAAGGAACGGGCTCAAGATGATCAACATGCAAATCACATAAAAAACGCCTAAGCCAAATGAGTTCACTGGTGGTAGTGGCCATGCTACGGTATTCGGCTTCGGCAGGAGAACAAGACACAACAGTTTGCTTCTTGGACCGCCAAGATATGAGAGACGAGCCAAGAAAGATAAGATAACCCGTGGTGAAGTGCCAAGTGGTGGGGCAGCCCGCCCAGTCGACATCACAATATGCTTGTAAGGTGAGAGCACTTGTGGATGGGAGAAGGATTCCCTGCCCGGGGCTGCTTTTTAGATAACGAAGAAGACGGAAGACGGCCTCAAGATGTGGTTGCCGTGGGTTATGAAGAAACTGACTAAGTATGTGGACGTCATAACAAATGTCAGGACGAGTGATCGTCAAGTATAAGAGTCTCCCAACCAACGTCGATATTGATCAGCATTAGAACATAGATTATCGGATTCAGATGATAACTTGTGTTGCTGCTCCATAGGAAAAATACTAGGGCGAGCACCCGTCATGCCACTTTCTGTGAGAATATCAAGTGTATATTTTCTCTGACTCAAGAAGAGACCATTAGGAGACTGGGCCACTTCTATACCAAAAAAATACTTGAGACGACCAAGATCTTTAATATGAAATTGGTCATTCAGATGTTGCTTCAAGGCTTGAATTTTTGTAGCATCATTTCCTGCAACTATGACATCATCGACATATATAAGAATGGCCATATAAGAGTTGCCACTCATATGAAAGAAAAGAGAATGATCCGCTTGTGAGTGAGAAAATCCAAGTTGCAATAAGGAAGCGATAAATTTATGATACCAATTGCGAGAGGCTTGGCGAAGACCATAAAGTGATTTTCGGAGGTGACAAATGCGATTCTCCCCCTATTTGGAAAAACCTTGAAGAATGCGCATATACACTTCTTCATCCAGTCCCCATGTAAGAAGGCGTTATTGACGTCAAACTGGTGTAGCTCCAAATTATGAACTGAGGCAACAACAAGTAAGCAACGAACTGTGACGAGTTTAGCAACTGGAGCAAAAGTCTCATGAAAATCCACGCCTGCGACTTGAGTAAATCCTTTGGCCACCAAGCGAGCTTTATAGCACTTAATACTCCCATCTAGCTTATTTTTGATCTTGTACACCCATTTAGAATCAATGGCCCGTTTCCCAGGCGGTAGGGGTTCAAGAGTCCAAGTATGATTGGTTTCGAGGGCAGCGATTTCTTTGTTCATTGCATCTTGCCAGTGAGCATGGCATACTGTCTGTGAGAAAGTATTCGGCTAATCTTTTGCAGAAATGGCTGCTAGAAAAGCCTGGTGAGTACGAGAAAAATTATCATAAGAGATATAATGGTCAAGAGGATATACCGAAGAGTTGGCTGACGGCGTGGTGGGGCGAGGAGGCTTGAGAGAGGGTGGCAAAACAATTTCATAATCTGCTTGCCGACGCGGAATGTGTCTGGTACGCTTAGTTTCAGGAGCCTGAGCTATGGGTATAGAAAATGATGAAGATGAGTCATTGTCTTGACTGTCATGGTTATTAGCGCATGGCGGAGAAGTATATTAAGAAGAAATACTTGCATCAATGGTGCGAGAACAACTTGGACTGCAAGGTGATGCAATACATGATGGTATTGTGTCCTTGGCATACTCCTTAAGCCTTTGTTGTTGTTGCACAGTGTCATCAATGATTTCTGTCATGCCAAGGAGACTGGAACATTTTGGTTGGATGGGCTATTAGGTATCATTTTGCATGGTGAAGTTTGAGCAAATGGAAAACAATTCTCGTGAAATGTAACATCACGGGAAACATAAATCTTCTTACTCGCTAAATCAAATACCTTGTATCCCTTTTGCCCAATAGGATAACCAACGAAAACTCTACGTCTGGATCGTTCAGCAAACTTATCAAGTGGCTTGTTTGCGATATGGTCATAACACAAACAACCAAATATATAGAGATGATCATTAGAAGGTGGTTAACCAAGAAGTGCCTCATGGGATGTCCGATTGTTCAAGATAAGCGTGGGCATTCGATTGATCAAGTAAGTAGCAGTAAGAATACACTCGCCCCATAAAGAGATTGACAGGTTGGCTTGGAATCGCAAGGCACGTGCTACATCTAACAGGTGCCGATGTTTGCGCTCAACTACCCCGTTCTACTGTGGAGTGTAAACACAAGATGTTTGATGTTCCACACCATGAGTGTGAAAATACTCGAGTAAGTCACCATGTTTGAATTCAGTTCATTGTCACTTCGCAAAACCTTAATTTGTTGATTGAATTGTGTTTGCACCCAATTGAAAAAGTGAATCAAATATGTACAGGCCTCTGACTTAAATTTCATGAGGTAGACCCAAGTGGTTCTACTGAAGTCGTCAACGAGAGTGAGAAAATAGTGTGTGCCTGAATGAGACGTAGTTTGGTACGGGCCCCATATGTCACAATGTAATAAATCAAAATTTTGCTTTGTTTTATTTTCTCGAACTGTAAATGACAACTTTGTATGCTTAGCTCTATAACAAGCATCACAAACTAGAGTATTTTTGACATTGAAAGAACTTGATAAATAAGACATGCGCTCCACTGATAAATGCCCCAGACGCCTATGCCAGAGTATTAAATCCTGTTGTTTATCTGCCAGTAATGCCATACCCTCTCTCATAGGCTCCAAATAGTATAAGCCATCCTTCGCCCTACCCATTCCAATCGGCCTCCTCGAGGATAAGTCCTGTATGACACAAAAATCCGGAAAAAATATTAGTACACAATTCCAGTCCTTGGTCAATTTGTGAACTGACAAAAGATTACAGTTAAACTCCGAGATGCCCAACACATTCTTTAATCGAAATCCATCACCTAGTCGCCTATAGCATGCACAGGCACTGTTTGACCATTTTGGATACGAACAGGTGATACATTTGGGTTTAATGTTTTATTCTCAAGCAAATTCAAATTACAAGTGAAATGATCGGTTGCTCCGAAGTCGATGATCCAAGGAACTAAATTATAAAGCATACCAGAAAAATTGGCCAAATTAGCCGAATAACCTGTCGAATTGGTAGAGCCCAAAAGCGCGAGCAATTGCTGATATTGAGACTTTGTAAACTGAGGAGCAAGTGCTGGTTGTTCGCGCATAGGAGAGGGTGTACCACGATCTACTGCTTGCGTGTTCGCTGCATATGTGGCACTTAGTCCAGAAGTTACAGCTCTTTGCATCAAGCTTTTCCCTTTGTTGTTGGACTGCTTCTTGCACTAGTGTGTTGGATAACCAATGATTTCATAACATTTTTCTTCTGTGTGCCCCTATTTTCTGCAATGTTCATACACTGGCCTGTCCCAATTTGTTCCAGCTTTGTTGGTCATGGCAGCCATGGCAACAATGTTCTGACTTGCTTTAAGAGCCGCTGCTTCAATGATTGGTATTCATGACGCCGCCACCGCTTGCTGTTTTTCTTCTTGAATGGCAATAGCATAAGCCCTACCAAGGCTTGGTAACGGCTCCATGCTTAATATTTGTGATCTCACGGTATTAAATCCGCCATCTAACCCCATCAAGAAGTCATGTACTTTCTCACTTTCTCGCATAGACTATACTTTTTTCGATGCACCACAAGTACATCCACACGTACATGTCGGAACGGGATTAACTGCTTGTAACTCATCCCATAAGGCTCTGAGTTTTCCATAGTAGGAAGTCACAGCTGCCTTTTCTTGCTGTAAGAGTACTATATCACACCTCAACTCGTAGACTCGTGGGGTATTGTCTTGTGAAAATATTTCTTCCAAATCCTTCTAGATTTCGCGTGCCGTCTCCGCATAAGTCACGTTATTTTGAAGTTCCTTTGCCATGGAGTTTACAAGCCACAATTTGAACATGGCATTGCATTTTGTCCAAGGCAATAAATCCCGAGAGTGAACATCCGGTTTGTTAATTGTGCCATCGACGAATCCAGTCTTGCTTTTCGCGGCTAATGCGTTCTACATGTTTCTTTTCCATGTGAAATAATTTTCACGACTTTCTTCAAGAGGAGTGACAATGAAGATCAATCTTGGATGGTCTGAGGCTTGAAGATAATAGGGGGAATTGACATCCCTTATGATTGATTGTTGTTCGTCCTTCTTCATTAAGACATTGGCGTCGTTTGTGGCTGTGTTATCTGCCACCAACGACGTTGAGTCGTTAGAAAGGTTTTTGGACGAAGAGGAAGACATACGATAATTTTGGCTTAGCAGGTTATTTGGGTAACCTTCTCTGATACCATGTAAAGAATTGAATGGCAAAAAGAGCCAGTCTTATTATTTGTGAAGTCTTACTTATACTGATACAAAATAGACTAAGCCTAAATCATTCCTAATTTGTCTATCACTAATTACAATCAATTATATGCTATTACAATCAATCATATATACATAATTATGGGGATTCTAGTGCAGAATTCATGGGAGTGCTGATTTCGTAGAGTGAAGATGGGATACGATCTCCAATAAAACTCAAGCATCATCAGAGGCTACTACTCGAGAATAATGATGGCATAGACACTTACGAGAACAGTGAAGGTAATCACCATCATAAGTCGATTAAGAATTTCAATAACGACAATGGTGGAGGCCCAAGCAACGACGATACAAATGTAGGCAAAAACTAAGATTTGTGGGTTTCAGCAATAATAGGTAGTACGTATTTGCAGTGTGTTGAGTCTCTCTTAAGAAAATAGAAGTTTAAGTCTTGTAATATGGAGGTTATACTTTACTAGTGTGATTCCTGATGAGAACTATTTTCAAATAAATAAGATTGTGCTTGGTTTGTTTTGTGTATTAGCTGATTTTCGTGAAAATATATATTCTTCATGTTTGCAGCAAGCATGAAAACAAATTTAGGCATTCGATTTTTACTTTTAGATTTAGGTTGTTAGCTAGACACGAAAATTGATCTTAAAACCTCTTGCATTTAAAACAAGAATCATATCACTAAACTAAATAGCTAGTGGTTAGGCATTCGTTTTCATGTATTGAACTAATGAAACAATATTTCTGCTGCAGCAATGTTTACCCTAGACATTGTGTTTGTAATATTACCAAAACACCTATAAGCCTTATTATTATGGAACAATATGCATGTATCACGTTTGCAGCTATTTTATGTTTGTTAATATTCAATAATCTAATTTTCTCTCTATATACACCCTCTCACTCGGGGCGGGCCTCTAGGCTCTGGCTATTTCTCATCTTTTTTCCTTGGCACCTTTTCAAAACTCTGTTGGAAGAGATTAAACTTTTTCAGTGTCATTTAATTAGCCCCCCACTAAAATATATATATATATATATTGTGACGCCCGAGATTTCTTATCACGTTCATTCGTAACTGTTGCATGTCGCTTTGAGCATTTCAATGTGCATTTCCTTTTCTTGATTATATGTTTTATTAGTGGCTACTATTCATAAAAAAATCAGTTCTCTAATTTGCTCGAATTAATATTTTTCCTAGATAGTATAACTTATAAAAGGAATCGGGAACTTATAGTTTTGGACTTTGAAGGTCGGGAACTTGCGTTTGAAAAATGATTAGTGTTTCATTGAGTAGTGTTACGTAGCGTAAATATTGTTTTTAAACTAGTTGACATTTAAATTGAGATTTAGCATAGTTTGACCAAGATTTTGTGGTAATTGACTTAAGCTAAATAGACAACACATACATATATTCATCATATACCATATATGCATACAAATGCTCATAAAAACAAAAACAAAAATCCCTAAAACTACCCCTAAACCCGTCGACCTCGAGAAAGGAAAAGATAGGAGAAAGTTTTGCTATTTTCTTCAAATTTGCTCAAGAATCATTAACCTAGACCTCATTCCACCTCTCCAAAGTCTTCCTCCACCCTCCACAAGGCTCCTAAGTGAGTGAGATGCATCATCCTTACTATTTAAAGTTTATGCCAAGTTTTTATAATTTTTGGATTTACTATTTTTGTGCTATAAATTGTTTGATTCTTGCTAGATATGGTATTATTACATGCTAGAGAATATCTTTATGCATTTTTATAGCTTGAAACTAAGTTTTTAGCAAAAATCTACATGAGAAAGATGATGAATAGTACCAAACGAGGGTTTCCAAAAAAAGTTACAATTTAATTTGATTCAAGACTTCTAGTAGATGCTAATTAGGTCCATAAACATGGGAAAAATGTTAATTACGCTGGTTAGGCTCGAAACTTGGGTAATTTGATCAAAATATGCAATTTTAGAAAGGGGTTTCGGGGTTAACTTGAATCCGGACACGTTTTGAGGTTATGACTAGTTTTTATTAAGTATTGAAGCCTTAGAAGTGCATTCGTTTCTCTTGTTTGGGTTTCGGAATTGGTACTTATAGTGTAAAATCACAAAGAGGCATTTTCGGTATTTTTGTGTACTTGTGATCTAGGTTATGATTTGGAGCTCTAAATGAGGTATTTAGGTATCCTTAGATTGGTAGGATGGTTAGCTAGCTTAACTTGATCATTGAATTCTGGTAGGAAGCTAAATAGCCTAGTTGAACAAAGGAAAAATGAATGAATTAATTGCTTTAGTACTTGTATTGCTTTGTAGTTGCTCCTAGCGTGTCTAAATGCAATTCTAAGGCATGTGTGAGCTTTTGGTAAAGTTTTGTGAAAAGTATAATATTGACCCCTTTGTGTTCGCATAGTTAATTTCATGATACTTGCTTTATAGTTGAGTTAATTGTAATGAAAATAAGTATGAGTTAATAGCTTTATTGATTGATAGTACTATTATGGAATACTTACAATTGCTTGACCCTTGAGTATGTTACGTGAGTAATAGTTTTAGATGGCATGTTTTGTTAAAATGGAAAAGTTATGTGTTATGCATTTTAAGTGTTTCATTGGTGTTAACTTAATAATTCTAGTTTATTAAATGTGTTTAAGGATTCTAGATGCTTAGAGCCGTGCATGCTAAGTAATTAATGGAGAATGTATACATGTTAATGATCAATAATCAGGGAGACTTGTAAATCATAGAGTAAATAGATTGTCAAAGCATGTGGTAGGTAACTTATGTAAGTGAAGTGTGGAATATGGAAATGATTCTTGGAGCATGCTTTATAGTGGGTATGTTTGGGGTTAAAATATAGTATTCTAATTGGATGCTTATCTTAATGAAACCTTGTGATCAAGTTGAAGTGAATTAATTGTGAAGTAACTTGTTTTATTTGGTTGAGTTGTCTTTAAGCTATATGGAAAATGTTGAAATAAGATGAGCTAAGCTTAGTTTTAACTAGTTAACTTGTTTATTGTATGAATTGTGTGATTTTGAAGGGTTGTGGTTAACTAACTTGGAATTGGTAGTGTGTTGGTTGTTGTATTGTCTTGAGGATGAAGATGATAGTGTGTGGTAGCTCTATTGTTTGTGAAATTGCTTGAAAGAAGTTTATCTAACACAAATTACCTAGTTATGAATTGTTACTTGATAATATAAGCTAATGTTATGTTCGGATCAGCTTACTGCCCCTATCTTTCGAAGCTCTTTTGACCTGGTAAACATGCTCGAAACTTAACGAAATTTGTACAGCAGCTAGATTGGGCAGTTTAGAGCAAATGTTGATTTTTAGGGTTAAGGCTAATTATAACTTTTTAACCCTCTGATCACATCATTGCCTAGCTATGCGTGATTGCGCGGTAAGGGTTATAACTTTTGGAATTTAACTCGGAATTGAGCACCGTTTGAACCTAAAATTAACTACACTCGAAGAGCTACGATTGTACATAAAAATCAAATAGTTTAGAGGTCAATAGCCTAGGTAACCGAATTGATTAAGTTAAGCTTCTGTTAGAGGAATTGAAAAATGTCCTAGTTGAGCTTGCGGTATTAACTTTACACTTGGAAACTTGTGTTCGAATGTTTGAAGAATTAATTAAAATGTAAGTTAAATGTAAAGATGTTAACCAATACATGTTAGTTGAGCTACTTGTACAGTTGGCATTTAGTTTATATGTTAAGTACAATTTTGATTAGTTATAGTTAGCTTAACTTTATATATATGTAAATGCTTCTCTATTGTTACAAAGCTATGGTGTTTAATTAAGTTACAATAAAATAAAGTATGTAATATAGATTATTGGATGTGAAAGATAGTTGTTAAACCTTCTTAGTCAATTGCTAAAGTGTTATACTTATATGAAAACTAGGGTATTCATATTCAAGCTAATCCAAGGAAAGTTGGAGTAACTAAGCCATTTTTACATCTTGAGGCTTGATAAAGGTGAGGGAGCTTTCATTCCTTTTGTGCATCTCAGCTTATTTTATTGCTCTCAAATTATAATATTTAGTTTAATTAATTGAATTTATATGAACTTATTACTTGCTGTATTGTGATTGAGGATAACCTACTTTGTTGTCCCTCGTTCATGTGCTTCTTGAATTATATTATCATTATTTGAGTTATCGTGATCAAATATTGGGTTGTGCAACCTTCTCGGACATGGTAACGTTGAGAAACACGGGCGGCATCAGGCTTGCTGTGCTTCCTCGACTACCATGGTGGCTATTCCTTTTCTCTCACTGAGTATACTCTACTACCCCAGAGGCGTGGTTCACCTGTTGGGCATATGGACCTACCTCAGGAGAAAAAGTCGTAAGATCAGGGTACACCTGGAATACCCCATTTTGGTGGAATAAGGGTTTTGCCGGCACTTGCTTGAAGATCTTGGCTCGTGGCTCGTGATTGAAGACAAACGTGGAACCGTATCCTTTTTATACGTGGTTAAATACTTGTCTAATTAACTTTGTTATTTTGTGTTGTATATGTTATTATTCTTGTTGCATCTCATGAAAGTATCACCTCCCTCACTGAGTACACATGTTGTATACTCATCCTCGTTTCTAACACCTTTCAGGATCAGTGCTATCTGAGGTATAAAAGAATGCTCGAGAGTTTCGTGTTGATTATGCTAGCTTACGTGGATTGTCATTGAATTTAGTTTTGTAATTGTAAAGTTAAGTTTAAAATGTATTGATAGTTATGAATAACTTGTAAAGTTTTATTAACTTGTAATCTTTACGTTGTTGTCTAGTTGACTTGCATGCTTGTAAGGATGAAATGGATTGAGGTTGGGGATTATGGTCTAGTAGTAGTATGTTGATGTTTGCAGGTTTCTAGATAGTTCTATATATAGGAGAAACTCCGTCCGTTTTTTCTTAAATTTGGTGACCAGGTTGGAATTGGGTTGTGTTTAACATGGTTATTAGAGCCTCTGGTCTCGTGAGGGATCGGGGCGTTACATATATATACTTATATAGTTAAAAAATTATGTGTTTTAACCTCCACTAAAAAAATTCATAGATTCGCCACTAGTCATTGCACCTATTTTTCACATTAAAGAGCCTTTTTCCAATTTGGTTAAACTATTTCAAACTCTAAAGGTACATTCAGTTTGGGAAGAAAGAAAAGAAAAGATAGATAAGGGGAGTTTAAGAATTAGGGGTAATTGAGCGGTTAGTTTCTAATATTGACACATTTTTTTCAATTTATATAGTCCTTAATGTTTCAAAAAATTTAAATAAATCCTTAATGTTTCTCAAATAAGGTCAAATTAATCCCTAGTGTTTAATACTCAATAGAAATTTTGTCAAATAGTTAACTACCCTTACAAAAATTATAAAATTATCATTTTACCAAACACTCTCTCCCCTGTTTCCCACCCACCGACCCTTCATTTACCCTAACTCTCCCTCCTTCCCCTCTTCCATACTACATTTCCCTCCCTAAACTGACAACCCTCAAAACCTTCCCAAACCAAATCAATCCCCCACCCCATTCCCATCACTCCCCTACCTTCCACCTACCCTATTTTTGTTACCCTCTACCCCAGCTTATCCTGTCACCTCCCAACCATCCCCACCCAATGAACCCTAACCCACTCGACAATTGTAATGTTATTTGTAGGTATATGTGTAGGAATATGTGTTTTTCTATGTGGATTTGTATATGGGTTATTTGTGTGTATGTGTGTGTGTGTGTGTGTGTGTGTGTGTGTGTGATTATGTGCTTACCAGGTAGGTTATGATTGTGATCATGTGTTTGTGCATATAAGTTGTATTTGTCGTGTATGCATGTGTAGTACGTCTGCATGTATGAGTCTATATATGAGTAGTGGGGGTTTATGTATTTGTGTGTATACATGGGTATGATTGTGTGTGGTCAAGGTGTGTGTGTGTGTGTGTGTGTGTGATGAAGATTAAGAAGGAGACGAGAAAAAAGAAAGCGAAACAGATTTAAAATTAAAGGAATAAAAAAGAGAAGTTTGTGGATTGATTTAATATTTTTACAAACTTTAGAAACTAAATTGCATATTTATGAAGAACCTTATTAATTTTCTAATTTTACTCTTATAATAGTACTGTATAAATCTGTTAAATGTAACTGTATTTTCAAAGAAATTGTCTAATTTGACTAACTTTGATAAACATTGGGGTCTTATTTGCATGTATTAGAACATTAGAGAGTAAACTGGAAAAATATAATAAGATTAGGGACCATTTGCATGAAATAATAGTAGGGAAAAGAAAAAGGAAAGAATGGAGTAGGGTAGACATTGTTTTGTACTTCTTTTATGTTCTCATCATTTTTTTCATTCCTTCTATCTATCCAAACAAAATAAATGCAATTCAAAACGATTTAGATTCAGAAAGGAAAAAAAAAGTTTAGTTTATTAATCCAAATTCATTTGCCTTTTCCAATTAAAATGAGATATCGCTTTAAAAAAAAAATTGACTAAGGCTGCCATTGAGATCCAATTTGATGATAATTGTTTTCATTTTCCTAAAATCATCACCATCCTTTATGAAAAATTAAAAATCAATGGTTTATTTGACTAATACTGTTATAATATGACTTTTACCTTCAATTATTCATCATTAATCAATTTAGTTCCCATTCCAAAATAGGCACCCAACTTAGTCTTGCCTCATTTGGTGGACTCTCCATTGCCAAATTTTTAATATAAATTGTGAGTATATAAACCCTACAACTTTGCCATTAAAAGATAAGATTCTTAGTACAACTCTTATTCCCATACTGAGCACCTTCGTGTTTACCTACCTACTTACTTGGGTAAGTAATTCTTGCATAGGAAGTGTGAAACTGGATAATTACAGCTAAAATCAATCATGTTAGGTTTCAGTTTTCTAAAAGGTCAATTAATTACGCTGCAAACTGGGTTGCCAAGCATTACCTCTTTGACAAGTTAGTAATTGATTGAATTTCTAATATTTCTCCCCTCTCTCTTTGATATTTTTGTAGCAGATTTCGCCCCTTCTAGGGTTGACTGAATCATTGTACTTTCAAGTTTCATTTTAATGAAATGTTTTTTTAAAAAACCAAAGTTGAGAGGACTCGTTAGACCAAAGAGTCTTCGGCCATGGTGAGCATTTGTCCTCTAAAAATATTTTTGGTGATTACCCATTATGAGACGCTGAAAGGACTCGTAAGAGATGTGGCCCAATCCCTTAACATCGCATCAAAAGCTTTTGTCACTTGACCAAAAGGAGAAGCCCAACATTGGGGACCGAAGAGCAATTTAAATCTTAATGACAGCCATACCACCAAGCTATTTTCTCTAAAATTTGAATTTATGTCATTTTATAATAAATATTACGTAACTCTTAATTGATCAGGAGTATGATTTAAGACACATTGTTACAATATGAATTTTGTAATGTTGGAGTGGATTAAATATAATTATACTTAATTAAGTGAGTTCCTCATTATCATAGGGGAAAAAAAATAAAAACCAAGCTAGCTCTGAATTATGACTTTTGTGAAGCATTTACCATATTCACAATAGTTGTGGTGGCAGCAATATCGTAGAGGGGGATGATGGGCTTGGTATGTGGCTATTAAAAGCACAAAATGTACTAAGTCGACCCTAATTAATGGGATAAGAGTTTGATTGTGCCCTTGGCTTATCTCATCTACTGGTATAAAATTTTGATTTGATTTGTTTTAATTACAAAATGCACTTGTCATACTTGGATGAATATGTCCGTCTCCAAGTCAATTTTTTGTTACCTGAAATCCAGCAAAATGGGTAATCATACAATTTAAACATAAAATGACAATCTTAATCGGCAAGATTATATGCATGGTTCAATTTTTCGGATTCAAATCCTCTCTTTTGTTGATTCTCTCATACTTATTATCACAACAATGTTTGATAAGCATGTCTCAAGGATTGGAATGGTGCTCCTCTTCCAATTTGTTAGCTGTAATGTAAACTTTTGTGTATTTGGTCCGTCATGGGATTCACTATAAAAAAAACTGCCAAATGCGACAGCTAATTTTCGTCACCTTTCCGTCGCCAAAAGGGTATTGACAACGGCAAAGAGACGAAAATCGTCAGTCTCCTAGAAGATCATCGCCAAGTTGCTGTGTCGTCGCCAATTCATCTCCTTTGGCGACAGAATTAATATTAATTAAGAACTTACTCTGGTAGGTTTAGATTATTTGTTTGTAAGTTTTTCTTTTGCAACCCCAAGTTGTTTCACAAAAATTCTTAGGGAAATTTGCGCAAATAGTCCTTATTATTTTTTTAAAATTTTAAATTTGTTCTTATTGTTTAAAATTAGTCAATTTAGTACTTATTAGTTTTCAAAGATTTCAAATTTGTTCATATTATTCAAAATTAGCCAATTTAGTCCTTATTATTTCTCAAAAAATTTTAATTTAGTCTTGGCCTAAATTGACTTAATTGAAATTATCTGAGAACAATAGGGACTAAATTTGAATTTTTTAGAAAATAATAGAGACTAAATTGATTAATTTTGAATAATAGAGATGAATTTGATTTTTTTTTAAAAATAATAGGAATAAAATTAATTAATTTGAACAATAAGGTTGAATTTAAAAAGATTCGTGTATGCCACTTTTGGGGCTTGTAAGTTGTAAAAGATTTTGATGTTCCTATTTATTAATAATTAAGGGCTCTTTCTGCAGAAACTTTTCTCTTTATGGCTAGTTGCAAAACAATCCAGCAAATCAATGCTGAAACTTTATGTTAGACTTCAGTGGCTATTGCATGCACTTGCTAAATCTTGAGACAGATCAGCATTTTAAACAAAAAACTAGTTTTTAGCTCTAGGATAAAATGTTTAAAAGTAATAAGAAAATTAGTTAATGTTAATACGTTTCTCCAAAAACTGATTCTTAGTTCAATGCTTTACCAGATGTTTCTCAAGGCACCAGTTACGATGAGATATTACGTAACATACCTTGATCCACATCGATTTTATAAGAGATATATTTTCAATTTATAATGATTTGGGATTTACTACTACTGTCAACCCAAATTAAATATTTTAACTCTATTAATTAAACGAAAGTGTTGTCTAATGCAGTTAGGGTTATTGTATTACGACAAGACTATTAGCATTAGAATTCCTAGTTCGTTTAGGAAAGGAAGATTAACGGCGGTGCGATTTCCCTATATATATGAACCCACCCTTTCACCCATTCATCACAAAAACTTATCAATTCTTTTCGTTCTTCAATCACTTGCAAAACCGCCCTTTTCTTTTTCGTTTCCTAGCATACAACCCTTTTGATCCTTTTTTTTTTTTCCAGTTGTTTAACATGGCTGTTCTTGCTAAGAAAATTTCTTGTTTTGTGAAGAAGATTGGTCGTAAAGATTATGATCATAGTAGATACACTATGTTGAAGAAAGGTGATGATCTTGATCACAAGAAGAAGCCAATTCCAAGAGGATTCTTTCCTGTGTATGTTGGTGAAGAGAAGAAAAGATATGTTGTATCCGTCGCATGTTTATCATCTGTGCGGTTTCAGGCATTGCTTACTCAGTTTGAAGAAGAGCTTCAACCCATGCAGCCTCTTACTTTGCCTTGTTCTACTATGATGTTTGAAACAATTCTCAGTATTGTTAAAGCTGAGAAGGGTTTTTGAATTCAAGAAAGCTATTCTACGAAGAAGAAGATGATGCACAATGCAGAAAAAGGTGATGAAGACATGAAGCTTTATGCAGGTTTTGGTCCAGATTTGTGCACAATGATAAAATACTTTTCTTGCGGCCTTTCTGATTTGGTATTGACTTGGCTCGTGTTGTTTGAAGTTCTTGGGGAGAAGATGGTGGTGGAAAAAAAGAAAAGAGAGAAAAATAGAAAAAGAGAGAGAGAGAGAAAAAAAAAAACAAGAAAAGAAAAAAAAAGAAAAAAGAAAAGTGTAAAAAAAAAGAGGAAAAAAAGTGAAAAAAGGAAGAGAGTGGGGGATTGAGCAAGCACGAGCAAGAAATTGAATAGTTCGGCCATTACCTAATTGAGATTATACATTGGAGGAAATAGTTTCATGATATGGCTTTTTGAAGAAATTGGTTCAAAGGCTTCTTGTGATTTAGATTCAAAGAATTATTATGTGAAAAATAACTCTTTGTACCATCAGATTTTATTAGTAAAGAAATTCAACTTTTTCTTGTGATTTTTCCCCTCCACATTGGAGGGTTTTCCACGCAAAATCTTGTTGTTTGTTGTACTCTTATTTGTTTTTTTTTTCTTTTTTGTGTTTTTTCCTAAAAGCCTTCTTATTTGTTGATTATATATATAATTCATACACACACACACACACACATATATATGAGCATGGCGAATTTCTTTGTACGTGCATCGTTCTTGCTCGGATAGTTAGCACAAGGTGTAGCTAATATTAATGGCTTAGAATAATACCCTAAACCCTATTCTGACTCTTAACTCTTTTGAAATCGCTAAAATTAAACTTCAAACCAAGATCGAAATTATATAAAACGGAAGCACTGTTCCGCATAGTTTATGGCAAAGAATACATTGAAAATTATCTTTTGGAAAAAAATGAAAATATTAGAATGTTTTGTGCTCAGAAGTAAGAAGTTAGATCATATTGTACTATAATGATCTATTCTTTATTTACAAGAACGTGACAAAATAATCTCTGGTTTTTACCAGATACCAGAGAGCAGTGATGATGAGATTCTCATGAGTAATAAGGGGTTATTAAATTATTCTGATATAACATGGTCAAACATATGAATTTTAGCGAATTGGATGGGGTTTCTTTGCACTTTACACCAACTTAAAATAAGAAGTTTGAGTAATAGGCTTCCTTTTTTATTCGTTCATCTCAAAATCATGATCTATAATTGGTCCTATATTATTTTCACTTTCTATATATATTTCTTTTCAAAAGAGTAGGTTTAAGCAAACATAATTGTCTTTAGAACGTCTCAAACACATCACTGAGACAAGTGCGTGGGTCCTACCAATGTTTAGAGCCCACGCGCTAGAAATGTCTAAGACAGTTCTAAAAACTTTCTCTTGAGTAGACACTATGAGAAACACGAAAACATTTCAATATAGATAAATCTAATAGATTACCTCAAATATACCTATGTATCCTTAGGCTTGATATATTCTTTTTTATCCTGTAGTTCAAGCCAACTATCACAACATTTTCTACTTATCTTGTATACTGTCCTTTTTCTTTCCGTGTTAGAATAGAACCTTAATTTATTACTTAAGTTAGATATTAGACGAGATTTTACGAAAAAATTCTTTATAAGAGAGAACAAATATATATATTTTTTCCGATGCGAATTTGACATGACAATGGGGCAAGTTAATTATCAATGTATCACACAGATTTGAAAATCAATTATATATGTCATGTTTATGCTTCGAGGTACTAAAGACATTTCACTTCTGACACTAATTTATTTGCATTCCCTATATGAAATTCATTTGTGTTAGCTTATACAATGACTCAAAATCATGAATTCCAAAACAAGCATCTTGCTAAATCTGGAGACAGAACACTTTAAAACAAATAAAAAAGACTAGTTTTTAGGTCTAGGATAAATTCTTTAAAACTAATAAGAAAACTAGTTAATATTATTGCATTTTCCCAAAAGTACTGATTCTTAGTTCAATGTTTTACCAAATGTTTCGCATGACACCAATTAGGATGAGTTATTATGTCACATCACGTTTCACCTATGATGCGTCTTATTTGAAGGGAACACGCCTTTTTGATCACTGTGGTCTCTATCTTTGAGACTGGGCAGGCGTATTTGGCATCTCCTAGTAGCGGGAATGACTCCTCAATTTGGGCATCCACTCAAATTCAAGTCGTAATTTATTATGATTTGAGTTCATTATTACGATCGACATAGATTTAATCATTTTGGACCTGCTGATCAGACGAAAGTATGGACTCTTCTAATGAAGACTCTCTACGTATTGAAGATAATAAATAATCTAACAAACTCCTCTCTAACAGCTAACATGGTATAAGAGCTTAAGTACCAAAAAAGTCTTGGGTTCAAAACTCATCACCACCCATTTAAAAATATTGAAACTGTCTAAGTACAAGACTCAAAAACTAACTAGTGCAGATGTTTGAATATAACAAATAATATAATAAACTCCTCTTTAACATCTTAAACTTTTAGATGAGGTAGTTACTTAACACTACGATTATACTTAACATGGTATTAGACCCTAGGTACTAAAAAGGTCATGGGTTCAATGTTGAAAATAACAAATAATATAATAAACCCCCCTCTAATAGCTTAAACTTTTAGATGAGGTGGTAACTTAACATGGTATCAGAGCCTAAGTGCCAAAAGGTCCTGGGTTCAAAACTCACCGCCACCCATTTAAAAATATTAAAACTGTCCAAGTGTAAGGCTAAAAAACTAACTCCACACTTGTGGGGGCGTGTTGAATATAATAAACCCTTCTCTAACAGTTTAAGCTTTTAGATGAGGTAGTCACTTATCGTTTAAGCTTTTAGATGAGGTGGTCACTTATCATGGTATGAGAGCCTAGGTATTAAAAGGTCATGGGTTCATAACTCACCGCCACCCATTTAAAATATTAAAACTGTCAAAGTGTAAGACTCAAAAACTAACTCCATTTGCACTTGCGGGGGCGTGTTGAAAATAATATATAATATATTAAACTTCTCTCTAATAGTTTAAACTTTTAGATGAGGTGGTCACTTAACAACTCGGATACAATGAGTCTTGTGATAAGTTGATAATGCTAGTATATGGCTAATGGAATTAGGAGAGTACATGTTAATATATAAATATGGAGTTAGGAAAGTACTAGCTTATTATATTACGATATGCAGACTATTAGCATTAGGATTCCTAGTAAATTCGTTTAGGATAGGAAGATCATTGGCGGTGGGATTTCCCTATATATATGAACCCACCCTTTCACTCATTCATCACAAAAGCTTATCAATTCTTTCGGTTCTTCAATCACTTGCAAAACTGCCTTTTTCTTTTTCGTTTCCTAGCATACAACCCTTTTGATCCTTTTTTCTTTTCCAGTTGTTTAACATGGCTGTTCTTGCTAAAAGAATTTCTTGTTTCGTGAAGAAGATTGGTCGTAAAGATCATGATCATAGTGGATACACTATGCTGAAGAAAGATTATAATCATGATCACAAGAAGAAGCCAATTCCAAAGGGATTCTTTCCTGTGTATGTTGGTGAAGAGCACAAAAGATATGTTCTATCAGTTGCATGTTTATCATCTGTGCGGTTTCAGGCATTGCTAACTCAGTTTGAAGAAGAGATTCAACCCATGCAGCCACTTACTTTGCCTTGCTCTACTATGATGTTTGAAACAATTCTCAATCTTGTTAAAATTGAGAAGGGGTTGTGAATTCAAGAAAGCTCTATGAAGAAGAACATGATGCATGATGAAGAAAAAGCTCTATGAAGAAGAACATTACGGACTTGTGCACAACGCAGAGGTACTTTAATTTCTTGCGGCGTTTCTGATGATTTGGAATGACTTGGTTCCTGTTGTTTGAAGTTCTGGGGGAGAAGAGAAAAAAGAAAAAGAAAAAAGGGAGAGAGTGGGGAGTTTGAGCAAGCACAAGCAAGAAATTGAATAGTGGCCGCTACCTAATTGAGATTATATATTGAAGGAAATAATTTCATGATATGGCTTCTTGAAGAAATTGGTTCAAAGGCATCTTGTGATACTTTAGATTCAAAGAATTATTATGTGAAAGATAACTCCTTGTACCATCAGATTTTATTAGTGAAGAAATTTAATTTTCCCGTGGTTTTTTCCTTTCACATTGGAGGATTTTTCACGTAAAATCTTGTTGTTTCATTGTGTTTTTCTTTTTCTTTTTGTGTTTTTTCGCTAAGAGCCTTCTTATTTGTTGATTATATATATCCATCGATCGTTACACACACACACACACACACACACATATATATATATATAGATATATATGTACAAGTCTAGTTTATGAGCATGGCGAATGTCTACGTACGTTATTCTTGCTCAGATAGTTGGCACAACGTGTAGCTAATATTGGATTAGAATAACATAAAATTTCTGATTCTTAACTCTTTTTAAATCGCTAAAACTTCAAACCAAGATCGGAAAATATAAAACAGAAGCAATGTTCTGCATAATTTATGGCAAAGAATACGTTGAAAATATTTTTTTGGAAAAAGTGAAAACAAAAATTAGACTGTTTTGTGGGCAGAAGTAAGAAGTTAGATCATATAGTATGTATTATAATATAACGATCTAAAAATTTTATTTACAAGAATATTGTGACAAAATAATCTCCGGCCTTTATCAGATACAAAGAGAGCAGTGATGATCAGATTCTTATGAGTTATAAGGGGTTATTAGATTATTCTGATAATATCACATGGTCAAACGCACAAATTTTAGTGAAGTAGATGGGGTTTCTTTGCAATTTACACCAACTTAGAATAAGAAGTGTGAGTAAAAGGCTTCCTTTTTTATTCCTTCATCTCACAATTATGATCTATAATGGGTCCTATTTTATTTTCACTTTCAACATATATATCTCTTTTCAAAAGAGTAGGTTTAAGTAGGGGTGGCAATGAAGGTGAATTTTGCTGGTACTCGGGGGTGAAAAATGGGATATGGAGCAGGAGGTGGGGATTAACTTCAGTCCACGAGCGGGGCACGGGGATGAGCATTTACGCCCCTACATAACATGCCCGTATATATGTATAGTTATTTTTACATATTTAGTTTTACATATGTAATGAAATTATAAAATTATAAATATAAAAGTATAAAAAATGACATTAGACAAAGTATTATAAAAATGGAGAAGAAAAAATAAATTATTCAAAATAATTTTATAATAATTCTTTTAATCAAGATCACTATATGCCATTACTTAAAATTTTCTATCATTTGACATAAATGTCTCTATTTCATTATTGATCATATATAGAGGACTTAAGAAATTTATTAGTTGTTCCTAGTTGTACTTCAAAATAGTTTCAAACAACATAATTGATGATGATATTTTAAAGATTTGCAATTACTATTATATGTGACATAGGGTAACAAAAAAAAATTATAATAGTCAATGCGATCCTAGTAATACTACGAAATATCCTTTTTCCACATATAGTTCTCATACAAAATGGTTTTAGTCAGAATTTGTTTTAAATGCTTACGACTCAATTACTATAATGTTATTTTTACTATTAACTACAAGCATAAGACTCAATATATAATTAACATTTAACCTTTATTTAATACATATATTTATATTTATTATTACTATAATTTTAGTTTATATTTTGAAGTTATATGGTTCGAATTAAATTTAATATCATAAGTTTTAAAATAATAATAAAAAACTTGTGGGTAGTTCCCATTCTTCATAGGGATTCGGGGAGAGAACGGGGGTGATGTATGGGGGTATACAATGCGGAAGCGGGATATGTGTTGGGAGAATTTTTTAGGTGGTCAGGTAGGGCATGGGGATAGGTCCCCCCGTCCTAAATCTGTCCCATTGTTATTTCTAGGTTTAAGCAAATGAAATTGTCTTCAGAACATCTCAAACATGTAACTGAGACAAGCGCATGGCCCCACAAATGTGTACAACCTACGCGTTAAAAATATCTCAGATTTTTTGAAGACTTTCCCTTAATTAGACATTATAACAAGCATTATCTCCTTGACAAGTTAACAATTGACTGAATTTCTAACATTTCTCCCATCTCTTTGATATTTTTGTAGTAGATTTAGCCCCTTCTGGGGTTGGCTGAATCATTGTACTTTCAAGTTTCATTTCAATGAAATGCTTTTTTTTCACATAGGAAACACAAGTCTAGGGCCAAGCATGTATACCAATATGATATACTTATTTGCTACCACTCACCATTCACTGAAAAACAAAATAAATGAATTAACAATTATATATATATATATATATATATATATATATATATATATATACACACACACACACACACACACACAAATATAAGAATGTATATGTGGGACGGGAATAAGAAGTCACAAGTTTGGGTAAGTGATAAAGGAGGAGTTGATAAGTAAAGAAACATACGATAGAGCTAAATAAAAGAAAAAGAAAAGGAGAAAGAAAACACTAAGTAAGATAGAGAAAAATAAACAAAGGAAGAGAGAGAAAAAAAAATTAATGAAGAAAGAGAAATACAAAGATTTGTTAAGTTGGCATGCCAACTAGAAATGCCAACTATGAGATGATAAAAAATTGTTGAATTAAGGGTTACATCTAGCATAGTCAAGGGATTATTAGATTATTCCGACATCACAAGACCAAACGTGCAAATTTTAACAAAATAGACGTGGGATAATTTCCTTGGACTTTGCATCAACTCGGAATAAGAATTTTGAGTAATAGGTTTCCTTTTTGATTGATTCATCTCACAATCATGACCTACAATTGGCCCTATTTATATTATTCTCTCAATTATACATGTCACGTGTATGCTTCGAGGGCCTGAAGGCACTTTATAACTTCTAGGATTTATTTATTTGCATATATCCTTCTCATTCTGTACATGGAAACTTTACGGTACTACCCGTTTAGTTTAGTCCTATTTCAGACTAGTTCATTGTATTTGAAGCTTTATTAAATTTAGCACCCACCGATAAAATATTTTAAATCTATCTAAACTGATAAACCTTCGAGTGTTTCTTGTTACTTGGTTTAACATTATACAAAGATATGCAATTTGTAGATAAATTTTCTTATGCAAATGGTGCAGCATACTCATAAGCAGTGACGGATCCATTGGTCTAAAAGAACGTTAAAAAATTTAAGTAAATTTTTAAAAAAATTAAATATCTATGTATTTTTTTGTAAAAATATTATTGGTCCCTATTAAAAAAATAAAATTGTACTCATATAGTGAAAACTAATGTATTTTAGGCCCCACTGAGAGGAATTTCAAGATCCGTCCCTGCTCATAAGCTAGATCCCACTCTTCATGAATATGTAGGTGAGATTCATTCTTGAAATGGAATTATAAGTAGCCTCCACTGACGCTATTGTGAATCTATCCTTGCATATTAGGCAGATAATAATCATAAGCAAACAACAACTATTGTGGTCATTTTTCTCTAGCTTGTGGTCTCATCCGCCCTTAAACTGGATCAAGTTCAACCTGGATATAACTTTCATCTCACCAACCAAGGTAGCTATTGCGGTCGTCTACTGTAAGTCTTTAGGAAAATTGATTAATGGAATGGCATGTCATATTTCCTGTGGTTCTGCTTTAGAGGCTGAAGCTATTGGCTTTGTTGCATGCTTGCCTTTTTGCAAGAAGCCTTGGCATTGACAATATCAGCTTTGAGAATGATGTACTCGTTGTCCTTATTGCCATCACCTCATTGAACAATGACTCTCGATGGTCAATCAAGCCTATTGTGGATGATATCTGGATAATTGCAGTTGAAATCAACCATGTTAGGATTCAGATTTCTAAAAGGTCAGCTAATCGTACTGTAGACTGGGTCGCCAAACGTTACCTTCTTGATAAGTTAGCAATTGACTAAATTTCTAACATTCCTCCCCCTCTCTTTGATATTTTTGTAGCAGATTTCGCCCCTTCCGGAGTTGGCTGAATCATTGTACTTTCAAGTTTTATTTTAATGAAATGTTTTTTTCAAAAAAGAAAAAAGTTGAGAGGACTCGTTAGACCAAAGAGTCTTCGGCCATGGTGAGCATTTGTCCTCTAAAAAGATTTTTGGTGATTACGCATTATGAGACGTTGAAAGGACTCGTTAGAGATATGTTGTAATGCCCCGATCCCTTACGGAACCGGGACCTCTATTAATCATACTATCCTCAACCCAATTCCAAACCCCGGGGCACGAAATTTAGGAAAAAATGAATGGAGTTTTCCCTATTTATTGGACTATCTGGAAACCTACAAACAACAACACACAACCACAAGACCATAATCTACAACCTCAATCCATTTCATCCTTCAATTTCACTACATCACATTCTGTATTAAGATCATCCAAGCCACAACTTAGCAAAAGTTTATCACACAAGCATGCCAGGTATAACTATTGATATTCTATAGTCCAAACCTACTTATCTTACCACTATAATATTATTTATTTAATTTTCTAATATTTTAAGTCTTCCAATCGATTCTCATTTCATCCATACAAGC
This sequence comes from Ehretia macrophylla, assembly GCA_037974665.1. Classification (NCBI taxonomy): domain Eukaryota; kingdom Viridiplantae; phylum Streptophyta; class Magnoliopsida; order Boraginales; family Ehretiaceae; genus Ehretia; species Ehretia macrophylla. Next base: position 2,813,505 of record CM075782.1, read on the forward strand.
ATGCAAGTCAACTAGACAATAAAGTAAAACAATAGAAGTTATTACAAACCACTAGCACCTAACCATTACCCAAGACTAAAACCTAAATATTACATTTCTTAAGATAACACAATTACATACATGACCATAAAGTCTCAAATAGTATACAAGCATATCATATACACATTCTTCCTTGTTCTACATACTGATAGAGCATGTAGGCCACACAGGAGGCAATCCAATCTCCAACTTTTTATGGGACATGTTGAAAAGAGGAGTGAGCAACATAGTTGCTCAGCGAGAGAGGTGATGCAGTATACTGGTGAATGCTTTCATGAGATGCAACAAAGATAACCCATAAATATCACAAATAAGCAAGTTAATGAAACAAGTAGTTAAACACTTTATAAAAGGATACGGTTCAACTCTTTGTTTTCAATCTCGAACCACGATCTTCAAGCAAATGCCGGCAAACCCCTTATTTCTCCAAATGGGGTACTCCAGATGTACCCCGATCCTATGACTCATATCTCCCGAGGTAGGTCTATATGCCTCAACGAGGTGGACCACGCCTCTGGGATAGAGGAGTATGCCTTAGCGAGATAGGGACTGGGAAACCATGGTAGCCGAGGGAGCACGGCAAGCCCGATGTCGCCCGTGTTACTTGACACTATCATGCCCGAAAAGGTTGCGCAACCCCGAATCAAGTTCACGAGAACCAAGAATATCACATATCACATAAGAAGAACGACAAAATAGGCCGCCCTCGCAGTTAATCACAATATAAGCCATTAAACAGGTAATAACTGTATAAATACAAAAGAGACAAATAACATACTTTTTTACAAACTCTTCAACTAACTTGGTTACTCCTTAGATAAGCATTTAAAACACCCAACAACCATCTATAAGCTCATACAAGCACAAAGACATCCAATTCTCTCATTTTTCCCTTTGATCACAAGGCAATTCTTCTTCTAAATGAAAATCAAGGCCTCAATTCTATAAACCAATCATACTACACTCCTAAGGATACCAAAAGACACTTATCTAAGTCCTGAAATCCCACTTTGAAGACAAAAACTCGGGAAGGCCCCGTGTAATGTCCCGATCCCTCACGGAACTGGGATTACTATTAATCATGCTATTCACAACCCATATCCAAACCCTGGCACAAAATTTAAGAAAAAATGGATGGAGTTTCTCCTATTTATAGGACTAATCAAAAACCTGCATGCAGCAAGTATAACTACATAGTAACACCCCAACTCCAACCATCAAACTTTTCCCAATCTCAAGGCCATCCAAACCTTAGACAACAACATAATCACTCGAGCACGCAATGACACAACCTTTGAAATTCCAGGTAACAAGATAGCTTATCATGCCACTCTAACTACATTCACAAGCTTTACTTATCATAAGTCCACCTACTTGTCACACAAGCACACAATCAAAAGACAATAAAATCTATTTTTAGCTATTACATGCCAACTACTCTATCAAACCACATAAGTCCTTAATTTAGTTTACAATCCAACAAGCTGTACAAAAATATATACAAGACTTCAAGGGTTTCCAAAACAAAACAAAAATACATCAAGTCCTATATTCACAAGCAGCTTCCAACCACAGCAAGATAAGCAACTAACAACACGACACATAAGGTAGTTGTTCTAACTGCACCTGAAACATGTTAAAATGAGGAATGAGTAACCAAAGTTACCCAGTGAGGGAGGTGATGCAGTAAACCGGGGAGTGCTTTCATGAGATGCAACAAAGATAATAACAATAATAGCACAAAATAACCAACTTAATTAGACAAGTATTTAACCACGTATAAAAAGGATACGGTTCCACTTTTGTCTTCAATCACGAACCACGAGCCAAGATCTTCAAGCAAGTGCCGGTAAAACTCTTATTCCTTCATAATGGGGTACTCCGGATGTACGCCAATCCTACGACCCATATCCTCCGAAGTAGGTCCGTATGCCCTAACGAGTTGAACCACGCCTCTGGGGTAGAGGAGTATGCCTCAACGAGAAAGGGACTGGGAAACCATGGTAGCCGAGGAAGCTCGACAAGCCCGATGCCGCTCGTGTTACTCGACACTACCATGCCTAAAAAAGTTGCGCAACCCCGAATCAAGTTCACGAGAACCAAGATCATCAAATAACATATAAGAAGGACGAAAAAGTAGGTTGCCCTCGCAATTAGTCATAATATGCACAAAGTCATGATATAAACATAAAGGAGACAAATAACTTTTAAGCTTTATATGAAGTATAAATTGACCAAAAAACCCTTGATTTTGAAATTAAAAGGTGCATATATATTTAGATATATAATTTTTTTTTTTAAAAAATCAATTTTCTCACCCACCCCCACACCCCCAACTCCCCATTCCCGTTAGCCCCCACCCTCAATTCCTCCCACCCCCTACCGTCGTCACCCCCTCCCCACCCCCCATAAATATATACACACACACACATACACACACATATATATATAAGCACTATTCATTTTTCTACTCAAAACATTATGAATTAGAGCCTTTATTTGTGTTAATGAATTTCCATATCAAGGTGGTCCTTTTGATTATGAAGATCTATGGGACGTGCAAATATACTCATGGAAAACTGTAACCAGTATTAATTGTGCCTTCTTGCTCTCCATTAAAGCGGGAACAGTAGGTTTATATATATATATATATATATATATATATATATATATACACACACACATATTTATATATACACACAAATATATATGTTTGGGGGGAAGTGGTGACGAGAATGGGGGGTGGGGGCTGATAGGAATAGGGAATGGGGTATGGGGAGGCCGTGACGGGGACAAAGGCCTTCTTGTTTGAGATCTTCAAACAAGCTTTTGTTGCTGTTCAATTGTGTGTTGTGCATTTGAGGGTTTGCTATTCTTGAAAATTATTATTTTTGCATAAATAGGTTTAGAAGAAAGCATAAGAACATATCAAGAGTTTTTGAAGCCCATAGAGTTAACTGTAATGTTGTTCTCAACTCAGAAAGTGAGTTTGGCTAGGAGATTTGCATTGGTTCCTCTAGGACCACCATTGCTATCATATAGAAGCAACTGCAAAACAATGTTAACTGTTATTGATGGTGCTGTTCAACTGGTGGCTGACGAGTTAGGGGGGTGAGGGCTGACGGGTGGGGCTGATGTGGGGTGGGGGTGGTACAGTAAGGAAGAAGATGAATTTATTATTTTTTATTTTATATATATACCGATCCCTTACGGAACCGGGACTCCTATTAACCTTATTATTCTCAACCCGTATCCAAACCCAGACACAAAATTTAGGGAAAACGAATGGAGTTTTCCCTATTTATAGGACTAATCAAAATCCTGCACGCATCAAGTATAGTTACATAACAACACCCCAACTCCAACCGTTTAACTTTTCCCAGTCTTAAGGCCATCCAAGCCTTAGACAAAAACATAACCACATGAGCATGCAATCAAAAGATAATAAAATCTATCTTTAGCTATTACATGCCAACTACTCTATCAAATCACATAAGTCCTTAGTTTAGTTTACAATTCAACAAGCTATACAAAGATACATACAAGACCGTAAAGGTCTCAAAACAGAACATAAACACATCAAGTCCCATATTCACAAATAGCTTCTAACCTCAGCAAGACAAGCAACCAATAACACGACACACAAGGTAGTTGTTCTAACTGCACCTAAAACACGTTAAACGAGGAATGAGTAACCAAAGTTACTCAGTGAGGGAGGTGATGCAACATACCGAGGAATGCTTTCATGAGATGCAACAAAGATAACACATAAGTATCACAAATAAGCAAGCTAATGAAACAAGTAATTTAAACACTTTATAAAAGGATACAGTTCCACTTTCATCTTCAATCACGAGCCACAAGCCAAGATCTTCAAGCAAGTGTCGGCAAATCCGTTATTCCTCCATAATGGGATACTCCGAATGTATCCCGATCCTACGACCCATATCTCCCGAGATAGGTCCGTATGCCCCAACGAGGTGAACTACGCCTCTGCGGTAAGGGAGTATGCCTCAACGAAAAAGGGATTGAGAAACCATGGTAGCTAAGAGAGCACGGCAAGCCCAACGCCGCTCGTATTACTCGACACTACCATGCCCGAAAAGGTTGCGGAACCCCGAATCAAGTCCACGAGAACCAAGATCATCAAAAATCATATAAGAGAGACGACAAAGTAAGCTGCCCTCGCAATTAACCACAATATGTACAAAGTAACGATATAAACATAAAGGAGATATGTAACATAATTTTCTGTAAACTCTTCAATTAGCATGTTTATATCCTAGACAAGCATATAGATACAAAACAACACATCCATCAGCTCATATAAAACCCAAATGCATCCTTTATCACTTTTTTCCCTTTATTAACTAACCAATTCTTCTCCCACCCAAAATTCAAGATTTCAAATTCACATTTCAATCATTCTACATTCCTAGGGAGGTCAAAAGACACCTACCTAGGCCTTGAAAACCCGCTTTAGAGACCGAAGCTCGGGAAGGCCCCAAGTGGATTTTAACTACACCTACTCTATCCGGATCCCAATTTAATATAACGAAAGCACCAAAAGTGCTTCCATGTCATAAGGATAGCTAATCTAAAGCCTAAATGTGCCCGGATTATGTTTCGTGAAAAATCACCTTTTAAAAGTTAGCTAAATTTGCATTTTAATTCAAATTCGGGCAAATTAGCTACACATGAGCTACTAACTAGTTCCATTAATATCTAGAGCACCTAAAGGAAGTATCAATTCACTCTAAATAGCAAGTTATATTAAAACCCTAAAATTCATCACTATTCATCATCTTTTTTGTGCAAATCAAGCTTTCAACCATAAAAGTTGTTATCAAGCTATAAAATAGAGTTCTATAGGCTCTAGAGATTGTATATCAAGCATCAATAACAATTAACATAGCTATAATCAACAATTCAAGAATTTTATACAATTGACATAAAATTAAAACATAAAAATTATGCAACTCCCTTACCAAATTAGAGATTAGGAGCAAAGCAGAAACTTTTTGGTAGTTTCAAATCCTTTGGAAGAGTTTAGAAGATCAAATTGAGCAAAATTTGCAAGAAATATACTATTTTCGTAATAGGGTTTTTTGGCTATTTTTAGGCATTTTTTTACTTATTTTGAGTATTTTTGAGCATTTTTAGCTATTATATGTATATGATAAATGATATATGGGTAGATGGGTTTAGTTGTGGGTTAAATTAATGCATATGGATCAAGTTTTACGCCAAATGGGTTAAGTATTTTAATTGGAAAAATGCAGAAAAATTGCTGAAAATTTTTACTATTCATTACGTTCACTTACAAATTTTTTTCCGTTGATCCCGATATGCTATGCACGCAAACTCAATAGATGTATGCATCTAAAATAACAAGTATTAAGAAAAAAAATATGAAATTCAGAAAAAGAAACAGATAAATTTTAATATTCGGGCTCAAGTTATTTAAACAATTAATGAGAAATAATGGAATCTAGCACTTAAATACAAAAAAAAAATTTTAATAATTATAATATTAAAATAGTTACCTTATTTAATTTTACTAAACTCTATTCACATGTATTTCGAAAATATAATAAATTGTACTATTAATGAATGAGTTAAATTAAGTTATTCACTTAATCATAAATAAACTTTTAAAGTAACACATAAATATATGCAAATATGTATTGTATGCTATATGCTAGGTCTGGATCGTCACACTATCCCCTCCTTACAGAAATTGCGTCCTCGCAATTCCTTATTTCAAGTGAACTCCTCAAATGCATCTTGAACAATCTGGATAAGAAGCTAGAATGTGAAAACCGCGGATAATACTAAGGAAGTGTGTCAGAGATATATCTTAAATAAGATTCAAAGTAAAATTCCAAGAAGAATACCCACATGTGCCGAAGGAATACAGATGAAAATCGCAGTAGGCTATCAAAGGAAATACCAGATAAGAAGTCTTGTAATAAGGATACCAAATAAAGGCTTCGAATAAGAATATCAATTTAGAAGTCTGAGTAAGAATCCCCTTCGACTAGGAATACTACATAAGAATTCCCAATGCAATTGTTGTATAAGAGTTCCAGAGAAGTAATCCAAATACGAATACCAGAGAAAATACCAAATATTATTGAATAGGAACTCCCAGCAAAATGCCGAAGGAGATTACCAAGAAAATACCACAAGAGAATCCCAAGCCTGCTTCTCAAAGTACTTCTTGTTGATCTCAGATATGTACAACAATCAGCTCTGCTGGTCCACATATTCAGAAAACCCAATTCTGGCCATCTCTATAGGGGAGGGTTTACTTACCAATTCAACAGGTAGTGGATGCATGCAATTGAGATTATACAAGATGAACTTCTTATAGCATATACATACTATGTGATAAAATTTCACAGGTTATACAACTGTCACATATGCTCAATGAATACTTTAGATTACTTATGCAATTATGAACTGTACTAGAAACCAACAACACTTAGTTTTAATTAGCAAGTTATCCTGTTACTCAAAATAACTTAGTTCACAGAATTCAAATACACGTATTGCTACTAATAGCTGAAGCAAGTAGTTACTCATGAAATCACTTGGATGTACACAATCATATAAGCACTCATATCATATAAGTTTTACTTACATCACAAAGAGGTCACATAGGTGTACACTGAGACACATAATTGCATACATTACACATCTTTTCACAGTTTACACAAGCATGGCACATATAGGTACCTATTTTCATTCAAAACCTACAAGTCTCACATACATACATATACATTCAAGATTAACTCTTCCTAGCATGTAAATCTAATTCAAATGCTATACTTCATCCACCATATTAAACTAAACATTTATATGTCTCATAAGATTCCTAAATCAATTCTAGACAACTAAATGTCAACCTAATCATTCAAACAAGATTAAACCAAAAGATTATTTACATAATTTGATAACGAGGTAAATATACATATAAGCTCAAATATCACTTAATCAACATGTAATCAACATTTATTCCAACTCTAAACCATAAAAATAATGCACAAAGATAATTCTTTCATTTAGCTTGAGGTCCATATGGAAAGTAACTAAAGTAACTTGTTCTTTTTAACCTAAACAAGACATAAGCATATATACGACCAGTAATTAGATAGACATATAACACATATAAACAAAACATTTTCACTCAAGACACATTGTTCACATAGTCACATACGATGTGTTCAATTTACAAGGCAATCCAGACATTTCATTAATTCACGTATTCATGCAATAGACTTTCTCACTCTCATGCCAGTCTGTTACTCACTTAAACTGTGATGCCCAATAATTTGTATCATAGTCATAAATAATTGTAGCATATCTTTTGTGCATTTTAATGTATTTTATTTCTAGTTTAAATATGTTTATTTGATGGTCACTATTCATAAAAAAATTACTGTTTAAATTGCTTTGTTTAATATTTTTCCTAGACAGTATAACTTATAAAAGGGATCAGGAGCTTGTAATTTTGAGCTTTAGAGGCCGGGTACTTGCATTTGGAAAATGATTCATGTTTTGTTGAATAGTATTACGTTAGCATAAACATTAGTTTATTTAACTAGTCTATTAATGTGGGTTTTAGCATAGTTTGACCAAGAGTTGTTAGCAAATTAGCTTAAGTTAATACATATATGCATACATATACTCAAAATATTATACATACATGCAAATTTCTCATCAAAAAACAAAGCAAAATAGCACAAAAACCACCCCTACCCAACGACACCCCACTATAGCAAGGAGGAGATTTTTGTGCCTTCTTCACCAAATTAGCTCAAAAGACTTGCTCCTAGACTTCATACAAATCCTCCCAAGGTTCTCTCCTTGCTCTTTGCATGTTTTTGGGTAAGGGAGTTTTATCTTTTAGCTATTTAAAATTTATATCAAGTTTTGCAATTTTCGGATTTTGCTTGTTCCATGCCATAAGTTGCTTGTTTCTTATTCTATATAGTATTATTACATGCTAGAGACCTTGGGTATGTATTGGTATAGCTTGGAACTAAGTTTTTAGCAAGAATCTACATGAAGAAGATGATAAATAGTGCCAAACTAGGGTTTTCAAAAAAAGTTGCAATTTAATTCGATTCGAGGCTTCTAGTAGATGCTAATTCGGTCTATGAATGTGGAAAAAATGTTAATTGCGCTTGTTAGGCTCGAAACTTGGGTAATTTGATCAAAATAGGTAGAAAGGGGTTTCGGGGTTAACTCGAATCCGGGCACGTTTCGACTTCATGGTTAACATTTATTAAGTATTGAAGCCTTATAAGTGCCTTCGTTTCGCTTGTTTGAGTTCAGGAATAGGTACTTGCAGTGAAAACCCACAAAGAAACATTTTTGGTGTTTTCGTGTACTTGAACTCTAGGCTATGATTTGAAGGCTCTAAAAGATGTATTTAGGTATCCTTGGATTGGTAGAATAATTATCTTGCTTAACTTGATCCTTGAATTTCTGTAGGAAGCTAAATAGTCTAGTCGAACAAAGGGGAAACTTGGGGTTCTCATGCTTAGCATTTGATTTAGCTTTGGTGCTTGTATATCTTGCCTTTATATGTTATTATATAGCATTTGTGAGCATTTCGTGAAGTTTCGTGATCATCGGACATTGATCCCTTTGTGTTCGTGTAGTTATTTTCATATTTAATGCTTATATCTTGTTATAATGTTTATATTACTTGTACTTTGTTAAAGATCAAATTCTAATAGACATTGTGTGCTAAGTGAGTAGGACCATAAGGATAACTCATCTAGTTATATGATTATTGATTATTGTAATTAAAAGTAATTGGAATCTTTAACTTATAATCTTATCTTAATGGTAATTGATGCCTTTAATGTCTTCTATGTTGTCTAATGATATGGTAAGGTGAACTTTATAGCTCAATTGTATGTGGAATATGAACTTGTATGAATAAGTGATTATAAATATAGCTTCTATTGTTGTAGGTTTGAGTTAAGTAATAGTTAAGTTGGAATTGATATAGTTAATTGCTAAAGTGCTAAACTTATATGAACACACTAGGGCTACGTATTCGAGCTAATTCGAGAAAGTTTGAAGTGAATCGGAGCTATTTTTTTGCATGCTTGGCTTAGTTCCAGGTGATGGAGCCTTCATCTCTTCTGTGCAACTTAACTTGTATTATTGTTTCGAGATTGTATTATTTAGTAATTGATAAAGTTATATATATTATTTACTTGCTATCTTGAGCCTTTTCATGTTATTTGTGATTAACTACGAGGGCGGCTTACTTTGTCGTTCCTCTTATGTGATTTGATATTCTTGGCTCTCGTGATCTTGACTCGGGGTTGCGTAACCTTTTCAGACATGCTAGTGTTGAGAAACACATGTGACATCAGGTTTGCCGTGCTCCATCGACTACCATGGTGCCTATTCCCTTTCCCGCTGAGGCATACTCTCCTACCCTAGAGGCATGGTTTACCTCGTTGGGGTATACGGACCTACCTTGGGAAAAATAGGTCGTAGGATCGGGGTACATCCGGAGTACCCCATTTTTGGAGGAATAAGGGTTTGCCGGCACATTCTTGAAGATCTTGGCTCGTGCCTCGTGATTGAAGACAAGTTGAACCGTATCCTTTTTATATGTGGTTAATTACTTGTTTAACTAGTTAAGTTATTTGGTGTTGAATATGTTGTTATATTGTTGCATATCATGTTGTACTCCCCAGTATGCTGTATCACCTCCTTCACTGGGTAACTTTGGTTACTCATTCTTCGTTTTAACATGTTTCAGGTGCAGTTAGAACAACTACCTTGTGTGCCATGTTGTTGGTTGCTTATCTTGTTGTGATTAGAAGCTGTTTGTGAAGATGAGACTTGATGTGTTTCGTTCTGTTTTGAAGCCTTGAAGTCTTGTACATATTTTGTATGGCTTGTTGGATTGTAAAGTAAATTAAGGACTTATGTGGTTTGGTAGAGTAGTTGGCATGTAATAGCTAAAGATAAACTTTATTGTCTTTTGATTGTATGCTCGTGTGGTTATATTTTTCTGACTAAGGCTCGGATGGCCTTGAGACTGGGAAAAGTGGGACGGTTGGAGTTGGGGTGTTGTATTGTGGCTGTACTTGCTGCTTGCAGGTTTTTAATTAGCCATATAAACAGGGGAGATTCCGTCCATTTTCCCTCGTGTTTTGTGTCTTGGGTTTCGGGTTTGGAGCTCCGGTCTCGAGAGGAATCGGGGTGTTACATAGACAACCACAAGCCTAGACAAATAACAGCTACACAACCTTACATTCATACCAAGCCACCTAAACCATAAACTAAATATAAATATATAAAGCTCACATTAATACACAACTCTATACAATCCGAGCACTTAACACATTGACATACTTAGCGCACAAGTCATGTATAATACTTTATCCATGTAACACACTATACAAGCACACGATCAAAGGTTACTACCCAATAGGTCGAAGACCCTTTCCCGGCTGAGAGCTATCTAAGCTCTGATACGACCTGTAGCGCCTCGATCCCTCATGAAACTGAGACTCCTATTAACCATGCTATTCTCAACCCATATCCAAACTCAAGCACAAAATTTATGGAAACGGACGGAGTTTCCCCTATTTATAGTATTAATCAAAATCCTGCACGCATCAAGTATAATCACATAACAACACCCCAACTCCAACCGTTCAACTTTTCCCAGTCTCTAGGCCATCCAAGCCCTAGACAAAAACATAACCACTCGAGTATACAATCAAAAGACAATAAAGTCTATCTTTAGCTATTACATGCCAATTACTCTATCAAATCACATAAGTCCTTAGTTTAGTTTACAATTCAACAAGCCATACAAAGATACATACAAGACCACAAGGGTCTCAAAACAAAATATAAACACATCAAGTCCCATCTTCACAAATAGCTTCCAACCTCAACAAGACAAACAACCAACAACACGGCACATAAGGTAGTTGTTCTAACTGCACCTGAAACACGTTAAACGATGAATGAGTAACCAAAGTTACTGTGAGGGAGGTGATGCAGCATACCGAGGAATGCTTTCATGAGATGCAACAAAGATAACACATAAGTATCACAAATAAGCAAGCTAATGAAACAAGTAATTTAAACACTTTATAAAAGGATACGGTTCTACTTTCATCTTCAATCACGAGCCACGAACCAAGATCTTCAAGCAAGTGTCGACAAATCCCTTATTCCTTTATAATGAGGTACTCCAGATGTACCCCGATCCTATGACCCATATCTCCCGAGGTAGGTCTATATGCCCAAATGAGGTGAAACACGCCTTTGGGGTAAGGGAGTATGCCTCAGTGAGAAAGGGATTGGGAAACTATAGTAGCCGATGGAGCACGGCAAGCCCGATGCCACCCATGTTACTTGACACTACTATGCCCGAAAAAGTTGCGCAACCCCGAATCAAGTCCATGAGAACCAGGATCATCAAATATCATATAAGAGGGACGACAAAGTAAGCCGCCCTCGCAATAAACCACAATATGCACAAAGTAACGATATAAACATAAATGAGACATATAACATAATTTTTCGTAAACTCTTCAATTAGCATGTTTATATCCTAGACAAGCATATAGACACAAAACAACACATCTATGAGCTCATATAAAACCCAAAGACATCCTTTATCACTTTTTCCCCTTTATTAACTAAATAATTATTCTCCCACACAAAATTCAAGATTTCAAATTCACATTCCAATCATTCTACATTCCTAGGGAGGCCAAAAGACACCTACCTAGGCCCTGAAAACCCGCTTTGGAGACCGAAGCCCGAGAAGGTCCTGAGTGGATTTTAACTACACGTACTCTATCTGAACTCCAATTTAATGCAACGAAAGCACCAAAAGTGCTTCTATGCCATAAGGATATCTAATCTAAAGCCCAAATGTGTCCGTATTATGTTTCGTGAAAAACCCCATTTTAAAACTTAGCTAAATTCGCATTTTAACTCAAATTTGGGCAAATTAACTACACATAAGCTTTTAACTAGTTTCGTTAATGTCTAGAGCACCTAAAGAAAGTATCAATTCACTCTAAATAGAAAGTTATATCAAAACCCCAAAATTCATCACTATTCATCATCTTCTTTGTGCAAATCAAGCTTTCAACCATAGAAGTTACTATCAAGCTATAAAAGAGAGTTCTATAGGCTCTAGAGATTATATATCAAGTATCAATAACAATTAACATAGCTATAATAAACAATTCAAGAATTTCATACAATTGACATAAACTTAAAATATGAAAATTATGCAACTCCTTCACCAAATTAGAGATGTAGGAGCAAAACAAAAGCTTTTTGGTGGTTTGAAATCCTTTAAAAGAGCTTGGAAGATCAAATTGAGCAAAATTTGCAAGAAAAATATTATTCGAGTAATAGAGTTTTTTTTGGCTATTTTCAAGCATTTTTGGCTTATTTTGAGTATTTTTGAGCATTTTTAGCTATTATATGTGTATGATAAATGATAAATGGGTAGATGGGTTTAGTTGTGGGTTAAATTAATGCATATGGATCAAGTTTTATGCCAATGGGTCAAGTATTCTAAGTAAAAAAATGCTAAAAAATTGCTGAAAATTTTCACTATTCATTACATTCACTTACAAATTTTTTTCCATTGATCCCTTTATGCCATGCACGCAAACTCAATGGATGTATGCATCTAAAATAGCAAGTATTAAGAGAAAAATATAAAATTCAGAAAAAGAAATAGAAAAATTTTCATGTTTGGGCTCGGGTTATTTAAACAATTAATGAAAAATAATAGAATCTAGCACTTAAATACAAAATAATAAATTATAATAATTATAATATTAAAATAGTTACCTTATTTAATTTTACTAAACTCTATTCACATGTATTTCGAAAATATAATAAATAGTACTATTAATGAATGAATTAAATTAAGTTATTCGCTTAATCATAAATAAACTTTTAAAGTAACACATTAATATATGCAAATATGTATTGTATGCTATATGATAGGTTTGGGTCCTCACAGATACAGTATGTCATCTTTAAACAATCATAGTGGTATTTTTGATAGTTTTGCTAATACAAGGGGGCGTGCTGATATATATGTATTTCATAAGGGGACAAAGTGATATTTGTTATTTTTTTTCTAGTTTTACATTCATGAAAATAATTGGGCGGGCCAAACCTATTTTACATTCATAGAAATAGTTGGTGTGGGTTCAAGTTATTCCAGCTACATATTGTTTTTTGTCTTTTTTTTTCTTTCTAGTTTTACATTCATAAAATTTATTTACTTCAACTGACTTTCTCTATACTCGCCATTTTTTTTCTAGTTCTTCATTCATGGAATTTATTACTTCAAGTGACTTTCTTTATACTTACTGCTTGTTTTGATTTTTTTTTCTTCTATTAAATAGATATATATATAACTGCCATTTTTTTTTCTAGTTTTACATTCAGGAAATTTATTTACTTGAAGTGACTTTCTCTATACTTGCCCTATTTTTTTTTTTAGTTTTACACTCAGGGAAATAGTTGGGGGGCCAAACCTATTAATCTTTAAAAGCACCGTAATATGAAACCATAACCAATTTTTTTTTTTTTTAATAAAACTATAAAAATTGAGTCTTTTTTCTACTAACCAAAAAAATACAGTACAAAAAAAATTTTGCCGCCCCAACATTAGATTTTTGGTTCCGCCCTTGCATATATCCTAGCTTCCCTCTGTGCAATTCATTTGTGTTAGATTATACAATTCCTCCAACATGAAAAAAATTATGAATTCCAAAACAAGCAGCAGGCTAAATCTGGAGATAGAACACTTTAAAACAAATAAAAAAGACTAGTTTTTAGGTCTAGGATAAAATCTTCAAATCTAATAAGAAAATTAGTTAATATTATATGGTTTCCCCAAAACTGATTCTTAGCTGGTTCAATGTTTTACCAGATATTTCTCAAGGCACTAGTTACGATGAGATATTATGTGACATCACGTTTTACATAGATCTTATAAGAAATATGTGTTCAATTTATTTGATTTGGACTATTACGATCAACATATATTTAATCATTTTAGACCTGTTGATTAGGTGAAAGTATGGACTCTCCTGATGCGGACTCTCTCTGTTACTCGTACACAATGAGGCTTGTGATAAGTTGATAATGCTAGTATATGTCTTATAATGGAATTAGGAGAGTACATATTAATATATAACTAATGGAGTTAGGAAAGTATTTAATTATAATATTACGATATGTCTAATGGAATTAGGAGAGTACATATTAATATTACGATAGGAAGATTATTGGAGGTGGGATTTCCCTATATATATGAAGCCACCCTTTCACTCATTCATCACAACACCTTATCAACTCTTTTCGTTCTTGAATCACTTGTAAAATTAACTGCCCTTTTCTTTTTCGTTTCCTAGCATACCAACCCTTTTGATCCTTTTTTTTCCAGTTGTTTAACATGGCCGTTCTTGCTAAAAGAATTTCTTATTTTGTGAAGAAGATTGGTCGTAAAGATCATGATCATAATGGATATACTACACTGAAGAAAGATGATGATCTTGATCACAAGAAGAAGCCAATTCCAAGGGGATTCTTTCCTGTGTATGTTGGTAAAGAGCACAAAAGATATGTTCTATCAGTGGCATGTTTATCATCTGTCCGATTTTAGGCATTGCTAACTCAATTTGAAGAAGAGATTGAACCCATGCAGCCACTTACTTTGCCTTGTTCTACTATGATGTTCGAAACAATTCTCAATCTTGTTAAAGCTGAGAAAGGGTTGTGAATTCAAGAAAGCTCTATGAAGAAGAACATGATGCATGATGAAGAAAAAGTTGATGAAGACATGAAGCTATGCATGTGTTGTTACGGACTTGTGCACAACGCAAAGGTACTTTAATTTCTTGTGGCATTTCTGATGATTTGGAATGACTTGGCTCGTGTTGTTTGAAAAAAAAAGAAAAAAAGACGAGAGCGTGGAGTTTGAGCAAGCACGAGCAAGAAATTATTCGGCCGCTACCTAATTGAGGTTATATATTGGAGGAAATAGTTTCATAATATGGCTTCTTGAAGAAATTGGTTCAAAGGCATCTTGTGGTACTTTAGATTTAAAGAATTATTATGTGAAAGATAACTCCTTGTACCATATGATTTTATTAGTGAATAAGAAGCTTAATTTTCCCGTGGTTTTTTTCCCTCCACATTGGAGGGTTTTCCACGTAAAATTTTGTTGTTTCATTGTGTTGCACCACCCACCAAAAGCAAAGCCAACTTTCGGTGGAAAAGTTGTGAAAATAATAAAAGAAGGAAAAGTGAAGAAAAAGAAGAAAAAGTGAAATGATGATGCTGAGGGAAAAAATGGAAAAACATTATTTGCATGAGCCTATAAATAGAGGCTCATTTGCACCAACAATATCATTCCAAAATAGAGAGAAAACATTGTGAGTTTTCTTGAGTGTTCTTTCTTCTTCTATTGTTCTTTGAGTGAGAGTTTAGTTTCTCCTATTATTAGAGAGAGTGATATAGTTATCTCCTTGTATTAGAGAGAAGGTGTTATACAATATTCTTACATCATAGTGAATCCTCCTATACTTGCCCTTGGTTTTTTCCTTAATTTGTTTGAGGGTTTTCCACGTAAAAATCTTGTGTCTCTACTTTCTCTATTCTCATTCATATTTTAGCTGTGTTATACTGTTTGTCCCTTATCATTCCGCTACGCTGATACCCAACAGTGGTATCAGAGCCACCGGTTACAGGTCACTGTTATACATACAGGGTTACTGTTCACGGTTACTATTCACAAATTCAGTATAATACTATTCACGTATACAATATAGTATTATTCACGTATACGGTCACGTTACTATTACCGTATACAATTTTGGTACTATTCAAGCGTACGGTACTATTTATAGTGAAATAGTGGGAACCGGTTCAAGTTGAAAAACATATCATCGTTAACACTATGGCGGCAAAATTTGAAATTGAGAAGTTCAACGTGAGCAAATTTTTCCTTTGGAAATTGAAAATGAAGGCAATTTTGATAAAGGAAAATTGCTTGGCAGCAATTGGAGACAGGCCAGAGGAGGTGACAAATGACAATAAGTGGACAAAAATGGATAACAACGTTATCGCTAATTTGCATCTGGCGTTGGCAGATTCGGTATTGTCAAGCGTGGAGGAAAAGAAGTCAGCAAAGGAAATTTGGGATACACTAACCAAACTGTACGAGGTCAAGTCACTTCACAACAAGATTTTCTTGAAGAGAAAATTGTATACTCTTCGAATGAGTGAATCCACATCGGTAACTGATCACATCAATACTTTAAATACATTGTTTTCTCAACTAACTGCATTGGGACAGATAATAAAGGAACTTGAATGTGCGGAGATTCTACTTCAAAGTCTACCTGATTCGTATGATCAACTCATCATTAGTTACACTAACAATGTTATTTCAGAGTCTGTTACTTTTGATGATGTTGCAGCTCTTGTTCTGGAAGAGGAAACTAGGCGCAAAAGTAAAGAAGACAGAGCTGAAAGTTCATAACAAGCAGAGGCACTACCAATGGTGAGAGACAGATCAACAGAACGTGGCTCGAGTGGGAGCAACAACAATAGTAGATCAAAGTCCAAGAGTAAAAAGAATATCAAATGCTACAATTGTGGCAAGAAAGGGCACGTCAAGAAGGATTGTTGGAGTAACAAAAAGAATCCCGAGGTGACAAATTCTCAGGGATGTGTAGCGACTGTACTTGATGATGGAGACATTTTATATAGCGAAACAACAATTGTATCAGAAGGTAGAAAGGAGCTCACTGATTCTTGGATAATGGATTCTGGAGCAACATGGCATATGACATCTCGTAGAGAATAGTTCCACACATATGAACCTACCTCTGGGGGATCTGTGTACATGGGTAATGATCATGCCTTGGAGATTGCTGGCATCGGTACCGTCAAGATAAAAATGTATGATGGTACTATTCGCACCATTCAAGGAGTACGACATATGAAGGGCTTGAAAAAGAACCTATTGTCTATTGGAAAATTGGATGACCTTGACTGCAAGACCCATACCCAGGATGGGATCATGAAGGTCGTCAAATGAGCGCTTGTGGTGATCATGGCAAAAAAGATAGCGGTAAATCTATACATGCTTTTGGGAGATACGTTGCAGAAGGCAGATGCATCAGTTGCATCAGCCAGACAAGAAGAATCAATTATTATGTGGCATCGCAGATTGGGCCATATGACAGAACGTGGCTTGAAGATTCTCGTTGAACATAATCTTCTACCCGGGCTCAAGACGATAAACTTACATTTCTGTGAGCACTGTGTTACCAGTAAGCAGCATAGATTGAAATTTGGGATATTTATTGCCAGAAGCAAACACATTATAGACTTGATCCATTCAGACGTTTGGGAATTACCGGTTTTGTCCCTAGGAGGAGCCAAATACTTTGTATCATTTATTGATGATTACTCTAGGAGACTGTGGGTGTATCCAATCAAGAACAAGTCAGTTGTGTTTCCAATATTCAAAACTTTCAAAGCGCTGGTGGAACTTGAATCTGGAAAAAGGATCAAGTGTCTGAGGACGGACAATGGAGGAGAATACACTTACAGGAACTTTCTGACATTTTGCAAGCAAGAAGGAATTCAGAGGCTGTTCACTGTTGCACACACACCTCAACAAAATGGTGTAGCAGAGCGGATGAACAGAACTCTTCTTGAAAGAATGAGAGCTATGTTGGAGACTGCAAGACTAGCCAAATCATTTTGGGCAGAAGCAGCCAGAACCGCCTGTTACGTGATAAACCGGTCACCATCAACTGCAATTGAGTTGAAAACACCAATAGAAATGTGGACCGAAAAACCCGCAGATTATTCTACCTTGCACGTATTTAGATGTCCGACATATGTGATGTATAATTCCCTTGAAAGAACAAAACTGGATCCAAAGTCCAGGAAATGCATATTCTTGGGATATGCTGATGGTGTTAAGGGATATCGCTTGTGGGATCCTACTGCCCATAAGATTATCATCAGTAGAGATGTGATATTTGCATAAGATAAATTGCAAAGTGAAAATGACAATAACACTACAAAGGAGACTACCATAGTACATATCGAAGATAATCTAGGAAAAGAAGATGCTTCTTCTGAAGCAGCACCGGAGCACGAGGAACAAGAAGCAGATGAGGCTGAGGTTATAGATGTTCGACGTTCATCACGTCAAACATCAACTCCGCCCTGGCACTCAGACTATGTCATAGCGAGCAATGCTGCATATTGTCTTCTAACGGAGGATGAAGAGCCATCTACCTTTCACGAGGCTGTGAATAGTCCCGATATGGCTTTGTGGATGACAGCAATGCAGGAAGAAATTGAAGCTCTGCATAGAAACAAGACATGGGAGCTTGTTCCTCTACCACCTGGATGGAAAGCCATCGGTAACAAATGGGTATTCAAGATCAAGCGAGATGGAAATGACCAAGTAGAGAGATATCGTGCAAGACTGGTGGTGAAAGGATTTGCTCAAAAAGAAGGTATTGACTTCAACGAAATATTTTCTCCTGTGGTTAGACTTACAACTATCAGAGTAGTCTTGGCCATGTGTGTTGTATTTGATTTACATCTAGAACAATTAGATGTAAAAACTGCTTTTCTTCATGGTGAACTTGAAGAAGAGATTTACATGATCCAACCAGAAGGTTTTGTTGAGAAAGAAAAAGAAAACTTGGTTTGCAGGTTGACCAAATCTCTGTACGGTCTAAAGCAGGCGCCAAGATGCTGGTACAAGAGATTTGATTCCTTCATAATTAGCCTCGGGTACAACAGACTCAATTCAAACCATTGTACGTATTATAAGAGGTTTGGAGATAATGATTTCATCATTCTGTTGTTGTACGTGGATGACATGCTGGTAACAGGCCTCAATAAAGTTCGAGTCCAAGAATTGAAGGCATAATTAGCTAGGGAGTTTGACATGAAGGATTTGGGACCGGCAAATAAGATTTTAGGGATGCAAATTCACCGAGACAGAGAAGGTAGGAAAATATGGATTTCCCAGAAGAATTACTTCAAGAAAATCTTGTGGCGCTTCAACATGCAAGATTGTAAGGAAATCTTAACCCCACTTCCTGTTAATTATAAATTATCCTCAAGTATGTGCCCTAGTGATGAAGCAGAGAGGATGGAAATGTCTCGAGTACCATATGCATCAGCAGTGGGAAGTCTCATGTTGGCTATGATATGTACGAGACCAGATATTGCTCAAGCAGTCAGCTCAGTCAGTCAGTTCATGGCGAATCCTGGTAGAAAGCAATGGAATGCTGTTAAAAGGATCCTAAGATACATTAAAGGAACCTCGGATGTTGCATTATGTTATGGAGGATCGAAACTTACTATCAATGGTTATGTTGATTCAGATTTTGCAGGTGATTTTGACAAATGAAAATCCATTACAGGCTATGTGTTTACACTTGCAGGAGGCGCGGTAAGCTGGGTATCTAAGTTACAGACTGTTGTAGCTTTATCTACAACAGAGGCTGAATACATGGTTGCTACATACGCTTGTAAAGAAGTAATCTGGATTAAAAGGTTAATGGAGGAGCTCGGGCACAAACAAGAGAAAATTCCTTGTATTGTGATAGTCAGAGTGCCTTGCACATTGCAAGGAATCCAGCTTTTCATTCTAGGATGAAACACATAGGTATTCAATATCACTTTGTTCGTGAAGTAGTAGAGGAAGGAAGTGTGGATATGCAAAAGATTCACACCAATGACAATCTTGCAGATGTTATGACAAAGCCAATCAATGTTGATAAGTTTGTTCGGAGAAGATCTTCTTGTGGCCTAGCGAAGACGTAAGCAACATGAAATGACAAGTATGGAGAGATTTGTAAAGTCCACCAAAAGGTTGGTTTTGAGTGGGAGATTGTTGTACCACCCACCAAAAGCAAAGCCAACTTTCGGTGGAAAAGTTGTGAAAATAATAAAAGAAGGAAAAGTGAAGAAAAAGAAGAAAAAGTGAAATGATGATGCTAGGGACAAATATGGAAAAATATTATTTGCATGAGCCTATAAATAGAGGCTCATTTGCACCAACAATATCATTCCAAAATAGAGAGAAAACATTGTGAGTTTTCTTGAGTGTTCTTTCTTCTTCTATTGTTCTTTGAGTGAGAGTTTAGCTTCTCTTATTATTAGAGAGAGTGATATAGTTCTCTCCTTGTATTAGAGAGAAGATGTTGTACAATATTCTTACATCATAGTGAATCCTCCTATACTTGCCCGTGGTTTTTTCCTTAATTTGTTTGAGGGTTTTCCGCGTAAAAATCTTGTGTCTCTACTTTCACTGTTCTCATTCATATTTTAGCTGTGTTATACTGTTTGTCCTTTATCATTCCGCTGCGCTGATACCCAACACATTGTGCTTTTCTTTTTATTTTTGTGTTTTTTCGCAAAGAGCCTTCTTATTTGTTGAGTATATATACATCATTACACACATATATATTCATATGGATATATATGTACAAGTATCTAGTTTATAAGCATGGCGAATGTCTATGTACGTCATTTTTGCTCGGATAGTTGGCACAAGGTATAGCTAATACTGGATTAGAATAACATAAAATTTCTGATCCTTAACTCTATTTAAATCGCTAAAACTTCAGACCAAGATCGGAATATGTAAAACAAAAGCAATGTTTCGTATAATTTATGTCAAAGAATACGTTGAAAATATTTTTTTGGAAAAAAGTGAAAAAAATATTAGAATGTTTTGTGGGCAGAAGTAAGAAGTTAGATCATATAGTATTATAACGATCTAATAATTTTTTATTAACAAGAATATTGTGACAAAATAATCTTCTGGCTTTACCAGATACAAAGAAAGTAGTGATGATCAGATTCTTATGAGTTATAAGGGATTATTAGATTATTCCGATAATATCACATGGTCAAACGTACAAATTTTAGTGAAGTAGATGGTGTTTCTTTGCACTTTATTCCAACTTAGAACAAGAAGTTTGAGTAATAGGCTTCTTTTTTTGTTCCTTCATCTCACAATTATAATCTATAATGGGTCCTATTTTATTTTCACTTTCTACATATATATCTCTTTTCAAAAGGGTAGGTTTAAGTAGGGGTGGCAATGAAAGTGGATTTTGCAGGTACTCGAGGGTGAAAAATAGGAAATAGAGCAGGGGGTGGGGATTAACTTCAGTCCACGAGTGGGGCACAGGGATGAACATTCACGCCTCCACATAACCCGCCCATATATATGTATAATTATTTTTACATCTTTAGTTTTACATATGTACTGAAATTATAAAATTATAAATATAAAAGTATAAAAAATGACATTAGACAAAGTATTATAAAAATAGAGAAGAGAAAATAAATTATTCAAAAGAATTTTATAATAATTCTTTTAATCAAGATCACTATATGTCATTACTTAAGATTTGTTGTCATTTGACATAAATGTCTCTATTTCACTATTGATCATATATAGTGGACTTAAAAAATTTGTTATTTGTTCCTAGTTGTGCTTCAAAATAGTTTCAAACAATATAATTAATAATGATTTTTTAAAGATTTGCACTTACTATTATATGTGACATAGGGTAACAAAAAAAAATTATAATAGTCAATACGATCCTAGTAATACAACAAAGTATCCTTTTTCCACACACAGTTCTCATACAAAATGGTTTTAGTCAGAATTTATTTTAAATGCTTAAGAGTCAATTACTATAATATTATTTTTACTATTAACTACAAGCATAAGAATCAATATATAATTAACATTTAACCTTTATTTAATACATATATTTATATTTATTATTATTATAATTTTAGTTTATATTTTGAAGTTATGTGGTTTGAATTAAATTTAATATCATAAGTTTTAAAATAATAATAAAAAAACTCGTGGGTAGTTCCCATTCTTCATAGGGATTTGGGGAGAGAACGGGGGTGGGGGATGGGGATATACAACGCAGAAGCGGGATATGTGTTGGGAGAACTTTTTAGGTGGTCGGGCGGCCATAGGGATAGGCCCCCCTATCCCAAATCTGCCCCATTGCCATTTCTAGGTTTAAGCAAATGAAATTGTCTTCAAAACATCTTAAACATGTAACTGAGACAAGTGCGTGGCCCCATAAATGCGTACAACCCACGCGTTAAAAATATTTTAGACTTTTTGAAGACTTTCTGTTAATTAGACACTATAACAAGCATTATCTCCTTGACAAGTTAGCAATTGACTGAATTTCTAAAATTCCTCCCCATCTCTTTGATATTTTTGTAGCAGATTTTGCCCCTTCTAGGGTAGGCTGAATCATTGTACTTTCAAGTTTCATTTCAATGAAATGCTTCTTTTTTTTCACATAGCAAACACAAGTCTAGGGCCAAGCATGTATACTAATATGATATACTTATTTGCTATCACTCACCATTCACCGAAAAGTAAAATAAATGAATTAACAATTAATTAATTTTTATGAATTAATATTATATATATATATACACACACACACACAAATATAAGAATGTATATGTATGACGGGAATAAGAAGTCACAAGTTTGGGTGAGTGATAAAGGAGGAGTTGATAAGTAAAGAAACATACTTTAGAGCTAAACAAAAGAAAGAGAAAAGGAGAAAGAAAAAATTAAGTAAGAAAGAGAAAAATAACCAAAGGAAGAGCGAGAAAAAATTAATAAAGAAAGAGAAATAAAAAAATTTGTTAAGTTGGCATGCCAACTAGAAATGTCGCACTATGAGGTGATAAAAAAAGGAAAAAACTAAGGGTTACATCTAGCATAGTCAAGGGATTATTAGATTATTCCGACATCACAAAACCAAATGTGCAAATTTTAGGAAAATAGACGTGGGATAATTTCCTTGCACTTTGCATCAACTCGGAATAAGAATATAATTTTGAGCAATAGGTTTCCTTTTTGATTGGTTCATCTCACAATCATGACCTACAATTGGCCCTATTTATATTATTCTCTCATTTATATATGTCACGCGTATGCTTCGAGGGCTTGAAGGCACTTTATAACTTCTAGGACTTATTTATTTGCATATATCCTTCCCGTTCTGTACATGGAAACTTTACGGTACTATCCGGTTTAGTTTAGTCCTATTTCAGACGAATTCATTGTATTTGAAGCTTTATTAAATTTAACACCCACCGATAAAATATTTTAAATCTGTCTAAATTAATAAACTTTCGAGTGTCATTAAGATATGCAATTTGTAAAGAAATTTTCTTATGCAAATAGTGCCGCATACTCATAAGCAGTGACAGATCCATTGGTCTAGAAGAACGTTAAAAATTTTAAGTAATTTTTTTTTAAAATTAAATATCTATGTATCTTTTTGTGAAAATATTATTGGTCCCTATTAAAAAAATAAAATTGTACTCATATAGTGAAAACTAATGTATTTTAGCCCCCACTGAGAGAAATTTCTAGATCTGTCCCTGCTCATAAGCTGAATCCCACTCTTTATGAATGTGTGGGTAAGATTCATTCTCGAAATGGAATTATAAGTAGCCTCTACTGACGCTATTGTGAATCTATCCTTGCATATTAGGCAGATAATAAGCATAAGCAGACAACAACTATTGTGGTCTTTTTTCTCTGGCTTGTGGTCTCCACTTACCTCAAACTGGATCAAGTTCAACCTGGATATAACTTTCATCTCACCAACCAAGGTAGTTATTGCGGTCGTCCACTGTAACTCTTTAGGAAAATTGATTAATGGAATGACACGTCGTATTTCCTGTGGTTCTGCATTAGAGGCTAAAGCTATTGGCTTTGTTGCATGCTTGGCTTTTTGCAAGAAGCCTTGGCATTGACAACCTCAGCTTTGGGAATGATGTACTCGTTGTCCTTAATGCCAACACCTCATTGAACAACGACTCTCGATGGTCAATCAAGCCTATTATGGATGATATCTGGATAATTGCAGTTGAAATCAACCATGTTAGGTTTCAGTTTTTTAAAAGGTCAGCTAATCGCACTGCAGACTGGGTCGACAAGCTTTGCCTTCTTGATAAGTTAGCAATTGACTGAATTTCTAATATTCCTTCCCATCTCTTCGATTTTTTTGTAGCAGATTTCACCCCTTCTGGGGTTGGCTGAATCATTGTACTTTCAAATTTCATTTTAATGAAATTTTTTTTCAAAAAAAAAAAGTTGAGATGACTCGTTAGACCAAAGAGTCTTTGGCCAAGGTGAGCATTTGTCCTCTAAAAAGATTTTTGGTGATTACCCATTATGAGATGTTGAAAGGACTCATTAGAGATGTGGCCCAATACCTTAACATCGCATCAAAAGCTTTTGTCACTGGACCATAAGGACGAGCCCTTCTTATTGAGCAGGACTAATGAGAAGCCCAACATTGGGGACCGAAGAGCAATTTAAATCTTAATGATAGCCATACCACCAAGATATTTTCTCCAAAGTTTGAATTTATGTCATTTTATAATAAATATTACATAAAGACACATGTTACAATATGAATTTTGTAATGTTGGAGTAGATTAAATATAATTGTACCTAATTAGGTGAGTTCTCATTATCATAGGGGAAAAAAGAATAACGAAGCTAGCTCTGAATTATGACTTTTGTGAAGCATTTACAGTATTCACAATAGCTGTGGTGGCAGCAATATCGTGGTGGGCTGGGCTGGGCTGGACGGGGAGGGGCGCGCGAAGGGGGTGGGGGGGAGGGGAAGGGGATACGCATTAAGTCAATACTAATTAATGGGATAAAGGTTTGATTGCACCCTTAGCTTATCTCATCTAGTGCTATAAAAACTTGATTTGGTTTGTTTTAATTACAAAACACACTTGTCATACTTGGATGAATATATCTGTCTCCGAGTCAATTTTCCCTTACCTAAAATCCAGCAAAATGGGTAATCATAGAATTTAAACATAAAATGACAATCTCAATCAACAAGATTATATGTATGGTTCAATTTTTTGGATTCAGATCCTCTCATTTGTTGATTCACTCATACTAATTATCACAACAATGTTTGATAATCATGTCTCAAGGATTGGAATGGTGCTCCTCTTCCAATTTGTTAGCCGTAATGTAAACTTTTGTATATTTGGTCCATCATGGGATTAATGAAGGACTTAGGCTCTGTTTGGCCTAACTGTGAAATTTTAGCTTTTGAGATGTAGAGCTTTTGTAGTAGAGTTTTGGTTAGAAGTGTTGATGAATAAAAACCATTGACTGTTTGGCCTATATTAGGCAATATTGAGCTTTTAAAAAATTTGAGGGCAATATTGTACTTTAAAAAATATGAAAGGTATATTTGAAAAAGAAAAAGAAAACAGCTTCCCGCATTATATAAAAACTGTTTCGCAAAAGTCTATTTTGAAAAGCTCTAATTTGGGGCTTCTTGTTTTTCAACTTTTTTCAACTTCAAGTTTTACTTAAAAACACTTTTAGAAATAGGCCAAACAGGGGAGATCGGCTTCTAAACTCATAGGAAGCACTTTTAAGTGTCAAAAAGCTAGCCTAAACAAAGCATTACTTTGGTAGATTCGGATTATTTGTTTGTAAGTTTTTTTTTTTGCAACCCCAAGTTGTTTCATAAAAATTCTTAGGGAAATTTGTGCAAATAGTCCTTATTATTTTTTAAAAATTTTAAATTTGTCCTTATTGTTCAAAATTTGTTAATTTAATCCCTATTACTGTTTAAAAATTTTAAATTTATCCCTATTATTTAAAATTAGGCAATTTAGTCCCTATTGTTTCTCAAAAAATTTTAATTTAATCCCTAACATTGCGAATTTCTATCTATGTCATATTGTTGCTCGGATATTAGATTAGAATAACATAAAAATTATGACTGATCTTAACTCTTTTCAAATAGCTAAAACTTCAAACCAAGATCGAAATATATAAAGCAGAAGCAATGTTCCGCATAATTTATGGCAAAGAATATGTTGAAAATTATTTTTTGGAAAAAAGTGATTTTATACTAGAATGTTTTGTGCACAGAAGTAAGAAGTTGAATCATATAGTATTATAATGGTCTAATAATTTTTTATTTACAAGAATATTGTGGGAAAATAATCTTCGGCCTTCACCAGATACAAGAGTGCTCAATGATGAGTAGACTCTTATGAGTTATAAGGGGTTATTAGATTATTCTAGTAGTATCACGTGGTCAAACATACAAATTTTAGCCAAGTAGGTGGGGTTTCTTTACACTTTACACCAACTTAGAATGAGAAGTTTGAGTAATAGGCTTCCTTTTTTTATTCGTTCATCTCACAATCATGATCTATAATTAGTCCTATATTATTTTCACTTTCTATATATCTCTTTTCAAAAGAGTACATTAAAATAGGGACGGCAATAAAGGCAGATTTTTCGAGTACCTATGCCCCACCTCCCGCCTCAAACGGGACATGGATTAGGGTGAACAATATGGAATGGGGCAGTAGGTAGGGATTAACTTTAATCCCCCAGCTTTCTCGTCCCCACATAACCCGCCCCGCAAATATGTATAGTCATTTTTGTATCTTTAGTTTTACAAGTGTATTGAAATTTTAAATTTATAAATATAAAAGTATAACAAAATGACATTACACAAAGTACTATAAAAATGAATAAGAAAAAATAGATTATTCAAAAAGATTTTATAATCAATATTTTAATCAAGTTCACTATATGCCATTACTTAAGATTTGCTATCATTTGACATAAATACCTCCATTTCACTATTGATCATATATAGTGGACTTAAGAAATTTGTTAGTTGTTCCTAGTTGTACTTCAAAATAGTTTCAAACAACATAATTATGAATGATATTTTAAAGATTTGCATTACTATTATATGTGGCACCGGGTAACAAAAAAAATTATAACAGTCAATGTGATCCTAGTAATACAACGAAGTATTCTTTTTCCACATATAGTTCTCATATACAATGGTTTTAGTCTGGATTTGTTTTAAATGCTTAAGACTCAAGTACTATAATATTATTTTTACTATTAACTACAAGCATAAGACTCAATATAATTAACATTTAACCTTTATTTAATACATATATTTATATTTATTATTACTATGATGTTAGTTTATATTTTGAAGTTATGTGGTTTGAATTAAATTTAATATTGTAAGATTTAAAATAATAATAAAAAACTCGTGGGTAGTTCCCATGCTTCATGGGGATTCTGGGACATAGCCGGGGCGGAGGATGGGGGTATACAACGAGGAAACGGGACATGTGCATATATCTTAGCTTCCCTATGTGCAATTCATTTGTGTTAGATTATGCAATTCCTTCCACATAAAAAAATTATGAATTCCAAAAACAAGCAACAAGCTAAATATGGAGAAACAACACTTTAAAACAAATAAAAAAGACTAGTTTTTAGGTCTAGGATAAAATCTTTAAAATTAATTATAAAATTAGTTAATATTTTCTCCAAAACTAATTCTTAGTTGGTTCAATGTTTTACCAGATGTTTCTCAAGGCACCAGTTATGATGAGATACTATGTGAAATCACGTTTCAAATCTATCTTATAAGAAATATGTGTTCAATTTATTATGATTTGTGTTACTATTACGTAGGATCAACACATATTTAATGATTTTGGGCTGTTGATTATTAGGCCAACGTGTGGACTCTCTCGAAGTGGATTCTCTTGATTACTCGTACACAATGAGGCTTGTGATAAGTTGATAATGCTAGTATATGTCTAATGGAATTAGAAGAGTACATGTTAATATATAACTAATGGAGTTAAGAAAATACTAGCTTATTGGAAAATACTAGCTTTTTATATTACAATATGCAAACTATTAACATTAGGATTCCTTGTTAATTCGTTTAGGAAAGGAAGATCATTGGCGGTGGGATTTCCCTATATATATGAAGCCACCCTTTCACTCATTTATCACAAAAACTTATCAATTCTTTTGGTTCTTCAATCACTTGCAAAACTGCCCTTTTCTTTTTCGTTTCCTAGCATATAACCCTTTTGATCCTTTTTTTTCCAGTTGTTTAACATGGCTGTTCTTGCTAAAAGAATTTCTTGTTTCGTGAAGAAGATTGGTCGTAAAGATCATGATCGTAGTGGATACACTATGCTGAAAAAAGGTGCTGATCTTGATCACAAGAAGTCAATTCCAAGGGGATTCTTTCCTATGTATGTTGGTGAAGAGCACAAAAGATATGTTTTGCCAGTTGCATGTTTATCATCTGTGCGGTTTCAGACATTACTTACTCAATTTGAAGAAGAGATCCAACTCATGCAGCCTCTTACTTTGTCTTGTTCTACTATGATGTTTGAAACAATTTTCAGTCTTGTTAAAGCTGAGAAGGGTTTTTGAATTCAAGAAAGCTATTCTATGAAGAAGACATGAAGCTTTATGAATATGTTGTTGTGGCGTTTATGATGATTTGGAATGACTTGTCTCGTGTTGTTTGAAGTTTTGGGGGAGGAGATAGAGGTGGAAAAAAAGGGGAGAAGAAGAAAAGAAAGGAAAAAGAAACAAGGAAAAAACAAAGAGAAAGAAACAAAAGAAAAAAAAGAGAAGAAGAAAAAAATATCTAAAAAGAGGAAGAAAAAAAGAAATAAAAAGAAGAGAGTGGGGAGTTTGAGCAAGCACGAGCAAGAGATTGAACAATTCTTCGTCACCCAAATCGAGATTATATCTTGGAAGAAATAGCTTCGTGGTATGGCTTCTTCAAGAAATTGGTTCAAAGTCTTGTTGTCGTTTAAATTCAAAGAATTATTACGAGAAAGACAATTCCTTGTACCATTTGATTTTATTAATGAAGAAACTCAACTTTCTCCGTAGTTTTTTCCCTTCCGTATTGGAGGGTTTTCCACGTAAAATCTTGTTTCCTTGCCCTCTTATTATTATTATTTTTTTGGGTCTTATTTTTCTAAGAGTGTTCTTATAATTTGTTGATTATTTGCATCAACACACATATATATTCATGTAGATATATGTGTATGATTGTCTATGCATGTATATAAGCATGACGAATTCTACGTCATTCTTGATCAGATAGTTGGCGCAAGGTGTTTCTAATTTTGGATTAGAATAACATAAAAATTCTGAGTCTTAACTCTTTTTAAATTGCTAAAACTTCGAACCAAGATCCAAAAACAAAACATAAGCATTTTTGGGAAAAAATTGTGCCAAAGAATACGTTGAGAATTATTTTTTTTGGAAAAAGTGAAAAGCTAATGTGTTTTGTTCTCTATTTATAAAAATATGACAAAATAAATTTCAGCCTTTGTCAAATACAAGAGAAGATTAATGAAATTCATGCGTTATAAGCGATTAGAGTAATACTAGATATTGCCTTATTTTTTCACCTCATAGTTGACATTCTTAGTTGGTGTGCCAAGTTGACAAATCTTTTTATTTCTCTTTCTTCATTAATTATTTTCCTTTTTCTTCCTTTTTTATTTTTCTCTCTCTTACTTAATGTTTTCTCCTTCCTTTTCTCTTTCTTTAGTTTAGTACTAAACTCCTAGTATAACTTTCTTCATATCAATCACATGCGATGAAAGTAAAAAACATTGAGAAACTGCAAAATCTATTGGAGAAAAATCACACAAAAACATCTCATTTTTGTTCATTTTAAGCGCAAGGAAAATGTCTGTTTATAAATAAATTGTTTTTTTGTTATTTCCACTGCAACAAAATTCTGACACTAGTTTATTCGAGGAATCAGCTTAATTTTGTTTTTGTCTGTCTAGATGCAACATGATTGTTGCCCTGGCTTTGATGGGAACCTCAAATGAAACTTAATGGCATCATTATACAAGGATATAGACTATAATTATATTGTACATACCTAGTATTTCAATGAATCAAATAAATAATTAGAGACCACAATCATAAATAATTAGAGACCACAATCCTGTACACACCTCGTTCCCTTTGTCCATATGTCAATAATCTTCATACAATTGTCATTATAGAAGAAAATTGATTTTAACTTCACATAGCAAGTCTAGGGTTAACCATGTATACCAATATGATATACTTATTTGCTACCATTCACCATTCACCGAAAAGCAAAATAAATGAATTAACAATTAAATTAATTTTCATGAATTAATATTATATATTTATATATATATATACACAAATATAAGAATGTATATGTGGGACAGGAATAAGAACTCACAAGTTTGGGTGAGTGATAAAGGAGGAGTTGATAAGTCAAGAAACATATGATAGAGCTAAACAAAAGAAAGAGAAAAGGAGAAAGAAAACATAAAGTAAGATAGAGAAAAATAAACAAACAGAGAAAAAAAAAGATTTGTTAAGTTGGCATGCCAACTATGAGGTGATAAAAGGTGATAAATTAAGGGTTACATCTAGCATAGTCAAGGGATTATTAGATTATTTCGACATCACAAGACCAAACGTGCAAATTTTATCAAAATAGACGTAGGATAATTTCCTTGCACTTTGCATCAACTTGGAATAAGAATTTTGAGTAATAGGTTTCCTTTTTGATTGGTTCATCTCACAATCATGACCTACAATTGGCACTATTTATATTATTCTCACAATTATATATGTCACATGTATGCTTTGAGGGCTTGAAGGCACTTTATAAATTCTAGGACTTATTTATTTGCATATATCCTTCCCATTTTGTACATGGAAACTTTTCGGTACTATCCGGTTTAGTTTAGTCCTATTTCAGACGAGTTCATTGTATCTGAAGCTTTATTAAATTTAGCTCCCACCAATAAAATATTTTAAATTTGTCTAAACTGATAAACTTTCGAGTGTCTCTTGTTACTTGATTTAACATTATACAATATGCAATTTGTAGAGAAATTTTCTTATGCAAATGGTGTAGTATACTCATAAGTAGTGACAGATCCATTGGTCTAGAAGAACGTTAATTTTAAAAAAAAAATTAAATATCTATGTATATTTTTGTAAAAATATTATTGGTCCCTATTGAAAAAAATAAAATTGTACTCATATAGTGAAAACTAATGTATTTTAGCTCCCACTTATAGAAATTTCTAGATCCGCCCCTGCTCATAAGCTGGATCCCACTCTTTATGAATGTGTGGGTGAGATTTATTCTCTCAATGGAATTATAAGTAGCCTCCACTGATGCTATTGCGAATCTATCCTTGCATATTAGGCAGATAATAAGCATAAGCAAACAACAACTATTGTGGTCTTTTTTCTCTAGCTTGCGGTCTTCTCTACCCTCAAACTGGATTAAGTTCAACCTGGATACAACTTTCATCTCACCAACAAAAGCAGTTGTTGCAGTCGTCTGCTGTAACTCTTTAGGAAAATTGTTTAATGGAATGACACGTCGTATTTCCTGTGATTCTGCTTTAGAGGCTGAAGCTATTGGCTTTGTTGCATGCTTGCCTTTTTGCAAGAAGCCTTGGCATTGACAACATCGGCTTTGAGAATGATGTACTCGATGTCCTATATGCCATCATCTCAACGAACAATGGCTCTCGATGGTCAATCAAGCCTATTGTGGATTATATCTAGATAATTGCAGTTGAAATCACCTATGTTAGGTTTTAGTATTCTAAAAGGTCAACTAATAACATTGCAGACTAGGTCGCCAATTATTACTTCCTTGACAAGTTAGCAATTGACTGAATTTCTAACATTCCTCCCTCTCTCTTTGATATTTTTGTAGCAGATTTCGCTCCTTCTGGGGTTGGCTAAATCATTGTACTTTCAAGTTTCATTTTAATGAAATATATATATATATATATATATATATATATATATTTAAAAAGTTGAGAGGACTCGTTAGACCAAAGAGTCTAGTCCATGGTGAACATTTGTCCTCTAAAAAGATTTTTGGTGATTAGCCATTATGAGACGTTGAGAGGACTCGTTGGAGATGTGGTCCAATACCTTAACATCACATCAAAAGGTTTTGTCACTGGACCAAAAGGACGAGCCCCTCTTATTGAGTAGTACTAAAGAGAAGCCCAACATTGGGGACCGAAGAGCAATTTAAATCTTAATGACAGCCATACCACCAAGCAATTTTCTCCAAACTTTGAATTTATGTCATTTTATAATAAATATTACATAAAGACATATCGTTACAATATGAATTTTGTAATGTTTAAGTGGATTAAATATAATTCTACCTAATTAGATAAGTTCTCATTATCATTGGGGGGGGGGGGGGCGGGGGGGGGGGGGGGAATGAAGCTAGCTCTGAATTCCGACTTTTGTGAAATACATTATTCACAATAGTTGTAGTAACGCGCGCGCAGGGGGAGGGGGGTCGCGGGGGGTGATGGGCTTGGTATGTGGCTATTAAAAGCATAAAACACACTAAGTTAATACTAATTAATGGGATAAGAGTTTGATTGCGCCCTTAGCTCATCTCATCTAGTGGTATAAAAAGTTGATTTGATTTGTTTTAATTACAAAACACACTTGTCATACTTGGATGAATATATCTGTCTCTTAGTCAATTTTCCTTTACTTGAAATCCAGCAAAAAGGGTAATCATACAATTTTAACATAAAATGACAATCTCAATTAGAAAGATTATATGCATGGTTCAATTTTTCGGATTCAGATCCTCTCTTTTGTTGATTCTCTCATACTCATTATCACGACAATGTTTGATAAGCATGTCTCAAGGATTGGAATAGTGCTCCTCTTCCAATTTGTTAGCACGTAATGTAAACTTTTGTGTATTTGGTCCATCATGGGATTAATTAAGGACTTACTTTGGTAGATTCGGATTATTTGTTTGTATGTTTTTCTTTTGCAACCCCAAGTTGTCTCATGGATTCAAAGTTATTGTGTGCGACCTTCGCGAATGTTTCGTCATTGTTAAACTCTCTATTTTCTTTCTAGTTTGGTTTTCGCCGTCCTACAGAACAAGATGGGTCATCAGCTGCCAAATTTTCGGAGAAAAGTTATGATAACTTCACTTTGGGTTTACATTATTAGTCTCACGAAACAAATGTCTAAGGTTGTGGAGTTGAACCGTTTAAGATTCAATTCTTGTTTAGACAAAAATACTTTTATATGACACATTTTTTTTAGGGTTTGAAAAAATGGATATTTTTATCTAAACAATTAATAATTTAAGCAAAAAAACCTTGAATAATGGCATTTGACGGAAGGGACTAATGTGTATAAAATTCATGTATAGAAGTTTCCAGAGGGTGATGGTATATAATTAAGCTTTAATATCAATCATTTCCACCAAGTTTTCACACGTAGTTATTACTTCAATGTATATAACCCCTAATACCAAGATGTAATCCATGACAACAACTAATTTATTCCACGAATTGAACGCTATTTAAATGCTTCATCATTTATGTTAACATGTACCACTCAAGTCAGATCCAGAGTATAGCATTCTAGACATGCATGATGAGAGTTTCTTTGAAGAGTAAATATATCTATGTACATGGAGAATATTGACAGTTTTTAGTTGGTGAGGATATGCAAAACAAGAGGGAACTAAGAAATTGGCAAGTTAGTGCATTGAGCGATTAACAAGATAATTATGTATTGCCCCCACAGGTATAGTTCAGTGGTAGTTGGGATGTAATCGTTCCTGCGAGATTACGGGTTCGACACTCTCTACTGCTCTAGAGTTTTGCTTTTAACTGACGTGGTGCATGTGTGGGCGCGCACCGCTGCATCGAGAAATTTTTCAGTTGGTGATCGAGTTCCACTGCGTTATCCAAAAAAAACAAAAAAAAAAAGAAGATAATGATGTATCACTAAATTAAAGAGGTTTCAATGGTTGAATCGATTCCAATTGTTCAACAATTAAAAGGGGCTGTGTTTGATCAATCAACTCCGGACCGCAAAAATACAGGCATGAATCGATTATAGTTTCAATTCGAAGCCTCTCTCGATGATATGAAGATTTGTTATGTATCACCAAATTAAAGAGGTTTCAATGGTTGGATCGATGCCAATTGTTCAACAATTAAAAGGGGTTGTGTTTGATCAATCAACTCTGGACCGCAAAAATAAAGGCATGAATCAATTATAGTTTCAATTCGAAGCCTCTCTCGATGATGAAGATTTGTTATGTATCACCAAATTAAAGAGGTTTCAATGGTTGAATCGATGCCAATTGTCCAACAATTAAAAAGGGGTTGTGTTTGATCAATCAACTCTGGACCGCAAAAATACAGGCATGAATCGATTATAGTTTCAATTCGAAGCCTCTCTCGATGATGAAGATTTGTTATGTATCACCAAATTAAAGAGGTTTCAATGGTTGAATCGATGCCAATTGTTCAACAATTAAAAAGGGGTTGTGTTTGATCAATCAACTCTGGACCGCAAAAATACAGGCATGAATCGATTATAGTTTCAATTCGAAGCCTCTCTCGATGATGAAGATTTGTTTTATGGAAATTGCTATACGACAATGTCGTTAAGTCATGAAATAGTCCTCATATTAGATACAAGAAAGGAGGGATGTTTTCCTTTGAATTTGTTTAGTGAAAGGAAATGATTATAATGATTTTCGTCATAAAGGTCATTAGTGATAATTGAATTGAAATTGCCATGAGTTTCAAAGTTTTTGATGGTTTCTGTGATCAAGAATCAAATTTTGGGAACAAAAAGTATCTTTATTTCGAAGTGTCGATAATCAATTACTGAAAGTTATTAGTTAATTAAAAAAAAATTACGTTGTAAGGTACTACGTTATAAATTAGATAGGAATAGGAAGAATTGTAAAAAGAGACGACTTGTGTCACTTTTAGAGTAGTAGGATGATAGGGCAGGTAAGTCCCCCGTCTTCCTTTGAAGGTAAGGTTTTAAGTCCCCTTCCAAATTTGTAATCTTTTTGTTATATCAATAAAATTCCGAAGGGAAGTATCCCTCCTTTACTAAAAAAAAAAAAAAGTACTACTATGATTAAATTTAAGACTTTGGTAACATGCGTTTTGGATAAATTGTCTTGTTCTTTGTGTTTCCACCACAACTTTTATAGTTAAAAAATGGCTTGATAACCATCAACAGTATATATACCTATTTAATTATCTATCCTTCCATTGAATAATCAACCACACGTCTAATGTGTTCTGAGAATCTACAATTATTTAAAAAGATGGACATGATGGATATAATTTCCCTTTTTTATATATACAT
The DNA here is from genome assembly GCA_037974665.1 of Ehretia macrophylla. Taxonomy (NCBI): domain Eukaryota; kingdom Viridiplantae; phylum Streptophyta; class Magnoliopsida; order Boraginales; family Ehretiaceae; genus Ehretia; species Ehretia macrophylla. The sequence goes on from CM075782.1 coordinate 2,848,765, forward strand.
AGCACTATTCAATTAAGTCAGCATGTAAAGAAATTTTATGGTATAAACACATGACACCCTATGATATTCTATGATAGTATGCAGACAACAAGATGGGGTTGCAGAATCTAAAACAAACAGTCAGCACAAATTTTCAACCAGAAAGAACAGTTTATTGATCCAAATTTATACTTCATTTCTTGTCATGAGATTTGGGATTTCTGATGTCCTAATTGCTCTCCCATATCCAGCACAATATCAATGATAAGGGTTTGTCTTAAAAATGTTTATAAATTTTACTTTTTCACTCTAACACGTGGACTTGCACATTAAAATAAGGTCCACAGTTTGCATATCTCGTATGTTGAACGTTTGAGACTTTTTAAAAACTTTTCACAATAATAATCTATAACAATTCATGTCACTTCTATCAAATCGTCTCTGGATTCGTTTGTTTTAACTTCTATACATACAAAGATGCCAAAAATTGAAAGAAAAGTGGACCAAATAATTAACCAGACAACTTGCATTTTATTTGTCTAAGCTCTTTGAGTGAAGCACTATGGATTAACCTGGTTCAGACGGTTTAGAATTTTATTTAGGAGGGACTAAATTCATACAATTTAACATTCATAAATAAAAGAATTTTTTTTAATGAAGACCAAATTGATTTTCAAACTAAAAACACCTTCAAATACACATATATTTTTTTTAATTTAAAAATAAAAAATTAAAAAATTAAAATACAGCCCAACTCACCGTAAAATAGCTCGACCTTGATTAACCATAGCCACTTGCAAATTTGGCTCAAGTCTAATGGCTAGCTAAGAGCATTACATAGGCACATTGATAACCATCAAATAATTCAGCAAATAAACGATCTAGCAATAATTTCTTATCACAAATCCTAGAAAGAAAGAAAGTATTAACTCGTCATAAATGATTCAGCAACATTGTAATCATGAAAAGTAATCATTTAACCCTTCCTACAAACGAATTTTCGAAGAGAATATCTGCATGTGGACGCATGGTTTGACATCATAGAGCAGCAAAACAGGCCTTCTACTGTGATCATTGACTTTTGGTTAATCTCAATCCACTCAAAAAAGGTGGAGTCATCTATTTATACTTCATTTGCGGACAAAAAATTTGCTTCTAAAATTCATCATTTTAATCATTTTAATTCACATTCCAAAATGGGCCCACTCTTTGTCATGCCTCATTTGGTGGACTCTCCATTGCCAAATTTTTATTATAAATTGCGAGTATATAAACCCTGCAACTTTGGTAATCAGACAACATAAACCTCTTGCTACAACTCATATTCTTATATTGATCAGCACCATCTTGTTTACCTACCTACTTACTTGGGTAAGTAATTCTTGCATAGAACATGTGAAACTTTAGTGACATGCTTCAACAAAGTTTGTATGAATTTTAGGAAAATCAGTATTAATTGATCACATTTAAAAGTTTAAATTATTAATTAGAGACGTATTTATTATATTTATTTCTTATTTTCAATATACGCCCCCTCACACCCTAACAAATACAGCCTTATAAGTGGAGACTTTTGTTGAATGGGTTTAAGTGAGACTTAAATCCAAAAATCTTATTAAGTGGGTTTTGATTCCATATTAACCGACAATTGCTTCCTCTAAAATCTGTTAGTGAGGAGTTTTATTATACTTCTTTAGTATCCTCAACAATTTGTATTTTATTCTAATTTCCTCACATTTACTTGGTTTGTTTTGATGTTTCAATAACAGGTACATAAATGAGGTTTCTTGTGCTTGCTTTAGTCCTTAAGATGATGAGTTTTTGCTTGGCAACACATAGGAAAGCAATAATGGCTGAAAAACTTGTAAAGAATTGAATGGCAAAAAGAGCCAGTCTTATTGATTTGTGAAGTAATATTTATACGGATACAAAATAGACTAAGCCTAAATCATTCCTAAATTGTCTATCACTAATTACAATCAATTATATGCTATTACAATCAATCCTATATACATAATTATGGGGATTCTAGTGCAGAATTCATGGGAGTGTTGATTTCGTGGAGTGAAGATGGGATACGATCTCCAATACTCCCCTTCAAGTTGGCGCATGGAGGTAAGAAGTGCCCAACATGCTAAGCAAATGATGGAAGTGATCCGTGCCCAATGCTTTAGTAAAGATGTCAGCCAGCTGATGAGTGGTGGAGATGGATCAAGGTTGAATCTCGTTGGATTGAATGTGTTGTCGAATGAAGTGACAATCAATGTCAATATGCTTGGTCCACTCGTGAAAGACAGGGTTTGCAGAGATGTGAATAGCTGCCTGGTTGTCACAAAATAAAGGAATGGGCTCAGGATAATCAACATGCAAATCACATAAAAGACGCCTAAGCCAAATGAGTTCACTGGTGGTAGTGGCCATGCTATGGTATTCGACTTTGGCAGAAGAACGAGACACAACAGTTTGCTTCTTGGACCGCCAAGATATGGGAGACGAGCCAAGAAAGATAAGATAACCCATGATGGAGCGCCGAGTGGTGGGGCAGCCCGCCCAATCGATATCACAATATGCTCGTAAGGTGAGAGCACTTGTGGATGGGAGAAGGATTCCCTGCCCAGGGCTGCTTTTGAGATAACGAAGAAGACGGAAGGCGGCCTCAAGATGTAGTTGCCGTGGGTTATGAGGAAACTGACTAAGTATGTGGACTGCATAGCAAATGTCAGGACGAGTGATCGTCAAGTATAAGAGTCTCCCAACCAAACGTCAATATTGATCAGTATTAGAACATAGATTTCCAGATTCAGATGATAACTTGTGTTGCTGCTCCATAGGAAAAGTACTAGGGCGAGCACCCGTCATGCCACTTTCTGTGAGAATATCAAGTGTATATTTTCTCTAACTCAAGAAGAGACTATTAGGAGACTGGGGCACTTCTATACCAAGAAAATACTTGAGACGACCAAGATCTTTAATATGAAATTGGTCATTCAGATGTTGCTTCAAGGCTTGAATTTTTGTAGCATCATTTCCTGCAACTATGACATCATTGACATATATAAGAACGGCCACATAAGAGTTGTCACTCATATGAAAGAAAAGAGAATGATCCACCTGTGAGTGAGAAAATCCAAGCTGCAATAAGGAAGTGATAAATTTATGATACCAATTGCGAGAGGCTTGGCAAAGACCATAAAGAGATTTTCGGAGGTGACAAACGCGATTCTCCCCCTGTTTGGAAAAACCTTGAGGAATGCGCATATAGACTTCTTCATCCAAGTCCCCATGTAAGAAGGCGTTATTGACATCAAGTTGGTGTAGCTCCCAATTGCGAACTGAGGCAACAACAAGTAAGCAACGAACTGTGACGAGTTTAGCAACTAGAGCAAATGTCTCATGAAAATCCACACCCGCAACTTGAGTAAATCCTTTGGCTACCAAGCGAGCTTTATAGCACTCAATACTCCCATATGGCTTATGTTTGATCTTGTACACCCATTTAAAATCAATGGCCCATTTCCCAGCGGTAAGGGTTCAAGAGTCCAAGTATGATTGGCTTCGAGGGCAGTGATTTCTTTGTTCATTGCATCTTGCCAGTGAGCATGGTATACTACCTGTGAGAAAGTATTCGGCTCATCTTTTGCAGAAATGGCCGCTAGAAAAGCCTGGTGAATATGAGAAAAATAATCATAAGAGATATAATGGTCAACAGGATATATCGAAGAGTTGGCCGATGACTTGGTGGGGCGATGAGGCTTAAAAGAGGGTGGCAAAACAATTTCATAATCTGCTAGCCGACGCGGAATGTGTCTGGTACGCTTCGTGTCAGGAACCTGAGCCATGGGTATAGAAGATGATGAAGATGAGTCATTGTCTTGACTGTTATGGTTAATAACGCATGGCGAATAAGTGTGTTGAGAAGAAATACTTGCATCAGTGGTGCAAGAACAACTTGGACTGCAAGGTGATGCAATACATGATGGTATTGTGTCCTCGGCATACTCCTCAAGCCCTTGTTGTTGTTACACAGTGTCATCAATGATTTCTATCATGCCAAGGGGACTGGAACATTTTGGTTGGATAGGCTGTAGGGTATCATTTTGCATGGTGAAGTTTGCAGCAAATGGAAAATAATTCTCGTGAAATGTAACATCACGGGAAACATAAATCTTCTTACTCGCTAAATCAAATACCTTGTATCCCTTTTGCCCAATAGAATAACCAACGAAAACTCCACGTTGGGATCGTTCAACAAACTTATCATGTGGCTTGTTTGCAACATAGGCATAACACAAACAACCAAATATACAGAGATGATCATTAGAAGGTGGTTAGCCAAGAAGTGCCTCATGGGGTGTTTGATTGTTCAAGATAGGCGTGGGCATTCGATTGATCAAGTAAGTAGCAGTAAGAATACATGCGCCCCATAAAGAGATTGGCAGGTTGGCTTAGAATCGCAAGGCACGTACCACATCTAACAGGTGCCGATGTTTGCGCTCAACTACCCTGTTCTGCTGTGGAGTGTAAACACAAGATGTTTGATGCTCCACACCGTGAGTGTGAAAATACTCAAGTAAGTCACCATGTTTGAATTCAGTTCCATTATTATTTCGCAAAACCTTAATTTGTTGATTGAATTGTGTTTGCACCCAATTGAAAAAGTGAATCAAATATGTACAGGCATCTGACTTAAATTTCATAAGGTAGACCCAAGTGGTTCTACTCAAGTCGTCAACAAGAGTGAGGAAATAGTGTACGCCTGAATGAGACGCAGTTTTGTACGGGCCCCATATGTCACAATGTAATAAATCAAAAATTTGCCTTGTTTTATTTTCTCGAACTGGAAATGACGGAAATGACTACTTTGTGTGCTTAGCTTTATAACAAGCATCACAAACTAGAGTATTTTTTACATTGAAAGAACTTGATAAATAAGATATGCGCTCCACTGATAGATGCCCAAGACACCTATGCCAGAGTATTAAATCATGTTGTTTGTCTGCCAATAATGCCACACTCTCTCTCATAGGCCCCAAAAAGTATAAGCCATCCTTTGCCCTACCTATTCCAATCGGCCTCCTTGAGGGTAAGTCCTGTATGACATAAAAATCCGGAGAAAATATTAGTACATAATTCCATTCCTTGGTCAATTTGCGAACTGACAAAAGATTACAGTTAAACTCCGGGATGCCCAACACATTCTTTAATCAAAATCCATTACCCAAAGTAACGTCACCAATAGCATTCATAGGTACTGTTTGACCATTTTAGATGCGAACAGGTGATACATTTGGGTTTAATATTTTATTCTCAAGCAAATTCAAATTACAAGTGAAATGATCTGTTGCTCCTGAGTCGATGATCCAAGGAACTGAATTATAAAGCATACCAGAAAAATTGGCCAAATTAGCCGTAGAACCTGTCGAATTGGTAGAGCCCAAAATCGCGAACAATTGCTGATATTGAGACTCTGTAAACTGAGGAGCAAGTGCTGGTTGTTCGCGCATAAAAGAGGGTGTACTATGATCTGCTACTTGCGTGTTCGCTGCATATGCGGCACTTGGTCTAGAAGTTACAGCTCATTGCATCAAGCCTTTCCCTTTGTTGTTAGACTGCTTCTTGCGCCAGTGTGTTGGATAACCAATGATTCATAACATTTTTCTTTTGTGTGCCCCTGTTTTCTACTATGTTCACACACTGGCCTGTCCCAATTTGTTCTAGCTTTGTTGGTCATGGCAGCCATGGCAACAATGTTCTGACTTGCTTTAAGAGCCGCTGCTTCAATGATTGGTATCCGTGACGCCGCCATCGCTTGCTGCTTTTCTTCTTGAATGGCAATAGCATAAGCCCTACCAAGGCTTGGTCATGGATCTATGCTTAATATTTGTGATCTCACGGTATTAAATCCGCCATTTAACCCCATCAATAAGTCATGTACTTTTTCACTTTCTTGCATAGACTGTACCTTTTTTGATGCATCACAAGTATATCCACACGTACATGTCAGAACAGGATTAACTGCTTGCAACTCATCCCATAAGGCTCTGAGTTTTCCATAGTAGGAAGTCACGGCTGCCTTTACTTGTTGTAAGAGTGCTATATCACGCCGCAACTCGTAGACTCGTGGGGTATTGCCTTGTGAAAATCTTTCTTCCAAATCCTTCCAGATTTCGCGTGCTGTCTCTGCATAAGTCACGCTATTTTGAAGTTCCTTTGCCATGGAGTTTACAAGCCATAATCTGACTATGGCATTGCATTTTGTCCAAGGCAATAAATCCTGGGAGTGAACATCCGGTTTGTTAATTATGCCACCGACGAATCCAGTCTTGTTTTTCATGGCTAATGCGTTCCACATATTTCTTTTCCATGTGAAATAATTTTCACCACTTTCTTCAAGAGGAGTGACAACGAAGATCAATCCTGGATGGTCTGAGGCTTGAAGATAATAGGGGGAATTAACATCCTCTATGCTTGATTGTTGTCATCCTTCTTCATCACAACATCGGCGTCGTTCGTGGCTGTGTTATCTGCCACCAACGACGTTGAGTTGTTAAAAGGGCTTATGGAAAAAGAGGAAGACATGTGATAATTTAGGCTTAGCAGGTTATTTGGGTAACCTGCTTTGATACCATGTAAAGAATTGAATGGCAATAAGAACCAGTCTTATAGATTTGTGAAGTCATATTTATACGGATACAAAATAGACTAAGCCTAAATCATTCCTAAATTGTCTATCACTAATTACAATCAATTATATGCTATTACAATCAATCGTATATACATAATTATGGGGATTCTAGTGCAGAATTCGTTGGAGTGCTGATTTCGTAGAGAGATGGGATTTGATCTCCAATAAAACTCGAGCATCATCAGAGGCTGCTACTCGAGAATAATGATGGCATAGACACTTACGAGAACAGTGAAGGTAATCACCATCATAAGTCGATCAAAGATTTCAATAACAACAATGGTGGAGACCCAAGCAACGATGATACAAACGCATGCAAAGACTAAGAACTGTGGGTTTCAGCAATAATAGGTAGTACGTATTTGCAGCGTATTGAGTCTCTCTTAAGAAAATAGAAGTTTAAGTCTTGCAATATGGAGGTTGTATTTTACTAGTGTGATTCCTGATGAGAACTATTTTCAAATAAATAAGATTGTGCTTGGTTTGTTTTGTATATGAGCTGATTTTTGTGAAAATATATATTCTTCATGTTTGTAGCAAGCATGAAAACAAATTTAGGCATTCGATTTTTACTTTTAGATTTAAGATGTTAGTTAGACACGAAAATTGATCTTAACACCTCTTGCATTTAAAACGAGAATCATATCACTAAACCAAATGGCCAGTGGTTAGGCATTCGTTTTCATGTATTGAACTAATGAAATAGTATTTCTACTGCAGCAATGTTTACCCTAGACATTGTGTTTGTAATATTACCAAAACACCTATAAGCCTTATTATTATGGAACAATATGCATGTATCACGTTTGCAGCTATTTTATGTTTGTTAATATTCAATCATCTAATTTCCTCTCTATATACACCCCCTCCCTCGGGGTGGGCCTTTGGGCTCTGGCTATTTCTCGTCTTTTTTCCTTGGCAGCTTTTCAAAACTTTGTTGGAAGAGATTAAACTTTTTCAGTGTCATTTAATTAGCCCCCCACTGAAATATATATATATATATATATATATATATACTTATATAGTTAAAAAATTATGTGTTTTAACCCCCACTAAAAAAATTCCTAGATTCACCACTGGTCATTACACTTATTTTTCACATTAAAGAGCCTTTTCCAATTTGGTTCAACTATTTCAAACTCTAAAGGTACATTTAGTTTGGGAAGAAAGAAAAGAAAAGATAGATAAGGGGAGTTTAAGAATTAGGGGTAATTCAGTGGTTAGTTTCTAATATTGACTCATTTTTTTCAATTTATATAGTCCTCAATGTTTCAAAAAATTTAAATAAATCCTTAATGTTTCTCAAATAAGGTCAAATTAATCCCTAGTGTTAAATACTCAATAGAAATTTTGTCAAATAGTTAACTACCCTTACAAAAATTATAAAATTATCATTTTACCAAACACTCTCTCCCCTGTTTCCCACCCACCGACCCTTCATTTACCCTAACTCTCCCTCCCTTCCCTCTCCCATACTACATTTCCCTACTTAAACTGACAACCCTCAAACCTTCCCAAACCAAATCAATCCCCCACCCCATTCCCATCACTCCCCTACCTCCCACCTACCCTATTCTTATCACCCTCTACCCTAGCTTATCCTGTCATCTCTCAACCACCCCCACCCAATGAACCCTAACCCACTCGACAATTGTAATGTTATTTGTAGGTATAATGTGTAGGAATATGTGTTTTTCTATGAGGATTTGTATATGGGTTATTTGTGTGTGTGTGTGATTATGTGCTTATCAGGTAGGTTATGTGTGTGATCATGTGTATGTGCATATAAGTTGTGTTTGTCATGTATGCATGTGTAGTGCGTCTGCATGTATGAGTCTATATATGAGTAGTGGGGGTTTATATGTATTTGTGTGTATACATGGATGTGATTGTATGTGGTCAAAGGGTGTGTGTGCATGTGATGAAGATTAAGAAGGAGAAGAGAAAGAAGAAAAAGAAAGGGATTTAAAATTAAAGGAATAAAAAAAAGAAGTTTGTGGATTGATTTAATGTTTTTACAAACTTTAGAAACTAAATTGCATATTTATGAAGAACCTTATTAATTTTCTAATTTTACTCTTATAATAGTACTGTATAAATCTGTTAAATGTAACTGTATTTTCAAAGAAATTGTCTAATTTGACTAACTTTGATAAACATTGGGGTCTTATTTGCATGTATTAGAACATTAGAGAGTAAATTGGAAAAATATAATAAGATTAGGGACCATTTGCGTGAAATAATAGTAGGGAAAAGAAAAAGGAAAGAATGAAGTAGGGTAGACATTGTTTTGTACTTCTTTTATGTTCTCATCATTTTTGTCATTCCTTCTATCTATCCAAACAAAATAAATGCAATTCAAAACGATTTAGATTCAGAAAGGAAAAAAAAAAGTTTAGTTTATTAATCCCTCCTCCCCTGAATTTATTATATATACTTATTATTTTCAACAATTCGTACTCTATCACCCTAATTTTCCCATATTTATTTGATCTGTTTTGATGTTTTGATAACAGGTATATATACATACTCGAAAATGAGGTTTCTTGTGCTTGCTTTAGTCCTAATAATGATGATGAGTTCTAGCTTGGCAACAAATAGGAAAGCTATAATTAATGGCTGAAAAACTCAAGCATGATGATCACAGGCTGCTACTCCAGAATGATGATGGCATATATAATTTCGAGAACAGTGAAGGTATAAATCACCATCATTTGTGGATGGATCAGTTCAATCACCGCAATGACGGAGGCTCAAAAAGAGGCAACGATGATACAAACGCTGGCAAAAACTAAGATAAAAACTGTGGCACGGGTCAAAGAAGTAATGTCACTCAATCATTAAACTAACTACAACTTTTTTTGTCCGTGAAGATCTCGATCCCAGCCTGTCGGGGTGCTTTCAGCAATAATAAGTATAGTTTAGCAGTGTGTGGAGTATTGTCAAATATGGTGGTTGTATTTTACTAGTGTGACCGATCGATGCTGATGAGAACTATTGTCAAATAAATAAGATTGTGCGTGGTTTGTTTTGTATATGAGTTGATTTTTTGTGAAAATATTTCGTCTTTTTCATGTATGCATGCATGCATGCACGCAAGCAGGAAAATTGAAACATAACCCTAGACATTATTACGTAGGCATTCAATCATTCTTTTTTATTTTTTTTATATGCATGAATTCAAAATATCTTTTCAGTGGAAGTTATAATATATAACTAATACTTGTATATAATTTTTTCATTGTTCTTTGTCGAGGCTAATTTTTTTTTTTTTGGTTGAAGTGTTTTTCCTTCCGGGGATTTTATTAATTCAATAAAAAAATTACAAATATAAGGCAAGACGTAAGGCCTAACCTTAGAAATTACAATCAAATAGGGTATGGGGGACTAGGCCAATACCATCTCCTAAGTAAACAGATCCAACAAATGAGTAGATGTTAATCATCTACTCAATTTACAAGCAATCCTAGAAATCAATGCTAACAGATTCCGAAGGCACTTTACAAGAACCTATCATTCCTAGAGCTAGGTAATTTATAATCCTGCTCCATCCAGTCTGATGACTGATTAATATATATTTCAGACTAAAATCTTGTTTCCTTCCCCTCTTATTTGGTTTCTTCTTTTTTGTGTCTTATTTTGCTAAGAGTGTTCTTATAATTTGTTGATTATATGTATCAACACACATATACTCATGTAGATATATGTGTATGATTGTCTATGCATGTATATAAGCATGACGAATTCTACGTCATTCTTGATCAGATAGTTGGCACAAGGTGTTTCTAATTTTGGATTAGAATAACATAAAAATTCTGAGTCTTAACTCTTTTTAAATCACTAAAACTTCGAACCAAGATCCAAAAACAAAACAGAAGCAATTTTGGGCAAATTTTGTGCCAAAGAATACGTTGAGAATTATTTGTTTTGGAAAAAGTGAAAAAACTAGTGTGTTTTGTTCTTTGTTTATAAAAATGTGACAAAATAAATTTCAGCCTTTTTCAAATACAAGAGAGGAGTAATGAAATTCATGAGTTATAAGGGATTATTAGATTATTCCGACATCACAAGACCAAACGTGCAAATTTTAGCAAAATAGACTTGGGATAATTTCCTTGCACTTTGCATCAACTTGGAATAAGAATTTTGAGCAATAGATTTCCTTTTTGATTGGTTCATCTCACAATCATGATCTACAATTGGCCCTATTTATATTATTCTCACAATTATATATGTCACGTGTATGCTTCGAGGGCCTGAAGGCACTTTATAACGTCTAGGACTTATTTATTTGCATATATCATTTCCATTCTGTACATGGAAACTTTTCGGTACTATTCGGTTTAGTTTAGTCATATTTCAGACGAGTTTATTGTATTTCAAGCTTTATTTGAATTTAGCTCCCACCCATAAAATATTATAAATATGTCTAAATTGATAAACCTTCGAATGTCTCTTGTTACTTGGTTTTACATTATACAAAGATATGCGATTAGTAGAGAAATTTTCTTATGCAAATGGCGCATCATACTCATAAGCAGTGACGGATCCATTGGTCTAAAAGAATGTTAAAAATTTTAAGTAATTTAAAAAAAAAAAATATCTATGTATCTTTTTGTAAAAATATTATTGGTCCCTATTAAAAAAATAAAATTGTACTCATATAACGAAAACTAATGTATTTTAGCGCCCACTGAGAGGAATTTCTAGATCCGCCCTTGTTCATAATATGGATCCCACTCTTTATGAATGTGTGGGTCAGATTCATTCTCTCAATGGAATTATAAGTAGCCTCCACTGACGCTATTGTGAATCTATCTTTCCATATTCGGCAGATAATAGGCATAAGCATTATAAGTAGCCTCCACTGACGATTCGGTACCGATTCACTTGCGATTCACGATTTTTCTATCTGATTCGTATCATTTTTTTAGTGAATCATATCGAATCGTACGATTCGCGATTCCGATTACACTGCTCGACACTACCATACCCGAAAAGGTTGCGCAACCCTGAATTAAGTCCATGAGAACTAAGATCATCAAATAACATATAAGAGGGACGAAAAAGTAGGCCGCCCTCGCAATTAGTCACAATATGCACAAAGTCACGAGATAAACATAAAGGAGACAAATAACTTTTGAGCTTTATATGAAGTATAAATTGACCAAAAAACCCTTGATTTTGAAATTAAAAGGTGCATATATATTTAGATATATAATTTTTTTTTTTTTAAATATTTTTCTCACCCACCCCCACCCCCACACCCACACCCACACCCACACCCCTAACTCCACATTCCTATTTTGCCTCCACCCTCAATTCTCCCCACGCTAACCACCCCCTACCGTCGTCACGCCCTCTCTACCCCCTACAAACATATACAGACATACATATACACACACACACACACACATACACACATATATATAAGCATTATTCACTTTTCTGCTTGAAACATTATGAATTAGATCTTTTATTTGCGTTAACGAACTTCCATATCAAGGTGGTCCTTTTGATTATAAAGATCTATGGGATGTGCAAATATACTCATGGAAAATTGTAACCAGTACTAATTGTGCCTTTTTTCTCTCCATTAAAGTGGGAACAGTAGGTTTACATTTATATATATATATATATATATAAATGTATATGTTTGGGGAGAAGGGGTGATGAGAATGGGGGGTAGGCGCTGATACGAATGGGAAGTGGGGTGTGGGGAGGCTGTGACGGGAACAGAGGCCTTCCTGTTTGAGATCTTCAAATAAGTTTTTGTTGCTGTTCAATCGTGTGTTGTGCATTTGAGGGTTTTCTATTCTTGAAAATTATTATTTTTGCACAAATATATATATCTATATATATATATACACATATTTATATATACACACAAATGTATATGTTTGGGGAGAAGGGGTGACGAGAATGGAGGGTAGGGGCTGATAGGAATGTGGAGTGGGGTGTGGGGAGGCTGTGACGGGGATAGAGGCCTTCCTGTTTGAGATCTTCAAACAAGTTTTTGTTGCTATTCAATCGTGTGTTGTGCATTTGAGGGTTTGCTATTCTTGAAAATTATTATTTTTGCACAAATAGGTTTAGAAGAAAGCATAAGAACATATCAAGAGTTTCTGAAGCCCATAGAGTTAATTGTAATGTTGTTCTCAACTCAGAAAGTGAGTTTGGCTAGGAGATTTGCATTGGTTCCTCTAGGACCACCATTGCTATCCTATAGAAGCAACTGCAAAGCAATGTTAATTGTTGTTGATGGTGCTGTTCAACTGGTGGCTGACGAGTTGGGTGGGTGAGGGCTGACGGGTGGGGCTGATGTGGGGTGGGGGTAGTACAATAAGGAAAAAGATGAATTTTTTATTTTTTATTTTATTTTTTTGGATAAAAAGAATGTGAGGAGAGAGAATAAGGAATATATATATATATATATATATATATATATAAGTGTAAAAATGTCATTTTAATAATTTTTTAACAGTGTTAGCTCAAAAGAGACGGAGGGATGCTGTAGCGCCCCGATCCCTCACGGAATCGGGACTCCTATTAACCATGCTTTCTCAACCCGTATCCAAACCCGGACACAAAATTTAGGAAAAACAGACAGAGTTTTTCTTATTTGTAGGACTAATCGAAATCATGCACGCATCAAGTATAGTCACATAACAACACCCCAACTCCAACCGTTCAACTTTTCCTAGTCTCAAGGCCATCCAAGCCATAGACAAAAACATAACCACACGAGCATGCAATCAAAAGACAATAAAGTCTATCTTTAGCTATTACATGCCAACTACTCTATCAAATCACATAAGTCCTTAGTTTAGTTTACAATTCAACAATCTATACAAAGATACATACAAGACCACAAGGGTCTCAAAACAGAACATAAACATATCAAGTCCCATCTTCATAAATAGCTTCCAACCTCAGCAAGACAAGCAACCAACAACACGACACACAAGGTAGTTGTTCTAACTGCACTTGAAACACGTTAAATGAGGAATGAGTAACCAAAGTTACTCAGTGAGGGAGATGATACAACATACCAATGAATGCTTTCATGAGATGCAACAAAGATAACACATAAGTATCACAAATAAGCAAGCTAATGAGACAAGTAATTTAAATACTTTATAAAAGGATACGCTTCCACTTTTGTCTTCAATCATGAGTCACGAGCCAAGATCTTCAACCAAGTGTCGGCAAATTCCTTATTCCTCCATCATGGGGCACTCCGAATATACCCTGATCCTACGACCCAAATCTCCTGAGGTAGGTCCGTATGTCCCAACGAGGTGAACCACGCCTCTGGGGTAGGGGAATATGCCTCAACAAGAAAGGGATTGGGAAACCATGGTAGCCGAGAGAGCATGGCAAGCACGACGCCGCCCGTATTACTCGACACTACCATGCCCGAAAAGGTTGCACAATCCCAAATCAAGTCCACGAGAACCAAGATCATCAAATATCATATAAGTGGGATGACAAAGTAGGCCGCTCGCAATTAACCACAATATGTACAAAGTAATGATATAAACATAAAGGAGACATATAACATAATTTTTCGTAAACTCTTCAATTAGCATGTTTATATCCTAGACAAGCATATAGACACAAAACAACACATCCATGAGTTCATATAAAACCCAAAGGCATCCCTTATCATTTTTTTTCCCTTTATTAACTAAGCAATTCTTCTCCCACACAAAATTCAAGATTTCAAATTCACATTCCAATCATTATACATTCCTAGGGAGGCCAAAAGACACCTACTTAGGCCTTGAAAACCCGCTTTGGAGACCGAAGCTTGGGAAGGTCCTGAGTGGATTTTAAGTACACCTACCCTATCCGGACCCCAATTTAATGCAACGAATGTACCAAAAGTGCTTCTATGCCATAAGGATACCTAATCTAAAGCCCAAATGTGCCCGGATTATGTTTCATGAAAAACCCCCTTTTAAAAGTTAGCTAAATTCGCATTTTAACTCAAATTCGGGCAAATTAACTACACGTGAGCTTTTAACTAGTTTCATTAATGTCTAGAGCACCTAAAGGAAGCATCAATTCACTTTAAATAGCAAGTTATATCAAAACCCTAAAATTTGTCACTATTCATCATCTTCTTTGTGCAAATCAAGCTTTCAACCATAGAAGTTGTTATCAAGCTATAAAAAAGAGTTCTATAGGCTCTAAAGATTGTATATCAAGCATCAATAACAACTAACATATCTATAATCAACAATTCAAGAATTTCATGCAATTGACATAAACTTAAAACATAAAAATTATGCAACTCTCTCACCAAATTAGAGATGTAGGAGCAAAGCAAAAGATTTTTGGTAGTTTGAAATCCTTTGGAATAGTTTGGAAGATCAAATTGAGCAAAATTTGCAAGAAAAATATTATTCTCGTAATAAGATTTTTTTGGCTATTTTTAGGCATTTTTGACTTATTTTGAGTATTTTTGAGCATTTTTAGTTATTATATGTATATGATAAATGATATATGGGTAGATGGGTTTAGTTGTGGGTTAAATTAATGCTTATTGATCAAGTTTTATGCCAAATGGGTCAAGTATTCTAAGTGAAAAAATGCGAAAAAATTGCTGAAAATTTTTACTATTCATTACGTTCACTTACAAATTTTTTCCTGTTGATCCCGATATGCTATGCACGCAAACTCAATGGATGTATGTATCTAAAATAGCAAGTATTAAGGAAAAAATATGAAATTCAAAAAAAGAAACAAAAAATTTTTATGTTCGGGCTTGAATTATTTAAACAATTAATGAAAAATAATAGAATCTAGCACTTAAATACAAAGAATAAATTCTAATAATTATAATATTAAAATAGTTATCTTATTTAATTTTACTAAACTCTATTCACATGTATTTCAAAAATATAATAATAGTACTATTAATGAATGAATTAAATAAAGTTATTCACTTAATTATAAATAAACTTTTAAAGTAACATATAAATATATGCAAATATGTATTGTATGCTATATGCTAGGTCTGGGTCGTCACACTATACCCACCTTACAAAAATTGCGTCCTCGCAATTCCTTATTTCAAGTGAACTCCTCAAATGCATCTTGAACAATCTGGATAAGAAACTCGAATGCAAAAACCGTCGATATTACTAAGAAAGTGTGTCAGAGAGACATCTTAAATAAGATTCAAAGTAAAATGCCAAGAAGAATACCCACATGTGCCGAATGAATACCAATGAAAACTTCAGTAGGCTATCAAAGGAAATACTAGATAAGAAATCTTGTAATAAAGATACCAAATAAAGGCTCCGAATAAGAATACTAATCTAGAAGTCTGAGTAAGAATCCCCTTCGACTAGGAATACTACATAAGAATTCCCAATTCGATTGTTGTATAAGAGTTCTAAAGAAGTAATCCAAATACGAATACCAAAGAAAACACCAAATATTATTGAATAGGAACTCCCAGCTAGAATGCTGAAGGAGATTACCAAGTAAATACCCCAAGAGAATCCCAAGCCTACTTCTCAAAGTACTTCTTGTTGATCTCAGATATGTACGATAATCAGCTCTGCTGGTTCACATCTTCAGAAAACCCAATTCTGGCCATTTATATAGGGGAGAGTTTACTTACCAATTCAACGGGTAGTGGATGCATGCAATTGAGATTATACAAGATGAACTTCTTATAGCATATATATACTATGTGATAAAATTTCACAGGTTATACAACTGTCACATATGCTCAATGAATACTTTAGATTACTTATGCAATTATGAACTGTACTAGAAACCAATAACACTTAGTTTTGATTAGCAAGTTTATCCTGTTACTCACAATAACTTAGTTCACATAATTCAAACACACGTATTGCTACTAATAGCTTAAGCAAGTAGTTACTCATGAATGTATACATAATCATATAAGTTTCACTTACATCACAAAGAGGTCACATAGGTGCACACTTAGACACATAATTGCATACATTACACATCTTTTCACAGTTTACACAAGCATGACACATATAGGTACCTATTTTCATTTAAAACCTACAAGTCTCACATACATACACATATATTCAAGATTAACTCTTTCTAGCATGTAAATCTAATTGAAATGTTATACTTCATCCATCATGTTAAACTAAACATTTATATGTAACATAAGATTCTCAAATCAATTCTAGACAACTAAATGTCAACCTAATCATTCAAACAAGATTAAACCAAAAGATTATTTACATAATTTGAATAACTAGGTAAATATGCATATAAGCTCAAATATCACTTAATCAACATTTATTCTAACTCTAAACCACCAAAATAATGCACAAAGATAATTTTCCTTTCATTTAGCTTGAGGTCCATATGGAGAGTAACTAAAGTAAACTTGTTCTTTTTAACCTAAACAAGACATAAGCATATATATGACCAGTAATTAGATAGACATATAACACATATAAACAAAATATTTTCACTCAAGACACATTGTTCACATAGTCACATACGATGTGTTCAACTTACAAGGCAATCCAGACATTTCATTAACTCACGTATTCAAGCAATAGACTTTCTCACTCTCATGCCAGTCTGTTGCTCAGTTAGACTGTGACGCCCGAGAATTTGCATCATAGTCATAAATAACTGTAACATATTTTTTGTGCATTTTAATGTGTTTTATATCTAGTTTAAATATATTTATTTGATGGTCACTATTCATAAAAAAAATGTACTGTCTAAATTGCTTGGTTTAAGATTTTTCCTAGATAATATAACTTATAAAATGGTTCGGGAACTTGTAATTTTGAGCTTTAGAGGCCAGGAACTTGCATTTGGAAAATGATTCATGTTTCATTGAATAGTGATACGTTAGCATAAACATTAGTTTATTTAACTAGTCTTTTAATTTGGGTTTTAGCATAGTTTGACCAAGAGTTGTTAGCAAATTGGCTTAAGTTAATACATATATACATACATATAGTCAAAATATTATACATACATGCAAATTACTCAAAAAAAAAAAAGCGAAATAGCACAAAAACCACCCCCTACCCGATAGCACCCCACTGTAGCAAAGAAGAGATTTTTGTGTTTTCTTCACCAAATTAGCTCAAGAGACTTGCTCCTAGACCTCATTCAACTCCTCCCAAGATTCTCCCCTTACTCCTTGCACATTTTTAGGTAAGGGAGTTTCTTCTTTTAGCTATTTAAAGTTTATATCAAATTTTGCAATTTTCAGATTTTGCTTGTTCCATGCCATAAGTTGCTTGTTTCTTGTTCTATATAGTATTATTACATGCTAGAGACTTTGGGTATGCATTGGTATAGGTTTGAACTAAGTTTTTAGCAAGAATCTAGATGAGAAAGATGATGAATAGTGTCAAACTAGGATTTCTGGAAAAAAAAAAGTTACAATTTAATTCAATTCGAGGCTTTTAGTAGATACTAATTAGGTCCATGAACGTGGAAAAAATTTTAATTTCACTTGTTAGGCTCGAAACTTGGGTAATTTGATCAAAATATGCCATTTGAGAAAGGGGTTTCAGGGTTAACTCGAATTCGGGCATGTTTCGACTTCATGATTAGCATTTATTAAGTATTGAAGCCTTATAAGTGCCTTCGTTTCGCTTGTTTGAGTTTCGGAATAGGTACTTGTAGTGAAAAGTCACAAAGAGGCATTTTCGGTGTTTTCGTATACTTGAACTCTAGGCTATGATTTGATGGCTCTAAAAGATGTATTTAGGTATCATTGGATTCGTAGAATAATTATTTTGCCTAACTTGATCCTTGAATTTCGGTAGGAAGCTAAATAGTTTAGTCGAACAAAAGGGAAACTCGGGGTTCTCATGCTTAGCATTTGAATTAGCTTTGGTGCTTGTATATCTTACCTTTATATGTTATTATATAGCATTTGTGAGCATTTCACGAAGTTTTGTGATCATCATACATTGACCCCTTTGTGTTCGTATAGTTATTTCATATTTAATGCTTATATCTTGTTATAATGTTTATATTACTAGTACTTTGTTAAAGATCAAATTTTAATAGACATTATATGCTAAGTGAGTAGG
This sequence comes from Ehretia macrophylla, assembly GCA_037974665.1. Taxonomy (NCBI): domain Eukaryota; kingdom Viridiplantae; phylum Streptophyta; class Magnoliopsida; order Boraginales; family Ehretiaceae; genus Ehretia; species Ehretia macrophylla. Next base: position 2,867,503 of record CM075782.1, read on the forward strand.
ACTATAAGGATAACTCATCTAGTTATATGATTATTAATTATTGTAATTAAAAGTAATTGGAATCTATAACTTATAATCTTAATGTAATGGTAATTGATGCCTTTAATGTCTTCTATGATGTCTAATGATATGGTAAGGTGAACTTTGTAGCTCAATTGTATATGGAATATGAACTTGTATGAATAAGTGATTATAAATATAGCTTCTATTGTTGTAGGCTTGAGTTAAGTAATAGTTAAGTTGAAATTGATATAGTTAATTCCTAAAGTGCTAAACTTATATGAACACACTAGGGCTACGTATTCGAGCTAATTCGAGAAAGTTTGAAGTGAATCGGAGCTATTTTCTTGCATGCTTGGCTTAGTTCCAGGTGAGGGAGCCTTCATCTTTTCTGTGCAACTTAACTTATATTATTGTTTCTAGATTGTATTATTTAGTAATTGATAAAATTATATGTATTATTTACTTGCTATCTTGAGTCTTTTCGTGTTATTTGTGATTAACTACGATGACGGCTTACTTTATCGTTCCTCTTACGTGATTTGATATTCTTGGCTCTCGTGATTTTGACTCGGGTTTGCACAACTTTTTCGGACATGGTAGTATTGAGAAACACAGGCAGCATCAGGTTTGCCGTGCTTCATTGCTACCATGGTGCCTATTTCATTTCTCTCTAAGCCATACTCCCCTACCCTAGAGGTGTGGTTTACCTCATTGGGGCATACACACCTACCTCGGGAGAAATGGGTCGTAGGATCGGGTACATCCGAAGTACCCCATTTTTGGAGGAATAAGGGTTTGCCAGCACATGCTTGAAGATCTTGGCTCGTACCTCGTGATTGAAGATAAGTTGAACCATATCCTTTTTATATGTGGTTAATTACTTGTTTAACTAGTTGGGTTATTTGTTGTTGAATATGTTGTTATATTGTTGCATATCTTGTTGCATTTCCCGGTATGTTGCATCACCTCCCTCACTGGGTAACTTTGGTTACTCATTCCTCGTTTTAACATGTTTTAGGTGCAGTTAAAACAACTACCTTGTATGTCGTGTTGTTGGTTATTATTTGCTGTGATTAGAAGCTATTTGTGAAGATGGGACTTGATGTGTTTCGTTATGTTTTGAAGCCTTGAAGTCTTGTGCGTATTTTGTACGGCTTGTTGGATTGTAAAGTAAATTAATGACTTATGTGGTTTGGTAGAGTAGTTGGCATGTAATAGCTAAAGATAGACTTTATTATCTTTTGATTGCATGCTCGTGTGGTTATGTTTTTCTGACTAAGGCTTGGATAGCCTTGAGACTGGGAAAAGTAGGACGGCTAGAGTTGGGGTGTTGTATTGTGGCTATACTTGCTACTTGCAGATTTTTAATTAGCTAAATAAACAGGGGAGATTCCGTCCGTTTTCCCTTGTGTTTCATGTCTTGGGTTTCGGGTTTGGAGCTCCGATCTCGAGAGGGATCGGGATGTTACATAGACAACTACAAGCCTAGACAAATAACAGCCACGCAACCTTATATTCATACCAAGCCGCCTAAACCATAAGCTAAATACAAATATATAAATCTCACATTAATACACAACTCTATACAATCCAATCACTTAACACATTGACATACTTAGCGCACAAGTCATGTATAATACTCTATCCATGTAACACACTTTACAAGTACACGATCAAAGGTTACTACCCAATAGGTCGAAAACCCTTTCCCGACTGAGAGCTATCTAAGCTCTGATACCACCTGTAGCGCCCCGATCCATCACGGAACCAGAACTCTTATTAACCATGCTATTCTCAACCCATATCCAAACTCAGGCACAAAATTTAGGGAAAATGGACGGTGTTTTCCCTATTTATAGTACTAATCAAAATCCTGCACGCATTAAGTATAGTCACATAACAATACCCCAACTCCGACCATTCAAATTTTCCCAGTCTCAAGACCATCCAAGCCGTAGACAAAAACATAACCACACGAGCATGCAATCAAAAGACAATAAAGTCTATCTTTAGCTATTACATGCCAACTACTTTATTAAATCACATAAGTCCTTAGTTTAGTATACAATTCAACAAGCCATACAAAGATACATACAAGACCACAAGGGTCTCAAAGCAGAACATAAACACATCAAGTCCTATCTTCACAAATAGCTTCCAACCTCAGCAAGACAAGCAACCAACAACATGGCATACAAGGTAGTTGTTCTAACTGCATCTGAAACACGTTAAATAAGGAATGAGTAACCAAAGTTACTCAGTGAGGGATATGATGTAACATACTGAGGAATGCTTTCATGAGATGCAACAAAGATAACACATAAGTATCACAAATAAACAAGCTAATTAAACAAGTAATTTAAACACTTTATAAAAGGATATGGTTCTACTTTTGTCTTCAATCACGAGCCATGAACCAAGATCTTCAAGCAAGTGCCGGCAAATCCCTTATTCCTCCATAATATGGTACTCCGGATATACCCCGATCCTACGACCCATATTTCCTGAGGTAGGTTCGTATGCCCCAACGAGGTGAATCACGCCTTTAGGATAGGGGAGTATGGCTCAGCGAGAAAGGGACTGGGAAACCATGGTAGCCGAGGGAGCACGGCAAGCTCGACGCCGCTTGTGTTACTCGACACTACCATGCCCGAAAAGGTTACGCAACCCTGAATCAAGTCCACAAGAACCAAGATCATCAAATATCATATAAGAGGGATGATAAAGTAGGCCGCCCTCACAATTAACCACAATATGCACAAAGTAATGATATAAACATAAAGGAGACATGTAACATAATTTTTCGTAAACTCTTCAATTAGCATGTTTATATCCTAGACAAGCATATAGACAGCAAACAACACATCCATGAGCTCATATAAAACCCAAAGGCATCCTTTAACACTTTTTTTTCCTTTATTAACTAAGCAATTCTTCTCCCACACAAAATTCAAGATTTCAAATTCACATTCCAATCATTCTACATTCCTAGGGAGGCCAAAAGACACCTACCTAGGCCCTGAAAACCTGCTTTGGAGACTGAAGCCTGGGAAGGTCCTTAGTGAGTTTTAACTACACCTACCCTATCCGAACTCTAATTTAATGTAACAAAAGCACCAAAAGTGCTTCCATATCATAAGGATACTTAATCTAAAGCCCAAATGTGCCCGGATTATGTTTCGTGAAAAATCCCTTTTTAAAAGTTAGCTAAATTCGCATTTTAACTCAAAATCGGGAAAATTAACTACACATGAGCTTCTAGCTAGTTTAATTAATGTCTAGAGCACCTAAAAGAAGTATCAATTCACTCTAAATAGCAAGTTATATCAAAACCCTAAAATTTATCACTTCATCATCTTTTTTGTGCAAATCAAGCTTTCAATCATAGAAGTTGCTATCAAGCTATAAAAGAGAGTTTTATAGGCTCTAGAGATTGTATATCAAGCATCAATAACAATTAACATAGTTATAATCAACAATTCAAGAATTTCATACAATTGACATAAACTTAAAACATGAAAATGCAACTCTCTCATCAAATTAGAGATGTAGGAGCAAAGCAGAAGCTTTTTGGTGGTTTGAAATTCTTTGAAAGAGCTTGAAAGATCAAATTGAGCAAAATTTGCAATAAAAATATTATTCGTGTAATAGAGTTTTTTTTGGCTATTTTTAGGTATTTTTGACTTATTTTGAGTATTTTTAGCTATTATATGTATATGATAATTGATATATGGGTAGATGGGTTTAGTTGTGGGTTAAATTAATGCATATGGATCAAGTTTTATGCCAAATGAGTCAAGTATTCTAAGTGAAAAAATGCTGAAAAATTTTACTATTCATTACGTTCACTTATAAATTTTTTTCCGTTGATACCGATATGCTATGCACGCAAACTCAATGGATGTATGCATCTAAAATAACAAGTATTAAGGGAAAAATATGAAATTCAGAAAAAGAAACAGAAAAATTTTCATGTTCAGGCTCAGGTTATTTAAACAATTAATGAGAAATAATAGAATTTAGCATTTAAATACAAAAGAATAAATTCTAATAATTATAATATTAAAATAGTTACCTTATTTAATTTTACTAAACTCTATTCACATGTATTTCGAAAATATAATAAATTATACTATTAATGAATAAATTAAATTAAATTATTCACTTAATCATAAATAAACTTTTAAAGTAACACATAAATATATGCAAATATGTATTGTATGTTATATGATAGGTCTGGGTCGTCACAGATGCGGTATGTCATGTTTAAACAATCATAGTGGTATTTTTTATAGTTTTGCTAATACAGAGGGTGTGTTGATATATATGTATTTCACAGGGAGATAGACTGATATTTGTCTTTTTTTTTTTCTAATTTTACATTCATGAAATTTATTTACTTCAAGTGACTTTCTCTATATTTGCCTTTTTTTTTCTTTTCTAGTTTTACATTCATGGAAATAGTTGGGCGGGCCAAACCCAGTTTACATTCATGGAAATAGTTGGTGTGAGTTCAAGTTACTACAGCTACATATTGTTTTTTGTCTTTTTTTTTCTTTCTAGTTTTACATTCATGAAATTTATTTACTTCAACTGACTTTCTCTATACTCGCCATTTTTTTTCTAGTTTTACATTCGTGGAATTTATTTACTTCAAGTGACTTTCTGTATACTTACTGCTTGTTTTGATTTTTTTCTTTTATTAAATAGATATATATAACTGCCATTTTTTTTTCTAGTTTTACATTCATGAAATTTATTTACTTGAAGTGACTTTCTCTGTACTGCCATATTTTTTTCTAGTTTTACATTCAGGGAAATAGTTGGGGGGCCAAACCTATTAATCTTTAAAAGCACCGTAATATGAAACCATAACCAATTTTTTTTAATAAAACTGTAAAAAATCTAAAACTGTAAAAATTGAGTCTTTTTTCTACTAACCCAAAAAATACTGTACAAAAAAAATTTCGCCGCCCCAACATTAGATTTTTGGTTCCACCCTTGCATATATCCTAGCTTCCCTATGTGCAATTCATTTGTGTTAGATTATACAATTTCTCCAACATGAAAAAAATTATGAATTCCAAAACAAGCAACAGGTTAAATCTGGAGACAGAACACTTTAAAACAAATAAAAAAGACTAGTTTTTAGGTCTAGGATAAAATCTTCAAATCTAATAAGAAAATTAGTTAATATTATATGGTTTCCCCAAAACTAATTCTTAGCTGGTTCAATGTTTTACCAGATGTTTCTCAAGGCACCAGTTACAATGAGATATTATGTGACATCACGTTTTACATAGATCTTATAAGAAATATGTGTTCAAGTTATTTAATTTGGACTATTACGATTAACATATATTTAATCATTTTAGACCTGTTGATTAGGCGAAAGTATGGACTCTCCTGATGAAGACTCTCTCCGTTACTCATACACAATGAGGCTTGTGATAGGTTGATAATGCTAGTATATGTCTTATAATGGAATTAGGATAGTACATATTAATATATAACTAATGGAGTTAGAAAAGTACTTAATTATAATATTACGATATGTCTAATGGAATTAGGAGAGTACATATTAATATTACGATAGGAAGATTATTGGCGGTGGGATTTCGCTATATATATGAAGCCACCCTTTCACTCATTCATCACAACACCTTATCAACTCTTTTTGTTCTTGAATCACTTGTAAAATTAATTGCCCTTTTCTTTTTCGTTTCCTAGCATACCAAGTACCAACCCTTTTGATCCTTTTTTTTCCAGTTGTTTAACATGGCTGTTCTTGCTAAAAGAATTTCTTGTTTCATGAAGAAGATTGGTCGTAAAGATCATGATCATAGTGGATACACTATGCTGAAGAAAGATGATGATCTTGATCACAAGAAGAAGCCAATTCCAAGGAGATTCTTTTCTGCGTATGTTGGTAAAGAGCACAAAAGATATGTTCTATCAGTTGCATGTTTATCATCTGTCCGGTTTCAGACATTGTTAACTCAATTTGAAGAAGAGATTGAACCCATGTAGCCACTTACTATGCCTTGTTCTACTATGATGTTCGAAACAATTTTCAATCTTGTTAAAGCTGAGAAAGGGTTGTGAATTCAAGAAAGCTCTATGAAGAAGAACATGATGCATGATGAAGACATGAAGCTATGCATGTGTTGTTACGGACTTGTGCACAACGCAAAGGCACTTTAATTTCTTGTGGTATTTCTGATGATTTGGAATGACTTGCCTCGTGTTGTTTGAAAAAAAAGAAAAAAAGAAGAGAGCGGGGAGTTTGAGCAAGCACGAGCAAGAAATTATTTGGCCACTACCTAATTGAGGTTATATATTGGAGGAAATAGTTTCATGATATGGCTTTTTGAAGAAATTGGTTCAAAGGCATCTTGTGGTACTTTAGATTCAAAGAATTATTATGTGAAAGATAACTCCTTGTACCATATGATTTTATTAGTGAATAAGAAGCTTAAATTTCTCGTGGTTTTTTTCCCTCTACATTGGAGGGTTTTTCATGTAAAATTTTGTTGTTTCATTGTGCTTTTCTTTTTCTTTTTGTGTTTTTTCGCTAAGAGCCTTCTTATTTGTTGAGTATATATATACATCGTTACACACATATATATTCATATGGATATATATGTACAAGTATCTAGTTTATAAGCATGGCAAATGTCTATGTACGTCATTCTTGCTCGGATAGTTGGCACAAGGTATAGCTGATACTGGATTAGAATAACATAAAATTTCTGATTCTTAACTCTTTTTAAATCACTAAAACTTCAAACCAAGATCGGAATATGTAAAACAAAAGCAATGTTTCGCATAATTTATGTCAAAGAATACGTTGAAAATATTTTTTTGGAAAAAAGTGAAAAAAATATTAGAATGTTTTGTGGCCAGAAGTAAGAAGTTAGATCAAATAGTATTATAACGATCTAATAATTTTTTATTAACAAGAATATTGTGACAAAATAATCTTCGGGCTTTACCAGATACAAAGAGAGTAGTGATGATCAGATTCTTATGAGTTATAAGGGATTATTAGATTATTCCGATAATATCACATGGTCAAACGTACAAATTTTAGTGAAGTAGATGGTGTTTCTTTGCACTTTACACCAACTTAGATAAGAAGTTTGAGTAATAGGCTTCTTTTTTTATTCCTTCATCTCACAATTATGATCTATAATGGGTCCTATTTTATTTTCACTTTCTACATATATATCTCTTTTCAAAAGAGTAGGTTTAAGTAGGGGTGGCAATGAAGATGGATTTTGTGGGTACTCGGGGGTGAAAAATGGGAAATAGAGTAGGGGGTGGGGATTAACTTTAGTCCACAAGTGAGGCACAGGGATGAACATTCATGCCCCCACATAACCCGCCCATATATATGTATAGTTATTTTTACATCTTTAGTTTTACAAAAGAAAGAGAAAAGGAGAAAGAAAACATTAAGTAAGAAAGAGAAAAATAACCAAAGGAAGAGAGAGAAAAAAATTAATGAAGAAAGAGAAATAAAAAGATTTGTTAAGTTGGAATGCCAACTAGAAATGTCAACTATGAGGTGATAAAAAAAGGGAAGAATTAAGGGTTACATCTAGCATAGTCAAGGGATTATTAGATTATTCCGACATCACAAAACCAAAAGTGCAAATTTTAGCAAAATAGACGTGGGATAATTTCCTTGCACTTTGCATCAATTCAGAATTAGAATATAATTTTGAGTAATAGGTTTCCTTTTTGATTGGTTCATCTCACAATCATGACCTACAATTGGCCCTATTTATATTATTCTCTCAATTATATATGTCACGTGTATTCTTCGAGGGCTTGAAGGAACTTTATAACTTCTAGGACTTATTTATTTGCATATATCCTTCCCATTCTGTACATGGAAACTTTACGGTACTATCCGGTTTAGTTTAGTCCAATTTCAGACGAATTCATTGTATTTGAAGCTTTATTAAATTTAGCACCCACCGATAAAGTATTTTAAATCTGTCTAAACTGATAAACTTTCGAGTGTCTCTAGTTACTTGGCTTGACACTATAAAAAGATATGCAATTTGTAGATAAATTTTCTTATGCCAATGGTACAACATACTCATAAGCAGTGATTGATCCATTTGTCTAGAAGAACGTTAAAAAATTTAAGTAATTTTTTTAAAAATTAAATATCTATGTATCTTTTTGTAAAAATATTATTGGTCACTATTAAAAAAATAAAATTATACTCATATAGCGAAAACTAATGTATTTTAGCCCCCACTGAGAGAAATTTCTAGATCCGTCCCTGTTCATAAGCTGAATCCCACTCTTTATGAATGTGTGGGTGAGATTCATTCTCGAAATGGAAATATAAGTAGCTTCCACTGATGCTATTGTGAATCTATCCTTGCATATTAGGCAGATAATAAGCATAAGCAAACAACAATTATTGTGGAATTTTTTCTCTAGCTTGTGGTCTCCTCCGCCCTCAAACTGGATCAAGTTCAACCTGGATACAACTTTCATCTCACCAACAAAAGCAGTTGTTGCGGTCGTCTGCTGTAAGTCTTTAAGAAAATTGATTAATGGAATTACACGTCGTATGTAATGCCCCGATTCCTCACGAAACCGGGACTGCTATTTATCAAACTAATCTCAACCCATATCCTAACTCGGGTACAAAATTTAGGAAAAACAGACGGAGTCTCCCCTGTTTATAGGATAATTTGTTCACCTGCAAGTAGTAACTTATCCTCAACAATCACAATCCAACTCCAAGGTACAATCTCATTCACACAAGCATGCAAATTAACCAGGCAATCAAGTAAATCATTGAAGTTATTACAACCCATCTACCGTTATTAACTTATATAAGAATACAAGCTTTACTTTATTTTACAACTTTTTAGACAATAGAAACATACACAAGGTTTCATAATCTCAAAACAAAACATATACAACCAGCAACTTGCATTTCCTGCATACGAGGAATGAGTAACCAAAGTTACTCAGTGAGGGAGGTGATGCAGTAAACCGGGAATTGCTACATGATATGCAACAAGATAATAACATTTTCAACACCAACTAAACAAAGATAAATGGACAAGTATTTAACAATGTATAAAAAGGATACGATTCCACTTGTCTTCCATCACGAGCCACGAGCCAAGATCTTCAAGCAAGTGCCGACAAAACCTTTATTCCTCCAAAATGGGGTACTCCAGATGTACCCCGATCCTACGACTCTTATGCCCCAACGAGGTGAACCACGCCTCTGGTGTAGTAGAGTATACTCAGCGAGAAAAAGAGAATAGGCACCATGGTAGTCGAGGGAGCACGGCAAGCCCGATGCCGCTCGTGTTTCTCAATGTTACCATGTCCGAAAAGGTTGCGCAACCCCGAGTCAAGATCACGAGAGCCAATAATATCAAATATCACATAAGAGGGACGACAAAGTAGGCCGCCCTCGCAGTTAAACACAAATAACACGAAAAGACTCAAGATAACAAGTAAAATAAAACATATAAACTTTATCAATTACTAAATAATTCAATTTAGAAACAATAAATTAAGTTAAGATGCACAAAACATTTTTCAAACGCATGCTCCCGGCCTTTAAAGTCTAAAACTACAAGTTTCTGATTCCTTTTATAAGTTATACTATTTAGGAAAAATATTAATCCAAGCAATTTAGATAATAAATTTTTTTTATGAATAGTGACCATCAAATAAATATATTTAAACTAGAAATAAAATACATTAACATGCATAAAAGATATGCAACAATTATTTATGACTATGATGCAAATTTTCGGGCGTCACATCGTATTTCCTGTGATTCTGCTTTAAAGGCTGAAGCTATTGGCTTTGTTGCGTGCTTGCCTTTTTGCAAGAAGCCTTGGCATTGACAATATCAGCTTTGAGAATGATGTACTCGATGTCCTTAATGTCATCATCTCAACGAACAATGACTCTCGATGGTCAATCAAGCCTATTGTGGATTATATCTAGATAATTGTAGTTGAAATCAACTATGTTAGGTTTCAATCTTCTAAAAGGTCAGCTAATCACACTGCAGACTGGGTCGTCAAGTATTACCTCCTTGACAAGTTAGCAATTGATTGAATTTCTAACATTCTTCCCCTTCTCTTTGATATTTTTGTAGAAGATTTCGCTCCTTCTGGGGTTGGCTAAATGATTGTACTTTCAAGTTTTATTTTAATGAAATGTTTTTTTTCAAAAAAAAAATAAAATTGAGAGGACTCATTAGACCAAAGAGTCTTCGGCCATGGTGAACATTTGTCCTCTAAAAAGATTTTTGGTGATTAACCATTATGAGACGTTGAGAGGACTCGTTAGAGATGTGGCCCAATACCTTAACATCATATCAAAAGCTTTTGTCATTGGACCAAAAGGACGAGCCCCTCTTATTGAGCAGGACTAAAGAGAAGCCCAACATTGGGGACCGAAGAGCAATTTAAATCTTAATGACAACCATACCACCAAGCAATTTTTTCCAAAGTTTGAATTTATGTCATTTTATAATAAATATTACATAAAGACATATCGTTAAAATATGAATTTTGTAATGTTGGAGTGAATTAAATATAATCCTACCTAATTAGGTGAGTTCTCATTATCATAGGGGGAAAAAATGAAACTAGCTCTGAATTCCGACTTTTGTGAAATACATTATTCACAATAGTTGTGGTAGCGCGTGCGCGTGCACGCGGGGGAGGGGGAGGGGGAGGGGGAAGGGGGGGAGGGAGGGGGGGCGATGGATGATGGGCTTGGTATGTGGCTATTAAAAGCACAAAACACACTAAGTTAATACTAATTAATGGGATAAGAGTTTGATTGCGCCCTTAGCTCATCTCATCTAGTGATATAAAAAGTTTATTTGATTTGTTTTAATTACAAAACACACTTGTCATACTTGGATGAATATATCCGTCTCTTAATCAATTTTCCTTTACTTGAAATCCAGCAAAATGGGTAATCATACAATTTTAACATAAAATGACAATCTCAATTAGCAAGATTATATGCATGGTTCAATTTTTCGGATTCAGATCCTCTATTTTGTTGATTCTTTCATACTCATTACCACGACAATGTTTGATAAGCATATCTCAAGGATTGGAATGGTGCTCCTCTTCCAATTTGTTAGCCGTAATGTAAACTTTTGTGTATTTGGTTCGTCATGGATTAATTAAGGACTTACTCTGGTAGATTTGGATTATTTGTTTGTAAGTTTTTCTTTTGCAACCCCAAGGTGTTTCATAAAAATTATTAGGGAAATTTGCGCAAATGGTCCTTATTATTTTTTTGAAATTTTAAATTTCTCCTTATTGTTCAAAATTAGTCAATTTAGCTCCTATTATTGTTCAAAAATTTTAAATTTGTCCCTATTATTTAAAATTAGCTAATTTAGTTCCTATTGTTTCTCAAAAAATTTTAATTTAGTCCCTAGCATTGCAAATTTCTATCTACGTCATATTGTTGCTCGGATATTGGATTAGAATAACATAAAAATTATGACTGATCTTAACTCTTTTTAAATCACTAAAACTTCAAACCAAGATTGAAATATATAAAGCAGAAGCAATGTTCCGCATAATTTATGGCAAAGAATATGTTGAAAATTATTTTTTGGAAAAAAATGATTTTATATTAGAATGTTTTGTGCTCAGAAGTAAGAAGTTGAATCATATAGTATTATAATGGTCTAATAAATTTTTATTTACAAGAATATTGTGAGAAAATAATCTTCGGCCTTTACCAGATACAAGAGAGCTCAATGATGATTAGACTCTTATGAGTTATAAGGGATTATTAGATTATTCTGATAATATCACATGGTCAAACATACAAAATTTAGCAAAGTAGGTGGGGTTTTTTAAACTTTACACCAACTTAGAATGAGAAGTTTGAGTAATAGGCTTCCTTTTTTTATTCATTCATCTGACAATCATGATCTATAATTAGTCCTATATTATTTTCACTTTCTATATATCTCTTTTCAAAAGAGTACATTAAAATAGGGATGACAATAAAGGCGGATTTTTCGAGTACCTATGCCCCACCTCCCGCCTCAAACGGGACATGGATTAGGGTGAGAAATGTGGAATAAGGCGGGAGGTGGGGATTAAATTTAATCCCTGAGCTTTCTCATCCCCACATAACCTGCTCCGCAAATATGTATAGTCATTTTTGTATCTTTAGTTTTACAAGTGTATTGAAATTTTAAATTTATAAATATAAAAGTATAACAAAATGACATTACATAAAGTACTATAAAAATGGAGAAGAAAAAATGGATTATTCAAAAAGATTTTATAATCAATATTTTAATCAAGTTCACTATATGCCATTACTTAAGATTTACTATCATTTGACATAAATACCTTCATTTCACTATTGATCATATATAGTAGACTTAAGAAATTTGTTAGTTATTCCTAGTTGTATTTCAAAATAGTTTCAAACAACATAATTAAGGATGATATTTTAAAGATTTGTAATTACTATTATATGCGGCACCTGGTAACAAAAAAAATTATAATAGTCAATGCGATCCTAGTAATACAATGAAGTATTATTTTTCCACATATAATTCTCATACACAATGGTTTTAGTCTAGATTTGTTTTAAATGCTTAAGACTCAATTACTATAATATTATTTTTACTATTACCTACAAGCATAAGACTCAATATAATTAACATTTAACCTTTATTTAATAAATATATTTATATTTTTTATTACTATGATTTTAGTTTATATTTTGAAGTTATGTGGTTTGAATTAAATTTAATATCATAAGATTTAAAATAATAAAAAAAATCTCATTGGTCGTTCCCATTCTTCATGGGGATTCGGGGACAGAGCTAGGGCGGGGGATGAGGGTATACAACGAGGAAACGGGACATATGCATATCTCCTAGCCTCCCTATGTGCAATTCATTTGTGTTAGATTATGCAATTCCTTCCACATAAAAAAAATTATGAATTCCAAAAACAAGCAACAGGCTAAATCTGGAGACAAAACACTTTAAAACAAATAAAAAATACTAGTTTTTTGGTTTAGGATAAAATCTTTAAAACTAATAAGAAAATTAGTTAATATTATATCATTCTCCAAAACTAATTCTTAGTTGGTTCAATGTTTTACCAAATGTTTCTCAAGGCACCAGTTACGATGAGATATTATGTGAAATCACGTTTCAAATCGATCTTATAAGAAATATGTGTTCAATTTATTATGATTTGGGTTACTATTACATAGGATCAACACATATTTTATGATTTTGGGCTGTTGATTATTAGGCCAAAGTGTGGACTCTCCCGAAGCGGATTCTCTCGATTACTTGTGCACAATGAGGCTTGTGATTAGTTGATAATGCTAGTATATGTCTAATGGAATTAGGAGAGTACATGTTAATATATAACTGATAGATAGCACTCGTTTGAATTTTAAATCATTGGATATTCGGTTGTAATACATCTTTATCATTAGTCTGTTGTGCTGTTGCTAGCCATACTTTGTATTATAAATACCAACTACACTGTACATGATTAATCAATCGAATACAACACATTACTCTTTCATGGTATCAGTGTTTACTGCCTAATCGTCTGCTTTACTTTACTGCCCACCCTTCCTTTCATTATCTTTCTCCTCTTCTGACTCTCTCATACCATCATGACTACTAGTCTACTACCTCTGTCTTCTCCTTATGTCAAGGTCTATGTTACTGTGGCCTTGGACTACACTAACTACCTCACTTGGAAAAAGCAAATCACTACCTTCTTTGCTTTCAACAAACTACTTGGTTACATCGACAGTTCTCTTCCTTGTCCACAACCTACTGTTTCCACGGGAGACTCCTCATCCTCCACCCCTACCTCCTTACAAGCCATCAAATCTCCTACAACTACCTCTTCTGATTCCGCTCGTGATTAATGGGTCTGCACTGATCGTTTTGTCATGGCGTGTATCACTGCTACTCTTTCGGATACCTTAGTTCATCAGGCCAACGGCTATACTACTGCTCGTGCGCTGTGGGTGTCGCTGGAGGAATCTTTTCTTCAGCAGTCCATGGTGTGCAAGTTCCTCCTCCGTGCTCAACTTCGCAGTCTCAAGAAACTGCATTATTCTGTTCCTGAATACCTCCAGCAAATCATAAATCTCTATGCTTCTCTTTCTGCTATTGGTGACACACTCTCAGACCTTGATTTGGTTATTGCCACGCTTGACGGTTTACCATGTGAATACCGCTCATTTGTTACTTCAATTGAGAACCTCACTCCTACTCCTTCCTTTTCTCAGCTGCGTGCAAAGCTGTTGACTTATGAACAACGTTTGCTTCTTGATGCCGATACTAATCCTCACCCTCAAGACTCCACAGTTCAGGCGCTTCATGTTCAGTCTGCCACTTCATCTGTTTCTGTGATTGGTTTCCTAGCCACACCTACTTTCAAGCCATTGACCAATCCGTCTCCGGTACCTACCAGGCATAATTAAAATCGACACTCATCCAACTTCAATAAGCCAAAGTGTCAAATCTGTGAGATATAAAAGTTTGGGGCAAGTCAAAAGAAGACAAAAAGTAATGAAAAATGAAGAAAAATTTTTGGTTGCAAAGTTAGGCACACATAATTTTGGGTTGATTTCACATTACATGTGGAAAGACTTTTTGTGCAAGATGAGCCTATAAATAGAGGCTCATTCTTCACTATTTGAATATCACAAAAACATCTCAAGTTAGAGAGAAAACATAAGCTTTCTCTTGAGTATTTTTTTTCCTCTTTTGTTGTTCTATATTTGTGAGTGAGAGTTAGTTACTCCTATTATTTGAGAGAGTGATATTGTTCTCTCCTTATATTAGAGAGAAGGTTATTGTAAAATACTCCACATCATAGTGAAATCCTCAATTACTTGTCCGTGGTTTTTCCCTCGATTTGTTTGAAGGTTTTTCACGTAAATCTTGTGTCTCTACTTTCTCTGTTCTCATTCATATTTTAGCTGCGTAATACTGCTTATCCCCGACCATTCTGCTGCGCCGATACCCAACAGTGGTATCAGAGCCATTGGTTACGGGTCATTGGTATTCATACTAGATTACTGTTCACGGTTACTATTCATGCATACGGTATAGTACTATTCACATATATGGTATCGATACTATTCCCATATACGGTTTTGATACTATTCACGTATACGGTACTATTCACATAAATAGTACTATTCACAGTAAAATAGTAGGAGCCGGTTCAAGTTACAAAGCAGATTGTTGTTAACAATATGGCGGCAAAATTTGAAATCGAGAAGTTCAACGGGAGAAATTTTTCCCTATGAAAATTGAAGATGAAGGCAATCTTGAGAAAGGAGAATTGCTTGGCAGCAATTGGAGACAAACCAGCAGAGGTGACGGACGACAAGTGGAAAGAGATGGATGACAACGCTATGGCTAATCTGCACCTGGCATTGGTAGATTCCGTATTGTCAAGTGTTGAGGAAAAAAAGTCAGCAAAAGAAATTTGGGATGCGCTGACCAAACTATATGAGGTCAAGTCACTTCACAATAAGATTTTCTTGAAGAGAAGACTCTACACCCTTCGGATGAGTGAGTCCACATCGGTGACAGATCACATCAATACCTTAAATACGCTATTCTCTCAATTGACTGCAATTGGGCATAAAATAGCGGAGCTTGAACGTGCAGAAATTCTACTTCAAAGTATACCTGATTTGTATGATCAACTCATCATTAGTTACACTAACAATGTTCTTTCAGATTCTGTTATTTTTGATGATGTTGCAGCCGCTGTTCTAGAAGAGGAATCTAGGCGCAAAAGTAAGGAAGATAGAATCGAAAGTTCACAACAAGCAGAGGCATTATCAATGGTGAGAGGTAGATCAACGGAACATGGCTCTAGTGGGAGTAACAACCATGGTAGATCAAAATCAATGAGTAAAAAGAATATCAAATGCTACAACTGTGGCAAGAAATGGCACTTCAAGAAGGATTGTTGGAGCAACAAAAAGAATCCCGAGGTGACAAATTTTCAGGGATGTGTGGTGAGTGCACCAGATGATGGAGATATTTTATATAGCGAGGCAGCAACTATATCAAAAGGCAAAAAAGAGCTCACTGATGCTTGGATAATGGATTCGGGAGCAACATGGCATATGACCTCTCGTAGAGAATGATTCCACACCTATGAACCTGTCTCTGGAGGATCTGTGTACATGGGTAATGATCATTCCTTGGAGATTGCTGGTATCGGTACCGTCAAAATTAAAATGTATGATGGTACCATTCGCACCATTCAAGGGGTACGACACGTGAAGGGCTTAAAGAAGAACCTATTGTCTATTGGACAATTAGATGACCTTGGTTGCAAGACCCATATCGAGGATGGGATTATGAAGGTTGTCAAAGGAGCGTTTGTGGTGATCAAGGCAGAAAAGATCGGGGTAAATCTATACATGCTTTTGGGATATACGTTGCAGGAGGCAGATGTATCAGTTGTATCAGCCGGTCAAGAAGAATCAACTATAATGTGGCATCGCAGATTGGGCCACATGACAGAACGAGGTTTGAAGATTTTTGCTGAACGTAATCTCCTACCAAGACTCAAGACGGTAAACCTACCTTTTTGTGAGCACTGTGTTACCAGTAAGCAGCATAGATTGAAATTTGGAAGATCTACCGCCAGAAGCAAACACATTCTAGACTTGATCCATTCAGACGTTTGGGAATCACCGGTTTTGTCCCTAGGAGGAGCCAAATACTTTGTATCATTTATTGATGATTACTCGAGGAGACTATGGGTGTATACAATCAAGAACAAGTCAGATGTGTTTCTAATATTCAAAACTTTCAAAGCGCTGGTGGAACTTGAATCCGGAAAAAGGATCAAGTGTTTGAGGACGGACAACGGAGGAAAATACACTGACGGGAGGTTCTTGGCATTTTGCAAGCAAGAGGGTATTCAGAGACAATTTACTGTTGCACATACACCTCAGCAAAATGGTGTAGTAGAGCGGATGAACAGAACTCTTCTTGAAAGAATGAGAGCTATGTTGGAAACTGCAGGTATTGCTAAATCATTTTGGGCAGAAGCAGCTAGAATTGCCTGTTACGTGATAAATCGGTCACCGTCAACTGCAATTGGGTTGAAGACACCAATGGAAATGTGGACCGAAAAACCCGCAGATTATTCTACCATGCACATATTTGGGTGTCCGGCATATGTGATGTATGGTTCCCAAGAAAGAACAAAGTTGGATCCAAAATCCAGGAAATGTGTATTCTTGGGAAATGCTGATGGTGTTAAGGGGTATCGCCTATGGGATTCCACTGCCCACAAGGTTGTCATTAGCAGAGATGTGATATTTGCAGAAGATAAACTGCAAAGTGAAGACGACAGCAACACTTCAAAGAAGACTACTACAATACAAATTGAAGATAAGTCAGAACAAGGAGATGCTTCTTCTGAAGCTGCACCGGAGCACGAGGAACAAGCACTAGATGATGCTGAGGTTATAGAAGTCCGACGTTCATTGCATCAGACAACAAGACCAACTTGGCATTCAGATTTTGTCATGGCGAGCAATGCTGCATATTGTCTTCTAACGGAGGATGGAGAGCCATCTACCTTTCATGAGGCTATAAAAAGCCCCGATGTTGCCCTGTGGATGACAACAATGCAGGAAGAAATTGAAGCTCTACATAAAAACAAGACGTGGGAGCTTGTTTCACTACCACCTGGACGGAAAGCCATTGGTAACAAATGGGTCTACAAGATCAAGCGAGATAGTAATGACCAAGTTGAGTGATATCGTGCAAGACTGGTGGTGAAATGATATGTTCAGAAAGAAGGAATTGACTTCAACGAGATATTTTCTCCTGTGGTAAGACTTACAACTATCAGAGTAGTCTTGGCCATATGTGCTGTGTTAGACTTACATCTAGAACAGTTAGATGTAAAGACGGCTTTTCTTCATGGTGAGCTTGAAGAAGAGATTTACATGCTTCAACCAGAAAGTTTTGTTGAGAAAGAAAAAGAAAACTTGGTTTATAGGTTGACCAAATCTCTGTACAGTTTAAAGCAGGCGCCAAGGTGTTGGTACAAGAGATTTGATTCTTTCGTGATTAGCCTCGAGTACGACAGACTTAATTCAGACCATTGTACGTATTACAAGAGGTTTGGCGATGATGATTTTATCATTCTGCTGTTGTATGTGGACGACATGTTGGTAGCAGGTCTCAGCAAAGATCGAGTCCAAGAACTGAAGGCACAGTTGGCTGGGGAGTTTGATATGAAGGATTTGGGACCAGCAAACAAGATTTTAGGGATGCAAATTCACCGAGATAGAGAAGGCAGGAAGGTATGGATTTCCCAGAAGAATTACTTGAAGAAAATCTTGCGGCGTTTCAATATGCAAGATTGTAAGAAAATCTCAACCCCGCTTCCTGTCAATTACAAATTATCCTCAAGTATGTGCCCTAGCACTGAAGCGGAGAGGATAGAAATGTCTCGAGTACCGTATGCATCAGCAGTGGGAAGTCTCATGTTCGCTATGATATGTACGAGACCAGATATCGCTCAAGCAGCTGGTGCAGTCAGTCGGTTCATGGCGAATCCTGGTAGAGAGCATTGGAATGCTGTTAAGAGGATCTTAAGATACATCAAAGGGACCTCGGATGTTGCATTATGTTTTGAAGGATCAGAATTTACTGTCAAGGATTTTGTTGATTCAGATTTTGCAAGTGATGCCGATAAACGGAAGTCCACTACAGGCTATGTGTTTATAGTTGCAGGCGGCGTGGTAAGTTGGATATCTAAATTACAGACTGTTGTGGCTCTATCTACAACAGAATCTGAATACATGGCAGCTACACAAGCTTGTAAAGAAGCAATCTGGATTAAACGATTAATGGAGGAGCTCGGGCACAAACAAGAGAAAATTCCCTTATTTTGTGATAGTCAGAGTGCCTTGCACATTGCAAGGAATCCAGCATTTCATTCCAGGACGAAACACATAGGTGTTCAATATCACTTTGTTTGAGAAGTTGTGGAGGAAGGGAGTGTAGATATGCAAAAGATTCACACCAACGAGAACCTAGCAGATGTCATGACAAAGCCAATCAACGTTGACAAGTTTGTTTGGAATAAATCCTCCTTTGGCCTAGCAAAGACGTAAGCAACATGGAATTGGCAAGTATGGAGAGATTTGAAGTGTCACCAAAATTTTAAGTGGGAGAATGTGAGATAGAAAAGTTTGGTGCAAGTCAAAAGAAGACAAAAAATAATGGGAAATGAAGAAAAATCTTTGGCTGCAAAGTTAGGCACACACAATTTTGGGTTGATTTCACACTACATGTGGGAAGACTTTTGGTGCAAAATGAGTCTATAAATAGAGGCTCATTCTTCACCATTTGAGTATCACCAAAACATCCCAAGTTAGAGAGAAAACATAAGCTTTCTCTTGAGTATTTTTCTTCCTCTTTTGTTGTTCTATATTTGTGAGTGAGAGTTAGTTTCTCCTATTATTTAAGAGAGTGATATTGTTCTCTCCTTATATTAGAGAGAAGGTTATTGTAAAATACTCCACATTATAGTGAAATCCTCAATTACTTGCCCGTGGTTTTTCCCTCGATTTGTTTGAGGGTTTTTCACGTAAATCTTGTGTCTCTACTTTCTCTGTTCTCATTCATATTTTAGCTGCGTGATACTGCTTATCCCCGACCATTCCGCTGCGCCGATACCCAACAAAATCTGCTCCAAGTTTGGTCATACTGCAGCACGGTGTCGCTACCGTTATGCCCAGTCTCGCAACAATGGCACGCAGTCTGTTTCGTCCTCTCAGTTCTCTTCATCTACTAAGTTTGCTGGCTACTTTAATCACATGCCGACTTCTCCCTCAGTTGAACCATGGATTCCAGACTCTGGTGCCTTCTCTCACATGACGTCCGATCCATCTTTTCTGCAACAAAGTGTCCCCTATCATGGCTCTGACAAGGTTGTGGTTGGGGATGGTAAGTCCTTGTCTATTGCTCACACGGGTACCACAACTTTTAGTCACCCTTCTCGTCCTTTTTCGTCAAACAAGATCCTTCATGTTCCCTCGATCACCAAGAGTCTTCTTTATGTTTCATAGTTTACTAAAGATAACAGTGTTTCTATTGAGTTCTCACCCTTTGCTTGTGTTGTCAAGGATTTGGAAATAGGGATTCTTCTCTTCAAGGGTCGTGCTAAGTCCGATCTGTATGTTCTTCCCTTGCTGCGGTCTCCCTCTTTTGTTTTTCCAGTTGGTTACACTGCTTCTGTACTGTCTCCTCATCCTTGTGACATGCGCGATTGGGCACCCGTCTCCGTCCATGGTTTCTTTAATTTGCAGTCATGCAAACATTGATGTATCTATTTCTGATTTGCAAAATAAAATTTGTACTTCATGTATGCAAGAGAAGAGTCACAAATTGCCTTTTCATGATTCTAATAAAATTTCTACTTTTCCTCTTGAGCTTGTGCACTGCGACATCTGGGGTCTTGCACCCGTGCCTTCTATGTCTGGCTATCGATCTTTTTTTGTGTTGATTGATGACTATAGTCGCTTTTCCTGGCTCTATCCTCTAAAGCATAAGAACGATTGTGTTGAATCCTTTCTTCATTTTAAAAGACTGGCTGAAAACTTATTTGACACTAAAATAAAATCCTTTCAAAGTGACGGTGCCCGTGAACTTATACAAGGTTCCCTTCGCACTATTCTCACCAATGCTGGTATCCATCAACGTATTTTCTGCCCTCATACCCCCGAGCAGAATGGCTTGGCTGAGCGTAAGATAAGATATATTACCGAGGCTGGCACCACTATCATGTTTCATGCATGTGTTCCTAAATCTTTCTAGCTAGAAGCTTTCTCCACTACAGTATATCTCATCAATCGACTTCCCACTCCTGTGTTACATAATCGTTCCCCATTTGAACTTTTACATAATTGGGTTCCTGATTACTCCACTCTTCGCGTGTTTGGTAGCTGTTGTTTCCCTCACCTTGGTGTTGTTAAGTTAGACAAACTCAGCCCCAAGTCTATTGAATGTGTGTTTGTGGGATACAGTCCAAATCACTCTGGGTATCGTTGCTATGATCCGTGTACTAGTCGCATTTACTTGTCTTGCCATGTGATTTTTGATGAACATCCCTTTCTGTTTCGTCAACAATGTACATCGCCTACCAACTTACAGTCTATGTGGTCAAGTCATTTCTTGCGTCAATCACCATCTCCTATTTCTTTTCAAAATTTTACTCCATCTCTGCCTCCAAATGTGCCACGTCACTCATTCTCTGATGCCTTCATGCCAGTTCAAATCCATCCAGTTTTGGAGTCATCCCCTCTCACAAATACTTCTTCCTTCACGTTATCTTCACCCACGTGCCCCTCTAATAGTACTGACTTGGTCCCATGTGATTCTGTCGACATCCCTCAAACTTTATCTCCTGCTTTGTCTCAATCCCATAACATACCCGTGTCCTCTTCTTTCTCTCTACCGTTGGTGCCTTGTTCTACTGCTCATCCACCTGTTATGTCCTTAGAGCCGTCTACTCCTCACACCTCATCTACTCTTACCCGTTATCCTATGGTAACGCGCATGAGGAATGATACTAGACGCCCAAAACAATTTCGAGACTTTGTTACCTATAGTTCAATAGCTACGTCGTCACCATGTGCATCAGACGTTGAACCCACATGTTACACCTAAGCAGCGAAATTTAGTCAGTGGCATAATGCAATGGAAGATGAATATAATGCTTTGATTCAGAACGGTACTTGGTTGCTAGTTCCAAAACCAGACTCAGTGAATCTCGTGGGGTGCAAATGGGTTTTCCGAGTGAAGCGGAAACCTGATGGTTCTGTGGAACGTTACGAGGCCCGATTAGTAGCAAAGGGATTTAATCAAGAAGAAGGGGTCGATTATGCAGAGACATTCAGCCCAGTGGTTAAGCCAACTACTATTCGTGTTATCCTCTCCGTTGCGTTGTCACGTGGTTGGGAACTTCGGCAAATTGATGTAAATAGTGCATTCCTACATGGTCTCCTCTCTGAAGATGTCTTTATGGCTCAACCTCCAGGCTTCGTGCATCCTTCTTATCCCTACTATGTCTGCAAGCTTCAAAAGACACTCTACGGACTCAAACAAGCGCCTCGAGTGTGGTTCTCAAGGTTGAGTTCATTCTTGGTGAGTCTTGGTTTTCACTCTGCAAAATCTGATTTGCCATTGTCTATGAAGCATGATGAGAAAACAACTTTGTTCATTTTAATTTATGTCGATGATATCATCTTAACCGGGAGCTCTCCTATTGCTATTCAGTTGCTTATTGATAAATTGCACAGCCAGTTTGCCTTGAAGGATCTTGGAAGCTTATCTTATTTTTTGGGTATACAGGTGCAAAAACATTCTGATGGTTTGCTGCTTCATCAAGAAAAATATTTACATGATATTCTCAGCTGTGCGAGTTTGACTAATGCTAATCCTGTGTCCACGCCTATTGTTCCATCTCATAATTTGTCTAAACATGTTGGAGATCCATTTGATAATCCAACACTGTACAGGAGCATTGTTGGGGCATTGCAATATCTCACGTTTATGTGCCCGGACATTAGTTTTGCAGTCAATAAGGTATGCCAATTCCTGCATTCTCCAACAGATATTCATTGGTCTGCAGTGAAGCAAATTTTACGGTATTTGAAAGGCACTTCATCACTTGGATTCTTTCTTCAGAAATCCTCAGACATAGCGTTGCATGCGTATTCTGATTCTGACTGGGCTGGGTGCCTTGATGATCGCTGAAACACAAATGGGTACTGTGTATTTTTGGGGCCCAACCTTATTTCGTGGTCGGCTAAGAAACAGACTGTTATATCTCGTTCTAGTACTGAGGCGGAGTACCGGGCTCCTGCTTTTACTACTGCCGAAGTTTGTTGGTTACAATATCTCTTACAGGAAATTAAACTCATCCAGTCTGTGAAACCAACCTTATGGTGTGATAATATTGGGGCTACTTATCTCACAGCTAATCCCATATTTCATGCACGCACAAAGCACATTGAAATTGATATGCATTTCGTTCGCGAGAAAGTAGCAGAAAGTGAAATTCAGATTCATTTTATATCCATAGTTGATCAACTCGCAGATATTCTTACAAAGGGACTTTCTATATCACGGTTCAAGCTTCTACGACCCAAGCTCACTATACAGAATCAAGTTTCGCTTGAGGGGCCTGATAGATAGCACTTGTTTGAATTTTAAATCATTGGATATTCAGTTGTGATACATCTTTATCATTAGTCTGTTGTGCTGTTGCTAGCCATACTTTGTATTATAAATACCAACCACACTGTACATGATTAATCAATTGAATACAACGCATTACTCTTTCAATAACTAATGGAGTTAGGAAAATACTAGCTTGTTGAAAAATACTAGCTTATAATATTACGATATGCAGACTA
Organism: Ehretia macrophylla; assembly: GCA_037974665.1. Taxonomy (NCBI): domain Eukaryota; kingdom Viridiplantae; phylum Streptophyta; class Magnoliopsida; order Boraginales; family Ehretiaceae; genus Ehretia; species Ehretia macrophylla. Next base: position 2,891,023 of record CM075782.1, read on the forward strand.
TTAACATTAGGATTCTTTGTTAATTCGTTTAGGATAGAAAGATCATTGGCGGTGGGATTTCCCTATATATATGAAGCCACATTTTCACTCATCATCACAAAAACTTATCAATTCTTTCGGTTCTTCAATCACTTGCAAAACTGCCCTTTTCTTTTTCGTTTCCTAGCATACAACACTTTTGATCCTTTTTTTTTTCCAATTGTTTAACATGGCTATTCTTGCTAAAAGAATTTCTTGCTTTGTGAAGAAGATTGGTCGTTTAGATCATGATCATAGTGGTTACACTATGCTGAAGAAAGGTGATGATCTTGATCACAAGAAGAAGTCAATTCCAAGGGGATTATTTTCTGTGTATGTTGGTGAAGAGCACAAAAGATATGTTCTGCCAGTTGCATGTTTGTCATCTGTGCGGTTTCAGACATTGCTTACTCAATTTGAAGAAAATATCCAACCCATACAGCCTCTTACTTTGCCTTGTTCTACTATGATGTTTGAAAGAATTCAAGAAAGCTATTCTATGAAGAAGACATGAAGCTTTATGAATGTGTTGTTGTGGCGTTTCTGATGATTTGGAATGACTTGTCTCGTGTTGTTTGAAGTTCTGGGGGAGAAGAAGGTGGTGGAAAAAAATAGGAGAAGAAGAAAAGAAAGAAAAAAGAAACAAGGAAAAAACAAAGAGAAAGAAAAAAAAGAAAAGAAGAAAAAAAAATAAAAAAGAGGAGAAAAAAAGAAAAAAAAAGAAGAGAAAGGGAGTTTGAGCAAGGAAGAGCAAGAGAGTGAACAGGTCTCCCTCACCCAAATCGAGATTATATCATGGAAGAAATAGCTTTGTGGCATGGCTTCTTCAAGAAACTGGTTCAAAAGCTTCTTGTGGTTTAGATTCAAAGAATTATTATGAGAAAAATAACTCCTTGTACCATTTGATTTTATTAATGAAGATGCACAACTTTTTTTGGGGTTTTTTTTTTTTTCCTGTGGATGTTTTTTCACGTAACATCTTCTTTCTTTGCCGTCTTTTTTGGTTTTTTTTTTTTTGTGTCTTATTTTGCTAAGAGTGTTCTTATAATTTATTGATTATATGCATCAACACACATATATATTCATGTTGATATATGTGTATGATTGTCTATGCATTTATATGAGCATGACGAATTCTACGTCATTCTTGATCAGATAGTTGGCACAAGGTGTTTCTAATTTTGGATTAGGATAACATAAAAATTCTGAGTCTTAACTCTTTTTAAATCGCTAAAACTTTGAACCAAGATCCAAAAACAAAACAAAAGCAATTTTGGGAAAAATTTGGGCCAAAGAATACGTTGAGAATCATTTTTTTGGAAAAAGTGAAAAAACTAGTGTGTTTTGTTCTCTATTTATAAAAATGTGACAAAATAAATTTCAGCCTTTGTCAAATTCAAGAGAGGAGTAATGAAATTCATGAGTTATAAGGGATTATTAGATTATTCCATGATCACAAAACCAAACGTGCAAATTTTAGCAAAATAGACGTGGGATAATTTCCTTGCACTTTGCATCAACTTGGAATAAGAATTTTTAGTAATAGGTTTCCTTTTTGATTGGTTCATCTCACAATCATGACCTACAATTGACCCTATATATATTATTCTCACAATTATGTCTTGTTTATGCTTCGAAGGCCTGAACGCACTTTATTACTTCTAGGACTTATTTATTTGCATATATCCTTCCCAATCTGTACATGGAAACTTTTCGGTACTCTCCAGTTTAGTTTAGTCATATTTTAGACGAGTTTATTGTATTTGAAGCTTTATTAAATTTAACTCTCATCGATAAAATATTCTAAATTTGTCTAAACTAATAAACCTTTGAATTTCTCTTGTTACTTGGTGTAACATTATACAAAGATATGCACGTTACGAAAGCAATAGTGATATATCCTCAATTGATCTTTATTATAAGTACTCAAACAAATTACATATACAAAATTAGGGAGTGCAATACTGTATCCAAGTGTAATTTCTAGACCATGTGCAATGAAAATACATGAAACATATATCATATATGGAGGATGATTTATAATGTTGGGTTTCAATTCTCCTGACGATCTCTTGGCGTATAGAGTTTCACTGATCGCGCGCTTCTATTTTTTTTTTTGGTAGGAGGGAAATTTTCCTTCGGAATTTTATTGATAACTAAAAGGTAAATATAAAAGTGGAGGGGGACATGAAGCCAAAACCTCCAAGGAGGATGGGAGACTTATCTGCCCCATCATGCTAATTTAAACTAGTAGAGGTACAAACCACCTCTACTTACAATAAGTCCTAAGACCATCTTAAAGGAGTTGGTAAGTGGAAAATGGAAAACTTTTCACAAACCAACTAAAATAACAAAGTTAAAAGCAAAGGAAGGGAAGGAAGGGAAGGCAGAGTGTCACTGATCGCTTGTTTATTGGTTGGAGTGGTCTTGCATTAGTATCATAGTTCTGCAGAATACAAGGTCATCAACGATGATAACTTCAAAAATAAAACACTTTTAAAAAGTCCAAAAATAAAAATAAAAATTGATTGTGGCAACAAAGAAGAAGACTAAGACATAGTGTGTACATTAATTATAAGAATTTTGCAGTGTTTTTTTTTTTGGTCAGGATAAGAATGTTGAAGTGACTATGTCATGTTGTCAAATTTAATACGAGGGATAGGGGTGAATTCATTATTTATATTTTATGGAGCAAAAATTATTCCATGTAATACTTATATATAAATAATTTTTTTGGTAACAACTAAATTAATTTTTTAATTTAAAAATATATTTAAAATACACAAATTACTTTAAAAATTAGGTTATAGCCCCCACCCAAGTAACAATGGCTCCGCCGTTGCAAGTGGTCGTTGATGTACTCCTTATTTACCAAGTCCTCGTAACGATTAATTGCAAGAAATCTCACTAAATTTGTCAAATTTGCAAGATTGCAAAAGATCTTTTGCCAATACTACAAGAGGGAACGGTGAGCTACATGATTATGAATTATAGGAGTTATTAGATCACGGATTTTAACGTGTAATTTTAACAAGACACGGAAGATTTTTAATAGTTTATCCTTAAGAGAATTTCAATTAAAATATAACTAAACAAATTCAAATAATATCCTATGCAGAGAATTTCAATTAAAATATAATTAAACAAATTCAAATAATATCCTAAGCTATACGTAAATTAAATCAAAAGTCAAATAATTATAATAACTCACATCCTGAACAGCTTCACGGATTAGTCTCACTTGTTCTCTTGTAACGGTCCTCACCTGATGAATTTATGATATATGTTAGATAAAGTTTCAGATAACAAATTATATGGAAATTGCTCCAGAGGCATGATCTAGCGGTAGTGGGGTAAAACATTTCCTGTGAAATCACAGGTTTGACACTTTCTACTACTCTTTAATTTTGTTCTTTAATGGCCTAGTGCATATGTTGGGGGCGCACACCGCTATACCCACAGTTTACTAGTTGGTGGTCAGGTTCCGTCAATTGGGTTCTCACATCATCCAAAAAAAAATTATAATGAAAATAATTTAGATCTAATAGAGCATACCCTTCTGACAATCGTCCAGGTGACATTTTGGGAGCAAGGAGGCATTGTAAGCGAGCCAAGGTACCTATAATAACTCCCGCGGCCAATCTTTATTTCTCGTGGGTCGATTTTTCCCACAGCTCTCCCTTGATCTGTCGTATGAGCAACAACATGCAGATGATGCGCTATCTAACATCAAATAAAACAAGCCTAAGAGTTAAGATACAATTTTGATATCACACATTTGTGAAAAACACGATAAGATGTGGTTTATAAGTTAGTATTATGGGTAGTAATAAATCAGGTTAATTATTTTGGACTTAATAGTTATTGTTAAGGATACAACTTTAGTCTCGTTGTAAGCTCGATATTCTGAACTCAAGGCATCACAACATACGGGTTTTGTACTACCTTTGATAAGAAGGAATCAGGCTGTCCAATCTGGTATAAGGCTCCGATAACAGCAATCTTTCCATCTGCACTCTGATGAACTAGATGAATCTCCATATCGAACCTATAGTTTTTATGTGAGAGGACGTAATTATTGTATGGAAAAATGATTAATAAACGTAATTTGAAAAAAAAAAAAAAAGCAGCTTAATTTAGCACCTCTTGCCATTGATAGTGTGTTCAGAAGGTGAGTGCCAGTGACATTGACCGAGTTTATAAGGAGTCCCATTAATATAAATATTCCCTGCACCATCCTCCCATTTTAACTGCATTTATAAGCATTGATAATTAGTTAACGAAAAATGAAATGTGAGCAGAAGATAATAAATAGAATTGAGCGGGTACATCTCAACTACACTACAAAACTTGATAAATAAGCGCCCTACCATGACTCAGTTAATGAGACTACTTATCAATTTCGTGAATAAACTTTAGGAGTTTATTGTATTGAAGATAAGATGAGGGAGAACCGTTTAGTATACTTTGCATATATGACGAGAGAGAACAAGCGTGAAAGTATAAAAGTAGTACACCATAAACGGGGTAAGACGGGGAAGCTCTAAACTGAGTTGTTGTGTCATTGCTAACAATTACAAATGTATTACATTCACAACTTATAGCATACAAGGATGCTGCAACTTCAACTAGGTTTTATGCTAAATTTAATTTCATAGTCGCTTCATCCAAAATGGAATGTCTTACATTCTTTTAGAAATTATATGTCCTAGCTAAGATGACATCGCGAAAAAAATTCACTCTATTATTCCAATGCATGATACATTAAACATCTTTTTGTTGAGCTTGGCTGCTACAAAATTTCAACTCTTTTGCAACACTCCAATTGAAAAATTAAAAATCCGTTGTAATAGATGTCTTATTGCATTGCTTTTACTTGATTGCAATGATTAAATCTTTTTTTTATCACATTTTATTAATTTCTTAAAGATTACTTTTTTTGCAATAGGTTTATAATTATAGTTTAATTCCAACAGTTTTTCAAACCGTTTGTTTATTATTTATAAAAAACAGTTGTAGTATAGAATTTATTACGAGATTATATATAATGGTTAAAGTCATTTATACTGTTTTTCTAATTTGCTTACAACTGTTTTAAGTATTGCAATTAATAGAAAAGTATGAATATTTTGAAAGGTCAAAGTTAATATCAATTTCGGGATAAAGATATATGATATATAGGGTGGTTAAGAAATAAAAGATGTAGAAAAATATATAGTACCATTATATCATGGCCTCTATTGATAATAGTTGCATTTGAGGGTTTATAGTCCCTTCGAAGTCTTCCCAAGTGTGGTACAACTTGAACTCTCTCAATCAATAGATCGATAGGAGACTGCATTGTCCCATTGTTGCAGATACTCCACTCGGGATGAATCTCCCCCCAGTGAGCTGGTCCTAGATGGCTGCTTTCATTGTAGTTGAAATCTCTCTGATTTTCTGCAACAATTGCAAAAATACAACATGAAAACAATGTCAATGCTTATTAGGGACACAAGAATAGAACATGCATGTAACCCCGAGACGTTAATATATCTAATGGTAAAGGCTTAAGACATGGGCCGGAGAGTTGTTCTCATCTCGGGTTCAAATCAATCACGAAGTTGATTTATTGAGACCAGATCTAATTAGACACAAACAAAAGACCGTTAACATATGAAATTGGAAAGCCGCCTCTTTTTTTTTTAGTAGATGTGTGACTTGGATGACGATGGAGATAGGATGGGGGAGAATTCATTTTTTTGGTTATTGGCCCTATTCTTTCTTTCTTTCATTCACCTAGGAAGGGAAGGATGGGGGGAATTAAGGATTGCTTGTTTATAAGTATGAAGGAACTTCCTCGAAAAAAGAATTGGCTAAGCAGGCTTGTCTCGGATGAATTTCTCTTTGTGGTAGCGGTAGGTGGTAAGAAGACTTGCTTTCTATCTTACCATTCAGTTAACTTTTGAAGTTGAAAATGCCCATGACCACTTAGAGTCATGTGTTTTAGGTTTTAACACCCATGATGTAAGTCTAAATTACTTCTAAAGAAGAATTTTCTGTAATTAAAAAATAATAATTAAAAGAAAGAACATGCATGAATTATTTTACTTAGGTATAAGGCTTACCAACTTCTTGGGCTCTCGCTATGCACGCAAGCGTAAGCATTAGAATATTAACTATGAAGATGCAAGAAGACAACAACTTCATTTTTAGCTTCTCGAATTCTCAACACTTCAATTCGAGACCTTTCTTTTGCTCTTCGTTTTTTTCTTTTCTATACACCTCTATTGGAGACTTGCGATTGCTGTGCACAGCTTATAATCGGCTGCTTATATAGAGCAAAGAAATAACGTGAACGTCAAGAAAATAGGTTGTTGATTTTGATTCGACTCCCTTAGGTTTTCGTACGTACGTACTCTCAATATGAGGTTGCAGTTTTGAACAGTAGCAGCACGAAGTTGACAGTTTTATATCATTATAATATTATGAAAGAGATCCAATAATAATAACATATCCAAGTTATAACTACATGGACATATTATCATTATTAAAATAATTGTAAAGTTATAATGATATGATGATCCAAGTCTCGTATGTTTTAGGTAGGCAGATAGCTACAAAAATAACAAACGGATTTATCTTAGGTTATTCCATCATATTTACACAGGTATATCATCTTCATTAGATCTTTCATGGATATATTATCATCATTAAATTTATTTCATGACATTATAATAATATGATCCTTCCTTAGAAGCAAAATATATATATATATATATATATATATATATATATATATATATATGGTCCTTGTGTATTTAATATGAATCAAGTAGCCAATTAATTCATATTTATTTTGCCTTTTAATTATCCTTAAAAGTTGACCTGTAAGTGATGCTCTACGTTGAGTATAATTGGACTCCTCAAAGAAATATGTTGGTTGATAATTAGTCGAGTCTCATTTCCTCAAAAATAAAGGCAATCATCTAATCACCTTTTTAGATGATTTTTATACATCACCTTTTTTTCTCATCACAAATTTGTCGCCTCATGTGGATACTCAATTGGCAATGTTGGAAAAAGAAAAGAAATACAAAAAAAGTTACTATGATAATATGCCAACTACATACACAAAAGAAGTGATAAATAGGCTATAGAAAATGAGTATTTTTTTAATAATTTTTTGTTTTAAAATTCAAAGGACAAATATTTCCTTCAATTTAAGACTTTGTTTGGCATAGTTTAATATGTCATGAGGAATTTTGTATAAAATTAAAGCCTCATGAGGAAGTTTAGGATTTAGATCATAACTCATAGAGAAGAACGACAATTGCTCATTAGAAAATTGTACGAGTATAGGTAAATAAAATGAATCATAACTATTTCATTACTACAAGGTTAAACTAATTGATTACATACTAAGCCATTGGTAAATGAGTGGGGGCTATTTTTAAAATATTTTTAAATTTAAAAATTAATTTAAACTTGACTATAAAAATTAATTATTTATATATGAATATTACATATCGTGTGATTTTAATTCTCACTGAATATAAATCTTGGATCCGCCCCTTCTATGTATGCATCATCGGAAATTTGGTCTGCTATATCTTCTTTGTCATAAGAAGGATAGCGGCTAAGTTTCATTTGGATTTGTAGATGGGTTCATGGATTCAAAGTTATTGTGCGCGACCTTCGCGAATGTTTCGTCATTGTTAAACTCTCTATTTTCTTTCCAGTTTGGTTTTCGCCGTCCTACAGAACAAGATGGGTCATCAGCTGCCAAATTTTCGGAGAAAAGTTATGATAACTTCACTTTGTGTTTACATTATTAGTCTCACGAAACAAATGTCTAAGGTTGTGGAGTTGAAGCTTTTAAGATTTAGACAAAAATACTTTTATATGACACATTTTTTTTAGAGTTTGAAAAAATATGTATTTTTATCTAAACAATTAATAATTTAAGTAAAAAAACCTTGAATAATGGCATTTGACGGAGGGGACTAATGTGTATAAAATTCATGTATAGAAGTTTCCAGAGGGTGATGGTATATAATTAAGCTTTAATATCAATCATTTCCACCAAGTTTTCACACGTCGTTATTACTTCAATGTATATAACCCCTAATACCAAGATGTAATCCATGACAACAACTAATTTATTCCATGAATTGAACGCTATTTAAATGCTTCATCATTTATGTTAACATGTACCACTCAAGTCAGATCCAGAGTATAGCATTCTAGACATGCATGATGAGAGTTTCTTTGAAGAGTAAATATATCTATGGACATGGAGAATATTGACAGTTTTTAGTTGATGAGGATATGCAAAACAAGAGGGAACTAAGAAATTGGCAAGTTTAGTGCATTGAGTGATTAACAAGATAATTATGTATTGCCCCCAAGGGCATAGTTCAGTGGTAGTTGGGATGTAATCGTTCCTGCGAGATTAAGGGTTCGACACTCTCTACTGCTCTAGAGTTTTGCTTTTAACTGACGTGGTGCATGTGTGGGCGCGCACCGCTGTACCCAAAATTTTTTCAGTTGGTGATTGAGTTCCACTGCGTTATCCAAAAAAAAAAGAAAAAGATAATGATGTATCACCAAATTAAAGAGGTTTCAATGGTTGAATCAATTCCAATTGTTCAACAATTAAAAGGGGTTGTGTTTGATCAATCAACTCTGGACCGCAAAAATACAGGCATGAATCGATTATAGTTTCAATTCGAAGCCTCTCTCGATGATATGAAGATTTGTTATGTATCACCGAATTAAAGAGGTTTCAATGGTTGAATTGATGCCAATTGTTCAACAATTAAAAAGGGGTTGTGTTTGATCAATCAACTCTGGACCGCAAAAATACAGGCATGAATCGATTATAGTTTCAATTCGAAGCCTCTCTCGATGATGAAGATTTGTTATGTATCACCAAATTAAAGAGGTTTCAATGGTTGAATCGATGCCAATTGTCCAACAATTAAAAAGGGGTTGTGTTTGATCAATCAACTCTGGACCTCAAAAATACAGGCATGAATCGATTATAGTTTCAATTCGAAGCCTCTCTCGATGATGAAGATTTGTTATGTATCACCAAATTAAAGAGGTTTCAATGGTTGAATCGATGCCAATTGTTCAACAATTAAAAAGGAGTTGTGTTTGATCAATCAACTCTGGACCGCAAACATACAGGCATGAATCGATTATAGTTTCAATTCGAAGCCTCTCTTGATGATGAAGATTTGTTTTATGGAAATTGCTATACGACAATGTCGTTAAGTCATGAAATAGTCCTCATATTAGATACAAGAAAGGAGGGATGTTTTCCTTTGAATTTGTTTAGTGATAGGAAATGATTATAATCATTTTCGTCGTAAAGGTCATTAGTGATAATTGAATTGAAATTGCCATGAGTTTCAAAGTTTTTTATGGTTTATGTGATCAAGAATCAAATTTTGGGAACAAAAAGTATCTTTATTTCGAAGTGTCGATAATCAATTACTGAAGTTATTAGTTAATTAAAAAAAAAACTACGTTATAAGGTAATACTATGATTAAATTTAAGATTTTGATAACATGCGTTTTGGATAAATTGTCTTATTCTTTGTGTTTCCACCGCAACTTTTATAGTTAAAAAATAGCTTGATAACCGTCAACAGTACATATACCCATTTAATTATCTATCATTCCATTGAATAATCAACCACACGTCTGATGTGTTCTGAGAATCTACGATTATTTAAAAAGATGGACATGATGGATATAATTTCCCTTTTTTTTTTATATATATTTAGCACTATTCAATTAAGTCAGCATGTAAAGAAATTTTATGGTATAAACACATGACACCCTATGATATTCTATGATAGGATGCAGACAACAAGATAGGGTTGCAGAATCTAAAACAAACAATCAGCACAAATTTTCAACCAGAAAGAACAGTTTATTGATCCAAATTTATACTTCATTTCGTGTCATGAGATTTAGGACTTCTGATGTCGTAATTGCTCTCCCATATCCAGCACAATATAAATAATAATAAGTGTTTGTCTTATAAATGTTTGTAAATCTTACTCCTTCACTCTAGTACGTGAACTTACGTTTTAGAATAAGGTCCACAGTTTGTATCTCTCCAATATTGAATGTATGAGACTTTTTGAAAACTTTTCACAATAACAATCTATAACAATTCATGTCACTTCTATCAAATCGTCTCTGGATTCGTTTGTTTTAACTTCTATCCATGCAAAGTTGCCAAAAATTGAAAGAAAAGTGGACCAAATAATTAACCAGACAACTTGCATTTTATTTGTCTAAGCTCTTTGAGTGAAGCACTGTGGATTAAATTGGTCCAGACGGATTTAGAATTTTATTTAGTGGGGACTAAATTCACATAATTTAACACTCATAAATAAAAGAAAATTTTTCAATGAAGACTAAATTGATTTTCAAACTAAAAACACCTTCAAATACACATTTTTTTTTTTAATTTAAAAATAAAAAAATTAAAAATTAAAATACAGCCCAAACTCACTGTAAAATAGCTCGACCTTGATTAACCATAGCCACTTGCAAATTTGGCTCAAGTCTAATGGCTAGCTAAGAGCATTACATAGGCACATTGATAACCATCAAATAATTCAGCAGATAAACGATCTAGCAATAATTTCTTATCACAAATCCTAGCAAGAAAGAAAGTATTAACTCGTCATAAATGATTCAGCAACATTGTAATCATGAAAAGTAATCATTTAACCCTTCCTACGAACGAATTTTCGAAGAGAATATCTGCATGTGGACGTATGGTTTGACATCATAGAGCAGCAAAACAAGCCTTCTACTGTGATCATTGACTTTTGGTTAATCTCAATCCACTCAAAAAAGGTGGAGTCATCTATTTATACTTCATTTGCGGACAAAAAATTTCCTTCTAAAATTCATCATTTTAATTCACATTCCAAAATGGGCCCCCTACTTTGTCATGCCTCATTTGGTGGACTCTCCTTTGCCAAATTGTTATTATAAATTGCAAGTATATAAACCCTGCAACTTTGGGAATCAGACAACATAAACTTCTTACTACAACTCATATTCTTATATTGATCAGCACCATCTTGTTTACCTACCTACTTACTTGGGTAATTAATTCTTGCATAGAACATGCGAAACTTTAGTGACATGCTTCAACAAAGTTTGTATGAATTTTAGGAAAATCAGTATTAATTGATTACAATTAAAAGTTTAAATTATTAATTAGAGACGTATTTATTATATTTATTTCTTATTTTCAATATATGCCCCCTCATACCCTAACATATACAGCCTTACAAGTGGAGACTTTTTTTGAATGGGTTTAAATGAGACTTAAATCCAAAAATCTTATTAAGTAGGTTTTGATTCCATATTAACCGACAATTGCTTCCTCTAAAATCTGTTAGTGAGGAGTTTTATTATACTTCTTTAATATCCTCAACAATTTGTATTTTATCCTAATTTCCTCACATTTACTTGGTTTGTTTTGATGTTTCAATAATAGGTACATAAATGAGGTTTCTTGTGCTTGCTTTAGTCCTTATGATGATGAGTTTTTGCTTGGCAACACATAGGAAAGCTATAATGGTTGAAAAACTTGTAAAGAATTGAATGGCAAAAAGAGCCAGTCTTATTGATTTGTGAAGTCATATTTATACGGATACAAAATAGACTAAGCCTAAATCATTCCTAAATTGTCTATCACTAATTACAATCAATTATATGCTATTACAATCAATCGTATATACATAATTATGGGGATTCTAGTGCAGAATTCATGGGAGTACTGATTTCGTGGAGTGAAGATGGGATACGATCTCCAATACTCCCCCTCAATTTGGTGCATGGAGGTGAGAAGTGCCCAACTTTCTAAGCAAACGATGGAAGTGATCCCTGCCTAAAGCTTTAGTAAAGATGTCAACCAGCTGATGAGTGGTGGAGATGGATCGAGGTTGAATCTCGTTGGATTGAATGTGTTGTCGAATGAAGTGACAATCAATGTCAATATGCTTGGTCCGCTCGTGAAAGACAGGATTGGCGGAGATGTGAATAACTGTCTGGTTGTCACAAAATAAAAGAACGGGCTCAAGATTATCAACATGCAAATCACATAAAAGACGCCTAAGCCAAATGAGTTCACTGGTGGTAGTGGCCATGCTACGGTATTCGACTTCGGTAGAAGAACAAGACACAAAAGTTTGCTTCTTGGACCGCCAAGATATGAGAGACAAGCCAAGAAAGATAAGATAACCCGTCGTGGAGCGCCGAGTGGTGGGGCAGCCCGCCCAGTCGGCATCACAATATGCTCGTAAGGTGAGAGCAATTGTGGATGGGAGAAGGATTCCCTGCTCAGGGCTGCTTTTGAGATAACGAAGAAGACGGAAGGCAGCCTCAAGATGTGGTTGCCGTGGGTTATGAAGAAACTGACTAAGTATATGGACGGCATAATAAATGTTAGGATGAGTGATCGTCAAGTATAAGAGTCTCTCAACCAAACGTCGATATTGATCAGCATTAGAACATAGATTACCGGATTCAGATGATAACTTGTGTTGCTGCTTCATAGGAAAAATACTAGGGCGAGCACCCGTCATGCCACTTTATGTGAGAATATCAAGTGTATATTTTCTCTGACTCAAGAAGAGACCATTAGGAAACTCGGCCACTTCTACACCAAGAAAATACTTGAGACGACCAAGATCTTTAATATGAAATTGGTCATTTAGATGTTGCTTCAAGGCTTGAATTTTTGTAGCATCATTTCCTGCAACTGTGACATCATCGACATATATAAGAACGGCCATATAAAAGTTGCCACTCATATGAAAGAAAAGAGAATGATCCGCCTGTGAGTGAGAAAATCCAAGCTGCAATAAGGAAGCGATAAATTTATGATACCAATTACAAGAGGCTTGGCGAAAACCATAAAGAGATTTTCGGAGGCGACAAATGCGATTCTCCCCCTGTTTGGAAAAACCTTGAGGAATGCGCATATACACTTCTTCATCCAAGTCCCTTTGTAAGAAGGCGTTATTGACGTCAAACTAGTGTAGCTCCCAATTGCGAACTGAGGCAACAACAAGTAAGCAACGAACTGTGACGAGTTTAGCAACTGGAGCAAAAGTCTCATGAAAATCCACGCCTGCGACTTGAGTAAATCCTTTGGCCATCAAGCGAGCTTTATATCACTCAATACTCCCATCTAGCTTATTTTTTATCTTGTACACCCATTTAGAATCAATGGCCCGTTTCCCAAGCGGTAGGGGTTCAAGAGTCCAAGTATGATTGGCTTCGAGGGCAGCGATTTCTTTGTTCATTGCATCTCACCAGTGAGCATGACATACTGCCTATGAGAAAGTATTCGGCTCATCTTTTGCAGAAATAGCCACTAGAAAAGCCTGGTGAGTACGAGAAAAATTATCATAAGAGATATAATGGTCAAGAGGATATACCGAAGAGTTGGCCGATGGCGTGGTGGGGCGAGAAGGCTTGAGAGAGGGTGGAAAAACAATTTCATAATCTGCTAGCCGACGTGGAATGTATCTGGTATGCTTAGTGTCAGGAGCCTGAGCCATGGGTATAGAAGATGATGAAGATGAGTCATTGTCTTGACTGTCATGGTTATTAGCGCATGGCGGAGGAGTGTGTTGAGAAGAAATACTTGCATCAGTGGTGCGAGAACAACTTGGATTGCAAGGTGATACAATACATGATGGTATTGTGTCCTCAGCATACTCCTCAAGCCCTTGTTGTTGTTGCACAGTGTCATCAATGATTTCTATCATGCCAAGAAGACTGGAACATTGTGGTTGGATGGGTTGTTGGGTATCATTTTGCATGGTGAAGTTTACAGCAAATGGAAAACAATTCTTGTGAAATGTAACATCATGGGAAACATAAATCTTCTTACTCGCTAAATCAAATACCTTGTATCCCTTTTGCCCAATAGGATAACCAACGAAAACTCCACGTCTGGATCATTCAGCAAACTTATCAAGTGGCTTGTTTCCGATATGGGCATAACACAAACAACCAAATATACGGAGATGATCATTAGAAGGTGGTTAGCCAAGAAGTGCCTCATGGGGTATCCAGTTGTTCAAGATAGGCGTGGGCATTCGATTGATCAAGTAAGTAGTAGTAAGAATACACTCGCCCCATAAAGAGATTGGCAGGTTGGCTTGGAATCGCAAGGCACGTGCCACATCTAACAGGTGCTGATGTTTGCGCTCAACTACTCTGTTCTGCTGTGGAGTGTAAACACAAGATGTTTGATGTTTGACACCGTGAGTGTGAAAATAGTCGAGTAAGTCACCATGTTTGAATTCAGTTCCATTGTCACTTCGCAAAACCTTAATTTGTTGATTGAATTGTGTTTGCACCCAATTGAAAAAGTGAATCAAATATGTATAGGCCTCTGACTTAAATTTCATGAGGTAGACCCAAGTGGTTTTACTGAAGTCGTCAACGAGAGTGAGAAAATAGTGTGCGCCTGAATGAGACGCAGTTTTGTATGGGCCCCATATGTCACAATGTAATAAATCAAAAATTTGCTTTGTTTTATTTTCTCGAATTGGAAATGACAATTTTGTATGCTTAGCTCTATAACAAGCATCACAAACTAGAGTATTTTTGACATTGAAAGAACTTGATAAATAAGACATGCGTTCCACTGATAAATGCCCCAGACGCCTATGCCAGAGTATTAAATCCTATTGTTTGTCTGCTAGTAATGCCATACCCCCTCTCATAGGCTCCAAATAGTATAAGCCATCCTTCGCCCTACTATTCCAATCGGCCTCCTCGAGGATAAGTCCTGTATGACACAAAAATCTGGAAAAAATATTAGTACACAATTCCAGTCCTTGGTCAATTTGCGAACTGACAAAAGATTATAGTTAAACTCCGGGATGCCCAACACATTCTTTAATCGAAATCCATCACCTAAAGTAACGTCGCCAATAGCATTCACAGGCACTGTTCGACCATTTTGGATGCGAACGGGTGATACATTTGGGTTTAATGTTTTATTCTCAAGCAAATTCAAATTACAAGTGAAATGATCTGTTGCTCCGGAGTCGATGATCCAAGGAACTGAATTATAAAGCATACCAGAAAAATTGGCCAAATTAGCCGAAGAACCTGTCGAATTGGTACAGCCCAAAAGCGCGAGCAATTGCTAATATTGAGACTGTGTAAACTGAGGAGCAAGTGTTGGTTGTTCGCGCATAGGAGAGGGTGTACCACGATCTGCTGCTTGCGTGTTCGCTGCATATACGGCACTTGGTCCAGAAGTTACAAATCCTTGCATCTAGCCTTTCTCTTTGTTGTTGGACTGCTTCTTGCGCCAGTGTGTTGGATAACTAATGATTTCATAACATTTTTCTTTTGTGTGCCCCTGTTTTCTGCAATGTTCACACACTGGCCTGTCCCAATTTGTTCCAGCTTTGTTGGTCATGGCAGCCATGACAATAATGTTCTGACTTGCTTTAAGAGCCGCTGCTTCAATGATTGGTATCCGTGATGCCGCCACCGCTTGCTGCTTTTCTTCTTGAATGGCAATAGCATAAGCCCTACCAAGGCTTGGTAACAACTTCATGCTTAATATTTGTGATCTCACGATATTAAATCCGCCATCTAACCCCATCAAGAAGTCATGTACTTTCTCACTTTCTCGCATAGACTGTACCTTTCTCGATGCACCACAAGTACATCCACACGTATATGTCGGAACGGGATTAACTGCTTGCAACTCATCCCATAAGGCTCTGAGTTTTCCATAGTAGGAAGTCACGGCTGCCTTTTCTTGCTGTAAGAGTACTATATCACGCCTCAACTCGTACACTCGTGGGGCATTACCTTGTGAAAATCTTTCTTCCAAATCCTTCCAGATTTCGCTTGCCGTCTCTGCATAAGTCACGCTATTTTGAAGTTCCTTTGCCATGGAGTTTACAAGCCATAATCTGACCATGGCGTTGCATTTTGTCCAAGGCAATAAATCCCGGGAGTGAACATCCGGTTTGTTAATTGTGCCATCGACGAATCCAGTCTTGCTTTTCGCGGCTAATCCGTTCCACATGTTTCTTTTCCATGTGAAATAATTTTTACCACTTTCTTCAAGAGGAGTGACAACGAAGATCAATCCTGGATGGTCTGAGGCTTGAAGATAATAGGGGGAATTAACATCCCCTATGCTTGATTGTTGTCTATCCTTCTTCATCACGACGTCGGCGTCGTTTATGGCTGTGTTATCTGCCACCAACAACGTTAAGTCGTTAGAAAGGTTTTTGGACAAAGAGGAAGGCATGTGATAATTTAAGCTTAACAGGTTATTTGGATAACCTTCTCTGATACCATGTAAAGAATTGAATGGCAAAAAGAGCAAGTCTTATTAATTTGTGAAGTCATATTTATACGGATACAAAATAGACTAAGCCTAAATCATTCCTAAATTGTCTATCACTAATTACAATCAATGATATGCTATTACAATCAATCATATATACATAATTATGGGGATTCTAGTGCAGAATTCGTGGGAATGCTGATTTCGTAGAGTGAAGATAGGATACGATCTCCAATAAAACTCAAGCATCATCAGAGGCTGCTACTCGAGAATAATGATAGCTACTCGAGAATAATGATGGCATAGACACTTACGAGAACAGTGAAGGTAATCACCATCATAAGTCGATTAAGGATTTCAATAACGGCAATGGTGGAGGCCCAAGCAACAACGATACAAATGCAGGCAAAAACTAAGAACTGTAGATTTCAGCAATAATAGGTAGTACGTATTTGCAGTGTGTTGAGTCTCTCTTAAGAAAATAGAAGTTTAAGTCTTGTAATATGGAGGTTATATTTTACTAGTGTGATTCCTGATGAGAACTATTTTCAAATAATTAAGATTGTGCTTGGTTTGTTTTGTATATGAGCTGATTTTTGTGAAAATATATATTCTTCATGTTTGCAACAAGCATGAAAACAAATTTAGGCATTCGATTTTCACTTTTAGATTTAGGATGTTAGCTAGACACGAAAATTGATCTTAACACATTTTGCATTTAAAACAAGAATCATATCACTAAACCAAATAACCAGTGGTTAGGCATTCGTTTTCATGTATTGAACTAATGAAACAGTATTTCTGCTGCAACAATGTTTACCCTAGACATTGTGTTTGTAATATTACCAAAACACCTATAAGCCATATTATTATGGAACAATATGCATGTATCACGTTTGCAGCTATTTTATGTTTGTTAATATTCAATCACCTAATTTCCTCTCTATATACACCCCCCTCCCTCGGGGCGGGCCTCTAGTCTCTGGCTATTTCTCGTCTTTTTTCCTTGGCAACTTTTCAAAACTCTGTTGGAAGAGATTAAACTTTTTAAATGTCATTTAATTAGCCCCCCACTGAAATATATATATATATATATATATATATATATATATATATATATTGTGACGCCCGAGATTTCTCATCACGTTTATTCGTAACTGTTGCATGTCTCTTTGAGCATTTTAATATGCATTTCTTTTTCTTGATTATATATTTTATTAGTGGCTACTATTCATAAAAAAATCAATTGTCTAATTTGCTCGAATTAATATTTTTTCTAGATAGTATAACTTATAAAAAGAATAGGGAACTTGTAGTTTTGGACTTTGAAGGTCGGGAACTTGCGTTTGAAAAATAATTAGTGTTTCATTGGATAGTGTTACGTAGTGTAAACATTATTTTTAAACTAGTTGACATTTAAATTGAGAATTAGCATAGTGTGACCAAGATTTTGTGGTAATTGACTTAAGCTAAATATACAATACATACATATATTCATCATATACCATATATGCATACAAATGCTCATAAAAACAAAAAGAAAAATCCCTAAAACTACCCCTAAACCCGTCGACCTCAAGAAAGGAAAAGAGAGGAGAAAGTTTTGCTATTTTCTTCAAATTTGCTCAAGAATCATTAACCTAGACCTTATTCCACCTCTCCAAAGTCCTCATCCACCCTCTACAAGGCTCCTAGGTGAGTGAGATGCATCATCCTTACTATTTAAAGTTATGCCAAGTTTTTATAATTTTCGGATTTACTATTTTTGTGTTATAAATTGCTTGATTCTTGCTAGATATGGTATTATTACATGCTAGAGAACATCTTTATGCATTTGTATAGCTTGAAACTAATTTTTTAGCAAGAATCTACATGAGGAAGATAATAAATAGTACCAAACGATGGTTTCCAAAAAAAGTTACAATTTAATTCAATTCGAGACTTCTAGTAGATGCTAATTAGGTCCATGAACATGGAAAAAAATATTAATTACGCTTGTTAGGCTCGAAACTTGGATAATTTGATCAAAATAGGCAATTTTAGAAAGGGGTTTCGGGGTTAACTTGAATCCGGACATGTTTCGAGGTTATGACTAGGCTTTATTAAGTATTAAAGCTTTAGAAGTGTCTTCGTTTCGCTTGTTTGGGTTTTGGAATTGGTACTTATAGTGTAAACCCACAAAAAGGCATTTTCGGTATTTTCGTGTACTTGTACTCTAGGTTATGATTTGGAGGCTCTAAATGAGGTATTTAGGTATTCTTAGATTGGTAGGATGATTAGCTAGCTTAACTTGATCATTGAATTCTGGTATGAAGCTAAATAGCCTAGTTGAACAAAGGAAAAATGAATGAATTAATTGCTTTAGTACTTGTATTGCTTTGTAGTTGCTCCTAGAGTGTCTAAATGCAATTCTAAGGCATGTGTGAGCTTTTGGTAAAGTTTTGTGAAAAGTATAATATTGACCCCTTTGTGATCGCATAGTTAATTTCATGATACTTGCTTTATAGTTGAGTTAATTGCAATGAAAATAAGTATGAGTTAATAGCTTTATTGATTGATAGTACTATTATGGAATACTTACAATTGCTTGACCCTTGAACATGTTACGTGAGTAATAGTTTTAGATGACATGTTTTGTTAAAATGGAAAAAGTTATGTGTTAAGCATTTTAAGTGTTTCATTGGTGTTAACTTGATAATTCTAGTTTATTAAATGTGTTTAAGGATTCTAGATGCTTAGAGTTGTGCATGCTAAGTAATTAATGGAGAATGTGTATATGTTAATGATCAATAATCAGGGAGACTTGTAAATCATAGAGTAAATAGATTGTCAAAGCATGTGGTAGGTAACTTATGTAAGTGAAGTGTGGAATATAGAAATGATTCTTGGAGCATGCTTTATAGTGGGTATGTTTGGGGTTAAAATGTAGTATTCTAATTGGATGCTTAGCTTAATGAAACCTTGTGATCAAGTTGAAGTGAATTAATTGTGAAGTAACTTGTTTTATATGGTTGAGTTGTCTTTAAGCTACATGGAAAATGTTGAAATAAGATGATCTAAGCTTAGTTTTAACTAGTTAACTTGTTTATTGTATGAATTGTGTGAATTTGAAGGGTCGTGGTTAGCTAACTTAGAATCGGTAGTGTGTTGGTTGTTGTATTGTCTTGAGGATGAAGATGATAGTATGTGGTAGCTCTATTGTTTGTGAAATTGCTTGAAAGAAGTTTATCTAACACAAATTACCTAGTTATGAATTGTTACTTGATAATATAAGCTAATGTTATGTTCGGATCAGCTTACTGCCCCTATCTTTCGAAGCTCTTTTGACCTGGTAAACATGCTCGAAACTTAACGAAATATGTATAGCAGCTAGATTAGGCAGTTTAGAGCAAATGTTGATTTCTAGGGTTAAGGCTAATTCTAACTTTTTAACCCTCTGATCACATCATTGCCTAGCTATGCGTGGTTGTGCGGTAAGGGTTATAACTTTTGGAATTTAACTCGGAATTGAGCACCATTTGAACCTAAAATTAACTACACTCGAAGAGCTACGATTGTACATAAAAATTAGATAACTTGGAGGTCAATAACCTAGGTAACCGAATTGATTAAGTTAAACTTCTGTTAGAGAAATTGAAAACTGTCCTAGTTGAGCTTGCAGTATTAACTTTGCACTTGGAAACTTGTGTTGAATGTTTGAAGAATTAATTAAAATGTAAGTTAAATGTAAAGATGTTAACCAATACATGTTAGTTGAGTCTACTTGTACAGTTGGCATTTAGTTTATATGTTAAGTACAATTTTGATTAGTTATAGTTAGCTTAACTTTATATATATGTAAATGTTTCTCTATTGTTACAAAACTATGGTGTTTAATTAAGTTACAATAAAATAAAGTATGAAATATAGATTCTTGGATGTGAAAGATAGTTGTTAAACCTTCTTAGTCAATTGCTAAAGTGTTATACTTACATGAAAGCTAGGGTATTCATATTCAAGCTAATCCAAGGAAAGTTGGAATAACTATGCCATTTTTACATCTTGAGGCTTGATAAAGGTGAGGGAGCTTTCATTCTTTTTGTGCATCTTAGCTTATTTTATTGCTCTCAAATTATAAGATTTAGTTTAATTAATTGAATTTATATGAACTTATTACTTGCTGTATTGTGATTGAGGACAACCTACTTTGTTGTCCCTCGTTCATGTGCTTCTTGAATTATATTATCATTATTTGAGTTATCGTGATCAAATATTGGGTTGCGTAACCTTTTCAGACATGGTAGTGTCGAGAAACACGGGCGGTGTCAGGCTTGCCGTGCTTCTTCGACTACCATGGTGCATATTCCTTTTCTCTCGCTGAGTATACTCTACTACCACAGAGACGTGGTTCACCTGCTGGGCATATGGACCTACCTCAGAAGAAAGGGTCGTAGGATCGGGGTACATTTGGAGTACCCCACTTTGGAGGAATAAGGGTTTTGCAGGCACTTGCTTAAAGATCTTGGCTCGTGGCTCGTGATTGAAGACAAACGTGGAACTGTATCCTTTTTATACGTGGTTAAATACTTGTCTAATTAACTTTGTTATTTTGTGTTATACATGTTATTATTCTTGGTGCATCTCATGAAATCATCACCTCCCTCACTGAGTATACATGTTATATACTCACCCTCGTTTCTAACACCTTTTAGGATCAGTGCTATCTGAGGTAGAAAAGAATGCTCGAGAGTTTCGTGTTGATTATGCTACCTTACGTGGATTGTCATTGAATTCAGTTTTGTAATTGTAAAGTTAAGTTTAGAATGTATTAATAGTTATGAATAACTTGTAATGTTTTATTAACTTGTAATCTTTACGTTGTTGTCTAGTTGACTTGCATGCTTGTAAGGATGAAATGGATTGAGGTTGGAGATTATGGTCTAGTAGTGGTATGTTGATGTTTGCAGGTTTCTAGATAGTCCTATATATAGGAAAAACTCCGTCCGTTTTTTCCTAAATTTGGTAATCGGGTTGGAATTGGGTTGTGATTAACATAGTTATTAGAGCATCCGGTCTCGTAAGGGATCGGAACGTTACATATATATACTTATATAGTTAAAAAATTATGTGTTTTAACCCCCACTAAAAAAAAATTCCTAGATTCGCCACTGGTCATTGCACCTATTTTTCACATTAAAGAGCCTTTTTCCAATTTGGTTAAACTATTTCAAACTCTAAAGTTACATTCAGTTTGGGAAGAAAGAAAAGAAAAGATAGATACGGGGAGTTTAAGAATTAGGGGTAATTGAGCGGTTATTTTCTAATATTGACACATTTTTTTCAATTTATATAGTCCTCAATGTTTCAAAAAATTTAAATAAATCCTTAATGTTTCTCAAATAAGGTCAAATTAATCCCTAATGTTAAATACTCAATAGAAAATTTGTCAAATAGTTAACTACCCTTACAAAAATTATAAAATTATCATTTTACCAAACACTCTC
Source organism: Ehretia macrophylla (assembly GCA_037974665.1). Lineage (NCBI taxonomy): Eukaryota > Viridiplantae > Streptophyta > Magnoliopsida > Boraginales > Ehretiaceae > Ehretia > Ehretia macrophylla. Next base: position 2,912,884 of record CM075782.1, read on the forward strand.
TCCCCTGTTTCCCACCCACCGACCCTTAATTTACCCTAACTCTCCCTCCTTCCCCTCTCCCATACTACATTTCCCTACCTAAACTGACAACCCTCAAACCTTCCCAAACCAAATCAATCCCCCACCCCATTCCCATCACTCCCCTACCTCCCACCTACCCTATTTTTATCACCCTCTACCCCAGCTTATCCTGTCACCTCCCAACCACCCCCACCCAATGAACCCTAACCCACTCGACAATTGTAATGTTATTTGTAGGTATATGTGTAGGAATATGTGTTTTTCTATGTGGATTTGTATATGGGTTATTTGTGTGTATGTTTGTGTGTGTATGTGTGTGTGTGTGTGTGATTATGTGCTTACCAGGTAGGTTATGTGTGTGATCATGTGTTTGTGCATATAAGTTGTGTTTGTCGTGTATGCATGTGTAGTGCGTCTGCATGTATGAGTCTATATATGAGTAGTGGGGGTTTATATGTATTTGTGTGTATGCATGGATGTGATTGTGTGTGGTCAAGGTGTGTGGGTATATGTGTGTGTGATGAAGATTAAGAAGGATAAGAGAAAGAAGAAAGAGAAACAGATTTAAAATTAAAGGAATAAAAAAGAGAAGTTTGTGGATTGATTTAATATTTTTACAAACTTTAAAAACTAAATTGCATATTTATGAAGAACCTTATTAATTTTCTAGTTTTACTCTTATAATAGTACTGTATAAATCTGTTAAATGTAACTGTATTTTCAAACAAATTGTCTAATTTGACTAACTTTGATAAACATTGGGGTCTTATTTGCATGTATTAGAACATTAGAGAGTAAACTGGAAAAATATAATAAGATTAGGGACCATTTGCATGAAATAATAGTAGGGAAAAGAAAAAGGAAAGAATGGAGTAGAGTAGACATTGTTTTGTACTTCTTTTATGTTCTCATCATTTTTTTCATTCCTTCTATCTATCCAAACAAAATAAATGCAATTCAAAACGATTTAGATTCAGAAAGGAAAAAAAAAGTTTAGTTTATTAATCTAAATTGCATTTGCCTTTGCCAATTAAAATGAGATATCACTTTTAAAAAAAAAAAAATTTGACTAAGGCTGCCATTGAGCTCTAATTTGATGATAATTGTTTTCATTTTCCTAAAATCATCACCATCCTTTATGAAAAATTAAAAATCAATGGTTTATTTGACTAATACTGTTATAATCTCTGTTGTCGGAATCGTACGATTCGCGATTCGAATCGTACGATTCGATACGATTGAGCAAAGAATCGATACGAATCGAATGAGAGAATCGTGAATCGACGTGAATCGTATGTGAATCGTACCGAATAGTAAAGAATCGTACGATTCACTGAATCGTTCGCGATTCAGCTACACACACAAACTACAACTTGTTTGCATATCCCGCTTTGTTGTTGCCCTCATTAATGGCGAAGTGTTCATGATATTGTACCTGTGGATCGTCAGTATTACCGGCCCTTCAAGGTGTTGAGTTGGGTGGGGAATGTTGCTTATAAATTAGAGCTGCCAAGTGCTTCTCGTATCCACCCCGTTTTTCATGCCTCTCTTCTTAAGTGTTTCAAAGGAGAATCATCTGTGATACCAACTTTGTTGCCGATTCTATGAATTGATTCCAATCCTATCCATCCGCCTTTGGCCATTATTGCTGATCGAACTGTTCAAAGACATGGTTAGGAAGTTCGGCAAGCCTTGGTTCAGTAGGTGGTATTGTAATGAAGTAGGAAGATGACGCATCAAATAAAAGGAAGACTACTGACGTGAATACACAAAATGAGATGGCCTTTCGATGATGTGGCATCTAATGAGCATATTAAGGATGCTGAACCAAAAAAGCTATTAGCTTGTTTTCTTTTATTCTTTATCACAAGCAATGGTACAATATATATATTTTTTTATTTTGAAATTCACAAGCAATCGTATGTGGTTTTTGTAGTTTGGACATAAAATTACTTTGGAATTTAATTTGCAAGATAGTGATTATTAGAAAAGTAACAAAAAACATATATTAATATTTATTCAAAAGAATAATATCAACTAAAAATTGTTAATAGAAACATAATATATCAAATTAATCTAGTTTTAAATTTTTGACCGAATCGGTACGATTCACAATTCGATACGATTCACGATTCAAAAAAATGACATTTCGATTCACGATACAATTCACGATTCGACAACTATGGTTATAATATGACTTTACCTTCAATTATTCATCATTAATCACTTTAGTTCCCATTCCAAAATAGGCACCCAACTTAGTCTTGCCTCATTTGGTGGACTCTCCATTGCCAAATTTTTAATATAAATTGTGAGTATATAAACCCTACAAATTTGCCATTAAAAGATAAGATACTTAGTACAACTCTTATTCCCATACTGAGCACCTTCGTGTTTACCTACCTACTTACTTGGGTAAGTAATTCTTGCATAGGAAGTGTAAAACTGATTTAGTGAGTGATACCTGAATGAATTTTCTGTGAATTTTATTACGAAAACTAGTATTAATTGGCCACTTTATTTTAAAATTTATGTAGGTAAAGAAGTGTTTATTAGTTTAATTTATCATATTCAACCCACACCTCAGTGCGCCTTGTTTATATGCAACCTGCAACCTTATACATGGGGACATTCTTTTTAAATCGGTGACAGGGAAGCTTAAACCCCAGATTTTTACTAACTTGGTCTCTGGCCCTTTTTTATTTTATATTTTCTTCAAAATTTTTAGGTTGTTAGTTAAGATTTTTTTAAGGGGGGGAGCTAAAAGTGTGAGTATTGGGGGGGCCGAATTTTTTTTTTTTTTGTACAGTATTTTTTGAACATACTTGATACTACGTATATATATATATATATATATATATATATATATATATATATATATATATATATATATGACATGATAGAATATAAATAAAGAAGATGATAATTTTGTTTAAAAAAATGTACATCAATCAGCATATATATATGTATATATATATATATATATATATATATATATATATATATATATATATATATATTGAACATATCATATATACTTTTTAACTTGAGATTTATAGGAAGATATGTGTAATAAAATTGAGATTTGCAAGAAAAATTTGAGAAAAAGTTGAAAATGATGATAGTTTTGTTTTTTAAAAAAAATGAAACACAGCTGCATAGAGCTTTTAAGCTCATTTCCCTAGCCAAAAAAAATGGAACATAGCTGCACAGACCAACTTACAAGGACATTAGCTAAAAAATATAACATTTGCGCATGGAGAATCAAACCCGCACCAATCATATAAACAAACTCATGTCAACCACCAAGTTAAAACACCACATATTGTAAATTTTAACAACTTTTATAATATTTATTGGGGGCCCAAATCTTTTTTTTTTTTTTTAAATACATTAAATTTTTTTTTTAAAGGTTGGGTTGGGGGGGGGGGGGAGAGGAGACCTTCCCTCCGCCCCTGAATTTATTATACTCTATCACCCTAATTTTCTCATATTTATTTGATCTGTTTTGATGTTTTGATAACAGGTATATATACATACTCGAAAATGAGGTTTCTTGTGCTTGCTTTAGTCCTTATGATGATGAGTTCTAGCTTGGCAACAAATAGGAAAGCTATAATTAATGGCTGAAAAACTCAAGCATGATGATCACAGGCTGCTACTCGAGAATGATGATGGCATATATAAATTCGAGAACAGTGAAGGTATAAATCACCATCATTTGTGGATGGATCAGTTCAATCACCGCAATGACGGAGGCTCAAAAAGAGGCAACGATGATACAAACGCTGGCAAAAACTAAGATAAAAACTGTGGCACGGGTCAAAGAAGTAATGTCACTCAATCATTAAATTGACTACAATCTTTTTTTGTCCGTGAAGATCTCGATCCCAGCCTGTCGGGGTGCTCTCAGCAATAATAAGTATAGTTTAGCAGTGTGTGGAGTATTGTCAAATATGGTGGTTGTATTTTACTAGTGTGACCGATCGATGCTGATGAGAACTATTGTCAAATAAATAAGATTGTGCGTGGTTTGTTTTGTATATGAGTTGATTTTTTGTGAAAATATTTCGTCTTTTTCATGTATGCATGCATGCATGCATGCACGCAAGCAGGAAAATTGAAACATAACCCTAGACATTATTATTTAGGCATTCATTCATTCTTTTTTATTTTTTTTATATGCATGAATTCAAAATATCTTTTCAGTAGAAGTTATAATATATAACTAATACTTGTATATCATTTTTTCACTATTCTTTGTCGAGGCTAATCTTTTTTTGGTCGAAGTGTTTTTCCTTCTGGGTATTTTATTACTTCAATAAAGAAATTACAAATATAAGGCAGGACGTAAGGCTTAACCTTAGAAATTACAATCAAATAGGATATGGGGGACTAGGCCAATACCATCTCCTAAGTAAACAGATCCAACAAATGAGTAGATGTTAATCATCTACTCAATTTACAAGCAATCCTAGAAATCAATGCTAACAGATTCCGAAGGCACTTTACAAGAACCTATCATTCCTAGAGCTAGGTAATTTATAATCTTGCTCTATCCAGTCTGATGACTGATTAATATATATTTCAGACTAAAATCTTGTTTCCTTGCCCTCTTATTTGGTTTCTTCTTTTTTGTGTCTTATTTTGCTAAGAGTGTTCTTATAATTTGTTGATTATATGCATCAACACACATATATTCATGTAGATATATGTGTGTGATTGTCTATGCATGTATATAAGCATGACGAATTCTACGTCATTCTTGATCAGATAGTTGGCACAAGGTGTTTCTAATTTTGGATTAGAATAACATAAAAATTCTGAGTCTTAACTCTTTTTAAATCACTAAAACTTCGAACCAAGATCGAAAAACAAATCAGAAGCAATTTTGGGAAAAATTTGTGCCAAAGAATACGTTGAGAATTATTTGTTTTGGAAAAAGTGAAAAAACTAGTGTGTTTTGTTCTCTATTTATAAAAATGTGACAAAATAAATTTCAGCCTTTGTCAAATTCAAGAGAGGAGTAATTAAATTCATGAGTTATAAGGGATTATTAGATTATTCCGACATCACAAGACCAAACGTGCAAATTTTAGCAAAATAGACGTGGGATAATTTCCTTGCACTTTGCATCAACTTGGAATAAGAATTTTGAGTAATAGGTTTCCTTTTTGATTGGTTCATCTCACAATCATGATCTACAATTGGCCCTATTTATATTATTCTCACAATTATATATGTCACGTGTATGCTTCGAGGGCCTGAAGGCACTTTATAACGTCTAGGACTTATTTATTTGCATATATCCTTTCCATTTTGTACATGGAAACTTTTCGGTACTATCCGGTTTAGTTTAGTCATATTTTAGACGAGTTCATTGTATTTCAAGTTTTATTTGAATTTAGCTCCCACCGATAAAATATTATAAATTTGTCTAAATTGATAAACCTTCGAGTGTCTCTTGTTACTTGGTTTAACATTATACAAAGATATGCCATTTGTAGAGAAATTTTCTTATGCAAATGGTGCAGCATACTCATAAGCAGTGATGGATCCATTGGTCTAGAAGAATGTTAAAAAATTTAAGTAATTTTTTTTTAAAAATTAAATATCTATGTATCTTTTTGTAAAAATATTATTGGTCCCTATTAAAAAAATAAAATTGTACTCATATAACAAAAACTAATGTATTTTAGCCCCCACTGAAAGGAATTTCTAGATCCGCCCCTGTTCATAAGATGGATCCCACTCTTTATGAATGTGTGGGTCAGATTCATTCTCTCAATGGAATTATAAGTAGCCTCCACTGACGCTATTGTGAATCTATCTTTCCATATTCGGTAGATAATAGGCATAAGCATTATAAGTAGCCTCCACTGACGCTATTGTGAATCTATCTTTCCATATTAGGCAGATAATAAGCATAAGCAAACAACAACTATTGTGGTCTTTTTTCTCTAGCTTGTGGTCTCCTTCGCCCTCAAATTGGATCAAGTTCAACTAGGATGCAACTTTCATCTCACCAACCAAGGCAGCTATTGCGGTCATCTGTTGTAACTCTTTAGGAAAATTGATTAATTAAATGGCACGTCGTATTTCCTGTGGTTCTGCTTTAGAGGTTGAAGCTATTGGCTTTGTTGCATGCTTGCCTTTTTGCAAGAAGCCTTGGCATTGACAACATCAGTTTTGAGAATGAAGTATTACTTGTTGTCCTTAATGTCATCACCTCATCGAACAACGACTCTCGATGGTCAATCAAGCCTATTGTGGATGATATCTAGATAATTGCAGTTGAAATCACCCATATTAGGTTTCAGTTTTCTAAAAGGAACCATGTTAGATTTCAATTTTCTAAAAGGTCAGCTAATCGCACTGCAGACTGGGTCGCCAAGCATTACCTCCTTGACAAGTTAGCAATTGACTGAATTTCTAATATTCCTCCCCCTTTCTTTGATATTTTTGTAGCAGATTTCGCCCCTTCTGGGATTGGCTGAATCATTGTACTTTCAAGTTTCATTTTAATGAAATGCTTTTTCATGAAATGCTTTTTCTCAAAAAAAAAAAAGAGTTGAGAGGACTCGTTAGACCAAAGAGTCTTCGGCCATGGTGAGCATTTGTTCTAAAAAGATTTTTGGTGATTATCCATTATGAGACGTTGAGAGGACTTGTTAAAGATGTGGCCCAATCCCTTAACATCGCATCAAAAGCTTTTGTCACTTGGCCAAAAGGACGAGCCCCTCTTATTGAGTAGGACTAAAGAGAAGCCCAACATTAGGGGCCGAAGAGCAATTTAAATCTTAATGACAACCATACCACCAACCTATTTTCTCCAAACTTTGAATTTATGTCATTTTATAATAAATATTACATAAAGACACATTGTTACAATATGAATTTTGTAATGTTGGAGTGGATTAAATATAATTCTACCTAATTAGGTGAGTTCTCATTATCATAGGGGAAAAAAAGAAAAACGAAGCTAGCTCTGAATTCCAACTTTTGTGAAGCATTTACAATATTCACAATAGTTCTGGTGGCAGCAATATCGTTGGGGGGGGGGGGGGGGGGCAGGGATTAAAAGCACAAAACGCACTAAGTCGACACTAATTAATGGGATAAAAGTTTGATTGCGCCCTTAGCTCATCTCATCTAGTGGTATAAAAACTTGATTTGATTTGTTTTAATTACAAAACACACTTGTCATACTTGGATGAATATATCGGTCTCCGAGTCAATTTTCCATTACCTGAAATCTAGCAAAATGGGTAATCATACAATTTAAACATAAAATGACAAACTCAATCAGCAAGATAATATGCATGGTTCAATTTTTCGGATTTAGATCCTCTCTTTTGTTGATTATCTCATACTCATTATCACGACAATGTTTGATAAGCATGTCTCAAGGATTGGAATGGCGCTCATCTTCCAATTTGTTAGCCATAATATAAACTTTTGTGTATTTGGTCCGTCATGGGATTAATTAAAGACTTACTCTAGTAGATTCGGATTATTTGTTTGTAAGTTTTTCTTTTACAACCCCAAGTTGTTTCATAAAAATTCTTAGGAAAATTTGCGCAAATGGTCCTTATTATTTTTCTAAAATTTTAAATTTGTCCTTATTGTTCAAAATTAATCAATTTAGTCCCTATTATTGTTCAAACATTTTAATTTTGTCCATATTATTCAAAATTAGCCAATTTAATTCTTATTGTTTCTCAAAAAATTTCAATTTAGTCCCTAGCATTGCGAATTTCTATCTACGTCATATTGTTGCTCAGATACTAGATTAGAATAACATAAAAAATCTGACCGATCTTAACTCGTTTTAAATCGCTAAAACTTCAAACCAAGATCGAAATATATAAAGCAGAAGCAATGTTCCGCATAATTTATGGCAAAGAATATGCTGAAAATTATTTTTTGGAAAAATGTGATTTTGTATTAGAATGTTTTGTAAGCAGAAGTAAGAAGTTAAATCATATAGTATTATAATAATCTAATAATTTTTTATTTACAAGAATATTGTGAGAAAATAATTTTTGGCCTTTACCAGATACAAGAGAGCTGAGTGATGATCAGACTCTTATGAGTTATAAGGGGTTATTAGATTATTCTTATAATATCACGTGGTCAAACATACAAATTTTAGCAAACTAGGTAGGGTTTCTTTGCACTTTACACCAATTTAGAATGAGAAGTTTGAGTAATAGGCTCCCTTTTTTTATTCATTCATATCACAATCATGATCTATAATTAGTCCTATATTATTTTCATTTTCTACATATCTCTTTCCAAAAGAGGACGTTAAACTAGGGATGACAATGAAGGCAGATTTTTTGGATACCTATGCCCCACCTCTCACCTCAAACGAGACATGGATTAGGATGAGAAATGTGGAATGGAGCGAGAGGTGGGGATTAACTTTAATCCTTGAGCTTTCTCGTCCCCAAATAACCCACCCCGCAAATATGTATAGTCATTTTTGTATCTTTAGTTTTACAAGTGTATTGAAATTTTAAATATATAAATATAAAAGTATAAAAAATGACATTAGACAAAGTACTATAAAAATGGAGAAAAAATTGGATTATTCAAAAAAAATTTATAATCAATATTTTAATCAAGTTCACTATATGCCATTACTTAAGATTTGCTATCATTTGACATAAATATCTCCCTTTCACTATTGATCATATATAATGGACTTAAGAAATTTGTTAGTTGTTCCTAGTTGTACTTCAAAATAGTTTCAAACAACATAATTAAGGAGGATATTTTAAAGATTTATAATTACTATTATATGTGGCACCGGGAAACAAAAAAAGCACTACAAAAAAAACTTCTTTCCACGATAGGTTGTCGCCATGTTGTCACCAAATTGTCAACGGTTTGGAGACGGAAGACAATGTCGCCACTTTGGTGACAATTTTGTTACGTTTTGGAGATGACCTACATACGCCGTCACCAAGTTGTCGCCAATTGGCTACAATATGGTGACAACATCATATGTCGTCTCTAAAAGTGACCATATGGTGACTACTTGGTGACAGATAATGATATGTTGTCTCCATACCGTCTCCAATTGGTGACAAGTTGGAGACGGTCCGCAAAACGCGTCGCAATTTAGTCACCCTGCCGTAGCCAAAGATAATATGTTTCCGTTTAGTCTCAATTGTTATCAATTTGATATAAATACTCTCACTTTTGTAACTATTAGGAGTAAAGTGAATATGAAAGCCAACATTATTGATGGTACATGAAAATGAAAATTGTCGTAATTTATAATACAAACAATTAGTTCTAAGTTTACGTTTAATAATTATGATTATTTCATATGACAATGTCAAAATGTGCTTTAAAAGCATTAAATTTACAATTAATAAGATGAATTATTTTAATGTAATAATTATACATACAACTAGTGACTACTATTTTTCCTTCTTATAATGTCATGAATTGGCGTCTACATAACTAAGTCGTCCACATTTAGGGCTTTGATTGTAACAATAATTTATTCATCATTACTTACAAAACAAAATATGGCTTTTACTATAAATAAAAACATATTTACAGCCTTTGAACAATTTATGAGACAAATTATTGTCTCCGTGAAGAACAACTTAAATAGAATATTAATATTTAACATTAATATTTAACGTAATGCACCGCTATAAACAATTAGTTCTTTGAAATCAACAAAATAGAATTAAAATTAAGTTATTTTATTATAAGAGTTAAACCATTAGAAACATAAATTTAATTTTACATACATAATTAATAAATGATTACATATCATCCTTTATTAATACAATAACGAAACGACTTAATAGAAAACATAATTAAAGATTACAAATTATTTGCTCGAAATACATAAACACATTAACTAAATACCTAACATAGTACATCGCGATCACTAATACATAACAAACGAACACTACACATCAGGCAGAAGAACGTAATAACATTGTTACAGATTGTAACAAATTGTAATAATGCCGATGCTTCCAAGATGATAAAAAGATAGAAATATTAGGGGTAAACGTTTGGTAAATAGATCCTCAACATTTGATCTTGAACGAGTTGGCCTACTTGGGCATTAGAAATGTATCTGTCATATTTTGGCGGAGCATTTAGATCAAGTTTGGGTTTAACGTATTCGCTGTAATTTGGATACGGTTTCATTGTATCCACCTCTTCTTCTTTTGTTGATCTTGGAAGAGAATCTGAGTGGTGTTGTTGATCATTACTCATCTTTGAAACAAATTAACTGAAATCTATTTTTTAAAAATTCAAGACGCTATGAGAAAGTACACTTCCGAGTGCTATATATAGGAAACAAGTCATTGAATGCAATTTCGACAGCTTGGTGACAGTAACGAGACAACTCTTTATTTTATAATATGTTAAGGTATGCACGAATGATTCGCAGTCACGTGGTTGCGTACCATTTGTCTTCCATGGGTCAAATAATTGAGGACATAGCGTGAACGCTATTTTTGATATTTAAAAGTTGCTAAATCCATCTACCTTCCGAACCGGGGCCCTACCAATTCAATTTCCTTTTGTCCCGTGGTAGCGTACACCATGTTCTTATCGTACAAATGATTCGCGGTCACGTGACTGCATACCATTCATCTTCTATGGGTCAAATAATTAGGGACATGGCGTGCACGGTACTTTTGAGATTTAAAAGCTATAGAATCCATCTCCCTTGTCAAACGGGCCCCTACCAATTCAATTTCTTTATGCCCCATGGTAGTGTACACCATGTTCTTAAAGTATCCTTGACAAGATTGATCAATGGTCCGTATCACATCCTGTGACGAAGAATAATAGTGACGAGGCTTGACGACATTGATAAAAGTATTATAAATTATGTTATGTTAAAACATTAATTATAAAACATGATAAGACAATTATCATACAACTTATTTAAGTCTACTATTGAAAGAATTAGTTATATAATATTTATGTAATTGTCGTATAATTCGAAATATTTTAATTTCAACATAATTAAAGTGCCCCGTTGTGTGTACAATTTGTTCATTCCACTGTAACGACAACATTCAGCAATGGTATGCATTAATGCCCGTGACATACAATAATTTTGATGGGATTTGACGGCATTAAAATAAAATTAAGTAATTTTATGTCATAAGTCTTTTAATTATAAAATATGCTTTCACTGTTATAACATATTTTATTTATTTACAACTACATTAGTTAACTATTTGTTTAATTTAATGACAATTTAAATTATTTTGTTTATATATTTAATTATAAAATATTTACGGATTACTAAAATATTTTGAAATTGTCTTATTTTAACATTATACATATGATCCACTTTTGAGAACTAATTCAATATCGTAAGTGGTTTACAGTTGGTCAAAATATAATTAAATATTTATAACTAGTCCAATTTTGAAAATTGACGCATAGTACTATATTTTTGGTTCATAATCAATTTCGCGAAATTATTAATGAATTAACTTCATTTACATTATATTTTTATAAACATTTTAGTTCGTTTAAAAAAAAATTAAATTACTAATTCAACTACGTATTAGTTTGAAAAAATGTCATACACAATCGAAACAGAGGTTGTATATTGACATATTTTTCTATTATTTGAACCAATATATTATAATATGTCAAATATTAAATAATTATAACCAAAAACAAAAAAAAGGAAAAAAAAATTAGAGACGGCCCAGTCCGTCTCCAACAAATAGAGACAGACTGGGCCGTCTCCAAAATAGAGAGCCCAATCTCTATTTCCGTCTCCAACATGGAGAACCCAGTCTCTATTTTCGTCTCCAAAATAGAGAACCCAAGGTCATCTCCTAAATGGAGACTGAAGACTAGACTTGGACCGTCCAGTCTTTATTTTGGAGATGATCTAGTCAGTCTCTATTTTGGAGACGGACCAGGCCGTCTCTATAGGGACCCGTCTAGTCAGGTCCCTTAAAGACTAGACGACGGCCCAGTTAGTCACTGGGCCATTACCATGGGAAACCACCTTAGCTGGTTCCCATTTATGGTTGGGCAACGGCCCAGCCCAGCCCAATAAACATAAAACGAGTGCTACCCTATTCTAATTTTTTTTTTAAAAAAAGCCATTTGCCCCCCCGCCCTAACGAGAAAATCGCAGAACATCCCCCCCATCCCTCATACCTCACCCCCCACCCTCACCCCTCATCCCCTACCCCCGTGTCCCCTACCTCATACCATTTTTCCCCCTCCCCTCCCCCCCTCCCCCCGATTGTATTATTAACTCTCAACACCCCCCTCTTCCCTTGAATATTTGGAAAAATCCCAAATTTAACATTATTTTTTTCTTTTGTTATGTATGTATGTATGTATATATATATATATATATATATATATATATATAAATATAAATACATATATATAATGTGCTTGATTTTTTTTGTTATATATATGTATATATAACATTTTATTATGTAATTTTTTTTGCTTTGTACTTTTTAGTAAAGTAAATATATTTAATTTTTGTGCTTATATTTAGATTAGTTTTTGGGTTTAATTTTCTATTTTTTTCTTGTTTTATTATTATTTTTTAAATTTTTGGTATTTTATTTATTTTATATAACAAAAGTGTGTTTTAATTTAACAATATTTTGGTTGTTTGAATTTTTTTCTGATTTTTTTCTTTTTTTAGTTTTTTTTTTGGCCGAAAATAAATCGTGTTAATTTAATGAATATTTTTTAAATTATATATGTGTATATATACTATTTTATTTATGTATTTTTTTTTTTTTTTCTACTTTTTAGTGAGGTTAATATATATAATTTTTGTGTTTATTTTTAGATTAGTTTTTGGGTTTAATGTTTTTTTTCTAGTTTTATTATTATTTTTTAAATTTTCTTTATTTTATTTATTTTATATAACAAAAATGTGTTTTAATTTAACAATATTTTGGTTGTTTGAATATTTTTTGTTTTTTTTATTTTTGATTTTTTTTTCTTTTTTCAGTTTTATTTTTTTTTTGGCCGAAAATACATTGTGTTAATTTAATGAATATTTTTTTATTATACTTTCCAAATGTTATGTTTGGAACATTTTTAAAGTATTGTATTTTATTTTCAAATTTTATGTTTAATTTTGTAATTTTCAGGAATTTTTCATTAAAAATCCATTTTTAATTACTTTTTCAGCTTAATTGATATTTTTTAAATTACGTATTCTTTTTGTATTTTTTTGTTTAATACAATGTGTTTGCCTTTTCTTTGAAAGGTTTGGGGCTTCAGATATTTGGTTGTATCGCAACTAGATTCCATCGACTCGGGTGAGTTTGATGATTTTATGAGTTGGAAGTTTTACATTATATTTTTTTGTAATTGTAAATCTGTTTAATTAAATTAAAGTTATAGTGATTATTTGTTATGTTCATGTTAAATATATTATGAGGATTGAGTTGAAAGTGTATTGTGAAGATGTTGTTTGTATAAATGGTTGAAAGGGTGTTTTGTTGTTGGTGGAGAATTGGTTTTTTTTGCAGTTGTAGTCATCTATTTAAGTAAAGTTAAGTTAACTCAAGTGAAAAATTAAAGGTGATTAACAAGTAAGAATACCGATATGATCTTCCATGTGTGTCTTGAAAATTAAGTAAGTTAAATTAGGTTAGATGGTTGCCATAATAGTATGATATGTTAACTTCCCAAGAAGTAATTAAAGTTAAGATAATGGAATAAATAATTATATAAGTTAATTAATAAGTGAGAAATATAGATAATTTAATTTCATAAGTTGAGCAAGATAAATAAATATGTTAAGTTAACAAAGTCAAATAAGTAAGATAAGTAGTTAAGTATGTAAGAAGTATAGGTGAAGTAGTTCATTAAGATGCTCTTTCACTTAAGATGTATAGGTCTTGCATGTATATGTGTTGCTTGAACAATTGTATTTTGAAGTTATAGATTGTATAGCTTGTTAGGTCGTAGTATGTGTTGTAATAACTCTAATGATATACTATGTTTTTATTTATCTTCCATGCTTGGTTATGTTGATGAATGTTGGATGGTGGACTTTAAATATAAGAAAGTAAAATAGATAAGATTAGAGTGGTAAGATAAGTAATACTATTTGCATTTGGAAGAAGTTCATTTAAGATTACGTTAATAGTTTAACTTAGGATAAGTTAGGAAGTTAAATTAAGAAGTAAGTAGTTAATTCGTTTCAATTAAGATCTTTAGCTACATAGATCTTGGTGAAATAAACTATGTTACATATATTTATCATGTCGCATTTATTATTGATAATATTACAATGAAAAAGGTTCGTTTAACTATTGTGGTCCTAATATTATGCCCTAAATGTAAGAAATTCAATAAGTTATTTATTGAATATGTTAATTAATACATAGGACATTTTTTATCGATATGGATACAAGTCGTGAATGGATGTATCATCGCCACGATCTTGATGGACATCTTAACGAGGCATTTATTATTGGTGTACACGAATTCGTAAATTTCACATGTAGTCAAAGATATTACATGGATGGTGAAAAAATAAGATACCCGTGTGCCAAATGCAAAAATCACAGTTTTGAAAAATTAGATGAGGTCATACTTCATCTTTATAGGAAGGGTTTCATGGTAAACTACAATAAATGGACTAAACACGAGGAAGATATGTCAAATAATTTTAATCTACGTATGTCAAATTTTTGAAATAATGATTACAACGAGATGATTGAAGAAAGAAATAACTATAGGACAATGGTATTTGACGCTGTTGGTTTGGAATGGTATGGTGATGAAAACTTTTATACAGAAGAACCTAACATGGAAGAACAACCGTTTTTTAAGTTGTTGAAGACTGCTGATTTACCATTGTATGAAGGTTATGAAAACTTGATGCAGTTATCTGCTGTGTCTCGTTATATGAATGTCAAGACCGAGCATAACATGAGCGAACTATGCTTTAACAGAATGATTGGAACAGTTAGGGATTCGTTGTCGAATACTCATACGATACCTGAAAACTTTTACAAGTGTAAGCAACTAATTAGACCCTTGGGACTAGGATATGTGAAGATAGATGTTTGTGTAAATGGATGTACCTTATTCTACAATGACAGAAAATACCTGGATTCCTGTCCTCGTTGTCATCACCAACATTTCAAATCGATAACACGTGGTTCAAAACAGAGTAAGTTGAAACCATATCAACAATTACGGTTTTTCCCACTAACTCCAAGGTTGAAAAGACTATACATGTCAAAGGTGACAACTAAGCACATGCAGTGGCACAAGAATCACCAGGTTGAGGATAAAAAAATTTGTCATCCCTATGGTGCTGATTTATGGAAATATTTCAATAGTGTATATCCTGAATTTGCAAGTGAACCCATAAATATTTGGCTTGGGTTGTGCTCAGATGGTTTTAATCCGTTCAGTTCAAATGCTCAACCTTGTTCTTGTTGGCCTGTCATTTTAACATCGTACAATTTGCCACTGTGGATGTGCATGAAAGATCCTTTCATGTTTTTAACCCTGCTTATCCCAAGTCCCAAGAATCCTGGTGAGAATATTGATGTGTACCTAAAGCCTTTGATCGAAGAATTACAAAATTTATGGTTGGAATGTGCACCTTGTTATGATGTTGCCACACATAAAAATTTTATTTTAAGGGCTGCTTTGATGTGGACAATAAATGATTTCCTAGCATATGGTATATTGTCTGGATGGAGCACACATGGAAAGCTGTCATGCCCGTATTGTACGAATAAGTCTAAAGCATTTTGATTACTAGCAAGTAGGAAAAATTCATTCTTTGAATAGTGTATTACGGCGTGACAAAAAGAATTTTATCAAATGTAGAGTTGAAACTGATCGGGCACCACCAAGATTAGATGGTATGCAGTTGTGGGAACTAGTAAAAGATTACCCGCAAATAAACGACATGAGAGAAAGCAAACTACCAGGTTTTGGGGATAGGCACAATTGGACAAAGAGAAGTATTTTTTGGGACTTGCCTTACTGGAAGACACATCTTGTCCGACACAATTTGGACGTGATGCATATTGAAACCTCAAAGCTAAAGTTGATGTATCAACCTTTTGTGATCGTCCGGAATTATGCGGTGAGCACGATTTGAAGATAGGTGTTTACACACTTCCTGTGGGAAAAATGAAAGCACTGCTTGAATGGGTTAGAGACCTACAACTCTGTGACGCCCGAGAATTTGCATCATAGTCATAAATAACTGTAGCACATCATTTGTGCATTTTAATGTGTTTTATTTCTAGTTTAAATATGTTTACTTGATGGTCACTATTCATAAAAAAATTTACTGTCTAAATTGTTTGGTTTAATATTTTTTCTAGATAGTATAACTTATAAAAGGGACCGGGAACCTCTAGTTTTAGACTTTGGAGGTTGGGAACATGCATTTGAAAGATGTTTCGTGCTTCGTAGAATATTGTAACATTAGTATAACCATTAGTTAGCTAACTAGTCTTTTAATTTGAGATTTTAGCTTAGTTTGACCAAGTTATTAATAGCAATTGACCAATATACCATAACATAAATATACTATATACATATTATATCACACATACAAGCATAATACACTCAAAACAATTTGCATAATGCCCAAAATACCCTCCCCCCAAACCCGATGGACTCTTAGGAGAGAAAGGAGAAGATTTCTTCACCAATCTTTACAAGTTTGGTCTCTTGGCTTGATCTTGGGGAGTTTTTGGAGCTTCTAGGACTTCTACAACTAGTCTACATCTACAAAATTGTGAGGGAGTTGCATAATTTTCATGTTTATGTTTATGTCAATTAATTGAAATTCTTGTATTGTTGATTATAGCTATGATAATTGTTATTGATGCTTGATATACAATCTCTAGAGCCTATAGAACTCTCTTTTATAGCTTGATAACAATCTCCATGGTTGAAAGCTTGAATTGCACAAAGAAGATAATGAATAATGGCGAATTTTAGGGTTTTGATATAACTTGCTATTAGAGTGAATTGATGTTTCCTTTAGGTGCTCTATACATTAATAAAACTAGTTAGAGGGCTTATGTGAAGTTGAATTGCCCGAAATTGAGCAAAAATGCAAAATTGGCTAACCTTAAAAAGAGGGTTTTTTCACAAAATGAAATCCAGGCACGTTTGAACTTTAGATTATGTATCATTGGGGTATGGAAGCACTTTTGGTGCTTTCTTTGCGTTAAATTGGAGTCCTGATAGAGTAGATGTAATTAAAACGCACTTAGGGCCTTCTTGAGCTTTTGTCTCCAAAGCGGGTTTTCAAGGCCTAGATAGATGTCTTTTGGCCATCCTAGGAATGTAGTATGATTAGATTATGGATTTGGAATCTTGAATTTTGTGTGGGAGAAGAATTGCATAGTTAATAAAAGGGGAAAAAAGTGATAAAGGATGCTTTTGTATTTATATGAGCTCATAGATGTGTTGTTATGTGTCTATATGCTTGTCTAAGATATAAACATGCTAATTGAAGAGTTTACGGAAAAATATGTTATTTGTCTCCTTTATGTTTATATCGTTACTTTGTGCATATTGTGACTGTAACGTCCCGATCCCTCCCGAGACCAGGGTCCCGATTCCAAACCCAAGGCATGAAAATTTAGGGGAAACGGACAGAATCTCCCATGTTTATAGGACAATCCGAAAATCTGCGAATAATAAAATACAACTACAAAACCATAATCTTCAACCTCAATCTATTTCATCCTTACAAGCATGCAAGTCAACTAGACAACAAGGTAAAGATTACAAATTAATAAAACATTACAAGCCATTCATAACTATCAATACATTCTAAACTTAACTTTACAATTACAAAACTGAATTAAATGACAATCCACGTAAGCCAGCATAGTCAACACGAAACTCTCGAGCCTTCTTTTCTACTTCTGATAGCACTGATCCTGAAAGGTGTTAGAAACGAGGGTGAGTATATAACATGTATACTCAGTGAGGGAGGTGATGCAGCATACCGGGCGTGCAATGCAGCAACTTAACACAATTAATACAATAAATAAACAATGAATAACAATTCTAATACCACATTTTAAAAGGATACAATCGATAACCCTTATCACTCCAAATCTTCAATCCCCGATCCACGAACCACGATCTCAATCTCGATATACCGGCATCTTTTACACCAACGGGTACTCCGGATGTACCCGATCCTACGACCCAACACCCCCTGGCAATATATATACAATGCAAAAATGATAATAATGACAATATAATCAAGAAATACATTTAAGGACAAAAAGTAGGTTGTCCTCACACCAAGTTACAATTTAGAAATAATAAGCATATATCAATTACGCAATTATACTAAACAATATACTCATTTAGCAAGAAAATAAACTATAATGCATGTAAGGATGTAGGTCCCTCACCTTTATCAAGCTTCAAGAAGTAAAAATGGCTTAGTTACTCCAACTTTCCTTTAGCTCGAATATGCAAATCCCTAGTATATTCATTTAAGTATAACGCTTTAGCAATTGATTATATTAACTCCACATTAGCACGTAATCCCAAATAACCACATATTATTCATGTATGTCATATTGCCACATAGCCTAAGTAATCAAACGAATAACTCTAAAAAATTTCTTTAATCTTACCAAGGACATTAACTATATCAACTTTAACAAGTTAACTTCATAACTAATTCAACTTCATTTATATTGCAAATGAATATCAAACTAAGTATTAAATTAAGACAACTATGCTTAACACTTAAACATAATTCAACTATAACAAAATCTAAGAATCATTATCATGTTTATTCACCCAAGTACAACATACATAACTCAATTAATAATCAATTATAGCAATTAAGTAATCCAAATAACCAACTAGGCAACAATCTTAGCTAACCCACATAGAATCCAACAAAACCCTTTTCCAATGCATACAAATTAGCTTCTAGTCTTCACACAAAATAATGAATTCTAAATCTAACTTTACCAATCAGTTATAGACACTTTATGACCCATTTAAATTCTTTGAAACCACATTTATAAGCATGTTAACTTAAAAACTACATAAAGCCTTTTAGGTGTTTTGTACTACAACTACTCAATCTAATTACCAATTAAGTGTCATAATTACATTTTAACAGCTCTCTAACACTTCTAAGATCATATACTTATTCAAACAAGCCATCGCTAACACTTCGCTTCAAAGACCCCTTTGAATTCTAAGCCAATTATGCAAATTTCCTAAAGTTTCAATCAAGCCAACCACATCTAATCACTAATCTATGCTCATTAGAGCCTATATTATCTATAGATAGCATCGAATCAATCCTAGAATCAACTTTGCACAAAACTCTAAATATCACCTAAACATTTTCCATTTTTTCCAACAAAGGCTTAACTTAATCAATTCAGTTACCTATGATATGGACCTCCAAACTGATTGATTTATATATATAAACGTAGCTCTCTGAGTGTAGATGACTTTAGCCTCAAGTACAACTCAATTCCGATCTAAATTCCACAAGTTATGACCTTTTCTGTGCAACTGTGCGAACTGCCTCCTACACCAGCGATTTTCAGACACATTTCGGAAATAGCTAAATCGCGGGGCCAAAAGGTTAGAATTTTCCTTAGCTCTAGAAATCCACATTTGTTCTAAGCTGTCTAATCTAGCTGCCATATAAATTTTGTTAATTTTAGAGCACGTTTGCTATGCCAAAACTGCTTCAAAAAAGGGCAGTGGGCTGACCGAATATGCACTTCTTATTCTACTTGATGTTTTCATGCACTAAACTAACTACAGGCAATATACTAGTATGCAACGCATTTCTATTCCTCTCTTAAAACTTTTAGCAAACATGTAGCCTACACACAATTGAATAAAATACCTAGCATCCACTACAACATAATACATTAAGTAATTCCACATGATAGCCAAACACGCAAGTAAAGTAATTCATTGAACAATTTAAGGCAAGTCATTCATTTAGCACCTAAACTACTCATATAACTCAAGAAACCACATAAACACCCCTTATACACAAGAACACTACTTGGCCCCTTAGGTTCACCACACACAAACACACCACATTCACTTTATTTTGAGCAACTAATAAGTGATCCTAGTCTCTACAACACATATAACTCAATAACCAAGCTAAAACTAAGCATTAAGGCTCTAACTTCATTTTTTTTCCCTTTTTAATTCAATAAGGCAATAATAGTAATGAATCAAGTTATCCAATCATATAAACATATTCTATACCCATATTTGAGAGTAAAATAAGCATAGATAAGCATATATAGTACATTATTTAACTTCAAGAAGCCAAAGAGCACAAAATAAATAAGTTTAACACTTTCAACATCTCAGCAGTACCTCAATTTTGGCTGCATAATTACCTAAGCAAACGACCTCCTATGAAACTGATTTTTATGTGCATAGAAATCTCTTCGGAAGTAGAAAACTCTAGAATCAAATAGAACTCGATTCTGAGATAAATTCATCAAGATATGACTAAAACAACTCAAGTGCGCAAAGCTGTCCAGATTGGTCACGAATTCTGTCAGGTTTCGGTTTTTATTTTCTTAGAGGCACTAGATGGAGGAATTGGCCAACTCTACCTAAACAGAACTTGTTCTAAACTAGCTTATCTAGGTCCTGTAAAATTTTCATAATTTTCCAAGTTATCTAACTAGGTCAAAAACTCCACGAATTTCAGGCAAGTAAAACTGTCCAGTTCCAGTCAACTACAAAACTTCACTGATTTCAGAAATTACGAGCAAACAAATGATTTTTCTTCACAATTCTTCCAACATGAAAGTTTTATCTCTCCAAGTCTAGATTAATATGTGATTTTTCCAGATTTTTCCCAAAGTAATTAATTACTCAAACAATACATAAAGTACAACAGCTACAACAAAATCCTGCAAACATATACATGTATAAACTTGTCTAATACAATAACTTCTTACTAAAAAACACATATATATGCAATGTAAGTTCTAAAATCAGTTTTTAAAAGATTTTCCCTCACCTTACACATGCTAGGAACGCGAGCTAAGGCACGAAAATGCGAGAAAATTAGCTCGGGGTTGTTTATTTCTTCTTCTTCTTCTCTTTCTTCTTTTGATCGATTGGTGTGTGTTATGTGTGGTCTGATGTGTGTGTGTGTGTTGCAGTATTTTTGTGTGTGGGGGGGGTGTGTTGTATGTGTTTTATGTTAAATAAAAATATCTAGGTGGCTCCAAAGACCAAATTGCCCCCTTAACTAAGTGTATATTTCTAATTTGCCACCTTATAGTATTTTGACTAATCTAGTTAGCTAGGGTAGTGTAGTGTAATTATTTTATTGCCTACGATATACCTATGATACTTAGAATATAAAAAAAAATGCACGTGAATATACACTAAATAAAATGAATGCACATTTTCCAAGAAATATAAAAAGTAATACTAATAATTATATGCAAACAATTAAGGTAACATGTAAATGTACGCAAATAATTAAAATAAGCATATTAATATATGCAAAGAAATAAAATAACTATATGCTCAGGGTCGGGGTATTACACTCTCCCCTCCTTCAAACAATTGCGCCCTTGCAATTCCTTCTTTCAAGAGAACTCCACATGTGCATCTTGATCACCCTGGATAAGAAGCTCGAATGCGAAAGTCACATAAAATACCAAGAAGGAGTACCGAGTAAACATACCAATAAGAGCTTGCTGATAGAAATCCCAAAGAAAACCATCACTCATGAATGTTGGTAAGAATACTCACGTGATTCTCCATATGAAGACCAATGGAAATATTATATGTGAAATCCAAAGATAAGAACGCCAAATAAAGGCTCTAATTAGAATACCAACATGGAATCCTGAAAATGAACCCCCTTGAAGACAAATACCGTGCAAGAATTCCAAATATGATGATTGAGTAAGAAGTCCCATCGAGAGTCTCAAATGAAAATACCAATGATAACACCAAACAAGAATCCCAGTTCTGGATACCGAGAAAACAGTGAAGTAGAATACCCCATGAGAATCTCAAACTTGCTTCTAGAAGCACTTCTTGTTATTCACTGACATAAATTACGGCCGGCTCTGTTGGTTCACATCTTCAGGATACCCGCTTCCGGCTTCCTCAATAAGGAGAGTGTTTACTTACCATTTTCAAAGGGGTAATATATATATGCAATTGATTCTATTTAAATTAAACTCTTAATGCACATTATTACAAGTAACTAAAGCAAGTAGTGTGACGCCCAAGATTTAGCCATGCATTTAATTACTGTTGCATCCTTTGTTTGCGCATCTCTTCCTGTGCCTTATTAACTGTCTTCTTAAGTTACTATTCACTCCATTTTTAAACTGCATTCTATTGGTTAATTAGCATTTTTATTAAATCATATTAATTATTAGAGTAGTGGGAAAAATGTGCAATTGAGCTAGAGGCGATAGGAGAGCTCGTTTAGAAAATGATTTTTGTAGTTAAATGAATAGTGTTACGTAATAACTTTATAGATTTAATTAACTAGCCTATGTTTTACACCTTAGGCTCGTTTCTAAGCGCTCAACGCGCATTTTAGAAGCCACTTAAGCACCCAACATGACCCCACCTCAACACTTACTCAATATAACATAACAAGAGCTCATTTGAACACAAAAACAAAAAAATTCAGCAAATGAACAGTGCCAAACCCGACAGCCCTTCCCTTGTGCATTTGGAGATTTTTGCTTCATCAAATCATCAATCCAAGCCACTCCAAGCCTCGAGTAACTAGTGTAGGGTGTTTGCAAGCTTCCTAGGTGCTCCTACGCGCATTGGTAAGGGATTTCACGACCTATTTTTGCATTTCTAAATAGTTGTCAATTTCTTGATTTGTTGAAAATGTGATCAAATTCCATTGTATTAACTATCTATGCTATTATACCATGTATATGAATGTTAGAGAACATATTTGAGCCATCGTTTCGCAATTTAAACGGTTAGAATTGTTAGTTTGATTTTTAGGGTGAATAGTGACGTTTTTCTAGGGTTTTGTGTAATTGCTCGAATTAGCTTGATTCAATGCTTCTAATAGATGCCTTAGGTGCCAGTGAAAGTAACCTAATAGCCCCGTACACTTGCATTGTCCTTAAATCGTTTAAAATGTAAAATAGTCGACTTTATTTTGGGGCTTTCGAGGTTAATGCGAATCCGGGTAAATTCGGGCTTTAATTCTAGTATCCTTAGGCTACCTAGGTGCTATAGAAGCCTTGATATTCCTTGTTTGAAGCCCGGACAATGTATGTGTAGTTTAAAGCCATAAGAGGGAATTTAGGGCTTTCGGGGTAATCGCGGGCATTTGAATGAGTTAGAGGGTTGAGAGGGTATCTTGAGGGATAGTTATAAGGTTGGGAGAGTTTTATTTGAAAATGGAATCATTAACCTTGGTTTGAAAGAAAAATAGTTTGAAAAACAAAGGGGTTTAGGTGCAATTTCGGTTGTCTCACACTTCTAAACCCATGGCATGACTTCTTGAGTGTTTATATGTGATTTTAAGTTGATTTGGAGCTTTTGGTATGATTCTATGTTTATTTTGTATATGTTCTTTTGTAAACTGCATATTAGCTTCTATAATTGCTTCTATTCTAATTGCATCGAGGTCAACCTACTTTGTTGATCCTCCTATGTGTTAATGCTTATATTATTGCTATTAATTTGCCATTGTTAAGTGCATTGCATCGTGGTTGCACAACCATAGTGTCAGGGGCGGATGTGTTGAATATCGGCTGGGCGGTAGAGGGCTTGCCGGTGGATATTTAAACTCCGTGCCCTAGTCCCTCATTCGCCTAGTCCGGAGATTGCCAGGGGATGTTGGGTCGTACGATTATCGGGGTACATCCAGAGTACACCCACTGGAGTGTTTGGGGTTATGCCGGCTTATCGTGATCGTGCTCGTGGTTCGTGGATCGTGAATGAAGACCAGTGAAGATTGGTGTATAGGGGTTTTGTGAAATGTATCCTTTTAAATGTGTGGTTACTTAAGTTATCATTGTTTCTTAAATTGTCTAAGTGATATTGTTGTATAACTGTATTATCTGTTGTATTGCACGCCCCGGGACTATATCCCTCACTGGGCAACAGTGGTTGCTCATACCTCGATATATGTTTCAGGAGACGCAGAGGGCGATCCCCAGCTTGTTGAGTTAGTTGAGGAGGAGGAAGTTCAGATTGATCCTTTACCTTAGTTGCTGTGCCTGATAGCTTGAGGTGGTTTAATTTCTTGTTGTTTTGTGGAAGGCTCAACTGTTTATCTTATGTCCTATTTTGTGGCCTAAGGGCTATGTATATGCTTGTTGTATAAAGTTGAAGGATAGTAGATTGAAGTGTAGAATTGGACATCCATGTCTTGTAATAACTTTTATTCTTGCTTTTATTTCCTTGCATGCTTGGGAGTGAATGGCTAATGTAGAATGCCTTATCTTTTAAGTTGTTTTTATCGATATCCTAGAATGTCATTGCTGCTAGACTATGTTGTAAACAAAGTTCTTGCATGCTTGTGTGGTTTTGGAATTATTGTTTACTTCAAGGCTCGGATGGCCTTGAATCTTTATATATAGCCATGAAAAGTATGTTTACCTTGTAGTTACCTTATTTGTAAGTTTACAGGTTTCCAGAATGTCCACGGTACAGGGGAGACTCTGTTCGTGTGTCGGGTTCGGACTTAGCCTTTAGCTTGGGGGTTGGGTCGGGGCGTGACATTTAAGTGGTATCAGAGCTATAGATTGCGTGAAGTCGGGTTAAATTTCTCGGTCTGTGGGTAGAGATTTGTTATGTGACTTTGTGAATACATGAGTCTTTGATTTTGATTTGCCTAAGCGAAATTTGAATAAAGAATGAACATGCTAGCATGGAAATAGAATATCAAGAGTCTAGAATGTCAAGTATGATCTAGTGATTTATGTGTACTTCGAGAATGTAGAATATTTATTTGAACTTCTATGTACTTGACTTTATGTGAATCTATTTGGACTTTTCTTTATGTGTTTACTTATAAATTGCATATATACATATATATACCTGTCATAACACTCTGCATTCTAGCTATTCGAGATGGGGCCCCGCCATCGTACTGAAAATCCGAATGTTGGTGGAGAACCCGAGGGGGTTCATGGGCAAGAAGCTGAGGTGGCCGAAAATGCACCGCAGGTTCAAGAACCAAGCACTGCACAGATCTTGGCCACGATGGCCACTGCTATGAACACTATCGCCCAGTTTATGACACAGCAGGGTCAGCCAGGGGTTGTTGGAGGTAATCAGGCTGCGAGAGCCGGAAGTAGTGGCCCTACCGGAGGTAATCTGTAAGACCGGTTCATTCATCATGGGGCCTATACTTTCTTTGGAGAACTGGACGATATGAAGGCTGAGATGTGGCTAAGGAAGTTTGAGAGAGTGGCAGCAATACTCGAGTGCCATGATGACAGGAAGATTACTTATGCCACTTTCCTTCTCGAGGGTGATGCTGAAGATTGGTGGCGTACCGTCAGTGAGAAATGGGAAGCCAAGGGGGTTCATCATTCGTGGGTCGACTTTGTCCGAGAATTCCGAGACAAGTATATATCGGTGGTTGCCCGCAAGAGGCGTCAATCAGAGTTCATAAACCTGAAACAGGGGAGTATGACAGTAGATCAATATGAGGCTACTTTTACCCGGCTTTCCCGTTATGCACCAGCTTTGATTCAGCCGGAGGACATGAAGATCCAGAGGTTCATCCTGGGTTTGAGGAAAGATATTATGCTGAACTTGTCTGCAAATGATTTTCCTAACTATGCTGCGGTAGTCCGAGCCGCCTCGAGATATGAGAAACGCAAGGCCGATGTGTTAGCCGAGACCAGTCAATTGAGTAAACGGTTTCAGTCTCAGAGTCAAGGGTACCAGGGGCAGGCTGTGTCAGTTGGGCAGAGTTCACAGCCGAGGCAGACTCAGAGTTATACAGGGCCTACTCAGACTCAGTCACGACCAGTTCAGAGTCAGACTCAGAGTCAGTTCCGTCCAGCAGTTTCCCGTTCGCAGCAGAGTAGTTCAGCTACCTCTACTTACAGAGCTCCTTCGGGAGGCACTGTTGCAAGACGTCACCAGCAGTGCAGCTTCTGTCAGCGCCAGGGCCACACTGAGGATGTTTGTTGGAAGAAACATAACAAGTGTATAGGTTGCAGCAGTGATCAGCACAGGGTTAAGGACTGTCAGAAATTTAAGAACCCTAGGGGTCAGACGTCAACTCAGAACTCTCAGACCAGGGCACCAGCTGCAGCAGCACCACCACGAGGTCAGGCCCGTGTATTTGCTTTGGATGCTGAGGAGCTTCCGGATACAACCGCTGTGGTAGAAGGTATTTTTCTTCTTAATGATCAGTCAGTTAAGGTTTTAATTGATTCCGGGGCTTCGCATTCTTTTATAACTCCTACTTGTGCACAAAATGCTAAATTGAAACATGATAAACTGTTGCATGAGATTGTGGTTTATACTCCTATGGGTCCGAAGTTTGTTACTAGATCTATTTGCAGAGCATGTAGTATATTTATTGAGGGTCGTGTTTTTCCTGCTGATTTGATTATCCTACCCTTCAATGACTTTGAAATTATATTGGGGATGGACTGGTTAAGTAAATATTATGCCCAGCTTGATTGTAGAAAGAAGATTGTGTATCTAGAAATGCCTGACCAGCCTATACTTAAAATAGTTGGTAGTAGAAAATCTACGGGAACTCCTATTATTTCTTCTATTAGGGCATCTAAATTATTGAGCAAGGGTTGTGAGGCTTATCTTGCATATTTGATTAATCAACCTGGGGATCAATTGAAATTGAATGATGTACCTATCGTGAGGGAGTTTTCGGGGGTCTTTCCGGAGGAATTACCTGGGTTACCGCCTGATAGAGAGATAGAGTTCATGATTGATTTATTACCGGGGACTTCACCTATCTCTAGGACTCCGTATAGAATGGCTCCACCTGAATTGCAGGAATTGAAAGTTCAATTGCAGGGCTTGCTTGAGAAGGGATTCATTCAGCCGAGTTCTTCGCCTTGGGGTGCGCCAGTCCTATTTGTTAAAAAGAAAGACGGATCTCTTCGCTTATGCATTGATTATCGGGGTCTTAATCAGGTAACCATCAAAAATAAATATCATTTGCCTTTAATTGAAGAGTTATTTGATCAGTTGCAAGGCGCCAGGGTATTCTCTAGATTTGATCTGAGGCAGGGCTATTATCAGCTGAGGATTAAGACAGATGATGTTCCTAAAACTGCTTTCAGAACTCGATATGGCCATTATGAGTTTGTTGTCTTGCCGTTTGGTCTTACTAATGCTCCCGCCCCATTCATGGACTTAATGCAGAGGGTATTCCGTCCTTATCTGGACCAATTTGTAGTCATATTCATTGATGATATCCTTGTCTATTCTAAATCTGAGGCGGAACATGAACAGCATCTCAGAATTGTGTTGCAAACTCTTCAGGAGCATCAGTTGTTTGCAAAGTTTAGCAAATGTGAATTCTGGCTTAAGCAAGTTGCTTTTCTGGGCCATATTATCTCGCAGGATGGTATTTTTGTTGATCCAGCGAAGATTGAAGTTGTGTTATCTTGGAAACGACCTGAAACTGTTACAGAAATTCGTAGCTTCCTTGGTTTAGCTGGGTATTATCGGAGGTTTGTCAAGGATTTCTCTAAGATTACAGGGCCTTTAACTCAACTTACTCAGAAGAAAACAATATTTGACTGGAATGATAAATGCGAGGCCAGCTTCCGAGAATTGAAGAAGAGATTGACTACAGCTCCTATTCTTGCTTTACCTGAGGGTTATGATAATCTAGTGATCTATAGTGATGCTTCGAAGGAAGGTCTGGGTTGTGTATTGATGCAGAATGGCAGGGTTATTGCTTATGCTTCCAGGAAACTGAAGCCTTATGAACTTAACTATCCGACTCATGATCTTGAGCTTGCAGCTATCATTATCTCTGGGGCAACAAGTTTGAAATCTTTACAGATCATAAGAGCTTGAAATATCTGTTTTCACAGAAAGAGTTGAACATGAGGCAGAGGCATTGGCTGGAATTACTTGAGGACTATAACTGTACCATTAACTATCTTCCAAGTAAGGCCAATATTGTTGCTGATGCTTTGAGCCGAAAGGCTACTGTTGCTAGCTTAATTATCAAGAATTGGGAATTCATGGAAGAATTATGCTTGTGGAAGCCTAGTACTTCAAATTCTGGTATTCAATTCGCAAGTTTGCAGATTCAATCTCTGTTATTATCCAGGATTCGAGAAGCTCAACAGGTTGATCTTCAATTGTTGAAAGTCTTAGAGAATTCTAAAGGGGGAGAGTCGGATTTCAAATTGCACGACAATGGTATTCTCAAATTCAAAGGTAGAATCTGTATTCCGAATGATCCAACTCTAAAGAAAGATATTCTTGTTGAAGCACACAGTTCCAGATATACTATCCATCCAGGCAGTACTAAAATGTATAAAGATTTGAAGCAGAATTTCTGGTGGAATAATATGAAGAGAGAGATTGCTGACTATGTTGCTCGATGTCTTACTTGTCAGAAAGTTAAAGCAAAACATCAGAGACCTGCAGGGTTGTTGCAGCCTTTGGCTATTCCTGTTTGGAAATGGGATCATATTACTATGGATTTCGTCTCTGATTTACCGAGGTCTTCAAAGGGTAATGACTCAGTTTGGGTTATTGTGGATAGATTGACCAAGACTTCTCACTTCATTGCTAAAAAGAAGTCTGATTCTCTTGATAAACTGGTAGAGTTGTATATTGAGAATGTTGTCCGACTTCATGGAATTCCAAAGAGTATTGTGTCAGATAGAGATCCCCGATTCACATCTCAGTTCTAGCATAAGATTCAGAAAGCTTTGGGCACGACTTTGAATTTCAGTACAGCTTATCATCCTCAGACAGATGGTCAATCCGAGAGAACTATCTTAATCCTCGAGGATATGTTACGGGCTTGTATTCTGGACTTCGGTAAAAGTTGGGAGAAGTATTTGCCACTAGCAGAGTTCGCCTATAACAATAGTTATCAAGCTACAATTGGTATGGCACCTTATGAGGTACTTTATGGGCGTAAATGTAGGTCTCCTCTCTACTGGGATGATGTTGATGAAATGAAGACTATCGACCCTACTCTCTTACCTGAAATGAACAAAATGATTGATCATGTGCAATTTATCAGGAAAAGAATGCTTACAGCACAGAGCCGGCAAAAGAGTTATGCAGATAGACGCCATCGTGATCTGAAATTTACTGTAGGGGATCGAGTATTTCTGAAAATTTCTCCTCGCAAGGGTTTGATTCGGCATGGTAAAGGAGGTAAACTCAGTCCTCGATATGTGGGACCATTTGAGATAACTGAAACTGTTGGTGATTTGGCTTATCGTCTAGCTTTACCTCCCAGTCTGGGCAGAATTCATGATGTATTCCATGTTTCTATGCTTCGGAAGTATCAGCCAGATCCCTATCACATACTTGAGCCGGAACCGCTAGAGATCAATGAAACTTTGACCTACGCAGAGAAACCTCTTCGAATTGTTGATCAGAAAGTTCAGGAGCTGAGGACTAAAAGCATTCCGATGGTTAAAGTTCTGTGGGATCATCACGGAGTAGAGGATGCGACGTGGGAGAGAGAGGATCAGATGTGGGAACGGTATCCAGAGTTATTCACCGAATCATGTAAGAATTGCGTGGACGCAATTAGTTTAAGGGGGAGAGGATGTGACGCCCAAGATTTAGCCATGCATTTAATTACTGTTGCATCACTTGTTTGCGCATCTCTTCCTGTGCCTTATTAACTGTCTTCTTAAGTTACTATTCACTCCATTTTTAAACTGCATTCTATTGGTTAATTAGCATTTTTATTAAATCATATTAATTGTTAGAGTAGTGGAAAAAATGTGCAATTGAGCTAGAGGCGATAGGAGAGCTCGTTTAGAAAATGATTTTTGTAGTTGAATGAATAGTGTTACGTAATAACTTTATAGATTTAATTAACTAGCCTATGTTTTACACCTTAGGCTCGTTTCTAAGCGCTTAACGCGCATTTTAGAAGCCACTTAAGCACCCAACATGACCCCACCTCAACACTTACTCAATATAACATAACAAGAGCTCATTTGAACACAAAAACAAAAAAATTCAGCAAATGAACAGTGCCAAACCCGACAGCCCTTCCCTTGTGCATTTGGAGATTTTTGCTTCATCAAATCATCAATCCAAGCCACTCCAAGCCTCGAGCAACTAGTGTAGGGTGTTTGCAAGCTTCCTAGGTGCTCATACGCGCATTGGTGAGGGATTTCACGACCTATTTTTGCATTTTTAAATAGTTGTCAATTTCTTGATTTGTTGAAAATGTGATCAAATGCCATTGTATTAACTATCTATGCTATTATACCATGTATATGAATGTTAGATAACATATTTGAGCCATCGTTTCGCAATTTAAACGGTTAGAATTGTTAGTTTGATTTTTAGGGTGAATAATGACATTTTTCTAGGATTTTGTGTAATTGCTCGAATTAGCTTGATTCAATACTTCTAATAGATGCCTTAGGTGCTAGTGAAAGTAACCTAATAGCCCCGTACACTTGCATTGTCCTTAAATCGTTTAAAATATAAAATAGTCGACTTTATTTTAGGGCTTTCGAGGTTAATGCGAATCCGGGTGAATTCGGGCTTTAATTCTAGTATCCTTAGGCTACCTAGGTGCTATAGAAGCCTTGATATTCCTTGTTTGAAGCCCGGACAATGTATGTGTAGTTTAAAGCCATAAGAGGAAATTTGGGGCTTTCGGGGTAATCGCGGGCATTTGAATGAGTTAGAGGGTTGAGAGGGTATCTTGAGTGATAGTTATAAGGTTGGGAGAGTTTTCTTTGAAAATGGAATCATTAACCATGGTTTGGAAGAAAAATAGTTTGAAAAACAAAGGGGTTTAGGTGCAATTTCGGTTGTCTCACACTTCTAAACCCATGGCATGACTTCTTGAGTGTTTATATGTGATTTTAAGTTGATTTGGAGCTTTTGGTATGATTCTATGTTTATTTTGTATATGTTCCTTTGTAAACTGCATATTAGCTTCTATAATTGCTTCTATTCTAATTGCATCGAGGTCAACCTACTTTGTTGATCCTCCTATGTGTTAATGCTTATATTATTGCTATTAATTTGCCATTGTTAAGTGCATTGCATCGTGGTTGCGCAACCATAGTGTCAGGGGCGGATGTGTTGAATATCGGCTGGGCGGCAGAGGGCTTGTCGGTGGATATTCAAACTCCGTGCCCTAGTCCCTCATTCGCCTGGTCCAGAGATTGCCAGGGGATGTTTGGTCGTAGGATTATCGGGGTACATCCGGAGTACACCCACTGGAGTGTTTGGGGTTATGCCGACTTATCGTGATCGTGCTCGTGGTTCGTGGATCGTGAATGAAGACCAGTGAAGATTGGTGTATAAGAGTTTTGTGAAATGTATCCTTTTAAATGTGTGGTTATTTAAGTTATCATTGTTTCTTAAATTGTCTAAGTGATATTGTTGTATAACTGTATTATCTGTTGCATTGCACTCCCCGGGACTATATCCCTCACTGGGCAACAATGGTTGTTCATACCTCGATATATGTTTCAGGAGACGCTAAGGGCGATCCCCAGCTTGTTGAGTTAGTTGAGGGGGAGGAAGTTCAGATTGATCCTTTACCTTAGTTGATGTGCCTGATAGCTTGAGGTGGTTTAATTTCTTGCTGTTTTGTGGAAGGCTCAACTGTTTATCTTATGTCCTATTTTGTGGCCTAAGGGCTATGTATATGCTTGTTGTATAAAGTTGAAGGATAGTAGATTGAAGTGTAGAATTGGACATCCATGTCTTGTAATAACTTTTATTCTTGCTTTTATTTCCTTGCATGCTTGGGAATGAATGGCTAATGTAGAATGCCTTATCTTTTAAGTTGTTTTTATCGATATCCTAGAATGTCATTGCTGCTAGACTATGTTGTAAACAAAGTTCTTGCATGCTTGTGTGGTTTTGGAATTATTGTTTACTTCAAGGCTCGGATGGCCTTGAATCTTTATATATAGCCATGAAAAGTATGTTTACCTTGTAGTTACCTTATTTGTAAGTTTACAGGTTTTCAGAATGTCCACGGTATAGGGGAGACTCTGTCCATGTGTCGGGTCCGGACTTAGCCTTTAGCTTGGGGGTTGGGTCGGGGCGTGACAAGTAGATACTCAAGGAATCAATTAAATGTTCCTATCACATAATCTTCACATGTTGTGCATACACACCACATAAATGTACTCATAGTTACATAGTACACATATCACATATTTTCCATTCCTACATGAATAAGTGACCTAGGTGCCCACGAAATTACACATTTGCACATTTTGCATATTCGTCAGGTTAACATAGTGAGGCACAAAAGTACATAATTTCATACAAAGACACACACAAGGATTACATGCAAGCACATTCCTAATCAAAACACACTACACATGCACGCACCTGAGGGTTGCTACCCGACAGACCGAGGACCTTGTCCCAACTGAGAGATAACTAAGCTCTGATACCAATTCTGTAACGTCCTAATCCCTCCCGAGACCGGGGTCCAGATTCCAAACCCAAGGCACAAAAATTTAGGGGAAACAAACAGAATCTCCCCTGTTTATAGGACAATCCGAAAATCTGCGAATAATAGAATACAACTATAAGACCATAATCTTCAACCTCAATCCATTTCATCTTTACAAGCATGCAAGTCAACTAGACAACAAGGTAAAGATTACAAATTAATAAAACATTACAAGCCACTCATAACTATCAATACATTCTAAACTTAACTTTACAATTACAAAACTGAATTCAATGACAATCCACATAAGCCAGCATAGTCAACACGAAACTCTCGAGCCTTCTTTTCTACTTCTGATAGCACTAATCCTGAAAGGTGTTAGAAACGAGGGTGAGTATACAACATGTATACTCAGTGAGGGAGGTGATGCAGCATACCAGGCGTGCAATGCAGCAACTTAACACAATTAATACAATAAATAAACAATGAATAACAATTCTAATACCATATTTTAAAAGGATACAATCGATAACCCTTATCACTCCAAATCTTCGATCCCTGATCCATGAACCATGATCTCAATCTCGATATACCGGCATCCATTACACCAATGGGTACTCCAAATGTACCCAATCCTACGACCCAACACCCCCTGACAATCTCTGGACCAGGTGAGTGAGGGAATATCAGACAGAGCTAAGGCAACCAACACTGGCAAGTCTGATGCCGCCCAACGAGGCCATCGTATCCGCCGCGACAATGAGGTTACGCAACCACGATACAATGCAAGAATGATAACAATGACAATATAATCAAGAAATACATTTAAAGACAAAAAGTAGGTTGTCCTCACAACAAGTTACAATTTAGCAACAATAAGCATATATCAATTACGCAATTATACTAAACAATATACTCTTTTAGCAAGAAAATAAACTATAATGCATGTAAGGATACAGGTCCCTCACCTTTATCAAGCTTCAAGATATAAAAATGGCTTAGTTACTCCAACTTTCCTTTAGCTCGAATATGCAAATCCCTAGTATATTCATTTAAGTATAACGCTTTAGCAATTGATTATATTAACTCCACATTAGCACGTAATCCCAAATAACCACATATTATTCATGTATGTCATATTGCCACATAACCTAAGTAATCAAACGAATAACTCTAAAATATTTCTTTAATCTTACCAAGGACATTAACTATATCAACTTTAACAAGTTAACTTCATAACTAATTCAACTTCATTTATATTGCAAATGAATATTAAACTAAGTATTAAATCAAGACAACTATGCTTAACACTTAAACATAATTCAACTATAACAAAATCTAAGAATCATTATCATGTTTATTCACCCAAGTACAACATATTAAGTAATCCAAATAACCAACTAGGCAACAATCTTAGCTAACCCACATAGAATCCAACAAAACCCTTTTCCAATGAATACAAATTAGCTTCTAGTCTTCACACAAAATAATGAATTCTAAATCTAACTTTACCAATCAGTTATAGACACTTTATGACCCATTTAAATTCTTTGAAACCACATTTATAAGCACGTTAACCTAAAAACTACATAAAGCCTTTTAGGTATTTTGTACTACAACTACTCAATCTAATTACCAATTAAGTGTCATAATTACATTTTAAGAGTTCCCTAACACTTCTAAGATCATATACTTATTCAAACAAGCCATCGCTAACACTTCGCTTCAAAGACCCCTTTGAATTCTAAGCCAATTATGCAAATTTCCTAAAGTTCCAATCAAGCCAACCATATCTAATCACTAATCTATGCTCATTAGAGCCTATATTAACTATAGATAGCATCGAATCAATCCTAGAATCAACTTTGCACAAAATCCTAAATATCACCTAAACATTTTCCATTTTTTCCAACAAAGGCTTAACTTAATCAATTCAGTTACCTATGATATGGACCTCCTAACTGATTGATTTATATATATAAACGTAGCTCTCTGAGTGTAGATGACTTTAGCCTCAAGTACAACTCAATTCCGATCTAAATTCCACAAGTTATGACATTTTCCGTGCAACTGTGCGAACTGCCTCCTGCACCAGCGATTTTCAGACACATTTCAAAAATAGCTAAATCGCAGGGCCAAAACATTAGAATTTTCCTTAGCTCTAGAAATCCACATTTGTTCTAAGCTGTCTAATCTAGCTGCCATATAAATTTTGTTAATTTTAGAGCACGTTTGCTATGCCAAAACTGCTTCAAAAAAGGGCAGTGGGCTGACCGAATATGCACTTCTTATTCTACTTGATGTTTTCATGCACTAAACTAACTACAGGCAATATACTAGTATGCAACGCATTTCTATTCCTCTCTTAAAACTTTTAGCAAACATGTAGCCTACACACAATTGAATAAAATACCTAGCATCCACTATAACATAATACATTAAGTAATTCCACATGATAGCCAAAAACGCAAGTAAAGTAATTCATTGAACAATTTAAGGCAAGTCATTCATTTAGCACCTAAACTACTCATATAACTCAAGAAACCACATAAACACCCCTTATACACAAGAACACTACTCGGCCCCTTAGGTTCACCACACACAAACACACCACATTCACTTTATTTTGAGCAACTAATAAGTGATCCTAGTCTCTACAACACATATAACTCAATAACCAAGCTAAAACTAAGCATTAAGGCTCTAACTTCATTTTTTTCCCTTTTTAATTCAATAAGGCAATACTAGTAATGAATCAAGTTATCCAATCACATAGACATATTCTATACCCATATTTGAGAGTAAAATAAGCATAGATAAGCATATATAGTACATTATTTAACTTCAAGAAGCCAAAGAGCACAAAATAAATAAGTTTAACACTTTCAACATCTCAGCAGTACCTCAACTTTGGCTGCATAATTACCTAAGCAAACGACCTCCTATGAAATTGATTTTTATGTGTATAGAAATCTCTTCAGAAGTAGATAACTCTAGAATCAAACGAAACTCGATTCTGAGTTAAATTTATTAAGATATGACTAAAACAACTCAAGTGCGCAAAGCTGTCCAGATTGGTCACGAATTCTGTCCGGTTTCGGTTTTTATTTTCTTAGAGGCACTAGATGGAGGAATTGGCCAACTTGACCTAAACAGAACTTGTTCTAAACTAGCTTATCTAGGTTCTATAAAATTTTCATAATTTTCCAAGTTATCTAACTAGGTCAAAAACTCCACGAATTTCAAGCAAGTAAAACTGTCCAGTTCCAGTCAACTACAAAACTTCACTGATTTCAGCAATTACGAGCAAACAAACGATTTTTCTTTCTAATTATTCGAACATGAAAGTTATATCTCTCCAAGTCTAGATTAATATGTAATTTTTCCAGATTTTTCCCAAAGTAATTAATTGCTCAAACAATACATAAAGTACAGCAGCTACAACAAAATCCTGCAAACATATACATGTATAAACTTGTCTAATACAATAATTTCTTACTAAAAAACACATATATATGCAATGTAAGTTCTGAAATCAGTTTTTAAAAGATTTTCCCTCACCTTACACATGCTAGGAACGCGAACTAAGGCACAAAAATGCGAGAAAATCGGCTCGGGGTTGTTTATTTCTTCTTCTTCTCCTCTTTCTTCTTTTGATCGATTGGTGTGTGTTGTGTGTGGTCTGATGTGTGTGTGTGTTACAATATTTTTTTGTGTGTGTGGGGTGTGTTGTGTGTTTTTTATGTTAAATAAAAATATCTAGGTGGCTCCAAAGACCAAATTGCCCCCTTAACTAAGTGTATATTTCTAATTTGCCACCTTATAGTATTTTGACTAATCTAGTTAGTTAGGGTAGTGTATTGTAATTATTTTATTGCCTACGATATGCCTACAATACTTAGAATATAAAAAAAATGCACATGAATGTACACTAAATAAAACGAATGCACATTTTCCAAAAAATATAAAAAGTAATGCTAATAATTATATGCAAACAATTAAGGTAACATGTAAATGTACGCAAATGATTAAAATAAGCATATTAATATACGAAAATAAATAAAATAACTATATGCTCAGGGTCGGGGTATTACAGTGACTATTTGCGAGGGCTGTCTACTTTGTCATCCATTTTATGTGATATTTGATAATCTTGGCTCTCATGGACTTATTTCAGGATTGCGCAACCTATTCGGGCATGATAGTGTCGAGTAACACGGGCAGCATCGGGCTTGCCGTGCTCCTTCGGCTACTATGGTTTTCTAGTCCCTATCTCGTTGAGGCATATTTCCCTACCTTAGAGGCGTGGTTCACCTCGTTAGGGCATACAGACCTACCTCGGGAGACTATGGGTCATAAGATTGGGGTACATCCGGAATACCCTATTTGAAGGAATAAGGGATTTGCCGACACTTGTTTGAAGATCTTGGCTCGTGGTTTATGATTGAAGACAAAAGTGGAACCGTATCCTTTTTATATGTGGTTAAATACTTGTCTAATTAACTTGGTTATTTTGTGTTATTATTGTTACTACCTTTGTTGCATATCATGAAAACACTCCCCAGTTTACTGCATCACCTCCCTCACTGGGTAACTTTGGTTACTCATTCCTCGTTTTAATATGTTTCAGGTATAGTTAGAACAACTACCTTGTGTGCCGTGTTGTTGGTTGCTTATCTTGCTGTGGTTGGAAGTTGTTTGTGAAGATGGGACTTGATGTATTTTTGTTCTATTTTGGAAACCCTTGAAGTCTTGTATATATTTTTGTACGGCTTGTTGGATTGTAAACTAAATTAAGGACTTATGTGGTTTGATAGAGTAATTGGCATGTAATACTAAAAATAGATTTTATTGTCTTTTGATTGCGTGCTTGTGTGAGAAGTAGGTGGACTTATCATAAGTAAAGCTTGTGAATGTAGTTAGAGTCGTATGATAAGCTATCTTATAACCTGGAATTTCAAAGGTTGTGTCATTGTGTGCTCGAGTGATTATGTTGTTGTCTAAGGCTTGTATGGCCTTGAGACTGGGAAAAGTTAGATGGTTGGAGTTGGGGTGTTGTTATATGGTTATACTTGCTGTGTGCAGGTTTTTGATTAGTCCTAAAAATAGGGAAAACTCAGTCTATTTTTCCTTAAATTTTGTGTCCGAGTTTGGATATGGGTTGTGAATAGCATGATTAATAGTAATCCCGGTTCCGTGAGGGATCGGGGCGTTACAAACTCCCTGATGGATATGCTTCCAGTTTATCCCGATGTGTGGACATGAAAGAATTGAAGATGTCACACATGAAGAGTCATGATTGTCATGTATTTATGGAGAGATTGTTTCCGATTGCTTTACGTGAGCTACTACCGAAACATGTTTGGCAAGTTTTTGCCCAACTAAGTTTATTATTTATCAATTTATGTTGCACAACTCTTCAAAGGACCGATTTGGAAAGGATGCTGAAAAATATTGTCATTACACTTTGCAATTTGGAGAAGATATTACCCCCTAGTTTCTTCGATTCGATGGAGCATTTGACAATTCACTTGGTATATGAAGCCATTTGTGGTGGTCCGGTACAATATCGCTAGATGTATCCGTTCGAGAGATTTTTGCAAAGATTGAAGCTGAAGGTAAAGAATAAAGCACACGTTGAATGATCAATTTGTGAAGCTTATCACATTCTCGAAACATCTACTTTTTGTTCTTATTATTTTGAACCACACGCGGGTACTAGAACGAGAAGTATTCCGGGGAATAACCAATATAACGAAGTGACATACCCTGATGGTTGTTTATCTATATTTACTTACGCAGGATGTCCAATTGGGAAGGAAACAGAACGAAACTTAAAAGATCAAGAACTGCA
The DNA here is from genome assembly GCA_037974665.1 of Ehretia macrophylla. Taxonomy (NCBI): domain Eukaryota; kingdom Viridiplantae; phylum Streptophyta; class Magnoliopsida; order Boraginales; family Ehretiaceae; genus Ehretia; species Ehretia macrophylla. The sequence continues at coordinate 2,951,388 of CM075782.1, forward strand.
TGCGGCACACATCTATGTTTTGACCAATTGCCGAGAGGTTTCCCCCTATATCTGGTACAAATATGTATATTATTTGAAAATTGGAACGCACAGTTCCTCATACACTTAACTACAAGATTTAGCCGACATATTTAATATTTTTTTCACAGCATGTTCGAGGAATATCTTTGCCAAAACTATCCCAAATTGTGTTCGACAGAAATTCAATATAAAGTTTACAACAATTTTCCGATGTTGTTATATCACCATGTAAGTATATATTAAGAAGTGTAATTGGTGTTAAATTAACGTTCTGCTTTCACTTTGTATAGCAACCTTATTATACGATTTACAGTTGATAGACACTAATGGCATTGATGATCGTGTAAAATGTCTTTCAATGTGGCCTAGTAGACGGGTTCGCAGTTGGTCAAGATACTTAATCAATGGTTACTAGTTTCATACATTAAATTTTGGAAAATTAAAATCAACATACAATAGTAGAGTGTTTGTTAAAGGGATAAATGATAGTAATACTGAGGATGTTGGATACTATGGAGTGTTGAACGACATTATTGAACTTGAATATCATAATCCAACATTGCAATATACAAGGGTCGTTCTTTCCAAGTGTGACTGGTATGATTCCACAAAAGACAGAGGGGTGAAGTATCATCTGAAGATCGGACTGGTTGAAGTGAACATTAAGAGAAAGTATTAAAAATATGAACTGTTTGTTTTGGCTGAACAAGCTCAATAAGTGTACTACTGTAAATACCCAGGATCCAAAAAGGATCGAATGGATTGGTGGGCTGTGGTTAAAATCCGTCCAAGAAATTTATATGACCTATCAAGACAACAAAGTGTAGGAGAAGAAGAAATAGCTTTTCAGTCAGATGACATGAATGTGGTCGAAGTACAGCCGACTGATGCAGACTTACCTCTACTTTGTCATGCATCGGGTGACAACATAGAAATATCATACGAATATATTAATGATTTACATGCTCAACATGATGCTCAACAAGTGGACGAGGAGATTGAAGAAGAAGAAGATTATGATGATGATGATGATGATGATTCACAAGACAAAGATGAAAAATATGATAATGATGATGATTATGACGAGGAAGATGATATTTAGTTAGTTTGTTTATTATGTAACAATCATGTTGATGTATGCAACTTATTTACGAAATGATGAAAGCAATTTATAAGTAAATTAACGGATCATGTGTATGTATGTATTAATATGTGTAACACTGACCTTTAATTTCTTATTTGTATTTGTTGGGGAACAGACATGGCTGCAGGTAAAGATAACTCTTCAGGTAGAATTAGACGATTCCTCAGGACGGGGTTAAGTCGTAGAAGTACAGGTCGTGGACGTACATCCAGTATGTCTACTGGTGGATATTATTTGACTGGTCATGGGTCAACAGGAGTACCAAACTCAGTTGGTCGTGGGTCTACAGGAGCACCGCATTCAGTTGGTCATGGGTCTTCCCACGATCAACCGTCGACGGGTCGTGGCTTATCGTCATCATCAGTAAGTTTGGAGCACGTGATTCCACCCAGTTCGTATCCCTCACAACAAAAGGTACATACTCATACTAGCACGTTGGGAGGTTACATTGACACTACATCAGGCTAGGTGCCTTTGTACGTTCCATTACCACCACATGAGAGGTCTACCCCTTCTATATCATCGTCTGGCCTGAGATAAGGTATAGAGAATTTACACGTAAACGTTGATGGCGTTACTGTGCCCGACCCTATGCCTCAATCCGCACCAATTCCTGAACAACCTGAGTCATCTACTACAACTCAAGAATGGCCTGTAGGGATAGAGCCATGGCAATATTATGGGTTCCCGTCGCACGATGCCTACGTCGCGTGGCAGGTTGACAGACGAACACATTTGACATTCGATGGTGGTAGGTAAGTATTTGATTTTGTATTTTTTCCATGGCTAACCCTATCCCAATGGTCCCCCCATGTTATGGCAGTTTAATATTATGACACCCGAGATTTTATCACATATTTTGAAATAACTATTGCATAAACTATTTGTGTATTTTATGTGCATTTCTTGTCTTCCTTAATTGTGTTACTATTAGGCACTATTTATTAGAAATTTGACTATCATAAATGTTCGATTTAATATTTTTTCTAAGTCACACGACACACAGATGGAATTGAAAACTTGTCGTTTTTGGCTTTAGAGCCCGGAAGCATGCATTTGAAAATTAGTTTTCACTTCGTTTGAATAGTGTTACGTATGAAAACATTAGTTTAGAATTAGCTAGCAATTAATTAGAATCCTAAGCCTATTTGACCCATAATTAGAGACATTTGACTTGAGTTAATTACATATACTCATACATATCTTCCATATATAACACATACATGCAATTACTTAACAAAAACAAAAATCCCCAAAATGCCCCCCTATGAATCCGATTGCACCATAGGAGAAGAAGAAGGATATTTCTTCATCAATTCTTGCTAGCTTGACTTCTTGGCTTGATCTTTGGGAGTTTTGAGGCCTCTAGGACTTCTACAACTTGCTTGCATCAACAAAATTGTGAAAAAGTGTAGGGCAGAGGGAATAAAGGGACCTGCAGGAGGACTTATAGACAAATAACGATATCATGTAGGGGATATGCCCTCCTCACTACTCCCCTCCCCCCTTATCATAGAAAGTTGCATTTTTTTTTAGTTTAAAGTTGTTGCACATATGTTGAATTTCTTGTATTGTTGAATATAGCTATATTGCTTGCTATGGATGCTTGATATATGTTATTTGGAGCTTATAGAACTATCTTTTATAGCTTGATAGCATAATCCATGGTTGAAAGCTTGATTGTTACGAAATAGATGATAAATAGTGCCACAAGTTAGGGTTTTGTTAAAATTTGTTAATTAGATTGAATTGAGGCTTCAATTAAGTGCCTTAGACTTTGTTGGAACTAGCTAGACACCTACATGTAGTTAGATTACTCGAAAATGGGTTAAATGACAAAATTAGCTAACTTTAAAAAGGAAATTTTTCACGTTACGCAATCCAGGCACATTTGAGCTTTAGATTAGGCTTCCTTGGGACATGGAAGCACTTTTGGTGCTTTCGTTGCGTGAATTTAGAGTTCGGTTAGGGTAGTTGTAATTAAAACCTGTTCGGGGCCTTCCCGAGCTTTTGTTTCCAAATTGGGTTTTAAGGGCCTAGATAGGTGCCTTTTGACCTACCTAGGAACATAGGATGGTTGGCTTGTTAATTTGAAATCTTAAACCTTGTATGGGAGAAGAAATCAAATAGTTAACAAATGGGAAAAAGGTGTTTTTGGATGCTTTTGTGTTTATATGAATTTGTAAATACTTGATAGGAGTTTTATGTGCATGATAAGGGTTATTCAAGCTATCCATGGAGTTTTGTGGAAGGATATGATATTTGTCTCTTTTGTGACTATATAGTTATCTCGTGTATATGTTAGCTTATATTGTGATTAAGTGCGAGGGCGGTCTACTTTGTTGATCCTCTTACGTGTTATTGTTGTTCTTGAATCTTGTGGTTTGGTTTCGGGGTTGCGCAACCTTTTCGGACATAGTAGCGTCGAGAAACACAGGCGGCATTAGGCTTGTCGTACTCCTTCGACTACCATGGTGCCTATTCTCTTTCTCTCGCTGAGTATACTCTACTACCCTAGAGGCGTAGTTCACCTACTGGGCATATGGACCTACCTCAGGAGAAAGGGTTGTAGGATCAGGGTACATCCGGAGTACCCCACTTTGGAGGAATAAGGGTTTGCCGGCACATGCTTGAAGATCGTGACTCGTGGTTCGAGACTGAAGACTTGAAGTTAAACCATATCTTTTTTAAATGTGGTTATTTACTTGACTATTTGATCTTGTTACTTTGTGCTATATTTATGACTTTATGTGATTGCATATCATATTGCACGCCCCGGTATGCTGCATCACCTCCCTCGCTGGGCAATATTGTTGCTCACTCCTCATTTAACATGTTTCAGGAAAAGCTGAGTGAATCCCCAGCTAGTAGCAGTAGAGGAAGAAGAAGAAGTGCAAGTAGACTAGATTCCGTGATTCTTGTGTGATAAGGTTGACTATAATGTGAAGCTTGCATAGAGTTATTGTTGGTTGTCTTTTTGTGACCTTGAGGTCTTGTGTATATCTAGTAGTTGAACCAACTTGTAATCTTGTATGTTGAATAGCAAAATTTGATGGCATATAATAATGGATTCTAGTTCACTTCGCTTATTGCATGCTTGTGTGTTTAATAGCTTGGTGGTAGAACTTGACTATTGTTGTATCCAACTACTTATAGTAAAGTTAGAATTACCTTGCATGCTTGTGTGTTATAAGTAGATTTTGTTGCTCCAAGGCTCAGATGGCCTTGTGAACTTGGATTGATTATGATAATCTTGGAAGATAGGTTGTATGGGTTGCTATTTATGGTTCTGGTATAATATGTGACTATGTGAAGACACCAGTTTAGTCCACGGTACAGAGGAGACTCTGTCTGACTGACGGGTCCGGACTTGACCTATAGCGTAGGGTTGGGTTCGGGGCGTTACATTTAGGTGGTATCAGAGCTACTTGAATGCATGAAGTCGGGTTAATTTCCTCGGCATGTGGGTAGAGGTCCATATGTGAAAGTTGAACTACATGACTATGTGATTGTTTAATTGCCTAAGTGCTTGAGTAAAGGTCATGCTAGCATGTAAGAAGAATGTTAAAAGCATGATATGATATGAATATGAAAAGTTTAGTGTATAATGCTTGCTAAGTGTTTTATATGTTGACTTATGTGAATAAGATGTTTTGAAAACAATGTGCATATTATCTTTGTGTTATCTATCTGCCTATTATAACTCTGTATTCTTCTAGTACTGAGATGAGGAGAAGGCGAAGATCGAGAAGGGAACCAGAGGAGGCTCCTAGGCAGGATATACCTGGGCAGGGTGCAAGAGTAGTGGGGAATGTACCTCAGGGGCAAGAACCAACCGGTGCACAGATTATGGCCACCGCCATGAATACTATTGCTCAGTTTATGACACAACAGGGTCAGCCAGGAATTGGTAGAGGTAATCAGGCTGCTAGAGTAGAAAGTAGTGGTACTGTTGGGGGTAATTTGTATGACAAATTCTTGCATCATGGGGCGTACAGTTTCTATGGAGAGCCAGATGACATGAAGGCAGAAATGTGGCTGAGTAAGTTTGAGAAAGTTGCTGCAATACTTGAGTGTAATGATGAGAGGAAGATCACCTATGTTGCATTCTTATTAGTAGGTGACGCCGAGGAGTGGTGGCGTACTGTTAGAAAGAAATGGGATGCTGAGAGGGTACAACATTTGTGGGCTGACTTTGTTCGAGAGTTCAGGGACAAGTATGTTTCGATAGTAGCCCGCAAGACACATCAAGATGAGTTCATAGCTCTGAGATAGGAAAACATGACTGTGGATCAGTACGAGACTTCATTAGACTTTCTCGATACGTGCCAGCTTTAGTGTAGCTAGAGGACAAAAAGATTCAGAGATTCATCAAAGGGTTGAGGAGTGATATTATGTTAATTTGTCTTCGCATGATTATCCGAGTTATGCTGCAGTAGTTAGGGCCACGTCGAGATATGAGAAACACAAGGCAGATGTGTTGGCCGAGTCTAGTCAATCAAGTAAAAGGCAGTATCAGTCTCAGAGTCAGGGTTATCAGAGACAGTATCAGTAGTCTGTTCAGATTCAGCAGCCGAGGCAGACCCAGAGCTACCCAGGACCAGTTTCGGCGCAGTCCTAGCCGAGACCAGCTCAAAGCAAGCCACAGGGACAGTCACAGACCTGCCCAGTGACCATTAGATCTCAGCAGGGTAGTTCTGCTACATCTTCTTACAGGGCTCCTACGGGAGGTAATGCTGCCAAGAAAAACCAGCAGTATAGTCATTGCAATCGCAAGGTTCACACGGAGGCAGAGTGTTAGAGGAAATTGGGCCGATGCGTGGGTTGTGGCAGTGATCAGCATAGAGCTAGAGATTGCCCTAGGTTTAAATAGGGGTAAGGTCAGACTAGAGCTTCATGAACAACTGCTATTCCACGAGGCTAGGCACGGGTATTTGCACTCGATCAAGAGGAGCTTCCGGACACGACGGTGGTGGTGGAATGTATTTTTCTTATTAATAGTAAGCCAGTAGTAGCTTTGATTGACACTGGGGCTACACATTCATTTATCACTCCTGCATGTGCACAATCTACTACTTTAAAAATTGATAAACTGTCGTACGTAATTGAAGTAGGTAATCCTATGGGTACCAAATTTGTTACAGAGTCTGTGTGTAAAGATTGTAGTATTTGCATTGAGGGACATATGTATCCTATTGATTTGATAATCATGCCATTTCGGGACTTTGAAGTTATCTTGGCAATGGATTGGTTAGAGTCGTATTATGCATGTTTGGATTGTAGAAGGAAAATTGTAACTTTAGAAGTATCTGATCAACCTGTTATTAAAATCACTGGGAGTCAAAAATCTACTGGGACCCGTATCATTTCTTCTATTAAAGCCACGAAGATGTTGAGTAAAGGTTGTGATGCATATTTAGCTTATTTAATTAATCAGCTTGGGGATAAATTGAAACTGAATGAGGTACCCGTTGTAAAAGATTTTCCGGGGGTATTTCCTGAGGAACTGCCAGGGTTACCACCTGACCGAGAGATAGAGTTTTTGATTGACTTGTTGCGATGGACTAATCCTGTTTCTAGAACCCCATATAGAATGACTCTCCCTGAGTTGCAGGAATTGAAAATTCAGCTACAGGGCCTACTGGAAAAAGGTTTTATTCAGCCTAGTTCGTCACCTTGGGGTGCTCTTGTGTTATTTGTGAAGAAGAAAGATGGTACTTTGCGGTTATGTATCAATTATCGAGGTCTTAAACAAGTAACGGTGAAAAATAAATATCATTTGCCTTTGATTGAGGAATTGTTTGATCAGCTGAAGGGTGTTATTGTATATTCTAAATTTGATTTAAGATAAGGCTATTATCAGCTGAGAATCCGTAAAGGAGATGTGCCCAAGACTACTTTTAGAACCAAGTACGGCTACTATGAATTTGTTGTGCTACCATTTGGATTGACAAATGCTCCAACCGCCTTTATGAATTTGATGCAGAGAGTGTTTAGACTATACGTGGATCAGTTTGTTGTAATTTTCATTGATGATATATTAGTGTAGTCTAAATCTGAGGTAGAGCATGAAGAACACTTAAGAATTGTGCTGCGAATATTGCAAGAACATAAATTGTTTGCCAAATTTAGCAAATGCAAATTCTAGTTGAAACAGGTAGTCTTTCTAGGCCATATCATTTCCCAGGAGGGAATATTTGTAGATCCTGTGAAAATTGAGGTGGTTATGACTTGGAAAAGACCCGAGACTGTCACGGAAGTTCTGAGTTTCTTGGGATTGGCGGGTTATTATAGGCGGTTTGTTAAAGACTTCTAAAAAATTGCAGGAACATTGACTTTCTTAACTCAGAAGAAAACTGTATTTAATCGGGATGATAAATGTGAAGCCAATTTTCAGGAATTAAAGAAGAGACTTACCACGGCTCCTATCCTTGCATTGCCTGAGGTAACAAATAACTTGGTGATCTAAAGTGATACTTCGAAAGAAGGTCTGGGTTGTGTTCTTATGCAGAATGGTAAGGTGATAGCTTATGTCTCTAGGAAATTGAAACCATATGAACTCAATTATCCCACGTACGATCTTGAGCTTGCTGCTGTTGTCTTTGCTTTGAAGAAATGGCGTCATTATTTGTGGGGTAATAAATTTGAGATATTTACTAATCATAAAAGTTTAAAATATCTGTTTTCTCAAAAGGATTTGAATATGAGTCAAAGACCTTGGCTAGAGTTATTAAATGATTATAATTGTACTATTAGCTACTTGCCAGGAAAAGCTAACACTGTTGCAGATGCATTGAGTCAAGAAGCTACTGTGGCTAGTTTGATAATCAAGGACTGAGAAACTGTGGAGGAATTGTGCTTATGGAAACCGAAGGCTTCTAGAACAAGTATCCAATTTGCTAGCTTACAAATCTAGTCTCTATTATTATTTAGAATCAGAGAAGCGAAACAGTCAGTGTAACGACCCGAACCCAACCCCACGCTATTGGTCAAGTCCGGACGCATCACTCAAACAGAGTCTCCTCTGTATTGCGGACTAAACTGTTACATACGAATGGTCACTTATAACATTTGAACCACAAGTAACAACACATACAATCTATCTTTCAATACTGTTATAGCCAACCCAAAGTCAGAAGGCCATCCGAGCCTTGGAGCAACAAAATCTACTTATAGCACACAAGCATGCAAGACAATGTTAACTTTAACTATAAGTAATTGGATACATCTATAACCAAGTTCTTCTATCAAGTTAATAAACACACAAGCATGCAATAAAAGAAGTAAACTATAATCCATTATTACATGCCATCTAACTTCATATCCACATACATGATTACAACTTCCAAGCATATATACAAGACCTCAAGGTCTCAAAACACAACAACTAACAACAACTCCAAGCAAACCACACATATGATCAACCTTATCACACAGGAATCAAGGAATCTGATCTACGTGCACCTCTTCTTCTTCCTCTACTGCTATCAGTTGGGGATTCACCTCTGCTTCTCCTGAAACATATTAAATAAGGAGTGAGCAACAATGTTGCCCAGCTAGGTAGGTGATGCAATATACCAGGGAGTGCAATATGATATGCAAACACAAGAAATCATATAAATATAACATAAATAACAAGATTAAATAGCCAAGTAATTAGCCACATTAAAAAAGATACGATTCCACTTCAAGTCTTCAATCTCGAACCACGAGCCATGAACTTCTAACAAGTGTTAGCAAACCCTTACTCTAACAAGTTAGGATACTCCAGATGTATCCCGATCCTACGACCCTTTCTCCTAAGGTAGGTCCATATGCCCAGCAAGTGAACCACGTCTCTGGGGTAGTGGAGTATACTCAGCGAGAAAGAGAATAGGCACCATGGTAGTCGAGAGAGCACGGCAAGCCCGACGCTGCTTGTGTTTCTCGATGCTACCATGTCCGAAAAGGTTGCGCAACCCCAAAACATGATCACAAGAACCAAGTATATCAAGTATCACATATGAGGGACGACAAAGTAGGCTACCCTCGCAATTATTCACAACAGAGCTAAAACATACAAGAAATAACTACATAGTCTCAAAGAGATATCTATCATATTTTTTCTCTCAAACTCCATAAATAGCTTATGAAATCCATTCATCATGCATATAAACACTTACTAGGTATTTACAATCTCAATTGAACATAAAGGCAACCGAAATCACATTTTTCCCCTTTGTTAACTTCCGTTTTCTTCTCCCACGCAAAGTTCAAGGTTCCAAATTAACAAGCCAATCATTCCATGTTCCTAGGTAGGTCAAAAGACACCTATCTAAGACTTGAAAACCCGATTTGGAAACAAAAGCTCGGGAAGGCCCCGAGCAGGTTTTAACTACAACTACCCTATCCGAATCCCAAATTCACGCGACGAAAGTACCAAAAGTGCTTCCATGCCCCAAGGATACCTAATCCAAAGCCCAATTGTGCCCGGATTGCTTAATGTGGAAAAATCTCTTTTTAAAGTTAACTAATTTTTGCAATTTAGCATAGTTTCGGGTGGTTCAACTTCAAGTGGCCTTCCAACTAGCTTCACTAGAATCTAGAGCACCTATAGGGAGCATCAATTCGATCTAATTAGCAAAATTTATCAAAACCCTAACTTGAGGTACTATTCATCATCTCTTTCATGTCAATTAAGCTTCCAACCATGGAATATGCTATCAAGCTATATAAGTTAGTTCTATAGGCTCTAAAGAACATATATCTAGCATCTATAACAAGTAATATAACTATTTCTAACAATTCAAGAATTTCAACATATATGTAACAAACTTTAAAAACAAGAAATATGCAACTCCCTCATATTCAAGTGTTGAAGACAAGTTGTAGATGTTGTATAAGCTCCAAAGACCCTTCAAGATCAAGCCTAGAAGCCAACTTGCAAGATTTGTTAAATAATTTTTTTCTCTTTTCCTCCTATAGGGCCACGGTTTTGGGGGAGGACATATGGGGTATTTTGTAAATTATTTTTGTGTAATAAGCTTGTATGTGTGTTATAACATGTATATAATTTATTTATGCTAAGTTGTACTAAGTCAATTACTAACAAAACTTAGTCAAACAAAGTTAAAAGCTCATTTGATTGTTAACTAGCTAGAATTAATGTTGTTACCTACGTAATACTATTCAAATAAAGTAGAAAACATTTTCTAATTGTATGCTCTCGAGTTCAAAAGTCCAAAATGACAAGTTCCCGATTCCTATTATGTATCATATGACCTAGAAAAATATTAAATCGCACATTCGAGACGGTAAAAAATCTTATGAATAGTGCCTAATAGTAACATAATTAAAAAAGACAAGAAATGCACATAAAATGCAGAAGTAGTTTATGCAACAGTTATTTCGAAATATGTGATGAAATCCCAAGCGTCATACCCTTTCCTCCTTAAACTAATTGCATCCTCGCAATTCTTACATGATTCGGCAAACAGCTCCGGATACTTTTCTCTTATCTGATTTTCTTGCTTCCAAGTAGCATCCCCAACTCTGTGATGATCCCAAAGAACTTTCACCATATGAATACTCTTGGTTCGAAGTTCTTGGATCTTTCTGTCAACCACTCGAAAAGGTTTCTTAACATATGCCAAAGACTCATCAATCTCTAATGGTTCTGGCTCAATAATGTGCGAAAGGTCGGGATTATATTTCCTCAACAACGACACATGGAATACATCATGAATCCTACCCAAACTCGGAGGTAATGTCAATCTATAAGCCAAATCTCCAACCTTCTCAATGATTTCAAATGGCCCTACGTATCTAGGACTAAGTTTACTTCCCTTTCCATGTCGAATCAAACCCTTGAGCGGAGAGACTTTGAAGAATACATGATCACCTACTGAAAATACCAAGTCTCGTCGGCGTCTATCAGCATAATTCTTCTGTCGACTCTGTGTCGTAAGTATCCTCTTCTTTATAAGTTTCACATTATCCACCTTTTTGATCATCTCAAGTAATATAGCCGGATCAACAGTTTTCATTTCACCTACCTTATCCCAATACAACAGTGACCTACATTTCTGCCTGTAAAGTGCCTCATAGGGTGCCATACCAATGGTAGCCTAGTAACTGTTATTATAAGCAAAGTCCGCTAGAGGTAGATACTTCTCCCAACTCTTACCGAAATCCAGAACGCAAGCTCGCAATATGTCTTCCAGTATCTTGATAGTCATCTCTGACTGACCATCTGTCTGCGGGTGATATGCAGTACTAAAACTCAGATTAGTCCCCAGAGCCTTTTGTAGTTTCTGCCAGAATGTGATATAAACCTGGGATCCCTATCCGACACTATCTGAGATAGAACTCCATGCAATCTCACAATATTTTCAACATAAATAAAGCTCGGCTAATTTATCAAGGGAATCCGTCTTCTTTGCAGCAATAAAATGAGAAGTCTTCGTCAACCTATCTACTACAACCCAAACAGAATCATTACCTCGCGGTGACCTCGGTAAATCTGATACAAAGTCCATGGTAACCTGGTCCCATTTCCATATCGGAATCTCTGATGGTTGTAACAATCCTGCCGGTCTTTGATGCTCCGTTTTAACCTTCTGACAAGTCAAACATTTAGCCACATACTCAGCTATTTCCTTTTTCATGTTGTTCCACCAGAAACTCTGCTTTAAATCCCTGTACATCTTAGTGCTACTGGGATGAATCATGTATTTAGAACCATGAGCCTCAGCAAGAATCTCATCTTTCACAATTGAATCACTAGGAATGCAGATTCTATTCCTATACCTAAGTAGTCCATACTATCCTCCTTTGGACTTCTCTAGAAGATTCAATAACTGAGGATCTGACTATTGTGCTTCTCTGATTTTAGATAGCAATAGAGACTGGATTTGTAAGCTAGCCAATTGGATACCTGTTCTAGAAGCTTTTGGTTTCCACAAACACAACTCTTCCACAGACCCCCAGTCTTTGATTATCAAATTAGCCACAAAAGCCTTTCGGCTCAATGCGTCTGCTACAGTGTTAGCTTTTCCTGGCAAAAAGCTAATAGTGCAATTATAATCATTCAACAACTCTAGCCAACGCCTTTGCCTCATATTCAAATCCTTTTGAGAAAAGAGATACTTTAAACTCTTATGATCTGTAAATATTTCAAATTGATTACCCCACAAATTATGTCGCCATTTCTTCAAAGCAAAGACAACAGCAGCAAGCTCAAGATCGTGAGTAAGATAATTGAGTTCATATGGTTTCAATTTCCTAGAGGCATAAGCTATCACCTTACCATTTTGCATAAGAACACAACCCAAATCTTCTTTCGAAGCATCACTGTATATCACCAAATTATCAGTTCCCTCAGGCAATGCAGGAATATGAGCAGTGGTAAGTCTCTTATTCAATTCCTAAAAACTGGCTTCACACTTATCATCCCAGTTAAATACAGTTTTCTTTTGGGTTAAGGAAGTCAATGGTCCTGCAATTTTTGAGAAGTCTTTAACAAACCGCCTATAATAGCCCGCAAATCCCAATAAACTATGAACTTCTGTGACAGTCTCGGGTTTTTTCCAGGACATGACTACTTCAATTTTTGCAGGATCAATAGATATTCCCTCTTGTGAAATGATATGACCTAAAAAGGCAACCTGTTTCAACCAGAATTCAAACTTGCTAAATTTGGCAAACAATTTATGTTCTTGCAGTGTTCGAAGCACAATTCTCAAATGTTCTTCATGCTCTGCTTCATATTTAGAGTACACCAATATGTCATTAATAAAAATCACAACAAACTGATCAAGATAAGGTCTAAATACTCTCTGCATCAAATCCATAAAGGCGGCTAGAGCATTTGTCAACCCAAATGGTAATACAACAAACTCATAGTGGCCGTACCTGGTTCTGAATGCAGTCTTGGGTACATCTTCTCTACGAATTTGCAACTAATAATAACCCTGCCTTAAATCAAATTTAGAAAATACAACAGCACCGTGTAGCTGATCAAACAACTCATCAATTAAGGGTAAATGATATTTATTTTTCACCATCACTTGATTAAGACCTTGATAATCAATACACAATCCCAGAGTCTCGTATTTCTTCTTTACAAATAACACATGAGCACCCCAAGGTGATGAATTAGGCTAAATAAAACCCTTTTCAAGTAAGCCCTGTAGCTGAATTTTCAACTCCTGCAACTCAGGGGACCGTTCTATATAGGGTTCTAGAAACAGGATTAGTCACTGGCAATAGATCAATCACAAATTCTATCTCTCGGTCAGGTGGTAACCCCGACAACTCCTCAGGAAATACTCCCAAAAAATCTTTTATAACAGGTACCTCGTTCATTTTCAATTTATCTCCAGGCTGATTAATTAGATAAGCTAAATATGCATCACAACATTTACTCAATATTTTAGTAGTTTTAATAGAAGATATGATACGAGTCCCAGTAGATTTTTGGCTCCCACTGATTTTAATAATAGGTTGATCAGGTACTTCTAAAGTTAAAACTTTCCTTCTACAATCCAAACATGCATAATACCGCCAAACCAATCCATCCCCAAGATAACTTCAAAGTCCCGAAATGGCATAATAATCAAGTCAATAGGATACATGCGACCCTCAATACAAATATCACAATTTCTACACACAGACTCTGTAACACATTTAATACCCATAGGACTACCTACTTCAATCACATACGGTAGTTTATCAACTTTTAAAGTAGTAGATTGGGTACATGCAGGAGTAATGAATGAATGTGTAGCCCCGGTGTCAATCAAAACTATTACCAGCTGATTATTAATAAGAAAAGTACCTTCCACCACCACCGTCGTGTCTGGAAGCTCCTCCTGATCGAGTGCAAATACCAGGGCCTGGCCTCATGGTACAGTAGCTGCTCTTGAAGCTCTAGTATGAGCACCCTGGCCGGAAGTCTGTTCCTGACCCTGTTTAAACCTGGGGCAATCTCTAGCTCTATGTTGATCACTGCCACAACCCACGCATTGGTCCAATTTTCTCCAACACTCTGCCTCCGTGTGGCCCTTGCGATTGCAATGATTGCACTGTAGGTTCTTCTTGGCAGTAGCACCTCCTGTAGGAGTCCTGTAAGTAGATGTAGCATAACTACCCTGCTGAGATCTAACAATCACTGGTCGGGTCTGTGACTGTCCCTGTGGTTGGCTCTGAGCTGGTCTCGGTTGTGACTGTGCCTAAACTGGTCCTGGGTAGGTCTGGGTCTGCCTCGGCTGCTGATACTGTCTCTGGTAACCCTGACTCTGGGACTGATACTGACGTTTACTTGACTGACTAGACTGAGCCAACACATCTGCCTTACGTTTCTCGTACCTCGATGCAGCCCTGACTACTGCAGCATAACTTGGATAATCATGCGAAGACAGATTAAGCATAATATCACTCCTCAAACCTGTGATAAATCTCTGAATCTTCATGTCCTCCGAATGAACTAAAGCTGGCACATATCGAGAAAGTCTAGTGAAAGTAGCATTATATTCATCTACAGTCATGGTTCCCTACCTCAAAGCTATGAATTCCTCTTGATGTCTCTCGCGAGCTACCACAGACACATACTTATCCCTGAACACACGAACAAAGTCAGCCCACACATGCTGGACTCTCTCATCATCTCATTTCTCTCTAATAGTATGCAACCACTCCTCGGCGTCACCCTCCATTAAGAATGCAGCATAAGTAATCTTTCTCTCATCATTGTACTTAAGTATCGCAGAAACTTTCTCAAACTTGCTCAACCACATCTCAGTTTTCATGTCATCTTGCTCACCATAGAAATTGTAAGCCCCGTGGTGCAAGAATTAGTCATTCAAGTTACCCCCAACCGTACTACTACCCTCTGCTCTGGCAGCCTGATTACCTCTGCCAACACCTGCTGTACCCTGCTAAACCACAAACTGAGCTATAGTATTCATGGCGGTGGCCATTGTGGCCAAAATCTATGCATTGCTTGGTTCCTGACCCTGCGGTACATTCCCTGCTGCCCTTGCACCTTGCCGAGGTAGATCGTGTGTAGGAGCTTCCTCCAGCCCTCTCCTCGGTCTTCTCTTTCTCCTCATCTCGATGATGCTAGAAGAGTATAATATTATAATAGGCAAATAAATAATGCAAGGATAATATGCATATTGTTTTCAAAACATCTTACTCACATAAGATAGCATATAAAACACTTAACAACATTAAACACTAAACTTTTCATATTCATATCATATCATGCTTTATCAATCCTGTTATATGCTAGTATGACTTTTACCCAAGCACTTAGGCAATCAAACAATCACATAGTCACATAATTCAACTTTCACATATAAACCTCTACACACATGCCAAAGAAGTTAACCCGACTTCATGCATTCAAGTAGCTCTGATACCACCTAAATATAACGCCCTGAACTCAACCCTACACTATCGGTCAAGTCTGGACCAGTCACTCGGACAGAGTCTCCTCTGTACTGCAGACTAAACTGTTACCTGCGAATGGTCACTTATAACATTTGAACCACAAATAACAACACATACAATCTATCTTTCAATACTATCATAGCCAAACCAAAGTCACAAGGCCATTCAAGCCTTGGAGCAACAAAATCAACTTATAGCACACAAGCATGCAAGACAATGTTAACTTTAACTATAAGTAGTTGGATACATCTATAACCAAGTTATTCTATCAAGTTAATAAACTTACAAGCATGCAATAAAAGAAGTAAACTAGAATCCATTATTACATGCCATCTAACTTCATATCCACATACAAGATTACAACTTCCAAGCATATATACAAGACCTCAAGGTCTCAAAACACAACAACTAACAATAACTCCAAGCAAACTGTACATATGATCAACCTTATCACACCGGAACCAAGGAATCTGATCTACGTGCACTTCTTCTTCTTCCTCTACTACTATCAGTTGGGGATTCACCTCAACTTCTCCTGAAACATGTTAAATGAAGAGTGAGCAACAATATTGCCCAGCGAGGGAGGTGATGCAACATACTGGGGCGTGCAATATGATATGCAAACACAAGAAATCATATACATATAACATAAACAACAAGATTAAATAGCCAAGTAATTAGCCACATTAAAAAGGATACGGTTCCACTTCAAGTCTTCAATCTCGAACCACGAGCCATAAACTTCTCACAAGTGCCGGTAAACCCTTACTTCAACAAGTTGGGATACTCCGGATGTATCCCGATCCTACGACCCTTTCTCCTGAGGTAGGTCTATATGTCCAGCAGGTGAACCATGCCTCTGCGGTAGTGGAGTATACTCAGCGAGAAAGGGAATACGCACCATAGTAGTTGAGGGAGCACGGCAAGCCCGACACCGCCCGTGTTTCTAGACGCTACCATCTCCGAAAAGGTTGCGCAATCCCAAAACATGATCACAAGAACCCAAGTATATCAAGTATTACATATGAGGGACGACAAAGTAGGCCACCCTTGCAATTATTCACAACAAAGCTAAAATATACAAGAAATAACTACATAGTCTCAAAGAGATATCTATCATATTTTTTCTCTCAAACTCCATAAATAGCTTATGAAATCCATTCATCATGCATATAAACACTTACTAGGTATTTACAAGCTCAATTGAACATAAAGGCAACCGAATTTACATTTTTTCCCTTTGTTAACTTCCGTTTTCTTCTCCCACACAAAGTTCAAGGTTCCAAAGTAACAAGCCAATCATTCCACGTTCCTAGGTAGGTCAAAAGACACCTATCTAAGACTTGAAAACCCGATTTAGAACAAAAGCTCGGGAAGGCCCCGAGTGAGTTTTAACTACAACTACCATATCCGAATCCCAAATTCACGCAACGAAAGCACCAAAAGTGCTTCCATTCCCTAATGATACCTAATCTAAAGCCCAATTGTGCTCAGATTGCTTAACATGGAAAACCCTCTTTTGCAATTTAGCATAGTTTCGGGTGGTTCAACTTCAAGTGGTCTTCCAACTAGCTTCACTAGAATCTAGAGCACCTATAAGGAGCGTCAATTAGATCTAATTAGCAACATTTATCAAAACTCTAACTTGAGGTACTATTCATCATCTCTTTCATGTCAATTAAGCTTCCAACCATGGAATATGCTATCAAGCTATATAAGTTTATTCTATAGGCTCTAAAAAACATATATCTAGCATCTATAACAAGTAATATAGCTATTTCTAACAATTCAAGAATTTCGACATATATGTAACAAACTTTAAAAACAAGAAATATGCAACTCCCTCACATTCAAGTGTTGAAGAGAAGTTGTAGATGTTGTATAAGCTCCAAAGACCCCTCAAGATCAAGACTAGAAGCCAACTTGCAAGATTTGTTGAAGAATTTTTTTCTCTTTTCCTCCTATAGGGCCACGGTTTTGGGGGAGGACATATGGGGTATTTTGCAAATTGATTTTGTGTAATAAGCTTGTATGTGTGTTATAACATGTATATAATTTATTTATGCTAAGTTGTACTGAGTCAATTACTAACAAAACTTAGTCAAACAAAGTTAAAAGCTCCTTTGATTATTAACTAGCTAGAATTAATGTTGTTACATATGTAACACTATTCAAATAAAGCAGAAAATATTTTCTAATTGTATGCTCCCGAGCTCAAAAGTCCAAAATGACAAGTTTTTGAATTCCTATTATGTGTCATATGACCTTGAAAAATATTAAATCGCACATTCGAGACGATAAAAAATCTTATGAATAGTGCCTAATAGTAACATAATTAAAGAAGACAAGAAATGCACATAAAATGCACAAGTAGTTTATGCAACAGTTATTTCTAAATATGTGATGAAATCCCGTGAGTCACAGTCAGATCCTCAGTTGTTGAAGATTCTGGAGAAGTCAAAAGGGAGAGAGTCCAACTTCAAGTTGCATGACGATAGACTACTCAGGTATAAGAATAGGATTTGCATTCTTAGTAACTCAACTATAAAAGAAGAGATTCTTGTTGAAGCTCATAGTACTAAATACACGATTCATCCTGGTAGCACTAAGATGTACAGGGATTTAAAGCAAAGTTTATGGTGGAACAACATGAAAAATGAAATAGCTTATTATGTGGCTAAGTGTTTGACTTGTCAAAAAGTTAAGGCTGAACATCGGAGGCCGACGAGATTGTTGCAACCTTTGGAGATTCCAGTGTGGAAATGGTCACCGCGAGGTAATGATTCCGTCTAGGTTGTGGTAGACAGGTTGACGAAGACTTCTCATTTTATTGCTGCAAAGAAGACAGATTCCCTTGATAAATTAGATGAGCTTTATGTTGATAATAGTGTGAGATTGCATGGAGTTCCATCTCAGATAGTGTCAGATAGGGATCCCAGGTTTACATCACAGTTCTGGCAGAAACTAGAAAAGGCTTTGGGGACTAATCTGAATTTTAGTACTACATATCACCCGCAGACAGATGGTCAGTCAAAGAGGACTATCAGGATTCTAGAAGACATGCTGCGAGCTTGCATTCTGGATTTCGGTAAGAGTTGGGAAATGTATTTGCCTCTTGCAGAGTTTGCTTATAATAAAAGTTATCAGGCTACCATTGGTATGGCACCCTACGAGGCACTTTATAGGCGAAAATGTCGATCTCCATTGTTTTGGGATGAGGTAGGTGAAATGAAAACTGTTGACCCAATTATATTACCAGAGATGATCAAGATGGTGGATAATGTGAAACTTATAAAGAAGAGAATGCTTACATCACAAAGTTGACAGAAGAATTATGCTGATAGACGCCGACGGGACTTGGTATTTTCAGTGGGTATTCGTGTATTCTTGAAAGTCTCTCAGCGTAAGGGTTTGAATCGACACAAAAAGGGAGGTAAACTCAGTCCGAGATACGTGGGGCCTTTTGAAATTATTGAGAAGGTTGGTGATTTGGCATATAGATTGGCGTTACCTTTGAGTTTGGGCAAGATTCATGATGTATTCCATGTATCATTGTTGAGGAATATAATCCCGATCTTCGCACGTTATAGAGTTAGAACCTTTGGAGATTGATGAGTTGTTGTCATATGTCAAAAAACCTCTTCGAGTGGTTGATAGAAAGATTCAGGAGCTTCGAACCAAGAGTTTTCCTATGGTGAAAGTTCTTTGGGATCACCACGGAGTTGATGATGCCACTTGGGAGCGGGAGGATCAGATAAGAGATAAGTATCCGGAGTTGCTTGCCGAATCATGTAAGAATTGCAAGGACGCAATTAGTTTAAGGGGAAAAGGGTGTGACGCCCGTGATTTCATCACATATTTTGAAATAACTATTGCATAAACTATTTGTGCATTTTATGTGCATTTTTTGTCTTCTTTAATTGTGTTACTTTTAGGTACTATTCATTAAAAATTTGACTGTCATAAATGTTCGATTTAATATTTTTTCTAGGTCACATGACACATAGATGGAATCGAAAACTTGTTGTTTTGGGCTTTAGAGCCCGGGAGCATGCATTTGAAAATTAGTTTTCACTTCGTTTGAATAGTATTACGTATGAAAACATTAGTTTAGAATTAGCTAGCAATTAATTAGAATCCTAAGCGTATTTGACCCATAATTAGAGACATTTGACTTGAGTTAATTACATATACTCATACATATCCTCCATATATAACACATACATGCAATTACTCAACAAAAACAAAAGCAAAAATCCCCAAAATGCCCTCCCATGAACCCGATTGTACCATAGGAGAAGAAGAATGAGATTTCTTCATCAATTCTTGCTAGCTTGATCTTTGGGAGTTTTGAGGACTCTAGGACTTCTACAACTTGCTTGCATCAACAAAATTGTGAGGGAATTGTATTTTTCTTGAGTTTAAAGTTGTTGCACATATGTTGAATTTCTTGTATTGTTGAATATAGCTATATTGCCTGCTATGGATGCTTGATTATTTGAAGCTTATAGAACTATCTTTTATAGCTTGATAGCATAATCCATGGTTGAAAGCTTGATTGTTACGAAAGAGATGATGAATAATGCCATAAGTTAGGGTTTTGTTAAAATTTGTTAATTAGATTGAATTGAGGCTTCAATTAAGTGCCTTAGACTTTGTTGGAACTAGCTAGACACCTACACGTAGTTAGATTGCTCGAAAATGGGTTAAATGACAAAATTAACTAACTTTAAAAAGGGGATTTTTTACGTTATGCAATTCGGGTACGTTTGAGCTTTGGATTAGGCTTCCTTGGGGCATGGAAGTACTTTTGATGCTTTCGTTGCGTGAATTTAGGGTTCAGTTAAGGTAGTTGTAGTTAAAACCCACTCGGGGCCTTCGCGAGCTTTTGTTTCCAAATTGGGTTTTCAGGGCCTAGATAGGTACCTTTTGACCTACCTAGGAACGTAGAATGGTTGGCTTGTTAATTTGAAATCTTAAACCTTGCATGGGAGAAGAAATCGAATAGTTAACAAAGGGAAAAAAGGTGTTTTTGGATGCCTTTGTGTTTATATGAATTTGTAAATACTTGATAGGAGTTTTATGTGCATGATAAGGGTTATTCAAGCTATCCATGGAGTTTTGTGGAAGGATATAATATTTGTCTCTTTCATGACTATATAGCTATCTCATGTATATGTTGGCTTATACTGTAATTAACTACGAGGGCGGCCTACTTTGTCGATGCTCTTACGTGTTATTGTTGTTCTTGAATCTTATGGTTTGGTTTTGGGGTTGCGCAACCTTTTCGGATATGGTAGCGTCGAGAAACACGGGCGGCATCGGGCTTGCCGTGCTCCCTCGATTACCATGGTGACTATTCCCTTTCTCTCGCTGAGTATACTCCACTACCCCAAAAGCATGATCACCTACTGGGCATATGGACCTACCTCAGGAGAAAAGGTCGTAGGATCGGTGTACATTCGGAGTGTCACACCTCGACTCAGTCCTACAGGAACCGAACTCGAACGCGACGACATGCACTCGCAAAATGCTTGAAACAGGAACATACAACCACACGAGTCTCTCACATGTATCTTGAAAGCTCGCAACGTGCATATAAACAACAATAAACAAATGCGGAAACATATTACTTTTTTTAATAATATTATACTTGACATTTCATATAAAGCTAAATATGCTCTGAAGATTCAACAAAAGAAGTCTAGCTAAGTGTGATCACGAGCCATGTGACCAACCATATAAACAACAAAAGACTAGACTAAAACTGAGCATCAAGTACAAGACTTCAATAGTCAAGTTAGCAAGAACTCCAAAAGATAACAACATGTTCTTCTCAAATAAGCACGTCAATCATGTTGCATGTTCTCTAACTCGTTAGAAGCATCATTGTGCACATAGTCCACATCATGAACACCTATAGCATGCAAAATAGAGGGTGAGCTAAACAAGCTCAGTGAGGAATGACACGGAGTTTTGGAAACTTGAACCTAAAAACTCTTTGGCACGTTAGTAACAACAAGTCATGAAAAGAAACGCATAATCATATTCACTTAATAACACATATTCAAGGATACGCTTAGTAACATTGTTGATGTCGACGCTTGAATCTTATCACGAACACGTAACATAACCAACCTTACTTCCGCTTGTGTACTCATGATGTACACTATTCTACGACCTCTCTCGAAATGATATACGCGGATCATACGAGAGGGACTAGCACATGATAGTCAAGTTAGTACCGACAAGCCCTATGCCACCCAATGTTCCAAGACACTATCATCACGGACTCGAGTTGCAACTGTACAGTGCACGATCACGTAACATGCACACGTAACATATATCATGCATTCGTATCACTTCGCATCAACATATCTTGCAACACATACTCATAGGGAGAACAACAAAGTAGGTTGTCTTATTAACACATAAAACAATTCAACATCACATTCAATAGGGAACCAAGTAAAGATAGGTGCATAACACATTTAGGCCTAAAGTGACCACTAAAAACACATAGCTACACAATAATCCAACTTAATCAATTCATCGACCTATCTTCCCGACTCCCAAATAATCTGATTTTGGTATATAATTAAAGCCCTTCCAAAATAGATAACTCTTGAATTAAACGGATCTCAATTCCGATCTCAAATGACAAAGTTATGATCAAAACAGCGCAAGGCGACGCAACAAAAATAGGAGATCCGGACCTGATATCCTTATAGCTCATCTTCAAAAGTACAAACAAACTCAAGAACACAAGGATGACTCATCAACTCCATTTTTATCATAGATCCAACTACAACAAGCAATAACAACACAAACTCTAGCATTAACATCATCATTATAACACATACATGCAAGAACATGAAAATCTCTCACATTAGAAGTGTTGAAACAAGAGAAAACAATCTGATAGAAAGCTTGCACAAGATGAGAATAGCTCAAATCTATAATATTAGCTCTTGGTTCTACCTCTACACCCTTCAAATAGCTCAAAAGGCAAGAAAAGCACTATTCTTTCCTCTCCTTCTCTTCACACGCCTAAACCAAGGTTTTGTGAGCATTTTTGGTCATCTTATTGCTATTTATAATTATCTAAAGATGGTCAAATAAAAGGTCAAAGCAAGACAACTTAACCTAGGTAAATAATGACTAAAATGCCCAATTATTGCCTTTTTATTACCATTTTACCCTTAAAAAATATCCTAAATTGCTAATGACCAAATACTCTTGTTATTTTGCTCATATCACCCTTCTACCCTTTCTAGAAGATTGGCCAATGTGAAAAGACTATTTTACCCCTCTAGCAATTATAGGTGAAATGAACTCAAAATCATGTATCATGCAAATCTGAATGCACAAATAAGTTCAAGTAATAGAATGAGCAGTTTAAATGTATGTGATGCAAGTTGGGGTCTTACATCCTCTTCTCAAGAAAATTTCGCCCACGAAATTCTTACATGTTTACTGCTCACTGAACAACCCTAGATACTGCTACTTAGTCTGATCCCGTCTTTCCCAAGTAGCCTCTTCAATACCATGATGAAGCCATAGAACTTTAACCATTGGAATCTCTTTCGAATGTAGCACCCACACTGACTGATCTAGAATACGAATAGGCCGCTCCTCATACATCAAATCACCACTACGCTCCAACAGTTCTGGCTCGAGAACATGAGAAGAATCTGGATGATACTTTCGAAGCATAGACACATGAAACACATCATGAACCTTGGACAAACTTACCGGTAGATCCAATCTATAAGCCAACTGACCAACTCTACCGATAATCTTAAACGGCCCTACGTACCTTGGACTCAGTTTCTCGCCTTTATCATACCGAACAATACCCTTACGAGGAGAAATCTTCAGAAAGACTCGATCACCAACCTCAAACTCTAAATCCTGCAGTCTTCTATCAGCATAACTTTTTTGCCTACTCTAAGCTGTAAGCATCCTTTGACGAATGAAACGAACATTCTCAATTGTGTTCATCAGATCTGGCAATAATAGTGGATCAACAACTTTGCTTTCCCAAACTTCATCCTAATACAACGGAGACCGACACTTACGACCATACAATGCCTTATACGGAACCATTCCAATAATCGATTGATAACTATTGTTATAAGCAAACTCCGCCAATGGCAAGTGTTTCTCCTAACTTTTCCCGAAATCCATAACACAGGCTCTTAATATATCCTCAAGAATCTAAATCGTCCTCTCCGATTGCCCATCAGACTGAGGATGATACGATGTGCTGAAGTTCAACTTAGTACCCAAAGCTTCCTGCACTCGCTTCCAAAGTTTAGAAATAAATCGAGGATCTCTATTTGACACAATACTGACAGGAATCCCGTGTAACTTCACAATGTTTGCCATATACAATTCTGTTAACTTCTCAATGTTGTCATGTTCACTCATAGCGATGAAGTGTGAAGTCTTGGTCAAACGATTAACTACTACCCAAATTGCATCGTAACCCCTAGATGACTTTGGAAAACCCGTGACAAAATCCATAGTCACATGCTCCCATTTCCATTGGGGAATCATCAATGGTTGAAGTAAACCCGATGGTCGTTGATGTTCAGCTTTGACCCGTTGACAAGTCAAACATCGAGCTACAAACTCTGCTATATCCTTCTTCATGTTATTTCACCAGTAATGTCGCTTCAAGTCTCGGTACATCTTATTTTCGCCGGGATGGATAGTATATTTAGAGTTATGAGCTTCCTCTAAAATTTCCTTCCTCAAACCCGAGTCATCCGGAATACAAACTCTATTACGAAATCACAACACACCATCCTCAGATAACTTAAAGTCAGGCTTATCCTGCGAAACTTTCGTAACCGCTGGTCCAATAGTTGAGCTTCTCGAACTTGAGACAACAACGGCTGAATCTGCAAACTAGTAAACAAAATACTCAGTTGAGTCAACTCCAGCCTCTACATACTAGCTTCTTCTAACAACTCCCACTCTTTGACAGCCATAAAAGCAATGCTAGCCCTCCGTCTAAGAGCATCAGCTACCACGTTAGCTTTCCCTAGCATATAGTTGATTGAGCAGTTGTAATCATCAAGTAGTTTCATTCATCTTCTTTGCCTCATATTCAACTCTTTCTGAGAAAACAAATACTTTAGACTCTTATGATCTGTAAAGATTTCAAATTTGCTTCTCCAAAGATAATGACGCCACTTCTTCAAAGCAAACACAATAGCCATCAACTCTAAATCATGAGTTGGATAATTTTCCTCAAATGGCTTCAATTTCCGAGATGCATAAGCTATAACTCGACTATTCTGCATCAAGACACAACCCAAACCTTCTCCAGAAGTATCACTGTAGATAACAAAGTTCTAACTCCCTTCTGGCAAAACAAGAATTAGTGATGTAGTTAAACTCTTCTTCAATTCTTGGAAACTGTTCTCACAATTTTCACTCCAAACAAAATTAATACTCTTTTGAGTTAGCCTTGTGAGAGGTCCTGCAACCTTTGAAAAGTTCTTCATAAACCTACAGTAATAGCCCGTTAACCGAAGAAAACTACGAATCTCGGTTATATTCTCTGGTCTCTTCCAAGGTGATACAACCTCAATCTTGGCAGGATCCACCATGATACCCTGCTGAGAAATAATATGACCAAGAAAAGACACCTATTGAAGCCAAAATTCAAACTTACTGAACTTAGTATACAATTGATGTTGTTGAAGTATCTGCAAAACCAAACGCAAATGTTGCTCATGCTCGGCTTCAGATTTCGAATACACCAAGATGTCATCGATGAAGACCACCACGAAACGATCCAGCTACGGTCGAAATACACGATGCATGAGATCTATGAAAGCTGTTGGTACATTTGTTAAACCAAAAGGCATAACCACAAACTCATAATAACCATACCGTGTTCGACAAGCAGATTTCGGTACATCATCCTTGCTAATCCGAAGCTGATAGTAACCTTGCCTCAAATCGAATTTAGAAGAGATCTTTGCCCCTTGCAACTGGTCAAACAAGTAATCAATATGTGGCAAATGATATTTATTCTTGATAGTCACTTGATTCAAACCTCGATAATCAATACAAAGTCGCATAGTGCCATCTTTCTTCTTCACAAAAAACACCGGTACTCCCAACGGCGAAGTACTCAGCTGAATAAACCCTTTACGCAATAATTCTTATAACTGAACCTTCAACTCTAAAAGTTCTGCAGGAGCCATTTGATACGGTGCCTTAGATACAGGTTGAGTTCCTGGTAGCACATCGATTGTAAACTCCACCTCTCTCTCCGGTGGTACCCCTAGCAAGTCCTCTAGGAAAACACTAGAGTACTCACGAACAATTGGTACCTCCTCCAACTTCAACTTATCAAAAGGTTTATTAATCAAATAAGCAAAAAACCCCGCACAATCTCTTCTCAATAACTCAATAGCTCTTATTGAAGAGATAAAAATATTATCTGAAGAGTCACGTTTCCCTACTACCTTAACCACTGGACAACCTGGTTTCTGGAATTTTACCACCTTAGTTTGACAATTCACTCGAGCACGATACTTAGCCAACCAATCCATGCCCAAAATAATCTCATAACCTTGTATAGGCAACAAGACTAAGTCTGTCGAAAATTCCTTATCATTTATTCAAATCTTACACTCCTTACAAACCAATTCGGTAATATACTTACTACCCAAAGGTGTAAAAACTTCTAATTGGTATGGAATTTTCTCAACTAACAGTTTAACACGTTGTACACAAGGAATAACAATAAAGGAACGAGTGGCACCAGGGTCAATCAAAACTTTAACTAACTGATCAAGAATTAGGAAGGTACCTTCGACTACAACTGCTGCCTCAGGTGCTTCCTCACCTTCTAATGCATACACACGGGCCGGAACACACTGAATAGGCGCACTGCTTGCCATCTT
Source organism: Ehretia macrophylla (assembly GCA_037974665.1). Lineage (NCBI taxonomy): Eukaryota > Viridiplantae > Streptophyta > Magnoliopsida > Boraginales > Ehretiaceae > Ehretia > Ehretia macrophylla. The sequence continues at coordinate 2,977,917 of CM075782.1, forward strand.
ATTCTGACCTCTACTTGCGGTTTGGCCCTGAACATTCTGAAACCTAGGGCACTCTTTTACCCGATGTTGTTCACTTCTGCAACCGGTACACTTTCCAGACTTCCTCCAACAATTACCCTTATTGTGCCCCTTACGATTACAATAGACACACACTTGAGTGGAACCTGAAGTACTACCCCTAGAAGATCCATGGGCCGAAACTATTCCCGAACCACTCTATTGAGTCTTTGCAACGAACGACCTAACTTGACCGTGACTCTAGCCTTGCGACTGAAAAGACTTATATTGGCTTTGTTGTTGAAATGGTCGTTGTTGACCTTGTGGTTGAAAAGGCTTCTTAAACTGTTGACTCAGCATAGTCATGGTCTCACTCTTTCTTTTTTCTACTTTGGAGGCTGCCTCAAAAGCTTTAATGAATGATGAAAACTCTAACGCAACCACTTGATCTTGAATTTCAGACCTTAACCCTCGAACAAACTTTCGAATCCTTCTCTCCGTGGTATCTACCATATGAGGTGCATACTGAGATAGCTTGTTGAACATCGCCTCGTAATAAGCAACTGTAAGTTCACCTTGTTCAAGATTCGTGAATTTATCCTCTCTTCTTTCTCTAGCAAGAGCATAAATATAGGTATCCTTGAAGGCCGTTACAAAGCTCTCCTATAGAAGAAGAGTGTGTTGAAGCTCCCACTGAGCTTTGGTGATCATCCACCATTGTTTTGTGATTTTCTTATCCTCCGTGTAATCCAAGGCATCATAAATGCTCTGAATCCGTTCCAACCAATTCTCAGCTACCTCATCATCAAGTTCCCTATTAAACCTTAGTGGTCCAAAATGAAGAAACCCCCTTAATGTATTATATGTACCTCTGGCGTAACTATCTTGATCACCATTACCACCCTGGCCACCGTTACCAACTTGACCTCCATTACCCCCATTACCACCTTGATGATGAACGTGTTGGGGATTGTTGTACCGATCTTCCCGATCAGCTTGTCTCTCCATCACAGTTGCAAATTGGTTCACAGACGCTGCCATCTGACCCAACACTTGTTGATCAACAGGAACATACTCAGGCTCTACCTCAAGCCCTCTACGGGGTCTACTTCTTGGCTCCATCTTAGAACAACAAGGGATCATGAACAGTTATAGTATGTATGAACAGTTTATATCAAGCAAAAGTTAGTAGCATTTAATAAATAAACACATCACATCACATCATTTCATGACACTTCACGTTGGATCACATAACACACAGACCGAAGTTCCTATCCTGACTTATGCTTAGACAAGCTAAGCTCTGATACCATAAAATGTCACGCCCCGACCCGATCCCATGGGAACCGAACTTGGACGAGACGACACGCACTCGTAAAATGCTAGAAACAGGAACATACAACCACATGAGTCTCTCACATGTATCTTGAAAGCTCGCAACGTGCATATAAACAACAATAAACAAATGCAGAAACATATTACTCATTTATAATAATATTATAATTGACATTTCATATGAAGTTAAATATGCTCCGAAGATTCAACAAAAGAAGTCTAGCTAAGTATGATCACGAGCCATATGACCAACCATATAAACAACAAAAGACTAGACTAAAACTGAGCATCAAGTACAAGACTTCAATAGTCAAGTTAGCAAGAACTCCAAAAGATAACAACATGTTCTTCTCAAATAAGCACGTCAATCATGTTGCACGTTCTCTAACTCGTTAGAAGCATCATCGTGCACATAGTCCACATCATGAACACCTGTAGCATGCAAAATAAAGGGTGAGCTAAACAGGCTTAGTGAGGAACGACACGGAGTTTTGAAAACTTGAACCTGAAAACTCTTTGGCACGTTAGCAACAACAAGTCATGGAAAGAAATGCATAATCACATTCACTTAATAACACATATTCAAGGATACGCTTAGTAGCATTATTGATTTTGACGCTTGAATCTTATCACGAACACGTAACATAACCAACCTTACTCCCGCTTGTGTTCTCATGATGTACACGATTCTACGACCTCTCTTGAAATGATATACGCGGATCACATGAGAAGGACTAGCACATGATAGTCAAGTTAGCACCGGCAAGACCTATGCCGCCTAGTGTTCCAAGACACTATTATCGTGGACTCGAGTTGCAACTGTACAGTGTACGATCACGTAACATACACACGTAATATATATCATGCATTCATATCACTACGCATCAACACATCTTGCAATACATACTCGTAGGAAGAACAACAAAATAGGTTGTCTCATTAACATATAAAACAATTCAACATCACATTCAAAAGGGAACCAAGTAAAGATAGGTGCATAACACATTTAGGCCTAAATGACCACTAAAAACACATAGCTACGCAATAGTCCAATTTAATCAATTCATCTACCTATCTTCCTGACTCCTAAATAATCTGATTTTGGTATATAATTAAAGCCCTTCAAAAATAGATAACTCTAGAATCAAACAGATCTCAATTCTAATCTAAAATGACAAAGTTATGATAAAAACAGCAAAAGGCGACGCAAGAAAAACGGGAGATCCAGACGTGATATCCTTATAGCTCATCTTCAAAAGTACAAACAAACTCAAGAACACAAGGATGACTCATCAACTCCATTTTTATTATAGATCCAACTACAACAAGCAATAACAACACAAACTCTTGCATTAACATCATCATTATAACACATACATGCAAGAACATGAAAATCCCTCACCTTATAAGTGTTGAAACAAGAGAAAACAATCCGATAGAAAGCTTGCACAAGATGAGAAGAGCTCAAATCTATGATATTAGCTCTTGGTTCTACCTCTACACCTTTCAAATAGCTCAAAATGCAAGAAAAGCACTATTCTTTCATCTCCTTCTCTTCACACACCTAAACCAAGGTTTTGTGAGCATTTTTGGTCATTTTATTGCTATTTATAATTATCTAAAGATGGTCAAATAAAAGGTCAAAGCAAGACAACTTAACCTAGGTGAATAATGACTAAAATGCCCAACTATTGCCTTTTTATTACCATTTTACCCTTAAAAAATATCCTAAATTGCTAATGACAAAATACTCTTGTTATTTTGCTTATATCACCCTTCTACCATTTCTAGAAGATTGGCCAATGTGAAAAGACTATTTTACCCCTCTAGCAATTATAGGTGAAATGAACTCAAAATCATGTAGCATGCAAATCTGAATGCACAAATAAGTTCAAATAATAGAATGAGCAGTTTAAATGTATGTGATGCAAGTTTGGGTCTCACACGGAGTACCCCACTTTGGAAGAATAAGGGTTTACCGACACATGCTTGAAGATTGTGGCTCGTGGTTCGAGACTGAATACTTGAAGTGGAACTGTATACTTTTTAAATGTGGCTATTTACTTGATTATTTGATCTTGTTACTTTGTGTTATATTTATTACTTTTTGTGATTACATATCATATTGTATGCCCCGGTATGCTAAATCACCTCATTTGCTTGGCAACATTGTTGCTCACTCCTTATATAATATGTTTCAGGAGAAGCTAAGGTGAATTCCCAACTAGTAGCAGTAGAGGAAAAGGAAGATGTGCAAGTAGACCAGATTTTGTGATTCTTGTGATAAGGTTGACTATAATGTGAAGCTTGCGTGGAGTTATTGTTGGTTGTCTTTTTGTGACCTTGAGGTCTTCTGTATATTTGGTAGTTGAACCAACTTGTAATCTTGTATGTTGGATAACAAAATTTGATGGCATGTAATAATGGATTCTAGTTCACTTCTCTTATTTCATGCTTGTGTGTTTAATAGCTTGGTGGTAGAACTTGACTATTGTTGTATCCAACTACTTATAGTAAAGTTAGAATTACCTTGCATGCTTGTGTGTTATAAGTAGATTTTATTGCTCCAAGGCTCGGATGGCCTTGTGAACTTGAATTGATTATGATAATCTTGGAAGATAGGTTGTATGGTTTACTGTTTATGGTTCTGGTATGATATGTGACTATGTGCAGGCACCAGTTTAGTCCATGGTACAGATGAGACTATGTGATTATGTGCAGGCACCAGTTTAGTCCACGGTACAAATAAGACTTTGTTTGAGTGGTAGGTCCAAACTTGACCTATAGCATGGGGTTAGGTTCAGGGCGTTACATATATCCTACTTTTTGTTTTGTTCATGTTTAGTTGGACACCATACGTAGCAACTAAAGAAGTCACTAGAGCAATGAATGCTGGGTATTCTCAACCTTAAGAGAGTTGGAGTGAGGTCTCCGATGATGTTAAGGATATGTGGTTTACTAATTTTCAAGTATGATAAATATGTGTTTATATATTTTATGTAATGCTATTTGTTATAATCAATGTGTTGATTATGTTGAAATAATATGTTATATGCATTAATTAATGGTTGTAGAGGGTCTACAAGTGGTACCCCAGCGAGAAAGCAGTGCTTCGCCAAATGTTTGATTCAAAAGTCGGATCTTGTATATGTTACCTCTTTAATAAATGACGGATGCGTAATAAGAAGCCGAGGTGGGTAGGTCATGCCGCATGGGATCAGTTGAAAGAAAAGTGGGAAACCCCTAAATGGCAGGCAATTTCACAATGAAATTCGAATAACCGACGATATCGGCCATCTCCGTATTATTTGGGACCTATCCCCTATGAAGAGGCTACAAGGAGATTGGTATGTAAGTACAAAAATATAATAAATTAAATGTCGTAATTAAATTCAATTATATAACCCATCATAAATGTTTTTTGTAGTTATGTTTTGGTATTTTCAAAATTTGTAGGCAGAGAAGCGAGGGACACCAGTGACTAGGGCCGATATTTTCACAAGGGCTCATCGCAAGGGCCTAGACGGGCCATTCATAGACCCTAAGGCAAAACAAACCATAGTATGTGCAAGTTATTGATAATAGGAAAAAAAACATATTATATTTATATATTTACCAACGAAATGTCTAAAATGGTTAAGTCTTAAATCTATCGTATAGGCTGTGTATGATGAACTGGTACAGCAGGCAACTGTTTCTTTCGTGGCCGATTCAGCAGCAATACCGATAGACTATGATGCACTCTTCTTGCAGGCAGTGGGTAAACCCAACAGAGGGCGCATATATGGGGTCGGGTCTTTTGGTTCAGTGTCATCTGTACACTATAACCCACCAGGCAGACGCTAGATCACGGAGATAGAGATACAACAGGCTGTTTCTCGGGCGACGACAACGTTGAATGAGAAGATTGATCTACACCACTCGGAGAATGAGGAATTGTGTAAAGCGCAACAAGAACAGACTAAACGGCTTCAACAACTTCAAAAAGAAAACAATACTGAACTTTGAGAACTGCGTGCACAGATCGCACTGTTGACAAAGATGATGACGAAGCCACCTGCTCATCAGGATCTACCTCAACCCGATGATGGAAATGAAGAATAATTTTCCTATTTTTATGTTATGTTAATATATACAAATAGTTTGTTTAATTATGTTTAGGATTTGTTTATTTTATTAATGGTCTGGTACAATATACTTTTCAATAGGAATTAACTATAATTTCTATTACATGAATGCGTATTATATCTTCTTCTAACAAATAAATAATTAATCATTTAAATAAAATTTAAAGGTTTTATATGAAATAATAATAATAATAATAATTTCGAGATTGACGACGACATGGTGACGGAATTTTACGATTTAATTTGAAGACGGTTTTGAGACAGGGTGGAGATGATTTTTGGGATACGATTTGGAGACAGCTCAATGACAGAATGGAGACGTGGTATTTTGGAGACGGCTTGGAGATGGATTAGAGTCACTATGTTTTTGGAGACCAATTGGAGACGGAATGGAGACACTATGTTTTTGGAGACACCTTAGAGACAGATTGGAGACACTATATTTTTTAAGATGACTTGGAGACGGAATTGAGACACCATGTTTTGGGCGACGGTGTGGAGATGCTATTTTTGGGACACAATTCGGAGACGAATTTGGAGACGACTAAAACGCCTTTGCCAAAAGCAATGATATGGAGACGGAGCGAAAACTTGGCGATGCTACTTTTGGCGACAGTCAATTTTTATCTCCACGCCGTCACCAACCGTCGCCAATGCCCATTTGGTGACGGCATGTACACGATTTTTGGTCATTGCCTAAAGCAGTTTTTTGTAGTTAAATTATAACAAAGTAACCTTTTTCCACATATAGTTTTCATACACAATGGTTTTAGTCAGAATTTATTTTAAATGCTTAAGACTCAATTACTATAATATTATTTCTACTATTAAACATAAACATAAGACTCAATATATAATTAACATTTAACCTTTATTTAATACATATATTTATATTTATTATTACTATAATTTTAGTTTATATTTTGAAATTATGTGGTTCAAATTAAATTTAATATCATATGGTTTAAAATAATAATAAAAAAAACTCATGGGTAGTTCCCATTTTTCATGGGGATTCGGGGATATAGCGGGGGCAGAGTGTAAAATACGGCACGAGAGTTTGTATATAATTATACTAATTATAATGCATTCATATTATTATTTCATATGCATTGGCATCAATTATGTGCATTAATATTTATTATTGTGCATATTTATCATTTTACGTGCCAAAATATTCATTTTCGTGCATTTAGGAATTTTACGTGTCGTAGACATTAAATATATTCTGACAAGTCAATATTAGTAATTAATTAGTTGCAATTCAACCAAAATGTCAAACTAGCAAAAATGACTTAGTTGGAGGGCAAGGTGGACATTTGGCAAATAAGATATTTGATCACCTAACTTATACTATTCCCTCCCATCCAAAACATACACAAACACACTAATACACACATTAAAACACTACGCATATACTCACACATTTTCAGCACACACACACATATACACATAAAAGCTTGAAATGGGAGAAAGAAGAAGAAGAAATAAGTGAGAAGGAAGTAGAGAGAAGCTTGGTCAAGCCTTGTTAGCCATCTTTGAAGCTTGTATTACATCCTACAACCTTGAATTAGTATCCTCTTGCAATAGAGGTGAGGGTTGTTTTCTTAAAAGTTTTGAAAGCTATGTTGAGCATGTTTGTGATTATATATGCGTATTAATATTGTTATAGCTTGCATATCTAAGCCTGAATGAGGAGATAGAGTATTTTGGGTGTTGTAGATTTAGGACTTGCTCAATTTGTGAATTGATGAACTTGTGAAATCTAGAGGTGAGCTTGGTGTTGATTATGTAAGTGTCAATGTGTATGTAACTTGTATGTAAAAGTTAGGAGCATAAAATTAGCATTTAGAGCTTGGAGGTTGATTGTGTCGATTAGGTGCTATGTTGAATTCTTGGTAAGTTGGTAGTTGATTGTTGGTATGGAATGTTTTGGTAGATGTTTGAACCATTATTTGGTACCTAATAAACCACATTATGTATGCTTGATGGTTTGTAAGAAGTGGGATGAAAGGTAGCAAGATAAGGTGTAAAATGTTTGAATTTATGGGTGTTAGATGCCCAAGTCAGTCGACTAAGCCGGTCGACTAAACTCGCCCTGATACTCCATCGACATTTGACAAATTCTCTGTAAAAGCCGGTTGACTAAGTTGGGCGAGTTACTCGTCTGACTTCCCTAACAGATTTGCGTGACAATTTTTTGAAAGACATATCTTATTCGTTTTAACTCCAAATTGAGTTCCGTTTGATTATAGAGTTATCTAAATTCGATAAGATTCAATTCTAAACCAAAATCAGATTAATTGAAGCTTGGGAAGTTAGGTATAATAACTGTTTAAGTTGGGACTAATGCGAAGGTGTCGAGTTTAATACATTTTATGTTCCCACCTTAGGGACAACCTATCTCGTTGGCCTCTACTTGCATGTTTATGCATTATATGAACTCTATTTAGAATATCATTACACTAATATGTTATTGATTACTGTTACTAACTGGTGACAACCTACTTTGTTGCCTCCGAGCTTGTTTGCTATGATTGAACTCTTCTCTCGCTTGATGTGTTTCCTTGGAGAGATGGTTGGTATAATTAAGTTATTGAATGCCATGGTGGAAGTTCTGGGCCGCATGGGCGACGTTGGGCTTGCCAGGACGGACTTAGCTACTGTGGTTGGGTTGCCTCCGGAATACCCTTATCGGTTGGTGTGTTGGGTTATATTGGAAGTTGATTCGAGACTGGCCATCTCCAACAATTGTTCGAGTATTGTATCCTTTGATATATGGTAAACCTACCTTCGCCTAGGCCCTTGAGGACCTCGAATGGTAGGATTATGTGTTACTACTTGCTTATTAATTCTAGTACACTATTTGCAACTGATGCATGACATGTTTTCAAAAAGATTTTCTAAATGTTGAAAATATTTGCAAAACCTACCGTGGCCATTAACCCTCACTGAGCTAAGAATAGCTCATCCCTTTTTATGATTGAGGTATTGCCAGGTACTCAACTTATCTCAAAGGTACCGTATCGGATGGCCTCGACTGAATTGCATGAATTGAAGATTCAATTGCAAGGATTGCTAGAAAAATGGTTTGTTCAGCCTAGCTCATCTCCTTGGGGAGCCCTAGTATTGTTTGTGAAAAAGAAAGATGGTACATTGAGGCTGTGTATCGATTATCGGGAATTGAATCATATAACTGTTAAGAAAAAGTATCCCTTGCCATTGATAGATGAGTTGTTTGATCAATTACAAGGAACCAAAGTTTATTCGAAGTTTGATTTGAGGCAGGGTTATTATTAGCTTCGCATCAAAAAGGAAGATGTGCCTAAGTCAGCTTTTAGGACAAGGTACAGATATTATGAGTTTGTTGTAATGCCGTTTGGACTAACAAATGCTCCAGTTGCCTTTATGGACTTGATGCACAAGGTATTCCAGCCTTATTTGGATCAATTTGTGGTGATATTCATAGATGATATTTTGGTGTATTCCAAGATCGAAGAGGAGCATGAAAAACATCTACATATGGTGTTACAGAAGTTGTAGGAACATCAGTTGTACGCCAAGGTTAACAAATGCGAGTTTTGGCTTCAACAAGTTGTTTTCTTAGGGTATATAATCTCCCAAGTGGAATAGTAGTGGATCCATCAAAGATTGAAGTGATGCAAATGTGGAAGAAGCCCGAGAATGTTACAGAAGTACGTAGTTTCCTTGGGTTAGCCGGGTACTACAGGAGATTCGTGAAAGACTTCTCAAAGATTGCAGGACCCCTTACAAGATTGACTCAAAAGAATGTGAGCTTCACATGGGACGACAAGTGTGAAAATAGCTTCCAAGAGTTGAAGAAGAGATTGACAACCGCTCATATCTTAGCATTGCCCGAGGGAAGCCAAAGGTTTGTCATTTACAGTGATACTTTGAATGAGGGGTTAAGATGTGTTTTGATGCAAAATGATCAAGTCATTGCTTATGCCTCTCGAAAATTGAAGCCCTATGAGGTAAATTACCCCACTCATGACCTAGAGTTGGCGGCGATAGTGTTTGCATTAAAGAAATGGAGGCATTATTTATGGGGGAACAAGTTCGAGATTTTCACCGACCACAAGAGTCTAAAATACTTGTTCTCCTAGAAAGAGTTAAATATGAGGCAAAGGAGGTGGATGAAACTCTTGAAGGATTACAATTGCACCATTAACTATGTGTCCGGAAAGGTTAATGTGGTAGTGGATGCACTGAGTTGAAAGGCATGCTTGGCGAAGTTGTGGATGAATGTTCATATAATGATTCAATTAATATTGTTATCTCAAGTCAAGGAAGCTCAGCAATAAGATCCACAGTTTCAGAAGATAAAAAGAGACAATCCGGATTTCAAACAGCAAGATAGATTGTAAAGATTTTGAAACCGGGTATGTATACCAAATGATCCAGAATTGAAGAGAAAGATACTTGAAGAAGCTCATAGCTCGAGGTATACAATACATCCTGGAGGCACGAAGATGTATCGAGATTTAAGGCAATTTTATTGGTGGAATAATATGAAGCGAGAAATTGCAGAGTTTCTGTCTCATTGTTTGACATGTCAAAGAGTTAAGGCAGCACATCAAAGGCCCGTAGGACTTTTGCAATCTTTGGAAATTCCACAATAGAAGTGGGAGCACATAACAATGGATTTGTGACGGAATTGTCGAGGTCACCTCGAGGTTGTGATACTGTTTGGGTGATCGTGGATCAATTAACGAAGACAGCCCATTTTATTGTAATGAATAAGACTGATAGCTTGGACAAACGAGTTGATTTGTACATAGCTAACATTGTGAAATTGCATGGTGTACCCATGAGCATAGTATCTAACAGAGATCCAAGGTTTACATCGCGGTTTTGGCAAAAGTTTCAAGAGGCATTGGGGATGAAGTTGAGTTTCAGTACAGCCTACCATCCTCAAACTGATGGGCAGTCCGAAAGGACCATTCAGATCTTGGAGGACATACTGCGAGCTTGCGTATTAGATTTTGGAGGAACATAGGAAAAGCATTTGTTGTTGGCAGAGTTTTCCTACAACAACAGTTATCAAGCGACGATTGGCATGGCACCTTATGAGGCCTTGTACGTACGAAAGTGTAGATATCCTCTATATTGGAGTGAGGTTGGTAAGATGAAGGCTATTGATCCTACATTCTTGCCGGAGATGATGGAAAAGATGGAGAATGTGCATTTGATCCGAAAAAGGATACTCACCGCACAAAGTAGGCAGAAAAGTTATGCCGATAGAAGAAGAAGAGACTTGGAATTTGAAGAGAGTGATAAGGTGTTTTTGAAATTGTCTCCTCGGAAGAGGTTGATTCGGCATGGTAAGGGTGGCAAATTGAGTCAGAGGTACGTGGGACCGTTCGAGATTGTGAAAAAAATTAGCAAGTTAGCATACCGGTTAAGTCTACCAATGAATCTCTCTGGTATACAGGACGTGTTTCATGTCTCAATGTTAAGGAAGTATCAACCCGACCCTTCTCATATCTTGGAGTCGGAACAGCTACAACTTCATGAGAATCTCTCCTATGAAGAAAGACCCATACAAATTTTGGATGAACAATATCGGGAGTTGCGTAGGAAGAAGATTCCTATGGTAAAGGTATTGTAGAACAACCATGGTATTGAGGAAGCAACTTGGGAGTTACGAGATCAGATGGAGAAACAATATCCAGAGTTATTTGCAAGCTAAGAAGAAATTGCAATGACGCAATTCTTTTAAGGAGGGGGGACGTAAAACCCGGCACGAGAGTCTGTATATAATTATTCTAATTATAATGCATTCATATTATTATTTCATATGCATTGACATCAATTATGTGCATTAATATTTATTATCATGCATATTTATCATTTTACGTGCCAAAATATTCATTTTCGTGCATTTAGGAATTTTACGTGTCGTAAACATTAAATATATTCTAACAAGTCAATATTAGTAACTAATTAGTTGCAATTCAACCAAAATGGCAAACTAGCAAAAATAACTTAGTTGGAGGGCAAGGTGGACATTTGGCAAATAAGATATTTGATCATTTAACTTATACTATTCCCTCTCATCCAAAACATACACAAACACACTAAAATATTACACACATACCCACACATTTTTAGCACACACACATACACATATACACACACAAGCTTGAAATGAGAGAAAGAAGAAGAAGAAAGAAGTGAGAAGGAGGTAGAGAGAAGCTTGGTCAAGCCTTGTTAGCCATCTTTGAAGCTTATATTACATCCTACAACCTTGAATTAGCATCCTCTTGCAATAGAGGTGAGGGTTATTTTCTTAAAAGTTTTTAAAGCTATGTTGAGCATGTTTGTGATTATATATGCGTATTAATATTGTTATAGCTTGCATATCGAAGCTTGAATGAGAAGATGGAGTATTTTGGGTGTTGTAGATTTAGGACTTGCTCAATTTGTGAATTGATGAACTTGTGAAATCTAGAGGTGAGCTTGGTGTTGATTATGTAAGTGTCAATGTGTATGTAACTTGTATGTAAAAGTTAGGAGCGTGAAATTAGCATTTAGAGCTTGGAGGTTAATTGTGTTAATTGGGTGCTATGTTGAATTCTTGGTAAGTTGGTAGTTGGTTGTTGGTATGAAATGTTTTGGTTGATGTTTGAACCATTGTTTGGCACCTAATAAACCACATTATGTATGATTGATGGTTTGTAAGAAGTGGGATGAAAGGTAGCAAGATAAGGTGTAAAATGTATGAATTTATGGGTGTTAGATGCCTAGGTCGGTCGACTAAACTAGCCTGGCTACTCGACCGACATTTGACCAAATTCTCTGTAAAATCTGGCCGACTAAGCCGGGCGAGTTATTCTCCCAGCTACTCTTCCGACTTCCCAGACAGATTTGCGCGACAATCTTCCGAAAGCCGTATCTTATTCGTTTTAACTCCGAATTGAGTTCTATTTGACTATAGAGTTATCTAAATTCGATAAGCTTCGATTATAAATCAAAATCAGATTAATTGAAGCTTGGAAAGTTAGGTAGAATAACTGTTTAAGTTGGGACTAATGCGAAGGTGTCAAGTTTAATACATTTTATGTTCCCACCTTGGGGGCAACCTATCCCGTTGGCCTCCACTTGCATATTTATGCATTATATGAACTCTATTTGGAACATGATTACACTAATATGTTATACCTACTTTGTTGCCTCTGAGCTTATTTGCTATGATTGAACTTTTCTCTTGCTTGGTATATTTCCTTGGAGAGATGGTTGGTATAATTAAGTTATTGAACGCCATGGTGGAAGTTCTGGGCTGCCTGGGCGGCGTTGGGCTTGCCAGGATGGCCTCGGATACTATGGTTGGGTTGCCTCTGGAATACTCTTATCGGTTGGTGTGTTGGGTTATATTGGAAGTTGATTCGAGACTGGCCATCTCCAACAACTGTTCGAGTGTTGTATCCTTTGATATATGATAAACCTACCTTCACTTGGGCCCTTGAAGACCTCGGAGGGTAGGATTATGCGTTACTACTTGCTTATTAATTCTACTACACTATTTACAACTCATGCATGACATGTTTTCAAAAGAATTTTCTAAATGTCAAAAATGTTTGCAAAACCTACCGTGGCCATTAACCCTCGCTGAGCTAAGTGTAGCTCATTCCTTTTTATGACAATTTTTCAAGTGAGACCAAGTTTGAGCCTGTGTTAGAGACTCAAGCTGATGGTGAAGCCTACTTGTGTGATGAGACGGACTTTTGTTTGTTATGATCCTAGTTACCCGTAAATGGTTATGTAGACATATTGAACTGTGTTAGATTTGTACAACTTCAAGTATTGTAATATTCTTTTGGATATTGGCTTGTAACCCTTATCATTAACCTATTCTTTTGAGGTCTAGGAAGTATTGGTAGTTGTGGCATGCCGAAAGACTGTGTGTAGGCCTTGTTTATAGGTACGAATAGATTAATGCAAGTTAAAGTGCCAAAAGTTGGGCACCCTTCTTGAAGTTACTTGTGGATTTTATAAACGTTTAGGTTATGAATGATTGATAGTTCACATCACGTTCCGGCCTTGTCTTGGCAACGAGTCGGGTCGGGGCGTGACACAGGGGATGGGGGTATATAACGTGGAAGCAGGACATGTGTTAAGAGAAATTTTTAGGTGGTCGGGAGGGGCATGGGGATAGGTCCCGCATCCTAAATCTGTCCCATTGCCATTTCTAGTTTTAAGAAAATGAAATTGTCTTACGAACATCTTAGACACATAACTGAGACAAGCTCGTGGCCCCACAAATGCATATAACCTACGCGCTAGAAATATCTCAGACTTTCTAAAACATTTCTGATGCAATCCTGTGGGCGTGTGAAAAGTGTATAAAATAAACCAAGTTAAAATACCTACAAGTGCATGGATCTTCGTAGTGTAGTGTGCTATGAGTGCGGAATCGTACCACAGGGAATCTCGTTAGTTAAGTTAGTGAAATAGTGTGAAAGTGTTAAAACGCTTAAGTGACAGGTTTGTATATTTGTTTGAGTGATGTGCTGAAATGTAAATTAGTCTACAACTAACTAAATTATCTAAGTTAAGGTAAGTATTAGTGGGATACGAGAGGTAGTGATCTAGGGGTCGAATATGTAAATGAGACAATTAATTTAGGCTCGGCATCCAGGTTATCCAATTCTATGCAAGGGTTTAAGCTACAAGCATATACCCGGTTAAGCTAAAAGCTATACACCTAGTTAATCTACTTAGTTTATTTTAACCAAGTACAACAAGGTAAACTAAACTAAAGAATTAACCTTACAAATAGAAACTATGGTACAACCTATAGTTTCATGGAATCTATAGTCCAACCTATAGATTCATGATTAAAACAATTATATGGTACGAAAGCAACGCAATCATAATATTAACTACAAGCATAATATTATGACACGAAAGTAAAGCAATTATAACATCTACTTAAAAGCATTACGTATGAAAGACAATATTGAATTAAAGCAAGCCATACATTGTAATTTAGAATTGAATAAACAGTATTCGAGACCATATATTAAAAGACTATCATTTACAATATTCTCCCCTATATATCAATCTATTAAAACATAATTGAATACGAATTCTGTAAATAAAATAGAGTCAAAAAAGGCACTCTCATATTGACGAATGCATATTTCTGATTCCCGAAATTTAAGCAGAGGTACGACGTAAAATAGCTATTCGGGCGGAACTAATTTCCCCCGAATAAGAGCTACTAGGGATGAAGTTCTCCCGAATAAGAGTTTTTCTATTAAAAGTTATTCGGATAGAACTTCCCCCGAATAATAACTACTTAGGTCGGACTTCTCCCTAAAAGTAGCTATTCGAGCAAAATTTTTCCTAATAAGAACTACTTAGGTGGGATTCCCTCGTATCCTACTAATTAATTAATTAAAACTAAAATTAAAATTAACTATAATTAACTTAGAATTATATCAAAAATATTGATAATATTCCAAAATTAATTACAAAATTCTCAAAGGGTTGATGCCCTATTTATAGGCAAAATTCTGAGAAAAATTGACTTTTTGAATTTGTTGACTTTGACCGGACGTTGACCGTGGCATCTTCGGGCATTTTTTATTATTTTGACCCTTCAAACGATGGAATTTGGCTAAAATATTGCCGTGCGTAGGACTTGGGTCACTATTCAAGATCATCCAAGTCAATGTTCCGAGTCCGATTTCATGCTAGTTTCGGCAAAATTTCTTCTCTATAAGATTCATTCTTCTATCTTTTCTCGTACTTCTCCATTCTTACTTCTTGACTTGTAATTTTGATCATTTCGAGTCTGATTCATCACTATTCGGTATCAACCTATATTGCATCGAAAGTATAAAAAGTGTTGCATTTTATTCTAGAGTTAATATGCAAATGTAGTACAAATATAATGGTTTGAGTGCTGCAAATACAGTCACATCAACATCCCCAAACCTAAACATTGTTTGTCCTCAAGCAAGACTGTCTTTAAAACAGATTCAAACTGAAATTTCAAAAAAAATTTGCAAGTCAAAAACAAATAAATGCTATCTATTCGTTCTTTTTGTCAAAATTTTCCAACATGTAGCATGATAAATGTAATTCACTATCTTAAACGTATTCAACAGTTAATGATAATCATGATAAGAGAACCTTTACATAGTTTTCACAAATAGATACTCTTCTTGGAAATCAACTATTGATTGTTTCGGAGTACATATTTAGAAGTAAACTAAGCAAATTAAGTTCAAACAATTCCCAACTTTCAAGACTTTGCAAATAAATTGGACTTTGATATTCTTGCCTTGTTTGTAATCAAACTCTTGATTATGCCTTCACCCTTTTCATATTTGTCAAAAATATAAAAGTACAACTTATAATATCTTTATATAGTGTTCAGTTTCTTTTGCTTTCTGAATATCCCATGTAGCGACAATCCCCTGTCATTATGACTGAGGTTGTCAGGTTTTAAAGGGACCCCTACGTGCCTTAATCACCCGAGATATCCAGGCTCAAAACCTTACACTAGCACATATCCTAAATTACAATGTCTAGGATAGTGGTGCTTAGAGATTTACAACATATTTACACCAAAAATTATTCAATAATAGAGGTATGTACAATTCTTTTTTCCTTTTTTTTTAATTTAACCAAAAAGATGTATCATTCTGCAACTCATTGAAGATTAGTAGACAAAACATTATAAGATTATCATCAACACAACAAAAATAGTTAGTTATACTAAATAAAAATAGACAAAAACAAATATATAGGTGAGAAACAAAAAAGAAATATACACGAAAAACAACTAATACATAAAGCAAATAAATAAATTACCCAGACCATTTAGACTCTTTTCTGAGGTTCTAGAGTTATGATAAAAAATTAAACAAACAGTAAAGCATTAAAGAGAACACTAGGCTGCCTCCTAGTAGCGCTAAGTTTATCGTCTTTAGCCAAACTGCAAAAATCACACAAACAGAAAATAAACACACACAATAAGAAAATATTTAAAAATCTAGGTTGCCTCCTAGTAGCGCTGAGTTTTACACCATCAGCCAGGCGCCAATCTTAAAGCAATCTATGTTTAAAGCTTTTCGACACATATTGCTTGATAATCGTTTCAGTACATTTCTGAAAGGAAAATGATTATGCAACAGATGATGGTTCATTGTTCCTAAAGAACATGCCTTTTCCAAGTCACTTTGAAAAAGTGACAATTCTTATCCCAATGTGATGTGTGGGGAATATTCATGGTTATGTCAACAAGGGCTATTTGGTATTGTAAATCAGTGTGTCCCAAATTGAGTTCCACAAAAGGGGAAGACTCATTCAAAGAAGAAGTGAGATGACTTTCAACAAGAAAGATAATGGATGTCGAATTTTCCTTATCAGTGTTACAGTCAGTTGAAAAGGACATAGAAGCTTTTGACTTATTCTCTTGGTCAATTTGATATAAAAGTCGTTTACTCTCATTAGTTTCTTCTACAACTGTCAGGAAGGATAGAGGATTTAAAGTAGACTCAATAGACTTATCCTAAAAGAGAAAAGACTCTAAGGAAGTATGCGCACTCATCTTCCTTGAAGAGGAATCAAAGTTGGGTTGAGTTATTATATTACTAAGGTTATCCTTTCCTTCTAAATGGAACATTTTATTATTTTTCTCAAACTCATTTTCCCTATCAGATGTCTCCCAAATAGTCTTGCTCATATCATTAGTCTATTCACATATTATTTCATCAAAGGTGCTCATAACAGACTGAATGTGTTGATTTAAAGATTGAAGCATGTGAGCATTGGATTAGACAAGATGAAAAAGTTGGTCATACTTGTTATCGAATTCAGGAGCAGAGTCAATCCAATCATCCTGGTGATCAGTTTGTTTGAAAATATTAAATAAAGGGTCACCAGAAGATTCAGATTGAAAAGGTATAGGGACTTGGCTTTCAAAATTTTGAGAAAAAGTTTCTTGACTCCAAAGTGATGGCTGGTTTTGCCATTCTGGAGTGTGTGGCTCAAACAGATTATCTACCTCATTTCTATTGTTACACTTTCTACTTATATTATCTCTACTAAATACTTTTATCACCTCAACCTAGTTTTGAGTAGTTTCATGATGAACAAAACTGCATTGGTCTTGTGAACTAATTACAGGTTGAATTGGGTGCTCATTTATCTCCCAACCATTTATACTCTCAGCTAATTGACCGATTTGGTTTTGTAGTCTATCTATAGATTAGTGGTTGGATTCGACGAGCTAGACAAGTTGGCCGAACTTGTTGTCGAAGTTTGGTTCAGGAGAAAAAAGTTCAACTAAGTTTGGATAGCAAAAGTTTTGTTTGAAAGAATTGCTATGAAAGCTTTCGCAAAACTCGGAAGAATTGGGGTTTTGAAATGCATTTTCAAACTTTTGAGGCAGAAAAGATGTATCATTTTGATCCCAAAATGAATTTTGATGATTTTTCCATTCCGGATTATATGCATTTGAGTACAAATCATTGTTTGAAAAATAACCCTGAGTAGTAGAATCATGACTATGTAAAAACTTGGGATAATGGGGATAATTTACAATGGTATGCCCAAATTGAAAACAAATTTCACATGTATTTGGGATAGGAGGTTGGGTTGTTTCATTAAAACCCCATTGATCGGATGAATCATTAAAATGAATAATTTCCCAATCTTTCAAATTTTGTTCAATTTTTTTTTAAAATTAATTATTTTTTTTTTCTTTTTTTCTTTTAATTTTATTTTTTATTTTTATTTTTTTTTAAAAAAATGGATAGAATAAATACTTAAACAACTTCACACATACTTTTATAAAAAACTAAACTATATTGTGCTTCCCCGGTAACGATGCCAAAAACTTGATGCAACCCGGTAGGCGTGTCAAAAGTGTGTAAAATAAGCCAAGTTAAAATACCTGCAAGTGCACAGATCTTCGTAGTGTAGTGTGCTATGAGTGCGGAATCGTACCACAAGGAAACTCGTTAGTTAAGTTAGTGAAGTAGTGTGAAAGTATTAAAGCGCTTAAATGACAGGTTTGTAGATTTGTTTGAGTGACGTGCTGAAATGTTAATTAATCTACAACTAACTAAATTATCTAAGTTAAGCTAAGTATTAGTGGGATACGAGAGGTAGTGATCTAGGGGTCGAATATGTAAATGAGTCAATTAATCTAGACTCGGCATCCAGGTTATCTAATTCTATGCAAGGGTTTAAGCAACAAGCATACACCCGATTAAGCTAAAAGCTCTAGACCTAGTTAATCTATTTAATTTATTTTAACCAAGTACAACAAGACAAACTAAATTAAAGAATTAACCTTACAGATAGAAACTATGGTACAATCTATAGTTTCATGGAATCTATGGTACAACCTATAGATTCATGATTAAAACAATTATATGGCACGAAAGTATCGCAATCATAATATCAACTACAAGTATAATATTATGACACAAAAGTAAAGCAATCATAACATCTACTTAAAAGCATTACATTATTGAATAAACTAAATCCAATACTATATATTAAAAGACTATCATTTACAATATTCTCCCCTAGATATCAATCTACTCAGACATAATTGAATACGAATTTTGAAAATAAAAAACGAGTCAAGAAAGGCTCCCCCATATCAACGAACGCGTATTTCTGATTCTCAAAATTTGAGCAGAGGTCCGACGCAAAATAGCTATTCAAATGGAACTAATTTCCCCCAAATAAGAGCTACTAGGGATGAATTTCTCCCGAATAAGAGCTACTAGGGATGAATTTCTCCCGAATAAGAGTTTTTCTATTAAAAGCTATTCGGGCAGAACTTCCCTCGAATAATAACTACTTGGGTCGGACTTTCCCCTAAAAGTAGCTATTCAGAAAAAATTTCCCCAAATAAGAACTACTTAAGTGGGATTTCCCCCGTATCCTACTAATTAATTAATTAAAATTAACTAGAATTAACTCAGAATTATATCAAAAATATTGATAATATTCCCAAATTAATTACAAAATTCTCAAAGGGTTAATTCCCTATTTATAGACAAAATTCTGAGAAAAGTTGACTTTTTGAATTTGTTGACTTTGACCGGACGTTGATTGCAGCATTTTCGAGCATTTTTTTACTGTTTTGACCCTCCAAATGATAAAATTTGGCTAAAATCTCACCGTGCTTAGGACTTGTCTTGTGTTTTTCTCAAAAGGTCGTTTCTACCCGAAAAACTAGTATGATTTGCCAAAAATGGACATGGGTCACTATTCAAGATCATCCAAGTCAATGTTCTGAGTCCGATTTTGTGCTAGTTTCGGCCAAATTTCTTCTCTATAAGATTCATTCTTCCACCTTTTCTCGTGCTTCCCTATTCTTACTTCTTGACTTGCAATTTTGATCATTTCAGGTATGATTCTTCACTTTTTGGTATCAACCTACATTGCATTGAAAGTATAAAAAGTGTTACATTTTATTCGAGAGTTAAGATGCAAATATAGTACAAATACAATAGTTTGAGTGCTGCAAATACAATCACATCACTTTCTCTTAATTAGACACTATAACAAGCACAAAAATATTTCGATAGCCATATATCTAATAAAGTACCTCAAATATAGCGCAAGTTTACCATCAATGTAACACACAGATTTGGAAATCCATTATATGTCATGTCAATGCTTTGAAGGTCTGAAGTATTTCAGAGAATAATTTATTTGCATATATCCTAGCTTCCCTATGTGCAATTTATTTGTGTTAGATTATGCAATTCCTTCCACATAAAAAAATTATGAATTCCAAAAACAAGCAACAGGCTAAATCTGGAGACAAAACGCTTTAAAACAAATAAAAAAGACTAGTTTTTAGGTCTAGGATAAAATCTTTAAAACTAATGAGAAAATTAGTTAATATTATATCGTTTCTCCAAAACTAATTCTTAGCTAGTTCAATGTTTTACCAGATGTTTCTCAAGGCACTAGTTATAATGAGATATTATGTGAAATCACATTTCAAATCAATCTTATAAGAAATATGTGTTCAATTTGTTATGATTTGGGTTCACTATTACGTAGTATCAACACATATTTAATGTTTTTGGGTTGTTGATTATTAGGCGAAAGTGTGGGCTCTCCCGAAGCGGATTCTCTCGATTAATCATATACAATGAGGCTTGTGATAAGTTGATAATGCTAGTATATGTCTAATGGAATTAGGAGAGTACATGTTAATATATAACTAATGGAGTTAGGAAAGTACTAGCTTATTATATTACGATATGCAGACTATTAGCATTAGGATTCCTTGCTAATTCATTTAGGATAAGAAGATCATTGGCGGTGGGATTTCCCTATATATATGAAGCCATTCTTTCATTCATTCATCACAAAAACTTATCGATTCTTTCGGTTCTTCAATCACTTGCAAAACTGCCTTTTTGTTTTTTGTTTCCTAGCATACAACCCTTTTGATCCTTTATTTTTTTTCCAGTTGTTTAACATGGTAGTTCTTGCTAAAAGAATTTCTCGTTTCATGAAGAAGATTGGTCATAAAGATCATGATCATAGTGGATACACTATGCTGAAGAAAGGTGATGATCTTGATCACAAGAAGAAGTCAATTCCAAGCGGATTCTTTCCTATGTATGTTGGTGAAGAGCATAAAAGATATGTTCTGTCAGTTACATGTTTATCATCTGTGCGGTTTCAAGTATTGCTTACTCAATTTGAAGAAGAGATCCAACCCATGCAGCCTCTTACTTTGCCTTGTTCTACTATGATGTTTGAAACAATTCTCAGTCTTGTTTAAGCTAAGAAGGGTTTTTGAATTTAAGAAAGCTATTCTATGAAGAAGACATGAAGCTTTATGAATGTGTTGTTGCGGCGTTTTTGATGATTTGGAATGACTTGTCTCGTGTTGTTTGAAGTTCTGGGGGAAAAGATGGTGATGGAAAAAAAGAGGAGATCTAAGAAGAAAAGAAAGAAAAAAGAAACATGGAAAAACAAAGGAAAGAAAAAGAAGAAAAAAAAAGAAAAGAAGAAGAAAAGATAAAAAAAAAAAGGAGGAAAAAAAGAAATAAAAAGTAGACAGTGGGAAGTTTGAGCAAGCACAAGCAAGAGATTGAACAGTTCTCCGTCACCCAAATCAAGATTAAATCTTGGAGGAAATAGCTTTGTGGCATGGCTTCTTCGAGAAACTGGTTCAAAGGCTTCTTGTGGTTCAGATTCAAAGAATTATTACGAGAAAAATAACTCCATGTGTCATTTGATTTTATTAATGAAGAAACTCAACTTTCTCCGTGGTTTTTTTCCCTCCACATTGAAGAGTTTTTCACGTAAAATCTTGTTTCCTGGCCCTCTTATTTTGTTTTTTTGTTTTTTTTTGCTAAGAGTGTTCTTATAATTTGTTGGGGTGAAGTGCACTAAATCCCTTTATATGTTAGCGAAAGTGCACAATACTCCCCTATAGTTCAAAAACTCCTTGAACTAGTTCTTGTATTTTTTAAAAGTGCACAACACCCCCCACAGTTAAAAAATCCGTCATATTTAACAGATTTTGTAAAAAAAACGTAAATACCCTCAATCTTTTTTCATTTATCTTTTTGTCCTTTTCTCTTTTGTTTAGACCAAAAAAATAAAAGAAAAATACATACATATATATATATAGAAAAAAGAAATATATATATGTATATATGTATATATACACACAAAAAAACTTAATAAACATTCAAAATGAATAATAAGTTAATAAACATACAAAAGAAAAACTGTGGAATGAATTTGTTTTAAATGACAGCCTAAGCAGCCATTAGAAAAGAGAACGATATATTTTCTATGGAAGAGGGAAGAAATTTAACCATTTGAATCGATTTCAATTTCATTTGAGTGCTTGAAGCTTAAATGTCCCATGTGTTCAGGTCACCAAGTAGGATATGGAGGATGCTTACCAGCCACCATTTATAAGTTGTATTCAGCAAGGCAAAACAATCTGTCTGATGTGTTCATACAATAGTGTAAATGGAATAGCAGCCTGTGCAGATCGAAAGCTCTTGCAAAAGGCACGAATTGACTGGGGGGTTCAAAGGGTGATATTGTCCTACTTTTTATGTGAGATGCAAATGAGTTTGATTAAAAAAGCTCTTATTTACTATTGTAATGGCATAACTACATACACATTACCTCTAATTATGATACTGGGTGGGGGGTAGGGGTAGGTGACGGGCTGGGAGGTGGGGAGTGTTGGGGAAGATGACTATTTTTATTTTATTTTATTTTATTAAAAAAAAGGTAATTTAGTCAATTCTTATAATTATTTAATAGATAAATTTGCGTTAAAAATTAATAAAAATCTCACTTAATGTGTATGAAATACACTTTCCGTTAAATTTAATAGATTTTTTAACAGCAGGGGGTGTTGTGCACTTTTTGAAAACCACAAGGATTAGTTCAGGGGGTTTTTGAACTATAGGGGGTATTGTGCACTTTCGCTAAAATATAAGGGGGTTTAGTGCATTTCATCCTAATTTGTTAATTATATGCATCAACACACATATATATTCATGTAGATATATGTGTATGATCAGTGGCGGAGTCAGGCACCCGGAGTTAGGGGGTGCTGCTTCGCCACTCGAGATTAGGGAGTGTACTACGTAACAGAGTTAGTAACCGGGTTTGGGTACTCATTCGTGCAAATTTATTTTGTATAAATTGAAAAAAAAAAAACTATTGCCTTTATCGCTAAAATCATGACAATGATGAAAAAATATTAAAATATTTAAGCATATAGTATTCGAACCGAACTGTTTAATCAAAGATACAAAATAATCAATTAAAAATAAAAGACAGTGTAAAAGCCATTTAAAAAAATTAAAATTAAATTAAATGTACAATTAAACTAGAAAAGTTTAACTTAAATGTTAAAAATATTACAAAATAAATGAATTAAAATTCATACACAATGATAACACAAATAGTCCTCGAAATATTAAAAATAAATTTAAAACCTATTTATAAATAAGAGAATAAAAGTAAAAAAATATAGAAAATAAATTTAAAACCTATTTATAAATAAGAGAATAAAAGTAAAAAATGAAAAGAGAAAAACATAAGAAAAAAGAGAGAATAAAAATAAAAAGGCATTTTTAGAAGAAAAAAAAAAAAAACCTTCAAATTTCAGGGGGTTCACATGATCATGTGGCTCCGCTAACGTGTATAATTGTCTATGCATGTATATAAGCATGACGAACGTCATCCTTGATTAGATAGTTGGCACAAGGTGTTTCTAATTTTGGATTAGAATAACATAAAAATTTCAAGTCTTAACTCTTTTTAAATTGCTAAAACTTCGAACCAATATCCAAAAACAAAACATAAGCAATTTTAGGCAAAATTTGTGCCAAAGAATACGTTAAGAATTATTTTTTTTTGGAAACAGTGAAAAAACTATTGTGTTTTGTTCTCTATTTATAAAAATGTGACAATAAATTTCAGCATTTGTCAAATACAAGAGAGGAGTAATGAAATTTATGAGTTATAAGGAATTATAAGATAATTCCGACATCACAAGACCAAACGTGCAAATTTTAACAAAATAGACGTAGGATAATTTCCTTGCACTTTGCATCAACTTGGAATAAGAATTTTGAGTAATAGGTTTCCTTTTTGATTGGTTCATCTCACAATCATGACCTACAATTGGCCCTATTTATATTATTATTATCACAATTATGTCTTGTTTATGCTTCATGGGCCTGAAGGCACTCTATAACTTGTAGGACTTATTTATTTGCATACATCCTTAACATTTTAAACATATTTCAAGCTTTATTTGAATTTAACTCTCACCGATAAAATATTTTAAATTTGTCTAAATTGATAAACTTTCGAGTGTCTCTTGTTACTTGGTTTAACATTATACAAAGATATGCACGTTAAGAAAGCAATAGTGATATATCCTCAATTGATCTTTATTATAACTCAACAAATTACATATACAAAAGGGAGTGCAATATTGTATCCAAGTGTAATTTATAGACCATGTGCATTGAAAATACATGGAACATATATCATATATGGAGGATGATTTCCATCTCTAGATCATATTGTAGTTCACCTTACTCCAAGCTGTATTATAATGTTGGGTTTCAATTCTTCTGACGATCTCTTGGCGTATAGAGTGTCACTGATCGCTTGTTTATTGGTTGGAGTGGTCTCGCATTAGTATCATAGTTCTGCAGAATACAAGGTCATCAACGATGATAACTTCAAAAATAAAACACTTTTAATAAGTCCAAAAAAAACAAAAATTGAATTGTGGTAACAAAGAAGAAGACTCTGACATAGTGTGTACATTAATTATAAGAATTTCGAAGTTGTTTTTTTTTTTTTTTGGTCGGGATAAGAATTTTGAAGTGGCTGTCATGTTGTCAAATTTAATACGAGAGGCAGGGACGGATTCATGATTTATATTTTATGAAGCGAAAATTATTCAATGTAATATTTATATATAGATATTTTTTTCGGTAAGAATTAAATTAATTTTTTAATTTAAAAATACACAAATTATTTTAAAAAATTAGGTTATAACCCCCATCCAAGTAACAAGTGGCCGTTGATGTTACTCCTTACTTATTTATCAAGTCCTCATAACAATTAATTGCAAGGAATCTCACTAAATTTGTCAAATTTGCAAAATTGCTAAAGATCTTTCGCCAATATAACGAAAGGAACGGTGAGTTACATGCTCATGAATCATAGGAGTTATTAGAACACAAATTTTAACGTGTAATTTTGACAAGACACTGAAGATTTTTTATAGTTTACCCTTAAGAGAATTTCAATTAAAATATAACCAAACAAATTCAAATAATATCCTATGCAGAGAATTCCAATTAAAATATAATTTAACAAATTCAAATAATTTCCTATGCTATACGTAAATTAAATCGAAAGTCAAATAATTATAATAACTCACATCCTGAACAGCTTCACGGATTAGTCTCACTTGTTCTCTTGCAACGGTCCTCACCTGAGGAATTTATGATATATGTTAGAAAAAAATTTAGATAACAAATTATATGGAAATTGCCCCAGGGGTATAGTATAACGGTAGTGGGGTGAAATCGTTCGTGCTAAATCACAGGTTCAACATTTTCTACTACTCTGGAATTCTACCCTTTAATGGCCTAGTGCATATGTTGGGGGTGCACTGCTATACCCGCGGTTTACTAGTTGGTGATCAGACTCCGCCAATTGGGTTACCAAGTCATCCAAAAAATATTATAATGGAAATTATCTAGATCTAATAGAGCATACCCTTCTGACAATCGTCCAGGTGACATTTTGGGAGCAAGGAGGTACTGTAAGCGAGCCAAGGTACCTATAATATCTCCCACGGCCAATCTTTATTTCTCGTGGGTCGATTTTTCCCACAGCTCTCCCTTGATCTGTCGTATGAGCAACAACATGCATATGATGCGCCATCTAACATCAAATACAAGAAGCCTAAGAGTTAAGATACAATTGTGATGTCACACATTCGTGAAAAACACGATAATTAAGATGTGGTTTATAAATTAGTATTATGGGTAGTAACAAATCGGGTTAATTATTTTGGACTTATTAGTTATTGTTAAGTATACAACTCTAGTCTCATTTGTAAGCTCAATATTCTGAACTCAGGATGTTACAACATACGGGTTCTGTACTACCTTTGATAAGAAGGAATCAGGCTGTCCAATCTGGTATAAGGCTCCGATAACAGCAATCTTTCCATCTGCACTCTGATGAACTAGATGAATCTCCAGATCGAACCTATAGTTTTTATGTGAGAGGACGTAATTATTGTAAGCAAAATGATTAATAAATGTAATTTGAAAAAAAAAAAAAAAAAGAAGCTTAATTTAGCACCTCTTGCCATTGATAGTGTGTTCAGAAGGTGAGTGCCAGTGACATTGACCGAGTTGATAAGGAGTCCCATTAATATAAATATTCCCTGCACCATCCTCCCATTTTAACTGCATTTATAAGCATTGATAATTAGTTAGCGAAAAATGAAATGTGAGCAGAAGAGAATAAATAGAATTGAGGTACACCTCAACTACACTACAAAGCTTGATAATTAAGCGCCCTAACATGACTCAGTTAATGAGACTACTTATCAATTTCGTCAATAAACTTTAGGATTTCATTGTATTGAAGATAAGATGAGAGAGAACCATTTAGTATACTTTGCATATATGACGACAGAGAACAAGTGTGAAAGTATAAAGGTAGCATACCATAAATGGGGTAAGCCGGGGAAGCTCTAAACTGAGTTGTTGTGTCATTGCTAACAATTACAAATGTATTACATTCACAACTTATAGCATACAAGGATGCTGCAACTTCAACTAGGTTTTATACTAAATTTAATTTCATAGTGGCTTCATCCAAAATGGAATGTCTTACATTCTTTTCGAAAATATATGCATGTCCTAGCTAAGATGACATCGCGAAAAAATTTCACTCCATTATTCCAATGCATGATACATTAAACATCTTTTTGTTGAGCTTGGCTACTACAAAACTTCAACTCTTTTGCAACACGTCAATTGAAAAATTAAAAATCCGTTGTAATAGATGTCTTATGCATCACTTTCATTTGATTGCAATGATTAAATCTTTTTTTTTATCACATTTTGTTAATTTCTTATAAGATTACTTTTTCGCAATAGGTTTATAATTATAGTTTAATTCCAATAGTTTTTCAAACCATTTGTTTATTATTTATAAAAAAACAGTTGCAGTATAGAATTTATTACGAGATTATATATAATGGTTAAAGTCATTTATAATGTTTTTTTAGTCTGTTTAAAACTGTTTTAAGTATTGCAATAAATAGAAAAGTATGAATATTTTGAAAGGTCAAAGTTAATATCAATTGCGGGATAAAGATATATGATATATAGGGTGGTTAAGAAATAAAAATGTAGAAAAATATATAGTACCATCATATCATGGCCTCTATTGATAATAGTTGCATTTGAGGGTTTATAGTCCCTTCGAAGTCTTCCCAAGTGCGGTACAACTTGAACTCTCTCAATCAATAGATCGATAGGAGACTGCATTGTCCCATTGTTGCACATACTCCACTCGGGATGAATCTCTCCCCAGTAAGCTGGTCCTAGATGGCTGCTTTCATTGTAGTTGAAATCTCTCTCACTTTCTGCAACAATTGCAAAAACACAACATGAAAACAATGTCAATGCTTATTAGGGACACAAGAATAGAACATGCGTGTAACCCCGAGACGTTAATATATCTAATGGTGGAGGCTTAAGACGTGGGCCGGATAGTTGTTCTCATCTCGAGTTCAAATCAATCACGAAATTGAATTTATTGAAACTAGTTCTAATTAGACACAAACAAAAGACCGTTAACATATGAAATTGGAACGCCGCCTCTCTTTTTTTTTAGTAGATGTGTGACTTGGATGACGATAGAGATAGGATGGGGGAGAATTCATTTTTTTTGTTATTGGCCCTATTCTTTCTTTCTTTCATTCACCTAGGAAGGGAAGGATGGGGAGAATTAAGGATTGTTTGTTTATAAGTGTGAGAGAACTTCCTCGAAAAAAGAGAAAGAATTAGTTAAGCAGACTTGTCTCGAATGAATTTCTCTTTGTGGTAGCGGTAGGTGGTAAGAAGACTTGCTTTCTATCTTGCCATTCAGTTAACTTTTGAAGTTGAAAAGGCCTATGACCACTTAGAGTCATGTGTTTTAGGGTTTAACACCCATGATATAAGTCTAAACTACTTCTAAGAAAGAATTTTCTGTAATTAAAAAATAATAATTAAAAGGAAGAACATGCATGAATTCTTTTACTTAGGTATAAGGCTTACCAACTTCTTGTGCTCTCGCTATGCATAAAACCGTAAGCATTACAATATTGACTATGAAGATGCAAGAAGACAACAACTTCATTTTTAGCTTCTCGAATTCTCAACACTTCAATTCGAGACCTTTCTTTTGCTTTTCGTTTTTTGCTTTTCTATACACCTCTATTGGAGACTTGCGATTGCTGTGCACAGCTTATAATCGGCTGCTTATATAGAGCAAAGAAATAACGTAAACGTCAAGAAAAAAAGTTGTTGGTTTTGATTCGACTCCCTTAGGTTTTCGTACGTACTCTCAATATGAGGTTGCAGTTTTGAACAGTAGCATCACGAAGTTTGACAGTTTTATATCGTTATAATATTAAAAGAGAGATCCAATAACAATAACATATCCAATTTATAACTACATGGACATATTATTATTATTAAAACTATTGTAAAGTTATAATGATATGAGGATCCAAGTCTCGTATGTTTTAGGTAGGCAGCTAGCTACAAAAATAACAAACGGATTTATCTTAGATTATTCCATCATATTTACACACGGTATATCATCATTATTAGATCTTACATAGATATATCATTACTATTAAATCTCTTTCATAACGTTATAATAATTTAAGAAGACGTAAGTCTCACATGTGTTTAGGTAGGCGGCTAGCTAAAAAACACAACAAACGGAATCAAATGAGAGGTTCAAATTCTTGTGTTGCTCTTTTTTGAAAAACTATTGGTAGAGAGTCTATTTGGTCAACGTCCAGCCTGACGTTTACCGTTGAAATGGCTTCTCCTGCTAATCCTGTGGTTATCAATATATGGTCCTTCCTTTGAAGCAAAAAAAAAATATATATATATATATATGGTCCTTGTGTATTTAATATGAATCAAGTAGTCAATTAATTCATATTTATTTTGCCTTTTAATTATCCTTAAAAGTTTATCTGTAAGTGATGCTCTACGTTGAGTCTAATTGGACTCCTCATAAAAATATGTTGGTTGATAAGTCGAGTCTCATTTCCTCAAAAACAAAGGCAATCATCTAGTCATCTTTTTAGATGATTTTTATACATCACTTTTCTTTTCTCATCGCACATTTGTCGCCTCATGTGTATACTCAATTGGCAATGTCGGAAAAAGAAAAAGAAATACAAAAAAGATACTATGATAATATGCCAACTACATACACAAAAGAATTAAGTGATAAATTGGTAATAGAAAATGAGTATTTTTTTTTAAATGGTTTTTTGTTTTGAAATTAGAAGGACAAATATATTTCCTTCATTTTAAGACTTTGTTTGGCACAGTTTAATATGTCATGAGGAATTTTGTATAAAATTAAAGCCTCATGAGGAAGTTTAGGATTTAGATCATAACTCATAGAGAAGAACGACAATTGCTCACTAGAAAATTGTACGAGGATATATAGGTAAATAAAATGAATCATAACTATTTCATTACTACAAGGTTAACCTAATTGATTACATACTAAGCCATTGGTAAATGAGTGGGGATTATTTTTAAAATATTTTTAAGTTTAATAATTAATTTAAACTCTACTATAAAAATTAATTATTTATATATAAATATTACATCATGTGATCTTAATTCTCACTAAATATAAATTTTGGATCTGCCACTTCTATATGTGCGCACCATCGGAAATTTGGTCTGCTATTATCTTCTTTGTCATAAAAAGGATAGCGGCCGAGTTTCATTTGGATTTGTAGATGGGTTCATGGATTCAAAGTTATTGTGCGCGACCTTCGCGAATGATAAGTGTCGATAATCAATTACTGTGCAATTATCTTACTAAAAGTTATAGTTAATTAAAAAAAAAAAAAAACTGTTATGAAATACTAGATAATAGATATTCACAAATTAAGCAATGTCGTGAATAGTGAACAATGTAAACAATACCACGTGAACAGTACAATATGAATAGTACTGCATAAACAGTAACCACTAATAATTACTATTTCAACAGTATTACAGTTTTAACAGTAGAGCCGCCAAGTACTATTTTAACAGTGAAGCTGCCGGTACTGTATAAATAGTAATTGTATAGTAATTATATTTTTCTATAAATAGAAGTTTATTGTAATTCAAAATTTGAAAAAGTAAAGCTGTCGATACTGTGTAAATAGTAACTACTAGTAACTATATTTTTCTATAAATAGAGATTTATTTTAATTCAAAATTTACAATGAAATTAATAAAATTCTCTCTACAACTCTCATTTTTTTCTTATATTATTGTCTTTATAACAATTATTTTATAACAAAAACTACATTATAAGGTACTACAATGATTAAATTTAAGACTTTGGTAACATGCATTTTGGATAAATTGTCTTGTTCTTTGTGTTTCCACCGCAACTTTTATAGTAAAAAAATGGCTTGATAACCATCAACAGTTTATATACCTATTTAATTATCTATCCTTTCATTGAATAATCAACCACCCATGTGTGAGTATGTGTCCTGAGAATCTACTATTATTTAAAAAGATAGACATGATGGATATAATTTCCTTTTTTTCGAGATGAAATCTCTACATATACATAGCACTATTCAATTAAGTCAGCATGTAAAGAAATTTTATGGTATAAACACATGACACCTTATGATATTCTATGATAGTGATAGTTTCTGATTATTATTTTATTATAACGAAAGTTAAACAAAATAAATAAATATATGTAGAAAGTATGAACATCAAGATTTAACGTGGTTCAATTGTGCGGTCTATGTTTACAGGACCTCCCCTGATCCAACAAACCTATTCATTAAGAAATAACAAGTTACAACATCAACGGACTTACACAAGTAAAGACTCCATCTTGATCTTTGACGCTTAGATGAAGAACTCCTTAACGAACTTCGGTTTGGTAAGCTCTCCTCGACTTGCAACGTTCTCTCCCGAGAACTACACCTTCTTCTCTGAAAGAATGAACAAAATAATAAACAGACTAAAAACTCTTCCTATCAAAGATTAAAACAATATGCATAGTGGAAGCATAAATGAACTGTTTGTTTCATGATCTGGTGAAGCAGCACATGCTCTACCAGATTTCCTACGTTACTGACTTTTGTCGTAGCACATCGTCAATCTGTTACAGCAAAACCTAACAGTTTGAAATACTTAAAGAAATCTTTTTTTTTAGCTCTCTTTCACACACCCCTTCCAGTCGTGTGAGGCTCTGTATATATGCTGAATTAATTGCCTAAATCTCCAAAAGGCAATCCGTGTTTGGGCCTTGAGTTTTATTAAATGACTTTGTCTCCAAGCAATTCTTGAATAAGGCAATCTTCTTTTTGAATAAGAAATCTTCAAAACTTCAAGTAAATAAGGAAATGTCAATTTGTCTTTTCAACTCTCTTGTAAATATGGTAAACTTGTCAATCAAAATTTTCTAGATAGATATACATATGCCATAATTGAATTTAGACAAAACATAATTTTGGCAAAACACAAGTTAATTAATTTCACAGCCCTTGTTGCAGCAAGGGTTGTAGCAAGGGGCGTAACAAGCCCCCCATTTGGCTTTGTTTTGGCAAAACTAAGGATCAGAGTAACAACACACTTGAGATAAAGATTAGGAAACATTAGTGTAACTACACATAAGACAGAGCCAAAGAAGAGTATTAGAGCAGAAACTCAAAACAACCAGAATAAACAAATTATATCAGAGCAAGAAAAAAAACATAATAAGAAGCAGAGCCTAAGAACATTAGAGCAAAAATCAGTAGATAGACAGCCACATTGATCTCCCCCTTTTTGACAAACAAAGACAAGAGGTCAGGTATCTAGTGGTGCTGGAGGGCGAAGAGTGGCAAGGATGGCAAGAATCTGTTGTTGCCTTTGTAGAATCTGAGCTTGATTTTCTTGAAGAGTATGTTGGGCAGTCCTAATCTGCTGCAGCTCAGCTTGGAGCTATTGTAACACATGCCTCACATCAGCACTTGAGCTGGGGGTAGAGTTTGTGCTACTAGGTGCTGTAACATCATGCTCCCCCTGAGCATCAGCTCTTGCTGCAACAGAACCGGGAACTGGAGTAAGCTCCCCCTGAGTACCTGCTTGATTTTTGTATGTAAATATTTCTTAGAAAAATGCAAAGGAGGAGGAAGCTTGGCTACTACCTCATCTAATTTCTTGACATTGTGTTGCATGCTCAAAACACCATAAATCTTAGAATGAAATAGGAGATAATGTAGGACCATTCTTTTCAGCTTCTTCCATAATCCTATTAAAAATGATCTGCCCAATGTTCAAATTCATACCAGTGCCAACTTGAAACAACATTGTGGCCATCTCAGCATTCACCGTGTTTGCATGTTTCCCAGGAAACCAATTGGCTAAGGCAATACTATGCAAGGCAGCATATGTCGTGGTAAGTGCTGTAGCATCTAGCCTATTGCCCTGGGGCCATGTTGCAGTGTGTCCTAACAATTCTATGGCAACATGATCAAAGTAAAACTGACCTCTGCAACATCTTCCTCTGGCTTCTTAAATCCCACAAACTCATTTCTCACTGTAGGAGAAAACATGAACACATTACCCCTAACATAAGTCTGATGATAATATGGGGAAGTAGGGTCTCTTGTGACCTTAGTTAAATTGGCATAAAACTCATGGACAATTGATGCAACATAGGATGTGACAATATTAACTGTGCCTAGCAACATTCTCTATGCTAGTAGTTCAATTATGCATCTGTCGTTATATGATTCAGTATGTAAAGTTCTTTCATCCACAAAGGGTATTTTATTAACCGAATCCCATCGTGCAATAGAGGCAGAAAAGTAAAACTTTTTGGAATGAGCAAGACTAATCATATACCCAGGCCTTATAGTGTGCTGTATTTTGCCACAACTTGCTGGAGAAGAG
Source organism: Ehretia macrophylla (assembly GCA_037974665.1). Lineage (NCBI taxonomy): Eukaryota > Viridiplantae > Streptophyta > Magnoliopsida > Boraginales > Ehretiaceae > Ehretia > Ehretia macrophylla. The sequence continues at coordinate 3,011,134 of CM075782.1, forward strand.
GCTGTGGACTTCCTATTTTGTGCTGCACTTTTGGTTCTGCGGCGTTTGAGTAGGCTTGACTCATTACCGGCTGCAGCAGTTTTAACACCAGATGAAGCTTGTCTAGGTGTATTTTCTGTTTCAGCATTAGCTGTAGCAGTAAGTCCAGCATTCTGTGGGGTGTCTGGTTCACTCATTGCCGAACATTTGTTGGAGATTTTGTAGCAGCCTCATCTACAACATGCTCAGTTGCAAAAAGACTAAGCATAGCATGAGAATTAAATAAATTTGTGGATGAGGCACTTTGTCGAATAGTTGGTAGGTGGTCTACTGGTGGTGCATCACCATTGGCTGCATCAACTTGCAACTACCCCATTAGCTCATCAAGCTTCATGGAATCCACATTCTTTGCTTCTTCTATTGTTGCAACCTTAATTGTAAACTTGTCCGGAAGTGACCTCAATGTTTTTCTCACCAACTTTGAATCTGAGTATTTTTCTCCCAATGCAAAAGTTTCGTTTGCTATGTCACAAAGTTTAGCATTAAATTTATCAATAGTTTCATTCTCGTGCATTCGCAATTCTTCAAACCTTGTTGCAAGTATTTGTAATTTTGACACTTTTACTACAGCAGTACCTTCATATGCTATTTGCAATATTTCCCAAGCTTCTTTTGTTGTTTCACAATTTGAAATAAGCTTGAACTGATTCAGATCAACGGTATTAAAAATTGCATTCAATGCCTTTGAATTGTTGGTGGCTGCCATGTCTTCAGCCTTGGTCCATTGCAATTCAGATTTCTTTTCAACAGTGCCTTCAACAGTTATGGTAGTAGGGTATTAACATCCACTTAGCACAGTTCTAATTAAAGCTCTCATCCGTGCCTTCCAGTATGAATAGTTTGTGCCATCGAGAAGAGGTGGTTTATTGATTGATCTGTCATCACGTAGAGTGTCCATATCTATAAGAACAACCAGAAAAAAAAAAAAAAAAAAAACAAAACTCTTCCAGAGATCTAACTGAGTCAGTTCAGTAACCTGCTCTTAATGTCACTTGATAGTTTCTGGTTATTATCTTATTGTAACAAAAGTTAAACAAAATAAATAAACGTATGCAGAAAGTATGAACACCAAGATTTAACATGGTTCAACCGTACGGTCTACGTCCAAGGGACCTCCCCTGGTCCAACAAACCTGTTCATTAAGAAATAACAAGTTACAACATCAACGGACTTACATAAGTAAAAACTCTCTCTTGACTTTTGACGCCTAGATGAAGAACTCCTTAACGAACTTCGGTTTGGTGAGCTCCCCTCGACTTACAACGTTCTCTCCCAAGAACTATACCTTCTTCTCTCGAAGAATGAACAAAACAATAAACAGACTAAAAACTCTTCCTATCAAATATTAAAACAATATGCATAGCAGAAACATAAATGAACTGTTTGTTTCATGATCTGCTGTAGCAGCACATACTCTATCAAATTTCCTACGTTATTGACTTTTGTCACAGCACAACGTCAATCTGTTACAGCAAAACCTAACAGTTCGAAATACTTAAAAAAATATTATTTATTAGCTCTCTTTCGCACACCCCTTCCAGTCGTGTGAGGCTCTCTATATATGCTGAATTAATTGCCTAAATCTCCAAAAGACAATCCGTGCTTGGGCCTTAAGTTTTATAGAATGACTTTGTTTCTAAGCAATTCTTGAATAAAGCAACCTTCATTTTGAATAAGAAATCTTCAAACATTCAAGTAAATAAGGAAATACCAATTTGCCTTTTCAATTCTCTTATAAATATGGTAAACCTGTCAATCAAAGTTTTCCAAAGAAATATGCATATACCATAATTAAATTTAGACAAAATATAATTTTGACAAAACACAAACCAATTAATTTTATAACACTTGTTGTAGCAAGGGTTGCTACAAGGGACGTAACAAATAGTATGCAGACAACAAGATAGGGTTGCAGAATCTAAAACAAACAATCAGCACAAATTTTCAACCAGAAAGAGCAGTTTATGGATCCAAATTTATACTTCATTTCTTGTCATGAGATTTAGAAATTCTGATGTCGTAATTGCTCTCCCATATCCTGCACAATGTGTCTGTGAATTTCACTCCTTCGCTGTAACATGTGGGTTTATGCCTTAAGATAAAGTCCACAATTTGTATCTCTCGCATGTTGAACGTCTGAGACTTTTTGAAAATTTTTCACAATGATAATCTGATACAATTCATGTCACTTCTATCAAATCGTCTCTGGATTCGTTTGTTTTAACTTCTATACAAACAAAGATGCCAAAAATGCCGAGCAAAAAAAAAACAAAAATGCCAAAAATTGAAAGAAAAGTGGACCAAATAATTAACCAGACAACTTGCATTTTATTTGTCTAAGCTCTTTGAGTGAAGCACTATGGATTAACCTGATCTTGGATGGATTCAGAATTTTATTCAGTAGAGATTAAATTTTCACAATTTAACACTCATAAATAAAAGAAATTTTTTTAATAAGGACTAAATTGATTTTCAAGCTAAAAGCACCTTCAAATACATTCTTTTAAAAAAAATTAAAAATTAAAATACAGTCCCAACTCACCGTAAAATAGCTCGACCTTGATTAACCATAGCTGCAAATTTGGCTCAAGTCTAATGGCCAGCTAAGAGCATTACATAGGCACATTGATAACCATGAAATAGTTCAGCAAATAAACGATCCAGCAATAATTTCTTATCTCAAATCCTAGCAAGAAAGAAAATATTAACTCGTCATAAATGATTCAGCAACATTGTAATCATGAAAAGTAATCATTTAACCCCTCCTGAAAACGAATTTTCGAAGAGAATATCTGCATGTGGACATATGGTTTGACATCATAGAGCAGCAAAACAGGCCTTCTACTGTGATCATTGACTTTTGGTTAATCTCAATCCACTCAAAAAAGGTGGAGTCATCTATTTATACTTCATTTGCGGACAAAAAATTTCCTTCTAAAATTCATCATTTTAACTCACATTCGAAAATGGGCCCCCACTTTGTCATGCCTCATTTGGTGGACTCTCCATTGCCAAATTTTTATTATAAATTGCGAGTATATAAACCCTACAACTTTGATAATCAGACAACATAAACTTCTTACTACAACTCATATTCTTATATTGTGCACCATCTTGTTTACCTACCTACTTACTTGGGTAAGTAATTCTTGCATAGAACATGTGAAACTTTAGTGACATGCTTCAACAAAGTTTGTATGAATTTTAGGAAAATCAGTATTAATTGATCACAATCGTTAAAAATTTAAATTATTAAAAATGTGTTTATTATATTTATTTCTTATTTTCAATATATGCCCCCTCACAGCCTAACATATATAGTCTTACATGTGGAGACTTTTTTTGAATGGGTTAAAGCAAGACTTAAATTCAAAAATCTTATTAAGTGGGTTGTGATTCCATATTAACTGACAGCTGCTTCCTCTAAAAGCTGTTAGTGAGAAGTTTTATTATACTTCTTTAATATCCTCAACAATTTGTATTTTATCCTAATTTCCTCACATTTACTTGGTTTGTTTTGATGTTTCAATAACAGGTACACAAATACTCGAAAATGAGGTTTCTTGTGCTTGCATTAGTCCTTATGATGATGAGTTTTTGCTTGGCAACACATAGGAAAGCTATAATGGCTGAAAAACTCCAGCATCATCAGAGGCTGCTGCTCGAGAATAATGATGGCATAGACACTTACGAGGACAGTGAAGGTAATCACCATCATAAGTCGATCAAGGATTTCAACAACGGCAATGGTGGAGGCCCAAGCAACGACGATACAAACGCAGGCAAAAACTAAGAACTGTGGGTTTCAGCAATAATAGGTGGCATTTGCAGTGTGTGGAGTCTCTCTTAAGAAAATAGAAGTTTAAGTCTTGTAATATAGAGGTTGTATTTTACTAGTGTGGATTCCTAATGAGAACTATTGTCACATAAATAAGATTGTGCTTGGTTTGTTTTGTATATGAGCTGATTTGTGAGAAAATATATCTTCTTCATGTTTGCAGCAAGCACGAAAAGATGGATTTTGTTCCTCCCTTAGCTTACTTAGGCATTCGATTTTTACTTTTAGATTTAGGATGTTAGACACAAAAATTGTTCTTAAGACCTCAATCATATCACTAGACCAAATGACCGGTGGTTAGGCATTCTTTTTCATGTATTGAACTAATGAAACAGTATTTCTGGAGCAATGTTTACCCTAGACATTGTGTTTGTAATATTACCAAAACACCTATAAGCCTTATTATTATGGAACAATATGCATGTATCAAGTTTGCCCTTCAACATAAATATGTGGATAATATAGCCAATAGAAATTTATGTACATCATGGAGCTTAACATATAGACTTTTGTAAATGGCTGGTTTTGTACATGATAGGTAGTGGATGAATCATATATTCCCACGTTTTTTGTAATTGAATGAAATGATTACTTGCTAAGCCAAAAAAAAATAAGTTTGCAGCTATTTTATGTTTGTTAATATTCAATCATCTAATTTCCTCTCTATATACACCCCCTCCCTCGGGCGGGTCTCTGGGCTCTGGCTATTTCTTGCTTTTTTTCCTTGGCAGCTTTTCAAACTTTGTAGTAGGAGAGGGAGGAGATTAAACTTTTTCAGTGTCATTTAATTAGCCCCCCACTGAAATATATATACACTTATATAGTTAAAAAATTATATGTTTTAACCCCAACTAAAAAGAATTCCTAGATTTGCCACAGGTCATTGCACCTATTTTTCACATTAAAGAGCCTTTTTCCAATTTGGTTCAACTATTTCAAACTCTAAAGGTACATTCAGTTTGGGAAGAAAGAAAGGAAAAGATACATAAGGGGAGTTTAAGAATTAAGGGTAACTGAGCAGTTAGTTTCTAATATTCACACATTTTTTTTAATTTAGTCCTTAATGTTTCCAAAAATTTAAATAAATCCTCAATGTTTCTCAAATAAGGCCAAATTAATCCCTAGTGTTAAATATTCAATAGAAATTTTTTCAAATAGTTAACTACCCTTACAAAAATTATAAAATTATCATTTTACCAAGCACTCTCTCCCCTGTTTCCCACCCACCCTTTACCTTAACTCTCATTCCCTCCCCCACCCATACTTCATTTCCCCACCTAAACTGACAACCCTCTAACCTTCCTAAACCAAATCAATCCCCCACCCCATTCCCATAACTCCCTACCTCCCACCTACCTTATTCTTGTCACCGTCTACCCCAGCTTATCCTGTCACCTCCCAACCACCCCCACCCAATGAACCTTAACCCACTCAGCAATTGTAATGTTATTTGTAAGTATGTGTGTAGGAATATGTGTTTTTCTATGTGGATTTGTATATGGGTTATTTGTGTGTATGTGTATGTGTGTGTGATTATGTGCTTATCATGTAGGTTATGTGTATGATCATATGTTTGTGCATATAAGTTGTGTTTGTTGTGTATGCATGTGTAGTACGTCTACATGTGTGTGTCTATATATGAGTAGTGGGGTTTATATGCATTTGTGTGTATACATAGATGTGATTGTGTGTGGTTAGGGGAGGAGGGGGGGGGGTGGTGTGTGATGAAGATTAAGAAGGAGAAGAGAAAGAAGTAAGAGAAAGGGATTTAAAATTAAAGAAATAAAAAAGAAAAGTTTGTGGATTGATTTAATATTTTTACAAACTTTAGAAACTAAATTGCATATTTATGAAGAAACTTATTAATTTTCTAATTTTACTTTTATAATAGTAATGTATAAATTTGTTACATGTAACCGTATTTTCAAAGAAATTGTCTAATTTGACTAACTTTGATAAACATTGGGGTCTTATTTGCATGTATTAGAACATTAGAGAGTAAATTGAAAAAATATAATTATATTAGGGACCATTTGCATGAAATAATAGTAGGGAAAAGAAAAAGGAAAGAATGGAGTAGGGTGGACATTGTTTCGTACTTCTTTTATGTTCTCATCATTTTTGTCATTCCTTCTATCTATCCAAACAAAATAAATGCAATTCAAAACGATTTAGATTCAGAAAGGGAAAAAAAAAAAAGTTTAGTTTATCAATCCATATTGCATTTTCCTTTGCCAATTAAAATGAGATGTCAATTTTTTTATTAAAAAAATTGAGTAAGGCTGCCATTGAGCTCCAATTTGATGATAATTGTTTTCATTTTCCTAAAATCATCATCATCCTTAATGAAAAATTAAAAATCAATGGTTTATTTGACTAATACTATTATAATATTACTTTTACCTTCAATTATTCATCATTGATCACTTTAGTTCCCATTCCAAAATAGGCACCCCACTTAGTCTTGCCTCATTTTGTGGACTCTCCGTTGCCAAATGTTTAATATAAATTGCGAGTATATAAGCCCTACAACTTTGCCATTAAAAGATAAGATTCTTAGTACAACTCTTATTCCCATACTGAGCACATTCGTGTTTACCTACCTACTTACTTGGGTAAGTAATTCTTGCATAGGAAGTGTGAAACTGATTTAGTGAGTGATACCTGAATGAATTTTCTGTGAATTTTATTACGAAAACTAGTATTAATTGATTATTTTATCTTAAAGTTTATGTAGGTAGAGAAGTGTTTCTTAGATCAATTTATCATATTCAACACACACCTCAGAGTGCCTTGCATATATGCAACCTTATACATGGGGGCATTCTTTTTAAATCGGTGACAGGGAAGCTTAAACCCCAGATTTTTACTAACTTGGTCTCTGACACTATATTAATTTATAATTCCATCCAAATATTTAAGTTGTTAGATAAGAATTTATTATATGTACTTATTATTTTCAAAAATTCGTACTCTATCACCCTAATTTTCTCATCTTTACTTGATCTGTTTTGATGTTTTGATAACAGGTATATATACATACTCGAAAATGAGGTTTCTTGTGCTTGCTTTAGTCCTAATTATGATGATGAGTTCTAGCTTGGCAACAAATAGGAAAGCTATAATTAATGGCTGAAAAACTCAAGCATGATGATCACAGGCTGCTACTCGAGAATGATGATGGCATATATAATTTCGAGAACAGTGAAGGTATAAATCACCATCATTTGTCGATGGATCAGTTCATCACCGCAATCTGTTCAAAAAGAAAAAAAAAGTTCATCACCGCAATGACGGAGGCTCAAAAGGAGGCAACGATGATACAAACGCTGGCAAAAAATAAGATAAAAATTGTGGCCGGTGTCGAAGAAGTAACGTCACTGGATCATTATTCTACAATCTTTTTCTGTCCAGGAAGATCCCGGCCTGTGGGTGTGCTTTCAGCAATAATAAGTATAGTTTAGCAGTGTGTGGAGAGTATTGTCAAATATGGTGGTTGAATTTTACTAGTCCGATCGATCAATGCCAGGTTGCTGATGAGAACTACCGTCAAATAAATAAGATTGTGCGTGGCTTGTTCTGTATATGAGTTGATTTTTCTCTGGATCATTATTAAACTGACTACAATCTTTTTCTGTCCATGAAGATCCAGGCCTGTGGGTGTGCTTTCAGCAATAATAAGTATAGTTTAGCAGTGTGTGGAGAGTATTGTCAAAATGGTGGTTGTATTTTACTAGTCTGATCGATCAATGCTAGGTTGCTGATGAGAACTACTGTCAAATAAATAAGATTGTGCGTGGCTTGTTCTGTATATGAGTTGATTTTTTATTTATTTTTTAATTCATGGGAGCCTTAAGGCGTATAACGTAACTAGTGAGATTCGAGCTCGCAACCTCTCATATACCTAGCGAATTACATACCACTGTATCAAAGCGCTAGTGTGGCTTATATGAGTTGATTTTTGTGAAAATATTTTTGTCTTTTTCATGCATGCAAGCACGCAAGCAGGAAAATTTAAACATAACCCTAGATATTACTTAGGCATTTGCTCTTTTTTTCTTTTTTCTTTCTTATATATACTGAGCGGATTTAAAATATTTTTTTAGTGGGACTATAATATATATTTCAGACTAAAAATACTTTTAAAATATTATTATATTTAAAATAAATTTGGCCCCAACAGGCCCCTATGTGAATTCGCCTTTTTTATGTGTGCATTTATATATATATATATATATATATATATATATATATATATATACACAAGAAAAAATCTTAATCATCTACCAGGCTTTTAATCCAAATTATTAACCATTAGATCAAATAAACTTAAGCCACTAGATTAAATAGTGTTAGGTTTCTGGCTCTTTAATTAATTTGATAATTAAACAAATCAACTAAGTGAAATTTGCAGGAAAGTAAATTTGTTGCAATAAAAGTAAGGACACCGAAATTTTAACATGGTTCTACCAATTAGGTCTACGTCCACGCGGCCATCCCCTGGCCAACAAACCAATCTACTAAGTTTCAAGATATTACAGACACCAATGAAAACTTACGCAATTGAAGACTCCCTCTTAACCCTTACGCCTAGGTGTAAGACTCTCTTAGTAAATTCTCTAGTTTGGCGAACTCCCCTCGACTTACAAAATTCTCTCCCGAGAACACACATTCTTCTCCTGAAGAATATATACTAAAAACATAATAAAAAGAGTCTTGAAACTCTAGATGAATTGGTCAATACATATGATAAAAAAATAGACTGTGTTGCAATACTAAATAGAACATTCAGTACATCCTGTTACACAGTATGTTGTAACACGACCTGACACAGACTGCCTATAATTTCTCACGATTCTGCTACTATCTTTTCTGCTCACTATCTCCTTTATCCTTTAACTGGGAATCGTCATGCCTATTTGAAAGATTTGCTGAGGAAGTTGAGTACAAGCAAAAGAGTCTTCAAAGTAATCCAATTTAGTACAAGAGTTCTTGATAACCTTGACCTCTTTCACATTATCACATTAGCTCCAAGATATTGTTTACAGTAACATGGACTCCTCAAGAATACTCCTAGCATTAGAACTCTTCTGAACATGAATCTCTCCTGATTGTGACTCCTTCAAAGATTCCTACAAGCTCAAACAACCACACGCAATATCCATAATTTTGCAAAACACAGCCAATAAAAAACATTAGCTAAAATCATATCCTAACAATCTCCCCATGTGGCTTTGTTTTGGCTAAAATTCACAAACAATAGTTAGTATCAAAATAAGCAATGTAAACAATCTCCCCCTTAGCAAGGTAACTCATAATTGACCAAAGCTCAAAACATAAACCAAACAATAGAAAAGCTTTAAAACATAAACCATAGTCTTGTGTCTCCCCCTTTGACAAAAGAAACCAAAGCAGTAGAAAAAAGTATCAGAGCAATAGACATAGCAAAGTATCAGAGCAAAAAAAACCAAACCAGTAAAGTATCAGAGCAATAATTATCAATCAAATGAACATTCAAACAGCGGATTTGGAAACGAAATCAAGTAGGTTCTGTTGTCCTTCCATCAACTTCTCAAGATCAGCCATAATCTTCTGCTGATTAGCTTTAACAGTGACTTGACCATTGCACAGCACATAGACTTCATTCTGAAGTTTCTGCACCTGTTGCAACAACACACCAGAAGCTGTTACAGAAGTTGGTCCAATATGCCCTTCAACTCGAAGCTCCCCCTGAATATCTACTTTGTGCTGACCCTACAAAAACTTGGGAGAAAACTCCTAAACGAGTGGATATCATGCTTGCTTGCAAGAAACCTATAAAACAATGCCTTAGCACTTTCTCAATAAGATGAAGTACTGAGTAGAGAATAGATGAGAGAGAAATCTGTATGAGACAAAAAGAACCTTAGATGAGCAAACTTTATAGAAGAAAGAGTTTTTCAATGATTAGAGTCTTAGATTAACATGCAACAATGCTACAAGTTTATTAGAACTCAAACTCTCTTGAATAGTCACAACTTTTTAGCGTACCAATGTCAACACATATCTGCCATGTCAACAAACAGAATTGATGTCAAAGAAAAATTTATTTTCCCATTTTTTTTCTCTTACGACACAAGTTTAGTTGAAATAGACTGTTTCAGTCCATGTTGCAACATTACTTCACCAATCAGCCACTTAAGCACTCAAACTTATGAATTATTTCTCAAACATAAAACAATGAATGTCACATAAAATCCACATTGATTGTGATGTCATCAACAAAAAATTAGATTTATTCAATACTTAAATCACACAAGAATTTATAACTTGAACCATGTGTGTGTGTGAAAGCTATATAAAGATCTTTCTTGAAATTCCTCAAAATCAGGCTTTGCAAGATTTAAAATTTAAAACAACCTGTTCAAACAACCTGATCGTCTAATCACATTGTAACAATTTTTTTTTTCCCTTTCAAGTAAATATTGGACTTGGAAGCTTTCACTCTAGAACCTTCAATCTGATCTAGGTAGCTTTTTCCAGTCTCCACTTTCTCCTTTTTTTTTATTGCCTTTCTTTATTTTTTTTTTCTTCTTTTTTTTTCATTTTCTTTTTATGAGTGAATAGAGTACAGGAATGGATAAAGAGACTTCTCTTTATATCCAAAGTCACTAGGAAGTTCAAACTCCTACACTTGCAAACCATTAAAATCAGTTTCTCAATCAGATCAAAATATAGTGTGTACAAGAAGTATGGTTCAAATAATAAATCTTTAGTTGATTTAATTATTAAACTTTAACATCTCTTGAGACTGATCACTTTCATGTTTTAATGCATGTGCCACCATTAATTGGTACAAATACCAATAGCTTTTCTCAAAACTTCAAATCTTACAGAGTCAAGTGCCTTAGTAAAAATGTCTGCTAATTGATGTTCTATTGCAACATATTCTAGAACAATTTTTTTGCTTCAACTACACCATTTTTTTTTTGGTGCCAAAAACTCATGTGTTATTCATTGTTCAGTGCAAAATTCAGAAAATGCAAAGTTCTCAAATTCCCTATCATGATCTCCTGTCATATGTTTTCTTACCCATATTTGTTTCAAGTTCTGTTGTGACAAATCTACCCTTGTTTTTGGTGATTTCTAGGCTTACCATAAAGGAATGGATTGACAAACATAACTCTTTTCAGATCATCAATATACCTGTAGCATCGTGGTCTGATGTGTCTAGAAACACTGCAGTATTGACAGATGGGATCAAATCTCTTCCGTTTTCCTTCTGAATTTTTTGCTTTTGTCGCAGGGGATGTTGCAATATACAGTTCCAACTTCGGCTCCTTAGATTCTTTGACAAAGATAGTTTTTCCAGTTGAAAGACCTTCTTAAAACCCAAGTCCAGTGTGATTTCCATTTGGCTTTTGAATTGACAACATATGATCAAGCTTCAAAGTTCCTAAATTCAGCATCTTCACATTCCGCTAAGTTTGTTTCAGCTCCAGTTGCAATTCTTCAATCTTCTGTTGACTCTTGGTTGCTTGGATCCGGTGGTTTCTCACTGATTTTGTCAAATCATCTTTTTGTTCCTCTAATTCATTGATCTTTTCCTCAAACTCTTGATTTTTCTTGCATACAATCAGCCATTTTTCGTACATTTCCTTGTATGCTTTCATGATTCCTTATTCATCCAGATCATTATCACTCTATGTTCCTGAATTCGTGCTACTGTCATCTAATAACACATGTTCTGTTGTGAACGTTGTTGCAACAGATGGTGCGACACCAGTTGAAACAGTCTTTCCATCATTCTGTCATGTTGCAACAGCGAATGCAACATAACTACTGGTGTATCCTTCATCACTTTCAGAAACATCATCTGAATCTTCATCACTCCAAGTGGTGTTCATGGCCTTGTTCTTTTTCTTCAAAGTATTTGCACATTCAGCCTGTATATGACCAAAGCCTTCGCACTCCCTGCACTGAATACTTTTATTTTTCTTTTTCTCCTCGAACATCCTTCCATTTTGCCTTCTGAATGTCTCTGGATGTGTTGTAACAGTCTGCTTCCTTTCAAAAGTTGCTGGCCTATATCCACTTCTCTGCTTCTTTTATTTTTTCAGCACTTTGTTGAAATTCTTCATAAGCAATGCTAAAAATTCAGTGATTTCTACATCTTCATCATAGTAAGAGCTTTGATCATCTTTACTTTGAACTTCAACTTGGAATGCAATGTTTTTCTCTTTTCTCTTTTGTTTGAACTTCATCTCAAATGTTTGGAATGAACCCATTAATTCATCCAGCCTCATGTCATCAACAACTTTTGCTTCTTTAATGGTAGCAACTTTGATGGCAAATCTATCAAGAAGTGACCGCAAGACTTTCTTCACAAGCTTTGAATCTGAGTATTTTTCTCCTAATGCAAACGCCTCATTTACAATGTCACACAACCTGCCATTAAAATAAGCAATAGTCTCATCCTCTTGCATCTTCAATTCCTCAAATCCTGTTGCAAGAATTTAAAGCTTGGACACTTTGACAGTTGTTGTTCTTTCATATGCAGTCTGTAAAATAGTCCAAGCATCTTTAGCAGTTTCACAAGTTGAAATCAGTTTAAATTGATTTAGATCTACAGCATTAAAAATCGCATTTAAAGCCTTAGAATTATTGTTATCCAAACGATCTTCATTTGCGGTCCATTGATCCTCATTTTTTGGCACATCATTTCCTTCATCATTCTTCATTGTAGGATATGTCCATCCTACAACAACTGCCCTCCAAGCTTTTTCATCAATGGATTTGATAAATGTTCTCATTCGAGCCTTCCAATATGAGTAGTTTGATCCATCCAATAGTGGTGGTTTGGTAATTAAACTCCCATCCCAAAATGTGTCCATATCTGCAAAACAGCCAGAAAAAAATTTTCCAAAGATCTAACTGAGTTAGTTTAGTAACCTACTCTTGATGCCACTTGCTGGGTTTCTGGCTCTTTAATTAATTTGATAATTAAACAAATCAACTAAGTGAAATTTGCAGGAAAGTAAATTTGTTGCAACAAAATTAAGGACACATAAATTTTAACGTGGTTCAACCAACTAGGTCTACGTCCACACGGCCATCCCCTGGCCAACAAACCAATCCACTAAGTTTCAAAATATTACAGACACTAATGGAAACTTACGCAATTGAAGACTCTCTCTTAACCCTTGTCGCCTAGGTATAAGACTCCCTTAGTAGATTCTCTAGTTTGGCGAGCTCCCCTCGACTTGCAAAGTTCTCTTCTGAGAACACACCTTCTTCTCCCAAAGAATGTATACTAAAAACATAATAAAAAGAGTTTTGAAACTCTAGATGGATTGGTCCATACATATGATAAAAAAAAATAAACTATGTTGCAATACTAAATAGAACTTTCAGTACACCCTGTTACACAGTATGTTGCAACACGACCTGACACAGACTGCCTATAACTTCTCACGATTCTGCTACTATCTTTTATGCTCACTATCTCCTTTATCCTTTAACTGGGAATCGTCATGCCTATTTGAAGGATTTGCTGAGGAAGTTGAGTACAAGCAAAAGAGTCTTCAAAGTAATCCAATTTAGCACAAGAGTTCTTGATAACCTTGACCTCTTTCACATTATCATATTAGCTCCAAGATATCGTTTATAGTAACATGGACTCCTCAAGAATACTCTTAGCATTAGAACTCTTCTGAACGTGAATCCCTCCTGATCGTGACTCCTTCAAAGATTCCTGCAAGCTCAAACAACCACACGCAATATCCATAATTTTTGCAAAACATAGCCAATAAAAAACATTAACTAAAATCAGATCCTAACAAATAGAAATGCAGTGATTTTACCATTAAGATTCGACATATCATTCAAATGTCAAGTATGATTTTCCAGAGATCCCTAGAAACTTTTGAAATTAGAAAAACAATCAAGAAATACTAAATCCTAAAAGTAATTTTGCTTATTACGCCTTACTAATTATTATTTGAAAATCCTAAAAGTAATTGATTGAATTTGTTGATTACAAGATGCTATTCAATCAATTGAAGCTGATCGAATAAATATGATCCCAATCTAAACTTCAGTAATAGAAAAAAAAAAGTAAAAGAAAGCACAAGGTTATCATGTATTTTTTAATTTTTTGATTTTAACATAGTGTTGTTAGACCTCCTAGAGGCATAATCAAGAATACAATTTATGAAAATGAATAAAAGAAGATTATCAAGATCATGGAGCATCTAATTCATCAACACATAAAAGGAAACATTAATTAAGAGAGAGAAAAAGGAAAAATCAAGAGAGAGAGAAATTAATAAAAGAAGATATAAAAATTAAATAAACTTATCTGGTTGGCATGCCAACTAGGTATTCCAATTAGGAGGTGATAATTAGGTGATGAAAAGAAGGTGACGTCTAGCGTTACTCTAATATATAACTAATGGAGTTAGGAAAGTACTAGCTTATTATGTTACGATATGCAGACTATTGACATTAGGATTCTTTGTTAATTCGTTTAGGATAAGAAGATCATTGGCGGTGGGATTTCCCTATATATATAAAGCCAACCTTTCACTCATTCATCACAAAAACTTATCAATTCTTTCGGTTCTTCAATCACTTGCAAAACTGCCATTTTCTTTTTTGTTTCCTAGCATACAACCCTTTTGATCCTTTCTTTTTTCCAGTTGTTTAACATGGTTGTTCTTGCTAAAAGAATTTCTTGTTTCGTGAAGAAGATTGGTCGTAAAGATCATGATCATAGTGGATACACTATGCTGAAGAAAGGTGATGATCTCGATCACAAGAAGAAGTCAATTCCAAGGGGATTCTTTCCTGTGTATGTTGGTGAAGAGCACAAAAAATATGTTCTGCTAGTTGCATGTTTATCATCTGTGCGATTTCAGGCATTGCTTACTCAATTTGAAGAAGAGATTCAATCCATGCAACCTCTTACTTTGCCTTGTTCCAATATGATGTTTGAACAATTCTCAGTCTTGTTAAAGCTGAGAAGGGTTTTTGAATTCAAGAAAGCTATTCTATGAAGAAGACATGAAGCTTTATGAATGTGTTGTTGCGGCGTTTTTGATGATTTGGAATGACTTGTCTTGTGTTGTTTGAAGTTCTGGGGGAGAAGATGGTGGTGGAAAAAAAGTGGAGAAAAAGAAAAGAAAGAAAAAAGAAACAAGGAAGAAACAAAGAGAAAGAAAAAAAAAGAAAAAATGATAAAAAAAAGAGGAGGAAAAAAAGAAATAAAAAGAAGACGGTGGGGAGTTTGAGCAAGCACGAGCAAGAGATTGAACAGCTCTCTGTCGCCCAAATTGAGATTATATCTTGGAAGAAATAGCTTTGTGGCATGGCTTCTTCAAGAAACTGGTTCAAAGGCTTCTTGTGGTTTAGATTCAAAGAATTATTACGGGAAAAATAATTCATTGTACCATTTGATTTTATTAATGCAAAAACTCAACTTTCTCCGTGATTTTTTTCCCTTCACATTGGAGGGTTTTCCATGTAAAATCTTGTTTCCTTGCCCTCTTATGTGGTTTTTTTTTTTTTTGTGTCTTATTTTGCTAACAGTGTTCTTACAATTTGTTGATTTTATGCATCAACACACATAAATATTCATGTTGATATATGTGTATGATTGTCTATGCATGTATATAAGCATGACGAATTCTACGTCATTTTTGATCAGATAGTTGGCACATGGTGTTTCTAATTTTAGATTAGAATAACATAAAAATTCTGAGTCTTAACTCTTTTTAAATCGCTAAAACTTCGAACCAATATCCAAAAACAAAACAGAAGCAATTTTGGGCAAAATTTGTGCCAAAGAATACGTTGAGAATTTTTTTTTTTTGGAAAAAGTGAAAAAAACTAGTGTGTTTTGTTCTCTATTTATAAAAAACGTGACAAAATAAATTTCAGCCTTCGTCAAATACAAGAGAGAAGTAATGAAATTCATGAGTTATAGGGATTATTAAATTATTCCGACATCACAAGACCAAATGTGCAAATTTTAGCAAAATAGATATGGGATAATTTCCTTGCACTTTGCATCAACTTGGAATAGGAATTTTGAGTAACAGGTTTCCTTTTTGATTGGTTCATCTAACAATCATGACCGACAATTTAAACTATTTATATTATTCTCACAATTATGTCTTGTTTATTCTTCGAGGGCCTGAAGGCACTTTATTACTTCTAGGACTTATTTATTTGCATATATCCTTCCCCTTCTGTATATGAAAACTTTTCGGTACTATCCAATTTACTTTAGTCATATTTCAGACGAGTTTAATGTATTTGAAATTTTATTAAATTTAGCTCCCACCAATAAAATGTTTTAAATTTGTTTAAACTGATAAACCTTCGAGTGTCTCTTATTTCTTGGTTTAACATTATTCAAAGATATGTACATTAAGAAAGCAATAGTGATATATCCTCAATTGATCTTTATTATAACTCAACAAATTATATATATATATATATATATGTAATCGTCGAAGTCATTTGTCGAACTTAAAATATTTTATTACAACAAATCGCTATCCAACCATTCCGCCCAACGCTTGATTTATGCATTCACTTTCACGCATTGAACTAATGAAGCAGTATTTTAGCAGCAGCCTTTCCTTGGACATTGCGTTTGTAATATTTCCAAAACACCATGTAGACTTTAGGTTTATGCAGCATGCATGTATCAAGTTTGTAGCTATATTAAGATTCTTAATATATTGCCCTTTTGCAACATGCATTTATCTAGTTTCCTTTCTATTTTCAACAAAGCCGCCCCTCCGCCCGGGCGAGCCTGTTCTGTTTCTCCCCCCTTCTTCCTTAGGAGTTGTTCAGCACTCCGTAGAAGGAGACAATCGAGGAGATCAATCTTTTCGAGTGTCATTACACCATTTTTTGTGTCAAAAAGCTATTTCCCCATTTAGTCTGACTTTTTGAAACTGTGAGGTGGGAGATTGGTATCTTAGAATGACTTTGTGCATCAATGAACTCAGTCAAAGAATGGAATGGAATGCCAATAGAGTTTTGGTTCAGTGGTAATGTTACTCAATGTTATGTGAGAGGTTGGGAGCTTGAGTCTTGATGGGGACCTTATCAAAAAAAGAAAAAGAATGGAATAGAATTGAAAATGAAATGAACTTGACAAAGGTTATATCATTCTTGGTATATTCTAAGAATAAAACTAAAAATTGATATATTGATTTTAAACTCACGTTTTGTAGTAAATATACCAAAAAATTGCTGAAAATCATTTGTATAAAATAATAGGATTGTCCTGCTATATTTATATACATAAATATATAATATGTTAACAATTTGTAAAGATTCTAATTCTTATTATTTATAATTATTATTACCATATAATTATTTGTTAAGATTAATATTAGAGTAAAATGCACCATATCCTCTTGTGTTTTGAAAATGTTGCATATAAAACCCTGTATTTTTAAAAGTGGCGCAAAACCCCCTGTGTTATCCATAACATTGCACATTTGCCCTAATTTAAACTTCTGTTAAAATTTGTTAGTCAAATGTTATAAAAGACGATATTACCCCCATTGAAAAAATATTTTTTATTTTTATTTAACTTTCTTATTTTCTTTCATTATTATGCATTACATTAAAGAAATTTTTATAAATAAATTTTATATAATTTTTGTTTTTTCTCATTATACTTAAAATTACGAATCCAATGCTTCAAATTTCATATGATTTGGACAAGAAA
Organism: Ehretia macrophylla; assembly: GCA_037974665.1. NCBI lineage: Eukaryota > Viridiplantae > Streptophyta > Magnoliopsida > Boraginales > Ehretiaceae > Ehretia > Ehretia macrophylla. The sequence continues at coordinate 3,028,743 of CM075782.1, forward strand.
TGAAAAAGATATGAATTTTTAAAGTTTTTTTTGTGAATTAAAATTTTGTTGGGTTAAAGATACCTAAACGGCATCGTTTCGATTTTAAATGTGACCAGCACACGTCACGTTTAATTTAAATCTAACAGCAAATGGCATAGTGCCACGTGGCACCTGTGAATGCCAAAAATGGAAAAAATAATTGTGAAGTTTCAAACTCATGACTACAACCACGCTTTGTAGCCACTTAGCCACCATGCTATAGGTATTTCATTTTAGTTTTAACACAAAATTTTTATTATCCCTTATGTACTAATAACAGTGACCACCACCCTCAATCTCTGCCATTTCCTCTAGCGATTTAGCAAACACCACTGCAACAAACCACCTCCGCCACTTCCTCCAACCACCCCACTAACATTAGGGAGTCCATAGCACAAAGATTCATTTAACTAATACACAACAATGAAATTTTGAAATAATTGGGTTTTAGTTTAAAATCCAATCCCAATGTTAAATTTCTATATGTAAATGATCTATAGACTATAAAGATTCTTAAAAGATGATTAATAGTGAGTTTATGGTGGAAAGATGCAGTGGTGGTGGTATCTGCTATGTGAGGAAGAAGAAGGGTGAAAAACATAAAAGGAAAAAAATTATAAATAAAAAATAAAAAATAAGAAACAATGTAAGGGTATTTTGGTCAATTCAAATATGTTTTGAGCTTTTGTGCGATTCTCAGTTGTATTATAAGCGAGTGTATGTCACTCACCGTTAACTTTGACAGAAAATTGGATGGAGGGTTTATGGTGCAACATTATGAATAACACAAGGGGCTTCACGCCACTTTTGAAAACACAGGATTTGTTGTGCAACTTTAACAAAACACAAAGGAGTGTTATGCATTTTACTCTTAATATTATTTAGTAATATTACTTATGATTATTATTATTGGTATTGTTATTGTTATGTTTATCTGTATTTTAAGACAATAACATGTATATGAAAGCCTAAGTTTGTAAAATGTTATATTTTGAAGAAATGACATTATAGTCATTTGACAAATGAATTTTTGTAATATGTATATAGTATTTTCGTTATTTATTAAAATTATTATTTATTTATTTATTTAATATTATAATAATTATTATTATTATCATCATCATCATCATCATCTTCATCATTATTTGAATTGATTCCCAAGAACATGAGAATGGACTAATCTCATATGTTTTGTCAATAATAGGTAATCCTAAATTGCTAGCTAGGAATGGGATTATATAGGAAATGAAATTCTCATATTTATTATCTCATACCAAGTATAGAATTACAATAAAGTCAGGAATATTATTCTATTTTCAACCCATTCTAACATGGATTAGAATACTGTCCTAACTAGTGTTTTATTTCTAATATTCTACTACTACATTTCAGTCATTCATTTCAATCAAAATATCTAAAATTTCACTCTTTCTCCCATTTTCTGTAATTTAAAATTGAAATGGATGTTTCATATGTAGTGTTAGAATGTTCGAATAAAGTATTAGTTAGGAGAAAATCCTAATTCTTCTAACATACCATTTGTCACCTTTATTTATTAAGATCATTCTTATTTGTTATACTCAAGTTATTCTCATCATTAATCTAAATTAGTTCTTTGCTCACAATTTTTTGCAATGTCCAAACTCGTGCATTATCTCATGCAATTCTTTATTAGAAGCACGGGAGGATGCACATCAGGGCCAGTCGGGGTAGCAGCCCTCACTGACTCAGGAAAATATTAAAAATGTTATGTATTTTTTTATAAAAAAAATTATATATACATTCTTAGAAAAAAAATTAATTAGCCCTTATTGAAAAAAATATATACTGATATAATTAAAATATAATGTATTTTAGTCCCACTGAGAAGAATCTCTGAATGCGCCCCTAATTAGAAGCCGCATGCATTCTTATCCTTTTTTTTCGATTTGAATTAAATTTTATTTCTTTACAAGTAGAATTTGTGATTTTCTGGAAACTCCTCAATAATCTAGGTATAACATGCTTACTAACTCGATAATTTAGGGATAATATGCTTCGTATGATTCGAGAAAATATGTGACATATATCTTTAGCGCTATGGTTTACTGATCAAAAACCCAATCAATGCTACAAGAACATGCTAATACAAGTCAAATCAATTTGACATGTCAAGAAAAGAAATCGCTAATAAATGTCAATGTCAATTTCAGCTCTATTGACATAGTATCTGTTGATACTTGTGTTGCGAAATTTCCTTCCAACTTTGATATTGGCGGCAACGGCGTCCTTACAGCTTGTTTGGATTTTTTTTTTTTTTTAAGGAAATGAATGGAATGAGAGAGAATAAAGAAACTCTTCTTTTATTTGGATTGCAATTTAAAAAAAAGTAAAGATTATAGAAGGGTTCTAAAATTGCTCAATTTCTTTTAATTAGAAAGATTTTACAATCCTTCAAATTTAAAATTTTTTAGAAGGAAATGAAAGATTAGAAATAAAAAGTCTTTATTGTCTCTAAATTTTTTTTTATTTTCATAATTACCCTTATTACACTTTAAACCCTACAATGTCTCAAAAGACACTCATATAATTTTTCATTTAAAATTGTCATTTCCTTTCCTTTCCTTTTCTTTCCTTCTCCAATCCAAACAAATAATTATAAAATCTTGTTTCTTCCTTTCTATTATTATTTTATTACAATCCAATCAAAAAAATCATTTTTCTTTCCTTTTCTTTATTTTTCTTCCTCTAATTTTCTTTCCTTTCCATTCCTTTGTGCAATCCAAACACTATGTTAATCTTTTTGATAAGTTAGGTCCTAGAGTTATTACTTATAAACTTAAAAGTAAGTATAAGATTTTGTGGCCCATGGACCAGCTCTATTGGAATTATTGTAAAGTTTAGCTTAGGCTTGTCATATAGGGGTTGGAGAAAGGCTCTTAGCCCCATATGGCATCGGCTAACATTTTTCTAATCAATTACAAACCTCGGATGATCTTGGGCCCTTTGGCAACCTGTTGAAAATGGGACTTTGGTCAGGAAAAAGAAGAGAAGAAGTACTTATACTCCCGCGTTATAAATATTATTTGATTCATAAATGATTTAGAGCATACATTAAAACTCGTACCTACAATATGAGATTTATGTTGCACTTTTTTACATTTCGAAGTAGCAACAAGAGTCATCTTTTTTATTAAGAATCACAGGTCTTAAAATTAATTGATGATAGTATGTAATCTAAGTTCTTATAAATAGACCTTGAATTTTATGATATGTAAAACAAATATATATTCTAACCTTCACACCTAACGTGTGATGTGATTTTTTAATATCGGTTACACATGGACGATAGACACATATGAAAAATTAAACTATACATATAAACCAAAAAAAAAAATTAAAATATACGTAAAAAATTAAATACGTATTAAAAATAAATCAGAATGGATCAAGAACCCAAGTTCTTATTCGGAAAATATTTTTCAAATTTTACGGTATTTGATAACACCAGAAAATTGATCAACCGTAAAATATTTTACGGTCAAAAATTACAGCTACTTTTTTTAAACCAAACACCGTAAAATTAATCAACCGTAAAATATTTTCCGATCAATAATTACAGCTAGTTCAAAATTTTATAAAATGTTTTATAGGCCTTTGGGAGAAGAAAATATTTTACAGAATTCATGATACATCCAAACACCAAAAAATATTTTCCAATAATCTATTTTCTAAAAAAATATTTTCTCCCAACAAGTTATTTTACGGCAAACAAATGAAGCCCTGTAAAATATTTTAATTTCTATGAAAACATTTTTTACGGAAAACATTTTACACAAGTAAATTATTTTACGACAAACAAACGGAGCCTAGAACTAAACATTTAATCAACTCTTGTTCATCTTTCACACGCATTCAATTTTGTGTGTTATCTCCTACGCGTGTTAAATCTTCTAAGTGTGACCTAAAAGAGAAGTGTTAAGAGCATGCTCCCACATGAAAAAATCATGAACTCATCTATTACCTTATAAGATCTAGCACTACTCCAACTTAACACCAATTAATTTTAACATAAAACCCCCATGTTTCTTAACATTTCTATAAATGACTATGTAAATGTAATATAAAACATTATTCTTTGCAGAGCAACTATTAACGTTATTTCGACCATCTACCGTTTCTTTAAATGCCAATTAATCCCCACCCCTCAACATACTAGCAAATAATTGCTTACAAAAATACATCATGATCACAATAAAAATATACATACCAAGTTATTGCAAGTGATTATATATTACCTTATCTAAGTTATCATTCATCAAGAACCTATAGATGAATAACCAATTTTCAGCAAGCCAAGAACTTTGCTTAGTGCCTTTCTTCTATTCCTCCTCTTCGTGATCGTTTTAAGTAGAGAAACCTTGTGGCTTAGCAAGGGTGCGACCAGCCTTGCTCGTTTTCCTTCCAAAATCAAAATTCACTCCTGAAATCACGTCTAGATCACTCTGATAGGCTTTCCTGTTCTCGATTGGGACGAAGCGTTCATGCTTCTTGCACCACAGGATGAAGGAGACTGTCCTTAACTCTTTCTATTGTCGACGACGACAATAAATAATATGAATAATATTATCCCACAAAGTCATGAATAATATGACCTCCAAGATGCTGCAGAAACTGATGTTGGGGTTGTTGCAACTGTTGTTGCTGTTGTGCGCCCTCGGCGCTTTGCCTGAGCCCCAGTGTCAGGGAGACAGCTCCAAGACTCCCGATTTCAATTCCACTTCGCTGGTAAGGCATAAAACTCACCAGCGATCCTTCCATATTTGCAGGAGTGTGACACTCGAATCTTGAGCGCTTATCAGGATTCCACGTATCTGGATTCAACCGGGTCCCTGCACTTGATGAGCAGCCAATATCTGAGCATTCGATTCGACCATCTGGTATGCCACTCGTGCTGCTGAGATTATTCAACTGTCGGCTAATATGTTGTCCCCTGGCACCTTCAGTGCGCAGTTTCTCGTTATCAGTTCTTCCAGCATTTGAGACCGATGCACCCTGTCCTTTGGTCTCTAGCGTGTGTATTTCTTCAACCATGGGTTTCCATACACGAACCCGGGCATTGATGAACCAATTTGATACCTGAATTCAGCATTCAATATTTAGTGAAACGAATCATAAATTTTCATTGATCTTAAACGCCATCTGAAATCAATAATTCATAGCATCCAGCATTCCTTCACCCCCAAGTCCAGGTGATAAAAGAAGCGAAATTCAACAATAGAATCAAGCTAACTGCAAAGCTAGTGCATCAACATCAATAAACCGGCCACTGACATCATCTACATACATATTTGAAGTATATAACGAGACGTTTTGCATCCTTCAAATAGGGAGGATCACGTCTTTTTCAGTTAATTGCATGTCCTGTAGAATTATAGGTGCAGCCTACCCTCTAGAACGTAAATTGGTTATATAGAGATTTTCACGACAAGCACAGAAGAACAATACAAAACAGAGATCGAACACAATATTTACATAGTTCGGCAAGCCTTACATTCATGGGCGAATATTAGTGATATTTATTACAAGTAGAAGATTACAAGGATTTCTACTATCTCTCAACCCTTACATGTGAATTCAATCCTAATTTCAGTGCCAAGATATTCTCTCTCGGCAAAAAAAATCCATTCAAGACTAATGGGCCAGTTCTGCACCAGCCATCCATTTTGCAAACTAAAGCTCGTAAAAATCTCATTCAAAACTACATTGGATCTAAAAACAGGTCGGGTCATCAACCACGGCGAAAAACTAATACATCACAACAAACATCAAACTGCAATAAACACATCGTGTGCTGATCATACCTGATTTTTGGTTAAGCCAGTTTGAGTTGCCAAGATATGCTTGTCTGCATCTGTGGGATACCTAGAACAACAAAAAAATTTACTTGGAACAATCATTTACAAGTCTATGCGTGTGTGTGTGAGACTGCGCTCACTCGTGTGCGTATGTGTGCGTGCTCACAAGATAAAGAGCGAGAGTGAGACTTACGGGTGGAGGAAATGATCAAAGAGCCAAGCCCTGAGAACAGCCACAGCACGTTCAGGGAGGCCTCTTTGGGGCCTCCAAACATGTTGAGGTTCGAAAAACCCCATACTCCCCCCACCACCTTTCAGTTTTTGAAAGCTCGGCTCAATGAATTTCAATCTCCATGTTCTTGGATCACCTTTGCTATTACTTGTGCCAGTTGTGGGGGATGAGAAATCTTCTCCCAACGCTTTCCTCGTGTTTCTCAACTGATCCAAGATCGCATCTCTTAGGCACCTAAAATGCCTGGAGATCGTCTTGAGAGCCAGCGAAATATAAGGAGTTGCAGAACTCAAACCAGCCACTGACTCGAACGACGAGACCACCATTTGCATCTGCTGGTGATACTGTTTATACCGTCTGCAGACCTTCCATATGCATACCATGAATACAAGTCACGAGCTGATGGAAAACTTTAAAAGCTTATACCTCGTAAAACGCATAATAATCAAGATAATAAAAAATATAATAAATTTTTTTTTAACAGTTTAAACTTTTACACGAGTTGATCACTTAATATGATATAAAAATTTAGATACAAAAAAGTCATAAATTCAAAACTCATCATCACCCATTAAAAAATATTAAAATTGTCCAAATGCAAAAAAGTTTTGGTTCAAAACTCACTGTCACTTATTGAAAACATTAAAATTGTTTAAGTGCAAGTCTTAAAAACTAACTCGTGCACAAATATGTTAAAGAAAATAAATAATATAATAAACCACTCTCTAACAGTTTAAACTTTAATCAGGTGAAAAATGTATTTTTAACATGTATAATATCGACATCCTGATGATAAATCTATTTAAACTTTTTTCAAAGTAGAAACAGTTCCTTCTTCTTGAATCAAAGAAGGCACATTTTATTTGGGCATTGCTTTCTTAAAAGTAATTAGAAAATATTTTAAACTGTTCATGAACAATATGTTGCCATGATGTTATTGAGAGATAAATTTTAAGTAAAGATTTCTCACCCTATATCCACTACAATAATTGGATTCAAGTAAGCAGACTTCAATTGCAATTTGCTCCCACAAAAAGGATAAAAATATACAAAGTGCTTAAAATACATTAAGATCAAACCCAGAAATGAACTTATGTTATCTGCAGATGCCTATCTAATCATTAACAGATCATCCAATGCCAAAATGTGATTTACTATATTAGCATATTAACCATTAAACCAAGACTTTTCCCACTAGGAGGGGTCGGAAATGATTTAACATATTTCTAAAAAACTAAATAGCATGTGCCTATTATTTCATCAGAAACGAATGAACGAGCACCTCATGACTAAGATGAACAACTGACCTCAAGATAAAGTAGGAATAACTCTCATCACTATGTTAATAATGCGCCCTCTAATTGCTTTAATACGCGGTTCTTGAAGAGATTCCTAAGTCCTTTTTTTCCTTTTTTGGGTTACATGAAAATAAAGCCGTGTACTAACTATTCACAGATCCATCTAAAGACTGACACGCCTAAGTCCTTCAACCATGCTAAGACCGTCATTTGATCTACAATTTCGTGGAGCCTATATGCTACCAACTATATTAGGACAAACATGTCAAAACTCCAGTCACCTCATGAAAAAAAGTGAGACATCAAATACAATCACAAAACATTTTTCTGATTTGACACATAATAGCTAATGGGGCATGCACAACAGGTTCACATATTTGGTACACACCTTTTTCACATCATTGATCGCTTGTTATATATGGCTCTACTATCACAAAACAAAAACCATAGGGAAGATAACTTGAGGTTCTTAGACAATATCACTAATCTCCCCTAAAGATTCCGAAATATCACTTACCTCCCCCATGAATTCCAAATTATAATTAGTTATCGCACTTAATTTCCCTTGGCCCAACTTATTTTCAGTAAAACCATTGATAGATTGAGATATCAGTAAAAAGTTGTTTTCACCCCCCCCCCCCCCCCCCCCGCTTTTTTTTTTGGTACAATGTAGGCCAAAGCAATAGTTCAAATTTAAAACGTTTGATTGCAATTGGTCACTACCCGACAATTCTTTCCAACTAATTCTATCCAACTCCTGTATGTAATTTATCCCTATTTTGAAATTGCTAATTGCAACTCCTTGAAATGCATGTAATAGGTAGATACAAGAGTACAGATTAAGTAATTCACTTCTGACAATAGCAACTCAAACAATATGACCCTAATACAAGTTTGTTCTAGTTGATATGCAATTTTGTTAAAAATATTGTGATGCACTCTACCAATTTGCAAGGTGTTGAAAATGTGAAATTCATTATTTTACCCAGAAAATTAGAGGTGCAATTTTACAGTGCCAATAAGAAATTTATTTTTTTCTTTACTTTTTTATAACATATTTTTCATTAAATACCAATTAAAAATAATGTGGTTGAAGACAAACTCCTTTACCCCAACTAGGGCAAAGTTACCGACAAAGGAACAAAGTTATATTTCCGAAACCTTTGGGCATGTTCATGACATAATCAGAAAGCTCAAGGGCAACATAAAGATTTTAGAAATTATATGCATTGTATTAAATCAGTCACAGAGAAATTAAATCTAACCAATTATCTATATGTTATCCTACATGATACAACTCTCCCGAAGAATAACAAGTTTCAAAGAACATCAAGGCTTTTTCTTTTGTATTTTTGAAAACTGTGAATATCCAGACTATTGACCGATTAATTGAACACCGCCTGAAATAAATGGCCGGGTTATGCACCAACATTATCATGCAAATGAAAAAGTATAATGTTTGCCATAAAACTTCAATCCAAAATTATAATTTGCAAAGAAATTTAATGGAACCAACCTCCTCTTGCATATATAAGAGCATTGCCTTCTTCATCAAATAATCAGGATGAAATAATGCATTTGAGCTGCTTAATCCTCCAGCCTCTTGACTCTTGTCATTTGTACAAAATGCGGACGATGAACCACCAGAATCAACGGTCTTCGCTCTAAACTCGGGTTCATCAGCATTAATAGCATCACTGGAAACCCTAATTTCCTCAGCTAATATACTGGATTCAGCAGGCTTTATGAATTTAGGATTAGTTACGTTGCAGGATTCAACCAACAATTCTTGTGCTGGCCTTAAAAATTTTGAACATCTAAGTATAGTTGCATAACCAGTAAAAGGACCAAGTGGACCTACATTTCGATGATTGAAAGTTGAAGTCCCCACCATGTCTGGACGAGAATATACCATAAATTTATCACCAATGGATGGTTTTGGATCAACAACACACACATGGTTGGATTTTAAACTCCTTGAATCCGGTATGTAACCGGAACAACCATCCCGTCCGGAAAAATGATTTCTTTCTGTATCATGATCTACATTCATCTTTGGCATTGGAGCCGATGATAGTGATAAAGATAAGGCTTGGGTGCTTGAAAAATCGTTTGCAACTGTTCTTGGATCTCTCTCAGAATTCTTGCTTGCTGGAAAATTTGATTCACCGATCCACTGATGGCACCCCTCTACTGGTCTACTTACTAAACCAGTAGAATAATTCAGGTGGGTTCGGCTAGATGGATCTGAATAACCTGGAAGAAGCACTAGCTCGTTACCAGCATCAGTCCATGAACCGCGTCCCATTTCCTTTATGTTCTGCGGAGCAAAGGACACCATTTTCACCTCCGGGTTTCCAAGAGTGGCTGAGGTGACAACATCTTGGAGGGTGTTTTGGCAAAACGCAGGGGAATCAATATGCATATTTCCATAATGTTTTTGGCTATTTTGGCTGGAAATTTCACTGGATGGATTAGTCAAGGATGATTGAACATCATTACAACCAAAGTAACTAGGCTTCAAATCCACAGTAGATGCTGAAGCATTGATCATCTTCATGGCACCCGAAAAGCCTTCTCCGACAAACATTTGGCTTGTATTACTCTCGATTCCAGCCGATCCACAAGTATAATTAGCAACCCAAGCACTGTTTTGTTGCGAACCAAAACTTTTCCAAGCAGTACTGCTACAATTATGTGGGTCACCTCTCACTTTAGCTGAATGGTTGAGAGTAGAAGACAACGTGTGCGACAAATTAGAAAAAGAAGCATCTTCAGAAGCTATGGCCTTATCAGGCCGATCTATTGTTGTCGAATGATCTTGATGCACCATCATCGCATTTTTATCTACTAATACAGCCTGTGAAGTTGCCATTACATTAAGCATCTCAGAGGTAATCACCGCGGGGTCATATGATATATTATCATACCGAAAATTATTTCGAAGCTGCATAAATTCTGGGGTTAGCACTCCTTGATGGACAGAAAATTGTTCCAAATTGTTAGTGCAAGTCTCCAAATGATGCTGTTCGGGGATTGAAGTATGCTGAATTCTCAACTTATCGCGCCGGCGTTGCTGCGCTACGTGCAATTCAGGCCTGAAATTGCTCATATCCATAGGAAGGACTAGAAATCAGATTTCTAATTCTAAGACACAAAATGAAATCGATGAGAATCAGATCTTGATGTGTCAATTACAAGGGATTCAAAATGGTTCCTGCATGAAATCCGCAAAAAAAAAAAAATCAATGATTTCAAATCGAATGGACCCCCAACAAGCATATAATTAGTACCAAAATATGAACTTTTACAAGTTATAGTTCAGTAGTTGAGGGAATCAGAGATCGTAATATTGAGCAACAGCTTCAATAACACATAAAGATACGGATTCGACCTCCATTTACTCCATTATAGAGAAAGGAAACACATAAATACATACAAAGACAAACATGTACAGGGTAAAGAGAAAAAAGATAATGGTAACAAAGAAAAGCAAAAAATCAACATATACACGACTTTGATCTTCATTGTATTAAAGAAAAAAAAAACGGCATATACAATAAATGAGAGGACTGTATGTGCATGTGAGATAGTGATAGAGGGATACGAAAAAATCAAACAAGAACAAAACAAAAAAGCCAACAGAAATTTGCAAGAAAAGTCTTGAAATGCTGTAAGCCATTCCACTACTTGTACAGAAAGAGAAAGACATGTAGTCTACTCAAAATGTCATAACACTGTTAGCTTCCTTTCAACATTTTAGCTTGATGTGTCTTAAACTTAGCCTTCTCAGCCAAGCAACATATTATAATATCAAACTATCTCTCTACACTTTCCTATAACAAGCATTGATGATATGTGTTCACTGTTTAGCAGCTTTGAAGCGTAAAATAACAGAAAGTTTCTCCAGCGAAGCTTCAGACCACAAACCCAAAACGTAAAGAAAGAAAAATGAAGTTCTTGAACTAAAACATTAAGTGTTACTCTACCTCACTGCATACTACTGGAAACCCTAAACTTAAAACTAAGATGTGAAAGCTTCTGCAAAGTTTTCGTGAACAACGTCATTTGATATGTATTGTAAATGTTTTTTAAATAAATAAATAAACTTCTGCAAATTTATAGTGGCAAAGATGTTAAGAAAGATTCAAACATTAGTAGATCTACCTCGTTAGCTTCAAGAATAAGCAAAACCAAGTTCCATGGAAGAATTTTTCAGCTGCAATGACAAAGCTACAACAGTTACTTGTAGTGTGAAATGAAAAAGAAAAGAACACAAAAGAACTCAAAATTTGGCAGTTTTTATCGACCAAAGTGAAAACAAGTTTTAGTAAAAAAACAAAATAAAAAACATGTTTTTAGTAGAAAACAACAATGTTTATAGTCAAATGATAGAGCTGTTTACACAGTACCTTTATTATATGCAGCAGAGCATGATAACAAGATAAACCCTATTGGAATATATATATACGTCGGCGGCGAGAAGATTCCGATGGATTTTCCGGCGAGAATCTAGCGAGGAGATTGGTGGGGTAGGAAAGGCACGAGCAAAACTAGTTGGAGCCTTCTTGAGTTGCAGTAGTAGTAGTAGTAATAGGGTACAATGATTGCGTATGGTGATAATTGCCGTTCAGCTTTGACGTATTAACAAGACTTTTTAGCCGTAGCTTTTGGGAAGGTTATATAGAGAGATATAAGGGAATTTAGCGGACCGCAATTAATTTAGTAGATGATTTTTATTATAAATATAAAAAATTGTTTAATTCGTGGCTCACCGTTAGATTTGACAGCGAATATTAGTCACCCTCATGAATCTTCAAGAAAAATAATGAAATGAAATGAAAGTGGTTTGTGTTTCCTGTGCCTTACTTGAAAATTCTTTGTTTTACTTTTCTCCAACCAATATAGAGGCTGCTTTTGGATAGATCAGATATGCCTCTTAATTATTGAATCAATAACTTCCAAAGTACTACTCTGAATAAGAAAAAGAATTTATTAATTTATATCACATGTGTTGGTTGTCTATTTTATAATGAAAAAATATTACATATAGTCTTTTTTTGAATACTCATTTATTACCGATTTTATGCATACTTAATTAGAATATTAGTTTAACAAATATTTTTTTATATTTCTTGTCTTTTGACATGTTACTAAATTTATATATAAGATGTGATAAAAAATGAGTGGTATAACAATACTTTTTTTTTTGTAATATTGAACTTATGCAGTCGATTTCACGAATTTTAAACTGGTTGTTTACATGATAAAATTAATTGACACGTTAGCTGAACTAAATGAAGCCACGTGTGCATGGAAATCATATCTCAGAAAAGGAAGTTAGATCCATGTATTTTTTATTTTTTTTTTGGTCAAAGATCCATGTATTTAGACATGACCTTATGAAGGGGATTTTTTTTTTTTTTTTTGTTATAACAGAAGTATTTGCATTAAATAAGAAATTACATCAAGGTAAGGTCAGTCTAATCCTTTAGGATCTAGATTTGTCTTAAGAAGGTTACTGTTATGGCGAGCTCAAAAAATTTGATAATAAATTGGTTTTAATATTCATATGTAGAACTCAATTATTAATTCAAAAGTTTTTGGGTCTTGAGTCTATACATGTTTATTAACAGCTCATTATTCTCATAATCTTTCTATGTAGAATAAATCATTCTATTTGTTCTTTAGTTCACCATGTGAAACTCCTAACAAATCTCTACATTTTCACATGTGAACTCCATGTTGGGCTTTAACTCCCCCTTGATCCATATTCAATGTCGATGGATCCATCTTTACCACTCTCACAAGCTTTTAGATCTCCTTGCACCTTATAGCTACCGTGGTGGCTCCATTAGCTCTTTCCCGTACACCTAGATCAACCATGAGGCACCGCGAACCAGCCCTCTTACGAGCCTACTTGAATCACCCAGATCAACTATGTCTTGCTCTATCGTGTTACCATAACCTCATACAACTTTGAGAGTACATCCCAAAAAATTATACTTATCATGACCCTATTCCATCCTCTAAGCCCTGCTACCAAGTCCCACCGAGAGTCCGTCATGACAGTGTACCATAATTCTTCGAGAGTCCGAACTAAGATCGTTAAACCATAGGCTTTGATACCACTTGTTATGGCGAGCCCACTGAATTAGAGAATAAATGGGCCTTAACACCCATATGTAAAACTCAACTATTGACCCAAAAACTTAAGTTATTGGGTCTTGAGTCTACATATGTTTATTGATACCTCATTATTCTCATAATCTTTCAATGAGGGATAAATCCTTCTCTTTGGTCTTTAGTTTACCATGTGAAACTCCTAACAGTTACAAAGATCAATAAGTGGGTTTGAGACTATCACAATTAAGCTTACTACCTAGATTACATTTCGCTACCCAATCAGCTGGTTTATTACCCAGTCTCCTCATTAAAGTAAACTGCACTGAAAGAAGATCAACAATCAAGAAATAGATGTCTTTCATTACTGGTTGGACTTTAAAGTCCATGAAGCCACCAATAGAGACGACCATGAAAATGGCCTAAGCATCATTTTTTAGAATGATGTTAAAAGAGCTGTACTGCCTAGCCAAGAGACAATCATTTCGAATAGCAATAGCCTCAGCCATAGGCGCTAAGCTAGAAGGAAAACTCCAAGCATTCCCATCCCATTAATTACCTAAGTGGTCTCTACAAATGACAGCTGCATAAGCCCTTCCTTTAGGAGTAAAAGCAGCATCACAATTAATTTTGATCCAATTAGGTGGAGGAGGAGTCCAGGTTGATGAAACTGTTGCCACAATTGGTTCAAACCCGTGGGAGATAGAGTCAGGAGACTGATTAGCATTCTTAAATTCAATCCATAAGCAGTTAGCCATGAACATAGTCTTCATAGGGTTAACTGTCACACCATAAAAAATAAATGCATTTCTATCATTCCAGATGTGCCAACAAAAAGTTGTCAATATAGCATCAGCTTCCCCTTTCAAGTATCCCCTAGCAGTACAACACTTACTAAGATAGAGGAACCAAGATTCAAATCTTGTGATAGTAATAGAGTTAATAGAGAACTGGATAGGAGAAACTAACCATATTGCTTGAACCCAAGGGCAAGTAAGCAATATGTGTTCAACAGATTCAAATTTTGCAGAGTGGATTAGCAGCAGAATTCCCCTTGAATTTGTTCTCTTTTGTTGGCAGTCCCCCTTTGTAGGCTTTCCATAAGAAGTTTTTGATTTTTGGTTGAACTTTGAGGCTCCAGATATACTTCCACAACTATTTTGGGGATGAATAAGATGATCCATTTTTCATGGATTGTTTAGTAAAATCGTCTTCTTCTTTCAGACAGTGGTATCCAGATTTGACAGAGAAGATACCCGATCTAGCATGAGGCCACCAAAATGTATCTTCATTATCTTAAATAAGAACATAAAAAGCCTTGATCTTGAGAACAACATCCTTACTAAACAAAGACTCCAGCAAAGTCTCATTCCAAAATTTTGTGTCAGGCCTAAAAAGCTCATGAACTTTTCTGATAGATGCATTTGGAGGTTTTGTTAATTGATGAATTTCAGGCAGCAACTTATCTATCCACACTTCAATCCTTTTGTTGTTACCAATGGACCAACAAATCTTTTCTTTGAGAAAGTCTTTACTTTCCAAAAGACTCATCCAGCTCCAAGAAGGTCTACTTCCTAATTTAGCTTCCAAGAAAGAGGATTCCGAAAAGTAGAGCCCTTTAAGAATTTTTGCAACAAGAGACGAGGGGTTTGTCAGAATCCTCCAAGCCTGCCTAGCAATAAGAGCTCTATTCATGCAATGAAAATCTCTAAACCCAATACCACTACAGCTTTTCCTTTTTGTCATTTCATTCCACCCAATCCAATGAATCTTCTTTTGGCCATAAGATCCCAACCAGAATTTGGCAATCTTTCCACAAAACTGTTTACAAACAGACTTCAGGAAGAGAAAAATTGACATAGGATAGGTAGGAATTGCTTGTAAGACTACTTTCACCAAGACTTCCTTACCTCCCTCAGAGAGAAGAGAACTTTTCCAACTTTCAATCTTTGATAGAATTCTCTCTTGGACCCAATCAAGAGCTTTAACTTTTGAGTTTCCCCAATCAGTTGGCACACCGAGATACTTGCCCAAGTTATCTAATTGTTCCATTCTTAATTGATCTGCAATTTCACATTTAAGATGCATAGGACAATTGGCACTAAAAACCAAACCTGATTTGTTTAGGTTAATAGTCAAACTTGTAGCAAAGCCATATTGATATAAAACATCTTGAAAAGCAAAGACTTCATTAAATGAGGCCTTAAGGAAGAAAAGCCTTAAGGAATGACTTCATTAAATGAGGCCTTAAAGAAAAAAATACTATAATCTGCAAAAAGAAAATGTATGATAGGGAGACAATTTTTGGACATTTTTACTTCTTCAATCCATCCTTTCTCAACCTTGTCTGCAATAAGAGAAGATAAAACTTGAGTAACAATTGCAAAAAGAAAAGGGACAAAGGGTCACCCTATCTAATTCCCCTGCTAGGTCTGAAAGGACATAAAGGATATCCATTAAGCATCACTGAATAAGAAACAAAAGAAACACAGTTAAGAATCCATTTTACCTATAGAGTTGAAAATCCAAGTTTGATCATACAATCATGGAGAAAATCCCATTCAATATGCTCATAAGCCTTATTCATATTCGTTTTCAATGCAAAATAGTATTTTTTTTTTTTTTAGATTTTTTCTTAAGGAAGTGATTAACTTCCTGGGCAATAAGGACATTGTCCTAGATTAATCTCCCCGCTATAAAAGGAGATTGAGTAAGAGCAATAAGATTATTCATGAAAGGCTGCAATCTATGTACAAGCGCTCTGGGAACACTTTGTAAATGAAATTTGAGCAACTTATAGGTTTGTACTACCCAATACAAGTAAGACTATGAACCTTTGGGATAAGGGAAATAAGAGTGTGATTCAACAAGTACAGATTGTTTCCATTTTCCATAAAACTAACAACAACACCAAAGACATCCTCTTGGATAACATGCCAAAATCTTCTATAGAACTGCCCAGAGAAACCATCTGGACCTGGAGATTTATCGGCTCTAAGGCTCCAAACTGCTATTTTAACCTCTTCTCTAGTGACACTCCTGGTGAGTTACTCACTAATTTGATCAGTAATGACAGGCTTGAGAGTATCCAACATTGGTATGTAGTTTCTTGGACCAATAGACTTGAAGACATTTGAAAAATGATTCTGTACCATGTGCTTGATATCCACCGTATTATTAGTCTACACTATTTCATGAGTTTACAATCTCAGAATCTTGTTTCTTGTTCTTCTTTGGAGAGTTGAAGCATTAAAGTAAGCAGAGTTCTTATCCCCAAGCTTGAGCCACTTAAGTCTAGCTCTAGAAGACCAGTATTGTTTCTCTCTATTCCACAAAATTTTTAATTTGAAAGGCAATCTCATTGTATTCTAATTGACTAGTTTGAGAAATAGGGTCATTGATTATGTCCTGAAGTTTTGCTTGGAGTTTCTGGATTAGTTTCTTACTATTTTTGAATTTTGCTCTACTCCATTTCACAAGACGAGTTCTCCAATTTCCAAGTTTGACATCAATCTTCATCAAACCATCATCCTTAGTAGTCAAATTCCAAGCTTGGGTAACAGTCTCCTCACATGATGCTTCATCAGCCCAAAAGCTTTCAAAATATAACCTTTTGCTACCTTTTGAAAAATTGTTGTTAGTTGCAAGCACAATTGGGGAGTGATCCAACCCCATAGCTGGTAGAATTGCCAACCATGCATTATGAAACAGAGCTTTCCAACTACTATTACAGACAGCTCTATCAATCTTTTCTTTAATCAACCTATCACCGTCTATTCCATTTGTCCAGGAAAAATTGCATCCCTTTGATTCAATATCCATCATTCCAATATCATCAAGAAATTGTCTGAATTTAAGGATGCTACTAAAAGCTTTCCTTCTTCCTCCTTCTTTCTCAGCTTGGCTTAAAACATAATTAAAGTCTCCCAAAATCAGCCAAGGAGTATATGAGATATCTTGAAGATCTTTAATAGTTTCCCACACATTTGCTTTAGCTTTGTCATAAGGGTTGCCATATATGAAAGTACATTTCCATTCCTGGCCCTTGTCATCATAACAGAGAAGATGAATAAAGTGGAAGGTGGATTTTATTACATGAATGGCTACTCCTGGGATGTAAAAAAGGGCAAGTCCACCTGAATGCCCCTTAGGATCAACTGCATGAATCAAGTCAAATCTGATATTTCTAGCCACTCATAAAAGTTTGTTAGACTTCATTTTGGTTTCTAAAATCCTTATTATTTTAGGGTTTATCTGAGCAATTATATCTTTTAAGCTCTTAACTATCAAAGAAATACCTTAAACCTTGACAATTCCATGCAAGAATATTCATTGCGGGTCCTAGGACTGATAATCGCCAGTCCCAGGAAACTCAAAATCTTCATTCTCCCAATCATTTTCTTCAAAGAGGTTATGAGTCACCTCATCCCCTTGCACAGTTTCTTCAACAATTCTCTTATACTTCTTTTGATCTCTCTTAGCTCTCTTCTTATCAGAGTTTTTATCATTCAGACCTGTATTGTTCATAATTGGAATATCAACTAAGTTTTTTGGTTCAACATCCTCATCCTCAAAATCAAGTTCATCTTCTTCATTTGAAACCAGTGCACTTATTTTTCTTTTTTGGTTTCCACCTTTCTCCTTGTTCAACCCAGTTGATGCCTTTATGGGGATTTGGTTATTTTGAGTCAAGTGGGAAATGAGGGTATTTTGGTCAGCTTGGTGTTGAAGTGGGTTATTATTTTGGGTAGGAGGGTTCTTGGGTCAGCTTGGTGTTTAAGTGGGTTATTATTTTGGGTAGGGATGGTTTTTTGGTCAGCTTGGTGGTTCAGTGAGTTATTTTTTTGGGTTGAAAGGTTAGAAAATGTTTTTTGGATTTTTTGGGAAGAAACATTTTGCGTTACTAAGGTGTTAAATTTGGGCAAAGTGATAGCACTGAGTGCTATACTTTTGGTTCAAAAAGTTTATAATTTTTTTTGTAGTACAAAAATTATTAAATATTTCTCTTATAATTTTATAAACGTATTACACGTGTACCAACTTCATCTTTTTGTCATAACTAAGCTTATTAAAAGACCCATTTGCCCTTAATTTTTTTTTTCTTTTCTCTTATATATACATATATATTCATACCAAAAAATAATAGAATATAGGGAATGTCATTATTCTCTATTCTATATTAATAACTGTAAATAGGAGATCCTCTGGTAGAAAATGAAAGGGACATTTCTACACTTATTTCAGATCAGGGCTTAGTTAGATGAATGGAGCCTTTTGGATATCAAGTGTTGATCGAACCAATCAGAAGTGCAAGTCGAGCAAGCGAAATCGGGAAACGGACCGCAACGCAACGACTAGGATTCACAATACAATCTCTCACTCTTAAGGGTGGCCCTTGAGTTGATATATATATATATATATATATACACACACACACACACACGTGTCAAACCAAAAAAAAGATATATATACATATACATATATATACATACAGTGGTCGAGTCACTAATGCATTTTTGGATTTATTTAGAAAAAAATCATTATATTATACATTTTTATTATACGATTACACCCCTGACCTTGGGTTCCTGGCTCCACCACTCTATACACACCAGAAAAGAATATATTTATTAATTGATCTATGTTTAGGGTGGGGACGATGACAGTTAACATTATTGTTCTTGGTCGAAAGCTGGTAGTGAGAGAATAAAAGATAAACAAAAAATTCTTAATAAGGGTATTTTTATTCAAATAATGATCTATTTGTGCAAAAAAAAATACGAACAATTGCATGAGACGCGATATACTATCTGTCAAAATAGATAATTTTTATTTTTTTATTTTATGAAAGGATGCATTACGCTTAGTTTAACAATCCGTAAATAAGATATTTGGTGATTGTTGCATCACATGAAGTTTTATACAGTTGCAAAAAATCACAAAGAGGTCATGTGTCGTTGACCCAAGATGAAATA
The DNA here is from genome assembly GCA_037974665.1 of Ehretia macrophylla. Lineage (NCBI taxonomy): Eukaryota > Viridiplantae > Streptophyta > Magnoliopsida > Boraginales > Ehretiaceae > Ehretia > Ehretia macrophylla. The sequence goes on from CM075782.1 coordinate 3,048,229, forward strand.
ACTGATGACATCAAAGCACATGACGGAGTATATATTAAATCGTGGGGTAGAGCATGGAATAATGGTGAATATAATCGTCAACAGTAACTATTGAACGTACCCTAAAAAACCATCAAAGAGATGTGGCTCCTTAGCAGGAAGATAGGAGACAGGTCTAAATAATCGTTGACAATCATTAGACTATTTTCACTACATAAGTTTGCAACAAATATAGGGAAAAAATAATAATGATAAATATATCAGAACCAATCCAACAAACATGACACTAGAGTCTTAAATTTTATCCATAGAAGCCGATTGTAACTTACTTTTTATTTAATTTTATATATGTTTTCATTTATTATCGCTTTTAATAGGAGAATTGTAGTTATCAACACCAAGGACCAAAGACACTCTTTGTTTTCAATAACAACTTATTGATCAATTATCTAAGTTCTTAAGAGTCTACGCAAATTCAATTCAATTATCATTAACAACCTTTGTGATGAATATCATGAGAATCATCTTCTAATACTAGTCAAATTCTAAAGAGGACAAAAATATATAGCCAAGCAAGGATGAATTCAGAAATTCTTCTTAGCGAGGCTAAAATACATAATTTTTTAATTATATTAGTATATTTTTTTAATGAAGACTAATTAATTTTTTTAACCAAAAATACAAAAAAAAATTAATTTTTTCAAAAATACATACAATTTTTAACTTTCTTTCTGGGGCAATGGACCCTAATTACATCCGCCCCTGTGGCCAATCTAAATATAAAGCTATCAAAAGTTTTTACTAGCATAGATGTGACAAGGAGAGGAAACATGTTATATTAATTGATAAAAAAATTATAAAGACCTTTAGTAAATATAACATTTCATGGTTTTATTGCATGTACTTTCCCTACAAGGTGCCTCATTGGTTTCTTTTTTATTTTCCAATCTTTCGTGGGGTTCTTTAAAATAAAATTAGTTTCTATTTTTATAGGGTCTTAGTGAGGCTAATCTGAAAAAAAAAACAAAAAAACAAAGAATAGTGAGGCCAAAAACCTTTGAAAAGAGCATATAATTGTTGGTGTTTTGTAAAATAGATTATAAGTTACAATTTACTATTTCAAAAATAAATTGCCTTAAAAGCATCTGATTATAAGCTTTCACAATCTTCATTAGTTTGACTGAAATATTTACAAAATACTGATATTTATTCTGTATGCATTGTTAAATTTTAATTTAACTTTCAAAGCTTATAAAACAAAAGATATATGTAGCTCTGCCATTGCCTGAGGGTATATATGTGTGAAACACAAATAAATTTATAGGCCGGAGGTAAACTGGAAATATATGGCTTTTCTTTCTTTTACCATTTCCAAAAAAGTTGAAAAAGGATTAATATCCTACAGAACAGTTGAAATAATAATCGATCGGATCATTTTAGACCACAAGTATTTTTCAGATAAGTAATAAGTGTAACTTTTTTTTTTCAAAGTGTAATGAAATGTATCACTTGCTAACTTTTAGTTCAAAAAGAATTAATAAATGTAAATCATAAAGCTAAACCATTTCGTTTTTCCTATCTCCACTCCATCCTCTTCAGACGAAGAAGTAATAAAATGCTTGCTATTTATTTAATTCAGACTGATATCAGTTATCTCATATGAAGTGAATCTTACACACATATAAAATTCACTTTATCTTTCACAAATTAATATCAGTCCAAACTAATAGAAGATATTTCAATAATAAAATGCTTCAATATCTTACTAGATGTGCGATGATGAGATTGACTAACAAGCGTACAACCCTATTGAGATGGCTAAGACTTTTTAACATAAACATAGTATGGTGGCAAGACGTGGATAGCTCATATTGTACATTGCGTACTCGGAGGATATAAGTCTCCAAGTGCTATCACCCTCAAAATCCATAATTTACTTTCTTTGCTTTAGGTTTTTTTTTTTTTTTTTCCTTTGTCGAATGGAAAGAGATTAACATTAATAAAAGAAAGGTTACATCCAAATTAGCCAATGTTTATTGGCTCAATTTCTGATTTAAGTAAATTACACAATAAAAATGTTGGGTTTTAAACCCAATAACCATTCAATTTACCATATACCCTACTTTTAACTGATTTATTACCATTTCTCCATACAAGTGAAAATAGAATTGAGGAGTTAGCAGTAATTATCATTTGGATGTCCTTTATAACAGGAACCGCTTTCCTTTGGCTTGTGGATGACAAGACTCAGTGTACATGCTTTTTCTCTTCTTTTTCTTACAGCGGAATTTTTTTTTTTTGGATGATGAAAGAATTTATCTAGTGAAGTCTGATTACTAATGGATGAACTCTCAAAATGCAATAGTGGTCTTTATATATGCATTAAGTTAGTCAAGAATAAAATTCTAAAATAGTAGCGAGTGTTAAATCTGTAACTTAATAAGAACGATTTTATTCTTCCTATTACTGAACTATGCCCTTAAAAACAAAATATAATTAAAGTTAATTAAATAAGAGACCTATCCCAACTAATCTAAAAAAAAAAATTTATTTTGTAATTTAAATTCAAATTGAGAACAATTCTCTCGTTTACTCCTCAAATATTCCAAATCACTTTGAATCATGATGTACATGCTTTTGTTTATAGTGATGGAGTATTTCTCATTTTTAGTCGACCATAGACATTGTTTTGATGTTTCTGCGCACGCAATTTTCTGTTTTGGTGCAATGTAATAGCCCCATTCACATTCTTGGCAAAAAAAAACTCGAACACGAAAAGCCATTTTATTCGGAGACCCTATTTACTAAGGACGAGACATTGAAGACAGTCTACACATGATTGCGTCACCTGTGGATGTACAAAGGCCATGCCATGGAAGAAGATCTTTTGTCTAGGGACAGTGTCCATGTTACCAATTACCCATAAAAAAGCTGGTCCATTAACATGTACGGAAAAGCCTCTGTTAGTTCTCTCAATACCTCACAACTCTCAGTTGCAAATAACGATAACTACTAGTAGATGATGGCAGGTTGGTGTTACAGTAATTGAATCCATTGTGAAAGAAAGAATGTGAATTTTACTTCCAAACAAATGATTTTGTTATTATTTTTTAGCTTGATCTAATTAAATCTCTTTTGATTGTATAATTGTTATAAAAAATTGTATTTTTCTATTAAGTTGGTAACAGTCTTAGAATAATATAATGACATCTTAAATTCATAATAATAATTTGTTATGTTTACATTAATTGTCAACTATTCAAAATTCCTTCTTTTTAATTTGACTAGAAATCAATAATATTAAGGATAAAACTTTTAACAAATACGTATTTTTAGATTGTATTTAAAAGTTTGTGTAATAGATTTAAATCCCCTAATAATATTATTAAAGAAATTAATTATTATTAAATAATAATAAAGTTATTTAATCTTAATACTCAATAGTATATATTATTTTTTATAATTATATCAATGATATTATATAACTTTTTCAAAAATTATTTATTCATATTATTTTATTATAATTATGTAAAAATTTATCATCATTAAATCTTGATCATAACTGATCTCAAAAAGCAAAAGGTCATTTTACGTGGACTAGGTCTAGATGATAATAAAGATATATTCCTCTGTGGGATACAGAAGGGATTGAAAACCATCAGATCTCGATGGCTGGGCTGTCATGGTTACTTGTGCCCACTGGTTACTGTCCAATCAAAGCTATGAAGATAGTAGACTAGGGAAGGAAGAGGACTTGCTTATTACTATTTGCTCAAATAGGAAGCCTAAATTTTAGCATCCGCGATTCAGGTGGACCATTTATTCGTGTTATGGCAAATCAAAACTATTTTTTACCGCTGGAGATTCAGAAATCGATTCTCAGAGTTAATATTTTAATTGATATAATATTAATTTATAAATTTTTTTAAATAAAAAACTATTTTTACCACCAAGATATTGATCTGATTGTATATTTCTCGTTATAAACATGTCAAGATTTGAAAATTAATTTTTTTAAATTATATTTTTTAATATTTATTATACGATCAAAACTATTTTTTGGATTAAAAAATATTTTGGATCAGACTTTCGGAGACCCTCTTCCTATCCACAAAATGAAAAACACAAAAAACTTTTTTCTCCTTTTTTAATGAAACAAATTTATTATTTTAGAGGATGATTTATCACTTTTATCTGATTTCAAAGAAAGAAGTAGCCAATGTGAGATGTCTTCCACAAGGTAAAAGTTGTTACATATTTATTATTTTAGAGGATGATTTATCACTTTTATCTGATTTCAAAGAAAGAAGTAGCCAATGTGAGATGTCTTCCACAAGGTAAAAGTTGTTACATATTTATTATTTTAGAGGATGATTTATCACTTTTATCTGATTTCAAAGAAAGAAGCAGCCAATGTGAAATGTCTTCCACAAGCAAAAAGTTGTAACATATTTATTATTTTAGGGGAAAATTCACCATTTTTATTTAATTTTAAAAAAAGAAGTAACCGATGTGAGATGTCTTCCACATATGCAATGCAAGAATTTAATCAAAACGTAAAATTTACAAATCAATCAATACAATTATTTGTTTCCCTACCTCTTGATTTACTAAACTTCTTTTGCATTCTTTGACTAAATACTTTTAGAGGATTCTTTTTTTTTTTTTTGTCATTAACTTTTAGAGGATTCGTGGCTAGCTAATGCGTCCCTTTCAATCAATAACATGTAGTTGACAAAAAAGACGAATAACATGTTATTTTTATCGATAAAGTATTATGAATTAAATAACTATAAATTATGTGATCAATTTCGGAAAGGGTTAAAGTCCAAATAAGTCTCAAACTTAATAGATTAAACCCCTTTAGGTCCTTTAGTTTTTAAAACCCTCTTGAGAGGTTCTTCAATATAGTCATTTCAATAATTAAAAAACAAAATAATTAAAAATTTAAATCATGAGTTCAATAAATTATATACACACCCTAAACACTAAAATAATTAATAGTTAACCCCATAAATCACTAAATTATACGATCAACCCCACACAACACCATCCCGAATATTAACTCTTCCACCACCACCATTAACGACACCACAGCACGTACTACCACATACATATTAAAGACCCTCAACCCCCAAACTCGTCGCAGCCTCCCCACCTACCCCGAAAAAAAAAATGTCAGTCCCCACCTCTAGATCTATGTGTGTATATGTGTGATGGAGTTGGTGGTAGAGTTGTGCGTTATTAATATGAATGTAGTGTTGGTGTTGCTGGTTGTGATGATGGTGGAGATTGTATTGGAGTTGGTGGTGTTTCTGTGGGGGTTTTTGTTTGTTGTGGTAATTTTATAATTTATTGAAGGGTGAATAGTTTCGGATCGTCTTGTAGTCAAGTAAAATTAGTTATAACCTTTCTGTGGTCTAACAAATATAGTCGGACCTTTCTATGGTTTATCCGTTGATGCACACCACTCCTCTCTTTTAGATTTTTCGTCAAAACTGACAGAATATGTACCACATGCAAATAAAATATGATTTTTATTAATTTTTAACGTATTCAACTAGATGATTTTTTTAATTTTTTTTTTAAATTTAGTAATAAATAAAAAATAGGTGAAAATAAAAAGAAAAAATAAAAAATAATTTTTTTAATTACTAATATTACTTTATTATTAAATACGTTAAAAATCGATAAAAATTACATTTTAAGCGCGTTTGTCACACTTTCTGTAAAAAATGACAGAAATTTTGACGGAGAGGGGTGATGTGCATCAACGGGTAGACCACAGGGGGGTCCGACTATATTTGTTAGACTACAGGAGAGTTATAACTAGTTTCGCTTGACCACAGAAAAGGTCCGGAGCTATTCACTCTTTATTGAATTGACGGAGTTAAAGTTTTATTTATTTTGTCTTTTTAGGATGTGTATATAATTTATTGAACTTAAAGATTGCTTTAAAATGAACCAAATATTGTTTATAGATGTTGGTTTTAGTTTCAATAATTTTGAGAAATTGCTTCGAACTAAACCAACTATTCTATATATACAAATCACAATTATCGTTTTTGTGTCATTTAATTTGGCATAGGAGCAAAACAAACAATTCAATATTGACAAACTAGTAGTTTGGTTAATACAATGCGAAAAAGTGAGAAGCATTACGAAGAAAAGAATTCACAAAACAAGGATAACCAAAACTTGATAAGTTTTCACATTAAATTCCAGAATTATATTTTGTTTCTCTTTTCAAGTTTATCAAATCTACTTTCTTTTTGTTTGTTTTTTTCGTTTCTTGTCTTACTTTTCAATTTGGATATGCTCAGTTTTCAAGTCTCAATGCAAAATCTAGAACATGATTGCGTTTTATCATTCTTATTTTTAGCTTATGTGACCTTCTATCTTATTCAAAAGTAAAGGGTAGATATTGCAATTACATTTTCACAAACTCTTTCACAAACTCAAAGAATAAAAAGATTAAAATTTCCAAAAGAGACTCAAATTACATACATTTGATGAGTACCAAATATGCCACGCCATGAAGCCTGTTGCATGTCTAGATTGAAGGACGTCTCACTATAACGCATCAAATCTCAAATCACGTAATGCTCACATTAAGATCCCAAATTAAAAATGACAAACATAGTTACTGGAATAGATGCACCCAAGCTTGCTTCCAAAATTAATGCACATCATAAATTTCGGGCGTTTATTCTATACTATACCATTCGTCTAATAGTCTCATATTCTCTTAACACACAAAATTATAAAAAAATCTAAGACACGCAATCGATTTGGAAGGTAGAAAAATCATCACTATCTAAGGAACTATAAATAGTCGTCGTACGTTCTTATATTAACAGTCTTGATACTAAACAGTAAACAACCCTAATACATTTCTATTTTTCCTTCTATGATTTTTGGTTTGGTTGCCATTGACATGGTGAGGAAGGTTACCTCAAGGAATCTACTTCAATCTTGTGCCCTACCTCATTTCCTCTCATGGGATTATATTTCACCAGGTGACCCGTGTTAAATAGAAAGTAAAAGACATGGAATATATTTCGCCTTGCCCCCACTAAATTTGCTGAAAGTCCTGGGCTACTAGTCAAATCTGGTGATTTTCTGTCAAAGATACACGTTGTTCAATCAACGTTTGAAGATGTGAAATGCAATAAATACAAGGACTAGCTATAATTCAATGAGAACAGAAGAAAATCCATTGCACAATCTTCGCTATTCCCTACAGCCTGTGCATTGAAAGCAGTCAACACAGTAATATCATAATATATTAAAATTTAATAGGTATAAATTATTGGCATTATTTTTTTATAATTGTATTTATATTTCATAACTATTGAATTTTATTTAAAGCAATATAATATAATAAATAGATTTATTCTGTAACGCAATAGTTTGGCGTTTTAAACAATTTGATTATATGACCTCAAAAAAAAAAAATTTGATTAAATAATTGCATAGAACTGCAAAAGGAACAATCCTTGCTGCAACTACTGCCCTACGTTGTGAAACTATCCTTTCACTTCACATCAGAGGATTTTTTTTTTTTTTCATACATCTGAAGAATCCACTGTGTATGAATTAGGTAAGATTAGGTAAAATCTATGAAAGAAAAAATATGGATATGAAAAAAATCTCTCTCTTTACCTGAATTCATTTTTTCATGACGAGAAAAGAAGTAGAAAGGTTGAGAATCCTTCCATTCCCTTTTCTTTGTTAGTGGTCTTTTTTTTTTTTCAAGTTGGTGAAAAAATGAAAGGAAAATAGTTTAGGAAAAGAAAAAAATGTCATGACATTTAAAAAATGAAAAAGAAAAAAATACAAAAAGCGTTATTTTAGTACATTTTGGCCTAAACTTATTATTTTTTTTAAAAAAAACTTCAATCCAAATGAGGACCTATAAATTTTTTTCATTTTCTTCCACATTTTTTTACGAGCTAAATTCGGAAACCTCTTTTTTCTAATAATTTTTACTCTGACTTATTGAAATCCAATAATCCCATGGCAGCCTAACTTCAGAACCCTTTATACTATAGTGTTTATCTTTTGAAAATTTTTAAAAATAATCTAATAGAGGTGTAAGTCTCACTAACGTATAAGATTCATACACTAAAAATAAAAGTGAGACTAACAAGTTTTTTAAAAAATGACCCTCATCTTACATTGCGAGTTCGAATAGTCTCGTTGGTACGTTGTTCAACATTAGATTTTAACTGAAAAAAAAAAACAAAAAAAACTTAATTATGATCTATGGGGTCGCACCTTCCCCAATGTGGCACTTTAGGATTAGAAAATTAACCAAATTGTAACTCTTTCTCTGTGTTACGACACCCAGCAGACGTAAGGTGATGCAATATAGGCCCATTGAATCTGATTCCCAACCAAACCAAAAAGATTTTGTCCACAAACTTCACCCAAAAGGTTGATCGTTACCATAATTGCTATGATCAAATTACAATCTCTTAAACGTGTTAAAGTCTTTTTCATGTTTGGTCATGATAAGTGTAAACAGATTAGGACCACGCAAATTGTAAAACCAGTATGCGAAACTTCTCGAATTAAACTTATGTGAATCATTTCACGTCTGCTTTCATGCATTGCACTTTTACTTTACTTTTGGAGATTAGTAAAAGTTAGCCATGTTCCACAATTGGGCTCTGTGGTTACATTTGGAGATTAGCGTTCCATTCTTTTGTCTATTATTCTCTAATAGTTTCGTTTCGACAAGGGGTAACTCATTATATCTTTGGACTCAATACATTTTGTCGGAGTTTATGCAGTACAGATATGGATTAGTTCAGAATCAATGCGAATAATTTGATCAATCAACGAAGGTCTGTGGTAAATTTGAAAAACTATTATAGGTGATATTACAACATTAATTGAAACATCACTTCTTTCACAGTTTATTAACAGTCCGTTTTTCTAATTGCTTAGTCAGTTAATGAGTTGTTTCACTTAATGTTCTAACATAATCAGTGACAGTAAACAACAGCAGAAATAATAAAGCTATAACAGAAATAAAGAACACCAAGATTTAACGTGGTTCAACCGTGCGGTCTACGTCCACGGGACTTCATCAGGTCCAACAAATCTATTCATTAAGAAATATAAAAAGTTACAACATCAATGGACTTACACAAGAAAAGACTCCCTCTTAACATTTGACACCTCGATGATGAACTCCTTAATGAACGTCGATTTGGTGAGTTCCTCTCGACTTGTAACGTTCTCTCCCGAGAAGTACACATTCTTCTCCCGAAAATGAATACACGAACCAAGAATCTAAGCATTCAAATACTTAAACAAATTGTTCATGACTGTAAAAAACAACAAGGTTGCAATACTTAATACAATCAAGGACTAAAACACAGTTTGTGTTGTAACATGACACGAAACATAAAAATCTTATGTGTACTCTTGCAGCTTGTCCGTGCTCTCTCTCTTTTTCCGACCCACTTCTTCACGTCCTGTGTTTTATATAAATACTTGTCATGCCTTGGCTTTCAAGAAAAGATCCTTATCATAAAATCCCACTTTCCTTTTAGTAAAAAAGACAATTAATACAATCACAAAACTTCTTCTTTTATGGTAAGTTGCCTTAATAAATTACCTGCGCATTAGAAAGGTAAAACCACAAATATGGTAACAACACACGTTTTGCAAAACATAGCCAATTAAACGTCAATCTACATTAATTGCTTCAACACTCTTCTAATTTGTCAATACGAGAAACAAATTATCATGTGGAGCCATGGAGGAATCCATATCTCAACGTAAACCAAGAGCACATCAACTAACTAAGACTTGCACTATTGGACAATCTATCAAGGACCAAGCATTCCCGCCCCCAAAAGCAGAGACCGAAGAACAAAATGCTGTAACTTAAACTAAAATAACCACTCATGTGGTGAGGGGTCAGTTACTTGGCGTTGGCAGGAGTAATTAACATATTATTATATATATGCTGCTTGGTCATCTCTATTATCTATATGAGAGTTGTAATGTTGTCTCCAATAGCCTAGCTAAAACATGTAAATCTCTAAATGTAGGGAAGTTCTTGGAGACTTTTGTCTCCAACAGCTTTCCTAAGGATCTCTACATTGTAGAGAATCTCTACAACTTGGATTCAGCATCTCTATTCAGCATCTCTATATGTAGAGATGCTGAATCCATGCCCTAAAGTCCCAAAAAAATCTGACAACTTAGAAAAAAAAAATTGCTGGCTGAAAAAAAAAAGATCTCCAACGGTCATATTTTTTATCGTTGGAGGAACATCTGAAAAAAACAACAACAACAAATCTCCATATTTTTGCACATACACACACAAAGCTGTGAAAAAAAAAAACAAATCAGAAATCAAACCCATAGATAACAATTTTTTTGAAGAGATTTCAGTTTGTCTTTTGCAAAATTTTTTTTTTTGATAATAACGCTTTGTTACTTACCATTATTGTCGTGAGTGAGGGATTAAGGTGGAAGGTCTTGCTGTGAGTGAGGTATTGGGGTGAGGGGTCTTGCCGGGAGTGAGGGATTGAGGTGGGGGGTTGTTGCTTGTGAGATTTGTTTTTTTGGGTCAAAGTTGACGTGGGATTGGGTGGGGGCTGTTTTTATGCTTGTCTGATATATTTTTTTTTAATTATTTTGGTCAAACTTGAAATATAATTAAAAATAAAAATCATCATAAACAATTAACAAATATAAATAAAAAATTTAATAATAAAGTTTGAATTAAAATAATACATTTAATTAAAACAAGATAAGATTTTAGAATAAAACAAAAATAGAGAATCTATAAAATAGGGAAGCTGTTGAAATGAAATTAAAATAAAGATTCCTTAAAAACAGAGATTGAGTAAATGTAGAGAATGTACTGGAGTAAAACTGAAATAGAGAATCTCTAGATGTAGAGAAATTGTTCAAAATCCCTACATGTAAGAAAAAAAATAGAGAAACTGTTAGAGTTAACCTAAGTATGTCATCATAATATCTAGACAAAGGATTAAGGTGGATGAATTAATTAATCACTAATTATATGACTTCATCTTCTACATCATTTTAGTAATGTATGCCCTTTAATGTTTTATTGGGATGATTATAATTGATTCTTAGTAACTTTTTTGCTCAAATGATTCTTAGTAACTTATGCCCTTTAATGTTTGACTGTGATAATTACATGATTATGATAAATTAAATATAGTAGTTTGTTGTATTATTTATTACAATTTTATATATACTCGTAGTAAATTTTAATGGAACTTGAACTTAAAGTCGTTTGGTAACCTGAACTTTGATATCATATATATTGGTTTACCATTTCTTGTAAAAACTTAAGAATTGGATTATGAGTTAGCATTACTTTCTCTATCCTTCATATGTATGTTATGCTTACTACTATAAGCATAAAGAGAAAGCAAGAAGATACTATCACAATAAGCACAAAATGTGTTTTTTAAATACTTGCTTGAAGTACTTTTTATTATAAGTAGTTTGACTAGCTTATAAACTAAGTCAAACATCCCTTAAAATTTTCACTTCTTAGGAGTGAGCTAAGGAGAAGATATTGTAATTATCTTCTCATGACGATATGGGTTTTGATGGATACTTGTTGGGCTGGACATTACATACATTTTATTGGGATGTAAAGGTTCGCCACGACCAATTCTTTGGCACTGATCAGATATATGGTTTGGGAATCAATTAGGCTTTTTGGGGAAAGAGGGACTTTTTTTTTGGTAAAGGGAAAAGAGGGACTTGACTCTCGTGATTTTTAAAGTCAACAAAATTTTCTCTTGCATACTTTAATTTTACTATTAGCGGTATTAATACGTAAAACGAGACTCATTATTTTTACTCTTGTGCAATAATTAGTTTGTCAAGCAATCTGAGAGATTATGGAGTGAATGAATGGCTCACATGTTGGCTAGAGGTGAACTTTAGTTCCCAATCTTTATTTATTTATTTATTTAGATTTATATTATGATGTTAAAAAATTAATAAGTTTCAGGTGTCCGAGTTAGCTCGCTCTTTTTAGAAGAATACTGCACTAGACAAGCCTTCCGTTTTAGTCGAAGCTTCATGGGCATTGTTCTATTCTCCAGTCAGATGTTTGGATGTAAGATGAAAGCTGGCTATACTCGCGAGGAGGCAAACCACTTAATTTTCCAATCTTAGCAACTAGAAATATGTTTTAAGAACTTTGACAGATTTATTTAATTTCAAAGATGGTAATTTGGTCAGGTGAACATAATAATGAGCCATTAGCAACACATAGAAGCAACTCGATACAGTTTTACGTAACTCGTGACCATAAACACCTACCCACATGGTCAGGGGCGGAGGCACACCTAAGACTAGGTGTGCCAATGCACACCCTGGCTTCACATCTATTCACTGAAGAAAATGTGTTGATCAGTATTTCTAATTTAATCCTATTTGTATTTTAACAAGAGCATTATGTTCTATTTGCATATTCTATACTGGTTTAATGGATTATGCTTATATCTTAACTTTCGGCTTAAGAACTTAGAGGGGGTTAGGCAAATCTTGAGAGAAGCTCAGCTTGAATGTTATACAAAGATTAGCCAACTCGTTTCGCCTTTCCTTTTGTGTGTTAATGTGAACAAGATAATAAATAAGTTTTGCATTTAAGGCATATTGAAGTTGTTTTCTCGTCAAGTTCTGAATAGTTGCTCACCTCTTCTTTTTTCTGGAATGACTGTCTCTAACGTGCTAATTCAACTTGATAATATTATATAACAAAAAAAATTCAAGTTGATTGCAATAATATAATTGATTTTTTCTCTTAGGTTATTACATTAATTGCAGTGGTTCAATGAGCGATTAGACTACATTGTTCAGAGTTATGTCTTTGACGTTCTCTTTATTTTCTTCTCGACCAAATTTTTTTTTTTTTAATAAATGCACACCCTAACTTCAGGTGACTAGCTCCGCCACTACACATGGTCCATCAGCATAAAAGTCTTTCACAGATTATTCCAAAAGCAAACTAAACATAAGACAGCGGAAGCGCAGTACTTTCATCCGGTAATTTTATAATTCGGTTAAAAAATAAATGGAAGACTTGTGCGGGTGCATAATCTAGGCCATGGACCAGGTAACAGATACTACCCCTAAGTTTTTATCTAATCCCAAGGCGTCCCACACAGCTTTTGATCCATCAACTATGTTATTTTTGCATGGTGGTTGACCTGCATGCTCTTGATCACAACCATGCCTTGAGTCACACTCATCCACCACCTTCGCTGTCACACTTCTTCCATTACTCGCCATTATGCGTATCATCTTGCCACGCCTTGATCCTCCAGCATACCACCCTGTAGATAAGGCAACAATACGTTCAGTGTTGTTATGGTATTTTCCATCACATTCAGATGCACCACCACCATCACCCCCGAGGTGCAAAATCATTAAGTGTAAGTGTTGCAGGTGTAGAAGAGGTAACTGGAGGGGAACAAGCATAGGTTGTGAGCTTCCCCCTCCTTTGCTGCAGATGTGCGTCCCAACATCAGGATCGTCGTTGCATTTCCCGCTAATGCAAATTAATTGACCAGAACAATCGTTTAGCGTTTTGCATGGGCCATTGCAGGAGAAAAGGGCATTTCCAAGGGAAATAATAGAGATGATATAGTGTTGGACAAAATTAAAATGAGAGAAGTGTTGTAATTAAAAATACAAGATGTACAATAAAGATTAAAATAACAGAATGTAAAATTAACAGTATTAAAATTCAAAGATGTAGAAATAAACCAAATACAGATGATATCGAGACTCGAGTTAGACTCGATGTCCTTAAGACTTTAACGTCCCGCTACAGTACTCTCGGTTGATTGACGCAAGTCTCCAGGACACAACGATATTTTCTTCGTAGTAGGAGCACACCAAACTATGAAACTATCTAACTGAATATGACAAACTCTCTCTATTGGACACAATAATAAATGATAATATTTGTTCTGCTTGCTCAATTTTTCATTCTATTGCCTCCTCTGTTTCAGCAAACATACATAACTATTTATAGCCAATTCTTAATGGGAGTTATCATTGCCAAAATATTCTGATAGAATAAAATATTATAATCTAACTCAAACTTTCACACAACCATGTTACTCAAAGTTGATAAAGTCTGCAGCACATGGACAAGGAATATATTGCACGGATTTACAAGGCAAGCATGCTAAACAAGAATAATTGCACCCAATATTTTATTTACATTCACAAGATTCCCAATATTTTATTTACATTCACAAGATTCCTACAATCCCCCACATGAATGAAAATCAGACAATGCACAAAGTAAAGACATAATGCAGACACTAGAGAGAGTTTAAAAGAATGACACTGCTTCCGGATAGGTAGCTTTTGGCCTTGAACCTTCCGTAGTGAGAGCTATCGGATTTACTTGCTGACCAGTGAACGCGATATCTTGAACTGTTCAATTTTTGTGTAAACCAAGACAATAAAACTCACACAGTATCCTCTTAACCATACTTCAGTTCTCACGGTTGTGTTCGTTTTGGCCCTGAACAACTCCCAGTTTTATAAGTACTCTAGAGAATTCAGCCTTAGAGATTCTCGTAGGAGCGGCCCACTCCCTACTCACATAGGTGATCACTTATTAAGAGTAACCCTGTAATACCCCACTTGGAATTTCCAAGATATAAGTATCATTAAAAGCATAGCTTATCCTAAACCACATGCAAGCAGCACTGTCTGCTCGTCATAGGAATAGGTGGGAGTATTACCCCCACAGTGCTCCCGATGAATCATTCATAGCTCAGTTTTTCCCTTTGAACCTACTTCCAGGGATCTCCTGTCACGTAGGTAAGGTTTTCCACTATGATGGCTCTTTAGTCATAGGCTTTAGACCCATTTCCCTCGATGATTTGTAAACTTGCTCTCTGTTCAAACCTTTAGTAAGCGGATCCGCAATGTTATCTTTTGACTTTACGTAGTCAATTGAGATAACCCCTTTAGAGAGCAATTGTTTGACGGTATTATGTCTACGACGTATATGTATAGACTTACCGTTGTACATGCTACTCTGTGCCCTTCCAATAGCAGATTGACTATCGCAGTGTATGTAGATAGCTGGCACAGGTTTGGGCAAGTTTGGAATATCCTCTAAGAATTGTCGAAGCCATTCGGCTTCCTCTGCAGCTTTATCCAAAGCTATAAACTCAGATTCCATCGTGGATCTAGCTATACATGTTTGCTTAGTGGATTTCTAAGAGACGGTTGCTCCTCCCAAAGTAAAAGTGTATCCACTCGTGGATTTGGAGTCATTAGTATCCGATATCCAGTTGGCATCACTGTATCCCTCTAGTACAGCTGGATATCGGGTATAGTGCACCCCAAAGTTCAATGTGTATCTCAAATATCTTAGAACTCTTATTATAGCTACCCAGCGGTCTTTCCTTGGATTGCTCGCATACCTGCTCAATTTGCTCACAGTTAATGCTATATCGGGCCTCGTGCAATTCATAATATACATCAAACTACAAATAATCCTTGAATACTCTAATTGAGATATTCCTTCACCAGTATTTTTGGTAAGATGTACATTTGCATCTATAAGTGTCTTTGCGAGACTAGCATCATTTTTATTAAACTTGTCCAGTACTTTCTCTATATAATGGGACTGAGACTAGATTAGTCCGTCAGATGTTCTGGTAATTTTAATACCCAGAATCACATCTGCCATACCCATATCCTTCATATCAAAGTTACTGGATAACATCTTCTTGGTAGACTTAATGACACTATCATTACTCCCGATAATAAGCATATCATCTACATAGAGACAAACAATGACATATTCTTGACCCGTGCCTTTTACATAGACACACTTGTCACATTCATTAATCCTAAAGCCATTTGACAACATGACTTTATCAAATTTCTCATGTCATTGTTTAGGCGCCTGTTTTAGTCCATAAAGGGATTTTACAAGCTTACAAACCTTTTTCCCTTTCTCAGGAACTACAAACCCTTCAGATTGTTCGATGTAGATCTCTTCATCTAGATCTCCATTTAAGAATGTTGTTTTTACATCCATTTGATGTATCTCAAGATTATTGATAGCTGCGATAGCTATCAACATCCGTATGGATGTAATTCTCGTGACTGGTGAATATGTATCAAAATAATCAAGACCTTCTTTTTGTCTACATCCCTTAATAACAAGCCTGGCCTTGTATTTTTCTATTGATCCATCAGCCTTCAACTTCCTCTTAAAAATCCATTTACACCCTAAAGGTTTATTTTCAGGAGGAAGATCCACCAGTTCCCATGTATGATTTTGCATGATGGATTAAATTTCACTGTTTACTGCCTCTCTCCATAAAGGAGCTTCAGGAGTAGACATTGCCTCATTAAAAGTGCGAGGCTCATTTTCTAACAAATACGTTAGAAAATCTGGACCGAAAGACTTAGATGTTCTAGCCCTCTTGCTACGTCTTGGTTCATCTTCAATATATTTAGATATAGCCTCATCATCTATATCTAATTTTTGACTCTCATCATATGTTCTTTTCGTAAAACTTGATTCTTGCGTATTTTTACAAGGAAATTTTTCTTCAAAAAATTCTGCATTCCTTGATTCAATAACTGTATTCACATATATATCAGTTATTTCTGACTTATACACAAGAAACCTGTATGCAGCACTGTTGTGTACATATCCAATGAAGATACAATCCACAGTATTTGGTCCTATTTTGACCATTTTAGGAGCTGGAACTCCTACCTTAGCTAGACACCCCCACACTCTTAAGTAATTGTAGGAAGGTGGTTGACCTTTCCACAACTCATAAGGTGTCTTGCTTAATTTCTTGTGGGGTACCTTATTAAGAATATGGTTCGCAGTTAATACTGCATCCCCCCACAAGTTATGAGATAAACCCGAATTGATCAACAAGGCATTCATCATCTCTTTAAGAGTTCAGTTTTTGCGTTTAGCAATACAATTACAATTCCATGTTCAGCACAATAGTCCTCAAAGGGATATACATATTCTCCTCCTCTATCACTTCTCAACATCTTAATCATTTTACCGAGTTGATTTTCTACCTCATTTTTGTATAGTTTAAATATTTCCAGAGCCTCATCTTTGCCTCTGAGTAGATAAACATAACAATATCTTGTGCAATCATCAATAAAAGTAATAAAATACTTTTTCCCATTTCTAGTTTGTACAAATTTTAAATCACAAATATCACTGTGAATTAAATCCAGAGGTTCTGAACTCCTTTCTACTGATTTAAAGGAAGTTCTCGTTAATTTTGATTATACGCATACTTTACATTTTTTATTTATGTTTCAATCAGCTTTAGGTATTAGACCTAAATTGATTAATTTTTGCAAAGAATCAAAATTCACATGTCCTAATCTATCATGTCATAAATTAGGAGAATCCAAGACGTAAGCAACAGACTTATTCTTATTCATACCAAATTTAGTAGGCTCATTAGCCTTTACAACAGTTAGGGCAATAGTCATTACATTGAGCTTAAATAAGCCATCACACTCATAGCCTTTGACTACAAACATTCCAAATTTAGTTAACACAAATTGACCAGACTCAAACACCAATTTGAATCCGTTCTTACTCAACAAGGATCCAGAAACCAAATTTTTCCGGATGTCTGGGACATGCAACACATTGTTGAGTGTCAGCTCCTTTCCAGAGGTAAATTTCAAGATTGCCTTCCCAGTTCCTTCTACCTTTGAAGTGGCGGAGTTACCCATGTAAAGGGTTTCAGAAACATTTTGATAGGTAGTGAACATTTTCCTATCAGAGCAAACATGCTTAGTGGCCCCAGTGTCCACCCACCATTACTTTGGATTCCCCACCAGATTGACTTCTGACACGACAACTGACAGATTAATGTCAGAGAGATCACTGCTCAGGTCTTCCACATCATTTGCCTGAGCTTTCCTCTTTTTCGGATTGCCCTGATTCTTGCGGTGCCTACAGTCTCTTGCCTTGTGCCCCGGCTTGTCAAAGACAAAGCAATTCCCACCAAACTGCTGCTTCTTATGTTCTCCCCCTTTTTGACTTTGGTTGGAGAATTTTCTCCTTTTGTTGTTCGGACCATACTCAATCACATTAACCTTTGATTCCAAAGGCGGAAAACCAACTCTTTTTTCAGATTTGCGGTTGTCTGCTTCAATCCTCAATCTCAGAACTAGATCTTCAAGAGTCATCTCATTTCGCTTATGCCTTAAATAACTCTTGAAGTCTTTCCAGTTGGGAGGCAACTTCTCAATAAGTGCACCAGATTCAAAACGTTCTCCCATATTTATACCTTCTGCATGACACTCATGAATGAGTACCTGATACTCATCTACTTGCGGCATCAGAGGCTTGGAATCTACCATTTTGAAGTCAAGGAATCTGGCCACAACGAATTTCTTTGTGCCCGCATCCTCCGTTTTATACTTCTTCTCTAAAGATTCCCACAGTGCCTTAGCAGTTGTCATTGGGCTATAGACGTTATACAATGCATTGTCCAACCCGTTGAGGATATACTTTTTGCAAAGGAAGTCTGCATGCTTCCAAGCATCAACAGCAGCAACAGTCTACATATCAGGATCGTCACCCAACAGCGGTACATCCTCTTTCAAAAATTGAGCAAGATTCAAGGTGGTCAAGTAGAACAACATTTTTTGTTGCCACTTCTTAGAATCCCTCCCGTTGAACTTTTCTGGCTTCTCGCCATGTCCAACAGGAGTTGACGCCACAAATGGCACAACCGAAGCAACAGTCACCGATGGCCTAGCCAAAGGTACATTCTCATTTCCTGCAGATCTACCGGTTGATCCACTTCCAGTCAAGGGCACATTTGGGTTGTTAGGTCCAAAAGATTGTCCATAATTCACATTTCCAGTTTCGGTATTCATGATTAATATTATTTATATTAAGTCCAAATTCCTGTTTATACACCCAAATACAAATACAAAAATCAAGTTAGTCGCAAAATAACTTAATACCAAAATTAATTTTAAAGTAATAATTAAGGAAATAATATTTCTGATACAAAAATAAAAGAAATATTAAAATCACACAGTCTACTATATGTATATATATACTTATATTAGACTGTCAAGTAAATAGTCCAAACAAAATAAGTAAAACAATTATTCAAATTGTCTTTTCTCGAATCAATTAAAGAATAGTGTACTAATAAATTATTTTGTCACTTAAGAAACAAGAAGTAACATTTGGTTCAGTGGTAGACTCTTCTGATTAGTAACCTTGATGTCCTGGGATCAAACCTTTGTAGTAGTAATAAGAATAATTAAAATTTTTGCTTCTCGAATAAAAAATATATATTATAATGTTACTGCATTAAAAGCTACAACAACTAATAAAGCTACTGCATTAAAATTTATAATTAATATAATATAATATAATTTACAACTAATATACTATATTATAATGATTTACAATTAATATAATATAATATACTATAATGCAAAACAAAACAAAGCTTCTGCTTTCAGCAACTTTCAGCAAACGTATTGCGCATGCAGTAATAGCAAGAAAACGATAACAAAGAAACGTGCAAGCGGAATTGAACAGTTCAAGATTAAGTCCTTAAAAAATTTATATCTTTCTCATTTTAAATCCAAATTTGATGAAATTTTACCATTAACTTCAGAAAATTAAGAGGTATATGGAAATGTAATTTATTTTCCATTTTGTTATACTTTACAGAATCATATTAAAGGAATTATACCATTAAAGTCTTAAGATTGTTGGACAAAATTAAAATGAGAGAAGTGTTGTAATTAAAAATACAAGATGTACAATAAAGATTAAAATAACAGAATGTAAAATTAACAGTATTAAAATTCAAAGATGTAGAAATAAACCAAATACAGATGATATCGAGGCTCGAGTTAGACTCGATGTCCTTAAGACTTTAATGTCCTGCTACGGTGCTTTCGGTTGATTGACGCAAGCCTCCCAGGATACAACGATATTTTCTTCGTAGTAGGAGCACACCAAACTACGAAACTATCGAACTGAATATGGCAAACTCTCTCTATTGGACACAATAATAAATGATAATATTTGTTCTGCTTGCTCAATTTTTCGTTCTATTGCCTCCTCTGTTTCAGCAAACATACATAACTATTTATAGCCAATTCTTAATAGGAGTTATCATTGCCAAAATATTCTGATAGAATAAAATATTATAATCTAGCTCAAACTTTCACACAACCATGTTTCTCAAAGTTGATAAAGTCTGGAGCACACGGACAAGGAATATATTACACGAATTTACAAGGCAAACATGCTAAACAAGAATAATTGCACCAAATATTTTATTTACATTCACAAGATTCCCAATATTTTATTTATATTCACAAGATTCCTAATATTTTATTTACATTCACAAGATTCCTACATATAAATCAAAACAAAGATTGACAAGAAAATGAGTTTTGCCATGGTAGGTAAAGGTTGAAAGTCTAGTAGAAGAGTGGTGTGGGGCTTGGAAGTGACTTTGAGTGCTTATTAATAGAAATGATACATAGATCTTGCACTGATCGAAGTCTTTCCTCTCTTTTTTTGTATTTTTTTTTCTTTTTTGATATTGATCAAAACAAAGATTGACAAGAAAATCGTTGTGGCATTCGCTAGGCTTCAAATTGTTTTATGAGAGGTAAACAGTGGGTAATTAGATAGGTTTAAGGATTAGATATTAAAATAAAATAAAAGTCCGATAACATTATTAATTTATTGAAATACATACATACATATATATATATAGATACACGCATAACATTTAAATTGAGGTTTTATTTACATTTCTTTTAAGTTGATTTTTTATTTAAACTGATTTTTTACTTTTTTAAAATTAAACGTTTATTGGTACAAGTGTCAACGGTTTTTTTTAATACTTAACTATTATAGTTATTGTTAGTGATATTTAAACCCGTAAAATTTTTATTACGATTTTAATTATAAATTATGGTAATAATTATGATTACGATTATCTCACTTTTTAGATATAGCATATCCACTATCATTCCTACCTACTCCAAACTCGCAAACCAAAAGTGTCAAAAGAGTGAACAAGTCTTTCCATCTTTTTACTTTTCTTAATATTGGTTGACCCCAAAGTCCACCATTTTAATTTTAACCAGCTAACTTGTCCTTTGTGTGCCATGATTTACACGGCTTGCCTGCTTCGTAGGTGGCGCGGCGCAGCAAGTTGAATCTTTTGTGAAATTAATTAGAGAAAGGACAGCCTATTGAAGGAAGACTCAGTTGATAATCTACACTTGAACATGATAAGTTTCTGAAATTAGATTTGGAATAATAGAGCCGTAAGCGCAGGTGACAGAGGACATAGTCGTAGGATTTATGAAAAGATATGATTAACTATTTGATTTTGAAAAAATTTATTTCTTTATATTTGAAATATACATTTTTAAGAATATTACGATATGCGACTCAAATGGTCCTTATGACGTGAGGATTGTATGGGAGTCTAGATATGGTCACGATGCATGCTACCTTTATAATAACCATACAACTTTTTCCACACAAACAGTCGCCAGCCAAGTTTTCTAATGGAAGCATGCAGTACTAATTGTAATTGGTGATGAAAATTTGCTCTTATTTCGGGTTTGAATTCATTATGAAAATAATTTTTTGAGAGTCAATTTCCGGTAGATTATATATTTAATTAACTTAAACTATATCTCTTCAGAATGGAGTCATATATCTTGAATTTAGTACCTTTAACATGAAAGCGAAGAACATCTCAAGGCAGGTCCCTGTCATAAAAAATAAAAAAATAAAAAACTATACATTACTTACAACAATAGATCTTCTTCCAAAATACAATGATCTTCGTCTTTCAATAGTAGCACTTCTGATCACAAGACCAATCAAACCCAAAGTAGAATGACTATATCTCTTAGACTATGTAAACTCTATATGCATGCTTGCTTCTTTAAATCTCGGTCTTTCATGCCAAAATAAATTAACTTGGTTTTTATTGAAAAATATGTAATAATTTTCTAACCAAAATAATAACCATTTAATCATTGGGATTAACTCTTAATAATGACATTTATTGCAAGAAAATATAATAGATGTAACTGACAACACATTTATTTTTGATGTGGGAAAAAATCCGACCTAGTATGAATAGACAAGATTGACCCTAGAGTCCGAATGAGAGAACACCCGACCCTCTGACCCGAGACTGGTCGACTTGACTTCGCCCACTGATGGGGTTCCTGGCCTGACCTGAGTAGGATCTAGCCCGACTTGAGAACATCCCATGAGGTCGAGGCCATAACAATATGCCGACCCGAGTACACCCTAAGAGATCGCGACTTATAAGCCGTAATACATATGGCAGTCCCTAGTCATTTGAGGGTTAATATATATATAAGGTCACCTATCACAAGGGAGGTAATTAATATTTGGCACACATACGCTATCTTATTTCATGCCTATCTTGTGCTCTCTCTCTCTTTCTCTCTCCCCCCCTCGTCTCTTATTTACTCCTAAGCAACTTTTAGTCCCCGTGACTGACTTGAGCTTCGGAAGCCCCCAGAGTTCCTTGTTTTGCAGGTAACAAGACGACAAAACCCGATCAAGCATAGGAACCAAATTTTGACCTTAACAATTTCTTATACTTATTTCTAGAATATATCCTGAAATAAATTCTAAATATATTTATTTCTAGAATAAATTCTAAAATAAATTCTAAAAAATGTGTATCCAAAATTAAAGTCATGATTGGACCCTCACCACGACATGACTCAAACAGAGTCAGGTGGTGACTTAGACCGAACCCAACTATTAACACAATTGGTTTTATTTTTCTCATATGGGACAAATCTACTTCCTCAATTTTATTTTTCCAAGTTGATGCTTTAACTTTGTTATTAAATTTCTTATTCATGACATGTTTAGGTTTAAAATGTGAACCCAAATTCTAACAAATCCACCATACAATTTTAGTTTTATCCAAAAAAAAATGGTCTTTACACATTCACACCCCCTTTACATACATTCCTCCTCTCACCCCTTTATCTTCCCCGATAATCATGCACATAGGGCGGAGCCAGAAGTCGAGTATTGGGAGGGGTACTTTTTTATGAACAGTATTTTTTGAATCAGTAAAAAAAAGACACAATTTTTATAATTAAAGTTGAAAGAAAAATGGCAAAAAACAAAATGCAACTATAAGGAATTGAACCTATGTCATCAACATAATGATATTTGTGACTAACCACAATAACTAACTCTATGTTTTTGAAATTTTTTACAGCTTTTTTGGATTTTAGATGATAGTTTCAGCATATGTACCACTTAACTTCATTTTTCCGGCAATGGCAAAAGGAACTGCCTATGTGGCACTTTCCTATCCTTTTTTTTTTTTAACCAACTTAAGATTAGGCAAACACTAGAAAAAAATAACATACATGCATAGGGACTCAAACTCTGTTAGCCTAAAAGGCTTCTAATCTTGGCTTTGATGATAACAAACCACAGTTATGTCTAATGAGTTTGTTTAAGTGTGCATGAATGAGATGAATCAAAGTTGACTCCAGATCCAAGTCCATCAAGCTAAAGAAGTAAAAAGATCATCCATCAACTCAAGGAAATACAAAGATTCGAAGATTGAAGATGAAACTATAAGGATAAAGACGGAAGTCATAAGGGATACCAGTTGGGACTTGACAGGGATTTGGGTCTTGCAAATGGAATATGCTCAATGATAATTCTTAAAAGTATTTTTGAAAATATTCATCTATCTTTGAAAAAGATGTTACAAAAGATTCTATAAAAGAAGCAAAAAAAACCCAAAGCCCTTGCACCTTTTGAGCAAACCGGACGACCCCAGGGGAATCAGTCGACTGATGCCAAAGAGGTCTTCCGCCTAAGGCTCCTCTACCGGATGAGGTCCCCTCGACCAGTCGACCGGTGGAGCAAGGGTTGACCGGTCAGGCTAAAACGCTGTTTTAAAAATAGAGCCGTTTATAAACGTTGGAAAATATTTAATGCATACCTTTTAGCCTTTATTAATCTCTCTCAACTGCAATCTTTCAAATCATTGATTTAAAGCAATTACTCTTGATTTCTAACATTATTTTCATCTTTCAATCATTATTGTGCTATACTTGAGTAAGAATTTGTGAGCAATAATGAGAGAATCATTCATTCTATTCATCTACCCTAAAAGACGGTTTTTATTGTTAATTTTAAACACTTATCAAAAGAGAGAGTTAAACACTTTGAAAGGAAGGAATTCATTGTCAAAGGTATTGTGGTTGAAGCTTTGTATTGAGAATGAATTTTTCTATTGTAAAAGCTTGAACTACCATTGTAGTTGGTTTGTGGACTCACCAACATTTGAAGAGTCACAATAGTGAAGATTGTTGAAATCCTGAGCGGGGAGCTTAGGTCGTGGACTTAGGCGGGGGCTGAATTACGCTAAATCACGATTTGCAATCTCTTTCTCTCAACTCTCTCTTTGCATTATTTTCTGCACACTAAGTGTTTGATAAATTGTCTCACTTACAATTTTTATTGCTAGAGTGTATATTTGATTAAGATTGTTTTTGATTAATCATTGCTAGCATATTGTCTAATCGAAAAAGTAGTATTATTGCCTATATAACCTAATTCATCCCCTCTTAGGTTCAATCAAGGGACAACAAGTGGTATCTAAAGGTAGGACTTTGCATATAGCTTAACATCTAGCAAAGAAAATATAAATGGCAAACAATACTACTTCTCCTTACTTTGAGGGTTATTCCACTAATAGGCACCCATTGTTTGTAGGTATTAATTTTAATTATTGGAAAAATAAGATGGAGACATACATACAATCTGTTGACTATGCTCTATGGTCATTGGTAGAAGATGACCCTTATGTTCCAATGAAGAAGGTGACGGTCAAAGATGATTCAAGTTCAAGTGGAGCTGAGAAAGTCAAAACCATCCAAGTGCCTAAGGAAAGGAGTGAGTTCAACGATCAAGACATTATCATGATGACCAAGAACTCAAGAGCCAAGAATATCCTCTATTGCGCTATACACGAAACTGAGTATAGTCGTGTAAGTCAACGTAAAACCGCTCACGAGATTTGAGAGATGTTACACATGTCTTATCAAGAGACGTCTCAAGTGAAGAATACCAAAATTGATCTTCATATCCATGAGTATGAATTGTTTCATATAAAGGCCGGAAAATCATTAAACGAAATGCATCAAAGATTCTCCAAAATCTTAAACAACTTGGGTGCTCTCGGAAAGAAGTATCCAAATGAAGAACTCAACCGAAAGATTCTCATGGCCTTTCCAAAAGAATACAAACCAAATGTGACATCAATTAGAGAATTAACTAATCTCTCCAAGTTAAAGGTGCATGAGCTCATTTGCAATCTTGAGACGGAAGAACTTGTATTGAATCAAGAGAAGAAACGAGATGAAGAAGAAAAGAAGATAAAGAAATCACTTGTTCTCATTGCTCAATCTCAGTCAAGTGATGAAGACAAAGAGGATAGTGATCTTGATGAGCTTGCACTCTTTGCAAATAATTTTAAGAAATTCTTGAAATACAAAAAGATGAAGAAAGGAGAGCCCATCAACAACAAAGTCAAGAGAAGATTCAAAGAGAAGATGGAAAATACCAAAGAGGATATGAAGTGCTTCAATTGTGACAAGCCACGACACATCAAAGCAAAGTGTCCAAAATTGATCAAAGGGAAGCAAAAGGCAATGAAGGCGTGTGTTGAAAGTGATGTATCAACCGAAGGTGAAAGTGGAAGTGAAACCGAAGTAGCCGACTTTGTGTGCTTTATGGCTAGAGATGATGAGGTAACTTCTTCGTCTTGTGATGAATCTTCTTTTTCTAATGATGATGAATGCATTTTTGAGGAACTAACAAATGAATTTTCAAAACTACATGATAGTTTTCTCCTTGCACATTCAAAAGTAAAGAATATTCAAAAAGAAAATGATGAACTTCAAAAAGAAATTAAAGAGCTTAGAGATGAGAATGATACTCTTACTAAAGAGGTTTGTGAGTATCATCATTTAAAAATAAAAAAATGAAGTAAAGGTCAGAGATTTTGAAAAACAAGTTCTTGGTTTACAAAATGATCTTGCTAAATTTTCAAAGGGAACAAAAAC
This sequence comes from Ehretia macrophylla, assembly GCA_037974665.1. Taxonomy (NCBI): domain Eukaryota; kingdom Viridiplantae; phylum Streptophyta; class Magnoliopsida; order Boraginales; family Ehretiaceae; genus Ehretia; species Ehretia macrophylla. The sequence continues at coordinate 3,074,422 of CM075782.1, forward strand.
CTTGGACGAAATCCTTGGCTCCCAAAGAGTACCATTTGACAAAGGTGGAATTGGCTATGAGTCATTTTCTAAACCAAAGTTTTCAAAAACTACATTTGTGAAAGCTTCTCAATCCTCAAATGTCTATCCACCATTAAAAGAGTCACAAAAAGTACAAATTGACAAAATAAGAATTGGCTATAAGCCACATCCAAAAAAATTTCAAAACCATTTTGTCAAAACATCATCCTCTTGGCATGTAGCCTCAACATCAAGAGGATCATTTAAAAGATGTACTTATTGTGAGAAGATTGGTCACAATGCATCACGATATAGTTTTAGAAACCATGGTAGCCGAGGGAGCATGGAAAGCCCGATTCCGCCCGTGTTACTCGACACTACCATGCCCGAAAAGGTTACGCAACCCCGAGACAAGTCCACGAGAATCAAAATCATCAAATAACACATAAGAGGGACGACAAAGTAGGCCGCCCTCGCAATTAACCACAATATAAGCCAAATATACACGAAATAGCGATATAGTCACAAAGAGGCAAATAACCTAATTTCTCATAAGACTCAATTGAAAGCCTAAACACATCTTTTCCATGCACATAAATACCTAGCAAGCATCTACAAGTTCAGATAAACATCAAAAGCATCAAATTTCACCTTTTCCCTTTTGTTAATCATGCAATTTCTTCTCTCATGCAAAATTCAAGATGCCAAATTCACAAGCCAGTTATTCTACATTCCTACGAAGGCCAAAAGACATCTATCTAGGCCATGAAAATCCGCTTTGGAGACAAAAGATCGGGAAGGCCCCGAGTGGGTTTTAATTACACCTATCCTATCCGGACCCCAATTTCATGCAACGAAAGTACCAAAAGTGTTTCCATGCCCCAAAGATTCCTAATCTAAAGTCCAAACGTGCCCGGATTTTATTTCGTGAACAATCCCGTTTTTAAAGTTAGCCAATTTTGCAATTTTGTTCAATTTCGGGTAATTTAACTTCACGTGAGTTTCTAACTAGTTTCACTAATGCCTAGAGTACCTAAAGGAAGCTTCAATTCATTCTAATTAGCAAGTTTGATCAAAACTCTAAATTTTGTCACTATTCATCATCTCTTTCACACAACTCAAGCATTCAACCATGGTGAAAGCTAATAGACTACTCAAGCATGGTCTACATAGCATATAAAATATATATATCACAATATTTAAGCATTTCAATAGCTAATATCAACAAATCATAAAATCTCAAAAGATAACATAAACTTTAAAATGCACCAAATGCAAACTCCCTCACAATATAGATGTATAGAAGCTTGTAGGAGACCCTAGGATGCTTAAACTCTCTCCAAGACTCAAGCTAGATGGCCAATTTGCAAGCTTTGATGAAGCAATCTTCTCCTTCTTGCTCCCTAGGGCTGTCAGGTTTGGGGGGGATAGGGGGTTATTTGGGGAGTTTTTTGCTTTGTTTTGAATGAGTTATGTTAGTATATATGATATATTATGAATATAATATATGTATGATATACTAAATTAAGTCAAATGCTACTAACATATGGTCAAATAAACTTAAAACTCCAATTAATTACTAATTTATTCAAAACTAATGTTTATACTTACGTAACACTATTCAAACAAAATAAAAAATATTTTTCAAACGCATGCTCCCGGCCCCAAAACTCAAAACTACAAGTTCTCGATCGATTTCTTTTATATGCTATACTATCTAGGAAAAATATTAAACCGAATATTTAAAACAGTCAGATTTTTTTTATGAATAGTGTCCAATAGTAAAGCAATTAAACAAGAAAATAAATGCAAATAAAATGCACAAGTAGTTGTGCAACAATTATTTAAAAGATGTGATGAAATTTTTGGACGTCACACCCACCCCTAGAGGTGGCATTTGGGCCGGGCTGACACAGGCCCAATTCAGCTCAGCACACGAAAATTCGGGCCCAACCTAGCTCGAATGAAAGTGGGTTCGACTTGGCTCAGCCTACCACATATAGGTGGGCCGAGTTAGGTCATATATTTTTTGACCTACCCCATTTGTGCCCAAGCCTATTTCTGCCCAAACCCAGCCCAGATCAGCCCATAAACTCAGCCAGCCCAACTCGAACTCAGCTCGAGCCCAGCTCAGGCTCAATTCAAGCTCAGATAAAGCCCATATTGAGATTATAATTTGTACATGTAATTTTTCTTATAAATAGTTAGTGTATTCAACATTATTTTACTACAAAACTATATATTTATTTTACTACCTATTGTTTCTTTATTTTACTACAAGAGAATACACAATATCTATGGGTATGGGAGAAGAAAATCTTTTACAACGATTATGTTCAAATGTTTGGAATCATTTTGCTTACTTTGAAGAACATGAGTATGTAATTTGTAACTATTTTGAGCGTAAATATATATTTCGTTGTCAATTTTGGAACTGGAACGCTTGCAAGACATCTTGTATCTCAACACTCAAATGTTCCAAACTATTTTAATCCTCAACCACCGCCAACACTACTACCAACGGGCCCAGCACTCGCACAAAAAACATAATAAAATGGATAACTTCTCCACTAACTTTATTCAAGCATTTATGTAATGTTTTTTTTTTATATTTATTAGTAACGTATCCGTGTCTCGTGAACTTGTGGTTTGTTAAGTAATGTTTTATCATTTATATTAATATTATCAATCAACTTATATTTTGTTAATTGTTAAATTAACTTTTTCGTAAAAAAAGTTAAGTTTAAGCTTTTTTCGTTATTAATTCAACTATCAAAATTCAAAACACACTAATAAAAAATAAAAAGATGGGCTAACCTATCCCATCTCAGCCCAACTCACGACTCGTGGTAACGGATTTGTGGGCCGAGTTGGGTCTTATATTTCAACAATTGAGCTCAGCCCAGCTCAGCCCACTAAACATATATGCCGAGCCGAGTTTCTTTTTCTTAACCCACGATTATATCGGACCATGCCGGACTGACCCATTTGCCAGCTCTACCCACCCCCATGCTCACAACTAAACGGGATTGGTGATTTATGAAATTTTTTTCGTGATAGTCTATACTTAACATGATAAGTTTCTGAAATTAGATTTGGAATAAGAGAATAGTTCATGCAACTGTTTCAGCGAACGGTGGCCAGCCAGGAACTCTTATGGAAGCATCCAATAATTAGTCGTGAAAATTTATTCTTTTTTCGAGTTTGAATTAAATAAAAAATTATTTTTAAAAAAAATGTATTTTAATAACTAATTAGAAATACATCTCCTTTGAGAGAAGTCGAGTCATATTTATGCTATGGTTGATAACTGTGCCATGGTTGCTAATAGTTGGAAGTCTAGTAGAACACTGGCTTAAAGCTTGGAAAGGAAAGTGCTTATTTAGGCTGGCTCAGTAGGCAAATGTCCAAATTGTGTGTTCTAGCAGTCTCCCTATAAGCGGTTTCCTAAAATTGGAATTTTTTTTATTTATTTATTTGGCTTTTTAGATATAGAGAGCCAAAAGTAACTCTCTATATAGGGTAAAATTTTTCAATGATCCTTTTTTACAATTGCAAAATAAAGTTTATTTTATTTTCAACTTGTTATAATTTTTACGGAACTTTAAATTTTAATGACAATTTTCTAGTCAAATCGATACCGACTTTTTCTATTGAGATAAAAATAAAATAAAAAATAATATTAATTGAAAATATAATAAGAAAATAAAAATTAAAATAGAATATCATTATTAGCAAATGAAAAATATAAATAAAAATATCAAAAGGAGAGTATAATCAAAATAAAGATATATTGGATTAAAAAAACAATGAACCTTTAAAATAGAAAAGTTATTAAAGTGGAATTGAAAATTTTAAATTTTTTATATATAAATAAAAAAATAAAAAATAAAAAGATTGTTAGAATTATCCATATTGGTCAAATGACACATGGATGTTGCACTGGCCGCATTCTTATGTCTCATTATAAATGCTACTGATTAAGCATGAGTCCAATCATTTGTCACGTGTCTAAATTGAGGATAATAGTTTTGTAACTAGTTCATCAATTATGGGTATTGCATCCCATTTTTTTAAACGAAACCACTGTTGTACTCCAGTTACCGGATCACTTACATCTCCGCCTATAAAAGGATAAACCGGAATTCCTCATCTAGAATGGTAGGCTAAATTAAAATGGCTCTTAATTTGCCACCCTTTTACTTTTTTATTAATTTTTTTTTTTTTTTTTTTTAATGAGGGAAACTCATTCTGGAATGTCTACTTGTATACCAAGAGTATCAAACCTGGAACAAGTCTCTCCTTTTTCTTTTTACTTTCTTATGAGAGAAATTCAGCCTGCATGAAACCAAGAGTGTCACACCCTGAACAAGTCTTTCCTCTTTTTTATTTTTTTCTTACTTTGGATTGACCCCAAAGTCCTCCATCTTTATTTTACCTGGCTAGCTTGTCCTTTGTGTCATCATATTCAATCTTTCTGAAATTACTTACCGGAAGGAAAATTTCAGTCGATAGTCTATACAATTGAACATTTTTTTTTCTTTTTTTCTTTTTTTTTTACCCCATCCTTATAAAATCCGAACCATAGTCTTCTAATTATCAGACACAATAATCCACTACTGAGCTACTCAGTGGCAGATTCAGACACCCAAGTTTAAGATGTGCATTTGTGCAGAGACAACACTTGGCTGTAGTGATGAAATAAATAGACAACCCCTATCTCCTTTTATTAATTGTCTTAGTTTTTAAGTTAAATTTTTTAATTGCAACAAAATTACAACACGTATAATTCTAATCCTTTTCAGATTTGTTTTATTTTAATTAATTAATGCACAGGGTTTCAATTAAAAGTAATTTTTATATAAAAATGTTAGGACTATGATTAATGATATGAGACTATATAAACAGTGTTTAATAATTGTTTTTCTTTTTAATTAAAGATGGATTACAAAAATAGTATAAAACAATATTGCATAAATGCGTTAATTGAAAATTGGCAATAATTTTAACAACGGAAAATAATATATGATTATAATGTGAGAAATTTATTCCATCATCACCCTCAATTTTGGATAAGAATAGTTATATGCTTGTAATTTCACTAAGAAGTAATGCCAAGGATATTAATTTATTCCTATAACGTGCAATCTTGAGAAACTTTTAACAGATCTATTGCCAAGATGAAAATTCGATCACAACACAAAATGACTTACTTTAACAAGACACAAGCAAACTACATGGCCAAGAGGCATACAGTCAATTATTCCAAAAGCAAACTACTTAAAAGAAGGAGCACCATCAGTGCATAACCTAGGTCTTGGACCAAGTAACACATACTACATCTTTCGTACTCAGTCGGACTGTCGGATAGAAGACTTTTGCGGGTGCGTAATCTAGGCCATGGACCAAGTAACAGATTCTTCACCTACGTCCGTATTTAATCCCAAGGCGTCCCACACAGCTTTTGATCCATCAACTATGTTATTTCTGCATGGTGGTTGATCTGCATGCTCTTGATCACAACCATGCATTGAATCACACTCATCCACCACCTTTGCTGTCACACTTTCACCATTGCTCGCCGTTATGCTTATCATCTTGCCACACCTGGATTTTCCATCAAACCATCCTGTAGATAAGGCAACGATCAGTTCGTCGTTGCTGTGGTATTGTCCATCACATTCAGATGCACCACCACCATCACCCCCAGGTGCAAAATCATTAAGCGTAAGTGTCGCAGGTGTAGAGGAGGTAACTGGAGGGGAGCAAGTGTAGGTTGGGTATGATTTTCCTTCACATGTTAGGGTGCCTTGCTGTTGGCAACTATCCCCTGAAGGGGAAGCCGTTCCTCCCCCGCTGCTGCAGATGTGCGTCCCAACATCAGGATCGTCGTTGCATTGCCCGTTAGTGCAAATTAATTGGCCAGAACACTCGTCTGAAGTTTGGCATGGGCCATTGCAAGACGAAAGGGCATTTCCCAGGGAAAAAATAAAAATGATATTGATCAAAATAAAGATTGATTTTCTCATGGTAGCTAATGGTTGAAAATCTAGTACAAGAATGGTGTGGAAGTGATTTTTGAATGCTTATTTATAGAAATAATACATGGGTATATTGCATTGACCTAAGTCTTTCTTCCTTTTTATGTATGCTTTTTTTTTTCTTTTTTTTTTTTATGAAGGAAACTTACTTCGAAAAGTCTTCTAAACTCTCGCACAATTGTTGGAAGAGTTTTTTATAACTTGTGTGTTTGTATAATGCAGAAAATATACTTTATTAAGAAGAATAGTGTATTAGCCAATGTATAGATTAGGATATAAAATACTGCACTAATAGAACTTTAGACTAGAATATATATAGAATACAAGTCCTTTGAATATATATACTTGAAAGAAAGAAAAAAACTTATTTAATAAAAGTGCAAGACAGATGTAGAATGAATATTGGAAGATTTAGGTGTAAATTGGATCCAATCTCTTTAAAATTTTACTGTCTCGTTACGGTTTAATGGCATAAATCTTCTTAGATATAATAATTTTTATTTGATGATAGTAACACTCTAAAACTGTTCCGACACGGTGGTCGGTGAACTTACTAATGCATAACTCTCTCTTTATTTTAATGTATATGAATGTATGAACAAAAAACAAAAAACAAAACAAAAAACAGAATAATGAAGCCAACACCTCAGGAAATTATAGAGTTTTAATATTTGTTTGTAAAAGAAGTAAAAACTTTTTTGATCAATTATATCCCTTTGAAGACGAGATATGTTTGTTAAAAAATATTCTAGTATTTTAGAATAAAATTAAATATAATTTTAACCAAAATTAAACCATCTATTTCCTTCGAGTTCTAGTTCATTATTATTTGTCATAAAAACAAATGACATACAATTAAACCCCGGGACACGTCTTTCCTTTTTTATATTTGGGAACTCTTCAATTAATCTTTTATATATTCGTAAACTTCATACATATAAATTTCCCTTATAATATAAGAGGTTGATGAGACTATAATTTTTCCTCTATTTTTCTTACTTTTGGTTGACCCCATAGCCTTCCGTCTAATTTTTCCCAGCTAACTTGTCCTTTGGGTGCCATGATTTACGCAGCTTCCCGGCTTCGTAGGTGACGCGGCACTGAAAGTTGAATTGTCTTTTTTTTTTGGTCAAATAATTGACCAGAAAGTTGAATTGTCACTGAAATTATTTAGCCAATGGACAGCTTATTGAAGGAAGACTCAGTTCACCACAAGAAAAATAGCGAAGGGGGATAGATATTTTTGTCGTTATTTCGTCATTAAATTTAATCAGTGATGGAATTTTATCACAAAATAATTGTTATAAATTAGGCTGTTATTAAAGTGGACTTTCATCATTAAATCCGTCGCTATTTCATGATGAAATTGGTTCATCGCCTTAATATGAACAAGTATTTTCTAATTTAATTTGATGTCCGACCAACTTTCAATGTAAAAATCAACAAGATCGGATGAATTGAGTTATAATTGTTTATAATTTGCATTATAGAAACCAACATTGATTACGTAAAATCATTTGTATTCTATGTTCTAGACCTATTGTTATGACCAAAATTAAGTATTCTATAATATACTAGGCTTACCAATAACGTATAGTACTTAATGTTTATTTTAATTGTTAATTGCTTATTTTTATATTTTTACTAATTTTCGCCGTTAAATTTATTGCTAATTAGTGACGGAATTAAATAATTACGTTAAAATTAAATGTTACAAGTTATATTTTTTTTTATAAAATGCATCTTACAATCCGTTGACAATATAAACAATTATTTATCAAGTTAGCATACGAACTAAGCACATTATAAAAAGGTGATGAAAGAAGGACAACAAGAAAGTCTACTCACACTGCAAGAGTATCACACCCGGAAAGTCTTTCTTCTTTTTTATTTTTTCTTACTTTCGATTGACCCCAAAGTCCTCCATCTTTCTTTTACCTCGTAAACTTGTCCTTTATGTATCATATATAACTAAGTTGAATCCTTGAAGCATTAATGAAATTACTTACTTGAAGGACAGCTTATTGAAGGAAGATTCAGTGATAGAACATGATAAGTTTCGGAAATTAGCTGTGGAATAAGAGGACTGTATTGAAGTCTAGAATTAATGGTCACGATGCATAATACAACTTTCTCCACGAACAGTAGTCCGCTAAGTTTTCTAATGGAAACATATAGGGTAAGTCAGAAAACTTGTTCACGTTTTAAATTTTTTTAAAAATAAAGAAATTAATTTTGATTTTTTTAAGGGTAATTTCCGTAAATTTTAATGTCTAACTAATTTAGATAATGACTCTGTTGTATAGGATTTATGTCCTGAAGGTGTCACCTTTTATGTGAACCTAAAGATTTTTCAGAATAAGTACTTTACCGTGATTAAAAGAAAAATACTTGGAAGCAAATATTGATTTGCCCAGAAACTGCGAACTATTATCTTCAATGGAGAGAAGTCTAGGGTCATGATGTCTACTCCCACATCGACGAAACTTCTACTCGTCCTCCCTATACAATGTTGAATTGAAGCACTCTTAATCAAAAACAACTAATAAAGTCAAAGAAAGGTTAAAGTTGTTTTTTTTCTTTTTCCTTTTGGTAACTTTGAAAACATCGCTCCACCAATTCACTATAGGCAGACAAGAATTACCACCCTCCATTTATTAAGGGCCTTCTAGCTATATTTGGGTAAAATTTCATAAGTGTAGCGGTACACCCCAATATATACATTAAGTCAATTAAGAGTTTGATCTTTAGGAGAAACCAAGGAGTTTAATGAAAATTAAGTGACTTACTTTTTGGAATTTATAAAGTCTGAAATTTATAAGTTGCCCCCTATTTGGAGAAAATTTGTTTACTTTTTCAAATTACCAAAAAAATTAGAAGTTTCATATAAGGTTAAAAGAGTTTTGAAATAACTGTTAGATAAAAGTTAAAGTTAAAAAAAACTAAAAAATTATTTTACAATAAATAAATGATTGGAAATTACAAGACTTCTACTCAGACCAACATGCGAGCCATTTATTCACTCCATTGTCTAATAGATTTTATGAAGCACTAATTATCGGAATATAATAAAGATAGGGTCTCGTTTTGCATGCTAATACTAACAATAATATAATTTATAGTGAGAGAGACAATTTCATTGATCTTTAAAAATTGCGAGGGTCAAGTCCCTCTATCTCAAAAACCCTATTTGAATCCCAAACCATATTATGATTAGGACAATGGTCTGCATCGCAATAGAAAAAAAATGGGGGGAAAATAGGAACAAAAGGACATGAGTAAGGAAACCAACAAAAATGAAGAAAGCAATTTCTTGTGCCTCCATGGGGAGAAAAACTGAACTTTGAACATTAAAATTTAGAATACCTATAAAATTGAGTAATTCTTGATTCCGGATTCAAAGTTTCAAAGCTCAGTGGTAAGGGGCGAAACCCTCTCAATGCTCATGGCTCGGATTTTTTTCAGTCACACACGCATAATTTTTTGATTTTATCCTAAAGCCATTTTGTATCAAATAAAGTAGTCCAAAATCTTATAAAATGATTTAAAAATTTATGATTTTTTCATGTAGAAAAGCTAATTCTAAGACTCTCCCTCACATGTGACTTAATTTGATAGGGGTTACAAGTGAAAAATTGAACTTACATGTGACTTGATTTGAGATGTGTCATACATGAAAAATTGAACAAACGTGGAATATTGAATATGGGTGAAAGATGACACGCAGAAAGCACGTGTGACCTGATTTGGGATGGGATACACATAGAAAATTGAACACGTGTGGAAAATACTACACGTGAAAAGATTGAATAAAACTAGACAAAGGCCCAACATTGATACCATGTTAAGAATCATGAAATTTCATGCTAAACCAATTAATTCTTTAAGTCATTCTAAAGTTGATATTTTTAAATACTTTTTCAGTTTCAATATAATACATTTCTCAACAAGTGAAAATTCGTCAAATCACCAAACTCCTATCAGGCTCAGAGACATGGGGTGGGTGCATATGCTATAAGGTCTAGGGATAACAACGGATATCTGCTCTACCCGAAATCGACGGATAACCGCTCAACAAAAAATCTGATAACAAAAATCGATGGAGAATCTGTTAGGGTTTAGATTTTATAAGAGAAAACCAACGGTTAATTCGATAGGTTTTGGTTATAGGCTCCGAAAAAAAAAAACCGAAACCCGAAAATCGATTAATAATAAATAAATAAATAATTTTATTGTTTATCAATTGACAAAAAATTATTTAATAGTCACATGCTTTGGCCAGGAATTGAACACCTAACCTTACAAAAGCTATTTGCAAGACTTGCCAGTTGCACTACAAGATTTATTTGTCTTTTTTGCTCCACAACATTTATTTGGTTTTCGCATCAATTCACTCCTCCACACAACTCATAACTTAGTAAAACATGTAAACCCTAAACTAAGCTACATACTCCCAGCGCCTCCATCATCTTTTTTTTTCTTTTGGGTCAAGCAACACCTCCATCATCTTTTTTTTTTTTGGGGTCAAGCAGCGCCTCCATCATCATCATTTTCTTCTTCTTGTTTTTTTTTTCTTTTTTCAAACTCTCTCTCTATCTTTATTGAAGATTATCCACTTTTTGCACTAAAGCACATTTCTTTCTTCTCTTTCTTCTTGCGCCGCCTCCAACTCTAGGGCTCCAACGGACCAACTACAAAACAAAATAACAAATCCTTCAATTTATTCTCTTCTCCTCTTTATCAAGTTTGACCCACTTGCCGCCTTCTCCCTCCATCTCAAGAGAAAGTTTTTTTTCTTTGTTTTTTTTGTTTTTTGTTTTTTGTTTTTTTTTTCGGGGTGGGGGTTTAATGGAGTGTGAGCACAATGAAGTAGAACCAGAGAAGCTTTGTTTCTTTGTTAACTCCTCTTTGTCTATTTATTCAATATAGCATATGATCTTTATGTATTTTATTTTTAATATATTTTTGATTTTGAGCTATGCAAATCTCACTGTGTTTAGGTTTCTTTGCTTTCTCAACTATTTATGCAATGTGTTGTACCCTTCATGACGTATTTGTCCACCATTCTTTTATATAAATTAAAGGAATTTAATAATTTTCGAGTTTGAAGTTAGCCAAATATGATGCACTTCAATTTCATTTTGCTAATACATAAATGGACAAATTGAATTTTGTAGACTTTTTTGCATTTAGTTTCTTAATTCTTTTATTTAAAATTTTATATTATATATCATTGAATTTTTCTACATTTTTTAAGTTTATTTTTATTTAAATTAATTTTTTAATATTTTTTTAAATTATCGGGTTCAGTTCGGATAACCGCGGTTTTTTTAAGCCCGTCGGTTTCGATTTTGGATAATAATTTTTAAACCCATCGGTTTTCTGTTTCGATTTTCGGTTTGCTAAACGGTTTCGATTTTGGTTTTGTAAAAAATCGCAGATAACTAACCCATTGTCATCCCTAATGAGGTCTACTTGCGTGTGATGAGACAATTTGGTGGGGAAAGAAAGAAGAGTGAAGTTGGGTAATTTGAAGTACAACCCTTCAACAAGTTATGTTTGGAAACACTTGTATTGTATAATTCATTTGATTTATAAACGAATTTTATGATAATTTGTATTTACAAATGAACTCTCTTGTTTGGAACTGTAAAATAGTATTAAGTAAATTATATCATTTGTAGCTATAAATCGTGTTTGCAACACATGTGAAATTGAAATTAAAAATTATATTTTACTTAAATACCCTTCTTTATTCTATTGAAATTAGTGAAAATTATGAATGATAAACAAGAACTTTTGGGCTATCAAACAAGTACTAGCATGAATTAAAGCAAGGAAGACCAAGAATTATAGTTGATGCCAAGTTTGGCTAAAAATTGTTGATATGGCATGTCGCAATTATACAAATAAAATTAAGGGCAATTACGAAGAAATTTAGAAGGAGAATTGAAATGAATAAATAGAACAAAAATGAAAGAAACTTCCCGTATGATTAAACAATGAAACAATTTTAAATGTGAATATTATATCAATCAAACGTGTATAGTGACCATGCAATCAAGAAGAGGAGGATTTAGCAACTCTACATAAAAATAAATTCTACTTACCTCTTACGTTTATCTTGAATCAACCTTCTTTCACGTTTGATACTGTAAAATAATTATATTTAAGGAAAATATTATTCATATCATGACTTGTTGATTAGTTACTTTCTTCATGTTTTATTGAAATAAGAAGAGTAAGGGAGAGGGTTTGATATATTTTTTTATTTTTTTCTATCTTTGTATTTCAGTCAAAAGTTAAAATTAAGTGTAAATAAAAATTTAGAGGGTAACTTTGTCCTCAAGATAAGAAACTAACTTTAAAAAAAAAATAGATTTACAAATTTCATCTCTTGAACAAGGATTTTGATAAAGTTTAAAAAAATTTAAGATTTGAAAATTTTGGGTTTCTAATTTTTTAATGCGCTGCTTCCAAATATAAAAAAATAGATTTACAAATGAATTTTACAAAATTTTTTGGAATTCATTTATTCCAAATCCTTTGTAATATCTATTCTTTCGGATTTTAAACTGATCAAGCTCGACTGCTTTTATAAATACCTTCGTATGTTAATTGGCTTGGAGAAGCGACCTTACAAGGTACACTTTCAAGTGAGAGAACAATAATAGCACTGCCTTTATTATAGCGATAAGAACTATGGTATTTAATACTAAAACCAATTTATATTAAGTAGATAAACTCAAAATCTTATATTTTGGTCTTAAAATTTACAACTTTTGATCTGATAAGTATTAACAATCCCTTTACGTGTCGAGATTGAATGAGTTAGAACAATTGAAGGCGCATTGATGCGGTAGAAGAAATAACTTTGAAATTGAAATAGCTGGATACTAAAGCTAATATTTGACAAAAAAGTTATTTTTTATTTTATTTTATTTTTTTATAAATTCTAAACTTGCAACATACTCAAAATTACAAAAAAACATCTAAATTACAAATATTATGAGAATTACAAACGTATGCTTTCCGTGGCTTTAGCAAAAGTATTTTTCTTCTACTAAGTGTATTTTTTTTATAAATTTTAAACTTGGAACGAAATACTTAAAATTACAAATAAAAATTCCAAATTACAAAATATTTTTTGAGAATTATGAACATACCCCTTTTGTGGCTTACAAAAGTATTTTCTATTACTAAAGCCCCAAAATATAAAACGACTTCTCTCTAGAACTACTGAATGTATTTTTGTTCAATTTAAAACTTGAAACGATATTACTCAAAATTACACAATTTATTTTCTAAATTACAATATCTTTTGGAGAATTACAAACATATCCTTTTAGCAAAAGTATTTTCTCTTACTAAAACCCCAATAGCTTGTAAAACCCCTCCTCTAAATACCAACCAAGTGTTTTTTTTTTTTCAAAATTTTCAACTTGAAACGAAATACTCAAAATTACACAAAAAAAAAGGTTTCTAAATTGCAAAATATATATATATTTTTTTTTGGGTAAAAAATTACAAAAGATTTTAGAGAATTACCAACATACCCCTTTGGTGGCTTAACAAAAAGTATATCGTCGTACCAAAACCCCTCTCCGTAGAGCTAGTTTTACACTCACTCGTATATACAGAGAGAGTACATACTGACCAAGAATCAATCAATCATATATATATATATGACAATGACCTCTCTTTTTCATCACATATCAAAATCTCAAAACTATATTTCTCTATATACACTCAGCAGAAGATTGGGCTCTCTTTCAACTAATAAAATCAACTCAAAACCTCTCACACTACACCCATTTCAAGGTAAATTTGTTCCATTTATTCTTTTTGATATTTTTGGATTCCTTTTATGGTTAGTTCGGGAGTCGTGAGAATAACTGGAATGAACGAAATCGAAGAGTTTTTTTTTTAAAGGAAACGAGTCAAGTTGTATCTATGACTTGTGTTTTTAGACTAGAGGGTAATGAAAGGTTGTTGTAGACAGTATTAACAAATGTATATGATGTAAATAGTTTTGGGTTACACTCTTGATACATATTAATAAAATTTATTCACGTGCATAGAACTCAACCTCGACTCAAAAGGGTCCATAATTTTTTTTATTTTTTATTTTTATGAGGAAGGGTCCATAAAAATTGGGTGAAATGGTCCGTTAATGAGGTTATGAGTTAAAACACGACTTTCGCTCCCATTGTAACAAAAGGAAGGAAAATATGGGGAGCAGTGTGCTGTTTTTATGATTGTTTTTTAATTTCAACTAATAAAATCAACAGAATTCCTGTTCAGTCTCGTACACCCTTTTCAAGGAAATTTGTTGTACCATTTTTCTCAATACTTTTGGATTTCATTATGGTAAGCTCAGGAGTCGCGAGAACAATTGGATCGTAATACACGTGTATAGTGAATCTTATATATTGGTGTTGAATGTCCGAATTTATTTATGGGTCAAAAGATACTGCAATATATTGTTATGGTGTTAGAGGTTCGCCTTTGGTTCAATATTATCTATCCATGTGCAACTCATTTGTGTTTCAGACATTACTTTGGTATGCAACTCATTGCGTCTTCAACAATTGGCTTTATTGTGCAACTCTTCCGAATTCTCTTTTACCATGTCAATTAATTAATCATGGGGATCACGGGTCACAAGTGAAGCGACTATTAGAGTATCTTATTGTCTCACGTGCATAAATCAAGGCTTTCAATACCACTATACAATATTTTGGATTATTTTACCTAACACTAATTGGTTTTAGGATGCACCATCGGTTTTGAGATATTGCTGTCAAGTATGCGTAGCTGCTTTTAATTGAAAAGTTACGTGTGCTGCTTTTATCATTGCTTTTTTCCCAATATTTGATTTTGTTATGTTGAGCTCGGGAAGTCAGGAGAACTAACTGGAACTTAATACACGCGTACAGACGCCAATCTCGACCCAAAAGCTTGATAAGATATTACTCAAGTATGCCTAGTTGTTTTTAACTGAAAAGTAATATAAGCAATGCATGGCTGTTTTGGTTTTTCCTACCAATGTTTGTGGGTTATATTCGAGTCTGTTAGACGAGCCCAGGAGTCGCGAGAACAGCTGAACCTTAATGCACATGCTTAGAACACAAGCCTGACCTAAATTGTTAAGGAGATGTTACACAAGTATGCATAGTTGCTTGTAATGGAAATATTATGTGTGCAATGCACACTGTTTTGGTTTTTCCTTCTAATGTTTTGTGGGTTTATGGTGAGCCTAGAAGTAGCGAGAACAACTATGTCTTAATAAGATCTTGCTTTCAAATATACGTTGCTGCTCTTAATTGAAGTGTCAAGTATCTAATGCCGAGCTGTTTTGATTTTCTCTATTAATGTTTTGTGGATTTTGTCTTTTCAATGTATAGTGTCATGTATTTGTACTATTCGTCCACTAATTGTGATTTACTGTTTTATCAGTAACAAAATCATAAAAGAAAAAGGGTTTGAACATATGCTTAAGAGAAGTGGTAAAAAGTTGCCAGGTCAGTCTGGTAAACAATGTGCATCTGAAAATTGTGGTATTTTTATCTAAATGATATTCAGAGTGATCAATTTTGTGCCAATAATGCCGAAGTCTATTTGGCTCGCTCGTTGCATCCATTACGACCCCATTTTACTGAATGTATTCTTTGGTAGGTAAGTTTATGGCATGAAATAATTTTTGTGTGTGTGTGATAAGCTTTGTGATGCTGTGTGATGATCAAGTTATTCTAGTTAATGCAAGTGTATATTGTGTAGCTATGATGTACTATGAATCCTGGAGCTACTCTAGGTGAGCTCAATATTAGCATTTACAGACAAATGTTTAATAGTCTAAAGAAATTCAAAAATGTCAAGAGAATCCTCGTAGAAATGAAGCATTTAAGGAATAGAAAAAGAATTTTGGTGTCATCTTCACTTAGGTTTTTATCAAGAAAAGAGTGTAGTTGCTTGAATTGCAAATAGTCTTCAGGCATTTCAAATTGTGAGAGAAGTTACTATAGAAGTAATTCTGTCATACTTATGGGAATGTTCGTTTTTAAGTGAGATCAATTGCTACTCCTGCTGAAAATGTGGCTGGGTTTGATGAGATGGTCTCTGGGACTCAGCGGAAGTATTACATGCTGGGTGGGAAAGGAGGTGTTGGAAAAACAAGCTGTGCTGCATCTCTGGCTGTGAAATTTGCAAATCATGGTCACCCCACTATTGTGGTTTCTACCGACCCTGCTCACTCATTGAGTGATTCTTTTGAGCAGGTACTATTATCAGTGTCTATGTGGATGTTTCAACTGGAAACTGGAAAGTATATATGGTTTTACCTTTAATTTTATTGGATGTTGGAATTTTCTCAGTTTCATACATAGGATTTAACTGGAGGAACTCTCGTTCCGGTTCAAGGCGTGGATTCTCCATTATTTGCCCTTGAGGTATCTCTTTTATGCACTTGGTAGTTCTTTTGCCATGTTTGCATTCTTGATGCATGTATCAGTTGGTAAAAATTCATGTATCATGATAGATAAATCCTGAAAAGACGAGGGAAGAATTCCGCACTGCCAGTCAAAATCCAAGTGGCACTGGCATGAAAGATTTCATGAATAGCATGGGCCTCGGAATGCTTGCTGAGCAGGTGAGTTCATAATATCAATTGTCAACTGTGTTTCTTTTCTGAATTGGCAGTATACTTGATTTAGCTATTTGATTTTGTAGTTTAATTTGCTTGTAATGTTGGTACAGTTAGGAGAATTGAAACTCGGAGAGCTGTTGGACACTCCTCCACCTGGCTTAGATGAAGCCATTGCAATTTCCAAGGCATATATAGGAAATTAAAGTTTCTTGTTTGTTGAGTACACGAGAGTGGATAGTTCATAATACCCTATTGTGTTTAATGTTGTGCTACTTCTAAGGTCAATGTGATTTTGCAGGTTATGCAATTTCTGGAGTTACAAGAATATAGAGTCTTTAGAAGGATAGTATTTGATACGGCACCCACAGTAAGTAGAAATGCACTTACCTTGCTTTTCAAGGATGAAAATTCCTATGCATGAACATACTGTTTCCACAGGGCCATACACTTCGACTTCTATCGTTACCGGACTTCTTGGATGCATCTATTGGCAAGATGATGAAGGTTAGAATTTGGTAACACCTGTGTACTATGTGAATTGCTTACCGAATGAAGAATGTAGTTGGTTTTATATGACTCTAAATGTTGATTCCATCTTTTGAAGTTGGTTTTGTAGTTATTAATGGGCTTTCTAATTTTTATTGCAAAGCCATAAGTGCTTTGCTCCTCCTCTCATTTAAGCTAATGTGATTAAGTGTTCATCCCTTTTACTTTCTGACTTGGTGATGTCTCATTAATTTCACTTTTCTTCTTGGCATATTTATAGAACAATTACTCTCCATTGTACAGTTAAAGAAGAAGATAGCTTCAGCAACTTCAGCCATAAAGTCAGTGTTTGGGAAAGAGGAGCCACAGCAAGATGCTGTAAGCATTGGGGTTCTTTTTACAGTTTCTTGAAATGATAATAGTAAATACTTAGCAATTTGTTTTTGCTGCAGAGTGACAAGCTTGAGCAACTAAGGGAAAGGATGGCAAAAGTGCGAGATCTTTTTCGTGATTCAGAGACTACAGAGTTCGTGATAGTAACAATCCCAACAGTAATACTCCAAATCTATTCGCTGAAGTGCCGCTTCTTCCTATTAAGTTCATAAGTGAAAGATAAAAATAAGTTTACTGCTTTACTGCAAGTTGAAAATCGTTGAGTTTGTATCTTCTGTACTGTGGGTGCACTTCCTATAGGGTGTTTCTCTATGATGATATCACCTAACTTGATTTATTGAGTTCTTACCCCCTCCATCAACTAGATCCGTTTGCTTGTGGAGTTAAGGTGTGATTTTTTGCTTTTAGCATTGTTCTCTGATCTTGGTCACGGATGTTAGTATTCACTGGCATACACAGATTCTCTGATTGGTTTTAGACATGGAACTTTCTTCAAGGAAATTGCCACGATGTAATTCTTAAATGAAAACATATATTTTATAGCAAAAAGTGTGAAATTTATGTCTAAAGTTGTAGGTTAAAAAACATATCAATCAGGAAAAGTGATCTCTGTTTTATTTATGGAATGCTTTAAGTGTATTACATCTATCTTACATGTTGTAGGATTCTCTTTGCTCTTCTATGTTGGATACTTCACTTATCGTTACATGAACACTCAAGTCTAATATTATGTTAGGCTTTAGATAGCAGCGGGTTTATTATGTGTGTTCACTTGTGCTAAGCAACAGTTTTTTTTTTTTTTTTTTAGGGAAAGAGGGCTGTACTCTCTGAGAATTTTATTAATTACCAAAAAAATACAAAAACGAAGGGGGACATAGAGCCTTACTTTCGTGGTAGGGTGGGGGACTTACCTGCCCCATCATCCAACTACTCTAAAAGGAGTACAAGCACTTTTTTTTACAAAAGCCTATGAAATAAAGCAACAACCTATATAACTAATCTAAACTAATTAAACTCTAAAGCATGGTAGTCCTAACGTATCTAATTTGATCATACCTTGAAGATCCTTATGCTTCTGCAAGTCCTGGAAAATTGCTGCTTGCCTTGCATTTGCTCCCAAATTAGCTAAGTAATCTGCCGGCTGGTTTCCTTCACGCAAAATGTGAGTTATATGTCCATTACAAGCTTCCAAATAACTCCTAGCTCTCCTTAGTTCATAAGTGATATCCCATGATCCCTGTTTTCTTTTACAAATAAGTAGAACTGCACTACAGCGAGTCCATCTCCGCCCAAACATGGGAAAATCCCAAATTTAAATACAGCTTCAGACCAAAGTGAAGAGTAAGTAACTCTGCTTTGATTGCAGACTGGGTATCAAAAGGAATATAAAAGCATTTTATCATCTTACCCTTACTGTCCCTGATAATGCCCCCATCACCTGCAAGATTACAATGTTTTTGAACACTACCATCAACATTCAGTTTGATATACTCATTGATAGGTTTCAACCATCTAACCACTCTTATGGCTTTGACTCTCTTACCAGGAATATCACAACCAAAGTGCTTAGCAATAGAAATATCACCCCTCCACTGAAGTCTTTTTATCAAGTCAGAAAGATGTAACTGATGCACAAGATTGCTAACTTTCCATATGATATTCTTCTCACACATCTTTATATTAAGATGCTTAGATGCATTTCTAGCTTCCCTTAAGAACCACATGATAAAGAGAGGGATCATGATTCTCACATGTCCTTTACAAATATAATCACCGGAAAAAATCCAAGAAGAAAAATAGTGATGAATTTCAGAAGAATCAGGGATGTTAACACCAAACAGATTAACAAAAAAATTCCAATCTCTAGCAACCTTACCATTTTGCAGACAATGAGATAAGGTTTCAAAATTATTGCAGCATTGACATTTCAAAACAATGTGAATACCTTTCTTCTGCAGCCTTTCATCCGTAGGCAACCAATTCCTTATAGTTCTCCAAGAAAGCACTGAAACTTTAGTGGGAATAGCTTTATCCCAGATTCTGTCATAAAACAGCCTCTTCACACCTTCATTTCTGCAAACATCCCAAGCAGACTGAAGGCTAAAAGCACCATTATTGGTAAGAGACCACATTGGGACATCATCAGTCCCAATATCAAAATGGATGTTCTTTATTTTTTCGAAGCAACAGTTTAGTAAACAAGAAGTGTCCAAAGAATCACTTATCAAAAGAAAAGGTGGTCAAAGAATCAAAAACAGCTGGTACCTGCAGCCTGCAAAGATTCCTGTTATTGCTGATAACATTAGCAATAACATTTAATATGATTTGATTCTTTTTAGCATTGTTCATTAAAAGTAAATGTTTACCATCTCGGTGGATTCAGTTTGCCCTCTTCATTTTGGATGCTATAAATGGATACCACTGACGGGCATACTTTGTTGCTAAATCGTTTCCATTCCTGTTGCCTAAAATGGTTTGTTGATAACAGTTTAGTGACTACTTTATCGCTATATGAAGGTCATGGCAATTAGCGAATCATCACGATTGTGTGCATCCTTGAAGAAGGAAAGGGTTCCTGTAAGAAGACTTATTGTTAATCAAGTGATACCTCCCTCTACATCAGATTGTAAGTTTTGTGCAATGAGACGGAAGGTAATTTCTCAACCTTAACCACTTTCTATGTGCAACATCTGGTTTTGCTTCTGATATTAGATTAATAGTTGGTTCTGTGTAAAAGATATCTCTTTGAGAATCAAAAGTTTTGGATCATCATGCTAATTGTGTAATGAGGCTCATTTGGCACTGAATCAACATCATCGACCATGGAGGAAAAATAATCATGGTGTGAGTTTTTTGGGTTACATGTATTTAGAGTTGTTATATTTCCATCTTTGCTTATAAAATGAGCCATCAGGAAAAGCTCGCATACATTATTCATACTCATAGTGTAAGTATTTAGTTACATCTGTTGTTAGACCACGCAAAAGCATGAGTACCTGAAAACTCTTTGAACACTTGTAAATTGTCAAAAATTCTAGGTTAGCTTCTCCAAATTGTCTAAAAACTTTTAAAACTTTTAAGAACCTTGTGGATTTAAGCCTTCTGCCCCCATATTTGTCTCTTGAACTACATGCCAAGTCCTCGTCACTTGAGGTCTAACCAAGGTAGTCTGGGAATTAGAGGTGGGAAATTAACATGGAAGATAAAAGGTAAAACTATGCTTTCAGATTATTCTTTTTGCAAACCTGAACATCTTTCTAGCTCAATAATATGCTGAATGTCTCCGAGAGGGAGAACTGTCACTACGATCTCTACTCAAAAGTTTTACTACTTACGAAAATATCATGTTGTGTTATCTACATTCTGCAGGATCAAATGCGTGCTCTTGATGTGATCCAGAAAGATCCAGAGTTGGCAAGTTTGGTACTGGTCCAGGCACCCCTAGTTGATGTAGAAATAAGAGGTGTCGCAGCGCTTAAATTTATGGGAGATATGGTTTGGAGATGAGACTTCACTTTTAGGACTCCCAAGTGGGTAATTCAAAGTGAACTTCTACATTTGCACTCTATATAAACATCATTTAGACTTCTGTGTGGTCATAACAACTTGCAGGCTACAGCAGAGTCTACGCTCTGGAGCTGTTCTGCTCATTTAGTTCTTTGTAGTGGTAGCGCCTCTTCTGCTCTTTACATGTTGAGATATACCTACAGTGCCAATGGCCCCTAACCTTGTTGAAGATGTAACATGTACGTGAGATAATTGAGATTAGAGAGGTTAGATAATGAGGTTTTAATACTTTGCTTATTACAATTCGGCTTTAGAGAAAATATTCTTTCAGGTGGAATAGAAAAGTGATGATTTAGTAGACAAAAGTCCTGATCAATTATAAGTATTCAGAATAAGGTCCCTTTAGTTTTGAACTGTTATGAATTGTTGTGTGTTGAAGCACTCCCCATTTTCGTCTAATGCTTCGTTATATATCATCTGGGCACCTTGCGTGAGACTTGAACGATGCCTCAAGCAGAACGTAAGAATAGCAGTCGAGACCATGGATGTCCATGTACATATTCTGAGTGCATTGGTTTCACGGTCATTGGTCATTCAACTAGCAGAAGTTTAAAATGCCATTGTCAATGCATCCTTGTAGCCGATCTCATGAATGCCATTCTACTAATTGAACAACCAATGACCATGAAACCAATGTGCACAGAAATATATATATATATATAGACATTGTCAATGAATCCTTATAGTTGATCTCATCTAGTAAGATAAATGTTAGTTTGGTTCGGTTCGGTTTATTGTCAATGTCCTCTGTGGTGTATCCTTATTGTAATTCTTATGTGTTGGACTCTGTAAGTTGTCACATATACGAATTCGTACCCTTCGTTCGCTCCATTTGGTTGAATAAGAATGGAGGTGGGAAGAAAAAGGAATTTTGATTAAAGATCTATTTTAGTTTGCTTGGTTGAATTAGAGAAATGTACAAAGGGAAAATTAGTTTTTCTAAAATTTGGGCAAGTTTTTAATGAAATTCCTAATATAATTAGGTTAATTCCACTAACCATTCGTGATCTTTTACTTCATAAACACTTTTAGAGTTAAGGGATAATAAGTGGTTAAGATGAAAGGATAAGGTTAAAAATGTCTTTGAAAAGAGAGGTTAGGAATGATGAGTGAAATTAAGCTTATAAGGTATCTCCAATGGATTTTACTATTTATAAAAATTTACAATTTTTTGTAATTTTTAGAGACTTAAATCTCTATTTTAACGCAAATCTCTAATGGGGTTCATCACTTTTTAGAAATTTATACTAAAATAGATATCCAATTATTTTTTGGGTCTCTAAATTTAGAGTCAAAAAAGTAAATTAAGTTTTTATTTTAACTCAAATTTTAAAAAAGTTGTAGGCCTCATTAGAGATTTGAGTTAAAATAGAGACCCGAGTCTTTAAAAATTATCAAAAATAATAAATTTTTGTAAATAATACAAGCCATTGGAGATACTCTAATTAAACTCTCCAAGTGTAGAATATATATTGACAAAAACATATATACGTACTTTTTTCCATCTCTCTTTTCATTCTTTTTACCAAATAAAGGACAGTAAAAAAAAAAAAATAAGCCTCATTGGAAAATTACCATTCACCCTTATTCCATCTTCTCTTTTTTTTTTTTTTTTTGACAACAAAAAATTCTTTTTGGGAAGTCTTTTGTATACACATGCGTGTAAACTTGTGAAATACATGATCTTATTCAAAATAAATATGATATAAATTAGTCAAACACAATATCTATCGAGATTAATGAACAATCTTTTGTCTACAATTCAAACGTTCGATACTAAATTAATTTTGAAGAATCTTTTTTTTTCTATTTTTTTATTAAGTAATTATTCAAATATTTGAGTTGATCATTAGTTTACTCACATATAAGTGAATCTTACAACATATAAAGCTCACACCATATGTCTAGAGTGATAACCAACTCGAATGGTTTGAAAATTTTTTATTTCTTATCATATAAAAGGTAAGTTTGTACTCGGCAAAATTTGTTTCCTCAAAGAAAGGAAATGAAAGGAATAAGTAATTTTTTTTTTTTTTGGTCGGGAAAAGAGAGAAATATATGGAATGATATGTCTTCTTTTGATGACTTGACTTGGATGTTGCCATTGGCTTTTTCGACCGCGGCTAGATGCTAAACTAGACGAGGACGGGCATAATCATGACATGACGCCGCACACAATCCATTTGTATTCTCCGAAAACATGCACCTCTTCTTTCGCAATCCTGGGCCCCCAAAAGACCAAACTCATCAAATAATTCATAATCCAATCACCGTCACTCGATATTATATTTTTAATTGAATTGATAAATATTTTAAGTTAAGTAGTTATATTTTTGAAATTTTATTCATACTTAGCTATTAGACTGGTAGGATGTCGGCGTGCCTATTATTGGGGTGTTTGACTGTTTATCTTATAATAATGTTTAATCCGATTTATGTATTGTGGACTGATTGAATGAGAATGTTTTTCAAAATTAATCCAAAAAAAAAAAAATTATAATCGAATCACCACTTTTTTAGGCACAAAATAAGGGAAACTCTTTAATCTAGCGAGACCGAGCATTAAACACCCGTAATGAATTTTGTAATTCCTACCGGGTGAAGGTGATGGGGTCGGATTGATTAATTGGAAATGGATAGATGTAACACAAGATTCTCCTTGATTTTACACCCATGTGGACTTCTCTCCTGTTTAAGTTGGATGTACGACCTTGTTAAATCAAAAGTTTTTCCACAAAATAAAGGGACGAATCTTCTTTTGGACTTTGAAAATGTTTGGAACTTTTCTTTTGTTCTTTAAAGAATTAGTTGTGTAAATTATCTCCTAAAAATATCAAAATTCTCAAAATGTAATCTGATTACCTGAGGATATAAAAAACTAATAAATAAAATCACTCGAATCTCTAGTGATTGTTAAAATCATATATTTTTTCAAGGATAAATTGCTTCAATACTTGTTAAATTTGTAAAAAGTTTCAGATCATTTATTATATATTTTTTTGTCATTGCAATTGGTCCCTAAATTCTGCTTTTGTTTCAAAATAAATCATTATACCTAATTTTAATATTAAAATTAGAAAATGAAATCATTAAAATTGCTATTTTTCACTTTGAATCGCTAGATTTAAAGCTAATCATTTTAAATATTTTTAATATTATCAGATAATTGACCACATCCATGTTGTTATTGTTTAAACGACAAATTAAAACAAAAGTAACGTTATATATCATCCTTCCTTATATAATATAATTTTTATCATATACATGCAAGATTTGATATTTAATATATAAAATCTTACCATACAAAAAAAAAAAATGAAATGGTAAAAAGGTGACACAAAACATTACTCTTAAGGACAACTACAATTTTTTTTTTTGTGTTTAAGAAGACATAGCTAAATTCATTTCAAAATAATACTTGGATGTACTAAACCCAATCTTTCAACAACATTACAGGCCATCCGAAAAACATTAACTTTTTTTCAAATATGAACATAATAAAATGAGTAGTTCTTTATAGAACCCCTTCACCTATTCATTTCTCTTTTATATAGTAATAATTCATATATTGAATATTAAATTTTTTGTAGATATGGTAAAAATTCTACTATATAAGGAAGAGTGATGTGATGAAGAGGTAATATACAACATTGCTCAGAAAGAAGAGCATTGCTACATTTCTTTCTCATTATCTATTTATCACCCCTTACATGTATACTCAAAAGAAAATATAGAAACACAAAACGAGGTATGTTTCAGTTGGCATGCGAAAAAAAAAGACAAAGAAATACGAAAAAGCCCACAAGTCTGTACAGCAATTAGGCATACATATAAGTGGTGAAAAATGAATGATATATAGCATTTCTCAATAAAATAAAATAAAATGAAAGGAAGAAGAAACAAATGAGCTTTCCAAGGGTCTTATAGCGATTCGTTATGATAAAGGCCCTCAGCTCGAACCATATCCTTCCATCACAAATATTATACTCTCAAATAACCTAAAACATATGTTAAGATGTATTATTATACGACAAAAAATATAATTTTCAAGTGGTGGTCCAATGTAACAACTTAACCTCAAGCAGAGAATTCAACCCAAAAAAGTAGTCTATTAGGAGAGAGATAACTATTGTACTTAAGAACCACCCCATGTGAGGGTGAAATTTCATTGTGCAATAATTACATTCCACCTCTTTTAAGAGCCGACATCCACGACAGGTAAGTCTATCGATACTAGCCTTGCGGTAACCCTTTTCTCTTGCACTTGTTTACCAATATTTAGTGCGCCACTTACCACACCTTAATTCAGCCTATAGTCTCCCATTCATGGAGTTCATTCTCAATGAAAATACCAATGTAACAAGTCAAGTCCAAGGAAATAGCCAACCCAAAATACTAGTCTATTAAAAGTTGACGAGAGGTTCCCGAGTTGAGGTGAGATGTCCATTCCGAACTGAGGCGGGCTAATCAGCTCCAAGACCAGCGCGTCCAACTGAATGTCCAACCAGGATGACTGGCCCGACCCCAGAAACCCCGACCTCAGTTTCAGCTGTTCCGATGGGACATAAAGCACTGATGGGACATAAAGTTGCACCGCATTAAATGCTGTCAGACTTGAATTTAGTATAAATAGAGCTACACCCTCTTCATTTAAGGAGGTAACTCATCATTAAATGCTCTCAGCTACCTAGCTAGTTCGGACATACTAATCATTCGTGCGCCCGAGGGGAAAATCCAGGTCATCACCCCTTCTTTTCCTTCTTTTCCTTGTGCAGGTCTGGTAGCCGACCAGGAAAGTACAGCTCAGAGGCCAACCTAAAAAGTTCAGCTCGGCGCAGGTAGCTCCCAACCTCAACTGTGAGATTTCCAACCTCGACAGTTTGGCGCCATCTGTGGGAAAGACGAAGAGTTCTTTTATCACTCTCTTCACCACTCATTGAGAAACCATTATGGTGCAAACTAGAAGCCACAACACACCGGTAGAGGATTCGCCCAACCCGTAAGGGGACCTCGAAACCACGCAGGTGCCTAGCCAAGACCTAACCCAAGCCGACGTTGGAACCAGCCAACGTATACACTTAGCTACTCAAACCAACCCTACAGCAGAAAGAGACCCCAACTTCAGCCTATCACCGGAGATAAGGATGATGCTGAGGATGTTCGAGGAACTTAAGGAGCAGGTAGCCCGGTTAGCTGAGAGCCCCTTGGCTCCGCAAGAAGCTATGCCACGACCCTCGCGTCCGCAATTCCATATCCTAGAATCAAGGCGAAAACGGACGCAGGATAAGGAGGGCTTCCTAGAACCGATGGTTAGACCCGACGCGGCGAGAGTTAAAAGGGCGGCTCAAGCCGACCCCGAGCAGGCTAAGACCGCAGCTGCTATAGCTAAGGTCATTAACCAGCTCGACGTAAGCCCACTCTCCCCCGAGGTACTGGCCACGCCACTACCCACTGGCAACCGTATGCCCAACCTGGCCGTCTATAACGGAGATGGAGACCCAGCCAGCCACCTGTTCAATTTTGATCACCACATGACTCTGCATGACATGCCAGATCTCATGAAGGCGAAGACATTCCCGACCACCCTGGTCGGCAATGCCTTGGATTGGTTCCAAAAACTTCATCCCGGTTCAATCGCAAGTTTTCACCAGCTGGCTGAGGCTTTCCTATCCCGCTTCGCGGGAAGCCGGCGCGCCACCCGCCATACTTCAACATTGCTGCTGGTGAAGCAACATAAAGGGGAAAGTTTGAGGGCTTACACGGCCAGATTCAATGAAGAGTCCCTCCGAATTCCCAACCTGGAGGACTCCATGGCGTTGATGGTTTACCAGAGTAGGCTCAGGTCAGGCCCCCTCACATCCTCACTGGCAATCGACCCCGTGGACATTGTATCCGAGCTGATCGTACGAGCAGAAGGGTACATACACTCGGAAGAAATCCATCATGCGAAGAGGGATGATGACAAGGAGAAGGAAGCCAGCAAGAAGGGGGAGACCTCCCGAGCCCAACCTGGGGGTAAAGTCCAGAATGACTGAGGCAAGCAGCCTCAACAGCCAAAGCAGAACCCCTAGTTCACTATGTTCACTCCCCTTAACACCTCGAGGGAGCAGATCCTGATGGAGATCCAGCACCAGAACCACCTGCCTCTAGCTCCGAGAATGAAAGGCCGACCCAAGAAGCGCAACAGAACCAAGTATTGCCGCTACCACATGGACTACGGCCATACCACCGAAGAGTGCAAAGACTTGAAACAGGAGATCGACACACTGATAGCCCGAGGCCACCTCCGGAGGTATGTAGATCCGCAGCCGACCCGGAATCCCGACCAAAGGGATAGGGAGATGAGTCTACCCAGGCGCCAGGCTGGGGGCGGACACCTGGCTGTAATTGAGACCATTGCGGGAGGACTGGCATCAGGAGGAGAGACCTCAGCAGGCAGGAAGGGTTACGTTCGTGCTGGGAGGGAGTATGGACCAGTGCAGGGACCAGCCCCAGAAATGTAAGAGCTCATCTTCTCCTCAGAAGACTTGGAGGGGGTGATATTGCCTCATGACGACCCACTGGTGATTAGCGCTGAAATAGCCAACTTCACCGTCAAGAGGCTGATAATGGACACCGGGAGCTCGGCAGAAGTCTTATTCCTCAGCGCTTTTGAGCAAATGGGGATGGGGTTAGACAGGAGCTGACTCAAGCCATTGAGGGGTACTTTAGCGGGTTTCACCGGGCAGTCCCACCGAGCCGAAGGGGTCATCAACCTCCCGCTGAAGCTGGCAGATGGGGATAAGTGGGTGTCGATGCAAGCCAACTTCATTGTGATGGACTGTAACTCCACTTACAATGGGATCTTAGGCCGGGTGGCACTCAATCACTTCAAGGCCGTCCCCTCAACTTACCACCAGGCCCTGAAATTCCCGACCCCGGGCGGCGTGGCCACCATTCACGGAGCCCAGCTCTCAGCTCGGGAATGTTATAAAAACTCACTCCGGCCTAAGTATCAGATCGGCTGAGGGCCAGATCTGCCCAAAGAAAAGAAATATGCTAAGAGAGGAAGCCCGGCTGAAGACCTTCAGAAGGTGGAGCTCTCTGATGAAACCAAGAGAACAAGGATCGGGAGTGAACTCCATGCCAACCTCAAGAAAGGTATAAGCCAATTTCTTTTAAAGAATGAACATATATTTGCCTGGTCTGCCTCCGACATGACAAGGATTGACCCGGATGTAATTGAGCATCACCTGAATTCCGACCTAAATCACTATCCGGTAAAGCAAAAGCGTAGGCACTTCCATTATGATAAGCAACAAATCATAGCAGAAGAGGTGGACAAGTTAGTGGACGCCGGCCACATAAAGGAAATACAGTACCCGACCTGGTTGTCCAATGTGGTGCTGGTGACTAAGCCCTCAGGTGGATGAAGACTGTGTATTGACTTCACCGACCTCAACAAAGCCTGCCCTAAGGACTGCTTTCCTCTACCACGGATCGATCAGATGGTGGACGCCACCTCCGGATTCGAGCTACTCTCTTTCATGGATGCCTTCAAAGGCTATAATCAAATCAAGATGGCTCCCAGGGACAAAGAGAAGACCGTCTTCACCACCGATAAAGGACTCTACTACTATGAGGTCATGCCTTTCGGCCTCAAGAATCCTGGACCTACCTATACTCGGATGGTAAACAAGGTCTTCAAAAATTAGATTGGCCGGAATATGAAAATCTATGTAGATGACATGTTGGTCAAAAGCAGAAGGGCGGAAGACCATGTAGTCAACCTGGCTGAAGCTTTCGGCGTAATAGAGCACTTTGGGATAAAACTGAACCCAGAAAAGTGTGCATTTGGCGTCAAGGTAGGTAAATTTTTGGGCTTCATGGTCACGGCCCGCCGAATAGAAGCCAACCCGGAGAAGGTACAGGCGATACTTGACCTGGCGCTGTCGACCTGCGTGAAGGACGTTCAGGTGCTAGCAGGCAAGGTTGCAGCGCTGAGCAGATTCATGTCCAGGTCAGCTGACAATTGTGCTCCTCTGTTCAAAATATTAAGGAATCTTAAGAACTTTGAATGGACTGCGGAATAGCAGAACGCCTTCTAAGAGCTGAAAAGGTATCTAACTTCGCCACCCCTGTTATCCCGACCTGAGGTGGGGGAGGAGCTGGTACTATACTTAGCATGCTCGGGAACAGCAGTAGCGGCGGCACTAGTCCGAGAAGAAGGAAAGGAGCAGAAGCCGGTCTATTATGTTAGCAAAACCTTGCAAGGGGCCGAGGTGAGATACTCCTCATTGGAAAAACTTGCCCTCGCGCTCATCACAGCGGCAAGAAAGTTGAAGCCATACTTTGATGCTCATCCAGTTAAGGTCATGACGGATGCGCCGCTGAAGTCCATCATGCACAAGCCGGAGGCGTCGGGCAGGCTACTGAAATGGGCAGTTGAGCTGAGTCAATTCGACATCACCTACCAGCCCAGGATAGCCATCAAAGCCCAAGCCATCACGGACTTTGTTGTAGAATGCACTGGCCGAGCAGAGCATGACCCGGAGGACGTGTGGAAAGTACATGTGGATAGGGCCTCAGGGAAGTCCAGAAGCGGAGCTGGGGTAGTCATCCTCGACCCAACCTGGCATGAGTACCAATACTCCCTCAAGTTCACCTTTCTGGCATCCAACAATGAAGCAAAATACGAAGCGGTGATTGCAGGACTAAAAATTGCAGCTCAGCTCAGGGCGCATATAGTCGACCTGAGCACCGACTCTCAATTGGTTTCTAGTCAGATATCGGGAGAGTTCGAAGCCAAGGACAGTACTATGCTGGCCTACCTCAACAGAGTCAAGGATTTGACCTCAGGGCTCAGAAGGTTCACGATACAGCAGATTCCTAGGGAAGAGAATATAAAGGCTGATGCCCAGTCCAGATTGGCCTTGGGCGAGAGCCGACCTGCCCTGGTCCATGTGGAAGAAGTATCCGAACCCAGTATTTAGTTGGGGTACAAGCCGTAGCCGAGCTCAATCTAAGCCCAGATTGGACCAAACCAATCGTGGACTACTTGGAGGGGGGTATGACCCCAGAAGATGAAAAACCATCTCGGAAACTCATGAAACAGGCCTCAAGGTTTGTCATAATTGCCGGGCAACTCTATAAGAGAGCCCACACTTGGCCTCTCTTGAAATGTGTTGGACCCGAAGAAATAAACTATGTACTCCGGGAGATTCATGAAGGGGTATGTGGAAACCACTTGGGAGGCAAAGCTCTGGCTCAAAAAGCATTAAGATAAGGCTATTTTTGGCCAATCTTAGAGCAAGATGTCAAAGAGTATGTAAAAAAGTGCGACACCTGCCAGAGGTTCACCAATGTACAGA
Source organism: Ehretia macrophylla (assembly GCA_037974665.1). Classification (NCBI taxonomy): domain Eukaryota; kingdom Viridiplantae; phylum Streptophyta; class Magnoliopsida; order Boraginales; family Ehretiaceae; genus Ehretia; species Ehretia macrophylla. The sequence continues at coordinate 3,104,904 of CM075782.1, forward strand.
GGAAGCCTGCGGTAGACCTCACAGTGATGATAAGCCCATGGCCATTCTATCAGTGGGGTCTAGACATCATCGGCCCATTGCCGACCGGTGTTGGCCAAAAGAAGCACGCCTTCGTAGCTGTAGACTACTTCACCAAATGGCCCGAGGCTGAAGGTGTTGCTAGAATAACAGAAAAGGCAGCCTGCGATTTCGTATGGAAAAACATCATTTGCCGATTTGGGGTGCCAAAGGTCATCATCACTGACCACGACAAGCAATTCGACAGTGCATACTTTCGAGGCAAATGTGCCGAGATTGGGATCGACCTCAGATTCTCATCTATTGCTCACTCTCAAAGTAATGGCCAAGTTGAAAGAACTAACCAAATCATTTTGCAGGGCTTGAAAACCAAGCTAGGGGAAGCGGAGGGCCAGTGGGCATTAATTCTTCCCGAGGTGTTGTGGGCTCAGCGAACCAACACCAGCTCGGCAATGGGAGAATCGCCCTTCGAACTGACCTTCGGCACTCAGGCAGTGCTGCCAATGGAGATCGGGTCTCCAACCAGTAGAACCCTCTACAGTGTTCCAGATTTAAACGGAGCGCGGATCCGTGAAAAGCTCGACCTCGCTGAAGAGCTTCGAGCTAAAGCTCAAATCAGAATGCTGGCCAGCAAAGCTGCCATGCAAATTGCCTTTGCCAAACAGGTTAAGCTTAAGCCTATTAAGGTTGGCGACCTCGTGCTCAGAAAGGCCATCTTTTCGCCGCGCTCCAGTAACAAGCTCTCCCCGACTTGGGAGGGACCCTACGAAGTCGTGAAAGAAGTTCGACTCGGGACCTTCTACCTCCGCGACAAGAACAAAAAACCGTTGAAGAACGCATGGCACTCAGAACACCTAAAGCGATATTTTTGTCTAAGCGGCCCCGAGCCAGAATATTTTATAACGACCCCGAGCTGAAATATTTTGTAACGGCCCCGAGCCGGAATATTTTGTAACGGCCCCGAGCCGAAAATTCTTGTAAAGGCCCCAGGCCAAGACATTGTTTGTACAAACTCAATACAATGCATCTTTACAAACAAGTGCTATGCCCGACCTGGGAACAAGCAACAAAACCAGCGCAATTCCCGACCCGGGCCCAAATTGCCTCAGCTACAAAGCTACTACTAATTCGGATTAACGCGGTGGCCACGCTTAATCAGGAGCTAATGGCCAAGAAAATCAGCTCGGACAAAGTTCCAGCTAGGGTATAATCGATAGTAATTTGTTTTTAAGTTTTGCCAGTTTGGATTGAGTTCCAACTCGGTATAATCCGGCTTCAGGTCGGTATGTTAGTTTGGGGTCCGAACTCGAGCTCAACATTTGTCAACATTAGTTTGACCAATTTTAAATCGGACTGACGAGTCTAGGTCGGCGACGATTATACAGTTGCCCAATTAACCAGCTCAGATTAGGATGATAATTCATTAATCGCATCCAGCTCGGTTCATTATGCTTAAGTTTGAATGGTCCATTAAATTGGTCCGACCCCACTTACTTAAGAAAAAATTTGCGAAGAGAAAGGTACACGTGTACAAAATCGACCGAAACGCAAATAAAAATAAAATAGACATTTCATTAAATTGAAAAACTATTACACAAGCCCAACCTGGGCATAATTACAAAAGCCCGACCCGAGCGACTTTACAAAATTACTTAGGAGCAGCGGTGGAGGTAGTGGCCTCGGCTACGTCGCCGATCTAGTACATACCCTTCTGGACAAACTCCAGTACCTCCTTGGCCTGAGACGTCAGGTCGGCCGGTAGTTCAGGAATCTCCCAGAATTCCTGGGGCGGGGCCTCCAAGATCTCGATATAATCGTTCTTGGTGGCAGGGAAAAAGGTTTTTGCTCTCTCCCGAGCTGCAACTTGGCCTCGAAAATAGTACTCCAACTCGGTGTACCGGGCCATCACCCCACCCTCAGTGGCTAGTCAGTCCACAGCCTATTGGTTGGACTTAAAGGCTTCCACTGCCTTCTCTCCTCGCGGGCCGACCTGATCCAAGAGGTCCTTAAGCTTCGCCTCGGCCTCACGCTTCTCCGGCTTATAGCGCTCAACATCCTTGGTCGCGGCCTCGTGCCGGGACTTCTCAGCCTCGAGCTCCTTCTTTAGCCGGGCAACCTCCGTCTCATCCGCTTTTTGCCTCTAGGCCGCCTCCGCCCTAAAGGCCTCCAGCTCAGCTCGGGAATCAATGTAGCGCTACTCGAGCTCCACACAGTAAGTCTGAGCCCGGGCAAGTAGGCCAGGTGCTGTAAGGATGTAGGACTCAGCCTGCGCGGAAGATAGCAAAGTGGTCAGTCAAAGTAATCAACAAAAGAGACCATGCCGGCACGTCTAGATATGCCTTACTGTAACTATGGCCGTCCTCAGGTCAAGGGAAAGCTGCTCTGCTGGGACCGACACTAACTTGAGATCGCGAGCGACCCTTGCAGCCTCCACAAAATCCTTACTCAGAGGACTCACCTCAGTGGCCTTGCCCTTACCGGAGTACTCGGACTAGGGCCACTTCCTGTTGTCAGGACGGGATGCTGAGCGCTCGGGGATCGCCACACCCGAGCTCGCTCTCTTTGGCAAAGGAGACCCCGACGAGACCTCAGCGCCAAGCTCCCGCACATGGCCTCCGGACCTCTACCTCTGCTCCTGAGGGACGGAGCCTAAGCCGAACCGAGCTGGGACTTCGCCACTGGCGTCGGGCCTTCTCCTTCTCTGGAGGTACGCAAGCTTTACCGTATCTGCCACGCCTGTAAAAACAAAGGAAAAGAAAGGTGAAAAATGGCCAATTACCAATCGAGAAAAGCAACGACAAACAAGGAGACGGGGAGGTCGGGCATTGATCCTGCGAATTGACCCTCTTCTGAGTCGAAATGAGTGTTCTCTTCAGGCTCGGAAAATAAGTGAGGGTGCTCCTCGCTCAGGTCGGGTTCTCTCCCGAATAATTTGGATTCCAGATCCTGTCCCACCTGAGAACACTATCGATGTCGATCAGCATACCCGGCTCGGGCCTCAGCACCCTGACCTCGGCAAGTTCCTCTTTTGAAAGCTTGGGGTCGTCATTCAAAGTCTTTTTTAGGGAAAGATTCCAATCCATCCTGCACCTCGGGTTCACGGTCGACCCGACCCAATAGTAGTCATTGTGCCAGCCCTTGTTAGAGGAGTGCCACTTGGTGAATACGGCATTGTTGACCCGAGCTGCGAAGTGGAACCAGCCTGGCTGCTTCGGGTTGGGCTTGCAAACAAAAAAATGCCTGAACCGGAGCAAGGTCGGCTCTATTATCCTCTCAAGGCAGAACACGTAGAATGCCACCATTATGGCCCAACCATTTGGTGACATCTGGCCCGGGCTAAGCTCAAAATAATCCAAGATGCCGACAATGAAGCTGGGAAGTGGAAGCCGAACGACGTCGAAGGCGAGGTCATAAATAGTAAAGTGATCGGGCGGAGGATGGCAGGCAGTTTCATTCCGACCTGGGACCTTCAGTTTGTGGTGTCGGTCCAACGACGAGTCTCTCAGCCGAGCGTTAGCCATCTCAATGGTAGAATGGCACCCGCGCTTGCAACAAGCGAATAACTACTCTACCCTCTTCTCCCGAACCGACGAACCACTGGCTGTAGCTGAACTCCGGGGTCGGACTGCCCTGATCGGGACAACTTCAGTCGGCTCCGATACGAAAACTCCAGCTAGGTACTCATGAGGCATCTCGACCCCCTCCAACTGGTTCAATGGCTCGTCATCCTCCCTATCTCGCAAATCTTCCAGGTCAGCCAAAGGATCCGCCTCTGCCTCCTCTTGCGCCAGTCTGACCCCAATAACTTGGCAGTCATCATCGCTCCACCCGGGCCCAGATTTCTGAGCTGGCCCTGAAGACGAATTGGTGCTCTCTCCACCCTGGTCCCTATTTGAGGTAGATTCCGAGCTCGATGGACTCTCATCTCCACCGTAGGACCTTACTTCCATAGCCTGAGAATTTTTCGACTCCGACCTCCCCATCCTGTCTACAGACTAAATATAAATGTACAAGAATGACTAAAGGGAGTCGGGACGTACCTACTGCTCTTGACTGCGGAGTGCGACCGACCAAGCTGGCTCCGAGCTGACAAATCCCGAGAAGATTCCTTCCGAGCTAATTACGTCCGACCACTCTGGTATCCAACCTAAAATTCTTGAGAGATTGAAAGCGAAGTGTGAAATGAATCTCGGATGCTAAGACCCTATTTATAGGCTCCCCTGAAAGTCACCTCGGGTAGCCCAAACATCGCGTCTCCTCAAAACTGCCAGGTGATGTGTCAGCCATCCGTTGGGTATGCACCACTGACGTGGCCATCCCTACTCTGTCAGGGTCGGACACCTACAGCTCGGGAGGAACTCCCAATTCTAGATCTTACCCTCTCGATCTGGACTTGAGGGGGGGAATTGACGAGGGGTTCTCGAGCTGAGGTGAGATGTCCATTCTGAGTTAAGGCGGGCTAATCAGTGCCAAGACCAACGCGTTCAACTGAATGTCCAACCAGGATGACTGGCCCGACCTCGAAAACCCCGACCTCAGTTCCAGCTGTTTCGATGGGACATAAAGCACTGATGGGACATAAAGCTGTACCGCATTAAATGCTGTCAGACTTGAATTTAGTATAAATAGAGCTCCACCTTCTTCATTTAAGGAGGTAACTCGTCATTAAATGCTCTCAACTACCTAGCCAGCTCGGACATACTAATCATTCGTGCGCTCAAGGGAAAAATTCGGGTCATTACCCCGCCTTTTCCTTCTTTTCCTTGTGCAGGTCTGATAGCCGACCAGGAAAGTACAGCTCGGAAGCCAACCTGAAAAGTTCAGCTCGGCGTAGGTAACTCTCAATCTCAACTGTGAGATTTCCAATCTCGACAAAAGTAATAATCCGTTGTAGTTAAAAAACACGCTTATAAGAGTGAAAGTCTAATGTGCGATTATTACAAAATTCCATCAAAATTAATTATTGTCGTAAAAAAAAAATAGATGAAAGGTTCAAATAATAACTTCTAACTAGAGCTTCGGGATTTGACCTCTACGGGACTAGGATAACATTTGTATCATTAAGATTTTATTTTAATGAAATGCTTTTCTTTCAAAAAAAAAAAAGAAAGAAAAAAAAAACCAGAGCTTCGGCATCTATCGTACTAGAAAAGAAAAGAGAAGAAACAAAGGTCGATTGTGGGGACCACCGCAAGTGAGTTAACAGTTGTAGTGAAAACTGAAACAGACGCAGACACACACACACACACACACACACAACACACACTGAGAAAGTGCGATCAGAGAGAGTGGATTCCATTTCACATTTCAAGTGTCCACTTCCTCCCTCATTGGCTCTTCTCGTGACGTCCGTCCTTCTCTTCTCTTTCTCATTTGGCGTCTCGAAACCGTTAAAAACACACACACACACACTACACACACTACACACAACTATAAGCATCTCACTACACTCGTATATACATACATATATACACATATATAACTTGATCTCATTGGACACTATAATCTTACGTAAGCAACAACATTCTTCATTAATCAATGTTTTTAATACATATATGTGTTTTTGTCTGTGTGTGTGTGTGAGTGTATATGAATTGCTATGTGATTGTTATTAATTGAATTTTTTAAATATTATTAAGTAATAATTTAATAACTAGGACACTTTCATGATAGAGTTGGTCACGATATTAATGTTAGTACCAAAAAAATTTAATTTTTTTGTTCGCTTAATGAATTTCATACCAGTCACCATTAATATGAAAATAATTTAATACAAGATTTCTATTTTAATTATGAATAGAATCATTATTGCCGGAGGTATGTTAGAATAAAGTTCGTAGCTAGTGTACAAGTCTCCCCTGTATGCTAGAATAAATAAAAGTTCGTATCTAGTGTATAAGACTCGCTAGAATAAAAAGTTGTACCTAGTGTACAAGACTCCGTGTATGCTAGAATAAAAGGTGGTAGCTAGTACAGAAGACTCCCGTAGATAGAAGAAATAGTAGAGTCCGGGGATTGTATTAGTTGTTTTGTTCACTTAATGAATTTCATACCAGTCGTCATTAATGTGAAAAGAATTTGATGGAGCCATTGCAGAAATCTTTGGCTTTTTTTGATTTGATTATGAATAGAATCATTATTTTCGAAGGTACATTAAAATAAAAGGTCGTATCTAGTCCCGTACATAGCAGAAATTGTTTTGTTCGCTTAATGAATTTTATACCAGTCACCATTAATACGAAAAGAATTTCATAGAGTCATTGCAGAAATCTTTGGCTTCTTTTGATTTTAATTATGAAGGGAATCATTATTGCAGAAGGTATGCTAAAATAATAGATCGTACCTAGTGTACAAGACTCCTATAAATAGCAGAAATTGCATAGTACGGGGAAGGTAAACATACACAAGCTTATGTGCCACATATTGATCACAAAAAAACATGGCATTGATTCAACTTTAGTTCATTGCTAGTGATTGCGCTGGATATAAGAGAAGTGTAATCTTGATTTGCTCGTATTTTCAATGTTGATGTGAAGGCAAACCCTGTTTCAATTGTAAAAGGTGAATGACATAAGGTAATTGTGTCTCACCCACTTCAAAATTTATATAAGTTGACTCTAATTTATGCGTGGCTGCTTCAGCCAATTGAGTATGTGTTAGTTACGGTGTTCTTGAAATTGCATGGTAAAAGCGTTTTATTTTTAGTGGATTTGTTGTTCATTAGCCATATATGCTGAAACTTAGAAAATATACGTGAATAACATCTTTGAAATTTAAATAATTCAAGCCTTGGTATCAGTGTAGCTATATTTCTCAAGCCCCTTGTCCAGCATAACTTGGAATAATTACTACTATACACAAATTGGATAATGTTGGCCTTATTCCATGTTCTTAACTGTTCATGAATGTGAGCTTTTGAGATGATTTCTCAATGAAAAGTGGAGCAGTTAGCAAGTATAGCTTCATAACCAATAGGTATTATGTGGAACTATTGCTGGATACATCTGCAAAGCGCTATCTATGCGGTATTGACTATTTATGTTAGTGATCGTAATACATTTGGAGACGGTCTAAGTGCTTGAACGCTTGCTGTCTAAATTTTTGAATTCCTGTGATGATTTCTTACACAAAGTTCTATTTTTGACTTTACCATCATTGGCTTTCTACCATGTGCAGTATCCGTTGCAGCGGTCACGCATTTGATTGAGGAAATATATATATATCAAATGATAACTTATGATCAAGATCCTGATGTTGTTCGGTGGGGCCTTCAGCTTTTTGATGCTGATCCATATTCTGATTGTGGGTATTGTGGCACCATTACACAAAACGTTCCACAGTACTATCATCATCAATACTGCCAAGAAGATCATTATGATATGGGACACTGCAATGAGGATAACGATGAGCTTAATGCACAGTCGCTTCAAGAGGAACTATCACAACTGTCAGTTGCTGAACCAGCTCAGATTGTCAATGAAGCAGTAGAACACCAGATGAATTTCTATTCACAGGATTGGTTTTCTCAACCTGTGGGAAACTATGATTTTGGTATGGAAGTTCCCTAAAATTAAACAGTATTATTTGATTGGCGCAATAGTATGCCTCTCTTGCTTCACATACTCGAATTTTCATGTATACTACAGGTGATGAGAATGAGGTGGCAGATGATAGCCAACAATCTGGTTCCTGTTCTAGTCCTGAAGGAAAGTACTTTGGCGAGGACTGGTCATATTCACTGGAATTAACAGATGAATATGCTCTGGATGATGAAGTGGGCAAAAGGTTTAACCAGATGGTCCCAATACCGGTAAATTTGTCTGAGTTTCTGTCCTGAGTGCATCATGCCAAATTTTATTCTGTATAGTATAATGATACTCCCCACCTATGGTAACCACTCGCATCTTAGTATTTGTTTTTTTGGAGTTGTTTTGTTGTGTTTAGACTCTCAAGTGAGTCAAGTTTAAGCTTATCCTCTCGTACAGAATATTATTCATGTAACAGATGCTCTTCAATGTGATAAAGTTCACTTCTTTATGCTTGAAATGTGGAATCAAGTTTATCATTATCATTTTTTTATGCCTAACACATAAATTGTATGTTTCAGAATCTTAGCGATTTTCCTTTTGGATATCTTTCTTTATCTTTTCCTTTTTCCTTTTTTAATTACACTTGATGCATTTAAGGTAGAAACAAACTTGTCATGATGCCAACAAAATGTTTCAATGTGAAAAATGTATTCGGCTCCAGGACCTACTACTTGTCATCATTGTACTAGTCTCTGCAATTCATTTTCATATACTGCTATCTGTTGTATTACCAATGGATTCTCCACCTGGACTGACTCACTTTTAGACTTCAGTGGTACATCGCTAACAAATATACATTCATATGTGTAGAGGGATAATCAGTCTGCATAAGTAATTTTTTAGTCAATTGTCCTTGTATAGCTGTCGTCACATGGTTGCTACATCGTGAAGTTGTGCATTAGCATTTATATTAATTACGATGTTCAAATGCGCAGCACATTCCCAGAACTAATGGAGAAATTCCTTCAGTTGATGAAGCAACTTTAGATCACCAGAGGCTTCTGCAAAGGTATTGTGTTTCTGTTTGATGACTCGTGAAGTACTGTTTAGTCTCAAAATCAAAATGTTACCCTTGCACTTACGTCTTTGGTTTCATAAGGAGATAACTTTTAAGGATATAACTATTGGCAGTTTCAGAGTATTTGGACATAGCCTTCGGATAGAAGTTGGTTTTATGATGCTTTATTAAATACTTTTACCAACTCAGGGATAAAGGCGTAATTCTTCTTTTTGGTGTAGCATTTTTTTTCCCCTTCTAAATTGGTGTAGCTTATTGTTTTCTATAAATGCCAACTGTTAAAGTATTGTTCCCTGTATAGATTACAAGTGTACGAGCTGGTTGAGTGTAAGGTTCAAGGTGATGGTAACTGCCAGGTTGGTTCTCTTACATATTTAATGTTATATAATCAATTGATCGTCTTCCTCAACTGGTTTATAAAGTATTCAGCATAAGAGTAGTTCCTAGTTAACGTGTGGCTTCTCTGGTTTTACCACATTTAGCATAAAGAAAATAACAACTGCGGGTCTTGCCTCAAGATGGGAGCAGGATTCCACAATATTCCCATAATCTAGGATGAAAATTTTGTATCAGTGGCTCATAACATGCAATTATATGCTTCGGGATCTGCGATTATGCATAGCGGGTACAAGAGCAAAGCCCAGAAATTCTGTAACTCTTGCCTGTGTTATCAGTATTGTCCTTTTGGGCTTCAGTCTGCAGGACTTTTGTTGATCCAATAACTAAAGACACTTTATTGCACATTTGGGCGAGATCAGCACATAATCTTGTAACAGAGGAACATATGGAGATATTGTATGGATAATTCAGTAAAGTCCAGTTATTGCTAACTTAACAAGAAAGCTTTGGGCAGTTATTTTATAACCTCACTCTGGAAGTGCCAGTCCTGACATACATTTCACACTTTCGTGAAAGCTTATTTAACATATCAGGGGAAGGTAGTTTTAATGAAGACATCCAACCCAAACCCAGGTGAATAATCTCGCCATTTTAACAGCTGACATTGATTTAAATAGAAGAGAACATTGCACTTGAAATGTCTTCCATTCAGTTGGTGAAACACTTTGCATTAATGTTATGTTGGTGAAAGTGGAGTCATGCTTTATTCATCCTGCATGTATTTTTGCAGTCATCTGGACACCATCTGCACTCTTAAGTCAGAAGGGTGGCATGATATAAATATATTTCTTTGTGGATAATTTTTTTGTCTGTCATGTGGTACGTCTATTGATTCTTCTCCCATTTCGAGGCCAATGATTTAATCTAGATTACTTTGTACTATTTCTGGATAAAATATGTTAGTTTATCATTTCCATAACTAACAAATTCACTATTAATGCACAGAGTATGTCTTGTCTACTGGTTAGTGAATAATTATTCTTCTTGCAAGTAATGTTTCCCAATCTGAGCCTTTTCTTCTTCATTTTCTTTTTTATTTATCTTATGTTTTCTTTTCTAGTTCCGTGCTCTCTCAGATCAATTTTACCGTACTCCAGAGCATCACAAATTTGTTAGACAGCAAGTCGTAAATCAGGTTGGTAATATTACCAACACGTAGGCAAATGGTTTTGCATAATTTGGTATTGATTATTATGACCTATTACCTTATATTTGCAATATTTTGAATTAACAGCTTAAGTCTTGCCCAGAGAATTATGAGGCATATGTTCCCATGGCCTACAATGACTATTTGAAGAAGATGTCCAAGTATTTTTCTATCCTTCATTTTTTTTAATAATTATATTGTTTGGCCATTCCCTTGACATTATTTGGATGGGAATAGGAGTGGCGAGTGGGGTGATCATGTAACTCTGCAAGCTGCTGCAGATTCGGTAAGGGTTTCATTCTTTATTTCTTCCTGTTCCATGATTGTTGGATGACTTTCATTGTTGGTATGCCTAATGTGCAACTAAATTGGCATTCCCAAATGGGGAATAACTCTTTCCCCTATCCTGGGGTAGTACTCAATATCTAGTCTAGAAAGCACCAAAAGCGAAGGCAGCTCTCTAGGTCACTATCAATGCTGGGGTGCAATATACTGGGTGTCAAACAATATTCATATGTTCATTAGCTTGTTTGCATACGAAGCTCTAAACTGTTTGGTCTTGTTCCTTATAAACAAAGTTCTTTTCTCATGTGTAGCTTTTGAGGAGCAATAGCTTCAATTCCTTAACCCTTATGAATAGCTCAACTGGTAAAGATCTTGGGAGTGTACCCAGAGGTCGCCAATTCGAGTTCCCTCAAGCCCACTAGAGGTTTACCCGACTGTTAACTTCAGGGCTCCGTGGGATTAGTGGAGCAAAGCTCAGATACCCACGGATTTCAAAAAAAAAAAAAAATAGCTTCAATTCCTTTTCTTTTTTCTTTTTTCAATTTATCGAAACACAAGGAAAGTGATTCACTTATAAGTTTTAGAATGGAATGTGCAAATTGTTGATTATGTTATCAAAATATAATACCCATATCCCGTGCAAAGAATTCTATATGTATTATATCTTACTTTTAGATGGCCCTTAAAAGGGGTGAATATTGTAGCAGGTCCAAATAGCTGACCCCAATTAGTGGGGTACAACTTGGTTTGGTTTGGTTATTTATATCTTACTCCCGTTGTGATTGACACCTCTTATGAATATGAGAAAATAAGTAATTGCTTTAGAAGACTTTTCTTGAAGAAATAACACAGGAATTATGATAAAACAAGAAGCATGAAATAGCAGAAACTGAACTCCAGTTTATTCTTAGCTGAGTTCAGAGTTACTAGGCTGAAAAGCATATTTACGGCTTCATTCTAACAGCCACTAGTGGGTCCTCGGCCTGGTGGGGAAGCTGATATGTTATTTTGACTATTAAAGTTATACACCTCGGGAATTCACACCCTCTCCTTTCACCCTTTTCTCCCATTTCCAAGTTATACCTACTAACGAATAGTTTAGAATTTCTTTGCTTGTGTGATTTGATCAGTATAGAAGATGTCAGCAATGGTGTTAAAACTAGATGTTATATGTACCAATATCTCTATTATAAATCTCAACCATGATAATGGTTTAGTGAGTTGTATCTCTAAGAACAAAATGCCGCTGTCTGATGCTTGGTAACAATTAATTGCAGTATGGTGTAAAAATATTTGTCATAACGTCGTTCAAGGATACTTGTTACATTGAGATACTTCCCAACTTTCAAAAGTCTGAAAGAGGTACTTTATCACAAATTCCTATCTTCTATTATTTTATATTGCCTTCTTTCATTTTGCTAACTAAGATGGATGAGTTAATTCTGGCCTTCTCTGGGCATTATATTTATTGCATGTACAAAATCCTCGTTGTCAGTGCAAATACGGAGAATCTAAGAATGGTATATCGTATTTGACTAAGTTTAATTGATACCGTTGGCAATTTAGCAAGTTAACTAAAAGTAACTTAGGAATAATTTCTGTGGGGAATATATTCGTTGTTGTATATGATGATGGAACTAAATGGAGGGATGGAAAGGTCACAGGACCTGCAGGGGCTTTTGTTTTCTCTAATGCATATTTCAATCTTCTATATCTATTGTAACAAGTATTAATTTGTCCACGTAGTTCACATGATATGCTTGTTGCCTGTGACATCCAAAATAGCTTAAAAGTATGGAAAAACGCATGATTAATTTTTTATGGAATTCGTCATAATTACTTGCATAGACAAGGGTGGATATGTCTTTTCTTTCTTAGATCTCTTTGTGAAAAGCCTTTATTCCGAAGCATTATTTTTTCTTTCAATATGGAGTTTATATAGAAGAGTTGGCCCTCAACAAGAGAGAATGGCTTCGTCAAATCCATGTAATCAACATCCTAGTGGGATAAAGGCTTGATTTGTTTTAGTTATTTTCTTTGGTGGTAACGATAAGTCTTCTCTTGCTAATTCTACATATACCAAAAGGTGGCAGTAAAGCCAGAGAAGCAATGGATGTTGCCACAGCAAATAGACTTAATGGACATAATTACCCTTAGAAGTTAAATTGTGGAAATTATCGGAAGCTAGTTCTGTTTGATCCTAACTAATCTTTTCACTACTCTTATATTGCATCACTTCATTCCGTCATCGTTATATTTTCATCACTCGCAGAATGCATTTTTCCATTGTGTTATTTTCATTGTTCACGAGAATCGAGTTGGCCAGATTTTAGTGTCTTCAAGTTTGATAATGCAAAACCATCTCCAAAACCCTTCAAACAAATAGATCAAAAGAAGCCCTTCAAATCCACCACAAAAAGCGAGCCCCTTTCCATGGTATTCATGTCTTTATTCTTTGAATCAATGAAAAGTATAAAGCTACAAAAAGTTGAACAAAAAGTGAACTATTTGATCAATTCGTCCAAAAGTAATCAATGTGGTGCAGAAATATCTGGTACTTACAAATGAATAAGAAGATGAATGAAAATACCTTGGATTGCATGTGTCTCGCCTCTTTGCCTCTTGACTTGGTCTTCGCGCAACAGGCAACAAGGTGGACATAGGGATGGTGTTGGTGTCTCATCTACAGAAGCAAATCCAGGAGTGAACGAGGGGGAACAGGGGAGGGACTAACTTGACGGTGAGGTGAAAGGGAGGGAGAGGGAGAGATAGTGAAAGAGAAGTCGGGAATGGTGATGACTGACATTGCAGTAATTGTGGTGCTGTAGGCGCGAGAGAGAGGGTTGATGGGAGACAATCTAGCTCTGTAAAGGACAATGTTGGCAACTTGATTATTTTGTCTTGGATGCATCAATTCAATCTCTGCCATTATCGCCTTACATGCACGAGATAATTTAGCTTTGTGAAGAATAATGTCGACCTTTTGAGTATGTCGTGGATGCATTACTTCAATCTCTGGCATAATCGCCTGATGGAGTGCATTTATTTGTTACGTTATCTGTTCTGTTCCGCATTATTTCTGATGAAATTTTCAAACGTCCATTGTTGTATTTTATTCTTTGCAGTTATATTCTTGAGCTTTTGGGCTGAGGTTCACTACAATTCTATATACCCTGAAGGAGGTAAATATCATATCTTTACAGCCCAATTGTTTCTTTACATATCATAATGTTTTGGCTACATAATTTTTGTATCATATTTTGAAGATATTTTCTTTTGTTGGTCAACATTCTCCGAGGGACTGGGCATGAGTTGAGCTGTTGTATCTTGCTCGAGCTTTGTTGAGAATCTTTAATGTTTTCACATCTGTATCTTACTCCTTGAGCCATCCATTGCATCCTCCTCCTTTATAATTTACAGTCTTCACTATGTCGAATATAAGATACTAGTTTCCCCTTCTTCGTGTTTTTCTGTTTCCTTTTTCTGATTTTTTTTTCGGTTGGGGATCCCTTTGTGTCTGCAACCAGATATGCCCACATTTGAGACCAAAAAGAAGAGGTCATCAAGTGCTGAAAGTGAGACTTGGGAATCACAGGACGATTACGATTAAAAGGTAGTACATTGTTGTATGGACTGTGTTCATCTGTACTACTCGTGCAGCAGCTGTAACATTTTCTTATTCCTAATTCTGCTTTTCGTGTCGTGTAACAACAGATTGTGTATTGCGCCTGCAAGCTTCGCTGCTGCTTTGCTCGTACATACTTGGTATCTGGAGATGCAACTGAGGTCTGCATTCTCGCACATTAGAATAAGTGCGGAATGTTGAAGTTGCTTTTATCGTGTCGCTCATGCAACAAGTCGGAAGTTCTGTTTCCGCCTCCTTCAGAATATTAACCGTCTCGGCTGATGTTCAGAGCTTGCGAATGCGGGTTGTTGAAGGCATATTGTTGAGGGATAACTAGGTATTATTCATCAGCTAAAGCTTTTGGCATAGATATACGTCCTTCTATTGAAAGACAAATCAAAATTTCTCTATTTTTCATCAATTTGTCCTTTACTTAAACTTTAAGGTAAAGAAAAATATGCAATTTTATTCTCTTGGTGTCTCTAGGGTTTTCCTCAAAAAAAAAAAAAGGCGGAAAAGAAAAATCCACCGCCTACCTCTCCATAAGGGATTTGGATCCCCTTATAACATATCACGTTGTGAGATAGATCCAATAATGATAAATTGTCTAAATTTTTTATGAAAAGATGAATATAATCGAAGAAATTCAATATATTGCTGAAATATCTAAATGGTAAGCCTACTAAACTTGGTCCTTCTCTTGACCTCTCTTAAGCATAAAAGGCATGGTTCAGGAAAGAAATGGACCCGATCAGGTCTACTGTATACAACTTTACATTACTTTTTTACAAAAATTATTTTTACGATTCAAACTCGTTACATTATACAAGCATACCAAAACAAAATGTAATACAAAAGATTAGTGTATGGGTATGTACTATACAACAACAGATGTTTAGGGTAACTCATATCGATCATTAGGTCTAAAAGAGGAGCATATTTCATAGGTCGCTACTGTCTAGGCTCTATTACATTCCCCAGCGCCCAAACTTGTAAAAAGGTAAGCACGAAAAATGGGTATACTTTCTTGTGATTCCCTCCAACTTGTCTGCTATTAATAACTGTATAATCGGGCATGCACTAGAGAGGTCTGTGCCACGTGAAATAAAAGATCATTCCCAATTCTGCTTTTCTATTAAACCATTGGATACCTAGATAGACTCCAATCCTTATATGGGAGGTTTAGTTCGCGGACTATAAACAAATTTATGAGAATAAAGAGTTAAGAATGTAACATTTTGATTTGTAGATTAAAAAATTATTCTTAAAAATACGATATTCTTAAGAATCCTTTATTTCCATATTTTAGCTAAAATTTATTCTCATGTTAGGGGTAGAAATATGTTATTCCTAAGATGTGAAAATAATTTAGAAAACATAAAAAGACAAAAATACCCTAACTAAAATTAAATTTTTTCTATTCTCTGATACAATCGTTGTTTAACTTAGAGCATCCTTCAAACATCTATCATCTTCTCACCTTACAATCATGGAGCCTGGCGATCTTTACCAACAATCTTGCTTTCATCGTCTTCTGCACACATCCATGTGTGTCTGTGTGTGTGTATGTTTCTGAGTAGCCTTTAGTTTTGCTTTCATCACTGAATCTGTATATGGGATTGCTCGCGGATTTCCTCTAACTTCACCTACTCATAAGTTTTTTTTTTTTTTTGAAGCACTAATTTTCAGGGATCTGCCAGACATATATGCTATTTGTTTTGCGGTTTGCCATATGCTCTTAAGTTTTGACTTTGAATGCTTATAATCTGCTAGATTTCTTTCAGATCTAAAAATTCTCTTAAAAAGGAAAAATTAAATCTCACTGGAACTGAAACATCACCTAAATTCTGCTCTCCCATTTTTCAGATCTGCTAATATGGTGTATTCCTATTTTTTTGTTTAGCCACTAAACTATTTTCTAATTCCTATTTTAACTATCGAATTATTTTTAGTTCTAAAAAGACCATTAATTTTTCAAAGTGGTTTCGTTTAAGTCATTCCGTTAATTATCATAAATAATAACTAACAGAAATAAGTTAAAATATAAATAGTTAAAATTGAGGGAATTAAATAAATATCTTTTTCTTTATTCCTTGATCATTTTATTTCTTGTTTTTTTCCTTCATCTTCTTCACTAACCCTGTTACACAGACCTCCTTCCCCTTCCATTCTCTTTCCCAACATCAGGCTTCCATTATCATACCATGCGATCTTCATCATATTTGGCTTTATATTCATTACAGTTTAGCTTATATATCTTTCTTTGAATAACGCAAACCTTTTTTTAGAGATTATTGTTTTGTGTGTACAACGGAAATGGTGAGTGGTCACTAAGATGGTGGTGGTGGATAGTACTAGAGTGTAGGTGGCAATCAAGTGGTGGTTTAATGGGTTTCAAAGAGAGAGAAAGAGTGTAGAGAGGAATGGATATGGAAGCTAGACATGTTAGGAAAGATGATGGAAAGAGGAGCAGATCACTCCAGCACGGTTGGTGAAGAAGAAGAAAAATAATAATAATAATAACGAAAGGAAAAAGAAAAAGAGAAATTTATCTAATACCCTTAATTTTCACTATTTATATTTTAACCCGGTTAGTCATTATTTACAATAACTAACGGAATGGCTTAAACGGAAACCACTTCGAAAAATTAATGGTCTATTTAAAATCAAAAATAATTTGATGGTCAAAATAGGACTAAAGAAATAGTTTAGTGGCCTTTATAATATTTTATCTTTTTGTTTAATCTATTGTTAACTAGCTTTTTTTTTTTAACGATAAACATTTGTGACATTATTAATAAATTAATTCTACAGATACAAGAAAAAAAGTTGTCTTGAATATGATATTTGAGTTATTTTTTCAGCTATGGACATTTTTAAAAAACTAATCAAAATTTCCGAGAATATCAAGTGCAAACCAAACATAATATTATAATATTTTCAAGAATTTGATATTCTCATAAATATTTTTGGTATACCAAACAAATTTTATAATATTCCTGAGAATGTGATTTTCAAGAATGTGATTTTCAAAAATAAAAAATTAATCCACGCACTAAACGCTCTCTTAAAGGCTATGCAAGCCATTCAAACTGTAGTCTTACTTTATTAAAATCACTCCCAACCCTTTTCTAACCCTAAATATCTTCCGATTAAGTGCAAGTTACTAGTGACCAATCTACCTCAAAATAGATCATAGAGCCGCAAAATCAAGTTCCTAATTGGAAATACGAAGATCTACACCATCTTCCCCTAAATTTGCTGATGAAAATAGATAAGATTTATGACTCTTGCAGAGACTTCCCGTGGCTTCGGAAATAACAAAGGCCTCCCCGGCAAAAGTTTTTTTGAATTGCATGAACCTCCACAGGACCCACAGGGCAACAACCCGTCAATCCCTAGATACCACCCTTGCCGCCAGATCTAAAATTTTATTTCAGTAAAAACCATAACGCTAACAGTTTATTAATGTGGATTCTTCATTACGAAACTAAATTAAATAGTATTTTATTTAATGAGAACTATAACGCTAATAATTTTTTCAACCGGGAATCCTCGTATACGAAACCAAATTCAAATGGATTTTACATCGCCGGTATGAATATCAAAGCTAGCCGGAATATCAAACCAAGCACAGCAAGGCTGTCAAAACTATTAAAAGAGAACCTAACTTCCAAATATACTCCTGAATAATTATCAAGTTCACAAACTCCAAACTAAGCGTACAAAAAGGGTAATAAGAGACTAGTTATTTCATGATATAGGCAATCTTGAAGGGACTCGCATCTCGTGACCATGAGCACGGTGAAAAAGACTCAACATAATTTCACACTCCAAAAAGCGAAACCAAGAACGGATCTAGAATATCCAATCAGCGGAGGCTAAATAATTTTGGAGACTAAAACTAGTAAAATTGTTGGGTTAAGTGGTTTATCAGACAAAAATATCAATATAATTTAAACGTACTTTAAAGCATTTATGTAGGGTCAATGAGGACTGCAACCAGTGGAGCCGTGGAAATCATCTCGACCCTTCCTCATTCAAATCCCACGATGTCTCGCCATGTTTTGGTCTTGTTAGTTGAAAATCAGGTACTACTTCAATGTCCTTGTCAGACTAATGAAAGTCGCAAATTTATATGAAGAAATTAGAAGAGATTTTTTGAAGTGAAGCTTAAATCTTAGGCGAAATAAAGATATACGTACCTTCCATAGTTGCAAGAGCCGCCATAACAAATAATCAATTATCATAACCAAGCAGAAGAGCTTCCCCGCCCAAGCACCACAAGTGAGATACCTATAACCAATTTAAGTTGTCAGAAAATTCTAAACTTAAAACAAATACGGCTTGTAACATCACGGTAAAAAGTGAGAGTTTAACCCTATGCGTATATAAAATTTTACACGCTCCTGACTGAGCCACCAGTGTCGCCTACGTCAAGTCATGTTTGGTACAAGTAAAATGGCATCCTATAATTTCACATAGCACTCTTTTTGTTCAACTGTTTCATTTAACTTTTTGCAGGGAAGAAATCCATGCTTCAAAGTGTTGTTTCTACGGCACATTGAGTTAGACGTGTTATGTGGCACAGACTCATTCACCTTGGGAGCAACAAATAAGTAAAGTGGATTTATCGTAAGCCTTACATTTTCATCTGATCAAATCATGTGATTTAACTTAAACATGTAGTGTGCCTCTGTATTCTCAATATATAATGTTCGAATAGCAAAGTCTAACAGCCAGTAACAGATGGCAGGCAGCATTTTCAAGCTCAGAATAGTGCCATTATCACATGCAACTCTAAGTCTAAAAACGTATGGTTTACGATCACCAACGACCAACCAACACACACACACATTTTTTTGCCCTTTTGCAATCATAACAGACATATTGGTGATGGACTGACTTCACCGTCTTACCCACTTAAATCAGACAAGCACAGATACAGATCAGAACAAAGTGTTTGAGCTGGCATACCTGGACAACCGTTCTAATAGATTTTGATTGGAGCACTTTAGAGCACGGTTGTAAACAATTTCAGTCCGTCTAGCGACATCATGCCAACTGTAGAGTTTCTTCATCTGGCAGCAAATGAAACAAATAGAATCACACCGGGTAAGCAAATGCCAGAAACGAAAACCACCACTTCACCCCTCATGAACCCAGGCCACAACTTATAAGCTGCATATGGTATAAGTGGTGAAACCTACCAACCCCACTGTGGCATTGGTTAAGTAAAACTGTGATTTTCCATGGAGTATGACAATCAAATTCAAAAGAAATATTCAAAAGAAATAACTAAGAGCTGCATCATGATAGCAACTATGTCCCTTGGTGATTATTTTTCTCATCATCGATTTGTCCTTGTGACCATATGTTCCAGAAAATTGTTAGATGCATTGCTTAGATTTCTTAATTTGTAACTATATCTTGCTATTGTGTACAAACATATGAACATTATGTCACCTTTATTGTACTTCACATTAAGACACATTTTGGAGAAGATGATCAAGGGTTTTCAACAGTTCTCTATCTAATGTTGCGAGTTAGAGGATCTGGGCTTCTTCTACAGAAAAATAAAACTAGAAATAGAAGAGAATTATGAAGAAAGACGGCTTTCAGCACACCAGCAGTTTTATCATATCTTTTGTTCAACGTAGATGGAGAACGTAAAACTAGATGCAGAAGAGCATTAGTACTTGTTTGGTTTGGATGTAAAGAAGATATGGAAGCAGATCTGGAGGACTAACTAACCTCTTCATTTTCGATTTTATGATCTATCCGACTTTGGACAGCTGGGAGTGAGTATTGAGCAAAGCAGTCAAAGTATTCCCCAAGTAAAGAAACTACATATGTGTGGTAAAATTGCAAAATGCTGGTAGTCTCTAAAACCCCCTTCCTCTCCCCCTCTCCTCTCTCTCAGTAACTTTGTTGAGAGAGGGCCTTCATTTAAAGTGGCCTTGGCATGCATTATGACATATGATGGATGACCTCTATACGCAATATCTCTCTCTCTCCCCTTCCCCCTCTCCCTCAAATAATAGTAGGGACCTTGACATGCATTATCACATAGGATGGATGTGTTTCAATCTGTAATAATGCTTAAGGTATGCCATACCAATCATTGATTAACAAAATATTCATTGAACTAGAAGGATCAAATAGCATGATGATGAGGACTTCTGGTGGTGTTGGTGAAGGATGTAGTTTAGCTGGGCTTTGAGGGTAATATAGATATAGTTTTAATTGGATTTGTGAGGTAAGGAGAAAAAGGGGAGCAGAGACAATTTTGGATTTGATGATATTTTTGTCTTCTAATAGGTAGTGTAAATTACTCACATCAATGCATCACAAATAGGTAGAAGTTATAAACTTTCACACAATAAGGGAATTACATGTCATGTGTGATGAATGTGTTTGTAAGACAAGTAATATTTCTTACAGGACTGACTTACACGAATGTGCATAGCTTGTGGATCAATGTGCGGAAGCATGTCTATTGCCCTCGTGATCGCTAGTACCATGTCATTGGGATCTGGCTCGGCAAGGACAACCATATCATCCGGAAGAACCTACTGAAAAGAAGGCAAAAGAACAGAACCATAGATCAATTAAGAAGAACTAGAAGTACTTATTCCAGCGTCAGCTAAAGAAGTCTCATCTCTATAGCTACAATATATCAGCAGAAGAAAGAAAAACATTCTTGAACATGCCTCTGGGACACCTCCTACACGTGTACTGACTGTCAGTAGTCCACAACTAGCAGCTTCCAAAATGGCTATGCAAAATGCTTCTGTCAAAGAACTGACGAAATAGAAATATCAATTAGGTTAAAAGATGTAGATGCCAATCTAAATTTGATATGCAATTCCAGCTACTAAGGTAGTTGTACTAGTGTGAGCTATAAATGGAAAGAGAGCCTTGGCGCAATAGTAAAGTTGCCACCATGTGAAACAGTCTCTTGAAAAAATACAAGATAGGGTCAAGTACAGTAGACTCAATGTGGGTCTGACCCTTCACGGACTCCACGCATAGCTGTAGTTTCGTGTATTGGATTGCCCTTATTTGGAGATATAAGTGATAGCAAAAGAAGGAAGCGTATGTTGCAGTTTTCCTTTATTGTCAGCTTGGAAGAAGTATTCAGGTTTCCATTCATCTTTCTGTAATTGGACTAACCCTACATTTTACAATTTCCAAATCTAAATTGTTATTTCACCTCCTGTTTCCTTCTACACAATTAGTATGTAAGCTCCATCTAGGCAGTATTAATCTAAATATACCACACCAAACCAAGTCTTATTCCATTAATTGGGATCAGCTAAAAGGGAATTTTGCCAGCTGGAAATCGAACCCGGGTCTGAATGCCAGGATGCTACTCTACGCTAGACCATCGATGCTTTCTGACTAAATTTATCTAAAACACATGAAAAGAAAAAAGTTAATTGGGATTAGGCTCCATTCTCTCACTTAGCTAGAGAATCAATAACGAAGCTCAAAGCTTGCAAAATTTATATTGCACTGAAGCTTTGATGGTAGTTCAGTCTACATGCCAATTAAGAGGATTTAAGAATTATAAATAGACAAGTCTGGAGATGAAACGAGATGAGTTTAAGATCAGACATCAAAATCAGACACCATCATTCCTTGGCATGACAAATGTTGTGGACAACTTGTGATCCAAAAGGAAGGGCTTCATGTTGCTGAAAGCCACTCATGAGTATCTACAAGCTAAGAAGCACGGATATGGACATGGGACACGAATACGACCCTATAGCGACACATTGACAAGGCAATTTACAGGACACCTTGAGAACTCATCATGTGTATTTACACATCTACCCACTTATATACACATATACTGTACATGCGTAAACAAAATCTTCCAAAAATACAGTAGTTATACCTAACTCAATTTTTGCCTCGCATGTTTGAAAAACGATCTTAAATGAAAATAATAGAGAAAACATGCCAAGGTATTGGGTACCCTTCTGACCCAAATTTTAATAGACAAGAAAAACATATCAATGTGATAATAAAATTACTGCAATCTTTTCAAAAGTTGAAAACTATTTTGTACAAATTGATAAAGCACAAGGAAAAACGTAAGAAATAATAAGTACCTGTTTAAGAATATATGGCCACTTATTAACACTGACTGTACTTTAGCATGTGGGACTGCACCTAACATATCTACCCGATCTTGAAGGGAATGTTTCTCCCTCATCTCTTCTAGCCGCACTCTTTTGGGTCCATCTCCTCCAATAATGAAGCGAACCTTAAGTTGTTCAGTAAGTAAAGCAAAACTTAGGATTATCAAATGAGATTAAAAAATAGACAGATGCAGAAAAGCATATGGTAGTTGACACTGGCATTCAATCCACATGATCATAAAAAAATAAAAAAATTAAATAAAAAAAAAACTTAAAAGGCGAAAGGGAACACACACCAAAGTAAGTCCAAATGTGGGAACTTGCATGTGTAACCACACTGATCTACTTTACTTCGTTGTCTATTGCATGCTAGCTGAATCAAGTATGCAAAGCTAATAATGCAAACAGCTCTTCTCATCAAACAGCGATCATATAAAAGAGCAGATGAAAATAAAAGTACACAAGCTAGAAGGAGCGCATGAGATACGAGAAAAACTGACCCTTATAATTAAAATAATAACACTTCGGACTAAAGACCGGAAGGCTCACTCCCATTATTTGGTCTTAGCATCTTTGTCATTCTGCTGCACCTCACATCAGTTACTAACAGTGGACACGATGGTAACTTGAACAAACGGGGGTCTGTTTGATATCTGATTTCATCAGAAGTTCTAGGTGAAAACTCCCCATCTCCCAGAAGGTCACATATGAATAAACTCAAATAAAAAATAAAAAATAAAAAAAGAGAAAAGTTATAGTGCGGAAAGTACTTAAACTTATTCTTGTAGAGTCTCCACCAACAAATGCATGCACGATTCTTAAAGGTGCGCCTCATTTAAAGAAACACTGTTTATTCCAGAAACATTTTATCATATTCAGTTTTTAGATAAACAATTACAAAACATGACCAGAGCAAAGAGGGTCTATATAACAACCCGGTGTAATTAGTAGCCCAAAATGCATAAGCCCATTTTAAGCATCTAGGTAAGATGTCGACAGAAATATGAAAATGGAGGGGAGAAATTTTAAAATTTGTAGAAACTTTTACATCAAGAAGAGAACATTGCATATGTAGTTTGTTCAATTCTAATTCTCTTGATATAATGAACCAGCCGTATTACCAGTTAATGATGTGGACAAGCCACGAGTATTGTGAGGAGCAATATCTAAACTATTTTCACAATAAATAAAATACAAAATAGAAATATAACCTAATACAATAACATTAGCCTTCTAGTATAATTAAGATATTTGCAGCAATTAAGATCATTGTATTGAATAACATTATCAAGTTTTGGTCCACAAGAAACTTAGGTAACAGCTGAACTAAAAATTCTCCAAATGCATAATACCACTGAGAATAACTATATCAGTTCAGCAATTGATAAACCACAAGTGGATAATATCATGCTTATACCAAAAAAAGCTGGCAAAGAGTCACAGAAGAAAGTTTGAGGCCAAATGACATCTGCTAATCTCTACCAACAGAACTAATACTAAATGTAATTCTGCCTACTAGAAATATCATAGTAAATAAAATTACTAATCAGCCGACTACAAAATGAGCTTTAAGGAGAGATGCATTATCCAATATCTAATACACACAATTAGATGGTAATAAATACTTACATTAGGATGCAGATGGCATACTTCAGGGATGACCTCAACTAGCAGATCTGCCCCTTTCCTATAAACCAATCTACTTATCACAACTATAACAATTTCATCACTGCTGAGACGCTGTGGAGCAGGCTTGAACATGGCGGTATCCACAGCATTTGGAATAACATAGACCTTTTCAGGTGGCAGTCCTGCCCTTAAAACTGTGTTTTCCTTGCTTGTATGAGAAACACAGATAGCCTGGGTCACATCAGCTAAAGTAAACTGCAGTACTTTGTTCATGTGAATGCTTCCAACATCAGCAAACCCATAGAGCGAATGATCAGTGAATATAACTTTGTATCCCATAGTGCGTGCGTGCATCAGAGCCTCGTGACATAAAGTTGAAAATGCTTGATGTCCATGCACCAATGATATCCTTTCGCGAATCAAAATCGTCCTTATGATTGGAAGTGTACCATAGAAGGTCGGCAATGTGTTTTGCATGAGAAATGGTTTCCAAGGCACATAATAAACTTTTAAGCCATTGGTCATATATCTCACCCCCGATCGATTTTTATAAGCATGAGTCATAACCACCACCTGAAATTCATATAATTTGAAATTTAGAACCCCAAATGAATTGGTTAAATTTGATGGATTATGGTCTAAAGATTCAGTTGGTCTAACAAATTAAGAGAAACTAAGAGATCATCAGCATTCAAAGGTGTTGCCAATGTACCTCTAGGAGCTCCCTCGAACTCCTTGAGAGGCAAAGTTGCCTCAAGGCAACAATAGCAAGAATTGGCTTTACGGTGGGGCTAGCCCCGATGTCTAATTTGTTAGGGTTTCACCTTGGTAAGAGACCTCTGCCTTATGCTCTAATTGAGGTTTTTTTCTTTTTTTTGGAAGGGAGAGTTTTCATGAAGATGTTGACTTGAAATCTATTTGCTACAGATGACTATTTAAAAAAAAACAGTGAATTATCAGAAATTAGATGACAAAAGCAGGAAATCATTAGTCAAACTGACAAAATGCATGTGTTGTCAGACCTTATGGCCAAGCTCAATCAAGCATTGAGATAGATAATAAATGTGATTTTCAACACCACCAAAGTTGGGATAGAAAAAGTCAGACACCATCAAGATTCTGTGTTTCCTCCTTTCACCCATTTTGTATGGCAGTTAATACCTATACCAAAGGAACATCTGTGTCAAAAGACATGGCAGACAAGAAGAAAAAAATAGACCAGAAGTAAACTGGACGTATCAGAACATATGATATGTATAGTGCAATTACGAAAAATCTGATGCAACATAACCCAATAACAAAGCCGAAAAATATTCATTGGCCTACAGGAGCAAATATTAAACAACACTTGACAACCTTTATTCTGCTACTTGTATTTGGGATTTGGAGCATCAACAAGTAATAAGCAGACAAATATACATGAAAACCAAGATTTGATATCAAAGAAATGATATAGAAAGTATACACGTATAGTTGAGAAAATATGGCCAACTAGCTGCACAAGATTGTAAGTGCTATATATCAAAGGATTGTTGCTGAATATGAGAGCAACTACTCAACCCTGTGAGTCCAACTAGATCACACTACATGACATATCATGAGGCCGAGAAGCTTATTTTCTGATATTAAGGCATTATAAGATGTATGATTGCACTGCTAAATGCAGAATCTAACATGTTCTTTTTTAAGGAACATTGAGGGTTTGTCACTGAATGATGGATTCAGATGTGGTGTCTATAAACTGACAAGGGCGTCCAGCTTTCTTAAGATGGCATAGTCGGTGTTTTGAAGTTTCTTTAGGTTAGTTTGTTTGATACATAATTGCTTTTAGGACTTAGGAGTTTCTTTCAGTCAGTTTATTGTACCCAAATTAACTTTTTAACAAATAAAAGTCGTACCCAATGCACAAGGCTCCCACAAATAGTAGCTTCGGGGAAAGGCAGATGTAAGTAGAGCTACACTTGTTGCCAAGAGTGACCAAGACTAGAACTTGAGACCAAGTATTCAACAAGTGAGTAGCTGACCATCACGTCAAGCACAGCCTTCAACTTTTTATCATATTTGTCTGACTAAACAATATATCAATATAATCAATTCAATTATTCTGCCATGTTTGATTTGTTTCTTTAGTATCTTAGTCAATATCAAATAAAAATCATTTCTCTGACATTACTAATTTTACAGGATGGTTATCATAGAAATTAATTCATGATACTCCATCCTTTTTTTTTTTTTGGTTCTTTTTTCCTGGATACAATAAATTTATTACTAGAAAAAGAAGTTAACCATATTCAAAGAACGTGCTAATAAGGACTTCGGAGTGTTATCAGTAGTTTAAATTGTCATCAAGTGCCTCAAAAACTCAAATTTTCTCATAATATATTTAGATAAAAAAATCCTGTGAACTTTATTATATATAGGTAGTAAGAAAAAATTAGTCCACAAATATCTTTCAGAGTTTGTGAGGACCTAAAATTAACAACCTTGACCTGCACAAGAGGCTAAGTGATCTCCGCCACCGGCATAAACGCGTTCAACAAACATATTGAAAAAGTATGTTCAAATTATTCGTACACACACAAACATCTATATCTATCTCTCTATCTATCTATATGTTTACACACATATATACGTGATACGCCCGGACTCAAAACTCCATAAGTGAAAGCGAGACCAGTGTCGTAAACTTAAGAAAAAACTACTCGGGCTTCCAAATCCACTGGTTGAAATGATTAACCCAAGCTACATCAAGTGCACAACGTTCAGTTATAAACCACTCACTTAACATATCACCCACCAACGTGGAACAATACAATCAAATATATGTGTGTAAAGAACATATATACGCTAAAATAAAAGAAGGCTAAGATGATCTCTGCCACAGGCATAAACCCATTCTAAATACATACTGAAAAAGTTCGTTCAAATTATTTTTATACACACATATATATATACATCACGCCCAGAGCCGAGGAACCTAACTACATGGGCTTCCAATTCACAGGTCTAGAATAATTAACTCAAGTTATAATTATTCGATAATCCTCGATTATAAACCACTCACTTAATATGTTACCCGAACATTCTAATCACATACATACACATAAATAAAAGAGGGCTAAAATTGAATTGAATTACCCGGGGGAAGAACAAGTATGCAAATGTGGGGTTACTCTTATTTTCACTGAACACGGACGAGGGCTAACTGTATAATGTGTAGCTGATGAGCATGAAGAAGAGCTAATAATTTTAAACTCACGATATGATCATCATGCAGAGGAGCCATGTGGGATAATTATGTTATTATATATATGTGTGTGTGTATAGATATACACATGAAAATAAAAATTATAAGAAATGCAAAATATTTGCGGGTTTCAAGAGGAAAAAAAATGGAAAGACGAGATCAATTTCAAAAAATTTCAATTAGGGAATGAAATAAAGTGATAATTAGTGAAAGAGACTAAAATAACCCTATTGCAGTATAAAATACTTCCTCATTCCTCGTTGTTTTTAGAATATTTGATTAATTTTACATCTAAAATTATTATTTGCTTTTTTTTCCCTTCATCTTTTACCATCCAAACAAACAAGAGAACTTCATTTTCTTTTTATTTTTTCAACTAAGTTCCCTTTATTACCTTTTTCTCGTGAAGCGAAAAATAAATATTATCGATCGCAATAACACATTTGCAATTGTTAATGTTAGAAAGGACTTGGTTAATAATAAGTAAGTCAGTCTTACTCTCTATGAAATTTTTTTCTTTTTTTCTTTCTAGGTAAGCAATCGATTGTATTAAATAAAAATATTTACAACGTTATATACATAAAAGAATCAATGGGCCAACTCAATTGGTTACCCTTAACATCTAGTTATGCAGAATAGTACCCTTAATATTTCATGTTCTACATATGGTTGTTGACATTAATAGACGTGGTATTAATTGATATAAACCATTGCCTTTAAGTTTCTAAAGACAAACTCTCGTCTAGGAAATGCTTTCACGAGCATTCCTTCATCTCCCCCTCCGTTGAATGGTCTTTCTTTTAAATTGTTTTGGTTTTCATGCCCTTACCTTAGGTTGGTGGTACCACCCTCTACCCTCTATTTTTCTCTCTTGTATTCTTCTATTGATTTGCCTTTTTTAGCCTATGTATATATGGGTTTTTTTTTCTCTTTCTCCTTCTGGTATATGTTATAGGATGGCTTTTGGTTCATTTTGGCATTTGCAAGATTTTATGGTTGTAATGCTTGTTTGTTGCTTCAAACGGGTTGTTATTCAATTAGTCCACACTGATATCAGTCATTTCATCTGGGACAAGTATAACACAAATGTGGGACCCACTTCTTCTCTCATGAACTAATATCAGTATGGATTAGAGGAGTTTTTCGCTTCAAACATCTTTTTTGCTAACTGTCCTATCCCTCTGACTTATCTGGCCACCAGTTTATGATTGTAATGCTTGCTTGTTGCTTCAAACGGGTTGTTTAATATGAGATTGAGATTTCAATCCCCTATGACTTATCTGACCACCAGTTTATAGTTGTAATGCTTGCTTGTTGTTTCAAACTGGTTGTTTAATAAGAGATTGAGATTTCAATCACTATAGAAATGCATGTTGTTAGGACTTATTAAGGAAGAAACATAAATGAAAATATGAAGCCTCAACATCAATTTCATCGGACATCCCTTCTCGTTGAACTCCCCCTTGCAGAGGCACCTATAAACTTAATTGTGACACTTCTTTCAACAAGAGCACAGGTACTGCTAGCATTGCTTCCATTTGCAGGGACCACTCAGGCTCACTCATTGATGGACTTGCCTTCTCCACGAGATATGAGTTCCCTCAACAAGCTGAAACTTTGGCCATTCTTCACTCATTAAAGCTGGCAGGCCTTTGATCACTGAAACGGATTGTGAAGAAGTTTTCAAAGCAATCACGCAAAGTAACTCGGAGACTAACTGTAAGGTGGATTCGATCATCCAAGACATCAAAATGAGCTCACGAGAAGGAATTACATCAATCTCAGACTCATTAGAAGATTGGCTAATGCACCATCTTATTGGATTGCTAACCATACGCATCAACATTTACTTCCTCCTAACTGGTTATCAATTGTTCATTTTCCTTTGTACTCACTTGAACTGTTGGGATAGGCTAATGTAAAAACTTTTATTTGCAATGAAATTTCTTTTGACAAAAAAACAAAAAAACAAACAAACAAACATCAATTTCAATGTCATGGCTTTAATTAATGCAATTGAACATATTTGGTAGTTTAGTTGTTCTTTCAATTTTCAAATTAAAATATATATATATATATATATAATTAGTGATGGTTATGCATGCGATCATGGGTTATTTCAATTCCTTATTGTTTAATCTATGTAATCATAATTATAATATTATCTATCTCATTTTCTCTATTAGGACTAGAACTCATCTTCCTTATTTATCGACCGTTCAACGCCTTTGTTTTAATTAAAGCTTGCTTTATGACAAAAAAATGTTTCTCGTGTTTTATGCACTATTAAATTTTTTAGACTAAAAACCAACCAAATCTGTAACGCCCTGATTTCTTACAGAATCGAGACTCCTATTAATCATACTATTCTCAACCTATATCCAAACCCGGCCACAAAATTTAGGAAAAACGGACAGAGTCTCCCCTATTTATAGGACTAACAGTTTACCTGCGCATAGAATATAAAACCACTAAATTATATACCAACCTCCATAACAACTCCCATCCTCCACCAGCATACACACAAAAAACTCCTCAAGGCCATCCAAGCCTTGGAACCCAACAAAAGTACATAACAAGCATGCATATGCATAAGCTGTTGAAATACTATGTTATAAATTCAGTTATAATACCACTCTAATATTCTTTATTCAATTTATCTAAAGATTAAATCTTCCAATCATATTTCCCATTTCTATTCACACAAGCATGCAAATTAATCAGGTAATCAAGTAAATCATTAAAGTTATTACAATCCATATATAGTTATTAACTTATACAAGTTTACAAACTTTACTTTACATTACAACCTCTGAGACAATAGAAATATACACAAGGTTTCATAACCTCAAAACAAAACATATATAAACAGCAACTTGCACTTCCTGCACATAGACCAGTACATTGCATCCAATCTCAGTTTTTCCTGAAACATGTTGAAAAGAGGAATAAGTAACTAAAGTTACTCAGTGAATGAGGGGATACAGTAAACCAGGGTGTTTTTGCAAATGGTTTTCGTACAATGCAACAAAGGTAATAACATAAGCAACACAATATAACAAGCTAATTGAACAAGTATTAAACACGCATAAAAATGATACGGTTCATCTTCTTGTCTTCAATCTCGATCCACGAGCCACGATCTTTAAGCAAATACCGGCAAACCCCTTATTCTTCCAAATGAGATACTCCGGATGTACCCCGATCCTACGACCCATATCTCCCGAGGTAGGTTCGTATGCCCCAACGAGGTGAACCACGTCTCTGGAATAGGGGAGTATGCCTCGGCGAGAAAGGGAATAGGAACCATGGTAGTCGAGAGAGACCGACAGCCCGACGCTACCCGGAGTTTCTCGACGCTACCATGTTCGAAAAGGTTGCGCAACCCCTAGTCAAGATCACGAAAGCCAAGATTATCAAATATCACATAAGAGGGACGACAAAGTAGGCCGCCCTCACAGTTAATTACAACACAAGCCATTAAACATGAAATAACTGTATAAGTATAAAAAAGACAAATAACATACTTTTCCTCAAACTCTTCAACTAGCTTTGATTATTCCTTAGACATGCATTTAGACATATAACAAGCATCTACAAGCTCATACAAGCACAAAGGTATCAATTTCTCACATTTTCCCCTTTGATAACTATACAATTCTTCTTCTATATGAAATTCAAGGTCCCAAATCTACAAACCAACCACACTAAATTTATAAGGATACCAAAAGTCACCTATCTAAGGCCTGAAAACCCACATTGAAGACAAAAGCTTGGGAAGGCCCCGAGTAGATTTTAACTACAACTACTCTATCCAACCCTCAAACCAATGCAACGAAAGCACCAAAAGTGCTTACATGCCCCAAGGATACCTAATCTAAGGTTCAAATGTACCCAGATTACATTTTATGAAAAATTCCCTTTTTAAAGTTTAGCTAATTCGCATTTTAACTCAATTTCTGGGCAAATTAACTACACGTGAGCATCTAACTAGTTTCAATATCATCTAGAGCACCTATAGGTAGCATCAATTCAATCCAATTAACCACTTAAAGCAAAACCCTAGATTAAAGCACTATTCATTATCTCTTTCATGTGTTTCAAGCATTCAACCATGGAATGTGCTAATAAACTACTCAAACAAGGTTTAAATATCATGTAGAAGGTATACAATACAAGATTAAAGCAATACATAAGCCTAAACTAGCAAATCTAGAAATATGGTAACATGATCATAAGCTTTGTAATGACAAAAACATGCAAAAACTCTCTCACCTTAAGAAACCACGATCTCTTCTCTTCTAACATTCTCATCTTGCACAAAACTAGCAATTCATGTAGGATTCATAATTTAGAAACTAGCATAACACAACTAAGCACTTATAACAAATAACAATATAACTTTTATATTAACATAAACGTCACATGCAAGTAACACATCAACTTATTTAAACATTCAATACACATAGTTCACGTTAGTCACGTGTTAAACATTTAACATTCAATGCAACTAATATTTATTTAACCCTTATTCCACTTAAGCACTATCTCCAAACATGTAATTGTTACTCTCAAGCCTTCAACTACCTATAATCTCCCATTATTCAACTCAAATTAACCTTTAGTGCAACATTAATCACTTAGCTATATAAACTGAAATTTCTTATTGCATTTGCTTAATTTTACAGGTTCAGTTAGTAGTCTTAATGACCTCTAAAACTTCTGAAATTTCACAAACGTGTAGTTCATCAATGTAGATGGGTTTAGCCTTAAACGGTTCCCAATTCGGAGTTAAACTCATCAAGTTATGCCATTTAGAAAATTATTGCACAACCAGCCCTGAATTACGCGAGAATCAGTCACCCCACTGTTTTGGCTCCAAAACAACCCCTTAATGATAGAATTCAATCTTTTACCCCAAAGAGAAATTGTTCCTCAAGATCTTAGCTACAATATGAAAAAGAAATTCAATCAATTTCGACATTGTTTACTACCTCAAATCGTCTCTGCAAATTCTCTGTACAAACTGTCCAAAATTCTCATAATTGCTCTAATGTCTATTTAGGTTGTTTTCTTGCATTTGTCTACCTTTGGTCATTACCCTATCAAGCAAATAATCTCTACACTTCACTTAAGCATTAAATCAAACACCTAATCTTCCACTTTGATCATACTTATAATACAATGGTAACAATTATAATAGCATGCTATATCACAATAAGCATACATTAGAGAACTAGTATCATATTCTACACAATAAATATAGAGTCTTACATGTATTTCTAACAACTTGATCAAATCTCTACAACATGATACACATACATATAGCAAAATAATCCATACAAAATGCAATTAACATGATCCCTCACCTTAAGTTGAATAATTTACACACAACAAGCTCAAAATCACCTTTCTTTCTTCCTTTTTTCTTCTTTTTTTTTTCTTCTTCTTTCTTGTGTGTGTGTTTAAACATGTTTAGTGTGCGTGTGTGTGTGTCTGATTTTTGTGTGTATTTTGTGTGCTTTTGTTTTGTTTTTTAATAGATAAGGTAGGTAGGATATTAATAAAAGGATAAATGACCACCTTGCCCTCTTAACTAAATTTTATCTACTAGTTTGTCATTCTAGTTTAATTCTAACCAACTTAATTACCCTATTGTTTATCAATACATTTATTTATTTACTATAATTCCTAAATCACCTAAATGTTCATGAATGCACATAAATACACGTTAAATAAAATAAATGCATGTAAACCAAGAAATATGATATTTTATGCAAACATATATATGTAAATAATTAAAGTAGACATATAAATATATGCACATTAATAAAATAATTATATACGCGAGTCAGGGTATCACAAAATCTCTATCCACCTTCAAGTCAAACAAGGCTAAAGTCCAAGCTAGAGTTGACATTTGGGTTGGGCTGGCTCAGACCCAACACATGAAAACTCAAACGCAACCCAATCTAGTTAAAAGCGGGCTCAACTTACTCTAACCCACCATTTATAGATGGACCGAGTTGGGTCATTAATTTTATAACCCAGGCCATTTGAGTCTAGGCCCATTTCAACTCGGAACCAATCTAGTCCAACTTGTGAACCCAACTAAGGCCAATTTAATTTTTATGTTTATGCTACCAATGTACCTGTCTCTTGTGAGGTTGTAGTTTGTTATGTAATGTCTTATCATTTATGTTAATATTATCAATTTATTTGTGTCTCGTTAACCGTTAAAATAAACTATTCTTAAAAAAGTTAAGTTTAAGTTTTATTTAATTATTTTTTATTAATCTAAATATCCAAATACTCCCAATTAGGCTTTTTAGTGTTTTATATATATACTAGTTGCAGCTCCCATGCAAATGCACAGGCTAAGCCCAAATAAAGATATGTATGATTGTTGTTAATCTTAAGCATCAAGGCTATGTCTAGATATACAAGTGAAGACACATTTGCAACAACTTAAATCAAGAATTGAACAATGCTTAAAAGACTTAATAACAGATCATAGGTAGATAACAATTCCTAGAATTAGTTCTTGAACATGTGTAATGGAATCTTTTGTGTGGAAAACAACATTTAAAAAAAATGTCAATCTCACGCAATAAGCATGACATCCTTAAAGCAGATGACGTGTTAGCAACATTCCCACATCTTGTAAGAATTACATCAAATTAGGGCCTACTAAGATCCACAAACCATACAGTTACTCCAAGCATCTCCAATAAAAGTAAACACATGAATCAAGTCAAAATATTTACTGATGAAAAGGACTCGGAAAAACACACTTAACCCAAAACAACAAAAAGATAGAACTAACAATGATGCAAAAGTAGAACGCCAATAACACATCAAAGATCAAATTTTGATGTAATCAGCACCAAATTAAGATGCTAAAAAACCCAAAAAAAGCAAAAAGATCAAGATAAAATTCAATAAAAAACAAAAATATAGCATCTACTCTAAACATCCAGTAAACCGGAGAGACATTTTAACGATAATAGCTTTAATTGCGTAAAAGTGAGATAGAGAGAGCACAACATACCTTAGCATTCAACGCGATTAACAATGGGACCGAGAAGCGAGAGACAAATAGGACACAATCTAACGCTAACTGTAACACCAATTAACTCGATTTAAATAGGGTAATCTCAAATGATTTCTCTTTCAACTCCATTAAAGGGATGGACCAAAAAAAAACTCCACTAAAGGATCCCCAGTTATGTAAAAGTAATTTTTGGTGAACTCTGGATGCTTTGCAAAGAAGGCCTTGAGCAAAAAGTGAGACCAATTATGAGTTAGAATGCACCTGTTGTTACTATTTTATTCATTCTGCTCACTTTGCTTAAACTTTCCATTTATGATTTTCAGAGTTCAATCGTGTCCTTTGTTAGGATATGCTACATGGAGTCATTTTGTTGCAAATGCTTCTGTGCTATAAGTATTGACTCTGTAATTCGTCATTCAGAGACTTGAGGAGTTACTGCTTGAAATGTAATTATTCTATAGGCCAAAGACTTGGAGACAATAGGCATAGGCGCCCGTTAATTCACTCATATTTTCATATGCAAAGCATGGTACTAAGAGATAGGAACTTCAAGATGAAAAATAACAATTAAGAATATGAATTTATTTGAATTCGAGCATACTCTAATTTTCTGTTACTTGAATAAAAATATAAAGCCACAACAACAACTAAATTCAGTCCCTTATCCAACAATTCCAACTTCAAATTACACACGAAAATTTCTCATCTACCCCATTTCAAAATTTTCGCCATGTATATCACTTCGAAAGCCAAAATTTCCAGCTCAATTAACTCAATAAAATTCTAAGTTTGAATACCTTCTCTTAACGTATTACATTATTTCTTTCATATTCACAAATTGTATTATTTTCTTTCGGTATCAAGATACTATCATTTATTTAATGAGGCTGAATCCCATTTTATTTTCTTGTGTCTAATTATAAAAGTAGAGTAATTTTATTTCTTACCATCTTTATTTTCTTCCTTCTATTCCTTGACAATTTTCCTTTCTTCTTTGACTTTTCCCTTTCCTTACTCTTTTTAATGCTGATTGATCCTCCTTTTTCTATTACTTTTATCTTATGTTAACATTTCTTTATATGTATTCTTATTTTGACTTTTCATTTCCTTAGTTGACTTTTTATTGCTTCATCTCTTAAATCTCTAACGTTTTCTTATTTTTCTTTCTTAATATACACAACACACTACATACAACCAACAAACCCTTTTCTTACACTATCTTCTTCACAAAATAATCCATAGGTACACTCTATCATACATCAACTCACAAGCACATATGCTTCTACTTCTCTCACTCTGATTTCACAACCTTTACATACAAACACACACCATACATACTGTTGGCAATATGAATGAAAAAGTCTACTTTGGTAAAATGGTGGCTGGTTGCTCAAGATGTGAATGGAAAAGTCTACTTTGGTGAAATGGTGGCTGGCTTCTCAAGAACTTTGCAACTAGAATTATGGAAAACTATGGTTGTCCACTTTGCTTTTCTATGTAGAATTACAGCTCCCTTTGACAATGGCAAAAGCTAGCCGAAAGTTGGCTTTGGTTTTCCATTTGGTTGGTCCAACATCTTAAGCTATGGTTTTGCTATATATAGCTATGGAATTGGAGGAGATCAAGTGCAGAGAAGAGAAAGAAATTAAAGATACAAAGACAGAAGCAATTCATCAATTATTAGCATTCTAGTTTAAGTGAGAGAGAGTTCTACATTTTTTTGATTCGTCGGTTCTTGTAATTTGGTGTGCTCCTATTACAAGAAGATAAGATCATTGTATCTTGGGAGGCTTGCGCTGTCAACTGTCAGCACCGTAGTAGGGCGTTAAAGTCTTAAGGAGATTGAGTCCAACTTAAGCCTCGGTCTAAATATATTCATTTGGTTTGGATTTCTATCAATTTTGATTTTTCTAAACTGTAATCTCTATTTTGCATATTTAAGTAATTATTTATTCTTCATTTAATTATTGTCAAATTTACATTTACAATCTGTAATTCTTATTAACAACCACTGTGCATATATATATGTCATATCGGTGTTAACAATCTTAAGACTTTATCCTGCCTGATGCATACGTTTATCTATCTGTAAGATATTGTTTCTGCTTGATTCGATGAAATCTCAAAGAATCGACCGATTGAATGTTCTTAGTTACAAGATCTGGAATGATATGTTGAGTATAATAATACAATATACTAGATTATATTATGCACATCATAATAGTTATGTAATTCGTACACTGGTTTTGTACAATTATTTGTGCAAGCATTTT
The DNA here is from genome assembly GCA_037974665.1 of Ehretia macrophylla. Classification (NCBI taxonomy): domain Eukaryota; kingdom Viridiplantae; phylum Streptophyta; class Magnoliopsida; order Boraginales; family Ehretiaceae; genus Ehretia; species Ehretia macrophylla. The sequence continues at coordinate 3,141,338 of CM075782.1, forward strand.
TATGTAATCTGATAATTGCTTCTTGTCTCCAAAAGCAAACTTACTGCATGCTTTACATTAATAAATTGGTGTTGCATTTTATTAATATAATAATAGTTAACCTACTGATTGCATTATATTACTATAATATATGTGGTTTCTATTAATTAATGGTAACTTTAGTTATTATGTAATAGAGTAAAATATTCTAGGAGTCACTAAACTATTCAACGAGTCCTGTTTTGCTCACTAAACTATTTTTGGTCCTAAAAGGGCCATTAGTTTTCCAGAATGGCTTAATACAAGTCATTCCGTGAGTTAGCATTTAAAAAGACTAACCAAAAAGGGTTAAAACACAAATAGTTAAACTTTAGGGCTCAATTAATTTTTTTCTTTATTTTTATATTTCCTCTTTTTCCTATATTCTTTTTTATTTTGTTTCTTTTTCTTCCCCAACATGCCCACACTTCATCTCCTTCAGGCTATCCATTTTTCTTCCTCAACATGCCCACACTTCATCTCCTTCAGGCTATCCATTCTATTTTCATTTTTGAGATATGATGCATCTGTTGTTTTTCCCATCAATATATATTCTTTTCTTTGATATGTAACAACAGCCCCTAACATCATTCATAGATCTATGTGCTCCATTAATGAGTACAATGCTCCTAGCTATTATGTCTCAACTTACTTCTTTACCTCCATGTTATAGCTAGTATTAGGCCATCCCTGTAAACTGGGCCAGTTATTTGATCCCTCAAAATATTGTCCAAGAACAGAGGAAAATTTGACAACCTAAAGTGTGAAATTGTCAATGTATGTATGTGGCTTTAAGTGGTTAAGGAGTAGATAAAATTCGAACAAACTTATGTCGTTATGCCAATGTTGATGCTTGGCCAATGCAGCTCCTTTTCCTAAAAGAAAGTGGTTGTTTTGGCATATTACTGCAATGGAAAAGCCTGCAAAGTAACATACTACTCATTCCGCCTTGAATCTTTGCTTAGTGGATTGGATGCAACTACTAGATTTAATTTGACACTGCTGCTGTTGAAGAATTTTGGAAGTTGCCAACACAAAGAATACTTGGTAATTGGTATTGACATAACGAGTATATATATATATATACACACACACACAAGGGATGAGCTGAATGGAGATGGAGAAGGAGGTCGGGGAAGAAGAAGAAGAAGAATAAAGTTTTAAGAGAAGCAAAAGAAAATAGGAAAAGAATAGGACAAAGGTAACATAAAAAAGTAAAAAAAATAAAATAAATTATTTGAGTCCCTTAAGTTAAACTATTTGTGTTTTAACCCTTTTTTTAGTCTTTTTTATTGTTAACTGACGGAATGGCTTGTATTGAATCATTCTAAAAAATTAAAAGCCCTTTTAGGACCAAAATTAGTTCGGTGGGCAAAACAAGACTGGTTGAATAGTTTAATGACTCCTAAAATACTTTACCCTATGTAATATTATAATAGTAGCTTTGGTTACGGGTCCCTGTCTCTAATTGTTTGCATTGTTCTTGTATTATGCAAATATGCATTCTATTATAAGACAATGATGTGCATTTAGTTATTTAATATTATATTGACTTGACCATATGGTTTATATAATATTATATAATCTTTAAATGCTTCTAGTGATACTACATTGATGAAAACAAATTACATTTGTGCCTAGGATTATATCTTTAACGGGTTGGATAATGCGTTGTATAACGTCTACAATCTAGTACCAACTGCAAAGGCTGTGTGGGAATATTTAGAAAAAAAGTATAAAACGGAGGATGCGAGCACAAAGAAATTCGTTGTGGCCAGATTCCTTGACTTCAAAATGGTAGATTCCAAGCCTCTGATACCCCAGGTAGATGAGTATCAGGTACTTATTCATGAGTGTCATGCAAAAAGTATAAACATGGGAGAACATTTTGAATCCAGTGCACTTATTGAGAAGTTACCTCCCAACTGGAAGAACTTCAAGAGTTATTTAAGACATAAGCGAAAATGAGATGACTCTTGAAGACCTAGTTTTGAGATTGAGGATTGAGGCAGACAACCGCAAATCTGAGAAGAGAGTTAGTCTTCCGCCTTTGGAATCAAAGGTTAATGTGGTTGAGCATGGTCCGAACAACAAAAAGAGAAAGTTCTCCAACCAAGGCCAGAAAGAGGGAGAACAAAAGAAGCAGCAGTTCGGTGGGAACTGTTTTGTCTATGACAAGCCGGGGCACAAGACAAGAGAATGCAGGCACCACAAGAACCAGGGCAATCCGAAGAAGAGGAAAGCTAAGGCAAATGTTGTGGAAGACCTAGGAAATTATCTCTCTGACATCAATCTGTCAGTTGTTGTGTTATAAGTCAATTTGGTGGGGAATCCAAAGTAATGGTGGGTGGACACTGGGGCCACTAAGCATGTTTGCTCTGATAGGAAAATGTTCACTACCTATCAAATTCCTTATGAAACCATTTACATGGGTAACTCTTCCATATCGAAGGTGGAAGGAACTAGGAAGGTAATCTTGAAGTTTACCTCAGGGAATGAGCTAACACTCAACAATGTGCTACATGTCCCAGACATCTGGAATAACTTGGTTTCTGGATCTTTGTTGAGTAAGAACGAATTCAAAATGGTGTTTGAGTCTGGGCAATTTGTGTTAACCAAATTTGGAATATTTGTAGGTAAGGGCTATGAGTGTGATGACTTGTTTAAGCTCAATGTAATGACTATTGCCCCAACTATTGTAAAGGCTGATGAGCCTATCAAATTTGGTATGAATAAGAATAAGTCAGTTGCTTATGTCTTGGATTCTCCTAATTTATGGCATGATAGATTAGCACGTGTGAATTTTGATTTTTTGCATAAATTGATCAATTTAGGTCTAATACCTAAAGTTGATATGAACATAAATAAAAAATGTGAAGTATGCGTAGAATCAAAATTAACGAGAATTTCCTTTAAATCGGTAGAAAGGAGTTCAGAATCTCTGGATTTAATTCACAATGATATTTGTGATTTACAATTTGTGCAAACTAGAGGTGGGAAAAAGTATTTTATTACTTTTATTGATGATTGCACAAGATATTGTTATGTTTATCTACTCAGAGGCAAAGATGAGGCTTTGCAAGTATTTAAACTATACAAAAATGAGGTAGAAAATCAACTCGACAAAAGGATTAAGATGCTGAGAAGTGATAGAGGAGGAGAATATGTATATCCCTTTGAGGAATACTGTGTTGAACATGGAATTGTTCATCAAACGACGGCTCCTTACTCTCCTCAACGGAATGGTATTGCTGAACGCAAGAACCGAACTCTTAAAGAGATGATGAATTCCTTGTTGATTAATTCAAGTTTACCTTAGAACTTGTGGGGGGAGGCAGTATTAACTACGAACCAAATTCTTAATAAGGTACCTCACAAGAAATTAAGCAAGACACCTTATGAGTTATGGAAATGTTGACCACCTTCCTACAATTACTTAAGAGTGTGGGGGTGTTTAGATAAGGTAGGAGTTCCAACTCCTAAAATTGTCAAAATAGGAGCAAGACTGTGGATTGTATCTTCATTGGATATGTACACAACAGTGCTGCATACAGGTTTATTGTGTGTAAGTCAGAAATAAATGATATACATATGAATACAGTTATTGAATCAAGGAATGTAGAATTTTTCAAAGAAAAATTTCCTTGTAAAGATACGCAAGAATCAAGTTCTAGGAAAAGAACATATGACGAGAGTCAAGATGTAGATATAGATGATGAGGCTATATTTAAAGATATTGAAGATGAACCAAGACATAGCACGAGGGCTAGAATGTCTAAGTCTTTTGGTCCATAATTTCTAACATATTTGTTAGAAAATGAGTCTCGCACTTTTAATGAGTCAATGTCTACTCCTGAAGCTCCTTTATGGAGAGAAGTTGTAAACAGTGAAATTGAATCCATCATGCAAAATCATACATGGGAACTGGTGGATCTTCCTCCTGGAAATAAACCTTTAAGGTGTAAATGGATTTATAAGAGAAAGTTGAAGGCTGATGGATCAATTGACAAATACAAGGCCAGACTTGTCATTAAGGGATATAAACAAAAGGAAGGTCTTGATTATTTTGATACATATTTACCAGTCACGAGAATTACGTCCATTCGGATGTTGATAGCCATTGCAGTTGTCAATAATCTTGAGATACATCAAATGGATGTAAAAACAGCCTTCTTGAATGGAGATATAGATGAAGAGATCTACATGGAACAACCTGAGGGATTTGTAGTTCCTGGAAAAGAGAAAAAAGTTTGTAAGCTTGTAAAATCCCTTTACGGACTAAAACAAGCGCCTAAACAATGACATGAGAAATTTGATAAAGTCATGATGTCAAATGGCTTTAGGATTAATGAATGTGACAAGTGTGTCTATGTGAAAAGCACGAGTCAAGAATATGTCATTGTTTGTCTCTATGTAGACGATATGTTCATTATCGGGAGCAATAATAGTGTCATTAAGGCTACCAAAAGAATCTTATCCAGTAGCTTTGACATGAAGGATATGGGTGTGGCAAATGTGATTTTGGGTATTAAAATTATCAGAACATCTGATAGACTAGTCTTGTCTTAGTCTCATTATATAGAGAACATACTGGACAAGTTTAATAAAAATGATGCTAGTCTAGCGAAGACACCTATAGATGCAAATGTACATCTAGCCAAAAATACCGGTGAAGGATTATCTCGGTTAGAGTATTCAAGGATTATTGGTAGTTTGATATACATTATGAATTGCACGAGGCCTGATATAACATTATCTGTGAACAAATTGAGTAGGTATACAAGCAATCCAGGGAAAGATCACTGGGTAGCTATAATGAGAGTTTTAAGGTATCTAAGATACACTTTGAACTATGGACTGCATTATACAAGATATCCAGCTGTACTAGAAAGGTACAGTGATATCAACTGGATATCTGACTCTAAAGACGCTAAATTCATAAGTGAATATGTTTTTACCTTAGGAGGTGCAGCCGTTTCTTGGAAATCCACTAAGCAAACTTGTATAGCCAGATCCACGATGGAATCTGAGTTTATAGCTTTGGATAAAGCTGCAAAGGAAAAAGAATGGCTTCAACATTTCTTAGATGATATTCCAAATTAGTCAAAACTTGTGTCAGCTATCTGCATACACTGCGATAGTCAATCAGCGATTGGCAGGGCACATAATAGTATGTATAACGGTAAGTCAAGACATATTCGTCGAAGACATAATACCGTTAAACAATTGCTCTCTAGTGGGGTTATCTCGATTGACTATGTAAGGTCAAAAGATAACATTGCAGATCCACTTACAAAAGGTTTAAATAGAGAACAAGTATATAATTCGTCGAGGGGAATGGGTCTTGAGCCTATCTCGTAAAAGGCGCCATAATGGCAAACCCTACCTAAGTGACAGGAGATCATTGGATCTAGGTTCAAAGGGAAAAACTGAATTATGTATGCTCCAGTTAGAGCACTGTGGGGGTAATACTCCCACCTATTCCTATGACGAACAGACAATGCTGCCTACATATGGTTTAAGCTAAGCTATGTTTTTAATGATATTTATATCTTGAAAATTTCAAGTGGGGTACTGCAGGGATACTCTTAATAAGTGATCACCTATGTGAGTAGGGAGTAAGCCGTTCCTACGAGAATTTTTAAGGTTGAATTCTTTGAGAGTACTCATGAAATTGAGAGTTGTTCATGACCAAAATGAACACAACAGTGAGAACCCATAAATGTCTAGAAGGTTACTGTGTGAGTTCTATTGTCTTGGTTTACACAAAAGATGAACAATTCAAGACATCGAGTTTACTGGTTAGCAAGTAAATCCAATAGCTCTCACTAGAGAAGGTTCAAGGTCAAAAGCTACCTATCTCGATGTAGTATCTTTCTTTTTGAACTCTCTCTCAAGTGTCTGCATTTGCATTATGTTTAGTTCATTTCCATTCATGTGGGGGATTGCTGGCAATATGAATGAAAAAGTCTACTTTGGTGAAATGGTGGTTGGCTGCTCAAGATGTGAATGAAAAAGTCTACTTTGGTGAAATGGTGGCTAGCTGCTCAAGAACTTTGTAGCTGGAATTATGGAAAACTATGGTTGTCCACTATGTTTTTCTATGCAGAATTACAGCTCCCTTTGACAATGGTAAAAGCTAGCCGAAAGTTGGTTTTGGTTTTCCATTTGGTTGGTCCAACATCTCAGGCTATGGTTTTGCTATATATAGCCATGGAGTTGGAGGAGATCAAGTGCAGAGAAGAGAAAGAAATTAAAGATACAAAAACAGAAGCAATTCATTAGTCATTAGCATTCTAGTTTAAGTGAGAGAGAGTTTTACATTTTTTTGGTTCGCCGATTTTTGTAATTTAGTGTGCTCCTATTACAAGAAGATAAGATCGTTATATCTTGGGAGGCTTGCGCTATCAACTGTCAGTACCATAGAAGGGTGTTAAAGTCTTAAGGAGATTGAGTCCAACTTAAGTCTCAGTCTAAATATATTCATTTGGTTTGGATTTCTATCAATTTTGATTTTTCTAAACTGTAATCTTTATTTTGTATATTTAAGTAATTATTTATTCTTCATTTAATTCTTCTCAAATTTACATTTACAATATGTAATTCTTATTAACAACCAGTGTGCATATACATATATGTCATATCGGTGCTAACACATATACACGGCCGCACACGTATACACACACAACGACACCATCATCATTCCCAATTCACAATTTTCTAAATCAAGATCAAATAAATTGAGTTTCATATATTAAGAGTCTATAAATATATATATACACATCCACACCTATATATATACACACGTACACACGCATATACATAACGCACACATTCGTGGGATGGGCAAACTCATATACAACAAATACAGTAATTATGTATACATGAAAAGGTGGAATTTCGAACCTCTGGGAAAATCAGGGACGTTGTCTTCGCGCTGGAGATGATGCTAAGATGAAACTTCGTCGTTTGATTCTTTTTCAATGGTTTGCCTTTTGTTTGAAGGCTTTTTCCTGAGGTAGAAGAAGAAAAATGTCTTGTGTGCGTGTATGAGAGTGAGAAAACTGATGAAGAAAACTTGTGGTCGTGAGCTAAAAACATGGATCTTTTAGTAATAATGTCAGATTCCACTAAGGCTAATATGGTCATACAATAAATAGTATAATATTATCACCACATGGTACAATCCCTTTTATACATTGACAACCAAAAAATATGTCGGCTTGGAGGATTTTGTCCCTAGACATTATGGTCATAGAAATTCGAATGTACAATATTATTGACACACAGTACAAGCACCCTAAAGCAGTGATGAGCTACAAATATGCATGACAATTTTAACCATTTAAATCCTTTTAGTATATAATAGATATATACACACACACACACACACATATATATATATATATATATGTGTGTGTGTATGTATATATGTATATGTGTATTAGTGTTTGTATATGTATATATGTATGTATATTAATATATATAATGTATTCAAAATAAACTAATCATAAAAAGATAGGCTGGTCCAATTCAATCCAGTTCAATTTGTGATCCATGATAATGGATTCGTGGGTCAAATTAAGACTTGTATTTTAAAAAATAAGTCCAATCCAATTCAACCTATAAAAATCAGCGGTGAATTGAGTTCGACTGAGCACAAGGCTTTAGTCCAAGCCATAAACCCAAAGAATCTTCTGGAAACTCCTTTTTCTTTAATAGGACCCAATAATATCCTCAAGAAAGAAAAGAAGACCTTCGAGTGTCACCAAACCATAGAACACTTTCTTCATTCACTCCTCTTATCTACTATCTATTACTAACACCATCATCATTTACCATTTTTCTCTGCATTACTCACAACAATAACAACATGGCCTCTGCAAATGCTATCTCTACTGTCTCAATCCTCCCCTCCCCTTCCACACAAGTAAAACTACCTCACTTTTTCTAGCTCCCTTTTTCATTTCCTAATATGGGTTTCAATCCTTACTTATTTTTTATTTTTTATAGTTATTTTGAGGTCCTACGTTGGTGTGAAACATAATATGAGATTATTTTATAAGTGTCGTGAGTTTATAAGTATTAATTCAGGTTAATTATTTTGTACCGGTATTCCATGTTCAAGATAATTATTTGGCTTTTTGTATCAATCTTTCCCGTTTTCTAATATGGGTTTTGCGTTTTCCTTTTTCTTTTAGTTACTGTGGTTCTGTGATGTCACATGTTCACTTAGTTGTGGAATATAATATGAGAGTGATTTATGAATACGTGTTTAAGTAATACTATATAGTATATTTATTTTATACCTGTATTTAAGTTACAAGACAGTTATTCTTAAGTTTATGATACTCGTCTCATATTTTTCATTTTTCTGTCATGGGTTTGGCATTTTTCTATTGTTGTGAAACATAATATGAGATTCTTTTACAATTGAGTATCGTGGGTTTAAGTAATATTTTGGGTTAATTATTCTGTATTAGAGCATAGAGGTACAAGATAATTATTCTTATGTGGATTACAGTGGATCTGTGATGTCACATGTTCACATCGTGGTTATAATATGAGAGCGATTTGTGAATGCGGGTTTAAGTAATACTCTATAGGATATTTATTTTGTACCTGTATTTAAGTTACAAGATAATTATTCTTGAGTTTATGATACTTTTTTTGTATTTTTTCATTTTCTATCATGGGTATGGCATTTTTATTTTTCTTTTGTAATAGTTATTATGATGTCTTGTATTGTTGTGAAGTATAATATGGGATTCTTTTACAATTGGGTGTCGTGGGTTTAAGTAATATGTTGGGTTAATTATTCTGTATTGGAGGTACAAGATAATTATTCTTATGTGTATTACATTGGTATCGCTTGCATGCTTGGGATTTTGGGTCTGGCGTGTTACCAATTTTCCATTTTTTTGTTTTTGTAGGTGGGATTGCGTAGTAAGAGGGTGAGCCAATTACCAGTACAAGGGCAAAGGCAGAAGGGGAAGATGTTCAACAACAAGAATTGTAAAAGCAGAAGGTTTGTAGTCAAGGCTAATGCTAAGGACATTGCTTTCGACCAAAAATCCAGAACTGCCCTCCAGGCCGGTATCGATAAGCTAGCTGATGCTGTTGCCCTTACTCTTGGCCCTAGGGGTGTGTAATTTCTTGTGCCCCATTTTCTTTTGTGTTCAAAAATTGTGGATTTTCCTTATATTTAATGTGTAGTAAATTTTCAAGCATAGATAATACATGGATAATCTACATTGGAGCCCTATCCTTTTTGTTAGAGACCGTTTCAGAACTTGAATTCGAGATCAATTGTTCAAAAAGTGGGCATATGACCAATGCACGAAGCACGAACTTCAGTAGGAAGAATAGGGAAAATACTAATGATCACATATATTTGATATTTCTCGGTCATATGCTATTGTATTGTTCTACTTGTATGTTTTTCATGTTCTCTGTGTTGTCTTTGTTAAAAACCTATAAGTTGCAAAGGTGATGTTTGTGGTCGTTATTTGCACGGAGTGCTAGTCCATTTACTTTTCACTTGGTTTAGTGTGCTGCTGTTGATGTCAGGGAATGTAGTGACAATTTCACTTGACATTCTACAGGTAGGAATGTTGTCTTGGATGAGTTCGGAACCCCAAAGGTTGTAAACGATGGGGTAACAATTGCTCGGGCTATAGAGTTACCTGATGCTATGGAGAATGCTGGTGCTGCTTTGATCAGGGAGGTTGGTCTTTTATCTTTTGGTCCACTAGATTAATTATCATTTTATATTATGACCTTGATAGAATTTCTTTTTCTTTCTTTTCTCAATAATTATGTATTTTACTTGAACCCATGTGGGGTAGGTCGCTAGCAAGACCAATGATTCAGCAGGTGATGGAACAACAACAGCATCAGTTCTTGCGCGTGAAATTATCAAACATGGTCTTCTCAGTGTTACTTCTGGTGCCAACCCAGTTTCCATAAAGAGGGGCATTGACAAAACTGTGCATGGTTTGATCGAAGAGTTAGAGAAGAAATCCAGACCCGTCAAAGGTCGCGATGATATTAAAGGTATTACCCTAGCACAGTATGTCGCTATTAACCATGTCTAGACAACATTTTGCTAACAATTACATATACCTAAATTCACCTATTACAAAGATAAGAAGAGCGCATACTATTATAAGTGTTTCTACTGAAAATCTCTATGATGCATTGCAGCCATTGCTTCTATCTCTGCTGGAAATGATGAATCAATTGGAACGATGATTGCGGATGCAATTGACAAGGTCGGACCTGATGGCGTCTTATCCATTGAATCATCCTCTTCCTTTGAGACCACCGTCGATGTAGAAGAAGGAATGGAGGTTAGTTTTTGGTTTGCCGGATTTCCTTTTGACCCTTCTTCTTGCGCATAGGTGATTATAATGTTTCAGTTGATTTACAGATTGACAGAGGGTACATCTCCCCACAATTTGTCACCAACCCTGAGAAACTGATTGTTGAATTTGAGAATGCAAGAGTATTGGTGACTGACCAGAAGATCTCAGCCATCAAGGATATCATTCCCCTGCTTGAGAAAACCACACAGTTGCGAGCTCCTCTACTAATTATTGCTGAAGATGTGACTGGAGAAGCTTTGGCTACACTTGTCGTAAACAAGCTGCGAGGTATCTTGAATGTGGCTGCTATCAAAGCACCTGGTTTTGGTGAAAGAAGAAAGGCTATTCTCCAAGATATTGCAATTTTGACAGGTACTGAAAATTTTCCTAGGGTAACTTTTGGACTTTTGGACTTTTGGACTTTTGGACTTTTGGACTTTTGGACTTTTGGACTTTTGGACTCTTTGTTGAATTTGTACAATGAAATTTGCGTTTGAATCAGGGGGCCTATTTGTGCCATTTCATGTATGATATGCTTGTTTTGCCATATACTTGGTCAATAACGTGAGTTCTATCATTTCTTTATTCGAGAAGATAATGTTTTTCAAGAGTGTGCTTGATTTGATAAACATCTCACTCTCAATTGTATATCCTAACGTGCTAAATCTGTTATCTTCCTGTGTCCTGCAGGAGCTGAGTTCCAAGCCACTGATTTGGGTCTACTTGTTGAGAATACTCCCATAGAATCATTGGGTATCGCTAGGAAGCTGACCATTACCAAGGACTCTACAACTATTATTGCTGATGCTGCATCAAAGGATGAGTTGCAAGCCAGGATTGCCCAATTGAAGAAGGAGTTGGCTGAGACCGACTCTGTCTATGACTCTGAGAAACTCGCTGAGAGAATTGCCAAATTGTCTGGTGGTGTTGCAGTTATTAAGGTTGGTGCTGCAACGGAGGCCGAGCTGGAGGATCGCAAGCTTCGTATTGAAGATGCCAAAAATGCTACTTTTGCTGCCATTGAGGAAGGTATAGTTCCTGGTGGTGGAGCGGCATTAGTTCATCTGTCAACTTATGTCTCTGCTATTAAGGACACGCTTGAAGATGCAGATGAACGGTTAGGTGCTGATATTGTGCAGAAGGTAAACATGAACACTTCAATAATCATAAATTAAATTACTTCAGCAATCTTATGTTTAATCTAGTTTTAGTTTACCTTCTATACACGTCAATGACTGTCATGGTTGCCTATTCATTTTATGCTAAGCTATAAGGGAGCTATAGTGTTTCCGGCACGAGATGGGGATAACTTCAAGTGTTAGTCAATCATCTAGAGTCTTTAGCCTTATAAATGAAGTTAGTTGCATTTGAGATTAATCATTATGAGAAATTCCTTGTAGTTGGCTAGAGCCATATAGTGAAAGGATGAGTTCTCATTAAAAAGTAAAGACGAGTGTCCATTTCATGATAGCATGAGTAAGCTTGCAACCCGAGAAATTGACTTAATCTGGATCCCTCGTTGACGTTCTGGCTTTGCCAGAACCTGTTTTACTCCTTTCTCTGTTAACCGAGCGAAGAAAAAGAAGGTGCTTCTTGAACTAATTATGCTTACCAATATTTGCAATTTGCTGTTGTAGGCACTGGTGTCACCGGCATCTTTAATAGCGCAGAATGCAGGAACTGAAGGGGAGGTCGTAGTGGAGAAGATAAAGGCTCGTGAATGGGAAATCGGTTACAATGCAATGGCAGACAAGTATGAGAATCTAGTGGAAGCTGGAGTGATTGATCCAGCAAAGGTGACCAGATGTGCATTGCAGAATGCGGCTTCAATTGCAGGAATGGTTCTCACCACACAAGCCATTGTCGTGGAGAAGCCTAAGCCAAAGGCACCTGCAGCTGCTCCTCCACAAGGTCTTGCAGTGTGATCAGTTGTAGCTTGGTCTAGAAATTTTGGACAGGTGAGTTCATTGGTTTGCCAGGGAGATGCGGAAACACGTTTATCGGACCAATTTTCTGTACCAAAGCCAATGGTGAAACAGTGTTGTCGAATGTAATATCTCCGAAAAAGTTTTACTGGATTTACTCCTTGGCAATCGGATTAATGAATCCATTAAATTTCCTTCTCCATCTTTCAAGTTCTATTGATCAATTTTGATGAATTAGTTTAGCAATATAGGAAATCAGTTTGTCTAACTTAAGACTGTCTGGAGAGGATTTTCTTTTCCAATAAAATGGCTGTCTAATGCATAAAGTTCTCTCTGTGTACGGTCCGGAGAATCTCAATTTGGTACCGCTCTCTAGGCCCGCATCGAACTGTTGTGTCTCAATGCATTTCAGGGGACAATTGACATGTGATTGATCGAGCTAGACTTTTTGAAACCTATGACTTCACGATGTAGATTATATTAGAGATACCTTGAAGCTTTTTTTGAGCATTTGGCTCTGGTGTCTGTTGGAGTTGGTCTTAGTTATAGCTTCAAGTCATTCAAGTTGACATGAAAGCAAGAACCTGATATCCAAACCGGATGTAGAAGTGGCTCTGATATTAAAATTCCAGACAAATGCTTGGAGTTAAGAGAAGAGATGTTTCTTAAAAAGACAAGTCGATTTGTTATATCTATATAATGGACTTCATTTAGTGGGATAAAAGCTCAGTTTGCAGTAAAACTGAGCAGTAAACACAACAAAACTTAAATCAAATAGAGTCACATATGAACAATCATTTGCTGAGCCATCTCTTGGAGCTTTCTGTCACACATGCTTTATATTGAGGCTCGGTAAAATGGCTGTGGCTTCACCATCAATAACTAGCACATTACCACCTTTAAAGCATCTGCTTGAGAATTTTGCCCTGTAGTGACACCATTATAGAACAATACCATTAATCGAATCACTTTTCCGAAAAACACGAAACATTCAAGTCCTTCAAGTAAAGAGATCAATCTATTGATGCAATAGTGTTGTCAACTCACAAGTATTTATTCTTCATCTCTCTGATATTGATCGCTTGAACTTCACCTATTATGTCCTCTCCAATGTAGACTGGCGACTTGAAGTGCAAGGTTTGTGAAACGTAAAGAGCCCCTGGCTGCAATAGTTAACCAAAATCAGTCCAATACGTTCGGGATTTATTTCAGGATTTATCAAATGAGACAAATTTAATAATAAAAACACACACACACACATACATGAACACAAAAAACTTGTATAAGTTTTTTTTGAAGATTGTGAACAAATTAAATAAATTCCTATCTAAAAGCTTAAGAAGAAGATATAATAGCAACTTAATGTATGAAACTCTCGTCATACACTTTCTAAAGTAGGGTTTGACCCACTTTGAGGTACATTTTTTTGTAATTTTACCTTATATTTTTATCAAGAAACTATTTTTAAGACTTGAACTCGTGATGAATTCCACACAACGATAAATTTATTTTTCTGCCGTTAGTCCTTTTCAAAAGCTTAAGAGGTAAATGAGGTGGTAAATTTACAAGGTCGGTGCCCTCAGGGGCATGGTCTAGCAGTAGTGAGGTGAAATCGCTCCTACAACGTCGCGGGTTCGACACTCTCTACTGTTTTAGAATTTCTCCCTTGACTAACTACCAGCATGTGTGGAGCACACCATTATACCGGAGGTTTACTAGTGGTGGTCGAATTTTGTCAGATAATCCAGTAATCAAACTCCACCAAAATTCTCACGTCATCCAAACAAAAAAAATTATAAGGTCAGTTACCAAAAGTTTTTAATTTTGAGCAACCCAACCTATTACCAAAACATTCCTACCTGCATAACTTAATTAATTTGAATGGTATTAAAGATAATTATCAAGAGGCACTAATTTCGAGGCTTCATGACACCCGTTTAAAAGAAATATTTTAACATGTAAGGTCCAATAAAAAAAAAATATCGTAAAATAAAATAAATAACTTAATCTTTTACATAACGAAAACTTACGAAATGGGAAGCAATGATTCTGGGAAACAAGGAAGCAACGAGCATTCCAGGGACCAATCTATCTTCAAACCCAGCATTCTTGGCGTATTTAGAATCAAAATGCAATGGGTTTGAGTCGAAGCTTAGCTTTGAATAAAGATCAACGTCTGCCTCTGAAAACGTCCTCGAAATCTGCAAAACTTGTCCATTTTTTGACACTTTTGGTGGCGATGAAGAGAATGTTCGAATAGATTTACGTACGATATGGTTCACTACTAGCATTGATGCAAATTTAGTTCGATCTTTTTTCAGTGAAGCAATTTATCGAACAGGTAATGAACAAAGGAGACTAAATTCAGTTGGATAGTTTCAGTGGGTCCCACCTAAAGTAAAGGAGGAACCGGTCTACTTTGTGTTTTGTTTTGTGTATACTAGACGAGAGTAAATCGTGATTCAAACTCAAAATTATGAATTACAATAAATTTATACACTGGTATTTCACTTAACTATCGTGCAAACAATCTATTTTATATTGCCCACATTTGCCAGTAGGATCTTCAATCTCTGTGGGCTCACTCGTTCTTACAGTTCGGCCCAAACTATTACTGTTATAATCCATTCTTGTGTGTAGAATTTCAGTCTTTCTTCAATGTGATTATTGTGTGTCGTACTCATTGCATATTACACATACAAATAGTAGAGTCTAAGAAATACATATCTAACGAAAAAGTACATACGTGAGTATTTTGATTAATTTTTTATTTTTATTTTTTTAAGATATGGAATAGAATAACCCGGTTAAAATAAAAATTAGATTGAATCTCCCATTGCTCTATCTCTCCGATAGCACGCAACCGATGATCAATTGCTCTTCTTTGAGGGCTAGTAGTTGTTTGTTGTTTTAAGTGAATACAATTAATAGACCCCGAAATTAACATATAATGAAACGATTTATAAATTGGCATTAATTCAACTTTAACCACATATCAAGCCAAGTTTCGACTGTGATAAGGGTGTATATTTTGATATTATCATTTTTAAGCTTGGATAAAGGAGGACAGTGGAGGAGAATAACGTTACTAGCTGACAACCAAACTTTATTTATTTATTTATTGAATTCTTCTAATGGATTTCCGTTGTTATTAATTTTAAATTTGGACTCTTCTTCAGCTACCGGATGAGTCGGTTGTGACCCATGAAATGTAACTCTATACGTGTGGAGTTCACATATTTACTCACAATCTATCACACCAAACGCAAGAATTTATCTTCATGTTATTATTATTGATTGCAGTGTGGAAAAGGCTGACGTTGAATGCTTTAGAGGCTCTACGCAGAGGATGGAGATGAAATTGTTAGATTGACGTTAAATGAGCTCAATGATGTTCCTGCAGCGGACTTTGGCCCAAAATGACAAGGATGATGCAGCCCACGTATGATTTTTTGAAACGACACTTTTAGCCTTCAAATCTTTCTAGTAATGCAGTCTAATCACATGTTTATTATTTCTTTATGTGTATGATTAGTTGGAGTGTCAAAAAAAATATATATATAGAAAAAAATATTAAATAAGTAATGAAAAAAGGATGATATCTGACAATTCTGGTTGCGAACATAATTTTTTTTTTCCTTTTGGGAATGAAACCTTTGAAATCTTAATCAAAGGAGTTCTCTTATCGGTTTGTTTTGAAGATATATACAAAAGGAAGATAATTGAAGAAACAATGAAAAAAATAGGTTAAATATTCATAAAAACATGATAATGTTATCAGTCAATCAGTTTTCATCGACTAAAAAGTCATCCGGCCTATTTGTGTATAATAAAATTTTAAATTCTTCCACTAAATTTTATATCCATCCAAATTCTCTTGTGAATTTTGACTCCTTTAATGTTTTCAACAATCAATCAATTAATTTTGTGCATTTACAAGTAGTTTGAAAGAGTTGTATCCCTTAATTGAGAAAGAAAGAACGCTTAACACTATACTTTACTAGGTAAAATATTATAAGGTCAAGCGAGTATAGTTAACAATTTTAATTCTTTTTTTCAAATGGCTCCGTAATCAAGAGATAATCCTTTTTTTTTTTTATCAGACTAGTGTGAGAATAAGCACAATCAACCATTCAATTTTGTGCATTTACACTTTTGCTCATGGCTCAAATTTGCATTTCTCAATTTTCATTTGAAGATTAAACATTTGATTATCTGGCATAAAAGTCAAGCAGATTCGAGCCACATGAACTTTTGCTAAAATAATGACATTTTTTTTTTTATCTTTACGACCTTGTTGTAGCGTTTGGTACTCATATATTAACTCGAGACATTTTTTGTTGACAAGAAAAACTCAGCTGGCGGAGCCCGACCACCAACTGATAAACCCTAAGTGCAATGATACGTTCTCAATACATGCATCAATTTAGTCAAGGCTCTCAACCCAGAGCAGGGGCATGAATCGAATTCGAGAACATACCGCATTTAAAATACACTCTTATCGTTGGAGTGTCCCTGGAAAACTTAGCTCGAGACATTTTCTCTACCCCTTGTTCTACTTATTCTTCCAAGTGCAGAATAATCCCAAGAAATTGCGAGGTTTTTTTTTACCAATTGGGGCTCTCCCTTCACCACATTTTTTTTTTTTTTGGTTGAATCTTGCTTGAATATGATGGGCATAAATGCCTCTCAATGAAACCCAACCAGATTATCACATATGCAGTGGGCCTGACCGACAACGATGCTGCTTGAATATTCCATGAGAGGGAAATTATTTGCGGTAGGACCCTAACCAATATTATTTGTCACCTTCTGTCCAACATATTGATGTATCATTAAACCCCGTTCAAAGAATTCTTTCTGAAAAGTTAGGTGAAGTAATCGAATAATTATTTAGCATGACCAAAGGTTATAAGTTCGAACCTGACTCTCTTATAATAAATATTACCTAGTATTTGACTGACTTAAAATATATGTTAGGACACGTCACTGCATTTCGAGATTTATAATCTTAAGGTAGACCCAATGTTATAGAGAAATGTTATATTACTTAAAAAATAAATTTCTCGTCATAAAAACAAAACGAAATATTAGTGCAATTTATTATGGCGGAATTTTTATTTAATTTTACATGATAAAACCCTTTCTCTTTGGAAATCCTAGGCTTCTTATCCTTTTCAAGTATAGAACTCATAAGTAGGAACTTATAAACTATTATGTGAAAAGTTCTCTCCTTAATCACTTGAACTTACGACAAAAAACAAAAAAAAAAAACAAAAAATCACTTGAACTTTATTCGACTTTTGGGTTAGATCGATGCCTCAACGGAACAATAAATCAATAAATTTCTAATCAACAAGGTTTGTCACTCTAAAGAGTGTCTCAAAAAGCTTTGCTCTTGGGAGTTACCCATCACTAGAAAAAAAGGAAAGAAAAAAAAAAAGAAACTCTCCTTGGTCATGCATTTGGTTCCATTAAACTTATGATTACCCATTTTCAAGAATGATTTCCAGAGCTATGTGGTTGTGGACCCCATTAATATGTAAAAATCATAAGATCGAATTGTCTGAACTCAATATTTTCCCTTTAAAGACTCCACTGCATCGTTTTTCTTGATTTTGCTTTGGGTCAAAGATGGAATCAGGCATTTAATATTAAGAGGACCAAAATAAGAAGATTGATAATAAATAATAATAAAAAAGAGACCGGTAATCTTTTTTAACAATACGCTGCCCCGTAACTCTGCTACATCAAGCACATTTCTTTCATTGGGAAAAGCAAAATTAGGACAATACCTAAGAATGGTAACGGGTCGGATACCTGTTAAAATTTATAAAATCAAACCCGAACATGTTTAAATTATTTTTTACTAAACCCGTGACGAAAATTCATCGGGTTTAGATTTTGCTTACCAAACCCGAACCTATTAAATATTCAAAAACCAGCGGATATCCGACCCAACCCATTAATGAATAGAAAAAAATATTTTTTTAAAAAGAAAAACTTAAAAAGTTTTTAAAGAAAAAAAAAAGTACTAAAATAATGACAAATCGCAATGGATTAGAAAACGTAAATTAAATTTATTGTCTATTATCAAATTTAAACTTAATAGAAACATTCAACAAAATCTTTATACTGAGAAGTTATCATCCTTCCATAATAATATTAAATAACTTGAAGAAAAAATAACATAAAGTACTTGTTACAATTGTAAATTATCATTCTTGTTTGAATTATTCAATAATTGAGCGATTGTATTAGTTGAATTAGATAAAAATATTAGGTAAATATAAATAATAAGAGTTGGGCTATAGCCCACAACTATTAATCTTAGATCAATATTAAAAAAATATATTTTTTTGAGTAATATATTATTTGTATATGTATGTAAATATATAAACATTTTGATTAATTTATTTTTATTAAATTATTAATCGGGTTTTCGGGTTTTGAATTTTTTTAAATTACTATTACCAAATTCTACTGGATTACTCGTCGGTAATCACTTGTAAAAACTAAACTCTAATAGATATTCTATCAATTTCGTAAACAAATTTATAATCGAATCAGATACCCGTAAAATTTGAATTTAAACTCAACCCATTACTATCCCTGTCAATACCGGCCACATTTATTAAGCAAAGTAATATGGAAAATGACCCTTCATCTACCTTACGGAAATACTCGGTCTCCTATATGAGATGCATTTATATCGTGGAGCAAAATTTTCTGGTCTTCCTCAATCATTATCGTTAATTGTAATAATGATTGTGATAATGAAATAGGAATTGTCTGAAAAACGGTTATTCCCTTCTTAGTGTGTGGGTTTCATACACAGGTTACGCCGCGCACACTTACATCTAGGACGTTTGAACGTTTCAAATATTTTGAAGAATCTTTTAATGAAATATGCCTTAATTTTACAAAAAAATGATATTTTGGTCTATGATTTCTTCTTTTATGTCATTTGGTTCTTGAGATTTCTTTATTCGTATCTTGTTAGTCCTCTGTCTTTTTCCATTTAAAAACTTAATGGACAGCTCGTGAATATTGTCATGGAGGCACCACCACAATGGACTTTTTATAATTAAATAAATGTAAAATAGGGGCTAATGAGACACTAAATTAAGAAGTTTAAGGACCAAAAATGCAAAACAAAACATAATTAAGGGGCATTATATCAACTTTTATGAAGTGATGGACTATTTGAGGGATGTGCTCTACATTCATCTGTGTCACGTTAAATGACAAATAAGGCTATGTTAGGCATATTAGATATATATAAAAGTTGGGTTAAATGATCAAATATGATGGTGCAACAACACTTATTAGAGAGAAATAAAAAGAATACTGAGACATTATCTATAAAATGGTTATTGAATAATTCACGGTTTAAGCCTTCCCATAATCCAAAAAAGCAAAGAAGAACTTTCTCACTATGTGTTCAAGTTGCTTAACCCGAAGGTTAGTCAAAAGTGCTCAAGTTGCTTAACCCAAAGGATGTGTTTGGTGTAATTTGTAAGAACTTTCTGACTGTGTTCTCTATTTTGCTTAAAAGCTCTTATATTTTAAGCTAGTACTTGGCAAAATACATTTACATAATTGCCCTCCGTTTTTCTGTGAAGAAACTTAACCCAAATAAGTAGGAGTGGTATTTATAACAATTTCAAAGGAGTGATATTTATAACAATTTTCTTTAAAACGAATGTCTTTTTTATGCTTGAAATAACACTATATTGTTATGATTTTTATATTAGGATATCTATATTTATAGGTATAAAGTTTTCCAAACAGTTGGCCATTTGGAAGCTTAATCGGTGTATATAAGCATCTTTTTCTTAAAATCACTTTATTAGAAGAAAAAAAAAAAGAAGGTAAGCGAAGCACTTATAGTATGGGTTTGGATCATTTTCTCTACATTTTCTCTCATCTACTAGATGAGATGTATTCTCGGCCATGACATTTGAATCTTTTAAATCTCAATTATTTATTTTAATTTTTTTTTTGAATTCAAATGAAGTTTAATGTCGTACAATATATATTACAGACGTAGCCAACCACACTCGAGCTCGCAACCTCTTATTAAGTGACCACCTTATCTAAAAGTTTAAACTGTTAGAGATAGGTTTATTATATTATTTATTATCTTCATCACACCCCTACAAGGGCAGACGGAGTTAATTTTTGAGTCTTGTACTTGGACAATTTTAATTTTTTTAAATAGGTGGCAGTAAGTTTTGAACACAGTACCTTTTGATACCTAAGCTTTGATACCATGTTAAGCGATTACCTTATCTAAAAGTTTAAGTTATTAGAGAGAAGTTTATTATATTATTTATTATATTCATCACCTCTCACAAACACTGCGTGTAACATACCACTGGACCAAAGCGCAAGTGGTATTCATTTTGAATTTCAGTTGTAAAAAAAATGGTTAAAATAAATTTGAAATGAATGTTTGAAATTTTAAAATATCAAATCTAATGGCCCATCATCCTCTCCTTATAGTATACCCTTAAACTGGATAGGGTTTGGCTTTAACATATAAGTTAGTCAAAAGTGCTCAAGTGCTTATGCCATAGGGAATGTGTTTGGTAAAACTTGCATGTGACCCGATTTGAAGGCCAAAGTGAAGGAAACAGTGAGACGAGAAAAGAGATAGATCACACATAAATAATTAAAATTGGATCAAGTCCCACTCTCGTATCATGTTAAAAGTCATATGATTTTGTCTTATAGTTAATTGATACTAGTATAATTAGATCAGGATCTAATGATTTTTCCACACGAGAGAGATTCTCTATTCTAGCATTTTCTTAGGACGCATGATTTTGTAGCTTTTTAGGTCATGCTGGTGTAGTGGTGTTCAATAATAGCTCCAAGTAACATATCTTATTATGAGAAATAAGAACTACAACTCTACTTTTGTCATTTATTTATCACTTTCTACATAAATGCTAAATTAATATTTAAAATAATAATTTTTTTAATTTTTCTTTTTTCTTTTATTATGAAAATTAAGTATTCGTGTAAAAAATAATAAACGAATTATAAAAATAAAATAATATATAACAACGCTCTAATATCATATGCTAGAACTTGGTGAACTAGAAATAGATATGGAATTGTAGATATTACGACTTATCTTACTTTATAACAACGGCGAGATGCTTTTTGCTGGGTCTTCATTCAACGAAAGGGCAATGGCCAATGTGAACGGCGTGCTTGATAATTTCTGGTTGTGGATGCTTTCACGGCTGCGCATGGTTCTTTTTTTTTTGGTGTGTGTCATTCATGGCTGCGCATGATAAGCTTTATGATTTGTTCAAGTAAAGTGTTCACAAAAGTGGGCCCTTCTTTGGCGCTCAAATTATAATGCAGTATGTGTAAACTCTTGAAATTTATAATTAAAATTGGTGAATTTTTAATCCATTTTACTACGAGGTCTTGATAAGTGAAGAGCTTCCAGAACCCAAGATGGTGTGAGGGATTGTCTACTTCTAAGGACATGGTAGTGTTTAGGGTTATAATTGCATGCCATGGAATGCTTTGTCTCTCCCTTTAAGTAGCTTCCTTCCCTCGTCTTTTCTCCATATGCGAGATCGACATTCCATATTTGCCTACCAATCAACTCCTGCAAATCCGATTTAGTTACAACCAGCGCCTCTAACTTTTTCCTTTCCTTTCCTATGCCGATCCTTTTCCCACCTATCCTGGAAACAATTCTTCTTGGGCTGGGGCCTCCTCCAACCTTACACCCTTATGGGCCTTCATCTATCGTGGGTTTGAGTATCACAGCCCACTATAGTATGTAAGTAAATGTTGTGTCGATTGGCTTGTTAATTTTTTTTTCTTTTGTTATATTTACTTGTCAATTTTGGACTTCACCAATTCTTTAGATGTCAAGTCTTGAATTATCTTCCACATCCATTGTTATATTTTTGAATAAGGATAAGAGGAGTAAAATATCTTCTACGATGATTATTATGTAATTGGCTTTGGTTCCCTTAGAATGAAAAGAAAAGAAAAAGTGGGTCCTTTAGATCACTTGTCTAATTCTTAGCTACGTGGATGAGTCATAAAATTAGAAATGAATTTATTCATAATGTTATGATGTGATGAACAAGAGTTGTAGTTATTAATAAAGTAATGATGAAATAATGTGGACAATTTATAATAGTTGAATTCCACTCATATCATTATGATATTATGAATGAATTTTTACTCAACAAAACTATCCGATCTACACAAAATTCTCATCATACACAGATCAGAACAAGGGTTAGACTTACTTGAAAATCTATTGCCATCAAATTTCATGTATATCATTAGTGTACCTTTTATTTCTCAGACAGCTTGGTAAGAGGAGTATTCAGTTGCTTAGTTGTATGTACTTACAGTGTGTTTGGATTGAGGGGGAAAAATTTAATAAATGAGAGAAAATGAGAGTATTATAAAGGAAAGGAGTGGAGTGAATCAAATCATGTTTGGATTGGATATTTTTATAAAGGAGATGGTCATAAAGGATAATGAGTGTTATCTGTTTAGATTAAAAAGAAAATGGAAGGAAGGAATAAATTTTATGTATAAAATGACTTGTATGCCCTTTTTTAATTTTATATTTATAGAGCCAATCCAAAATGCTTTCATTTTCTTTCTTTTTTTTCCATCTAAGCGTCACTTTCCCCAAAACACTGCTTGACCAAAAAAAAAAAAAAAAAAAAACCCTCAGCTAGTGATGAATTCCAAATTTGTACTGCTGCAAAACCACGTCCTCACTTTCCTTTTTATTTTTTTTTAATATCATTTGGCATAAAGCTTCAAAATCAAACATCACGGTTTGACCAAAAAATAAGGAAATAAACAGCAAACTCAACACCACAACACCTTCTTTTTCTTGGTTGAGCAGAAGAACACAAAAAAAAGAGCTGAAGAACACAACGTTGAATTTGGACTAAGCAGGTGTGAGATGCAGCAGAAGATGGAGAAGCGAGTGAGTGAGAATTTTTATATGTGATATAGAGGTTATAATAGTCATATCATAAATATAATTTTTCTCTCCTTCTAAATGACCTCAATTTGGGAGGACTGAGTTTTAGGATATATGGAGGGTTAGGTCAGCCCCTCCATTACCGCAACCATCAATTTTCTTCCAAAACAAACAGAAGAAGGCATTTGTTCCGCACTCCCACAACCATCCTCTTCCACTCATTCCCCTCAATCCAAACAGACCCTTAGGGAATCAGATTCTATTTGACATGAAATTTTTCTCAACCATTGCACAAGTGCTTTTTGTAATTTTCTAAAAATTACGTGGCAAAGAATCAAATCACCACAGTGCAAGATGTTTGCAAACACCGTTCCTGTTTAGAACGAATCTAATTTCTTTGAATTTAGCATATAGCTGGAGTCCTATGAATCAAAAACTGAATTTCGAATATTGACCTTTTCTTGTGTTTCATAGGCTAAATTCTATGCTTTTTGGTTATTATGAACTTAGATCTCACCCTTACAAAATTGGAAACCGAACTACACTAAACTAAATCAAATGTTTAATCCGTTAGATGGGATTGGCTTTTTAGAAAGAAAAAAAAAATGAATTATACCAAATTAAATCAAATATTTAATTCATTAAATAGGATCGACTTTGTCTAACGAGCGAATCGAAAGAGCAGAAATGGATTCTTGTGAAAGTGAAAAAGCTTCATTTCATAATGAAATTGAGTTCCTATTCAAGTGTAAAAAGAAGAAAAACAAAAAAAAAAAAAAAAATAGTACGAGTTGTACAATTCGAATATTGCTATTTTTGATAAAGCTCTTTTTGACCTTAAGGAAACTGATCATATGGCCTTCAAAACATGAAGTTGCTTAATGAAGTTAATATGTTAGTAACTTCTACATGCACGTAAACAACAAGCCTTTTACTTTATGTCAATAGACAATGTTGATTAATTGAATTATTCTTAGGTCCACATAGAGAGATAGATAGAGCTCTGTAATAAATATGGAATAAATTCCATTTCTCATAAATTCATTTGCATGCGATAATTTTCCCCCAAAAAAGATAGAAAGAATAAATTCAATTTCTCATAAATTTATTTGCATGCGTTAATTTTTAGCAAAAAGGAGAAATAATATTTGATAATGTTGGTTTTTGGCTGTTAACGTGTCTTGTAGCTGAGTCAATATTTTGTTTTGAATGTCTATAAAAGAGAAGATTAAAGATTATCTCACGCTTTTAAAGAGAAGATTCAAACACTCAAGTTTAGTATTTCAATGAGCAAGTGGGCTTCAAGAGGCCCAATTAGGTTGACCGAGGAAAAGCCTAAAAGTAGGCAACATCAATGAAATGATTTTCGAGACTAATATCTGTGAAAATTGGAGAAATTAATGTATCTTCCCACGCCTCTTCTTTATTTTGATCAGCATCTTAGGCAATTCCAACTTCTTTAGAGTATCTCCAATGGGAGACATTATTTTTGACAATTTTTAGAAATCGAATATTTAAATTTAGAGTCAAAATACATAAAACTTGTCACTTTTATTAACTTTTTGATTAAAATAGAGACCCAATCAATTTTTGGGTCTCTTCATTAGAGATGCTCTTAAATACATTTCCTTTTCCTATTTCTATTCAATTTTAGTCTAGCATGCCGTGTAATGGCCTCTTTTTGTTTTTTGGTTGGGCTGTAGTGGCCTAAAAACATGACCCACACCTAATAAATGTGTCTTAATTCCATCGGTTTGTGAACATAGCGGGTTGTTATTAAGTTTGACCAGACGGACTCAATCATTCTCATAATGAGTCTTATAAATATTGAGAATCGTTTGAGTCCGTCAAGCATTTAATAGCAAAGATTGAAAAGCTAATAATCGAGGTAGAATTTGTAATGATAAGACCTTTCTTATTGTTAGAAAATAGTTTATTACATAAATAATCAACTAGATTAACTATCATACTTCAGTAAAATAGATGTTTGAATGCAAAAGATCCTTCAAGTAAGACGGATGTCTGAAAGTGAAAGATCTCTCACACGTTAAAAAATATTTACAAACCAATCAAAAGCTAAACAATTATTAGCCTTACTCTTTGCTACCTAATTTGCCAAGCCAATTTGTTGGCAATTTTATGTGTACACTCAAATCAAATGAAATTAACCTCAACTGAAATCTTCGGGACATCTTGTTACTGAACTTGTTCTCCAATTGATGACTTAACCAGGAATGGTGATTGCATTATAGATTGGTTCTGCATCATTTTTCCATTATAATACTTTCAAGTGCGAGAGATTTGAAAAGTAGGCAAAAGTTCCAAACAGTCATAACTTTTGGAGTCTTTTACTTTTTATTTTTTATTTTTTATTCGAAAACAGACCTGACCGATCACTATTAATTCAGCAAGTTAGGTGTTCGGACATGGATTACCTATTAAACATTTTAAGAGATGTTTTACAAATTTTATTCCATTCTAAAAAAAACAAAGAGCACAGTTGAAATATATCAAAAGAGTTTTTGTTTACCAAGAAAAGAAACGAGGAAAAAGGGGAAAAGGAAAGCAAAAAGCAAAAGGAAGAAACAGTAAAAGTTATTGCGGCCATGACCCTTATAGTCAAAGGTCTAATTACTGGTTTGAACATTTTGGATTACAAACAACAAATATCAAATGCTAACGTGAGATCCAATTATTAGTCAATCAGATGCAAACAGCCAAAACCTTAAACTGCGTGCCGTTAACGAATAGATGGATTACACGTATGTTGATATCTGTCAAATCAGATTTACATGTCGGCACTCATAGCCTTACGAGTAAGCCACGTGATCTGCAGATTTTATATTTATAAATTATTTACATAATTTCATTATAAATATATTATTAATTAAATAATTAATTAATATTATTTATAATATTATAAGTAGATTTGTAACTTTACCATCTTATTATCTCTTATTCATTTTTTTTTTAAAAAATATTCTTGAAGAGTAATTCTTTTTCTTCACTCATCTTTGTTTCTCTTTCCCGAGGTGGAAAGTTGAGGAATAAAAAAAAAAACTAGAGAAATTTTTTCACCCTTCCTCTAATTAGAGGAAAAGGGATGAAAAATAAAAAAATTGTCGCGTTTCTAAAAGCACCCTTCTTTTCTAAGTGGATGGTGACATGACAAGCCCGGATAAAAAAAATAAAAACTCAGCATTTTCATTAGTTCATTTTGTATTCTTTCTATTCTTTATTAAATTAAATTAAACTAAATTTTATTTCATTATATGAGATCGACTATCACTAAATCGGGTCGGTTTTTCTACATTTTGTGCCTCCTACGAAATAAAGGAAGGAAAATTAATTTACTTTACAAAATCATGGGAAAAGACATACTTTTTCTTTTATTGCAATGGAAGCTTTCGTCGTATTTGTATAATAATTAAATGAAAGAATTTCTCTCCCCTTCTATTATTTTTCAAAAAAAGAAACAAAGGTTTTGAAAGATTATTAACTTTCTAACACCCAATTAATAGTTGACTAGTTAATTCTCATAATAATTCGTCTCTTTAAAAATATATACCACTTAAAATTCTAATATATATACATATCACATCATGAAGGAGAAAAATAATATGCTCATATTAATCATTTCCCCACGCAAGAGCCTCTATGATACGTACGTTTATTAACATTATCAGCAACTCCCACGTGGCCGTATACTTGTGGATCATCAGGAATCCGATTGATCTTGGTTTAATTCTACGGTGTGAACGGACGTGATTTTTCGAAATTACAAAACACATTTTTATATTTTTAAACCCTTTTATAATTTTATTATGATTTCTGAAACTAATTTAAATATCCCTTCCTGACATATAAAATTGGGTGATGTAAGCATCGTTTCAGAAATTACAAGAGACCAAATGAGAATTTTTCTTACATGGGTGGATCTGAGTTGATGGAGGTTACAGTCTTCACTGACATTAATTTTTTTAATTAAAAATATATATATATATATATGTACATTTACCTCAAAATATTTTTAAATATGTGTTTTTAGTACAAAAATTTAAATTCATCCCTGTTGAAAAAAAATATTAGTATTATAGCCTTTACTGAAGCAACATTCCTAATCCGCCCCCCGCTTATTACCTTTACATGTACAATAATATAGTTTAGCACTTTTAGCAAGTCAATCAACCACCTTGTTCGCTTTCTTATAAATATGAATGATACTAGTCTCTCATATATATACAAAGAGAGGAGAGATTCTCCTATGAAGTTGGTTAATCTCCTTCATAGCTCGTTTGTAAGCGCTTGCATCAGGTCATATTCTTTAATTATTAATGTAATTTCCTAATTTTCTCAAAAAAAAAAAGGAAAAAACTTTAGCCATTCGACTTTGCATGTGCTAATATGATACAAAGTTAAAAAGGATAGTTAGGCTTACAGGTAAACATCGCATGATTCTTTCTGGAAACTGTATGATTGACTTTTGGATTTTTACAGCATTTAAGTCTATTAAGTCTTTGACCAAAAAAAAAAGTCCATAACAAAGTAAAATATATAACGAAAGGTCGTTAATATTAATATTTACAAAAATCAAATTTAGTGAATTAACGAGTTTTGAATGGTGAAACATACATCTAATTAGGAGACAAAGCTTGAAATTTAACAGTCTTAATTAATCAATTCAATACTTTATTAGTATTCTTATTAATATGATTGATACTAAAACTATTTGAGCTAAATAAAAGAAAAAGAAAAAAAAAACAGAATTCATAGTCAACAAAAGAAAACTAGAAATTTAAAAAGAAGGACCCAACAAATAAGACTTGGTTTTCTTCCTTCTGGTGGCTTTCTACGAGCAAGTGGACAATGGTCCCATGTAGAGCTCTCATGATTCATTTTTTTCTTAATTGCTTTTCTGGTTGAATTAGTTAAAGTAGTTGGTAAAACCTGCCGTGTAATGGGGACTATGTTGTGGGTTCAAAATTTTAAAATCAATAGGAATTGACTTATTCAAAGTCTTCGCATAGATTGAAAATAAAGAAAACAAAAAAAAAAAAACTAAGTCTTCACATATTGCCCAAAGGAAAAGATCGTCCGGTGTTTGGCCTAGTCTAAGCATGTAGATCTTAAAGAACGGGTAACATATTACATTATTTTTTATTTATATCACGTAAGAAATAACATATCACGTAAGAAGAAATATTACTATTTATTTATATCATACTCTCGATTGATAAATTCTTGTATTTATATTATATTTTTTTGTCCTCATTTGTTATATCACTTGTGTTATTATGTGTGTGTTAGTTGATTACAAAATTTTATCATTATAAATAGAGCATATATAGTAGAAAATAGAAAGAGACAAAAAAAAAAAGTATCATATTGATTTTCTTTTTCTTCTTGGCCTTTGTTTTTTCAGTTTTTCTCCAAAAATGGGCTTTGGGGAGGCTTTCAGCAAAAAAAAAAAAAAGAATGAGTTGGCATTGATTGAATGCCATTCCCAAAATTAGTGTAAAAACCTGATTTAGAATGTCACAAGCATCGAACTTTTAACATTTACATAAAAGCATGTCACAATTAGTACAAAAAATTATAATTTTTCATGTTTGAAAATTACTAGTTACAAAGTAATTTAAAACAAGGAATTCACTCAATTTCCATAGTCGCATATGTTTTATTGACCTATTCTTTTGAATATAATTTATCTCTTATGATATCAACAATCATTTATGGGTCACTTTTTAGTTGTAAAAGGTCACGTTTATCATATTTTACAAATTTTTTTTTTTTCTCTTGCATAAATTCTTATTTAGTGTTTTCATTAAATTTAAAAAATAAATAGATATAGACAAGAAAAGACAAGACACAAATTTGACCTGATCCAAATTGGTCGGTTTAAGATGGGGAACTTTTTACACCAAATTAAGTAAAGGATTAAACTAATCAACAAAATATTAAATAATTAATGACCACTACCCTTCTTAACACTCGACCCAATTGCCTCTCCAAATCACCCTTGGCCATCCACAAATTTATCACTTTGCCCTTACTCCACTCATATTTTGTAACCTTAGTTCAAAATATCGATCACTTTCTAAATTTAAAACTTTAAATCTACTAATGAAATGGATATTCAAAACTTAAAAACAAACAAGTTTTAACTCTTAAAAAGTAAAATCTATTCCCTCCAAAATAGTTGATCGAGTTGACCATTATTAATCTTCTTCACACTCAATCTCGTAATTTTTTACAAATTTATCACTTACCCTTTACTCATATTTCATAACATTAGTTTTAAATATCGATTACTCTCTAAATTCAAAATTATGACCCAATGATAAAATTGATAATCTAAATTTAAAGAAAACATTTTTTAACTCTAAAATTCTCCCAAAATAATTAACCAACTTGACCGTTAATTTTCATCAAGCTCAATCTTTTACTTTTCCACAAAATTACCATCCTTACTCCTCACCTGCGTTCCAAACACAACACCACCACCCCCCCCCCCCCCCCCCTTCACCACCCACCTACCCTCGCAATTCCAATCCAAACCCGTCAATTCACAAAGCATAAAACACTTTTTTATTTTTGTTATTGTAATATGTTATATTTTATGTGTGTGTGTATATATATAAATATATTTAAAACCTTATGATGCGAAGACACAAATGGCGAAAACAAACACAAAAAGAGCAACAAAGAGATCGCGTTCAAATCTACGCTTTATTCTTCTTCTTCATCCTATTTTTATAGCGTAAATCGTTACCGTAGTGTATCTTAAGCCCTAACGCTTCACTCAGATCCCTCAACCTTCAGGTACTCATCACAACCTGCATTGCGCATTTTTCTTTTCTTTTTTTTCAAAATTTTAATTAGCATTTTGAGATCAGTATTTGTGTGTGTGTTTTTTAATACTGATATGTGTGTTTGTATATATATATATGTGTGTGTGTGCTTATATATGTATGTATAGGTCGGTAATGGCGCAATTTTCATTTTGTTTAATAAAATTCGAATTTTAATTAGCATTTTAACGATCAGTATTTCTGTGTGTGTGCGTGTGTGTATATGTATGTATAGGTCGGTAATGGCGCATTTTTCATTTTTTTTCAAAAATTCGAGTTTTAATTAGCATTTTGCGATCAGTATATATGTGTGTATGTGTGTGATTTTTTTCCTTCTTTTTAATACTTATATATGTGTTATATATGTGTATATATATGTATGTATAGGACGGTAATGGCGGCGGAGGCGTCGAAGCTGTTGTACATAGTGGTGGTGGACGATGATGTTCAGGAGGAAAGGAACAGAAAGGATTCGTTTCGGTACACGCGTTCCGTCCTGCAGAGCACTCTCCAGCTCATGGGCTGCAAACCTAGACACGCTTTTAAGGTCAAGATTTCATATGTATATACATATATGTGTGTGTGAGTGTGTGTTTGTGTGTATGTATTCTGTTATTATGTTGTTTTAAGTTAATTTTTTTTTTTCAGCTAATTTTTATCAATGTGAATTTTCAAGATTTCATTTTTCTTTGTTATTGTTTAGTGCATATAAATGGTCTAAAGAAGGAAAAAAGATTAAACCAAAATATATATAAAAGGGAAATAGTATGTGTTTGTGTGCAATGATAGATAAGATGATTATGGCTGATTAGTTTTGTAAAATTTTTCACTTATTTTTTTAATGTTCGCATGCTTTATACTTTCTTTTTGTTTATGAATTTTTACCATGGTATTTTCTGGAGTTTGCTTAAACTGCGAAGCTTTCAGATTTAGTGATTCTGCAATAAGAAAACAAATGTGACTTTTGTAAAGGTTTTGTGAGCTGTTTGTGTTGTGTCTCTGTGTTGGAGGAAGGCAGTCAATTCGCCAATTCCTTCTTCGAATAGTTCGTTTCTTGATTAATAAGATAATTTAATTTCTGAAGAAGTGGATTTGTTGTGCTTGTGGATCTGCTGGGATCGTGTCTTGTCAACTGCCTATTTATAGTTTATCACCTATATGAGCTTGCTTAAGAATTATCAGAGAGAATCAGAAATTGGTCCGGATAGTCAGTATTTTAATTTGCTTTGAGGTTTGAAATTTAAAAAAAAGAAAATTGATTTGGGTTATGCTTCTTTTTGGTAATGATCGTCATTTCTCCTTGATATATCTGGCATCCTTTTCCAAACTCTTACGGCTGTTTTTCTCCCTTCTTTAGTTCTTGTATTCTTGGGAGGGGTGAGGATTTCGAGGCAATTTGGTATTAGAATCCGGATGCATGTCTTCTAGTTTGTCTTAACAACCTGCTAAGTAAATTAGATGATATCCATGGCTTACTAGCTGCCTTCTTTTATAAGATTATTTGCTGAAAAGTATTAATATGCGTTTTTCTGTCAATTATCCATTTTTTGAATATGAAGTTTAGCCATCCAAAGTTGTGCAATTTTTGGCATGCATTATTTGTGATTAGAGTGTTTCATGTTATTTGTTTGTGTATGTGTTGAATTACCGGACTTTCTTGGCATTTTCTGCCATGAGACTTGGTGCACCATTGGGGGCACTGTGACTCGAAGCTAAGCTGTTTTGATGACAATGATGATAATCAAGTAAGTTCCATTCATATGTTGGCAAAGATGCTGCATGGTGATTTCCTGATGTATTAACGTATGTACATCATCCTCATGTATAGTTTTCAAGAGGCTGTCCCTGTCAATTTCATTTTAAGTCATGTCATACTTGACTCTTCTCAGATTAAACAGTCACAGACGTTTCTAACTGTTGCTCCTCTGAGCAGATTAGTCAAAGGGTTTTTGAAAAGATCAGAACTGAATGCTTGGGTAATAGTTCAGCTTCGGGTAGTAGAGACATATCAGGACGTGATGCTTTGAAAGGACATCCAGGGAAAGAGGCTGAACTTTTTATCGAGTCTTCCCTTGACAAAGCTGATGGAGCCAACATATTGGTTCCAGAGGGCGATAAAAGTAAGAGCAAATTGTTTGAATTGTACAAAAGACGCACGACTGCAGTTATTAGAAGAAAAACTTTTCTAGATGTTGTCTGCAATGCTCTCACCGAGTACAAGTATGTGGGTCCCAATCAAAGGGCCGATTTGGTTTTAGCTTGCAGGTAGAGTTTCCCTCTTATGCTCATTTGTAATGTTTGCATACCAATCATGTGTGGCATGGCAAGTGAAGACGAATGTTTTAGAGAGAGCAATTTTTTCTTTCTAGTTTAGCTGAGATTATTGTTATTGTTTAGTAATTTTCTTCTTTCCTTTAGTTTTTCTTTTTAATATGCATGCTTAATCACTGTATTTAGTATGATGTTTTCATTTTGTGTGAAATGTAATCTGCAACTAAAAGGCAATCCACTTCACCAGAATAAGTAACTACCAATTTTACTATGGAATGGAAATTTCCGGTCTCTAAACAATTTATTATGATAGCATAATCATTACCTTCTTCATTTATTTACCTATACCGTCCTCTTGCGAATCATTTACAGAGTCATGTATGTTGCATTATATGGCATGCATCCAAAAGTTGAGAAATATACAGCTGGCAACACAACTTCACATTTTGCCTCTGAGTTAGTCATTATGGTTATGGTCTTGCCACCCGTTGTATCAGATGGTACGTGTCCACCAGCAACTCTTAACAAATGCATTTGTGAAGCTAGGAGACCATTGAGAAAATAATGGCTTGTCAATGGGAAATTATAGTTGGATTTCGGCACATCCATGGTTTTAAGGTCTGTGTATTCTTTGCGTATTCAAGGATTTAGAATTTGTAAGATGTGTGCTTTGTTCTACTCAGAGTTACAGTAGCTGATGCACCGTTTTGCTGGGTTGGTCATATGATCATGCATTTGGTTTCCATCTTATGGTTTTTGGAACCAAGCATTGAAGAAGTCCTTCCCCGTCTCACTCTCTTTCTCTCTTGTCTCAGTTTTCATCCTTGTGTAGCAACAGGACATGAAATCAATGTTGTGATATGGATCGGTGTCATACAATAAGTGATTGTTTTTTAGGATGAAAATTGTAATCTTATGCTCTATTGCATTTGTTTATCTTCTTTTCTTTTTTGATCATTTGTTAGAGGCAATATGCCTTTTTATTTATATTTCCTCTGATTATTTCTGCCTTTCCAGAATCCGTGAAAGAAAAGAATCAGTTACTGTGCTATTGTGTGGTACTAGCGGCTGCGGCAAGTCAACTTTATCTGCTTTGCTGGTATGTAAAAGTTTTTCATTCTGTTAACAAATGTAATTTCCTTCTCATCTGTCTGCGCCATGGAGAAGTATTGAATCTCCAACCAAAATTTGAAGTTTAATTGTTGCGTAATTTCAACTGTTAAGCACTACTGTGCACCTTCTTGCCACATGAAAAACTGCCTATAAATTTTCCTAATTTTTGGTCAACCGGAAACATTCTCTAGTTAAAGGAAAATATTTAGTTAAAAAGAGTTGGGATATGACTTACTCCACCCAACCCCACCAGTGCCACCACCCACACCCCCCACCCCACCCCACCCCACCCCACCCCCACCAGAAATTGTGTGTGTGGGTGTGTATATATTTATGTGTGTGTGTGTTGTGTTTGTTTATATATATATGTGTGTGTTTGTGTGTTTTTTTTATAAAAATCTCCTGTGTTTTTTTAATAAAAATCTCGCGTCAAAAGATATTTTTCATGGTGACATTCAAACACTGGAAAATATTTTCTAGTGTGACAACTAAATACCAGAAAATATTTTATGTTCCAAAAAAATATTTTTCCCTCTAAGCATTTTCGACCAGCAAGTGATTTTATGACAAACAAATGAATCCTATCTCAAATACAGAAAATATCTTTTGGTATCTCTGGATAATGTGTTAATTTTTAGTGAATCTGACCTTGTGGTCTTTTCTCATCGGCAGGCTGGCAGGTTGGGCATTACGACTGTCATATCCACTGATTCAATTCGGCATATGATGAGGAGTTTTGTCGATGAAAAGCAGAACCCTCTACTTTGGGCTTCAACCTACCATGCTGGAGAATATTTGGATCCTGTAGCTGTTGCAGCAGCAAAAGCCAAACGAAAGGCAAAGAAGTTGGCAGGCAGTGCACCCCTCTCAAAGGATGACGTAAGTGATGCTTCCGCAATTGGAAAATCACCATTTGAGGGTGATTCTGGTACTGCTGATTTGATCAGTCCGAAACAGATGGCAATTGAAGGATTCAAGGCACAAAGTGAGATGGTCATTGATAGCCTTGACCGACTTATTACTGCATGGGAGGAGCGGAAGGAATCAGTAGTAGTGGAGGGTGTTCACTTGAGCCTCAATTTTGTGGTAAGAAGGGATTTTCACACTTAGTTTTATCAAAAAATTTCCCATTGCAAGTTGACAAATGTTAATAGTAATTTAGTTTCTTTTTGCAGATGGGGCTTATGAAGAAACATCCTTCGATCATACCATTTATGATTTACATCTCAAATGAGGAGAAACATTTGGAAAGATTTGCAGTCCGTGCAAAGTACATGACACTAGATCCTGCTAGAAACAAGTATGTCAAATATATAAGAAATATCAGGACTATCCAGGAGTATCTTTGCAATCGAGCAGACAAGCATCTGGTGCCGAAGATAAATAATACTAATGTTGATAAAAGTGTGGCAGCCATTCATGCAACAGTTTTTAGCTGCCTACGAAGACGCGAGGCAGGAGAGCAACTTTATGATCCTACTATGAACACAGTTGCTGTTATTGATGAGGAGTACAGGAATCAGTGTGATGCTAATTCCTTGAGCTCAAAGGGAATGTTTCAACTGATTCAGAGGAAAGGTTCATCCAGGCGTTTGATGGCTCTTCTGAATAATGATGGATCTGTGGCAAAAGCTTGGCCAGTTGACTCAGTAGACGTTAATGGGAAACCCATCCTGGGTAGTTCCTATGAGAATGGGATCGGGGAACCAATGTATGGGCCTTTGGCAATAGGCAGGGCTGAACCTGTTAATCTTCAATTTGGTCACTTCGGGATCAGTGCTTGGCCCAGTGATACTGGTGGCACTAGTCATGCCAGCAGTGTTGATGAGTCGAGGGGAGACCTGACTGACAATGGCAGTAGATATTTCTCTTCCTGCTGCAGCTCACCAAGGTTCTCGGAGGGACCCTCGAAGGAGGTTGGTTGAGTATTGACATTGAATTCCTTTAATGAACCTCGCTAACTAAAATTAAATATAATAGTAGTCAATAATTTGTTAGTTCTTTCACTCATGGCGTAGAACAAGTTGCTTAGTATACTAGTCAGGGCTTTGATTGAAATCGCCTGTTCCTGTTCTTAGGGGTTTCATGCTACGGTAGCTGTCATTCTCTTTTCGTAAATTGCTGCTTTTAGTGTTTACTATCTAGTTCATTTTATTTATTGCTTTCTCCTTTCGTCTACATTCAGCTCAAGGAGGAACAATCCGTGTATGGTAGTGATGAAGAGGTGGATGACCCACCGGAGGCAGAAAGCGATGAGGATCTTAGTGACGACGGTAGAAAACAGATTCATGAAGAGGTATGAAGAAGTGGTATTGTTAACTTAGAAACTATAGCAACTCTTATTAGTCCTCAACTCGTCATGTGGTATATCTGTGGTGTCTGCCTTGAGAATCAGCTTTAGTAACTTGATTTGCCGCGATAAGAGATATTCAGAAAAACATGTTTCCATGGCACTCTTTGTCTGGCTGCCCTGATGAGATCCTTTATTTTACATCGACGATGATAGATGGTTAGGGTTACAATTTCTTTTCTTGTATTGTAACTCAAGATTCTGATTTCTTGTGATTGTAAATCTCATCGAACAATATTTTCTGACAGATGGAAGGCTCGGTGGACGAAGAATCTTCGAAATCAGATGAGGAGTACGACGATCTTGCCATGCAGGATATTCAAGGCAATGGCTACTTGTGTGATGATGAAGAGTGCTGCAAGTTGACCTTTCATGACAATCTGGTGCCTCCTTCAGGAAACAAGCCGTCTGATTATGTTAATGCCATTAACGGAGAGAAGTACAAGCGAAACCTTGACCTCTTTTTGAGAATTAAGACTGGGAATCATTTGGAGACACCGTTGCGCACGCACTCCTCTGCCCTTGGGGAGAAGAATGAGAGGAAAACGCCACTTTCTGGCAAAGTCAGATTGAGAAGACGTTCTCAGAGCATTTCGGCCTTTGAGAAGCATGAATCACTGATAAATGGTCACAACCTTTCGGGAGCAACGACACGTAACGGCGCGGTTTTGTGAATTTCTTCTCCCTCGCTCACCCCTGCCCCCCCCAACTCCAGTTCCTTCGGACCTATTTCCGACGTTCCTGTGGTAGTTTTGTCTGGCATATGGTCAGAATGTAAGGAGGTGTTACCTCTGGCTTTTGTATAGGAATGTTATGTAGGGATATATTTATATACATTTGGCAAAAATGTCTTCAATTTTGCTTTTGCCATAATGATTTAGTTGTCTATGTTGATTCTGTCAGATAAATTAACAAGAGAGCTTCTTTAAAACGATTAATACATGTGCGGGGTTTACAAAAAACACGTGGATCCCACTAAATATGGATACGTGTCATAGTCACTTGACACATAAGTCATTGCGGGTAGAGGAATGACCGATTGTAAGAAAATTCCGTTAACAGTAATGCTCATATACCTCCTGCACACTTCTTTCTAGCCCACTTGTAAGCTACAACAATTCAATATTCCCAAGTTCTAGATAATTAATCGTTTGATGGTGATGCAGCAAAGAGGTGGGGGAAAGGAGAGAGGAAGAGGGGGAAGGAAGAATGGTTTGTGGCGATGCAGCAGCCGTTCGTGGTGCTCACAGCGCGGGGAGGAAAAGAAAAGAGAAGGATGAAGGAAAAGGGGAAAGGAAAAAGCAAAAGAAAAGGAAAAGAAAAAGGAAAAAGAGAGAAAAATAAATTCAAATTCCTTCAATCTGCAATTCTCTCTTTTGCTAAATACAATAAGCACTTTCCAAAACTAAAACAATCCTAGGATAAGGCAATCCAAGCATAGCCTTATCCCATTAGTTAGGGTCGACCTAAGAATTTGAAGACGGCTCTCGCTCTTATAGAGAGTTGTCTCTTCCATTAACTCTATGCACGCGAGATCTTGTCTTTATTAAATTCATCTTAGTTCTTCTTTTGTTCCACCCTTGCCCTTCTTACAACGTATTTTATGTCCATATTTTTGCACCTTCTAATAGGTACCTTTACAATTTGTCTTTATATTCAAACCATCTCAAACTATTCTCTCTCTACTTACCCCTCAATAAAGCCACCTCCAGTTTACAGTGAGCACTTCCCAAAAGTGGAGAATTTGAATGAATCAGATGGAAAAGTAGGAGTCAATGTATAAACATGATTAGCTATGAAATTGCATTGCATGCTAAATTATGAGGCAAACCAATATTCAACACAAGGAAACACAGAAAACCATTATATCATCGATGAAGATAAACTTATCTATTCCAGCATCCACAAAAACCAAGTCTTCCAAGAATCACGAGTACTCAAATATCTCGCGGATTTTCTCCATTATTTGGTGACGGAATTGGAGCAATTGCACAAATAATGAAACTCGACATAAATATCTTCATATCCTCACCTATTCACCATGTTGATCAATCTGCTTGCTTGCAAAATATCAAGTTAACATGATTGTGATGGTACATTATTTGTTCGAGAATGCTCAAGTCCCAGAAATGATCAACCAGAGTTATACTCAGCAAGAAGCCCAATGAGCGTATGGCCATGCCTTTGCAATTTGACCTCACGTCCCCTGTGTATAAAAATGCTCAGTGACAACCTCTCAATTTTTGCTGCCTGGCCTCTCGTGCTACCACTGTAGCACCAAATATAGTGACAAACAATCTTGTTGGGTCGACGTAGCTTACACTCATTCATGTAGTTCATCCCACTATGCCCTGGGCCTTTTGCTCTTCTGACGTAAAAAGTGGCTGGCCATTTGTCAATGGCCAGGAATCCACTGGACATCTCAGTGATGGAATCTGATATCCCCATCTGGTTGAAGTCCCATTTTAGTGCTTATCGAGACCTCGATATTTTGCAAGGCACGGTCTTAAATCCAGGTTGTCAATCTGGCAGGCTGATTAAGTTCAGATGCATAGCATTTGGTACCCTGAAAGTTCCAGTTCCTCTTCCCCGCACCGATCAGACTTCACCATGATAATGGGAGATTGACTTGTCCAGAGTCAACTTATGTATCCCATCTATACACTTCAATTTCTTGTATGCTTTCTATCCAACGTTCGCCTACGTATCTCATATCTACATTTTTCAACTTTTTGTATGCTGTCTATCTTGCAATATCATAATTAGATCGGTATACAAATCAGAATAAGATCTGACTCCATTTCGTACCTCTATAGGAACAAATCTTTGATATCCAGAAGACTCGATCAATGAAATAAAATTTGAAAGCTCTGCAGCCATACCCCTTTTAACTAAAGTGTTCAACAGCAACTCTGCTTCTTGCATTCGGCTTAGTTTACATAAACCACCGATAATCATCTCATACACAGACGAAGCCGCAACTAACCTTTTCTTCTCCATCAGAGTTAGTAACCGAATAGCTTCATCTATCATACCTTCCCTACAGTATGCATCAACCAGGGTATCAAATGTACCAAAGTCCAAATCAATTCCCTTGCCCAGCATTTCATCTACAAGTTCTTTTGTTGCCTCTATGTGCCCAACCTTACAAAGACCGTTAACCAAAATCCAATACGTATCAGCGATGGGGCAAACATTGCTCTCGTTCATCTTCTTGAAAAAAGAAAATGCTTTTCCTATATTGCCTGTTCTACAATAGCCATTCACAACCAGATTGCACGAATGCGTATCCACCTCCAAACCCTCATCATGCATCTCCAAAACCAATTTTTCGGCATCATCAATTCTCCCAAAACTCGAAAATCCATCAATCAAGAACCTATACGTCTTAACATCGAATTCCACTCCTTCCCTCTTCATCAACACCAACACCTTATCCAACTCATCAAAATCCCACCTCTTATTGCACGCGTCCACTAATACATTACATGTAACAATATTAGGCTGTATTCCTCGACCGACCATCTCCTCAACCAACTCTCTACCTCTCTTTATCCCTCCATTCCTACAAAAACCATCAACCATAACAGTCACTGAAAACACCGAAACTTCAACACAATCCACCATCCTATAATAAAACTCAATTGCTAACTCCAGCTGATCACATCTTATCATTTCAATCAAACATATAGTACAAGTCCTTTCATTAATCTCAATACCATTACTTTTCATATAATCAAAAGCCTCAAAAGCCATTTGAAAATTTTGATTATCAGACAACACTTTAAGCACTAAATTAAACATCTTGCCAGCAATAACTGAATTCACACTATGATTTTCAATGAAAGAAGCTATATCAGCAAAAGGGTACCTCAGATTTTCATCACAACTCAAGATTGTGCACAAAAGATTCCCAGCATCAGAGAATTTTCTTGCTTTGAGTTGTCTGCAGACAAGGGTCAAATGGGTGTCAAGATTTAGCTTGAAAGAGAGTAAATATTGGTTTTTTATAAGGAAATTGAAGAAAGATAAGCATTTGGGAGTGTTGAGATTTGGGACAGTGAGGATGAGGTTGACTAAGTTGGGTGTGAGTTTGGAAAGAATGGTGGTGGTGGTGGTGGTGGTGGTTAAGAGGGTGGTGATAATGGTGTCTGCAATTTTGGTATTAGGTTTTAGGTGGCGAGGGTTTGAAAGTTGGCATCTTTTTACAGTTTTGAGGCTTTGGAGAAACTTTTGGAGGGTCATTATGAGGAGCACATTGGAGTAACAACAATTTGACTCTGGCTTCAGAGGCTGAGCAGAATATTTCTTTTTGGCACCAAATTGCTTAGCTAGCTGAATTTAATAAAGATTTGGAGTTTTACGCTTTGCAGCAAATTCTTCGTGTTTAAAGGCTCAATAGTTGAATATTAAGTGAAAAAATCTAGTAATAATATGTTATAATAAGGATTTTAAGTTCGAATTATAGTTTCGAGAAAAAAAAAATTCTTGGCGTTTAGAGGTAATTTCTTTTTCCACTTTTTTCCAAAAGTAGCTCATTTAGGCTTAATCACATTAGATTCGTTTAGTTGCAAATTTTGTAATACAACAATGCATTATAATACATGTTTCAAATTAATCAATATCTAAGATGTCGGGAGATAATAAATTTGAATTCAAAACTTTTAATTATAATCTGACGAGTCCACCCAATCTTTTGGGGTTGGAGTTAATTTTCCTTTTACCTAAATGAAGAAAATGAAAAGAAATGATAACATACAAAATGATTAAAATATTATTAATTATTAAATATAAAAATAAAATTGAAAAGAGTATTTTGATTTTGTTATTATTTTAAATTGTTCTTTTTCTTTCATTTCATTTTCCGGTACAAATAAATAGCCATAAATTTTTTATTTCTTTTTCCTTTTTCTTCTTGTGCTATACAAACGACTAAAACTCTTTTCATTTTTTTTGGATTAATATCATTTTTGGTCTCTTATTTTTGACCTCATTGATACTTTGGTATTTTATTTTTAAAAGTGAGACATTTCAATCCCTTATCTTTTAAAATTGGGACACCGTTAGTCTTTGTTGCTGATTCCGTTAAAAAAAAATAAAAAAATACATGATTGACCAAAATATCCCTACCACCACCATCGTTACCACCACCAAATTACAGTGGTATTTTGGTCAACCACAAGCTTTTTCCTTTTTTTTTTTAACGGAATCAACGACAAAGACTAACGGTGTTCCAACTTTGAAAGATAAGAGACTGAAATGTCTCACTTTTGAAGATAAGGGACCAAAATATCAATGAGGTCAAAGATAAATGACCAAAAATGATATTAATCCTTTTTTTTTTTCTTCATAATTCTTTTTTTCTATCTTCCCTTCATTTTATTTCCTTGACGAATTCATATAGAGTGTTAGTAATAGGGAAAATCTCATAATTAGTCCCCATTATTTATATGTTTTGGATATTTAGTTCTCATTATTTCAAAAATTACGCAGTTGATCCCTATTATTTCAAAAATCACGCGATTAATCCCAAATGTTTACAAATATCTCACCATTTGTCCCCAATATTTATATGTTTTAGATGTTTAGTCCTCATTATTTTAAAAGTCACGTGGTTGGTCCCCAATGTTTGTAAATGTCTCACCATTAGTTCTTATTGTTTACAAAAATCTTCCAATTAGTTCCCATTATTTTTTTGTTAAGTTTTAACTTTTAGTTAACGTTAGGGACTAATTGGAGGACTTTCGTAAATAATGGAGACTAATGGTAAGACATTTGTAAATATTGGAGACTAAGTGCGTGACTTCTGAAACAATAGAGACTAAATGTCCAAAACATATAAATAATGGGGACTAGTGGTGAGATATTTGTAAATATTAAAGACCAATCGCGTAATTTTTAAAATAATAAAGATTAAATATCTAAAAAATATAAACAATGAAGACTAATTGTGAAATTTACCCTTAGTAATACAAGTGCGATTGAGATGATTGCTCTGTCCTTGCATAAATAGGTTTATTGTGACTATGGCATGATATGATTTTTCCTTCCATAAAAAACAAAGAAATAATACTTTTTTTTTTTTTTCATTTTTCTTTTGCTTTTTGGCTCAAATCGGATAAATAGGTTGGGCAAAGTAGCAACTTCCAAATGGTCCTATGATTGTATTATATTTTTCTTGTATTGGATGAATATAACTATGTTGATCTGAAAGATGGGAATTCCATGATTGGAAAGTAGAATGGCACTAGAATATGTATATATCCTCCAAAAATATACATGTTATGGTTTTGGAATTGAAAAACTCTTTGGTCCATCTATCACACAAACTCCTAACAAAAATATTTTCTACTTTAATGAAATCCATCTTGCCGGATAAAAGAGAAAACAAAAGAAGTCTCCGAAGGTAAGAATAATCCATATGATGTTAACTCATGGATCGAAACTCGAAAGTTTCAGGTTTGAGCATCCCCTTA
Organism: Ehretia macrophylla; assembly: GCA_037974665.1. Lineage (NCBI taxonomy): Eukaryota > Viridiplantae > Streptophyta > Magnoliopsida > Boraginales > Ehretiaceae > Ehretia > Ehretia macrophylla. The sequence goes on from CM075782.1 coordinate 3,183,699, forward strand.
ACTAATTGGGTGCATATAGTAAGAGGTAACGCAATATCACATAATTTATAATTTTGAAGTGAATTCAATATGATATTATCTAACATAAATTCTTTGTCATAAAAAAAATAGAGAGAAGAAAAAAGAAGAAACCCATTATTATGTGAAGACACATTTTTCTACCTTAGTATAATCATTTGTGTCTTCACGTCGTTATTTCCTTCATCGATATAAAATTTGTCTTACCATTTCTTCTTTACTTTTTGTATCTAAAAGCGCTCTTCGTGGGTAAGCCCCTAACATGGATCTTCAAAGTGCTTCTTCATTGGGGTTCTAGCCCAACCGGTATCCAATCCAACACCAAATCACAATTTGAGAAAAAAAATCGAAGTGAAATTACCTTTCTAAATAAATATTAATTATGATTATCTTTTGTTAAGTTCGCATCTCGAATGAGAAATGATCCTAACTTTTTTTTGCATATCTTAAGTTTCATATTCTTTTTGCTTGTGGCAATTCATAGTCATTTAAACATACTGAAATATTATATTCTTAAAGAACAAGGACAAAGATTTAAAGGAATGTTAAGAAATATTATAATAGAAATAAGCTAACACAATATATTAATATATTTGATATAATGTATTACCTCATGCAATAGAGAACATCCCACCTTTGAAGACTTCTTTTGTTTGAGTCACCTAATTAGTTTAGGTTGAAATTTGCTCTCGACACAAATATTTCGATTGTCAAAATAAGATAATTAAAAAATAACTCGATGGTCAAAATTAAATACGATTGACGCCTGATGGAACAGTTTAGTACCCTTAAAATAATTTTCCTTATAATATATAATATCACGAGTTGAGCATCCTTGCTTGAGCTTCTTTTGACAACTAAATCAACCTAAATGTTTGCTGAAATTTGGGCTTGATTTAATTAATGAATGTCCAATCATAGCTTTGCTCGAGTAGCTCAATTTGTTCTCCAGCTAGCCCTATTTTTTATTTTATTTTATTATTTAATAAAGGCTTACAAACTCATATTACATTACTTAAAATATTAACTTCGACAATCAATCTCAAAATCTCTAACATTTGAAACGAAAATCATACTACTAAATCAAATGCCTAGTAGCATAGTTATTGACAATTCGAGTTATATTCAATTCAATTGAATTTGTGCTTTCCCTAGGGTAGCCAATTTTTTAACTTCATCAAAATTTACACAGCCTTATACTTTTTTGTCAGTAACAGGCTTAATCGCGACCGTTGATGCAAGATATAAAATTAGAGTTCTTATAAGCTTTACCATCCATATTTTACACAATGAGGGAAACTTTTTTTTAACTATTTTCAATTATGTGACAAGCAATAACCATGATACATACTTTTCTGTCAGTAACAGGCTTAATCGTGACCGTTGATGCAATATATAAAATTAGAGTTCTTATAAGCTTTACCATCCATATTTTACACAATGAGGGAAACTTTTTTTTAACTATTTTCAATTACGTGACAAGCAATAACCATGATACCTCTTGCTCAATAATGACGTGTTCTTCGGTTATATCAAAAGGTTCTTATTTTGTCTCAAAAGTTATGAAAAGTAGTGGGTCTTATGTATATTTAAATCATTAATAATGTTTGAGTTTCTAAATTTTTTCAAATTTAGTATGTTTTACATTTTAGCACCCCTGATAAAGATAGTCTTAAAAAACAAATAAAGTATTTAGATATAAGTGTCATGTTCCACATCTGTAAGGCGTGATCAATGTTATAAATTTAAAAAAGGGTAAATAGCACCACAACCCCCTATGGTTTAGCAAAAATGCACATTACCCCCCTGTGGTTTAAAAAGTGCACCAGAACCCCCTATGGTTTTCAAAAAGTGCACACGCACCCCCTTCCTAATTTTCCGTCAACAAATTTAACTGAATTGTATAAAAAGACTAAAATGCCCTTCAATTTTTTATTTTTTATTTCAATTATAAGGGCATTTTTGTCCAATTAAATAATAATTTAAGCCTAAAAACATGAAAAATCGCACTAAACGCGCGTGTAACGCACTCTCCGTTAAAAGTAACGGTTTTTTTAACGGAGGGGGCTGTGGTGCTACACTTTTGAAACCATAGGGGGTTCCGGTGCACTTTTTAAACCACAGGGGGGTAGTGTGCACTTTTGCTAAAGCATAGGGGGTTGTGGTGCTATTTACCCTTTAAAAAATAACTATTTTAAACTTTAAATTAACCGACATAAAAGGCAATTTTCGAGTTATCGATCACTTGACACTCGCTAGTATCTTATGGCTATCCATTGTGGAACAATGAAGGGTCACACAAGTCACAAAAGTAATGTAATCGCTAATAGATTGAATATAGGAATAAAAAAAAAAAAACAAAAAAGAGAAAGAAGAAACCCAACAATACTTCAATAAAGTAGTGCATATAGGTAAGAGCATTATCATAGAAATAAGTTTTAATAAAGAATTATATTGAGAATATTATTTCGAGGAAAATACTCTTTGACAAAAAAGTCCTCAGCTTTCTAAGAAGTGCAGCTTTGCATGAAACCGAGAATGCTAAGGAAAACGAATATACAAGGAAAGATAAAGGAATGCCACCATGAATTGCAAAGAGGAAAAAGAATGAAGCCCTCGAAAAATTCCATTATATAGGGGGCGTTTGTTTCACGGGTTAGTTTTTTATTCCCTGGAATAACATTTTTTGGAATATTATTAAACCTGTTTGGTGCATTAAAAATAATCTTGGGAATATTTTGCCTAATTCCTAAGAATATTATTTTGTTATGTTTAGTTTAGACTCAATATTTTTAAGAATTTTGAATAATTTTTTAACAATGTCCTTAACTTAGAAAAACTAAAATATCATACAATGTGTATAAATAATATTTTGTATATTTTTGCTAATATGTGAACAAAATTTAGAAATTTAAATTTCTTATTTTAAAAGATTTTGAAATTTTAAATTTATTTTATTTATTTTTATTTTTAAATTAAAATTTAATTTAAAATATTAAAAATTTAGAATTTAGCAATAAAAAAATTATTTTAAATATAAATTTAAATTATAAAATTTTAGTTTAACTTAAATAAATTATTAATTTTATTAATTTATTTTTTTTTATTATTTTAGTTTTTATATATATATTTTATTTTATTTTATCATTTTATCTTTTTTAGTTTATTTTTATTTTTATTTTATCATTTTATCATTTTTATTTTTATTTTATATTTTTGTTTTGTTTTATTTTATTTTCCTATTTTTATATTTTATTTAATTTATTGTATTTTTACTTTATTTTATTTATCTTTTTTATTTTCTATTTTATTTTTTTGAATTGTTTTATTTATTTATTTTAATTTTGTATTTTTTAATATGGGTATTTGTGTCTTTAGATTTTTCAAAAGCATTCTTATAACTTGGGAATGTGAGATTCTCATCCCCTCATATGAGAATATAAACAGGCCAAATTATGAGAATATTGCATTTTCAGGAATGTGATATTTTCAGGAATATTTTTTTATTTCGCGAACCAAACATAAGAATATCATATTTTAGACTTTACATTTGCAGAAATCTTATAACATTCTGCGAACCAAAAAAGTCCTCAACTTGCTAAGAAGTGCAGCTTTGCATGAAACCGAGAAAGCTATAGAAAACGAATATACAAGGAAAGATAAAGGAATGCCACCATGAATTGCAAAGAGGAAAAAGAATGAAGCCCTCGGAAAATTCCACTATATAAAGAAAAGTCCAAATCGAATTTTGGGAAGGTTTTATCACGGCGTTGCGCAATTGAAGTGGGAACAAATTCTATGGCATGTAGCAAAAACGGATTCATAATTTTTATTTAGTGAGGGTTAAAAGTACACAATTTAGTATTTATATATGAACAATTTTTTCAATAGGGACTAAATCCCAAACTCACTCTTTAATATAGTTATGCTCTTGAAATTAGTATGAACTACAACCCCGCTAGCCCGTGACATCCGGCTACGGCAAGCAGAAATACAGAAAAAGACAATTCAAAAGATATATAGAAAAAAAAGAGGTAATAGTCGGTGATTTTATTAATCGTTGATATAAAGTGTTTTTGCCAGGAGTTCACTTCGAACAATATATCGCCCACCGGACAAATTCACCTGAATGCCGAGTCTTTTGGCAAATTAATGCGATTTTTTCTTGTGTACGAAGGATATAAATTCTCCTAACATAACGTTTGGAACAAATGAATTTCACAGAATTTTGCGAAATTTATTTGCAAATCCAACTTTTTTTGTTTGGAAGTACTTCTTTAAAAAATTAAAAATTCTAGATTTACAAATTCTAGATTTATTCAAACTTTACCAAATTCTTGCTTAAGATGTAGAATTTGTAATTTCAAACTACTAAATTAGTTGCATATAAGACTAAACTGCCCTCTAAGTTTTATTTTCTTTTTTACTACTCTTATTCTTCTTTTTTACTACTCTTATACTTTCGCTCTCATTCCTAGTTAGTTCTTCTTATTATTCTTGCGAGTTTCTTCATGTACACTTTTTTCCATATTTCTTAATCAAGGTTCTTTTTTGTTTTCAAATTAGAAACTTAAATCATATGTTATTTATTCATATAACTTTATTTTCAAGTAGTCGTAACATACTTAATTAGGCATCTAAAATCATAAATTATTTATTTGTGTTATTTATTCATCAATACTAATTATTTAAGTTTAATTTTAAAATTAATTAGTGCTGTTGATAAAATATATATTACTGTCAAAGTTTTAAAAGCAAAGCTTCAAGTACAAGGGTAGAAAAAAATACTTACAATAAATATATTTATAAATTACATAATTGACTCAATACCGTTTTATAATTCTAAATAAGATAATTTATTTATAAATACAAATAATTACGTAATTTATCGAATAAATTTTATACTACAAAGTTTAATTCCTGGTAACATTATGAGACAAATACCTGATAACAATAGTTGTACTTTTGAATTTTAAACTTTAGTTATATCTAATCTTTTGATTACTTTTAGCCACAGATATAGCTCTTGTAACAACCAGTCATTGTACTATATATTGGCACATATGTACATGGATATTTTTAATGAAATACAAAATAACTTTTACGCAATTGTACTCTTTTATGGTATTAGCAGTCTCACGACAAACGTCTCTCTTCCCATCGCGCTACTGTTCTTCCTCAAACTACTGATCACTTTACTTTTATCTTCCTTTCCTCACGTCCCTATCACACCTATAAGACCACACATTGACACCAATCAGGAAATTCTTGACTTCTTCTTCAATGGAAAGACATGCACCTCTAGAGTGATGTAGTTTTCTCAAGAGGGTGAATTGCATATCACAGCCTCTGTAATTTTCTCTATTCGTTGGTCATCCTTAAGATCAAGATAGACTGCTCTCACTAACTAACTCCAGTCTAATTCCTTAAACCATGATTTACCACTCCAACTTTTGAAAATTTAATGCCATGAAAAGCTTTTCTTCTTTTTTTTTTTGTTGTTGTCTATTTTGTCTTAACATGAAACACCCTTTAAAACGTATTCAAGCTTATACTAGAGTTCAGGTCTCAGTTCTATCTGGACATATGACCCAGCAAAAAGAAGGCGTAATTTGAGTTAATTAGACACAAGACTACTGAATCTGAACCTTAGGAGAACATGTTCTTGACTATTCAAACTCGAAACATAAACGAGTCTCTCGTTCAAGTTTTAAACACTCTACCACTAGACTAACCCTGATTGAAGGTCGAAAAGATATTCCTTTTAATTTGTTTATAATAAAATGAAGTTTTTACTCTTTTGCTTTTACTTTTTAGATTTTCATCTTTCTGTCTCATTTAAATCTTGATCATGAATGTTTGAAATTTATATTATGCAACGAGCGATTGCTTTTCCTAACCAGTAGGGCATAATCTTATTGGATAGTATTCAAAACGGCATAATCTGCAAGCTGATGAATCCATAGATGATAAGCAAGACCTAGTTAACTGACCATGAGATTATATTGACTGGCTAGTATTCAAAATGGCGACGTCAACAACAATATTTATACATGACAGTAGTGCTAATACATAAAAAAAAAATAGCGTATAAATGTAACAACCGTTCCAAACTGCTCCCGTTTTAAATAATTTTCCTAAACTTAACCGGCTAGTCTTCAAGAATCATGGATCTGCAGATCATCAAATCATATGACAGTAAATCTGCAGGATTGAACAAGTAAAAGAAAACAAATGGCCAATGAAAAAAGGCTCATAGAGCGAGAAAACTAAGATCAAATGAAACTAAGATGAAAAGATAACAGTCCAAGCAAAAATAGTGAGCCACTAAGACTAGTAAAGTGTCATCTATGAGTGCTTGAAATTTGATTGTTTTATGAATTTGAAGTCACTGTTTTAAAGATCTTTGAAATCATATATAGTAAGATTATGAATGGTGGTTCTACTTCTAAGACAGTCTTCATGACCAGGAAGCTAACAATTCACAACTCATAAATCATTGATTAACTTGACATGGTGTTTACTGTCTTTTGGTTCAAGTGCCATTATTAATTATCATTGATCAATTTCACATGATGCATCTTATTTTATAACTTAAATATGCTAATGTCGACTATTACTTCACATTAAACCATGAAATTCGTTAACAAATACATTTATTTTCTGATTAAACATCTATATAATACTTGCTAGATTATATTTTTTGTTCTAAGAGACAAAAAAAGAAAAGAAAAAAGAGAAGAACAAGATTTTTATTTCTCATTTTGCGTGTCCCCGAGGTCAATTCAAAGTAGCTAATCTTACATCATGTACCTAAAAATTTTAGTTTTGACATTTTTTTTGCCCTAATATAATTCATTTTAACGCCAACTTCCCTTAATGGGATAAAACTTAATTTGATTTAATTTAGTTTATAATTTAATTTGACTACTTATAAATAGGGAAGGTATGAATAAAGTAGGAAACGATCTTCAATTCGTCTAGACAAACATCCGTATGTGTCACGTGAAGTGAGTCCCACACATATGAGGCCCACCCCACACCTCTCACGGCTGAAGTCTGTCTAAATGGACTGAAGTGTTTTTCATAAAGTAGCCTAAGATGACAGCTTGGAGCTATTCCCCTCTCCACACCAGATTTTGAATATTGGTAGATCGAGGCATTCAAATCTCCGTATAGTTGGATGGTCTGAGCTATCACTATCGCGAATGATGAAGCAAAAGGCGTAAATATTATTGTGAAGCTTTAAGGGTACTATTATTGAAGTGGTGGAAAATTGGTGCGCCGAGTACACTTCTATGAGACATATAGTACATTCAATGGACCAAGTTGCAGTAGCAAGATGTCTCTATGAAGTGGTCCACCTGCAAAAGTGGTGGATGATAATGTTAACGTTAAAGAGTAAAGGTTTCATATCTCATTTAGAGTAGAGTCATTTGTTTTGAAATTTAGTATATATTCTAGTGCGAAGGACTCTGTTTGTTTTTGGGAATAGGACCACTTAACAAAAGTGGTGGATGATAAATGTTGAAGGACAAGGTTTCACTAGCTAACTTGGACCATTTCCGTACAAGTCCTTCTCAGTTGCTATTCTTGGCCTAGAGACCAAAAATATCTTTGGAGATTAGATGGCGCGTGTTTTTATCGAATTTTTGGCACAACTCTTAAATACTTTACATTCTTATTTGAAATTAAAAAAACGGAAGAACAGAAAAGTTGCTCTCCTGTAGAAGAGGAAGCCTATATAAATCATGTTCTAATCGTAAGGTGTGGGACATTTGTTCCGAAACTTAACACCCTAGCATGAGTATAAAAAACTTTTCAGAGGGAATTTCCAGTAATTAAAAAAAAAAAGTAAATTAGCCAACCATGCAATTAATGAAAGTATAACATGCTGCATCCAACTATGAGATTTAAGAGTAGTTTAGTGGTGAGTTACTCTTTTAACAGTTGAAATATTAGGTTCGAATCTTTTAGAGGTGGGGACAAGTGGGAGTGGGATTACCAAAAAAACAATGCATCCAACCATAAAATTTCAGCACATAACAAAAGAGCAAATTTGATTTTTGAAAGATACACCCCTTCAACAGACAAAAATACTTGGAACCCGAAAGAATGTCATTAGACTAATCAAACATATTTTGAATTGTTTTATAAATAGACAAAGGAACATGAAACACAAATTTCAGTGTGTTATAGAGTTAATATATCATCAAACCCCATGTAGAGAAAGAGAAAAGATTCCAGCTATATATATTCTCACCTCTACTAAGCATTCTGCCATGAAAGCTTTTCTGTATTACTAGCATTATACCACCATTAGGGGGAGCTTAAAGCCTGCAATATATAATCTGTTGAATTACAAACACAAGCCATGTATTATAAGTATATAACAAAATTAATCCTTTTGTGATAAATTGGCGAGAAGGAGCTGAAGAAGGGGACTGAAATCAGATCTTATCAAAGTTTCGTTTTGTGCTTGTGTGTGCAATGTGTGAATTAAACGCAATAATATAATCTATAATTCGACTGCGAGTGAATAAATTTTTGGTAAAATTCTTTTGGATGTTAGAGGGAAAATATGTTTACAATGTAATTATTGTAATTGCTTAGAAAATAGTATCCTTTGTACATAATGGTATATCAGCTTGAGCTAAACATACTTTTGATGTTTTTTAGAGTGTAATGAAATGATTTATTTACGGAGTAAAAAAAAAAACGCAAAGGAGATTGAAAATAGAAATATAAAACCATCTTTGCATCTCTCGTAGACTCTATCACCTCTTTGATCCTTTCACCTGTCTTTGTGTATATTAAAAATTCATGTATTAAATGCTATATCTTCCATATATATATATATATATGGTGAAATTTCTATTACATAAGGGTAAAAAGATAGTGTGATATATAACAATCCTCAATTGTTCATCCCAAACAAAAATGATACAATTTCCTTCAAATTCTTTACGAGTAATGTTCTATGTAACCCTTTTACGTCTTCACCCATCCATTGTACAATATGGTAATAATTCATTTATTGATTGTCATCTATTGCACGTCAGATATTTCATATATATATATATAGTAAAAAGACTTATTATATAGAAAAAGGTGAAGAGTCTAATAGAAATCCTCATTTTTCACAACATAGAATAAGATCTATGCCATTAGCATTTATCAGCATATCTGATTATGCTCCACACTGCCATTTTTCTCAACAGAAAATACTCACGCACACTAAAGCATGAAACCCTGTAAAGATCTATTGAATGAGTACTCTTCTATTAATTCGGACTGATTTAATAAATTTTCACATATTCACATATTAATAGGACCTGTTCCATCAACTATGTGATTGACTAATCTATTAGCTCGAACTGATGCAATAATTTTTCTTGAATGAGTACTTGCACAAACAGAACGACAAATACGCACCTGATAAGAAATATTGGCAGGAGAAGAATCACTTTGCTTAAAAAGGTGCCATTGTTTCAGCATCCAGCTGCGTATTCTTTTTGCACAACAGTATAGAGTATGTAGTCATTTATTGCTGATGCAGCATCATCAAGATTCTCACCTTCAAAAAGCCAAGGCAGAGAGAGAGAGGTCACTGAGCTCACTACCTTGCTTTTGCATGTGAATCTTGATGATGCTACACCTGCAAACAACAACTGCTGATTGTTCCATTCATGCACAACATCACCAAATGATTTAAAGAGTGAAACCTTGTGACGAAAAGAAAATGGATATGCTTGTAACGTTATAAATGAAATCAATAAAGTTATGATGTTACGAGGAATATGACCGTGACAAAATTTACTGGATTGGTTCAAAAACTTAAAAGTATCAATTGGAACAACAACTCAGAGACAAGCAATTTACACATCCAGAATTGCCCAACGGGAAAACTGTAAAGCGATGACGTGATGGCAGCAACTGTGTTTTGACTCTTTTCATGCGGCAGATGAAAACAACAGAAACCCTATCATTTTTTTTTCTTTTTTTTCCTTTTAGCCATAAACAGTGATTTTTTTCCTCAGAAATTGAGGTCTGCAAATTTTTAATCAACAATCAATAAAAGTTTTAATTAGTCAAAATAAATCTTAACTACCATGAGAGATAACATAAAATCAAAAGCAGCCGCTAGAAAACATCTAATGTTGTTATAACATTATATGAGAGTTCAAGCGTTGATGATATGTCCATGTAGTTATTATAAAAATTATTTGAACAATTTATCACCATTTGACCACTGGCACAAGGTTATATGATACGAGAGAGGATCTAAATCCGCAACGGCTACTTGTTTTTACTTGATTGATTCTGTATTTTTTTTGCAAGACTCAGACATGATTGGATGCATCTTTCATTGCTAAATCAGCTGAGACATATATCCAACAATAATCCACAAAAACAATCAAAAGATAAAAACGAAAATCAAGGTTGTGTAGCTTTAACAATTTATGATGCTTGCAAAGTAAAGAGTGTCACGAGATGCTAATAGAAGTATATCGAACCACTCTTCTTCAAGCTGAAAATAAATCTAAGAATCAATAAATGATAAAATAACATATATATATATATATATAAACAACATAAAATAAGAAGAGAAAAGAGAACAAGATTATAAGCAACCAGCTACGATCTGTTTTCTAGCCATAGAAACATGTATTTGTGTGAAAGAAAGAAGAGGAAGAGGGGGGGTATGTGCAAGAGTGGAAGAGGGTTAGGGAACTCACACTGTAGGTAACAGTGGAGGGAGGTGTTTGTTGAAGAGATTTATATAGACATAAGAGCATGAGTATGTGTGGGTTCCAATTTTTTAAATATATTTTTCTTTTTGATTTTTTTTTTCCTTCTTGATCAGTTTTGATTGGCTAGTGATTAATTGTATGGTACTGCCACAATTGTGGTTGGACATCACAATCTTTTGCAAACCCTAATTGAAAAACGTGTTAAGTAACTAGTGCATTTATCTTTTTTTTTTTTTTTGGTTACTAGGGAGGCTAATGTCGGGATTAAAATGACACGAATTTAGGGAATGTTTTACCCCGTTTATCATAATCTAGTGCATTTTATCTTTTTGTTTTGATATTCTCTCTCTTATTTTTTCATCTAGAATAATATTTCTTGACAAGAATATGATATAGTGGTCGGGATTAAAATGATACGAATCTAGAGAATGTTTCGCCCCGTTTATCATAATCTAGTCATTTTATCTTTTCGTTTTGATATTCTCTCTCTTAGTTTTTCACCTAGAGAATATTTCTTGACAAGAGTATGATATGTGGGCCTTGTGATCCTCGAGTAATATCCATGATAAGTAAGATATATGGAAACTTTGAAGTCAATCTTTTTTTTTTTAATGATGAGAAACTCACTTTGTAATATATAGATATATGTTTGAATTTAAATATTAGAATGCTACAAGTTGTCACCCGACTCTTGAAGTGAAGTTAGCTTTACTAACGCTATTCTACCTCCGAATTTACATTACATGTATGTTTTTTTTTTTTTTTACTAATATAGCAAGTGATTTCATTAAAACTCAATAAAACATTTTACATCAAAACTTTACATAGGAGAAGAAAAACGCCTCAAAGAGGATGTAATGTTTGGTGAGTTAAAAGTGCTGGATTCATATCTTAGTTTGTGAGGTTCGTTTAACTAGTAAATATATGGAAGAAATGTTTAATATCCATGGGTGTTATGATGAGGATAATTATTGATTAGTAGCCTGCTATTGTTGGCAAACAAATACAATAGAAAAAATAAATACACAAAAATTTACATGGTTTGACAAAACATATATCTGTATATAAAGATCATCCAAACTCACTATAATAAGGAGATCAGAATTTTTTTTGGTGTCTTGAGCTCTAAATCTCACTATTTATTGTCAAATATTCACAGAAACAAGTCCCGCTTAGTGCACGAAAGGTCCTAAGATCGATTTTCGACACTGTAATATTTTTTGTATATAATATAATATTGCTTAAACTTCCCTTTAAATCAAAAGGAAAATATTCACAGAAAGACATTGTCACTATCCAAAACCTAATTAGCGACTGAGACCCCAAGCTAATATATACGCTCCACTTTAGTTTAGAAGAACCGATCAATGAGTTGAGTCCATACAATTGGGTTCCAAGCTATCGACAACCCTCTGCTTCACAAACCTAAGCTCTCAAAAACTCTCATTTAAGACCCTTTGGTCCACAAGCAGGTCTAGTCATCAATTGAATTGAAATATGAGACATCACACAACAGACTATTTGCTAGTTTATGAGTGTATATGTTATTAACTACATGATGTTGTATTTTAAAATCAATCTTTATTCAGTGATAGTATTTTTCAATATTTTAGATATTAGTCTTATAACTTATGATTTATTCAGGTGGGACAATTATTATTTTCTAGTATTGGTTTCACGTGTGACCTGTAATTGATAGTTGAAAGTGCAATAACATAATCGAATTGGTTTTAAGATAAACTTTAAGTTATTTATAATGGTATTAAAGTTGTGCCCAGTTCTTAAGCCTGACTTTTGTATGCATCTCTTCAAAATTTGCTGCATCTTGTAGTCTTTGCGTCTTCAACAATGGATAATGAGTCAGAGGTAAATGGGCTATTGAAGAATTCAATTTCTTCACATGAATAAATTAAACGATCAACATATAAGATCTTGAGTTACTCCTTTTAATACCATTTGGTTTTAGGATAGAATTTCAGTTCACTTATCATATGTTACACTCAAAATGATAACAATCATTAATTTTTCTTTAGAGCAATCCATTTCTCTTATTATTATGCTAATTAGATATTTCAGAAACAATTCATTAGACGGCTATGTTATTTATACCCATTCAATTCTCATATATTATTCCACTTTTTTCACTCACCAAAGATAAAAACCAAATAATAGTAGAACACAATGCTATATATATATATATATATATATATATATATATATATATATAAAATAAAATAATTAGAATAACATAATTCATCGATTTATTTTTCTCGTAATGTTATATATTACGAGAAACCTATATCATTATCTTGTCGAACCTTAAAATAATATAATGAAGAGATCAGGTTCGATCCACACCTTTGTGCAATCAGTTCTGTTTGAGCCCCAATCTTCTTCAAATTTTATGAAAAACTATTCATTCAATCTAGACTAATTATTTAAATTAATATCTCATATATTGATAAATTTAAATATATAGATCTCACTTACCATACGAGATACTAATAAGTCAATATAATTCAAGACTTTATTGGAACATGAGTGAGAGAGCATAAGACTTCTTGTTTTTTTGAGCTCTCGAGGTTGGCGTCTTCAGTGGCCGCCAGTAAATGTCACTCTCAAAGATACGTGCGTCAGTGCTCCGAATGCCGTCGTCATCAACCTCGCAGTAATATCAACTTCAACAACTGTTTTATTTTTTTTCTTACATTTGGAGATTTTGATTCATTTCTCTATATTTAGAGATTTCATATTTTAGTTTTACTCTAACAACTTCCCTACATTTAACCAATCTCTTATTTCAGAGAATCTCTATTTTAGTGTTATTCCCTACATTTAATCAATCTTTTTTTTCTTTTTTTGTGTAAGATGAATTTAGGGCATGGGTTCAGCATATCTCCACATGTAGATATGGTGAACATTAATTGTAGGGATTCCCTACAAAGTAGGGAATTCTTAAAGAAACTGTTGGAGACAAAAGTCTCTAACATTTTTCCTACATGTAGAGATTTTAAACTTTTAGCTAACTTGTTAGAGAAGCCCTAATAAAAGGCAGCGACAGCAAAACTAATTGGATTTATTTATTTTTTTCTTTGGTCGATATGATAAAAATTTGACCTCATATTATTATTTTTTTATGACAAAAAACTCATCTTATGTAGAATCACATTAAATTTATTCAAAACTATAAATTTTATGGTACAATATTATTCTCGATATATACTTCAGGCCAATGATGGGTCAGACAATATTATAAATAAGAAAACATAAATTGAATGTCTAAAATCTCATGTTACAACAAGTCAGTGTTTGATCACTTCACTTGACTTGGGGGGCCAAATAAATATCCTATATATTGTACTCATTGGAAGGCTCCCTTTTGTCCTATATGCTTTTATTAAGAATGACTTTTTATTTGCAGTCACAAATGTAATAACTTGTTTTGAGAGTTGTAGATATTTTTTACATTTTAATTTCAGTTAAATTACATCCATAGCTTTTTACTTAATTTTTTAAAAAAAGATTCTTTTTTTTTTCATATGTGTCCAAAACAAATTTTATTAAGTTTCATATGAGGGAATATAAAATTGTTTATTGTTCTCAACTCATACAATTAAATTACACTAAAACATTTTAGCTGTTTTGTAACACTCTAACTAAAAAATAAAAAGACCATTGCAATAAGTATTGCAATGATTTTTAACTGTTGCATAATTTAAAATTTTTAAAAAATAATTTTATTTAATTACAACGGTTAAAATTTTTAATTGCATTTTGTAATAATTTCTAATGAGATTATTTTTTTTATAACAGTTTTAAAATTATAATAATTTTGGAAATCATCGCTTATTAAGAACAAAAAATTATTGCAATAGAGAATTTGCAACCGTTAAAGTCATTTGTAATATTTTTTAACCTTTTTGGAACAATTTTAAGGTTACATCAGATAAAAATGTGATAGTGACCGTTTAAAGACGATATCTCTTGTCTCTCATTAAAATATATTTGAATATACCGATAAGCTCCAATTGCATTATAGGAATTACAAAAAAAGGGCTTTGCTTTTTCCCAATATGAAACCTGTTTATCCTTCCTAAATAATTTCTAAAACAAATTGAGAAACTTAGAATAAAACAATACGAAAGACTAATCAAAGCAAACCTAAACAACTATAGTGCCAATATATGCAGCTTGAGAAGAAAGGACCATAAATTGTGAAGGTTCCTTGAAAGCACATTTAACTTGGGATTTTCAGGCCTACATCTGGGGAAAATACTAAAACTGAGTGGTGAATAGTCTTACACTATTAGCGATTAGCAAAGAAAAGGTAAGAAGTTAGATTAAAAAAATTATGAAAAGAAAAAAGAAAATGAAATTCCCTGATTTTGATAGTCCAAAAAAAACAAAGAAGGGGAAAGAAAATAAATAATTTTATAGTTTTATATTTGAATTGAAGAAGGAAACGAAATGATAGTTCAATATAAAATTATTAAACATAAAGTAAAAAGTTAAATATAGCTCCGAAGTATTAGGTGGAATAAACGGATAATAACTTGTTATGACTAAAGATCCAAAGTTCAAACTTTTATCCTTTTATCACAAATATTGTCTAATCCTTGAGTCATTGACTGAACTGGAGCATGCATTAGGCGCCTACCGCACCATGAAAGCTATAATAATATTAAGGCAAATCCAATATAGTCCCGCCTAAGGTGAATATCTCGTTGTCGAGGTCAGAATCTCGACAGTTGATGTTCAGAGCTACTCCTGCCGAGCTGAAAATATGGGTCGGCTTCTCGACTTGGATTTTCGGGTCAGCTACCTGACCTACGCAAGGAACATGAAGGAAAAGGCGGGGTGATGACCCGGATTTTCCCCTTGGGTGTGCAAATTATTAGTATGTCCGAGCTGGAGAAGTAGCCGAGAGCATTTAATGACGAGTTACATTCGAAATGAAGGGGTGGAGCTCTATTTATACTAAATTCGGACCTGACAACATTTAATGCGGTGCAACTTTATGTCTCATCAGGGCTTTATGTCCCATCAGGACAGCTGTTTGCCGAGGTCGGGGTTTTTCTGGGTCGGGGTGAGGTCAAATCAGCATCCAGGTTGGGCATTAGCTGAATGTGCTGGGCTTGGCTCGGATTAGCCCGCCTCAGCTCGGAGTGGGCATCATACCTCAACTCAGGGTCCCCCTCGTCAATCCCGCCCCCAAGTCGAGATCGAGAGGGTGAGATCTAGATTTGGGAATTGATCCCGAGCTAGTGGTGCCCGACCCCGACAGAGTGGGGATGGCCACGTCAGCGATGCATACCCTTCAGATGGCTGATACGTCACCCGGCAGTTATGACAAGATGCTACGTTTGGGATTCCCGAGGCGGTTACAGGAGTTGCCTATAAATAGGGCCTTGACATCCGAGATTCATTTCACACTTTACTAACGAAATTTGGAGCTTCAGGTCGGCAACCAAAGTGGTCGAACAATTTTAGCTCAGCAAATATCTTCTCGGAGTATTCAGCTCGAAATCTACTAGCTTGGAACCAATTAGGTCGGAGGCAGTTAGATCGGGTCATCTTCGACAACTAGAGCGGTAGGTACGTCTCGACTCCCTTTAGTTATCCATGCACATATTTTAATTTGTAAACAAGATGGAGAGGTCGGAGTCGGAAGATTCCAAGAGATGGAGGTGAGCTCCTATGGAGAGGATGAGAATCTGTCGAGCTCGGAGTCTACCTTAGATGGAGGTCATGGTGATGATAGTACCGGCGCATCTCCAAGATCAGCTTGGCCATCTGGGCCCAGGGAGAGTGACGATGATTGCCAAGTGATCAGGGTCAGACGGGTGCAAGAGGAAGCCGAGGCGGATCCTTTGGTCGACCTGGGAGACTTGAATGATAGGGAAGATGAGGAGCCATTGAACCAGCTGAAGGGAGTTGAGATACCTCAAGAGTACTTAGCTGGAGTCTCCACGTCGGAACTGATTGAAGCAGTCCCGGTTAGGGCGGTCCAACCTCAGAGCTTAGCTACAGCCAGTGGTTCATCGGCTCGAGGGAAGATGATCGAGCAGCTGTTCGCATGTTGCAAGCGTGAGTGCTATTTCACGGTGCAGATGGCCAACGCCAGGCTAAGAGATTGGTCGGTGGACCAACACTACAAGCTGAAGGTTCCAGGTCGGAATAAGCCCGCCTGCTATCCTCCACCCGATCACTTCACTATCTATGACCTCGCATTCGATGTCATCCGGCTTCCACTTTCCAACTTCATCGCCGGCATTTTGAACTACTTTGAGCTTAGCCCGGGTCAGATGTCACCAAATGGTTGGACCGTGATGGTAGCATTTTATGTATTCTGCCTTGAGAGGAAAATAGAGCCGACCCTGCGCTGATTTAGGTAGTTCTTTGTGTGCAAGCCCAACCCGAAGCAGCCAGGGTGGTTTCATTTCGCAGCTCGGGCCGGTAATGCCATATTCACCAAGTGGCACTCGTCTAACAAAGGCTGGCACAACAACTATTATTGGGTCAAGCCGGATGTGAACCCGAGGTGCAAGGTGGATTGGAATCCCTTACTAAGAAAGAATATGAACGATGACCCCAAGCTTTCAGAAGCTGAGCTCGTTGAAGTCAGGGTATTAAGACCTGAGCCGGGTATGCTGATAGATATTGATAGTGTCCTTAGGTGGGACAGAATCTGGAAATCCAGGTTATTCGGGAGAGAACCCGACCTGAGGAAAGAGCACCCCCATCTACTTCCCGAGCTCGAAGAGAATACGGATTCCGGCTCAGAAGAGGGTCAGTTCGCAGGATCAATGCCCGACTTCCCCATCTCCTTGTTTGCCACTGTTCCCTTCAGTCTGTATTTGGCTATTTCTCACATCTCTTTCCTTCGTTTTTGCAGATATGGCGGATACAAGGAAGCTCGCGTATGCCCAGATGAAGAGGAGGATCGAGGCCAGTGGCGAAGTCTCGGCTCGGTCTGGCTTGGGGTCCACTGTCCCTCAAAAGCAAAGGTAGCGACCCGAGATCTCTTCCAAGGGGACGTCGGCGTCTCCCCTGACCAAAAAATCGAGCTCGGGTGTGGCGATCCATGAGCCTTCAGCATCCCGCCCCGATCGGCCCTAGTACTCCGGGAAAGGCAAGGCCACAGAGGTGAGCCCTCCTAACAAGGATTTCGTGGATGCAGCTAAGGTCGCCCGCGATCCCAAGCTGGCGTCGGTCCCTGTGGAACAGCTGTCGCTCGACCTGAGGACGGCCATAGTCACGGTAAGGTATATTTGACCGTGTTGATAGGGTTAAGTTTTTTGGCTCAGTTGATCGTTTTGTCGTCTTTTGTGCAGGCCGAGTCCCACATCCTTTCGGCACCTGGCTTACTCGCCCGAGCTAGAAACCCTGAGGGAGGATGCCGTCCAGAGGCGTAAAACGGACGAAACGAAAATCGACTGGGTGAAGAGGGAGCTCGAGGAAGAGAAGTCCCGATGCGAGGCCGTGACCAAGGATGTCGAGCGCTTCAAGAAGGACAAGCGCGAGGCCAAGGCGAAACTCAAGGATCTGTTAGATCGGGTCGGCCCTCAAGGGGAGAAGGCGGTGGAAGCCTTTAAGTCCAGCCAAGAGGCTATGGATTGGTTGGCCACGGAGGGTGAGGCGATGGCCAGGCACGCCGAGTTGGAGTACTACTTTCGCGGCCAAGTTGCAGCTAGGGAGAGAGTGAAGACCTTCTTCCCTGCCACCAAGAATGATTACAATGAAATCTTGGAGGCTCTATCGCAGGTGTTCTGGGAGATCCTTGAGCTTCCGGCCGACCTGACGTCTCAAGCCAAGAAGGTGATTGACTTTGTCCAAAAAGGCATGGATCAGGTCGGGGACGAAGCCGATGCTATCACCTCTACCGCCGCTCTTAAGTAAATTTTGTACTCGCCCGGGTCAGGCTTTAGTAGATTCGCCCTGGTCGGGCTCTTTGTAATTGTATTTTTTCACTTTTTAATGAAATGGATATTTCTGTTTTATTTGCGTTTCATTCGAGTTTGTACATGTGTACCTTTTTCTTCACAAATTTCTTAAGTAAGTGGGGTCGGACCAAGATAATAGACCTTTCAAACTTAATTTAAATATAAAAAACCGGGCTGGACGCGAGTAATGAATTATGATCCTAATCCGAGTTGGTTAATTGGGCAACTATATAATTTTCGCCAACCTGGACTCGTCAATCCGATTGAAAATTAGTCAAACTAATGTTGACAAATGTTGAGTTCGAGTTTAGACCCAAACTAACGTCCCGACCTGAAGCCAGATTATACCGAGTTGGACCTTAATTCGAACTGGCAAAACTAATCAAATTATTATTGACTATACCCGAGGTGGAACCTTGTCCGAGCTGGTATACTTGGATTATTAACTCGTAATTAAGCGTGGCCACCGCGTTAATCCGAGTTGTGAGTAGCTTAGTAGCTGAGGTACTTGAGCCCGGGTTGGGCATTACACTGGTTTACAAAATATATTTGCATCAAAATTGTACATGAAGTACTCGGGCTCAGGAGCCGATTACAAGTAATGTTTTGGCTCGGGGCCTTAGCATAGACTTCGGCTCGGGGCCTGTACAAAAGTTTTCGGCTTGGGGGCAGTTACAAGAGTTTCCGACTCAGGACCGTTACAAAAGATTCTGGCTCGGGGGCTGTTACGAGAGTTTGTGGCTTAGGGGCCGTTACAAGAGTTTTTGGCTCGGGGCCGTTACACAAAATATCTCTTCAGGTGCTCTGCATGCCATGCATTTTTCAATTGCTTCCCGTACCTGTCGCGAAGGTAGAACGTCCCAGGTCAGACTTCTTTCACGACTTCATACGGTCCCTCCCAGGTCGGGGAGAACTTGTTACTCAAGCGCGGCAAAAAGATAGTCTTTCTGTGTGCAAGGGCGCCAACCTTGAGAGGCTTAGGCTTGACTTGCTTGGCAAAGGCTCTTTGCATTGTAGCTTTACTGGCTAGTATCCTGATTTGAGCTTTAGCTCAGAGCTCTTCGACGAGGTCAAGCCCTTCACGGATCAATGCTCTGTTTATTTCTGGATCATGGTGGAAGGTTCTACTGGTCGAAGACCCGATCTCCACTGGTAGTACCGCTTGAGTACTGAAGTTCAACTCGAAGGGCGATTCTCCCGTTGCCGAGTTAGTGGTGGTTCGCTGAGCCCACAACACCTCGGGAAGAATCGATGCCCACTGGCCCTCTGCTTCCTCCAGCTTGGTTTTCAGACCCTGTAAAATGATTTGGTAAGTCCTTTCAACTTGACCATTACTTTGAGGGTGAACAATAGATGAGAATCTGAGGTCAATCCCAATCTCAGCACACTTGCCTCGAAAGTATGCACTGTCGAATTGCTTGCCGTGGTCAGTAATGATGACCTTTGGCTCCCCAAATCTACAAATAATGTTTTTCCACACAAAATCTCAAGCTGTCTTTTATGTTATTCTAGCAATACATTCGGCCTCAGGCCATTTGGTGAAGTAGTCTACTGCTATGAATGTGTGTTTCTTTTGGCCAACGCCGGTTGGCAATGGGCCGATGATATCTAGACCCCATTGATAGAATGGCCACGGGCTTATCATCATTGTGAGGTCTACTGCTGGCTTCTTCTGTACATTAGTAAACCTTTGGCAGGTGTCACACTTTTTTACATACTCTTTGGCATCTTGTTCTAAGGTTGGCCAGAAATAGCCTTGCCTTAATGCCTTCCTGGCCAGGGCCTTGCCACCCAAGTGGTTTCTACATACTTCTTCATCAATCTCCCGGAGTATATAGTTTCCCTCCTCGAGCCCAACACACTTTAAAAGAGGCCAAGTGTAAGCTCTCTTGTAGAGTTGCCCGGCAATTATGACAAACCTTGACGCCTATTTCATGAGTTTCCGAGCTACTTTTTCGTCCTCTAGGGTCATACCCCCCTCCAAGTAGTCCACGATTGGTTTCATCCAATCTGGGCTTAAATTGAGCTCAGCTACGGGTTGCATCCCTAACTGTATACTTGGTTCAGATACTTCTTCCACATGGACCAAGGTGGGTCGGCTCACCCCCAAGGCCAACCTGGACAGGGCGTCAGCCTTCATATTCTCCTTCCTCGGAATTTGCCGTATCGCGAACCTTCTAAGCCCTGAGGTCAAGTCCTTGACTTTGTTGAGGTAGGCCAGCATAGTACTGTCCTTGGCTTCGAACTCTCCCGATATCTGACTAAAAACCAATTGAGAATTGGTGCTCAAGTCTACTGCTTGTGCCCCGAGCTAAGCTGCAATTTTCAGCCCCGCAATCATCGCTTCGTACTCAGCTTCATTATTGGACGCTGGAAAGGTGAACTTGAGGGAGTATTGGTGCTCATACCGGGTTGAGTCGAGGATGACCACCTCAGCTCCGCTTCCAGACTTCCCTGAGGCCCCATCCACATGGACCTTCCACACGTCCTCCGGGTCATGCTTGGCTCGTCCAGTGCATTCTACCATAAAGTCGGCAATGGCTTGGGCTTTGATGGCTATCTGGGCTGGTAGATGATGTCAAATTGACTCAGCTCAACTGCCCATTTCAGCAGCATGCCTGATGCCTCCGGCTTGTGTATGATAGACTTGAGTGGGGAATCCGTCATGACCTTAATTGGATGAGCATCAAAGTATGGCTTCAGCTTTCTTGCGGCCGTGATGAGCGCGAGGACGAGTTTTTCCAAAGAGGAGTACCTCACCTCGGCCCCTTGCAAGGTTTTGCTGACATAATAGACCGGTTTCTGCTCCTTCCCTTCTTTGCGGACCAGTGTCGTCGCCACTACTGTCCTTGAGCATGCTAAATATAGTACCAGCTCATCTCTCATCTCAGGTCGGGATAGCAGGGGTGGCGAAGCTAGATACATTTTCAGTACTTGGAAGGCGTTCTGGCATTCCGTAGTCCATTCGAAGTTCTTAGGATTCTTCAATATTTTGAACAGAGGTACACACTTGTCGGCCGACCTGGATATGAATTTGCTCAACGCCGCGACCTTGCCCGCGAGCACCAGGACGTCCTTTATGCAGGTCGGCGGTGCCAGGTCAAGTATCGTTTGAACCTTCTCCGGGTTGGCTTCTATTCCACGGGCTATGACCGTGAAGCAAAAAAAATTTCCTGCCTTGACGCCGAATGCGTACTTTTTCGGGTTCAGCTTTATCCTAAAGTGCTTCATTACAACGAAGGCTTCAGCCAGGTCGGCTACGTGATCTTCCGCCCTTCTGCTCTTGACCAACATGTCATCTACATAGATCTTCATATTTCGGCCAATCTGATTTTTGAAAACCTTGTTCACCATCCGAGTATAGGTAGCTTCAGCATTCTTGAGGGCAAAAGGCATGACCTCATAGTAGTAGAGACCTTTATCAGTGGTAAAGGCAGTCTTCTCTATGTCTCCGGGAGCCATCTTGATTTGGTTATAGCCTTTGAAGGCATCCATGAAATAGAGTATCTCGAACCTGGAGGTGGCATCCACTATCTGATCAATCCGAGGTAGGGGAAAGCAGTCCCTAGGGCGGGCTTCATTGAGGTCGGTAAAGTCAATACACAATCTCCATCCACCCGAGGACTTGGTTACTAGCACCACGTTGGATAACCAGGTTGGGTACTGGATTTCCTTTATGTGGCCGGCGTCTAGTAATTTGTCCACCTGTTCTGCTATGATTTGTTGCTAATCATAATGGAAGTGCATGCGCTTTTACGTTACCGGATAGTGATTTGGGTCAGCATTCAGGTGATGCTCAATCACTCCCGGGTCAATACTTGTCATGTTAGAGGCAGACAATGCAAATATGTGTTCAATTTTTAGAAGAAGTTGGCTTATACCTTTCTTGAGGTCAGCAGAGAGTTCACTTCCGATTTTTTCTCTATTTGTTTCATCGGAGAGTTCCACCTCTTGAAGGTCTTCCGCTGGGCTTCCTCTCTTGGCATTCCCTCTTCTTCTCGGGCAAATCTAGTCCTTAGCTAACCTGATATTTGGGGCGAAATGAGTTTTCATAACATTCCCGAGCTAAGAGTTGGGCTCCGCGAATGGTGGTCGTGTCGGCCGAGGTCGGAAATTTCAGGGCCTGGTGGTAAGTTGAAGGGACAGCCCTGAAATAATTAAGTGTCACCTGACCTAAAATCTTATTGTAAGTGGAATTGCAATCCATCACAATGAAGTTGGCTTGCATCGATACCCGCTTATCTCCATCTTCCAGCTTCAGCGGGAAGTTGACGACCCCTTCGGCTTGGTGGGCTTGCCCAGTGAAACCAGCTAAAGTGCCCATCAATGGCTTGCGTCGGCTCTTGTCTAACCCCATTTGCTCAAAAGCGTTGAGGAATAAGACTTCTGCCGAGCTCCCGGTGTCCACCATCAGCCTCTTCACCGTGAAGTTGGCTATTTCAGCGCTGATCACCAGTGGGTCGTCATGGGGCAATATCACCCCCTCCAAGTCTTCTAAAGAGAAGATGAGCTCTTCCATCTCCGGGGCCGGACCCAGCACCGGTCCATACTCCCTCCCAGCCCAAACATAACCCTTCCTGCCTGCCGAAGTCTCCCCACCCGTCGCCAATCCTCCTACAATGGTCTCAATCATAGCCAAACGTCCGCCCCCAGCCTAGCGCCTGGGTGGACTCCTCTCTCTATCTTTTTGATCATGATTTCGGGTCGGCTGCTGATCTATGTACCTCCAGAGGTGACCTCGGGCTATCAGTGCCTCGATCTCCTGTTTCAAGTCTTTGCACTCCTCGGTGGTATGGCCGTAGTCCATATGATAGCGACAATACTTAGTCCTATTGTGCTGCTCAGGTCGGCCTTTCATCCTTGGAGCTGGAGGCAGGTGGTTCTGGTGCTGGATCTCCATCAGGATCTGCTCCCTTGTGGTGTTAAGGGGAGTGAACATAGTGAACCGGGGGTTCTGCTTTGGTTGATGAGGCTGCTTACCATTGTCGTTTTGGACTTTACCCCCAGGTTGGGCTCGGGAGGTCTCTCCCTTCTTACTGGCTTCCTTCTCTTTGTCGTCGTCCCTATTCGCTTGATGAATTTCTTCCGAGTGTATGTACCCTTCTGCTCGTACCATCAGCTCGGCTACAGTATCCACGGGGTCGATGGCCAACGAGGATGTAAGAGGGCCCGACCTGAGCCCACTCTAGTAAGCCATCAATGCCATGGAGTCCTCCAGGTTGGGGATTCTGATGGACTCTTCATTGAACCTAGTTGTATAAGCCCTCAACCTTTTCCCTCTATGCTGCTTTACCAACAGCAATGTAGAAGTGTGGCGGGTAGCGAGTCGGCTTCCCGCGAAGCGGGATTGGAAAGCTTCAACCAGCTGATGAAAACTTCCAATACAATCGGGATGAAGTTTTTGGAACCAGTCCAAGGCATTGCCAACCAAGGTGGTGGGGAATGTCTTCGTCTTCATGAGGTTGGACATGTCATGCAGGGTCATATGGTGGTCAAAGTTGAGAAAGTGGCTGGCTGGGTCGCCGTCCCCATTGTAGACTGCCAAGTTGGGCATCCGGTTGCCGGTGGGTAGTGGCGTGGCCAGTACCTCGGTTGATAGTGGGCTTACGTCGAGCTGGTTAATGACCTTAGCTATGGCAGTCGCGGTCTTGGCCTGCTCGGGGTCGGCTTAAGCCGCCC
Source organism: Ehretia macrophylla (assembly GCA_037974665.1). Classification (NCBI taxonomy): domain Eukaryota; kingdom Viridiplantae; phylum Streptophyta; class Magnoliopsida; order Boraginales; family Ehretiaceae; genus Ehretia; species Ehretia macrophylla. The sequence continues at coordinate 3,208,093 of CM075782.1, forward strand.
TTTTACCTCTCGCCTCCTTGGTTCCTTCTACCAGCTCTAGGAAGCTATCTTCGTCTTACGTCCATTTTTGCCTTTGCGTTGGGATGCAGAACTGTGGACGCGCGGGCCGCAGCGTAGCTGCTTGTGGAGCCAGAGGGTCCCCAGCTAGCCAGGCTACCTGCTCCTTAAGTTCCTCAAACATCCTCAACATTATCCTTATTTCCGGTGACAGGCTGGAGTTGAGGTCTCCATCTGTCATGGGGTTGGTTTGGGTGGCTAAATGTATACGTTGGCTCATTCCAACGTCGGCTTGGGTTGGGTTTTAGCTAGGCACCTGCGTGGTTTCGAGCTCCTCATCCGGGTTGGGCGAATCCTCTACCGGTGCGCTGTGGCTTCTCATTTGCACCATGATGGTTTCTCAATGAGTGGTGAGGAAAGTGATAGAAAGAACTCCTTTCCCACAGACAATGCCAAACTGTCGAGGTCGGAATCTCGACGTTGAGATTGGGAGCTGCTCCTACCGAGCTGGAAATCTGGGTCGGCTTCTCGACCTGGATTTTCGGGTCGGCTACTTGACCTGCACAAGGAAAAGGAAGGAAAATGAGGGGGAATGACCCGGATTTTCCCCTCGGGTGTACGAATGATTAATATATCCGAGTTGGAGAAGTAGCCGAGAGCATTTAATGACGAGTTACCTTCGAAATGAAGGGGTGAAGCTCTATTTATACTAAATTCAGACCTGACAGCATTTAATGCGGTGCAGCTTTATGTCCCATCAGGACAGCTGTTTGCCGAGGTCAGGGTTTTCCTGGGCCGGGGTGAGGTCAAATCAGCATCCAAGTTGGGCATTAGCTGAATGTGTTGGGCTTGGCTCGGATTAGCCTCAACTCGGAGTGGGCATCATATCTCAGCTCGGGGTCCCCCTCGTCACTCGTCATAATAAAAAACAATGATTACTAAAATGTATAAGATCAACAATGAGATATATATAGGTTAATATTTTCTTTCTGAATTATAACATTTAACAAATTATTTGTATATCGATAATCACGATAGGAAATAAAACAATGAATTTGAAAGAAGACATACTTGTTGTAAGCCGAATGTTTTACAAATATATGCAAACATAATACCCAGTAGTTCGAAAAGAATTTGAAATAAGATCGAGGCATGAATTTAATATAGTTTCCTTAAGACTCCATCGCCCTATTGTGATACTCACGATCATTAACGCAAGTCTTCTATAATACAATGATCTTCATCTTGTATTAGCAGCACTTTTAGTCACAAGACCAGACGAATCGAATTAAGTAGAACTCTTTCTATTTGATAATGCAGACTCTATATGCATGCATATTTTAAAGAAACTCTATCTGTTGATGGCGAAACAACCCAGTTATTAATAGAAAAAACTATAACGATTTTCTCCACTATGATGACCACTTAATAGTTGGAATTAATTCTAAATAATGACATTATTGTTGGGAATAAAATAGATGTAACTGACAACACATTTATTTATGATACTTATTTCTAGAATAAATTCTAAAATAAATTCTGAATATAACTTTTTAATATTTATTTTTAAAATAAATTATAAAATAAATTCTAAAAAACATTACATGAAAAAATAAAGCCACTGGCAAACCCAAATCCACGACCAAAATTCGAGCCGAACCAAATTAACCGAGCAATGCCAGGCATTGCACAAGCACATCTATGGACTACATCGAGCCTAATGATAAACATATTTGGCATTATTTTCACAAACCCACTTCATCGATTTATTTTCTCAAGTTGATCCTCAATTTTGTCATTAAATTTCTCATTCATCACATATTTGAATTTGACTCATGAAGATGCTATGCCCTTCTACTTATAAAGAGAAACGCATATTCACAACCAAATTCTAAGGCCAACTCTAACAGTTTCTTTATTTTTTTTTCCCTATACGTAAGGAATTTGGGTCATTTCTCTATTTTAGAATTCCTTATTTTAGTTTCACTCCAATAACTTTCCTACATTTAATCAATCCTTTATTTTAGATGAATTTTGAGGATGGATTTAGAAGATTATTTCAACATTTCCACATATGAAGGTATTGAAATTAGATGTAGGGATTCTCTATAAAGTAAATAATTTTTAAGAAAACCGTTAGAAACAATTTTCCCTAACTACTTTCCTATATGTGTAAAAAAAAAAAAAAGGGATAGAGAACCCGTTGAAGATAACAGTAACAAACTCTATCCCAGCAATCCCTTCCCTTTGTTTATTTCCCATTCAATTTACTTAATCCAACTATAGTCTTAAACTGAATAGATTTCTCTGCCTGAAAGTAAAAAGAAAATGATGGGATTTAGCACAAGAACATGCCAAGACTAGAAATAAACTGCTGAGACAACAAAGAATACACCTGAATGAAAAGCATCAATTGATATTTTTAATCATTACTTTATTCACAAGCTGCAAAATAGCAGAAGCTTGAATGTGACAGAGAACCTCAATAACCAATTAGGTCAGCTCTGCAAAAGAAAAAAGTAGAAATATTTGTTGTCAGATTCTCCACATCAAAGTCATCCAGCATCCACCTGAAAAGAGGATCCATGTCCGTACAATATGACGTGGCATGGCCAGTTGTTATATCTTTATTTATAAATGACCTATTTTTTTATTTTTTTTTATTTTCTTATGTTTCATAAAGAATTCAGTTTCAATTCCAAATTTAGGATATATATCATTGATGATGTGTGTTGGATTTTAGGGTTGGGTCACTCAATATAGATTATTCCGACTCAATTTATTTTGTACGGGTTATGGAAATAACTTCCTTCTCTCTCTCTCTCTCTCTCTCAATCTAAACCAAAAAGTCTTGCATTTAGACGTAGTAAATGCTTATTTGCTTAAAAAGTCTACATCTAAACCAAAAGATATTGCATGCCCCATGCTAGAAACATCTCAATGTCAAAATGCATGCTCTCAGCTTCTCCTCTATGTCCAATTAATTGTTTTAAAATTTAGGATGAGAATGACCAAATATTCTTTGAAGAGAATAACTAAGATGCAAAAGTAGAGCATGAGAACCAGCTCACAGTTCGAATTTTAAATTTTTTTAGATCATGTGCAGAGTGTGTCCAATAACAGTTAGAGAATCTATATATGATTGGTTCAACAAAGATGTATTGCTAAACCTTGGGAAGCTGAGGGCAGGTGAAATCAAATATATCATTTTGGCATGGCATTTAATAAGGTCGCCATATAAACTGAATGAACAAAGTCTTTAAACCTTCCATGGCAGCATGAGAGAACAACTATTATACTATTGATGAAAAGCATTAATAATCTTTTTCCATGAATTTAAAATTCATGGAAAGATATGTACAAAAGTAGAATAATCTTTTAATTACTCGATTAGAAATAAATTTACCAAGATCAATTATTTAGGTGATATGATTAGGTTTTTGATTCTTAAAAAAAGTAAAAGAAAAAAAATTGGGTAACAGGCACTCATCTGATCAATCATTTCGAAACGCCTTGTGCACATTCCTATAATCTTATATATATGAATAAATATACAATAATGATGTATTTATTACGTGATATGATTTGGTCAAATAAACCCTTCTGGAACAAATATTTAGTTGAACCTTCTGGTAATATTTTGTTTAATGTTTGTTGAATTACTCTTTTACCCGCAAATGCAATGTAGGTATTGATTGTGGCAATATTAATGATATTCCTTTAACATACCGAAATTAGTTGTTACCCTACCTTTTTTATCACCTAAACTACCACTCTTCTGCTATATTTTTTGCAGAGTTGGGACCTTATTACTTAATTGGTAAGTGAAAAACAAAGTATTATTGGAATTTTTGCACATCAACAATAAAAGGACGTTCTTTTAGCTTCTAGTAGGAAGAATCTAATTATGATATTTTGCGTTTTTATTTCTGGTCCCAAATGTTGATGAGAAGCAAAAGGCATCTTTTTATTGTTGGAACAATGATCAGGCGTGGGGACTATTGCACGATGCTCTCAGAGCTGGAGAAAGGCTGTGAGAAGTAGATTTTTTTAGGGTAAATTCACGTGGGAGACACGAGATCTTGTTCAAGACTTTGAAGTAGAGCGGGGCAACAAAGCCATTTGTTTCACGTGATGTGCGATGGGGATGGCCAATGTGCCGGCTGTAATTTTGCCTTTGCCACATAACAACGGATTCAGATTCTCTCGTAATTTTACATCATCTTCAATAGATTTTCAAATCCTCAAATTTCCTATCTTTAAAAAAGTTATTGGTGTTAAATTGCTCTAATAATTCCTCTATCAAATCTCCTATATTTTATAGGAGATTTAATCTGAAATTCGAAACCCACAGAGATATGAGAGTTAATTTGATCCCCATCTCATCTCCCATATTACCCAACGGAAAAATAACGCTAAAAAAATAAGGGAATTGTGGGAGTGAAATTGAAATTGAGATTTTTTAAAATAAGGGAATTGGTTAAAAATAAAGGAGGTGTTGGAGTGAAACTGAAATAAGGAATCTGATTAATATTTAGAAAAAAAAAAAAACTAAATCTGATTAGCGGAAGAGAATAGGCAAAAATACAATTATTTAGTTTTTACAATTAATGATACAACTCATTTCATCATAACTATATTAGAGTTACTGAAAATTATGGTAATCAGGGTTACATGTCTATTCATTTGTATGGTTGGTTTTGTCAAGTAAAGATCCTCTTATAATATCATATGAAGTAAATTCAACATATATGAATTGTTAATATTATTTTGTTATAATTATATTAATAATTTATAATTATTAAATCTTACTCATGAAATTATAATATTATAAGATTTTGTCAGCAGTTCTGATGTTTGGTGGAGGCATTTTCCTCGTGAGCACACCATGATCTAGATAGCCATCAGACTCTGATTTTCAATCAAAAGAAGTAGATGTATCAATCTTCCCCACTTGTAAAAAAGTGACAAATTAATTTGGATCTATTCTCTCAGTCTATTCATGACGGCTGGAAAAAAACAGGATTCTCCATTGATGGGAGATTTGACTTTGGATGTCTTTTCCCCTGTTTTATTAGGTGTAAAGCTTACAGGAATTGAAGTTAGAACTCAGGTGACTGCCAAGTGCTAACCTTCATCATTTTTGTTTGATGTTTGAGAATTTTTTGGCCTTGCTCCTACGTAGGGCCTATATGTCATCAGCATCATAAATTATACATCTAGGTTCCATACATGCAAGCATTGAGTTATTATAGCGTTATAGAATTATACGAATCACAGTGGTTCGGTTAATTACAATTTTTGAAAAAAATTAAAACTGAAATCATTTAACATAATCAGAACTTGAAACCGAAACCAAAAACTGATGGTTTTAAAAATTACTATTCAAAATTGAAACTAACAAGTAAAAAAAATCGCAAGTAACTGAAATTTAAATCGCTAATTTTAAAAAAAAATTAAATAAATAAAAGTCCAAAAATATGAAAAAAATATTAATTTAAATGTAAAAAAATAAAAATACAATAAATAAAATTCATAAATATTAATTTAAATAGTTTTTTTTTTTTTAGTTGGGCACTTGGGCTAAGCCCAAGAACTTTTTTTGTTGTTGTTTCTTTTTGAATAATTGGATTGGGCCTTAATTTTTTTTTTTAAAATAGCCTATTTTTAATTCTCTATTGATATAATTTTAGATATTAGTATAAAAATTATATTTATATTTTCATCAACTATAAATATTATATTATATATGTAGATATATATACATTATATATTATATAATAAATTAATAATTGAATTTCGGGTTTCAATTTTTTTTTAACGTCTAAAATCAAAACCTATCAGTTTATCCGTCGGTTACTACTTATAAAATTCAAAAGCTATCGGTTTATCAATCGATTTTTGTTATCAAGTTTTTATAAGGCGAATACCTGTTGGTTTCGGTTACAACGATTACCCATTGTCATCCTTATAGAACTATCATCGAGGGATAAAGTCGCTCTTCAGTCCAGTTCAACTAGACTATGAGGCACTGACATGGGCTAAGCCCGATACAGTATGGGACGCATCGCTCTATCTCACAACTGCATAGTTTATCAACCGGATTGAAGAGTTTTCACTAGTGATATTAAAAGTTAAATGCACTCATGCAAGATATTGTACGCGTTAAAATTAAGAAACACCAAATGCCATTTTTTTTTTTTTGTAAAGATTGAGGTGTTAATTCCATTTAGCATTTTTTCCAAGTAGCAAAACTTGTTTCTGTTCAAAATGTTCCCAATCAGTTCAAAAATTCCAGTGTCATATTATGAGGTCCTTGTACAATAGGCACCAAGATTAATACGACTAGGCAAACACTAAGTTTTTTTTTTTTTGTCAGTAAAGAGAAAAATATCATACCGATCAATAATGCACCCAAAAACGTGGAGAAAGCATAAAAAGTGATTGTATATAATGGCAATGGATTTCAAAATTTGGAATCAGAGCAAATTATCAAAAGGTTAAAAGATTCAAATCTCGTTACTATCAAAATAATAAAATTATTCATGTGCAAGGTTCAATAATGAATATCCCACCTGCATATGAAGGGACGTATTAAAAATAATAAACAAATATAATAAATTTTCTCTAACTGTTTAGACTTTTAGATAAGATTGTCATTTAAGTGGGATTGGTATTATGGAATGGGTTAGAAATAGAATACATTCTTAACTCTATTTTGAATCTCATATTTGGTATAAGAATCTTATTCCCTAGGTAATCTGATTCTCCCCAATTTAGGTTTACATATTCTTAAAAAAAAAGGATTAGCTCATTTCTATGTTCTTGGGGATGAACTCATTTGTAAAATAACCAAAATACACCTGAAAATCATAAAATATTACAAAATTAGTGATATATAGTAATGTTATTATCTTAAGAGTAATAATAATAAATTATCATCATCAACATCATCATCATCATGATAATAATAATAATAATAATAGTAGTAATAATAATAATAATAATAATAATAATAATAATAATAAGCATCATCATCAACATCATCATCTTGTTAGTTAATAAACATATTTTACACATGTTAGAAAACTCATTTGTCAAATGATCAAAATCTCCTTTAAAAAATAACATATTACTAAGCTAGTCCTTTATATACATATTATCGTCTTACAATAATAATAACAACACTAATAAAAAAATAAAAATCTTAACAATTAACCAACATATTCCATTACAAAACTCATTTATGAATGACCAAAATGCATTTTCAAAGCACAAAATCTTACAAATCTAATCATTTATATACATACTATTGTCTTCAGAATAATAATAAGCATATTAATAATAATCATCATAATAATTGATAATAAAACTCTAAATAGATAATAATAATAATAACAATAATTATCGTAACTAATATTAATAATCATGCAATTTTATATGAGTCATTTTCAATATTAGTTTTGTATACTGACTACCAAATAAAACTTGAAATAAGTACATCAATTCGTATTGTCATTCTTAGAGCCTACTAAACACAGTATACTATTTACGAAGTTCATTTCATTCCTTATAAAGGGAAGGTACAATAAGAGAACTTGCAAAGTGGTTTTGAGATTGCATGAAAGTATAGAATATGATATAAGTGACACTTAATTGTCGTCAATAATTTGATATTAACATTGTTGATAGTGGTGCCAACTTTATTTTAGTGGAGTTGATTGTGGTGAGTTGCTAAGTCGAATATTCTATGTTTTTTTTCCTTTGCATAATAAGTGATAAATTTTGTGCACTTTGAGGTGTAATTATTTTCACTTTTAGATATTAATACTCCTTCCATCTCAATAATTGAGTTCTTCAAGAATCTCATCTTTTTAAGGGTGTACAATTACTATATTTTAAAAGTTCTTTGAATTGTCAAATTTTTTTTGGATTATAATTTGAATTTGGAAAAACCTTTTCATTATGATTTTACACATGGATAAATTTTCAATATATATATATATTTGTCGTGGGCACAGGCACATAACTTTGAAATATAAGATAGAAGTATAGCTGCTAAGAGAAATAGGCTCGCTTTTGAAAAATAAAAAAGTAAAAAAAAAACCTCCAATTATAGAAAAGAGCGAATAACAATGAAATTTAAAATATTTCCTATCTCCAAGAGAGCTGGAGCGTTTGCTCTAATGCTAGTTGACATTTAAAAAAGAAAGTAAAGAAAATAATACTCATTTTTGGATTGTCTGAGTAAAGATTAGTCTGGTAATGTTCGTTGTTAGAGAATTCAATGGCTCCACAATATTGGTAAATCATAAAATCAAAGTATAAAACATCTTGGGTTATCACACTTCGCACCAAGTGATTTTAGATGAAACTTTAGGTCAATTTAACATGATACTAGAGTTGTGTTTTGGCCCTATATTATCCATTCATGTGTGATCTATTTGAATTTCAGGTGTTAACTTTGGTACATAGTTTTCAAATTCTGTACTCTTGTACCACGTTATTTAGTAATTGCACTTTCAACAATTGACTTTAGTATGTAGCTCTTCCAATTTTTCTATTTCTTTGACAACCTCAATCAATTAAACATAAATCACACGTGAAGGGTGGAGTTGTAGAATCCAAATGTATCACATTGATAAATCATAACATTCAAGACCAGTATAAATAATTATCAATTACTCCACTTAGTAGCAATTGATTTTAGGATAAACGAGATGTTAATTAGCATTCCTTACTAGAAACAAAGAAATAGTATATGAAAAAGGAAATAAAGCCTTACATTAGACAAGCAGTGAAAAAGTTTAGATCTAGTATCTATAAATAGGGATGACAATGGGGCGGATTTTAGGCAGGGTTCTATCCCCATGCACCACCTGTCATCTAAAATAGGGATTGCAACAGGTAGGGTCTAAATCCGAATTCAACGGGTATCCAACCCGATTATAAATTCGTTTAAAACTGATGGAGTATCTGTTAGAGTTTAATTTTTACAAGTGATTACCGACGGATAGTCCGGTAGGGTTTGGTAATAGCAATTTAAAAAAAGCTGAAACTCGAGAACCCGATTAATAATTTAGTAAAAATAAATTAATAAAAATATTTATATATTTACATACATATACAAATAATATATTACTTAAGAAAATATATATTTTTAATATTGGTCTAAGATTAATAGTTGTGTGTTATAGCACAACTCTTATTATTTATGTTTTACCTATTCTTTTTATCTAATTCAACTAATACAACCGCTCAATTACTGAATAATTCAAACGAGAATGATAATTTATAATTGTGACAAGTACTTTATGTTCTTTTTTCTTTAGGTTATTTCATATTATTATAGAAGGATGATAACTTCTCATTATAAAGATTTTGTTAAATATTTCTGTTAAGTTTAAGTTTGATAATAGATAATAAATTTAATTTACGTTTTCTAATCCATTGCGATTTAATTTGTCATTATTTTAGTACTTTTTTTTATTTCTTTAAAAACTTTTTAAGGTTTTCTTTTAAAAAAATATTTTTTCTATTCTTTAAATGGTTGGGTCGGGTATCTGTAGGTTTTTGAATATTTAACAGGTTCGGGTTTGGTAAGCAAAATCTAAACCCGATGGATTTCTGTCATGAGTTTAGTAAAATATAATTTAAACGGGTTCGAGTTTGATTTTATAAATTTTAACGGGTATTCGACCCGTTGTCATTCTTAATCTAAAAGGTCACATTAACACCTATCTTGCCCCCATGTCCTTTACCCCCAACTCCCGCCTTTGCCCCAGTCTTGTCCCTAAATCCCTCAGGGGAATGGGGATTACTTGCGAGTTTTTTATTCTTCCTTTAAACCATGCAATACTGAGTTTGATTTAAACTACGTAACTTCAAAATATAAACTAAAATTATAATGAATGATGAAGGTAAATATAGATTTTAAATATAGGTCAAATTTGAGATATAGATTGGGTTGTATGTTTCCAATTAGATAGCAAAATAACATTACTGTAATTGAATTTCAAGCATTTAAAATAAGATTTCATTAAAAACATTGTGGATGAAAATTGCATGTACAAAAATAATATTTTTAAGTCTTGTAGGATGCACATTGATCACCAAAAATCTTCTTTTATTTTTGTTATTGCATTCCCATATATCAGTAGTAGTGGCAACTATACTATTGAATATTGGTATATTTCTATCTTGTCACATCATAAATCTTCAAGATTTTATCCTTTATTATATTTTTTAAAATTATTTTGAAGTATAATTAGAAACTATTGTCAAATCTCTTAAATCCACTATAATTGACAATGAATAGAAGGTTTTCAATATGTAAAATGATTAAAACGACCAAGTAATGATTTGTATAGTAGCCTTTCTTTTGGTTCATCATTTTTCTCTTTCCAATTTTCATAATACTCTGTCTAATATTATTTTTGTATATATTTATATTCATGATCTTAAGATTTTAGTACATTTGTAAGAACTTAGAATATAAAAATAACTTTATATATATGCGGGAAGGGTTATGTATGGGGTAGGTAATAGTTATCCTTGCGCCACACCTAGCTCTCTCTCAAGGATTAAAAGTTAATTTTCAATTCTCGCTCTATTTCTCATTTCCTATCCAATGCCTTCCTCATTTAGGAAGGAATAGGGTGAGTACCCGCAAAAATCTTCTACATTACCATCCCTATCTAGAATGCTTTATAAAAATGTGTTGCTATTACTTTTAATATTTTTTGTGCTAAATGAAAATTTGTAAACATATAGGAAAACTTTCTCACTCTTCTATCTGATGACTTCCATTATTCTTTTATTTGATATTGATGAACTCATCCTAAATAGAATTATATTAGATTCACCCCAAGGTTATAAGTTTCGTGGTGCCACTATAACATTTAAACTTTTTTGTAGCTATAATTAAAAAAAAAAAAAAACCATTGCAATAGTTTTTTTTTTATTTAGAAAAAAGGGTGGTACCCTCTGAGAATTTTATTAATTATCCAAAAAAATACAAAAAACAAAAAGGGACATAGAGCCTAACCTTCGTGGGAGGGTGGGGGACTTACCTGCCCCATCATTCAATTACTCTAAAAGGAGTACAAGCACTCTTTTTTACAAAAGCCTTTGAAACAAAGCATCCTATATGTCTAATCTAACAATTTAAACTCTAAAGCATGGTAGTCCAACCTATCTATTTTGATCATACCTTGAAGAACCTTATGCTCTTGCAAGTCCTGAAGAATTGCTGCTTGTCATGCTTTTGCTCCCAAATTAGTTAAGTAATCAACCGGTTGGTTTCCTTCCTGCAAAATATGAGTTATATGTCCATTACAAGCTGCCAAATAATTCCAAGCTCTCCTTAGTTCATGAGTGATATCCCATGAGCCTTATCTTCTTTTACAAATCAGTAGAACTGCAATCAACGAATCCATCTCCGCCCAAACATGGGAAAATCCCAAATCTAGACATAGCTTCAACCCAAAGTTAAGAGCAAGTAACTCTGCTTTAATTACAGATTGGGTATCAAAAGGAGTATAAAAGCATTTTATCATCTTACCCTTACTGTCCCTGATAATTCCCTCTTCACCTGCAAGTTTACAATGACTTTGAACACTACCATCAACATTCAGTTTAATATACTCATTGATAGGTTTCAACCATTTAACTTTGAGTTGTCTAAAGCTTATTTTGCAACTTTGTGGAAAAGTCAACAATTGAGGCTTTGAAGCAGCAACCAAATGGTGAAAAAGAAATTACGGTGCTGCAAATTTGTTGGCTCAAGAAACGGTGCATAAAAATCAGTGTTGTGCATGCAAAGTTTGAAAATCAGCCATGCTCCATTAATGCATTGTCTTCTAGACTTCACCTATAAAAGGAGGAGCTCCGGATGAAACAAGTGTATCAGCAAGCATTCATCAGAGAGAAAAAATACATAGTTTCTCCTGATAGGTTTCTCTTCTTCTTTGTTGTCTATTTAGTGAGTGAGAGTTAGTTTCTCCTATTATTTGAGAGAGTGTCATAGTTTTCTCCTTATAATAGAGAGAAGGTCATTGTAAAATACTCCACATCATAGTAAAATCCTCCATTTCTTACCCGTGATTTTTTCCTCTATTTGTTAAAGATTTTCCACGTAAATTTGGTGTCTCCATTATTTTTTGTTCTTATTTATATTTTAACTGTGTGATACTGCTTGTCCTCGACCATTCCGCTAAGTTGCGAAGCAAATCGTCATTAATACTATGGCGGCAAAATTTGAAATCGAGAAGTTCAACGGGAATAATTTCTCCTTATGGAAATTGAAGATGAAGACAATTTTAAGAAAGGAGAATTGCTTGGCAGCAATTAGAGACAAACCAGCGGGGGTGACAGACGATAAGTCAAAAGAGATGGATGCCAATGCTATGGCTAATCTGCTCCTGGCATTGGCAGATTCAGTATTGTCAAGCGTTGAGGAAAAAAAATGGGCAAAAGAAATTTGGGATGCGCTGAGCAAACTGTATCAAGTCAAGTCACTTCACAATAAGATCTTCTTGAAGAGGACTCTACATTCTTCGAATGAGTGAGTTCACATCGGTGACAGATCATATCAATACCTTAAATACGCTATTCTCTCAATTGACTGCAATTGGGCATAAAATAGTGGAGCTTGAATGTGTCGAGATTCTACTTCAAAGTCTACCTGATTCGTATGATAAACTCATCATTAATTACACCAACAATATTCTTTCAAATTTTGTTACTTTTGATGATGTTGCAGCCGCTGTTCTGGAAGAAGAATCAAGGTGCAAAAGTAAAGAAGACAGGATCGAAAGTTTACAACAAGCAGAGGCGTTATCAATGGTGAGAGGTAGATCAACGGAACGTGGTTCGAGTGGGAACAACAACCATGGTAGATCAAAGTCAAGGAGTAGAAAAAATATCAAATACTATAACTATGGCAAGAAAGGGCACTTCAAGAATAATCTGAGCAACAAAAGGAATCCAGAGGTGACAAATTCTCATAAATGTGTGACGACTGCACTAGATGATGGAAATATTTTATACAGCAAAGTAGCAACTGTATCAAAAGACAGAAAGGAGCTCACTGATGTTTGGATAATGGATTCGGGAGCAACATGGCATATGACCTAACGTAGAGAATTGTTCTACACCTATGAACCTGCCTCTAGATGATCTGTGTACATGGGTAATGATCATGCCTTGGAGATTGCTGGTATCGGTACCGTCAAAATAAAAATGTATGATGGTACCATTCATACCATTCAAGGGGTACGACACGTGAAGGGCTTAAAGAAGAACCTATTGTCCATTGGACAATTGGATGACCTTGGCTGCAAGACCCATATCGAGAATGAGATCAGGAAGGTCATCAAATGAGTGCTTGTAGTGATCAAGACAAAAAAGATCGGGGTAAATCTATACATGCTTTTGGGAGATACGTTGTAGGAGATAAATGTATCAGTTGCATTAGCCAGACAAGAAGAATCAACTATAATGTGGCACCGCAGATTGGGCCACATGACAGAACGAGGCTTGAAGATTCTCGTTGAACGTAATCTCTTACCCGGGCTTAAGATGGTAAACTTACCTTTCTATGAGCACTGTGTTACCAGTAAGTAGCATAGATTGAAATTTGGGAGATCTACTGCCAGAAGCAAATGCATTTTAGACTTGATTCATTCAGACATTTGGGAATCACCGGTTTTATCCATAGGATGAGCAAAATACTTTGTATCATTTATTGACGATTACTCTAGGAGATTGTGGATATATCCAATCAAGAACAAGTCAGATGTATTTCCAATATTCAAAACCTTCAAAGCGCAGGTGGAACTTGAATCCGGGAAAATGATCAAGTGTTTGAGGACGGACAACGGAGGAGAATACACTGACGGGAGCTTCTTAGCATTTTGCAAGCAAGAGGGTATTCAAAGGCAGTTTACTGTTGCACATACACCTCAGCAAAATGGTATGGCAGAACGGATGAACATGACTCTTCTTGAAAGAATGAGAACTATGTTGGAAACTACAAGTCTAGCCAAATCATTTTGGGCAGAAGCAGCTAGAACTGCCTGTTACGTGATAAATCGGTCACCGTCAACTGCAATTGGGTAAAGATACCAATGGAAATGTGGACCGAAAAATCCGCAGATTATTCTACCTTGCACGTATTTGGATGTCCAGCATACGTGATGTATGGTCCCCAAGAAAGAACAAAACTGGATTCAAAATCCAGAGAATGTGTATTCTTGGGAAATGCTGATGGTGTTAAGGGGTATCGCATGTGGGATCCTACTGCCCGCAAGGTTGTCATTAGCAGAGATGTAATATTTACAGAAGATAAACTGCAAAGTGAAGAAGACAACAACACTTCAAAGGAAAATACTATAGTACAGATTGAGGATAAGTTAGAACAAGGAGATGCTTCTTCTGAAGCTGCACCGGAGTACGAGGAACAAGAACCAGATGATGCTGAGGTTATAGAAGTCCGACGTTCATCGCGTCAGACAATAAGACCAACTTGGCATTCAGAATATGTCATGGCGAGCAATGCTGCATACTGTCTTCTAACGGAGGATAGAGAACCATCTACCTTTCACTAGGCTATAAGTAGCCCCGATATTGCTCTATGGATGATAGTAATGCAGGAAGAAATTGAAGCTCTCCATAGAAACAATACGTGGGAGCTGTTCCACTACCACCTAGACGGAAAGCCATTGGTAACAAATAGGTGTACAAGATCAAGCGAGATGGAAATGACCAAGTGGAGCGATATCGTGAAAGATTGGTGGTGAAAGGATATGCTCAGAAAGAAATAATTGACTTCAACGAGATATTTTCTCCTGTGGTAAGACTTACAACTGTCAGAGTAGTCTTGGCCATGTGTATTGTGTTTGACTTACATCTAGAATAGTTAGATGTAAAGACGGCTTTTATTCATGGTGAGCTTGAAGAAGAGATTTATATGCTCCAACCAGAAGGTTTCGTTGAGAAAGGAAAAGAAAACTTGGTTTGCAGGTTGACCAAATCTCTATACGGTCTAAAGCAGGCACCAAGGTATTAGTAAAAAAGATTTGATTCCTTCGTGATTAGCCTTGGGTACAACAAACTCAATTCAGACCATTGTACGTACTACAAGAGGTTTGGTGATGATGATTTTATTATTCTGCTGTTGTACGTGGACGACATGCTAGTAGCAGGCCCCAGCAAAGATCGGGCCCAAGAATTGAAGGCACAGTTGGCTAGGGAGTTTGATATGAAGGACTTGGGACCAGCAAACAAGATTTTAGGGATGCAAATTCACCAAGACAGAGAAGGCAGGAAGGTATGGATTTCCCAGAAGAACTACTTGAAGAAAATCTTGCGGCTCTTCAATATGCAAGATTATAAGGAAATCTCGACCTCGCTTCCTGTCAGTTATAAATTATCCTCAAGTATATGTCCTGGCACTGAAGTAGAGAGGATAGAACTGTCTCGAGTACCGTATGCATCAGTAGTGGGAAGTCTCATGTTCGCTATGATATGTACGAGGCCAAATATTGCTCAAGTAATTGGTGCGGTCAGTCAATTCATGGAGAATCCTGGTAGAGAGCATTGGAATGCTGTTAAGAGGATCCTAAGATACATCAAAGGGAACTCGAATGTTGCATTATGTTTTGGAGGATCAGAATTTATTGTCAAGGGCTTTGTTGATCCGGATTTTGCAGGTGATGCCGATAAACGAAAGTCCACTACAGGCTATGTGTTTACACTTGCAGGAGGCGCGGTAAGCTGGATATCTAAGTTACAGACTGTTGTGGCTCTATCTACAATAGAGGCTGAATACATGGCAGCTATACAAGCCTATAAAGAAGCAATTTGGATTAAACGGTTAATGAAAGAGCTCGGGCACAAACAAGAGAAAATTCCCTTGTATTGTGACAGTCAGAGTGCCTTGCACATTGCAATGAATCATGCCTTTTATTCCAGGACAAAACACATAGGTGTTCAATATCATTTTGTTCACGAAGTAGTGGATGAAGGGAGTGTGAATATGCAGAAAATTCACATCAATGAGAACCTAGCAGATGTCTTGACAAAGCCAATCAACGTTGACAAGTTTGTTTGGAGTAGATCCTCTTGTGGCCTAGCAAAGGCGTAAGCAACATGGAATTGGCAAGAATGGAGAAATTTGAAAGTCGATTCAAAATAAGCTTTAAGTGGGAGAATGTGAGTTGTCTAAAGCTTATTTTGCAACTTTGTCGAAAAGTCAACAATTGAGGCTTTGAAGCAGCAACCAAATGGAGAAAAAGAATTTGCGGTGCTGCAAATTTGTTGGCTCAAGAAACGGTGCATGAAAAGTAGTGTTGTGCATGCAGAGTTTGAAAATCAGCCATGCTTCATTAATGCATTGTCACCTAGACTTCTCCTATAAAAGGAGGAGCTCTGGATGAAACAAGTGCATCAGCAAGCATTCATCAGAGAGAAAAAATACATTGTTTCTCTTGATAGGTTTCTCTTCTTCTTTGTTGTCTATTTAGTAAGTGAGAGTTAGTTTCTCCTATTATTTGAGAGAGTATCATAGTTTTCTCCTTATAATAGAGATAAAGTCATTGTAAAATACTCCACATCATAGTGAAATCCTCTATTTCTTGCCCGTAGTTTTTTTCTCAATTTGTTAGAAGGTTTTCCACGTAAATTTGATGTCTCCATTATTTCTTGTTCTCATTCATATTTTAGCTGCGTTATACTGCTTGTCCCCGATCATTCCGCTGCATCGATACCCAACATTAACCACTCTAATGCCTTTGATTCTTTTACTAGGAACTTTACAACCAAAGTACTTAGCAAAAGCAACATCACCCCTCTATTGAGTTCTTTTTATCAAATCAGAAAGATGTAATTGATGCACAAGGTTGTTAACTTTCCAAATGATATTCTTTTCACACATCTTTATATTAAGATGTTTAGATGCATTTCTAGCTTCCTATAGAAAGCACATAATAAAGAGGGGGATCATGATTCTTACATGCCCTTTATAAATGTAGTAACCAGAAAAAATCCAAGAAGAGAAATTATGATGAATTTCAGAAGAATCAGGGATATTAATACCAAGAAGATTAGCAAAAAAGCTCCAAACTTTTCTAGTAATCTTACCATTTAGGAGACAATGAGATAAGGTTTCAAAATTGTTGCAGTATTGACATTTCGAAACAATTTGAATACTTTTCTTCTGCAACCTTTCATCTGTAGGCAGCCAATTCCTTATAATCCTCCAAGCGAGCACTAAAATTTTAATGAAAATAGCTTTATCCCAGATTCTATCATAAAATAATCTTCTCACTCTTGCATTTCTGCAAATCTCCCAAGTAGATTGAAGGCTAAAAGCCCCATTATTAGTAGGGGCTCACATTGGAACATCATAAGTTCCAATATCAAATTGGATATTCTTGATTTTTCAACCAAATGCAAAGGCAATTTGTTGTACAGTTTCCTACTCTGGCAATCACCATTTTCAAAGAACTCATGCACTTGACAGTATGAATTAGAATGGTCAGGAGAATAAGCCTGAAGAAGCTTGTCACCTAACTAAATATCTTTCTAAAAGTAGATATTCTCTTTTCCCAGTCTCCATCTTATGTATTTTTCACATTCATCAGCAACATTTTTCAATCTTTTCCAGGTTTTAGAGTCTTTACTTTTAATTTGGATATCCAAAGGATGTTTGCTTTTACAATAACATTTATCCATGTAATTGGCCCACAAACAATTACAACTTTTAAATTTTCACCAAAGCTTAAAAGATATAGCCTTAATGATATCTGGGAAGTGTCAAAATCCAAGACCACCTTCCTTTTTAGGCTTACAGGCTTCTTCCTATGCATACCAATGGATTTTTTTTGAGGTGGTAGTGGACCCTCAAAGGAATTGATTAAAAAGTCTACTCAGTTTAAAGGTTTAATAACTTGCAACAGATATATAGGCATAGAAGTTAAAGTACTTTGTAATAGAGTAACTTTACCTCCTGTAGATAACAACTTATTCTCCCAGCCAGTGATTCAGTTTTTCACCTTTTGGATAAGATCATCAAAGAGAATATTCTTCTTTCTCCCCTTGTGTAGAGGAACTCCCAAATAAGTATAGGGGAATTGTTGCCTTCTAAATCCAGTGACATTTGCAGTCATCGTAGCTCTGGAAGCAGGAGTTTTTAAAGGCAAAAAATAGCCACTCTTTGAGTGATTAACTTTCTGCCCAGAAAATCTCTCATAATCTGCCAAGAACTCCATTATTCTAGATAAACAATTTCGACTCCCATTAGTAAGAATGGCAATATCATCAGCAAAAACTAAATGAGTGATGTATTTAGAACAACTAGTCATAAATCTTATAGAAGAATGTCTATTGACGACCCAAGTGAGACCTCTAGAGAGATATTTAGCAGCAATAATAAACAGGGAGGGGGATATTGGATCCCCTTGTCGAAGATCTCTTCTAGATTTGAAGAAACCACAATACTTCCCATTCACAAGCAAGGAAAACTAGCAATTAGAAACACAATTTTTAATTTTGTTAATCCAAGCCTCATTGAAACAAAACGATTCAAGCACAAAGTAAAGGAAATTCCAGTTAAGCCTATCATAGGCTTTCATCATATCAAGTTTGAGGATAAAGATACCTTCTCTGGTGCTTTAAGATAATCTTGGGAAGAATTTCTGCTAATCTACCATTCTAGTCTGACACTTATCTATTTCAAAGTGATTCATTAAAATTATGAAAGGTATAGATTTTGATTGTATGATTAGAACTTTGAAGAACCATTACCTGTTATTTTCTTAGCTATTAATATTTCTATGTTGTTGTTTAATTGAATCATGCTTATCAAGTTAAAAGAATTGACGTACAACTATCATCAATAAAATTCGCTGGTTGGTCATGTGTGTGCTTTTGGGTATCAGTCATTCCTGATGCATTACTTGTTATTTTGATGAAGTTATATGCAGAGAGTCCTCATTGACTACTTAAGGTACTTTTCTTTCTTTCATCTGCAACTCTTCACTATTCATTATTGAGTTCGAATAGTATCAAGTTTTTGAATCCAACTAAAGGCAGACTAGGGTACCTTCAGACCTAACTCTTTAACTGATGAGAAAATGGTAACCTTGATGAATAGTTGAAAATGTCTAATGAAGCTCAATCCAAGTGTTCTGGTTTTGAGGGTAAATTTGATCAGCCTTGATCGTAGTTTACAATTTTTTCACTAAAATGCATTCATGTAATTGCTTGATTTTCCACGACTAATAATTTTTCTTTCGTCTTGTCTTAAGGGAGTCAAGAATCAAGGAGAAATAGCAAGAGACAAGGACAAGAAGATGATGCTTAGATCGAAGAATTACAGTCAATAAGAGCGAAGATGTTGGAAGAATTAGTGTTTGTATGGATTTTTTAGGAAAGACTGCTCTATTTATTGCAACATAGACGAGAAGAGCATGCTACTAATAATATTTTTTATTTTTGTAATACAATTTTTTTTTGTATTTATAAATTTGAGTTTTGATTAATAAATTCTATTTTTTATTGCTATTTAATAATATTTTGCATTTAAATTACTAAATTTGTATACATAAATAATATTTAGCTACAAACTACTTGTGTCACAAATAGTGACGGAAGCGGCTGTGGATCCTTCTTTGTAGCAAAATAGCGATGGACATGATTCCATAGTGAATGTCTGTCGCTATTTTGTGACGGACTTGGTGACGAACTAGTTCCTTTGCTATTTAGCGACAGATGTTGCGACAAACGTTGTTCGTCAATATTTAGTGACGGTTTTAACGAATGTATTATTTTCGTCGCTATTTAGCGACGAATTTGGTGACAAACTCTTGCTGTCGTTATTTAGTGACGGATTTAGCAACCGTACTATTTTCGCGTAAGTTGTCGCTATTTAGCTAAGGCGATGAACCAATTCTGTCGCAAAATAGCGATGGATTTAGTGACAAAACCCCAATTTAGCGACGACCTTATTTGTGATAGTCATTTTGTGACAGGATTCCGTCGCTAATTTAATTAGCGACAAAATAACGACAAAAAACGTCTGTCGCTCTTTCCTGTTTTTCTAGTAGTGTTTGGCCTGCACTGAAAAATAATTATTAGTATATAAGTTTTAAATTTTATATTTTAGCTCTCATTGAATAAAAGTTCTGGCTGCACTCTTTCGCTCTAGATTAGTCAAAGGCCAAAAAATAATTTGTAATGAGAGGACACGGGTTTGAACTTTCCAACTATTCCACGCACCTAATCCTTTGGGGCAACACCTTCTCCCCCCCCCCCTCCCCTCCCTCCCTCCCTCTTTCACGTAAAGTCTAGGTTAAATGTGACTTGGGTTTGAATCAGACATGTGTGATCATTATCCAATTAAGTGACGCCCAATTTCAGAAGCAAGTGGGAATATTACTATATATTTAAATAATTATCTTAAATTCTAAATTCACGCCATAATAATAATTAATTCTAATAAGCTCCAAAACTTCCCCTCATTTGTTCTCAAGTTCAATTTCACAAGTGGCTATTTGGCTTGATTTACATGTTCATAGTTTTGGACTCATAATTCTTGTCAAGCATGAATAGGTGTAGCACCAACTTTATTGAGTCCATTTTATCAAATTTGTTGAAAGTGTTAGGTATTTTCTGTCAATGATCGGTACATTATTTGAGAGAGATGTTTAATGATGGTTGAATGAAGTACTAATTTGGTGATTTTTGTTCAAATTCATGGAGTACTGAATGCAGTGAGTTGGGGGATTTTGTTTTCCTTGGGGATCATCTTTGCTAGGTACTTAAGGACGTTTCCATTGGCTGATCATTGGGGTTGTTGGTTGGGGGACTGGTCTTAAGCTTGGAAATGAATTGAAGGGTGTTTAGTATTCTACTCATCGCAATATTTGGATTTCATTATTCGTTCTTGCTACCGTGAAGGTAATTTCTTTGGAAGATCTAAAAACTGTACCTTTATACTTGATCTACATACATCATTGGGTTGCTACCGTGTTTATGACTGTGATTGATTTTGCCTTCATGATTTTCAGGATTGAATATTGATTATTATGAAATCGGATTGTGGTTTTCAAATGGACACGTTCAATCAAACATTTCAATTTCCAAATCACTGCATGAAGTAACATGGTCATGGAATATGGTCTCTTGAATGAATTTAGAAAGATGAGCTAACAATTTGTTAAGAAAACCATCTGCTAACTTGTATCAAGTTTCAACCAACAAATACTTCCTTTCTCTCATAGCTTAGTAGAAGATATCCATTTTCCTTTCGTACACTTGTCTTTTTCTTTTGGTTATTTTCTATTTCTTACCTCTTACTTGTTTTTCTGTTCCTTTATCAGTTCATGCTATATCTTTTCCTTTCATTTTCTTTCACTAGTTTATTGCTTAGAGAAATGAGCTTGGTCATTTGGCAGTTGGTTTGGAGCTATTCCCAACTTGATCAAATTTGTTGAAATTATATTGTGTGTAATGTTCTATCTATAGTTAGTAGGTTGACTAAAGATAATAATAGAAAACTGAAAAATGTAAAGATCTCATGAATTTAGAGAGTTAACTATGTAGTTTTCAAAACAACTACTCTGCCCTCATTAAATATAAATGAGCATCACATATATGTATTAATGAAAAAGTGTATTTCTTACCTCTTACTGTTTTTATGTTCATTTATCAGTTCATGTTAACTAGGCTGAATTTGGCCCAACAACTCTAATAGAGCCCAATACCTTTAGTTGGGACCTACAAATTAATTAGGCCCAACAACTGTAGTAGGGCCCATTAACATATTGGGCCATGAGTTTATGATTTATATTTATTACAATTCAAACCATTAATTTTTGTTTTTCGAAATTAGTGCAATTCATACTCTTAAGTATGCAATCCATATTTTAAGTGTTTGCTACAATACAGTACTTAACCAAATGGATATCAATCGTGAATGGATGAACCACCGTTTGGAACCCGACATGCAGCTTAGTAATACGTTTATTAGAGGTGTACGTGAATTTGTTGCATTTGCAAGTAGTCAACAACATTATGCTGGTTGTCTCATATTTCACGAGGTCAAGAGAAGATTGGTAAGTGTTAAACTAATTATTTAAATTGTATTTCTATATGATAATTAAATATTTAATTTATGAATTGTTATTTGATAAATGCTTCTATAAGAATCAAAATCGGAGGGACCAGTGACGAGGACAGATGTGTTTGAAAAAGTTCATAGGAAAGGCGCTGATGGTCCATATTCTGACCCTAGGACTGAAGAAACCATAGTATGTCATATATTTATTTGAACTTATTTCATGATTAATAATTAACATTAAAGTAAAATAACAATAATTACGTATTAATTGCATGCCAAGTACAAAGAATTGGTTGAGCAGGTCACAACGTCATCGCAAGAAGATTCGACTGCACTGCCTATTGACTGTGATACATTGTTTTACCAAGCAGTAGGCGGATCAGCTAGAGGAGGACGATTGTATGGTTTAGGATCACAGACTATACGAGGGTCCGCACACGACGTCACGTCTGTTGCTCATCGAATCACAGAGCAAGAAATGCAAGAAGCCATCAATAGGGCAACATCAAATTTAAGGGCTGAATTGATTGAACAGCAAAACGAGCAATTTAGAAAGTTTCAGCAACAGATCACTTAGTTGACCTAATTGTTGCCCCATCCACCCCAATCACATCCGGATCAATCTCGGCCTCCCTTAGAAGAACAAGACGGTGATGCCCAATAGGATCTATAAGGTCATGGTATGATAGATGTACATTTAGTATTTCTTTAGAATGTATGTTAGAAGAAGGTAACTTTGTTGAATGGTGGCTATTATGTATATTTAACTACCTTGGTGTAGATTTGTGTTCATTTGGATGGATGTGTAGGTTGTGTAATTATTTGAGATTTAATTATGGAGTTGCCTTCAGAAATTGCTTGAGATTCAATCATGAATGTTATTTTGTAATTTAACCGGACAAACAAAATGATATTACAAGCAATATAAGAATAGTGAATTTAAAAATTGCCACGAATTTATGACGAAAACAATTTGAAAATTGTCACGATTTTGTGACGAAAATAGTTTCAACATTGTCACAAATTTGTGACAAAAGAAATGAAATCTAGCCACACTTTTGTGACGAAAATAATTTGAGAATTGCCACGATTTTGTGACGAAAATAGTTTGGGACAAATTTGCGATGACACATTTGCGACAACATTCGGCCACGATTTTACCATGAATACCTTGTGATGATTTTACCACGAAATGTTTGCCACGATTTACCAACAATCATAGTTCGTAGCAAATTAGTCGCATTGAGACGAATTTACTGCGAAAAGTTTCAGTTTTCTAAATCGTCACAAATTCGTCACATTGCAACAAAAATGTAACGAAAAATGATTTTGCCACTCCATGTTTCGCGACAACTTAAATTTCATCACAAATATCTTTTTGTGGCGAAAATATATCGTTTACTAACCGTCACAAAACAACTTAATTTTTATAGTGAGTACTCATTTATAAATCAACTCATATCGTGTCTCATAAAAAGATGAATCGTCACAATAAGTCATCGTCCTCACATTGAACAAGCAATAGACATTGAAGAAGTGAAGATACTATGTATATATGATTGTAATTAATCCTCAAAAAGCAGTACATAGAAATGTACATGCACGTGCACGTGCACATGCACAAACAATGAAGCAAAAGTACAATGACCATTCCACAGTGCACATATTTTATCACGTTAAGTTTCTTAAGAAATCATAATAGTACTAGCAGCTTTTATTTATTAATTCAATCGAAAAGAGAGGAGGCAAGAGCGGATGGTGGATCGCCGACTATGTCAGATCGATCACAAACTGGCTGAATTTGTCCCAAAAAAGGAGAAGGGAAGAAGCACTTGCATGCTTCAATATAGATAAGCCCGATGAACTTCACTTTTATATTTAATTACCGGAAATTCTTTTAAAAAGTCTTCATATTTTATAAAATTTTGAGATACATAATTTTATTTAAAAATAATAATATATATAATCTTTTAAAAAGTCTTCACATTTTATAAAATTTCAAGATACATAATTTCAATTAAAAAAAACAATATATATAAATTAATTAGGCACGATACTTAATCACAACTGGTCTAAAAAATTAATTTTTTAATCCATTGTATCCATAAACTATTTGAGCTTTATCCATTTGATGGATAAAACATATCAGCTTAATCCACTTTCTTGTTAAAAGTGTAGCACTTAGATTTCTTGTGTTTTCAAGTACTCAATTCTGATAGATTACATTTCAGAATCAACCAGTTGTACTCAGTGGATTAGTGGGGAATTTATTTTGTTATTGTGTTACTTTTTTGATGTTCTTAAGACAACAAAAAGTGGTGGCAGGACCACAAAGGAGAAAGACCATGCAGATCCTCAGCTTCTGTTCCCATGCCATGCGAGTTGCTTATTTTGAAATGCTTGAAATCTTATTCAGCAAAGACCCCAAAGGCATTACAAAGACTTTGGAACTTATAATATTTACTATTTATTTGCTTATTTATTGTTTAACTCCCCACCTTCATAAGATTCGAATTTTAGTCTTTCAATTTTTAGATGGAGTAATCCACCATTAGGCTACTGATCTTGAGTCTCATATTTACTATTTATTTGACAGTGATGGGGTGAGAAACCTGTCGTCATAGCATCAAAATATACAAGACCATGCAGTGATGCAGATCCTTAGCTTCCAACTCACACCAGAGGTACTGAACTTTGAGATACATGATCTTGTTCAGAAGATGCATGATTCAAATTAATCGTGTATAGGGCCTGCCAAGATCTGTCCCAAGAAAATTAATATTTTGGCTGATTCGAATCCAATATATGAGTAAATCTATGTCTATGTTGTTCTAAGCACTTGATCACTAGACCAGGGTTAAAATAGATCAATTAACTTTTTTTTTTTTTTTTGAAATATTGCTTTCCAACTGGGATAAAGATGATAAGTAGTTTTATAGACTTATTTAATACAATATGGAAAGTTAAAGGTGGCACTTATAAAAAATTGAAGCTATACACTGAGTAATATTCAATAAATAAAAAGCTATTATGGTGGCCACTTACATATTCTTTGCCCATAATTGTAGTTCAGTGCATTATAGGATGCATGTTTTATCACTTTTACTAGAGAATTTATATTGTCTTTATAGGATATAAATTATTTGATCATTACTGAAGAGTATTTAAAAACTTAAGATGCAAATATATGCATGACGGCCAGTTCATCGGTTGTTGGTTGGTGTAAAATGAACATATGATGATAGTGACTCCACATGCCTTTTTTTTTGTGTGTGTCATAACTCCTTAAACTTTAAAAGGAAATGATAAATTTTAATGGAAAATTATCTAAATACCCTTTATATATTATGATTACAAAGTATATATCTTCACAAGGAGTAATAGATAAGATTTACAAGGATATATTTGTCTTATGAGATTTAACCTGTTCTTTCCCTCCTTAACCTTCCAATTTTGGAGGAAACAAAAATGCACCCTTAAGAAGGACAAGAAAATCTTTCACGCTCTTTTCCCCATTAAAAAAAAAGTAATCCAAATAAGGGAAGGAATTTTCTATTCCTCCCTTACCTTTCGTTTTCTTTAACAATTGCTACCTAAACACACCCTTCAAGAATTTAGAGACTCTTAGCCCTTCTATTATAGTTCTAAAAAGAAAGATTATAAACTCAAATAAAATAGAAAACAAGAGATTGTAAAGCTTAGGAAAAAAAGAAAAAGAAAAATAAAGGGGAAGATATATACTCCAATATGAAATTTAGAAAACAAATCGTTGTGTTGATTGACTAACAAGTTATGTTCTAACCTTACCGATTAGGCCTGCATACTGTGAACAACCCCCTTCCCAATCAATTATTAGTACTTTTGGAGTAGGATAAGAAGGGTATGACTACCCCGCATAACATTCAAGTGTAGTTGACTTAGCCTCTAAAAAAAAAAAAAAACTTGTTATGACCAAAATAGAAGCTAGAACATAGGGGCGGGGGAACAAAAAAAACAGATTTTCCCCCTCCAAAGTGAATTTTTTTATTTATTTATGAAACCTGTCAAGAGAATGGAGTTAGCTAAGATGGTAAGTCACAAATTTACTCAAGTTGTTAGTATGGGTTCAAATCTTTGTAGTGATAATATGTTTTTTGCTAATTATTACCAAAACACTCAATTCAAAGTTTAAAGGGTCAATATCTCTTTATGCTTCTCAATCTAAAATGACTAAAATATTATTCTTGTTCACCCTACTCCAACTAGCCTTTGGCCTTTGCTTTTTCAAATGACAATGTTTAATAATTTTGTTAATCATATTTTTTTCATACATTAAGTTGTTTAAAATGACTAAAATATTATTCTTGTTCACCCTACTCCAACTACTCTGTGGCCTTTGTTTTTTCGAATGGCAATGTTTAATAATTTTGTTAATCATATTTTTTTGGTACATTAAGTTGTCTAGAGTTTCATATTTCGATTATTGTCCTGAACAATGTATGTGTTAATATTCTTTTCTGCTAAAAGATATTAATTATCCTAACATATATTATGTTTCATTTTATTTGAAATTTTTAGTTGTAGTGAAAATCAACTTATAATGTTAAAAAATTCCAAATTTGGTCAAATATAAATATATAATTCGTATTTAATTGATTTTTTAATTAGTTTTTTTTATTAGGGTTTATTATGTTAATTGAAAGTGGAAGATATTTTTTGAATCTTTTTTCTACTAATTCAAAAAATATTGTATAAAAAATACTAAATCAAACCAAACCAAACCAAATCAAGTCTTGTCACATTGGTTGAGGTCGACACTGTATAAAAAAAAAAATCTCGACCCCCAACATTAGAGTTTTGGCTCCGCGCTTGATAGAACATGCAATGATGCAAAAGGAAGCAAAGCTCAGGTCACTCAAATCGCAATAATACTCCCTACAGTATCATCCTCAGTACAAAACTCCAGTATCCTCTGACCTATTTACTCCTTTTCCAGCGCCTTACTCAACGCCTCTACCATCATATTCTCAATCCCTGCCATGCTAGGCCTTGGGCTTGATAATCCGACCTATAAGCTCATACCCCAATACCTAAATTCTTGGTCCACGTATATTCTACACCAATAGTCATTATCAGAGTCAAGCATTCAAGCCCAGTGCAAAAATTTGAACACGTTCTCACCTATGAAAAACGGAAAAGGCCCAAATAATTGAATGAGGTTTTTATTTTTATTGTAGAATAAAAAAAATAAAACCTCCAAGAGTACTTGACCTAATAATGCCAAAAAAGTAATTTAGAATAAGCAAAGGATAATAGTGTAATTCATTTATCAAAGTAGATTAAACTCCAAATGTAAAAAAAGAAAAAAAGAAAAAAAGAAAAAAAGAAAAAAAAGAAAAAAAGAAAAAAAGTAGGGATAGAAACTTTTAAAAGAAGCTCATTTTGCTTCTAAGTCGTTTCACAAAAATCCCGTGAGAGCTTGTAACTATAAAACTTAAGAAAATATAGTAGAGAATAGAAACAATAATTTTGTTGATTCAAAATAAATAGCAATTTCTTTTGATGTAAAAGAAATATATAGTAATCTCTATTGATTCAATTAAAAAAATAGTAACTTCTTTAGATTCGATTCAAGAGAAATTGTAATTTATTTTGTTTCAATTTAAGAGAAATAGTTATTTCTTTTAGTTTGATTCATGAGAAATAATATCTTCTTTTGATTCTCTTGATATAGTTTTTACAATACAGAAAATTCTATTTATAGTAAAAATATGAAAGAAATTGCTTGTCCTTAAACTTTTTCCGGAGTTCATATAAAGCTCAATATAACACCGTCTTTATAGAAATTTAAACATTACGAACATTACATGACGTGAATATCCCCATCTAGATAATTTCATAACCAAAAAACAACTTATAAATCTAAACAATAAACAAGCTTAGAAAACAAGCTCAAAATGGGCCAATAAAGCACTTACAAATCAATATTAGGCTTGGACCACATACCAACAATATATTCATATATAATAAGCCCACACACTCTCCACATTTTTCTTCTCAAAGGAAATTCACTCTTCTTTGAAAGTAAAAAACAAAGCAAGAGTATTTTTCTCTTTTCTGTTTTTGTCTTAAATAAGTTCATTTCCAGCTGCATTAACACAATTTTCTATTCATAAAAAATTTCAGATACCAATCACTTGTTGTTTCACATGAATCTTGCGTGATTCTATTGGCGAAATCTACTAAGTGAGGTACTATATATGCGTGTGTGATTGATATATATGTTTTGCTGCTTTTTTAAAGCTTATAACAATAAGTCAAAAAATTAAAGATTTTTTTTTTTAATTTTTTCTTCTGAATTTTGCATTTTTGGGGTTTTGGATATTGTTTAAGGTTTTTATATTTTTATTGGTATTGTCTTTTTTATTGTGGTATAAGGTGGTGGGCCGTTTTATTTTGCCAAAATATTTGATGGGTGGATATTTTTTTTGTGAAATTTTCTTGCAGGTGGCTTTCTTGGATGTGTAGAACTTACTTAAAGATTGAAATTTTATTGTTCTTTTTTGTTGTTCAAGTGCATTAAAGAGCTGAAGAGTTGTGAATTCAAGGTGTGCAATCTTTATCTTCGTGTAAAATGTTTAGTCTTCGATAAATTTCATGTTAAATTCCATGATATATACATCTCTGTTGTTAGTTCTTTGCTGTACAAGACATGGTTTAGATTATTATGTCTTGTGTTTTAATGGAATTTGGAGTGATGCGCTCAATATCTGTGTCAATTATGGATGCTAAAAGGGCAGCCCGTTTGGGAAGGTCGGACCTTTTTGGGTCTATCATGCGCAATCTTCAGGCCATGTGACGACAACTTTACCACCCGTTCTAATTATGAATGCTAATATAATGTCAAAAAACCCCCGGGGGGGGGGGGGGGGGGGGGGGGAGGGGGGGGGATCAAATTTGTGTTTTAATTCTTTGGTAGATTGTAAGATTTGGAAATTTGAGTTTATTGTGAGAGTTATATTTTCCGTGGTTTATTTTCTTCACGTGCTTCTGACATTTGCAAGATCAACTGTTCTGCGTAGGATATAGTTGATTCAGTTCAAGTAATTACTCCATGCGATCTGTCTAGATTTCTCATGGTTCATTAATAGTAAGTGGTTGTCAAAATGATTCATGAGCCACGTGATGGCGTTGTCCATTACAATGGCGTTACATAACTAGCTTTTGACATTAGTTAGCATGAGAGGCGTCTCATTAACATTATGCTGATATTTTTTGCTTGGTCAGCATATCATAAATAGCCTAGAAATGGTCATTTCCCAAGTTAGAAGCATAGGTATACATTGTTGTGTTGTTTGATTTTTCTTTTTGCTGTGATTTTTCAATAGTTTTGATGGGTTTTACTTTGTGGGTACTTTTCAGTTGCCAAATTACCCAGGCTTGCTTGAATTTTTTATGTAGGTAGCTCTTTTGGTCTTCTAGGATTATTTTAAAATTTGATTTTTTGTTCATCTGTTGTTTTTCGAGGCCATTGATGAGCTGGAGCCTAGTTAAATTTGATTTGTGATCTATATCTGTAATCTAATGCCTAGTCTTTTATTAGCTGCATGTTGATTCCAGGATTATAGTATGCTTTCCTTAGTTGTTTGCTTGCAAAGACACATTTTAAGATTTTGAATCTAATTTCCAGTGCATGTGCTTCGTTTAGGTAATGCTCATAATATCCATATTAATTATGAACACTAATATTCCAAATAAGATTACAAAAAGAATTTCTTTTACTTCTTTTCCTTGCTTCACATAAGCAATACTGAGTTCGAAACTTAATCCCATAGGTTGGATTTTGCGTCTATGGTTGATTCTGATGTTCTGCAACGTTCATTCTTTGGGTTTGAGTATTGTTGATCCTAAGTACTTCCTCCTTGCAATCTTTCTAGAATTCATTAATGGGAAGCTGTAGCCAAATTGACTCATATGGGCCATGTGATGGCATCATGGAGTTTGGTGATATAAGTGTTCAGTTACTGAAAAATTAGCACACTGCTTTTGGATATGAGCTAAAGACTTTAAATATGAAAGCGTGTAGCTGATGAAATTCCAGAGTAGAAATGTGTAATGTGGTGTAGAAGCACAATCAGTTCTCTACCTGAAAGGTATCGGATTGTAATGCTAAATTTGAACCAAAAGATGACACGTCGGTTACTACAGCATGGCTCCCCACCCTTCCGCATCTAGTAGATCACCCTGAAGCACTTGTCAACATTGGACAATATGTTATTAATGGCCTAGTACATGCTTCAAGATTTTGCAAACTGGACTTCATAGCACCTTGAGTGGTTGAATATGCTGTGCTAGGGTTTGGTAAAGAGTTTGTTGGGTACACGTTACAGAAGCTTTATGTAGACCTTTTTAACACATCACTAACTGGAATGGGTCAATTAAGTTGGAAAGCAATAAGAAAAGCATTTGGAAAATTGAAGTTAGTGCTTATCTTGTCTCCCTTGTATTTAGGGAGGTAACAGAACTCATGCACGGTAGCATTCATTGGCTGCGGAGAAATTGCCAATGCAGATGGTAGTATAACAAATAGAGTTTATAATCTTCTGAATCTGTTAGTAAGCGTCTCAAACCGGTCGAAATTTCTGATGCTTGCTACCTTATTTGGCTTTTTAAATGTGGAATATAGGTTTTATGTCAGGTTTGGTTCATCACCCATGCTAAATAACCCTGTTGCTCTCTTATAACTTGAGAGATGCTTTTCTTGTAGCTTTAAATAGTTACTTTGGTGTTAACATTAGTATAATGACATCAAAAGCCTTTAGATTGTACTGATGTTTTTCCCTAGTAACCATATCTTAAATTACTTAGATATGTTCATCATACCTTATTTTGGATAATCTTCAAAAAAGAGGACATACTATTGTGAATAGGTGCTTTCTTTGCAAGAACGATATGGAATCAGTGGACCACCTACTCCTTAGATGTTCTTGGGCTAGAAGTTTATGGGAGATGGCTTTCAACCTTATGGGTATTCAATGGGTTGCCTCGGAGTCATTTGGTGATGAGATTAGAACGTGGAGTCGTTTAAAGTCATCCAAGCACAAAAAGAAGATCACTCGTACGGTTCCCCTTGCCATTATTTGGACCCTATGGAAGGAGAGGAATAGGAGAGCTTTTGAAGGGAAGGAGTTATATATTTCTTTTTTGAAATATTATTGGCTTATTGATCTTTGTTTTTGGATTAGGGGCTTGTGTAAATTTGATGTAGATAGCTTACAAGAAAGTAAAGATAACTTAATTAGTTGATGTATATATTTTTGGGTTGCACCCCCTTGGTGCATATCAATAAAATTCTTTACTTCTCAAAAAAAAAAAAAAAGGTGGAGCTTCAACCAATAAGTACCTTGCTGGTCAGTGTTAGCTGCTTTGGATCATGACACACTTGTTGTATAAATTGAAATCCTTATGTGTCTCCGAAAACTTCTGTTCGCATCATGCCCTGTCTTTCTGCATTCCAGATCCTAGATTACACTTATAGAAGGTATTACTTGCGCTGAAACATAAGGGTGCCTTCAGGATCTAGGATTTCTCCCTGTGGGGGTTATAACACATAATTTGACAATATATCACAGTATTTTCCCCCTTGAGAGCTAATTTGGTTTTTTTTAAACAACAAATTCCCATTTATTGAAAAATATTTGTGGGGTCAGCCCACATCACTGGGTTCCCCCCTAGATGCCTTGACATTCAGTGAATTAGTCTCATCTTGTCTCTATTTTAACTTGGAAGAAGTAATGGCAAATACTTTCAATTCTTATGCAATGGAAATATACATTCAAGGCCTTTTGTATAGGCGGGCTCTAGGTCTCATTGCTGGTGGTGTTGTAGAACCAGTAGGGATGTGAAGGAGGGGAATTTGGGATGGAAGAGAATTCTTGGACGGAAAAGAAAAGAGTATATTTGTGTTATTAAGCGAAAAGATGGTTATCCCATCCATCGAGGCCCTTAACATAGGGCAGCAAAATAATATCAAACAAAGCTCAATAGACTCAGAATCTATCCAATTAAGCCACCACAACCCCCCCCCTCCTTTCCCTTCCCCCTTCCCCCTTCCCCCTTTTTCTCTTTTTTATGTTCCTACACATCCATGCTACGCATGCTGATTTATCTCCTCAAAACTAATTTGCGTAAAAGAAAGGAAAATGCACTAGGACATCCAAGAGATCATGGAGTTTATGTCCAACATATACTCGTTTAAACTTTTTGAGCCAGCCATAGAGATCCACACCTCAAGAGTAAAACTACCAACAATATTCTTTTAGGCAACTTATGTTACTTGTTCCAGTCACTTGATGTTTCAGCTTTTGCGATAATAAAAGGTATTTTCCTTCTTCTTTTTTTTTTCTTTCTTCAAAATCCACGACAATATAGAACTTCTACTGTGTCATCCTATTGGCCTTGTAACAGATAGCAGTGTTTCTATGTGCAGCTATATTACAGATACTTACGGACTTCTTGATGAATCCATTTAGTACAAGTTCTTATATAATTCTTCTTAACCTGGTTGGAAATTATGACTTCTTTTTAACTGCTGCATCCCATTTGTTCTAGTCATAAGAAGGTATAAGATTGCACATAGACGGTGTTTAGATGACTTTTGTTTTTGTTTTTGCTATTTTATTTTAATTTCGATGCCAATCAAGAAGTCCAAAGTTTGATTTTCTCGAAGCAAATTCTTGTATTTAGCTGTGCATGTACATGCAGATTCATATTGTCCATTAAGACCTTTTGTTTGATAATCCATGGGAGTTGCCCTTCGGTTGCCTTTTAGACCTTTACCTTTGATTGCTACTAGTTGCAATACTGTTAAATGTTACTGTTTGCCTTTCTCAGAATAAATCTGTAATTAATTCATAAATGTACGATACAAACCAATCATCTTGGAATACTTGGTATAGGATTTCATCAGGATTTACGTATGCACTTGATTGTGTTTCTAAGATCGTTATGTATGAACCGCATCATTATATCTAGAGACTAATGGATGATATTCAAATTATTCTCAGGCTTATACATTCAGCAAATATCTCTTTTCGGACAATCTACATTCTAAGCCGGTTTGCATTACCTCTTCACAATGAACCACCATCCTTACGGTCAAGATCAAGTATGCTGTAATATCCTTTGGTTACTACTTGTACGAGATACAACAAACTTCTAATTAGAGATATGACAAACTTCTAATTATATATTTGCATTGCAGGACGAAGCAACTGTCATAGGCTTTGAAGTTCCAAGGTCACCCGATTCAAGTTACAACAATGTGTACCCTGGGAATGAAGATGAAGGGCGGGAACCACCTATAGCTCCTCCACACCTGCAGCAGACCTTACTAAACTACCCAACAAGCAAAGACCCTTCTGGATCTCTCCTAGCACCGCAGAATGTCGCTCTAAACCATCTTTACCTTGAAAACAGAGAAACCCCACGGTCAGTTGTGGCACTTGGTGTCACTCATCGCTTTCGCTCAAAATTTGTTACAGTAGTGCTTTATAAACCAGTTCAAAGAAGGGGAAGCAGCAGCACTTGATGTGCATAATGTACAATTATCATGGCTATAGGGGCACAGCTTGTTTTGTGTTATGATGATAGCTTTTAGTTATTGGCATCCACTGCATTCAGCAGCAGTATTTTATTCTCCAGAGCTGCTAGTAGATGTAGGAACATCTAAAGTTTCATGGACATACCAACACCCACCCCCACAACAACCCCCCCCCCCCCCCCCTCCCCCCACCCCCCACCCCGCGCCGCGCCGAAAACAGAAAAAAGGAGAAAAAAAGGGAAGAAGAAGTTTAGTGGACCTGATCATTGAGCATGGATGCTCTATATTTTCTGAACTTGGATATGTAATCTTCCTATAGTTCATGTGGAGCCATTACATTTGTCTATGTTTGAATTTGTTATCTTTAGTTTATTAGGTTGTATATTCACATTATCTGGTTTAGCATGGAATTCAATTTTATCTTGTCTCAAATTATTATCTTTTCCAGGTATATGCGGCACGTAATAAATAAAATTCAATCAAACCAATTTATGCTTTATTTTGGCGTTGATTATATTAATCAACAACATTACTCATTTTTGTCAAAGATTGTCTCCTATGTTAATTCCATGTAACACTTAATAAATAGCAAGCAAAAATATGCCCCACATCATTGAAGCTTCTTAGCATCTATGACATTGTGTTGAGTCAATAATACAATTCAAGTTGAAAGGAAATAAATAATGTTAATTTCAGCTTGTATCCCTAAAGTTTGATGATTGTTATTCTTACGTTTTATTTTAATCACTTATTATTATTTTTGATTGTAGTGCAGTCAAAGTTAACGATATTACACTTCTTTAGAAAATATCACTTTAATGACTAATGTGCCCTTTTCTTGTTTCTTCTCCTTTTTCTTTTTCCCTTCCTTTTCTTTTTCTTTTTTCCTTCTCTATTTCTTCCTTTCCCATCCGCCTGCCATCTTCCCCTTCATATTTTTTAAATTATTGCAAATAATTCCATGCCATCATAATCGAGTATGCTGACGATCAAAGTCACAAAGTTTGTACGTGTGATACTACCACGAAATTAATTATATGAGATCATTATTAAAGTATAAAGGAGGAACTACGATTATTCAACAAATTACCAGGGGTTATGATGCAATTTACCCCTTCTACAAATACCGAATGTTCAAGATATGGATACAATTTCAGAATTTTCATTGATCATCACTAATGAGAAAACTGAGTGCTTTCAACATAATTTTTTTTTTATAACTTCAATTAACAAAAGCAGGTAAATGGATAGAATAGTTTTCATTTTTCGTTTTTTTTTTTTTTTATTCAGAAAAACATAACTAGCGAGACTCAAGCTCGCAACGTTAACAAACATAGCGTGTTACATAGTTTTCATTTTTCCATCTACACTACACATGGTTTGGTGTTGAATTTGGTGGCGTTGGTGCTGATGCAACACGCCTACCACGTTCTGATCGGCTGTTCTCAGCAAACTTGAGACTGCTTTGATGCAAACCCTTCTGCTTCTCGTCCTCATTATACTCAGAAGAGTAATAATGTTCTTCAGTGCCCTTGACTGCATCTTTGGATGGAGGAAGAAACATGCTCCCCCATTGTGGAAAGTGAACTAATGTCACAGGCAGTGTGCAACATACAATCATAATCCCCATATATGTTAACCCAGTTTCAGTCGAATACTTTGAGCTTGAGAAGAATATTAATTGTGTCAATCCTGAACCAAAATTGCCACCAGCTCCTGCCAGGCCTGATATAATACCTAACGATCGTCGTGAAACGAATGGGATGACGCCGAAGGTTGCACCGCACGCGGCTTGAGCTCCGACAGAGAAGATCATCATCATCACAATGGCAACGGTTAGAGAATCGGAAAGCCCCAAGAGAATGCAGAAAACTCCTCCCATGGTTTGTAATATCCAAAGGACCCAAAGCCTACCCCTCATGCCGAAGATTTTGGCTGCGTAGTCTGAAGCAAATCCACCAAAAGGCCTAGCTATAAGGTTAGCCATACCGAAAGCTGCAGCAATGATTCCAGCAGTGTGAAGCTTGAGATCAAATCTGTGTTAATTTGGAGAAGACTATATTCTTAGTTTAATTGCATACAGAATATAATAATCAATGAAAATAGTAAAGAGTAATGAAATGGAAATTACAAGAACCTGTCATAGAAGTATTCAGCGATGACATTATCAGTAGATAATTCAACCCCCATAGAGTAACCATAGAGAAGCACAAAGATCCATGTTCTGTAATTTGTCACAGCATACCACAGTACCTGCACAAGGAAAATGACACCTTATAATTAGCCAAATTGGATGTATATATAGAGATTTTAGGGGAGTGGGTGGGAGGGAGGGAGGGAGGGAGGGAGTTAGAGAATAAAAAAATCATGGGTCGGGTTTCATCCTAATTAAATTCCAATTGGTACTAGTTGTAGTAGCCCAAGATCTTCTAACGACACTGACCTTTGAGAATTGATCTTTGGCAACATTGCCTTTCTTCTGAAGAGCACCAAGGTTTCCATCAGGCAAGTCCTGGCCTAGAGTCAAGACCAAGATTCCCATGATAATATGAAGCCATCCTGGAATGAAAAAGGCAATCCTCCAGGCTGTGAATGGAGTTGCCCCAGATTTTTTGATGATTTCAAAGAGCACTGGCATCAGAAGTTGCGTTGCGCCTCCTCCCATGTTCCCCCAACCTGCTGCTGTTCCATTAACAAGTCCAATAATCTGACTATTGAACATCGTGCTCATCCAGTACTGGCACGAGACAAACGTTGCGAGAGAGAAGCCAATCATAAACCTGACTGCTATATATCCACTAGCATCCGACACGAATGACATACAAAACACAGTTGGGGCTGACAACATTATGAGAAAGGCGCACCCAAATCGTGGTCCAAGAAGATCACAAACTGCACCCATCACAAGCCTGGAGAAAATACTTCCGGAAACAGAAGCAACCCCAGCATTTCCAATGTCAGCTTTCGTCAGGCCAAGGTTATCACGAATGATGGGAACGAGAGGTGCAGCAGCAAAGGTTGATATGAAACAAGTGAAGAAAGAAATCCAGGAGAGATGGAAGGTTCTCATGTGAGGTGCAGCAAAGGAAAAGAGCTTGAATACTTTTGCCTTGTGCTCAGAGTCCACAGGGAGTGCAAATTTTGCAGTTGTATCTGTTGGCACCATTGGTGAAGCCACCGAGAAGGCAAGAACTGGTTCCCTCCCTGTGACTCCATGCATGGAGCTCCCTGGAGACCCTTCGATGTTAGCCATTTTTCGCTTTCACCTGATTCTATTGAGGAGAATCAAGGCTGGAGAAGTGTATATTCGTTTTGATTTAGCTTCTGTTGTTTGGGTACTTGCTATATATGGTGTTTATATAGTTTTTAACCGTTGACATTCTACGCGTCTTACTACAAAAACGAATGGTGATTCCGAAAGGCTACATGAGATAACAAAATAAACGACGGCTTTGACTTTCATTAAAAAAAAATACGACTTCGACCTTTATTATAAAAGAAAAAATAAATAGACGAAGGAATCCATGGCGCCGCATCTAAATATGAACAAGAATTAGTCTGATCGTCTATGTGAAAGATCACTACACTGTGCAAAAGGCGTTGAATAATTCTTTATCCTTTAACACAGCTAATTACTAAATATATAGAATCTAAGGACGATACTGATGTTCCAGCGATACACTTAACATGGTCTCCGCAACTACAAAAACATGAACTTCTTTCAAATTTCTCAATAACAATGAGAAATACTTGATTTATCATCTCTAACCAGTTGAGTCTTCTAATTAATAACTTAGATAATTGTTTAAGTACTGTTTGAAGAGTTCGAGTAGCATTTAATTAAAGTTACACCACCACCGGACCTTTGGTCTAATAGTATGTTTCATGCTATGAATTCGAGAGATTACGAGATTAAAATTCGTGCGTGACATTCTTTGATATGTATTTTACGATTTAGGCTTCTTTGAGTTATAAAAAAACAGGTCATGTTATACCGGATATTTGACATTTGGTTATTCCGTGGTGATATCTCATATTTCAACCCAGTTGATGGTCCCGGCCGCTTGCCTCGAAATAGTTTTGCATGAGATTAATTAATTAATTAATTAATATTATTTTTCTTTTATATTTTGTGAGCATAGTTTGCAAAGCATAGGGCTGTCCGCATTGTGGCATATAATGGGTTTAGATCTCTCTATCTACTAATTCTCTCATTTACTATATAAGGTATATTATGGGTTATAAGATTTGATATTTTTAAATCTCAACTATTCATTTTGAATTTCGATTATGAAAAAAATACTTAAAATACATTCGAAATGAATGGTATAGATTTTATAAATAAAAAGATGAAATATTTAAAACCACCACCGCTTTTTAACATAGGGGAGGGTTGTACAATGCCGGTGTCACGAATCATTTTTTTCATTTCAAGATGGAATATTTAAAAAGTAGAAAATAAAAAATAAAAGGCATAAGTAAGAATAGCAACGGGTTGGATACCTGCTAAAATTTATAAAACTAAATTGGAACCCGTTTAAATTATATTTTATCAAACCCGTGACGGAAACCCGTTAGGTTTAGATTTTGCTTACCAAACCCGAACCCGTTAAATATTCAAAAAATCGCGAGTATCTGACCCAACCTGTTAATGAATAGAAAAAAAAATTTAAAGAAAAACTTAAAAGGTTTTTAAAAGAAATGAAAAGAAATGCTAAAATAATGACAAATCGCAATAGATTAGAAAAAAATAAAATAAATTTCTTGTGTATAAACAAACTTAAACTTAATAGAAACATTTAACAAAATCTTTATGCTGAGAAGTTATCATACTTTCACAATAATATGAAATAACCTGGAGAAGAAAGAACATAAAGTACTTGTCACAATTGTAAATTATCATTCTCGTTTGAATTATTCTGCAATTGAGCAGTTGTATTAGTTGAATTAAATAAAAAAAAATAGGTAAACATAAACTATGAGGGTTAACAATTTATAATAAGAGTTGGGCTATATAGCCTACAACTATTAATCTTGGATCAATATTTAAAAAATTATCTTTTATTAAATAATATATTATTTGTATATGTATGTAAATATATAAATATTTTTATTAATTTATTTTTACTAAATTATTAATCGGGTTCTCGGGTTTTGGACTTTTTAAAATTACTATTACCAAACCCTATCAGCTACCCGTCGATATCAATTTGTAATAACGAAACCCTAACATATACTTCATCAGTTTCATAAACGGATTTATAATCGGACTAAATACCTATCAGATTCAGATTTAAACCTTACCCGTTGTCATCCCTAGACATAAGCGACATTTATAAATGTATAAAAATTAAAATATTAAAAAAGTAAAAAGAATAAACCTCCATCATACTCAAGTTGCCTTGTTTACCAACTAAGCTAAAAGATTATTAAATAGTAATCTAATAACAACACATATGTATGAGAATATTATCTAGGAAGGTTAGTCTATCATTTCACATATTAGTTAAAGTTAAATTAACTTTAGAACTATAGTATCATCACCTTAATTTTTGTTTCTTCATTCTACTAATCCAAAATTAAGTATTTCCAAGTTGAATTTTTGTGTTGTTATACTTTAAAGACAAAATAAGTTAAAAAAAGGTCTTTTTGATGACTTTTCTACAATTTTATATAATACTCATTTGGATAATTTATGACACGTGCCACCAAGTTTTATCTATGGATTGTATTAATCTTGGTAAATTAATCTTCCAACCATGGTTAGAAAGCATTAAATTAATACCAAAATCTAAACTACTATATTTAGAAAAATAAATATGTTATCCATATGACTCTAAAAGCAAAACATATTAAATGATTTCACATTTTATTGCAAGTGTTTAAACGTAGGCTTGAATTATTATATATTCAATTCAAATTAAAAATCATGTCAACTAAAATGTATATATATATATATATGGTGATATTATTCATTTTATTCCACGAATTAAATCAAATATCTCAATTATCTAAATCAAACCAAATTTATCAAACCAAAAATTTATACAAAAGAAAAAATCATAAATATCCCTGATATGGATAAAAAATGGCCTAAGTACCCTGGCGGCCCAAAGCCCATAATGATAAAAGTAGCCCATACCACAAGACACTTATCATAGAAACAGCATGTAAGGACGGATGGGGACCACTCCAAAAAAGACAATAACATTATTATAAATAGTATAAGGAAAGTGAGCAAAAAGTAAATGAAAAACTCTTTACTGTTTCAGAATTAATCAATTAAAAGATTACTGAGCCAACCACTAATTCTCTCACCCGAAGAGAAACGTGGGAGATAACCCCATTATTTCTTTCTTCGCTTGTGTAAGTCTTCAGCTCGGATCAAGGGATTGGACCAACACTTTGGCTCGGCTCAGCGAAAATCATACTCAACAATCCCCAAATTATTAAACTAATAAAAATTTATCAAACCGAAAACCTAATCAAACTAAGCTCCAGTAAGTGAACTAAGCCGTAGAGCTTATACTAATTAACAATGATAAATTATAATTCTTTTTGTCGAGGTTGGGAAACTCACAGTTGAGATCGGGTGGCTACTCATGCCTAGCTGAACTTTCAGGTTGGCCTCCGAGTTGAACTTTCAGGTCGGCCACTTCACCTGCACAAGGAAAGGGAAGGAAAAGGCAGGGTGATGACCCAGATTTTTCCCTCGGGCGTGCGAATGATTAGTATGTCCGAGTTGGCAAGGTAGCTGAGAGCATTCAATGACGAGTTACCTCTGAAATGAAGGGGTGAAACTCTATTTATACTAAATTCAGACCTGAAAGCACTTAATGTGGTGCAACTTTATGTCCCATCAGAACAGCTGGCACTTAGGTCGGGGTTTTCCTGGGTCGGGTTAAGATTGAATCAGTATCCAGGTCGGGCATTAGCTGAATATGCTGGGCTTGGCTCTGATTAGCCCGCCTCAGCTCGGTATGGGTATCTTACCTCAGCTCGGGGTCCCCCTCGTCAATCATCCCCTCCCAAGTCGAGATCGAGAGGGTGAGATCTAGATTTGGGAGTTATTCCCGAGCTAGAGGTGCCCGACCCCAGTAGAGTAGGGATGGCCACGTCAGCAGTACTTGCCCTTCAGATGGCTGACACATTTATGACAAGATGCGACGTTTGGGATTTCCGAGGCGGTTACAGGAGTTGCCTATAAATAGGGCCCTGATGTCCGAGATTCATTTCACACTTTGCTTACAAATTTTCAAGAGCTTTAGGTCGGTAACCAGGGTGGTCGGACAATTTTAGCTCGGCAAGCAATCCTTTCGGTGCGTTCAGCTCGAGATCCATTAGCTCGGAGCCAATTAGGTCAGAGGCAATTAGATCAAGTTATCTTCGACAACTAGAGCGGTAGGTACATCCCGACTCCCTTTAGATATTCCTGTACATATATTTTAATTTGTAGACAGGATGGAGAGGTCGGAGTCGAAAGAT
This sequence comes from Ehretia macrophylla, assembly GCA_037974665.1. Taxonomy (NCBI): domain Eukaryota; kingdom Viridiplantae; phylum Streptophyta; class Magnoliopsida; order Boraginales; family Ehretiaceae; genus Ehretia; species Ehretia macrophylla. Next base: position 3,249,279 of record CM075782.1, read on the forward strand.
TTCCAAGTGATTGAGGTGTGATCCTATGGAGGGGACAAGAATCCGTCGAGCTCGGAATCTACCTCGGATAGAGGTCACGGTGATGACAGCGCCGGTGTATCTGAAGGATCAGCTCGGCAATCTGGGCCCAGGGAGAGTGATGATGATTGCCAAGTGATCGGAGTCAGGTAGGTGCAGGAGGAGGCTGAGGAGGATCCTTTGGCCGACTTGGGAGATTTGGGAGATAGAGAGGATGGGTCGCCTCTGAACACGTTAGAGGGGGTCGAGATACCGCAAGAGTACTTAGCTGGAGCCTCAACTGCAGAGCCGATTGAGGTAGTCCCGGTTAGGGCAGTTCGAGCTCAGAGCTCGGCTACAGCCAGTGGTTCGTCGGCCCGGGGGAAGAAGATAGAGCAACTGTTTGCCTGCTGTAAGCGTGAGTGCCATTCCATTATGCAGATGGCCTACGCCAGGCTTAGGAATTGGTCGGTGGACCGACACCATCAATTGAAGGTTCCAGGTCGGCACGACTCCACTTGCTATCCTCCTCAAGACCACTTTACCATTTATGACCTCACCTTCGATGTTTTTCGGCTCCTATTTCCACCCTTCATCACTAGTATCTTGAACTCCTTTGAGCTTAGCCTAGATCAGATGTCACCTAATGGTTGGGCGGTAGTGGTGGCATTCTATGTATTCTGCCTTGAGAAGGAAGTGGAGTCGACCCTGCGTCAGTTCAGGCAGTTCTTTGTATGCAAGCCCAACCCGAAGCAGCCAGGGTGGTTTCATTTCGCAGCTCGGGCCAGTAATGCCATATTCACCAAATGGTACTCCTCCAACAAGGGATGGCACAACGACTACTATTGAGTCGAGTTGGTTGTGAACCCGGGGTGCAGTGTGGATTGGAATACCCCCTTAAAGAAGAATGTGAACGACGACCCTAAGCTTTCAGAAGTGAAACTCGCCGAGGTTGGGGAATCGAGACCCGAGTCCGGTATACTGATTAATATTGACAGCGTCCTCAGGTGGGATAGAATCTGGAAATCAAAGTTATTCGGGAGAAAACCCTATCTGAGAAAGAAGTATCCCCATCTACTTCCCGAGCCCGTAAAGGATGCGGAGTCTAGTCAGTAAAGGGTCAGTTTGCAAGATCAGCGCTCGACCTCCCCATTATCCTGACTTGCCATTGCCTTCTTAAAGCTCGCGTATGTTCAGAGGAGGAGAAAGACTGAGGCCAGTGGCGAAGTCTCGGTTCGGTCTGGCTTGGGCTCCACCGTCACTCAAAGGCAGAGGCAGCGGCCTGGTGGCCAAGTGCGGGAGGTAGGCACTGAGGTCTCTTCTAAGGGGACGTCGAGGTTTCCCCTGCCTAAAAAATCGAGCTTGGGGGTGGCGATCTTGGAGCGTTCAGCGTCCTGCCCTGAGAGTAAGAAGCAGTCTCGGGCCGAATACTCCGGGAAAGGCAAGGCCACCGAAGTAAGCCCTTCCAGCAAGAATTTTATGGAGGCAACCAAGGTCGCCCGCGACCCCAAGCTGGTAATGGTCCCAGCGGAGCAACTCTCGCTCGACCCTAAGGACGGGCATAGTCACGGTGAGGCATCTTTGACCGTGTTGATATGGTTATGTTTTTTAGCTTGGATGATAATTTTGCTATCTTTTGCGCAGGCCGAATCCCACATCCTTTCAGCACCCAACTTCCTTGCCAGGGCCCAGTCTCATTGCGTCGAACTCAAGCAGCGATACATCGATGCCCGAGCCGAGCTTGAGTCCCTGAGGGAGGAGACCGCCCAGAGGTGCAAATTGGACGCATCGGAGATTGACCGGCTGAAAAATAAGCTCGAGGCGGAGAAGTCCCGGCATAAGGCCGCGGCCAAGGACGTCGAGTGCTACAAGCTGGAGAGGCGCGAAGCCGAGGCAAAGCTCCGGGAGCTGGTAGATCGGGTCGGCCCCCAAGGAGAGAAGGCGGTAGAAGCCTTCAAGTCCAGTGAATTGGCCGTGGACTGGTTGGCCATGGAAGGTGGGGCGATGGCCAAGTATGCCGAGTTGGAGTACTACTTCCGGGGTCAAGTCACAGCTCGAAAGCGAGCGAATACCTTTATTCCCGCCTCCAAGAACGACTATATCAAAATCTTGGAGGCTCCACCGCCGGAGTTCTGGGACATTCCTGAACTTCCAGCCAACCTGACGTCCCAAGCTCAGGAGGTGATCAAGTTTGTTAAGAAGGGCGTGGACCAGATCGGGGATGAAGCCGATGCTACCACATCTGCCGCTGCACCTAAATGAGCTTTGTAAACTCGCCCGGGTCGGGCTCTTGTAATTTTGCCCAGGTCGGGCTCCTTGTAATTGTTACCCTTTTTTAATAAAATAAATATTCTAGTTTTATTTGCATTTTGTTCGAGTTTGTACATGTGTACTGTTCTCTTCGCAAATTTTTCTCAAGTAAGTAGGGTCGGACCGATATAATGGGTCTTTCAAACTTAATTAAAGTATAAAGAACCGAGTTGGACGCGATTAATAAATTTTCATCCTAATCCGAGCTCGTAAACTGGGTAACCATATAATAGTCACCGACCTGGACTCGTCAGTCCGATTCAAAATTGGTCAAGCTAATGTTGACAAACGTTGAATTAGAGTTTAGACCTAAGCTAACATACCGACCTAAAGCCAGCTAGTACAGAGTTGGACTCTAATCTGAACTGGTAAAGCGAATCAAATTGTTATTGATTATACCCGAGCTGGAACTTTGTCCTACCTGGTTAACTTTATCATTAGCTCGTAATTAAGCGTGGCCAAAGCGTTAATCCGAGTTGGTAGTAGCTAAGTAGCTGAGGTGCTTGGGCCCGGGTCGGGTACTGCACTGGTTTACAAAATGCATTGTATTAAAGTCGTACATGGAGTGCTTGGGCTTGGGAGCCAATTACAGGTAGAGTTTCGGCTCGGGGCCTCAACAGAAGATCGTTCGGCTCGGGGGTCGTTACAAGAGATTTCGGCTCGGGGGCCGTTACAAGAGTTACCAGCTCGAAGCCGTTATAAAAGATTTCGGCTCGAAGCCGTTATAAAAGGTTTCGGCTCGGGGTCGTTTACAAAAGATTTCAACTTGGGGCCGTTAGACAAAATATCTCTTCAGGTGTTCTGCGTGCCATGCATTCTTCAATTGCTTCCCATATCTGTCGCAGAGGTTGAAGGTCTCAGGTCGGACTTCTTTCACGACTTCGTACGATCCTTCCCAGGTCAGGGAGAGCTTGTTTCCCAAGCACGGCAAAAAGATGGGCTTTCTAAGGACGAGGTCGCCAACCTTGATAGGCTTAGGCTTGACCTGGCTAGCAAATGTTATTTGCATGGTGGCTTTGCTGGGCAACATCTTGATCTGAGCTTTGGCTCAGAGCTCTTCAGCGAGGTCGAGCTCTTCACGGATTAGGGCTCCATTTATTACTGGATCGTGATGGAGAGTTCTACTGGTCAGAGACCCGATCTCCACTGGCAACACTGCTTGAGTACCGAAGGTCAGCTCGAAGGGCGATTCTCCTGTTGCCGAATTGGTGGTGGTTCGTTGAGCCCACAATACCTCGGGGAGAATCGATGCCAACTGGCCTTCCACTTCCTCCAGCTTGGTTTTCAGGCCCTGTAAAATAATTTGGTTAGTCCTTTCGACTTGGCCATTACTTTGAGAGTGAGCAATAGATAAGAATCTAAGGTCAATCCCGATCTCAGCACATTTGCCTTGAAAGTATGCATTGTCGAATTGCTTGCCATAGTCAGTAATGATGACCTTCGGCACCCCAAATCGGTAAATGATATTCTTTCATACAAAATCCCAAGCTGCATTTTCTGTTATTCTAGCAACAACTTCAGCCTCAGGCCATTTGGTGAAGTAGTCTACAGTTACGAAGGCATGCTTCTTCTGGGCAACACTGGTTGACAATAGGCCAATGATATCTAGACCCCATTTATAGAATGGCCACGGGCTTACCATCACTGTCAGGTCTACCGCAGGCTTTCTCTGTATATTGGCGAACCTTTGGCAGGTGTTATACTTTTTTACATATTCTTTGGCATCTTGTTCTAAGGTTGGCCAAAAATAGCCTTGCCTCAATGCTTTCCGAGCCAGAGCCCTGCCACCCAAGTGGTTTCCACATACTCCTTCATGGATCTCTCGGAGTACATAGTTTCCCTCCTCGGGCCCAACACACTTTAAGAGAGGCCAAGTGTAGGCTCTCTTGTAAAGTTGCCTAACTATTATGACAAACCTTGAGGCTTGTTTCATGAGTTTCTGAGCTGCCTTTTCATCCTCCAAGGTCATCTCTCCTCCAAGTAGTCTATGATTGGTTTGGTCCAATCTGGGCTTAAATTGAGCTCGGTTACGCCTTGTCTCCCCAACTGGATACTTGGTTGAGAGACTTCTTCCACATGGACCAGTGCAGGTCAGCTCTCGCCCAAGGCCAACCTGGACAGAGCGTCAGCCTTCATATTCTTCTCCCTCGGGATTTGCTGCACCGTGAGCCTCTTGAGCCCTGAGGTCAAATCCTTAACTTTGTTGAGGTAGGCCAGCATAGCATTGTCTTTAGCTTCGAACTCTCCTGATATCTGACTAGCAACCAATTGAGAGTCGGTGTTCAGGTCAATTGTTCGTGCCCCAAGCTGAGCCGTAATTTTCAATCCCGCGATTACTGCTTTGTACTCAACTTCATTATTGGATTCCGGGAAGGCGAACTTGATGGAGTATTGGTGCTCATGCCAGGTCGGGTCGAGGATGACCACTCCAGCTCCGCTTCCAAACTTTCACACATCCTCCGGGTCATGCTCGACTCGGACAGTACATTCTACCACAAAATCTACGATGGCTTGGGCTTTGATGGCTGTTTTGGGTTGGTAGGTGATGTCAAATTGACTTAGCTCAACTGTCAATTTCAACAGCCTACCCGACGCCTCCGGCTTGTGCATGATGGACTTAAGTGGGGCATCCGTCCTGACCTTAACTGGATGAGCATCAAAGTATGACTTCACCTTTCTTACCACCGTGATGAGCGTAAGGGCGAGTTTTTTCGAGGAGGAGTACCTCGCCTCGGCCCCTTGCAAGCTTTTGCTGACATAATAGACATGTTTTTGTTCCTTCTCTTCTTCACGGATCAGTGTCGCCGCCACGGCTGTCCCTGAGCATGCCAAGTATAGTACCAGCTCCTCCCCCACCTCAGGTCGGGAGAGCAGGGGTGGCGAAGCTAGATACATTTTCAGCTCTTGGAAGGCGTTCTGGCATTCCGTAGTCTATTCGAAATTCTTAAGATTCCTCAATATTTTGAAGAGAGGAGCACACTTGTCGGCCGACCTAGACATGAATATACTCAGCACTGCAACCTTGCCCGCAAGCACCTGGACGTCTTTCACGCAGGTTGGTTGTGCCAGGTCAAGTATCGCCTGAATCTTCTTCGGGTTGGCTTCTATTCCCCAGGCCGTGACCATGAAGCCCAAAACTTTTCCCGTCTTGACGCCGAATGCGCACTTTTCCAGGTTCAATTTTATCCCAAAGTGCTCCATTACGGCGAAGGCTTCAGCCAGGTTAGCTACATGGTCTTTCACCCTCCTAGTCTTGACCAACATGTCATCTACATAGATCTCCATATTTCATTCAATCTGATTCTTGAATGCCTTATTCACTATCCGAGTGTAGGTAGTTCCAGCATTCTTGAGGCCAAAAGGTATAACCTCATAGTAGTAGAGACCTTTATTGGTGGTGAATGTAGTTTTCTCTTTGTCCTCGGGTGCCATCTTAATCTGGTTATAGAATTTGAAGGCATCCATGAAAGATAGTAGCTCAAACCCGGATGTGGTATCCACCATCTGATCAATCTGAGGTAGGAAAAAACAGTCATTGGGATAAGCTTTATCGAGGTCGGTGAAGTCAATACACAATCTCCATCCGCCTGAGGACTTGGTCACTAGTACTACATTGGATAACCAAGTCAGGTATTGAATTTTCTTTATGTGGTCCGCGTCTACCAACTTGTCTACCTCATCTGCTATGATTTGTTGCTTATCATAATGGAAGTGCTTGCGCTTCTGCTTTACTGGGTAGTGATTTGGGTCGGTATTTAGGTGATGCTCAATCACACTCGGGTCAATACCTGTCATGTCAGAAGCAGACCATGCAAATATATGTTCATTTTTCAAGAGGAATTGGCTTATACCTTTCTTGAGGTCATCAGAGAGCTCAATCCCGATCTTCGCTCTCTTTGTTTCATCGGAGAGCTCCACCTCTTGAAGTTCTTCAGCTGGGCTTCCTTTCTTCGCATCCCTTTTCTCCTTGGACAAATCTGGTTCCCAGCCAACTTGATATTTGGGGCGGAGGGAGCTTTCATAGCACTCCCGAGCTGAGAACTGAGCTCCTCGGATGGTGGCGGTGCCGCCGAGGTCGAGAACTTCAAGGCCTGATGGTAAGTTGAAGGAACGGCCCTGAAATGATTGAGTACCATCTGACCCAAGATCCTATAGTACGTGGAGTTACAATCCATTACAATGAAGTTGGCCTGTATCGAAACCCGCTTATCTCCGTCTTCCAGCTTCAGTAGGAGGCTGATGACCCCTTCGGCTCGGTGGGGTTGTCCGATGAAACCAGCTAAGGTGCCTTCAATGGCCTGAGCCGGCTCTTGTCCAACCCTATCTGCTCAAATGCGCTCAGGAATAGGACTTCTGCCGAGCTCCTGGTGTCCACCATCAGTTTCTTCATGGTGAAGTTGGCTATTTCTGCGCTAATCACCAACGGGTCGTCATGGGATAATATCACCACCTCCAAGTCTTCTGAGGAGAAAGTGAGCTCCTCCATCTTCGGGACTGGACCCTGTACCGGCCCATACTCCCTTCCAGCCTGAACATAACCCTTCCTGCCAGCCGAGGTCTCCCCACCCGACGCCAATCCTCTTGCAATGGTCTCAATTATAGCCAAACGTTCACCCCCAGCTTGGCGCCTGGGTGGATTTCTCTCTCTATCTCTCTGATCGTGACCCTAGGTTGGCTGTTGATCTATGTACCTCCGGAGGTGACCCCGGGCTATCAGTGTCTCGATCTCTTGTTTTAAATATTTGCACTCCTCGGTAGTGTGGCCATAATCCATATGGTAGTGGCAATACTTGGTCCTATTGCGCTTCCCAGGTCGGTCTTTTATCCTCGGCGCTGAAGGTAGGTGGTTCTAGTGCTGAATCTCTATCAGGATTCGCTCCCTGGTAGTGTTAAGGGGAGTGAACATGGTGAACCGGGGGTTATGCTTTGGCTGTTAAAGCTGCTTGCCTCGGTCATTTTGGGCCTTACCCCCAGGTTGGCCTCGGGAGGCCTCTCCCTTTTTCCCGGCTTCTTTCTCCTTATCATCATCCCTCTTTGCCTGATGAATTTCTTCCGAGTGTATGTACCCTTCTGCCTGTACCATCAGCTCGGCTACGGTATCCACGGGGTCGATGGCCAAGGAGGACGTGAGGAGGCCCGACCTGAGCCCACTCTGGTATGCCATCAACGCCATGGAGTCCTCCAGGTTGGGGATTTTGAGGGACTCTTCATTGAATCGTGCTGTGTAAGCCCTCAAACTTTCCCCTCTGTGCTACTTCACCAACAGCAATGTTGAAGTGTGGCGGGTTGCACGTCGGCTTCCCGCGAAGCGGGACAGGAAAGCCTCAACCAGTTGATAAAAACTTGCAATAGAGCCGGGATGAAGTTTTTGGAACCAGTCCAAGGCATTGCCAACCAGGGTGGTTGGGAATGTCTTCGTCTTCATGAGGTCGAACATATCATGCAAAATCATATGGTAATCAAAGTTGAACAGGTGGCTAGCTGGGTCGCCATCCCCATTATAGACCGCCAGGTTGGGCATCTGGTTGCCGGTGGGCAGTGGCGTGACCAGTATCTCGAGTGAGAGTGGGCTTACACCGAGTTGGTTAGTGAGCTTGGCTCTGGCATCCGGGGTCTTGGGGTGCTGGGGGTCGGCATGTGCCTCCTTTTTTCCTCTCGCCTCATTTGATTCTGCCCTCGGCTCCAGGAAGCCCTCTTCTTCTTGCACCCACTTTTGCCTTGGGGCTAGGATGCGAAACTGTAGATGAGCGGGCCGCGGCGTAGCTGCTGGTGGAGCCGGGGGGCCGCAGCTAGCCGGGCTACCTGTTCCTTAAGTTCCTCGAACATCCTGAACATTATCCTCATCTCTGGCGACAGGCTAGAGTTGAAGTCTTCGTTTGTTGAAGGGTTGGTTTGCGAGCTAAGTGTATACGTTGGCTCGTTCCAACGTCGGTTTGGGTTGGGTCTTGGCTAGGCACCTGCGTGGTTTCGAGGTCCCCATCTGGGTTGGGGAGTCCTCTACCGGTACGCTGTGGCTTCTTATTTGTACCATGATGGTTTCTCAATGAGCAGTGAGAAGAACGATAGAAAAAACTCGTTCCCACAGACGGCGCCAAGCTGTCAAGATTGAGAAACTCACAGTTGAGATCAGGTGGCTACTTCTACCGAGCTAAACTTTCAGGTTGGCCTCCGAGTTGAACTTCCAGGTCGGCCACTTCACCTACACAAGGAAAGGGAAGGAAAAGCGGGGTGATGACCCAGATTTTTTTCTCGGACGTACGAATGATTAGTATGTCCGAGTTGGCAAGGTAGCTGAGAGCATTCAATGACGAGTTGCCTCTGAAATGAAGGGGTGGAGCTCTATTATACTAAATTCGGACCTGACAGCATTTAATGCGGTACAGCTTTATGTCCCATCAAGACTTTATATTTTATCAGAACAGTTGGCACTTAAGTCGGGGTTTTCTGGGTCGGATTGAGGTTGGATCAGCATCCAAGTCGGCCATTAGCTGAATATGTTAGGCTTGTGGCTCGATTAGCCCGCCTCAACTCGATGTGGATATCTTACCTCACCTCAGAGTCCCCCTCGTCACTTTTATTTATTTTCTTTTGCTTTCATTCTTTATCGGGATCCAAAATCCACGTATCATGCACAAAAGCGCAAGTGTGAAACTCTAATATGTATCCTGACCAAAAAAAATTCTAATCCGTACACTCGTTATTTGTTTTATGTATTAAGTTATTTGATGATTATTCTAGCTTAGTTTGACTAGTTTTTCTTTAGATAAATTTTATTCATTTAAGAATTTGGGGATGTTTATGATTTTTCTTTTATATAAATTTATAAGGGAAAAAAGCAGCAGTAGTCCCCATTGTTTACTCAAAAATCAATTTAATCCTCATTGTTTTAAAATGCTCAAAAAGGTCCCCAATGTTTGTAAACATGCTCATTGTGGTCCCTACCGTTAAAAATCTAACAGAAAATTTATAAAATGACTAAACTACCCTTACTTAAAAATAAAATACCCAAAATATCTCTATCTTCTTCTCATCTTCCAACTCCTCAACCCACCACCAGCACCACCAAGCACCACCAGCCACCACCTACCACCACGCACCACCCCCCCCGGCGAACACCACGCACCCCCCCCGGCGAACACCATCCACCCCCCCCACTGTCGCGAACCCCACCCCCCCCCTGCGTGAACGCCGCCCCCCCACCCCCCCCCCTGCGAGAAACAACACACCACCACCCACCACCCCCCGCGCCCCCCCCCCCTCGCGAACACCACCCCTCCCCCGCGGCACACCACCCACCCCCCCCCTGCGCGAACCCCACCCCCCCCTCCCCTGCGCGAACAGCGCCCCCCCACCCCTGCCCTCGCAACACGGCCCCCCCCCCCCCTTCCCTTCCGCGCGAACAGTGTGTGTGTGTTAGTGTGTGTTTGTGGGTGTATTAATGTGTGTGTATTAGTGTGTGTTTTTTGGTGTTTTTGTGAGTGTGTGTGTTTGTGGGTGTGTTAGTGTGTGTTTTTTGGTGAGTGCGTGTGTTTGTAGGTGTGTTAGTGTGTTTTTTGGTATTTTTGTATGAAATTTTGTGTTTTTTGTGATTTTTCAAATTTACCCTTAGAATACTATTCACATCACTTAAAACTAACTAAATTTTAACGGTAGGGACCACAATGAGCATGTTTACAAACTTGGGGACCTTTTTGAGCATTTTGAAACAATGGGGACTAAATTGACTTTTGAGTAAACAATGGGGACTACTGCTGCTTTTTACCCAATTTTTAATTTGATAAATTTGGTTTGATTTAGATAATTGGAAGATTTGATTTAGATGATATGATAGTATTTAATGCTTCATAACTATAGTTACAAAGCTAGTGAAGAAGAACTAATTTAATACGTGAATTATATCAGGATACTGATTGCATGAAATTGTAGAAAAATGATTTATAGTGCAGCTAAGTCCGAAATATTTGGCCCTAGATCTTGAAAAATTATCCGACTCAAAAAAATCCCAATAAGTGAATAACCGAGCAAAAAATGATACTTTCAGAAATTTCAATGCATACGGTTAGGAATATACGTGCCTCAAACCAATTCAAATCGCATTTTTTACCACTCTGCTGTATTCAATCAATAATACAATTCAAGTTAAATCATTGTCTTTCATTGATTAGACTCATCCACAGATGCATCTTTATCCAGAGAGAAATTTATTAAAACTTGAAAGGAAAAAGATAAGAAAGAAAAAGCAAAAGAGAAGAACAGTACGGCACGTACGGAGGATATGATTTTTTTTTTTTTTGTCAAAACGGAGGATATGAATTGATAATAGTCAAGTTTGTCTCTATGACAAGTCAATGGTACTTCATCTTGTCTATGTTCGAGGGTTGTATAAATTATTATTAGCTTCAAATATGTTTTTTTTTTTTGGATAATCAGATCCCACTCTAAGGTTAAAAATTTCGTACTGTAATGACGTATTTCAACGCATGTTTCAAATTAGTTAAAAGGGTAAATTGTGCAAATAGTCCATATTATTTACAATTTTTTTTTCAAGTTAGTCCTTAATATTTCAAAAAAATCATACTTGTCCCTAATGTTTATAAAAGTGATTCAAAATAGTTCCTATTGTTCAAAACTAGACAATTTAGTTCTTATTATTTTTCAAAAAATTTAAATTAGTCACTAAACATGGGTAACATTTAGGGATTAACTTGAATTTTTTAAAGAAAATAATAGGGACTAAATTGAATTTTTTAAAAAATAATAAGGATCAACTTGGCTAGTATTGAACAATATGGACTATTTTGAATTATTTTTACAAATATTAGGGACTTCTATGAATCTTTTAGAATATTCAGGATATTATTAAAAAATATGTAAATAATAGGGATTAAATGTAAATTTATCCTTAGTTAAAATTAGATAATATTTTGATAGGAATGTATAAGTACACATTCAAAACCTTTGATCATAACAATTCAATGCTATCTCTACCCAACCTTGGGAGT